>CM029532.1:20853966-25827589 GCA_017141395.1 Laodelphax striatellus | reverse complement strand
AGACGTTCAATTTAATTAAAAACAAATGGAACGCCTTCATGATCATATGTAGGCATACACGCCACACGACCTAACGCTTCTGTGAGACCTTGACTGTATGACACTGCTATTTAAAAAGCAGCACCTTGCCTCCTGTGAAACCTTGACTCAGTGAAACTGCACATAATTTTAAAACTGTCACCTTGTCTGAGTGAGACCTTGCTTCTGTGACACTGCTCCTTTTTGAACTACTTGCTTCTACGAAACCTTGTCTCTATGACACTGCTTTCGTTTAAAAAGAACACCTTGTCTCTGTGAGACCTTGACTCTCTGCAACATCCCCGTAATAATCTATGTCATTGGCAGTACCTAGAAATTTCATAAACTATGCAGTAACATTTTAAAATAATTATTCTATGTCATTGAAAATAGACTACCTACGAGAAGCCAATTCCCTTCTTTGAAGATTGAAGAAAAGTTTTCACCAACCAAATTTATTGTCAGTTGAAGAAATAATTCGCTGGAAAAAAGAGAATTAATCAGAAATACAATTTACTTTCCATGCACAACATAAAAATAGAAATACAATTGCAAATAAAAATGATCAGTGAATATCCTCACAAAAAAAAGAAATCAGTATAGAAATCCATTTTATTAAGCCTGTAGTCCAACTGAAAATGACAGAATTAGTATTTATGAAGAAAGAGTATCTTTCTGTGATACAACCAAGTCAATATTCAAAGGATCTAAAAAATATATGTTAACCAGAAAACAGTTTTCACTGAAATTGAAAATATAATAATAAAAATCACTGTGAATAAATCAAATGGAAATTACATTACATTGGAACAGTAAAAAAATTTTTATTCAGTATGGTTCTGTGGTTATGTTTATAAATAATTCATAAAATATTGTGCAGTAGCCTACCCTATTTATACAAATATTTTCCTAATAATTCTTGATGGATGAAACAACCATAAAAATTTTATTCAACTGCTCACTTTTCAGCACAACAACATTTGTTTTAAAATAGGGAAAATCTCTCGGAAATATTCAGTTTACTTTTGTTTTGAAGATGAGAGTTATCTGAAATAATTTTATGCTTCAATAAATGATTTTTATGCTTAATTCTATGCTTTAAGAATTCAATTGAATGACTTGATTTAGAATAATATTCCAATCTATTCCGTTGAGAAAATGGATTGTTTCGTTTACATAAAAGAACTTCAACTTGAAAACTTCTCCTTTTCCATCGCACCACAGCATTAGAGTGAACACCTTCCTTTTGAAAAGTTACCATTCACGCTCATGAAATTGCTTTGGAAAATCTTGTAGCAATACGATGAGAGGCTGAGATTGTGGCACGCTTTTTGAACTCAGTGGGTGCGTGCAGGGATCATTCCAACTGATGTCAGGTCTGCAGACGTTGATTGATTGATTGTGCTGCGAAGCCATTCTTCTTTCGCCAGTCACAAAATGACGACATTATTACTCAAAAGATCCTGAGGAACCTGTCTATAACGTGTGCATTTCCACCCATCACAAAAATCAATCTAGGAAATTTAATCGAATGATACGTATTATGTCATCATTCAATTACTAAATGAATTAAATTTCTCCCACGGACTGCCAGTTCCCATTAATTGAAAAACGAAACGATATATAGTGAAGTTGTTTAGTATAAAACTCTAATGTACCGTACTGTAATAGTGTAATTTGCAAACAGTTTTTGTCAAAAGCCAGCATTCTAGTCGGAAACTAAACGAGTTGGTGATGAATTGATTTCTTTCAATAAAATATAAAAAATGAACTTTACCTCTGAAAATGGAAGTAATAGGAACTCTTCTGTATTCATCACTTCTTGGAAATTCTGTAGAGCGAATCTATGTGATCGTTTATGCAGTTCTTTACAGGAGTGAGCATCTGCAACAAGAGAAGGAAATAGTTGCAATATTTTATTTGAACATATAAAACAGAACATTCCTGTAAATCTGTATTGAAAACTGGAAAACATGGAACGACAATAGTTTTAAATTGCTGCAACAGTTCATTGAAAATTGAATGTAAAGTCAGTTCAAAATTGGATGCAATACAATAATATGGATGATAGCGATTCTCGTTTTTAAGAATTATTTTACTGTATTATATTATTTTCAATAATCAATATTCAAGAATATATATAGAGCCATTTATAATATAAAACATATATATTACAAGGAATATTAATAATTATTCAATAATGTTATAATATTATTCATTTCAATTAGCTATTTTTGAATATTAGTGGTAACAGAGTTGGTGACTCGATTTGAAGGCCAAGTTTTCACTGTATGTCTCATCTAAAATATCACATTCTTGTTAATACATAAATAGTGTAAATATTCTATTCTGTGGTTTTGTGACTCAAGATATCAATTTACTAGAAGATAATGTTGTTGATGACAATCCTAATAAATAATATTATATTATCCTAATAATAATAAATAATATTATCTAGAACCGCAAAATGTGATGTGACTAATTTTGTAATTTTTTCCTTGACTACAATAATATGAATAAATGTGACTTGATATGTTGGCAGACAATCCGCTTATTCTCTTTATGTAATACCTTGCAATTCGATACTAAATATCAATTGTATCCAAACAGTGGCTTCCAAAGTTCTAATGATTACAAAGTTTTAATTTCTTGATTAATTGAAATCCTTATGTAAGAATTATTCACATCAATTATGTTTAATCTAAATAGAGCTTTTTAGTTTATTTCAACCGGAATCATTCGCTACAAAAGTATTTCGCAACAAGTTTCAGCCACCAACTAATTTGTTGCTCCAGCTTACAGGCTGCTTCAATATTTGAGTGTGAGAGAATTCGAATTGTGATCTCATTATAAGAATTTGGTGATCGAGTAAGTCTATTAACAGTCACTTTACAGACCATCAACTTAATTCTCATGGCAGTCTCGTGGAAATTAAAGCCACGAGTTTATTAAAGGCAATGTTAAAATTAAATAATGCAAAATTTTCAACAACTTGAAGACTCAAGCCTCATGAGAATTTTTATTAAACTTATTTTCTTTGTGAAGTAATCTATCACTCCAACCTAATCATGATTACGGGGATAGAATCAGTCCATTTGTCTAAATAAGGGTTCATATAGATTAACGATAGCACTCAATCCATATGATACATGACTGTTGTACGGTACAGAGCGTGCCATCCAAATTGGCGTCTAGGGGAGGATGTGCGAGAGAGATGGATAATCTCTCCCACCACGCTTCCCCTCCAGCCGCTAAGGTTAGTACAGTCACCTCCAAAATTTTCATTGAAAGATAACATCTGTGAAGCAAATAACATCATACTACTGCTGGGTAACCGAAGCGAATATGAATTTTTTTATAAAGCTGAGTTTGCCAGCTGAATGAACTATTGAAATTTACTGTACCGCGAGTCAGCAGGCACTGTAGTGGGAGAAAGCGATCAACGCATGCTCCAGTGAGAGGCCAATTTGGATGGCACGCTCTGTACTCTATGATACTGACTCTTTCGAATTTCATAAATCTCCCCCTTCCTTACTGAGTTCTTCCTCCACCAAATTCATATAATTAAATTTCTTCAAGAAAGCCCATGTTGTTTCAAAAATACTTCATTCTGGTAAGCTTATACAATTGGATATTGTACACGTGGGAATATAAAGGGAATAGAAAGTTACAGATTGATTGATTGGACTGTATCAGAAGAATCAAGTAAACCTTCAGGTTAACATTTCCTAATCTGATTATAAACTATCTAAATAACATTATTTGGAAACAAAATTTAAATATACATCTTAGTTATAAACTAATTAGCTATAGAAATCTTCTCAAGCATTCTGTATTAATAGGGAAATTCCCAAATAACTTTTCAACTTTCCCATCCACACTCTCTTTGAATTTTGCTCCTTGCATGAAGACACACGTGAGTGATTCCCCCTGTTTTTAAGTAAACATTTGTTGAAAGCTGCTCTTCATGCAAAAAGGACCAGATGAAAGCTCAGGGCCTTTCACCCTTTCTGTCTCCTATTGATCAACGCAGTCATGCGATGTTGGCAGTTCTAGTAGCCCTCTTTTCAAAACTAGAGATAAATTTCCTCCCTGCTCTACTCCTCAGCCCACCAGACGCTCCACCACTCTTATTCAATCTTTTTATTTGTGAACATAACTAGGTCACACTAGCTGGGGAGGAACAGTTCTATTATCAGATTTGGTCAGGGATGACTTCCTGAAAGAAAACGCCCATGTGTGTTCAATAATACACACATGTTCCAATTTGGAAAACCCCTAGACCAAACAATAACTGACTGAAACATTACATTTTGGTGATTTCTTATTTCTTTAATATGCTATGTTCAAAATTAACACCAGTTTTTGTAGACAAACTAAGATCTACAATACACATTATAAGAAGAGGATTCTCAATTATGCCCTTGAACTACAAGAACAACAGGCAACGTCAATAAATGGTTAAAACAGATTCAAATTTACACTAGGCCTACACAGCACTCAGGTTACATTATAGTACACAGTGTAGGTGAAAAGTTTGGAAACGGCTTAATATTTCTTATACAAAGTTAATTTATCGGTAGGTGACATTGGTGATCTTACTCAAATTGAAAATACAAATAAAAAATCTGTGACTTTGAAAATTTGTCCGCCATCTTGGATCAGTTCATTTTTTAAATGAGAAGGCGGTAGTGTTATACATGATTTCGATACAGAATTTCAAGATCCGAAAGCCGCACACATCGATATGTCAAACCGTTTCAAAGATATCTACATTATTAATCAGACATAACAGAATGGCTGAAAAGTTTGGAAACTGTTTTTTATCGTTTGGCTTTTTATTGTTGGGAGACCCTTACGTGTAGGTTCCATCTAATTGCACAATTTTCTGTGTTGGTCACCCATCCAAGAGCAGTCTTGAATATTAGTTACTTAACCACATGATTACTTTGGAAACTGTTCAATGTTTTCATACACAAAGGTAATTTGACGGTGAATTTGGGAGTATGACAAATTGAAAATGTTATAATTTACTGTGACTGAGTATTTGAGGTAATCTAGTAAGTACCAAATTAGAAAAAATATACTGTATGTCAAAAAAGACAATTATTTATATCATTATTCTTGAAATTGAAAAAAAAAAACAAATCATGTGATTGTTAAAGTGCGGAAGTTGAAAAATTCACTATGTTCTCAAACAGTGTTTGTTTGTCAAATCTATTCAGACGATTTTCAGCAATTAGTGTGTCAGACATGTTTTGAAAGCAATTTTCAAAGCAATAACTTTTAGCCGTCGCTACCTGCAATATTTATTCAATCCCATTGGGACGACACCGCTGCTTACAAACTGCATTATGTACTCAACAGGTGGGGTCATTACTGACAAATAATGCGACTACCGAACATTGTTTGAATTTTGCATCAGCTCTAAAGGTAGTAGCACTTTACAAATTCAAGTCATTGTCCTCCAAAGCACTCAAATACATTGAACTCTACCGAGTGTAACCAATTAGAGCTACATTACTTCATACAGGTGTATCTCAAAACAAAATGAGGGCCCAGCTCAGTATCCATTTCACCCAAACAAACTTGAAAACCTATCGTAAATAAACTTGAAGTTTTGAAACTAAGTAAAATGATCTTGCTTGTTGCCATCCAATTGCAATTCAATCAAATTTTTTCCGAGGGTGATGCACACAATCATGAGCTCTAGGGTTGTGCGTGGGTAATGAGAGGGGTGATGATGAGAGATGACGAATGCTTTTCAGAGACACGGGACCTAATGGCTCAACGTCTCCTCCGAAAGAAGGAAGAAAGTAAAATTTTACTCTATCGTACTAATAATAGTATAGCCTACTTCACTTATTAATACTCCAATGGAAATTGCCTGCAAATTCTATCTTTGAGTAGTCTATCTGATATTTTTCTCGGATCACCTTTCGATTATATTGAGAAGGGGCTTTAAAAAAGTAATTTATTACAATAGAGTTTGATTAAAGCTAATCCCTAATCGCCAATTGAAATTCCATCACATATAATTTGTTTCACGCTGAAGTACTCTGACTCTATTTCCTCTGAATTTCCTGAATCTATTTCCGAATAGTCTATGAATGATAAATATATGCTTATACTCGTCGGTTCATCTTGTGCTTCTATGAGAAAGTTTTCTTACAGAAGTGATTCAATACAAAAAGTTGATAGATAGATAGATAGATAAATGACTTTATTTTTCACTTTCACATTACAAAAGTGCTGTGGGCGAAGTTGAGGCATACAAGCCCCCTATTCCACTTAACCCACAAGTTGATCTCAGCCAGCTCATTATAATTAAATGTTAAGTTTTGATCGGAGAATTGAATATCACATGCATAGGTAAGCTCAATGAAACTCATCTCATAATTATGTGTAAAATCGTATAATAAAATCAATATTACGTACTATCATAGTCAATAGTTAATTATTAATAGATTTATCAATTAATAGAATAATAGTTAACAGTCAATGGTACCAGAGACAATTGGATACTAATTGAATATTAATTCTTAATAATACTAACTG
The DNA here is from genome assembly GCA_017141395.1 of Laodelphax striatellus. Taxonomy (NCBI): domain Eukaryota; kingdom Metazoa; phylum Arthropoda; class Insecta; order Hemiptera; family Delphacidae; genus Laodelphax; species Laodelphax striatellus. The sequence continues at coordinate 25,821,013 of CM029532.1, read as the reverse complement.
ATTCTAGTTCCAATTGTCTCTGATGGTACTATCCAAAGATCATTAATTAATATCCATGATTATGATTACAATGATATAGGCTATTTCATAATATGTACAAATAGTATGGGAACTGTGAATGTATTCAGGTAATTGTTGTTATAACTAATATTAAACATTGAAGTGTATGAAGTGTAAACATTCAATAGTGTGTACATTCAATTTTAGAAAGCTATCAAGATAATCAGGTAATTATTGTTTGTATAATATAAGAATATTATTGACTATCATGGATGAAGTATGGATTTCAGACTCAAGATTCTCGAATTTGATATCAGTCCTATCTATTTGAATAGAAGAATACAGCAAGTTAGCCACTACTAGATCATTTCTGAATCTATATAGGCCTGCCTATCACAAAAAAAGATATATATGAAGAGAATGAAGTTAGTGGAAATGTTGGAAAAGCTGCTGTTCCGTTGCATGTCATGTCCATTGTTATCGTCTTTAAACTTGTATGCTTGTTTTACGAGTATTTCTGGTCTACCACTGCTAGTCAATGACCCCGCAGGAGAGTAAAGCACGTGTCCCGATGTTAAGTTGGATATTGATTAGAAACATCCTTCCACGCCCTTTGCTACAAGGGTGGAAAGTCACTACTGAGAGGTTAATAACAATGTCAAATGCCGGCAGTTTAGCAGGCAAAAATCAGATACCAGAAAGACGGCATGTTTCATCGAACTGTAATCAAAAATAGCAGCGAGCACAAACAGAACAACACGATTTATAGGAAATACCTATCAGCTTGTCTCTTCACCGAGTCCTTGTGAAAAAAAGTTCAAGTCCAGAAGAATAGTCATTCTAATGCCCGGTTTTCAGTCGCTCAATAGACGGTTTATGGATCCAATAGCACTATTGAATCAATAACCATGTGTTTTCAAATGCAAAAAAGTTATTGATTCAATAAGTTTATTGAACAACTGAAAACCCGGGCATAAAATAATCTTGCTAGAATTATTGTCTGTGGAGTTTTTTGAAAGAGGAAAATCACAAGCGAGGTTCAAAGTGTTTGGATATGTATGTTTAAAAATATTTATAAATATGCCCTATCTCCGCTGACTGAACTCTTTTGATTACACTGAGCTTTTCAATAAGAGCATGATTGCACAAAATAATCTGTCCGCAACTGTTTAAAACATTGTGATGATGATCTTATCTTGAGTGGCGAAGCATGGTATACTTATTTGGTCATCGCCTATAGGAAATATACCCGGCGATGACCAAATACATATTCCTTCATACAGTCTATCTCCTCATTTAAAATGTGAGACTTAATAATTATTAAAGAGTTTATGAATTAACATAATCCCATTTCTCAATACATCGCATAGTAATGGACTCGTGATCTCGTGATTCGACAATATTCTTGTAGATTTTTCATTTCTCTACTATAATTCTCTGAACTCACAGAGTCTAGTCATTATTGTAGTGTACACTACAAGAACATCACATTGTGCAGAATGCTTGTGAACATGATCAAAAACGCGACGTTGTAAATGCATGGGGAATGTGCAGTAGCATGCTAGAAAGTACAGAGGGAAATGTAGGAAGTCAAAACGAATGAGGACTCACTCTTGAATACGCGTACATATAATAATTATATGGTCTGCGTGGAAGCAACTTCACTAATTGGGAAGTGTCTGCGTTGTTTTCACCCTTCCATTTCAACAATTGCTTGGAACAATTCATTCATACCGCTCAAGTTTCTCTCTAGAGATTTCAGAGGTTTTTGTGTTCTACCCTAAAAAACGTCATTGTATCCGAAAGTTTGTTGAGCGAGCGTACATTAAAACAAAAACCGTGGTAGAGTACTGATTGCTTGTGAGTAATGTTCCAGATTTTAATATACGGGAAAAAAGAGTTGATAGTGGAGAGGGTAACAATAGAAGCTTATTATAAAAAACTTTCAATCCAAATTTTAACGATCCATACACCTTGAAATTTGTAACTGTTTGAATAACATCATAGAAAGAAAATACGTTTGTTAACGTGCAGCGTAGCTCATAAACTGTGCAGGTAATTTAGTAGGTAGTTATCAGAATATGATGTTACCTGATAAGTTAACAATTCTCGGCTAGATATTGCTTAGGATGCAGCTTTAATGATTTTTTTATATTAAATAAAACACACTCTTTAAAAAAATTTCAATAGAAGCTAAAGAAGATATACTAGACAACAAAGACTTCCAATCAATTAAAACGTGATCACTCAAAAGCAATCAACAAAAAGACAATAATCAATCGCTGAGTAGTAGTATTATGTTAATCAATTAAATCTCAATAGTTGATTTTCTCGTATCCATATTTGCAATATTGGAGGACTTGCTGCTGGAACATCAATCAAAGTTGATTTCCAATAAAAAATAAAACTATCATGGGTGATTGGAGATTAAATTTTCATGAACTCTTGATTGATAAAAATATCCTGAGCTAGGCTCAATATAAATAAATATAAGAGAAAATATAACTTAATATTACTAAATTATGAGAAAAAAATGTAAAAGAAATGTTATACTTCCAGTACAATCTTTCCCATTTCAAATGGAAGTTGAATAATGAATGAAAAACGTGAACAATGGGTTTGTAATGAAAAGCCTGACGGGCGTTGGGGAGGACCTAATGAGCCTCATTGGATGAAAAGGAAAGTGAATTGGGTCCCAACCCTATTACCCTTCCCAATGCGCTCATGCCGAACCAGCCAAACTCACAAGCGTATTTACAAGCTCCCTCATAGAGTATTTTCAAATGATTTCCCAACGGTAAAATATTTATCTTTTTGTTCCAAATTGAAACCTTCTTATATTAGTTATACGGTATTCATCTTCATTTTCAAATAGTTCAGTACAATAGATGCAGAGCATTTTTTATTTTTGCTATATTGAAGATCAGATGACTTCAAGTACAGAGCGTGCCATCCAAATTGGCGTCTCACTGGAGCATGCGCGTTGATCGCTTTCTCCCACTACAGTGCCTGCTGACTCGCGGTACAGTAAATTTCAAAAGTTCATTCAGCTGGCAAACTCAGCTTTATAAAAAAATTCATATTCGCTTCGGTTACCTATCAGTACTATGATATTATTTGCTTCACTGGCTGTACTAGCCTTAGCGGCTGGAGGGGAAGCGTGGTGAGAGAGATTATCCATCTCTCTCGCACAGCCTCCCCTAGACGCCAATTTGGATGGCACGCTCTGTATGAATAAATGATAAATGGATCTGTTGGAGGAATTCAACAGTTTCTTGTGATTGATAGACTAGATCACACATAGCTCAAAGAATACTATTCTTTTATACGTAAATATATTAATTTCTCTGTAAATACTTCCGATTCTTCAAGATAAGAGAATAATGTTGTCTATATGAAAATGTTGTCTCTCGTCCTTTCTTTCGATAATATTGCTGCTAAAGTGGGGTAGGTAGCTAAATCTTAATGGGATTTTCTGCTTATATGCAGTGCTTTCAATGGATTTTGAAATTGTAAGATAGCCTTACCTGATGATAGCCAGATAGATTGATGAGCTGGTTCCAATTATTTGGTATTTGTTGATTCACGTAACTTTATCTTTCCATTACTTAGTTTTGCTAATATTTAATTTAATAAATATCCAAAAACTTAACTGATTTTTCTCTCAATAGGCTACACTTCTGGCTTGAATTCAACTTTTCATTTGTGATTTGGAGATAACGATAACATGTTTACAAAGTTCCACAATTCGGAATTTCATAAATCGTTAAAGTGCTTTGAAGAAATTGAGAAGAAACAAGACTGAAAATCCACTTCTGAAACAACTGAAAACTACGATAACTTTCTGAGGAACAGGAATGTGAGAAACAGTCCAAGAATTTTGTTCAGGCCACAAAAATATTGCTCGCAAACGAGTTAGTGAGCATATCATCCCTGAGAGTTGGAAGTCTTCTTACATTCCAACCTCATACCACGTTTTGGTCAGAAACAGTTCGATACGAAAATAGGAATCGCTCAGATGGTAGTGGGAACTGGGTAGGGAAAAGGGAGAATCTGCTCGCTATCAACTTGATGTTATACGTACAAGCATGCTTATTGCAACCAAAGCTACAATTCACGAAGAAGCACTCCATTTTCCAAGGCAGGTAGATTTGATAATATATATGGTTTGATTCAAATGCTATAAATTGTATGGTTGAGAGTAGGTAGTAAATTGAATAATATTACCTGCAAAGCTCCGAATCCCAAGGCAATTTGAAGGGTGTAGCTGTCGCATTAGAAATTTACAGCATGCCTCACGAACCGAACTCATCTGCAGGAGACTGGAGGCTGGTAATAGAACCTGCAACACGAAATCCAATCGACCAATACAGTTCTCAATTCTCAACGGGGCTTTGACACTTCTCTCATTCCTCATTCATGCAGTTGATTTCCCAAGGAATTGGAGGAATGGTGGTGGATGTGTGTGTTAAGTGTATAGGTACATATACTGAACATATCCTATCAAATTTTGATAGAGACGTGATGGACACAAGTTGAATCGGAGAATCTATAACAATTAGTGATTACTTTAAAACCCCGATACGCTCGAAATCGTCCATCGATAATCAAAACTGAATTGAATCAGCAGTCCTGAATTGAATCAATCATGAATTAAATCTCACCCAGATAAAATATGAATGGATTAAATAGTAAAGATTCTTTGGATTGGAAGCAATCTGGCGTAGAATTTTAATAAGAGATATCTCTGAATATCCAATTAAACGTATTTTGAGAGTCAGGAAGAATGTTAAATTTGATGCGTTGAATGTTGGTTTGTTTGAATTTTGTTTTGTTGAACTGAGCTTGCTTGTAATAGAGTTACGTTTTGACAATATAAATCCTTAACGTGAGAAAAGAGATTTTATGCTTTAAAGCAAGTAGTGATTCTTTTCTGGACAGGTGTCAATGAGGTAATTTACTAAAGATTATCATAGAACCAGAAGTTTTGATTTTCCTATTTTCAGATGTTTTAGAAAATTTTTCTAGTCAATGATGGAGCTTTAACAAGTATTCTCACGTAAGATGAATAATGATAGGTACTCTTTAGTCGACAGTAATTCAATCATAAAGGCTTTGTTCCTTATTTAACTAGGGGTTTGATCTCTTGAAATATCAAATGATCCTTCCAGGCTACTGATATTTAGAAGTATTTTGAAGGATATATGACTCCATTAGGTTTATCATTTAGCAGTACCCAGAATTAGCGAACCAACTCTCGTTCCTATTTACTATTTAAATCGGTATTAATTCAATCGAAGTGCTCCAGTTTCACAATGAGTTTTTTTCTCCAAGAGAAAAAAGTTAATTTCTCCAAGAGCACAGCGATTGTGAACAACACCTGTTGAGTTCTCTATTGAGCACGACGAATCGTCATAGCTGACCAACGACTCGAATTCACAGGAAGTGTTACAATGACCGTTGTTTTAGCAATCCTCGCCCCTCATTGTTCTCAATTGGTTTCGCGGCACGCAGGGCAACTACAGTCAACCAAAAAAAGGATGCACATCTCCAAAATCCTAGTGATGCAAGTCGATTTCAAGTGGAAACGTTTTTGTAGAATTTACAGCTTCCGAGCAGTCTGATGGAAGCAATCTGAGGAATGGATTAGGATTTGCTAGTTTTTGTTTGATCCTGAAGCAGGAAATATTTTTGCAACTTCATAATAAATGTCAGTATTGAATAAATCTAACAATAATTCATGTCACTCAATAATCGTAATATTTTCACGATATAATAACCACAGGTAACGTAAATCAGATTCTGATGAATCTGAATCTGATGAATGAATTAGGATTTGCTAGTTTTTGCTTGATCCTGGATCAGGAAATATTTTTGCAACTTTATAATAAATGACAGTATTGAATAAATCTAACAATAATTCATGTCACTCAATAATCGTAATACAGTATTTTCACGATCTAATAACTATTATCTTTCAATATTGTATCTACTACTGTAATATAATATAACTTACGTATATTATTGTTCCCGTATTGAAAATATTTGAGTGGCCATTTAGCCGAGATAAGATAAGATTAGATTTCTTTATTCATGTAAATAACAAAATATAACTGCTTCGGTTCTATATGACAAAAGATGCATAAGTGTAAGTAATATTATTCTATCAATTTTATAAATTTCTTATAATTATAACATTATAAGAACTAGATGCATTGTGATAATGTTGACATAACTGAGATTCATTTACATAAGATGGCTTATGGCCTTAGCCATAAGGTATGATAATACAACGGTTTTGGGTTCGATTCCTATTGCATTGTCTGCAACCTATTTTGACCACAGACGACTAGTCCCGTCTTTCGGAGGTGCTTCCTAGTGCTTCAAACAAAATACACTATGGTGTGTTGGAATAGGAAAATATTATTACTAATAATGGCTTTGCAACTCTTTGTGTAAGCTAATGCTTCAAATAGAATTTATCCATTGACTTTTTACTTTTTAACTGTAGACTGTAGTATTGTTTTAGACAGTAATATTTCTACTCCAAGTTATTACAGTTTGAAATATGAAATAATGTTCAATTAATATAGAGTTTTTATCAGTTTCCATAACCCAATCAGCAATAAGTTTTAAACTGCTAATAGAAAAACTTTCAGATCAATACGACTCATTCTTGAGGATTTTATACACTCGAATAGATGTTGAAGATTCCTTCAACATGTTTGCGAAACATGTACAAATGTATACTGCATGATGTAAATTCATTAATTCAAGGATGTACGCACATCTTGTTTGAGCCTGACTGTTCACAATGAAAAATAAAGAAGTTAGTTGATGTTGACGAAGTTGTAGACATTGCATTACTTATTCAGTTTTCCATGTAGAGCTGATGCTCAGGTGCTTCCATCCCACTCATTCCCCGCTTTGGAATTGGTGGAGAGGTCGACAAGCAACATTCTAATTTGGTTCACCAAGAATGATTCATCTTGCTTCCATCTAATTTGTCTGGATAAACAATGAGCAATCTACTTTGCTCGTGGTTTATTCAAAATCTGCCAATGAACTTATCATTATTTGTAATCTGATTAAAGATCAAGATGAACAAACAAAATAATTTGAACAGTGAATTCAATTAGAAATCTTTTTGAAAGATGCTAGTAGTTTAGGGTCTTTCCTAGAAACTTCCTGAATTGAATACTCAACTGATTTGCCAAATTAATTTGTATACAAATAATTATATGTATAATTTATATATAACAAAAGATGTAACTTTTCTGGTTCCATTCTTTTAACTATACAAATCTAATTCAGTTCTGGAATAGGCCTAATACAGAAATTCAAGTCATAAATGAGTCTATTGATGCAAAAAAATATATCTGCGTAAGGAATACTTCATGAGAATTGTCAATACGCTTTTCTGTGTGGCTATTTCTAACGTGTTGTTAACTGTACTATACTCACGATCAAATTCAATTCATTACTACATTTGTACCTCCTACTCAATTTTTTTGTTTTGTTTAGCTATAGCCACACATTCAATATTCATTGTACGTATCCATTCTTTACGTGGACAATCTTGTTTTGATGTATGATATGATGTAAATGACAATTTGTCATATTATGAGGTGCGTGGTGGAGCCACAATAGCGGTATTGACCCGACAACTGACAATAGCCATGAACTTGGAGCCAATGTTCCATAACGAACCGCGTATGACAGCAGTAATTTACAACCGACGCCTACATAGAAAGTAACAAATCGTAATCCATAGAATCAGATACGCTAATAGAAACCAGTGACATCGTCAATGGATGTGAAAGAAGGGCTGCGACTAATGTCTGCTCCATTCATGAATTTTGCGGTTCATGAGCCATCAAGGTCAAATATTTGATTGGCAGTAAACTAAAATGTCACGGCGGGAAAATCTAAAAGTTCAAGAGCAATGAACGCTGTCTGGCAGCCTTCAGCGATTTGTTTCACTTTGTTAATAGAGCTAGAGACGTGGACGTATTTCACTCGAAAAACTTTCATCGGAAGTTCAAGAGAAGAGCCTTTGTATGCAGAACTTCTACACAGTGCTTACTGCTTCCCATGCATTATAAATAGTGATAGTGATTCTTGATATCAAAGGTAAATAAATTTTATAGCTTTTATTGGAAATTACAAAGAAACAAATAGAAAACGGGACATCGTTTATCGTTAGACCGAGAGCACGATTAATAGGCCTATAGTTGATGATAACGAACAAAAATGAGCAAGTCCTCATCTAGTCAATGGATCATCATCCATACTTTTTTAATGAATACAATGGGGATGAAATTCCACCTTTTTATTCTAGAACTAAAAAATAGAAATAATATAGATAAGATTGTTGTTTGGAGAAATTCAATGGATCTCTAAATCTGAAATGTTTTAGTTTTCCATTGATAGCTCTCATCAATTGAGGATTTTCAAGTGATACCTTTTAATGAATTGAAGTTTTCAATGGTTCGATAAGGGATTGATCCAGTTAAATGAATGTCATCATTCAACCGATAGATAGTCTTGAACTTGCCCTACTTTACTTTTTCCTTGGACTCAATTTTGTGTGAAATGATTGTGGTGTAACGGTGATACTTTGAAAGTGTATCAAATTATTGTATTTGGGGCTCTGTTGTTTTCCAACTCTCGTCCGGATGGAGTTGCGATAGTACTGATAAAAAATCATCCATTTTAAATGATGACATGATGAGAGTAATACTCTTAGCATTGATGATGATATTGCTCAATAACCTTATTCAAACTTGTAAGAATGATTTCAAGTTTAATTCTCAAGCAAAGAATTCCATCGATAATGTCGATTGTTCGTATGGATAATTTGAATTTTTCAACGAGAATTTTTCATTCATTTTATATAACATTGGCTTATGGAACTTATCAAGATGATGAATTAGGTTCATTTGTTTTTTGATTGAAATTTTCATCAGGGATTTTTTTTTATCGTATGGCTTTTTATCGGTGGGGAGACCCTTACGGGTAGGTTCCACCTCGCCTTATTTTCTGCATCGGTCACCCATCCAAGAGCTTTAATGTTTGTCAATGCACTCAGTTATTAATTATTACTGTTATTATTATTATTATAATATAATAATAATAATATTATTATTATAATATACTGAGGGATTGACATCGTAGAATCCAGATTAAAAAATTACCTATAAGATCTTACATTGGAAAACTACTCAACGACTATGTACTATCGACTATATCCACCATTATACCACTATAGTGATCAAGCTCTATATAATTTTTCAATCACATTGAAAGAAATATAAAAGAATTCTCGTGAAGACTGATAACTTCAATCGTTGAATTCAAATACACTTTTGGTCCGCTAGATATTTTCCATAAATTAAGATGAAGTATGAATATTTGATTTCAAACATGTTCTAATAAGAGAAAATTCAAGAAGATAACTCTCAATCACAACTCCACCAATCAAATTCCCTGGCTATGAATGTGGGAGGGTGAACAAATGGCATAACCTGGTATAATAGCAAATTAATGACGGTGACTGATCACTTTGCGCCTCATATATGATTAATGCTAGAGTTTGAAACTTGCTAGAGAGCTGTGAGGGGGTTGAAAGTTGATTATCGATTCTTGTCAGAAAGCACACACAATCAGTAATTACGTAATTAGGCAGTGACAAGCTTCTACTAGGGATAACTTCCTCACACTCCAAATCGGTGGCACATGTTGTTGTTGATAATTCATCAATATGTCACCTCCGCGAGTGATGTGATTTCAATGAAAATGTTGATGAATTCATCAACATGAGCTTTACGCCAGGAGCAATTTATGCAGGAGCCTAACTTCGCCATCAGGAGTGATCATTTTGAAAAAAATGACTGATTATCGTAATTATTTAAAAAAATCATTTGGTTTTGGGATGCTGTTAATTCAACTTTGAGTGGAGTTGAAACGGGAAGTATTGATTTTGTTTCCAGAAACGTATAAATCATTATTCAACAGTGTTAGTTTCATATATTTCTCATATTAATTCATGTTATTTTCCAAATATCTTGGGTTTGCCGTTAAGGCAACTTTGCAGTTTACTTTCCACCCGAATAATTTTAGAAACACAGCCGTAAAAAATCTTTCAATCATATCAAATGTATATTTTTTAATTGAATTGTAGCTCAAAGTATTTATTACAAATCTCTCCAGAATCTTGTAATTGATTCACTGACTTGTGAGTGGAGAATATAGGCTACCATTCATTTTTCTCAAACAAATAACCGAAGTAATTTTAATTTTCATTAGTCATTGATAACTTCTCTGAAGAGCTGTATATGGGTTTTTCGTAATTCAATTCCCGATCAGTTTTCCAATTTTCACTGACATCATCGAACACAAAAATCATTTCATACAGCTTCTACTAATTGGGTGATACAGTCTGTAGAGAATACTTTTCAGCCGTATCGAGAGCGATATAAATACAGTACTGTATTATCTGATAGAAGCCTGAGTACCTATTACCACGATCGAAAACAAATTATAGGCTTCACTCTCTTACACCCATTCAGAGGCAGGGATCAAAATCCCAACTGCATGCAAATACTTGTTGCATTCAAGTAATGCATAATGGAACAAAGCATGCAACACTCACTTGTTCACTTGTGAGCATTAACCCCTTTTCAAACCCACAAACCAATTACGATAGACGTTTTATACGGCTTTAAAATATAAGGATTCAGTCAGTTAACATCGGGTATCGTGATATGACAAATTGAAAAATGTCCAGAAGAGAATTTGTAAAAATGTGTAAGAATAAATCTTATAATTCGAAAAAAAATATAATCTAACTATAGTATCCTCTATTTGAAAGTAATAATGGAAGAAAGGAACAATAGTGGAGAGTGAAAATTCCCGAAATTACTTGTTTTCAAAAGTAATAATGCAAGGAACAATAGTGTATTCATGAGTGGAGAGTGGAAAATTCTCGAAATTACTTGTAAGTTAAATTCTTATTAATGTTTCTTAATTCTAACAAACTACTCGACCAATCAATATCAATTCAAAACTTTTTTTATAAAGAATTATTCCATACCATCATCAATTAACCGTCAAGATTCTAAGAATACTGTAGAATTTATTTTCTGAAAGGGAAATTTCACAATTTGCATTGAATGTGATTCTTGTGCCGGATAATTATCTGGAACCTTATATAATTTTTTTCTTGTTTTTAGAATGCTTACCTGAACATTGTCCTCTGTGATGTGTATTTCACCCGTGTATGAGTATTCTACAAGTAGTTTTAGGGCAGTGCAGTCAATGTCATGGAGTATAACTTCCTTTTGCAGTCTTTCAGCCATATCATCTGAAAAACAATACCAATCAGAGAAAAAACTGTATAAATGAGGCACAATCTCATTACAGTAAATAATCATGTGAGTTATTTACGATCGAAATACATTATATACAGTATATATTTTTAGCCAGCTTATTCCATCCTTTCTTTTTGAGGGTGCGAGGAGTAGCCTATACGGCCACTGAGAGAGCTTGAGTCAATTATTACTACTGAAGATACTTAGGCCTATACAGTGACAATCTCTCTCAGGGGCCGTATAGGCTACTCCTCACACCCTCAAATAACGGCTGGAATAAGCTCGCTGGAAATAAGCTCAGGCTTTCGATTCAGAATCTTCTCGGATTCTACGTCAGCATGATAAATCAATCAACCAGAAAATATTGAATCTTGAGCCTCTCAGATCATTTTATTGACACATGAAAATGAAATCACTTACCATTAAACATTGCGTAGAAGTATGGACTAGTGGAAGCAAGAACTACTTTGTGAGCATGAACTCCGTCCCCTCCGACACGCAGTGTTACGTCACATAACTGTAAAAAAACAAAAAAATGCTATTTGTCAACAATATCATGAACTTAGTAGAAAAAATTTCTAGTGGACCCGCGAAGATATTTTCTGAACAAGAAGTGTTAAAGCCGGTAGGTAGCTGGCATGTTAGAAATATAATGCATAGTTACTCTATGGTACCATGTACTCTCCTCTGCTATGTACGTTTCCATTGAAAGAGTTAACAAGATAGTTAGTATTTGCCCACTAAGCTCAACCACTAATTTTACTAATGTAACCTCAGCTTGAAGAGACATTTATCATCAACTTTGTTAAGACGTGAACACTGAAATTAATAATATGGACTACCATCCATTATTGATGTTTGAGTTTGGAATAAATTGAAGATACATTTATCTCCGTGGCCTATATGTTCGCGAAATATATTTTAGAAAACGAAATTCTATTTATCATTCGAATCAATCAAGCTGCCATCACGAAGCAGGAAGTCTGACACTAAGTAAAGTTCTTAGTTTTAAGTCCCGAAGGATTTCGAAGCCTATAACTCAAGTGAAGGTTTCAATGCGTGAGCGCCCCCACTGTAGCTCTCCAAGTTGTTGGGGAGCAGAGACTGCTGTGGAGATACGGTATCAGATAGAGAAATAGAGTCTGTTGAATGCTCTTCCTTTTTCTCGATTTGATAAATTAATGTCATCCCACAGTGAATTGGATCGATAGAGATAATTGAACGATGATTGATGAATTGATTGATGAATTGATTGATGAATCTCAAGACGAATTTAATAAAAAATAGATTATCAGCCCGATTTTAACATTCTCAACCTCATTAGAATTCTTTGAATCCCTGAATCCGTCTAGCAATATTTTATGCTGATGGAAAACTGACAAGGAATAAGATTAGTTGGCACGTCAATGGGATATAGCCTACTGAGTCCTGGTTATAGCATAGAGTTACGAGACTTACTCGTACACTAGTCGGGAAGCGGTTGACCCCAGGAGTTGGGGGTCTTTGGTTCAGAGCGCTTTAGCTACAGGCAAACCCAAAGCTCAAAAAAACTGGATGTTCACTAAGAATGAGGTGTCATAGCGAATGTTCAGGGCACTGAAGTACCTGTTCCCGATCCCAGTGAATCAACATATCCATAATCTGTTAAACAATAAATTCAATCTGTTGTTGATTATCCATCTTCTTTTCAATAACTAATACTATTGTAATTTAAATAACTTTTAAGTGAAAAAACACACACTTTTTTTGATGTGACGACAATTGTTTGCCGACAATTATTTTTCAATTAAACGATATCTAGATAAAAAAATTCTAAATGAGGCCTATCTGTTCTGGCACCTTATAGCTACTACTTTCTCAGCTGATTGCGTGTAGGGGCAGTCTTTTATAATATGTAAAAAGTATGGTAAAAAGTTGATTTGCAAGTCTTCCTTATTTTTTCAATGAATTCAAGTAAGCTTCATCACATCATATATAGAATATTTTGTGATCTTGTCTAATCCCAAACTATATTTTTTGATGTAATCGAGATAAGCTAAGTATGTGAGTTGTCGTAGTCATTGGAGATTTTCTATAAAGCTGAGATTCCTTTCCACTCTTCGGCTTTCTTCTTCTACTTTGGCGCCATGAATTGATGACTTTCCCAGCTAAATGCATGTCTACATCAGAAAAATGATTTCCAACTCGGCAACTCTGGAGAATTCTGCCGTCTCGCTTTCCGAATGACTGCATCAATAAATTCTCCAGATGGGAATGTCTGCGTGTTTGAAATGCAATTCGCATTTCTTGTGAACAAGGCCATAAAGTGTGCTGCTTGTAGGACACTAGTCTTTATTTCTCTAGCAGGAGATTGGAGTTGATCGCAAAAATATAAGAGGCTTAGCATGCGAGAATTTAATAGGCCGACTGCGGTCAAGATATGAAATGAAAGGGTGTCAGGTCACTGTCAGGAAGCATTGAATATGTATCCTTGAAAGGATTGAAAGGATATATATTCAATGCAGGAAGTCGGAAAAGAGTAGTAACTGAATGGTAATGACTGCTGGGGCAACGAACGTTGTAATTATTCATTTTAATGATCTAAATATATCATTATTCTTCACTGAATATGATTATATCCATCAGAAAGTTTTTGATAAGAATCAATATTGAAAGTGAGCGAATACAATAAAATATAAATATTGATTTGATTATTAGAATGCTTTCCAATCTGATAATTGATTGAAATTATCGTGATCAACCTGTTGAAATAACTTATAATTGATTGACGTCATCATGATCAACCTGTTGGAATAACTAATATTTATACTTGATTGAAATTACTTTATAATTAAACTGTTAAGAGTCTTACAAGATTTCTACCAGTCCCTAGTACAATCCTTGATTATATTTATGGAATTGTCTATGAAATCTATAAGATAGATATCGATAGAGGAAAACCTGCATGAAATTCACCAGAAAAAACCACCTTATTAACTGTTAGCTATAACATTCAACGAGTAAGTTGTGTTAAGTTAACGAAAGCACGGAGGTTAATTTCAAGGAAATTATTTGCTTTTTAAAAGAACCACAAGCGTTTAAAACAAAAACGACAGATACAAGATAAAAAATGAAACCCACTTATCAAATTTATGTCAGCAGTAAAATCAATATTTCATTTGCTTAAATAGCCATCTCGTTTGGAATGGTTTCATTAATTTCTCCTATTCATTAATTTCATTAATAACATTTCCTTTTTCTTTGGAAGTCTTGATGTGAATTGAAAAATGATCTAACTCATGGAAATTTATTTTTCGAATTCGAGTTAGTTACTTTAGGTAAAATATGTAGAGCTCTAGTACCGTACACGTCTCTTCACAAGAATATTTGTTCGTCAAGAAGTTATGACATACCAGGATTATAGTTCTCAGTTCTGTAACGCCTATTTATGAGACGAAAACTTTCTTTCCGCCTGTGAGTTTTCTGCAATTTTCACGGTCAACGTATCACCATAGAGAAGCGATACTCTCTATTCTGTCGTCTAATCTGTTCTCTGTGGTACACATAAACAGAACGCCACGCTTCAACAAGTGGAAAGAAATTTTATAAGAGATAGGCTAGTGGTGGAATGTTGTCAAAATCTCAATTTAATTAAACATCTCAGAAAATATATAGATTTATAGAGTAACAGTGAAATGGGAATTGTTTAAGTTGTCTCAAGGTGTAAGTTTCTTTAAGTTCAAACTCAGAATCTGATAAGTACTAGTTTTTATTATTATAACGTTCAGATTTTTCAAGTCTGTTTATTGACTGATGGGATAAAAAAAGATGTAAGGTCTGTTTTATAAAACTAAAAATTCGTAGTTTATCTTATAAATAAATCTTATAAGTTGACGTTATAGATTCGTTTTCGTTGTATTAGTTCCGTTACATGATTAAATTAATGGTGGTCAAATTCAATTGGATTTTCGTGAACTGGCCGAATATGTATAAGAAAATGGAAAATTTCTGAGCTGATAAAAGCAATGATTATGTGGAATTGTCGATTTGAAATACAAAGTCACTAATTTTAGCGAAACAACCAACTCGTCCACAACCTAATCAATAATTATTATTATTGTGAAATTACTGAAAAAACTTGATCATAAGAATCGAATTCAGTCAACACCAATGATGAACGTAGTCAGCATGCAATAATTTATTGTATGAGATTTTATTTTTATTTATTGTATGTGCGGCTTTTATAGGGGAGACCTGAGAAAGTTTGTTCATATATCACCAACATCACCAATTATCCCTTGATAGGGAACATGGTGAAAGATTGTTTTCACTTAAAAAACAGACATCAGCATATTTAAAAAACGTATTTTTTATTTTTTTGATTTTATAATTGTATGAGATTGATTTACCTGAATATTTTGACGCATTTTATTGATGGCAGCAAAGGATACCGAACAATGTTCAGGACTTTTGTGGAAATAGTGAGTGAGTGGATCTGACCCATCCACGGGAGTCTCCAACTCAACTCCACCACTCATTTTACGGCTTGTCTACCTGAAAAAAAAAACCCAATAAATTTATTGTCAATGTGAAACACTTTTTGACTCAGGAATAAAATATTCCGTTCTTCCTGAAATAGAGCAAATGCAATGGACATCCTACCATAGATTTGAGAATAAGTTTACCGGACATCGTAACATAGAATGTAATAATTCGTTCAAATGTGACACCTGAACAGCAATGGAGCACGTACACCTTTCTTCGACTACTGTATAGTATTCGACTATAACAACTATAATGTTCATTGAAAGCACTTATTTTATTGAATTGGTATAAGGAAGTGAGCATACTACTTGGGACTAATTGATAAGCCTGATAATGCAATGAGCCTTCACATAATGAAAATTAGAAGGTACTCCTCTATTTAAAGCATAGATTATAAATGAGGCCTAAGCTTTGCAGAGATAATGATTTATGATTGATTATATACATGAATTTTGATTTTGGTGGTTTGGTTCTCCATCCATCAGGAAGTGATAGCAGCTCACTGGGAATCATACAGTTTGGAAATTGCTAGCTAGGCTAGGCGAAACCGTAGAACAAAAACATCTCATGGAAATTCAATATTTCAGCCAGAGACGCAATCAAATATGATATTACCAGGATCCCAAACGTTGTTGTGGAAAACATTAAATATTATTTTGCCATTAGGATCTCTCCGTCACGTCTTTGCGCCGCCATTAGGTGAGAGTAGAAAGAGGTTATTGGATCATGTCTGAGACGATACACTCTTTTCAATTACAGACTCGTAGCTGTCGTCATGACAACGCAGAAGGATAGGGGATGATTCTTGGAGGTGGAGGACCCACTAAGTGAATACTGAGTAGCCACTCTGATGTCTTTGACATCATATGAAAAACACATTATACTTAATATCTTTTCTCAGAAATATCACCTACCATTCATATGCTACAGTAATATTCTTCCATTATATCTTCATGCTACGGAGCCTTTGCATTGATTCATCATAAATCACCCATAATTCACTTTTTTCACATTTCCACCAAAACTGGAAGTCTGATATAACCGACTCATGAGTCATTCCAATGGAAAAGACTTATATTTATCATGTGAAAAATCCATTTCTCAAGTTAAATTACATCGATACGATCATATTAGTTCTTAGTCAATATTCGTAGGATATTTTTGAATATTGCGATAAATTAACAGAGAAGTAACATTAGCATCGATTCTGTTCTAGTTGAAGAAGCTTTGTGTCTTTTTGGATGAGTGCAAAAATCTTATACATGACAAAAGTATTAGTAGGTCGTAAAACCGTTACGCAGATTACTGAACACGAAAAATGTTTCTCTTTTTCTCAGTTCACTTGTTGACTAGAATGTGAAAAGCAGCTTAACAAAATATCGAAGGCGGTCTATCCGTTTCTTTTGAAAATAATATAAAATTGAATACTTTTCTTTTCGTATTTATCAAGGTGGGCATAGGCCTACACATTTTTGTATTAGAATTTTCCAATTTGAATAAAAACTAGAGAAAATCAATCCAAAAACTCATCTCTCAAAAGGGAAAAGGTACTCTGAGTGAAGGTTATGTAAACACTAATTATTCTATTACTCAAATTACTGCATTTGAAACAATCAAAAACCTGTATTATGATTTTCCTGGCTTAAAATAATTCAATAAGAATATTTTTTTCTCGATCTGATTAAATCATACCTTACAAAGTGTTTACACCTTCTTACTTGGATATCGATATTGTATATATTGATACCATTTACAAATTACAACAAGAGGGTTTTTAGAACTGTTCAAGGGTTGAAAGTTGAAAAACATTAATTTACTACATTGATGTAGTATTGAAGAACTTAATATGGATCCCCAAGACGAAATGATATTCATGGCGTACAGTAACTAACATGATTGTATAAAAAGCGTGAATAATTTAGTTGAGCGTACATCAGGGAATATTACATTGTCATGGCTCATTCAGGCTTTTCGCCTCTTCTCTACAGTTTTGTAAACATAGAGCTGTTTCGAACCATCAACTTTAATAAATAATTTAATAGCAGTACCTATTATTATAACAACCGCTCCTTGTGAATTCGATTCCTCTTATCCAAATTGAATTTGGATAATTTTGTAAATTATAAATTTTTAATAAGCATGATGCAAGTGTTAATTTTACAAATCGAATTTGATTAATTTTAATTTAATATTAAACACTTCTTCATTCCTATTAAAGGTTGTTACTTTTTGAAAGATGAATTCGATGTTTTCTATCCAATTCAATATGTTTTCTATGATTATTTTTGTTGTGTTGATATAACTCATTTCCATTTCAAACTAATCCATTCTCATCGAACGTTTTGCTCAATAGCTTGAAGCATCTCATGAATTATAAGATAAAATTATTCTTTTCATTAGTCTTAATCTCTTGATCATAAATGATAATAATCATTGTTATCAGAGCGGTTGTTAAGTAATCATGTGGTTAAGTAACAAACATTCAAGACTGCTCTTGGATGGGTAACCGACACAAAAAATTGTACAATTAGGCGATGTGGAACCTACACGTAAGGGTCTCCCCACCGATAAAAAAAAACATCAGTTTTCGATCCTCACATTCACGTACATTCAACTCTTGATTCTCACTCTCAGTTTTCAAGTTTCTTTAGATCCCCAAATTGGACAATCAATATCAGAAATATTTTAATATACTTTACTCATACTATTACGGTATGTGCTTTATAAATTGTTACTGATTAATTCAATCATTGAGTGATAACATTCATAATTCAGATAAAAATAATGGAAAATCAACAAGTTGGATGAATATCGTCTCGGATAAAAGTACGATTCAATCAATGATGACTCACCCGAGTCATATAAATATTACCACACGGATAAATATAGCCTATAACTACAAAAAATACATTGGATGCAGAGCAGATTAGTAAAACTTATTCACATTCCTGAACTTCACACCATATATAGGAATAGGAAAAGGTGACTGAACTCAACGAAAACATAATACCTGACTCACGTAACATTATTTGTTTGGTATTTAGCGCTTTGTACGGTTTCCCATTCATGCAACCCATATCACCAGTTTATTTCATGAGAACAAGAGGCAGTTCTCATAACAATGTGACCATTGTCGAGGTCGAGAGGGAAAGTATTCTAATATTAGCGTGCTGTATTTCAAGGGATGAAAAACTACGTCAGTAGTTTACTTGAAATATTCATATAGTACAAACTGCTGATAACGGATGGATTTACAAGTAAATGGAAAACTTCTAATTTTAAGGAATGAAAAACTACGTCTGCAGGCTACTTGAAATATCCATAGTAGCCTACGGACTGATAACGGGTGGATTTACAAGTAATCAGTCGGAAAGAAAAACATTCATTAAATTTCGTTCTTCCATATTCAGTCCCATAGACTATTTACGTTTTCTAGGCCATACATAAGTTTTGCGCTACTGCGCACGGAATGTAATTTCATAACTGTTAAAATCTATCAATAAAATTTAAGTATTTGGATGAGCCTCGTATCTTTCTCTGTTGATCGTAGCATGATTTGATCCCATTAGATTTGAAGTGGGTTGTATTGCCACTCCTTTCTTGTTATTTACAGATAACTATAGACAGCTGCAAACTACCGAATCGTAGTAACCGGACACCTTCTCTAGCACGCGATCTCAGATAGTTCTAGTGGCAACGCAGACTCAGTAAAGTAGCATCTCAATTCTTCGTAAAAATTTCAAGATGTTATAGGAGAATCATTTATTTAATCAATTCACCGAGAAAATTATAAGCATCATCCCTTATCAGTTTGTTTATATATACCAAAGACAATGATATTAACAATAGTTAAATTAACTAAGTAGGTAAATTAGTTAAATTGTCTTTGGATATACGAATTCATCAAAGACCAATTGCAAGTGCACTTACAAGTGTTACAGAGTGTTACAGTGATAAAGCATCCATTTGGAAATAAACTGAGCAATTCGGCTCTTCATGACAATCTCTTATCGAAAAGCTCCTTAAAAGTCGGTCAATTCACCTATTCGGAAGAAGCTTCGCATGAAAGAATAACACGGTGAGGATGATAGAAGTTAAAAACATAATAATATATAGTAATTTTAATAATTAGACCGTTTAATGAAAATATGTCTTCAGGAAACATGTTAAGATGTACTGAAGGACTGTGGTAAACAAAACTGTAATTTACATAATACATGGAAGTGAATTTTCATGATAAATCTAGAAATTCAAAGAAATATTAATTTGGAAAATCATTTATCACATTAATTCACTAAAAACTGGTCAGCTTGAACCCTATCAATTGTTTATAGGATAGTTTTTACTGATTCACTAGGCTAGAGATTGAAAAAACTGATAAAAACTAAAATTCAAGAGCGGATGGTAGTTTTTAACTTGTTTGATCCATCAAAGTCGATCTTCAACTTTACAATAAATACAACGCAAAAATAACGGATTATTACAAAATAACACTATTGTTGGAATGACTTCGATTTTCCGTCAATACTGACATTTCGAAGGAAGAATTCAAGATTTGAATAAGTTTCTTATCAATCCATGGAAATAGAATGAAAGTCGGTTCCTTTTCCAGCAATACTATTGAATCATCACTCTGATAATTAGGATTTAGGCCCTACTCTGGTTCTTCAGTGTAATTTAATCATATTTAGCTATTTGTTTTATTAATTTAATACAAGACATACCTTTATTTTAAAAGAAACTTGATATTTTTCATTTCTAAATATTTATATAAAATAAAATGTTGTGCTTTCATGGTACAAGTGGATTATTATACAGTATAACTTACCTAAATTTAAATACAGAACTGTATTGTTTACACATATCAATAACTTTAATTTTAATGAAAAGAATCTTTTCATTCAAATGTATAAATGGATTGAATATTTCGTGTCTCATCATAAGAGATGATGTTTATGAGAGTGTGTCATATAAACACATAGAAAAAAACGGAGAAAATGATCCTCATCAGTATGAATGATTCGTATTGAAGTGGAATCTACAGATTATAAACTGTCAACATTTTCGTGGATAAATATTTGACATAAGCATGTCAAAGACATATCTATGGAAATAAGATAAGGTAGGAATCATCTACTAACAATCATTGGTTATCATATTGATCATGGATTATTATTACCGATACTATCTAATGATTCTAATTAGATTAGAATGAATGTATGTGGAATCATCATGAATCAGGCTTCCATTTCAATAATAATATAATCTCCAACAATGTTAACAATTCTCCATGTATCTTACGAAGAAGAGCATACATAAGCATAAGTAAGAGTAGTACGGTAACAAATATTTCGATATGAAATTGTTTGAGTAGGTAGGCCTACACACTATAGCCTATACGCACTTGAGTGGAATATTTTAATAAATTACTATGAAAATATCAGCAGCACCTGTTAAAAAGGGGTGGAAATTGACAAGCATACTGCACCCCATTAATCATTTGTTAGAAATTGAGTCCCGCGATAGCAATGAATTAACAGCCAGAAAGGCTCAATCACATTTTCTATCATGTGCCCTGATAATATGAAATAAAAATTAGATGAACATTCAACTACTTACCAGCCGTTACAACAAGAAGAAGACGAAGAATGCATCCACACTATCGTACACTCTTATCAACAACTATTGTTGGAGGAAAACATTGATAACGGTGGACCATCACGGAAAGACGCCGGTTCAGTCTGAGCACTGAAAATACTGATCCGATGCGATGCTCTCTCCTGACAGCGCCTTCTAGCAGCTGGGCTTGTTGATCGCAACGCTACCTGGTGGGGAAATTGGAACTACACTATTGACCAGCACCCGCCCGCAGACCGTTCAAAAACTTATTAAAGCTTCAATATTGCTATAACACATTCATCTCATATTATAATTGTTACCGTATTTGAAGGAAAAAATACGAAAATATCAAAAAAATTATAATGTTTAAGCTAAAGTACCGGTACCTCAAGCTCAAGTTGTATGAATTTCCAATAATAAGACCAAGACGGATCTTTTTTTTTAAATTTAATTCAGAATATATTTTTCTTAAACACAAGAATCATAAACAAAGCATGATTGATTACTATCAAATGTGATTGCAATGCTATAGTGAACATTATTATTCAATTACCGGTACAAAAAGTACAGTAGAAGCAACTAAATAATTATATGAAGTGCAAAATGAAATGCGCACCCCCAGGCCTGAGAGGAATGACTAAACTGTCGTATCCAAAATGAGTTTTTTCTATCAAACTCAGATAGCAGAACCACAATTCTCTTCAAACATAGCCTACCACGATATAGGAAAAGCATTAAATATAGACCATTAGATAGACCATTCGAGAAAAATGATTACACAATACTGTATATGGATCAAAGGCGGGAATCAACAAGCAGTCTTGTAATTAATATTATAAAATAATGTTCTTATATGTCTACTCTTACTATTTCTATAATTATGTGTTTGATCATGCAGGCAGTGATGGCTGTTTGAATATTAATATTGTTTTTTACGGATTGAAAAATTGCATAGCAAAACTTTATTGACTCAACAAAAACTGTTTCATGCAGAAAATAAAATAAGAAACTTTCTTTATTGCTCTATATGTTGTTAAAATCGTACTAAAGTTTCAAATTTATAAGTATCGATTTGTATTTTAATTGTGTAATTTTCATGAACATAAACCAAAAAATGCCAATTAGGGGCAACTTTGGCACGGTCCAAAGTTGTCCCTTATAACTTTGGTCTGGGTCAAAGTTGTCCCTTATAACTTTGGTCTGGGTCAAAGTTGTCCCATATTTGCAATAAATAATTTTAAAGACAGTCTATTAATGTTCAAGAGGATGCCAACATTTATAAGAATTCCTGGTTCAAAAGCCTACAAAGACTGGACTGATGAGCATCTGGAGAAATGCCTAGCAGCTATCAAAGCTAATTTATCGAGTTAATTAACTTATATGTCCATTTTAAATGCTAGGAGTAACATATAAGTTGTAAGTAACATAAATTTGAGGTACATCTGAGTTCTTAATTATTCATGTGATTGGTCGTATTAGAAACAGTGCAACAAGAATTTCTGTACTGAAATAATGTGACAAAATGATTGGTATAATGTTTGTCCTAAGTCTGGGCAACATTGACCAATTGGTAAAAAAAAAATGTATAGTGTCATACAATTTTAAAAATTCAATTTCGATCACACCCATTAATAATAGCTATATCAATAGAGTACTCTTGCAGTTTGGCTGATTTTTGTAAATTACAAGAAAATGAATAAAGTATGATGTTGAAAATTGGGCCAAAGTTGCACCACTTTACCGGTACCGTAGTCCATCAATTATCTGTTTATGGTCGAAAGTTGCACCAGTTTACCGGTAGTTAATAATCGGTTTTATGGACTAAAAGTATAATAGGGAGCCCTACCTAGTAAAAGAATACAGCTACTCAATGAGAAAGCTATATGATAATTATTTTCATTATTGTATATTGAACAGATGAGAAACTCAATTGCATAAAGGTGAAACAAAAGAAAATGGCTTTGAAAATATTCATATTGTTTCAATTTATATTTTCATATTCATCCTTCCGAAGTAAATTTCAATTTAAGAGTCAAAATACTGTTCGTTATTACTCCAAGTAACACAAAGTTACTTGATATGTTTTATGAAATATGGTGAGTGGTTTCAAAACGAAACTGGTTGATCTCCAGCTTTGTAACTGATATTTCAACTTTAACGTTGTAACTTGACATTTAAATCTAGAACCAGTAAACTCTACAACAATATAGGCTAATTAGAGTTGATATGACTTTTTTGAGTAAAGTATGTGGTTTGAAGATATAGATGAGGATAATAAATTGTACAATTGGTTTGATTGTACATAATAGTCCACATAAAAACGTCACATCGAATTACATTATGAAAAAGACTACCTTCTCCCTTGCACACTAGACAATACACAATTGCGAAGATCACTACAGAAAATATACAGATCTAGCAGGAGATGTATGGTACTTACAATACCCCAGTGGCGTAACGTTTTTACTTAGCCAACTAAATTTACAAAAAATAATTCCGGGCCCCTCCTTATAAAATCTCACGCCCCTCTCTTAGCCCCTTTTCCCTGAACCGCAACCATGAAACTCATTAATGAGAGCGTACCTCATGAGTGAATAACATATACATGTAATAAAATAAAACATGCTCTTGATTGAATTCTACAATAATTGTAATAATTATTAGTGATTTATAATAATTCATAAAAAACTGGTTACTAGATTAAAGTAGCCTGGTGTGACACAGGCTTTACTAACATATTACGAACAGACACAGACAACACTCATTTTGAAAGCTAGCAAAATATTTTTGTTCAGGTGAAGGAAAGAAAGATAGTAAAGACGGAATAATTGAAAATCGAACATCATAATACTGAAAATACGTGTAGGAATGCAATATGAATCAATTTTTTGTACCGTAATAAAGAATTAAAACCCACTTTCACAAACTCACTGCTTACAGCTCATTTCACAAATTTCTAAAAATGAAATAATGAATTGAGATTGACTGAGTAAGCTATAGGCTATTCTTCGACAACTCTTGCAGTCTATTTCTATTATGATCAGGAATTCGATGGGCGAAACAATATATTTGTGTAAACAGTCTGGGTCTGGGGACCGGATGTCTGTCTCCATTCAATGATTTGTAAACAAAATTCATTATTTCCCGATGAGCTACTTTAAACCAGCAGACCTTTTGTTAATTGTGCAACCTATTTACGTTCTCCCGTCATAACAACTCTCTTATTACCAATAAGGGTCTGTATTACCAACTGACATTCTAATTGTTGATGCATAATTTTTTTTACAATGGACAATAATTATGAATTATTGAAATTTGTGTTCATGGTTGTTAATTGCCCAAAATAAAACTTTTGCTTTTCTTGTTCAATCATTACTTTAATTTTATTTCTTAAAAAAACATATGATATTATTTCAGGCCCTAGCCCGGGCCCCAAAATTTGGCCTAGGCCCCCTGAGGAGGTTGCGAGGGGTGCTAAGTTACGCCACTGCAATACCCCCTAGAATATTTTGGATCATTAGAATATTTTAGAAATTATTAACATCCAACAACATGATCTATGGTTCTATGCTTTACCTTTTCCATGCCACATTCATTATTTCAATGATATTTTTGTTTATGTGAAAAATTTCTATCATATTATTCGGCTAATGGCATTAGCCGTGAACTTCTGGTATCTAAATAATAGGTCTAGACTACAGAGAGTGTAGAGTAACTATACACTCTCTGTGTTATAAGACTAGACCATAGATTTTAGCAGCGTAGCGGATCTCTAAAACTGGACGTGGTTGTATTAAGATAAAACATTAAGACAGATAAAACAGCAAGAAAGATAAAAATTTTCTTATGAAAACATTCTTCAACAAAGTTATATTGAGCGATTTTGCGAAAATCAAGATCCCTTCATAATAATATCATGTTCATGCATAAAATTAGAAAATTTATTTTTAAATATTCGTTTTTGAAATTAATTAGATTAATTTAGAAAGCATCTATAATGTCGTTGTTTGTCTGATGACATTGACCATACTCTTTCTTTTTTCGATCATTTTTTCTATAGGTGATGTCAACGTCAACTTCAGATCGGCAATAAAAATGTTATGCAGGCCTAATAATAATAATTTCCTAATTTCATAATATTGTTCAAATTCATCGAAATGTTTTAAATATTTTGGATTACGGTAGCCTATATCACAGACTAGAGAATCTCTCTACTCTGTGCCTATAGAGTATAATAACTCATGGCCAAAAGGAGCTTACAAAATAAATGCACCGTGTGTCTTCAGATAGATGAATTTCTCCAGGACCAAGCGCCCACTGAGGAGGAGTGGTAGCGACGACGTGGTTTCCAAGTGGGGATGGCGTTTCAGAGTGGTGATGAAGCTCGACTGCTTGAAATGCAGTGGCGTATGGCAAAAATTAAACTACTGTCGGTTAAGGGTCGATTACATGTAGCGAGTTTACTTTAGCTACTTCACAACACTGGCTTTTTGGGTAGGCTGCCCCAGCATCAACAACCTGCACGAATGCTGAATCTCCAGATTATTGCAAGGACTTAAGGTCTTCTTAAAAGGTATTAACTTCAAAAGGTATTTTAAAGACTTTAAAGTTTATAATACATCGACGTTTTGTCGATGCTACGTTAATGTCGACGCTCACGTTTGTCGATGAGGCTACAGCAGCCTCCCAAAAAGCCGGATTGTATAGTCTGGCAACAGACAAAAGAGCCTCAAAATAAGAACTCTACTGCGCAGAGAGAGCGCACGTTATGCAATGTAGCAGTTTATCTGACTCGCTCACTAGAGTAAAGGTACTATGCGATACTGTATTACTTCAGTGATACGATGCGCGAAGGTTCTTTTGTCTGTTGTCAGACTATAACTTGTAAACTCGCCATGTAATCGGCCCGTCATGTAATGGTGCCCGTCTGACGCCACTTCACACGCCATAATATATATGCCACTTCACTCGCTCAAGCGCTGTTTTATTTAGTTTCATTCTATTTATATTTGGCGTGGCGCCAGATAGTTGCCACTCCACCTCGGTGGGCGCTTGGCCTAATATCTATTATACTCTATGCCTACGCAATGTTCTTCAAAAGTTAAATATAATTTCGTTTTCAATAATTTTCTTCCTATTTACGACTTAATTATTATTTCATGTTATGAAATATAATGGTATCTCAGAAACATTTCAAGCGCGCACTCTCTCTCTCTCTCTCTCTCTCTCTCTAAAATGAATGTAATATAATGTCTCTGAAACCAAATTATTTTGAGTTTCGATTTTTAATACTGTACGTTCGGGCCCCGTTTGTAACACCCAGAGTACTCCAGTTCAAAATTTAAATAAGTTTCAAACACTTTAAATTGCTAAGATATTCATCTAAAATATTCTCAGTGACACCTGATAAACTTGTCTAGTTTTTGTAAACAATATTATACGTTGTTGCCAAGTACTTGAGGCCGGATTCACTTGTACCGTCTGCACTCAGCAAATAATTTGGAGCTTAAGAGAGTGCCAAAAATTAAGAAAACTCATACAAAACTAAAGCAGTAGTGGGCTATCATAGATAAATCAATATGTTTGCTCATTATAATCACAACAATAGAGTTTAGTGGATATTAGAAAACAAAGTACGTAATGCATTGCATGAAATATCGAAACAAACATCGCAAATTAAAAAACAATTTAAGAGCTGATGTATAGTATAAAAACTTCAATTTTGTAGGAGTTTTCCAAGTCCTCAGTCGCCTTTAAAGGTCTGAATTGAAAAATGACGGCGTCATGATCTATTCAGGTGTGATCAAACGTAAAGCAAAGAATTAAACATTGTATGATAAAATAAGGTATGGTACCGGGACCTCTCGACCTAAAATCGGTAATTCAATAAAAGTTTGAATGAAATTGATCACACAATTTATTTTTGTTTCAAATTGAAATACTGTATTGGAAAACAAAACAATAGATAGAATAAATAACTTGAAAATAACAAGGATGCATGCAGGAACCTATTGTATCTCGAGCATAAGAAAGATTGATAACAACTTTCATAGAAAAATACATAGTAATTTAATTTATCATCATACATTATATTCAGGTAGCTTAAGACTTAGACGTCGTGTAATAGTACTGATATGTGATCCGATTGCACTGGCAATGAAGAATAGCTTTTGCACTGTGTCTCGTAAATCCCATACGAGCCATACACTCCATAACAAGAGAATCATACAAACCCAACTTTCAACTATCCTATACCTGGAGTGATAGACTAGTAGATACAACTGGAACAGGAAAAAGAGATCACATATTAGTTTATTACCATGAGTGATATAGATGAGGCGTTTGAGATAAGAAATGAGAATTTCAGTAAAATTACAGAAGGATGGAGAAAAAATTAACCAAAAATGAAATTGATTGCTAGTAAAACCTCGTAAATTGGAATAGAAAGGAATAAGATGAAAATAATGAAGATACATGGTCTTATTGTCGATTAATATTTATGAACGTGTACTACAATTTTGAATTTGAACATTCTAATAGAAATAGGCTACCCAGTGATAATAGTAGAGATCATTTCGCTCCTTTTCAATAGACTATAAGGTTGATGAGTATTCTTTGTTCAATTTTCAGGAACCCTAATGAACCCAATTTTGTAATGGCATGTTTTCCTATGCTCAAAAACGGTGGAAATTTTGACCGTTTGAAGTTTAGTATGGAATATTGTTCCTAGTTTAAATGTTCATTTTATTCAATAGATATTCTTTCAACAGCTATTTTTACATGATAAAACTTTCATCACCAGTAAAATGTAAAGGGAAATCTTTCTAATCAAATTGTAAATCAAAATCCGCTTTGCACTTACGAAATAAATATAAAGTTAGGCTAGAATGTAGCCTGCGCTACAAGCGAATGATGATTCAACAGAAAAATGTTTTACCTGAAATATCCTCAAGAAGCCTTCAAAAAGAAAAACTAGTCCATGTGAAGGACTTGGTCCATCATATTCCTAGAACAGAAATATTTTTAAGTATCCAAATAAGCAAGGATTGAAAGCTTATCATGATTTCAGTTGACTAATTATCACTTAATTCATGTAATAATAACTTTCAATTGATAAGCTTTTTATTGATGAAAATGATATTTTTATCTCACATAGGCTGATCATTATTGTTTTGCTAATTTTTCCATTTTATTTTTTGTTTTTGTTGATTTCAGTTACAAAACTATATCTACTCTCTTAAGCCAATATTACTTTCTTTCCATGAAAGAAGATGATATTTGTCCAACAAAGTAAACTAGAAAACTAATAGATAACTATAACAGAAAACTATAAGATAAATTGTAATGAAAGTCCTTTCACTCATTTCATGAAAAACACTACAACATCCAAGTAGAAAAACTTCACGCAAGCGCAAAGGAATAGAAAAAATCAGTTTCAAGTCTTCAGTTTGAATAGAACATCCAAGAAAGATAACTTGATCCTGCATGAAAAAGCCAGATTTACTTTTATGCTACTATCAGTTCAATATGTAATCAATAATCAATCTATTATTATATTGTGTTGTCAGAATTCATGAATGATATTGACAATAATTATAAAAGCTGAAGACTGAAGAAAGAGCACAAACATGCATACACTTTTTGAAAAAAAACTTAGAAATAAGCCGCAAAATAATTAAAATAGTATGTTACAGTATAATCACACCTAGAAAGTGCATATATTTTTTGTAAAATTCCAACAATTCAGAAATTAATTAAAATAATTTTACAATATATATATCTATAATCACTCCTAGTTTCAAGTAATTTGCAAAATGCATAATTTGACGAGATGAAACAAATTTCGTTCATGTCTAATAATACATAATCCACAAACACAAGCACTAAAACAAACTAGAATCCAAAGTGATTTTCTACAAAGGTTGATGTCTTAATGAGTCTTAGTTTAATAACTTCGACTAGAGCGCAGGTAACGTGATGGGTTATGATGAGGGTAATATTGGACCTAAAATCTTTCATCTTTGGTAGGTTTTGAATTACCGGGACGGAATATTGATACGAATGACTGGGAGTTATTGGTCATCAAGTTGACCTACGACTGGAGAGTGTAAAAATTCTCACTCATCTGATTTATCAGGCACATTTCAGACCAATTTTAGAATCTTTCAATATGATCAATGGAGTAATTAGAGAATATGAACGCTGTAGTATTTTATTAAAAGATTAAAAAGGTAACATATAAGAGTTTCGTGCTCTAAATTTACAGTCAAAATTCAATATTTTCCGAAATTGGATTGGTGGTTTTGTGTTGTTTTAATATACTTTCAGTCCTTCCGAAATCAAAAGAACTTTATTCAAAATCAAGTAAATATTCTGAAAAGTGGAATCAAACTTTAAATTAATTAGCGAGCTGGCGTTATACAGCGAGTTTGAACTACAGGGTTCCCCACCAATGAAAGACACGCTATTAATAATAATATTAATAATTAAAAGATTGGATTCTGTATCGATGTTTTTCAGTCGTAATGCAGTTGAAATTATTAAGCTTGTGAGCTTGTGCTATGGAGAGTAATTGCCAATTCAATAACCTGTAACAACTCTTATTCAATTGATTGAGGAATTTTATGATTTTAGAAGAATGATTGTGAAATAGATGTGTATACGTTTCTAATAAACCTGTAGAGAATTGGAGATTAATTTATAAAAATTAACTGCGTAGGCTATAACTACTGAGTTAGAAATATAGATTGATAATGCAAAAAACCGTTGAAATAGTGTCAAGGTGGGATGAGAACTTAATACTGATACATTTAGAAGGCAATGCACCTAATAGGAATCAATAAACAATTGGAAATGGGTAGAGATCACGTAAAACAAGAATAAATCATGCAAGAAAAAATTTGAATTTGATATATCAATGAATGATCATGTAATTCTTACCAGTATACCCCGATCTGTATAGATCTGCAATGTATTACGGAAAAAGTTCATTTCAAGAAAAATACGTATTTGTAATGAGGTACATTGTAATAGGCCTACGGTTCTACGTAAAAATAGATACTGAACTAGATGATAAAAAACAAATCAATTTTATTAGTAAACATGGGGAAATATAGCAATAAATCACTCTTGTAAAGAAGTTTCAATGTTATAGTTGTTCTCATTTACATGTTACTAGTATTTGTTACGCATGCCAGCTGTGGCACGGATCCCTCTAACAGGGGAGAGTTGGGTAGACATCATAGAACTGTTTGGAAACTTATAATTGCATTAAAACATGTTTACAAACAGTTTTTAGAAGCACGTATAAAAGTATGTGTGTTACAAGTTACGTATTGGTTATTTACGTCATTACTGCCACAGTCTACAGGGCAATGGAATCGGCTAAGAAGGCTACTACATTTATACGAAGAAGTGGGTTGTCCAGCGAATTAATTTAGATGCCATAAAAAGGGATATTCTAAATAAGTGACATGTTCATATTATTTTAGTGGTACTGAAAACCATGGAATCCATCCCTTTTTGATTCAGTGATTTATCGAGGATTGGATAGAGAATGGAAATATGAGGATGGAAAGAAAAATTCTGACAGAGCTTACATTAAAAATGATTGAAACGTATTGTGACATCTTCAAAACATGAACTAGATTGAAAATAGACCTGCAAAAGAAATCTCACCTCTAAGGGCGGATTCATACTATAGCAGAAAAACCACGGTACATTCCTGGCATCACGCACAATGAGGTGGGAAGAATTGATACAACAGCATACCAATCCATAGGTTCCAGTTTTGGTGGTGGTCCAACTAAATAATAATGAGAGATCAATTAATGAAAAGCTTATTGATATTTAGAACAATTAACAGTTTACAGTATATTAAATATCGGTCCATGGCAAAAGGGCTTGAGTCCAAAACTTGTTGTTTTGGGAAAACTACAAAAACCGCCTGTGCCTTTTATTTTCGCAACAGAAGCATATAATTTTTATCTAAGATACTTTATACTGTCAGTAAGTTAAATAGGATGTAGAAATTTTTAAATTCTTCAGTATTTGTTTCCAAAAAAATAAAATAAAAAGCTTGGACTGAAGCCCTTTTCGCATGGAACACAATTTGGAATTGAAAAACTATCTGTTTGTTGCTTGTAATCCAGTATTAAAAGTTATTTTGAAAGTTGTAAATATCCATAGGAGAGGTTTAGAATTATGTACATGACATGTAACATAGTTTTCAAGTATCAATTTATTGGATCAAAGTATTAATAAAAATTGAACATAAATTTATTGAATCAAAGTAATAAGAATTGAACATTATTCATGGAATTTCAAAGTCATTAATTTCTTTACAAATTCATTGAATTAAAGTAATAAAATTTTAACATCAATTTATTGAATCTAAAGGTGATAAAATTGACCATCAATCACATTGAATTTCTATAATATGGTTTGACTTTTTCCATCTATTCATCTTGAAGTTGCAAGTCAATGTTTTCAACTGTTAATGCCAACTACAAATTTCAGTATAAAACTGCTCATGGTCATTGGGAATGTATGCAAAGAAGTTTCTTGATGTCTTCAATTTTTCTTCTTCTTTATTGGGACATTACCTGCTGGGTAGAAAGCAATGTTTGGTAAAAGATTTGGTGACAATAAGCTCATGGCGTAAACAAAACGTGTGTTTAATCATCCCATATATAAATTTCCTGGCCAGAATAGTTCCTTGCGAATATCTTTATTGTAGGAAAAATGCGGGCACGTGCTTTATTCCAAATTGTTGTTTCTCATCTTTAGGAATAGATCTTGAGCAGGTTTCTTCTGAGATAACGTTTTCTTATAAAACTGAAATACCACCAATGCTTTCGTAATGTCCATAATACTCTCCGTATCTACAAGTGTTACCATGAACTTATTGCTCTTACTGCTCTTTATTATTATTTCAGTAATTTCTCTCAATGAATAAGAGCCGGTCAAATTTCTTCAGCTGCCTTTTGATGATAGAAAAGAGCATTCTTACCTCCCCTATCACAGGGGGAGGTAAGATATGCCCCCGCTAGGAAAAAAACTGTTCAATTTTTCAAACTTTCCAACATCTGTTAACGCTAATAGCAATCTTGCCAATGCATGATTTTGTTCTGACCAGAACAATTGTCAGAAAATAGTCTCAATTCTTTTACTCCAGGAGGAATATCCTCCAAGTAGTTCATCAAAGTGAGCAAACTCATTCGGCCCCCTTGTTGGCAGTACCTTCATGATAGACCATAGATCATAGCAGTGTTTTTTTTTCAAATCATGAATACATAGAACATTTACTGTGAGTTGCCTCAGATAGAATGTCTCTTGGACTGGAATCTGAGGTAGCTATATATTCTGCATGTAGTCCCATACAGATGGAGAGCACATGAGGCTCAGTTTTACATGATTGCTCCTTTTTTAATTCAGTGTAGAATTTCTTTGCTCTTCTTCTATGAATCATGAGCTCTGCTGCTGCACTCCTCTTTTGCGCAATCATTTATATGCGGACTTTAATTTTAAATTCAATTCCTCACATGTACAGCAGCTATCAACCTGTAGTCTACCAAATGATAGAGAGAAGTTATCATTGAAGAACTTAATGAAAATTGATAACTGCATTTGATTTCAGGATATTTCTCTTTGAAAAAGATTGTAAATTGCCTGAACAGATAATCTTGAGTCTAGGTATGCTTTTGTTTTTCCAAGCTATACTTAGTATATTTCACAGGAAAACTAAGAATGTGGTTTCTTATTTTTTCCCTGACATCGGTTGGAAGAGTATTGGAACTGGCTTGTTTTCCTCTTTTGTCAACAGGATTTTCACCATTCACAGCAAGTTTTCTTATCCTCTTCACACGCTTATCAGAAAGTGCAAATAAGGACAAGAATGCTTTGTAGCATACCTCCATTTTTTTGTTGCCAATAATTACTGAGTACTTGAATACCTTATCAACAATCCTTGAACCTTCTCCCTTCCGAGAGCGACGTCGGTCCACATCTCGAACCTCGATGAGAGTTTGTATGAACAAATCCTGTTCGTTTTTAGTTGTGTAGGTCATGCAGGCGTTTCAGGAGATCAACTTGCATCATCATCTGAAATCTTCTCGAAACATCTCAGTCTGCGACACCTGGAAATAAATAAAAAAAAGAAGAGAATGAAACATTATTGTGAGGAGAGGAGTTTTCTCAAATCAAAGATAGCCTGTTGCAACTAACACAAGTCAATGAACAAGAATCTCATTTGCAAACTTATTCTCATGGTTTAAAATGTCAATTGTAGCAGTTATTAAATTCACAGAAATTCATTGCTCTCCCGTCTATTCTAAGAAAAGGAGAGACTATTATTAATGCGAGATTATTATAGAAATTCATTAAAGATTTAAAAATACATAGAAATTATAGATTATAGAAAATTAGTAGAGATATTTGAAAAATTTGTTTTTAAGATTATTCAGTCATGAAAGAAAATTTGAATAAATATACATCCTAAGAATCTGGGGTGTGGTGCAATACCCCAGCACCCCCTAAATTTGCACATGCCTGTGTAGATGATTGAGAAGATTCCGATCAGTTCAATTTGTGTAGAGTAAATGAATAGATTTTACAGCAAAAAATTAATTAATATCACATCATATAAATAAACAATAAACTAACGAATGCCTACCATTCAGGTCCAGTCGTTTTGGCAGGAAATACATTGCCTCTGATGGTCACGATATTCCATTCTCCTCTACATGCTTGGTGCTTTTCTTTATGTTTTGTTTCCAAGTGGAGGGTAAACTTTTCCTCTTTCGGCCTACAATATTGTCTACATCAGCACTATCCGATGATGACGACGAAGATGGCATTATTCAAGAAAATTAACTAATTTTTATAGCAACAATAAAAGCTAGCTAATAATAAAGCTAATAATTTATATGTGAAGCTAATAAGCTAGCTAGCAAACTCTTCTTTCCACAATGACAATGCTAAATAAATTTTATTTGTACAGCAGTTGACTCACCATGGCCAATTACCATTTGAGCCAACATGACAACACGAAATATCCCTATCACAAGCTGCAAAGTAAAATTACCACATATTGTTCCATGTACAAGGGCTTCAGTCCTGGACTGGAGCCCTTTCTGTATGGAATAGCAAAATGAAGGTCATTTTCACAGTAAAGACGCATTGGATTGAAGCCCTTTAGCTTGGAAACATCTAGTTACCCTCAGAGAATAAGATTCTGACACTAACTCGTTTTGTGAAAAAATTGGACTGAAGCCCTTTTGCATGGACCGATTCATTTATTATACGCCTCACACGGTATCATTCTGTAGGGTTGAGGTACTGTACATGAATTGTACTGAGGTTCTGTCATGAATTATCTTCTCATACATAGTATGTTTAGAATTTAGGCTCTACTCACACTTGAAAACTCAAATCGCGGGAACTCAACGACTCGGATAAGGAACATGTGCTTTCAAATGATGATGCTCAGAAAATCCTACAACCGCACTGTCTGAACGCCATCATTTGAAAGCACGTGTTTGAGTTTCCATGATTTGAGTTTCCAAGAGTGAGTAGAGCCTTGTGCCTTGATCATTTACTCTTCTCATAGTATTTTGCAACTTTGCAAACTATAATTACAAGCCTCAGGATACTTCAGAAAATGTGTTCCATATTTCTCTTGAGAAAATTTGCACCAAAATGAAATGGATCATCATTAAGCCTCGATTTTTGAATTTTGAAAGAATATTGAAGAAAACTTAAATCGAAAAAATGACACTAACCTCCCATCTGCGGAACATTGATAACTCTGTATCCGTTACGGACTGGTTCGATCTCGGACAATGGAACAATGAAGGGTGGTCGGAGTTTAATTTCACAGCTAAGATCAGACAAATTGGATACGCATGTAGACAGATTTTGAGGCTTATTATACCTTTGTTCTTGTTTTGTGAATGAAGTAATCTGGGAAAATAAGCACTTATAAGTTTATTTTTAAACACACTCAATGAACTTAAATTACAAAAATTTAGCGGTACTTACTAACACTTACGACAAATAAGTTTCCAGTGGAAGATTCAGAAAATGCTCCAAGTAAAGGATAAAATCCTACTGAAATTTTAAGGCTAATAGTTACTATCCACTGACACATACTCAATTATACAAGTAAGCGAAAACAAATACGTCCTTTTACGGACCAACTCCACATTTCTGAGAAGATTGGCTTTCGGTACAATTGTGGTCTCTTTTAGTATTGGAATTCAAATCACTTTATTATCATTCAAACATGAATACAAAATACAGGATATGACATTTAATGAAAAAATCCAAGTGTATCAGCTCTGCTTACAGTGAATAGAGGTATCAGAGTAATCACTTATTTTCAAAGTATAAAAATATTTCAAGTGATATAATGCTCATGTTAAGATGCAGAGAGGCGGCACGGAAACTTGATTTGAAATGCGCGCCATTCAGGCGGTAGGATTATAGTGTACTGGGACTTATTTCGTTTGAAAGGTATGATTTTGAAGTTTCATTTACGCCAGTTTCAGCCGCCATCATACCGCATAACAAAGGACAGTGTGCGTTTATTGTCAAGTAGATCTTTTACGCTGTGATTGCGACCGAGCTCATGTTCCGAAATTCTCCAATAGGACTCCCCGTTATCCGTTGGGTCTCTCTCGGTCCGCAAATTTATTTTTACATTTTACACAATGTTCGGACAAAGAGTGAGGGTGACAAAACAAAGAACAAGAGCTTAGAACTTTGAGGCAGTCTCAAGCTTCAATCTTGCATACACTGCGACGTACTGTGCGTGAATATGCGGTTGCTTTTGGACGCTTAGACATTCGGCGACCGTTTAGTGATGAGAATTATCCACGAGGACCGGAATTGCAGAATGACTACGCGTCATTCAATTGCAAATTGCAAATAAACAAATCACTAATTTCTGATAAATCAGGAGTGTAATTTGAAGTGCAACGCGGCGATCGCAAAATTGAAGCTCTAACTACCTCAATATTATCAGCTCTTATGATATGCCGGACACCAATTCCAGGTCTTGTCACACTTCGTCATGATCGATTTGCAGTCCAGGACTGTCCAAAAAGTGACTAATGGTCCAAGAAGTGACATCGGAATGATATCGCTGGGTAGCATTCACGTAGATTCGTTCAAAAAGTAATACTATACGCATACACTCGACGAGCATTGTGAAAAACGCATGATGGCGACTGAATTGGGCGTGAAATGAAAGGCGACTTCTAAAATTACACCGCCTTTCGATGAAATCACGTACAGTATTCCATGTTCCCTACCGCCTGAATGGCACGCTACTTCAAATCAGCAAGATCTCAATGCTTAACTCCCCTGTGATTACAAAATGGTCAAGATATTTTAGTATTAAATATATACTTACCACTAAATTCAATGAATGAATAGGGACGTCTAGCAAAGATTTACACGTATACTATCATATTGATAATGAATTCCATTCATCCAGTTCGTTTAAAAGCTGAACGCTAGAACAGGAGGATGAGCTGAGTCGCACAAAACGAGGTATGTTACGCCGAGGCCGGAAATGAAACTGAAACAGGATTGATAAGCTTGATAAGCCTAATTAGATTAATAAGCTACGCAAACAGCTGCAATTATTTAGTTTATTTAATTAATTCAATTTCAATCCATTACCAAAACGCTAGGCTATATAAATTTCACAAGTTTCAATGGAGGAAGGTGAAAAGCAGAAAAAGGTTCTACTCACTTTTGCAATTCTCAAATCATGAAGCAAATGGAGTCTCGGCAACTGGAATAATAAACGTATGATTTTAAATTATGACGCTCAGACGATCCTGCAACCGTATTGTCTGAACGTCATCTTGAAAGTGTTTGTTATCCCAGTCACTGAGACTCTAGTCGCTTCATGATTTCAGTATCGCAAGTGTGAGTAAAGCCAAGTCTCATGTATTCAACTAGCAAAATTGGACAAATTTCAAAAACTCCAAGAAAACAAGAAGTGCGATAAAATAACAAAGAGAGGGTGAGAGCTATTAATTATAAGATTATTTTCACAACTATATTAACATACTGATAACTATAGAAATTTCAAACATAAGTTTATTCAATCTTGTAGTCCTAACAGGTTTTGTTAGGTTTGTTTTTGTTTTTAAAAGGGCCTCAAAACCCCGTTTTAAGAGTCGCAAAGTGGTATCCCTGATCTACGTTAACGTGGTTGGAGTTGACCACCACGATCCTAGCGACATCTCTTGGGACTCTGAGTAACTGGAAGTCGTAAAAATTAGAGCCCGGTTTAGACGCTAGGACTTGTTGTAGGACTTAAGACCTAGGACTTGCTGTACAACAAGTCCTGGAACTTGACATACGTGAGATACTTGAGATAGTGGGTCTTCCCACTTGAGATACGGCATCATAGCCTGGGGCTCGGCAGCTCAAGCACACCTGAATAATATCCTAGTGATCCAGAAGAGGGCACTGAGAACTATACTGGGAGTGAGCATGATGGAGCATTGCACGTCACTCTTTCGGAAACACAAGCTGCTTACAGTGACCTCGCTATATATCCTGGAGACCAATAAACTTGGCAAAGCAAAATCAGCCCCTACACTGAGGAGGAGATAAGCACCAATAGAGGACAAGGAACAACAAGGATATGGATCTTCCACAGCACAGATTAAAAATATGAAGTGCTCCCAACTTATGCAAGAGCTTTACTTTTCAATCTGCTACCAACAACACTGAAGGTCCTGGAGGACAATGGGATCTTTGCTGCTGCACTCAAGCGATACTTGACAGATCGACCGTACCATACGCTCAGGGAATTCATTGAAGACCACTGCTAGCACTTGCCAGGTCTCGAACGGCTGACCTCTTCAAATATGAGGAAAATAGACGATTCCCCGATCGCTGATTGCGGAGAAGACAGAACAAGTAACAAGTAAGTAACTTATGGATGAATTTCATCGCGTCTACACATATGGGTTAGTAAAAAGTCCTAAGACTTGTGCCATCTACACGCTAGGACATTTAGCACAACTCAAGTCCTAAGACTTAGGTCCTACAACAAGTCCTAGCGTCTGTGACCGGAGCTTAAAGGAACCTCAACTCAACTGGCAGTGAATGGGAGTGAATGAGCGACCGATTGAGAGAGAAACGCCAGCGTTGGCGCGATCTGTCCTGCTGACACAGAACTACGTGGCCAAATAATATTTCACAGCACAAAAAAACAGGGTCAAAGATTCCTATTTCCTTGAGTAAATTAATTACTAGGGAGAGTATTGCTTCTCTATATAACTTAGACACACTTATATGAAAATTTATATCTGACTGCTCATTTTTACATAAGTGCGTTTAATTCTGGACAGGTTAATAATTACTGGCAGCAACCCGAAAGGGTCTCCCGCTTATAAAAGCCATAAGCATAATAATAATAATACTGGTATGATCAGCAACAAGTGTTTTAACCACAAACGCATCATAACTTCGGACTCACAATCATGAGTGAAGTTGCTTAACACTATCAGAGGGCAGTTACGATCCCATGGCAAAAGTGCAGTATATCAGCACATTTTTTTTCTCAGCTATTTTGAAGATATCGACTCAAATTTTTTAAATGAAACTAGAGACAAAAATAAAGCGCGCTAGCACAATTTCAACTTCATTACACCTATTCTAATATTTTTAATAATGCTTTGAAATATTGCTGTTACTAACCTGTTTTGGAATAACACTGACAAACTTACATAGGTAAATCAATATTCAGTTATTTGTAGATGAATTCAATGCTAAATTTATTATTCTTATGATATCTGATGTGAAAATTCAGTTTCTTTTACTTGAAAAATTATTGTACATTAATTACGATCACAATATTGAATATCGGAATCACGGAGTGTCGAAAATTGTCAGCCATTTTGCTATTGATATTTTAATCTTGATATTTATCGATACTTCGTAATCGATGAGCTGTAGAGTCAAATTATCAACTGATCAACTATCGATATTGGACTTATCGACAACTTTGTAACCAATTAAAAAATTACAGTTTTTATTATTATCATTTCAACTGAAAATATAGAAATACAATCAAAATATATATTGTATTATATTTCTTACATATTAAAGTTTAGATAATTAATAAAAATAGGAGGTTTGTGCAAATATATTGTTGTTTCTGTCTCTTACTTGAACAAAATTATTTCAATGATACTATTAACTTTCAATTTATTTGTGAGTTGATGATGGCTGGAGGAAAACAAAGCTAAGTAATCCTAGAAGTGTGGAGTGATTTATTTGAGTCATAGATTGAGGAGTGCATGAAACAGGGAATTTTGAACATTAAGTGAATTTCAACTTAAACTAACCTAACCTAAGCTTGTACTAAGACGAGCTCAAATATACCAAACTTTGTTGTTGATTTTAAAGAATTGACAGAAAAAATATGGCGAAAAATTGAGATTATGGCTACTTTTTCAATTTTTTTCTGCATCAAATTGTACATAAAATAAATTGTACAAATATTCATATCATATATAAAATTTGCTGAGAAGTACAATGAGACCAGTTCGAAGTTTGTAACTTTAGTAGTTACAAATTTGTATGTAGATTTTGTAAGGTTCTCACCGGTCTCAACCTTTCTTTTTTCCCTAACCTTCGCTAACCTCGCTAGTGGGTAGCAAATCACCTTGAAATTACCTCTCCTTCAAGCTAAAAAGCCTATGATAAACTTAGTTCGCATTATGCGCAAACCACATCTTAAATTATAACATTGATACCGTAGTCGGGACAAACGCCTCGACAGGTAAGCTCTCTTGGTTCCCACCGGTCTTAACCTTTTTTCCCCTAACCTTCGCTAACCTCGCTAGTAGGTAGCAAATCACCTTGAAATTACCTCCCCTTCAAGCTAAAAAGCCTATGATAACCTTAGTTCGCGCTTCGCGCGAACCACGTTGTATTCAATTTGAATTTTAACATTGATACCGTAGTCGGGACAAACGCCTCGACAGGTAAGCTCTCTTGGTTCCCACCGGTCCTTACCTTTTTTCCCTAACCTTCGCTAACCTCGCTAGTAGGTAGCAAATCACCTTGAAATTACCTCCCCTTTAAGCTAACAAAGCCTATGATAACCTTAGTTCGCGCTTCGCGCGAACCACAATATAGTGCCGACCACGGTATCAATGTTAAAATTCTAATTGAATACAAAGTGGTTCGCGCGAAGCGCGAACTAAGTTTATCATAAGCTTTGTTGGCTTGAAGGAGGTAATTTCAGGTGATTTACCTACTAGCGAGGTTAGCGGTGAAAAAGGTTAAGACGGTGAGAACCGAGAAACTTACCTGTCGAGGCGTTTGTCCCACGGTATCAATGTTAAAATTGAATTGAAACGTGATTCGCGCGAAGCGCGAACAAATTATCATAGGCTTTTAGCGAAGGGAGAGTAATTTCAGGTGACCTGCCTACCTGAAGGTTAAAAAGGTGAAAAGGTTAAGACCAGAAAAGACTTACCTGTCCTCCATAAAGAGCTTACCTGTCGTCATTTTGCATCAATGTTAAGTTTGCATAGATAAGACTGGTGAAAACCTTATGAATTCTACATTCAAACAGCTGTCGAGCTGTCATTAGATGACTTGACATTTTCTCTTCAGAATTTAATTTCAATGAAGAAAACCTACCTGTTTATCATGAGATAAACAAAATAACCTACTTTGAACTAGGAAAACACTTTTTTAACACATCTTTCAAAATATCTCAATAACTACTGAAGTTACAAACTTTTAACTGATCGCATTAAATTTCTCGGCAAATTTTACATTTAATAGGCTTTATTAATTTGAATTTAATCAATTAGACAATAATTAAGTAGTGAAATTGTCTTTGGCAAATGAAATAACTGTACGTTTTTGGCTGTTGGTTTATTGAAGTCTGATCTCGAAGTTATCAGTTATCGATATTGAAGAACAATCGATAAAATTATCGATTACTTTTACCGAGATTAGGGAGTAGGCGTTCGTAAACAAACGGTCAAAAACATGGCTTCCAGCATCCAGTTCATACTACAATTCAAAATGAACTGATTTTAATAACAATTAATAAATAAATAGCCTACTGTAATAGTCAATATCGTAAGTAATTGATATCAATTATTCAATTTTCATATTGTGTCCACACGAAATAATCAATTCAAGTGATAGAATGTTGATGTTTCAAAAGATAGGTTAGAATCAAAGCAATATTTCGAATCGATATTAAAAATATTAGAATTGGTGTAATGAAGTTGAAATTGTGCTAGCGCGCTTCAATTTTGTCTCTAGTTTCATTTAAAAAATTTGAGTCGATATCTTAAAATAGCCGAGAAAAAATGTGCTGATATACTGCACTTTAGCCCATTTTTTCTCGGCTATTTTCAAGATATCGACTCAAAATTTTTTAAATGAAACTAGAGACAAAAATAAAGCGCGCTAGCACAATTTCAACTTCATTACACCTATTCTAATATTTTAAATAATGCTTTGAAATATTGCTGTTACTAACCTGTTTTGGAATAACACTGACAAACTTACATAGGTAAATCAATATTCAGTTATTTGTAGATGAATTCAATGCTAAATTTATTATTCTTATGATATCTGATGTGAAAATTCAGTTTCTTTTTACTTGAAAAATTATTCAATACATTAATTACGATCACAATATTGAATATCGGAATCACGGGTGTCGAAAATTGTCAGCCATTTTGCTATTGATATTTTAATCTTGATATTTATCGATACTTCGTAATCGATGAGCTGTAGAGTCAAATTATCAACTGATAAGCTATCGATATTGGACTTATCGACAACTTTGAAACCAATTAAAACCGATTACAGTTTTTTATTATTATCATTTCAACTGAAAAATATAGAAATACAATCAAAATATATATTGTATTATATTTCTTACATATTAAAGTTTAGATAATTAATAAAATAGAGGTTTGTGCAAATATATTGTTGTTTCTGTCTCTTACTTGAACAAAATTATTTTCAATGATACTATTAACTTTTAATTTATTTGTGAGTTGATGATGGCTGGAGGAAAACAAAGCTAAGTAATCCTAGAAGTGTGGAGTGATTTATTTGAGTCATAGATTGAGGAGTGCATAAAAAGGGAAATTTTGAACATTAAGTGAATTTCAACTTAAACTAACCTAACCTAAGATTGTACTAAGACGAGCTCAAATATACCAAACTTTGTTGTTGATTTTAAAGAATTGACAGAAAAATATGGCGAAAAATTGAGATTATGGCTACTTTTTCAATTTTTTCAATCAAATTGTACATAAAATAAATTGTACAAATATTCAAATCATATATATAAAATTTGCTGAGAAGTACAATGAGACCAGTTCGAAGTTTGTAACTTTAGTAGTTACAAATTTGTATGTAGATTTTCTAAGGTTCTCACCGGTCTCAACCATTCTTCTTTCCCTAACCGTCGCTAACCTCGCTAGTGGGTAGCAAATCACCTTGAAATTACCTCTCCTTCAAGCTAAAAAGCCTGATAAACTTAGTTCGCGCTTCGCGAACCACGTTATATTCAATTCAAATTTTAACATTGATACCGTAGTCCGGGACAAACGCCTCGACAGGTAAGCTCTTGGTTCCCACCGGTCTTGACCTTTTTTTCCCCTAACCTTCGCTAACCTCGCTAGTAGGTAATCACCTTAATTACCTCCCTTCAAGCTAAAAAGCCTATAATAACCTTAGTTCGCGCTTCGCGCGAACAACGTTGTATTCAATTTGATTTTTAACATTGATACCATAGTCGGGACAAACGCCTCGACAGGCAAGCTCTCTTGGTTCCCACCGGTCCTTACCTTTTTTTCCCTAACCTTCGCTAACCTCGCTAGTAGGTAGCAAATCACCTCCCCTTTAAGCTAACAAAGACAATGATAACCTTAGTAAGCGCTACCCGCGAAACACAATCTAGGCCCGGATACGGTATCAGAGTTATAATTCGAATAGAAGACAATGTAGTTCGCGCAAAGCGCGAAATAAGTTTATAATAGGCTTTGTTAGCTTGAAGGAGAGGTAATTCAGGTGATTTGCTACCTACCAGCGAGGTTAGTGAAAAAAGGTTAAGTCCGGTGGGCTCAGAGAGCTTACCTGTCGAGGCGTTTGTCCCGACCACGGTATCAATGTTAAAATTCGAGTTGAATACAACGTGGTTCGCGCGAAGCGTTATCATAGGCTTGCGGGAGAATTGCATAGATAAGACCGGTGAAAACCTTACGAATTCTACATTCAAACAGCTGTCGAGCTGTCATTAGATGACTTAACATTTTCTCTTCAGAATTTAATTTCAATGAAGAAAACCTACCTGTTTATCATGAGATAAACAAAATAACCTACTTTGAACTAGGAAAAACACTTTTTTAACACATCTTTCAAAATATCTCAATAACTACTGAAGTTACAAACTTTTAACTGATCGCATTGAATTTCTCGGCAAATTTTACATTTAATAGGCTTTATTAATTTGAATTTAATCAATTAGACAATAATTAAGTAGTGAAATTGTCTTTGGCAAATGAAATAACTGTACGTTTTTGGCTGTTGGTTTATTGAAGTCTGATCTCGAAGTTATCATTTATCGATATTGAAGAACAATCGATAAAAATTATCGATTACTTTTACCGAGATTAGGGAGTAGGCGTTCGTAAACAAACAGTCAAAAACATGGCTTCCAGCATCCAGTTCATACTACAATTCAAAAATGAACTGATTTTAATAACAATTAATAAATAAATAGCCTACTGTAATAGTCAATATCGTAAGTAATTGATATCAATTATTCAATTTTCATATTGTGTCCACACGAAATAATCAATTCAAGTGATAGAATGTTGATGTTTCAAAAGATAGGTTAGAATCAAAGCAATATTTCGAACCGATATTAAAAATATTAGAATTGGTGTAATGAAGTTGAAATTGTGCTAGCGCGCCTCAATTTTGTCTCTAGTTTCATTTAAAAAAAAATTTGAGTCGATATCTTAAAAAATAGCCGAGAAAAAAATGTGCTGATATACTGCACTTTAGCCCGATCCCTTGTAGATTTGTCCCTTGACTGGTCCCTTGATTGGATCCCTTGACTGGTCCAGAACAGGTTGAACATTGGTGAACAATCTCAGAACATTGGCAAGTCTTTGTGGTTTTTGTTTATCATCTAATGACACATTATTTATAAGAAAAGATTATAAAATTTAATAGAGTATATCTATTGATGG
The DNA here is from genome assembly GCA_017141395.1 of Laodelphax striatellus. Lineage (NCBI taxonomy): Eukaryota > Metazoa > Arthropoda > Insecta > Hemiptera > Delphacidae > Laodelphax > Laodelphax striatellus. The sequence continues at coordinate 25,776,222 of CM029532.1, read as the reverse complement.
AAGAGTATCATAATATCTCATACTTACTGCAAATCATGTGCACCAAGATTGGACAGTGCATCTGTCTGGGTATTGGCCAGACTTTTTGCTCACAATCTTGACATATCGTTTACTTTCCTTCACAAATTTGTTTACTTCATCATTGAAGTCCGTTGTAGCAGAAAGAGCCATTCCATCTTTCGTCCTAGCTATTAATGCATATACAATCATGATTAAATGTCACTGTATCCTTCTCACTGAATGATAAGTTGAAATCCTAACCTCAACCGCGGCTCCACCTAATTCAAGTCATCTCACTGCACTGTGTTCAATGAAATTATACTTTATACACTACCAAACAACAAACCTTTAGGCTATTGCAAAAGAGAATTGTGAAACGATTATGGCAAGATTTAAATATTAATATTGAGAACTTATCATCAATTTCAATAACAGAATTTGAGTTTACGCTTACGTCGGCGTATAATCTGACGTCACAATATTTTTGTCGTAGGAAACAGCGGATTAGCAGATGATGCTGATGTTTTTGATCAGCTGATGTTTTCACGTGGTGGTATAAATTTTTAAATTGGAAAGATGGCAGCCTGCAGCATGTTGCTGATCCGGTGGAGAATCAAGAATGACGCCGGACGGAAACTGAACTGAAAACGGAATGTGAGTGTCAGTAATTTTCAATTTATCAAACAAACAATGGGTTCGTTCTGGGAACCGGTAGATTGCACCGGGGCAATCCACCAGTCACCAGTCACGTGATCTAAAATTGTCACGTGGCCGGTGCAAAACTGCATGCTCCCATGGAACGCCTTCGGTACAAGTTTTCGGCGCGCACTTTTGAAATTAATTTCCATGTGTTGAGATTTTAAGTCCTTGCTTTCCAAATGTAGCAGGATCCATTTCACTTGTCATAAAACATATTATCGACGAACATATGATCACAATACTCAACCTACAAATGCTGAATCTCGCAGATTATTGAAAAGGTCTTTTAAAAAGTTATTTTTTGAAAGGTCTTCTTTAAAAAGGTCTTTTAAAGACTGTAAAGGTCTTTAAGACTTTCAAGCCTTTTGATTATTGTGTCAAAATCACTGCTTAATTATTACTGGAACAGCTGATTTCTGACAAGTTAATTGAATCCTGCTATATTTAGGCGTATCATGCTTTAATAAATGGCGTTACTAAAGATCAATAATTAGCTGATAGAGAAAAAGGTGATTCAATTCCCTAGGAGAAGATACTCAATTTATTGTTCAGTGCCCTGATGCATCTAGGTACTGGTTACAATTTTCTCATGATTGATTGATCTTGACATAGCCTATATTATAATGCAATAATCCCATAATCATAGACTAACTATACCAACTATCAAGATTACTAGACAACAGGTTGAGCCATCGCTTATGCTATTTCTGTTTACAAGCCGTTGGAGTGGGGGGACTGCATCGATGACGTACGCTGAATCACAACTTCAGTCCAAATGCCCCAGTCCAGCACGTGCTAAGTGCAAATTATGATTGCTTTTCATCAGTTATGATTGCACCATCGGCTTTATCGAGATCGGTTTATCGGTATTATATTACTGGAGAAGCTTATTCATACCTTGGTGTTTAATGTTGAGTAGTGTAGTGTTTAGGCAGTGTTTATCGAGATCGGTTTATCATATCTGGCCTTATCAGCACTTATCAGCGCTTATCAGCATCTGGCCCCCACTACAATGGAACTGTTCAGAGAAACGAAAAAACTTGCCACCCAGAAAGGATATCGGTTTGTTTGGATAAGAGATGGTAAGATTCTTGTGAGAAAGGAGGAAGGTGAGAAGCCTATACAAGTGAAAAATGTGATGGACCTCAAGAAAATCTAGGTTTAAAACAAAAACTGGTTTTTTCTATTCAGCTAATATTTCTATTTTAATTTTAAATGGAAATTTGCGATTTAGTAGAGGATCTTGATCTTATAGACAGATGTGAAACAATTAATTTAAAAAATTTAAACGAGATATCAACGTTTTTTCATTCAATATCGTTAAAAGTTTTTCATTTGAACATAAGAAGTATTAATAAGAACTTCGATGAATTGTGTTTATTTTTATCTAGTGTTGATGCGCAATATGATTTAATAGTTCTCACTGAGACGTGGCTATCACAAGATTCTGGTTTCGAGTTGAACAATTATAATAAGGTTGTGAAACCAACAAAATTTAATAAATCTGATGGAATAGTAATTTATGTTAAACATGGAATAAAATTAGATATTCTGGATATTAATATTGGTAATACTAATTCTTTAAATTTTAAAATAACATATGGAGACGTAGAGTTTTGCTGTACAGCATTGTATAGATCACCTAATGATACCGACGCTTTGGCTTTTTTGGATGATTTGGAGATATTCCTTAGTCAAACAACTTGTTATGAAAACAAAATCTGATTGGAGATACAAATATTGATATTTTGGGTAATGATCTAACCCAAATAGGTCATAAATACTTGAATATGCTTTTGGAATATGGTTATACTAATTATTTACACGGTTGCACTAGACATTCATTATATCGTGAATCATGTATTGATCATCTGTTTCTCAAATCTAAGATATGTACATTGAACCCAGCTATATACAATTGTTCTATAACAGATCATGAAGCTATTATGGGGCGAATTCAGTTTATAAAAAATAGTAGTTTAGAGCCTAATAAGAAGCCTGTACAGTATGATTGTTTATTTTTTGACGACCACCTGTTTAAAATTAAAATTAATGAAGTGTCATGGGATGGAGTCTATTAAGAAAGGATTCTAAAGTAGCTTTTAGCAGATTCTATAATAAAATAGTAGATGTTTTTAATTCGTGTTCATCTTCGAAGCAGAAAAGTAGTAATAGAAAGAAACGATTGAAACCTTGGATAACTAAAGGGTTATTGAAATGTATCAGGAAAAGGAATAATATGTCACTTAAAATAAGGGAGCAGCCGTTCAACACGATTAATGTTCGTTATTATAAGAAATACAACACTATTTTGAAGGCACTGATACGTTCTGCAAAGGAGATTTTCTTTAGAAATGAGTTTGTAAATTGCGGTAAGGACTTGAAAAAGGTGTGGAAAACTATAAATGATGCTACTGATTCCAAATCTCGAGACCAAAATGTTATTCAAGAAATTAATATACCTGATGGTAGAGTGGTAAAATCCACTGAAAGTGAACAAATGGCTGAAGAGTTTAATAAATTTTCATTGATGTTGGTCAGAAAATTTCGAATAGGGTCAAAGAGACAGGTTCAAATCCAAATCATATCCAGTATAAGGTCGATAGATCATTTTGTGGGTCGTTTTTCTTTTATCCAGCTACGGCCTGTGAGGTGAGAAATAACATATTAGAGGCTTAAAAAGGTACTGCTCCGGGAGTAGATGGAATCTATTCAAAATGTCTAATAGAAAATTCTTCAGCAATATGTGACCCGTTGAAGCATATTATAAATCTTTACTTCCAACAGGGTATTTTCCAGATGAAATGAAAATAGCTACAGTTATTCCTCTCTATAAGGGTGGTAGTGGGACTGAACTTGGTAACTATCGTCCTATCTCCTACTCTCAAGTATATCCAAAGTAATTGAAAAGTGTGTAAAGTCGAGGCTGGTATCCTATTTGGAAAAACACAACATTTTGTTCAGTAATCAATATAGGTTTCGAAAGGGTATGAGTACATCCGATGCAATTTTAGAGTAACAAGAGAAATTTCGAACAAATTAGATAATGGGGACAAATGCTTAGGAATATTTCTGGATTTACAAAAAGCATTTGACACAGTTGACCATAAATTCTAATGGATAAAATGGAAGCTTAATAGGAATAAGAGGTATTACATTGTCATTCTTTGAATCATATTTAAATTGTAGAAGACAAAAAGTTAAGCTTGATAAAAAGACAAGTGGACTATTAAATGTGAATATTGGAGTTCCACAAGGAACAGTGCTTGGGCCAGTTTGTTCTTAATATACATAAATGATTTATTAAATATAAATCTGAGGAATTGCTCCTTGTACTCTTTTGCGGATGACACAGTTGCTATAGTTTGAGGAAACTTGGCCAATCACTTTCCAGAGAGCTAATAAATGCTTTGATGTTATCAAGTCCTGGTTAAAGAATAGTCTTCACATTTGAATATTAAAAAAACTAGATTTCTTCCCTTTTCTTTGTCGTCCTCTGGATTGCCTCCAGATAATACTGACTGTAAACTAGTATCACATAATATAAATTGTGCCAGTCCATACTACAGCTGTGGATGTCCTACATTAGAGAAAGAAAATGAAATAAAATATTTAGGTGTAGTACTGGATGTACATTTACGGTGGAGCTCGCACATTTCATACATCTGTTCAAAACTTAGAAAATTAATTTATAAATTCGTCCAATTAAGGAATGTCCTTCCTATCTATCAATTAAGAATGGTATTCTTGGCACTGATACAGTCAATTATCTGCTATGGTATTGTATCCTGGGGAAGTTGTGGGAGTTCAATTTTGCAACCTCTCATAATTCTTTATAAAAGAATAATAAAAATATGTTTAAAGAGACCCATAAGATATCCAACCGAATTATTGTATAGAGAATTTGGCGTTTTTAGTGTTGATACTCTATTTGAAATAAATCTTTTGAAGTTTGTGTATTTAAGACGTTCAGAGTTTCCAGTTATGGATGAACATGTATATTCCACTCGTCGAAATCTTGCTAATAAATTAAAAGAACCCTTCACAAGAAGAAGAGTGGCCTCCTTACATGCTTTTGCTAAGGGACCACGACTTTTCAATAAACTGCAATCAGATATATCAGATGCATCCAGTTATAATTTGTTTAAGAATAGACTTAATCGCTTCTATGAAGAAAAACGTTTAATAGAGGTGTGATATTATTTACAAATTTTTTTTGCTGTCTTCATTCAAATCTAGGCTTGTTTTTTTTTTATTACTTATTTTTTTTCTGGGTAATTTATTGTTAAAGATTCATAATCCCATCTTGTGAAAAGCACACTGATTATTGTATAAAATTTACTTTATTGTTTGATACCTCAAAATTGTTATTGTATTATAATTAAGTTGACTCAATTAGAGAGCGAGACATCCCTCAACACAGGTTTAGCCTAAAGAGGGATGCACTGTGGTTTTTTCTGTTACATGCTTAATATTATTATCTATGTTCAATCATTATGCTTAAGGTATGTATTTGTGTTACCAATTGTAATGTTCAAACAAAAAAGTGGAATTCCGGTCTCCACCTGACGTGAGGAGGCGCCTCATTCAAAATGTCCACATAAGAACTGAAGCATACTGTGAAATCCTGGGTTACATATCACTTTATGGGGACAGATTTTCTCAAAGGATTCTTTTTGAAAAATATTTTCGAAAATAATTTCTTAAAAAAAATAACTGAATTTGGAGTGTAGAGGAGGAAAAAGCAAGTTTTTGCTCAAAAAATCAATTGAAAAAAAAAAGTCTTATTAAGAAAGAACAGAAATTGTTACATCTGTTAATATTCATCCCAATTTGTTTATATTTAAATTTAAATTATATATTGATTCAAATAATTGTTTTTTCAATTTAAAATTTCAATAGTATTCAAATCAACAGCTCTCAATTACATTTCAAAATTTATTTGAAATATCAATGAAACTACTCAATCTACTTAAAAAGCTTAGTGATAAAACTATAATAATTGGGATAGATAGGCTGAAGGCTGAATAGGCTAGTAGACTTGATAAGTAAAGCTCATTAGGTCAGGTATCTGTTTCGTTCAACATATCATGACAGATGATGCAATCCTTGGGAGACAGAGCCACCATTTCTTCATACTGGCTCACAAGAGGAGCAGTCTATCTGCACCCAGGCATATACCATGAGTAGGCTGAAGCAGACTACTTTTACATGAGTGATTCCAGTCCCATTCTGGGTGAAAACTAGGCTTTAGTGGGTATTTGCCCAGTTTTGAGAGAGTGGTTGTGAAAAATGTGGATAATTGTGTCAACAGTCCTTATGGATAGCTCTCAAGACAGGCCATATTTTAATGCCCGTAGGCTCATAGTCAAAGGCATTCTGTGTCCTTCTGGAAAAAAAAAAAAAAAATAGATTTAGATCAGCGAGTTGGTAGGAGCAATTATATCCACCTCCTATATTCCATCACCAACACAACCCAAAACTCCTCTAAATATTTATTTATTTATTATCTTCTTACTTCGTCCGCAGCAGGCTATTCTGCACCTGAAGTACTACTATTTGAGTAAGTAAGGAAACGATGAAAGTAGTATCACTAACGGCAAATCCAAAGCCCACAATACTGCCACAACACCTCTGCGTCTCCTTGAACAGTGCTGAAATATTTCAGAGCTCAAGCCAACAGGGTCTTCTTCAGCTAATTTTCCAAGTCATTCCCTTTGGTGTTTCCTCATAGATAGTAGATAGACAGTGAATCTCTATTACCATTCATGAGTAACAATTTGATGACAATTTAAATTGGTTGACTTAAAATTGACTTATGGGATTCTGATTTATTTGGTGAGAGTTTATTATTTGAAAAGCATTATCGAGGTGCTTAATAAAAATTTTTTTTGCCTATGTTCAAATGATATTTTGAACCTGAGCCCAGTGAAATTTTGAAAGTCTGGAGTTTTCAATGTTTTTGGGTATGAACACAATCATGAAATTTATCCCTGAGCATAAGTGCTTAGAAGTATGTTCACTAACATTTTTCATAAAAATAAAAAATATTTGAAATTTGAGTTCAAAAAATAACTGAATGTTTCTGAATTAAATTGATGAATTTGTTCAATGATGTATGCTCACAAGTTGATACAGAAACCAATAACAAGAAAATAGAATACCTAAAATTTCCAATGATGTACGGTGCAAACCCCTTGAGATTACTTTGGGCAGAAATTTCTGAGGTCTTAGATCCCATATTCAAAACTATGAACAAAACTGCCTCTAAAAGTATCTAGAACCATTTTGAAAGTTGAGTATCAAAATCTGGCCAAACCTGCAGAAAATATCACATAAAAGTTTTGTTGATGCACAGCCTTAGAATGACAAACATTATTTCTTTCTTTCACAATCTATAACAAATTTTTCCATATTTTGCTTTAAATTTTGCAAGTCTTGTAGAGTTGTCTACATCCATTTCTGGTCTCAACGAGGTTCATTGAGATGTCTCCACCTACTCTCGGCCCCCTGATGGTCTTTTTCTTTACTGTCTTAATCATTTTGGCTGTGAATTTTCCTTAAAATTTCCTTTTTCTACTATCTCCCCAGCCCCCACGGTACCGACACCTTTATGGGATTGATTGAATCAGGCAGGGGGGCCCCAGCACCGTGGCAGTAACCATGACTTTGCTTTCGATGATGGTTAGCTGTACCAGAAAATCTTGGGCCTGTACAATATGATTTTCAAAGTTTTGAGTTTCTGTTACAGGTACTTGTCGGTCTGAAGGACACAGGTGTTAGGTAAGATTTAATAAATTTTTATTCCTTTATATTTTGGATATTTAGTTTTCGTGGACCTGAAAATGGCCATATAGTCGAGTGAATACTAAATGTTTATTATTTGGTTAAAGCCTTAATTCAGCCTTCATGTTCCAGCTAACTAGTTGTCTATTGATACTAGTTTTTGTTTACTTTATTACTCATTTATCAATAACCTATATAATCAATTCATCTAGGAAATACACTTCTGGATCTTAAAACGGTTGTAATTCAGTGGTTCCTCCACAAGGTCCACACTGAACTTTTCCTCATATTAGGGATAATTTTAATTAGCAGGGTAATTCATGACATTATATGTATAGCTTATAATCACTGTAGTTAACATTAATAATTTGTAATAATTAATAATACATAATGTTCTAAAATTGCCCTGTAATGTTGACATGGTACTGTAATCTGGGATTGAATTGAAACTTTAGAGTTTTACATTTAAGTTTATCCAAAAATTCATTTTGATTGTAAAACATTTGATGTAAACTCATTTTCCATTAAACTGAATATTGTTAAATCTTTATGAACATATTTAGCCAAATTTTGATAAAAGGCACCCCATCAAGTTACGTTTAGAATAAAAAAGCATACCAGTTTTGTATTTTATATTTTTCTACTGAGAACATTATTTGGCAGGGGCTTGCCCCTTACTGGGGCTTATCAAGAACCATTGAAAATAGACCCTAATGTAAATTTCCAAAATGAGAGCAAAATGACCAAAAATACAATTATGCCCCTGATCCCTTTTGCTGACCTGGTACAAATTTTATCATGAAATCAGCATATTCGAGGTGCTTGAACAAAAAGGTCCTTTCCACTTTTGCTCTAAATAGTCAAATGGAAAAGTTGAAAAAATTGAGGGGGACCTGGTGCCCCCCTGATGGGAAAATTTCATAGTTTTGGAGTTTTTTCAATTGTTAAGGGTACTCATGAGAACAAAATGGTTGTTTTCACTGATCCACCTATGCTGGGAGTGGCTTAGAATTTATGTCAGTGGGTACCTCCCCACTGTGAATCTTGTCATAAAGTGGGGAATTTGAAAAATTTTCAAATTTGAGTTCCAAAAATTTATTTGATTTGGGCATATAGCATATGTTTCTGAATTGCCTTGATGAGCTGAGTTCAATGATGTATGGCACAATAATACTCCGGTATCCAAATAAGAGAAATACAGCTGTCCCAAATTTGCCTCTACAATTTGACATATATGTCCCCCAGTGCCCCCGAATACTTTTTTTGGACGGCAGATGACATCTAATCAGATCTTTAGTCCAAAAACAACATTTCCTGACCTTGAGAACTGCACTACAATAATATCAAGAACCATTATTAATAGACCCCAAATAAATTTCCAAAATTACAAAAATGGACCAAAAATACAAATATGCGCCCCTGATCTCCCTTTGCTGACCTGGTACAAATTTTATTATTGAAATCGAAGCATATTTCGAGGTGCTCAACAAAAAGGTTTTTCCTTTTACACTTTTAAGCTCTAAATAGTGAAATGGCAGAAAGTTGAGAAAAATTGAGGGGGGCCTTGTTGCCCCCTGACAAAAAAAAATGCCCATGTTTTGGAGTTTTCTCTGATATTTTGAGTACTTATGAGAACAAAATAATTTTTTTTTCACTGTCCCAGGTCTCAGAATGTACTTCTCAGTGGGTACCTCTCCACTGTGATCTTCATTAAGTGGGGAAATTTAAAATTTTCAAATTTGAGTTCAAAAACTTCTTTATTTGATTTAAGTGCATATAGCATATGTGTTTCTGAATCGCCTTGATGAGTTGAGTTCAATTATATATGGCACAACAATACCCGGTATCCAAATGTAAGAGAAATACAGCTACCCAAAATCTCTGCCACAATTTGACATATGGTCCCCCCCTGGTGCCCCTGAATATTTTTTTTTTTTGGCAGATGACATTTGTATGAGGTCTCTGGGTTCCGAAGGAAATAGTATTCTGAGCTCCGAAAACTGCGCTAAAAAATCTAGGAACCATTGAAAAATTGACCCATCAAAATCTGGCCAAAACCCATGATTTTTGGGGGCAGGTGTCAATTTATATTAGCTTTTCAGGCCCAAGGAACAAGTTATTCAGACCTTTGAAAACTGCAATCACTACATTAGCAGAAACCATTGAAAATAGACTCCAAACATTTTTGAAAAAATTACCAAAAATACAATTATCGGCCCTTATAGGTCCCCCTTGTCAATGACCTTGGTACAAATTTTACGGCTGAAATCAAAGCATACCGAGTTGGAACAAAAAGGTCCCTTCCAGGTTTGCTGTAAATAAATAAAATGGGAAACTTGAAAAATTGAGGGGACCTGGTGCCCCTGATGGGAAAAATTTCATAGTTTTGGAGTTTTCTCAATAGTTGTGGGTACTCATGGAGATCATAATGATTGTTTCCACTGTTCCACCTAAGCTGGGAGTGGCTTATAATTTATATCATGTGAGCAATTCTCCACTGCAATTTCACAGGTGGGGGACTGAAATTTTCAAATTTGAATTCCAAAAACTCTATTTGATTTCAGCATGTAGCATATGGGCCCCTGAATCGCCTTGATGAGCGTGGAGTTCAATGGGATGTATGGCACATCAATACCCAGTATCCAAATAGGAGAAATACAGCAGTCCCAAAATTTGCCAAATTTGACATTATGTCCCCCAATGCCCCCCTGAATATTTTTTTGGGTGCAGTGACAATTTTTATGAGGTCTTTTCTAGCCAAAAACAACATTATCGACCCTCAAAAACTGCACTACAATATCAAGAACCATTGAAAATAGACCCTAAATAAATTACCAAAAATTGTCAAAAATGACCAAAAAATACAATTGCGCCCCCTGATCCCCCTTGCTGACCTGGTACAAATTTTATAATGAAAATTGAAGCATATCGAGGTGCTTAACAAAAAAGGTACTCTTCACTTTTGCTCTAAATAGTGAAATGGGAAAGTTGAAAAAATTGAGGGGGACGTGGTGCCCCCCTGACAAAGAAATGTAATAGTTTTGGAGTTTTCTAGATGGTTTTGGGTACTCATGAGAACAAAATAATCGTTTCCACCTATGCTGGGAGTGGCTTAGAATGTACTTTAGTGGGTACCTCTCCACTGTGATCTTCATAAAGTGGGGGAATTTGAAAATTTTCAAATTTGAGTTCCAAAAAATTTGTTTGATTTGGGCATATAGCATATGTTTCCGAATCGCCTTGATGAGCTGAGTTCAATGATGTATGGCTCAATAATCCCCGGTATCCAAATAAGAGAAATACAGCCGTCCCAAAATTTGCGAAATTTGACATATGTCTGGCCAAACCCCTGAATATTTTTTGAGCAGATGACATTTTATGAGATCCGAGTCCAAGGAATATCTAAGCCCGAAAACCGCGCTAAAAATCTAGAACCATCTGAAAATTGACCATCAAAATCTGGCCAAACTCAAGAAAAATTTTGGCCAAAAATGAAAATTGCCCCCCTGGTCCCCTTGCTGACCTGGCTTGAATTTTATCACATATTTCGATGTTTTCCACAATCTGAAACAAGTTTTTCTCTACCATTTTGCTGTAAATGTGTATTGGGAATTGGCAGAAAACTTTGGGGCCAGTATCTCTGAGGGGGGGGACTTTTGAAGGTTTTGAGTTTTCCCTGTACCTACTCCTTGCCCCTCATCTTATGGTGACCCCAGTTTTTCTCTGCAATCAGCGGTTTTGGCTGTGAATTTTTGAGTCAGAAAAATGAGAAAAAATTTCAAAGTGCCCCTTTGGGCCCCTTTGAACCTGGTTAGAATTTTATTATTGAAATCGGGGTATCTCCTGTTTGAACAAAAGTTCCTCATGACTTTGCTGTAGGATAAGCGGTTAGCTTTGCAAAATCTGGGTTGAATCTGAGGGGACTTTTCAGTGGAGTTTTCCTGTACCTATCCGTGGCCCCTTTCTAATGGTGTCATGAGTTTTTCTCTGCAAATCAGCGGTTTTGGCTGTGAGTTTTGTCTAAATCAGTCAGTCAGTGAGTGTGTCACTAGAATTTATAAGTTTATTATATTATTCAAAAGCTCGGCAGGGGCTTGCCCCCTGTGCACTCCCCCTGGGGGAATTCGCCCCTAAGGAATTTGGGTTTTCAAATTTTAATTTGGGTTCCAAGCATAGTTAATCCTGATGAGCTGAGTTCTGATGCATGTAGCACAATAATACCCGTATACAAATAAGAGAAATACAGGAGTCTGAAAATTAGCCAAATTTGACATATGTCCCCCACTTCCACCTCTGAATATTTTAGTAGATGTTATTTTTATCAGCTTTTCAGGCCAAAGGAATATTATTCAGACATCGAAAACTGCACTTCAAATATCAAGGAACCATAGAAAATAGACCCAAATAAATTTTTGAAAAATTGGCAAAATGACCAAAATATACAATTGCGCCCCTGATCCCCCTTTCTGACCTTGTACAAATTTTATTATTGAAATCGAAGCATATCGAGGTGCTAAACAAAAAAGGGCCGTTTTTACTTTTGCTCTAAATAGGCAAATAGAAAAGTTGAAACAATTGAGGGGGGCTTGTTGCCCCTGACAAAAAATGTCATAGTTTTGGAGTTTTTCTCATGATTTTGGGTACTCATGAGAACAAAATAATTGTTCCACCCATGCTGGGAGTGGCTTAGAATGTACTTTCAGTGGGTACAATTCACTTGATCTGGTAAAATGGTCAATTTGAAAATTTTCAAATTTGAGTCCAAAAGTATTTGATTTGGGCATATAGCATATGTTTCTGAATGGCCTTGATGAGCTGAGTTCAATGATGTATGGCACAATAATACCCGGTATCCAAATAAGAGAAATGCAGCCGTCCCAAAATTTGGCATATTTATGTCCCTTGGTGCCCCCCTGAATATTTTTTTTTTTTGGGCAGATGACATTTTTATGAGGTCTTTGGGTCCAAGAAACAACATTCTTAGCCCAAAACCTGCGCTAAAAAATCTAGAACCATTGAAAATTGACCCATTGAAATCTGGCCAAACCCAAAATGGCCAAAATGAAAATTGCCCCCCTGGTCCCCCTTTGCCGACCCGGTTCGGAATTTTATCACATATTTCGATGTTTTTCCACAATCCGAACAGGTTTTTCCTCTACCATTTTGCTGTAAATGTGTATTTGAATTGGCAGAGAAACTTTGGGGGGCCACATCCCCCCTGAGGGGGGATTTTTTCGAAGGTTTTGGAGTTTTCCCTGTACCTACTGCTGGCCCTCTATCTGATGGTGACCCCAGTTTTTCTCTGCAATCAGCGGTTTTGGCTGTGAATTTTTTGTAGGAAAAAATTAAAAAAAAAAATTTCAAATGCCCCCCTTGGGCCCCCTTGTGAACCCGGTTGGAATTTTATTATTGAAATCGGGGTATTTCCGTGTGCTGAACAAAAAAGTTCCTCATGACTTTACAAAGTGATGAGCGGTTAGCTTTTGCAGAAAATCTTTGGGGTTTGAACCTCCTTTAGGGGGAATTTTCAAAGTTTTGAGTTTTCCTTGGTACCTACTCACGGCCCCCTCATCCAATGGTGACCCCAGGAGTTTCTCTCCGATCAGCGGTTTCAGCTGTGAGTTTTTGTCAATCAGTTAGTCAGTGAGTGAGTGAGTGTGTCATTAGAATCCATAAGTTTGTTTATATAAAGACCTTCGCACTTAGTGTTAGGCAGCTCGGCAGGCTTCGCCCCCCTGCACCCCTCTCAGCTTCTGCCCCCATTATCGTGGGGAATGTTAATGTAAATTTTCTTGTGTTGGAAATTTGATTTGTGTGTAGTATTTTCTGGTTAGAGATTTTCAAGAATTAGTCGAATTTGATGTCAGTGGGTACCTCTCCACTGCAATCTTTTATGCTGGGTACTGTAAAAATTGGTCAAATTTGCACTTCCAAAGGAACTATATTTGATTTGGGCATATGTAGACCAAAATACAATTGCTTCTGGATCGCCTTGCTGATGAGCTGAGTTCAAAGCATATCGATGTATGGCACAATAATGTCCCTTCATCTAAATAAGAGAAATCACAGCAGTCCCAAAATTTGCCAAATTTGACTACATTATGGTCCTCCCCCAATGCCCTGGATACCATGCCCCCTTGATATAATTAGCCCACTTTGGCAGCTGACAAGAATTTTATGTCAGTGGGTACCTCTCCACTGTAATCTTTGTAAGAGGGGACTAAGGTCTCTGAGATCTGAAAAACAACATTTTGACCTCAAAACTGCACTACAATATCAAGAACCATTGAAAATAGACCCTAAATAAATTTCCAAAATTGGCAAAATGACCAAAAATACAATTGCGCCCCCTCTGATCCCCTCTTTTGCTGACCTGGTACAAATTTCATTATTGAAATCGAAGCATATCAAGGTTCTTAACAAAAAGTGCTGTCCAATACACTTTGCTCTAAATAGTGAAATGCGAAATGAAGTTGAAAATTAAGGGGGCTTGTTGCCCCTGACAAAAAAATGTCATAGTTTTGGAGTTTTCTCAATGATTTCAGGGTCCCTCGTGAAAACAAAATAATTGTTCCACCTATGCTGGGAGTGGCTTAGAATGTACTTTTAGTGGGTACCTTCCACTGTGATCTTTCATAAAGGGGGAATTTGGAAAAATTACCCTTCAAATTTGAGTCCACAAAAACTTCATTTGATTCAGGGCATATAGCATATGTTTCCTGAATGGCCTCTGATGAGCTGAGTTCAATGATGTATGGCAACAATAATACCGGTACCCAAATAAGAGAAATACAGCTGTCCCAAAATTTGCCAAATTTGACATAGTCCCCCAGTGCCCCCCTGAATATTTTTTTTTGGGCAGACATATTTTTATGAGGTCTTTGGGTCCGAGGAACAACATTCTGAGCTCCGAAAACTGCGCTAGAAAATCTAGAACCATTGAAAATTGACCCATCAAAATCTGGACCAAGGCCAAATGGCTGCTAAAATGAAAAATTGGTTGCCCCTGGTCCCCTTGCCAACCTTGGTTTGAATTTTTCACATATTTAGATGTTTTTCCACAATCTGAACAAGTTTTTCCTCTACCATTTTGCTGTGAAATGTGTGGTATTTGAATCGGCAGAAAACTTTGGGGGCTACATCTCTGAGGGGAGGGACTTTTCGGAGGTTTTGGAGCTTTCCTCGCACCTACTCTTGGCCCTTCTATCTGACGGTGACCCCAGATTCCTCAAGTCCAGGATCAGTGGTTTTGGCTGTGAATTTCAAAAACAATTTGGGAAAAATTTTCAAATGTTCCTCCTTGGGCCCCTTTATGAACCCGGGTTGTAAAATTATTATTGAAATCGGAGTATTCTCAAGTGCTGGAACAAAAAAACGTTCATCATGACTGTGCTATAAAGCGTATGAGCGTTTTTAGCTTTGTGAAAGAAAATCTTTGGGGGCTTTAAACCTCTCTTAGGGGGGAATCTTTTCAAAGTTTTGAGTTTTCTCTAGTACTCTACTCTCGGTCCCCCATCCAATGGAAAACCTAGTTTTTCTTTCCGATCAAAGCGGTTTTGGCTGTGAGTTTTTGGTCAGTGAGTGAGGTGAGTGAGTGAGGAGTGAGTGTGTCACCAGAACTTAAGTGTTTGATTATATAAAGCACTCTGCACTCAGTTGTTAGAGTAGGCTTCGCCCCTCAGCATTTCCTTTGTGTCTTGCCCCATTATCTCTTCGTTAATGTAAATTTTCCTTGTGTTGGAAAATTTTCATTAGTGTAATTTTCTGGCTAGAGATTTTCTAGGTTAGCGAAGAATCCAGTGGTAATTCAATTATTTCATGGGTTTTGCCACTTCACCTGCTTGGGGGCTTCTGCTACCCACGATCCTTCCTAGGGACTTTTCAAATTTCTGCAACTTGGGGTTCCAGAAAGTATATTTGATTTGGGTCATGTAGCAAAATACAGAATCCAAATAAGAGAAATACACAGAGTCTAAAATTTGTTGAATTCTGATATGTCCCCCAGTTCCACCTCTGATTATTTTTAAAGGTGGAGTCATTGAGAATGAGCTTTTCAGGCCTAAGGATGTATGGCCTATTCAGACCCTGTACAAATTTAATTTTGAATCCAAGAGCATATTGAGGTGTTGAACAAAAAGGTCCTCTCACTTTTGCTCTAAATAGTCAACAGAAAGTTGGGAAAATTGAGGGGACCTCAATGCCCTCTGAATATTTTTTGGCAGATGAAAATTTTATAGTTTGAGTTTCCTCAATAGTTATGGGTCTGAAAACAACATTTGACCTGAGAAACCTCAAATAATTGCACTATTGTCTACTCAACATCAAGAACCATTAAAATAGACCCTAAATAAATTTCCAAAATTAGCAAAATGACCAAAAAATACAATTGCGCCCCTGATCCCCTTGCTCACCTGGTACAAATTTTAATATAGAAATCGAAGCATATTGAGCTGTTACAAAAAGGTCTTTTCACTTTGCTCTAAATAGTGAAGTGGAAAGTTGAAAATTGAAGGGGGCTTGTTGCCCTGACAAAAAAAATGTCATAGTTTTGGGAGTTTTCTCAATGATTTTAGGTACTCATGAGAACAAAATAATTGTTCCACCTATGCTGGGAGTGGCTTAGAATGTACTTTAGTGAGTACTCTCCACTGTGATCTTCATAAAGTGGGGATTTGAAATTTTCAAATTTGAGTTCCAAAAATTATTTGATTTGTGCATATAGCATATGTTTCTGAATGGCCTTGATGAGCTAAGTTCAATGATGTATGGCACAATAATACCCAGTATCCAAATAAAAGAAATACAGCTGTCCCCAAAATTTGCCAAATTTGACAAAAGGTCCCCGTGCCCCCTGAATTTTTTTGGGCAGATGACATTTTTATGAGGTCTTTGGGTCCAAGTAACAACATTCTGAGCCCAAAACTGCGCTAAAAATCTAGAACCATTGAAAATTGACCCATCAAAATCTGGCTAAACCGCAAAATGGCCAAATGAAAATTGCCCCCTGGTCCCCTTGCTGACCTTATTTGAATTTTATCACATATTTCGATGTTTTTCCACAATCTGAACAAGTTTTTCCTCTACCATTTTGCTGTAAATGTGTATTTGAATTGGCAGAAAAACTTTGGGGCTGCATCCCCTGAGGGGGACTTTTCGAAGGTTTTGGAGTTTTTCCTGTACCTACTCTCGGCCCTCTATCTGATAGTGACCCCAGTTTTTCTCTGCGATTAGCGGTTTTGGCTGTGAATTTTTTGAAGAAAAAAAATAAAAAAAAAATTTCAAATGCCCCCCTTGGGCCCCCTTGTGAACCCGGTTGGCATTTTATTATTGAAATCGGGGTATCTCCAGTGCTGAACAAAAAGTTCCTCATGACTTGCTGTGCGATAAGCGGTTAGCTTGCAGAAAATCTTTGGGCCTGAACTCTGAGGAGGGGACTTTTTCAAAGTTTTCGAGTTATCCTGTACCTACTCTTGGCCCCTTCTAATGGTGACCCAGCCTTCTCTCCAATCAGCGGTTTTGGCTCATGTGAAGAATAATCCAAATAAGAGAGGTACAGGAGTCTAAAATTAGCCAAATTTGACATGTCCCCGGTTCCACCACTGAATAATTTTTTGGGGATAGGTGTTTTTTTTATTAGCTTTTCAGGTCCAAGGAACATTATTCAGACCTCAAAAACTGCACCACCATATCAGGAACCATTAAAAATAGACCCCAAACATAAAATAGACCCCAAACATTTTTTGAAAAATTGGAAAAAAGTGACCAAAAAATACAATTGCACCCCCTGACCCCCTTGCTGACCAGGTAGAAATTTCATTATTGAAATCAAAGCATATCGAGGTGCTGAACAAAAATGTCCTCTTCTCTTTGCTCTAAATAGTCTAATAGAAAAGTTGAAGAAATTGAGGGGGACCTGGTGCCCCCCTGATGGGAAAATTTCATGGTCTTGGAGTTTTCTCAATGGTTTTGGATACTCATGAGAACATAATAATTGTTTCCACTGTTCCACCCAAGCTGGAAGTGGTTTAGATTTTATGTCAGTGGGTACCTCTCCACTGCAATCTTTGTTAGGTGGGGGACTGAAAATTTCCAAATTTGAATTCCAAAAACTTTATTTGATTTGGGCATATAGCATATGTTTCTGAATCGCCTTGATGAGCTGAGTTCAATGATGTATGGCACAATAATATCCGGTATCCAAATAAGAGAAATACAGCAGTCCCAAAATTTGCCAAATTTGACATTATGTCCCCAAAGCCCCTGAATATTTTTTTTGGCAGATGACAATTGTATGAGGTCTCTGAGTCCAAAACAACATTCCAACCTGAAAACTGCACTACAATATCAAGAACCATTGAAAATAGACCCTAAATAAATTTCCAAAATTGGCAAAATGACCAAAAATACAATTGCGCCCCTGATCCCCTTGCTGACCTGGTACAAATTTTATTATTGAAATCGAAGCATATCTAGGTGCTGAACAAAAAGGTCCTTTTCACCTTTGCTCTAAATAGTCAAATAGGAAAAGTTGAGGGCAAAAAAAATGTCATAGTTTTGGAGTTTTCAATGATTTTGGGTACTCATGAGAACAAAATAATTGGTCCAACTATGCTGGGAGTGGCTTAGAATGTATTTCAGTGGGTACCTCTCCACTGTAATCTTCATAAAGTGGGAGAATTTGAAAATTTTCAAATTTGAGTTCCAAAAAAAATCATTTGATTTGGGCATATAGCATATGTTTCTGAATGGCCTTGATGAGCTGAGTTCAATGATGTATGGCACAATAATACCCGGTATCCAAATAAGAGAAATACAGCCGTCCCAAAATTTGCCAAATTTGACATATGTCCCCCGGTGCCCCCCTGAATATTTTTTTTGGGCAGATGACATTTTTATGAGGTCTTTGGGTCCAAGAAACAACATTCTGAGCCCAAAACCTGCGCTAAAAAATCTAGAACTATTGAAAATTGACCCATCAAAATCTGGCCAAACCAGCAAAAATGGCCAAAAATGAAAATTGCCCCCCATGGTCCCCTTACCGACCCGGTTTGAATTTTATCACATATTTCGATGTTTTTCCACAATCTGAACAAGTTTTTCCTCTACGATTTTGCTGTAAATGTGTATTTGAATTGGCAGAAAACTTTGGGGCTACATCTCCTGAGGGGGGACTTTTGAAGGTTTTGAGTTTTCCTGTACCTACTCTTGGCCCTCTATCTGATGGTGACCCCAGTTTTTCTGCGATCAGCGGTTTTGGCTGTGAATTTTGTAGAAAAAAAAAAAATTTTCAATGCCCCCTTGGGCCCCTTGTGAACCCGGTTGAAATTTTATTATTGAAATCGGGGTATTCCGGTGCTGAACAAAAAGTTCCTCATGACTTTGAAGTGCGATAAGCGGTTAGCTTTGCAGAAAATCTTTGGGGGGCCTGAACCCCCCTGAGGGGGGGACTTTTTCAAAGTTTTGGAGTTTTCCCTGTACCTACTCTTGGCCCCCTATCTAATGGTGACCCCAGTTTTTCTCTCCAATCAGTGGTTTTGGCTGTGAGTTTTTGTCAATCAGTGAGTGAGTGTGTCACTGGCCTTCATAAGTTTGATTATATGAAGACTCCACTTCAGGAAGTTTCGGCAGGGCTTCTGCCCCTGCACCCCCTGGGGGCTTCTGCCCCCATAATTCCCTGGGGGACATTTCAAATTTCCAAATTTGGGTTCCAAAAAAGTTATTTGATTTGAGCATTCCTTTTTGGAATACCTTGCATCCAAATAAGAGAAATACAGGAGTCTAAAAAAATTAGCCAAATTTGACATGTCCCCCAGTTCCACCTCTGAATATTTTTAGGGAGCAAGTGTTATTATGATTAGCTTTTCAGGCCCAAGGAACATCATTCAGACCTCTAAAACTGCCCTACTATATCAGGAATCATTTAAAATAGACTCCAAACATTTTTTGAAAAAATGGTCAAAAATGAAAATTCCCCCCCCCCCCCCTAGTCCCCCTTGCTGACCCGGTACAAATTTTATTATTGAAATTGAAGCATATCGAGGTGCTGAACAAAGATGGTCCTTTTCACTTTTGCTCTAAATAGTCAAATAGAAAAGTTGAAAAAATGGAGGGGGACCTGGTACCCCCTGATGAGAAATATTCATAGTTTTGGACTTTTCTCAATGTTTTTGGGTACTCATGAGAACTAAATAATCGATTTCACTGTTCCACCTGAGCTGGGAGTGGCTTAGAATTTATGTCAGTGGGTACCTCTCCACTGTGATCTTCATAAAGTAGGGGACTTTGAAATTTTTCAAATTTGGGTTCCAAAAACTTCATTTGATTTAGGCATGTAGCATATGTTTCTGAATGGCCTTGATGAGCTGAGTTCAATGATGTATGGCACAATAATACCCGGTATCCAAATAAGAGAAATACAGCCGTCCCAAAATTTGCCAAATTTGACATATGTCCCCCGGTGCCCCCCTGAATATTTTTTTTGGGCAGATGACATTTTTATGAGGTCTTTGGGTCCAAGGAACAACATTCTGAGCCCAATAACTGCGCTAAAAAATCTAGAACAACTGAAAATTGATTCTTCAAAATCTGGCGGAACCTTCAAAAATGGCCAAAAATGAAAATTGCCCCCCCTGGTCCCCCTTGCCGACCCGGTTTGAATTTTATCACATATTTCGATGTTTTTCCACAATCCGAACAAGTTTTTCCTCTACCATTTTGCTGTAAAATGTGTATTTGAATTGGCAGAAAAACTTTGGGGGGCCACATCCCCCCTGAGGGGGGGACTTTTCGAAGGTTTTGGAGTTTTCCCTGTACCTACTCTTGGCCCTCTATCTGATGGTGACCCCAGATTTCCTCTGCGATCAGCGGTTTTGGCTGTGAATTTTTTGAAGAAAAAAAATTAAAAAAAATTTTTCAAATGCCCCCCTTGGGCCCCCTTGTGAACCCGGTTGAAATTTTATTATTGAAATCGGGGTATCTCCGGGTGCTGAACAAAAAAGTTCCCCATGACTTTGCTGTGCGATAAGCGGTTAGCTTTGCAGAAAATCTTTGGGGCCTAAACCCCTGAGGGGGACTTTTCAGAGTTTCAGTTTTCCTGTACCTACTCTCAGCACCTTTCTAATGGTGACCCCAGTTTTTCTCTCCGATCAGCGGTTTAGGCTGTGAGTTTTTGTCAATCAGTGAGTGAGTGAGTGTGTCACTAGAATTTGTAAGTTTACTATTATATGATAATTTGTATTACCAATTGTAAAAATGCAGTGAAATAAACGAATTATTATTATTATTATATATTACCGTACTGTAGAAGCGTATTTATACCTAGGTGTTTACTGTTGAGTACTGTAGTGTTTAGGCAGTGTCTGTTAATATAGTGTTGTAAATAAATGTAAATAAATGTAAATAGTGTGGTAATGGAAAATCAAACTTTACCGTATTGAACGTTTAATAATTGGTTAGTTCTTGATCCAATCCAGTGATAACTTAATATTTTTATCGCGATGCCTGGCTGTGCTGTTCAGAACTGTAAGAACTTTACCAAAAAGACATATTCATGAGGATTCATGGGGATACAGTTTCAAACAACAATAGGGTGATTGAAAGCTATTTGAAAATTCTAAAGAAAACATTTCCCCAAGTGAATGACAGAATTTTAAAGAAATTCGCTTGTACGAGAACAGTTTTTTTTTTCTGAGGATGATGCCCACATGAGCTCTAGGCTTGTGCGTGGGTAATGAGTGGGGTGATGATGAGATATGACGACTACTTTTTAGGCAGTCGGGACCGACGGCTTAACGTCTCCTCCGAAAGACGGGAGTGGCCGTATTTGTCATAAAATCCTTCCGTCAACCAGGCTCGAACCCTGACCCAATGGATTTTATCTGACTGCTGATAACTTATCAGTCTGACGCCTTAGCCGCCTCGGCCACGAACCACTCCATTATTTATTATTTATTTATTTCAGTTATTAGACTCAATTATATGAATGAGAAACAGAGAATGGAAAGTGAAGAACGAAGAAACAAGAGGGGAAAAAATTAGTTTTCACATTCATAAAAGCTTTAAATATAATTATGTAGACTTTTTTCAAATGTAAATATGTAGATGATGAACACATTATTATTTCACGTAGGTGTAGATATCATGCTACTATCTTTTGTGCTACCGAAATCGAGTACCAGTGATCGAAATAGAAGTCAAATATAATTTTACAAGTTATTAGAGTGGAATAATTCCTCTCTAAAATTTAAATTGAAAATTGAAGTGAATCAACTGAAGCATGCTGCTTTCCTATTGTAAGTAAGTTAATATACCATCTTATTATTAAAGTAGTTTAATAATAATTGTATTTTTTAGACTTAATTCACTGTGGATTAATTGATCATGAAATCATTATTTAATCATCCATATTATGATTAATCATCATTGCTTACTTCTTTGTTCTTTGTGAGTATATGATTAGGCTACTTCGAGTAAATAATGACCATGTATTGTGGAAAATCGATGGTTTGCTTTTGGTTGTTTCGCCTACGTTCCGCCGACAATATCAGGAGAACGGCTGGTCATAGAGAAAAAATGTTCAAATGAAAAATTAAATTCATCTTTTTATCTATAACTTTCCCGCTTACAAAACTTGTCTACCTTAGAAATGTAAAATTCCTCTTACTAACTTTTTCATGTCACGTTTTCATATGTGTAAAAATCTGTTTACTTTTTCTTCTCATATGAGTTGAATATACTTGAAATCGGTATATTTAATAACACCATTAGAATCAGTGATTCATTCGCTTCAAGTACTGTGAATTTGAAAATTATAACTCAATTCTAAGGCCCGTTTGTACAGTATAAGTTTAAACCAATATTTTAAACCAAATCTGATTTTTTTTGGTTTAAACTAAAAATCCGTTTGCTCAGTATCAGTTTAAACTCAAAAGAAGTTTAAACTCTAGAAAAGTTTAAACCACCGAAACAGTTGGTTTAAACCAAAAAATATGGTTTGAAAAGTAATCTGTAAAGGTTGTGTTGAGAACATATGATGTATGACATTTTTTTTTCATGTTTGTTTCTGCTGAAGCTGAAGACGATAAATAATATTGATAGGTTATGGTGGGTGAGTTGAAAGTTGAAAGTAAAAATTATGGAAGAAACTCCTGCTTGCAAACAAATTCTAATTGAATTTGCAAACAGCATCTTATTTTGGATAATATTATTTATTTTATAAAAGACAGTACATTATTTCGCCACATTACTCTGTATATATTCATTATATTCTATAAAATACTTGTATGCCTACAATGTATATTTTATGTACAAAATAAAGAATTATTTGATTTGATTCGAAGAATTAATAGAAGTCTTCAATGAAATTGATTACAAGGAAATTGTTAGAGTTGTTCCAAAAGCAAGAATATTAGGCAACGGATTAATCATTTCAATTTCTGGGATGAAGAATTTTTTAAACGTTCTCGTTTGCGTAAATCAACTGCAAATTTAGTATTGAATGGAATAAAAGACTCAATAAAGAATAAGACAACTTGGAACAGTGCTCTTTCTGGAAGCTTTTTAATTAACGTTGGAGACCATAGTGGAGTGCATGTGAAATACACGGTACTAGGAATCACAAATGAGTAGGTTATGTAACCTCAATGTAAGAAAATAAAAAATAAAAAAGTAAACAAATTCGGGAGGCCAGCCTTCTTGATATTGTCAACGATGTCATTCTATTACCAACATAATGCTAAACTAGTTTAACTTAAACTAGATTGGAAAATGCACTGTGAAAACCGATTCGAGTTTAAACTTCAAGTTTAACTTGAACTCGATTAACTTGATCGAGTTTAGCAATCCATACTGTGCAAACGGGCCTAAGAGGGTTAAACGACGATTTATTCAAAGCAGAGTTGAGTGAACGGTATACGAAGTCAAGTTACTGTTCAGATTTTGTGATTCAAGTGACGTCACGCTGGCGTTCCCCCTCCACTTTGCGTCTTATACCAACGATGGCTTAACCTGTTGTCTAGTAATCTTGACCAACTATAACTGTTGTCTGTGCTATAATATTATATGGTAACTTATAATATTAAACATAGGCTATAACTTAAATCTATGACTTTAGTTGGGTTGGAATATGATAGTTTACAGTATCCATCAAGATAATATTGAATAGTAGACCTACCTCATGATTGATTGATCTTGACATAGCCTATAATTATTATAATGCAATAATCCTAATGTTAAAGTGTTGAGTCAAATTCAACTCATAGCCTAAAATGCAATAATCCTGATGTTAAAGTTTTGAGTCAAATTCAACTCAAATCAAAGAATTCACTATAACTTATAAAAATACAAAAAAGAATAATACTGATATTCTGTCAGCTCAGTATCAATTTAAATTACTTTTTCAACAAAACAAATTTTATTGACATATTATATACTACGCTGTACTGTGAAGCAATTAATTAATGAAAATTGAATGAATAACTGGAAAATAGAAAATATAAAGATACTGTAACAGAGGTGGTAATCTCAAGTATGTAACTGTGGAGTGAGGTATAATAATAATAATAATAATAATAATAATAAAATCTAATAATAAAATAATAAATGTAATAATTTCTTTACTATAATTTCTTAAATAATACTTTATTTTAATAATCAGCCTTGGCACAGACGTAATACAATAACAAGAGGTATAATAATAAAATATAATAATTTACTTTAATAATGATAAAATAATAAATTCTTTTATTAATAAAAAATTATAAAAATATATTGGTTTGGACCTTTAAAATAATTAAAATACCCTTTTGGGGTTTAAATGAAAGTAACAACTTTTATTGGGGGTTATTTTGCTTTGCTGCGATAATAAAAAAAAGAATATTGTGGTGTCTTATTATAAAGTAAGGACTTACCTTTGAAGGTATGTGGCTGCTCAGCTTGTTCGCCAAATATCACACTAACTGGCCTCACACCTACCTTACCCAAATCTGTGTGTGTGGTACTCAGTCTACAGTAGGATTGATTCCCTAAACACAAGATTTTAAACTGCCCGTACTGAGACAGTTCTTGTATCTTCGAAAATACAATTCCTCTCCTTCAGACTAACTATCACACACAGATGGTACACTTGTACCTTCAGAAATCTAAAAAGGTGAATAGCGCCAGATTCAAAATTGAAGCATCTATTTATGTGTGCATCTCTTGAACGTGATCATTTCGTGGCCACACCAAACTCAGCTTTGTTATTGTTGTTGAATGCATTAAATACAGAACTGACAACAAGTGCGCTCTCCATTTGACTATACAATATTTCAAACGCCTAATCCAGAAAAAAAAACAATAATATCTTTGATACACATAGTAGAGAAGAAATCAATTTTAGCTTTGGTTTGTGGACCTCCGTTGCGAAGCACGGTGGCTTCTAGTGTTTAATAAACAAAATAATCAATACTCAATAATCGTGTACTTGAAGCTGATTCTAGGAACTATTACATGAGTTCTCCTTGGCGTGATAGGCATAATGCCCCAAAACCAGAATTTAAACGTGTCTAAATACAAACCCTCATTTCTCTTAAACATTGCAATAAATTGATGTAATAACTCAATTTTATGAATCTTACATGTAATCCAATAATATATAAAAAAAACATCAATGCTCAGTCACAATCAAGATAACTCTCTTTGATCCTTGCTCTAGATAAGAATTACATATCAGCTAACTGAAAAAATGGCTGGAATTTATTCATCTTTTGAGTTTGAAATTTATCAATTAATTGTTCATTAGATAAGAGTTTTAATTTTTTCAGTATTTTATTGTACGTAATACGTGAGCACTTTGTAAAGTTTTAGAAGTAAGATACTTCTATTTCCAGTTGTAATTAATAAAATCATCTTCTTTTTATGAACAAAAGAATGCGTAATGTTAACTTAAAATATTATGTTTATTTAAAATAATTTGGAAATGAATGAATGAAATAAAAGTTGTAAAATTCAATTTAATGATTTTTTATTCTAAAAACCTATACTTGAGAGTTGTGAATCTATAAGAAAGAGTAGAATCTTTCAAAGCTCAGAAGAGTGGGCCAAAACATTGCTGGTAGCTGCAAACAATGAAAGTGAGCTGAATGGTCATTGCCCAGAATTTAGGAACACCTGAAAAAGTAAATGTTTCTCATCAAGCACTGTCATCATCATTAGATTTTCAACATATAATTGTCTGAGTGTAAGCATTAATTTCAATCGATAAATTAATATCAACTTTTTTAATTAATCAATTATTCTATTAAAATAAAAATAGGCCTAGCATTCTCAAGTTGAGAACATTCGGTTTTGTAAGTTGAAAAGTCATCAGAAGTCTTCAGCAGAAGAATGAGCAGAATTTCACTCAGACTATGTTTTACATGTACTGAAAATAGCACATCAGGACCAACAGAGATAATTTTAATTTTGTTGGACAGGACTAGTTTGAGAGCGATGGAATGTGATGAAAATGGGATATTAGGAATTAATAGGTTTTATGATAAATATGTCGTTTGAAAATGATAATGAATCGACTTTATTGAGTACATTGAATAGAAATAATCTTGAATGGAACTCGAGAACTGAACGTAAATGTAATCATACTTGTTATAATATTGACTTGTTAGGCCTATATGACTTTTCATATTTCGTTACTAGGTAACAACTCAGATGATTGTATCACATGATTTGAAAGATACAACAATAGGTATGATCAAATCTGAGGGCAGGACCCAGGAGGTTAATAATAAAATCAATTGAGTAATAGAATCACCAATTTTAAATATTTCATGTGGTGAAATCATTTCCCATAAATAATGGCGATAAAAAGGTTTAAATTTCATTTCTAGATCTAACCTTAAACAACCACATAAAGATTAAAAATTGTATAATTTGGTTGAAATTGCAAAATATTGTAGAATAAAAACTTAATAAACTTACCGATCATTGGAGAATGTACTTCCTCAGTTTTGTTAATTTCGACAATAAAGTTATACATCAACTATAGCAGAATCCAATTCAACTTGTCAGAAATCAGCTGTTTCAAAGAGCAATATCACAATACTTAACCTACAAATGCTGAATCTCGCAGATTATTGAAAAGGTCTTTTAAAAAGTTATTCTTTGAAAGGTCTTCTTTAAAAAGGTCTTTTAAAGACTTTAAAGGTTCTTTAGACTTTCAAGCCTTTTGATTATTGTGTTGGAATCACTGTTTAATTATTACTGGATCAGCTGATTTATGACAAGTTAATTGGCTCCTGCTATACAATCAACATGTTTTTATTTTGACGCGATCTTGAAATGCAGACGCCAGATCATGCGCAGTGTCAGCTAGCAGACGCTCCTAGTCTCAAACCAGTCGACCGGTGAGTTGCCCCGGTGGATTGCCCCATATATAGCAGAATCCAATTCAACTTGTCAGAAATCAGCTGTTTTGGTAATAATTAAACAGTGACTTCGACACAATAATCAAAAGGCTTAAAAGTCTTTAAGACCTTTAAAGTCTTTAAAAGACCTTTTTAAAGAAGACCTTTCAAAGAATAACTTCTCAAAAGACCTTTTCAATAATCTGTGAGATTCAGCATTTGTAGGTTAAGTATTGTGATATTGCTGGTAAAAACATATTATGTTTTCTGACAAGTTAAAAGGGACCTGCTATATCTGGCTCGGGGCAGAAACATGGCCAACTTTAGACATAGTCCGATTTGTCATTATTTGAGTCTTTTATTAAGTTATTTGTGATATACAATATAGCTCAGAACTCACATTACAAAGGCACACACACTCACCTATCGCACTGTCAAAGTAATACGGCCACTAACTTTAAAAAGCTGATTTTTTAGAGAGCATTTTTCAATTTCAAACTGTTTTTTGTATCAAATATCTTAGTTATAAAACCTACTTCTGCATGATAAGTTTATGAACAACATTCAAGTCAAGTGGATTTTGTACAATCATGTTTTGAAAACTTTAATGAATATATGCAGTATTATTTCTCAGTATACTCCTACAAAACGCAAATAATTAGAATCAAGCCTATGATAAGAAAATAATCACAAATAACACAGACAATTGGAGAAAAGGAAGTAATGGTATGGTGGTGTATTGTTAGCATAGTGAAAACCTCAAAATTGATGCTGTGAAATATAGAAATTTATTTACATTCATAAACATTCAATACTTCAATTATTTAACATTCACTTCTTCACTACTTCAATTTATTTACATTCGGTAGGCTATCTAAATTTCTTTCTGAATGAGACAATCTCATGTAATATTGATCATTCAAGTCTGTTTCCAAATTTTGGTTGTAATTAGTTACCTGGAAAAACAAGAAACTTAACTCTATTAACAAAAATAAAAGTCTGTTCAGTACGGTGTAGTAGGAGTTCTTGACAATAATTTAATTGACTACCATTACGTTTTTTGCATTTCAGTTTATTCACAACCAGAACTTAATGGTTCAACAATGAGGTGTAGTAGATGAATAATGCAGTGAACGTGAAAATAGTTGAAAAAGTAGTGATAGTAAATTGATGGGAAAGATCCAGTAGATAAAACTAATGGGAAGTTTAGGCCTACTCATAAAGATAATGATCAATAGAGTAGAGTTGATAACAGATACGCATAGATGTTTATATCTGAATTAAAAACAAGTGTTGTAGGCTGATTAATTATGCCAAATATTATTGCCTAGAAACTCAAAGTAGGCAATGATTGTGTATCTGCCTCCATGAAGCAGTAATACTTCATCATTTGAAACTTCCAATTGTGATTCAACAATGATAGGCCCGTCCTCGATGTCTAGTTTCATTAAAACCTGGAATAAGAATAATTTATTCAACTTAAATGGCAGTACAGTAGAACCTTGATAAATCTAATTTTTTCCCATTTCCCTCGAACTTGTTATCCAATAATTTGAACCTTGGTATTTCAAAATCAAAGTACTTGATAAGTCGAATTTTTGCTGTTCCCCTTGAGATTCGATTTATCAAGGTTACACTGTATTGAAATGTCGATTTTTCAACAATTACAACTAGCTGAAGAATAATTAAGCGATTAGAGGTATACCACAGAGGTTAATAACACACAAAAAAAGAAAATATTTACCTAAAACAGAAGAATGTACGAAAAGGACATAAATTAGGTTAAGTGCATGCTACGAATAGCGACTGCTAATATAACCATTAATAACATTACACAAGCAAATAAATTGAGCTGATATTAAAATTTGTAAACTTACAACCTTATTCAACACAGAAATTGAACTAAACATTGGTAATATTTGATAATAATCCATTTTCGACGACCGGTTCACGAATTGCAGTACTAGGTTAGCTTTGCTTGTTTATGTTATGGTCAGCCTCCGGATCAGTGTTGCTAGTTTTCAACCCACCGGCCTTCTAAAACTAGAGAAGGCCATGGGGCAGAAATCCTGCACCGGTGCAGGCGAAACCGGAAACAGCTGATGGTACATTTTCTGTCCAAATGCTCCCAAAGGGACGTGGAACATCTGCACCGGTGCAGAAAGGTGGGTTTTGGTACAATCTACCGGTTCCTAGAACGAACACAATAATTGAACAACTCATTTTCAAGTTGTGTCTTGTTTTAATGTACGGTCTTCTAGTTCCAGTATTTGTGGTCTTCTTCTTGAGTGTTTATTATTTTTAGCTCATCCAACGAAATGCGAATTGTAGTTGCAAACATTCGAGACCATGAGAGTAAATGTTTTGCGAGCTGAGGACATCTGATTATTCACCTAGAAATCAGGTGTAGGCCATATATCGCCTGATATGCATAGAGCATTGTACATTCATCTAAAACAACATTAAACTTAATTTAAGTTTTATTTGCAAGTTATACCGTACTTTTTGTTTATTTTGAGCAGCCTACATGAATTGATAAGGAGAAATTGCAGTTGTCTTTCTATGGATAAAAGGTTGAATAGGCCTACAGTGTTCTTTTCAAGTTTTACGTGTTTCCTACTTGAACAAAACTAATATTGTATTGCAAAAAATCCACATGAGGGCCAGCTGTGATCCCAGTATTGACTAGGCTAGGTAGCTGAGTAATTCTTTTTGGGAATGAGCTATTGGATATAGGTATGTGCGTATTGAGCAATAACAGGATTTTTAGAGATTATTTTGGGCAAAGCAGTTCGAGGATTTTAGGAGCTTGATATGAGCAACAATCTTCCATAGCCTAAAACCTTGATTAAGACAAGTTTTATCTCAACGGACTTGAAGTATGGACAAACTCACACATTCCTAAGCGATCAAATGGTTTATTAGCCTATTATTAAACAAAAATAACAATATAGACTCTAGGGTAGCCTACCTAATAAATGAATTTTTTACAGGATCATTAGGTTACTTCAAATATGTTGGAACTACGCTAGTGAAAAATTCAGTTATAAAAATATTGGCCTTGGAGCGAGTTTATTTTGCCTTTGAAAAAATGACTTGGGATGTACCATGAAGAGGAATATCAAGGTTTATAATAAAAGCTCCAGGGTCCAATAAAAATTAATGTTCTCCCCAAGTGAAACAGAGATCTTTACGTTTCAAGCATGAATGTTTGGTAAAGTAGGCTACCTAATCATTCAACTGAATTTATATTTATTCTTCTTTATATAAAGTGTGCAGCATAAAGTACCTGGGTGTTATTTTTCAATCTTCAGGTAGTTTCAAAAATATATGAATCTTAGAACATTAAAATAAAAGAAAGCTAAAGCTGAAGCAGCAACTCTTATAAATAAGTTATCCAAGAAGTCAAGTCAGATACCTGGGAGTCAAAGCACCAAGCTTATACGACTCTTATTCTGATCCCAACAATGCTATATGGTGCAGGAGGTTTGGTCTCAAGGCTTGAGAGGAGGCACTGGAGGTAGGCGCAGCTATTTTTTTTTTACAGAAGAATATCTGCTGCTTGGGCGTGCTACTCCGGGATAGACCGTGAGACTGGAAGTCGAGACCACACCTGCCCCACGTTCTACTTATTCAGATTGAAAGTGATATGGGTTGTTGAGGAGTCTTGAGCCAATATGCAGGAGACAAGATATCCATACGTTTGTTACAAAGTTTCTCTGCCAAGGGGGGGCCTTGGATGGATTCAACTGGGTCACATGTTTGAGAAATGAGTTCGACGCCATAGGATTGGGTCACTTTGGGAAGATTTCATGGGTTTTGTAACGTAGCTATCTCCAATAATTGTAGCGAAATAATGGCAAAGTACTCTTGGCAATTCCCAAGGACATTAGATGTCCAGTCTGCTTACAGTTCTCAGAGATGCAGTAGATACTGGAGGAATAAACCCAAATTCAGACTTCTATCAGAATTGTTAACAATAAAAATGTCATCAAAAGATTACGAGAGATGTTTAAATCTCAGCTTTAGAACTCCCACAGTCCTTGGGTACTTTGATCAACTTTGGTTGTAAGTAAATATATTATTGATTACAACAAAACTCTGCCCTTCTTGTGACTCGGAGAGAAAGAGACCTTTGGAACATTTCCTATTCAATTGTTCGTTTTATGAAGAAATGAGAAAGAAAATATATTTTAAATTTTGTGTGTAATATTGTGTATGATGAGGATAAGCTTTTGGTTCTATTGTCGAATTTTACAATGACTTAAGATACTTCCAGTGCTTATACTCCTATATCACTGAGTCACTGGAAAAAGAGGCTATCCTTCTAGTATGTCCATGAGTTGATCCACTAATTGATGTTTAGATTAATGTAAAACGTAAATGCTGACAATTAATAAATACATAACTATTTTATGTTAGGTTCTCTGCTTGCTCGGAAAAATTACCTATGTGTTTAATTTGTCATTTTTATTGGTTTCTTTCTTTTGTTATGGAATTGTTGCTTATTCAACTCAAATTTGTTATATTATTAATTGTCAATTATTACATTATTAAGTGTTATTTATTATATTATTTTAAGCCCATATTAAGCCTTGCATTGTTGTGATAGAAATAACTGCAACTGTGTTTGTATAGGGGGCACGACCCTGTCAACATCCTGACAACAGTCAGGAAAACTTTATTTGAATTTGAATTACTATTGGGATAATGCCACATGAATGATACTTGATATGTCTTTCTTTATTAATCACAAAAAACATGTTTATTTCCAGTTAACTTTATTTTTTTTTTCTCAATCAGACAGCACTAGTACCCAACCCACAGACTGTAAACATTTGAGTTCATTTGACTGGCTTTTATTTTCTCTAAATTCCAGAATAATAACTAGTACCTGGGATCCCGCTGACTGTAACTATTGAGTCAAGCCAATTAGTGTAACAGAATACACAGATTGGCTGTGTGGAATTGTCAAAATGATAGGAAAAGGCTATTACTTTGCCAGTGATTGCTTTATTTCCTTATGCTGAAAAAACTACTAGAATATCTGACACTAGAAATTGAAAAAGGCATTTTTCTGATAATCGAGTAATAATGATAGCTTTTAACACAGCTGAATTCTCAATTTGCAACACTCAAAACTAGAATTATTTAATTTCAATTTTTATTTGATTGTTATCAATTGAAATAATATTATGGAACTGTTATATTGCGTTGGTTTTAGCTTAGGTGCACAGATTTTGAGTGTGGCCTACAATATTTTTTGGTTTGATGTAGACTTAATATCCATTGCATTCTAAGTCTACCTTCTTTGTTATTATTATCAGGGATATTCGCTTTTGTTATCAGTTTTAATCCTTTTCTCATTTTTATTCTAATATCAAGGAAGTAAGATAGAATCTGCCAATAAATAATAATATCATTTGGCCATTATTAGACTCGAAGCGAAGCTAGCAATAAAACAGATAGAAACTTTGAAAGAATGTGCAGAAAAAGTTGGTTTACAACATATCTTTTGAAAAAACAGTATTCACAACCACAAAACCTAGGAGTTACCAGACTACAGAACCAAATATGGAAACGATCAACAGTGTGCAATGTTTTAAAGTTTATTTAGAGAAGGTTTCGGAGAAGATTTCCACAGCAGGATAGAATAAAAAGAAAACTCATGGCCGTAAAAGACTAGGGCTGGTGCAATTTATTTATAACAAAAAATGCTTGTCTCTTCACACAATAGGAGTTATCATAATACAGTGATCAAACCATCAATGCTCTAAGTGCCAGTGAGACCCTGAACCTCAACAGGAAAAGCTTGACGAGAAAATTTGAAGTACAAGAAAGGAAAATACATTAGAAAAGATTCTCTATCCAAGATTAAACGCACCACCTGAGAATGGTTTATATTGAGATTGCAGAAAATAGCACAGTTAGAGCCAACATATCAAATATTGTAACAGACACTGAGAAAAGATGTCCTAAATTTTACGGTCAGTATTATGAGAAACTTCCTGATCATAGAATCACAAAAATAGTAAAATATACTAACTTACTTGCCAATGGAGGGGAAATGATCTCAAAATGTTAAGAAAGATCTGAAGTTCTAGCAAAATTACTGATGATGAAAATTACAAATCAACGATAATTTTAAAACAAAAAATAAATAAAATGGGAAAATTATTCCAGATAGTAAAAGCTCCAAGAGCTGGAATGAGGATGGAGTGGATGAAAGAAAAAGCGGCTTTTTCATAGAAAATGAAAAAGCTGGTGAAACAAGAAAACCGCTAAGCTCAAATAAAAGTGTCAATGACCAAGGATTCAGACTCCAGCGTCTTCCACTTGAGACTGGAGTCTAGATGGCTAATAAGCAACCAATAATAATACATAATAATTGACACACAATGTAATGGTCAACTTCAACTATTATAGTGGAGAATTGAGAAAATGTATCAACTAGTACTACTATTTACTACAATTTCCATCATAAACATTATTAACACTTTCCAATCCTAGCATTCCTATTCAACCTCCAATTTACGAGGCCAAGCCAGGTGTCTTTGGTGGGGTCAACGGTACAAAAAGGCTCAAGCATATGAAGACATAAAAGAGACACAGAAAGCTTAAGAGTAGATTCCAGAATCAATTCTAATAGTTGCAACAAAATCATGGCAAAATATCAAGAATCGTTTCTAACCAAAAGTGTTTAAGAAATTCACTCAATACGATGTCAATATAACTCTAATCGACCAGAGAAGCGTCCAGCTGAATAAGAAATCACGCTGGACAGCTGATCAGCGGTTACTGGTCATTCTTTAAACGCGAGTGCCAAGTCTATCTAAAATTGTACAAAAGTCTCTTTAAAATCCGGGTGAAAGGTGAACTGCTTCTGTCAGTCCGTGCAAGGCTGCGCTTGCGATTGTATATCCCCAAGTTGCATCTGAGAACTTTCCTCAACCAAGGGTGTGCCTCATTCAATCACTAGATCATCATCCAGCCAGCAGGCCCATGTGATCATACACTATTGTATATTAAAACCTCATGAAAATCAATAAAGAAGTTTGATCTCTTTCATAAATTGAATACAAACAACGAAATTAAATGTCCAACCCGTAACAGGTTATTTTTTTTATTGACTAAACTGTAATTTCAGATAGACTAGTTTAAGGACTGTTAGTTTAAAATAAATTTTGTAATTTAGTTAACAATAAATAAATTTTATGGTCACATTCTGAGAATTCCACTCATCCGATTGCCATTCTCAGTTTATCTTCAAATATCATTTGTGAATAGGATTATTACAAATTCAAGGCTATGTTTAAATAGAATGCAGATATCCATGAAACATCATATATTATTTTCACCTGAGCAATATCTTGTGGGATTCAATTGAAGGGAATTAATAGCCCACTATCTGTATCTATCTATCACTGTGAAAAGTCAAAGTTGAAATTGCCATATCCCGGCCCCAACTTTTCAATAGTCATCCATCCATAATGTAGCAAGTTCTTTACAGGAAGACATGAATTCCATTCTTCTATTAGAGGCCTGCTGTAATTGCTTAATTACTGAACTTGAGCCTTTTATCCACAGCATTTATTGTGTTCCCCCAGTTTATTATGGTCCATATGGTTTGTCATGCGAAAATGAATATTCTGGAAAGGAGAAAATTATAACACGAGAAAGTGCCTGACAAAAGCAAGAGATAGTCCAACTAGGAAGATCTTCCACTGAGAGGAATCCCAATGTTGTAAGACTTTTCAAACAGGAAAGTGAAGAAGTAGAGGAGGTTGCATATAGGGCTTCATTGCAGGAGATGAAATATGAGGCTAATAGGCTATAATTTTTCCTTTACGTTTGACATTGAAACATTGGTTAGCTAGAATATATTATATTATTTTATTAGTTTAAAATTCTATCTTTCAATCAATTATCGTTTTCATTCAACCTATTAACTGTTATACTTTTAAAACTTGATGTATTACATCCCTTTCCAATGAAATATTATCATACGACCATTATTATGGATGTATTGGATGGAAGTAGGTACATTGACAGATCGCATGGAATTGACAATATACCCACCTCTGACGCAGTTCAGGGTCTGTCAAAGTGGAAACAATTGTAATTAGAATCGTTCATATAATAGGCTACCATAAAAGTAGTAAGGCAGCACATCAACCTGATTGGCTCATTTTTGGTTCCAGATTTCTTTGTTTTTCAGCCCCTCTTTCTTGGAATTTTCTACCAAAGAAACTATGAAGAAACCTTTTATAATATCTAGCCGGTTTGGCTATCATCTCAATGGTGATGCTACTATAGGCGGAAGGTGTCTAGTGGTTTAGTGGTTAAATTGGTGGGACCAGCAATTCTAGGGTTACGACAGTTCGATTTTTCGTCTGGAGCGACAACTTTTTGTACAGTGGCATTCATCGATAATTCTCAGCTATTTAGTTCTGTTGTCAAAATTTGCTTTAGAATCAGTCTTAGAACTATTTATGTAGCTTTAGATTTTCGTTTTTCTAATTATCAATTATTTTGAAGAAACCCGTAATTTTTTCAATGCATTCAACATATTGAAATTACCATCCACTAACAAAACAATATTGATTCTGTTGTCTTGCTCTTAGAGTATCATTGAACTTATTCCTCATTTTTTCCCAGGAATCGGCTACTGAGAATGAAACTACTTTATCCGATTTACCTTCGTCAAAATCTGATAACAAAATGCGACCAGGTAATATATTTGTTGAATCATAATTTAAATTTCTTGTCAGTTTAAAAGTCGAGTCTCTTTTAGTATTATAGTAAAAATTGCAAAATTCAAAAATTAATCATAGCCTATATTTACAAATTTGTAATCACGATTAGTATCTATGAAACATCATATATTATTTTCAATTTGAGCACTATATTTGTGGGATTCAATAAAATATAATTAATATTCGTATTCATTTTTATCATCAGAAGGAATCTATTGAAATGCCATATTCGGCCCCAATCTCGGTGTCATCCATCTTTAATAGACTATTCTTTATAACATATTAATTTTATTTTATTAGAGTATTTCTGTACTGTTAATTATCAACTTGAGCTTTTATCCACAGCATTTATTGAAATTTCTCGTTTACAGGTTCATATGGCTTATTGCGAAAGGAATATTTGGAAAGGAGAAAATACACGAGAAAGTGTTTTTCGATAAAGTAAACGAGATATTCACCCAGAAGATTCTTCTGCTGAGAGGAATCAATGTTGTAAGGACTTTTCACAGGAAAGTGAAGAAGTAGAGGAGGTTAAATATATAGGTCATTGCAGGAGATGAAATATGAGGTAGGCTATTATAATTTTTTGTTTGCCATACGTTTGACATTGAAACATTGTTTATCTAAAATATATTATATTATTTTATTAGTTTTTCTATCTTTTCAATCAATTATCGTTTTCATTCAACCTATTAACTTTTATACTTTTAAAAACTTGATGTATTACATCCCTTCTAATGAAATATTATCATACGACATTATTATGGATGTATATTGGATGGAAGTGAGTACATTGACATGATCGCATGGAATTGACAATATACCCACCTCTGACG
The DNA here is from genome assembly GCA_017141395.1 of Laodelphax striatellus. Lineage (NCBI taxonomy): Eukaryota > Metazoa > Arthropoda > Insecta > Hemiptera > Delphacidae > Laodelphax > Laodelphax striatellus. Next base: position 25,739,766 of record CM029532.1, on the reverse strand, counting down.
CAGAAATTCAGGGTCTGTCAAAGTGGAAACAATTGTCATTAGAATCGTTCATAATAGGCTACCATAAAAGTTTCAGTAAGGCAGCACATCAACCTGATTGGCTCATTCTTTTGGTTCCAGAGGCTCTTTGTTTATTCAGCCCCTCTTTCTTGGAATTTTCTACCAAAGAAACTATGAAGAATTTGTACCTTATATAGAACTATCTAGCCGGTTTGGCTACATCTCAATTGATGCTACTATACGGAAGGTGTCTAGTGGTTTAGTGGTTAGAATTGGTGGACCAGCATTCAGGGGGGTTCGATTTTTCTTTTCGTCTGGGCACAACTTTTTGTACAGTGGCATTCATCGATAATTCTCTCGCTATTTAGTTCTGTTGTCAAAATTTGCTTTAGAATCAGTCTTTAGAACTATTTATGTAGCTTTCTTAGATTTTCGTTTTTCTAATTATCAATTATTTTGAAGAAACCCAATTTTTCAATGCATTCAACATATTGAAATTCACTATCCACTAACAAAACAATATTGATTCTGTTGTCTTGCTCTAGAGTATCATTGAAATTTATTCCTCATTTTTTCCCAGGGAATCGGCTACTGAGAATGAACGCACACTTATCCGATTTACCTTCGTCAAAATCTGATAACAAATGCGACCAGGTAATATATTTATGATTGAATCATAATTTAAATTTCTTGTCAGGTTTAGTAAAGCCGAGTCTCTTTTAGTGTATGTATTACAGTAAAAATTGCAAAATTCAAAAATTAATCATAGCCTATATTTACAAATTTGTAATCACGATTATATTCATAATATTGGTCAATCTGAAGTTTTGATTTTGCGAATACTTGTTTGGGATTACAATAGCTGGTGAAGTAAAGCTATCTCTTCCTCTCAATATGTAACTTCTTGAATATGTCTATATAGCCTGCCTACAGTTATTGCTGTAAAAGGAATCTTATGGCAATGCCATTTATGCGGGAATATACGGCAATAAAAGGTTTTCATAGACTATATTGTTGAAAATATGCTGAGCAGTACTGGTATGTTGGTTATTGTGGATTGTGCTAGTTGAGCAAAGCATAACCTCTTCTTATTTGCTAGAAATCCGAGTATATTTTTACGAAATAGAATAGAGTATTAATTGATGATTTATATCTTGATTTTTAAGAAATACGACTAACTTACGACAATCAAAGATTCACCCATAGCTCCACCTTAGCTCCAAATCCTGTATTATGTGAACTGGACCTTAGTGAATATATTTTTAGAATAGAAAATTCACAACAAAAAGACAAGACACCACTGATTGAACAAGCTGGGTTCCGCCTAATGTCTTCTTTGTTTCGCCATACTGTTCATGAAACAATTTTAAGACCCTGCAACTGACTGCACGGCACCGCAACTGAGACCGCAGCAAATTGGAAGTTCACAAGCGAGTTCTCCAGCCCACCGGGCTTACTAATGCTCTCAACTATCATTATTCAAGCCATGTTGATACATTCTTAAAGTTTTCTTCGTCTCCTCTTATAAGAAAATTCAAGTAATCCTTGAAATGTATGAATGTTTTTTTGGTTGAGGCACATTTCCAGTATCCAGATACCATGGTAACCAGATATCCATGTACTTGTATCGATGAAATTATTTCGTTTCTATATTTCCTAAATGAAATGCTAATCTCTTTCATTATATAAGTTTTAGTTGATACTTGTATATAATTTTCAGATTGCCAACTGGACTATTTTCAAACAATACACCTGATCTCTGGATATTCAGATACAGCTCTCTGGAAGTAAATTATTTTATTATAGCATTGATTATGTGATACAACATGTTGGTGAAAGAATGGAGAAATTGAAGGTATTTGTACTTATGATAGAACTACGGTAGAGAATTTCAGATACAATCTATTTCATAGCATGTCCCTACTGAGAGCCAGGAAATCAATCTCCAGGAGGAATCTGCTCACATCAGTTGGATGTCATCGATTTTTTCAAACTCCATCTCCGCTGAAATCAACAGACTTCAAAGGATGGCAGATTTCACAATTCTTAGACTATGTTGATTCAATTTTGAATGAATTCAATTGTTGGTAATTTATGACTAATATATTTTTAAATTACTGAGCTTAGCAGTTTTGTGTTGAGGGCTGGATTATACTCACTGAAACAAGTCAGTAAATGTAACAGCTGTCATTGAGCTTTTATGTGGGTGTGTCTGATGTGAGTGTATTGTATGACGGCATGTTCACAATTTCAGCTACATTACCTAATCGCATATTCAGCTGATACGGATTGAGAGTGAGAATTTAGTTATAACATGCCTTTGACTCGGTCATACACGCACGCACACTTTCTTTACGCGCACTGACTTGTTTCCGTGAACAGGTATTCCAGTTCAGACATGCTTGATGAGGTCAAAGTTTATGATTCACAATCATCGTCTAATTTCCATGCTTAGTAATACAAATTACTGTATTCTAATGAATTGCGTTTTGCATTAATTCAATAGTATTCAAAAGTAGTAATAAATCATCACTTTGAAAACTTTAATACAAATTTATTGAAATCAAGTACAAATAAAATCATTTGAATTACTGAATTTGTAAAAACATGGGAATACTTCAATAAGTAGGTAACTTCATATCCTTGTACACCAGGGAAACGGGAAATTTTCAAATTACTCTTATAAAGATAATAAGAATTAATTTCAACTTCGAATGATAGAAACAGGAAGTGAAATACTTTTATGCAATAAAAAGCATGCAAGTGCACAGCATCCAGACGGCCATTGCTGCATTGGCTGTGGATTGTGCTGCTGAGCAGCAGTTGTAGCCAACCAGCAATTGAATTTGCTGCTGACAATGGTCCCGAAAAAACAGGTTGAAGTTTAATTGTTTTCAAATACACATTCAAGTCAGCATATTTTAGGAGTAATCCCAAAGATTGGTGCATAGCTTATTTGTCTATCTGTGTGAAGTAGTATCATCGAAGTATTCTCAAAACATTAGCAATCGATTTTTGACTAAATAAATGATAATACCGGTAGAGTACTTGAATTTCATGCGTGGATCAGGTGTCATCACTGCTTGATTGCCCTCTCATCATTCCGATGGCTCATCTATATTACATAAGTTTGTCTACGCTCCGCTATAACTCGAGACACATGAGACCCTTTTTGGGATCACAGCATTCATGTCCACAAAGCCACATGGTTCAACTATCACCTCATTGGGCCATGTTGATTTCTCATTCTATTTCAACTTGTTAACCTAAAAAAGTTCATTTTTAGTGACATAACCTATCAAGATATTTCACAGATTGTTTTTTTGGTTGAGGACTTGAACGTGTACCCAATTGGAAAGATGATGGCCTCCTGATAAGATAAAGTTCTCAAACATATCAAGTACCATCACTGCAATTCTGCATGATAACTTATCATTGAGGTCGCGGGTTCAATATGCTCTGGAGCCGATATTTTGCTCCAGGTTTTCACACTAATTATTTATACTTCTAATATAAAGTAGGCTGGCTAAATAAAATACGAATTGATAGAGAAGCAAATTATTTTATTATAATGTAAGTAGTGCAAATGTGATAGAATGTTCTAGGATGTCAAAATTCAATCTAAATAAAGCTCATTATAATATAAGATGTTCATAAAAGAAAAAGTTCACCATAATATAAAAGAAATAAGTCAATCATAATACAATATAATATTGTGCTCACATAGTTATTATCTTTGTTTTATTTTTCTTGAAAACAGTCTGGGCAAAAGTAGATGGAGCACGTCAAGCACTTGGTTCGATTTTGTCGAGTGTAGTTGAGCATATTTCCTTCCAAATTTTGAACTGCAGGTTTGGTAGCAGGTGGAACGACTTCGATTAGCTTTTTTGAAATGGAATTACTGACATCTTAGTATTGGTTCACTGTTGTAGTATTATGGACCAAGCTGTTCACTAGTGAAGATCTAAAGTCTGTTATTTTTTTGTTTGTGATCAGAGAATAGAATGAATGAGTATTCACAATAGCTACATTACAAATCATGTCAATAGCAACTTTCCTAAACTACTTCAATGATTTTCTCAGAGGTGAATTGGTGATGCCAGCTGGTCAGCCAAATCAATAGCAGCTTTACCCTGTTGTAGCTCAAGACAACAGAAGGTTTCATCATACCTTTATTTCTTTTCTCACTTCGTTCAGCTGAGTCTGTTGTAATGAGCAGAAGTATTTCTCCGATCTTTCCACTTTGTGACCATGACATTTGTAGAGCTTTTGAGAGTCACAATTTCTCCAGTCTTCAATGAGTTATCTGTTCTACTAACTCCTTTGGGTTCTTCTTTCAATTTGCACGTAAAGTTCCAGTCAAATGTGTTTGAACTTATTCAGTTCATGAGCGAGATCAATGCTGGTGTAGAAGTTATCCGTGAATAGTGTACGACCAAAATCCAAAAAGGTTCCATTAACTTCATGACAATGTCTTGGTGAAATTTCTTGGCTGGCCGGGTTCTTTTCTCCATAAATCTTGACACCAACAGTGTAACAAGGAGGGGAACAAATTTTGAAAACCTTCAATCCATAACGATGACGTTTAAATTCTGGATGAACTGTTTGAAGAGCAGCCTACCATGTAAAGGGATAATTGATTCGTCAATTACCAATTGTCTTTTTGGCCTGTAGAAACAATTGAATTTTGAAACCATCAAGTCCAAGAAGTTTTTTTTACGCAATCGACCTGTATATAAAGTTTCATCTACAAAGTGAATATTTTTCAGTAGTAACTCGAATCTATTCCGAGGCAGGGGGTGAAAATTTTTTATTTGTGAAGAGAATATCATGAAGTATTCCAATAATTAGGGGAATCGATGGCAGTTTCACTAACCCATCATTTTTTTATCCAAAATTACTTGACATTTCTGCTGTATTTGTAGGTGTCCATTGATTCATTCTGGCGAATTCCGATGGCTCATTTCGAATAAACCAATTTCCAGCAAAATTATTTGTTTGAGTAACTATTTCATTGATGATTTCATCGTCAAAAAACAAGGAAAAAAAGTCATATGTATTGCACTCAGTCATTGTATCACAAACATCTGGATTAATACCTACATCACAATCTTGAGGGTTGAAATCATAATCCTTTCGAACGAAATCGTCATTATCCCATGTTAAATCATCATGATTGTTATTATCAATAGGTAAATTAGCTAAATCAATAGGCCCATCCACATGTTCATTTTCGTTACTGTCACTACTATCACCATTTTCGTCACTATCATCATTGTCACTATTATCTATAACAAAGTCAGAATCATTGTCCACATCATCCAAATCTGATAATCACTATCACTGCCCATAAGAACATCATAAATTTCATTTACTTCCATAACTTCAAAAATAGTAGCCTATAACAAAGTTTCAGAAGCAGAACATAACCAAGTTTCAAATAGGTTAACTTTACAACAATGCCTGATAGATTATTACTGTTTTGATCCTAGATCATAGCCTCCAAAGAGGTATACTGAAAATTTGAGTAGCCAACAACACCTTCATTTTTGAAAACTGTTTGGCCAAATATGAACTGGTGTCAGCTGGTGAGCATCTTTTGCTGAACCACTGATTGAATCAATCCTATCCAACTCTCTGATATCTTCTAAATATATTGTTTGATCTCAATATTGATGACAAAAGTAACAGGCCAATCAAAGCATTCATCTCTTCAACATTGGTGTCTCTGAAGTTTGTCTCATTTGCATTAGGAGAAATGGTCTCACAAACTTGTAATGTTCTTGGCACCAACAAGTTTTGAGGTAGCTTCAGTTACCAATTTCACACAGCGCTCCACTCCTTGAGTGTGATACAGGAATTTATGAATGTTCCATTCTGTTGTGCTGGAAGTTGAAATCTTGGCCCATATTTCTCCATCAGATACTTTGATGGTGGTGGATAAATAGCAGTAGTAGTCCAATCAATAATTTCGAAATATTCTTTTGCCTGGAAGTTCAGTTTTGGAGGTTTAAAACTTCAAATTAGCTTATCTTTGGAATGTATGGCTCTTGCTTTCATAATTCTTCTTAGCCCCAACTCTCTGATATGGGCCCTTTCATCGACGATCATACTGAGTAGTAAGTTTTCTGGATGAGCAAAAAATGCATTCCTTTCAATCACTGGATCAATCACACTTATCAAGTTTTCTGGCAGGAATCTGGAAGATTTAATTGAATCAAAAACATGTTTTGGTCCATCTTTGAGGTACTTACTTTTTTCAATCAAACCATTCTGGCATGTACGATTTAAGTATAAATTGTGTCAAAATTTGATGCTCTTCAGAGGGACTTTCAACACTTATATATAAACAAAGTACTCGGTTTGTTGTTGTCAGCCATTGTTAATGAAAAATAGGTCCTGGTTCACAAATCAACAAGACTACTGTGTAGGTGCCTGTATTTATAGCTGAACTTATATCTAGGAGGTGCTGTTGGTCTTCACTCAAAATGTTCCGGTTGATATCTGGAAGCTCACAATCAATGTTTTGAAATTTTAAAACTGGGAGTTTTTCAAAATTTTTGAGCTGTGAGCCAATAGGCCTACTAAAAGATGTTTTGAAATTTTAAAACTGGAAGTTTTCACAATTTTGAGCTGTGAGCCAATAGGCCCACTAAAAGATTAGATTGAAAGAATGATTGAAATTTGAATGATTGAATGTTTTGAAATTTAAAACTGGGAGTTTTCACAATTTTGAGCTGTGAGCCAATAGGCCCACTAAAAGATTAGATTGAAAGAATGATTGAAAGAAAGCCCTCATAAATTGTTTACACCCATGTTATAGTATTCAATCATACTTTCATCATAAGATAAATATTTCACTGGTATGAAATGTTCTTACAATTATTTTGCAGCATAGAGATAAGTGGTCTGAGCTTGTATAGTTTGTCTCTAGTATCTATATTATTATTGTCTGCACAGTGAATATAGCTCATAATTTGATCAAACCTATTCTGTCTCATAGCATTGACTATGAATGGTTGATTCATATCAGGTTGGGAATCCCAATAGTATCTCTTACCAGGGAGTGAATGGTAACCACTGAAAATTAAAATTCCTTTAAAACATTATATATTATCTTTTGTTATGTTTGGGTTTTGTTGATTTCTGAAGAGTACATAGCTTGCAGTTTCCCTTACCAGCATCTCATATACTGCATCATCAAAAATAATTCAAACAACTCACAAGCTGAAAAGTCTCTGTATTTAGAAGTCTGCCTTGGGAAATGAAAGGCTTGCCACCTCAATATCTGCCTCCATATTCCATTTTCTTCCAATAGGTTTCTTTTTCTTTTTTGCTTGTCTTTCTAAACGTGTCTCAGATAGTAAATCTCCTATTACAACATCGGATTTTTAGTAGTTGATAAAGAAAGTGGAAAAATAAAGGGCAATATCACACAGTTTAATAGTTATAAATCCAATATTGATAAATTTACAATTATGCAAGGTTAGTATGTATGTGGTAACACTGATTATTGCTAATTATTTTTTCACAAAATAATTGCTAATGATGAATGAATCACAAAAATACATTAGTTTATTTTTGTTGGGTCTTGTTGATTCAACAATGTCTCTTGTTGAGAATGAAAATCAAAAGAAATAAATAATAGAACTGAAGAAAAATATTAAACAAACATTGATAAATGGTTCATGGATCAATTCAAACTAGAAAAGCATTAGAAAAATGGTTCAAACCAATCACTGATACTTTGAATGAGTTAATTAATACTAATGTTGAAAAACAAAAAACACCTCAAAAAATTGAAAGACCAGATAATTGGGGAGATGATCTCATGAGTGGAGTGATTAAAACGTAGTGACTACTCAGTAGTTACTACTGTGTAGTGATAGCGTTAGCTCAAATCAGAGTGATTAAACGGGAACGCGTCACCTTCAGCCTATGACATAGCCTGCCACCGGCAAGACTCGCCTACGGCAACCTCTACCTCCGACAACAGCCGACGGCGTCAACTCGAGACTCTTTCAAGAGGTTGCTTTTGGCGCGAGCATCAGGCGACAAAAGCAACCTCTCAAACATCCACCCAGCCACTCCAGCCACGTCATAGTCACCACCCGTCAAAGTCTACCCTTCTACTTCTTGGACGGGCTGTACCCGCTACTTTTCACATTGTTCCATTGTCAGCTCAAAGACAATGGTCTCTCCCATTGCCGTTCGATGGATTCTCCCTTTGTATTCTTTCGTAAATAAGTTATTCTTTTTGGATAGGTTCTTCTTGAATAGCATTCTTATTTCATTAATAAGAAAAGTACCTACTTGGAAATATATACGTTATTATTCCATAGTTATAATTATATAGGCCTATTTGGAATGAATATTCTTGTGAACTTGATAACAATTTCTTAAAAAATTAAAAATTACTATTCCTATTTTTGCTCACCTAGATTACCACAGGATCAACTACATTACTATTATCAATATTGTTATTGTTATTATCAATATTGTTATTCCGTAAAATTATCCATTGAACATGCTGAACGGTCCAGTAATTTTATTGGACCAGTAAAGGGCAATAATTCCTTTATTTCGGCATTGAAAATGTACAAATAAAAATACTTTAAAAATAACCACTCGATAAATTACTCAAGAACATGGATTATCTACTTTTAAAAATTGAGAAATTATCTCACGAATTACTTTGAAATACACATGAATTCAAACTTTTGGTGTCTGTAAAGCATTTACTGTCATACGTGATGATAGATTTTCATTAGATTTGGCAGCAATATTCCTTTTGAATGCGCAGCGATGTATACAAGGTGTATTTTCTTTGGTACTTTCCTGTTAACACGTACCTTGTAATATCAAACATATTTTTATTATCAATGTTCATCAGCTGGTATCTAATTCAGAGACTGTATCAAAATTATAACTATTCTTAAATATTTTAATGTATGTTTTGGGTGAACTATTGGAAATATCGATAAAAATTGCTTGATATTTAACAGTTCGCATGAACAGGGAATTTACTGTTTTTGTAATTATATGCTAAAGAATCAATATTAAGTATTAGTTCTACTCAATAAATTACTCAAAAACTACATGAAATCATTGTTTTATTTACAAACAAGCTGTCCCGGCGAACTTCGTATCGCAGTCTTCCCCATCAAATTTAATGTCCCCCTTCATGCCACCTCAAAATGTCATCCCCAAATGACCCCTATTCATATCCTCTTCATGTCAACCCCTTCTTTCCCATCAAATGTCACCCTCTTCCCACCAATTATTTTTTTTTTATTTTTCAATTATTTCTTCTATTTTGTATTTTTTTTAAAATTTATTTATTTCTTTTTAATTTTTTTAATTTCTTCTATTTTTTTTTCATTTATTTATTTCTTTTAAATTTAAAAAATGTTTCGAAAAAAATGTCACGAAGTAAAAATATCTATATCCACTCGCTTTATTGATGGAAAATTAAAAGAAATCTGCAATATACTAATTTTTAAAAAGCGAGTGGATAATAATCAATATCAATCAATGCTGAAAGTTGCCAAAAAAATTTCACCCGTCTCGGAATCGAACCCGAGAATTCTGCGTGGACGGCAGAGTCGCTAACCAATAGACCACCGACAAGCTGTCCCGGCGAACTTCGTATCGCACTCTTTCCAAATGTCCCCCTCTTCCCCACAAATGTCCCCCTTCATGCCACCCCCAAAAATGTCATCCCACAAATGCCCCTCCATTCCCCAAATGCCACCCCCACATATCCCTCTTAATGTCAACCCCATCTTTCCCATCAAATATCTCCCCCCTCCACCCACCAATTATTTTTTTCATATTTATTTATAGGATTTATTTATTTATTTCTTTTGAATTTTTTTTATTTTAACTTATTTTTTTTTTTTTTTTTAATTTTATTTCCGTTCTTCAATTTTTATCGGTCCTATTCTAAGTAAAAGAATTTTTTTCATATTATTTTATTCATTTTTAATGTATTCGTTTTAATTTATTTTTTTTTTTTTTATTTTTTTTTATTTTATTTTATTTCCGTTCTTCAATTTTCTATCAGTCCTATTTTAATTAAAAGAATTTTTTTCATATTTATTTCTTTTCTTTTATAATTTTTTTTTATTTTAATCTATTTTATTATTATTTTTTTTTATTCCCGTTCTTCAATTTTATTATTAGAAACAATAAAACATGTATGATACGAACGATAACTCATTCTTAATTGATGATTCTAGCGTAAAAAAATAATTAAGAGTAGAAAACCTAGTACAAAAAGAAATGGTTCGGAGCGGGAATTGAACCCGGGACCTCATGTTTACAACGCAGATGCTCTAGCACTACGCTACCGGAGCTTAGGGTCTGCGAGCAGATTTTCCCATCTCAAATACACGATCATCTTTCCGTAGCCGCTTGGCCGGCAAGTTTGAACTGAAGTCTGTGAAATGTTTGATAGGTTAGGTCATTGATGTACTAATTATTTATTAATTATAAAGGGTTTTTCTTATATTTTAATACATATTATGTTAACCAGTGCTGTAAAAATTCAAACGAATCCAAAATCATCTAAATCGGTTCAGCCGTTCTCGAGTTATGAGCGAGTACAGACACCAACTCTCTTTTTATTAATATAGATAGATACAGTACACTTTATTTATTTACATAAAATATATTTTTTTTCAAACAGGTCCACGCTCCACATCCATGTCGTGGAGATCTTCGGGGACGTCCGCTTCAATTGGATTGCTTGCAATCCTACAGCTTGCAGCAATCATAAATTATTATTTATTATTCTGGTCTCCAATTTAATCTGCAAGCTGCTGATATTCGCGTTTTGTAGCATCCACTTCATTTTCTTCTTTCTGGTACATTCGCGATGATAAATTACTGAAGTAATTTATCTCTTTTATAGTGATTTCCATTAGTCCATCTACAAAAATAAACAAAATATTAGATTTTTCAGCCGAATTTTCATTTATCTGAAAACAAAAATTATTTAAAACAAGTTATTTCGGTCGAGTCTACTTGTTGCAAATCATGACTCATGTTAGTATGTATTCGTTATCCGGCATTTCATTTGTTACAATTTTTCAGGGATATTTAGATGCAGCTAACGATTCGATATGATAAATAAATCTATATTATTGAATAGCTAAGGTTTTTCGTTTTACATGCGGCGGGTGATAAGGGTACAGCCGATTGTCACGAAGCTTTGCAAATTACATCATTTGAACCCAAGGATGGTTCTTAGCCATGAATCATGGTCCTGAACTTTAAGGAGTTCATTCTACAGGACTTTGAAATTATCAACGTATCCTTAAGGCTAGGCGTACACCAGTAAGTCAAGACAAGACAAGACGAGATTAGTCACAGTACTTCACATAATTCTTATGAAGACATGTCTCATTACAATGACTAATCGGTGTGAGTTGCTTCATAAGCGACTATGTGAAGTACTTTGACTAATCTCGTCTTGCCTTGCCTTGACTAACCGGTGTACGCCTAGCCTTATGGAGTAGTAATTTATAAACTCAACGCCAAGTTTCCACCTGTGAATAACGTTTAATCTTCAATGATAACAAAAAGATGTTCTTTATACAATTATGAAATGGAATTGAAGTAATTTGAATGAGAACATGTGTTGAAAGTATTATCAAGGATGATGAAAACATAATAGATACCCCAATCCAACAAAAATGTATCCTAAATTTTCTATCAGTAACCTTAAAAACTTAATTAAATGTAAACCTAACTCCTTGACAGTCTCTCAGGACGTCGTGGAAGTTGAGACTATCAGATTCCAATAACTGATCAAAATGAAAAGAAATTATTTGAAGGAGTATTATACAATATTGGTTTTGAAAATATAGAATATTTAGGAAAAAGTATATTTTTATAAATCCATACTTACTCCAAAAGTCCCAGGCACTCCCCTGGGGCTTGACTGTCCGATTTATGCAGCGATTCAGGGACTCTTGACTGTTGTTAGTTCTTTCAGCCTGCCCATGGACTGAAAACGACTGTGGAGTTACCTTCATTATCCACTCATTCCTGAAGTATCTGTGAAACAGAAAAACAGAAATTTGTGAATGAACAATCCATTATTAATAATTATTAATATAATTAGTAATAATTATTAGTGATTTATAATAATTCATAAAAAACTGGTTACTAGATTAAAGAAGCCTGGTGTGACATATTACGAACAGACACGCAGACAACACTCATTTTGAAAGCTAGCAAAATATTTTTGTTTACTCAAAAGAAAGAAAGAAAGATAGTAAAGACGGAATAATTGAAAATCGAACATCATAATACTGAAAATACGTGTAGGAATGCAATATGAATCAATTTTTTGTACCGTAATAAAGAATTAAAACCCACTTTCACAAACTCACTACTTACAGCTCATTTCACAAATTTCTAAAAATGAAATTTTAGAAATTTTTTGAAAATAAAATAATAAATGAATAAATAATTTATTGTCCAATCAAAACAAAACAATATAAAACAGTATCAAAATACAATTCAGTTTGGAAAATAAATTTATATGCCACCCCTGAGACAATGCTGTGCGAGGCAAAATGAAATAATGAATTGAGATTGACTGAGTAAGCTATAGGCTATTCTTCGACAACCCTTGCAGTCTATTTATATTATGATCAGGAATTCGATGGGCGAAACAATATATTTGTGTAAACAGTCTGGGTCTGGGGACCGGATGTCTGTCTCCATTCAATGATTTGAAAACAAAATTCATTATTTCCCGATAAACTACTTTAAACCAGCAGACCTTTTGTTAATTGTGCAACTATTTACGTTCTTCCGTCATAACAACTCTCTTAATGGCAATTTTTAACCAACTGACATTCTAATTGTTGATGAATAATTTTCTTTACAATGGACAATTATGAATTATTGAAATTTGTGTTCATGGTTGTTAATTACCCAAAATAAAACTTTTGCTTTTCTTGTTCAATCATTACTTCCATTTTATTTCTTAAAAAAGCATATATGATATTATTTCAGGCCCTAGCCCGGGCCCCCCGCGCCGTGGGGTTTGCGGGGGTGTAAGTTACGCCACTGAAGCTAGGTCATAATTCAGATAATCAAACAAGCATATACGGAATTCTGAATTCATTTTTTAGGATATGGTGTTCGGAATATCAACTTTCAAATACTATAATATGAGTAAATAAGTTATTTCATTATTGGAAAGAATCGATAGAGTAGAGAGAGAGAGTGAGAGAGAAGAATGAGGAAGATGAAAGAAGAGCAGGAGAATTTGTTTTATTTATTTATCAATTCAAAAGAGCAAATGGTTACGAATTACGGATCAGCAAGAACTGGCGAAGAAGAATAAGAAGAAGGAGAAGAGGACACAAAATTTTAATGTGAGTAAATTGTATTCACTAACGGGAACAATCGTTCTGTCACGAGGGACTCTATGAATAGAATATTATCTAGCAGGTAGAAAGTACAGTCTGAGTCAAAATTCAAACCATCGGCTACACAGCCTAACCCGCCAAATCCTGACACCGTCAAACCCTCACTCCTTGACAGGTATATGATTTTGGCGGGAGCGTGACCCGACAAATCATGATACTTTCACTTCTGTACAGAAACGTCAAAAGCTGCCACAGTCATGGCAGGCCTGAATTTTAGTCACCTTTTGACAGAGGCAGGGTTTGGCGGAGGCGTATGCTGTCAGTTGTAACTACACAGGTCCGGAAAGGAAAATTCGGAGTTATAGCTATGGGTAGATATAACTCCACTTTTCAATCACACCATCCACTATAGATACAACTCCAAATTCAAGGCTATCACTCTGGCTCCTCTCTGTCGCTCTGTATGTTTTATTCTCTTTCTCTTATGATTCGCTCGGGACGCTTTTTTTCCTTTCCCGAATTTTCCTTTCCGGACCTGTGTAGTTACAACTCCGTAGTGGTAGCGTTTGTTTAATCGGGACGCTATAACTCCACTTTTTAATCACACCATCCACTATAGATACAACTCCAAATTCAAGGCTAACACTCTGGCTCCTCTCTGTCGCTTTGTATGATTTATTCTCTTTCTCTTATGATTTGCTCTATACTCTGTCGCGACTGTATGACGCCCCGTGTCACTTTTCGGTGAAATTCAGTAGCTAAGAAATCAATATTCTCTTATTCAAAACGCAATAATTGCTTGTAATTATTTTAAATTCTCCTTACCCTAAATTTGCGCTGCTCACGAGGTTGCGTAAACATCGCCATTGTAAAGCTGACTGAGGACCCATCACTTTCTCACGAGTCTAGTATGAGAAACTAATGTTTACTTTTGTCGTGACAATATGACGCCACTTTCCTATAGCTTACTATAGGTTACTATTGGTTATAACTAGCTTAACCAATAAAAGAAATTCTCATGGAAGATTTAAAAAATACTTGTACGTCAAAATTGTGTTTTTCAAACTTCATAATGGCAGTATGAATTCATAAATATGGGAAGAATTTTTCAAACTTTAACATATAATAAAAAAATTTATGTGACACTCATATTTCAAGGTCGGTACTCTGGAATATCTGGCAATTCTGGAAGTTTTTAAAATTCAAACCCATTTCCGCATTTCGATCTTAACGTTTGAAACAGTAAACTAAGAAGTGCCTTTTTTCTTCTTTTTCAAGATACAATTAGACTTTTGTTTTTATATCTTTTTACAGTAGTTGGGTTCAAAGTGCTTTTTCATTGGCCAATAAAATTATTTATGAGGAGATAAATTTAATTCAAGAATACATGTCTCTTATTAAGAAAAAATTAGAAAATTAATCTTAAGGGATTTCAAATGAGGAAAGAGCGTAAAGAACACTATCTGTATGCATTTCCAAGGCTAGGATTTGATACTTCAAAATTTCTGTAATATGAATTTTAGAATTTTGATACTCACACAGAATGATAATCAATATTTTCTGAACATAATGATGTTTTGAAAGTGAACATAGGTTGAATAGTTTTCGGATAGCAGCCAGTTGAAGACAAGCTGACAAAAGTGGAGTGCGTAGATATGCACACTCTAAATTTATGGAATTATAACTACTCAAAAGTAGTGCTATCTGAGTTTTAATCACATCCAAAGTGGAGTTATAACTCCTATTCCGGAAAAAACCGAGTTATAACTATAGGGTAGTGACTACTCACTTTTTTAATCACACCAAACTGAGTTCGAACTCCAAAACGCTGGAGTGGTAGCGATAACTAGTTTTTAATCACTCCACCCCATGTATGATGATGAAGGAGACTATGAAATGAATAGGTCTGATAGAGAAAATAAACATGAACATGAAGAAGACACTAACATGTCAAATAAGCGTCCATTCTTAGAATCAAATTTACCTATGAATGAAGACTTTGCAGCAACTATGGAATTACCAACAGACTCAACTCAAGTTATGGATACTTTGCCTTTTCAAGATCGTCAACCTCCACTGAAAGCAAAAAGAATATGGCAAAAAGATCAGTTACAAGAATCATCTGATGCATCCCCTCTTATAGCAGGATGCAATTAACTTGTCATAAGTCAGCTGATCGACGAGCATATGATCACAATACTTAACCTACAAATGCTGAATCTCGCAGATTATTGAAAAGGTCTTTTAAAAAGTTATTCTATGAAAGGTATTCTTCAAAAAGGTCTTTTAAAGACTTTAAAGGTCTTTAAGACTTTCAAGCCTTTTGATTATTGTGTCGAAATCACTGTTTAATTATTACTGGATCAGCTGAGTTATGACATGTTAATTGAATCCTGCTGTACTTTCCAAGATATGCTTAATACCCCAGCTGGAAAATATCAAGCACAGATTTTCATTAAAAATAGAGAACATGAATGGATGATGGAAGGGGGAACTACAGCAATGAAGTATCTACAAGGATTTGTCAATGATAAAATAAAAGAATATGATTACACATATGGTGTATATTTTATGGTAATGATCTTAAATTAGGTACTGCAACTGTAACATTTGCCAATGATGATATAATATTGAGGAATAATACTCATGATATATCAGAAGAAATGGCAATGACAATGGGTTTGATTAAGAGATTTGAAGGAACTAGTGGATTGTATGAATTGATATTCAAAGCAAGACCTAAAGATTATGGTGAGGGGGAATTGAATGATTATAAAAAATATCTTATCATTTACTAATGCACACAGAGTAGGACATTCACCAGATGGAAGAATCAAAACAAATAAGGGTAAAAAATATGTTGATTTGATAAAAAGTGTTTTTCCTCCATTACCCACCCGCAAGAAGATTGAATTTTCAAAACAGTGAAATTGAAGAATTGGAAGTATCTGGAAAAGGATTAGTTATGACATTGAACAATGATTCCAAAATTGATTATGTCTATTATAATGACCCTAATGAACTTTGTAATTGTTTACAACTTCTTGTTTCATCAAAAAGAGCTGGGAATACATTTCATAATAATGAAATAAATTCAATCATTGAAGAATTACAAGAGGGGGTATAATCATTGGTGGTAAATTAGCTATATAAATTGTAAGAGTATTTTCTGGGGTTTAGAAATTATAAAGATTTGTAAAAATTAAATTTGTAAAATATAAATACCTTTTTAAAGAACTATGAGTCAGGGTCTCTTGCCTGGAAATGTGAATGATCCAGAATCTCTACAGTGTCTTTTCACAAGTATTATTCAAAATCACTTAAATTTCACTATGTCGACTTGACTTTGCTTTGATATAATTTTGTGCGCACATATACCTAGGGCTTTGGTAATGAAATCACTTAACAGTACCTTGTAGACGACTTTTCTTGATGCAGGCCGGTGTGGTGGAACCTTCAGTACAGATGCGGACAGGAGTGGCGTCGATCACAGCTTCTTGACTTTCTGATATCACTTTTCTTTCAACTCACTATTATACTTCACTCTCAATAATACTTTTCAATCTGACAAATGTTAATAATTGAGAAAGTGGATCGCAGGTGCTGCTAGCTTACATAAAATTTTTACATTTAACTGACAAAAAATTACATTAAGACATCAAACAAAATAATGTTTGGGCTGATCAGGCCATTCTAGTAGGGGTTCCCGAGCAGAGTGGGACTTTTTCATACATGGGAAACAGTAATTTAGCCAAGGCGGATTAATACAAAAAGAACATTCTAGAAAGAATAGTAATATAATAATTCTGATTGGTCAATAAAACTTTAATTTTGATACAAGATGGCGTCTGGAAAATAGATCGCCCTGAATACAGTTTAAATATTTTAGAGAATTACTAAGATGTGATCAGGAATTTTTATACAAAATAAAATAACGACCCCTTACATTTGACATATGACCAGCTACTCACAAGTGTGTGTGATAACAGAACGCATGCACGTGTTTGATAACACAGACTAGACACACCAAAGCAGTACTGACAGTAGGGCTACATTTATAGAGTGGTAGTATAAACTTTAAGCTGACCAAATACTATAAAAATTGCAGTAATAATTATTGAAATTGAATAAAATAAATAGAAATACGTGTTACAGGAATGACAAACAAATTATCATTACTTCAGAACTGATAAGATAAAATTATTTTCAATGAATGACAGAGGAGTTGATTTGCATAACCGTACTACTTGGCTGAGTAAAACAGATTTAATAATAGTTAATGTTTTCTCCAATTTATTATTATTATTATTTTCTTTTTATGCATGCTATTTTTTTATAATTTTTAATCTTACATATAATACATAAATTACAATAAATATCACTCTATGGTGAGGTATGCTCGCTGCTACAATTTTGGCAATTATAATTACTGCTAATTGAATTGAGGCATGCAGATGGGAAAGGCTGAAAGTACCGGGAGACAAATTTTTCAGTATTAACAAAAAACACTTATCTGCGTCATATAATGGCTTGAAAATTCTGTAAAAAATTGTAGATAACTAATTCAAGGTGCTGATCACGATTATTAGATTTAAAATGAAGTAAATTAAAAGAATTTGAGAATTACCTTGAAAAAGCTGTAAGTGCCCGACAACAGTGCCTGGAGTAGGATGTAAGGACTGCCCACGGCGACAAGAATGGTGTATGTCCCAGAACATCACTTGCAGAAGGCTGTAAGTGCCCGGCGTAGAAACACTACCATACACATTTTTACTCAATCCACTTTTCTCATTATTCACTTGGAATTATTTGACTCATTTATAATGAATTTGACACATTTTAAAACACAAAATATTCTTCCAACATATTGAAATTTGACAGAGAAATTATTAATAATGTTCTAAAAATTTGCTAGTCTTTTAATACTTGGTACAACACAATACACTAATACACAATACACAAATACACTACTTGCCCCACTTTTGCTTTTATTATGTCGAAGAACTTGAGTTTAATTTATTATATTTACAGTATTTATATTTAGAATGATTTTTAAAGTCTTGAATCTTATTTTTGATTAAGTTTTTCTTCAATTTTGTAACTTAATTAGTTTTAGTTAAGTTTTCTAATGTTCCGTTATTTAAAGAAATTTGAATATAGCTACTGATTGTGAATATAACTGACTAATTAAATATGATTATATAAGGAATAATATTAAGTTTGTAGTAAATATTTTCATTTTTGGTCTTAGATTTTACTTTAAGCTACTTCCATTTCTTCAACCTCATCTTGGTTGTTGAGCAGATCTGTATAGAATTTTCGGTGTTGCTCTTCACTCAGGAATGGTATCATTTTGTGATGTCACAAATATTGAAACATTACAAAGTTGTTGGTAATACAATTTTCAACATAGGCTTGACTAAAAGATTCAATCTGATATCAATCATATGATATCATTCTGACTTCATTCAGATTTATTTTGTTATTTCAAGTTTAGTCCTATTTGAGCATTATACTGGTGAAAAATATATTATGTCTTTCATTATGAAGTTCAAATTTATTTAATCAATTATAATAGTGCTTCAAATTGGCATCCCGAACGAACCCACGAAAATAATGAAGCCAAAAACGAATGAGAAACACAAAGAATCAGTGGACTTATTGGAGAACCTGTGAATAAGGTAAGATTGAAATTAATTAAATGATATTTGGATTTGAAGTTTTTTGAAGTAAAAGTAAACAATGCCGCCAAAAAACGTAAGAAACAAAAAAGTGGAAGAAACAGAGAATTGTGTGTTGAGTGATATGGATTTACAAGGTGAAATTTTTTTGGTAAATGAGGAAAATTGTAAAGATAAGGAGGAAAGTATGGAAATGGATTTGAGGAAGAATTTTAAAATAAGCAAAATGTTTGAAAGTATTTTGGAAGGAATGAAAGGAATGGAAACAAATATGGCGAATATGAAACTTGAAATGAAAGAAGAAATGAAAGTAGGTAATGAGAAGTTGAAAAAGAATATGAAATTTGAAATGACAGAAATGAAAGTAGGTATTGAGAATTTAGAAATAAAAATGGCGAAAATAATAAGAGAAGAGATGGAAGAGGTGAGATCGGATTTGAACGAGATAAAATCAGATGTAGAAAAATGTGAAGAAGATGAAAAGATAATGAAGAGTGAAGTTGACAATTTGAAAATGAATGTGGAAGAAAAAATACAATTGGGAAGAATTGAGATTGATGAGATTTTGAATGACAATAGAAAAAAGAATAAAATTGTAGCAAGGGATCCTAGATTTGAAGATGCTTGTGGTGTTTACGATGAAAAGAAATTCAAAACCAACTACAAGTTTTTGGACAAAATTCGTCGTAAGAAGAGAAATTGCTTCAAAAAGAATTGATGGATACAACTGATGCAGAAAGAAAAAGACAGATAAAAATTCTTATTCAAAGGATGGATAATAAAGAGAGAGAAGAAAAGAAGAAACAACTCAAAGAGTTGAAGGATAAAGAAGAAAAGGAAATGCGAAAACAGGCGGTCAAGTTGAATTGAAGTGTTTTTTGATCAGAAAAAAGTGCAACATTGACGTTCCCAGGTTTTTTACTCTCCTACTGGATCATTTTCCAACCTACTCCTTCACAAATAATTGGATTCAAGAGATAAAATCATACAGTTCCATTTGATATGCAGATTTCAACTATATGTCGATAAATAAAAAAGTTATGTTGGTTTGAAACTGTTGGTTTTTCTTTTGTTGAAAAAGGCGCAGTGTCACTGTTTCACTGTGATGCGGTTTCAAGCATATAAACAAAAGTAGCCTAATCAATTGTTATTGAACCGATTTCAAAGAAATTTTTATTTTTTAGAAGAGAAAATTATGCAGATTATCACGATATATAAATTATACTGATAAATAATTCAAGAAGAATGATGTGTTGAGTTGAATTCAAGTGTTTTTTTGATGAAAAAAAAATGGAAAATGTCTATGTTTGCAAGTTTTTTACTTTCCTCAATCAATTTCCAACCTATCTCTCAACAAATGATTGAATAATAAAGAAAAAATCATGCAGTTTGATTTGATATAGAAATCATAATTATATGTCACTCACCAAATAAGTTTTGTTGATTTGAAGTTGTTGGTTTTTCCAGGGTTGAGAGTCACTGTTTGTAATAATTTCACTAGTTAGCACTGACGTTTTCACTAATTCTTTTCCAACACTATTCACTATTGTTTTGATTCCAGTGTACTGTGCTCATTATTTATATGTTTTGACGTAATAGAGATAACTCAATTAACTTATTATGATTATTATTTTCAATTAATTCAACATGATGCTGTCATAGAAGAAAACAGCTACAAAATTGTTTTTGATAGAAAAAATGACTGATCAAAACCTAATCTAGAATAATTCAGTCATAAGTTTGTATAATACATTTAGTTTATGTAATTTCCCTTGGTATGATGAAGTTCAAAGCAATCAGGCATACAAAGAGGTACGCAGCAGATCTTGCATTGCCAA
This sequence comes from Laodelphax striatellus, assembly GCA_017141395.1. Lineage (NCBI taxonomy): Eukaryota > Metazoa > Arthropoda > Insecta > Hemiptera > Delphacidae > Laodelphax > Laodelphax striatellus. Next base: position 25,718,856 of record CM029532.1, on the reverse strand, counting down.
GTTGTTTCTTTTCTTGCAGCTTTCTCAGTAGCTGCTTTCGATTTGTCCGAGCAAACTCTACACATTTTTGTTGGTTTATTTTTCTTTTTTGTTGGAGGGATTTTTCCTGCAAAGTGACGACCCATGAGGCAATTTGATGAAGTAGAAGCAGCTTCCTGTGTAAAAAGAGTGGACCCCTTTTCCGCCAAAGCAATTCCTATATCAATAATGAACTGACTCAAGTGACACTTTTTACAAAGATTTGGTGGTCTTTATTCTCTGTACAAGATGAAGAAATTTGCTATTGTCATCATGAACAGATGAAAAAATAGCTTTTTCCACCATTTCATTTGTTTTCTTTTGAATGGGTAGTATGATATAATCTGATCATTTCTATCAACACCTGTCTTATTCAAGTTATAATCTATTATTGCATCAGGTTTTTCTTCATGATGGGGCCAGTCTTTGATCTCACTTGAACATTTGTCTCTGTCATCCTATGAAGTGAAGATCTCTTGTGTCTTTCCATTTTGTACACAGTAGATGATTCCTTCTCATGAAGATGATTTCCACAGTTTTCAATTTTTCTTGACATCAGTCTGGGGCAACTCCTTCCTACTCACCATGCATGTACCAACAGCTTTGCATTTTTTCTGCCAGAGAAAATCAAAAACTGCTGGTGAACTGTAGAATCTATCCATGAAAATTGTGTGTCCCTTTATCCAAGTAATCTTTCAGCTACCGTTGAAAAAGAGAGGTTATTGAGTTGTCTTCTGCACCTTTACCAGAATAAACCTCAAGCCAAAGATCATATGCAGTTTTGAATCACAAACTATATACGAAGGGTTAGAATACAAGAGGTACAAGTGACATTTTGTTGGTTCTGAGAAAATTGAGTCTAAAGTTTATTTACATTAATTAATTCTACATTCATGAAATAAATATAGAAATGAGATTTATCTATTCAGTATACTCTTACCATACCAAACTACCTAGTTTCATGTCTCAAATCACTCTACTTTCTCAGTTATCACCTAAATATTGATAAGAAGTGTCACTTGTACCCCTTGTTTACTAAATAAAACTCTATTTCCCAGTTGCATATTATCATAATATGAATCTATCAAATTTAACTATGATTGAACGCTGATTAATGACATCATTGAATATCATCTTCACTGATTGGTTCTTGTTGTATCTTTTATTGCTAGGTGACATCACTTAATTAATCAAGGTTAAATTGAATTTAATGGAGTTAATGTAACCCAGAGTAAAAGTATTGTTTACCAGAAATAGCAAGTACACTGTATTTTGCTGTACCTTATGTATTAATTGTACAGAAATGAATAATTTGAAAGAATTATTCAAATTTTCCCTCAAAATATACTGATAAGACTATGGGTTGTATGCACCATCCAAGTTTAAAAAGAATATTTGATCAGCGGTGGTACTTAATATTATTCTATAAAATTATTGAAGCTAGATTTAATCCTTCAGCTGATCAGATTAGCATTAACCTTGGATGGTGCATACAGCCCTATGCATTATGCAATGCACATTATTATAAACTGATTAAGAATAAGTTATTGGTTATTCAAGTGGAGGAAAAATAAATCTACAAGACACAATTCCAGTATTTAATAGATAGCTTGAGATTTATTGAATGAATAATAGTTTATGTTGATAAAATTTGACTGGATTACTGTTACATGAGTACTAGTACTGATTATATTACCTTGACAACTACTTGTAAAAGGTCTCTCAATTTGTGTAATCAGAGTCATAAATATTATCAGCCTCTTCATCATCAACTTCTGCTTCCATGGCTGATGACTCTGTAGTCGCTACGTCATTATTGGACTGCAATCTAGTATTCGCACAAGAGGTCAAAACGTTTCCTTCAGTGGCCAAGGTTCTGTAGAATGCGTGGTGAATTGGAGGAATGAATTCCAAAAGATTTAGCAGGTCTTTCTTTTTTGCCAATTTGATTTTCTTTCGGTCTTTTTTAGCAGTCAGACTAGGCAGTGTTTCAGGAAGTCTTCCAACAATTTGCTTAGCTTTCATTGAATAGGTCGAAAATGGCAGATCTTCATTGAAAGTGTCTTTGTAGAACAAAGTCCAAGGTTCACTCCTGCGGTATTTCAGCCACTGCATCTTTCTAATCCCAACAACAGATTTCACAAAAAAACGCTGAATTTCATCAATGCAGATGAAATCGTCATTGTTCATGCGTATGACCAAGAACTTCTTGCTGCTCTTTGCAATAATTTCCGCCCAATCATCTGGGACAAAAATTCCTTTGTCATGTCTTCTCATTGCTCTTTCAACAGTGCCAAAATCTCTGTCACAATCATTGTATGAGTGACCACATTGGAGAAATTTGTGGTCTACAGTTTGTATGTTAGTATTCTTTATTACATACATCCAGAATTTTACAATGAATTGACTCTTGTTCTGACCTCCACAATTGTCACTGAAAGCTGTTAGATGAGTGACAGTGGAAGGCAGTGTATTTATAAACTTCAATAAACATGACATTATTTCCTCACATCCTCTGGATGCTTGACCTTCATGCCAGATAAACATGTTGGCATTATCATCAGCCATGTTGTGGACACAAAGATTGTAAGTCCACAACTGCCGAGAGTAGTATACTCTGGAACATGTTAGAACCGGTGTTGGCAACATCTTTTGTAAATCAAAGCATATTGAAACATGAGTAGGGTCATGTTTTGATTCTTCTTTTGCTTTACTCATTGCACTTTAGCATTCTCTGCTTTTCGCAAATGTAGCTCCTTTTGAATAGATGCACTTTGTTTCTCTCCTGGTGCACCATGATCAATAACATTCTTTAATTGATCACATACATTGCACGTATCTGTTTGAGGCTTCTTAAAGCTCAGGTTAAAATTTGTATTAAAGACGTGCCTGTAGAAGGGCTCGGTTACAGGTTGTAGGTTTTCATCTCTATTTTGTATAAACTCTCTGTACAACTGGTACATTTTTTTGATATTCAAATTTGGGCTCAAATATTTCTTGTTTGGTGCTTGTACTCTTGAATAGTGACTGGAGTACTTTGGAAATTTGGAAATGTGCTCCAATACTAAATTTTTTACTGCCTCAGGAGTTTTCCTAGCAGAAGGTTTTTCACCTCTCATATCTCTGGGAGTTATGGCAGTTTTTGATGTTCTTTTCTTTATTATCACATTACTGATGTGCTTGTTTGAAATTGCCAATGTTTTTAAGAACATACTTTTACATACTCTCTGACCAGCTAACATGAACTGGCAGCTAATAGATTTTGGATTATTTGTGTCTACAGATTTCCTTTTGGGCTGGCTAAGGACAACTGAGGAGTTCAAAAATGACGATTGTAATTCCCAATTCCCTAGCTTCCAATATTCCTCAAAAATTGTTTGACGCTGCTCTTCACTTAAATTCTTGTTGCACTTGAATTGACAATCATGATCATACACTTCCATCTTCTTTGCCTCATGTACTTTACCTTTTCTGTCTGTATACAATCTACCCTCATTCCTATCCAACGCTCTCAGGTTTTGTTTCCATAAGTGTGGTCTTCTGGTTTTCTTCTTTCCTGGGTGCTTAGGCCTTTTTGGTTGGGGCTCCTCATTTTCGGTCTCATTCTCAGAGTTTTCTGAAATGAATAATGGACATCAATTTATTGAAACTAAGCATACACATAACTCAGCACATACATAACACTCATAACAAAGCATACTCAGACAACTTATTTAATTTTTTGTATTCATTTCTTTTATATATACTGATCACAATTACTTGAAGAAGTGATAAGTCAATTTCCAAGTTTTTTGTAATCTGTAATGTTGTATTTTACAATGTTTTTAAGAGAGGAAATAAATTCATTTATTCATAAGTTACACTGAGCCAACCATTACAACTTACTCTTCAGACTGACTACAGTAAAAGCAATGAGTAGAATATTTTTTACCTTCCAATCATAAGAACTATTGAATGCAACAATTTTTGAAATTGTTCCTCATACATTACTATCTGCTAGCACATAGCCTACTCAATAACACATTATTATGAATTTACTTTCCTGTTATCAGTAGGCCTAATCAAATTTAATGAAACTATTCCGTTTACAGCCAAGAATAAGGATACATTTATTTATAGATGATAAATTGATTATATTGATATATGGTACCCATTTGGTTTGGAGTTAAGAAAACGAATACCTTGGTAAATGTATTGTGAGTTGAATATATTTATATGAGCTATAAAACTACAATACATACCTGATTGTGATGAATGTGAAGAGATATTCTGATCTTCTGCATTTGGTACATAGGTCTCATCTTCATCAGTATTATCTGAAAAAAATAAAAAATTGAAGCACTGATGAATCTGATGAATTGGTTGTAGAAATCTATACCTACCAAATAGTAGAAATATGAGTTCCTAATAGAATGCATAGCTCAATTTAAAATTCAATATTACATTATTTCTATGCTTTTAAAATTTATAGCCTTTAGATTTACATGTTGAGAAATAAAAGTATTAAACAACTTACAACTAAAAAAGCACATGTATTTTAGGTTAGAATCAACTATTGCTACAAGATACTGTAGTTTGATATAAACATTAACCAATGAATAATTAGTTTATAATAACATAGTATAATGAATACTATTATCAAAATAAGTAAAATTAATAATTGATAACAAAATACTTACCACTAAAGTGAGATGCAATGCTATCGGTACTTTCTGAATCACTCATGCTGCTTCAATGAGGTCGGTTGTACTGTTTGTAAACAAGGGATCCAAGTCACTTGTTCCCCTTGTTTAATGAAGTAAACAGCTGCTTCAGAAAGTAGTTATAAAATTTTACACAAGATGTCAGCACTGATCAGCCTTACACTTATATCTCTTGTATACTAAATTTTCACCACTTTTAACTATCAATTTCTGTACCTAACTAAAAAAAAAAAATGTCACTTGTACCCCTTGTATTCTAACTTCCTCATTACAATTTTATTCCGTATTTGTCTGGCTTATTTTTGTTATATACTCGGAAATGTATTCTACCTCTGAACCCACAAGTACCTTCATCTATGGTCAGATTTTCATAAGGAGAAAAAGTTTCTGGAAATGTTTTGAAAAGTGATCTTATGCATTGGATCATGGCCAGGTTCATTATATGGAATGTATGAAACATATCATTGATGTGAAGATTTGTCATGATAGCCAGAAATCTGTCTCTGCTCATTATACTGGATGGAAATGGGGTATTTATGAATTTCTCAGTGCACCAATATTCACGGATTTTTGGTTTGAAAACAATACACATATGTAGGATGATGGAAAAAAAATTAATTTCATGTAATTTCACAGCAGTCCATCTTCCCCACACACTGTTTGGTTTCAATTTGTCCAATCTCCTTAGTCTGTCCATTATACTTTTGCTGTATTTATTGGTCTCTGATTTTATCGATTAGAAGAGAGCCTCAGGCATGAAAATAGAAAAAATATCAAGGGGGGTTGAATTTTCATCAATAGCTGCAGAGATCCCACTCAATTCATCAAATTCTGGTAAATCAGGTTGATCATTATCATTGAATTTCCATCCTAAAGCACTATCTGAAGGCTTGGTTTTTCTTCTTTTGGCTGCTGGAGCTGCTGGAGTTGCTAAAGGTCCAGGTGTAGGATTATTGACTGTGTCTGGTGTTGATAACACAGGAGCAATTTCTTCAGTCGTCTGAGTTGACAGTCCATCATCAGAATGATCAGATTGTAGAGTAGAATCAGGAGTAAAATCAGGATCATCTTCATCAACATCAATTCCACCATCAGATCCAGAATCAAGAAATATTTCATTCAGTACAGCACTCACATTTTTTGACGTATTATTATTACCTACTGTTTCACTATCAGAGTCATCAGACTCAAACAAACAACTCTTCACAAATCTCTCAAAATCCTCACCACTCTTTTTATAAAACAGAAATTATAATCATAATCATTATACACAGAAATAAAATTGTGAATAACTAACACAACAGAGACCAAACCAACCAATTCAAAACACATGTTGCAACTGCTTGGGAATTCTAACCTGGAAACAGAGCAAGGAACATGCCTTCTGTATTTTGTCTGAGTAAATCTTCTATTTGCTTGAAATGAACAAAGTTGGCATCACTGGATTCAGAAAATATAGGAGAATCAATCTAGGAAGCCAAACAACGAGCTCAGTCTGTAGAGTGGTTAATATGAATCTTAATATGCTGGCTCAAACTATACTCAGGTTTCGGTTTTTTGAACAAACTGGCAAGTTGGGCTATACTTGGGCTTTGGTCTCAAAGTGTTAAAAGCCTCAAATTGGTCCTCAACTTTTAATACAGCAGCAATTCATTCATGTATTGCAGTATTCAAATCTTCAATGTAACAATATTTATGATAGTAAACTTGAATTTCAAGTAAAAAAATTTCATGCCAATAAGCTCTACTTGAAACTTTCTGCTGAAGCTCCATTGAATGACAATTGCAGATTCATTCTATTGGAAGTATTGTTCAACAGCAAATATGCGATTTTGCAAGGTCAATTGCTCCATTGATTCTAAAACTGGATACTTTAACCTACAAAATGGTGTTGCTCTGTGGTCACAGACAGCTCTAGTCCACTGATACTATCCTACTCAAATCCATCCATTCTTCTTGCGCCACCCAGTATAACTTATCATAAAGTTTCCTATAACTTAGTTTTGTGTATCATGGTCTTACTCCCCACATCCACAGTTCCATTCATTACTCAGTTATTAGAGGAAATTCAATCAATTATCTTGTATAATTCAAAATTCAGCAAGTAGAAATAATTAAGATTAATAGAAAATTCAACAAGTAGACAAAAATAAGAAAATAACATGAAAATTAAGAGTACAAAAGAATAACTTACATAGGCTACATGCACAGTTGCATGTTCATCATTCACTGCTCAGTTAGCAGTTTAATCAGGTCAATTGCCTTGCACAATTAATTGCAAATAAAAGCAGTTGGAAAACAATAACATGGATAAATTAGAGTAGAAGATAAAAAATAAGCAAATCTAAATATTTATAAAGTAGTAAACAATGCACTGAATAATGAAATATTAGTCCATAGTAGTAAGTAGTAACTATTAAATCTATCAACTACAAATCTATCCTAATAATTCATTTCCTAATAAATCACTAATATTATTATTGATTTTCATTTGTAATGTAGTAGTAATTCTGATACTTTAAACTTCTACAGAGTCTTCTTTATCTGTCTCTGGTAGAACGTCAGCTGTCTTTTGTTATGAGGGATCTGAAGTATTCAGTATGGAATCTCTCAGGGATGATTCCAATTTTACACAAATCTGTTTAATTTTTATATTTTCTCTCATTGGAAGCTTATCATTGTACAGATGGGTTTTGAAGCTCTGAGCAGATCCAAATGGTGCAGGTAGGTAATCACCAAATTGCAGAAATGGCTGCACTATCCATTGGGTGCTGGTTACAAGCTGACAGCTGTTGCACTCACACATGTTTGACTGCTGCACTGCAAGAGGATGAGTCTGTAGTAGAAGTAGTAGTAGTAGTAGTAGCAGGTGCTAAGTCTTGACAGTATGGTGCACACACCTCATCTGAAGCATTGATGATGGCTTCAAGGAATTCCAGTGATGTAAATGATGGGTGGAGGCATGTGTGCAGATTGTATGCGCAATGGACTTGCTGGCAAAGTTCCCCCACCACAACACGTTCTCCTGCAATCTTCATGTACCAGTCATAGACGTCACTGTACAATTGGTCAATTGCAGACTTGCTACCTTGTAGACTAGGATTTCAGATGTTAACAGACACTGGCGCATGTGGAAAATGTTTGACATGTTCAGACCATGTTCCCTTGATGTAAGAAAGTCTTCACTCTTGTACTTGGGATCCAGTGCACTGACACCAAGAGCTAGAATAAGATAGAGTGCTGCTTTGAAGATACCTGTACAAGCCATGACTATAGACCAATGATTGTTGATAGCTGCCTTGTCCTTCTATAGTCTCACCACTGCTCATCATCATCCATTTATAGCAATGATGTTATCCTTACTTCTCAAGCAAATTCTTAAGGATGCTGTGCTGGGATACCCCACCTCTTGAGGACTCATCTACCTCATAGTTGTTGATTTCATCAATGAGGTCTGAGTTGCTGGGTATGGAGGTATGTGGTTGTTTAGCTGCAGGTGGACATACGTCCTCATCATCATCATCATCAGTGGATTTGTCCATTTCTTCAGCTGTCCATAGTGTACATGTGCTTCCCCTGTCTGACTCCTCTTGAATAGAACTTGAGATCTTGTAGTGCCCATATGCAAGTGTATGGATGCTGTCTTCAAGGATGTGTCATTTCTCATTGGCTTTGCTTAGCGCCTTCTTCTTCTGCACCATTGTCATGAGTTGATGCTTCCTGTTACCAAACATCACCTGCTCCCTATAGATGGGTACAGGGTATTATTGGAAAGTAACCGAACTTTTGCCGCCAAACGGCTCCTAGGCATCCTAGAAATGTGAGGATGAGGGGAAAATGTAGGCGAAACCTTCTTCTTTCAGGCGTGATTTTGCTCAGTACGCTGCAATCAGTGGTTGAGTCTACATCGCCGTCCGCGCAATAGCGTTTTTAGCGGTGTGGCCGGTGTGTTACGTTTTTCAAGTGGTAACAAAAGATTGATCAACGTTATGCAATCAAATTATGGGTCAAGCTCAAAAAAACGTTCACCCAGACCCAGGAAATGCTTTTAAGGAAGCCTTTGGAGATGATGTTATGTCCCGAACCCAAATTTATGAGTGGCACAAGGCATTCAAGGAAGGCCGGGAGGACGCCGATGACAAACCATGCTCTGGGAGGCGTTCAACATCAACAACAGTTGAAAACGTCGACCGAGTTTGTGATTTCTTGAACCTGGGCCGTCGGAAAACACTCCAGGAGATTAGTGAAGAAGTAAATTACAAAGAAGTCCTTGGACGGCTCCGGAAACGCGTTGCTCGGTGCCGGCCCGCTCTTGTAGACAAATGGACGCTTCATCATGACAACACGCCGGCCCACATTGTGTTTGTCTGCATGTCCTATCTGGCCAAGCATGGCATCCCCGTGCTTCCACACCCCTATACAGTCTCCATACGTGTTTTTGTTCCCCCACATCAAAAGGCACCTGAAGGGAAGGCGGTTTGAGTCAATTGAAGCGATACAGGAGAGTGTAACCAATGAGCTAAAATACATTCCGGAGATTGAGTACAGAAATTGTTTTCAACGGCCGGAAGACCGCTACCGGCGGTGTATCAATGCCCAAGATATGTATTTTGAAGAGTTTCAAGAGTTTTTGTACGAGAGTTGAATAAAACTGTTGTTCCAGCATAAGTTCGGTTACTTTTCAATAACACCATGTATGTCTCCAAACAGACAATCTAGATAGTCCTGGAACCCTATATATTTGCCGGCATCAGGATGAGACTTTGGCATTTCCTGTCCTAGAATAGGTCTTCTCACTCCTTTAGCCTTCTTGATCAATTCACTTTGTTGCTGGGTTGGATCTGGGTTATAGCATCTACATGCATACTCAAGTGGTGCTCTGCCACCATACTTGTCCTTGAACTTCCCAAGCACCATCTTGTTTGTGTCTGAATAGCAGGGGTGATTGGTAGGATACTTGTGTAACCAGACTGGGCGTATATTTGGTAGCATGCCACCAGTCCAGTTAATAATGTAAAAGTATACTCTATTCTATCAAGCTCCTTGTCAGGAGAGGCCACAGGAAGCCGATCCCAGGGCTGTCTATACTGGCCTAGAGGTGCCCTCATAATTTCGGCAGTACCCTGAAGGAGTACTGCCAGTACCAATCAGTATGTGAAGAAAGAGGCTCAATACCACTCTAGCCCAGCAGACCACAACAACCCCATTCGACCTTCCTCTTGAAACTAACATGCCTAAGATTAGAGGGAATGGGAAAATTGATGTTGGCGACAACTGAGTTTTGGTAGTATGATGGAAATATAATTTAGCCAAAGGCAATTCCCCAAAAGATCAACAAGCAATACAGATTTTTGTTTAAGATTTCCAACTTTTGAATCAAAGGACACCAAGTCAAAAGGGAATATTATTATAACACTGGCAAGCCGCAATCAAATGAAAATCTAAACTAAACCAACTCTAATATAACAATCTTACATTAGAATTCAACAAAATTATAATCCAAAGTTTTTAATCAGTTAATCCAACACAACTGCGACAGCAATAAATAGCAGAATCCAAACTGCAAAATATTAGATCATCAAATAATACCAAATTTTAACATTACAATTATTATCCTACTACAAAACAAATGGAATAAAATGAAACAACCCTTCTATTAAATTTTGGAAAAGCAATTTTGGAGTTTTAATTTTGGTCAGGTTGAATGCTAGAAAAAAAAGGAGCGCAGTTTTCATACCTGACCCTGTATAAGCTTACCTAGTGGATTGAGGTGAAGTCAATAATACGACCAGATATAGTAAGACTCTGTGCTATAATCTTTCAATTTTAAAATAGGTAAATTCACAGTATACATACATTTCAGAAACTAGAAACTAACATCCTAGATCGATGTTCTAATAATCATAAAGAAGCTTCTTAATTCAACTTGATCTCAGAAGGAGAAAATGTTTAAGATTATACTTTGACTTAAATTTTGAGGTTGCTTAAAATTTGTTACCAGGCCTGGATTAAAAAAAATATATACTAAATTTACTCTCTAGTTTACCTATTTATCTTTACTAGTCATAGACGCGGGTATTTCCATAGATAGGTCCAGACAGTCCCAATTACAAATTTAAGTTGAGTTTGAGAAAAGTCCATTACTCATAACACGCACCAGGTCATCCGTTGAATATAACTTTGAATTTTGGTACTTATCGGATCCTGGTGATGCTGTTACCGACTTGGGGCTCCTTCCCGGAGGGTGGTCACTTATCCAGACGTACACCCACAGCATGCGCGGTAGCAGTGACCAACTTCGAGGAGGGTGTTGCTCAAGCCAGGGCAACTCCAAGGATAGAGAAACAGGTTCATCTCCAAGTCACGGTTCAGACCCGCAATTGGCAAAGTTCAAGACATCAGAATAGATCACAAAGACTTCAGGGTAGATCAAGGACTGCTGTAATTTTCAAATTACAGAATAATAATAATATGTTCTACTACAAACTGAATACATACAACTGGATAAAGTACAATAAATTTAATCTTCACAAAATTAATGGGCAAAAGGCCTGAATAAAGATAAAATATTCATGAAAATTTTTTAGAAAATCTCTGAATGAATAATTTGAAATTAATACTAAAAATTTATCGGATAAGAAATATTAAATTGGTGAATTTAAAATTCATATTGATCCATAATCCTCAAGAGCAATAGATCCTCATAAAATTATGGGTGAAGCCCAAAGCAATCGTTTTTGAAAATAACTAGATTATGCAAAGCTAGGTTTTTTGAATATCTGCTAATCAGCTAGCAGCCTAAACTGGTGATCACATTAATAAAACGTTATTAATACGTTATTAAACGTAATTAAATGTACAGCTTTACCAACTAAATCGAACACAGACATACTCTACTTAGGAGTAATAAGTACAAACTTTTTTACGAGATTTGAAAACAATTATCAAAACAAGCTTTGCAATAGTGTAGTCTATTTTGTTACACCAAAAACTAGACCTAGAAGTTTAAGAAATTCCATGACATTCTCTTTAGATTGTAATTATTCAGCTACAGTAAAATTTAATATAAAAAGGTAATCATGACTTGGAAAGAATTATACCTTGTGTTTGAAATAGATTGAGGTTAGAACAAAATCTTTGTTCACTACCTGTGGTTGGGTTATGTCATAAAAACAGGTACTAACATTTCATGTGAAGGTTATTGATAACTGCCAAATGATTAAGCAAGAATAAAGTTGATCAAAATAGAAATCTTAATACTAATTTCACGTACCTTAAATAGTAGAGAGATTGGCTTATATCCAATAATAATACATAGCACCGGCTCACTGTATGATTAAAGAATTGAAAAGAGGCGTGAAGCGCCTACAGAAAGATTAATTAATTCATAATAATAATTATACTGAGATTGATACACTTGAAATATACAGCAAGTAAGCAAACAGGGTTAATTAACGTCAACTGCCACAAATCAACTTATCCATCTTGAGTCAAAAACAAGAGGCAAGTGAGCTTTTCTGTCTACAAACCAGTCGTGAGCCATACCTTTTCACAGTTGCCACTTGGATGCGCTCCCGACTCTCCTGCAACCAGCATGTTCATTGGTCATTTTTAAACACACAGTACGAACGTCGGTAGGCTACCAACCAATTGTAGCCCTTCTTACTAAACTAGTTTAGAGGGAATTTTTATGAACAATTACCCAATGGTAAGCTACTTGAAACTACAAGGTTTGCGTTCTCACTCCTGTGAAATTAAAAATTAACCACGCCATCTAGGCGAAGTTGGAACAATGTAATAACTGCAAACAATGAGAAGCTAGAACGCAATAAATTGAGAGAGACAGAAATAGGTTCATGGTTAAAAGCGTAGGTCACTTGTCAGGTCTCACAATAGCCAGGCAGACCAAGAACTAACACAAAGAATAAATAATAATTGTACTGGTACAAAAATCATCTGCTAAACGTACTTCAAACAATTACTCAACAATATATTTTTAAAGACTTGTCAAAAATATTCTCTCTATGATAACTATCTCAAAATTGGCAATAACACTTTTCAATAAAATTATATCAATTCAAGGATTGTCCAATTTGACTATCTTTCAATTCATAACTCAAGTTGTCAAAACATTATTCCTATAATAACTAACACAAAATTGGCAATACACTATTCAATGAATTATATTGATTCCAGAATTGTCCAATTTCATTACTCTTCAATTAATCAATTTGTCAAAAATATTATTCCTATAACAACTAATACAAGGGGTGTGGCTTGCACATTTCAAACAATATAAATTCAAAATCAACCACTCAACAATATTCAAAGACAATTTACTCAATAATTAATCAATATGTAATCTACCTGCGCAGTCTGAACAAAGCTTTGTTATCTTGATAATTTCAAGTTGAGATCTAGAAACAAAATTATTAAGGGGAGTCGGTAATCCTATGTCACTCCATGTTAACATTTGTACCTTTTTCTCAGGATCTATAATAGATAGAGACCTGATTTTTTTTTGTTTTAAAGCTCACTATCTTTTTAATATTTTGTGTGTATGAAATTAATGTAGAGGAAAAACTAGATTTTCTAAAAATGAAATTCAAAAACTCTAAAATTTTGAATCCGAAAACATGACTTTTTTTAAGGGTAATATTGGCTATTACATAAAACCATACACACAAATTAAACTTATTGGTCAGTATAATATGCCAAAAAAATTCAGCATCCTATCTCTTATAGAAGCTGAGAAAAAGGTACATAAATTTGAAAAAATCACATTTTGAGAAAAATGCAAAAGAAAGCAAATACAAGGTGAAGTATCATTACCCACGTTTTTAATCAGTTACCAGCACAATAAAATGGCTTTTCAGGGTCTTCTTCCTCTTCAAAAACCATCTCCAATCGTTTCTTAGCAAGGCTTTGCTTCTGACGTACCATTTTCTGGTAATCTGCAACAGCTTTATCACCTTTATGTATCTGCTCCTTGTCCAGACTTTTCAAGGCAATGAGGGTGTTTCTTCCTGGATTCACATTCATCTCCTCCAAAAGGTGGAGAAAATTTTCGCCAAATGTCCATCATTATACCTGCTCACAGCTTCATAAATGCCAAAATGTAAGGTGGAAACCTCAACAAAAGTCCTTTTAGGTAGAATGGTCCAAATGACATTGTTGAGACTCTCATTTGGGTTTTGTGTTTTTCCCTTTGTGCATTTTTCTAATAACTCAGGTTTGGCCAAATCATGGAAAATTGAGTGTAATTCAGACATTACAATCTGAGGCAAGTGGAAATGTTTATTGTGATCATATAACTCACCAGTCTTAGCTGCCAGATTGTACTTGCACCATGTTGTGTCAGAGTCAGGACATAGTTGGTGCTGAGGTTTGTCATTATTGGAAGATATATGGAAATATGTGGCCCAAATTGCTCTTTTCATATTTTGAACACTGTCAGTATTCCTTCTGATGGACAATCCATAGAAAAGTTGAATTTTATGGATAGCCTCATCTGTCAGTCTTTTTTTTCCTCCTAAACTTTTACCATCAGAGAGTTTCTTACCTTGAGCCTTAAGTTTCCTCAATCTTGTTCCCATTCTTTTCTCAATATGTCCAATGCATTCTAGTTTTGTTATTGGAACATCAGGACCATATGGTAGAGCATTACTCACTGCTTGAAACGCTTTTGTGTCTCCATCTCCTAAATATCCAGTATACCTGATATTGTACAACATTTCTGATCTTTGAAACATTTCAACTGCACCAGCCACTTCCATGCCACCACTTACACCTAAATAGTTGGCTTTACAGTTGTCTAAGTGAACATTTTTCAACCTATCAGGGCATCTGCAATATTTAGATTTTATTGATACATCCAAAACTTTTCCTGTATCCACAGAAGTCAGAGAAACAATACCATTTAGAGAAGTATGTCCCTTTTGCCAGGAACCATCTACTGCAATACAAAGGTCTCTATTTTCAGTTACAGAAACAACTCCTTGCACTGCATTTGACATAGATATTTCACACACTTTCTTACTTACTGTCCCAATGTACGTTTTATGTTCATTGTACCTATTTGGTGGTGGTGCCAAATTCATTAGTCCACAAAACAATTTAGCAGCATTTCCTCCTTTACCTATAGCTCTGAAACCTGATACTAACCTAATATTCACATCATACAAAACTTTGTCCACTGTATTTTCATCATTGATCACAATTTTGTCACAATTTATTGTTTCTGTTTTTGTTTCACAGTTTGTACAAAATATTTTTATCTTACATGCAAGTCCTATCAGATGTTTTTTTTTCAAAAGTCAAATTTTGATGGCAAGTACTACAGCTAGCAGTTTCTCCTAGAGTTTTGAAAAACTTATCTAAATTGATTATCATATACTCAAACGTATTGTCCTTGATTCTATTATCATATTCAAGAATCTTATCAGAGTTTTTCATTTGATCTTGATGTTGATACCTTGGCACTTGAAACATTTGATGATGATGTTGGAGTTGGAGCAGCTGAAGTTGATGTCAGTTGTTTTGTCATTGGTTTCCTTTTGAAGCCTGCTTTCATTTTTTTGAAAGCTCTCTGACTTCGTCCCATTTAATTACTTTTAGATATAAACTTCACTAACTATTGTAATGCTACTTTTTCTCTGCTGTATGTCCCATGACGTTTGGATCAAGCAAATGTAGTCAAGTATGTCACAAAATAATGGAGAGCTATATGGTGGACTATAGTCATACATCAAAGACAAAATCTCAATCCACTTATGCAACACACTTGGCTAAGCATACTCCTCACGTGACTGGGCATGTCAAAAATTGGCCTTGCAATGGCTCACCTAAGATATTAATATATCATAAATTAAATAAACTTAATGTATCTATTGGGATTGCCAAGACAGGTGCAAGAACGACTAGAAAACCCAGTATTTAGGTGAAAAACCTGGAGTATATTCTCCTGTTCCTTTAGAACGTACAACAGAGTTGACAAAGTAATAACTCGATCAGTTAAATGAATTGTTACAAATTTCATTAACAATTGCTAATAATGATAAATAAGTAGACTATTACAAAATCTATATTTTCGGTAGAGCGTGGGGTGGGTATTTAGCCTGGAAAATAAGATGATACAAAATTTCTAAATTTATAGGTGTCTTAAATATTAAACCATGAGCTCATGTTTTCAACTTCACGAAGTACAAAAATTTTCCCCACTATTTCACTTTATAAGAGGCTTTTCGCGCCTTTGGCCAAAGGATTAATAAATAACAAATCACTCACAATATTGGCGATGCTTTTGACGTTGATTATTGGATCCTGGTTTAGGCTGCCATCATAGGGGTAGACTGGATATTCCGTGTGTCATCTCATGATACTGCTTGGCTCTGGACCATGGTTTATAATATTTCCGCGACTTTACACAAATTTAAATGGATTATATATTGCCACAGTTCAATATATCACAGTTTGAAAACATAAAAATTGAAATTAAAATTGATTACATTTTAAAACAATTAAACTGCACACATGTGCTCAAAAGCGACTGCTCTGTTAGGAGTCTCAAACGGAAGAGAGCTTACCCTTGTAAAATTCAAGGAATAGAATTTTCATAGAACATTCTAGAACTTCTTGATGAAATGTTAGGCTGTGATTGGTCAATTTAATATTGTATTCTGACGTCATGACAATGCACAAAGTAGTTCCTACATTTAGTTACAATAACCATTTAAATAATATACGTTGTATTATATGGAACACAAAATAACATATAAGATGATAAAATCCTTTTAATTTTTATTTTTATTTTTTGGAAGATGCCTTCAAAAATACTTTTTACTTCTCAATTCCACTGCCAGACTCAAAGGGTGAACTGAAAGTTTATTGCTAATTCAATATACATTCAAATATTTTATGCCATAAAATAACTAACTCCTAAACCAGTACAATCTCATATGCAACAAATATTTCAAAGTATACATTGCTCTGGTCATGAAACTACCGAAGACATGCGACTTGTATATACACCATTTCACCGGCTTGGGATGATACTTTTGGTGAGTACAAATAATAATATACATTATTTAAGAGCAAGTTAATATATAAGAGTCCAGTATTTATACATTTTATAAGTAATTGATGAATCATCATTTTTCCAATGATTTTACAGGCATTGACATCTTTCAGTGGCTGATTTATATAGGCAGTGGTGTGTTTTGATATATTTGAATAAAGGTTATGGCCATCTTCAATATTTGGATTCTTTTTTTTTTTTTAAATTATTCTAAAGGTGCGCCTAGACTGCACAACTTAATACATAAATTTACATCAAGGAATATTAAATAAACATACAATGTGATATGAGTCAGAGATTTTTGGCGGTGAGTCGTAGCTTGCTTTCTTGTTATCTTTATTTTATCGAAACTGAGTACTGCTAAATTAGGTCAGCTTACTGTTAATTATGCTATCTATTATAATACCAGTGCTTAGTAGTCATTGGCAATATCTTTTCAAGGCTTTTATTCGATTGTCGGAATTTGTATTGTGACAGAAGCCCCCTATAGTTATATAAATGAGCAAATAAATAAGCTTTTAATTAGCTGCAGATAGAGCGAGTTTGTATAACTATACAAAGAAAACAAGGCAAATTTTCTAAGATCTCACATAACATAAAGAAGACTCTAAAAAATGTGAATACAACTGTCTCATGTTAGTTTACCTCCCGACTCGAATTTGGTACGGAAATATTCTACGTTACCTACTCATAAGATTTACAGAAGCGTAACATCTAATCATGGCAGTGATTTACACAAAAAATCAGGCAATTAGCTGAGAAAAATAGAGCAAAGATAATACATCTATAAGAGCGGCATGAGAATTCAAAAGTTGGCGGCTAGAAACAATACTATGATGACTACATGTCAAACCAAAGAGTATGCCAGATGCCAAAGGAATCTCTACAAGCGCAGATGCACAAAAAGTATGTGAGGTTATCTCAGATGACACTCGAAAATACAATACAATTCAAACTCATAAGTTCCGCTAGACAATAAATGACATAAATAAAGCTCTCAAACAATTTACATAGATAGATTCACAATAACTTTGGTAATTGACTAGAGTGAAATAGCAAGTAACTCCAATGGATGTCGACTTGTTCTACCGATTGGCTTACAATCATAATCTGTGGTCTCACCACTTGACTCAATATTCACTGCCATGTAAACACTTATGGTTACAAATAAATAAACATTCAATAAGGTATCAGAATATGTGTTAAATATTAGTTCTAACAAAGTTTGTCTAATAATACCGGCTACATTATAATAATTTAATTATAAACTTTCACAGCTGTGAAGTATGGAACAGATACATGCTGTTTGATTTATGTGGCCTTGGCCTATCATATGTGTACAATATATCGTCTACACACACTAGTAGACATCATGACATACATGTTTTTTGGTTATGTGCATAACATATGAATTCCTAGAAGCTAACAAAAAATTCTAATATTTACCAATACTAACAAATATGTGATACAATAACACAGTAAGTCTTGGAAAACAAGGTACCTTTTCACTAATATTTAAAGTTGGTAATAATTTACCGTTAGGATCCTATTAATAGTTTGATTAACAAAATGGCAATCGCTAGGCCGATGATAATTTTATTAACATAAATGTGCATTTTGAAAAGTTCAATATCACTTCTATTGTGTAATTAACACAGTCAGGCATTGTAATACATCCTTGGAACAATTTCTGGCTCATGTTAGGTTGAATTCTGTCGTAGAATAATCACTTGTTTCATTTGTCTCCATACCGGAAGCATGTGGTCCTTAGGAGGGGTATTGTTCACTCTCTATAGTAGGGTTTAATGTTGGCGAAGTTCTCGTACCAAATAGACGATGTGTTTTCAGGGTCCTGAAGCTGCACAGTATTTACATTTGAAATCGCTATGATACGATGTGGTCCACTATATAGTTCAAAAAACATTTTTTGTAAGCTTGCTCAGGGCGTCTGATAGTCTGTGTACTTTGACTAAAACTTCATCTCCAACCTCATATTTGAAGTGTTTTGTGCGTTTATCGTGATATTTCTTACAGTTCTGGGCTGCTTTTATTAACTTTCCATATACTAGATGTAGGCGATCTGGGTTAGGTATGTCTGCTTGTTGTGGGTATTCGATCAACGTCTCGAGAAAGGTTAGGTTTCGGTGTCCGAATATAATTTCATAGGGTGTGTATCCCATACTTTTGTTCACACAATCTCATGACATTTTCACTAACTATACTGTGAGTTGGTGATATCATTTTACAATCTCTTGACTTCATGGCGGGCTTAAAGCAAATATGCCGCGGATGAAAGTATGCATAATGCCCAAAATCTGTCGGCTTTTTGTATCAAGCATGTTTCCTGTGGAAGCCTGAGTTAAGATACATTATCCTGTTTATTTTACTGAACTGCCATTTAACTTTGCTCTGGGCTGCCGGAATTTGAACCGACAGGGTCATATAAGATTTCTCTCCTACTAGTTGTTCGAAATGGTGATTGCTGGAATTTTTAGCTGATGGATTATTTGATTCTCCATTTGTTTTGATGGTGTACTAGTAGAAGGTGGCGGGTTATTATCTTTATCTGTGTTAAAAGTGGTATTTGGTGATGGTGATTTATTTGATTCATTTCTAGAGCTACTTGTGTTGTTGTCTCTATTGGAGTTCATGTAATCTCGGCCATCATAGAATCTATCTTGATCATGGTATCTACAATCTTTATTTCTATTAAAATTGTTATTATTATGATTCCTTCTGAACCCATTTTTGTTTCGGTGGTGGTTATTTGGCGATAGTGACTCTATTTCAAAGTCCTGTGAATTATTATTTATGTTATCAGCAGTGCTGGAATTTTCTCTTGATTGATTTGGTGGCGGGTTGGTTTGTACACAATTATTATTGTTTCTATAATTATTATGCTGTATATTGTTTGTAGAGACAGCTTGAACATAATGAAGGTGGTTTTCAAGATCTTTGAAACTTTTAATGGAAGCGGTGGCCAATGCCAGTTGGACGTGATATGGCATCTTCTTAAGCGCAATGTGAGCTAAGGTAATATCAGGAATCTGATTGTCTAGCTGCGAATTTTGATAGCGTAACTGCGAGACGAATGCGGTATATGTCTGACCACTTCTTTCGTCAAAATCGGAGGATATTATTCTAGATAACAATCCTTGTTGTCTATCTAGGCTCCAATATTGTTCGAGGAAAGCTTTCAGAAATTCTTCTAGGCTGTTGAATTCATGTGCGCGTCCATGAAGGAAGAGCAGAGGTTCTCCAATCAAAAGAGAGGATAGCCGGAATCTCCATACAGGCCAACTGATTGGAACTAAGTCCTGTACCACTTTTAACTGTTCTGCAAATGCTTTAGGTGTCATATGGAATTTTGTGTTATCAAATTTTCCTAATCCACTGATTAATTGTGACACATTCTGCGTTTCGGGTACTGCTACTATGTCACCTCTCACTCTACTCATATTCATTTCAAGTTGTGATATTTTTGTGTGTGTCTGTTCTATTTTACTATTTAAATCGATTTTAGTATTTTGCAACTCGCTGTCTATTTGGGTGATGGTTATTTGGTGTTGGTTTACTTCCTTTTCGGTTTCTTTAACTCTATTGTGAATTAATGCATGTTTGGTTACTAGGCTTTCAACTTGGGTTTGAGTGGTATTTAGAGATGTGTTTGTTAGGCTTAGTTGAGTGTTAATTTCCTGTACAGATTTTTCTAGTGGCTGGGTGGAATCTCCAATTTGCTTTTCCAAATTCTTGTAGGTGGTGACACACTGGCTCAGCTCACTGGCTAAGTGGTTTAGCAGTACCCCTACCAGCATGCAGGGAGCACCGTCACGCAACAACGCGCTTGGTATGGCGATCAGCGCTTCACAGATGCCCCATGCAGCTGTGGTGCTGCCTATCGTGGTGCCCCAGGCCGACATTGACCTTGTGGCAAACAAAGAGGAGCATGTGGACGACTTTTTGGATGGTGACCTTGATGATGCGAGGGTCAAGACCTTCCAGGCGGTTGACCTGGACCAGGAATACAACCCAATTTTGGCCTTGCAGCATTCACAACTTGTGGGCTTCTTTCCCGTTCCTACCTCTTCGTCCAATTCTTGTTTGACGCGACGTCCGTTCAGGACTACAAGAATGAGGATAAGCTGCCCAGCAACAGTATCATCACGTCGAAGAGTCCAGGGGACAAAGGAACAGCACCAGATGAGACCCGCCCTAAAAGAGTGGTTCCAATGGAGGTCAGGGCCCGGCATTTTGCGGCAGCTCTGGAAGGTGATGGTAAGTGTTTGCGCTTATTCATGGAGGCTTCTCACCTTCAGCCGGCGTGGGCCGCTGCTGTTGCAAGGCAGTACAAAAAGTTGTTCATGGCCCCAGGGGAAGGAGGTCTGAAGCCGAAGGTCAAGGGGTGGGATAAGAAGTCCCTAGGTCTGCAGGGTGTCAACGACACAGTTGTCTCGCAAGTTAAAGGAGCTTTGATCGACACTATCGGAGTACATGCATCCAGGGTCTTCAAGGATCAGCCTCCGGTATCAGAGGATTGTCAAGAGAAGGAAATGGGAGACGATATTGAGGCGATCCAAGAGGTCAAGACCAAAGAGAAGGAGATGAAACGGAGCTGTCATGTCATGGTCGTGAATAAGTACCTCGCATTGGGATGTATGCGGTCCAAGACATGCATTTATTGCGTCATAGCCTCTCGTCTCCGCGACGATCAAGACAGAGAGGCATACAAACAGTTACTTCGAGAGAAGTATGGTGGCACTGCCATCCCCATGTCCGAAGCAGTAACCCTTCTTCGGACATACACCACAAGTGAAGATATCGGAGGCTACCTGGCTGCGGCTGCCAAGGCTCACAACCGCTTCATGCACGCCACCAATGGTAACATATCATACGACGCTGAAGGGGAGTTTGATAGAACCTTAATCCTCAAGGACCTCGTGAGGAACTTATGGGAGGCACCGACCATAGTGGAGAGGATTCATTACCGGCCAGATGTTACCATTGAAATGCTGGATCACGCTATGGGGGTCGTTTCAATGACCAACAACCTAAATATGTCTTTCCGGGTCTATTCAGCGCAGGGGACCGCACATGCCATCAGCTTTGACCCTAAGAGACTGCATGTCGCTGCACAATACCTGGCCAACATTAGGAGGCACCTCAGGAAGGCGCAGGCTGCTGATCGAGGGGAGGAACCGCCAGATGCTGATGCTCCGGATGCGCCGCGAGACGAAGAGGCTCCACAACAAGAGGGGGATGCCAATGTCGTAGATCCTCAGCCGGGGATGGCTGCTCCAGCAGGTGGGGAAGGAGGCCCGCCGGTCAACATTGCAAACAGGGATAGAGAACCCCAAATTGTAGGTGGATTCTTGCGTCGCAGGAGGATGGCTGCAGCCCAAAACGGAAACGATGATTTGGAGAACCTTGCATTGCGCTATGAGAACATGTGCGTCCAATACCTGGCCCTACAAAATGCCGGCATTGCAGGTGTCTTTCCTGAGCTGTGGGTAGGAATCGGGCCTAGTGAGTCAATAGCTCACGGAGCCTTGACCGATACTGGAGAGGCAGCGCAGGTGAGGTCAGAACTTACCAACCGGGAGCAGTGGGGTGTATTGATCAACAACCTGACAGCTGAGAGGAGCGATTGGAGACCGCTCGGATTAAAGGTAGCTCTGTACGATGATCAACGGTCTACGGTAGCTGCCCAACCTACCGGGGTGGAGTATGCTATAGCGACGAGGGCTATGCCTGAAACATACAGGACTTTGCGCGAGGATGACAATCTGTGGACCTTTAAGGCTATATTTGTATCTCCGTCCTACATAGAGAGCGCTATGAGGAACCAGGGCCGCATTGAGGTTGACCAGGGCCAGGAATTCTGGGAACTCCAGGGAGGCGACGTCCTGGTCATAGGCTGGATTGCAGAGACTGCTACTCCTATCGCAAGAGCTCTATGGGTTGTATCCCATCTCTCCTACCCCCTGGCCGCTACCTTTGACGTGTATTCTGTGAAGACGGTTGCTGAAGCTAATCCAGCTGCCCAGGTGTTTGAGCGGAACTCATCCACGGTTACAATGTCCGACAACAGGAAGAAAATCATCTTCATTATAAATACTGATGCGAAGCAAAGGGTTGGTTATGGTGACTTTGGGTTTGAGGTCAACCTCGGCTGACAAAGTGGGGGATAGGCCCTTGCTTGAGCAGCACCTCATGCGCCTTGATGCTGATTATTCCGCTCTAACTCTGACAAGCGCCAGATGGCCAGAGGGTGGCGAAGACGTAGGCTCCATCAGTTGGGTTGTACAATTGACCCTTTTCGGCATGGAAGCATTTGCTCTCGGCTGGAACTGCTCAATGGCCATCCCCAACAATGCAGCTAGAACATGGGGCTGGGGATTAGTTGCCAGAAAGAAAGTGTGGAGTACCAGGAGATATCTGACTCTGGGATTGGGAGCATTTGACGCTCAGAGGTTGTCTGCAAATACAATCAGCGCAGGCGTTTGGCTCGCCACGGACATCAGCAAACTGTCGCTCCCTACCAAGGCAACGGATTACCGGGGGTCTTGTAACAATCGGGCTCTGTGTTGAAATTGACATAGGCCAACTTCTCACCCTGATTGTACCTTTGGAGCTGAAGATGATCCTTTAGGCTAATAGAAAAAAACGAATCATGTTTTTCTCTACTACCCTAAACCTCAACTCCGGAATACTATACTAAAATAATCTACTGAGTATCAGAGAATGGAAAACACATTGAAAAACAGAATGATTGTGAACAAGTATACAATTTTATTCATGATTCTATTTCATTATCATGTTCTTTTTGGAAAACATATCAAAGTATTGCTTCATTAAATACATAGCAGAGGATAGAAAGTATCTTAAAAATAATTCTTAAATTTATAATAAACTATAATGAAATAATATTTGTTCCATTTTGTATGGAATGATCTCACCAAAATGCCTCGTGTTATGTTCGGATCACTTTTCACAGTTCAAACTATAGAAAAATTTAATTAAAAGTTCAAATTTATATTACTTTAATACTTAAAATTGCTCTTCTCTCCATTTTTAATTCTAAATATTACACAAAACAATTATTTAAATGAAAATTTAACAAAAACTGCAGAGCTTAACCAAGAAGCATCTTGTTGGGTCAGAATTGGAGAAGAAAGAGAAAGAGGAACTGACAAAATTTATAAAACTCAAAAATACATATTACGTGGCATTACTTATTTCAACCTTTTATATAATAAAATATTATTTTAAATAACAAAATATTATTTAAGCTACAATGTATATTCAGTTTATTATTTAGAATCATTTATTTTGTATAAAAGTTTATCATTTACTTTGAACTCTGTTATGTCATAACTAACCTCAATTATTATAATATTATTTAAATTATTTATTTCTGTGAGTCATTTATTTATCCTGTCTTTTCATATTTGTATACTAGATAATTTTATTACATTAAAATTGTTTCAAACTACGTGATTCAAAATTAAACAATAAAAAGATTAGGTTGGTATTACTGTGACAAACAACTACTTTGAATATGAGCGGCATTTTTGAATTCAAACTGAATATTGAGCATAGATTTGGCTGTTTCATTTTCTCACATTACAAATGCCCTCCTTCAATGACAAAAAAAAAAATTATTTTCAATTTTGAAAAAATTTAAAATGAACATTTTTTTTTAATAATTATTATTATTAAACATGTACTCACTAAATTCTTCTCAAAAAAGTTAATATGAATGTATGATAATATTAATCATGAATAGATAATAATCCATTAATCATGGATCTAAGTAAGTTGTAGAATAAACTGAAATAAGTTCTAGAATCAAAATATGTAAAGTACAAAACTCTTCAAAATCACATAATATGATATATAGTAATTAAAAAAAAACAAATTAATATGTTTTGTGGATAGATTCATATAATATAACAATTAACTTCATGAAATATGCTCAAAACCATAATCTTTTGAAGTCTTTTTATCGACAATAATAATGAAAGAAAATATATTTGATGATAATAATCAGTATAATAACTATTTTGTGTAACAGAGATTGTTATAACGAAGTTATCTTCAATAATAAGGTTGGATGAAAATAGTTTTTCAACAATGGAATAATCAACAATACTAGATTTGACAAAGAAAGTTTTTCAGCCATGGTTGTACAAAGATGGTAGCAGTACAGAACTCTAGAAGTTCTTGTAGACTACATCTCATTGTTGAACATCATCAGCTACCTTGGAAGAGTACCATGAAGTTGTGGCCATTGCTCAACATCGAAGATACTTATAGTCACAAATTTGTTGACACAGCATACATCACTTGTGCTTCTAAATTTTAGAGTGATTATTATTCAATTTCTTCTTTGATGATACTATTGTAGCACAATTTGTAAATAACTCGCAGCAACTTGTAAATAACTCGCAGCAGTAATTCAAACTTTCATTTGTAGTAACTGTTAATAAAAGTGATAAATAGAAATAGAGTTCATTTTATCAAGATGGAATGATATATTATTAACTGTGAGATAACCATATATTGAGGTTGATAGTTATCATAGAAATCAGTAGACCTATTCATAATCAAATGTTCATAATTATAATAAATTGAAGTTGATAAACTGGAACACATTGAATAAAATCCTTTTTACATGGATTTCTTGAAAGTTCATTTTTGAAGAATATTGAATATTTTAAATCCTTTTAGCTTGGATTTAATTTTACACAAAAGTTCTGATAATTCACATCTGTAGACACTGAATCAATTCAATTCATCCTCGTTGTTTTCTCATAATCACTCAATCAATCTTTACTTCTTGAGTTTCACTTCATGTCCATACACTTTTAGATAGCACAGTTTTTTGTAGTTATAGTTGTAATATTGTAATTGCATTGTTTTGCAAGTGGACAATGTTTGATGGATTAACTTAAGGAACGGAGGGAATTGCTAGAAAGGAATAATTTGTAGCCAGTATCTAGAAAGGATAACTTCAAGGAAAGGAAATGTTTTGGTAAAGGTTTCTTGCAATGCAAAATCTTGAAGTTCATGTGACTATAAGTTCAGGAACACCCTTGTTGTGGAATGGTACATGGAATATGTGGAACTGGAACATCTCTACGTTGTGGATTGGTACATGGAATTGGACCTGGAACATCTCTACGTTGTGGAATGGTACATGGAATCGGACCACATCTCAGCTTGAAGTTCTGCGAAGAATGTTCTGTACCACTACCATTTGTAGTGCCTCCATTTCGCATAATTTCAATAATTCAAAGATTTCATTCATTCACTAATATTCACTGCACTTCCTATTTCACACATTACTTCAAGATTATTGAGAGCATCTTCATGAAAATTTCAATTAATACATTTTAAATATTACTCTGACATTCTGATATGCTTTCAGAACAAGTTAAGTTTCTGATAAATTATTCAGCAAATTCTTCAATTACATAAATTTTATCTTCTGAGATATTTATTCAACAATATTTCAATTTTAATTAAAATTATTTCAAACATTATACATCATGTATTTTTCAATGAATTTATCCACCGAGTGAAATCAACAAAATCATAATACCGACAATTTTTTAGCAATAAATTTGATAACTAATTAGTATATGAATCTTGATCATGATCAATGGCTTTATTTTAAGAATAATATAAGACAACTTCAAATTTCATTATAATAAATTCATACATGAATTATAGCAGATCAATAATACATAACAATTTTCACATACAACAAAATTTCATTTTATTTAATTGCAATAAAATATTTTCAATACATATTCTCATTCTTTGTGAGTTTAATTATAATTCACAATTCATTCAAATTCTTCACATAGCAATATAATAACATGACATTTCAATAACATGATAACACTACATTCACAAATTAGAATCATTGTAAAATTCAGTTGTCTTTTTCAAATCTCACTACTATGCCAAAATCACATATTTATATTAATTAATTCACATACAATACAATATAAAATTTCCAATAATATGAATTTTACTTTATATCTTTCAGAATACGTTGCATCAAGTCATATAAATCATCAAATTCCATTCACAAACGTTACTGTCATGACTTATCATTCTCAAACAGACAAATAAAATCATACATAATGGGTATTAATGAGCATCCCTTGAATGTGACATCTATTGGTCAGGATTTCTTACTCAACAAAAATTAAACTAACTTATTACCGCTTCTATAGGCAATAATACTTCATTATTTCCTCTATAAGCAATAATAGTGCCTAGATCCATCAACTAATACAAACCAGCAAATATACTATTCAACAAAACTAATACAACAATTCACATGACTTTTCACAATATTAATTCTTTCCAATAAGAATAAACTTCATAGAAATTTAACTTTAACTACTTCAATCTCAATTTAAATGTATTTATGTGCCATTGATCACTGCAATAATAAGAATTTATCAATTTATAAGACTTTAGCAAAATTTTAATACAATATAATATTAATATTGAAATAGAATGTTTATTACATGATTATAAGATTTCCTGAAATAAATTGAATCAGTTATTAATTTATAATTTTAAGCAAAGAAGAGAAAGAGGGAATAAGTTCAGTTCATATTTAGTTAGCATAACTAGTTATATGAATACTTGTTAAAGTATACTGAAACTTATTTGTTGATTTGTGACCGCTACCACAAATACACAAACAACATGTATTTAAGAAAATATAGAAAGAATAACTATTGTGGCTTTATGGGTGGTTTATCAGATACTTATAGCAAAGAATTTATTGCTGGTAGCAAGCTCTGATTTCGGACTCAAGTGTACAATTTTTAGAATTTATAAATATTCACAAATTAACATTTGAGTCAAAGTTATTTTATTGTAACCAATTAGGCCAGAGAATTTAAGAGAGCCACTCTTAAACAATATTCTCACACCTAATAGCTACGAAGATCCACGAATGGACAACAAACATAAAATACAAAGGGTTAAATTGCCCAGAAGAAAGTTAAAAAACTAATCACACATGGTTTAAGACTCAATATGCGATGAAAGATGTTCATATACATATTACAGATATGCAATGAATTAATGGGGGAGGGGACAAGGATACAAATTCCTGCAAATACAAACAACAATGATTATCAGACAAAATTACACTGTAAGTTCAAATTATGAAGTTATTCAATGTTAATTGAAGAATGTGATTTTAATGAAATAAAGTGATAGACTCATGTTTAAAAATATCAATTGGAAGAATATTTACAGAAAGAAGAATATATAGTATAAGAGAAATAAGAAAAAGCAGAGTTATTCACTGAATAATATTCATTGAACTTTGAAAAGTTTAGAGCCAAGTTTAGGCAAATAGAACAGAACTACATGGGACTTTTACCAAACAAAGCAGTTATAAGCTGTAGAGTTATTCTTAAGCCGACATCTACACAGCTATTAACTTCATAATTATCACTTAAAATTTTCACTCACTTAAACTATCACGAAAAAATCAAACAATTCCATAAAATTGACAATGAACAATTTATAATTTATTTCCACTACAAAACAAGCAATTATCACAAATTTAGGCTACTACAAGTTTTTAATCATCTTTATGATAATATTTCTTCATCATATATTTGTTTACTTTTAAAATTTTACCAGTCTTAACTTCTTCAAGTTCATAGCAACCCTTTTTCAAGTCTTTTATTACAACATAGGGTCCTTTATATTTAGGACAAAGTTTTGCAGATATTTTCTTCAATTTATTAGACCAAATATAATTCTTTATCAGAACTTGATCATTTACATTGATTCTACATGGATTTTTATTTCTCATATTCTGCTTGAATCTGCGAATTACTCCTTTATTTTTTATATTAATCAATACTCTTCTATTTCTCAAGTCCTCAGGTTCAAGCTCAAATTTATTATCAGGAGGAAATTTGATACTTTTAAAAACTAAATGACACAATTTTTTGTTCATCATCAATTCCATTGGAATCTGTCCAGTCGTTTCATGAAAGTTACAATTGATAATATACTCAGCCTTGCTTAAATGCTTATACCAAATTTTATGTTTCTCCTTCGGAACATAAGTGCGTAGAATCCTGTTTACTTCCTTCAGTGGCCGTTCACTCAAATTTGCTTGAGAAGATATCTTATTTTGTAGTTTACTTACCGTTTCATTATTCTTATCTAGGTCAGTTTTCAAACTACTGATTTGCATAGATTCCTTTTCAATTCTACCTTCCAAATTGTCTAAGTTAGTTTTCAAATTTGTTACTTGAATTGATTCTTTCTCAATCCTTACTTCCAGAGAGTTAATATTTTTATCAATTTTATCCTCAAAATTGTTGTGCAACATTACCTGCTGTTCAGTACTAATCTGAATCTCTTCAAGTTTTTCATTAATACCTGCAATTTTACTGTTTAGAGTTTTTGTTTTATTCTCTACACTTGTTTCGACCTTTTTTACCTGTGTTTCTATTTTACTGGTCTTATCCTGTAATTCTTTTATTTCTTTACTTGATGTCAAGTAATATTGATCAAACTTAGCTTCTTGATGGGCAAACTTGTCATTAATTTCAGATCTTATATTGTCAAACTTATTGTTTATATTATCAAACTTACTGTTTATATCATTAAACTGTTTGTCTTGTTTTTCAAACTGTTTATCTTGTTTTTCAAATTTGTTATTGAGAAAACTCATCAAACTGTTCATGTCAATAACTGAAGCCATATTACTCATTGTAAAATAATCCTACTCATTCACAATCAATTCCTTCAATTAAATCCACCTCTGCACTCAATAGACTACCTAACCTATTATCTAACCTAACATTTGAAATTTTTGTGAATTCTTCATCTCATTTAATAATAATATGTTGAGACATTTGTCCCACAGAAGGGGTACCATTTGTAACAATCGGGCTCGGTGTTAAAATTGACATAGGCCAACTTCTCACCCTGATTGTACCTTCGGAGCTGAAGATGATCCTTTAGGCTAATAGAGAAAAACGAATCATGCATTTCTCTACTACCCTAAACCTCAACTCCGGAATACTATACTAAAATAATCTACTGAGTATCAGAGAATGGAAAACACATTGAAAAACAGAATGATTGTGAACAAGTATACAATTTTATTCATGATTCTATTTCATTATCATGTTCTTTTCGGAAAACATATCAAAGTATTGCTTCATTAAATACATAGCAGAGGATAGAAAGTATCTTAAAAATAATTCTTAAATTTATAATAAACTATAATGAAATAATATTTGTTCCATTTTGTATGGAATGATCTCACCAAAAATGCCTTGTGTTATGTTTGGATCACTTTTCACAGTTCAAACTATAGAAAAATTTAATTAAAAGTTCAAATTTATATTACTTTAATACTTAAAATTGCTCTTCTCTCCATTTTTAATTCTAAATATTACACAAAACAATTATTTAAATGAAAATTTAACAAAAACTGCAGAGCTTAACCAAGAAGCATCTTGTTGGGTCGGAATTGGAGAAGAAAGAGAAAGAGGAACTGACAAAATTTATAAAACTCAAAAATACATATTATGTGGCATTACTTATTTCAACCTTTTATATAATAAAATATTATTTTAAATAACAAAATATTATTTAAGCTACAATGTATATTCAGTTTATTATTTAGAATCATTTATTTTGTATAAAAGTTTATCATTTACTTTGAACTCTGTTATGTCATAACTAACCTCAATTATTATAATATTATTTAAATTATTTATTTCTGTGAGTCATTTATTTATCCTGTCTTTTCATATTTGTATACTAGATAATTTTATTACATTAAAATTGTTTCAAACTACGTGATTCAAAATTAAACAATAAAAAGATTAGGTTGGTATTACTGTGACAAACAACTACTTTGAATATGAGCGGCATTTTTGAATTCAAACTGAATATTGAGCATAGATTTGGTTGTTTCATTTTCTCACATTACAGTCTTTAAACTTCCATACTGGGACTCCTCAGGGGACTGGAGCTCCGAGGGACCCCAAAAGCACAGAGACTTCCAAGGGAGAGAGTGGTGTTGCAGAGGCGGCTCCGGAGAGCCAGATTGGTACATCAACGGAGTCAGGAGGAGTAGGTGCACTGTTAGCGAAGGAATCACAGGTGCGGGAAGAGGATACTTCGAGAGGGATGGGTCCATGAGGTTGCTCCTTGATGAGAACTGGACTTGGGATGACCTGTTATCTGAGGAGAAGACAATTATACAACGGGTGAGTGAATCAAAGTGTTCATGCGGTAAAATGTGTCCGTGGAATGCTCCTTCACCCCCTTTTGTCGCTAATCTGAAACGTTTCAACGTAGAGAGACTGCCCAATCTGGTCGGGGATGAGGGTTTCCTCAAGCGGAATTTCAACGTGTTTGTCTTTGTGGCTCATGACAATGAAAGGCGCGACCTCCTGCAGGAATGGAGAAGACGGAAGCTTGTATCCAGGGGTTTTTGCCAGTGTAAGCTACGATCATACTTTAAGGCAGTTACCGGCCTCTTTAAGCTCGGAGCAGAGTGGCGCAGTTGCAACAACCCTTCTAATTTGGAAAAGTAATTTTGATTTTAATTTTGATTTTGGGTTGAATGCTAGAAAGAAAAAAGAGCGCAGTTTTCATGTCTGACCCTGTATAAGCTTACCTAGTGGATTGAGGTGAAGTCAATAATACGACTAGATATAGTAAGACTCGGTGCTATAATATTTCAATTTCAAGGTTAAATTCACACTATACAAATATCTCAGAAACTAGGAACTAACATCCTAAATCTGTGTTCTAAAGATCTTAATAAAGTTTCATAATTCAATTTGATCTCAGAAGGAGAAAATTTTATGATTAAATTTTGACTTGAATTTTGAGGTTACTTAAAATCTTGAAGTTACTTGAAATTTTGAAGTTGATTATAAATTTGTTACCAGGCCTGGATTTTTCAAAAAAAAACAAAATATACTAAATTTACTCGCTAGGTTACATCTATATCTTAAACTAGTCGCAGACGCGGAAATGGGCGTAGATAGGTCCCGACGGTCCCAATTACGAATTTAAGTTGAACTTGAGAAAATTCTGTTACTCATAACACGCGCTAGATCATCGGCCAAATATAAATTTGAATTTTGGTACTTAGCGGATCCTGGACGATGCCGTCACCGACTTGGGACTCCTTCCCGAGGGTGGTCGCTTATCCGGACGCACTCCCACAGTGCGCGCGGTCGGTGACCACTTCTAGGACGGTGTCGCTCAAGCCAGGGCAACTCCAAGAGTAGAGAAACAGGCGCATCTCCAAGTCACGGTTCAGACCACAATTGGCGAAGTTCACGACATCAGAATAGATCACGTAGACTTCCGGGTAGATCAAGGACCGCTGTAATTTTCAAATTACAGAATAATAATAATACATTCTACTACAGACTGAATACATTAAATAAATTCAATCTTCACAAAATTCATGGGCAGAAGGCCTGAACAAAGATAAAATATTCAAGAAGATTTTGTTTAGAAAATCTGTGAATAAATGAGCCACTAATTTAAGTAATTTGAAACGTACATTGATCTTTAACAATAGATCAATCAGCTAGAAGCCTCACCAACTAAATCGAACACAGGCATACTCTACTCAGCCGTAATAAGTACATTAAGAACAAGATTTAATAAACAATTTTCAAAATAATTTGCAATTGTGTAGTCTCATTCAATTACACTGACACTGTTAAGTGGCCTATCTCGTTACATCAACTAAAACTTGAAGTTTAAGTAATTCCATGACATAGATTGAGGTTAGAAATTTTGAATTTATTCGTTTCCTACCAGAGGTTGGGTTAGGCCCAAAAAACATACTAACATCTTAGGTGAAGTTTACACTATGAACTATTGTACATAACCTTAATTTGAACAATTTATCAGACTAAATCTTGGAACACAAGAAGTTTTTGGTTAGCACCTGTTTTTTCTTTCCTATAAGATTGTATTGCTCAGTTGGAAGGCTTGGAATTGAAAGTCTTTTTTGGAGATGTGGGACCAAAAGTATAGCCCAAAGACTTGATGAAATCGAATCGTGTCATGACAGGAGAGCAATGATAGCACATGAACAAAATGAAGGCATTCACTGTGCCAATGTTTAGTAGCCTGTAAGATAAGGCAAGAGGCCAACGCCTGGTTCAATGACTTGATGAGAATATGGTGCACTTCATGTCTATTAAGTCTACCTCACATTTAGTAGCATTGTAATAACAAATAATTTCAGGCTTTTTCTTGTCTGCGTTGGTTTCAATGGTATGATATAAGTATAACTGATTTGTTTTGCTTTGGAACAAAGCTTACTAGAGTCGTTTTGTCTCTGAACCCATACAGGGATGAGTTAACAGGGCAATTGGGATTTTGAAGGAATTCCTATGGGATTGCCTTCTTGTCCTTCTTCAAGATCCCAACATAGGTCAGCTTTCTTTGCAACAGCTCATCTACAAATTCCACTGAGCTGAACCAATTGTCTGCTGTTACATTCCTGTTAGTAGAGATTATAGGTTTGCATAATCTTATGACTGACTGAGTTGGTATACTTAATTTCTTTTCTGCTTCTGTAAGACCTACTGAATCACTGCCCTTACCTGTGTAGATGTAGGCATTTAGGAGGTATGATGTTTTTGCATCACATAAGCACATTATTTTTATGCCATATTTTCTTGGCTTCTTTGGCATAAATACTCTAAACCCACATTGTCCACGAAAAGGGGCAAGCATCTTGTCAATAGTTACATCAGTTGACACTGAATATACACTCTTGCTGTTTGTCACGAATCTCTGAAATATTTTGGAGATCGGAGCAGCCTTATCATTGTTGTGATTCCTTACTCCCAATCATTGCTCTAGTTTCTTCATGGTCAATAGCAAACAATAGTAAATAGTCAATAGTAAACAATAGCAAGTTGAAATACCACAGTGATGGGGTATACACATCATGTCCCAAGGAACCCGACTTTGGCTGGTTTACTTTCTTCAACTCTTTATTAATTAAATTATATATTATTATATAAATTACACAGGCCAACAAAAAAAAAAGGTTTCAAAAAACTTTTTCCATTTTAATAGCTGATTCTTATAGATTTTTATGTGGGAAATCCAAATATGGCCTTAGTTTCTCTGTATCACCCACAGTTTCCAAGCAAAATGAATTTTATTATATAGTCTAATATCCTGATACTGTATATAGGGAAATAAACAAAACATAATGTAAAATCATTAAAATGGTTTTTATTTACAGTTAAATGTCAAACAATAGTAGTTGGAGTGATAATACAAGGTTCACTTGTCAACTGGAATTGGTCTATACTTTCTTTCCCTTTTTTCCTTGAAGCTTCTTGAGTAGCATTTTCTGCGATGAATTGCTTGCTGAACTTCCCAGTGAAGTGACCAACAGTAATCCCCCATCATGTTGGTGTTCCAGCGGCCCTGGTAACGTTTTTCCATCACTTTAACATCCTGGTGAAAACGCTCACCTTGCTCCTCACTAAAATCTCCTAATTTGTCAGGGAAGTAATTGAGGTGGCTGTTCAAAAAGTGAACTTTCAAGCTCATCAAACATCCTAATTGTTCAAATTTTTTCAACATGTTTGCAACAATAGATTCATATTCTGGGTCTTCATCATTTCCTAAGAACTTGACAACAACTTGCTTGAATGATACCCATGCTTCTTTTTCATTTGAGGTCATTGTGGTTTCAAAGTTATCATCAAACATCATTTTTCTAATGTCAGGTCCAGTAAAGACACCTTCTTTGAGTTAAGCTTCTGAAAGGTGTGGAAACTTCTGACAAAGATATTTGAAACATGCCCCATCTTTAGGTAAAGCCTTTACAAATTGTTTCATGAGACCTAACTTAATATGTAGTGGTGGTAGGAGCACATTTTTTGGATCTACAAGGTTTTTGCGTAGAATGTTCTTCTCACCAAGCTTTAAAGACTCCTAGCAGGCCAGTCCTTTCTGCACCAATGGTGATTCCTAGCTCTACAGGACCATTCACACAGAAAACATGGAAATTTGGTGAAACCACTTTGCTGACCAAGGAGCATGCTTACTACTTTCAAATCACCACATATCATCCAACCATGAGCAGAATAACCTATTCTATTTAAAACTATTTCTAGGTTTTCATAGCTCTCTTTCATACATACAGAATGACCAACAGGTACAGAAGCATACACATTACTGTTGTGTAGTAAAACAGCCTTCAAACTAGTTTTGGATGAATCAATAAACAGCCTCCAATCTTCTTTCTTGTACTCAATTCCAAACTCATTCATTAGACCAGAAATGTCTGAGCAGTACACCAAACCTTCCTCAAGTTCAAAATACTTTGAAAATTGCTGTTCTCTCTTCCTATACACATGAATGCTGGTTCCAGCAGCCAACAAGTTCTTTTCTTTTAGCCTAGAGCCAAGCAGCTCAGCCTTTTCTTTTGTTAAGCCCAGATCCCTAACTAAGTCATTAAGCTCGACTTGAGTAAACAATTTAGGCTCTGAATTTTCTGCAACACATTGAAATTCTTCATCATGTTCTTCTACCTCCAACTGTTCATCAGAAAATACTTCTATTTCAATTGAATTAAGGTCCTCTGGTGGTTCTGGAACTGGCAAGTCAACACTGTGCCCTACTGGTCTGATGGCAGATGGAAGACTAGGGTAGTTT
Source organism: Laodelphax striatellus (assembly GCA_017141395.1). NCBI lineage: Eukaryota > Metazoa > Arthropoda > Insecta > Hemiptera > Delphacidae > Laodelphax > Laodelphax striatellus. Next base: position 25,683,324 of record CM029532.1, on the reverse strand, counting down.
ATTACCTTCTTGTTCTTAGAATTATGACCACTTATGTCAACACTGCAAAAGTAGCAGTCATCAGAATGGTTTCTTGGTTCCCTCCATATCATAGGAATAGCAAATTTGAAATGTTTTTTGTCTTTCTTTGACCATTTTCTAAGGTCCTCAACACATACATAACATACCTTATGCGGCGCCCAAGATTTATCCTGATCTCCAAGTTTGGTTCCAAAGTATGCTAGATAAACTTTTCTAACAAAATCTGTAATGTTTCTTTGGTGTTTTTTTAATAACAAACTCACCACAAATGTAACAAAAACTGTCAGCAGAATTTTTACAACCGCAAGTAGACATTGTACTGAGCACATGTACAGGAAATGTGAAATTGAGGTTAGGTTGAAAGTATAAAAATACATCAGCTGTTTAGAATGTGTTTCAGCAGTGCTACCAACATCATCCACGTACATTAGAACTACATTTGCAATTTTATTTCAACTATAAAAAAGCTGTAAAATTTGTAAAACATCTGTATATACCGGGTGTCCCACAAAGAGGTTTAAATGTTTGATTTTATATTACGTGCCCATTCATGCACCGAACTTTTTCAAACTTTACACAGTTTACAAAGAAGGTTCTAAAAATATTTTGGGAGAATTTCAGCTTCCTGACCTTTTTAGAAACAAAATGGCGGCATATTGAAAGACGATACACTAAAAACATTAAAAAATGTTGTTTTGGTTTTATGAAATATTTTTATTGTTACATCCTAGGGCAAAATGATTTTTAAATAAGAAAAGACTAGGACATAGCCTAATGAAAAACATTAAAGTCCGAAATAATTCAAACTGTAACCCATCCACAGCAACACACTGATGTCAAACAATTACTAAATTACAACCTTCATGGCTGTTGGATTGGTTGTGGAAGTTATTTTTTAGATTGGCCACCCTGATCACAAGATTTAACTGTTTGTAACTTTTTTTTATGGGGTTACTTGAAAAAACAAGTTTATATCTATATCTTCAATAATGATGAGGAACTAAAATGATCAATAGAAGAGGAACTTCTCCGGATACCGCGGAGTTTCTTTGTAAGAGCTTACGAATCATTTGTTAAGTGCTGTTATCAGTGTGTTGATGTGGATGGGTTACAGTTTGACTAATTTTGGACTTCAAGGTTTTTTTATTAGGCTATGTTCTAGTTTTTCTTTATTTAAGTCATAATGCCCAAGAATGTAACAATAAACATATTTTATGAAACCAGAAACCTTCTTTAATGTTTTTGAAGTATCGTTTTTCAATAAGCCATTTTGTTTCTACAAATGTTAGGGAGCTGAAATTTTTCCAGAATATTTTTAGAACCTACTTTGTAAACTGTGTGAAGTTTAAAAAAGTTCGGTGCATGAATGGGCACGTAATTTAAAATCAAACATTTAAACCTCTTTGTGGGACACCCGGTATCTAAAAATGTATCTATGAAATGTGAATAAATGGTGGGTGATACGACTTTTTAAGCATCATATTTGGATTCAGCGACCTAAAAAACATAAGAAAGAGATATTTTCAGTAAAAAAGTTTTTTCATTGTTGGCCTGTGTTATATTTATAATTTTATTAAAAGTTTTAATTTTTTATATTTTATATCTCAAGTTTTTAATTTTTTTCACTGTGTCAACCGTGGCTAACAGCACAGTTTTTAAATAAAACTTCAACAACTCACTGTACACCTCATCCCGCAATCTTTTATTTGCGTAGGCATCGTCCTTGACTTTCCATAAACAGGGATAGGCCCAATATAATTCAATAAATGCAGAAATGGAAGGAGGTTCCCCGTCCATCTTTCCCCGTCAGTCCAATCTTGGCTGGTGAATGATCTCACGAAAATTATCTCACGCAAAACTGATGGAAACATAGACAACAGGTCGGTTGCCTGCAGGCTAACTGACAGTGAGTGGTGGGGGCCACATGAGATCATTATCTGACAGATCACTGCCTGTTGGGAATCTCTCATCCTATCCCCGCCTGCCCGGCGACCACACACCTTCAATCCGGGCCAACTGCAGTCCATTATCTTCAGATAAACTGATAAATGTGTGGGCAATCCCGATCTACAGCCTTACAATTATCTTCAGTTAAACTGACAGTGTATGGGGCACTTTATAGCAATCTTTGCTGGTAATTCAATGTATGTTGATCTTTTCAGTGGTGTGTGTTTACTGATGCGGATGAGGAGACTGTCAATGATGTGATGTCAATGATACATTGTAATTGGGGGTTTTTAAATGCCATGTCCTGGAATTCTTCAATCTCCTGGTTCTGCTCATCAAGGCTGGTCTTGAAGTATGTTGCCTCCAGCATAAGGTTGAATTTGATGGATCCATGGGCTATGCACTCCTGTGTGATGGCATCTACAACCTGGTCCTCCAGGTTTTCCAGTAGAGAGTGGAAATCCTTCCCTGGGCTGCTGGAACAATGGTTGTTGTAGAAGAGTGTGCGGAGAGTAGAGTTGGCAGCAGCCAACCATAACATCAAATGTAATACAAAATACTTCAACTAGAAAACTAATACTTTAAACTTCTGGAAATTCTCCAGGAGAGAATTGGTAACCTTTTCAAATGTACATTTCAAGGTTCTATAAAGAAAGCTAAATTAAGACTATTCTGAACTCTAAGAAGTCTGTGAGCAGTCTGATCCTCAGATGGATCAACCTATAAAATGAAAGCTCTAGAACTCAATCAGGAGTACCAGCCAAACTACAATAAATACCACTTAAGGGAAATATTTAAATTTTGATGTCGCTGTAATACCATATTGGACAAGGAGAGGAATAGATTTTAGATAAGGATGGGATAGAATTGAGCGTGGAAATTCCCTTCCGCCAAGTCAAATATTTTACAGTTTCTCATGGTGAACAAGAAATATTATGATGAGTAAATGTCTGGATTTATGCTCCACTATCATAGAATTTGAAATAATTTGGCAACTGAATAATAATAATTGTGATAAGTACCATGAGAAAATTGAGATATTAATTCTACTGGATAATAACTAAAACATTGCTAATAACTTTATGAGAGAGAGTCTTGGCTTTACTAAATAAATTCTGTCTCAAATAATATGGGAATAGTATTGTTCTGTATAGTCACATACAGTATTTTAGACGGAGGGCGGAGCAGGGGTGGTATCTGCCGCTGGCTTGGAGGCAGCTTGGCTGGAAGCTGTCGTACTGTTGTCAGTGTCTTCATCCAAATCAGAGAAATAACCTTCTGAGATCAGCCACATGAGATCTCTATCTGACATAGAGAACGGAGCGCGGGCAGTGCCATCAGCATCTGCTGCTGGCTTGGAGGTGGCTTGGCTGGAAGAGAATGGATTTAAATATAGAAAATCAATCAAATTTTGGCACAATGCAAAAACTAAAACATACCTAAAACTGAAAAATTGACTCTTCAATAATTTTGAACTATCAGTATTCACTAATTTTGAGTTTTAAATATTTTATATGTATTTTTTTGAGATATGTGGAATTAGTCAAAAGCTTCTGGTAAGATAAGTGTTGTTAGAGGAGGTTTGAAACTAGGTTAAAAACTAGAATTTTTATATAATGCAGATTAATGCAATTATATTGTAATGTAATATAATATATAGTAATTAATTGCACATTTTTGTTCTGAAATCACTTCTGATAGGGCAGAGGATCATAAAAAGTATGATAATCTTTGGGATTACAAATTTTAAGTCCTGTAGGTCTTTCCACTTGCTGAAAGGAAGCTTGATCCTTTCCTTGAAGAGAGGCAATGGTTCAATCTCTTTTTGCAGCTTGTTGGGCATTCTTGGTTAATCTGCAAAATTGTCCTCAATTGCTAGTTTGTATTGAATTTTCCCATTCAAAGTATATATCAAAGATCTTGTATCTACAACACACATATCACCCTTCTTCCTACCTGGTTGGATTGTGTCATAGTACATAATCTTTGAAAAGTCCTTGAAAAAAGTATGTTTCAGATAAACTGCCTTGTTGGGAAATGTTGTCAGTCTAGCCTTCTTGGTAAATTTCACTTATTCATAGTGAAATAGTGAGATTTTCTAAAAAGTTACTAAATGGCACTTAGCCTAGCTTTTACTTATGGTCTTTACAATTTTTGGAAAAATGTTATGTTTTTCAGATACTTATACATACAGGACAATAGTCTATTTCGGAAGTCTTATAGTAATACTATAATATTACTTACATAGTGATAGGTAGTCATATTTGGTACTTAAGTCTCTATATAACTTCAATAGTCCAAGTTGTAGTTACATGTGATTAGGTGGTGGAACTATTCTTCATTTTTCTTGACCTCCATCATGATCTTTGGAAAATCAAAATCAATTTCGGATTATTGTCTGAATGTCTTCATCTGTTGCACTGGAAGTACACTTGTTGTTCTGTACTGCACCTGAAAACAAAAATTAATAGCCTACTGTGAAATGATGTAAAATAAAAATTCTAAAGAGTCACTGTTGAGATTGTAGAATCCTTCCATAAAATTAAAGTCAAGCCCTTATCAGTGAAGCTGATGATGTAGCCTGTGTAGTTATGAAACCATGGTCCTCGAACCAAAAAATTAAAACAGTAGAATTGACAATATTTGTGTTTTTCATTTTGATTATTATGATGTAAAATATGCGGAAAATCCACAAGACTTCACCAATGTCCTTCCTAAAAGCAGTGGTTCAATTTCCAAAATTAAGAAAAATATCAAAACACATTGGCTGCTCCTATTTTCTTCCCAATTTCAATATTATTAATTAAAGATATAAATTAATTTAAAATATACCATATTGTATGATTATTTTCTAATTTTGAAGCAGAGTGAACTATGTTATCTGTTTGTTTTATCTAAAAAGAAACAAAGAATAGTTTTAAAAAAAATTGTCTTTGAAATCTCCATTGTGCCTTTGTACTCCTGAGTACTTAAATGGAGATCACTCTCAATATCAGCTACACATATAAGTCTTAACTCTAAAGGAGCTGAAAATCGTGTTAGAGCCTCTCACAAGGCTTGCCAACGCGTAACTTAGTAGCTTCTGTGGTAGAGGCGGGAATTTGTAAGAGAGATAGAAGTGCTCTAAATTGTCTGGTATATTGAAAATGGAGGACCAGCTCCTTTACTAAACAGCAAAAACATCTAGTTTATAGATATCCATTATGATGTAGTGGTTAGTGTTTCTGCTTACCATTCCAAAGGTTCAGGGTTCAAATCTTCAGGGGTATATAGGTTTATGTAGGTTAATACCATTACACCATAATGGATATCTTTTGTCTTTTTTGATAAAACAAACTTTAAAATAGGTTTGAAATGAAGAATGCTTTTAAAAATCAAAAATATCTTTTTATCTCATTTGAGTCTAAAAACATAATTTTCTTTTAAACTCTCCAATTACAGCCTCTTCTGATTGATTCCCATCTATAATGACTACAGGGATACCAGAAAACTCACTTCTTTTTACCAACCACTCTTCATGTAATTGATGGATGGACTGAAGATAAGAGAGTGATATTTCCTTTTCTTCTTCCCGCCCTTGTGATTTTATTCTCTCCAATGCAATTTCAGGATTTGTTCTCAAGTACAATATCAAATTACCCTCAAGTTTGATGTTTGATATAATCCATTTGTACCAATCATCGATTATTTTGTACTCTAAATCAGTCATCAAATCCTCTTTGAATAAATATTCAACAAAACAGTGCCTGGCGCTATGTATACTTCTTTCTATAAGTTTTCTTGTAGTTTTTGATGATTTCAAATGAGAATCAATTGTAGTAAGTTGAACAATTAGTTGAAAAATAAACCCCCATTTTTGAGGGTTTCTATAAAACAGTTCAAGTATGTTGTAGCCATGGAGGTCTCGCCTCCTATTCACAGGCTCTTTACAAATCTCAACTCCCTCATTTGAGAGATTATTTAGAAGTGATGACTTCCCACAACCTATGTTACCTTTGACAAATATTGTAAAACATTTTTGAGTCTCTGAGGTTGTAGCCATGATTTATCTGTAAAAAATTAAAATATTCCACTTGAAAAATCATTTCATTTTCTGATCAATAATTTTGAAAAATTTTCAAAATAATTCTAATTATGATGAGTGAGCATACTCTTATTATATAAAGAGGTTTCTATTCATTCAATTTATCATTTGAATTCAGAACATTCTTTAAGATAGTATAACAATGAAATTCATTGGATTACTTATCTTTTCTTTCTATTTGATTCTATCACCAGTCATTATATTTGCATATTGTCGCTTAATAAACAACACCACTTATGTGACATTTCCTTAATTTCACAGGAGAATAAAAAAACATTGTAGTATTCTACACAAATTTTCGAAACTTTTTTGAGTTCAAATGATATTAATAAACTGATTAATTGTTGATAATAAACTGAATTAAACTAAAAAATCTAATTGAATTTTTATTGGAGATAGGCGGTGTTGTATGGCTAAATTTCTGCTATAATGGACTTAGGCGGTGTTGAAATCAGTATCATGAAGCAGTTTCAATAGTTTATTATAGTGCTTGAAATATAAAAAACTGAATGATAATAATGTAAAGTATGAATTAAAGATAGGGTAGATGTAAAGTATTAATGTGCATAAATCAAATCTTGAAATATGGATAATTATAGTAGGTGATCAAATAAAATTCAAAAGTTATTAATTTAGAAAAAATAAGAACAAAAGAGTCTATCAGTGTTATAAAAAAATTTCCTTCACTTTGCCCTTTCTCTTGCTGGGGGAATCTTTATTATGCCTCATATGGAATGTTGTCGTAGTAATTGTGGCAGTCTACAGGAATGTGAGCCTTGAGCTCTTGTAGGTGGTCCCATTTTGTTTTTTTAATTTTTATTCTTTCATTGTTCAAATGAGGGAATTCAACAATAGCACGGATCTGTTTAGGTCTGACGGGCAAGGGGGCATACTCCTCATCAAAATTAATTTTGTACTCAATAGTACCATCAGGCTTGTGTTTCAAAGCCCTGATATCAGTTACTTTTGGATCTCCTAGTCTCTTTCCAGAGCGAATTGATTCATACACCATAGTCTCCTTGTTTGCATAATTTTAAAAAAAATTTGAAGTCCAAGCATTCTGACCTGTAAGGAAAGGGAGTTTTCCTTGCCTCCTTTGCCAATTGAGAGTACTGACTTGGCAAGTATATTTCTCTCACTGTTTTTTTGTTCCTCGTCCCTCTTTTTGGGTTCAAAATGGTATCAATGGTGGAGTGGACACTGTCCCCTTGACCAGGAACTTCTGTTCAATTTCGACTCCTTTCTCTCTGGCTAAGTGTAATAAAGCATTGGATATCACACTACTTCTGTTTTGGTAACAACAGCCGTCAGACCAAAGAACTATTGGTTTTAATTCTGTGCTGAGGATCTGTCTCAGGTTGTGAATCACGCAGGAGGCAAAAGAGGATGCGCTCAATTCACTTTGGGTCTCATCCCACCAATAGGTTACTGCGTCCTTTGTTGCATTGTTGTACATTGTGAAATTATGTACACACAATTTCGTTTTGTAGTACATTGCAGAGGCATTCACACAAGGCGCCAATTTTACTGCTTGTGTGTCTTGTGTGAATACATGAATTTTGTTGGCCTTTCCTCTTCTCTTATCATTTTCTTTTTCTGCTTCAGCTTTATCTTTGTTTTTCAAGTGTTGTCTATAATCCTCTTCTGATATCATACCGCTTTTCACTTTAAAACTATTGCAGATATCACATACATCTTTCTTTGGTTGGAATAATGACAGATTCTCTTTATTGAAAATCTTATCAAAAGTAAACCGACTCAAAATAGTTTTCTCTTTGTTTTTACATACTTCAGCATAAGATTCATACAGCTCTGTCATCGAATCAAAGCTTGGTCCTATGTACAGTTTTGTTGTGCTTGCCCTACAATAATGGGAGGCACAGTTGGTAACGATTTCAAATATTGTATTAAAAAATTTATATCTTCAATTTTTTTTGGCACCCCTTTTTTTGATGAACGTGAGTTTTGTGATGAGCTTACAATTTTGTTATCAACCTGGATAGTACCGTTAGCAGTCGAATGTCCTTCTCCTTTGAACCAATAGCAAATGAACCACTTTTTAATCCCAAGTGTATTCAAAAAAGATTTCTGACACACTTGTACTCAAATTTCATTCATAACCAGGAAATATTTGAGTGTTTCACTCCGTCTGGAATTCTCAGATTGGCTTCTTCTACGAGAAACATCAACTTTTTCTAACAAACTAACAACATACACTTTTCTTTGGTCCCACAACATTTTCTTCCAAAAACTATTGAAAATCTTTAGTCTCTCATCTTCGGTGATAGTGTTGCATGCTCTCAACTTTGACTTGATACATGCTACGGATTGGCATCTAGGACCTAAAACCTTAGCTTCCCTTTGAATATCATGTGCTACTTCTCCAGGATTACATCTTCTATACCCTATGTAGGCTTCTCCTTTCTGTCTTTTATCATAGGCAACGTTTTTTTTCCAATTATGTTTGTTATCTTTCTTTCTCAATTTCTTTGGCTGCTCTCTTTCATGATCATCTTCTTCTTTATTATCTTTCACAATGTTGTTGTTCTCTTTGTCACAACATTCATTATTTTCGTCTACGTCTTCATCCATATTTAGCTCTTCTGCCGTTTGTCCTGCTAGATCCAATTCAGGCAAGTAATCAGGGTCAGCAGCTTGGCTTGATTCCTCACTAGAACATTCTTCATTAATATTTTCCCTATTTCCAAATGGAGATAATGTTTTATTGTTTTGTGTATTTGTTATGTCCAAAACTGTACATTCTTCAATATTGCTACATGAGCTTAAATTCACATCACTAAAAATATATGACTTGTAGGAAATTAAATCAGAGCTGACATCAAGTTGACAATCTGGAGTGATATCTTCTTCATTGGTAGTAGTGCTGGTCGATGGTCGATGGTCTTCTTGTGTAGTAGTGCTGTCATGCTGCGAGACATGTTCCAGTTCAGAGCCACTAGGCTCCTCCTGTTCCACCTGCAAAGATCAGACTGATTAAATCAAATGTCCTATCATTTTCTTCTGTAATTATAAACACGAACATAATAATAGATCGATGTATATTTATATGGAATAAACATTTCTTTCTAATAGAAATAGAAATAGAAATAGAAATAGAAATAGAAATTTATTCAGGAAAAAAAACAGACAATACAATAACTTGCGACTTACATAGGAAATAAATTAAACAAATTATTAACTAATATGTAGTCTTAGAACTATGAAATAATTTTTTTTCCCTGAGACAAGCCCAACAGATTAAAAATCCAATTACTGGGCTTGTAAACTAAATAAAATAAACCATAACTATAAAGATTATTGATTATTCAAAGAATAACTCGCTTGCAACACATAATTTGAAATTAAAGTTATCAACAGTGAAAACTCATAATAAATCAATCATACAAAAATATTTACGAAAAATACATAAAAAAATTAATCAAACTATTAAAATCTAAGAATTTACAGGCATTCTGCCTCACAAATCTCAATAATAATTTATAAACAAAAAAAAAATATATATAATTATAAAATTACATTATAAACACATTAAGAATCCAAAAGAACTACTGTACATGTTCAATTTCTCGGGAGCAGGCCCGCCTAAAACAAGCAGGTGACATGGCAACATCCACCCCACCCGCCACGGAATTGAAAAGAACAAGGGACGATATTAAAGGAGAGGCCGCATGATAAGCGGTGCGTGCCACTCCAGGATAGAAAAGTCTGCTGGCGCGACCTCCATAAGCTGGAACATACCAGCAGATAGACGAGAGCGTGTATGGATCACCTATACGACCAGACAAAATTCCATACAAAAAACAAAGTTTAGTAATTTTTCTACGATTCTCTAACTTCTCAAATTTGAACAAATTAAGAAGTTCAGAGTATCTTAATAACCAGAAGGGTTGCACATTACCTTGAGTTTTATAATATAAAAGTCGCAAAAATTTCTTTTGCACCTTTTCTATTAAATTTATCCATACACCTTGCACTGGTGACCAAACAACACAGGCAAATTCAAGTCTAGAGCGAATCAATGAATTGTACAATGATATTAGTGAATCTACATTTTTAAAATATCTACCCATTCTAGAGATGAACCCTAATAAGCTAAAAGATTTTTTTACAATATTGATGATGTGATTGGTGAAAGATAGATCATCACTTATCAAAACACCCAGATCAAGAAATTCATGGACTCTACTCAATTCATTGTTTTCCAATTTATAAGAAAAATTAATAGGAGAAATATTTCTATGTATCGTCATTACACAACATTTTTTAATATTTAAATTAAGTTTATTGACCTTACACCACTCCTCCAACGAATGCAAATCTCGTTGGATAAGGTTGCAATCAGTCTCAGATTTCACTATTTTAAAAATTTTTAAATCATCAGCATACATCAATGATCTTGATTTAATTGGAGAGGTGATATCATTAATGTAAATATTAAAGAGCAGAGGTCCTAAATTACTGCCTTGTGGAATACCAGAGCCTGCTGTGAACTCATCAGAATTATATCCCTGGAATGACACGTATTGCCGCCTATTAAGCAGATAAGAGGAAAAAAAGTGAATTAATTTGTCAGAAAAACCATAATAATTTAATTTAGAAATAAGAACGTGGTGATTTACTTTATCGAACGCCTTACTAAAATCAGTAAATATAACATCAACCTGACTTCTCTCATCCAAGGAAGTTGAGACATAATCGACAAAATTGACAAGATTAGTTGAAATGGAACGAGAAGGAAAGAAGCCGTGCTGCATATCTGACAAATAGGAACGCATGTGTGAAAAAATATTTTTGAATAATATTATTTCAAATACCTTTGCAGGAGTTGATAAGAGTGCTACAGGGCGATAATTAGAAATTTCAGACTTTGCACCCTTCTTAAAAACTGGAATAATTTTCGTTAGTTTCCAAAAAGTAGGAAAAGTATTGGTTTTAAGACTTAAATTGAAAATAAAACATAACGGTTTCAATAAAAACTCGAAGCAACCTTTAAAAATATAATTTGGAATAAAATCGGGGCCAAAAGACCGTTTATTAGGAAGTTTGCAAATAGCATCTTCAACATCTTTCAAAGTGATTGATGGAATACTTAAACACTGAACACCGCTCATAATGTGCGACTTCAGTGCTTCATCCACATCCAACGGCTTGTCTGAATCAAAAACAGAACCAAAGTATTGGGCAAAAGCAGAAAATCAATGCACAGTATTTTTGGAATACCGAATTTGATGGTAATATATCATGTCATATATAATTTATCCATAATACTAAACAATCACAAGAATGATGAGGAACAAAAAAATAGGCATAGCCCTCACTATTTCGATCTCAATTTGGCTCAAAATTAAATTCCAAACAAGGTAATTTTTCTTCTGTACTAAGGGGACACAGAATCCCTATCTTACTCCATGTTAACATAAGGAACATTTTCTCAAAAACTACTGAATATTTTTGCTTCAAATTTTTACACAATCTCAATAGGTATTTTGTACACAATCATGAGTTTTTAGAACAAAAAATATCCAACGGTTTTCAAGGAAAAATTTTTTGTGATCAACATTTTGAAAATTAATTTTTAAGACAAAAATATTTTATATTTTTTTTATTATTCAATTCAGGTTATTCAATAAACTCATGATTGTGTATTTTGGCATTGTACATGATGTGTTAAAGTTTCAAAGGAATTGATTGAATGGTTTTGAGAAAATGTACCTTATGCCCAAAAAATTAAATTTATGAGAAATGACCAAAACTAAAAATGTGTATTATTTGTAGTTCTAATGAAATACATTGATACTGATCGCTACTCACTCATAATTTAGTACATTCCTGGGTCATATGCAGGTTCTTCTCCAAATTCTTCATTAGTTTGCTTCCTTTTCTGCCTTCTGGATGCCCGTTCATACCGCTGATTGAATTTTTGCATCTTGTATCCAGTCATTGTCAATCTTCTTAATTGCTTCAATCATTCTTCGGCCACACCGAACACAAATTTAATCCAGCACTTCACACTTTATAATGTTCCATTTGTTGAAGCATGCTACAGCATCTAATACACCAAGCTTCAAAGTGTTGTAGGACACAAATATATTTTTAAGGAATGCGATTCCAAATTACATTATTCACACTTTCATTCACATTTTGGGTACCACCATGTAAACATTTTTTCAATAGATCAGGTTGACTCAGTTCCCTATAAATAGGTTTGATTGTATCCATCACAGCTTCTGGAAGACTATTCTTGTGGGAGAAATGCTGATTTGTTGCAATTGCTTTTTTGTAACAACACCAAGAATCTTCACCATCAGGACACATCTCATGCATTGGATTTTCATCTGTAGACTTTCGGTGAAAAAACGTAGCCCACACAGCTTTCTGCATACATTTATAGTCATGAGTGTTACATATTATAGCTAAACCATAATAAGTCTGTAATTGGTCAATACAAGTGTCTGTAAGTCGGTTCCTACCACTCAATGGTAAACCATCTGAAAGCTTCACTCCTTTCATTTGATTTTTCAATCTCCTTAGGCGTGCCCCCATTCTTTTCTGTATATGTCCAACACATTCCAGCTTATTTACCAATGTATCACCATAAGGGTTTTCTGCTACCACTGAAATATAACTTTTGCTATCACCATCACCTAAATAGTTTATGTATCAAACATTGTACTTCTCAACTGACCTCTGAAAAATTTCTTTCACACCAACTACTTCCATGCCCCCACTTAAGCCATCGTAGTTTTTAGTGCATGATTTGTCATGATTGTCCTTATTTTTACATACACAATATTTGGATAGCACTGAAACATCTATAACTTTACCTGTATCAACACTTGTACATGTTACAACACCATTCTTGGATTGATATCCTCTCTTCTGCCAAGTTCCATCAAATGCAGCACTAATGTCTCTGGGGTTCTGATTTTCCATATTTTCCAATACTGCTTCCTCAGCAGCTTCATTCATACTCTTTTGAGCCACCGTCTCACTGGCTTTGCTGAGGCATTTAAAATAAATGGCAAATTTAGTAGGAGGCTGAGGTAGATTTAGGACACCACACAATAACTGACCAGCTCTCTGACCTTTGCCAATAGACCTTAGGCCATACACAAATCTAATGTTCACATCATAAAGAGCTCCACGAAAACTATCATTGTCTATTTCTACTTCTAAAGAGCTGTAAAATTTTTCATTGAATTTACAATGCACACTATAAATTTCAAGCCGTGAAGCAAGACCTACTCCACTAAATGTACTTCTAATTTCTAATCCACTTTTTTTACAGTATTTACACTCAGAATGTTTGAATAATTTTTGTGACAATATACGTAGATTGATAATTTCATGAACATCACTGTCATTACATTCCTATTTATCAAAGTTAGAACCGGATAATTTTTTTTCAGAGCTTGTTGATGATGGGTTTGAGTCTTTGGTTTCACTATTATTTACATTCACATTCTTCACTCTACCACGTCCACCGATTCCTTTACGGTTTTGTTTCTTGGTGATTCAATTGCTATAACAAGGCATAATTATTCAAGATGGATTACACTAAATAAATTGTAACAATTGTTTCAACTTTCATGGAAAAAATACCAACTTGTATACGCAAACAAACACAACAATAACATAACCTATTCTTCAGGTTTACAGCATGTTTTTGGTATCCCTCCTGGCTTACAGTGTAGCCAACGTAAAGAGCTAGAGAACAATGCAAAATTGATAAAAATCTGTCAATTCGTTCAAAAGTTACAACAAATTTTATTCACGCTCTACCATGATCACAAAAATTGAAGGAATGAGACGGGTAGACTACTTTTCAAAAATTTATTCCAAATATAATTAAATATCAAAACATACAATATCGCACATCAATGAATGCAGAAAAACATGAACTATCCAATGGCGGCAAAATTCAAAAATCACCAAAAAAATTTTTTTTGCTTTCTGTGTCCAATTCTGAAATAGTCACAAAAAATTAAAACTTGAAATGTTTATACAAGAAATAAATTTCACTCAAATAATTAGTTTTAAACTTTAAAATATTGACAAACTTTTGAGTCGCAGTAAAAACATCAACTTGCTCTAATAATTCTATATAAAATTCTAAATAAAAAATGTCAAACTTGAGGTGTTACACACAAATGTGGTGGGGGCATTTTCCTTCTGAGAATGCACACTGTTTGAATGTTCAGTTGTGAACGACTTTTTCTCTGCATGCAGGAGAGAGTGATGTTTGCCACTATCACAAATTTTACAACACTTTTGTGACTTACATTTAGTACGATTATGATTTCCAAAACATTGAAAACATAAGCCTTTTTGTTTGATCAAATTGTATCTCTCATCCACAGATAAATTGACAAATTTTTGACATGCATAAATAGAATGATCCGCAGATCCACATACAATACATTGAATAGGCATTGATTTGACACAAGTAGTAGATTGTGGCCGGTTACTGGCAACAAGCGAAAATCTTTTATTAGATTTATTCTCATTTGAATGAGTAGCAGTAGGCTTAGACTCATTTTTAGCGGTTGACACGGTAGCGGATGAATTCACTAATTCATACGTGCGAGTTTTAGACACTAAGAATTTCATTAGGTCTTGGTAAGTAGGAGTATTATCAACAAATTTATTCTCAAAATCCAGACGAGTTCGTGTGTCTAAATGTTTCAAAGACAACGACAACAAAAAGAAATCACTCAAATCAGTAAGCTTCTGTGCTTTGAGAGCGGATACACAGTTAGAATGAATGTCAATAAATGCTTTTAATGACGGATAATCAGACTTAATCAGCGGTTTGAAATCAAGGAGTTGATCAATGTAATATGAACATAATCTTCTTGGATTAGAATACCTCTCACATAACTGCTTGTAGGCTATGTGATAATTTTCATTAGATAGAGATAAATTAGCGATCATCTGAGCCGCTGAATCAGAAATGTGGGCCTTCAGATAGTGGAATTTCTCTATATCTGATAGTGACGTATTTTGATGGATAATAGCGTCAAACATATTCTTAAATTCAATCCAATGTTCAATTTCTCCATTGAATTTGCATAATTTAATCTGAGGTAAATTTATATTAGACCTAGAAGTGGCGTGAGGTACAGTTTCAACTGTCACTTGTTTACTACATTTCGATATGAATTGTGAATACAGCTCACAATATTTTTCACTAACAAGATCATAATGTTCATCAATAGCGTCTGATAATACAGCAATTTCAATGATATTATCCTGGAGTGATTCAAAAACTTTGAAATCATCTCGTAAATCCTTGATAATTAATTCTGAAGGAGTGGTAGACAATGATTTTATTGTAGACTATTTTGTTCATAACTCTGGATCTTTTCACAGTTAATAATTTCAATTCGGTAGCAGGGCTCTTAGTTTTCCTGACAGTAGCATTGATATGAGGTTGAGGTTGTTCTGTAGTCTCATTTTGAATACGAGACTCAGTAAGCGAGAAATCTTCAACTTCGATATCTGACATGATTGCAAGGTTAGAAAGTCAATGTAAACAGAACACTGAACTGACGGAACTACAGCTAACCCTAGTTTGTGCCGATAGGAATGAGCGTGATACAGGACACAATTGGAAATGATACAGGATTGATACAGGCCTGCGGTTGATCCTATGATGACTGCGTGACATGTGACGTCACGCCGTTGCCTGCTTCCTGCTCCGCAGCGTTGCTTCGGGTAGTGCTCTCTGCAGTGCATGCGCACAGCGGTGATAGAGTTGACCGATAGATCACGTGATCGATTACCGATTAACAATAATTAACACGATTTAATACAATTGCACGGCTTGAAAATAATGAGAAACAATGGCGGACGCTTGGTTAAGGTAGAAAAACTTTGAAATTCTATAACTCGCGAACCGCTCGCGATATTCACTTGAAATAAACGGAATTCTAACTTTGAGAACACGGCCTATCGCGTCTCGCGTCCACACAGTTCCGAACAGATATTTTAACAATTAAACAAATGTTTGTTGGACACTGAACACGTTCAAACATAGGAGATACGAAACACTTTTAAATGTCGCATTTAAACACTGATACATTATCCGGATCGGTTTGGACCATTTGGTATCCGGCTCGGTTTGGACCATTTGGTAATTATAGGGTAGCTCAGGAGGACCTGCGGGAGTAACTAATGAGAGGAACTGTGTGGAATATACGAAAGTAATGCGGTACTCACTTTTTATGATGTTAGCGGGTTTGCAATTGATGGGGCTGCCATGATTCACGAGCGTCATGGGACAGCAACGGACTGCGACTACTGGATGAGGTGACTCCTTCTATCGTTGAGGAAGGAAGTAGTGGGGGTAATGACAGGTACACTCGCGACGGCACAAACTTATCTATGAGATTACAGCCCTATCTTTACCATACCGCCCACATAAAACGAGGTACGAGTTTTACAGTTTTTTGAATGTAACATATACATAGAGGATAAATAACACTTATGAACGAGGCACACTTATATATATATCGAAGCATGCAATAAACGAAAATTCACATAAAGTTCTCAGAGGTTGCCAAATTAAACTATTGGCATTACTATCAGTTTATTCACGGGTCGGGTGAGGTTACCGCAAGCTGTGCGGATTAATAATTGAACTATCCAATGGCGGCAAAATTCGAAAATCACCAAAAAAATTTTTTTTGCTTTCTGTGTCCAATTCTGAAATAGTCACAAAAAATTAAAACTTGAAATGTTTATACAAGAAATAAATTTCACTCAAATAATTAGTTTTAAACTTTAAAATATTGACAAACTTTTGAGTCATATAAAAACACCAACTTGCTCTAATAATTCTATATAAAATTCTAAATAAAAAATGTCATTCAATAAGTTTCCAGCCAATTCTCAATTTGGAATCATACTAATTATTTAGCCCAGTTCACGTTGTTTCAGCTCACTGTTATGCTTTTTCCTCTTTAAAACTGAAAAAAATTCCAAGGAAAATTTCATAATTTGGTTTTGTGTAGGCTACTTATAAGATGAACTTCACAATTGAGCTTGTAAAGCTATAAAAAGAACATAAAGAGCAAAAAGTTACCTCGAGAAACTCTCATTGAAGAATCCTGATAAGGAATATTTTTTACAGCTACTCCAATTAACTCGGATGTGAAGCCCATAGATTGGAGGAGTTCTTCATCACCACTTGAAAGTCCAACATCATCAATTGAAACATTGTCTCCTGAGTCTGACATGATTGCTGAAAAAATGAACAATTTATTGAAACTCATATATATTTAGATGGTAACAATAATAAATAAATAAATTATAATTAGGCCTAATAATAATTATCTGACAGGAAATATACTTAATAGGATTAAAACACAGGCAACGCCCAAAACGTCTTTTTCCCAATTTTGTTGAATAAAATAGCCTAAAGGTTAGGTTAATATAGGTAGATATAGATCAAAAATAATTTCTTTTTAATGTTTATATTGAATATTGATTTAATATTTTGATATTTTCAAATTCCATTGATTTGCAATTCACAAAGTAGGTAAATCTGACAACGTCCCATATCTCTAAAGCCACAAAGTGACTCACTGATTGATCATCAAAATTATTTCCCACTTGCCGACATCGTAGAGGGTGTTATTATACATCTTTGGAAAGAGGAAAGCGAGCATATAACCAGAAAAATCTGAAAAGTTGAAAATGTCCCCCTCTAAGGGGTGTTATGCCCCCCCGAAATTTTTCAACTTTTTTATTTGACAATTTAGAGCAAAAGTGCAAGAGACCTTTTTTGTTCAGCTCGACGAGATAGCTCGATTTCAAAAATAACATTCCAACCGGGTTAACAGGGGGGCCCTGTGGGGGCATTTTAGATTTTGGCTTTTCCACCATTTTTGCAAATTCTCAAGTGTCATTTTGGAATGGTTGTTGATATTTTAGTGCGGTTTTCGGGTGCGGGATTGTGTCACTGGCCGCCAGAGACCCGATTGTCATGATTCGCGACCCTCTTGAAAACCCAGGGGGGGCCATGGGGGGGTAGGTCGAATTTGGCCAAATTTGGCCACTCATGAAATGGCCTGTATCTTTTTTTTTGGCACCCTGAAAATGTCTACACCTACACCATTGGATTGAGCTCAAAAAGTTGGTCTAGAAAAGTCTGTATCCTTTGGATACAGGCTTCCGGTTTTTCGACCCCCTATCTTTGAAAATAAAGGAAAAAAACGGCTATTTATGTTTTTCCATTTTCTTGCTCTGGTGTGTGTATTTTTCAACAAAAGTGTATGCTCTTGTATATCATTGTAATCAGCTCGACAAGGCGGAAGCAGCCATGTGTAATTTGGAGGGATTGGGCGAAAAAAATTGATATACATTTTTTTTCAACTTTTAGATTGCGTATTTTTGGGTGAGTTTTTGGTTTAAATATGTCATGTGGCACATCATAGAGCTTGGAATGACGACGAGAACCTGATATGATGGTTCATTTCATGATTTGAGAAAAAAAGTTCAACTCATATTTGTTAAGGATCTATTTCCCTATACCAAACATATGGAAAACATGTAATATGTTACTGTAAGCTGTTTTTGTCTGTACAAGGGTGGTTAAATCGTGCTTAACACGGCAGATAAAGTTGAGCAAATGAACAAAATTATCTGAAAAGTTGAAAAAGTCCCCCCCAAAAGGGGGTTATGCCCCCCTGAAATTTTCCAACTTTTTTATTTGACAATTTAGAGCAAAAGTGCAAGAGACCTTTTTTGTTCAACTCGCCGAGATAGCACGATTTCAATAATGAAATTCCAACCGGGTCAACAGGGGGCCCTGTGGGGGCATTTTTATACTTTTAGCTTTTCTGCCAATTTTTGCAAATTTTGAAGGGCCATTTTGGAATGGTTGTTGATATTTTAGTGCGGTTTTCGGGTGTAGGATTGTGTCGCTGGCCGCCATAGACCCAATTGTCATGATTTTCGACCCTCTTGGAAATCCTGAGGGGGGCCCTGGGGGGCACATTTTAAAATTTTCTAATTTCTGACAGTTCGCTAAATTGTCATGGGCTTACACCCCATTATCATGCATTTTGACCCTCTTGGATACTCAGGGGGTCAGGAGGTTAATGGATTCCAGATGGAAAAACACTTCTACCTTTTCGAACACTACCTCCAGTGGAAAAGGCCAATATTATTCTCCTCACACACAGTCATAGGAAAAGGTTTTGCATGTTTTGTTTTTCTCACATCTCCACAAAATTGCAAGGGCGGAGCCCTTGCCTTCCCAGGATGCACAGCACCACCTCACCCCTCTCAACAATATTGCAAGGGCGGAGCCCTTGCCTCCCAGCATGCACAGCACCACCTCCCCCCTCTCATCAATATTGCAAGGGCGGAGCCATTGCCTCCCAGGATGCTCAGCACCACCTCCCCCCTCTCAACAATATTGCAAGGGCAGAGCCCTTGCCCTCCAGGATGCACAGTAACACCTCCCCCCTCTCAACAATATTGCAAGGGCGGAGCCCTTGCCTCCCAGGATGCACAGTAACACCTCCCCCCTCTCAACAATATTGCAAGGGCGGAGCCCTTGCCTCCCAGGATGCACAGCACTACCTCCCCCCTCTCAACAATATTGCAAGGGCGGAGCCCTTGCCTCCCAGGATGCACAGCACCACCTCCCCCCTCTCAACAATATTGCAAGGTCAGAGCCCTTGCCCTCCAGGATGCACAGTAACACCTTCCCCCTCTCAACAATATTGCAAGGGCGGAGCCCTTGCCTTCCAGGATGCACAGCACTACCTCCCCCCTCTCAACAATATTGCAAGGGCGGAGCCCATAGAAAACATTCTATGATTTAAACTTTTAAAAAGTTATTGCACATTTTTTCAACTCTTGAGTTAACTTCTTTTGGTAATTATGATGGTATTTTGTGTTCAGCTCGCAAAAGTAGCTTGATTTCAGAAAAAATTTTGTTTACACAGGGAGGTCCTGGGGGGCACATTTTTAAATTTTCTAATTTTTGACAGTTTGCCAAATTGTCATGGGCTTTTTTGGTTTTTAATATTAGAGTATGAGATTGTGTTGCTGGGCTTTTATACCCCATTATCATGCATTTTGACCATCTTGGATACTCAGGGGGTCAGGGGGTTGATGGATTCCGGATGGAAAAACACTTCTACCTTTCTGAACACTACCTCCAGTGGAAACGGTCAATATTATTCTCCTCACACATAGTCATGAGAAAAGGTTTTGCATGTTTTGTTTTTCCCCCACTCCAAAAAAAATTGCAAGGACGGAGCCCTTGCTTCCCAGGATGCACAGCACCACCTCCCCCCTCTCAACAATATTGCAAGGGCGGAGCCCTTGCCTCCCAGGATGCACAGCGCCACCCCCTCCCCAACAATATTGCTTTGGGCAGAGCCCTTGCTATCCAGGATGCACAGCGCCACCTCCACCCTCCCAACAATATTGCAAGGGCGAAGCCCTTGCTTCCCAGGATGCACAGCGCCACCCCCTCCCCAACAATATTGCTTTGGGCAGAGCCCTTGCCGTCCAGGATGCACAGCGCCACCTCCACCCTCCCAACAATATTGCAAGCACGGAGCCCTTGCTTCCCAGGATGCACAGCACCACCTTCCCCTCTCAACAATATTGCAAGGGCGGAGCCCTTGCCTCCTAGGATGCACAGCGCCACCTCCCCCCTCCCAACAATATTGCAAGAGCGGAGCCCTTGCTTCCCAGGATGCACAGCGCCACCCCCTCCCCAACAATATTGCCTTGGGCAGAGCCCTTGCCGTCCAGGATGCACAACGCCACCTCCCCCCTCTCAACAATATTGCAAGGGCGGAGCCCTTGCCTCCCAGGATGCACATCATCCTGGTTTGATTTTTGATTGTTACATTCTATATTTTAATAATTGTTGAAAATAAGTAGCCTCCCAAATCAGTGTTCATGTAATGAAATTAAATGTTCAATCAATGTTGACTTCCATGTTCAGCTTGGAATCGGTGTTAGATTCAATGAAAAATGGCTTTTGGACTCACAGGTTGGCACTGAAGAGGAGGTGCATATTTTCATTTTGGCCAAATTTTAATAGGCTATTCTGGAATGTAAATTGATATTATTGAGTGTGGGATTGTGTTGCTGCACTTCATAGACCCCATTATCATGCATTTTGATCCTCCTGGAAATCCAGGGTGGCCCAGGTGGTTAATGATCATTTTCCTCACAAATATTGATGGGGAAGCAAAGATATTGAGACCATGAAGTGTTTTTTCCATCATTTGTTAGCACAGTCCCCTAGGAGGGAGCAGATCACGTCACCTATGGGGTTTGATCTGTAAAGCACATTTGTAAATTCAGTTTTTCCACTGAATCATTGAAGTTGTACTCCCCTCCCCCTCCCCTGGTGAGTGCGAATCACTCACTTCATAAAAGCAACTAACCAGTTAAACATGGGGCACAACCAAAAAACCAAGAGGGTATCAAAAGGGGGTGCAGGGGGCATAGCCCCCTGCCGAGCGAAAGCGAGTTATTCATCTAACATCATTCAAATCATTCATTTATTCCGCCCAAGTCCATGTCTGAAAAGCAATTTTAAGAACAAAATCCGCCTATCTCCTATTACATTTTCCTCAGCGTCAAACAAGTATTAAATTAATCCTAAATCGTGAATCCATTACATCGAATCATCATATTATGATTAAAGTACAGAATAAACTAGTAACAATAAACACAGGAATAAAATAATAAATAATATAAAATTACCTTTATTTCAAGCCGGTTACGAGTTGCAACTGAATCCTCCATAAGCACAATGTTCAAACTGAATGAGTTGAGTGGTATTGTTTCTTGTCCAGCTGATTGGCGGAGTTAGAAGAAATGGATTTACAGCGAATTCTATCGGTTTATGAGTGAAACTACATAGTCATAGTGTAGCTAAACACCGTTTGGAGCGTTTGCAACAATAAACCAGATTTTGAAAAAAATGTCACATAGGCGGTGTTGTTTCTTAAGCGACGATATTCATCATCTGAAGATATAATTGGTGATGACCATGATGATAATTTAGATTCACATAACTACAGTCTCTAATTAGCTACTGAAGAAAAAAGTGAAGTGATTGTAGTGTGGATTAAACATTGTGTGCTATCTTCATTATATTATCCAAGAAATATGTATGAATATATCTACATTTAATAATACTATTTGGACATTATACTGTAGAGTGATGCATGCCGAAATTGACCATGAACTTTGTGAGTTTTTCAAAGTTCATCACATCAATGAATGTAGAGATAATGTTAATGAATTATAACCTATAACTTATATGATAAATAGAACAAAAACATTGTGTAAAAATAAGTAATTGAAAGATTTTCTGAGTGGGAGGGATGATAATGGGCTACTAGTTGATTATTTTCTACTATAAATCTATCACTGATTAGAATTGAAATGGATAGATCATGTACGAGGGTAGCAATTAATCCGCAATACAGTTATAACATTTTTTTGGAATCAAATAGCAAACCTACAAGCACATCATTTTTCGACATAGTCTCCTTGCTTTTCAACGTAATTGGTCCATTGTTGTTCAAGGTTCCTGATACCCTCATAAAAAAAAGTTTTTGGTTGAGATGCAAGCCAGGAATGCACCGCTTCTTTCAATGCTTCATCTGTGGTGAATCTACGGCCTCTTAATGCCTCTTTGAATGGACCAAACAAGTGATGATCAGAAGGAGCAAGATCGGGACTATGTGGAGAATGATCCAGTACTTCAGATTTTAATTTCCTGAACGTTTCAGCAGTGTGGGCAGCAGTATGCTGACGGGCATTGTCGTGCAACAAAACAACACCTTTTGACAGCAATCTTCGGTGTTTGCTTCGAATTGCAGGCTTTAGCTTGGCAGTAAGCATCTCACTATAACGTATTACTGTTTATTTTTGTCCCCCTTCCCTGATAATGTTCCAATACTGGACCTTGTGAGTCCCAAAAAACCGTAAGCATCAGTTTTAAACGATGCTCACGACTCCTTTATCATGCGTAACACTTCTGCGACAATTTTTGAATTTTTAATCCATTCATAAACACTCCGTTGTGGCAAAACACTATTTCCGTATTATTCCGAAAGTCATCTATGAGTTTTGGCCCCTAATACACCTTCTGACCACAAAAAACGAATCACCGACCGTTGCTCTTCATTGGTGCAAACGGAAAGCGGAGCGGCCATGATTAACAGCAAGACAGCGACAATGAAACAAACCTAGCAGCTTGAAACATGCGCAGATGTGACCTCAAATATTCAAAAAAACGTATCATCAACGCAAAACAACATTACTGCCAACATAAACAAAACCATACCTTTATTGCGGATAATAATTGACTTACCCTCGTAATTATAAATTATCAAATTTCTTTGATAGAATAGTGTATAAAAATAAAGATGAAGTGATTGAAGCAGGTTTTGTTTTTCATCCTTATGCTGATAGTATCATTTGTAAAGAATGTAATTGGAAATCAAGTGCAAAATTAACTTTGAAACATATCAATTTTTCATAAAATCAATAATCCCAATTGTGGAATAGCCAGTGAAGTGAAAGAAAATTATGAATGCTATAATGTTGCTTACCAAAGTGTTCAAGAGACTGAAAATGTAATGAAATCATCTTTTCTTTATTTTCCAAAATCTCTGCCAGATGTTCGGAAAATGATTGCAACTGGACGTTTTTATAGTGGATATGAAGATGACACTCAATGTGTTAGTTGTTATGTGGAGCAGTTTTTTGTGATTGGGGTTGTCAGGTTTTGCTCATTAAAATGAGATGAATTTAATAAATAATAAGGTTTTGGAAACTTCAACTACAGTTGAAAGTATAGCAGGATCCAATTCAACTTGTCAGAAATCAGCTGTTTCAAAGAGCAATATCACAATACTTAACCTATAAATGCTGAATCTCCCAGATTATTGAAAAGGTCTTTTAAAAAGTTATTCTTTGAAAGGTCTTCTTCAAAAAGGTCTTTGAAGGTCTTTAAGACTTTCAAGCCTTTTGATTATTGTGTCGAAATCACTGTTTAATTATAACCGGATCAGCTGATTTATGACAAGTTAATTGGATCCTGCTATACCAAGTACCGGTAGGAACTTTTATCAATTCACAGCTGTATTGTTTTGGTTGAGATACGAATTAACAGGATCAGACCCAACTAAAATCCTTCTGTTATATTTCATATTAATAATCCTTGTATGTATTACTCATTTAATTGTTGATATATGAATGTTATGTATAAATAATCAAGAGTATAACATAACCAAAATAAATCTGTTAGATTGACATAACGCCACTGCCAAACAAAAACATTTCTTCTCTGATGTCAACGCTGATAAAATCACACTCAAAGTAAATAAAGTCAAAGCCTCAATACTACCATTTGATAATATGGAAATATCTTGAAATATTATTCATGCTGAGAATTAAATTATAATGTATTACTCACCAGTATAAATTTCTGGAAATAGAATTGCTATTTCCTTGGTGACAGTTCACTCATTCAGCTGTCTATTTTATTGATCTGAGTAATTTTAATGGTTAATTCATGCCTGATATGAATTATAAATATTTTTTGGTGTGATTTGAGTGTGTGATAATGTAATTAATAAATTTTAAATAATGTGAAAATTCACACAGTTGGCATCTCGATTTTGGTTAGTGAGGCATCTGGATAAATGAAAAACATTTAGGGCCGGTTCATGAGCTTTGGATTAAGCTAAGTCCTAGACTAAAACAGGTGACCACCGTAGCATCGACAAACGTTAGCCTCAAAACTATGTACTAAGGGCTCTCTATGCTGCTAACCCACTAACCTGTTGAGACAAACGTTTGTTGATGCTACAGTAGACACCCGTTTTAGTCTAGTACTTAGGTAAATCCCGAGCTCATGAACCGGCCCTTAGTATTTTATTGATTTATTTAATCTCTTGGAAAAGGTAGGGATGCTGTACACAGCCTTATTTAAAGTATATTATTATCAAAATAACATGTATTCATTTAATTATTAAGCCACAGATGAAGCACTATTTTCTTAATAGACATGATGTCAAATCAATTCCGTGATCCATTTTCAACCAATCATATCACATATTGTGGCAATTTTGTTCTAGAACATCCAATGAATCTAAGCCTATTGTAAAATTAAGGATCATCGCTCTCTTCCATTTGGACCACCCATGAAGGGCACTATCAATGGAACTTGGATTTGACTTTGAGATTCATTTACCCATATGTGTTTTTCAATCCACATATCAGTGATAAATATAAAAAAACGTTACAGGGTGAAGAAGATGATCCATGGTTTGTTCATAGACAAGCATCACCCTCTTGTATTTTTTCAATTATGATAAAGCAATGGGGTAAATGTCATCATAGTCATCTTCTTGAATCATTTTTTTTTTTGAGGGTGATGCCTACATGAGCTCTAGGCTTGTGCGTGGGTTATGAGAGGGGTGATGATGAGTGATGACGACTGTTTTTAGGCAGTTGGGACCGACGGCTTTTTGTCTCCTCTGAAATACGGGAGTGGCCGTTTTTGTCAAAATCCGTTCTGGCAACTGTATTCGATCTTGGAACCTTTGGATTATCAGACAGGCGCTTATTGCCCTTGGCTATGGACCACTCCAATCATTGATGGCTCTTCCAAAATTATATTTTGATTATTAGTTGATGAAGAAGGATCAACTTCTTGAAATGCTGACACCTTATTCAGAATTTTGTTTCCATTGTTGATTGATGAAGGATCGCCAATAATGCTACTATCACTATTTTAAATAATGCCATCAATATTGTAAGCATATTGAGGATCATCAAATTGGTTCTTTTCAACTACAGTCACACTTGGTCCTAGTTCAAGTTCAGTCAAACTTATATCCTGATTTATAATGATATCAGATTCATTTAAATTTTCAAATATTACCTCAGAGCTCATGTCAAGTTGTATAACAAGTTGCTTGAGGACGTTCCAGGCACATTGATATCACAAGCTTCCTCACCTGATTTAGTTTCAGATTCAAAAGTCAAATTTGAGAACCCCTCATCTTCCACTTGTAACATACCGATTTCCTCTTCAACTGGTTCACCATCCATATCATTTCCTGTAAGATCCATAATCTTCTCTGTGCGTGATTGGAATACCTTGACTCCCTGGAAAGAGAAGAACATGTGATTAATATAGTGACTGGGAATTTTATTCATAAATTTACTGAATGGATCCAATAAATAACTTCCTAGCCCACAAAGAATACTAACCATATTCCTAGCCAATTGATAGAAATTACAATCATGCAATACTAGCCAAATTCCTAACCAATTGATAAAAATTATATCATGCATCAGCAGTTGCATCATTGTCTAAACTTCTACTGTTCATTTTTTATTTATTTTGATGACAAGATATAAATTTTCATGGATCAGTATTTTTGACCTATTTACAATATCATTTATCTATTTATTTGAATGATCACAATATGATTTCAATAGAATAATTTAACAACAGGCTTATGCCCAGAACTGTTCAAATCACTTGAAATTTTGAATGTTAGTCCAAAGGTTATGTTGACAATTTGAACATAACTGAGAAACAATGATTTAAAAAGTAGATAGCCTACAATCTATGTCTTGTATGATATGTTGGCTAACTGCAGGCATATTCATAACTAGCAGGTTGATTCCAGATGATATAAGTCCAAGTATTATCTGTTCCCGGAATTTTGTTATGTTGATTTTCTTACGCTCAATTCTTTTGTAAATTAGATGAGCATTGACTATTGAAGTATTTGTGATGAGTTCAAAAGCTACTTTGCAATACCATTTCATTCCTCTGTGTAAAGCTGAATTGTAAGATGCCATCTGATCAGAAACATCAATAAATCCCTGAGCAGAGTTGTATTCAACAATTGTTGAAGGTTTCTGAAGAACTCTACCTTGCTTTGTTGGTACATCCTGCTTTGTTGGTAGGTGCAGCTTTTGTTGTCAGGAAAAGGACATCCCTCTTGTCATGCCATTTTTCTACAATAACGTTGTAATAGTAAAGTAATAGTATGATTTAAAAAACCTGAAACTTACTCATCATCACTTTACAAATAGGCTAGGATTCAAAACATATTTTTTGCATCCCACTTCTTTTCTGGCCCTTCCAGGAAATGTGTTTTACAATTTCATCTCCCAGAATTCCTTGCAAAACTGATGTAAGGAAGCGAGATGGACTCGTTTTCTCCCCATTGACTGGAGTGCTGATATCTGTAATAAAAATATAATTGATAATTTTACTCCAAGTTGTGTTGAAAATGCAAAATTTGATAGGATAACTATATCTCGACTATCCAACATACAACAGTTATTAGGTGCAGTTATTGCGTATTTTGATGATCAAAATATAAAAACTTTGTACTGTGGATCTGTGCAAAGAGCGAGTAAAGGGCCGTTTTTATGTTCTTTGCATAGTGACGCTGGAGTTTCAGGTGAAAATTTCAATTTTGTGAGTGAAAATGACTCGTCCAATCTTCTGCCAATCTGTTAAAGGGGTTTTGAGGCACTCCTCACTTTTTTTTTATTTGTGCAGATAATTTTCAAACTGAAGAGCTGATATGGAATGGAGGGTAAAATTCTAGTGGAAAAGTAGTCAAAATCATCTGCAATATGTAATAAGCCTTGGAAGTTTTGTGTAATATAGGCATCACTGTAAAGAACTCTAGTGGCATTAACAAAATGTTCCAACAAAAGTTTAGCATATTCTCCCATTTCAGTTATTACACATGTTTTCGGAGTTAACAAGATGGTCACTGCAACATAAAGGTACAAAAAATGCTGGTACTTGTCTTCATGAGGATGTTTTTTTATGTTATTGGTCCTAAATACAACAGGAACATTTGTAACTTGGTTGCTTTCCACATCTTCAAGGTGCCTAGGTTTTTGAGCAAAGTCTAATGGGATGTGACAAACAAGGGACAGCAAACAATCAGAAATTTGTATTCTCTGAGAAGGAGATAGTCTGTATTGAAGTGGACCTTTAGTCCACAGAAAAAGGAGAGTGCGCATGACACCTAAGCAAATCAAGTGTATGTGGTTGATGACAAATGATTTGGGAAAATGTATGCCGGAGATTGAAGTCAAGGGGGTGGTTTGAAGTTGGTAATTGCTGTCTGTTCGGTTAATAAATTCATTGTGTGTCCGTTCTTCACAGTCTTTATTGAGAAAAACTCTTCTAGTTTCCAAAGTTTCACCATGCACTTTGCATCTTGTACAAGAACCATAACCCCCATGGGGTATTGTTCCCAACACAAAACTTTTTGCTGGCAAGTTACAACAAAATCCAAGGACAGAAACATCAACCCTTCTCCCAGACTTGGTAACCAAACCAGATTCTACAACATCTTTCAATTCTTCAACAAAGTCTCTTAAAATATAGTGCAAATCTTCTGGTTTTTTGGGGCCAAAATATAATCCAACCGGAAAAACTGTATTCCTCAATGCTGGGATACCCGGGATTGAAAAAAAATTGGATAAACTTCATGCAAACAGGGGCAATCCATCAATATTAAAAAGAAGTTCTGTTGATTGAAAAATCTTAATCAGAGGAGATACAAGAGACAGCAAATCATTGTACACCAACTTACTCATGCACAGAAAATTCTTATAATCTGATGGTTCATGTCTTAATCCACTAAGAAGATTGATATGGGTGAATTTATTCCTCCTATGCAAACATTCCTTTCACCATTGTGTGCATTTTTCCGTTTTCTTCTATGTTTCACAAAGTATTTATTTATTTGACAATTATATACTGCACAATATGTTGGAAGAAATAACAAGCATTGCCCCAAACTACTTCAATCCTAAATTTGGATTACACGTTCTAGAAGTCATGTACTTATGTTCATATTATGAGTATTTTTCCACTGATAATATTGATTTGAAAACTTCAAAACGGAGAGAAGCAGGCTATCTTCTGTGTGAGAATCCATCACGAACTGACAAATATTATAGGGTAGACATAAAGAGTGAATGTGCTCGTCAGGTGTCAGGTATGGGTGAGCAGGCAGAACTGATCAGGCGTACTGTACCTGTCAGGTGACCTGATAGTGTATGGCCGGCTGTAGTATCATTCTAAATCATTGTCAATCAATTTGAATTAAAAATGTGAATCATTTTCAATAACTGGAAATTATTTTAAATGATTTGAAAGTATTAATTTCATGATCAAATCACTTTAAAGCACATCACTTCAATCATTTTAAAATGATTCATAACTCAATGTTCTCAATCATTTAACTGAATGCTACTATCTTCATATTATTTTCATCCTCAGAGTCAATAATTGGATCTGAAACATTGCCACTTGAAAGATTCAAATAGAATTCATGGGAGATTGGTGGTCTATATGGGAATAATGAAAGAATGTTTTTTTTTTCCTTTTTTGCACATAGGGAGTGGGTTATTGTAACATATGTCAGCTTTGAAAGTGGGGTTAGCTGAACCCCAGTAACATTTTTTGTCGTGGACATGAATCACTGTATAGTACTATCACTGTATAACATGTTCAATATCATCAGGGAGATCTTTCAAAAAACTTAAAATGCAGGATGAAATCTCGCATTGGCTCCTCTCTTTGCTAGTGATTCATACCACAGATAGCAGGTCACATCACCATTTTTCACATTGTTAACAATCAAATATTGAACGACCATAGTTGCCTATAGAAAGCAACCGACGTTTGCAAACAGGTAACTTGAGCATTGCTGTAGGCTAGGCGTACACCAGTTAGTCAAGACAAGACAAGACGAGGTTAGTCACGTTTAGTCACAGTACTTCACATAGTTGCTTTTGAAGCAACACACACCGATTAGTCATTGCATTGGTGTGTGCTGCATCATAAGCAGCTATGTGAATTACTGTGACTAAACGTGACTAATGTCGTCTTGTCTTGTCTTGACTAACTGGTGTATGCCACTACGCCTAGCCTTAGTTAAAAGTACAAACAGCTAATTTTAGACAATCCTTTACCTTCTGCTTGTCTCAAAATCTTGTTCAGCTGCTTTTTAATGCTCTTCTTGCTTTTCTTCAAGTGCTGCTTTCTCATCTTCCTCAGCATAGGTGAATTTCAATTTAATTTAATCACATGATGACAGGTGTCTTTTTTGGGTTTTTTATAGATAACTTACTTTCATGGAACGTTTTTGAATATACAGTATTGGGTATCTGACTGGCTCCTGTGTATATCGACAATACATCTTGTAGATTTCTGATAATGTCAAGTGGGAAGGTAAATATCTCTTGCTTGTTCCTTTCCTACAATAATGACTTTCATAACATGGCAGAGAGTCCAAGTGGTTTTTGATAATTTTGACTTTATCTTCAGATATTTTATGAACTGGAGTATGTTTACCTCTCTTATCTGGAGTTGATGCAAATGCTGGAGATCGTTTGTTGAGATACAGTCAATAAAACTTTTGGTGTCTCATCAAATATTTGAGAAAAGCCCTTTTTACATACTTGAATATGTAGACCTCCCAATGGTATATTGTAAATGAAAGTTACCTTACGATTTTTCTGCTTCTCTGGAGTCAATCTCCTTTTTCATCGAGTATGTGTTTTTTCATACCATAAATTGTCCGCGCCTGTGATGAATCTTCTGTAATGGCTCTTTTGCCTCTAGAACCCATTCTTTGTGAAACCCATAGTTCCACGATAATGATCTGTAATACTGGGATCTGACTAGGTTAGACTGGAATCTTCTTTGTACGGACAAACCGACAGCTTTTCAATTCAGCATCCTTCAAATCCTTCAACTGGTCTGTAAGTTCAGACTTAGCCCAAACTAATTCTGCATACTTGTCCGAAATTTGCTCATCTTCCTAGGTACTCATAAATTTATTGTTCTTGTTTCTGATCCTTAGTTGAGATTTAGTTAATCTTTATATAATTATAATTGTAGAAAAAATTCGTTTGTTTGATTAGAAAGTTATACTTTTCTAAAAAAAGAATTAATTTTTGTGACTTATTTATCATGATTTTCTACTTCAAAAGACCTTCAAAGAAACTTTTTTCAATGATATTTCAATTTTTTTTCGGGCGAGGACCCCCGGACCCCCTGTAAGTATTTCATGGCTTCCTCCACAGAAATTACTTCTGAATTCACCCCTGATATGTAGCCTACAAGCTAAAATTTTCACTCAATAGAATAATAGAAAATGGTTATAAATATTTTTTAATTCTTGACAATAAATTTTGAAGTTATAAATTTTTTTAAATTCTTGACAATAAATTTTGAAGTTGAGTAAGTCCAAGAAATTGAAAAAGATTCAGCAACATTTTCAAATTCTTCTGAGAAATTGTAATATGTAGCTGCAGAGTAGCAGGTACATATTGAGTCCATTATCTACCATTAGCATTCTCAGATAAGATCATTTAGACATAATGATAATATTTATTTTGGGATGATTTTTTTTGTGTAGCAATCATTCAAAAATTGGGATAGCATTACCGGTATACTTATTTCATTTCAGCACTAAAAATGATTTTTTTTAAATCTTCAATTAGCTTTTCAGTACATTTATGAATTTCCACTACCATTCTGTTTCACATGTTTTTTATGTTCATTTTCCATTTTCAACTCATAGGCTACTAAAACACGAAGTTTTG
Organism: Laodelphax striatellus; assembly: GCA_017141395.1. Taxonomy (NCBI): domain Eukaryota; kingdom Metazoa; phylum Arthropoda; class Insecta; order Hemiptera; family Delphacidae; genus Laodelphax; species Laodelphax striatellus. The sequence continues at coordinate 25,651,580 of CM029532.1, read as the reverse complement.
GGGGGAATTTATATCCAATAATGAGAAATAGAGTATTGAGTATAGTAGTTTGATTATCAGATAGTACCTGGTGTACCATACAAATTTAGCAAATCCACCACTACTTCCATGTTTTAGTTTGCGCGGGGGGGTGGGGGATAAGGGGGTTTGCTGGGGGGGGGGGTTTGGTGCGCCATGCGCTCTAGGGGGGGTGAGCACCCCTGTTCAAGCAATCTAAATAAAAATGAAATATGCTTTTTAGAAATGGGTAAAAGGGGATAAGTCACAGAGTCACAGTTATTCTCATTCACATTTCTGCGTAAAAGGGAATATATGTTGACTTTTTACCCACCTTTTAACCTTTTACCCACACAAACTTATCTACTAAATACTTATTACAATATTCACAAGGGTAATACAGCTGTTCTAGTAGTGTATTGACTTATTGCCTTATACCCAAAGATAAAGCTGTCCAATAAAAAAAAAATTGACTTATTCCCTTTTACCCAGAGACCGTCCATTTGTACTCAAATGAAATTTCTATGGGGATACGCCGCATTGAGTCATTTCTGAAGTACTTTGAAAGTGATTGAAAATTTTCTAATTTTATCTAAACAGAGCCGACTAATTTAAAACCACTGACAATTATTTTCAAGCACTTCCAAATTATTTCCTTGCTACTTGGGCGATCTATTCAATGTGATCATGTTATAGGGTGGCTATTGTCAGGGTGCAAACCCAATTTAATCATTTTCTAGGATAGAAATGAATGGAACGAGAAATTCGTAGTACTTACATGTTTATTCTCTGTATTCCATTTCTCTGTATTTCATACATTTTCTATTTAATTTTTTATTTGTCACAATGAAATTGAGTATTCTGATCAATAATAATTGACTGTAAACAGGTTATGCAGACGATTGTTTATTTCATAGACAGATTATTTGGTTGAATGCTAGCCAGCCGGCATCCACTTGTTATCAGTCAGCTGTTATCTCTGTCACTTTGATTCTCACATAATTGTTTCTTCTGTTAATGTTTATTTGAATGTATTCCTATATTTCAACCTGCTGAAAAATCTGCTCATTATAATTCCCTCAAGATTTTCTTAATTTAAATTGATTTATTAATGTGTTTGCTGCTATGGCACACTTGTATGATTTTTGAATCAGTGTCAACGTCCTATTGGACAATTCAGATTTCCTGATCGCCTATCGGTGAATTTTCTTTGACGTCACCTTCTTCTCCAAAATTGAAATTGCTTCTCAATTTCCGGGAAGAAGAGACGATGAGAAGCTAATGGCTTATTGTTAGAACCAGAGGTCCGTTCTATGCCTCTTAAGTGTTAATTGTTAACTGTTTTTTAAATGTCTCACTAAATGTGCTGATTTAAACGTAAATTTAATTCCCCTGTCATGGAAAGTTCATATGATTGCCATGCTTAATTATTAAATTCGGGTATTTGTCAAAACTCGAGGTGGAAACTCATTTGCCATTCAAGGAGCCGACCACGTGAGCCCGAAAATTGCCAGAAATAGCAATGTCTTCTCTTTTATCCAATTGATCAATCCATTGAAAAGTTCTGCCATCCAATCTTGCATACTGGAGAAAAATCCAGGTGAATGAGTTTCTTCCAACATTCTTCTCTGACTCCATCTCCCTCTAATGATGGGACTGGATATTTCTGCTCTGATCCCGTTAAACTGGGAGAACATATTCACTTTATCATCTATTCGAGATCTGTCAGGAAGGAATGGAGACCCAGAAATAACATCTAGATAGACTGATGATGATACCTCTATATAAAAGATAGACCATTCATCATCAGATTCAATGCATTTGGTATTTTTAAGCACATTTGAGAATTCTGGTACGACTCCCTCCACTACTCCACATTTGACTCCTAAACCATTCTTACAGACCAGAGAGGTGATTGTGCATCCTGTCAGCTCTTTAACTGGATAAATTCTAAATTTCCACATTTTGTGTTGAACCTCAAGATTCTCAGAAGCTTCCTGGAGGAAATACATCACACTATAATTAGGAGGTTCTCCTCTTGATGCCAGAGCCCAAATAGCCTTTTTGCTTCTACATATGTCCATGAGGATTTTCTGCAATTCTTGAGTGGTTTGATCCGCATAATATCTAAAAAGCCATTGCAATTCTGCTTTTCCATATACTGAACCGTCCACCAGTTCTCCGAGAGGTTGTTGAAAATCCTCTGCGACTCTCTTTCTCGCTTGATAAGGTTGTGAAACAAACCAAGGAGCCATCAATGATTCACCCGAATATAAAGTAACTCCTATATAAAATCCTCCTGCAGTCTGGAATATTGATTTGCCCAATTGTACATCTCATATCCCTGATGATGGAGAGGGCCATTTCTTGAACCAAAATGACCAATGATTCTCCGGAATAGAAACATGAACAGGGGAATCTGATTTCAGATCTCCATTCCAACTAATCAATCCTGCATATCTTCCATCTGCAATAAATGGACATTCTGAGCCTATGGTCATAGGGTTGAAAATGAGCATTCCTTTGTCCAATCGGCATCTCCCTGAGGATCTAAGACATCCGGGTTCATGGACAGGGTACGTCAGTTGTCCATGTTTGTTAAACTGAGCACTGACCACTCTATAAGATCCTGACTGCTCCTTGTGATAATCCGGACTCCACCATTGGCATTTGAAAAGGGAGTCTAAGGAAGGATTATATACTGTCATCCCTGAGATGCCACCTTCTATCAACTTCAATGCATAGTCTGAGTCTATGGAAAGAGGGTCATCTATGACTAATGAGAACACTGGACTTTTTGAGCAAGCTGTCATAAATGCTCCACATGCACATTTCAACTTCCATTCTTCCTTTTGATAAAATACAGCCAGGGTTTCAAGATAGACCATGTCAATTTTGTAGAGATGCACCACTGCGGATATTGGTTTCTCTTTCAATTCATGAGGGGAGTCACAATCGTCAGGAGGGAGAATGGGAATATGGTGAGGGTTGTCACTGGTATTGTACCACTTAAATGTCAGACTTTTAAATTTGTCACTCGTCTTTGATAAACAGGGGTGAAAGATCAGGAGTACTAGAATTGTGAATGTCAGATCCATTGCGAATTGGAGATAACAGTTCTTCTCTGGTTTTGGATGCAATGATACCATCATCTACATACAAAATGCTGCCATCAATTCTACAGATTGTGAGTGCGCGGGTTTTTCATTATTGGCCAATAATGTGAGTGAGAATTCAAATTTATTACAAATCGCTACGGCATATTTGCGCTGGCATATCAGCTTGTGAAAACTTTCTACGCCATACTTTAGCTGAGTCAAAAAGGCACTTAGGCAAAGCTATCTTATTCAAAATTAAATCAATCAGTTTATTCAAGAACTTTATTAAAAATTCAATATTTCTAAATTCATTTCAAATTATCAAAATTCATTGCTGTAAATTTACTTATTATTCTGATTTTTTGCAATTATTTGTACAATAAATCTCATTTATCTTATTTTGTAGTTAGTCAATCAAACCTGATCGACTCTGGCTGTGGCCTATCGGCGCCCCACAGAAGTGACATAATTATTTTCAACATTTAATATTTACTATACTGTATTTCTTCTACTGTATTTATGTTATATTACATTTTCATGAAATTTGAAGTCAATCACTCTTATAGTGATCTATGACTTATAATATTCCCCGACCTCTGTCGGCGGAAATTGTTCAAGTTATTTATAGTATATTCACCGACCGTTGTCGGCAGAATTCAGTCAATCAATCTCTCTTTTTAATTATATTTTATTCTGCCTTCATCTGAACTAATGAAGGAAATTTATGCAAATATCCTAATTGCAAAAATAATATCCTGATTTGTCCGGATGTGCGTAGATCAATTGAGTTCATCTCTATTGAATTTCTTAGTGTGAGTTTTGAGTTGAGTGTAGCACCAGCACTTGTGGAAATATTTTACTACCGACTGTGGCACCCGGCTGATGATTCAAATAAAATTTATAAATATTCCAGTGCATACGTGCTCACACACAACCCGAATCTGACACTATCAAAGGACAAGATGAGAGTGAGAGAGATAACAATTTGTAAAATGTAATATAACATAAATACAGTAGAAGAAATACAGTATAGTAAATATTAAATGTTGAAAATAATTATGTCTCTGGGCAGCCCATTTGTTAATCTGAGCCTAAGTGATAAGATAATGAATATGCTGCAACACTAGTCTTAGTGTAGACTATATTCACTTGTTCTGATAATCACTTGTTTTTACAACAACTCGTATAATTCTGTGGTGCTCGGGCAAAGAGGTATATGTCATTTTTTTGCAAGTTTTGGTAAATTGAAAAACAAAGTTTGGCATGTTCCTGAAAATCAGAATTTCATTGAGCATGAATTTTCAACGGTTAATAGAATTATTCATTTTGTTTTTTATCAGACTACAATAATATTGTGAGGAAAAAATTAATATTACTTTTATAATTAATGAAAAATTGAAATATTGTACGACTTATACCCAATTGCACAACTTTTTATTGACATATACCCCTTATCACACAGATTACAGGATTCAATAAATGTCAGGTTTATTCTAAAATCAATAAAAATTGTTGATATAATGAGCTACTATATTGTTTGTCTCTATACATTTCCTTGGAAATACTATGTATTGAAAGATATGAATAATTGAAAAATAACTGTCATAGTCAAATACCAATATAAAACTGAAATAAAAGTCAATCGGTCTATTCCACATCTTCTTCAATAGCAACTTCGTCAGGTAACACATCTCTTATCTCTGCAGTACGTAATTCCTTATAAAAATTGTGAAACACATCAGGAATCAAAGGCAATAGATCAAGAAGATCCTTCTTCTTAGCAGATGAAACAGGATTAGTATCCTTGTATGCCAAGGTAGGCTGCAAGTTGTCTTTGCCATAGCCTTGTCTGAATAGGGAAATTGTTTCAAATGGAAAGTTTCTATCCAATGTCTCTTTATAGTACACAACAGGTGAGTTCTTCGGGTAAGTTGCACAAAGTCAAGGTCTCACAGAGACAAGGTGTTGTTTTTAAACGATAGCAGTGTCATAGAGACAAGGTTTCGTAGAAGCAAGTAGTTATAAAAGGAGCAGTGTCACAGAAGCAAGGTCTCATACAGACAAGGTGCCAGTTTTAAAATAATGTGCAGTTTCACTGAGGCAAGGTTTCACAGAGGCAAGGTGCTGTTTTTAAATAGCAGTGTCATACAGTCAAGGTCTCACAGAAGCAAGGTCGTGTGGCGTGTTGCCTACATATAAACATGAAGGCGTTCCATTTGTTTTGATAATTGAACGTCTGGGATTGATTAGATTTAGGCTGAAACCGTCGGGAAAAAGTGCCGACGGACATTTTCGAAAAGTGACCCCCTTTTCCTATAACCGCGAAAAACCCCATTATTTTTTGTGAAATTTTGATTTTTTTTATTGCTTTAAATGGAAGAGGAAGCGATTCTCTACAGGTTTGTATTGTTTTATTTAATTTTTGGACAATTTTAGGGTACTGGGGGCTGAAAAAGTCAACTTTTTCAGCTTAGAGATATTTGAAAAATTTCAAATGCCAATCGATTCAGTTTTTCAAAGAGATTTTTTCGTTTTTTGAAGTTTGCTATATTTTTGATAGATACAGGTTGGTGCGCGAAATAGTGGTCAATTTCTGAAAATTTTTGTCTGAAGGAAATTTTCGGTTTTCTCGACGGGAAATGGTAGAGAAAGTGAGTAGGTGACTTTTTTGAGATTTGAACTTTTTCGGGCGATTGGGGGGTGAGTGGGGGTAAAAATTCTCGACTTTTTAAATATTTGAATTTTTGAAAAATTCTTTTTTTCATTGTATAGAGCGTCAAAAGCTGATTCGAATGGTATATGGGAAAGTTCTCAGATGAAAATTTGAGCCGCCATATTGGAAAAAAGCCTCTCCTTTATAAATTATTGAATGAAAATTTTTTTGCACTTTCTCACATTTATGTAAAAGTTAACTCCATTTGGATTAGATTCTGAGAAAATCACGTTTCTTGATTCAAAATGGCGGAATCTAGAGGGGGTATTTGATAGGGGGGGAAGGGGGTGAATCAAAGTATTTATATTTTCGAAAAATGCTTTTTTGCATCGGATAGAGCTCCAAAAACTGTGTTGAACATTTTTTTAAAATCACGCGGAAAAAGTTAGGGGTGAAAAATCGATTTCTCATGAAAATTGGTGGAAATTTAGAGCACAGTGGGAAATCAACTTTATTGTTTGATACAAATTTCGACTTTTTCCGATACAATGCTTCAAATTATGAAATCAATACTCTCCAGCTACTCCCTCGACAAAGCTGCCTGGATGCAATACCCAGTTAAGAATTAAAAAGTATCACATGGCTGGCTATCTAAATAAAAAATATAATTTGCAGTATTGTTGAACAGCCGATCAATATACTTTCTCCAACATTTTCTAAATTTTTTTTATTCTTCTTCTCCAACTTTTTCTTCTTCTACTACTTCTTCTTCTTCTTCTTCTTCTTCTTCTTCTTGTTCTTTTTTTTCTCCTCCTTCTTCTTCTTCTCCTTCTTCTTCCTCCTCTTCTTCTTCTTCTCCTCCTTCTTCTTCTTCTTCTTCTTCTTCTTCTTCTTCTTCTTCTTCTTCTTCTTCTTCTTTTCTTCTTCTTCTTCTTCTTCTTCTTCTTCTTCTTCTTCTTCTTCTTCTTCTTCTTCCTTTCCTTTTCTTCTTCTTCTACTTCTTCCTTATCCTTTTCTTCTTCTTCTACTTCTTCCTTTTCCTTTTCTTCTTCTTCTAGAAGAAATAATAATGAAAGCTAGAAGGAAATAGGAAATTAAAATAAGATATTGAAATAATCTTCGATTTATAAAGGTAGAAGTCATTTAGTGTATTTTCATCAACTATATGAAATAATCGTAATAGTTTATTGAACGATATTCCTAATTAATGATGCAGGATGTAAACCAGACTGAAAAGCAAATATTGGCCACCGCCGAAGGAATGCAATATGCAAACAGTGTCATGAATCATAGAATTCTTCTTTATCAGATATCAATCAGGCAGAGTATCTGCGTCATGCTACCTAAATAATGGATGGTCAGCTACAAGAAAAATTTTTTAAGGGACGAGATTAATTTATTTACACTGAACACTTACTTGGAGACATGATTTGTGTTTACGTTTATTTAAAAAAATACAGTGCAATACAATACCTTTCAAATTTTCAAATACTGTACTAGTTAAAGAAGGGATGAGAATTCTTCTTATTCTTCATCGTCTTTGTCTTCAGAACAAGGAGTAGTAGTAGGAGACAGAAAATTAAGAAGAAGAAGAAGAAGCAGGAGACAGAGGAATAATTAGAAGAAGAAGAAGAAGAGAATAAGAGAAACAGTAAAATGATATAGAGAATCAGGCGAAGAAGAAGAAGAAGTAGCAGGAGACAGAAGAATAATTAGAAGAAGAAGAAGAGAATGAGATAAACAGTAGAAGGATTTTTCTTTTCTTTTACTGTTTCTCTCATTCTCGTACCTTCTTTTTCTTCGCCTCCTGTCTCCTGCTACTTCTTTTTTGCCTGATTTTCTATATCCTTCTACTGTTTTCTTTATTCTCATTCCTTCTTTTTCTTCTTATTTTTCTCCTGCCTCCCACTACGTCTTCTTCTTCGCCTGATTTAAAAAACCCTTTCAATTTTTCTCTTATTCTCATTCCTTCTTTTTCTTCTTTCCCTGTCTCCTACTACTCCTTCCTTTTTGACCGATTTTCTATATCCTTTTAATGTTTCTTCTTCTTCTTCTTCTTCTTCTTCTTCTTCTTCTTCTTCTTCTTCTTCTTCTTCTTCTTCTTCTTCTTCTAATTCTTCTTCTGAATCCTACTCCTACTTAATATAATTATTATGTTCTTCTCATATTCAATGCATATTCAATGGCAAGAATATACTCAAGTATGTAATAGAAATGTTAATTACTGCATTACTGTATCAAATAAATCATACCTGATTGAATATAGCTATGAAGAAACATGTGAAAAATATGATTCCAAGCTCAGAAATGCTAAAAAATGCTTAAATTATCATTTTTAACAAAAATAAAATGAGAACTCAAAGATTAGTACATTGTCTAGGTAGGAGATACGGATATTACTCTATTTTGATTCCAAACTAGCATCGATTTTGAAAAATGCTTATAATTTTGTAAATTTGGACAGATTGATTTGAAAATTCAGGGAAATGTTAATGGTATGAAGAGAAACGTCCATGATTTTTTGTAGAATTCTCCTATGACTCCTTCCCCTTCCTAAAACGAAAAACGATATTGAGGTTGAGATGCTAGGCGGGAATTCTCAAAGTTCGCGCTTCGTTCAGCTGCCGCGCGCCAAGGAACTCGATTGGATCATATTGCTCGCGATAACAACACTATTGGTTAGCTTCTAAACCGATATGCATAATTGCATAATTATAACTTAATTATTTACATCTCTCTATAAAAGTGGCAGCCGTAGATAAAACCTACTTGATATTCTATATAATTCTACTATTAATTCTCTTAATCTCATTTTTTCTTCTTCTTCTTTTCCTTTTTCTCCTTCTTCTTCTTCTTCTTCTGTTCCTTCTCTCTCTGGGAAATGTGAAAATTTTCAGCGTCCCAAAACTTTGATCGTTCATTCCTCAGCTCCAGATAATTTTCAAAATGTAAGACAATGAGACGTGAACTAACAAAATCGGTTGAGAAACCACGGAGGAGTTCCGTTTACTGAAAATATGTTCGCCTTCTAATAATATAGAAGATAGAAGATGATTTAATATAGCAGACGTTCAATTTATTAAAACAAATGGAACGCCTTCATGTTCATATGTAGGCAACACGCCACACGACCTTGCTTCTGTGAGACCTTGACTGTATGACACTGCTATTTAAAAACAGCACCTTGCCTCTGTGAAACCTTGACTCAGTGAAACTGCACATAATTTTAAAACTGTCACCTTGTCTGAGTGAGACCTTGCTTCTGTGACACTGCTCCTTTTTGAACTACTTGCTTCTACGAAACCTTGTCTCTATGACACTGCTTTCGTTTAAAAACAACACCTTGTCTCTGTGAGACCTTGACTCTGTGCAACATCCCCAGTTCTTCTCATATTTCAACCACTTAACATTCTTCCACACAAACTTCTGCCCGTTATCATTCAGTTTTTTCATTTGTAGAGCATTTTTATACAGGCTTGAGTAATCATAAAAATTTGAAATTGTCATATCATGCACAATGAAGGGATGACCTTTACCTGTTTGTCTAACAAGTTGTTTCCAGTCATGTGGGTGAAATATTTGCACTTCTTTACTATTTTTCTTTTTTTCTTCTCAATTTGAGCATGTATGGAGTCACACTCCTTATGAGTATGACCCGGAACTAAGAATTTGTGTTCAATAACTTTCAAAGTGTCATGGTTCTTTAAAACGGAAAGACACATTGCAACCATGTACTTGTTCCTATTTTGTCCTCCGCAATTGTCAGAGTACATAATTACATGTGTGATATTAGATGGAAGGCTATTGAAATAAGTTGACACACATGAAGAGATCTCATTGGCACCTCTACGGCCATCTGGTTCTGCCCACATGTAGCAGTGAGCCTGCCACTTCTTACATTCATACACAGTCAAATTGTAAGTCCATAATAATCTTTTATAGAACACTACTCCACTGTTGAGCAGAGGAGTGGGCAAACATTGTTGGAGATCAAGAGAAATTACGGACATGTATTCATTTTCTTCTGCTGTTGTCTTGTCTATTTTTTTGGAATCATAAGCTTCCTCTGAACGTCTGTGGTGTTCATCTTGCTCCTTCTGTATACGATTTCTGTCTTCTCCTGATGCCAAAGTTAATTGCATTTTCAATTTATCACATACATGACAAGTATCGATTTTGGGATTCTTAATAGAAATGTTTTGTTCATGAAATATTTTTTCATACACACTACAACTAACTGGTGTCTCTGTTGTTTTACAGTATCCCTGATACAGCAGTGCTAGGGTATAATGAGATGGTAAATATTTTTTTTTTCTGAGTGACGTCTTGAGTAATGACTTTCGTATGAAGGGATTGAGAGTATGTGCTGTTTTGCTTGTTCCATCACAATATCAGGTAATTTATTCTTTGGGGTGTGTCTACCTCTTTTGTTGGTGGGAGTTATACCTGATGTTGAAGATTGACTCTTCTCAATGGCATTTGTGATAAATTTATTAGACAAATCAAAGGTAGCCATGAAACATTTCTTACAAATTCTACATAGATCACCATTGATTCTTAAATGATAATTATAATTATTGACAAGTCTATTAAAATCTCGCTTTGGGTTGACTGTCCTTCCGTTGAGTAAGTTTTTTAGAACTGGTGATCAAACTAGATACATATGCTACTTGTTTGGAATGATCTCATAACCCCCAGAAACTATTGAAAAGTTCATTCCTGTCATCATCTAAAAATCTATCTTCACATTTCATTCTACATTTATTGAGTTTTCTACACTCACACCTCTTTATAACTTTTCCTGTCTCAGTCACATATTCTCTACCAGTATTCCTTTTTTCCTTTCTTTGTCTTCTTACTGCTTGTGATCTACCTTTATTACTCTGTCTTTGTCTTCGAATACCAACTGCATTACTGCTTACCTCTTCAAAATTCGCAATAGGTAAATTTGTCACAGATAATAGAAGTTCAAATCGTGTTGAGCTCATTACTTCTGGGATGATATTCTTATAGATTTGTTTCTGACTCCAATATGATCTCATTGATGGCATTTTAAACTGCCCCATAAACATCACAATTCCAAGAAATTTTCTCATTTCTGCTGCATTGGTATCAATCCATTTCTTGATTCTAGCAAACTTTTTTGTTGAAGCAGCAAGTTTGGTATGTGCATAGCGGTTTGTTTCTTTCACAAGAAACTCAATTATCCTGTCATCAATCATGAGATTAAAAAAATCATTCGGGCTGTCATCAATCATAAAATCGTATAAATCAGGATTAATACCAATAACGTCGTTATTAGGATTGAATTGGAATTTTGGTATCCTATTTTCATCCACATCACCCCACACATTATTTGAAGGGATCAAAATCAAAATAATCTATACCATCCACATTCATCACAACATCAGGCTCACTGTCATCTGTTATTTCTCTTGTGTCATGCAAATCTACACCACTTACATTCATTGGTGTTGGGAAAAGTTGTGCTGTAGTGGAAGATGTAGATGGAATATCATAGAAAGATGAAGATACAATTGGATGTGCAGCAGAAGATGTAGACGGAATAGCAGAGAAGGATGATGTAGTTGCAGAAGGACTTGCAGTGAGTAGTGAAGCAGTGGTTTCATTTTCTTTTGTTGATTGTGCTGACAAATTAGAAGAATTCAATGTTTGAGCTAGATTTGGATTACTCCCTAACAGAACAGAACCAATTGTGTTGATGTCTTCAGTTTCAGATTCACTGGAATAAGAGTCACTTGCAGGAGCATACTCAGGATCATTATCAGAATCATAGCCAATGAGGCTTTCGCAAGAGTCTCCATTTAATAATTCATACAATTCTTGATCACTCAGTCTGTCACTCATAATTCTATGAAAAACCAAATAAAACTTTGTCACTTACGAGTAGATAAAACACTCATGAGACATGAAACTTTTTGTACTGGCCTAGAAAACTGTAGACGTGTAACTATGCAAGCAGATCACTTGGTCGTATTCATTATGACACATAACCACATTAAAAACAGCTGGAGAATACAATTCTAGAAGTCACTGTTGCCAATCTAACATTATTATCGTATAATAATCATAAAATGAAATACACTAAAACTAATTTATTATTAATTAATTAATAATTGAGTTGATTATGGTCAAATTTTATTAGGAAAATTGAAACTCACACAAAAAACTCAAATTATAGAAATTTCCTGGGTTAACTGCAGATCCTAGCTCGTTGGGTTATGCTCTTTCGTATGTCCATAAGAAACAATAGTAAATGAGGGGCCTAGATGGCATCAGAACCCGAGAAAAAAACTCTTGTCTGAGGAGTGCTTGTGGGTCTCAAACCCTATTTGAATGAGAAAAGTTGAGGGGCTGAAGTGACCCTCAAAACCGCGAACGTGTTAATTACAGCCTTGATGTTTGCATCAAACGACTGTTCCATTCTTATAAATGGTATAGACTGATACCTATTTCCAAGCACAAAACACTTTCATTAATTTGTTGTAATCAACAGTTCTTTAGTTCCAGAATAATCCAATTATTGTTTATTTACTGATGAAAACTTCAAATGAAAAAATGTTCTCTTATGTACAGTATCATAAAACTTTGACCTCATTCAAGATTCATGCAAACTTATTACCAACGACTTGGAAGGTTCTAAATCCGAGAATGAATCTTTAAAACATGTCTTAATTCATGCAATTTTTATTATACAGGGTGTTTCAGAACTCCCTACCAATACTCTAGGGCATTGTTCCTGGGTAAAAACCATATCTAAATATCATACTTAAATTGTCCAGAAGTCCTTAGTTACTCACACAGCTGCCATTTTGTTTTTTTCACTTATTATTTTTTATCTCAATAATGGTGAAACATGGAATTGAAACTTTGCACCAACATTCATGACAACGTTTTTTTTTGAGGGTGATGCCCACATGAGCTTTAGGCTTGTGCGTGGGTAATGAGAGGGGTGATGATGAGAGATGACGACTGTTGTTAGGCAGTCGGGACCGACGGCTTTTCGTCTCCGAAAGACGGGAGTGGCCGTTTCTGTCAAAATCCGTTCCGGCAACTGTATTCGATCTTGGAACCTTTGGATTATCAGACAGGCGGTTATCGCCCTCGGCTACGGACCACTCCAAAGCTAACTAGACAAAGCTACAAAAAAATTATGACAATTTTTCAAATCCATAAAACAAAATGGCGGCCGTTTAAAATTTTGTTTCTTGAATAACTCGGAAACCGTTGATGATACGAAAATTTTACAAGAATAACTTTTTTTAGTAAATTTAATTACAAATCGATAGAAACCTTATTTGTCAAGATGGACCAATAATGACTGAGATGTGATAGGTGACCGCTGGAGGCTGGTTGCAGTGCATCCTGGGCTTGCGGCTAAAGTCTGCTACAACAATGCAACAGTCTCTGTCTGCTTTGCATGTTATTTTCTAGCGATTTAAGATTATTTTGTGTGAATTTCAAAGACAGTAAAAAGGAGTGCAAGTAACCTCCAACAAATCACCTATCAAAAATTATCATAATTTTTTTGTAGCTTTGTCTAGTTGTCATGAATGTTGGTGCATAGTTTCAATTCCATATGTTTCACCATTGTTGAGATAAAAAATAATAAGTGAAAAAAACAAAATGGCAGCTGTGTGAGTAACTAAGGACTTCTGGCCAATTTAAATATGATATTTAGATATGGTTTTTACCCAGGAACAATGCCCTAGAGCTAGAGTATTGGTAGGGAGTTCTGAAACACTCTGTATATATTATCATTGAATTCTTTTTGGTATTTCAAATTTATTGAAGGGCTCTCTTCATCTGAATTATAATGATTCTGATGGTACAGTATGGTATCAAAAATGTTTATATAAGAGATTGTATAATATTCAATGAATTTTTGAAGCTTGAGATAGAAGCATAATGATGAGGCAGATGATATTCTCTTCTATACTGTAATCTTTTAATATTACATTATATTTCAATTTATTAATATTAATACTTTAATACTCAATCTTCCAAATTAACTATGTAATATACCTTCTATATTATGATACTAGTTACTATGTATTCCAAAATGCGTGTCCAATTCCCATTTTTTGAAAATATGTTCACAATTTCACATTCAACACTGTTCTGATAATATTACTCTCTTGATTGGTTGTTCTGATAAGTTTTGCAAACTCTTAATTCATTCTTGTACAATTCATTTCAATTTAAAAAAAATTTCAAAATACATTGGAAAATATATTGAGATTTTATTCTTGATTGATTAATTATAATCTTGAAAGATTATTCTTGCTACATTTTATTATCCTCATACTGCCAAGTTGTTTGAAGCATAAGATTTTTCATTGATCTCCATTAATGCGTAATGTATTTATTTGTGACTAGTTGAATATTTTCATTTCTCAATACATTTTATTCATTGATACTCTGTACTTTGTGATTCTATTGTATCTTATGTTTATAATTTACTGTATATTGATTGCCTGTTGTGATAAGTTTTGCAAACTCTCAATTCATTCTTGTACAATTAACATTCTTAAAAATTGACTATTGTGAATATGTTTTGTTTTGTCAGTAAAGATCATTTAAATTTTCAAAATAAAATATTTAAAATGCTAGGCCTATTATAGTAGCCCTCACCGCATACAAGGGGTGTATGTAATAAAATATTTTGTCTTTACTAATTCATTTTTCTCGCGGCACGTTGCACGAAAGACGATTAAATGAAATTTTAATGACTGTGAAATGATGCTTTAGTTCAATGGAAATTATTTGGTTCCAAAAAGAACAATTATCTAGAAAGATGAAGACGTTTAAGCTAACCGCATAGGCTAGGATATTTCATCACACGATTGCTAAGAATTGAACCTCACTAATTTCATAGATCATGTCTACTGTATCAGAACACGGAACTGAAAACTTGGTTGTGGGTGTGTGAAATCTCTCATTCCAAAAATAAATCAAAATTATAATATTATTGTGATGGTTGAATTATGACTAAGAATTTAGAATTAAATTGTTCTAGATTCTAGATTATTTTCTCAACTTCAAAACCAGCTATTAATCAAATTTCAGTCTTGCTTGTTTGTGACCGTTCTATTGATGTAAAATACTAATATGATCCTCTGTGCAACAGAAAAAACCTAAACTTTCAGAGGTCGAATCATCCGACATCAAGCTCCTTATTAAATCGCCTTTCGTGCAGACGACCGCTTATCAAATTGATTCAATCCAAATGACTTGTCAACTCATTAAAACCAACTAAGCTTACAATGGAATGAAGTGCAGTAAAGGAGTTGATTGTCTTGATAGTTTATTAAATCTGTGAACAGGATTTCTGTATTAATGTTATGACACTTAATATTTTTCAGTCTTATCGCGGAAAGCTTGAATTCTGAACATCAAAATTCAAATAATCTACGAAAATTCCAAATCAAATTATGAAAACTACTTGAATATGGAGTAGACAACAAGATTCGAAGTAAAACTCAAACACAACAAACTTATTTTCTAAGGCCAAAAGTAAACAAGTATGGAAAAATCCTATAGAAATTATGTCTGTGAAACAAACCTGAATTTGAGTACAGTATTAACAAATAGTTGCAATGTTATCGTGAATTGAAAATTAATAATTGAATCATATTGGAAATTTAAAACCATTTATTAATTAATTTTGAATAGTACTGTTCAATAAATCTGGAAATGAAATTATTTTGAATCTTTTATTAAAGTTCCTGGCTCGTCATAGTTTAGTTGCTAAAATAGGTGTTAAAAATTATATTATTAAGATCTTGGCATTTGCCATGAACAAATCCATGAAAAGCTCCCAACTGACCAATTGTGGATTTAGATATTCAAAACAACATGAAATTAATAATCGTGTGATTTCCTATTCATTGCCAATTGGAAGTGAAAATTAAGAATAAACTCGTCACTTCTGATTGACATTGATATAAGGAAATCACCGGTTACATAAAGTCAGTGGTATTCAAGAACTGGGCATTTGGATAATGCACCCTCTGGTTACATTTATATCAGTGTCTATTATCATGTTTGCAACCTGTATTTTCTCTAGAATATCTTCAAATGTCAAAATAAACCAATAACACAGTAAAATAGTACATTTTATCCTGCATGAAATGGGGTAGTCGGTTTCTTTTTCATGTCGGGTAGTCGGTCATTTTTCACGGTTTTTGGCGGTGATCCGGAAGCTTTTCAAGGTAGAAAATTTGGATTTAACATCCCAGGACTATTGTCATATACCGGTACTGTACAATCAAAAACCGACTAACCAATTCATACAAGGTGAACCCTACTTTTTGTGACATTTTTACTGGGCTATAACTAACTATAGCAGGAGCCAATTAACTTGTCATAAATCAGCTGATCCAGTAATAATTAAACAGTGATTTCGACAGAATAATCAAAAGGCTTGAAAGTCTTAAAGACCTTTAAAGTCTTTAAAAGACCTTTTTAAAGAAGACCTTTCAAAGAATAACTTTTTAAAAGACCTTTTCAATAATCTGCGAGATTCAGCATTTGTAGGTTAAGTATTGTGATATTGCTCTTTGAGACAGCTGATTTCTGACAAGTTGAATTGGATCCTGCTATAGAGCTCTTATTGATGTGAGCTCTAATATTGATGTTAAGCTAATTTCCAATGTGGAATAGTGTGAGTGTTGAGCGAATGCGCTGACCAAATGTTTTCCAGAAGCAACAGCAAATGAGCCCTGTGAGCTGAGGAACTCGCTTGTTATCTTCTATATCTGGGGCCTGTTGCATGGGAAAATACAAGCTATAGTCTGTGCAAACCTTAGATTGCAGTGTTTATGCATGGGGCGCAGTGTTGCCGGATTGCACAGTAGCACAGAAAAGAAGAGAAATCTTCTCTTCTTTTCTGTGACAGTAGCCAGCAAAGCCAACTCGGAGGAGTAAGTATTCAAAACTTGACATTCTATGCAGTCGGTACCAAATTTTGCCGCTATTACTAGGTAGCGCTAGTCAAGTCTGCACTGACATTCTGATAGGGATTTAAAACTTTTTTTGTATTTTTGTTATTTTTTGTTCTTTCGATTGATTTTTTGCTCCATAGCCTACGGTATTTCAATCATACTGTAAAGCACAAATAAATTTATTGTTTAACTGAAACTACCTTCGGCTCTTGATATACGACCGGAATCTGACAACGTCCCATATCTCTATAGCCAGGTGTTGACTGACTGATTGATAGAAAAGATTTTGTACTTGCCGACATCGTAGGGGGTGTCAGTATACATTTATAAATTTATATTATATAAATTTCTCAACTTTTTAGTTTGACTATTGACGGTGCTGGCGGTCGGATTTTCGGGTCCAGCTTGCAAAAGTAGCTCGATTCAAGAAATAAAATTTCTACCGGGTCAGCAGGGGGGGTCCGGGGGGGGGTCATTTTTAGATTTTTCAGTTTTTGGACAAAATTTGCCAAATTTTCGAGTGTCATTTTGGAATGGTTGTTGATATTTTAGTGCGGTTTTCGGGTGCGGGATTGTATCGCTGGCCGCCAGAGACCCGATTGTCATGATTGGCGACCCTCTAGAAAACCCAGGGGGGGCCCTGGGGGGGTAGGTCGAATTTGGCCAAATTTGGCCACTCATGAAATGGCCTGTATCTTTTTTTTTGGCACCTTGAAAATGTCGACACCTACACCATTGGATTCAGCTTGAAAAGTTGGTCTAGGAAAGTCTGTATCCTTTGGATACAGGCTTCCGGTTTTTTGAGCCCCTATCTTTGAAAATAAAGGGAAAAACCGGCTATTTATGTTTTTCCGTTTTCTTGCTCTGGTGTGTTTATTTTTCAACAAAAGTGTATGCTCTTGTATATCATTGTAATCAGCTCGACGAGCCTGAAGCAGCCATGTGTGATTTGATGGGATTGGGTGGAAAAAATTGATGTACATTTTTTTGCAACTTTTAGATTGCGTATTTTTGGGTGAGTTTTAGGTTTAAATATGTCATGTGGCACATCATAGAGCTTGGAATGACGACGAGAACCTGATATGATGATTCATTTCATGATTTGGGGGAAAAAAGTATACTCATATTTGTTGAGGATCTTTTTCCCCATACAAAACATATGGGAAACATGAAATATATTACTGTGTGCTGTTGTTGTCTGTACAAGGATATTTGAATCGTGCTTAACATGGCAGATAAAGTTGAGCTCATGAACAGAAAAATCTGAAAAGTTGAAAGTCCCCCAAAGGGGGTTATGCGCCCCTGAAATTTTGCAACTTTTGATTTTGACTTTTTTTGGTAATTTTAATGATATTTTTGTTTTCAGCTTACAAAAGTAGCTCAATTTCAAAGAAAAAAATTGTATTCACAAGGGGGCCCTGAGGGGCACATTTTTAAATGTTCTAATTTTTGACAGCTTTGCCAAATCTTCATGGGCTTTTTTTGTTTTTGATATTTGAGTACAAGATTGTGTTTCTGGGCTTTTACAACCCATTATCATACATTTTGATCCTCTTGGATACTCAGGGGGTCAGGGGGGGTTAATGGATTTCAGATGGAATACACCTTTTTGAAAACTACCTCCAGTGGAAACGGTCGATATGATTCTCCTCACACATAGTCATGTGGAAAGGTTTTGCATGTTTTGTTTGTCCCCCACTCCCCACAAAATTGCAAGGGCGGAGCCCTTGCCTTCACAGGATGCACAGAACCACCCCCCTCCCCAACATTATTGCAAGGGCGGAGCCCTTGCATCCCTGGATGCACAGCATCACCACACCCTCTCTACAATATTGCAAGGACGGAGCCTCCCCAGGATGCTCAGCATCTCCTCCCCCCTCCCATCAATATTGCAAGGGCGGAGCCCTTGCCTCCCAGGTTGCACAGCACCACTTCCCCTCTCCCAACAATATTGCAAGGACGGAGCCCTTGCCTTTCAGGATGCACAGTGCCACCTCCACCCTCCCAACAAAATTGCAAGGGTGGAGCCCTTTCCTCCCAGGATGCACAGCACCACCTCCCCCCTCCCAACAATATTGCAATGGCGGAGCCCTTGCCTCCCAGGATGCACAGCATCCTGGTTTGATTTTTGATTGTTACATTCTATATTTTAATTATTGAAAATAAGTAGCCACCTAAATCAGTGTTCATGTAATGAAATTAAATGTTCAATCAATGTTGACTTCCATGTTCAGATTGGACAAGTTGTTAGATTCATTGAAAAATGGCTTTTGGACTCACAGGTTGGCACTGAAGAGGATGTGCATATTTTCATTTTTGCCAAATTTTAATAGGCTATTCTGGAATGTAAATTGATATAATTGAGTGTGGAATTGTGTTGCTGCACTTCATAGACCCCATTATCATGCATTTCGATCCTTGTGTAAATCCAGGGTGGCCCAGGTGGTTAATAATCATTTTCCTCACAAATACTGATGGGAAGCAAGATATTGAGACCATGAAGTGTTTTTCCATCATTTGTTAGCAAAGTCCTCTAGGAGGGAGCAGATCACATCACCTATAGGGTTCGATTTGTAAGCACATTTGTAAATTCAGTTTTCCACTGAATCATTGAAGTTGTACTCCCCTTCCCCTCCCCGGGGGAGTGTTTAGTACTCACTTCATAAAAGCAACTAATCAGTTAAACAAGGGGCACAACCAAAAAAATAACTCACTAACCAAGAGGATATCAAAAGGGGGTGCAGGGGGCATAGCCCCCTGCCGAACGAAAGCGAGTTAATTTTTCTGCGCATGCGTCAATAACGTCGGACCAATCACAGAGCACTGTGATCATCTATGATTAGCCAAGTCTCATTAACGCATGCGCAGGAAAATTAATTCCGGTCGTATATCAAGAGCCGAAGGTAGTTTTAGTTAAACGACTTTTAAACTGTGATTGATAATACGCCCCTAAAAGAACTGAATGTTAAAAAATGCTTTCTCAATTAATTGTGTCTCTAATTAATTGGGTGTGCTAATGTTTTCTCATTTATGTAGTTTTGATAGAATAAGAAATGTAAACAAAACAAGAGAAAGAGCGAAAAAGAGAGCGAACAGCTGTGAGTGTGGAGTAATAAACGAATAAGCAAAACATGGCAACAGCGCTTCCATATCCCCATAACAAATAGCATTGCCATTTAAACGCTTACTGCATTCTAAGGTTTGCACAGACTATAGCTTGTATTTTCTCATGCAATAGGCCCCAGAAGTTGATAATTATTTTTAAAAAAATAAGTGCCAAAATATACCAGGCGGCATTGACGCATCTGTGACCTTCTGAGGCGGCACTATATGTTGCTCTGTGATTGGTCCGGCGTCATTGACGCATGTGCGTAAAAATAAAAGCCGCATCAACTTTGCCTCCTATATTTTGGTGGCTTGAAAATCAGTATTAAAGATTACTCACCACTTGAGCCGCTATCTACAAAACAATACTGAAGACCTTAGTAACAATTTCATTTTCATAGAAACATTTTCATTAAATTTTATATATTAAGAATTTTTTCCGCTTCCAGAAAGATGAAGGAGTAGGTCTACTATCTTGGCCAACAAAATCAATTTGTATAAATAAATATTCTAAATATTAGAAATTTTAAGTTGATTGATGAAAGCATTCGAAATTTTTCTGGAATATAGAAACGGACAATGCCTCAGTAAAAACTGAGAACACGATGTACTCGTTCAACCTAATACAGTTGATGATACTGCATTTTGTTCTGAGTATAGGATAAAATGGTAATTGTTCACTTTCTCCACGTACTTGAAATAAGCCTATTAGATTTCTTCTAAACCTATATGGGCCGACTGCATAGTAATAAAATAGGCTATACATAATGTAAGTAACAAAGTTATCATCTCATAATGCAAAACATATTGAGCTCAACCCTTCTATTTATTACTATATCTTTCTACATATTTATTATTAGGAGAGTGGCCATAGCTGAGTGGGTTAAGTGCTGGCTTTGTAACCTAGAGGTCCGGGGTTCAAACCCAGGTAAGACCGTGAGATTTCAGCTCGAGCCACTCCTCGTGTTTCAGAGGACACGCTAATCCGTCGGTCCCGGCTGCCTAAAAATCAGTCGTTAAGTCACGTCAGAGACCCTGTACTGATCAGGAGTGACCTGAAAACTCTGACACCAGACCTGATAGTCCAGTCAATGAGTTCCAAAAAACCCCCGACATGGGAAAAAATACATATAAAGCTAATTTTTCCCCCATCGACTACTATCATATAGACAATTGTCCTGGCAAAAGTCCTGACCCCTACCCCTCTTGCTTATCCCCCCCAATGCCCCCCCGAAGTTTCAGTTTGCAAGGGTTTCGTATATCGGGTTTATCTCAGCCCTCGATAAAGATATTGAATCAAACTTGATCTCATATTTTCCAGGACATTATTACCTACAATTATGTTACAGTGAACACAAACGTATCCCGTTCCATTCAAAAGTTATTACCAGACAATGAGAGGGAAAAACGAAATTTCTGTCTCATAAATTTACATTTTGTTGAATAAAAGTTTATGCAAGCATATTTCACCAAAGGTTTATATGTAAAAATTGTAGATCTTTTCAAGATCTTTAAAATGATGTATCATAACCCATATTTAATCATCATCCTATAATCTTAATTCGTCCATTAATGCGCGCTAAACACAATCTCGCTGCGCTTGATGGACTGATCCAGGCATAGCTTATTATGTGGTTAACAAATCCATCTAAATGATGTTTCTAATCCAACAATTTCTTATATTACTCTGGACTATTAACCTGTATTTGGAGTTGGATTTTTCAGAAAATGTATAATTCAAAAGATATTTCTAAATTGGCGACCATTTTTTTTTATTCCAATACATAATGTATATCCTAAAGAAATTTAAAACATAATATCATTGTATAGTATTATGAATCTCTCTTTCACAATAATTGAATTTATGAACATCTCGATTGAATTTGAACAGATGGGTCTACTATTTTAATGTTTGCTGGGGAAATGATGGCTTTAAATTGACCAATGGCCACCGCCGTACCATTGTAACTTACTGCTGAAGGGCACCGCTGTAACTGTTTACAGATAATCTCTACGTAATTAAAAAGTCCTATTCTTTCAGAAAAAAATCTAGAATACGTTTATTTTTGACAAATAATGTTCCATTGATAGTACATAAGTTATCATTAGACTTCACTAACATACGTGAATAGTAATATTTTACTTGAATTGCCAATCTTACCAGAGAGTTCATTGAAGGCTTTGATAAGTTGTACATGCTCAGGATAAAATCTCTTCTACCTACTACAAGAATATTTAGATGATACTGTATTTTCTACTACTCGAATATTCACTTGCGTATTTCCCGCATCTATAATTCATTATGAATGAATGTCTTCTTCAATAATTCCTACTATATTCCTAAGAAAATTATTTAACAATCGCCCTCAACGTTTATTTATCTATTAATTTATCGAACCACAAACTTACTAATACCTTGTGACTAGTATGTAAAATGCGTACTTTTCATCCAATATAAATTATTATACTCATACAACTAGCCGATCTTAAAAGAAATATTGAATTCTTGACTTCAAAATAATCAAAGACTTGAAAGTCTGTAACAAAACCACGCAATTATTTCTTTGAATGAATACCGGCACTCACTGTCGTCCTCAATAAAATTAGTAATCGGACTCAGTTGATTATGAACGTCCTACAATTTTTTTTTTCATCAAGTTAAGGTTTACAAAACCTCTTATAACATTGTCTGAGATAATGAACTTCAGCCGCAACTGAATCGTTCAGATCTAATAGCTTGGCTTCACTTTACAGGTTAAATTATCATTCCTATCGTCCCTAGTTTTGGCTGCCATTTTGGAAATAAATGATGAATTGTAACTTTTCTGAAAAATCCAACTCCCAATACAGATTAATAGTCCAGAAAAATATAAGAAACTATAGAATAGAAACATTATTTAGATACTGTAGTTTCGTCAACCACAACCTGGAAATAACCTGTGCAAAGATAGTAAATCTCTCTTTCAGTAGCCTACTATAGACTTCTGCCTTCAACAATGAGATGATAGGCAAGACATAACAGGAAATATTGCCTTCTCTCCTTCAACTCTAAGCATTGCAGACTCCTTTGAAAAGGCATGATGTAATCATCTCTCCTTGCATCAATAATGAACACAACAGCATAGTTTAAAGCACCCTGCAAATTCCACATTTACATTATTTTATATTTATATCCACTTTATATTGGTGTTTGAAAAGTGGAGAGTTCTCAACATTTTGATCACCATCCGAGATTCTTAACTCCATTATTCTTCGTATAAAAAGAGTTTCAATTTAAAAATTGTGTTTTGTTTTAGAAATGCATGGTAATAGTTGAATTCTTCTTATTAGGAAGATAGTAAGATACCAACGTTGAAAATTACAAATAGTGATCAAGTTGTAGAGAATTCATTTTTCTACAAACTCTGGAATATATTTTCATGTTTCACTCTTAAACAAGAAAGTTAAACCTAATTTAAGAATTAGAAAAATTAATTCAATAAACTATTTCACTATTTGACAGTTAGTAAATAGCCTCTAGATGAAGATTTAAGCAAGATATTATCACGTGTTTGGGCTTAAATTGTAGAAAATTACATCTTCTACAGGCTTTTATATCTTAGAAACATTTTCAAACCCCCTATCTAATTAAAAAAATGCTGAAAATGTGAAATAACGAAACATGTTGTAAATTTTTGGACTTACAGAATCAATCGTTTCTGTCATGTAAAATGAATATTTTTAAAATTTTCAATTGGAAATGAAAGAAGAAATTGCGATCTACAATTTGAAACCAATCACGATTTTCTATCATCAAGGACTTCCAAGATATCAGCATTTGTAAGCAAAAATTCTTTGTGTTGAACCTTCAATGACTGGACTATTTTCACGAAACCACCTGTTCAATATATATGCATTGGCCCAGCCGCCGAGCGATTCGAGATCGTGCAGATCGCACTTTGATGGACTTTTTCTCATGTTCATCTGGAGTAAAATATAGATTGTGATTATTCAAATTAAAGATAATGAAACGCTCTACAACTTTTATTCGGAACATTTTCCTGTTAAACAATCATGTAAACTTTTATTTGCAAAAGTATAAAATTTTTAAGCAAAAAATCTGAATTTTTCTTCATTCTTTCACAAATAACTCCGGAACTACGAGAGTTGGATTAAAATGGTAATGGAATAAAATATAGAAAAATTAATTATCTGAAGAATGAAAAAATATTTGAATTGATATCTCCATTGGAAGCCGAGATACGTACGATATACGAAACTCTTGCAAACTGAAACTTTGAGGGGGTGCTGGGGGGGAAGCAAGAGGGGTAGGGGTCAGGACTTTTGCCAGGACACTTGTCTATATGATAGTAGTCGACGGGAGAAAAATTAGCTTTATATGTATTTTTTCCCCTAAAAACCACTCATTGACTGGACTATGAGCCAGCCAGGTTACACGGAATTATTATTATTTATTATAATAATTAATTGGACGAAATTCCTAATTGATGCCAAATAATATTCTGAAGACTTTGCTATTTGCAAATATTGACAACAGATTAATAGCTAGTAAGGAAATTCGATGAACGCTACTGCACAAAAAACTTTCTCCCCGGAATACCTCTGGTATTCATGACCAGCGCCGTATTCACTCGACCACCGGAGATCTTCTGTATAGCAGCGTTCATTTGCCAGAGTACCTGAGGTGCTGGGTTCGATTCACAATAATATTCTGAACAGAATAAAATAATAGTCACAAGACATTGCTATTTGCAAATATTGACAACAGATTAATAGCTAGTAAGGAAATTCGATGAACGCTACTGCACAAAAAACTTTCTCCCCGGGCGGGAATCGATCCCAGCACCTCTGGTATTCATGACCAGCGCCTTATTCACTCGACCACCGGAGATCTTCTGTATAGCAGCGTTCATTTGCCAGAGTACCTGAGGTGCTGGGTTCGATTCCCGCCCGGGGAGAAAGTTTTTTGTGCAGTAGCGTTCATCGAATTTCCTTACTAGCTATTAATCTGTTGTCAATATTTGCAAATAGCAAAGTCTTCAGAATATTATTTGGCATCAATTAGGAATTTCGTTCAATTAATTATTATGATTTAACAGCAACTGTATGGTTGCAATGTCTCATTACCTTCCATGTTTATATTATTTATTATTAGAATCTAGTTAAACATTTGCACATTCTTTTTGTGCATCCTTTTCCCAAGATGGTAAACTTGAAATTCACTCATCTAAATGAACAATTTTATCAGCAATAAGCATACTTTAAAAATTTGATGATCTGCTGGATTCTTTTTTCATTTTCCCAATATGGTAAACGTTAAATTCAGTCAACCTAATAAACAATTTTATCAACAGTGCGCATCATTTAAAAATTTAATTTGATGATTAATTTTATAGATTACTTGAACAACAATACGTTTTATTTATCTCACATTTTATTATAAAAAATATACAGGAATAATATTATGACAAAATTCTATAATATTATGACAGTTATTCACATGTTATCCATATCAAACACTCCTTGCGCTATAAAATCTAAAGATTAATCTAATTCTAGCAACAATCCTTTCAACATTAAAATTATTATATATATTTCTCAAAAAAAATTTATATCTTTCGAACAATTATTATGATTAATGTATATACTATCACAGACAGTCTTGAAAATTTATAAAAATACTGGTATTTCAGTAAATTGAAAATGTAATAAGATTCTCTAATACATTTTGTAAATAAGAAATTTCTTAAATGTTCAAATGCATGCTGGAGAAACATTGGAGATTAAATGAAATTCAATAACCCATAAAACTAAATTTCAAAGTACATTTTTAACTTTGATTTATTATCAAACCAGGCAATAATCCAACGCTATACTTGAATTTATTTTCTAATTCAAAACAATAATTTATTGCTAATTAGATTCCATCTTGAATATTAAGGACAGTGCATTCTATTCCACAGCATCAGTTACAAAAATAAGGCAATTGGATCTCTCAAATAAAGAAAAAATATCAACCTCATTTTCATTATACTATACAGTTATACAGTATATTTTAAAACATATGAATCCACATTGTACTCCAATGGCGAAATCAGAAAAGGAATGTCAGTCAAAAATCTGAAAGGTGATGTATTCAATAGAACTTTATCAAAACTTGGTTGAAAATCTCGACTGATCTTCATCAACAGAAAATGCTAAATTAACGTGTCCACTTTCTGGCATAGTATGATGATCGCTATTGCTGGGTAGACCGATTTCACTTACATTGGACACATTTATCTTGTCGTTCTTGTTTATAAAACTCTTAAACAATGGGAAATGTCGATCAGTTTTCAAATCTCTTTCAACAGCCAGATACTTTTTACTGGATTTATCAATATTATGTCGCCAGCGTCTCAGTTTTTTGAACATGATATACTGAACGACAACATTCTCGAAGAACAGGGAGGATAAAAAGTTAATACCAACCAACAGTAACACCATCGGTGGAAAATCGAATTGTTTGGGGAACTCCAATTCCAGAAGATCTTTCACCCATTCAGCTGGATGAAGAGTGATGTATGAGCATACAATAGTCATTCCTAGTATGGCAGAGAAGAAAATTTTGTTTCTGTATATTGGTTCTCTGTATGGAGCTCCTTGTGAAAATATAAAGGCAAGAATTATATACTGGAATTGAGATAATGAATATACTGCATAGTTCTCATAGCATTTGTAGTATGTTGGTGCTATGTAATGGAACGGTGTAAACCATGAATAAAGATGCACCACGTAAAAAGAGAGACATTGGAACGCGAACATAATGACAACTTGCGATGTGATCGATGTCAGAGCTATGGCCGAGAATACACTAGTCAGAGGAACTGCTGCCACTAATTGACCAGAATAAGCTGGATTACGTCCAAACGAAATTGCAAAGTTCAAACTGAGACAAATGTCTATGAAGAGAAACTGATTTTGTGTCAAGTTACTGTCTATACTATAAAGTATTATAGTTGACAAGAACTCTGTTAAGCTGTACAGCACCATGAACTTGAAGACTCCGAACGATGTAACTAGAGCAGCTCTGCACTCTTGTATCACTCTGGGCACACAGGAGATGTCAGCTATCTGTGATGTGAAGGGTGATGCCACCGATGATTCAGCTTCTGACAATGATATACCAGTATGTGCTGCTTTCAAAGCTCCACAATCATTAGCCCCATCTCCACACATTGCTGCAAATAACAATTGAGTGAATCAACAATACAAAACCTATTTTAAAAAAGTATGAAGCAATGTTTTTAGGACATAATTCAAGTGAATAGTTGGTATCCTTTCCAAACTTCTTTACAATACTGACTCAGTAAATAATTACAGTAGTAAAGAGTTATTTAAGAAAATTCAGAGGGTGGAATAATGAAGCCAATACTAATAGAAATATTTCAACTCACAGTATGTGATAAAATGTGATAGTATGTGTGATATGATAGTTCATGTGAGTAGTTTATGCGATAGTTTATAGTATAAATATATATGATAGTATAGTATGTGTGATGATTGTTTCGCAGTGGTGTCAGGCATCACCAGACCTAAGAGTCACCAAGGCTAAACTATCAACATACATGATTACATGATTAGTGAGTTTGAATATTTCTCTTAAGAGAATAATTTCAGTCAAGCTGATGATGTAGCATGTGTGGTTACGAAACCATGGTCCTTGTACCGAAAATTAAAGAGTAGGAT
Source organism: Laodelphax striatellus (assembly GCA_017141395.1). Taxonomy (NCBI): domain Eukaryota; kingdom Metazoa; phylum Arthropoda; class Insecta; order Hemiptera; family Delphacidae; genus Laodelphax; species Laodelphax striatellus. The sequence continues at coordinate 25,624,032 of CM029532.1, read as the reverse complement.
TGGCAAAATCTGTGTTTTTCATTTTAAATTATTTTGTTTTATATTATTTTTTAGAAACAGTTTTTATGTTTTTTGTAACTTCAGAAACAAGATTGATCTTCTAACCAGTAAAAGGACCATGAAAAAGTAGCCAAATTGCAGGAAAGCAGTATATTCATGAGGAAGTTGAGTATTCTGTGGTTTTCTTCTGCTTTTTCAAGCCTTGCTTCTGTTTGTGGTCGGTGACGGTCAAGTTTAATTTTCAAAAGATAACTTACTGAATTAAATAATTATAGTGTGTAGAAGCTTTCAAATGATATGAGACTTGCCGGTCATTGGTTTGACCATTAATTTGGCTTTGAATTACAGTAATAGTTTGGTGGCTTAAAGAAATTAAAAGCTACCTGCTGATACCTCAGAATTTTTTTCGGATTTCCTGGACTTTAAATTGATTTATGATTTAAACATTACAGAACATAATATTATTCCAGCAATTGAAAAATTTCTCGATGCTCACCCACAAAATATCCAAGCTGCTGAAGATCCTGAATGAGCTGTTGTTTCTGATCAGAGCTCATTCTAGCAAATACTGCTCCTCTGACACATAACTTTGGGATAAGATCAGGCCTCATCTCCCTGATTATCTCCCAAGACTTCCCAGTGACAGCTAGACGATAGTTGGGAGAATTTACCATTGACAGCCCCAACTCGTAGTCTATGTGTTTACCCGATATGTTTGGTACCTGAAAAATAAGGTTGATCATTCGTATAATGATTGAATAATGTACTTTTTGAAATTTTAAATTACTGGAATGTGGAAAATCAAAGAGTAACTATGTCACAGATTTCACACGACTCTATTGCAAAAGTGAGTTATAGCATCAAAAAATATTATTCAATATCAATATTAGCCTATATTACCTATTAGCTTCAAGATTTTAGTCCTCTCAGAAAATCGATTCAAGTTTCAGGTAGTTAAAAAAAAATGAATATTGATAATTTCCATGTAATAACACAGTTGTCACTCACTATAATCAGATTCATTCAATTTGACACTTGGCATTAGATAGCTAGATAGATAGATAGAGATATATTATTTCTTGACGTTGCTGATGACCGTAGAGTACGATGGCGGCAAAATTAAAGAACAGGCATAAAATAAAATTTAATGAATCTGATTGTACTATAAATAAATCTTAATAAACTATAGTCTAAAGAAACTGTGATATTTCATTATAATATTAATTCTATAAGAATAAAATTAACATAAAACTCAATTCTATTTCATGGTGAGATATTTATCCTCTCTGACCAATTTCTATGGATTGATAAGTTATTTCAGCTCATACAAATTCATCTGTTCCATGAATTAATCAGCTTTTACAGCTTATACTAACTCATTTTTTATGTGGAAGTATAAATAAAGATGTCTCCGTAGAGTATAATAAATTTATTTATATTTGAAGAATGATAGTTATCTTCATATTTCCACATTCTTGCTTTTATAGTTAGCTTTCTTAGTGTTATGCAGAATTTCATACTACGATTTTTGAAATTATATGAGAATAATATCTCTATTTTGGGTTTTCAAAATTATTAAACTGTTCAACTGACCGATGCTCGAACAGGCACTATCGGTGACATGCTGTTGATGAATGAAATGGTTGGTTCAGCCTTCATGTCTTCCACTTCAGCCACCACCTCGATAACCGCCTCATTACTGGAAATTATTCCGCATTCCTTGGCAACACTAACGGCAGTCAGTATGTTATCCCCTGAAGCCAGCATGAAAATTGGAAAATATAGAATAAATAATTCGAGTATGCTAGCCAGGGTTCACCAAAAGAACCCATACAGTGTAACATACGGCATAGTTCAAATAAAGATTAGAAGTAGGCATACAGTACCTAAATAAGTGCCACCGAATATATTCAGGGCTTTCTGAAGGGGTAAATAAATATTTGCCCCCGTCTCAGATCGAGAATGAACAAGATACTTTACCTTATTTATTACATTATCGTGTAAAAAACATTATTAATTTGTATAGTATTGATAGTTTATAGTCGGCTTAGACTGGCTTTCTCAATTTTCTGCTAAATTGTGATTTTCGCATAATTATTTGGAACATTTTTAGCTCTAAGCCAGAAAAGCTTCTATCCATGACTTATTTGAGAAAACTAGTCTGAAAATTTGAAAAGTACTCGTAATTCTGTGGATAGATTCTAAGATGTAGGAATCCTCATTTAATTACAGTCTCTTGCATAATTAAATTTTGGTATAATTCATAATTTAATTATTATGTTTGTTTGTTTGTCAATGGCCCAACAGCCCTATGTGGGCTTAGGTCTACCAGCTGGTTGCCAGTTTCACATCCACTTGACTGAATCAGCAGAGGTGAATGATCATTAACCAGAAAAGATGTAACGTGTGGTTAGCACATTGACATCTTAAATTATTACGTAGGCTACATTAAATTATAATTTGGGAAACTGGAAACTTAGCTAGTTACTGTAAAACTTTCAGAACTTTAATCGAGAAAAAATGTTCGTGTAACAGCAGTGCGAAAAATAACCGTCAAATTATTACAATGTTTTGATAAAATTAATAATTATTACCAAGCAACTGAAGGATTGATAATCAAGGGAAAGAAATGACTCCATACCGATGATATCACTTCTCGAATAGATTTTAATGAGAACAGAAAGATTTCAAGCATTGTGCGTGTAAGCGTAAGACATATTCTCAACGCTTGCCTGAATTTTAAGTTGATTCTCTAGTAATATATCCTGATAGGGAATTAAGAGATAGCTTATCACTCACCTGTAACCATAACAATTTTCATTTGTGCTTTTTTCAAGACATCAATAATACTGATGGTTTTTGGTTTGAGTCTGTTCTCAAGTATTATGAGACCACAGAAATTCAAATCCTTCTCTAAATCGTTTCTGTGCATCGTCTGCAATTTGGAATGATCGATATCTTTCAATTTTCGCTCTCCCAGGGCTATCACTCTGTATCCCTGTTCGGTATAGGTTTGCAGAATTGAAGGTAAGTTCTCGGGAACTGAAAATGAGTATTACAAAAGTTCAAATTAGTCAAATTACATTTGACCTTCTTGGTCCAATTACTCATCAAAATTATTTTTCAATATGAATGACTTTATTTGATAAAGTACTCTGCCTCCTTTTTTATTTTGAACAGAAGTGGGATAAAATAAGTGCAATAATTCAGTAAACCCTTATTGATTTTTGGGAACTTATCCATTTTTCTCATTTTATTGTATACGTTTTTGTACTTATTAATACTTAGTCTATAGTACCTCACAATAGTAATAGTAACTTATAGTAATTCACAAAGTCATTAGTATAATAGGCCAAAGTCATAGAATAATACATGTATCGAGTAAGCTACTAGGATGTTTTCCTAGTATTGAATGTATAACAGATATCATTCCAGAAAAAGTTGAATTTGAAACCTTTCCTGTTGAAAAAATCTGCAGAATTTTCTACAAGTAGCCAATAATATAGTACACAGTAGTCGTTTCAGCTGTACAAAGTCTAGTGCCTTGAATTTAATTTTCAACTATCAAAAGTATTAAATCTAATTAAGTTATTAACTTGAACATTGCATTAAATGTAATCTTCACCAACCAGAATCGGGCAAAGACAGCGACTGTATCATCTCTGGAGATCCTTTGCAGTAGACCACCAGGTCATCAGATCCGCCTGCTTTCGTTACAATACTCATTCTTTGCAAAGTTGAGGAAAATTGAAACTGATGAATCAATGCTATTTCCATCTGAAATCATAGAAATCAATATTACGATTAAATTACAACATTTACAAATTGAGTATTTCGTTAAGTCAGCAGTACTCATATTTCTTGAATATAATTGTTGAACTATTTTTTTTTCTAATTTGAAATTCCTTTACTAAACTCACTGATATCAGAAATACTGTAGTTGGAACATTCACCTCAAATTCCAGAAATTGTTATGGATATTGATTTGATAAGAGATCGCTTACTATATAGTATAGACCTAGACTCATCTTGAAATGAAACATCATGAATAAACGATGAGTTACATCTCTTGACGTATATTAATTTAATTTTCACTGTATAATATTTGTCTGTATGTATACCATACTTTTCAATGAGTGTTGGTGAACCTATAATTGAATAGTTCAATTCAAAATAGGAATAATTCGAACAAGCATGGATTTTAATACTGAAAATTCTGTCAATTATACAGGGTGGCGCATAAAGAACGGATGTTTTTCAAAGTTTTATAAGAAAGTTTATTTTTATCATAGATTCATCTTCCTTACACCAAAGTACTAAGTAAATAACCCAATTTGAGAATTTTTATGAAAAACTCCAAAACACTTGAGTATTTTTTAAAAATTACATAGGAAAGAATCCGAAAGATGGAGCCCTTAATGCGTCAATGCTCATTAAAAGCCTCAAATTTGTCCTTAACTTTTGATACAGCAGCAATTCTTTCATGTATTGCAGTATTCAAATCTTTAATGTAACGATATTTACGACAGTGAACTTGATTTTAGGTAAAAAAGAATCACATGCCAATAAGCTCGACTTAAAACTGTCTGCTAAAGCTCCGTTGAACGACGATTGCAGATTTATTCTATTGGAAATGTTGCTCAACAGCAAATACGCGATTTTGCAAGGTAAATCGCGCCATTGTTACTAAAACTGGATACTTTAATCTACAAAATGGTGTCGCTCTGCGGTCACAGACAGCTCCACTCCACTGATATTATCCTACTCAAATCCATCCATTCTTTTTGCGCCACCCTGTATAAAATAGAACCAGTTCGCTATCCGATTACACTAAAACTCCTAAATAAACGGCGAATATTTTCAAGAGAAAAGTATTGTGTAGTTTCTTACATTATTGTTTGGGGAATCTCCTGGTGGTTTCACTATGGCATGAGCTGGGGTGTAAGTAATTGACATTGTATCCGCTTCATCTATTTCTTGGTATATCCATTTTGTAGATTCCATCATCTAAAATTCAAATTAGGTTTAAAGCACACATAATGCATATCAGTAACAGATTTTTTTCTTTTGAGCTTTCTAGATAATAACAACGCAATTATATTTCAACATAATGTATATCATAATTAGAAAATTATTCTTTCTGAGCTGCACCCTAGATTATATGAAATATTGAAAAAATATTACAAAAATATTAATGGTTTGAAGTTGAATCTAATTGACATAAGGATTGGATCTCGATGTGTTCATTATTCTTGAAATAATTCCATTAGAAATTCAGTTACACTCAATTCTGATGGATTCTCAACCCATGTTAATAGTTTTATCCATTCCTTATATCTATACATTCCATATTATTATTAGCGTTGGCCCATAGCTTTCATCGGTGGGGAGACTCGTAGGTAGTTGCACCTCATTGTACAACCCAATTTCCTCTTGATGGTGAACACAGTACTATAAGTATAAGAGTTCGATTTCACTCTTCAGAATCCCTACAGTATCCAATTAATTTTGAAAAAGGGACCAGATAATGAATATAATAATTATTTATTATTATTATTTGTCCACTAAAAAACTAACCAAAAATGCTATCAAGGTTTTGAGAAATAATTTTCTCAAAATTACCAACTTAAATATCTTGTCTACTCTGTGACACTGAATAATTTTCGTACTACAGTAATTTACATGGAAGAATCTAGTCGTATTTCCACCAATTGGTGATTATATTACTATGTTTAGATTATGAAAATTTACCTTTACATCCAATGGATCTCCAGATAGTACTCCATTTATCATGGTTAGAGAATGACAGGAGGCCATACCATACAGCAGTGGACCATTAGGTAACTGCGAGGTGTCATTCAAAGGTGCAGCAAACTGTCCTCTCTGAGCAGGAACAACGCCCCACATGTCCAAACCATCCTCAGTCAATGTTCCCGTCTGAAAAAATGAACATTAGTCACCTAAATCCATCAGAGGATGTTGAATTAGTTCATCAATATTATCGTTTGAGAAGACTGCTCCAGTAGCTCTAATTGAATATTTGTCGTTGCTTAAAACGACAAATATTAAATATAGAATTTAAAAACGACAAAAAAAACGACAAATATTAAATATAGAATTTCTATACTGCTAAAAATGATTTGAATCGCATGTAAGGTAACTGCATAATTTTATTATTTGCCATGAATTTTCACAATGAGAGGCCTACAAACAAATATAGGAAAAAAAGTTGATTGTTATGAAAATTCATGACAAGTAAAATTATGCTCAGTAAATGTGTGGCTCTGGCAGTCGGTGACAAGGACGGGACCTGGAACCATCTACACGGCAGATGCTCTGGCCCGACATATCCCTGCTGAAAGGGTAACAATTTTCGGTAGAGTGATTAATATCCCAATTTTATTATATTATCTTGAGGCAAATCTTGTCTATCTTGATCAGCTTTATTGTTTTATATTTTTAATTTTTAGAATTCTTATAATAGATTCGTTCATTCTTTCAAATATTATTTTATAATTCTAGTTTAATAACCTTTCTCATCAGATAAAGAGTAAGATCCAATTAATCTCTCGCAGGCCAAGTTATAGCTATTCCATTGATATTATAAATTGTTTCGATACTTTTCAATACAAACCAATCCATATCCTTCCACAAATTCTTTACATAATGTATGCTACCACCAACATTTTTTAATTCATTACATGGTGGAGGCACCCCTCCTAATAATCTCTTAATTCATTACACGTATTATAGAAGAATATGTATAGAAGCATGATAGCAATTTGAGATGATTAAGGCATGTAATGTAAATTACATGTGATGTAAATGTAATTGTAATTACATGTAATGTAAATTAAAAATAAATTTACTTATTTGTCTTCAAGGCAGAGTTCACTTAGAAAACTGATGAATATGTCTAAATTGAATAATTACAAGGATATATTCTGATCTAAGACATAAATTGATAAGGAAGACCTAGTACCAAAATATTTTCTTTCTGAGTCGTTTTTAGGAAATTAATTTTTTTCCACCAGAGATAATACTGTAATATATTCTTAAATTTAAAAGAAAAAACTTACATAAGTTTTTATTTAGAAGACGGGTAAAAAATTGTTTTCAAATTATAAATTTTGTAGATTTTTGGAAAAATATACTGTATCTTGAGAAAATACCTACCTACTGTATCTAAAAATTGAAACTCTGTCCATTTCAACGTCTCTCCATTCGAATACGATTTCTTATATTGTCTTGCAATACCTCTTGGATACGATACATAAATTTGCAGTATAAAAATTCAAACTGTATAATTTTTCATGAAATCTATTTAGATTATACAATATGATGTTGCTTTCTTGCAATTGTTTTAAACATTTTTTCAACGCTGTATAACGATAATGAAGAGAACAAAATACCTTCGACATATTTCTAACTGGTGTCATTTAAAACAAGAAGCGATGATAACTAGCTACTTCAACATTGAAATTAAGATAAGTGTCAGCTGAAAACTGAGCATCACTCTTACAAATTCTAGTCAGTGGAATGTGGAATGAATGTGGCGTGTTTATCGGCATTCAACTTACCTTATCAAAACAGATGCAATTGATCGAGCCCGACACATTGATGACGCGAGAGTTTATGCAAGAAATCTTTTGCTTTTTCAAGCGACTAAGTGCATACAGTTTGCCGACAGTCATAGCTGCAGGAAGAGATGGAGGGACCACTATTGTTATTATATCTAACGCTTTAATTAGAATATCTATTGGCTGCAATCCACGGCTACTCTGAAATAATATAAAAAATCATTTTCATTACTCAATGAATGATGGATTTTCTTCACATAAGTAGATACGTTAGGCTATTTAATTTTTTTTAATAATAAATTTAAACCCCCCCCCCTCTTAATTAAATTATAGTTTTAACTCTAGAATTCATTAATTAATTATTAATTCAATTTTAATGAATGAATTTATAATTTTATGTGAAAGATGACATGGAAGCATCTATAACCTTTGTAACAACTGTGTAGATGAGTCCAAGTAGAGCTATGGCAGCTAGAATCCATATGAACTTGTAAGTTTGCGAATCAAACTTGTAATCAGCCGGTGGTGGGTAGAGGATGGAGCGAACCAAGTTGCCTTTTGCAGTGAGAAACCCTGTACGCAGAACGACGGCATGTACTTTTCCTTTTCCATGATTCTTGATCTGAAGCACTCGCGTTCCACAGAACAAAGTGTGATTGGAATCTTCCTTTTCATTGTATAAGCTTTGTTCATTCTGTAAAGCAGTTTTCATTACCGGTACACTCTCACCTGGAAAATTGGACAGATTTGAATTATTTCTATCCTTTTTTCCTGCAGCCTAAACTCGCAAATTCTTATAATTTGAATAATTATAATTTATATTGTGTGAAATACTTTTAGTTTAGTTCAGAAAACGTTCGGTTCACTCATGGAAACGTATCAATGTAATTGAAATTGCATTTTTCAATGGCTTCAGGTATCTTTCCTTCAAAGTTGTAACATTAAAAACTCTTGAATTATTGCACAAAAATCAATGAACTAATTGAATAATATAGATTGTATTGAAACATCACAATTTTCTCTCAATATGGTTCCAGCCCCTATGGCTAGATGGCTAGATTGCCCCTATGGCAATATGGTCCAGGTATGGATAGCGGCCCCTCTTTTTATCAAATGTAAAATACACTTTATATATACTTTAAATATACTTTTATAGACCCCTGGTTATCAAGTTATATTCTTATCTCTTATGATAGAAAAGTAAAGTTATCTGGATTTGTAGAGTTATTTAGAATGAACTCATGTTACATGATCCATGAACTAATTATAAACTCAACTCATACATGGTAGGTACTATACACTAATGATCAATGAGCTCAACGTATTTATGGTAGGCCTACCGTCACACAATAAAACATTTTTCTGAACGTTTCTCACCTGTTAGCATGCTCTCATTCACTATGCAGGATCCAACCAACAAAACTGCATCACAGTGCATAACGCATCCCTGCGAAGGGATCACAATTACATCCCCAGGTACAAGATCGGTAGTTGGTATTTCCTCATATTCATTAGATCCTCTGCAAACAGTTATTGTTCCAGATGAGTGAACAGTCTTATGTAGGTTTTTCTGGTTCTGCAAGCAAAACATAATAACCGTTATTTTTTGTTTTGTGTTTTGTCAAAAATTACTTCAGCAATAAACTCTTTCCTCCTTCTGAATTTTCATTGTTTACATTTCATATTTTTGTTTCACACTCACGACCTAATTGTAAATTATTCAGATAGAGATGGTGTATTGAAATAAAATCTCTCCTTTTTTGTGACCTGATCGACTATAAACTATTGTGTCTTATGAAAACAAAATATTGTGCATGTACAATGAAATACAGTTTGTCAGTAATATTATTTTGATCCTCTATTTGAATACTAAATAACTAACTCATCATTCAGTAAAACAGTAAATTGATTATATTATTTAAAATTTTCTCAAATATGAACGATTGTTAAATTATCTAATTAGTCTTCCATTCTATTTACTTCTTGATTCATTTCTTGAGTAAAACATTTTTTCTTTTAGATAGGATCCGGTATTGCAAAAAAATTTTGAACTGTTCAACAAATAAAATTCGAATCCACTCTGCTTTCTATACTTTATAGGTATACTACTACTACATAAACTCTGCTAGGCCTACAAAAAAATTAACAAATATGCATCCAAATGAATGCGAAATCAAATATTTATCCACATACCAAATTTGTGTTCTACATTAAATAAAATAAACAAATAAAAATCTTATAATAATTTCTAGGCTACTACAAAGAATCTACACTATAGTGTTACTTGTCAAAGTAGAAGAAATGAAGCTATCATATTTTTTACCTGTCTGGTCTGGATGACAGCTGAAGAGATACCAAACAAAGACATGAAAATGATGGCAAAACAGTAGTAGTAGTAATACTCTGCCAACCAAACACAGATAGTAAACACTTGGAATATGTAAAAAGGGTTCAGCACCTCTAATACAATAAGTGATTTTATGCTTTGTATCTGTACAAAGATCTCATTCCTTCCATATAATATGCTCCTGGAAAATACAAAATGATTAGTGTTATATAAAACTTGAGCACAATTCACTCTTTATTGAATAATGAATATTCAGAATAGATGAGTAGCCTTTGAATATCCTTAAAGTTACTATTTCATGGCTCTCTTGAAATTTACAAAAAAAAAAAAATATCATCATCGGCAGGTATGGATGCATGAAAAGCATAGTATTCACATGGATCTGGCCATACAAGATTGAAGCAGACCTTGGTGTGATAGGCACACCAAGGTATTATCAGTAGCCTATTTCACATTAGCATCCTTTCATCAAGTAGGCCTATAAACGTATATCTTCAAGTATAAAATAAATATTATAGAGTTCTGTTTCATTTAGGAAGTTTAAAAAATCCCCAAGACAACCTGTGGACTGCAAATCGATCCAATGTACATTTTATATATAGGCCTATTGCAAGATAGGCTACATTTAACTCATGAAACAGATTTTTCAAGAAATATCGGTACTTTTTCAATTGGACAGGGAATGATTAATTAATACTAGTAAACTTTTATAGGAGGATTTCAATTATCTTAGAAACAATCAATTTTGTGGAAACCTTACGTATAAGATCCATTACAGTAAAGTAAAAATTAATAATAATTCATCCAAATACCTCAATAATTGGTTTTCCTTAGAGAAACCATTGTAGGAATGCAGTTGTGCTCTTGTCTGTCCCCTATCCAAGCCAACTAATTTCATGAAGCTTTTTCTCTCATCATCCCAGATGTAACACAACTTTTTCACCCAAATTGCTTGGACGGAGGTGATTACTGAAACAGTTTGTAAATATTATGTCAGTAACGGTTATAAGAAAATTGTGAACTCCACCATAATTATGAGTTGAAACTTATTTTCAAGCTGACAAATTTTGTTGATGGATTGAAATTAATAACATTGTACAGACGTTTCTATTTTATCATTCAAATTCTCCAAGTGATGATGAGGACTTACCAGCTCCACATTCATCAATGAGTCCACTTGTATTTTTTCCTGGGAATGATGCCCACTATCCTATACCAACTATATTCTCACTGCTCACTGTATGACTTGAGCGTGGATACTGAGGTGAAGGATGATAAAAAGGCCAGACGGAAACGGGGATCGAACCCGCGACCGGTGCAGCGATAGCAGACTGAAGGTGTGACACTCCACCCAACTAGCCTAAGCCGACTCGCCAAAAATTAAATGTTGAAAGTAAGAGCCTCAAGTCACAAACAAGATACCGCATATTATTGTAGCCTATATGTTATAATATTATTCCAGACATATATTTAACAAGGCATATTATACAGTCTATGCTCAAATGTATTGAATTGAAAAATATTTACAATCACATTTTGAAAAAAAACGTTTTAACATATTTTTGTCTATTGGGATATTATCAAACACCATTATGATATCAGTCAATGCAATACACCTTGTCAAGCTAAGTTGACCAATTCCCTCAAGTTAACAAACTATCATTAATGCATAGAACATGTTAATATATTATGAATAAAGTTGATTATGATTGTATTCAGAACGGTAATGTTATTATTAAAGTATTGAATGTACGGTATTCTGTATTTTGAAGGAAAATATAATGGAAATATACAAATTTAAATTCCTTTGAAAAAGTGGATGCAAGTGTTTTCTTATCTTTCATATAAAAATGCTATCGTAGCTATAATATTAAAAATGATTGTGAGTCTGGTCAGATCAAACTGCAATCTGCATCTTCACAGGGAATTCTTGAAAAAACGCGGAGTGCTTAAGAATATCACAGACTTGAAAAAATTACCATAAATTAACTTAAAAATATCACCGACTTAATTGAAAAATTGAAATTGTTCTCAGAAACTCATAATCTCACCTTTGGACGATCCATTATTCAAATGCGCCTCCAAACATCTTTTGTCAACTTCTTGATTGACAGGAACCTGGTTGCCTCGTTTACCTTCACTTGGGATGAAAAACAATAGTTGTCAATGAAGATTATAAGAATCAAGTACCGTATTTAAAAAATTCAATTGTGCTGAAGACTAAAGAACTGAGCTAGAGGTAGGCATCAATAAGCTGTTTGATTGATAGACGAGAAATTTAATCTTCATGATACAATTTAGTTATTGAACAATCAATCACAACAAAAAATATGCTTTCGTATTTTTTATGAATTCTCTGAAAGTTGTATTATTGACTTTCAAACTACCTAGATGAGAAATATCTTCATTCACGTTCAAATTACTATTTATTCACTATTCACTATTACTCGTATAACGTTTTCATTCATATTTTCCCAATTTATATTCTGTAAGGCTGTAAGCTACTCCTTTGTATAGTGCTGTTGTGAAATTGGAGAATGTTATTTAAGTGTTTTTACTCACTTGAATCCAGAGATTGATAGCGTTTTGACGTCCCTTATGAACAATGATTTGAAGCGTTTCTCATAAGTATCCTGAAAATTTTCGACAGAAGGAACTTAGAAAAACTATCCTCTGAGATGAAACTGAAAATTCAAAATAAACTTAAAAATCACGTTCTTCCTGTAATCATTGTTTTAATTTTAGGCTATTTGTTGTTTCAATGTAAATTTATGGCTTATGAACTCTTGTCTTTCCTCTGCTGATAAGAACTTTGATATAGATTCACACAAAAATGTGTTTCTCAAAATTAGTTGTTGAATTACTGTCAACTGCACGAGTACAGGGAAATATAAAGAAAAACCTAAAATGCAAGGCCATTGTTGCTGTTATAATGTATCACTCAACAAGAGTGCCTGCTGTGTCAGATATTATGACAAAATTTTGACGGCTTTCTGGTGAGTTGATAACTTGAGTGAAATTTGTGTTACTTAGAAACCAGCGAAGCTCCAACTCCAATGTTGTTTAAGAATGTTGTCGTTTGAAAATTCACGACTGGATTATTGCGTTATCTGCAATGAATGTAATTCATAGTCTACTGCTAATGAAAACAACATTCCAAGTCTACTTCGTTACAAACCATTTCATATGTTGTAGAAATAAGTCATTTTTCAGCAAAATATGTCCCTTCTAGAAATCGTATAGTACAGAGTGGCTCATAAGTCAGTTGCCAACAATGAAAATACAGGTATATTGTTTGATTATGCTAGACAAAAGCAAGTACAATCTTTATTGCAATATTATATTGATAATTGACTTATGGGCCTCACGGTAGTAAACATGCATAATATATCATTATTGAATATATCATGAATTGAATAAATATAATAAATTATTCGTGAGAAACACAACCATTATAGAAATTGAATCGTTTGTCAACTTAAATTTATCTCACTTAGTTCTATACTACCAACAATAATTTGAAATTTTGAAATTGAAATTTATTGATCACATCATCATTACAAATCGTTCAGAAATTCACAAAACTTTGACACACCTGGCAAAGTGTTGAATTCCTTTGTGTTATAAGCAATCACTACTGTACTAAATAATAATATTCGATTTTAGTTAGATTACGTTATGGAATATGAGAATCTATAAATTATTATAATTCATGAATTATTATTCTCACCAGCGGGCAAAGAGTCATCTTTTTGCTGGTGATGCCTAGAATAAGATATTGGTTTGTTTTTTTTTCTTATATATGTATACATGTACCATATTATGTACATTTTATTTTTATTTTTCACATGTGTATAATATATTATGTAAGAGAGAAATGTTTGTTTCAATTTTTTGGCAATAAAGTGATTTGAATTGAAAAAAAAAGCATTAGAGAAGAGATAGTAGTTATAATCTGTTACCTTCAAAATTTCTGGTTCTAAATTTCTCGTTTAAATTTTTCGTATAATTCATTATTTCATTTGAAATGTGCTTTCGTGAATATCGTATTAGTGCTGTTCATCTATAATTTGAAAGATTTTGATTTTGAAGATTTTTTGGGACTTTGGGAAAGTTGAAAATTCAGTGTTGGACTTAACCTATAATGTTTTCCATATTCCACATTAGGGAAAACTGGATTCGGCGAGGCGGAACACCCGAAAGGGTCTCTCCGCCAAAAAAAGCCATAATCATAAATAAAAAAAAAAAATTGAAAAAGAATTATGAGACATCATCATTCCTTAAATAATAGAGTTCCGAATTACTATTCATTTTTATAATCACAGTAGAATCCTAGAATATCCACATTATAGGCATATTCAGGTACCTACATATTGTTTTTTTTTTTAATTTGCAATGTAATATAGTAGATCGTACTATGTGAATGTGCTTTAGTATAGGCATATGATTCTGTCTACTTCGTCAAAGTTTGTAACCATTTGAGTATATAGAGTGTTTCAGAACGCCCTGCCAATATTCTAGGGCGTTCCAGGGTGAAAACCATATCTAAATATCATATTTAATTTGTCCGGAAGTCATAATGACTGAATGAATAGTTGAAAAATTGCATAATGTTTTTGTAGCTTTGTCCAGTTTTCATAAATGTTGGTGCAAAGTTTCAATTTCATATGTTTTACCATTATTAAGGAAAAAAATAATGGCAGCGAAAAAATAAGTGAAAAAAATGGCAGCTGTGTGAGTAACTAAGGACTTCCGGACAATATAAATATGATATTTAGATATGGGTTTTACCATAGCCTCCTCTAATACAGGTATTAGAGGAGGCTATGGTTTTACTCAGGAACAATGCCCTAGAATATTGGTAGGGAGTTCTGAAACACTCTGTAGATGGGCCAAAATGATTTTTTGGCACTTGGCAGCTGGCTACTACTAACCACATCAAAAACATTGCCTGCTGCTTTAAATTCCCCCTAACTGTGATCATGCTCTCAGCTGATCGTTGCGTTTAGTAGCCCAATGTTTTCAGAAAAGTACCCGCGCTACCCCCCTCGCCAAAGCTCGACTGGTTCTAGCAATGTGACAAAACATTTTGGCCCATCTGTGAAACTGGAAAATTAATCATTACAATCAGTTCCACTTGTAACCAGGATTTTTTACAGCGCATGTGGTGTCAACATAATTATATGATGTATTTGATTTGACTTGAATTTATAGAAAAAAAGTTGACCCTTCAGTCACCTACTACGGTACTCTTTAATGGTAAAATAATGAATCATTTTCAGTTAGTTTTCCATAAACAGAAAAATTCAAAGAGTAGAATCATAGATTCATTAATGTAGCATTTTTGAAGAAGACACATTATTTTAAAACTTATAAGATTACGCCAAATGACAATGTGTCTTACAATTGAATATGGAATTTTGGCGTGACCTACCACTACAAGTACTTTATCAGCTTTTTCCAACGGGCATCGTCTATGAGATATGTACAACATCCACTCCGGACGCCAATGCAACAGCAGCCTGAATAATCCGAGTGTCATGATAACGACAACCCACATAATGGCTGTTGATAGTGCGGATTTTTCGTAGCCATATATTTCCTGAAAAATAATAAGCGAATAAGAAAACATTCGAAAGCTCTAGTGGTCTTGTTTAATACACTCATTGTGCTGAATTGTAATCAAGAGAATCGATTATTCATAAAATCATTTACAAAAAAACATCTTAATGTTTTGATGATCAAATGGAATCCTACAAAAACTTACATGTGACTTAGAAAATTTATTGCTTCATTACCAAAAATTTCAAGGTGCTTTTACTATGTCATAAATGACTTTGAATTTTCGCTGGTTCTTGATTCAACAGTTCAGTTTCCATAATATATTAGGCTCTTGCAAAAATTTTAATGTTTCTTACAAATTTTTTAAGAACTTCAATATTGAAAGTATCCATATCTATCAATTCAATAGATAGATTATTATTAAATTTTCTATAACAATTTGGAAAAAACAGCTCTTAAAATATCTGAGTATATGAGGTTTTTCTCTCTAAGATGTTCGATAGATTTTTCTCCTTAATAATTATTTCTCATATTAAACCAAATTAGCCGCAAAATTGCTGGAAGACTTGACATGAAATTAAACAGTGGAGAATCTCTGTGGTTAGTACTCTAGTTATTTCTTTTATGTAGATGGAGAACTCTTTTTACATGTTTATCTAATTGAGCTCAGGCCTTCAACTACCGGTACATTATGCAATGAGAGAGTGTTTCTTGTTTCATATTCACAATAGGAAACCTCTATTGCAGAGCTACATCACAGTCTTTCAAAATCGTTAAAAACTAACATGCCTTCACTGTATGAGAAAATTAATTACCATCTCATCTTCTTCGCCAAGATTGATAAAATTGCATTCATTTTGGCCCAAGATATCCTTTCTTTTCTTGTCACCTGTAAATAAGAAATTTTATTAGATTCAGGGAACTCTTTTCAGGGATGATGAATGTGAGGAGAAATGTCGGTGGAGAATTTTGTTTCTAACCCTCCCTAATGGTCTTGTTTCTTAGGATCTTGATTGCCTGGAATCTAATCATATTTACGTGAATATTTCATTTGTGAATAGGATGAATAAAATTAATAAAGATTAACATAATTAGTTGGGCAATCGTTGGGTTGAGTTGGCTGTAAAAGATCCATATCATCATTTTGCGAAAAACAAATATATGAAGGTTTAATGACATTTCGATACATAGTTTTTTATAAAACTATCAAGGTCTATCCTTGAATATGGCAAAACACTGATCTTGAATGATAATTAAATGAAGTGTGACAGCGTATCCATTAGACAATGGATTTAGAATAGTTATGGTCAGTATATTACTGAAGAATGAAATGGAGACTTAAGAGCCATGAGGATTTGATATAAATATATGTTGTGAGTTTGATATAAATATAGACTAGATTCGCTAAACCGTTCGAAGTTGAAGCTGAAGAAAAAAGGAGAAGGCTAAAATTGAATAATTAAGTAATGTCATCATTGCATAACCATTGAGGATGCTAATACCATTTTTTCTCTGTTTGTGAGCCATATCCTTTTTTCATGCAATAAAAATGAAACAATTCGACCTTCGATAAACAAAGAGTTCTTCCGTAACCAACATCAGAACAGGAACTCGATCTTGGACACTTGGCAGATATTTCACGCTTCACGAATAAATTATTCATAATAAAATCAACTGAGAATGTTAATGAAAAGGATCAGAATGGTGAGAGTCAAAGTGCTGAAGCAATACTACAATACAATATTAGGCTATTCAAATTTATTATTCAATCGTCAATAATCTTGATTACCTAATGGCCAATCGCCAATTATAAGATCCATTCTATAAATTTATTTTGATAGAGCTCATACTCAAAGTTTCTTATCCTAAATCCTCTCAATAAATAACTTGTCGTTTGAGAAATCACAACTAACCTTATAGTATCAATATTAAAAATTAAAATACCGTACATTCAAAATACCCCTCGATAAATCAATATGCATGGTATCACTAAAAGGAGAAAAGTTTGTCTTCTAGTCCAAATAACATTTACAGTAATTTTGTGGCACATGTAAAGAACCAGTATTTCTGCTTAATAATTTCTACTACAGCCTAAGCTAATAGGTACTTGGATAGCTTTAACCATGGGCATGGAATGAGTTTAGTGAAATGTTATAATGGCGTTCTTGATAGGTACGTTAGTATAATTATAAGCACTCTCTTGATATTTTCAAGTGCTACTCGACTGCCTACTACTCCTCATTGTTAACTTCATCAGAATTTTTATATTTTAGTCTAATTTTTGCTTATTGTACACTCTACTCATGTACTAAAACATAAATAAATTACACGGTGTTAATTCAAGATAAGTTTCCAAGTTCACGAGATTATTTCCTCAGACTCTGTTAAAAAAACAGAAGTTTCAACTCTCCGATCGATTGAATCTCTGAGTGATTAGGAAATACGGATCCAAAAAATGGCCTACGATAGTTGAAAACATATTATTTTTGAGAAGGATTTGCTTGAAATATATTAGTGCCAAAATTTTTCAATTTTTTCATCCGCCGAGCACTGTAGGCTTCTGGGATATTGAAAAGAAATCATTATTAAAAACGTAATGTTTCCTGTGGATAACAATAATTATAAAAATTACAGACTTCCTCAGTGCGGAAGAACCAGATTATCAGATCGATCAGGAGTAGGTAGTCATTGAAACATCACTGTTAATTACTCAATCAAATTATACTCAACTACCTGATCAATATCAAATTATCAATCAGATATTGAAGGCTGAATTAAGTTCTCAGCTGCAGAACAATGTGCTATTATTTGCGAAGTAGAAGTGAAAGTTGTTACAGCAGAGTAGAAGCGACTGGGTTAACTAAGCTCATAACATAACTTGTCACTCCTGTAGTCAGTCAAGGTCGAAAGATATTTCAATCAGTCAGTCAAAACTGTCAAAAGTAAATTCAATTCACATTTATTGGAAGTATCTAGCACTCGCACACCACAGCATGTGCTGTCAACCAACAATTTTTCGCAGTCCGCTAAAACTATTTCCCGAAGAATTATCTATTGATAATAATTATTACTACACCGTTATCAATTGAATCATACTTATCTAATAGATTAATTTCATGGCATTGAATTCATTCATGCGAATGTCACTAATAGTATATATACGTTGAGAAAGATTTAAGTTTACTTCGATCATGTGAACTCCAACACTCAAGATCTACCATAATTACAAGAAAATTTCATAATTTTTTTCAATTCAGTCGATGTGAAGCAAGCAATCGAACCATTATAATCTTTATTTAATCTCACCTAGTCAAGTATTAGCACATTATTCAAGTATAGCACATTCCGACTTGCAAAAACTATGAACACAATTATTATTATTATTGGAAGATGTGAATAAATGATCAATATATTCTCAATTATTAAAAATCATTACAAATTTTCACAATTTTAGAATATAGCCTACATTGATTTTAATTCAATTATCGGCCAAACGATAAAATTAAATATGGAATTAAATAGGAATAATGTCGTTTCAATGGGC
The DNA here is from genome assembly GCA_017141395.1 of Laodelphax striatellus. NCBI lineage: Eukaryota > Metazoa > Arthropoda > Insecta > Hemiptera > Delphacidae > Laodelphax > Laodelphax striatellus. The sequence goes on along the minus strand of CM029532.1, from coordinate 25,604,999 downwards.
AGGGGAATCGAATGCTCACGTGGATCAAAATCCTTTAAATAACTTATTTCATTTCTCAGCCAAGAATAATGTGAAATACATCCATTCCTAATGAGATACCTCATTGGTACTGGAAACTGTATCACCTTCATTAAATAATTATTGAACCGGTTTAAGAGTCCTGTAGAACGGCGTAGAAGAAATACATTCGCTTAATTATGTGGTATTTCTACTGAAGGCTTCATGGATCACTTTCCTTGTAGCCTACAAGTACAAATAATAAACTTAATGACGTAATTAGTACCGGAAGGCATGACTAATTTAACGTGTTATTTAGATTAAAGCACGATCACTCAATCTTCACATGCAACATCTCAATTATTACTTTTTTTTGCAAAAATTGTATAATAATCCCAAACATTTATTATGTTTTTGTTTATTTTAGGGTAGTCTATAAATTACTTTCACGCCGAACAAGCGATTTAAATATATCAACCAGATTTTGCATACAGATGTAGGCTATGTAGCGAAAGGCTACAAGGTATTGTAGCTATTCTAGGTCTCTAGAATATTCTTCCATTAATTTATAGTTATAGTTAATTCAGGGCCAACTCTTCGATAGCTATAGGGGTGGAAATATGCATTTTTAAGTTTATTTGAAACTTCGATGATAAGTAGCATCACGAATTCCAAACAATCATATATTATGTCAATGATCTTTTAATCAGAAATAGAGAGATCAGCTCTCTTCCCGTATTTTCGTAAACCATCGAAATTTTCAGAGATTTTCATCTTCCATAGAAAGATATAGCTGCATAGCATACGAAAACTTTCATTGGCTGACTATTATTGCAGTTTCACTTTCACACACACACACACACACACACACACACACACACACACACACACACACACACACACACACACACACACACACACACACACACACACACACACACACACACACACACACACACACACACACACACACACACACACACACACACACACACACACACACACACACACACACACACACACACACACACACACACACACTCATTTTTGATACTCATTTGAATTGGAACCTGAATAAGGCTCAACAGTGTAGGCTATAAGTAAAGGCTATAGATTTAATGGGTCATAAAAGAGATGATCGGGAAAGTAATCTCTTGATATGCTATTTTGGACTATGCCAGTAGACTATAGTTTTTTACGTTATATCTGAAATTTCACGTATGAGAAGGTATATTTATTTTATAATTTGTATTATTATCGGAATTATATTATTATAGCATCATAAATACCGGTACCATTAAATCCCATGGATAAATAGACTGGCAACCGACTGGTGAGTTGTCGGTTCATAAATTAGCGATCCCATACCCGAAATTTCAGAAATAACACTAAGAATTAATCGCCAGAAACATGTAAATAAGGCATTAATTATTGACGCCCATTAATACAACTTGAAATCTCTTAAGTATTGTTTTTATTCTGAAAGACAATAAGCTGATAAATTGCATCTTAAATGGTATGAAGTGAAAACACTCCAAATGTTGCACGTGAACCGTCGCCTACAAACAATAAGAATAAATTAATGAATACAAAGAACAAGTTTTCGCTACAGCTATTAGCTGTGGAAGTCACGTGATAGGGATTTTCTTTAACGAACTCATTTTTCATGCTTCTTTTCAGTATTTTCGCAATCCAGGTTGTTATCGGCTTCTTTGAACGTATGATTCGAAATTGGCATGTTTTTAGGCAGATAAGTAGTTGAAAGTTGAGAGGATTAATTTGCCTCCAAACGTTCAATTATCCTTGTTCAAGAATGCATTCCATCGTATCCACTTAAAAGAACTGACATAGAAAATGAAAAATCTCATTCAGATTTTTCAAGGTCACTTCATGCCTCTAAATCATAGGAAAGCAAAAAACTTTACAAGAGGTAAGTTTTTATGAGCCTTATTGACCTTTTAGCTGACCTTATTAAACCAATCGATTCGTTATGTGCATTGCTTGCAATAAAATATAGGGAGTATTATAATCAGAATCTGAATTTGAAAAACTAATTCAATAATAAATTAATTTGAGACTTGGGAACTGATAAATACAACAGCACTACTATAATCATCGAACTGGATTTACAACTTAAATGTAGGTACCCTTATATATGCCAGTTCTCCTTAAAAGGTAGGTTTTTGCTTTTGCAACTCCGCAGCCGATTGCGGCTGCGGATAGTCAAAATATCAACTAATTAAAACTTGAAATAAAAATATACAAGAATATAGAATAACCATGCAAAAATAGGAAACACTAAGTATAAATATATTGTTAATTAACTGAATTTATTCAGTAATTGGAATACGAGTAGGTACAATTTTTTGTTTGAAAAAGTGAATATTTTGACTATCCGCAGCTGCAATCGGCAGCGCAGTCGCAAAAGCAAATAGCAAAAGCAAAAGCAAACCTTTACCTACTTTAGAAAGATTTGTTCTCTCTAAATCGAGCCAATGTGGACTCAAAGAACTTGTCTTCATTTTACTTCATCATCTGTATCAACATTCTTCTGTATCTTCTCTGAATGAATAGAAATTATTCATAAGAATACGTTTTTCGTACGTCCCAATTGTCATTTACTGATAAGAAGACCTTAAGAAAAGTAATACCACAACTAAGAAATACCCCTATCCTACTGAAGCATAGTTTTATTATACCAGTACATCATTGTGAAAATTATGAGCGGAATTAGAAAACTATGTAAAAACGTAGGCCTAATGGGTGATAAATAAGTATTTTTTTCATTTTCATCATCGTATTAATCCATTGACCGCCTATAAAAGGGCATGCGGGTTTGTATAAAGATTTGTATATCATCCCTCAAGTTGTGTCGGTACCTTGTTTCATAGTTGTGAACTAAATTACCAGGGTTGAATCTGCTTTCATGTTTTTTTATAAAACAAAGGATTTCGAAGGTATATAGACTCGAATCTCGAATCATTAGCGGCTATTATCAGCCGAAAAAGTTCTGAAATGTTTGCCAGAAACATATTGACCCAGGGTTTAGCTGTAAAATAATTTGCATTAATCACATCATTTTAGTTCTATATTATTTATTTGACATAGTTTACTGTAGGCCTAACTGTAAATTAGTTTCAAAGTTAAACTATTAAGGTTGTTGATACTTGATGGAGGCTAGTTTTCGAGCGGTTAAAAGCCGTAGACGATTTCAATTATTATAATTATTTCATGAAGGTCGTCGTTCTTCAATAGAGACATTTCAAGCATTTAGGCTACTAGGTGATTACAATGACTAGGTCTGAAACTATAATATCTTACCTGTATCGTTGTCCAAGAGCATAATGCCTTGATAAGATAGTGAGGTGACGTAGAGCCACTTTTATCTGAAAAAAAGATTTTATATTGAATAGCTATGCTCTATGAACATGAAAAAATAAGAGCAATCTTTCTTGAAAGATATAGGAAATTTCAGAAACTGCTATGAAAAACTAAAGTTCTGAAAATGGAGAGGAACAATTCTGTCTTTGGGACCAAAAAATTGACTATTTTTATATAGGCTAGGTTTGAAATAAGCATGATTTTATAGAGTATTGGATAGGACTACTCAATAATGTAGTAAAATTGCAAAGTCAATGATGAACTGTATATATAGAAGAAATCTATATGCTAGTCAAGTTAGCATAAAAAGACTTTTTAATGGTGATATTTTTCTAAGTTTTACGATTTGGATACTATCAAGCTATCAAAATGAAATACTTTTTAGAGGAAAAATGTTTTTTCTTTTTCATTAGTTTTTGAGATATGGGCGTCTAAAGTAGAAATGTTCGGGGAAATTAATCTCAAAATTGGTTGCAAATACAATTATGAAATTTTGAGCATACGTGCTTGAAGGTATTATCTATCACTTGACATAATTAGTTTCTCAAAATAACCAATTTGAAAAAATATATTTTCGAAAATAATTTCTTTAAAAAAATAACTCAATTTTCAATTAAATTGATAATTTGTTATTTTTCTCAAAAGTTGATATTTCGAGAAACTAATTATGTCAAGTGATGGACAATACCTTCAAGCACGTATGCTCAAAATTTCATAATTGTATTTGCAACCAATTTTGAGATTAATTTCCCCGAAAATTTCTACTTTAGACGCCCATATCTCAAAAACTAATGAACAAGAAAAAAGTTTTCCTCTAAGAAGTATTTCATTTTGATAGCTTGATAGTATCCAAATCGTAAAACTTGAAAAAATATCACCATAAAAAAGTTTTTTTTGAGCTGATGCTCAGCCTTTTAAGTCAAGGAATATTGAGCAGTACTTCTGATACCTTTCAAATTCTGACGGTACTGATCCACTTATTATACAGTAGTGATTATCAATTAGCACTCAATACAACTATACTGAGCATTAGAAGTTCCAACATTATTCAGATAAATTTGTGCACTTGATAGGTTGTAAATTACAATAATTCACAGTGATTAATCACCTTTCATCAATTTGGTCGGGTAGTGTTTTTCAAGTACGGTATTTGTTACAGGCATAGTATTTCTAATTTTGAAAATACAGTAAGTTGTTATTCAGAAAGAGAGAATGAGATTAGATTAGATTTGGATAAGAGAAAGACAATAAAAGAGAGAGATAAAGAGAGACTTCATTTTTAGAACATTAAAGAATAAGTAGCCTAGTTCTTCGGTAAGCGAGATCCGCTAATTGGAAAAGGAGTGAGACCGAAGACAACAATGGATGGCGGGCGACCTTCCGACCTGCGAAGGTCACTGAAGGGGACGGACGGCATCGGCGGCGGTGGCGGTAAAAATAAAAGTGCCGTCGGTAGCCGGGTGGCATTGCGTTAGTATTCAATGAACGTCTGGCTGCCTGCTGAACAGGAAATTGAACGGATCGTGGCCAGTTATTATGATGCAATTGATACCACCTATCAGCACCCACACCGTAAATCACAATCAACTTGGAATCTATTATTCACTTTTCCTTTTTATTATTACTGTAGCATATTATTATTCTGTACATCCTAGTCCAGTGATTCACATAGCTTATTTGAACTTTTGCCAGGATCGTCACGAGATCTTGTGTGAATCCAGGGCAGGTTCTATTAAATATTATCATAGCCACGATATAAAAATATACGTATTTTGATACTTTGCAAACACTATTAACATTAACTCACATTAATTGATATTTTCCTTGATAAAATTAGAATTTTATTTCATCATGAATAGAATATTCAACACCTTAAGAGCATTTTTCTGTCATTTTATTGAAAATAAATTGATTTGATTTCATATATTATATATTTGAATAAACATTGTTTAGCTTACTCAAACAAAACTTAAACAGCTGTTTAAGAACCGTTCGACAACAGTAATAATAATGATAATTCTTATTTTAAGCTTATGGTTTTTTTTTTGTGGGGAGACCCTCTCTGGTGTTCCGCCTCGCCGAATATAATTTCCCTTAATGGGAGATATGGAAAACATATAGATTAAGTAGTCCAACACTGAATTTGAACTCATCATTTCTGAAAAATCTTCCTAAATGAATCTGTTTTGATTAATAGATTCACAGTACTTAAACTTGAACTCACGAAACCACACTATAATTAGCCACACATAATACAGTATTGAATTTCACAAGAAAATTAGAACCAAAAATTTCTAACAATAAATGTCTCTTCACGTCTCCAGTATTGATTAATATGCATCAACTAAAGTCAGATGAATTGATCTGTACGAGAGCATCAAGGGAAGGTTTCCATCAGGTTTGATAAAAGGCTTGCTCAAGGCCAGGTTTGATACAGAGCATCAGAGGTAAATAATTCATATTATTGTTTCATAGTAAAATTTAAGTGTTTCATATTCAAGTGTAAATGAAAATGTGTATGATCTCGAATGTCAAGCACTGGTACTAATGTCAAGTACTTATAAGATAAATTCTCGCGATTATTTTCTGATTGATAATGGCTGTCTTTTTTTTGTTCAAGAGTAAACATCAGAGTTGCTTTTGATTCTTTATTCATTAGTGGTGTTGAGGTATGAGTATGTGATAATAATCCATGTTCATCATAATATTTTGAACACACATATTCGTCTTCCCATTTCTGTGAAGGTTCTCTGGTTCCGTGTTTTGAAAGATATGCTCTTACACATTTGAAATCATAGTATTTTTTCAAGTTTTCTTTTATCGCCTAATCTAATTGTAGGAAGAAAATATCATTGAAAATGTCTTAATGGATTTGATTGATTCATTCGAATCTTCTTGTGGAGAAGCGGCTTTCATAGGAGAGTTCACTGAAATGAACTTATACGAAAGAGTTCACCAGTATGACTAGGAATTATTAGGGCCCAGCCTATAAAATAATTCAGGAGTCGCATCGGCAACCCTCAACACACAACTACAGGGTGGGGGGGGGACATAATGCTTCCTATGGAAAAACAGTCACTTGAAGATGTGACCTTAGGACAAATGTTGATAAGAATGGACTATTCATCTTGTCAAAGCACATAAAGTCAACCTTACGGAGAGGGGAAGGAAACAAAGTTTGAAAAACCGGCTGTAAAATCAACAACCAAAAATAGCAGGTCGCTTATTTCTTGTTTGGCCAAGCCTCATGTGAGGATTAGCTTCACATCTCATTCTAAACAAAGATAAATCATTGGAATATAACGGGTTCTTTTTGGTATGTTCAAAATATATTTATCTTTGGTCCCAGTAGAACATTCGGGATGGTAGATAATATTTTATTGAAAGCGACTCACCCTAAAATATGTACATACCAAGTTCTCTATGTACCATTTAGTGGAAATATTAATATTCTAATTGAAAATTAGGAAAAATATTATTTGTAACATTCTCACGGCCTGAATGACCAACTCGTATTAGCCTCAACCTCATCTGCAATTTCCAAGCGCAATATGTTTTTTGTAAAGATAGACTCGTTGCTTCTAGTTAGAGTGCACCCAACGATTTTTTGAGAGAAAAAAGTTCACTCTAATTAGAAACTGTGAATAAGATTTCACCGACAAATGAATTGTAAGATGAGACTGGGTCTTTGAAGAAATAAGATATACGAGATTTAAAAGTAGTCTTATAATATAGAAACAAGTATATCCTAGAGAATCGCCACTCACCATGCTGTGCGTAATATACGAATTAGTGATAAGAGGGGTTATTACCAACACATCACTCCTGCTCAACTTTTTCTTTAAATCAAACCATCTCTGTATCACTATGAGGCTCATTTCTGTCGGCTACTAATTGCATTAGACGAAAACGAAATGATGTTTATCTCTATAATTTTAAAGTAATATGCTCCTGATAAATTGTCATCAATAACTGAGATAGATTCGACAACAGTATACTTTAATACGCTGTATAAACAGTAAATGCATGTAGACAACAGTATAAGATGATAATTATGCAGATTCGAACTAACAAACTGAGCCTTGACGTTCCTGGAGTAATATACTTCCTGAACTCATGTTGTTGGTCCCAATCAATATTTTGCACAGCCTGTATCATTTTATCATTATGTAGAGTAATCGTTATGAGTTTCAACTCGATAAGTAAAAGTTGATTGCATAAGAGATCATTATTTACAAGTTTCAAATAAAACTAATTTGATAAGCGTGTTGGAATTTGTAACAAAAAGCGTATTGAAAATGAAACTTTTTCAAATATTAATTGAAAGTTCACAAGAAAGGGAGGCAAGTTGGATGAACAATATTTACATAAAAGAGTATCAATCAATAAGTTTTTAAATTTATAAACAATTCTCTTCTTGAAAGTAGTGGAAAATATTAAACTCACAATGTTGAGGACTTTTTGATTTGTAAGACATCTCCAAACTTACTGAGGAACTCTTGTGCTCTTTTTAATGATTTTATTTGCAAAATCTTGTAAAGGAAAATCATACATTGAAAAAGAGTAAACTGCTCCTCAGTTAGCCGAAGCGTTCTTCACAAACAACGTTCAACATTCCTCACTTTTAAGCCCAGATTTGTTTTATGAAACTATTGATAATATGGAAATCAACTTCGGAGTCTTGAGATATCGTGACTGGACAAAAATGATAGAGACCTAGTCCATTCAAAAAGTATTTCATTGGGGTAAGATTGAAATCAAAGCAAATCATAGGTTACAGAGCTTTGATGCCCGTAAATTACAAGAGATAATTATGGGTGTTATAAAAAAGGCGATAATAACAGTGACTCGTCCCCTTGACAGGATTTTTCAAATATAGCATCACCTGCAAATATCAAGGCTCATCAAGATCTCGCAAGAAACAGAAATCTGGTTGCAAATTAGTTCTGCAATCTGCAACGCTTTGTTCTATTTTGATTTTTCTCTTGTTTCGAGTCCGTCATCATCATCAGTTATTTGAGTGATAGGCCAATCATCCGCGTCATCTTCTATAATATAGAACGTAATTAACGAAAGAAATCTGTTCAACCTTCATTGGAAGGCCGGCATTCTTTGAGGAAACATGAATGCGTTTCTTACATTTCTGTGAGACCTACGAAATAAACTTTGTAGGTTCTTTGAACCTTCATCAAATCTGATAGACAATTACTTTTGAACTCAATAATTGAATTGGTATTCTCAAATATTTTCTCTTCAAGGCCGAACTCGGATGTTTTCATTTTAAAATACTCTTGGATTTTTCACGAATTTTGATTCGAGCTTGCTTCATTGTTCTACAAATAAGAATCTTATGGAGGTAGGTGATTATTCAGTTTTTTTCTGTGAATATGATAGATGTTTCTTTGGAGATCGAACATTCGGAATAAAAATTTGCTGTTTACTAAATCCTTATTGATACAATTTTTCTATTCAATTCTGGTAATTCTAGACGAACGTAGAACGTTAAAAGTTTGCTTCCCATATTCTCTGAATTGAAAATTAGGTATTATTTTCCAATTACAAAGTTTGCTACCTGAATATATTGGTTCTAATTCCAGTTTCAATTTTCTGGATTATTTCTCAATTTATTCTGTTCTGGAAATAGAATGTGGCGAAGTTTAGACAGTAGTGTCGACTTCAACACTCCACCAAAGTAATATGAAGTTCGGAAGCTGTGAAGAGAAGGGTGATGTACTATTGGCTGTACCAACGTACTATTGGCTGTGATTGCTTGGATAGGGGACGTAGAAAGTTTCAAAGGTGTTCTTCATTTCAAATTGTTCTAGCTGTAATGAGTAAATGACGGAAAAACAAGCTGGACGTAGCTGAGAGAGCGTTTTACCATAGATAAGAGATTAGAATGGAGCTCTCATCGTACGTTAAAATTTGTGACCAGAAATGAAGGGGCCGATCCTAGCAACATCTCTTAGAACTCAGAGTAACTGCAAAGCGTAACTGTGAACTCCAAACTGGCGATGAGACAGAGAATGGGTGTGCGAATCAGCATTGTTCCATTGTCAAGTAACAAATTGAAAATAAAAAATTACTATTCCTATTTTTGAGAAGGATTAGGAAATGTAGGGAAGGATGTGGAGTGAGCAAGAATTAATGATAAAAGGAGAGAGGAAAAAAAATCAAAAATCTGAGAAGGAACAAAAAGGAGATGATGGAAGATGAGATTGGAATATTATCATTTAATTGTAACATGGTATAAATTTCGTGCCCTGAATCGCCAGACAAAGTTCAGTATTGGTTTTGTGTTGTGTTTGGTTTTATAGATTGGAATCAAAACGATTTTTCAAAATTGCTCTAACTTTATAATCTCATTTTTTGACTAAATAAATTGAATTGAAACGAAACTGAGTCTATAAAATCTTATTCAAATAAGATTATTTATAAACACGCAGACAACTGAAAGCTAGCAAAATAAATCGAACATCATAATACTGAAAATACGTGTAGGAATGCAATATGAATCAATTTTTGTACCGTAATTTTCACAAATTTCTAAAATGAAATTTTAGAAATTTTTGAAAATAAAATAATAAATAAATAAATAATTTATTTTCCAATCAAAACAAAACAATATAAAACAGTATCAAAAATAGGGGCAAAATGAAATAATGAATTGAGATTGACATTTTTAACCAACTGACATTCTAATTGTTGATGAATAATTTTCTTTACAATGGACAATTATTGTTCATGGTCGTTAATTACCCAAAATAAAACTTTTGCATATATGATATTATTTCAGGGGTTTGCGGGGGTGTAAGTTAGTATCAACTTTCAAATACTATAATATGATAAGTTATTTCATTATTGGAAAGAATGAGAGTTAGTGAGCGATCGATTGAGAGTGAGACGCCAGCGTCAGCGCTATCTTACCTTGCGTGACAGAACTACATGGCCAGCACGATTTGATGTAACACAAAACTGTCACACAAAGTGGCGAAGCGTATTTCCTATGACCAAATAAGTATACCACGCTTCGCCACAGGTCACACAGTTCCCTATGCCTTGAACGATCTACTCTTATCTCTGTTTATGGTTTTACCGAACCAATGCTGCAGGTCAGGTTCTTAGTAACTATGTTGTAGCTTTGCAACGATCTCACATTTTGAAATACTGTAAATGGTAACCTTTAAAACACACTCTGCCTGCTTTCCTGGCAAGAGAGGCAGGCACTGCCGTTTCAAAAGTATCTTTATGACTGCCACATCCTACGTGACACCCGAAATAAGTCTAGAAAAAGCTTATTTCAAAGTATTGATCCAAGTTCAACTATCAATATCCATCTAATTTATTAGTATCAATGGAATAGAGCGAACATTCTAATTCTCTGATGCTCTGTAATAATATTGTAATCCATGTTTTATATTCTTAATATTAATTTTTATAATTCGATGATAAACCTTCAGAGGATTCAATTGGTGTTAATTAGCGTTCCAGAGGATTCTGATTAAAATCAATTTCATATAATAATATATTATTGCATTATGAGACATTAGCAATATGTTTTAGACTATTTCAAAAGACTATTTATTACTCCTATTATTGTTTTCTTTTGTATTTATTGTTTTTGGTGAAATAGAATCATATTCTTGATAATTCGATTTTCAGTTTGGAAAAGAAAAAGATGTCCAAGAAATTGACAAGCCATCATTTTTGAGAACAAGCAAAAAACCGGCAGAAATTTTGCTGAGGATGTTTCTACTGGTAACATTTCTGATGGTAATCAACCTGCTTTTTTGCTTGAAAATAGAATGGAACATCTTCATTAAGCGGTTGCTTGCTTTCAAAGATTTGAACTCGATGTGGTCAGCTATTGTTGCTGTTTTCGCCACGGATGATGCAAGTACGCTTTTCAAATACATACATCAATTCACTTCAGACCAAAATGCTCTCCATTATTCAGCTTCTCGAAACTGTAACTTGAAGGAATTCAGGGCTCGTTTGAAAGTGGTCGATACAAACGTTTCAAAGGTATTCATGGCTTTTATCATAATGTGCGGTGTCTTGCCTTATTCTGTGGGCATAATTATGATTCTCAAATCAGACCCCAGTGAAATATCTGCTGATCGTTTACCATTTATTATGACGGTTTACTACCCAGAGGATTATAGATCTGTCAATGTCTTTTTAATTGTACAGACCATCATGTTCTTATGGTATGCAATGATAATTTACCTATGGGACATGAACCTCAAATCTATGCTACTATCCATAGAATGTGTCACTCATCAAACAGACTTCGTATGCGAGACCTTACAAAGAATAGACGAAATTATTGCAACGACACCCAAAACTGGTGCTGTTCAATCACAAATAGAAAGCTTCAACTCAACACCGTCTGGAAAAGATGATTTGAAAGATTTTTTCAATCAAATCATAAAGGATCATCAATCGATATGCAGGTGAGAATTCTAGTTCATACTAAAGTAAATGAAAATAAGTCTATTTCGATCTAATAGCTACCGTTCCGTAACAGTCATGAATAAGTGCAGTATACCGTAGTGCACATTGAACAAAATTAAATTTCCCTTCTTAATCATATTCCAATCTTAATAAAAATCCACATTCTAGCTTAATTTTCTTAATTAGGCTACATACATGAAATATAAATAATAAGGTACATAAGAATGATGGTACATGAAGGTACAAATGTTGGTGAAAATGAAGGTACATCTATAATGATGTTGATGATATTTTAAAACATTATCATTATTTTTCAGTGCAGCAAAAATGTTAAATGGAAAAGTCAATGGAATAACAATGGGGTTTATGAATATCTTCGGATTTCAATTATGCATTTGTTTGATGTTTATTGTGGAGGTGAGTAGCTCAGATTCTATACATTTAACATGACCATGTTCCCATTAGAAAAAAATGAAGTTAGAACCAAAATGGCGGACCAGATTTTCGAAATCACAGTAAAGTATTACTGTATTTTCAATTTGAGTACAATCTCATAATAATATATCTTCTTTATATAGAATAGGCGGACATGTTTTTTTTTTTAATCAGAGCTCCTCCGTGGTTTCTCAACCGATTTTGTTCGTTCAAGTCACATTTGAAAGATCTCATTGAGTAGATCTGATAAGGTCTTACATTTTGAAAAAAAAGTCTTTGTGGAGATCAGGAATGTACGATCTAAGTTTGAATTTTTGCCATTGCTCTAACATAGGGATAGGTGAGCTGAAAATCTTCATATTCCAACATGATTTGATGATCAGCTGTTTGAGAAATCAAAAATGTATCATTTTGATCCAAGAATGTTCAGCTGTTTCAAAGACTTTTCACCCAATACTGTATACAAATGCTGAATCTCAGATTATTGAAAAGGTCCTTTTTTATTTTTGAATGGCACCTTTTAGTAACAAGTCTTTTAAAGACTTTAAAGGTCTTTAAGACTTTCAAGCCTTTTTGATTATTAATTAAATCACTGTTTAATTATTCTGATCAGTTGATTTATGACAAGTTAATTGGCTCAAATACGATCTAAGTTTGAATTAGGGAGAGCTGAAAATTTTCATATTCCAACATGATTTGATCATTGTTTTGAAACAAAATCAATTTTTGAAAAAAATTTCATTGCACAGGTAAAGGCTTGTGCAGAGAGAAAAGGTAATGTATTGAGAGAAAGAAAATAGAGGAGAAGAGAAAAATATAAATGTTGTTAAATGAGGGATGGAAAAGAGGAAGAGGGGAAAGAGAGAGAGAGGGTGGTGAGGAAAAAGACAGGGAGAGAGAGGAAAATAGTAGGTACAGTAAAAACAGAAGGTAGAGTAGGAGAGAGGATAGAAAGAGTAGATGAGGAGAGGAAAGGAGAAGAGGAGAGGGGAAGAGAGAGAATAAAGGAGTGGTTGGAGAGGGTATAAGCGTTGAGGATAGAAGATAGGAGGAGAGGAGAGAGAGAAAAGAGGGAGTGGAGATAGATGACAGGAAGGAGAGGAGAGAAGAGATGAAAGAGGGTAGAGAGGAGATGAGATATGATCAGAGGAGAGGAGATATTCAAAAGGACAAGTTGGAAGAGGAGGGCATGAAGAGAAAAGGAGAGGGAAGGAGGAGGGGAGGAGGAGGAGGTGGCACATGTTACATAGTTCAATAGTCACAGTTTTGTGTCCGACAGCAGGACAAAAGAATGGTAACATTTCCATCATAATAATCAGAATTCATTGTTGAAGTCAAGTGATTCCATAAGCGCAAATCGAGTTTTAACCTTATTAACCATTATTAATAACAGAATGTTTAGAACAACTGTTATATTAATGTTTTATTCTTTATCATGTTTAATTCTTAAAATCTTTCAAACTATTATTGACTATCATCTTCTTTAATTTGCTAGTGTTTTTTCTCTATCAGTTCAATGATGACTCCTCTACATCATCCATTATGGACTAGAAATTGCCTTCGTATAAAAGATATTGAGCTGTTTCAAACTTTTCACCCACTCTGTATATTAATCTGTGGGATTTTTCTTCTCACATTGAATGGCACCCTTTTAGTAACAAGTTCAACAGCGAATTTCAAATATTGTCGAGAGTTAACACATTATAATTATCAATTCAACAAATATTCATGATATTATTGTGAATAATATAAGTGTTCTCATTTTAAAGGGCCAAAGAAATCACACTGAAAGTGAGACATGTATTCCGCTATTGTTTAGTTTCGGCAATATTGTTGCTTTTGCACACAAATGTCAGAAATTGAAAGATAAGGTAATGTATTTGTAAGAGAAACCAATGTTACATTAGGAATGTTGTTGTTACAAAATATAAATGTTGTTGTACTTGGAATAGCCCACATCATTTTTCCTGTTTATACGTCGTAAGGAGTTAACATCATCAGGTGTTGATCTGTCACGTTATTTTCTAGCTATGTTAGGTTTTACATTTTCAGAAACATCTTGCTTTTCTTCATTATATATTGAATTATGAGCTCATGAAGAAGTCTCAGACTAAAACGAAGAAGCAGCATCGACAAACGTTAGCCCCGACACCATGTACAAGAACTCTATGCCAAGCAACCCACTACATGTCGAGACAAATGTTGTCTAAGCCAGCCAATTGCTCAGTCTAGACTTTGCTCAATCCCGAGCCCATGAACCGGCCCCTTAAAGGCTAATAACGTTTTTGAACTGGAGACTTAATATGATGAGGCCACTATTATGAATGCATAAGATTTTCCATTGAAAATCGACCAAATAAGAGCTTATATCAATATATAAAAACAATATAATTATAATGATGAAGAAAGATAACATCATTATTGTTATCGGAATCATATTGCATGGAGTGTTACAGGTAGAGAATCCCATTCAATGAATTGACGGTTGCCAGTTGCACGAAAATCTGCTTTAATTCGCTGTAAAATGATGTCATTTCCATTACGAAACAATTCCAATGAGAACCAATCAGTACGAATCTGACTTGATTGAATCACGTTACTACGTATAATGTTTAAAAACGGTGCAATTACCGTGCCATCGGCAATCAGTCTAAAAACGTTTAACGTTGTTAACCCTCACTTTTTAGACACATAATAAACGAAGACCTGACTAGTAAATAATATTTCTGTTCAATTTTCATAGTTCATTTAGAGTTGTTGAGGCTAGATGTGAGAATTTAAACATTAGCGAACCCTGTATTCTCATCAAACAGTCCAAGTATAAGCTTTCTTTGACTATTGTAAAGATTGCTCTCGAATAATCAATAACTCTATCTCTGTAGTTCATAGTACTAACAACAACAGTAGGTTGTTAATGCATTATCACCGTAATTAATAGTTCATTCAGTCATTGCATTCATTGATTAAGATAAGTTTCAGTGATTTGAAAGCACTTCGATATTTTATAGAATGCTTTTTATTTTGGTAACTAGGGCAACAGCTGAGGAGATGCAGTGTACGGGAGTTCATGGACCGATAAGCTGAGGTATGCGCAAATCACTTACTGTCATGATGACGATGCACACTAAAGATATGCAAATTTTCGCCCCCTATGGAATCTATGTCATAGACATGAGCTATGACAATGAATTGAGAGTACATACTAATTATTTACGAATTTTCTTGATAGACAAATTATTGAGCCAATTATTGTGTAATAATGTACAAATTAATGTAATGACGTTTTAATTAATCAAATCTAAATCTGAAATAATTTTTATTTTGACAGTATAACATAATACATACAATAAATAAAATGAGACACGTTTGAATTAAAGAGTTGAATGAATGAATACGAATTTGTTTAAGATAACCCTGTCTCAAAAACAATAGGCCTAATAAAAGTCAAGTCCAATGAAAAGCTTTCTTTTGCTGTAAAGATTTTAAATCAATTAACTTCATCTCTGTAGAGTATCACAGCACTACAAAAAATTGTTTTCTTGATGTTCACATGTTCACACACAGATTCACACACCATTCACGCATAAAGTAATAATTCATGTGTGAACAATCAAACTTCAGCCATGATGAAGTCCATGAGTTAACCAATGACGAACAGCTCTCAATACGGATTTCAGGTGGGACCGAAATAAGCCATTTGATAATTTGTTTCATGAATGAACGAATGTTATTGATTTGTTTTATATTATCGGGTACATTATTGAAAAATTTTGGACTCAGAAAGACAAAAGATTTTTGAAAAAGGTTTTACGTAAGCTTTAGGTGGTCTTAGACAAATTATTGTTGCACTTGTTGAATAAATGATAATAGACATGCCTACTATGATTTGTAATTAGAGTCCTCCATTACTCAAAAATTGCTAAGCCGTCGGTCCCGGCTGCCTAAAAGCAGTCGTTAAGTCAAGTCAGAGACCCTGAACTGATTCAGGAGTGACCTGAAAACTCTGACACCAGACCTGAGCCAGCCAGGTTACACGGAATTATTATTATTATTACTCAAAAATGATTGATAAATTCATGACATACCAACTTATTGTCCTACTCTACATTCAAGCAGTATATTCTGAAGAGATTGAAATGATTAATTTTCTGTTGAGAGCGATGCCCGTTTTTTTAGTGTTTGAAGATTTGCAAATAGATTTAATAGAATTGTACGATTGAATGTTCTTGTTCCATACTCCAGTGGTAGCAGCCTAGTTCTTAGAAGGAAGTTGCTTAGAAAAGATCACTAAATATCAGGGATGAGTTGTATGAGTCACGATATCAGTCATTAAAGTAACATGAATTGAATAGTTCACTGTCACGAAATTCGTGAACTGATTGTGCGACTAATGTCTAATTATAGAATTTAAATTCTACAAGTAACTTTGGTCCAAGTAAATTTTGGTCCTTTAAGACACTACAATTAGTATAGTATACTATACTCCTTATACAACATTACGAGTACTACTACTATACTATACTACTAATACTACCACTACTTACTACTATACTATACTATACTACTATACTACTACTGCTACTACTACTACTACTACTACTACTACTACTACTACTACTACAGTACTTCTACAGTACTACTAATACTATAATACAATTTAGTTTGTACCATTCTCATCAACTGACTAATGGAATGAAGTTCACGCGTGTGGATTGATAAACGCATCTCCCAAAAAACATCCCCTTTCTGATTTATAAATGTTTTGTGGTTTCTTGGTTTGAATTTTTGAAACTCTTTCTTAGAAATTAGCCAAAAATAGGGGATAAGGAAAGTATGATGACATTGACATGTGAGGGAACTTTCTATGCAAGAAGCCAACTTTTTCACAAAAGAGACTTGTTATTGATACTGATATAAAGTTGATTTGAATTCAATTATGTACATCATGTAAATTGATTATTGAAATTAGCTAATACAATATGAATACAGTAGGTATAGATTTAATGTGGCGTAGCCTAGGTTTGTCATAACTTCAGACTTATAATTTCTGAACCTTGTTAAAAATATCAAATGATAGAATTGGTTTGATGGATATCTGTATGATACCTTCCGGAAGAATGACTTTCATTGCCTGTTATCAATTTATTTATTTTTTCGTCCATTTCAGATTGTCAAGGCTTCATTTACATACTTCAATGTATTGAGTGCTCTGAAAGCATGAGTGGTTGACCGTCCAATACCGTAATCTACTTGCTCACCTGTATTGCATAGCGGAAGAAAAATGTCATGTGGAATGTATTTTGTTCAAGTAAAATTACAAGTTAAACTTTTTGAATGAAATAAATAAAAATATCAGCATCCATTCCGTGTACAGTATTCTACAATAATTATGAGTCAATTATAGGCAAGAGTTAAACTGTTGCCAAAAGTTAACAGTTTTTTTTTCTTTTTTTTTCTGAGGATGATGCCCACATGAGCTCTAGGCTTGTGCGTGGGTAATGAGTGGAGGAATGATGAGATATGACGACTACTTTTTAGGCAGTCGGGACCGACGGCTTAACGTCTCCTCCGAAAGACGGGGATTTCTTTTATTGTCATTCAACATATTTTTTTTAAAGTCGAGAATATACTTTGAGTTCATTCCTCCCAGGAAAAAGTTTCAAGAAAACTACTTATGAGAGAATTATAAAGTTTATAATAACTATAATAACATCATAAATTCATCCCCATGAATTCATGAGTACCCCACCGTGATTCTATCGATCTAGAATACTGTAGATTGTATTCTCTTGTCTTCAATTATATTGGATTGTTCAGGATATTCTATTAAAATTGCAGTTTTCATGATTACAACTTACTATTATGATAATACTTCCATTCAATATTCATTACTATAAAAAAATTCATAAGTTCCTCAAGCCAATAGGACTGAAAACAGCCATGAAAAAGTGTCAATGTTTATACGCTTTCTGAATTCTACATTTTTCATAATCAGTTATGACAACACGACCAAGAAAAATTCATGCTTATTGGAAAAAAGAATCAAAGTTCAATGTGGATCTTGATCTATCACCAATGCAACTTCACGTTTGCATTGATCCTACTATTTTGCTTTTTATAGTTCAATTCAATATAGAATGATATTAATGATATTATCTTATTATGATGTCATATTATGATATCTCATTAATGATGCTTATTAATGATATCTCTGATCTCTTGAAAACTAATTATTGGAAGAATATAATTCTTCTAATTATATTATACAGTTATACAATTATATTTATTATACAGTAAATTCGCATTAAGTATTTCTATGGAGTAGTAGTAGGATATGCAGTGTAGTTGTTCTGAAGTCAACAAAAGAATTATTATCACCTGAAATCACAAGCCTGTTTTCAAAGCAGTCTCTTTTCCTCAGAATGACCTCAGAAAAAACTTCCGAGACTCTAATAGTGAAATATGATATCCATTTATAATCCACCAGGTACCGTAGGGGTCTACTGTACAGTTTAATGAACCTCTGGAACGGATTCATGGTGACGTTTGGCATACACTATCTTGTGCGCAAATCCTTCCTTCTTCCTTCCTCTTCAAGACATTTGAATATTCGGTTTCTCCTTTTTCGCAAATAAATTAGGCAGAGTTCTACGACATTGGCTGCGAAGTTGAGATTGATCGTCTGTCTGCAAGTAGAACCGGTTAAAGGAAGGAAGGAATTTATTAGGAAGGTCAGGAAAGGCCATTCTTCTCGAACACGTTCTACGTAAAGTTTATAATCAGGAAAAGCAAGTTGCAGATTTTCTTACGTTGACTTGAAAGATCCTGCCATTGATTTGTGATCACTGGTTTCCATTTTGAGAGAGGGTAAAACAAAAATAGCCCAATAATAATATTGTAGCCTACTTAGGCTATACAATAGTGTAACTTATTGTACGAACTGTACTTATATTTGTTGAAAAATGTATTGAGAAAGATCGGTTCATCCAAGATTGATACAGAGCCTTCTTTGTGAGCCTCACTTTTTGTGAGATGTAGGCTACGTTCCGAAAAGATTCAATCAAAACAATGTTATTTTATAATTTGTACAATATTTGCATCTTAAATAAAAGTCTAACTGCACTATTATTGTCAATATTTTTTATGATGCACGTAATTAATTTATGAAAGCTTTTCTATTCGTGTTTTGAGAAGTGAGAGAACTCAAACTGTATCTTTTTAGTATACTATCTGTCAGGCCTTTCTATTAGGCCTACTTCATCAAATTACTCTTACGCTCTTTCACATAATGCTTACTCTAATCCTCTATTTTTTCTAATTATTTCACCTCTTTTGGGAAGTGAAAGAAAAATGTTGTCATTGAACAACAAAAAGCTAATTCATTCAATTTTAAATTTTCTGATCAAGTTGAATGTCAAATCATATCAACGAAATAATTATTATTTCTACCAAGATAAAGCACGCAGAACGTATATATTCTAGCTTCAATACACAAAAAGATTACTAACAATAAAACTCGTATTCTACTCAGGCACTTGAAATATTATTGAAGAAACAATGAAGTAAACCGCATCTCTATTGAATTGCTATTGTAAAACTAATTCTCAGATAGGCCTAGTTTGAACCAAAACTAGGATCATCATGTTTATGTACCAAGCGGTTATGATGTAATACTACTGCTACTCGTACATATATGTAGTAGGTTATTTCTAGCATATTGCTAGGGACTAGGAAAATAGGATTTTATTGATGGTCAAGATTCCATCTTATTGTAGTGAATATACGGCCACTATTTCTTTCTTTACCTTATTTCGTTAATTCTTTAAATGGTAATAGAGAACGAAAAATCGGAAAAAGGAGATATTGCATTTTCACGAAAACAATTATATCGTATTGCATTCAATCCATAGGCTTACAAAGGAATATTATGATGTATAAGTATGATTGAGTAAATACACAACAATAAATTTTTTAAATAAAACCTGCTTTCTTGCATATTTAAACTTTTGGCGAATGAATTTTATTATTGTATTCAATGAAATGGTGATATGGTGATATCATTCAATCAGTTGAGGAATGGAGAGATAGAGAGAAATCCATTGATTGAATCCCTTTATTAAGGGCGGACTTTTAGGACTCAAGCGGGTTTAGTTAGGTCCAGGACCTCTCTGCAAGAAAGGTAGATTACCTGGAATGTGAAGCGAGATAACTTACAGTATGTTTTTTCACTTTGAGTAGAGAGTTTGGAGATTTCCTCCTCCAGAAGTTATTTCTGATTTCAGATTATTTAATCTATTGAAACAAGAAATTGAAAGCCCGTAATAAAATTATAAGATTAATATCCCATAAAATACTGAAATAGGTTTCACGGATGTTCATATCTTCTACTATGAATACATCAAGTTTGAATAAACTTTAGCATTTTATATATTACATATTCAGTTTTATGTATCTCAAGTGTTAATAGAACTGAGTTTATTATGTTGTCCGAAGTAGGCTTACAGCACGTGTACATTACTCAACAAAAATAGCTATTAAGATTTTGCAAGATTTTTATTTACTGGAATTACCCTCATAATAAGTGCCAACTCGCATTGATTCCATGAAAATTATACATTAAAATCATAAACAAAGTTTCATCATCATTCTATGATCGACTGAAGTTAGAGATGCATTAATTTTCTACGAAGCCTTTGGTGATGAGCAGCAGAGCTGCTTTCATAGCAGAACACGTGAAAGTAATTTATCAGTAGCCTAGCTACTGATATACTGATCTATTCTATGGTTTGACATTAGTTTTCCTCAAACATTAATCTTCATTGCTCTGATTCAACACACGATTTTATACCTTAAGACAATATTTCAAGGCAATTATTATTTTCAAGACTTTTCCAATGATTCATGGCTCAGCTCTTTAACATCGTATTTTAGAAGACACATCACATTCATTAATCAAAAGTTTTCCTGGAAATAATAGATAAAAACAAATAGTGTACTTATTCCTATAGTGATTTATGTAATTTTAAAAAAGTGCAGATAATTGAATGATAGATAAAAACAAATAGTGGACTTATTCCTGTAGTGATTTTTGGAATTTTAAAAAAGTACAGATAATTATACCTACCGGTACTAAACACAAACATGCAAGCTCAATGCTCAGGCCAATGCAATTGGAAAAGACGGATAATATGTTTCTTAACAATTTTTCTTTACTTCAAAGTGCATTATGGTAATTTCTTTAACTTCAAAAACTCGAAAACAGTCATAGGCCTTGCACAGTTTTGCAACAGAATTGAAAAAATTACTTAACACTTTAAAAAATGACTTACTTAAACATGTTGAAATGACCAAATCATAGGCCTACCACCTTTTTCGGATGCACCTTTTAGCGCTAGTCACCTCAAAGCTCATTGTAACTATCCAAAATGTAACTACACAAAATTTATGAAATCAGCAAGCAACACTCGTTTCAATTTCAAGGTCATTTGGAGCGATAAGAATTGCTTATAAGGTTAACAGGAAGATGATGAGTTCAAATGGGAGGATAGAGGACAGTTATCCAAGTTTGCAATAAAAGTTGTCAGAAAGCACTATCAAAATTACAGTAATTTACTTTTCAATTACGCTACCTTGTGCGCGAGGTAATTATCGTTTTGCCAAATTTATTTGATAATTTGAAAAACCAAGCTGCTTCCACACAATTCTACTTTTCTACAATCACCCCAATTCAGTTCACTATAATAGCCTACTTTTACAATCATTAGATACTTTACTTTTTATTTATAGTGGGCCTGAATATATTGTCAGACTAGCATAAGTTTTCTGGGTTGACCTTCACACTTGTAACACATTATATCGTTCAAGTGCGAGTTACATTGATAGATTAATTTTATAAAATGCAAGTAGTGATGAAGAACAAGACATTGTACGACATGTTGCCTATTCTCTTTTCGCCTTGGTGCGCGCACACATGCATACTTCCTGAGAGCTCGCTATAAATCAGACACTTGCTCATTTGTCTCATTACAATAATAATTGTTTGCAATTCGGTATTATTATTACAGCGAATAGAATATTGTATACTCTTTGGTGAGACTAAACATTATCGTAAGCTTGAGTTCACTGACGAGACTATAGTTTCAGTTCAGAATCATAAATAGAACCACATTGAACAAATTTTTATGATATGAAAATTCAATTATTTCAGATGAAAATTTTTCAATTTATTGCAAATTAAAGTCTCACACAGAATACATTACATAGCAATAAACATACCAATAACACTGTTTGAAATTGTTCAGAAAGTTATTATCAAAGTTACTATCCATATTATTAATAATAATGTCACCTTCACTACTACACAGAAAGTTACAGGTAAACAGTCTTTCTTCTTACAGTCTTCTTTTCTTCTTCTTCTTCTTCTTCTTCTTCTTCTTCTTCTTCTTCTTCTTCTTCTTCTTCTTCTTCTTCTTCTTCTTCTTCTTCTTCTTCTTCTTCTTCTTCTTCTTCCATCAATTTTATTGAATAATTTTATAGAATTTCTGCCTCTTGGTTTCGTTGTAGAATGTTACCATATACCTATGCCATCTATAAATGCAAGATTTTTTAATGCGACTGGTGTGAGGTGTTAGTCTGACAAGTAGGTACAGTAGGCCTATGTTGAGAGAAATGCCAATTACATTATTATATTGAGTTTCACTGGTCCATCTTCCTTATCCGTCCAATTATTATTTTTTTTACTGACCCCTGAAGGGTATAATTTCAACATCCATTGAAAAATGTCAATGTTTATCTCATCATGGAAAGAGTGATACCGGTAGTTATAAATTTCATTGTCATGAATAGAAAATGTATGGTAGTAGTATAATAGAAACGATGACGAGTTCTTGGAAAACATGACAATGATGGTCTTGACTTAAATTTACAAAACGAATTTTGTTGTAACGAAGTTGAACAATGTTCCTACATTTTTGGAGTTGAAAATTTGTTATGAAAATTTTTTTCAAAATTATCCTCACTCTCTACAAAGTAGTGATTCTAGTTCAGAATCATAAATAGACGACACTGAACATATTTTTATGATATGAATTGTTTCACATTCAGAGCTCAAAAATCATAATACAACCAGACTGATATGAAAAAGTTATTGACACTGAACTGCTCAACTTCCTCCTTGGAGAAGTTTATTTATTGTTTGGTTCAACCCTTTCAGTCACAAAAACTTTGACTTATTCTGTATCAAGGCCAATCTCCTAAATCATAAGTCATACCATTTGTTTGATGGCCTTCACAATTGCTGGAGGAATAACCATGAAAAAGGTCATAAATTTTAAGTAGTTTATTGCAAGAAGGTGTGATAGTGATAGTATAGAAAGACGAAAGAGATACTGCATAAACAACACACTCTGCTAGAAAAAATGAACATACGTTCAAAATATTTATTCATATCAAAATAAAATCATTCAATTTCTGTACAGTAAATAGATGTTGATGGTGATTATAATCATAAATTATTATTATTGGCACAATGATATGATAGAAAATCATATAAGTTATATAAAGATCGAGAAAATGGCAGAAAATGTCATAAAATTTATTACACATAACGAGTAATGAGGGCTCGAATCACGATGCGCGAAACGACGAGCGTTAACCATTATTGGAACGTTAAGAGTACGACGGTAGCAATAGAAAATAATAGAAATATTCTTCAGTTACTAGCTGTGAGCAAAATTTTTATGTCCGATAGGCATATATTCCGAGTTGAAGAAAATGATTAATTTGTATAGGCCTAATTTATTATCAAGTTTTTTAATAATACATTATTGGGCTATTTGTTGCCTTTTCATACAGGTATAATCTA
Source organism: Laodelphax striatellus (assembly GCA_017141395.1). Lineage (NCBI taxonomy): Eukaryota > Metazoa > Arthropoda > Insecta > Hemiptera > Delphacidae > Laodelphax > Laodelphax striatellus. The sequence continues at coordinate 25,580,866 of CM029532.1, read as the reverse complement.
CTCTTGATGAAAAGTGAGATAGCCAGATATTGTCAAAATATAAGAAAGTCAAATAACTAGTGTTTTGAACTGTTGAACTCTGAGAACCAAAAAGAAAGTGACATGCAAGCTTCTGAGCTACAAAGCGTAGCTTCTGAGCTGTGCATGAATGTGAACTTGAACTCAATAGTCAAGTTCTAGTAAACTTTAAACTTGGCTCTTATATTAATTTAATGGGGTAGTTTGAGTTTAAGAATGAGCATGAACATTGTTTAATATTACCTATTTAGGTGATTATTGACTATTTAGTTTGACTATTAGGTGAGAGTGAGAGTTTTGACCATTTAGCTGAGAGTGAGAGGAACACGCATGATTTAGCGGATTTCTTTTTGATGGTTTTTATATTATTAATTTTCATCATCTACCGTATTTCCATCACAAAGATATTTCATTCAATGTTTTTGAGTTCGCCTTTCTGTCGGCCCCATAATTTCATAATATCTCTACTACAATTGATTGATAGAAGCATATAAAAACCTGAGGAAAAATACTTGAATTTTCACCAAGTTTTACTTTCTTTTTTTAATTTTCGGTCAATACCCTCTTCTACTGTCTATATTGAACAGAGTATAGATTATTTGATAGACTATTTGAGGAGGTACAGGAGGTACTGTCAGGGCTGAATGCATCATAGCCCAGGGCGGCAGAATTCAGGGGGCGGCAAATTTTGGTAAAAATAAATAGTTATTCCAAAAGTTGAAAATATGTGAAAAAAATTTCTATATAACCATTTTTCTGCCATGAGATAAATATTAATGTTTTTCAAAAATGAATGAGCAGAAATGAATGAAATTTGAAAAATGAATACTGTTAGTAATACAGTTAGTAACTTAATAGTTAGTTTAATTGCATAACATAATGTGACTCGCAAACTGTTCACTACATTGGTAGAAGTTGAAAGTAGTAATAAAAAGTGAAAAAAATTGAAGGGTTATTATAGGCTTAGTATTAGGGTGTGTAGGCTATTTATCAATAATCATAGTGTATGTGAATTCCTTCTACAAGAAATCAAATTACATAATATGAAGCATAACTTTCTTGGAAAATCGTGAAAATAATCGCAAAGCAGATTTGTTCTGCTCTATATTTTTAAATTTTCAATGTGTTATTTATAGTACTTCATGGAAGCTCATGATCATAAATATATGTTTCAGTCGATTCATTTTGTTAATAATATTATTGTTGGAACCGATCAATAATTATTAATCTATTTGATGATAAAACCAACCCCAATGGATTAGAATATCTCACCACCGATAAGTTCCAACAATTTGTTTTGCTAGGGATGATGCCCACATAAGCTCTAAGCTTGTGTGTTGGTAATGGGAAGGATGATGATGAATGGACCTACATCTTAAGGTGGGTTCCGAACCATTTTAGATCCATTCTAAATGAAGAGAGAGTGACTACAAGTAAATAATTTTTCAACTAGCCTACAACTATTTCAAAGGTAAAGTTGATATTCACTAAAATATTCTATGAATAGGGAAGTGTACCAGCTTTTAATCGTAATAACAACTGAATGCCAGCGAATTAAACCTAATCATAATATTTTTAATTTCGAAAAATACTGTAGTCTAGAATACTATTAAGTTATATGAGATATGCGGATTTATTTTGGGGGAGTCTTCCCTCTCTCTATTATCATCTAATGATTTATCAAGTTCTTGTGAATTATTTCAATAACTCTCATGTACAAAAATGTATAACATAACACTGAAATAAAATGAAAAATCTAAACTCGCCAAAATTTGAAAAAATACAGTTAAGTTGATTAACAAAAACTTACAAAATATTTGAAATTCTTCAGGCGCTATCAGTGCAGATGTATGGCAGAGTCAATTCACTTCTCACAGTGATCCAAATCCGCAGTGCATGTGAGTTTTCCGCGAACTTGCAAGCACAGACTGAGCTCAGTACCAACTGGCAACTGTATCAAGTAGTACAGGCTGTATAGTAGATACTGATACTGAAGCGCAAAGCAAAGCCATTGCGACCCCTGAGCACCGCCTTGACATGGTCCCCACCTGCAAGATAGCCAATTGACGCAGTTCTTTCTTTCTCTCACTCACCTTATCTCTCTCTTTTTCTCACTCTCTCACTCACTATTATCTCTATCTTGTAATTCCCATGATTTCAGTAGACTATGTCCTGCCTTTCCTGATAACAGTGTTGATATCATCATTGATAAGATTTTTATTACAGTTGAATCACAGAAAAGTGAATAGATAGGGTAGGCCTATATATAACTATGAACAAAGGTTCAAAAAATTATAATTCCTACATCAAAATACGGATGTATGGTTGGCCATAAGTATATTGTTGTTTTTTCTGGTTTGCTATATTCAATATTAAAAATTGAATTGAGAAAGCATGAAGTGAACTGATTTTGTGAGGATTGGAAAATATATAAAATCAAATGATTTAGCATATTTGTTCTATTATCTCAGTTTCCACTTCATACTTCTTCATTATATATTTAACTCACAAAGAGACCTCCAGTTATTTAAAACATGGGATGAAGCATCTCAGATAACATAGATTTTAGTGGATTCAGGTAGAAAATGTGTTTATGGTTTGTTATTATTTAAAAGCATTTGAACTGGGGAAGATTTGCATAATTCACAAATTTATATACGGCTATGCAGAATAAATTTAAAAGGGAGAAATACAAAAAAAGTGTTGCGAATTTTCCCCACACGAACGAATCGGAAAAGATATCCACATATTAACATGACATAAAAAATATTGAAACTCCAATTAAATATTGTAGCATAGTAAGCATACAAATATGTTGAGAAAAGAGGAAAGAAAAAAATTAAAATAGTGGAAATTAAATTTTACTTTACATCTATATTACCTACAAAAAGTAATAAGGCCAACTCAAATCAGCCTTATCAACCGAGTATGTTTTAGAAATGCCAATATTTGATTAGGAACTTTTCATTTAATATTTTACAAACATATATATTTTGCATCAGTTGCAGTTTTTTTTTTAGAAATTTGATAGCCCATCAGTTTGTACCTTCAAATGCCGTAGATTCTATTATTATTATTACATGTACAAAGTGAAGCAATCTGATTATTCTCAATACATTGAGCTTTTTTAATAGGTAAATATGTATGCAAGTTGTTACATAAGGCAAAAAACGCCTAATAAGATAGCGTGTTATTTGGATTTTCTGATACTGTACATTGATACTGATGGAGTAATACTTCACCTTGAAATAATTGCATTTGTATTCTAGTGCGGTAGGCTACAGTACCAGAGTTGATTATTTTGGTGGGAAATGCATATATACCGTAGGCTACTACTATTATACTAAATTGTACAATGAAAACAACGTGAGGACATCACGTGCAACTTTATAGCTTACAACTTACAAGTTAATCACTTCAGTTTTTTATTAGAATGACTATTTTTTTCAATTATTTCTATGCTCCATATGAAGAATGAAGCACTACTTTAAACCTCGCATTGTAAAAAATGGTAATCTGAATCTTTTACTTTTCGTGTAATTGTTCAAGTTCATGGAATTAAGAAAATTAAAAATACAGTTTATTGAGTTTTATCATCAAAATCATCATTTTGTTTCTAGAAAGCTGAGATTTTGAAATACATACTTTCCTGTTACAAAGTACACACTCGTAACCTGTAAGTTTTTTACTTGATTGGTTTTCCCAGCTCTCATGTTCACAGCAACCGGTTCAGGCGAGCACCTTTCATTTGTACGGCGTATGTAATTTGCGAAAAAAGATTAATATTTTGATCTGTTTCCTTGACGTGCGCCAATCTCCTTGCCAATATTTCTATTCTGGTCTTTATTTTTACTTTTTTCCATGTGCCTCTGCTTAGCCTATAAGATGTGGTGCTCATTAGGATCGAGTGTTCTTGGATAATGTTCAGGTGTTAGTAGGCACCTTTTTTATACTATACAGCGTTGGATGACGGCCGTCGCGCTTACTGGTTGTTTACTTTGCATGCTAAAGCATTGAACCATTTCACAGTCCAGCGCTCGACGCGCATCACACGACAAATAATATAAAAGGGCCCTAAAAATCATAATATCTATAGTGAGTAAATGGGTTCAATAACATAATAAGTGAAGCATAAATTTTGATGACAAAAATTACTTATCCATTTATTCAGATCCATTTTAAAAGTGATAGAAATTGATCGAATAAAACCACTGTACCTGTCTGAAGATTCAAAAAAAAAATTATAATGAGCCTGATCCAAGAAAAATTTAATAATTTATTTATATTATAATTTGTTTATTATATTCTTACAAAAAATTTATGTGAAGTATTAGGATGATGGTATAAAGATAAAATATTAAAGGTTGATTAATTCAATTTCACCACTACCAATTCACACTGAATTACTGACTGTCATGTAGTCATAACTATCATGTACCGTAGGTACCGTAAATATCGCATATCGACTTATCGTAGCAGATAAGTGGTAAAAACGGTAGTGTAAAAATCGCAATTAATCTAGGATCAAGAAATTCCTAGTTGAATATTATAGTTGTATAGTAAATTATGTATGTACAGTATTTTTTGTCTTACTCTTCTCCCCCGGACGGATTATATCCATGGGGTAAATGCCAGATATATTAAAATGATATGTGATGATTAATTTGAAATGTACAATAAAGGCTTTATTTATTTATTTTTTTATCTATTTTATTATACATTTTAGTAAATTATGTATAGAGCTATCACTCCACAACTGTTCTAAAACGGTATATTACAACTGTCAAATAATTTTTTTATTACGCAAATGATATATGAAACCAATAATTTGGAAAGAGTTTTTAGAGGAGCACTGAAGCACTGTAACTCAATCTGTGCCTTGCAATTATTCTACAGTTTGATGGGAAAAAATTCAGATGAGGATCATCAAAGTGTACTGTGTTATGGTAATTTAATTTCATAATAAAACTTTGGTATGCTATATAGTAGGGATGATACCTATACGCTATACCTAGAATGAGAATCAATCCAGCGGTCAACTGAATAGTGATGGAATTTTGGTTTATTTAAGTTTACTATGTGCAAAATAATATAATATATTTTATTTTAGATTGATAATATGTAACCATCCACATGAATTAAGAAAGAACAAACAAAACAATAAAAAATGAAATTGAAAAAATATTTATTAAATTATTATTATTATAAAGTTTATTGTTTCCGTAACTGCGAGATAATACAAGCGTAGTATAACTCTTGTAAGAACATAAACAAATGAAATTGCAGTTGAAAATTGAACATTGATTGAAAGTAAAGAGTTACTGATTGATTTATCCATTAATAGAGAAGTATCGTGATCATCAATCACAATAATATATTGAGAAACATAAGTTATGAATGAAAGGTATGGTTTGTAGACGCATACAAAATATCGGTATGTCTGGAAAGGTATGGTTTAAAAAAGAGGGATTCAAATATATCGGTGATAGGCCTACTAATCTCGGATGTTACTAATCTAAGAATGAATTTTATTGTAGTTGATCACCTTGTATTTCATTGAAACCTTGCCCAGTTTCCAGTTTCCATAATTACTGGCTCCAAAAAGACCCATATAGCACTCCGCACGAGGTTTTTAGACGAATAGATAAGACAGATAACATAAAATCAAGTCAATGCCACTGTTGCAAATTTCACTCTCCCTCTCTCTCTCTTGAGGAGAAATTATTCTCAATTGTGTGTGTGTGTAGATAAATGTGTGTGTGTGTGTGTGTGTGTGTGTGTGTGTGTGTGTGTGTGTGTGTGTGTAATTGTGATTGCGTGAATTCCGTTACTTTAAAACCTTAATTATGATAATCGGTCCGGTGTAAGAGACAAGCAGACTCGGTAAAGAAAAAGCCATATTTTTATAATAAATAAGATTGGTCACTGGTGTAGCCTATTAATCACAAGTGTGAATTTTGACTCGATACCGCCGAGAGGACAGAGTCATTAGTTGTGTCGGTAGCTTGCTATTATATTTTAACAACCAAACAACGTGTAATGCAACATGATTGGCCTTCTAACTTGGCTACCCCAAATAAAACACCTATATGCAGTTAACCACTTGATAGCTTCCTTTTGAAGCGATTACTAGCTGGAACCGGTCCAATGTAGTACTTTCTCTGCTAAGCACTATAAATATCTCTTTTAATCTTACTTGAGCCTACATGAACTTGATGAGATAGAGAAAAAAATTCAAAAATTGGAAAGCGATCAATATAATTCGTACAAATTTTATAAGTAGGCTATAACGAAACATGAAAAATTCAGAATTAAACTCAATTAAAGCTTTCACGCTAAAATTAAATAAAAGAAAAATGAATATGAAGTGATAAATCAATTCAAAATTCAATCACTGATGTTCGAAATCAGGTTCAAGAATCGCCAGTTTACATACGGTAAACATCAAATTATGGATCATATAAATATTAATATTCAAAATAAAATACCTACTATAATAATAATAATTCCGTGTAACCTGGCTGGCTCAGGTCTGATGTCAGAGTTTTCAGGTCACTCCTGATCAGCTCAGGGTCTCTGACGTGACTTAACGACTGTTTTTCTAGGCAGCCGGGACCGACGGCTTAGCGTGTCCTCCGAAACACGAGGAGTGGCTCGAGCTAAAATCTCACGGTCTTACCTGGGTTTGAACCCGGGACCTCTAGGTTACAAAGCCAGCACATACCTACTATGAAATATCATGATTCAATTATGAAGATTTCATAGATGACTATCAAATTCATAAACAAGAATAATTAATGTTATTTGTTCAAATTCAAATCTGAAACAGATATGTTCAATATTATTAGGCTATAGATGAAAACTTTCCCAACCCTAAAAAAATGTCAAGATAGGTATTGAATTGGATTTATCAAAATTTGTGAGGTTCAATTCAGTGAAATTTCATGAAGGTTATGAGCTTTTCACTATACACTAGGGAATTTTTTACTTGGGAATTTTTCGTTGGGTAAAATCACATTTTCTACAACTATATATATTTTCAGTATCACCTCAAAAACTTTGAAACTCGAAGCATTTCTTTTTTCTGAATATTTTTCAATAGATATTACTGAAAAATAACCACTGAAGAAATATGAACGGAAAAAATAAAACCTATCCGAGAATACAAAATTGAAGATACATCCAAATAAAATCTCATTCACATTTCGGTTACGAAGCATTTGAAGAACTTAATGATTATAATTATGTGAAATGAAGTCATTGAGAAAAGTCCTGTATACAATCCCAGTCCACACTTGGTCGACTTTTGTGTGCTGCAAGGCATGCTGCATAATATGCTTAAGCGTTGGTAGCAAACAATCGAACAAGTGTGGAAATAGGGAATGAGCTGCAGCCTTTCCCAGCTCCAGTGCAATACAGTAGGGGGTCATGTATTTTTTTTCGCTCCAGGCTAGACCAAACTATTCGCTTTGAATGAACTTTCATTTCTGCAATTCTCTAGAAAGAGGAAATTTCATACAGAGAGTGTATAATACAGTAATATATTTAAAATAATTTATTTATAATAGTATATTATTATACACTCTCTGTAATTTGAGTAGCGCAGATCAACGAATAAATAAAATTGAATAATTTAGATTTTTTCCCAAACTTTATTAGTTATAACACAATATTCTCAGTCTAATATATATCACTTCGGTCACATTTTAAAAATAACGTCTAAATATAAAAGAGAATCAATTAACCCCGGAAAATTAAAAAACTATACAGAGAAAAAAATATTGAAGTAAAAAAGAACACTTCATGTAAAAATTTTCGCTGGTTGAATTACAGTATTTTTTCTGTACATAATGTCATAGAGTAACTATACTATGTATAGTTATCTATATATGTTATCTGTGATAATGTATAATATGATTAAATTTCCTAAACATTTAAGGATGTAGAATAACATGGGTTTTAAGCTGCCTATGTTAAGTTATGCTGCCTATAGTTAACAAGCTGTTATTGTTAGTTTGTTATGGAAGAAGCACTTTAAAGAAAGAAAAGATCGAACAGCGATCACATTGAAGTGTAGGTGCACTATTTGGAACGTGTATATTCCATTAGAATTACAATTTCTAATATTCTTGACGATTTAAAAATGGCTTCCAAAAATCTTGGGGCTATTCCATAATTATTCTTGAATGACATATTAAAATCTCTTCAAGTTGAAAATACTACATTGAAAAATATGAATAACTAACTTAAAATATTGTTTGTATTTAAATGAAACCAATATAACTATTAAAATACTCCAAATTGGAAGCAATATTGTTATTTGATGCAATAATCAACATTCATTTGTAGTCAAACAGATAAAATAATTAAATAACTTTGTAAATAAAATAAGTAAATAATATTATAATATTGTTATGTACAGAACGAAATGAAAGTATTAAACTAGACAATAACGGGAGTGACATCACCATTCATTAGTAACAATACATCACCTAATATTCTGGTATAAGGATGTTCTTAATTCTTAAAATTGACTGGAGTGTGTAATTTCCACAATGCATTCTTTTTTGTAGTCAGCGAATTTCCTATCTTGAAATTATAATAGAAATTACAACTTTTTTCATTAATATATCATGTTGATGATTCAATAATATCATCATGTATACAATATTATTACGATTTATCAGATCCTATAATAAAACATATTTCATAACATAGTTTATACGATTCCAATATAATGATATTCTAGAGTTATAATTTCATATTCCATTCACGGTTATTTCAGACCGTATAAACCCCAGCTAATTCAATGAGAAATACAACAATAAATTAATATCATCATCATTATCACCATTATCATCATCATCATCATCATCATCATCCCACTAATAAGAGTTCATGGATATGTTCTTTGAAATAGCACATAACCCTTTTTCAATTGAAAATGCAATATCATGCAGGAAATTGTTGTTTTTATTAGTAGTAATTATTTTCAGTTTGAATAAGAACAAAGTGAATAGAGATGGAAACACAACATGCCGCTGCTGAAAACTATGGTCATCACTCATAAATTCATAAAGATTCATCAAAGTTCAAACTCTGCTCAATTCAGCTACATTTTATATAGTTAATTAAAAAAGTGTTGAAAAAGAGTTGGTTTATGATTTATTGAAGATCAACATTTGATCCACATTCGTGAAACAGACTGGAAGTACGTAGTTTCATTAGGAATAAAAAATTATCTCCAAATATTCAGTACCATGCCACCAAAGCACAAGTACAAATTACATTTGGGTAGTTTTTGAAACTTTTGTTCAGAAAAAATGAAACTGTGTTAGCTGATTTAAAAGTATGGTAACTGAAATGATTGTAAGTTGGTTGAAATTAATACCACATCTGATGAAATTTAACAGTTGTGGAATATGAACAAATAACTAATTACCTTAGAAATAAAATACATTATATAGTCTAGTACAAAGCTTCTAGACTTTCTCAGTAGGCTTTTCAACACAAGTTGAGATTAACGGCATTTACAATGATGCTGGTATGTTACACGCTTATTTTTCATTAGATAAAAATTCTATCCCAGTTGAATCGAAAAAGATGAATATTTTTCTTATTGAAGATTCAGTATGGTTCATCTGCTGGCTGGCTATTGACCAATCCTCGCGTGTCATCGTTTGAAGTGTTTTCGTTTCGGCCGTACCTGTTTTTGAACATTGGAATCGACCACCATACTTCATTGAATATTCCCATGCCAACAATGATAATGACGAATCCGTAGAGCTGAAAAAAATCAATAGAATATAATATTGAAACTGAACAATAAAGATCACAAATAAATTACAGAAGAAGGAATAATTACGGTGATAAATCACAAGTGAGAATCAATTCAATTATAAAGTTGGACTATCATCGAATGCAACAGAGGTGTTGACTGGAAACTTCATAAGTACTTCATATGTAATTAGAAATATTAGTTGTAATCAGCAGTTGTATCAGTATATCAGATGTAATATTCGATATATTCAGAGTGTGATGTGATGTAATATTTAAAACTGATTCGCTTTTGAAAAGTGCCTCCAATGATTCTAATTAGGCTAGTTGCAGGAAAATTCTATTGAATTTAAACGTCGTAAAATGATTTGATTTAACAGAATCAATGCAGCGAGAACCAATGAACTGATCTGACTTCAATGGAATAACGTCATTCTACGGTAGTTAAATTCAATTGGAGTATCGTGCAACTGACCGCTAATGATGTGGCACTACAGACTCCCACAACACAGCAAACAGACATAGAATTGTTGGTGACGCGCACATATGCGTCTACACCCCTGCCTGACACCATCTTATTCAAAAATTGTATAGCAGGAGCCAATTAACTTGTCATAAATCAGCTGATCCAGTAATAATTAAACAGTGATTTCGACACAATAATCAAAAGGCTTGAAAGTCTTAAAGACCTTTAAAGTCTTTAAAAGACCTTTTTAAAGAAGATCTTTCAAAGAATAACTTTTTAAAAGACCTTTTCAATAATCTGCGAGATTCAGCATTTGTAGGTTAAGTATTGTGATATTGCTCTTTGAGACAGCTGATTTCTGACAAATTGAATTGGATCCTGCTGTATCTCACAAGAAATAAACTGCCATGTCATAACAGATGTTTTTGAAATAGAGAGCATTCGTCAGCTGGACCTATATATTCTTTCAGACTGGAGACAGAACCAGCATAACATCACTCGTTACCATGGAAACGTTAACTAACACGTCATTTGCCAGTCGAAGTACAAAAAATCCGGCGTGCCTAAAAAATCATGTTTTGAAATCTACATACTACATTCAAATACATAGCCTACTTAAATGTTTTCAATGTTTAAATTTAAGCAGTATAAATATATGGAAGCGAGAGATGAGATGTGTCTACAAGAAGGTAGCAGTGATATTCAATAGAAAAATAGTAATAAAATATCACTTACTTGAAGAATATGGAACTTCTGCCAGTGAATGAATAAGCTGATGAACCAGATGAAAAATGTTCGTAGAGTGTCGAGGACCATGCGAGTGGTGGCTGATTTATGTTTTGAAATTGTAATGCCAGTGAAGTTGAAGAACGCGATACTCAATGTATTTCCTGTTGATAATGCAATCCATTAAAATGGAAACTAGTTAACAGAGCCGCAACATCAGAATATTAATAAAAATACTCCTTCATTAGAAAATCAATGAGTTTGGTAATCGATGAGGAGGATGTGAAACAGATAAAAATATAAAGATAGAAGGAATTGGATATTGTAATTATTCAATTGCTATTGAATTATAGTATTCAATTGAAAGAAATCTAATGCTATTAAATACTTTGGAGACTTTTGCTACTGCGATTATTGAAAACAGAATAATAGCTAGAAGGAAATTTGATGAATGCTGCTGTGCAAAAACATATTGCCCGGACGGGGATCGAGCCCAACACCCCTTGATTGCCGGGCAAGTGCCCTTTTATATTGAGATAAAAATACTCTTTATTAGACGAAGTTAAAACGGTAAAATTCAATTGCTAAAAGATGAAGTGGTAAACTGTTATTTTTTTCAGAAAGAAGCAAATCCAGTTTTCAAGATTTACTTTTCATCCATTTTTTTCTAGTATTTCTAAAAATGTTCATTGTGCTATCATAACACATGAGTAGACCAAATACTCGGTAAGAGCAGTTGCTGAGTAAAGGTCAATTCCCACATTGACGACAACGACACGACGACGACATTCTCATTTCGTTCTGCGCATGCGTCACCAGCCCATGCTCTGATTGGTCCATGTCTATCTTTGTTTACAAATGATAGCTCTCAAGTCTCAAAATTGCAGTACCGGTATGACTTGAAAAGGTTTGTATTATAATTTTATTTACTGATTATTATATTTATATTGTCGTACTAATATTATTAATTTTAATTGACAATTGATTAGGAACAGCGAACATTCAAACTTCGTTCCCAGTCACTTAACCTAGAAATTCGGCTGGAGCGCGGGCTGGTGACGCATGCGCAGAACAAAATGAGAATGTCGTCGTCGTGTCGTTGTCGTCAATGTGGGAATTGACCTTTATCATGTCATTTAGGCCCTACGCCCACTTAGCAACTGCTATCTGATTTCAGTCAGCAAACCAATGTTGCCAGATGACATTTGGCTGTTTTTCGGGTAATCTAACCTATCAGCCAAAGTCATCTGGCAAAGCTGGGTTGCTGACTGAAATCAGATAGCAGTTGCTTAGTGGGCGCAGGGGCTGAGAGTGAGTAACAAACATTCAAGACTGCTCAGTAAAGTGGATTTTACCAAGAACTACAACAATTTCCCATCGAGGAAAATTGAGGTTATTTTGCCGGTGGAACTTCCTTATGGGACTCCCCACCAGTTATGGCATACGCTAATCTATATTAATAAAAGAGAGTTGGTGTCTGTACGCTCGCTTATAACTCGAGAAAGGCTGAACCGATTTAGATAATTTTGGATTAGTTTGATTTGTTACAGCACTGGTTAACATAATATGTATTAAAATATAAGAAAATCCCTTTATAATTAATAAATAATTAGTACATTAATGACCTAACCTATCAAACACGACATCCATTTTGATCCAGTCCAAACAATAATGCTCCTATGAAATCGATGTGTAGTTGAAGATGCTACAATATAGGTCTTCCCAAAGACGACCTCGGTGGTCTGTTGGATAGCGACTCTGCCTTCCACGCAGAATTCTCAGGTTCGATTCCGAGACGGGTGAAATTTTTTTGACAACTTTCAGCATTGGATAATATTGACTATTTATTATCCACTCGCTTCAAAAATTAGTGTTTTGCAGATTTCTTTTAATTTTCATCAATAAAGCGTGGATATAGATTTTACTGTGACATTTTTTCGTGGGGTGATATGAAGGGGAGACATTTAGGGGGAAGAGGTGAGTGACATGAAGGGGGTTATTTGAGGGGGACATTTGGGGGGTGACATTTGGGGGGGGGTTACATGAAGGGGGCCAATTGGAGGAAGAGGGGGGTGAAATTTGGTGGGAAAGAGGGGGTTGACATGAAGGGGGATTTGTGGGGGAATGAAGGGGGCATTTGGGGGATGACATTTTTTGGGGGTGGCATGGAGGGGGAACATTTGTGGGGTGAAGAGGGGGGGCGAGGGTGATACGAAGTTCGCCGGGACAGCTAGTAATAATAAGACTGCTCTTGGATGGGTGACCGATACAAAAATAAGACGATGTGAAACCTACCCGTAAGGGTCTCCACACCGATAAAAAGTCATACGTAAAAAAGACCAAATACTTATCACATATAACAATGTATTGAGAATCATGTGTGTTTCAGTCCTTTTCGTTTTTCAAGAAACAATAAATAAGTTACATAAATGATTCCATATTAGTCTATTTGAATCGCCGAATTATTAAGTTTAAATTTCTATTCCAAAGACTGTTATAATCTTCAAAAGTTTGTAATATTTCGAGTGAATGAATAGGTTTAAATTTTTCAGTTCTTTTCAGTAATGAAAAAATAATCAACATTTTGGAAGTCATTTTTTATTGCATAGAACTGACACTCCGATGAATACAATAGGAGAGTTCAAATCTAACAAATAAGAGAAGCTGAACGTAGCATCTCCAGAGACATATTGTAGAGTATTAAAAATTAGAAAAAGCACTTACCTAAGAGAGGTACAAGAAGTAGAGGCTTGTTGCGGACTTGGGCGTAAGCTTGGTGAAGATCTTCGATTGTTCCATTCGGATTGTTCTGGTAAGGCTTGGGAACATGGATGTTGTTCAATGGATACAGAAGAAGAACAGTGAACAGAAGCCCAAAAAGACCTATAAACATGAATTGGAATAATAAATCATGAATAATATTCCACACACAGAATTTTTAGATACACAATGAATCTTATAAGAAAATGTTCTCACTAATAATGACATTTATACTGTACAGTTGAATTTTAGATTATTCATTTCACCTTTATATAATTGCTTCATATTTCAGTGTGAACATTTCATAAAACATTTATAAATTATAGATTAAAGACAAACTTAATACAATATTGCTAACCATCGAAATTTATAATTATAAACCTATGTAGATCCATCTTTCTACCAATAAAACATTACAAATTAAAGTGATAATATAAATCATATTACCAAGTTATTAGTGTATTCAACATTGTTTTCACTGAACTGCCTCACTTTTTTTTTATTGTATGGCTTTTTATCGGTGGGGAGACCCTTACGGGTAGGTTCCACCTCGCCTTATTTTTTGTATCGGCCACCCATCCGAGAGCAGTCTTGAATGTTTGTTACTTAACCATATGATTACTTAGCAACCGCTCTCACCGAGTGACCACTGATATTACTGCCTCACTGAATATTGGCATGACGAGCATGACTTGACTAGCTTAAAATATTTTAGTAATATTTTTTACATAGTTGTAGCTTATGAGATTATTATAGCTTGTGTAAGTTATGTTGATGATTAAAGTCTCAAGTATGAATTAACTTTTGTGGCAGTTAATCTTTCTTTAAAAAATGGTGAATCACAGAATTACACAAGATTGGAAACCGTATGATGATTATCTTAATACGAAAAAGAAAGTTCTTATTTTCTTTCAATACGAAATCAATGATAAGAATGATACTGGTAAGCAGAAATTCTTCGTACCAGACCATTAATAATGATAATTAACAGTTCATTCTGATGTATTACTCTTGTTTCTTCAAAGTAATTACAGAGAAATGTTTGCTGAATTCTAATACAAGAGTCTTACAATAATATTTCATCAATAATGGCAATAATTTTATTCTCTTAAGTCCGACCGAAAGTTATACGAGTTGTTATGAAAATTACCAAGTTTTTAACGCATTATTGTTGAATCAAACAGTTATATCTAGATTTTGAATGTAAATAATCAGAGTCCATTTCCATTTATCATCAAATACTTGAATAGTAGGCCTGACTCCATTCAATGAACAAGGAATAGTGATACAGATAAGAGTCGATACATCAAAATTCACATACAGCATTGTTTCGTCATTCAACAGCGAGATAAGGATTTTATGTGGAAAGATAACAAGTATCTTTAATTGAATGCCCTAATTATTCAGCTGTTTGATCTATATTAACTAGTATTCGCTTTGTAGTCATCTAGTTTTAGCTACCAATCATCATTCAACTCACGTCTTATCTTCTTGCCGTGAGCTAATAATAACAAAGTATCGTGTCAGTTATAAAACTACGTGGAACGATTCTTAAGATGTTTGCTAGTATTTTGTGAGTACTAATAAAGATCTCGTCTGAAAGTTTTTTATTTTACGATTATTCTGCAACATTAATGAAGATTGGAAACAAAATGTGGATATTTATAGGAGTGAAAATTCTGTTTCTATTAATATCAGTAGTGGGTGAATCTTTGGCATTGAGGAGAGACGTTGAGTTGACAGTATATATTGATCCAGGCAAGCAAGAGTGTTTTTTCCAGCATTTGAAATTTGATCAGAGCTTGACTATTGAGTATGCAGTGCTATCTGGTGGCCAGGGAGGTTTAGATATTACCTTCGAAGTTATTAGTCCTGACGGTGTCAAGGTGATTTCTGACTACAAGGGCTCTGAAGAACAACATATAATCAAAGTGAGAGAAGAAGGAGTGCATAGTTTTTGCTTGGACAATACTTTCAGTTCTTTCAATCATAAAACTGTTTTTCTAGCGCTGTATGTGGATGAGGCTGATGAAGATTGGTTCAGCTCCAATGGTATTTTCGAAGAAGAAACCGATGACAACAAGATCATAATCGATTCAATCAAACATGCTCTATTTAAAGCTCATACAAGTTTGACAGAGGTTCAGCAAATTCAGGATATGTCAAGGTCTAATGAAGCGAGAGATCGTCATCTTCTAGAAAGGAACAGTTCACGTGTAAATTTGTTCTCAATTATTCAAATAAATACAATGATTTTTGTGAGTCTAGTGCAAGTGCTTGTTGTTAGAGGATTGTTGGACAGCAAATCTAAGCTAAGTCGGATATGGTCTCGATTATTCAATTTCTTTTGAATTGCAAGTATTAAAATATTAATATGCTCCTTCCAGGAATATACGTAAAACAATATTACTGTAATTACTAGGCAAAATTGTTACGCATTGATCTTAAATGTTGGCAATGAAGAAATCTTCAATTTACATCACTCATTCGATATTTAAAGGTTTGCTAAGGTAATTATTAAACTTCATTCTCTGAAATATTTTTTCTCAAACGTATTGATAAAACAGTCATTCTTTATTCTGATGAATGTGTTTTCTTCCTACTTACTAACCATTTCCTTGATAAGAATAGTTTTTATTTTCTTCCTGTATTGGTGGGAATAAAAAAAGATAACAGCCTCTTATCTTCAGACAAATTTGTTCAGTAAGTTATGTGAGATTATAGCAACAGTGCTTTAATGTGAGTTTATCAACTAGATGATATCGAGATAATTGTTTTTCAACCCAGTTACAAGTGAATAAAAATTTCTCAAGCGTGTTTCGAAGCGCGTCAACGTTGAACCTTTTCAAATAGCATCATGGCCAATGTGCAAATAAGGCCAAACAGATTATGGAACCGGAGGTTTGCATTTCGAAAAAATGAAGCTATTTGTTTGAAAGGTAAGTATATTTTTGTCTAAAGGAATTCGTGAAATTTAATTTGAATATGAAAAATTCATACTATATAACTTTTGGAATAGCGACAAATTCTCTGCTCAATGTAGATGATTGTTAATAAAGACTTAATAAAGGAAGTAAAGGAAGTCCCTGAAAAGCGTGATCCCGATACCACAACGGTATGTAACAAGCTAAAAAAAAAGTATCATTAGAAAAATTTCAATTTCCCTTCAGTCTTCGCGGGGGGTGATGCCCACATGAGCTCTAGGCTTATGCGTGGGTAATGAGAGGAGTGATGATGAGAAAAGAAGACTACTTTTTAGGCAGCCGGGACTAAGGCTAAACGTTTTCTCCGAAAGACGGGAGTGGCCGCCTGTGGTCAAAATCTGTTCTAGTCAACTGGTATTAAACAAGAAACCTTTTTGTATTATCAGACCGGCGATAAGCTACCCTGACCTCCATTCATTAACTAAGATGGTTATTCAGAAATTGGTTCCAGAAAAAATATAATTTTTTCAAGATATATGTTAATTTTCAATCGATTATTCTAATCTTCAACAAGTATTTTCAATTGATGAAGCTTAAATTTAATTTTGAAGATATGATAATTTCCAATCACTCACTAGTCCAAAACAAACCAATATCTCATAAACCAGGAACCTGTTTAGGAAAAAAGAGAAGTCCTAAAATACACTGGTGGGCATACTAGTCATGTTCACACGATTTGTTATTCTGGTCTACATGTAATTAAATTAGAATTGATTTATCAAGTTTGTTCTTTTTGTCGGTTTTGACAACTTTCAATCCCAATTTCTGAGGTTTGTGTGCACTTTGAATTATTTGAAGGATTGTCATTTTATCTACAGAATTGAATATTGGTTCAACAAAAATTTTGGTTTGAACCATATGTGTACTCCTGAACCAAAATATAATTTTCAAGATAAAATGTCAATTTAACCAATGATCTAAAGTGCAGTCAAACCTCTGAAATTCAGTGGCGAAGCGTGGTATATTTAACCGGTCATCGCAGGGGCAGGGAGTCACATGCACATCATCATTCAAAAGGATTTTAAAACCCCCTCACGAAAAATGTACATGATTCAAATGCACTGTTAATAGGTGACTTTTTCAAGTTTTTTGATCATCTAGAAATTTTCCTACAAATAAACATAACTCACGTTCAAAAGGCAGAGAAGAGATTATAAAGCCATTTATATGAATTTTATGTAGTAATTGTGAAATGCCGGGTATATGTCCTACCTCCCTCTGTCACAGAAGTTAAATTTCTGAGCGGGGGACATGGCCGACCTTTCTGTACAACCAAAAATTTTTGATTGAAAGACAACGAACCAAAAGGAATTTCCTTCAAATTTTTAACAATGTTCTCCTCTTCCACTTCCTCCATATTCCACTAATTACAATCTTTACACTCACTCATAAACTTTATAAATACAAAACACTAATATGAAAACGGTTAAGTCACTTGCAGACCGATAATAATTGCAAATTTTGCACACTGTTTATTGCAACCTAGTTTGCAAATTCAAATTTCCGTTAAAACTGAACTGAAGCTGTTTGTTGATGGGGATGAGTAGGAGCTGTGGGTGGAGGAGGAGTAGTGGCAACGCCAACTACCGAAGACCCCCGGAAACAGCCGAGAACGCACGAGAAGCGCAGATAGTTGCGCTGTATTTTTAGTCTTATCCAAATGGCTTGAAATCTGTAGGCTGGAGGAAAAGAGCTTGCCTCGGGAGGAGTAGAGGGGTGATCCGCAAGCGTTCTGCGCTTCTTACCGTATTCATACTCATAGCGTCAGCTGAGGGCAATGAGCTAGGCGCGGGAGAGTAGTCGGGTGACCCGCAAGCGTTCTGCGCTTCTACTCATATTTAGCGCCATTCTCATTGTTTTCTTTCCCTGTTTTCAAACAATTTTTACACTTTATGTGTATGGTTATAGGTTTTGAAGCTTACTGATTTAAATTTCAGAGTTGAGAATATTTACTCTCTTTTACTCTAATATCTCTACTCATCGCCGCATCAAGCGATGACCGGACGCTTCGCCACTGCTGAAATTGGGATTGAAAGAAGTCAAACCCGACAAAAAAATGTACAATTTAATAAATCATTCA
The DNA here is from genome assembly GCA_017141395.1 of Laodelphax striatellus. NCBI lineage: Eukaryota > Metazoa > Arthropoda > Insecta > Hemiptera > Delphacidae > Laodelphax > Laodelphax striatellus. The sequence goes on along the minus strand of CM029532.1, from coordinate 25,562,055 downwards.
AGTGTCTTCTAGAATACAATTAATAATCTGGTCGATTCTGCACATGAGCAACACTGGAATCTAATAAAATTTATTATATTTAATATAATGATAGAATGGACTAATGATTATAGTGCGAGAAACTATAATGAATCTAATATGAGAAACTACACAGAATCTAATGAACACTTGAATACGATAATGTTATGATATGACTAATGGAAATGAATTATTATACTGATAGGAACTATGATATTTACCTTCGCAGCCAACAGCCTTCAGTGGTGGGGCATCCAACCTGATGCAGAATTTCTCTTCGTAAACCATTTGTGTAGCTGTGATAACTTGAGCGATTACAATCAATATATCACCTGGAAAAATAAATAAATAACAATTTCTAGACATTGAAAATAATGAATTTTAAAAAATTATGTTTCCAAATAAATATAGCACAAGTGAATGGAGAACTAGATATGATATAACAAAAAATGAAAATTAAACGAATGAAATGAACATTGTCGAATTCCACAAATGATTTTTATTCTTGAAAGTCAAAACTCAAGTTTTAATGTTCATTGCATTATCTTCATTTGATAGTTGAACCAGTTGGCTCCAGTCCTTGAACATCAACAATCAAAACTTAGGAAATTAAAATCATTAGTAGAAGTCAAAAACCTTCATTCATTTATGTGGAGAAGTTCTGCAACATTTCTTCACCAAGCTTAATCATTGAAAAATCCAAATGAAATTTGAGAATTTCGGGCTGGAAAAATAAGGCCGACTATACACTTTACGATATATCGTGGAGGTTTACTTATACAAATCAACCTACGCAGGCAAATGATTGAAACTCCAGAAGATTGTCGACAATCTCGAGTCATAGATGACAAGTGTGCCAAACCTGTCATACGTCATTCGTGTGCAGGCGTAGCGGCATACACGCTCTGGTTTACCAGAGCAGGTTGACTTGTCCTGGTGAACCTCTACGCTACGGTAGACCGTAACATATATGACTAACCTTAGGAAGAGAAATAATTACAACAGTTCATCTATATTGGAAAGCCTATGATGAAAGCTTCATCTCAAAAGTTCGAAATGCTGCTTGTTTCAATTCAACTGTTTTAGATGAACATGTTTCACTATTAATTTGACAAAATTTGATTTCAAAAATTTTCAACTTTCATTCAGTACATGTTCACTTTCATTTTCAACATAAATTATCACTTCAATATGACTGCGATTATCACTGAGTGCCACAGTTTATATCTAACAATAACTACGACTTTGTCAATCTCGAATGCATGTGACTTTCGATTAGATAGTAAACCTGTTTGTAATCTTCAAGAAGCACGACCATCCTTCATTGTATCTTTACCAAGTGATCTGTTCAGAAATAAAAAACTATTCACATGGATGACATTAGAAAACATTCTAGGTCAATGTTAAACAATGACATTAGAAAACATTCTAGGTCAATGTTAAACAATGTATTAGAAGATCATAGAACTAATGAGAAGAATTCAACATTCGTTGGAAAGAATCGTTGGAATAGATGGCTTTAGAATAGAATCGTTGGAATAGATGGCTTTGGAATAGAAGCCAACATGATAGTTGGCTTTGGTTAAAAATTGTGATACAATGATGTAGTTAAGTCGTATAAAGTGAAATGGAAATTACCTAGGATGACTTGGTCCATTGCAACGCTTCCTCCACTCTGGCCTTCGGAGAAATCACTGAGACCTACAGTGGCAAGGCCAATTATGATCACGAATATTCCTGCCCATCTGAAAGCTTTGAACTGGCGCTCGAGAAATATCATTGATAAAATTTCTGTGAAGACGATGACTGATCCTGGAATAGAAAAGATTATTTTCGATTAAATACCCTACTGAGTAATTGTTGCTGATACATAAAGTGTGTTCCATAAAGTTTCAATCCCATATGTTTTACCATTATTGAGAGAAAATAATAAGTGTAAAAAACAAAATGGCAGCTGTGTGAGTAACTAAGGACTTCCGGACAATTTAAATATGATATTTAGATATGGTTTTCACCCAGGAACAACGCCCTAGAGTATTGGTAGGGAGTTCTGAAACACTCTGTATAATTGAACTGTGAACAATAAAACTAAATGTGTCTCTTGATACGATTAGAGATAAAATTCAATAGAGTTGGAAGACTTTTACAGAAAAAGAATACCAAGAATTGACACAGGAACATTTATAAATTAGTTTGAAATTTTGGATAATTACTTGGAAAGTTTTGATATTAGCTTATAAAATTTTCTTACCACGGAGCATTTGAAAACTGGAGGCATAAGTGAGGTTGAGTCCAAGATACATGATTGAGGTTGCACACATATCCAATGTTGCAGGTGGCAGGAAGTAGAATATGTTGAACTCTTTGTTGCCTTTGATGAGTTCATGTTCATCCTCTGCTACCTGATTAGGCTGAGTAGGCTGCAATCCGGAATAGATAGTTCATGATCAAGTCAATCAAATAATACAGTGCGTTCATTAAGTCGCGCACATCCAAATAACCAAGTTTGTAAAAAGGATGGTTCTTAAATTTGTTCTAGTGTCTACCGAAAAATAGCATTACTGGTAATATAGACAACGGATTTGATTCCCATTATTATGAGTTACAGATTGATACTAACTACATTGATTGATACTATGATTTTAGTACTGCAGATTGGTCTGCAGTATTGTTCAGATTACGATAAGGTAGCCTAAGCATGCTGTTTTTCCAAGAGCAGCTTATGGCCCATCACGGTCTCCCGCCTTAATGCATCCCGATTTATTCCTGTGGGGCTATCTTGAAGGAAGGGATTTCTAAAAATTGGTCTCATACACTGAATGAACTGAAAATATTTATTAACAGAGATTACCAATATTAGTGTAGGCGTTCTCTACAAAGTGTCAGCAACGTGATGAAACGAATTCGTGCTTGAATGGATATGCAAGGCAGCCATTTTGAATATATGCATAAGGCTTAGAATGTTGGAAATGAGTATATTTATTAGTTTATGAGCAATAACTAATAATTTATGATTATAAGTCTATTTAAAATAGTTACAGCAATAACAAATAAATAAATAAATAATAATGATAAATTTCCCAAATTAATAATACAATATTATACTATAAAATACTCTGAAGACTTATGATTTAAAAAGCAATTGAATAGTTGCAATATTCTATTTCCTTCTGTCTTCAAATAGTCTAAATCATTTCAAATTAAATACATTGATTCAAAAATATATTTTGATTTATTTATATTTTGATGTGCGCGAATAAATGATCGCACTGTACTTTATGGAATAGACAAAAATCTACAATATTGAGAAATAATTCGAGTTCTAAGACGTAGAAGTCTATTCAGGCTAGTGTTAACTACTGATGGAATGGTAATTGCCCTTTTTACTGATGCAAATGCCCTTTTTTCATCATCAGCATATCTCTTCATAAATCTTCTACTCAGAGGGTTGAGTGTAAGAGGGGGCCGGCTGCGCCTCAACTTCACCCTCCAAGGAAAAATAAAGGCAGCAATTCAATTCAATTCTTCAGGAACAACTATTCAATAAATATATGATTAGGAGTAAGACTTTTCACATGCTTTTCTGCTACTGTATTTTCATGCAGCTCGGGGGTTTTCTTGAATATTGCAGCCTACATGATACACCATACATGAGAATGTTGAATGTTTCTTATTGAATGTCTTTACAATCTTGACTTCTATCGCATGAGAAGACCATTGAAGGTGGTAATGACACAAATAGTCCATTAACAGTTCAAGATGGACTAGAAACTAGAATAAAGAATAGATAACAAAAGCAACTCTGGGGAATTTATTCCAACAGACTTCAGTATTATTGTACTAACCCTCCTTGAAAAATACCACCAAAGTAACTGGAATACCAAGAAGCAGGAGAATTCGCCAAGGAACATGAAAACGGTCTGCAAAACTGGATGATCAAATTCTCTGACTTGACCATCATAGCCGGTGGCATTTATTTTATCCGCCCATCTGAAAATTATTAGAAAATATTTTTTCTTTATCTTAATACTGGAAGTCAAAATGTGAGTAATCGAGTTCTTGAAATGTTGAAGATACAGTAGTTCGGAATGATATAATAGTAGTATAATAATAATTTACCCCAGCAGCTGCTGATTATTACGAGAATGTATAATTTTTATTTTGAAAATGTTGTAAATGAATTTGAAAGAGCAATAAAAGGGTTGTTTATTTATCCATTCATTTAGTATAATAATATATAAGTGGTAGTAGTTCGGGATAGAAAAGTATATTAATTCGGCTTTAGACCTTGCCAGTCTCTAATCATGTTCGATGCTAGCTAGTTTTATCACATGAAAAATGGATTATTAACAGATAGTGACGCTGCAATTTATACGATACAATCGTATTTTTCTAGAAAAATTAGTGTGAATCATAAGCAGGGTAGTCATCATTCTTGTGGCCGAAGTACAGTAATTGTGGAGCATTGAAGCTTATTCTATTAAATATCTTGTGTTGTTGGAAGAGAGGCTTTCTTGGTCCTTTGACGTATAAAAGCAATTGATTGCAGATACGGGTTTTGACAAAAGACCTCATCCCAACCCTCCAGCTTTCTCCTTGACCCATGAAACTGTATAAACCTGCAAGACTTCAGTGAATAAGAAGCTCAGCTCCTAATGATTTTGAAAAGATATTTTATTCTGATCATTGAATTATAAACTCTTCCTTAATGATAAATACTTTTTGCTGTTGCTTTGTTTGCAACATCTATGGAATCTATAAACAGTATCTTCTATATAAATATAGAAAATGAAATAAATGTAGAATTGAATATTGTCCAATTCCATTCGAGATTTTTATATTTTGAGAAACAATAATCAATGATGTTTCAATTATGAACTTTTCCTCGATGATAATTAATTATTTATTACTTCAAGAATAACTTGAAAGTTGAAAATTATCTCTCTACTCTTGGCATTGCTTTGAAAGCTTAAAATGATGAAAAATAGGGTACACTGATGTCAAAAGAGGTGTAGGTGAAGATGTAGGTGCACTTTCAGGTCGATGAGACCACTAGAAAGAACAAACGCATTGTCTCTACACATGCGATGGTTTTCAAAGCGGTCTCATCGACATCGACCTGCACCCACACCTTCAGCTAAACATCTTTTGACATAATGTAACCTTACACTGGCAAAGGCAAGTTGTAGGTAAGAATTTTTATAGCTATCTCTAGTAGATGACTGTGGAATTATTCAACATATCATAAATGATCCAGGATGGAGGGAAGAAGACGACAGGGGCGGCCACGCAACCGATGGAGTGATGAAGTGGAGGAGGATCTCAGGAGGATGGGAATTATGGCATGGAGGCGAAAAGCATGTGACCGGACCGTGTGGAGGGCTCTTGTGCGAGAGGCTAAAGCTCACATCGAGCTGTAATGCCAGAAGAAGAAGAAGAAGAAGAAGAAGAAGAAGAAGAAGAAGAAGAAGAAGAAGATCATATGATCTGCGTATCACTTTAATGTAATTCTTATGAGAATTGGCAAAAGTATGGTGGATTTGTCTGAGCTAACCAATCAAAAGTGTGACATCCAATGTTCATACTGTAATTACACAGTCTCTGTAGTTTCAAGTATTGAACATGATTGTTTTCACACAACTGGTACGGTAGTTGAGTTGAAAATTCAGTTTCGGCTCAACTACCAACTGAAGATGATACATGGAGCAGTGAAATCCGAGTAGGCTACCTAATACCTATGGTTCATCAAAATATAAAAATTATAAAATAAATAAAGAACAGACATAAGGCATAGCAAAAAATAGTATCAGCTTTCCAATGAATGTATTTATATTTATTAAATATAAGAATTTAGAAGAGGAGATAGACTTGGAAACATGGTTTACTTACTTCATTGACATGGTGTTGATGGTGCCTGTAATGACCATGGCAATGGCCACAACAATTATATAAACTGGCCACATGTTGTCTGAAATAGAGAATTAGAAATACATTAAATAGATAGTTGAAAGTGATTTTATTGGATATTTATTCCATGGCAGCGGACATGAAATGGCTCACGCCTTCTGATTTAAACTTTCCCAGTTTACATATAATAACAGACCAACAAAAATTGCTGTTACTATGTTCCAGTTTAATCAAATATCAATGAAAAGTATTACATCATTATTGATGATTTAAAAGAAATTATAAAGAGATCACTATAGGCTATAGTAGACCAATGCCGGCAGATTACGATAATTAACAAGTATTCTTTGAAGCTTGAAATGTTAGAATTAATTCTATGCTCATTTACCCGAAATTCTATTTTCAAGTTTCAATGTTTGGTGAAAAAATTCACATCTATTTGGGGTGTGGTAGAGGAAACGCTAATGGAGCTAGCAGGCTATATTTATGTACTCTACACCTCCTGAATAATTTATTCAACAGTGAAATGTATACTACTGTTAGTTGTCTTGTTGTCATGTGTCAGCATTAAGTAGTTATCTACAAAGTACGAGCAAACTATCAGACTTTGACACACTTGTTTAAATATTAGTGCGGAATTGATCAGTACAGAAAGAAAATAGATTGGAATGCAAAAATCATTCTTTGATATCAATATGTCATTAACAGTGTATGTTAGAATGTTAATATTCAAATAAATATGACTGGAACACTTGTGGGGTTGATCCAGAATAAATGAGTTTCTCATGAATTTTATTAGGCTGCGTAATAATTCGTAAATACGAGAACAATTTGGCTGTAATTTTCATAATTTTTGTTTTGTTTATATGTATGCGCTAAGTAGGTAGACTAAGTTATTTCCTATTTCAATGGTGTGTCTTTCCAGGATGATTAGACTTGAGGAACTAGAATAGGGAAGAACTCTGATTTTTCATTTCATCCTAGATGATAGAATGTACGGTACGGTATTTCTTAACTGGTCCACAGTGTCGGTGACCAGTTCTGGGAATTCTTAACATGTCAGCTTAATCTTTTAAATTGATTATGCCAAATTGGTTGGGCGTTTTATTCTCAATCGATTTAGAGAAAAATGTATAATTATAATAATTCAACACTGATCATATTATATAAGTCACATATCAAACAATAATCTACTTTTAGATTGAATTGTTTTTAAGATTTAAGATCCTAGTGCCCTAGTGGTATTCATTTACAATTATGAAGATGTATTTTGATTGATAAATCAATGAAGACCTACGAGCTACGGAGAAAACAAATTGATAATAACAACAGATCTTCGAAGTTGTTTACAGAGTGGTTCAATTAATAAAATTAGGAACCTAACTAACCCGCTAATGAAAATGAGTTGCCTTAATCAAATTACTTTACTAGTATACGTGAAAGTAAACACTCTAGCAAAATAAAGTTGTAAGTTGTAAGTCATAGCTACTTACTTATATTCATTGATAAATTCGAATGAAAATAGTGATATTCTCAATAAGAAATGCCCCGTCATACAGTAGGCCTACACAAATAGTTGATTTAGATGCTTTATAAAATATCAATACTAAGTAATAAGCTATAAGTAAATTTCGGCTCTAAATTTTTAGTTGAAAGTTCAATATTCTCTTGTATCTTTCGTGTTCTTGTGTTGTGCTTGTGGTTTATGAACTTTTGGACTTTTATGTATCAAAAAGAAATGCTTTCAAAATTCGAAATCATTCTGGAAAGTGGATAAAACTACAACCTTAGTGGAGTTGGGTTGAGGACGGCGAGGTGGAACAGCCTTTGGGTCTCCCCACCGACAAAAGCCATACGATAAATAAATAAAATAAAAATATACAGTCCAAAAAGTAAGTTAGCAGTATTGAATAATAAACAATTACCAAAAGCCTATTTTCACTGGAAATTTAATAATATTACTACAGAAAAAATAAACAAGGTACAAGGTAAAGATTATACATAAACTTAGGTATTGAACATTTCATTGAAAATACTCCATGTACCTTATTCAACTTTCGATGATGTAGGCAAGAGAGCGGGAAATCTAATAACGGAAAAAAAGTACAGTATGATTTGAACTATAAAACAAAATAATATTAGATAAGCTAAAAGTAAAGTTAAAAGTCATTCATAGAGCGATAGTGAAGACTAGGCTAATCTCATTAATCTACGTGATAGTGTTCCACACGATGTTTCTTTTAAAAATGGGGGTTATTGGATGACAGTTTATCAACAAAGGTTATATTTTAGAGTGATATATTAATTTTTATATTGAGGGTCGAGAAAAATTTCCAACTTACAAACTCTACTGCGAACAAAAGATTATCTGCAAACAGACATAACCTGCACTAACTATTATCAACCTGCTACAGCTGCTATCATACAGTCGACTCGAACTCGACTCTCGACTTCGACTGAAGACGAGTGGCGTAAGATCTGTTAAAGAACTGAACTATTGAACATTCAATATGAATGAATTATTCATTCAATTTCAGATTGAACCACGGCTCTTCATCATTCAATTTATATTGAAATGAACTGGAATATAGACCAAGAACAACGGCAAATAGAGAAAGATCGTGGGACGTCACGTGAGGCTTGAGGTGGCTGCACGACTGATTCAGAACTAATCTCATTGAACTTTTCACCCCCTAGCCAAACACAGCACCATTGATAACGCCACTGGCGAGTTTTCCCAGAAAATTTTATCTTCTACAAGCTTGAATGTCCCAGAACATTTTTTATTATTTATTTGTCTAATAATAATTTGTCTAATAAATAACTTGAATAAATTACAGGAAGTACAGGAAGAGGGAATGAGTTGTGGTCACTGGCGAGAAACCTCTATGACTCAAAAAGATTTTTCATTAGGTCCATCGAAATTAACAAAGACTCCATAGCATTGGCGAATCCAAAAGTGGACGGCGAGGGGGGCGGTCGCAAAATGCCGTTGAATTGTTTTTGATTAGGTTGATTATAGTATAGAGACTGGTGAGTGTGTGTCGAGCATCGTTTAGCAAGGGAGGGCCGGGAAGCCTCCTCTCAAACCTCAGACCCATTACAAAAACTTGCCTACAATCAGTGGCGTAACTTACACCCCACAAACTCCTGAAATAATATCATATGTTTTTTTAAGAAATGAAATTAAAGTAATGATTGAACAAGAAAAGCAAAAGTTTTATTTTGGGCAATTAACAACCATGAACACAAATTTCAATAATTCATAATTGTCCATTGTAAAAAAATTATGCATCAACAATTAGAATGTCAGTTGGTTAAGAGAGTTGTTATGACGGATGACGGATGAACGTAAATAGTTGCACAATTAACAAAAGGTCTGCTGGTTTAAAGTAGCGTATCGGGAAATAATGAATTTTGTTTACAAATCATTGAATGGAGACAGACATCCGGTCCCCAGACCCAGACTGTTTACACAAATAATATATTGTTTCGCCCATCGAATTCCTGATCATAATAGAAATAGACTGCAAGAGTTGTCGAAGAATAGCCTATAGCTTACTCAGTCAATCTCAATTCATTATTTCATTTTCAAAAAAAGTTTCTAAAATTTCATTTTTAGAAATTTGTGAAATGAGCTGTGAGCAGTGAGTTTGTGAAAGTGGGTTTTAATTCTTTATTACGGTAAAAAAAATTTATTCATATTGCGTTCCTACACGTATTTTCAGTATTATGATGTTCGATTTTCAATTATTCCGCCTTTACTATCTTTATTTCCTTCGAGTGAACAAAAATATTTTGCTAGCTTTCAAAATGAGTGTTGTCTGTGTGTCTGTTCGTAATAATATGTTAGTAAAGCCTGTGTCACACCAGGCTACTTTAATCTAGTAACCAGTTTTTTATGAATTATTATAAATCAGTAATAATTATCACAATTATTGTAGAATTCAATCAAGAGCATGTTTTATTTTATTACATGTATATGTTATTCACTCATGAGGTACGCTCTCATTAATGAGTTTAATGGTTGCGGTTCAGGGAAAAGGGGCTAAGAGAGGGGCGTGAGATTTTAGAAGGAGGGGCCCGGAATTATTTTTTGCGGGGGGGCCTAGTTGGCAAACGTTACGCCACTGCCTACAATACTGCCTTGCATAAAAAAGTTTGGAACGATTCGAGAAACCAATGAAAGTTGTCAACTCTGCTGAAATGGTGGATGAATTTCCAATTTTAAGATTTCTGTGTGTGGTTGAAATGCACATGAAAAGGACTACTATATTTCAACGTTGAACACAGACTACATACAACAGGATACAAATTTTTGGTCAAGTAGCTCAAAGTAGGTAGGTAGATCAAAGTTTGAAAAGAACTAGTCTATAAAATGAGTTCTAAAAAACTAGTTCAGTAAAATGAACTACAGTCTGTGTTATTATAATCGAGCACTGTATGCTGCTGCTACCTAGCAAAAGAGTATAGAACTAGATCTATACATGCTGTTATATCTATATCCATAGATATTCAGCCCTTCAAACTATACCTATCAGCTGCGGCTCTCTGTGGGTTCCCCTCTCCATCATCAAAGTCTCAGAATTGGAAATAGTTGAAGACGCGACGACGGCTCAGCAAGTGGTCTGTGCGGTACGGTATTTTGTGTTCGGTGTTTCGTTTGGCACTGGTTGTTTCACTAAAATCTCTTTTTTCTCTGTCATTGAGAATCGAGGAAGATATGCTTTAATATTTTGTGTTGTGCTGCAAGGCTAAAAATATGAACTTGGACGTAATAGCAGGTAGGCTAGGCTAAATCGATATTTTTTTCTAAAAAATCTATTTCTATGATAATTAACAGAATAGAATGTCGAAATCAGTACCGTAATTAAATCTTACAATATTCATAATATTGTATTAATTGAATATCAGGATAATAAGTTATTGCAACCAAAATTACCAAATAGATTATAAAATGTGCTCTTCTATTTCCAGGACGTTTACACGATTTAGAACAACATATCAGTCTTTATTAAATTTTTTATTATTTGTTATAACTATAAACTACTATACTCACGTGGTAGAGCGCTTTCGGACTTCATGTCCCATCAACATCATGATGGACCAATCATGACGTTGTTGATGGAACGTGAGGTCCGAAAGCGCTCCACCACGTGAGTCGGCATATAGTAGTTTTTAATAAAAATTCACAAATATACTATATATATAATACATTCATATTTATATATTCACAAATATATTAGACGATAATATAATATCGTTTAAAAATTGTGTGAATTATAAAAATTGGTTTATGTAATACGATAACATTATTAATGTCAGGAAGTATACAAGCGCTTGAATCCTTGAATCATCAAAATTTGACGCGCCCTTTTTGGCTTGATGACTTGATGTCTATGGTAAATTTTACAGGTTATAAGTTATTTTGTTACGGCGGGAGACTCACGAAGACCATATGATTCTTCATACATTAGCCATCAAAGACTATGAATATTAACAATTTAGTACCTACATTATATTAATACAGTATTATATTATATCGTACCATCTAATAATAAATAGGGTATATTATAATTATTATGATATGATATACGGTACCGGTGCCAGGGTGCCTTATTTATTATAATATTGTATTTCTTCTAAGGCAAGGATGGACTGTCATTTCAGTATAAATTATCAATCTCATTTTGTCACAAGATTTGGGGATGGAAAGCACCCCCAAACATCCAAAAACATCGGAAAATTTTATAATCTTCTAGGTTTTTGTTTAAAACGTGAAAACTCAATATTTTCGAAATTATTGTGGTACCTATGTAATGAAGTTATTGGAGTAGGCTAGAAGAATCAACAGACATTTTAAACTGCAACCTAAGCCTCTACAATGAAAAATGTGGCCGATTACATGTTAAATAACGAATGACCCTTCTTCGCAAATACCCTATTTCTCTGGTTTCTGTTTGTAACTTTTTTGAGAGCGAGAAAACCCTTTTAGAGCTTTTTAAACTCTTTTTTTTTAGAGCGAGAACACCTTTTTAGAGTGTTTTTTAAACACTGTAGCAGTCATATTTTTCATCGTAGGAAATTCGGTTTGAATTTAAAAATGTCCTGTGAATTATCTACTTTGATAACTTATACAGTACCGGTAACCCGGGGCGAAGTCGATCAGTATGGGTGAAGTTGATCACCCCTGACTTTTTCAAATAAACTGCTTTTCACCCTTACAATAAACACTATAAAAACTAGGAAAAAATATATATCAATGAAGGATATAATTCTCTTTGATCTTCATTTACTAAAATTACAATTAATCCCCCTATGGATGCTGGAAAAAAATCCAAAGACAAATGAAATTGATAATAATTTATTGATAGAAATCACCTCATGTGTGGAGTGGAATCGATTTTACACTGTATTATATAGCTATTTATTATATTTCGATAGAATATAATAAATCAGGCTGAGATGTTCTTACAAGAATACCAAGTACGGTACATGAAATTCGCCTTCAATTCATTCAACCATTCCAATGAATTTTTTGTCTCTTTGAAGGTCATTTCTTCGTCATTTCATACTTGATTCTTCGGATTTACTTTGTCAATCCTTCTCTTCTCTTTTTGAGTGAACCTGTTTTAAATTTTCAGTACTGTATAGATTCTAAAGATTGTACGGAAGGTTGCAAAGAAGATTGTTGTCATTTGCCCACTGCACGCCATTTCTTTTACTTCTTCAATCTTTGAAGTGATTACTTGTAAAAAATTTCATTCTATCTTCCGAATCTTGGACATAATCTCTAGTCCAAGTTGTATAATTTGAATTGCAAAGCATATAGTAAATGACTTTCAATCTCAATGATCCGTTGGAATGGAGACCGAGAAAACATCATGTAGGTCAAAAGTTAATCAGGTTCTGCCCTGCAAGTTGGAGAGCCCAGTACTTAATCGTGCCAACCAGTGGTCATTCATGTGCGTTGCGGTATTCAGGAATTCCTCCACTTCCATTTATATGCTATCCTATATGTAACTTTTTATTCACCTCACACTATTATATATTGAAATAAATCAATGTACAGTAGCCTAAACTTTTCACTCCAGCCTGTTCTATTTTTCATATTATTTTTTATCAACTAAATAAATTATTCTCTTTTTCAAATTACTGCAAATAGCTAAATTTAATCGATTCACAACTATAATACCTATCTATATCTTTCGGTGAGAACAAACTGTCCATTTTTCATATAAAAACTGCATGTGAGCAGGTCTCAGTTTGTGGTTTTTATCAAGGAAGATAGAATTTTAACCTCTTTGTTTCTCACACAAGCACGGTGAGAATATCTCCTAACTTGGTTGAAACTATTTCGAATCTTGGGAGTTTCGCTATTATTACTCACTTGGCATCTTCGAGCACCAAACAATCATTGTCATTGCATAGTGTGATAATTACATAGAATGATATGATAATGATTACGAGTATGATAATTTTACTAGTGATATAATGATTTAATAATAAAAAGTCATAATTATTACTCGATAGTTGTGACAGATTACTTGAAGAATGATATAATAAATCTATCGTAGTACATGCTAGTTACTTCAAATTGACGGCTATAGTTTCCAAACATGAAGTAACTGTGACCTGTGATATCACAGGTCTCTTGTAACCGACTGTATTGTGATGGAAAACGAAAAATCTATAGCTTCATTAAAAATTGCAATGTATGACACAGTGGTGGTGTTTTATGAGTCATTACCTCACATTGAAGCGTGACATCACCCACTGCCTCTGCTACCAAGGCAAACGAGTGAAGATACCGCCGCCATCACATTTGGTATGAATGAAAATGAGATGAATTCTTAGCACACCATTTCTGCTACTCATAATGTGAACTCGTTAGAAAAAATGTAAATAACCTCTTATTTCTTTTCAGCCGTCGCTATTGCAGATACGAACCAAAAAACGACTACATAATTATACTGTAGGAACAAGTTTGTTACAAATTAAATTAAACCAAATATCTGCTGCTCAAGTAGGCTATATCTGCTATGCGAACTCGTATGCTGTTTAATATTTGAACATTGTAGCATACACGGTTTTACAATATTTTTACAAAACACCTCATTGAATTTATAATGTTGATGTCTGCAACATAAAATAGGAACGAAATACTCTATGGAAAAAAATGCCCGATATAATTCATCACGAAGCTAATTTATATTATAAGATAAGAATTTATCAAGAACCAGTCATAAAAATTCCATTCCGTACAAAATGTATTCTTGATTCAAAAAGAATACATTTACTCTCTTTTTCGGTTGAATTTAAAACTATCACACTTTGTCTCATTTCTATCACAATATCAAACCAGATCTTATATCAAGAAACGTAGATTTTTAAGTGAGTTATACAATTTAGTTTCAAAATTATTTGTATCATATTGACTTTCATTTATAGAATGTTAGAATTTGGAAAGCTTTCCATTTAATACTCAGCATATTTTTAATTTTAACTAAATTAAAGTGAAATTATTAGTGATTAGAAAAAAAAACAATAAACAGTAAAAGAAACTGAACTCACTAGCAACATAAATTGAGAAAAAATTGATTGTTTTCCAAGCTGGACACCTAGAAGTAGAATGTGAAGATAATTCATATTTTTTTCACGAATCTTTTCGAAGTATTTTCCATGAACCAGTATCCCCATCGAATTCACAGCAGTATTTCCATTAGTTCAAATAATTTACACTCGATGAAACAAGTCATTGGAGTTGCAGGATTTCTATGCTGCCAACTTATGCAAGTACGACTCACTTTACCTGAGGTAGAAAGGAAAATAGCGGTACTTAACAAAGGCACTAACATTGTTTTGGTTGTTGTGTCAGGTTGTTACATCAAAAGAAGTCCTCCTAACTTTTCAGCTTTCTCTCTGAGAGTAGTGTAGAGAGATACAAGTTATTCTCACAAGGCGAAGGTTAACGACACGGGCACCTTTACTGTTGTATGTTGATGGCGTAATCGTTGTAAAACTTTTCTGTCAACAGTCATAATCGTTTCCTTGTCCACTGTCTACAAGTACTTTACTATTTACACACAAGTTCTTGACTTCATTACGTCCATAAAATAGTAAATAAAACATCATCTTTGCGCAACATCCACGTTAGCTTGTGCGCATTTCAGTTTTAGAATTTCCAACAAGGTTGAATGCCTATGAATTAGAATGGAATATTATTTGGCTACAATTTTCACAGTAGCTATTACAGTTTATGACAGTGGCTCCAATAAATGATCTCTCTTGTCCATCGTGAAGTGTCTAAAGAAGTTCAACTTGGAAAGTGAAGAGGTCTTATGGGTCGTAAGACAATTTCAATATTCAGATAATCATGAGTAGTGTACTGTATTGTTTATCTTTCATTTCATGGTAAGTAATGATTATTAAGATAAACTAGGACATCCCAGGTCGCACAAAACTGCGACTACAGTATTGAACTATACGTAATACATAGCTTCCAGCAATCCTCCTCCTCGTTCTTCTCTTTCTTTTCAATCATGTTCTCCATCTTCTTCTTCACCTTCCTCTCCTTCTCTCCTTTTTTAAAGAGAGTTAATTGTGAGAGAGGGCCGACTGCGCCCTAACTTCGCCCTCCCAGGTAAAAAATAAAGGCAGTCATTCTATTCTATTCTATTCTTCTTCTCCTCCGCCTTTTCCATCTCATTCTCCTTCTTCTTTTCGTTCTCATCCTCTATCTTTCTCTTTTTCTCTCCACAAATGCCCTCACCGGTGCAATGAAAAATGAATAAATTTTTCGTTTCAAAACAGCTGATCATTAAATCATAAGTTGAAATGAAAATTTTCTATTCACCTGTCCCTATGTTGAAGCAATGGCAAAAATTGAAACTTTGATAGTTCATTCCTCATGTTCACGATAATTCTATTCAAAATGTAAGACCTTATCAAACATCTACTCAATGAAAACTTTCAAATGAGAAGTGAACGAACAAAATCGCTTGAGAAACCACGGAGAAGTTGTGATTACAGAAAAACATATTCACCTATTAAAGATACAGTATTATTCTCTGGGTTTTTGTAGGGTTGCAGGCATTTAAAGTTCAAGGGTTGAGCCCTGAAAGTAGGTTTCCTACTCACTGAGTTCATCCACTATTTGTCATATTTTCTAAGTGGTTCAAACGTATGAATTGTATTTATTCTCCATTGACATGACACGTTATTCGACGGAAATGATTCAGCGTGTCATATGGACTCATGTCCTGGAAATGAATGGTGTTACCAAGTAGGTGATGTTTATTCTATTTTGAAACAGGGACCGATCTCAGCGTGTGAGCCACTCACTCGTAAAAATAAAGTCACGGCTGGCGGCGTTCAAAATTCTCTCTTTTTTCACTCGGGGAGTGATTGGTGAATGGGATATTTATAGATATTTAAATCCCCATCATTCACTGGTACTGATTTATACTATAACAAGAAATATGGTATGAATCAAATTTAGTAGCATTTATACTGAAAATATTATTTTCTAGTACGTTTGGACAATATTCATTAGCGTACGTATATGTGCTGAGTAATAGAATGTAGAGAATCAAATAGAAAATTACCTCATTCTTTGTTTATATGAAACTAAGCAGACAGTTTCTCAGCGCAATAAGCAAAATTATATTTCGGTTTTGTTAAATGGACTATCGAAATATCGACCCGTGCTTGTTGGTTTTACACGTTTATGAATTATTAGTTAAATATAATTTCAGTTTTAGACTATTCCAACATTGACTATACTCTCAGAAAATATCTATTTCTTCCAATAAATCTTGAATGAGAGGATCTTCATTGTTATAAAAATATCTCCCAAATAGCTTATTGTCTGTATTTTATTCCAAAGTACTTTCTGATGAAAATGAAAGAAGAGTACTTTCTTACTTACTTTTCAGCATTCTCAGCTGAAAACAACTATATTTACACCGCAAAAATAGGTCATCTCCAAATTTGAGAAACTGAGACGTTTGTTTGCTCAGTTTATGTTCATTTTCCAGTAGGAAGAGAACTCTTGATATTAATCTTGGCAAACGGAAGAAAAACTGATAATAATGCGCAGGATGCGAAGTATCTTGACGTCCTATATCGTGGTATAAAATTCATCATGGCAACGGTTGTTTCCTATTCAATAAACGAAAAGTCTATCAATAATAATTCAGCATCTCTCCTGTTGTAACCAGAGTGTGTAGAAGGAGAATTTTACTCTTAGGCTAGGCGTACACCGGTTAGTCAAGACAAGACAAGACGAAATTAGTCACGTTTAGTCACAGTAATTCACATACTTGCTTATGAAGCAACACACACCGATGCAATGACTAATCGGTGTGTGTTACTTCATAAGCATCTATGTGAAGTACTGTGTCTAAACGTGACTAATCTCGTCTTGTCTTGTCTTGACTAACCAGTGTACGCCTAGCCTCATTCTCTCCGTTCGTAACTTACCTGAAATTACAAAATTGCAGATCCAAGATCCAAAATAGAGGAGAGAGGTGCTATTAGAAGATCAAGAGATAATAAATTCTTATTGTTAGCTCTTATGAATGTGCAATCAGTAGTCTACAATCGAAGCTATATGTACAGAGCGTGCCATCCAAATTGGCGTCTAGGGAGGGTGCGAGAGATGGATAATCTCCCACCACGCTTCCTCCAGCCGCTAAGGTTAGTACAGTCACCTCCAAAATTCTCATTGAAAGATAACATCTGTGAAGCAAATAACATTCTACTGCTGGGTAACCGAAGCGAATATGAATTTTTTATAAAGCTGAGTTTGCCAGCTGAATGAACATTACAATTGAAATTTACTGTACCGCGAGTCAGCAGGCACTGTAGTGTGAGAAAGCGATCAACGCGCATGCTCCAGTGAGAGGCCAACTTGGATGGCACGCTCTGTAATGATAATGAATAATATTTATCTCACTGAGGGCCGCTTTCCCCAACGCGGCTTAAATAATAACAGCTGACGCTCAATTTTTTTCTATACTTTTTCTATTCTCCGAATGAGGCTTAAGCTAGATGTATAGGATAAGCAACGTTGGGGAAAGCGGCCCTTAGTAGACCTATCGTATATCATGATCGGAATGAAAACAATATTGAATTCTCTATCATCTTTGGTTTTATGGTTTTATGGCATAGTTGTTGTAGCCAATCCAATGAATTCAAATAGTGAGCTTCAACTTGGTACTAGAAGTTCAGGCTATCGATTGAACATTGAATGTTTATTTAAAATCACCAATTCAAGTTATCTAATATTTGTTCAACACATGGAAGGAAAAGAAGAGGAAGGAAGTAGCTTACTACAGCGTATTATTAGGATCAATCAATGGACACGAATAAGGAAACTAGATGTATAGACGAGAGAAAGTCGCCTCGACATTCATTAAGAAATCCAACATTGATCCTATCCTAACAAAGTGAACAGTACAGGCAATGGATCCTTTATGAGCTGTGTTAAGGATGTTTATTTCCCAATTAATGCAGCAGCTGCTACTATGCTTCTATTCAATTTGAGTCATATAATAATGTTCCAGTATCAAGAACAATTATTTACCCAGAGATATGAGGTGCTCTTTCCTAATACGGAATGTGTAGCTGTAGATGAACTGCTCAACGCTCAAATTTACCAAGTAAGAAAACATTTTTTGGAGAGTTTTACAAAGTGCGTAGGCAAAAATTTTTAGTATTTTAAATTTGTATTTGTTTCTCAGAGAATTGAAAAAGCTCTTTCAATTTACTATGATATTTTCAGATGTCTTACTTATATTGACGGTAAAATAGAAATTACGTTTTATCTATTTTATCTATGTTTTATACATTATATCATAAAATTATACTGGGACAAAGAGAGACTCGTTTTGTTTACTTGACTCATCAAGTCTTCATGCATTGTAAAATCTTAATATTTCTCGACGATGACCTACCATTTTATATCGCCGAAGTGTAATAACGAAACTTCTTGTTCAACCTTTTCTTGTCGAATTTTCATCGATTCGTAGCGATTACAATGTCTTATTTGACTTTTTTACCACTTATAATTTATACCCAATCATAAAAAAATATCATCCTCAAAAATTTATCGTCAATTGAAGAGGCCATGAAAAATTTCGAATGCAAATAGAAGCGTGCTGAACTCATCATTGTTGATAGTGTCTAATGTTTGCATTTCTCATTGTTTTCTCAACATTCAAGGACGATGATCAGAGAGTGTTGTGTTCTCATGCGGTCTTTGTGATTTGATCTTCATTTTTAGTTAATGTTAATGCCTTGTATGATACGTACATAGAGTGAAAAAGTGCGCCTGCAATTGAGTAGGCTGACTTTGGTGTGATAATAATATTATGACGTATTGTAAATCATCAGGCTACAGTAGTCTAACAATTTACAAAAACAGCAACACAATTTATTTTCAAAGAACGAGGAGATTTCCACCTGGTAAACAACAGGTAGAATACTTTGAACCAATAGATCCTCCCATTATCCAACCACTCATCAACAAGTAGATGTCTACTCGTCTGGCGATCTGGGCATCACCCTTTGCAGAAAAGTCAGGAGCGTTCTGTGATTGATAATGAATTCGAAGATCTTGATCTAGATCGGGGAGCATCTACTCACGGCTATTTCGATTTTTTTGTTTACAAACATTGATTTTAAACTAACTTTGTTCAATGACAATCTGACATTGTATCAAACATTATCATCTAGTGACCATAATATCCTGAAACAATGAAATGTTAGAATATAGAGTTGAATGAATGTTATTATAGAGAGAATATTACAATCAAATCGTATATTATTTGATCCAAAAAACGTTCATTTCTCAGAGTTTTTTTCAAAGTAAGCAATCTGTTTAAGTAGAAATTCTAACGGCTAGTTGCACGAAAAACCAATTGAATTTGACCACCATAAAATGACGACATTCATTGGTTCATTGGTTTCATTGGACGACGTTCATTGGTTTCGTTTGATGACATCAGTTTACGGCAGTTTAATTCAATTGAATTTCCGTGCAACTGGTCTAAAAACTTACAAATGGGGTTTCAAAATTGTAAACACCTCGCCGTATAACACAATTTTCACTTGATGACGTTATTTTTGATATCAGAGAGTCTAAAAGTATATAGAACCGAAACACAACACAAAACCACTATTTGAATTTTGGAGAATACTGAAATTTAACTGTGAATTTAGAGCACGAAATAAGATTGTGTATAAATAATATCAAAATTGTATAATTTTATTTTTATCACTTCGTATGTATGTATGTGTCTTTTTCAATACACTTTGAAAAAAAATCAAAATTTTGAAAATGACCTCAAATTATAATAATCCTCTAGGGTTCTAAAGCTGCTTTGCTACAGATGACATTGGAGTGTCTCATTTGTACCTCAAGTTATTGAAATATAATGAGAAAATGATCTCTTATCAAGCCATAAAAAAATTCATTTCAGATATAGTTCATTTTTGGGCCATTAGGTTTTCTCGGGTAACGAGCAGGATTGAATTCTTTGAAACGAAATAGGCTATCTATATCCTGAATTTCAAAGTCCAAGACAATGTCAAAGGGATAAAAATTTGCTAGGTCTCTGTATAGGCTAACAAAAAATTAAGCTTACACTCACAGCTACACTTTCTTGCTTCTGGTTCTAGTCAAAATGTTCCATCTTGACTACAATTCTAATGCCATAGGCCTTTCCTACTGTTTTTATTGTTGAACAACAATAATTACTATAGTATAACAACTAACAAGGCTATCATTGGGAAATATCCGTTTCACCAAACAAACAGTCTCGCAATTATTGTCTACAGCAATGAATCAATATATTGTCCTGTCCAGTATTTATATTTGTTACACCAACTCATAATCTCCAATCTAGTAAACCTTAAACCACATACGTAAACCACAGAGAAGTAAAGAATTTAATCTAATTCTTTTAATTTACTTTACTTTTCTGTGCGTAAACCTTTTTACGGTGTCGAGCGTGAACAGCAGTGGCGTAACGTTTGCCAACTGGGCCCCCCCGCAAACAATAATTCCGGGCCCCTCCTAATAAAATCTCATGCCCCTCTCTTAGCCCCTTTTCCCTGAACCGCAATCATTAAACTCATAAATGAGAACGTACCTCATGAGTGAATAACATATTCATGTAATAAAATAAAACATGCTCTTGATTGAATTCTACAATAATTGTAACAATTATTAGAGATTTATAATAATTCATAAAAAACTTTTATCCTACGTCTCTAAAAAAAAATAATCGAGTTTCATATTTTTATTAGACTGTTTTTCAAGTTCCTTCTTTTTTTTCTCTTTTGAGCTCCACTCAAATGATTGTAGGGCTTCATAATTCTGTTAAATTAATATATAAAAGACCATCAAGTCTGTGTCACACCTGGTTACTAGATTAAAGTAGCCTGGTGTGACACTGGCTTTACTAACATATTACAAACTGGCACACAGACAACACTCATACTGAAAGCTAGCAAAAAATGTTTGTTCACTTGAAGGAAAGAAAGTTAGTAAAGACGGAATAATTGAAAATCGAACATCATAATACTGAAAATACGTGTAGGAATGCAATATGAATCAAATAATAAATATGAATAAATTTTTTTGTACCGTAATGAAGAATTAAAACCCACTTTCACAAACTCACTGCTTACAGCTCACTTCACAAATTTCTATCCGAAACGCGTTTACATGCGTCTAGCACAACGGTTCGAGACGAACTGAATGAAAATTAAATAATGAATTGAGATTGACTGAGTAAGCTATTCTTCGACAACTCTTGCAGTCTATTTCTATTAAAAATTGTCATTAAGAGAGCTGTAATGACGGAAGAACGTAAATAGTTGCACAATTAACAAAAGGTCTGCTGGTAGCTTATCGGAAGATAATGAACTTTGTTTACAAATCATTGAATGGAGATCGGAGACAGACATCCGGTTTCTCGACCCAGACTGTTTACACAAATGTATTGTTTCGCCCATCGAATTCCTGATCATAACCAACTGACATTCTAATTGTTGATGCATATTTTTTTTTTACAATGGACTTAATTTTATTTCTAAAGCTTAAGAAAACATTTATTACATTATTTCAGGCCCTAGCCCGGGCCCCCCCCGCGCCGCGGGGTTTGCGGGGGTGTAAGTTACGCCACAGGTGAACAGTATATTGTTTGAAATGATATCATTACGATAAGCCGCTATACCGTTGCTCTTCAAGTTATTCCAGTTCAAAAATTTAGTTGAAAATTTATTATTGTTTTTTATACTATACTGTTAAGTTCACTTCTACAACCTCCTACTTTTACTGAAATCATGTTTATAGTTCTAGCTACTATCACTATCTATCTCACTAAAGACTTTCACTTTAGAATGTCACAGTTTCATAATTTGTTTCTCAGGATAAAGTCACCTCATCAGATCATCCTCAACTTTCACTGTTGATGTTTCATTTAAATTACCCATATCCAAATAAAGTCACAAATTTCAAATGTCAACAGCAAACAGCTCAGCATTGGATTGCTTAGTTAAATTGAAATTATTACAGTATATAATACTCTTTTGATTTTTGAAATAATTACTTCCTCATAAGAAAAGTAACTATCATTTTCATAAATTACAATGGATATTAGATAGCTACCACAGAAGATTCACAACTTTAGCTTTCAGTCTTTCTGGTTTTCAATATAAGTACAACCGATTTTAGTTTGAGTAAACTGACTCAAAAACTGACAATCACAAACAGTCATATGCGTAATATCACAAATATGATGTAGGCCTATGCGTATGCTTATCATGCATTTCTAATAAAAGAAGTTAACTTTAGTACCAGACCCGACCCTACAACAAATTAACGAGTACAAGTTAATACATAAGTACAAGCGCAAGTTCTGTGCATTAATAAGTATGACAATTATTGAATTATTTCCCTTTATTAAACACAAAAAACGAAGAGAACTTTGACTGTGCTGGGAGAAGCTTCACCATTGAATACATCCTTTAAAGGATATATACATCCTTTACATCAATATACATCCTTTAAAGGATATATATTCAATGGCTTTACTGAATTTCTGAGAAGAATAAGATTTATTATCTATTCATGTGAATACAAGTCATTCAACAGTCCAAGTCATCAACCTCCAGTTATTCAAGTTGAGCTCTACAATATGGATGGGTTTCAGGATTCTTTGCACCTTTCCATTATCTCTTAAATAACCTCTATGAATGTTAATAGTTTGAACTTGAAAACTTCCATTTGACTTGTGAAATAACAACTTTTGGTCATGTGTGTCGGTGTGTCCTCAGAGTAGTGGATGAATGCTCGAAGCCTAATTTATACGTTCACATTGTGAAGGTCAGCCTGTCTATGTAGAGAGCATGATGAGGGGAATTATAATGATGATCATCTAATAGTTGTCGATTACTGGTCATAGCTTCGGGCAATTGCTGGACGAAGGTACGATTACATGAAGTTTTGAATATGTAGTTTGATATTCTAAACCTAGGCTTATGATGACTTGATACGCCTATTGCTGAATACGGTAAATGGAAGTTATTCTAATAAGTTTCATTAAAACTGAAAAAAGCACTCATGTAGACTATTGTTTTAACGTAAATTCATTTCGGATTTATTGGTTTCGTTCAGATTCAGAATAATAGTATTTTCTATTATTATTATTATAAACATTATATCATTTTTCCTCTAAAAAATTGAATGGAAGGGGGGGCCTTCTGACATAAAGTTTTTGCTATAATTTTTCAGAGAAAATATTATATAACTACATTTATAAAGTGTGCTACAATAGCTTCAATAAAGCCCAATAATAAGGGGGGCTCAGCCTCAAAGCCCCCCCTTGAATCCGCCCATGACTTGATCAAATGAAGCATTTCTGAGGAAGCAGATTTGGCTAAATAGAGAAGTAAGATATGGTAGCAGCAGTTTTGAAACTAAGCAGACATCTTTTATAAGGAAACACGACTCCATTAGAAAAACTCTGTTTATTGTACGATTCTGTGAGATTTCAGCGCCAAAAAAGATACTATTAAAATTAATTTCAAGTTGGAAGAATGAATAGTAGGCTACTGTTGAACTGATCACCGAGTAGTGATGATTAGTAGTACTAATACTAATTAGTAGTAGTACTAATTTTTGATTATGTACTTGATTCAATGATTAGTAGTACTAATCATTGAACAGAGTCCTTATCATTTTGAAGTGGATAACAAATTATATGGATAATTGAATTTATTTCATGTTTAAAAGGTAGTGAAAACATGATTCCGTCCATTTTATAGCCTTAGGTCTCAGGAGTTATCATATCATCTGCCGTTATTTATTATTGGTTGGAGTTGGACAAATTAGAAATGAAATGTATAGCCTCCTTTACAAGGAATGGTGTATGCACACACTTATCCTAGGCCTATTTAATCAGAAATACTGGAAATGAATAGGACAGTTTACAGTGCCCTGCGGATAGAGATATACGAATATTGATTGATCTTAGGCCTACTTTGAGAAGCAGTTGAAATACTTTCACAAGCAATGCATCTACTCCTACTGGTACCGCTATGAAGTGAATTCATTTCTATTACTCATATTCATAGTACATGTTTATGTTAACCAATGATTGATTAGTGTTTTCAGGCACTGTCACTAGGCGTTTATTGATGAATGCGATTACATCATGAGTGTTACATAAGTTGAGTACTGTACTTGATTTTTGTTGCTTTACAACAAACAGTTTCAAGCAAATATTTTATGGTAAAGACATAGATGCAGTCATATACAAATATTGATTTTCTTATTGAATCAATTCCATGTTTCAATTTCCACACGAGCTTGTAACATGTATATTTGAACTAGCAAGAGAAATCTCCATAAATATATGATCTGAAATCGCATGGGATGATTTTTATTGTTCGTTTTTTCATCCTGATTTAGAATATAAATGTCATTTCAATTCAATAATGCATTATTCATGCATAATTTATTTAAAGCTTTCAAAATCGATGAGATATGATAAATGGAGGAAATAGAAAACTTGATTTTTCAAAGAATTTTCATAATTAGGCTATTATTGTATGAGAGAAGTTATTTCTTGATGCAGTTCTTAACTCTTTACTTAATGTTAGCATAACTTAAATGTTAAAAGGCCCAGTGTGTCAAGGCCCTTTGAAGGCCCTTAAAGCATTGAAACAGTGGATGCAAAAATTATTTTCACATTATTTTGGATCGTTGAATGATAAATAATCTAATGTAACTGCAAATACTAAATTTTATTGATCAAATCGAGGTGAATAAGCTCTCCCTCTCGGGAAATTGTTTCCATCTCAGCTCAGCCTGCTCAGCTCAGCCTTATTAATCCTCTGATAATAGCATGCATGAAACCTTATCCAGGAAGGGAAGAACCTAGAATAAAGATGGAAGGTAATGAGACATTGCAACTATATAGTTGCAATGTCTCATTACCTTCCATCTTTATATTATCTGGCTAAATTGGCTAAGTCAAAAATGAACGCTGCTATACAGAAGATCTCCGGTGGTCAAGTGGATAAGGCGCTGGTCCGGAGTACCAGAGGTGCTGGGTTCGATTCCCGCCCGGGGAGAAAGTTTTTTGTGCAGTAGCGTTCATCGAATTTCCTTACTAGCTATTAATCTGTTGTCCATATTGCAAATAGCAAAGTCTTCAGAATATTATAAATATGGCATTAATTAGGAATTTCGTTTAATTAATTATTAAGAACCTAGAAGTTTCTTCCACCGTGAGACACATTTTAATAAATATGCCTTTATTTTTTATGAGTAGATACTATTCCTGTATATTCCTAAGTTTTCGGGGGGCGGGGTGAAATCTTCTCATATACGGTACCAATGAATTTTGGGCCAGTTTGGAATACTGGTCTGTATTCATTGACGGTACCCTCCCTGGATTCCCTGAATTCGCTCCTCCATCCAGGGTTTTTATTCGATCTACCTTTCAAGAAGATCCTCCATCACACTGATAAAAATTTCATTCTAGTCTATATCTTTGTAGACAAATTCTTCGTGATCTGTAAGAGAACCCTTTACTTAGTGACGAGTCATCTCGAAAACGATAGTGATGCTTTAATCGTGATAGTAGTATACTGTAATTCTGTTTCCGTTTCCACGAGCGAAATAATAACCACAAGAAATTTTCCTTGCTCTGTAGAAAGTACTGTAAGCCTGCTTTGCTCTTGTCTCAGTAAGTTTGAAATAAAAGATGAGCCAGCCTGAGGAAGCTCGACAACAGCGCGACTCGAGTGCTGTGGCCTACGAATGAAATCCAGGGTTAATTAATGGATGTCGCCCACAAGAAAACTGACATCGTCTCGCGTCGTGTCCTACATTACAATAGAGCTTGTTGATTGAAATAATTCATAGAGAAGTGCAGCATGGGAGCAATAATTTTAAAGGTACCGTACTGTACCATACCACAGAAAAGGAGAGAAAAGGGAGATAGCTCTGACTATACGATAAACAAGTCTTTCAATCTACAAGAAATGCTGCTCTCTAACGGAATTGGGCAGAAGCTGCCGGATGGATTTTGAAATACCGTAGTCACATTTCTTACACAAACGCTATTTTTATAACTACAGAAGAACAGAGCCCTATTTTATTAACCAGCCAATTATTTATCCAATCAATCTATAATCTTTGACTTCTGAAAACTCTAAATAATCTTCGATAAGATAATTTTCCTGGAGGCACATTCTATAAATTGAGCACTTCCCGTATTCTCTCATTCAACTTTTCAAGATTTTGAGCTGGGAGTTTAAAGGTACTTCGATAGTAAAGTAAAATTCCATGATGCCATTTGAGCCTCCATTCCAAAACACGGTGCTCTGGAACCGTGGAATATTTTCATGAATGGGAATTTCCAATCCGTGATTGATGGAACTGTATTTCCTACAGTAGAGGTCCATTTCAACCTATAAATTTATCCTGAATCGTGTTGAATCTTCAGTTTTCTTATATCTAGTTTAACTAATGATCAATCGTCACTTGATTACGCAACTATTTTGTTCCCAAATTAAAAGAATCTATCAATAAAGGAAATCAGACATTTGCGATGCAGTGAGTGCAATTATTGGGATTGAATTAATTGGTCAAATTGAATACTAGGCTAATAGATATCAATCAACTAACAATGTCAATTTACATTGTTCATATTCATCAGATTCATGTTATTTTTCATAATAATTTAATACAAAGGAATTCATGCCACACTAACTTTTATTACTCAAAATTGTTCTTTGAGAGTAAAAATAATAACTTGTATTGTAATTTGTATATAATTAAATAATTTCTACGTGTTTATTAATATTGTGAGAATGGCAGATTTTTCGTAATTGCAAAGAACTAGAAATAAAGATATTTTTGACTGATCAAATAATGTTGAAAGTCTACATACAATCACAGTAGAGAACAGATTAGTAAGAGAGTATTGCTTCTGTATGATACAATAACCGGCCATTTTACAATCTACCAAGTCTGCATTAAGCCTGGTTTTCATTACCTAGTAGAGTTAGTGGTAGAGTTCCCTGGGCGAGTACTAACTATCTTATGAACTCTCCCAATGAAAACGTTCATAGTAGAGTAGAGTGATAGTAGAGTACTTGTTTTTAAGTACCAAGTGAGTAGAGTAGAGTTAGTACGGTAGAGTTAGTATGCTAGTTACTCTACCACTCGTAGACCACTCTCTAATGAAAACCACTCAAAACCACTCTCTAATCTACCACTCTACTAATGAAAACCAGGCTTAAGACTACCGGCAATCAATATGGTAGGTAATGGGGTAGGAGTGCTAACCATAAACCATGAAAATATTTATAATCCAATTATTATTAGTTTATGAAGTTTCACAGTTTCCTATCTTCCCGGTAGTAGTCAACTGAGCTAGCATAATCATTGTAGCAAACCGGTTATTGTGAGGAAGTACTGGACCAATATTATCATAGGGGAATAGAAAGTGAATGGTGCGTGTTGTGATCACTGAGTGATTGCAATGATCACCGGTCGGTAACTTTTGACTACTGTCGGTTCAAGTATTCGGGCGGTAACGTGCTCATCTGATATGTCACTGCTGACAGTAACTGTCACGGTTACCGCATTTCACAGTCGGCACTGATTGGGAAAGGTTACTTGGTTGTTGAGCTTCAAGTTTCATGTTCCAATCAAGCTCTTATATTATTCAAGCTTAACTTTTTGCAGTCGATTACTACGAACACGTTTTTTAGCAGACCAAGAGTGTGAACTCAACATTGACAAATTTCTTTTCCGGCCTATGACGATTATAAAAGCCAGTTCTCACATTAATTCCTTTTCACTACTTATCAAGAGTTTAGCTGATTGGTGGGTAATTTCGTTCTTAAATTTCTAAAATTCAAACACATACCTAGTTAACATTTCTGGTAATACGAATACATTGCTTCTCACACGAAATAGCAGAGCTTGGAATAATTGGAATGTTGCATTATTGTTGTGACTGTTTTTTAGAAATGTCAGATCTGCGATCGAGATTTTCTGTATTTTCATGAATTTCAAGAGATCAGTGAAAATCAACAAAACTATCAAGGATAATAATTATCCTTGATTGAGAAATCAAGCCAAAACTATGAAAATCCTGAGTTCTCTTTCTCGTGTAGATTTTCTCCAGGGGTGAAAAGTGGAAATTTGGGCGTGATTTCCACGCCTCAAACCTTAGGATTTCCAACATCCTTGAAACTTTTGTCATAATCATTCTAAGACGTTAGTGCTGCATTGCATGTATTTCTCTACTTTCTTCCCCTGTAATGATACCGTTGAAGAGAATTTGATTAAGGTTTTTAAATTATAACGTATGCAAATATCTTACTTCTATATATTTATATTTAGTGTGTATACATATTTATTTACTCCGATATCTCATCATAGGAAGAGGATTTTGAAAATGGAATTCTGATTGAAACAAGCGTTGGATAATTCGAGATAATTAACCTACAGCATATTGATTGTTTGTGAAGCTTTTTCAAATCATGGCTTTTTTAGTCCATATTCTTATGTTTGTTGTGGAAAACACAGCGATTTAATATAAGATTATGGGAAAGTGAGAAGAAATGTTTTAGAGCGTTAATGGAAGATTTCTGGTAGATTATAGAAGTAAATAAACGGAATTGTGCGAGACTCTAATTATTAATGTGGTTTGTGTTACAATGTATAGATGTACCTATAGTAAGGGCTCTTCACAGTTATTATTGTGAGGAGTGTATACCAATATCCTAGACATCCTATTAAACGCATTTTCAGTCGTAGAATCAAGATTTTAAGCTTTCTCAGCAGGTAGATTGCAACCGTTTGCAGGTGACAATAAAAACTAAATTGGTGTCACAACAAAATCTAGGCCATTAGACTATGCAGCTATTGAGGTAGACTGAAAGCTTTATGCTCTACGTTCGTTAATATGCTAGAAAGCACTCTTCAGAATTCTAAAAGAGTTGATAAAAATACAGAACATGACTAAAACGTCCTGCTTTGAATATAATCGTTCTTCTTGGGACATCTTCAGCTGTGGTAACTACATACAATTTAGGATCATGAAGTTTTAAGGAGAGATGAAGGTCAATCATGAATAATAAATTAAGACTTGGGAAGATCACTCTGGAAATTGAAAAGTAAATAAGCTATCATATTATAAGTGAAAGCTGTCTGTAATTGGATTTTTACTGTTTGCCTCTATGTTGGTTTCTGGAAATTGAAATGCAATTTCTCAATTTCCTAGTTGGCAGTTGATTGCTGGTAGTCTTATAATCATGGAAAAAATTTTGCAAGAATTTCGTGACTGTAGAATCACTTAAGTAGTACTTGAATTAGTTGAAAACCTGACAGTGAGGTCTGATTTCACCAGACTTCAGATCTACAGCCTAGGAGAAGTCTATTATCTTATGATAACAATACTGTAATTCAAAATGGCACTTTCATATTTTACTATCGACAGGCAAGCTAGAGTTTTAAGAAACCGAAATATCAGATTGCCACCTTATTTCAATATTGTAAACTTTAGTGGGTACCGAAAGGAGAAAATTTTTTTATATCTATTTTATTCAACACATTTGGTTTCTTTGCGATTGGTAAGATTTGGGGGAATTTCTACCCTCTCAGCATCAATGGCTACATAGTAGCCCTATAAATTATTCTGCAATATAATTTCAATTGGTTTAAGACGAGGCTGCAATATAGTTCTTCCACGCCCTTCCCTCCCTAACCCAGTATGAGATATCCAAATTCTAAGCTCATTGTTGATTGAAAACTCGTTTGCTCAGTTTTTAGTAGAGTAATACTGCAATGTGATAATATTGTCTATTTACAACGGAAACCACGATGATAAGCATTCAAGTACAATCGCATCCTGTAAATATTACTAGGGTACTGCTTTTCATGAAGTACCAGGCATCGCACAAATGTGAATCCCCTAAACCAATTATTCGTTACTCTTACGAACGTTTCCCGGATAATCGTAATACAGATTACTCAAGAAGAAATACTTTTTGACTATTCTCATGACTAAACTCTAGAGATAATTTAGAGATTGTCATTCATCTCCATTCTCTGTGCTCAATCGTGGTTCTAGTCTTGCTGTGATAATACATTTGGTTAGGCTTTGGTGTTGCTCTGAATTATATTCATTTTCCAGTAGGGAAGGAGGAGAGGGAGAAATAACACTGTGCATATCCAGCCTAGATGAGTGGTAGGTAAACGTTTTGCACCCCAATATTATTGATATCTGCTATTCGTTGATGATACTGTTCTGTATTTGAGGAATCGCTTCTATATTATCATATGATACAGTGGAAGATTGTCTTATAATACGCAGTACCGTATATGAATCGCCGTGCTTTATCAAGAATGAAATTTGGGGCCCATTCTGAAAACGTGATTCTACTTATCAATATTGTCATGATTCTATATGTTGTATAATACGTATCTCTTCTTTGATTGTCGTTTCAGACATATTAGAAATTTTCACCGTTTTGTGATAGATTAATAATCTACCCACGTCTATAATTCTTCACTTCTCACCATCTACACTGATACTGATGTACCAGTATTCAATTCACAGTAAGATCCGATAATTTTTCCCATCAACTTGGATCTTATATCTTTCCATATTCATCTAGAAAATGGGAAAAAGAAGGGCAAGGCTACAATGTTCTTGAAAACACAAGTTTGGGGAGAAAATTCTCATATAGAGAAAAACTTGGATTGGTTCTCAATCTTCTCGATGCCTATTAATCAATGAATCAATCGATTTCATTCTATCGGAAGGGAAGTTGAATATTATTTCTATCAACTTCCCATTTACAAGAATAATATATTCTTCGTAGACATACCTCATTTCTTGATAAGAAAGTCTTATATAAATTCAAGGAGGATAAAATTCAATTGGCAAGTTAAAAGTATTCAAATTGAGAAGCTGTATAGTTTATTCCTTGTCGAAAAATAATTATTTGTGTGGTCGAACAATGTTTAATGTTTCCACCGGAGCCATTAAATAGTCTAGCCAATAAAAGAATTGTAATTCGTGATTCGTTTGAAATTATTACAGTCGTGACCTGAGTGACATCAATCTCCAAGGTTTGAAAATGGTAATAATATTTTAATGACTTTGATGGCTTTTATTCAAACATAAAACCTCGTTATCTTCTCAGAAATTTAGGTCGGTACTTTATCGGGTAGAGGAAGACTGTGCCATCTTCAGTCATTTGCCATCTTCCACTTTTAGACTACTCAAACCATCTATCTCTACAACTTTCAATAATTTTTCTTCTATTATTCAACATACAAATAATAGTACTTATGCAACAGTAATGATTTATTCATCAGAAACAATTCCAATATAATATTTTTCCAATCCAAACAAAAAATGATTGTACTATTTGGTTCTGGATGATTCATAGCACAATAATTTATTCAGATTGGACTGTTTGTATTGATGTGAAACAATGTCTCACGCTCCCATTTTATCAGTAGATGATTCGAAAAATTTAGGTATCGATTCTCAAATTTACTGCACAGTTTTTCAAATAATGTATCAATCTCGTTTTTAAGCTGTATATTTCTTCCTCTGTTTATTTTTCCAGTGATCAATCTATATTCCATTTAGTTTTATTATCCTTACGTATTGAAGGAGTTTTGTAAAACTAATGACAGTCACTGCAACCGTTATATAATTTAGATGCGATTTGCGCCAATAATAGAAAAGTTAGTGGTCCTAGAAGTGGAGGTTGTTTCAAATTTTGTAGTTTTTTATGGGGACAAAATGTAAATTGAACTCAGCGCCATCTCTCGGCTTTTGAACCTGTCTGCTGTATAGAGTATTGAATAAGTTGGCGTCACGCTTTGCGCTGTGGGCTTACTGTAGTTACTTGTTCATTTATTCTCATAAAATGTTATTATCTAATTGTATGCCTACCCAATTTTCCTTCAATGTTCTCCCCTGTATTACAAAGCTTTTGAAAAATTCTACATGACCGAGTTTCTTGAAGAAAGCAGTACTTGCCAATAGAAAGTCCGTCACCACACAGTCAAGTCTATGTGAATGACAAAGTAATCGTGTCTTTTGTGTTAATGTTGGAAGCAAAGAAAGCGGTCTCTTTAAAAGGACATTACTTCTTTCCTTTCACAAGGGGAACGCGGAAACATGATCCGTCAGTCAAGAGCTCTTCCGCTCAGCTACTGAAGAGAACACAATTTCAATCATTTTCACGTTAATTGAAAAGAAGTGTCTTGCTTGACTTCAACAAAGGAATAAATTAGACACGGATAAAAACTTAATTAATCCCCACCAGAATTATGATCGACGTAGAGGCCTAGTGGTGTGCACTACATCAACTCTGTCCTTCATACTGAAAGTAAGCTAAGAAGTTTCTTACATTGAAGGTGTGTAGAGTTGATGACAGTGATGAAATTATTATTATTTTAACTTCCTTATTATACTGTATCATTTTGGTTATTGAAAATGTATTATTTAAGATAAGTAATCAACATGCTGATCAACTTCAAACTCTTCTTTCAATATTCTCGAATTCTCGAATAGAGAGCCATTTGAATATGAATCCAATCCACGTGTATTAATTTGATGTAGTATAAATTACTTATTGAAGAAGTGTATTATACTGTTGTAGTATACTTGTTCAGTTTGTGACTTTCTAATTGATCCTATATACACTCCAATCAATTAAATGAATTCATCATTTTGGAAATATAAATTTTCCGTTTGAATGTGATTTCAATATGCTCATTTGCAAGAATGTACAGTATACAAACAGAGAAGCAATACTCTCTACTGTTAAGTATTAATAACTACTAAGTCTATTCTCTGTGATTCAACGTAGGCTATCTGGAGGGTTTTGCAATTGTGATGATAGTTGAATTCTGTTCAATAGTTGAATTCTCTATCTACTCAGAATTAGTATTCACAACATAACTTGGTGCGTACCAAGAAGAGAGTTCACGTACCAGTCATTTCGTCACATTCTTATTCTTCTGTTTGAATCCTGGATTTAATTTTCAACCTGCATACATGTTCTGCCATTCCTGAAACCTCGGTCATCATAATTCATTGCGAGCGTGAATGTTGATGTTAAACAAGGAAAAATTTATTTGACTCAATAATGATTTTATCAATGGCGAGCTGGCATTGCCAAATGCTACTCTAATATAAACAGATATAGAAACAATTTTCTGGTGTTTCTATTAACTTTACTCGTAGCCTAGTGAGCGTCACACCTTCAGTCTGATATTGCTGCACCGGTCACGAGTTCGATTCCCGTTCCATCTGGAATTTTTCCCGTATCATCTTCATTTCATAACCCAAGCACAAGTGATATGCTTATGTGGGCACCAACAGTAAAAAAGATTGCAAAAGATTGTATTGCAATAGGCTACTGGTTGGGCGACTGAAAATGGAAAATTACCTCCTTTGTTATTATACAACAGTAATTGAATTGGAAAAATCCAAGTTTAATATTTATTTTTATTAGTTCATTTGCGAAACTTATGTCGTAAATTACTATTTTTTTTAAATAGGCTTCATCCTATAACTTTTTTCGAGGAAAACTAACAGTTGCATTATAGGTAGAAACAAAAACAATGAGAATATTTTATTATGACAAAGACTTTATGACAGAACGAGTTCTCAGAACTTTTATCACTAGGCTTGATGTTTTATCATGCTTGTTGAGTCACATTAATTTTGACAGCACTCTTTAAAATATAGATTGTTGATTGTATGTACTTCAGAAATAGAAATCATAGATCATATTATTCCAGTTTGCTATCACATCCTCTTCCTTCCATCGCAATTGTTACTCTGATTCAGAATTTGTCTATCATATCCAATTAAAGTGTGATCCAAATTGTAAGCTTAACTTTGAAACTCATGACCATCTCTGAGTACATACATTTCGTATCTGTGTGATGAATAACTGTAACTTAATAATGAATTGTGAAAGTGAATAGTAAAATAATAAAAAGTAATGAGACCTCCAATAATTCACACTTTCTAACGGTTTGTTGTTCATTCACTCTTCATCGACAAACGGTGGCTACCACAAAATATTTTCCCAAAATTATTGATCCCTGAGTGGATCAATAATATATGATCCACCTTACAACAAACAAACAATCAGTCAAACAATTCACGTCTTGCTTGATTAATTGTTCAATCATTCAGAAATCTTCTTGATGCAAGACATCCCAGCTTCAAACAATAATAATTTTGATGTTCGGAGAATTAACATATATTTTTCATGAAAGCGGGAGATGGAACTCATGATGATTGAATTTCCATGAAGCAATGAATTATATAAACTATAATTGAATACTGTTAGACTATCATCTCTTTGTTGAGGTGATTATTGTATCACCCATTAGACATGTACTTGTTTTCATTGATTCATTAGATTCTCTAGACTCTTCTCTACAATTATGTTATCATTAGAAATAAAAAAGAAATTCTCAAGAAAATGAGTATTTCAAGTCTTCTTACTTTTCAAGCATAAACTCAGAAAATGTATTATTATTTTATCAAATTTTCCTTTTTTACAGACATTCGAACGTTCATGAAAGATACTCTGGCCAAGGAACAATTATCATGCTCTGCAGAGAAAGAAAGACTGAGACTGGTGAGCCTTCTGGAGGCTAGAGAGAATTCGCCTGCACCGTACCTGGATATGAGTCCAGCGAAAAAATGTTAGTATAAAGTTAATTATTTAATAGAAAATTACAATAAATGAAGAACTAACCAGCAGTACCATTGATGAAGTGGAAACACTCTATAAGCTAGATGTTAGGTACTACAGTATGAAGAAAATCATCAGCCGCAATTGGTGGAAAATTCTCTACCATGCGAAAAATTGCTTATTAAAGGAAAAGTAGTGGAAACTACTCCTCCACTCTACGAAGGTTGTATACTTTATTGTAGAGTCCACCTCTACCCTATAAATGCAAGAGTTTTATGTATTATGATTTCATGAGAAATAGCACAGAAGTGAGTAGGTTTTTCTCATGTAAGCCTGATATGCAGATTCTTCTTGATATTGGTGTCCATTTGATATGAATATTTGTTTAGTATTTTTCCATAGTGGGGAAATAATAATTATTTAAATTTCTACCTCATACGTTTATTAATGGGATGGATACCTCTGGCAGATTAAAAAGTAGTGATTTAGTTCATTTGAGATGAATTAATAATTTTTGTAGTGGAGAAACGAATTTATTCAATTCCTACCACATACTTTTGAATAAGAAAATTATTATTTTCAATTCTTTTCAAAAAACACAACAATTAGCAAGATAAAAATTGAACCATAAAAGTGTTTCCTGTTTATCAGAATTTTCCAGCTTTTAAGCTCTTCCATTCAGGAGAAAGGCGATCACACACTAGACCTAGACTATGAATCTCTTTATTTATTGAGCTGAGTTTATTCATATCTGGTGCGTGTCCATATTTTTCTCTTTGACTGTATTCTCATGAGCAGGACTCTGTTTCATAGTCTATTTTTGCAAGTTGCATTATTCATTTACGAATAACTGAGACAACGTGTCGCCCAAAATCGGCCTGCTCTAGATTACAATAATAGACTAACCATAAACTCATAAACTAACCATTAAATTCATATAATTTGCAATGAATTACAATTCATTTAATTATTTGATCATCGCATTAGAAAAAATTGCCTACAAATCCAATCTGTTACTTTTTCAGGCGAAAGTGTGAAAGAAAAAAACGAAGACGACATCAATAACCAGTGCTACGAAGAGCTGTCAGACACAAGAAGCTCACTGACATCGGACTACAGTCTAACCGAGAAAAATGAACGGAACAGGATTGGCATGGACGATTTGGGTGGCAATCTCTACTACAACATCCCGGACGTTTTCATTTCAACGTATTGGGATGCTGAGAACGAGAGGCGACGTATTCCGGTCAGCTATCATCGCAAACTATTTACTCTACTTACCATGTTCTCTTGATATTTTTTTGTAGAATTATAGATGAGTTATAATCGATTCAATTAAAGATTCAAGATTCAAATAAATTTTATTCACAAAATTACAGCAGTACAATAAAATAAAATATCCAGTTTAGTGAATATTCCCCACAAAGACAGAAGTCTGGGAGTAGGGAATGAGTTCGATTTTTGCATTAATTATAACTACTGATTTATATATTATACAGTACAAAATTTGTAAAATAATATAACTTGACTTGAAAGTGCAGGTGATTTTAATTAAAATTTTGGTTTAATTTATTCTCAGATTTGCATGCTAAATTATAAAAATTAATATAATCTGAAAGTGACAAAAAGAGCGAAATTTTGAAAATGATACTCAAAACGTAGATAAGATTAATATCTATGAGTGGATTGAATCAGTTGCTCTGCAGCATCCCTACAATTTCAAATAACCATTTATTCAAATGAGTTTCATTGTAAGGTCATAATACTAAAGTTTTCCACCTGTTTTTAGAAGTGGGTGGGTATGTTTCTATGCACAAGACGTGACAAATATATTTACCTATTGAATTTCAAGCAGTTATGTAAGAGTCGAGGGATGAATAATACCGAAGTTAACAACGTTTCTTGTATTATAAGCATGTACTGAATTGTTGAATATGGAATTTTTATTGAAGTAAATATAGGTCAATAAAACTTTTATATACAGCTGTCTTATGTTGAAAACTTGAAATTCAAGATAAATCACCAATAAATTCACTTTGACCATACTTGGTCGATTTTGTGCGCTGTCTATGTTTAAACATTGGCCACATGCTGTGCAGCACAAAAAAATCGACAAAGTTTATACAGGTATTATGTAAAATCGACCATAGGGAATGACTTGTTCTCCCAGTTGCCTCAACCAAGTGTGTACGCAATTCCTTTTCTCTGGCAATCCTACTTTTCTCTGGTGTTTTAAACATAATTGACGCCATGAGTCGAATTTTATTTTGATATTCAGTTGAACTGATTTGGAAATTAATTAATTTACTGCTTGAAGCTGAACCATTGGTTGATGAATCAATGGATGATTATTCTAAATAAGGGTGATGATGATTTTTCCCACTTTTGGGATGAAACTTTTATAATACTAAAATTACATATCTTACAATTCTTAAGTATTATCAGTACCGTTTTTGTTGTTTGATTCGAAAATCTTTCTAATAAAATTACTTATGTTGGGTTGCACCAAGCAAGATCAACTTTGATCCAGTGATACAAATGCTAATTATACGAGATTAGCTGATTCAAAATAGTTGATCACGGTTGGTGCAAACCCAATATCAATGTTTCATTTTGTCAAGTGTTTCCAACCTGCAATCTATAGCGTACCTGATGCATATAATGAGTATTTTCATGATCACTATTAGTTTTATCTATTCAATCATTTCAATGTGTTAGAAGTAATCTCAATCTTTCAAAAACTACTTGAATCATGAGAAAGAGCAGTCATTATAATCATTAAATCTACTTGTAACTATCATGATCTCTCAATATCCTTGGATTAGGAGATGTAGTCCTTATATGCATTATGAGTATTTTCACGACCACTATCAGTTTAATCTATTTAATAATGTGATGGGGATGTCATCTCAATGAGTGAAAAGTAACATGTAGCTTACTCAAACCACTCAACTCATGAGAAAGAGCACTCATTATACTCATTAAGGGCCGGTTTCTCCAACGACAGTTAAACCAATTTTTAGTTTAAACTTACGTTTTACCACTCACTATAGTAACTTTTTTGTCAGAAAGTCCAATGTTCGAACAGCTGACCATTTGGTTCAATGTTAGCATCATTGAATCAAATGGTCAGCTGTTCGGACATCGAACTTTCTGACAAAAAAGTTTCTAGTGAGTGGTAAAACCTAAGTTTAAACTAAACTGTCGTTGGAGAAACCGGCCCTTAGTGTACCTACCTATAATAACCACCATGATTATTCAATATATCCATAGTTGAAGAAGGTGTAAGATTTTTTATAAAACTTATTCTATTTGTGAAGTAGATGATTTTATCTGTAGATGAATAGCCTATTTTTTACGACGAATAACATGTATTAATACTGTTGTAGGAGTCGAGAAACTCGGTGTGCAGCCTGAGTGGCAGGTCGCAGTCGGGCAAGGGATCAGCTGACGGCACCGAGTCATCGGAATCGGTGAGCGGCTCGAGCAGTTCGCTGGCTGGCAGTTCGTTCGGCGCGCCACCCAAGTCCACCCTGTCAGCAACAGCTGATGGAGTGCTGGCCGTCTCTCCATCTGCACTGCGCTACACGGCGTCCAAATGCGGGCCGCTCACACGCAAAGAAAAGTTCCTCTTCCTCGACCACCACAAACAGTACTGGGCGGCCCTCGTCGGACGGCTGCTCTTCATCTACACCAGCGAAAAGGAATCGAAGCCGGTCGCTGAGATCAGTGTCGAAAACTACCAGGCTCGTCCCGTCTCCACCAAATCCGAATCGCCGAAGAAAGACTGCAGTTTCGAGATTTTTTGCCCAGGAAACAAGACTTATCAGGTGAGCTTTATTCAATAATGCTTTTTTTCTTGCTTGTGGATGAAAATACTAATCGTGATATAGACACTAAATTGACTTAGAACGTAAGATAGTACTCACAAATTATGTGTTGATGTACATTTCGCGGTGCTGTGCCGCATCG
The DNA here is from genome assembly GCA_017141395.1 of Laodelphax striatellus. NCBI lineage: Eukaryota > Metazoa > Arthropoda > Insecta > Hemiptera > Delphacidae > Laodelphax > Laodelphax striatellus. Next base: position 25,522,875 of record CM029532.1, on the reverse strand, counting down.
TCGGAACACGTGTACAGGTGACCTAGATTGAGGCTAAGGCTATGGGAAGGAAGTTGGTAGGTGTTTATGGGACAGGAAGTGGGGGATTAGTGGGCGCACTAATTGCTGCAAACAGCAAAAACAGCATAATCGTGATAATGATTGAATATTATTTGGCCCGTCAAGCGTTTGGGTTTGTGATGCAATTTTTCTTTCAAACTCTGTAGTCCATGACATGCCTCACGATATGTGACTATATTTATGTGATCATAGTATGTTCAAATCTTTTCAATGTAAGGAAAAATTGTTTAATCTTAAGACAATCCCGAAAAAAGAGTGATCTCCGTACTCCATATCATCAAAGCAAACCAGGAAAAAATGTCATCATGATAAATAAATTTTTCGATGCGCTCCCGTTATAGCCTAACATTGTGAAGACTTGTTTTGCTTGTTCTAGCTTCTATATTATTTCAAAACTATCAAAGACTGATGCAGTTTTGCTCACTCTTCTAGTAAAAGGAGGTGAACATTTGACTATACTATGTTATTCATCATGCATAAAATATCATTTAAATTTATTTGCCAAAAAACAATAATACAATACAAACATTCGAAGAACTAACATACAAAATCAATTATTTATCACAATTATTGCTATTCATAATGGATCGAATTAACATTTTATTACATACAGTAATATAAGATTGTTTATAAGACGATAAGACTCATATATAGTAAGACTATACTATACAGATTGCTTTATTTTCTCCAGTTCACCGCACCCTCCAACAACGAAATGGACCAATGGGTGGCAGCAATAAGTCAAGCCGGGAAGAGTGAAACGCCAGGAAACGGCCCGGTCTCGAACCAGAAAAGTCAGACGCAGACGCAGTCCGAGACGACGTTGGCGTCGGGTGCTCGCCAGTTGCCTTCCATACCTGACGAGCATCAGCTGCAGGCCTATGACATGCCAGACGCCCGAGCCAGGCCGGTCACTCTGATTGCCCCCGAACAGTATGAACTCATGAACACTGACGACTTCTATCATTGCATCGACAATGACAACGCATCTCTCAAACAGGTGAGATGTCTGTCTGATTCTGTTGCTGATGATGATGTCCATATGAACTCTAGGCTTGTGTGTGGGTGATGAAGTAGAGAAAGCATTACGCAAGGACATATCTCATGAGATTGGCAACATTAAACGATTTTTGCTGTACAGTCAAGACTCTGGACCACGTAGTTCCTGTGCAGTCAAGCTAGGGGCGCTAGAGGTCTCGCCATTTAAACACTTACGGTCATCCGGTCGCTCACACCAAAAGTACATACCATAAAGTTCTCAGAGATATCGCCACCACCTACCAATCAAAAACCGGCCTTCAATCAACATGAGCATGAACTATCTACTTGTGTAATGCTTTCTGACTTTCTCTATGGTGATGGAAAAAGTTATGAAAGAGAGAATCCATTGTAAGCTTAACCATTTCAAGTAACAAATGAATTTAGTCTCATTGACTATTTTAGTCTCAGCCATGAACAGCCTCTCAATAAATAATCTATAGTATGTAATTGGAAGAATTCCCATAGTCTGTGCAAACCTGAAAATGCTGTGAAGCCAGATCCTCATGAAAAACCATGCTCTTCTGAGTAGATTTAAGGCCTCAACACTCATATCAATTATAATTGATAATTATTTATTTAATTAATTATTTATAATCAATAATTATTTATTGTTTATGAAAGTAACTTATCTCGACATACTTGTTATTCATATTTATTTCAATATTGGAGAATTTTAATATTCTTCTAATACCTTTGTGGAATTTGGTCGAATATTCAAGATAATTGAAACTGAAAAATCTTCAAGAGCTAAAAATTATTCTACTCCTAAGCTCCCGTGGAATTCAGGCATTCCTGGACTCGCAGATAATGACGAACTCAACTGTCAATGCAGATACACATAAATTTAATCATACGTTCAATGAATATTATTATTCTATTTGAGGAGTTTTATATAACAGTGTAGCCTGTTATAGGTTCAGTAGTCTATTATTGAATATATTTTTTATCAAAAGGTTAATAAATTGTTCAATTTGTCGATTGTTCACAGAGTGCTTCTCAAAGAAATTCAACCAATTTGAACGAAGAGGATTTGACTTACGAAAATGACGATGTGATCGATGAGAATTTTTACTATAATGTGGTTTCTCCATGCGAAAGTGAGAGTTTCTACGACACCATACCAGGAGTGACTGAAAAGAAACTGATGCTTGAGAGAGAATTGCAACTGAAGTACCTCCAAGAGCAACAGATTCTATTGAAACAGCAGGAAGAACCTTGCAAAAAGCATTGTCCTGATGAGGCAGGAGAAGAAAACTCAACAGGGCGAGTGTCTGCGGAGCAAAAACAAAACGAAAAAGAGGATCAAGCTAGTCAACAGCGAACCACAAAGGAGCAACCCATCAAGAAATTATCGAGTAGTGAAATTCGTACCGGTCCAGTTTCAAGTAGAATTCAACAAATAATACAGCGAATTGAAGAAGCAGCAGGAACAACATCAGCCAAATCACAAAAAGTTGTTCAGAACGATTTCTATGAGCCTGTTGATACCAGTGATGGAATTGTACATTCAAGAACTATAAGTAGGTGAACTTTCAAGTTGGAACAATACAAGGATAAACTGAAATAATTTTTGTGAATTTTCTCACAATTTCCAGGTTCATTTCTTGGAAAAATCGTGCTTTGAGTCTGAACATTTTGTTTTTGCATAAAGTGAAGAATTATTAAGCCTGGAATAGGCCTAAGTGAGAATGATCTGTATGTTTTGAATCGTTACTGTTTTTTGTAATATTCTTTTACTCCAAGGTTTATATCTATCTTATAATTAACTACCTACCTATATTTTATTCGGTGATGCTTTAATAGATATAGGAGCTCATAAAGAAAAACCTCTGAACGTCTCCTAGCTAATTTGAATCAGCATAATCAGAATAATAAAATTGTCTTTATAAAAAATAATCATTTTATTATGTGTTTTTTCGATACTGTCAGATCCACTGAAAATAATTCAATCAATTGATGAGTGACGTCTCAATTATATATAAAGCATCTCAATTTTATGAGCATATGAATTGATGGAAACACGATTTTCAGTATATACCGTATAGTACTTTGTGAATGAACACATGGCACAAAACTCGTTAATAATTATTATTAATGTTGGCCTTTGTCCCCAACAAATTTCTACTCAAATATTGTTAGAGTGATTTAAAAAATATATGGATTTTCGTTCTTATCTTTAAAATGTTATGTGTTGCAATAAGGAGAATAGGCCTGCTCACTATAATTATTAGAGTTTCTTTTGAATATCATCCAACTTTGAGACTTCAGTGATTCATTTAATTTTTAAAAAGCAAATTACACAACAAATTATATGAAAAATTACATTGAATTTTAAGTTGTAGATTCAACTCTGCAAATGCTGAGTTTTAAGCAGAAGAACTGTGATGATAATTATCCAACATTTAGATACCGTATGAATTTATTGTTAAGGAGATAATTGCAAAAAGATTCTCTTGTTATTGAATATTTCTGATTGTTCATTACTAAAAAAAATTGGATGATTAAGATCAGATTAGTGGATTTACATGCATGGACTGCTTCAAAGATAGATTTTGTACAAATAAATAAATACTTGTGGATAATATAGTTGTTCTCAATGTTTTGCATTTAGTGTATCATCTGAATTATTATTATAAATTATTTTTATTAAATTCCAATATTCCATTTACTATTCCAAATCTTTCCTTCACTCTCTAATGCATGATAACGTAATTAATAAATGAGTAAATTTGAAAAAATCTCAAATCTTACAGGTTTTTTTAAATGTTAATTTTATTCTTTGGCTCTTCATTTTATATACCGTATTGATTTCTTTTAGATCAATCATTCTCAAAGCAACAATAAGAACAAGATTCTCCAATCTATGACAAATTTGGATCATAATATTTTATAGGGTAGGTACCTTATAATTTTTTCTGCAGCCGACTTGAGTAGCTCCCAGTAATAATTTATTTGAAGAATTGGAGTCTTCTATGATGCTTCTTATTGGAGAAAAAAGTAGCCTAATTGCTTGGAACACAATACTCATCCGGCCACGCCTCTCAATAATAGATCCCATTGTAAGTCGCTACCCCTATTTGACTCTTCCATTTGTTATTAAACAGTGTACCAGATTATCATATTAAACAATAGCCAATCATCCATCATTGTATCGGAGTCGTATTGATGCAGATGTCAAGTAATCTCTGTGGATTCAGTATGGTAATGAAGAATGGTTCTACACATTTTTTATGGAATTGATCCACATCTACCGTATCATTTTCAATAACTTTAAACCATTCTAGACTAATCTGTGTCAAAATAGGCCAATATAAGATAGTTATTATTTATTATAATAGTATAAACGAGTTTAATAAATCAACTGGTTTATCTCACAATTAAGGCTATTACATTTATAGATACATAAAATATACAGTAAAATGACGCTCATCAGAATAATTTTTTGGAATCTTGTAATTTATTGACCAAAGAACAAACTTGTTTGTAATTTAAATTTTTTATAGAGCTTCATATTGATCCTAAAAAGTATTCTCCTCAGGGTTGATTTGTGTACTTTCCTAGTGAAAGCTTGAAAGAACTTTCCAAGAATAATTTATTATTGAAACCTTTTAATGCCTGATCTGAGTCTGCGTAGTAATATTTGAGAAGATGATAACAAGAATGATTGCTTTAAATCAAATATTTTTTTGGATGACAATAATAGCTATCACGATCATATACATGATCGTGATCGACCATGACTCTTAATCAATTATAGATCCCACTTTTGATTCCTTATAATTTGATCTTCCATTTTTTATCAAGCAATGAACCAGAACAGTAGGCTATCGTGTATTGAAACAATGATTATTTTTATCCTCTCTGGATTGGGGATTAAAAAAATTCCCTATATAAACTTGTACTGTTATCTATAGGCCTATATTACAATAGATTCACATTCACCACAACCATTACCCAGTACTGCAATTTTCTGCCACTTTAGAACAATTCCCAAGCTGAAATAATTAATTCAAAATGTTTATTCTTCAATTACAAAACGTAAAGTATAGGACTATTTTTAGCCCAATAACTGAAGTGCTCAGCAGTACCTATTTAAACTCATGTCAATTCTCATAAAGTCTTGTGAAGTTATGCACTCGTCTTATTAGTAAGCTCTCTTAAAGCACATTTTTGATTCTTACCAATTTTCTGGCGTTACTAAGAAAATGGAGAAACTAATAAGAAAATTATCAGCTTTATTGAGTGAAAAATATTCGGATCAATCCACCTCTTTTATCTTCAAAATAAGCGGCATTCAAAGTGCTTGGGATTTCAAAACCAAAGGTTTCAGCTTTTGGATGATTATGCTCGTCTATTCTTACATCACCTACATCACGTTCCTCTTGACTAGTGGTTATACGATTTTCTCAGCAGATTCTCATCTGACAATGTTCGAGGTGATTGATGTTTTTACCGGCGCTGTACCAGGATTCACCGCTATCGGCATGTTGTGCTGCGTCTGTTGTCAAGTGGATGGCATACGATGTCTTAAACAACTATTTGACACCACATTTCTCAGTTTTGGCACAAACGATGACAGGCAGATTGTTCGTCAAAACATTAAGAAATCCAATATGTAAGTAGTTGCCTGATGTCAATTCACAAAATTGGAAAAAGTTTCAAAATGATTTCTTCAATGATTATATTATTTTATTTATTATCATTATAAATAATTACCTACCGTTATCTAGTCTGAAACAAGGAGCAACTTTTAAACAATTTTAGACAAATTATTTAGTATGTTTAGTATTTTTGTTATAAATTCTGCAACAGACTTTTCATAATATAGGAATAATATATAAAATATAATTATTGGAATAATATAGCTTTACATACTATAATCATGATATTCATATTACAATAGTAAATAGCACAGAATATACATTTTCTAGTAGTTACATGTTAGGTATATATTTTTTATCTGAAAATAATTGATTTTTTATAGCACCTATTTTTATAGAAAATATATTTTCCAGCACGCATACTTGCTATTTCTCAGCAGTTACGTGTAGTTCTATAATTTCTATCTAAATAGAAAATAGTTGCTTTCTAAAAATGACTGGAATAGCATTCACTAATAGCCTAATGTTAACCACAATATTGAATGAATTCGCATTCGAGGAGAAGAAAGAGTTTCGTATTTTACCATAGATTGATAATGGTGTAACAACCGAAACCGGTATCTTGATATTTTAATGTATTTTGACAACTTCCAGTCTTTTTATTCAGTTTCATATTTGAAAAGCAACTACCGGTACCTATTATATTATCAATAGTAGCTAGGTCACGGCATCAGCGGCGCCGACTTAATGGGAATATTGATAAGGGGGGGCAAAGTCCAAAGTCCAACAGAAAGGTCTGTAGGATAGAGGGTGTTATATGATAGGGGGTTGTCAAAATACACGAGTTCACTAGTAAGGCTACTTTTATGCATGCGATTTCGTACGGAAGTTTGTAATATGGATACTATCTGTTTCATACTACATGCAACTTATATAATTTGATAATAAAAACTCGAATACACTGAAAATTATTGCATTATAGCTAGACAGGTCCATCGTTTTGTATAGTGTAGTTTTATTTGGGCTTTTTGGGGTGGAATATGGAATAAAGTAATTTTAAAAAAGGATTTGTACTTGTCCGCTTTAGTGTTGGTAATTTTTTTTGGTATGAACATTGGGGGTAAAATACATGCACTGCCCCCCTCCCAGAGTAATTATTGGGGGGAACAGAAAGTGCCTTGCCCCCCAAAGTCGGCGCCTCCGCACGGTATCATAAAACATTCTAGACAAGTGACTGTTTATGATTTTTATCACAACTTTCTAAAAGAATTATATTATATTATACTCCACTTTACGAATTTATACAATATAATTGAATGAATATTATTAATGTGCTAAGGAGACTATATTAATATATAATCTTGCAAGCATTCAACTTTTAAGTTTAAGTTGAATTTTAACGTTTTATCAAACTCACCGGTAGGCTACCGTGCCCAGGGGCGGATTAAGGTCTGTGTTTTGGGGGGGGCGGTTTAGGAAGGTCAGTTCCGGGGGGTCTGGGGGGTATGGAATACCCCCCAGGCATGGGGGGGGGTCCGGGGGGCCCCCCGAGAAAATTTTGAACAATTAAGAGTGAAAAACCGAGGGGTCGCCCCCCCCGCCCCCCCTCTTAATCCGCCCCTGACCGTGCCTGTATTAATTATCAATCTCTATTTCAGGTTTATTTTCATTTACATGGGTCCAGTATATTCAAATCTAGTATTTTGGTTGATCCGTCCTCTTCTAAGTAATGACAAGAACATTTTCAATACCATTAATAATGGAACCGAAATAATCTACAAAATAGTTGATTGTCATTATCCATTTGATTACACGGTCTCACCAAATTATTATTATGTTTGTTTGTACGAAATTGTTGGTGTGTATCAATTAATTACTTTGATGCTAGTCACTGACGCTCTATTTGGATCGATGGTCTTAGTTTTTTGCGGTCAATTGGAAGTTATCAGGTTCAACATTGAAAAGCTCAAACTGAATGAAGTTGGAATACATCAAGATAAACAAGGAGTTTCCAAGGTAGCAATGGAAGAAAGCTTGAAATGTATTATAAAGAATCACCAGAAATTGATAAGGTGAGTCTAAAAAGCAAGCCCCGTTATCATGAAACAAATATCAAAATTCTCTCTAAATATTATCATAGACTAACTATACAATTATATGAAGTGTTGTCTATGATATCCATTGGTCGTCTACATTTAGGCTACTTTAAAACTACCGGTATAGATCCTTTAAAAATAGAATATGATATGGGAATGACACCAAAACCACAATCTTTACCATTTCTCTTCACATATTTCTCTATATATCTACTCAAATAATTCACATTACCGTATAAATCTAGTGTATAAAAAAGGAGTATGATAGACTATATTTTCCAAACCAATGTACAAATTTTATTCATTATTAGACTATTATCTCACATAAATGCGTCATCAATAATCCTTCTCATTATTGTGATTCTAACTTCAATACGGTAGCCTGCTACTCAAATAAATAAATAAATGAAAAACATTATGAGTTATGCAACAACTTGAAGGACATCCTTTTGTATTTATTTATTGAAAAGATACAGTATGAGAGGGCACCAGGGAAACCCCATTATTGCCCTCATAACACAGAGAAATCATACAAATTAGATTGAATATAAATTGATTTCTCTTACTTGAAATATAAATAGATTCATGATCGATAAAGAGTATAAAACAGTATGTTGATAAAGAATAAGATGATTACCCTAAATAGAATAAATACTACAAACAAATAAAAAATAAGTTAAGAAGAGTAACATTAGACAAGCAGATAAATAAAGTTATACATGACGATGTTAATACATAGTAGGCCTAAAGCGTTTAATAAATATATCGGGATGAAGAAAAAATATTTTAATTGAAATTTAAATTAAATGGGAAAGAAAAATCAAGTAGAGTCAGATCCTACAAGTGTTGTGTGCAAAAAGAGTAAAAAATAAATGGTTGAATAGTATGAACTGTGGCAAATTCCGCATTTGCGCCATATAGGCTAGACTGAAATTTATATGTTATTGAGTACAGAAATTTACCTATATAATTGACCTTATTTATTGTTGTGAAAATTTATATACATGTGTATTTTCACACAATCAGCCAAGCATTTACAACCGAGGCCAAACGTCTCAGTATTTTTCAGGTAATGAAAAATGTATTCCATCCGATGATTGTTGTGAGAATGGGTGGAGCATCCCTTTCAGTATGTATGATGCTTTTCAAAGTAAGTAAGGTGAGTTTAATAGCACGCTTTTATGATGTCGCCAAGTATCCTATACTCGTATATATCACATTGCAAATTTTTTAACAATGAAGAGGCAATAATATCCTCTCAATAGAGGGCTTTTCAAAGTTGAATGACTCTAATCATAAATCTTTTTCTCAAAAAAGTACAGTAGAGCCCCTCATATCCGACCATGTGCCCAGTGTATGCGCATGTGTAAAGAAGGGCATTTGTATGCGGCATGTGATAAGCGCCGAGTACAAGTATCATATTTATATACAGTACCGAACTGTAAATAATTACTGTAAAATAATTTTGTATTGAATACAGTAATTACGATTAAGCAGCACTGTGTTCATTGAGTGTGTGTGTACAGCATTTATAATTTAGTAAAGTATACGGCTGTTTTGACCCGAAAAATAGTTTTTTATTGCTCCTCGGTACATCCGACCTTTTGGCCGTTCCGACCACGGCCCGGTCCCGTGAAGGTCGGATATCGGGGGTTCCTGCACTGTATTATATTTCCAAATATGCTTTTGAAGAGTTGTAAGGAGAGTATTATACAAGAATAATATATATGCTTGATATAAATATTTATACTTCATAATTAACAGGATCAGAGCTGACTAGGCCATGAAAAGCTTTATTATAGCCACGTCTCTTGCATATCACTTTCAATCTACTTAGAAATTTTATAGCCTCTACTTATACCTTTGCGGGCAAGAATTATTGACGTTTAACGTTTCAACTTTTTATTATATTAATGATTGATATTGTGTTTTATATCATGTGTATGATTATTTTTATCCATGTCATAAGAAGGCAATCAGAACTAACAAACAATATTAAGATGAAATCAAAATTCTCAATTTCATATTAGGGTATTATTGGTAGGAAATCATGAATTTTGTAATATTAATACTGCTTACTATATGATGAATTAAAACTAACTACCTCTCAGTTCTACATCTTAATCTGAATTTTCTATTTCATTAAATCAAAATTCTGCCTCTGTTGCAGGCAAGTTCGTTTAATACCTCACAAATTATAAGAGATACAGCATACATAATTATACATGCCACTGAAATGTTCTTGGTCCCTTGGTTTGGAAATAAGCTGAAGCAAATGGTAAGCTCTAACAATTCAAATAGATGTGATAATTACGGTAGTTAATTTATTAATAGTATACACAGATAATAATATGATGAATGTTAAAATTTGATATTATAATATGAATTAAATTGTTTCACTCATCCAACATTAATTTCAAGAAATTTCATGTCATTATTTCATTATTGAAACAGTTTTTTATAGCCTAATTCAAGTGGATCACTCAAGTTGATAATATAGTAAAAATGGTCAAGTAAAAAGTAAAAAATTGAAGCACCTAGGCTATTATAGGTAGGTTGTTTTTGAAGCGATTCTGGAGAAAATTTATTAGCCTATACCTACTCACAGCAAAAATTTATATCTGTTTTAGACTATATATAGTTTTGCCAGTGTTTCAAAATAGATAGAAGAATGTAAGTAGCCTGGAAGCCATGACTAGTTTTGAGTCCTTCAAGGAGGGATACGATGTGAAAGTGGAACATTCGATATATTACCGTGAAACATGTCTACTCCAAAGAAGCAAAAAAATACTTCTCACCCATAAAAATTATAATATATCTTGATTCTATTTTTGGAAACCTTAATCAAAACATTACGGTAATGAGTAATCAATATTAATGAAATGTTTGTTAGAAACAAAACATCATTATTATAATTATAGAATTAAAAAAAAATCAATTACTCTACTATTCATAGTCTTTGGAGTTGAACAAAGAACTGTATGAGACGAATTGGAGTCAAGCGTCTCCTGAGTATAGAAGAGCAGTTACCCTCATGATGGTTCGAGTTCAGAGACCTCTGTCCTTCAAAGTTATGGGAATAATGGACCTGGATCTAGTGGCTTTTGAATATGTGAGTACTGTATATAGTTACAAAACATTGAACATATATGATTTCCATTATAGATAATCATATTCAGTGAATGAGTAAAATTATTATAGCCTACCCTGGAGTAAGTGACATGAAAAGAATAATAAATTCCATAACTCGGTCCTATGAAATAGATCGATCATGCTTTGAAGACCCTCGATCATTTTTTGACACATTATGGCTACTGTATTAGAAGTAGAATAATATATTATTCTGCCTATATTACTCAATTTGAAGTGTAACATTAAATAATAGTTGAAGATATAGATGTCGGAATTATTTCTCTTTTACTTTTCTCGCTTTGCATTTCCCATGTATTTTCCATTCAAATTTGTATTTCTCCACAAAGTCACTTTTCCCATATTTTTAAAAATTTCTTACAATTACTTTCAGGCTGTCAAATTCTGCTATACCTACTACACCATGCTGCATTTGATGAGCACCAAAGGCGTCAACTCTTAAATCACAAATAATCTCTTCAGTCGAACCTCTTCAGCATGAATGAATCTCTTCAGCTTCTCACGAATCTCTAGTTACAAAAATCATAGTCACACGTCCATGTCCTGTATGACATTTAATTGCGTGTTGCCTAATCGAAATTATTTTCCATTCTGGGTGCTTTCTCAACACAAATGAATGATGGATTGCTTGAGAATTATTAGACAATGAGTATTTTTATAGATCATATAGGAGGTACGGTAGCTAATATATTCACCTAATATTAATTAAGACACTATGGCCCTACGGGTCATAAATTAAGGCCCTATGGGTTTACGAAATACATATATCAATAAATTTCAATATCTGTTTTCCCCAAAATGGCGACCGACTAAACTTTTCAATTCGATTTTACTGGAGAAATATTGCTTTTTACGATAAAACTTTCAAATACAAAAATGTAGAGAATTTTATTCTGAATAAAATGGTATATAATTTTAAAGAATCGGATAATAAATAACCGAGATATGGCTATTTGAAGATTACCACTTCTGTGTTTCTTCATTTCTTCAGCAGTGAGACATGAGAATAAATTTATGAATGCAAAACATATGTTTGCCTATCTTTGTCACTCGAACGTTCTCAATTTATTATTGGATGGAACAACCAATTGATGAATTTCATGAATGTGAAAATATGATACAGTAGTAAATTTGAGAACGTTCAAGATAGCTTCTCCTCCTCCTCCTCCTCCTTCTTTTGATGTACAATAGACCCGAAATGAATTTATTGCTAATGAATGTAAGTATAAGTGGGTCTATGGACCATAGAGCCATTTTACATTAATACTAAAATAAACTGATCCTGAGTCTATGGTACATAGAACCACTTCTATTTCAATAAGCTATTTTGATATAAGGGTCTATGAACCATAAAACTGATGTGTAATAGAACCAGTCCCAACCTAGCTTCATCCCCCCGATTGTTCACTCAGTCTCTCACTGGAGAGCAGCACTAGTATACCAGCTCATCTTTTTGCGTCATGCCGCATCCACACACAGGCCCGAGCGACTCGCCTCGGCACTCGCACGAACGACGGTGTGTGGATGGTGTATTTTGTGCAAGCTCGCCTCGCCACTCGTTTCCTTGTTTCCCCGTCGATCCCATCACAACCGACAGACAAAAAATGTAGCGAAGGCAAGCCGTGGCGAGCGACCCATCCACACACTGGCCGTTCGCCTCCGCTCCGCCAGTGTGTGAATGCGGCATCAATGAGGTACACAAAAAAATGAAAACATTCACCAATACAAACAAAGTAGACAGACATCTTCGTTTGAACTTGGCGTCCTCAGAATTGATTGACCGGAAGAGTGTATAAATATTTACATTTGTGTGTATTGTGTTGTTAAACTAATCTATTCGCATCATCTCAGATGAGTACTGAATAATCTCGCTCGATTAGTCCATTTGTGGACTTGAATATTATTGTAAAACGATCGCTTGACATTTTCAAGGTAAGACGCCCTCTCATAACCAAAATCGATGTTTATTGTCAAAATGTTAATCTACTTGAATTTCTCATGCAATTCACTTGATTATGCCATCTAAAGACTTGATCAATATAGAGTTATAGTCTTAAATCATTCCTGTATTATACTTCTCCTGACACAAGTCTGCATAACTCTTTTAGCGGTGGCGAAAATCTCAAATAATGATGTCTTGTCATGTTGTATTTGATAAAGAAATGTGCAAATTATTGCTTTATTGGCAAGATTCTACTTCACCTATTCAGTTTTGTTGGCTTTAAACATCTTGTTGCAATAATTGATTTGGTAATCTGACGACAAAGCCATAAACCGTTTATGGCGCGCATTGTTTATCGCATGAAAAAAATGTTTGAATTCATTAATTCGCAATGAAATAAGCCTATTTCTCAAGGTACCATGTAATAGTCATAATAATTAATGCAATTATAATAATTTCAACTGCACCACGTAATTTTTATTTTTAGTGATATCTTTCTGATTAGGTAGGTACCGGTAGTCATTATAGGCCTATAATGGCAACAACCAAACGTATAGGTGGAGCCGATATCATTAGGTGTTGGGAATACGGTAGCTTAAGGGCCTGGTCACATACGATTGTGGTTTGCTTTACTTCACTTCACTTACAATGCTACTTTGATTGTGATTTGCTTTACTTCACTTACTATATAGCCGCTATGGTAGCCTATATAATATAGGCTACCATACGATTAAATGCGAGTAAGTGAAGTGAAGTAAACCAGTAAGCTTTGTTAGTGAATTCAAGTAAAGCAAACGACAATCGTATATGACCAGGCCCTAAAAGCTGAAGGCTTAATTTTAATGCGGTAGCTAAATTGCTTGAGCTGCACCGGAGTTAATAACAAAAGTTATTAGAGGCTGTGTGCCCAGGGAGCACACTGCTACTGCTATCTGACTTCAGTCTGCAACCCAGATGACATTTGGCTTTTTCGGGTAATCGGGTAATCCAACCCAGGGCTGCCCAACCTACGGCCCGCGAGCCGATTTTATGTGGCCCGCCATGTTGCCATATAGACAAAAACAGACAAAAGACAAATGTTAATGCATAAAACATTAGCATGGTGTTTCAGCAAAAACCGAAAAGGAAAATTTAGATTACAGGAAGCATTAAAATGTGTTTCATGAGGGTAAAAATTACTAGATTTTCTGGGGGAGACCCCCCGCATTCCTAATGCTTTCCTTTGATCAGTCAAAATAATATTGGCAAGTAATGATAAGTTACAAAATGAATCAAATTTAATTTGGACTGTGAGATTCAACATCCTCTCATTAGCCACGCACAAGCAACGCTCATGTGGACATCACCCTCGAAAATACTGTAATAATAATATTTCTAAATATCTACACTTAAGTTCAGTGGTTACCAAATACTGCAGGTCTGGGGCCGGTTTTAGGTTTAGTGCATAGGAATACACTAAATGGGAGACCCTGTCTCTGGAACATGACTCAAAGTAATATTTGCTTGATAAAGCAAAAGTTAATAAGTAATAAAGCAATACTTTGACTTGGATTTATTTATGATCTACGTTTCAGTACGGGTCTTAGAACCTCTTGAAGTCTTGAAATTGGATTAATACGCGTTAATAATCTTGCAATAAAAATCTATTGAACTAATTGTGTCTCATCTTCTTTTTCAGGATAATGAAGATCCACGTATGATTCCAGGATAATGAAGATCCACTTATGATTGCACTATGGAAGTAAGTAAAAAATGAGTAGTGATGTAAAATTCCCGGCAATTTAAAATCAAGGAAATATTCCCAAGGAATTTAAGGGAAATATTCTAAAAACTATAAGTTCCCGGGTACTTATGGGAATTTATAAATTTTGTTTAATATAACTAAAAAAATACGATTTTTGGTACACTGAGTAGCAGTTACTTGTTATACAGTAGTTGAATATAAGAATGATTAGGATATTTATTACTGAAAAAACTAAGATTACAGTGGCTGAATCATAGTGACTGTCTAGTCTATAGTACTAAAAATTTTTCACACCCGTTCTATGTATTTTAGGGCATTAAATCAGAATCTGAAATCGTCTCATATCATACGCCAAGGTGCAGCTTCAACCCCCCCCCCCCCAAATAATAATAATAAGAAGAAAACATCAGGACTTACATTGAAATTTACTCGGTTTATGAAAAAATATATTTTCTGAAAGGCAAAGATTAAATGAAAGGCAATGAGATTACCTACTGAATAAGTGGTCACACATGATTTGCTCAATTTCATTATTTGGTGGACAAGGAGGGGATTGTCGTCAAAAGAAAATTTGTACTACTCTAAAAACGATTCTCTCGCTCCCGCCCATCATTATTAAACCAATAAAATACTCAACTTTGCGAGATATTGTTCACTATTTTTCAGAAAAAGATTTTATCATAAATTTAGGTTCAACTCAATTGAAAATTTACATGGATGAATAGACCACCACACCTTTATCCCCCACCCCCATACTTCATTTTTCAAAACTATACAATAGCACATCATTTTCTCTCAAGCTAAAATACTGTAGGCCTATAGTAAAACAACCCCTAAGATATAATAGAAAGTGTGTCAACTCCTTATCCGCCAACATTTCCCAACTATTAAAGAAGCAAGTTCAAATTTTTGTTATTTTTACTATCGTCACCACTAAATATTTGTCGATTTATAATCTGAATCATCAATTCCTTGCATTATCCAACAACTCAAGTCTAATAACATATTATAAGGTGGAGATGGTGGAATACATTTGAGTATGTACACAAATCTTCACTTGTTTGAAACTTAATGCCGTATTTATGAACGTTCCTTGAGGGTTCCTTTCCGAAAGGGCGCCTTGAAAAGCGTTTCATGAATGAAAAATCAGCTGATTTCATTCATGAAACGCTTTTCAAGAGTCCCTTTCGGAAAGGAACGTTCATAAATACGGCCCGTAGAGTGGACATAACTTAATTGTCCAAACTTTGCCTTGTCAAAAAATAAAGAAGTCATTCTATTCTATTTTTGGAGTTTATTTGTTATTCTATTTCCTCATAGCATTCTAGTTTCAAATCACATAATATAATATAATTATAATAATATATTTCATTGTGAATAATGCCTTTTGAAATGAAATGGACCTGACCTGAGGTATTTCTATTTGTTTAAGCTAAGTAATGATTACATCATAAATATACATATGAAAGCAAGTGATACTTCCCTATTATGATAATTAATTATTATTAAGTGAAATGTGACTGAATTTTTTAATTTGGACTGTTTTTTAAGCAATTATATAAATTTCCATTTCGAAAAAATTTCCGCGCCAGGGAAATATTCCTATTTCATAAGTTCCTTCCCACTTGGAATATTCCCAGCTCACATCACTAATATTATTATGAGTGTTGATTTTTCCATGAATGTCAATAGACTGTTGAGAAAATGAAGTATGGTGGGTGGTGAAAAATTAATGTAATTACTTGCTTGGAAAACATTTTTATAATAGTCTGCATGGAAAATTACTGAAAAATTGTTGAATATGACATACTAGAAATCTGCTACTGCTACTCCCGTACTTACTGAAATGAGTTTTATGATTTTCTCAAGACGTTTTAAAATTTGAAAACTTGTTGAAATAAATTAAACTAAGTTAAATCATAACATAAATTTAGACAATGGCCTTTCGGTTGATTGTGTTTTGAACACTAGGAGAGGTGGATTTACTCACTCGCATGTGTGCAAAAGCTATGGGTCAGAAAATGAAATATTAAAAAATATTAAAATTTTCCTGATTTTTGTTTCTTGATTTCTACTTCTCACTAATTCTAATATAATACCATATTTGTCTCTCATCACTTATCCTTGAAGGTTTGAATCCATTGATAATGTTATTCTTATTGCAGTTGTTAAAGATCAAAGTTGAAACATTTCGCCGCTTAATCGTCGTAATCAAAATAATTAATGAAGGGAAAAATAAACACGCAGGGTCCGTGGTTTTGGGGAAATGAGTGAAAGAAGCCCCTAGAGTTCCAACATATTCCCTGGAGCATGATATTTTTAGGCTCTTTAGAGGGATCTTCCCTGATTGTGATAAACATCCTCTAGTTCGATCTTCCAATTCCAATGTAGGTTCAAAATGTCTTGTTTTATCTCTTATGGAAGTCTTTATTACTCTTGTTATTCAAACTATCAATGAAAACTAGTTATAGTACTTTTTGCAGAATAAATATAGTCCTAATTGAAAATATCATCAATCTAAAACACCTTTCCCTGTGATTTCTACGTAGATTAATCCATTCTTCATAGTCACTTCCTTTGTGGCGTGGCAATTCAAACCAAGGCCATTATCGTGCCGATTCACAACTATCATTCTATTTTACAATCTATTACTGTTATTGTATTCTAAATTCTGTCACTGTGTATACTAAATTCGGTATCGCTTACTATGTACTGTGCAATCTGTTGTTACCTTTTAATGTAAACTGTGAATTCTTGTACACTGTGAACCGTTTCTGACCATACAAATAAAATTGGAGAGGAACCCCGATGCTAATTGAACTCCGAATAGTGCATTTTCTAAATCTCAACTCGTTCTTGGAGGTATGGTGCGTTGTTGAGCTCTCAATCTAAATATAATCTGCATTATATAAATAGGGTGACGATGTTAATGAAAAAGGCATACGTTAGGGTGACTTTTATTTAATATGCTATTGCTTGTTGACAAAAATCTATGCAAAAAAATTTATTTTCTATTCATAGGTTTGTTCTTAATCAGAGTTTTCAATTATTTGTTTCAGAATAAAAGCTGTGAATTCGACAACGTAGCTACAGCAAATGGATTGGATTCAGAGAAAATAAGATCAATCCAGGGATCTGGGAATGTATTGTCTGACAAATCCAACATAAATGATCTCATGAAAAAATGCAATGAAAGAATTGATAACTATTTTAAAAACAGTTGTCCGTACTGTCGCAAACATTTCGACGATCTCAACGAACTAGAAAGTCACAAGGAAATACATCTTGGTACTTGGCCACATACATGCTCTATTTGTAACAAAGGATTTCTATTCGAGCACTTGCTTAAACTCCACATTCTGCGCCACAATCGTCCCATTTTCCCCTGCACAGTCTGCCAGAAAAAGTATGTATCCAATTTAGCTTTGAGACGGCATGTCATTATCCTACACAAGCAGTTTGTGTGCTCTTCTTGTGATGAATTCTTTGTTTCCAAAGAAAATCTGAAGGCGCACCGTAGGGCCAATCACCCAAGATTGAGAAAAAAGATCGAGCACACTATTTGCAAGGTATGTCAGGCAAATGTGAAGGGAGGTGAAGAGGATTACAAGCATCATATGATGATGCACGCTAGCGAACGGCCTTTCTCGTGTAATATTTGTAAGAAATCGTATCGTCGAAAAGGTTGTTTGCTGACTCATATTTCAAAATGTTTGGGCGATAAACCTTACACCTGTGATATTTGCCAGAAGTCATTTGCCCGCCAATGTCATTTCACAGAGCATGTGGAGAAGAGTCACAATGGAACCCTCCCTTTCAGCTGTCCGGTGTGCAATAAGCGATTCAAGGCCAAGTACAACATGGAGACTCATCGGCAGGTGCACGCTCCCAAAGTGGCGCCCGTTTTCCCATGCAGCTTCTGTCACAGATTGTTCTCGTCGAAAGGCCGCCTCAAGCGGCACAAAATCTCCGAGCACACTCGATATCGACCGTACTCTTGCTCTATTTGCTTGAAGCTTTTCCTTTTCAAATCTCAACTAGTGAAGCACAGCAAAGAACACAAATTGGCCAAGGCCTGAAATCCTTCCTTTCAACTACATTCTTCAGTATTAGATTCCAGTGTAATATAGATTTTATCTCTTAGTACCAACGTACAAATAATTTAGTGTAAGAAAAATAGTATTGTATAACGTGGGTGGAACAGATTGGCGTTACAATCGTTTCCCAAAGTATAGAAAACATAAGGTGTCGTTAAAACGGTGATATTAACATTTTAATAATTAATTAGAAAAGAAAATAGAATATAGATTATTACACAAATTTGAAAAATATATTATATGTATTGGAAAAATTTCTGCAGTTATTTTGTCTCAAAATTAACGGTTACCTGAAACGCTTTATTCTGAATTCCTCTAATCCTTTTTAAATCTATTCATAGATTAGAAAAATGAATAGTAAGTTATTGTATAAGAATAAATAGATATAGATATACTTGAAATAAAAATTAGAATTTATAATATCATTAATATCTGAAATACATAAATGTATGTATAGCATCTCTTTTAATCGCAATTTTTTCATCTCAAAATAAAAGGTTACCTTAGAAGCTTCATCTTGTGATTTACAAATCCTTTTCAATCTCATTGAAAATGTCTAAACCATATTATAATCATAACTTCTAGTTTGTAGAACATATTGACACTTCAATGTACGGTACTGTATTGAAATATTTTCTCGTCTATGGTGATATTCGTTTGGACCTGGCTTAACTACTAGGTGTTGTATTTGTCAAAATTAAGAGTAAAGCTGTCACGGAGATGAAGGTGGCAAAAGACAGCAGATTTTTCAAATTGTTTCACAATTTTATAGACTTTTGGTGGGTAATTTTCATTAAGGTGGTTAAATTTTAAGGTCAGGGTTAATAATGTAAAAATTTGCTCAGAAATCTAAAGAAAGTTTGCGAGTATTGCAAAAATATGCTGAAAATGTGAATTTCAAGTTCGTAAGTAAAATTTACTTAATTTTTTAAAATAATTTTTTTTTTTTAAATGAAATTTACTTAATAATCCATTTAATGGATTACGTCTCTTACGATTATTTGGCACATTAACCAGTATGTCTAATTAATAGACATTCTAGACTTCAATTCAATTCTGAAGGAACGATCGAATCACATTCACCCATCCAAATTGTACCCAAAACTCATGTTTTACAAATCTGATAATTTTTTTTTCCTTTTTCTAATTGGGTTGGGCTTTGTAACCCTTAGCCACCGCGACCGCTATTCGATCTTTTGTGGCATCCCCTCTTTGGCTTATGCCATGTTCCATAATCCAAGGCCAGAGCAGAATTTACTCAGGGCCTTGAAGTCCAGTTCTCTTGCCTCCTCTGGTAGGAGGGTTGCCTTTCCAAGAAGTCTCCTCCTCATTTGCAAGAGTGCTGGACATTCCAGCAGCAAATGTGCTGCTGATTCTGCTATGGACCCACCCTTCCGAAGCTGTTCAACTTCTATCAGGGATGGGTCTGCACACTCCTCAGATTCCATTGCGGAATCTTCAGTTGTAAATCTGATAATTACATGATCAGGGAATTTATTATCAGAATGGCATGTAAATATGAAAAAATAGTGGAATTCTACAGAGGAAAAGCAATGAACATTGAATTGTAACAAATTACAATTTTCTCAAAATAACGTAGGTTTCCTAATTCAAGAAGAAAAATATAAAAATCATTCATACATCCTATTTATGTCAATCATTCTTGAATGAAATTAGAATTTTACAGTGCTTTATTCTCAAGAATCATACTTCCAAAATTTCACTAAAAAGGAATTCTCAATAGTATAGTATGGACTTGTATTCCTTGGTGGTAGTAAGGGACAGTGAACATGTAAACAACACTCAACCAGCTATTTCAGATCACAAATGTTATTTATTTTAAAGCACAGTGACAGCAAATATTTGAAAGTTTTAGTTCCTAACTAATAATAATTTTTTTGCACATTTCATTCCCACTAATTTTGCATATTCTGTAACTTCATCATCGACCAATTTTTGAGCTTTTGATCCAAGGGAATTCCTATAGCGGACGTATGGAACCAGAGTGCAGTTGTAGACAACTGGAACCTGAAATCAGTAAATTAATAGATACCATTTTAGTACTTTGAAGTATAACATCATCTGAGCAACTTGAAATATGATTCGTCCATTTCTCACCTATATCACAGAGGAAGGAGTATAAGAGAGAATACTCTCTCCTCTGTGCCTACATAAGTGAGTATTGCTAACGATGGACATTGTACATTGAAACCTATAACTTACTGTCTATTGAAATAAGTTTTTATCGATTGCAATAATGCGAGGCAATATCATTTTTCACGTAATAAATAGTAAAATATTCAAAAAATGTATTATGGATTTGGAAAGTTAGTCCTTTTTTCAAACTATCAACGACTATATTATTACCGTACCAATAACCAATCCAATTGAATAGGTATAAAAATAATTTATACCTGTCCACAGAGGTACCCTCCATAATTATGTAAATAATTCTTAATCCACCCCAAATTCCAATAATGCAACAAAATTCAAATAATTACAATTCAAAGTTTTATTGTAAATCCAATCATCTCAATGATTTGAAAAATCAGCCTCAATTCGTATGACTCATTGTCGAAATAGTTTCTTATTATTCTAAGAAATTAAGTTAGTAGATTAATAATTAATTCACAAGTTAATCTATTCAACTTGAAGAACAAGGAGAAGGCTCCATGTGAATTATAGGAACACGTACATTGAATTCCAACATTGTAACGAAATAAAAAAAAAAACATTCAAAGTTTGTCTCTATATTCCACGTTTAGATCTGAATTTTCAAATAACTGTAGTAACCTGGATCTCATAATCTATTTGAGATATCCAATATCTCATATATCATGTGAGATCCAACATCTCTCAAATTGAACATAAGATCTGAGCTAAATATATCCATCTGGAGGTAGCACAAGCTAGGGCTGCTAGCAGGATTAGTGTTCCGTCTAATTTCGTTAGGTTGCTAATAAAGTGGGGATGAAATATTTTTTTCTAATACAGTATGTTGTACCAAAAAAATTAAGTTGGCAATAAAGTGGGGATTGGCATTTTTTATCAACAGTATGCTATTTAAAAAAAATAGGCGGAACCCAGGTTTTCAATCAGTGCTACCTCCAGATGGATAATATTTAGCTCAGTGAACATAAGGTTCTCTGCTAACTGTATTATTTTGCTCACTCGACCTGACACGAGAAGAGTGAGCAGAAACAATATTGGTAAACAGTTGGATATTGGAATCGATATTTGTCTTTGAAATAAAACAACTTTATACTCACAGCTTCAATATTGAGCTGACTGTGCGGATCAACTGCTTCTTCATCATCATTCAGGCGGGAGTATTTAGATTTTTTCAATTTGATCAAAGCTGCTTCAACAGGATGCCATGAATACACCTCAGGACAGAGGAGAAATGACGGCTTGTATCTGGCTTTATACCTCATTTTGGGACACGAATCTATGTAGAAGCCCATGTAATAGAATTTGAGCTCATGAACAGTTTGGTTCAATGATCGAGCAAATGCTATTTCCCTGGAAAATTGAAAACGCATGGTATAATAGTTTTTTTTTTAAATTTCAAATTTAATTAATGCAATTAGTAAGAGTTTGATGGCTTACAAACAGCCTAAATCCCAACAAAATAAATGAAAAATTGAATACATTCAATTGATTGTATTCATGATGTTCACAATTTTTCTTGTTGTTGACCCAAAGATTCACTAACTAGGCCTATATTTCTGATTTCCGTGTGCTTGGAAATGTGCTCAAGAAATATTGCAGAAATCGAAAATAACAGTTGAACACACAAATCATATTAGTGGATTTTGATAAAATCAGTAGAGGAGAATTCAATATAGCTCTAACTTGATTAGCTTGTTTTATGATAAATATTGCAACATAATTCAATATTATGATCGATGATGAATTATTCGAACAATGATGACGATCATTCATAGTATAAGCGCTCAAGAAAGCTTTTGTTTACTTTGGTTCACATATTTACGTGACGAAATCGTATTTGCTAATCGTGAATCATCAGAAGTAAATACCCAACGACACATCAAGGATGTTGTTACGTTGAATTTGAATTAATGTAAGTAAATCTACTTCAAGAATTAATTTTTATTGCTTGATGCAATAGATAAATTTAATTTGACACAACTCAACCAAGTCAGTTCAAGAATATGAACAATGTTTGCGAAGAATTGAAACTGGTAATTAGTGTCTAATTCATTGAAGGATATTCAGATTTTCAGTAAGATGAATCATGAACATAGAACATTACAAAATAACCTCTTGACTGATTCATTAAATTTATAAAAATTTGGGATAGAAGCAGTTTTGACGAATGTCTTAAGATTCTTCCCACATTGTAGTATACAGTATATTGCCAATGAATGAATGTTCATTCACCTACCTTAAAGAGCCATATGTTCCCATTGATAGATGACTGTATTCGGGATCGTAGAAGAAGTATACTGATGATACGCATTTAGGGAGAATATCTATTACTCCAACGGCTATTAATTTATCATCTAACCAATACTGCTGGTGGAAAGAGCCGTAGCCAGAAGGTGGTCCTCTTTTTTCATGCTGTGGAACAAGAATAAAAGTTTGGTTTAGAAAGAGTTTATGAACAGAAGGAAATTAATTGAAATACTTCATATCATAACTTTCGTTAGCCACTTTCATACAATAAGAAAAGATATTCTTAAAAAAAAATAAAATACATACATACTGTACCAAAAAATACAGTCACATATATAGGACAATGCAGAGTATCGAATAGTAGAGGTATTTCAAAACCACTTCAAACTATATCAATACTGATTTAGGGTGAAACACTAATTGACCAGAAAAACACTGAGCCAAAAATTTAGTGGTTTCTAATGAATCCTTTCAAGCATTTGGCAACACTTCCAGGATACTTTTATACAGGATTGAGAGCATTTTCATGTCCCCTTTGGAAGCAGTTCAAGTTGAGGTGGTCAATGAAACCAAAAAGCAGAGTGGAAGGTGATTCTTGACCTGGTTTTTACATTTCAGCTAAGCTAAATAAAAACCTTTCAATACTACCAATTTTATCAAGTCGACTCTCAGCATGGATTTTTGTGTTTTAAAGCAATTCCTAGAGGACAATCAATTCCTCTTATTTCAGTTGAGGTAATAAGATTACTGATAATAGAAATCGAGTAGAAAAAATATTTTAGCTTGAGCTTTTCCACGTTTTTCCCAAAATTAAATCTCTTGTAACCTTTCTCGAAATTCTAATCTCCAGTTCCAGGAGCTTCCATTACCAAGCCAGTCTATTTATCAAGTTAGGGGCCGCAAACGTTCTCCATAAAACCGTTATATATGTATAATTCATCCACGATAAACATTTGAATGTAATAAAATAATGTTGACCTCTTAATCTAAAGCTTAAAAATAAGGCAAACAACATACCTTCAAAGGAGTAGAAACTAGAAATTCGATATAAGAGCCTAGCCTACATTCATCAGCTGTTTCTTTGTGTATAGCCATCTGGTACTTGACATAGAGGTTCCAACTAACATTCTCAGTTCGTTCCATTTCCGCTGATCCTGAAGAGACCAACACCGTCTGTCAACATAATTAGATCATTCTGGCTAATCGCCAGTTTTGATTCGACCCTCGATAGAGATTGAGCATACATTTGAAATCTATTCATCGATCCGCATTTGCAATACCATGTGAGATGTTATTTATTTTCCAATTTTGCCAGTCAGACATTGGTAGAATATCGAAGGAGATTAGATAGATACAAGAAGTATAAGGTTTAGAGGGAAGTGTATCGAAACACAGAGTTTGAGAGGACAATTTTGAAATATTGGAGGAACATCCAGACACTGTTAAAATTTCGCATGTAATAAAGAGGATTTTATGGACCCTTTACAAACATTGTAATTTCCATCCAGGGCCTGTTTCCTAAAGATTAAGAAGTCCTGTAAAACAGGAGAAAGACAGACGCACACTGTACGT
This sequence comes from Laodelphax striatellus, assembly GCA_017141395.1. Classification (NCBI taxonomy): domain Eukaryota; kingdom Metazoa; phylum Arthropoda; class Insecta; order Hemiptera; family Delphacidae; genus Laodelphax; species Laodelphax striatellus. Next base: position 25,498,153 of record CM029532.1, on the reverse strand, counting down.
TAATAGGACGGCATAATATGCCATTAGTCTAGTGTAGGTCTACCTTTTTCCTTTATTACAAGATCAAATTTTATGAAACAGGCTCCAGGCGGTAGACGGATATTACAGGGAATTGTGAAAATTAACTGGCACTATTAACCAATGAGAGAAGAATGACCAGAATATTACCGAATATTTCTATGAAAATTCTAGAGTGGAGCTGAGGTATGTGGTTGTGAATAATGGAGTCAGCGAGAAAACTGAAATATTGTGGCTGATGAACACGGAAGGTAATTATGGCAAAGATATTGTCTTGGATGTTAGATTCGGCTGATATTTCATTGACTGATGCTAGTTTGAAAATGACGGGACCGCCAAAAATGTATTCATTTTCAATAAATACGGTTGTGATTGCATTCACTTGTGATTTATTCAATAAATTATAGGGATGGTGTGCTATCTTAGGAGGAATTTAAAGATGGATAAAATAGATAAATGAGTCTACAACAATTTGATGAGAAATGAAACGTGAGAAGGTTGATGCTCTTCGACATTGGGAAAAATTCAATTATAACACGTCAATCTTGAATAAGAATATCAATATTGGGAATTTTATCGGTGATAATGTTTGAAGTTGAGAGGAATTTTGATTTTTTTTAGAGAAACACAAGATTATTAAACCGATTTCGTAGCAACTGTACCCTGAAGATCGTTGTTTGCCATGATTGAATCGATGAAATGTACCTTCAACGGCGAATTAACAAGAAATCTTGTATACTGTCGCAAGGTGCACTTTGAAGGGAGATCACCGTGAATCGTCATCTGGTAGCTTTTATAAACTTCATATGCAGCGTCAGCTGTTTCTTGAAATTCTTCGGAAGGAGGGCAAGATCGTACCAGCCTAATCTGATCAATTCAAATGTACATAATTTTAGAAAATGATTGAACTATTGGGCTTATTATGCTGTGGAAGTCGAATGAGTGAAAGAAAAAAAACCGTAAAATGATAAGAGAGCCTGAAAATATTATGAGACGCACAAAATACAAATCAAAAGACAATGAAAAACAAATACTACCAGAAAAATAATGAGGAAACTATTTTTATTCAGCTTTATTTCACTGTAAAGCTTATTGTGAACTATCCAGCAAACAACGATAGAAAGTAAGTTAGCAAAAGTACAATTCAAAGTTGTCATAATATTTTATGGACATGAATAATATTGTACTAATGAAAAAATGTAGAAACATATGTATGTAAACATATATATGTAAATATATACGGACCAGATATAATACTAAAATTTCCAATAATGTAGATGAGACTATTTTTTGAATCTAGATCGAAATAGTTAGTCTACGTTGAGAAAATAAACAATATATTTGTTTATAAGCTACATGATTAACCATTACATTATTGGATAATACGATCAGCGATATTCATAGAAAATTAAAAAAAAAAATAGAATAGCTAGCAGATACCAAAGTGATATTTATTGAGTCATTTGGAGTTGAAAATAATGTTCATTGATAAGTTTCAAGAAGTAAATTAGTACCAACTCGACTAACAAACTTGAATATTCATGAATTTTATAAGAATCTAGATGTATAGAGAAATAATCATGAATAATTTCGTCAGGCCTAGTCACTTTGGGCCTCTACAAATTTGAACGGCATTCAAAGTGAGTCTTAACGAGGAATAAAATTTCCAAACCTCAAGCCTATGAGCTGGGTTTTCAGGCATGGGAGCATTGATAAAATCCTCAATAGTCTTTCCAGTACTGACGTCCTTCTTCTTCAGACTAGACTCTATATCTTCGGCACTCATCCCTTGCTTGGAAAGTTTTTGCTTTTTCCTCTCTAACCTTAAAAACTTAGCTTTTTTACAACTAGGTTTGTTGGTATCGGCTCCTTGACCTGTAGAAAAGAATAATAAAATGTCAAACACTGACAGAGATTTGAACGGAAATTGAAACTGAGCATATAATGACAAGATACAATTGCATTGAGAACAAAAAATATAACATTTACGTGTTGTGAAATTTCTGGTTTTAAATTTGTCCTCAAAGTTTAATACTGAATTTTAATTGTGGTTTCGTGAGTTTCAAGTTGTGTTTCGGTAAACTTATTCATCAGGATTCGATTGTGAAAGATTTTTCCAGAATGATGAACAGAAATTCAAAGTGATGAACCTATTTTTAACCTATAAGTTCACCATATTTTCCAAATTATTGGGGAAATTCGTATTATTCAGCAAGGCGGAACACCTGAGAGGATCTATCCACCAAAAAAAGCCAAAAGCAAATAATAACATTTCATAAACAGATAAGTTTTTCCAAACATGAAATTCAAGCTGGAAAAAATTAAAAGAATTCAACATCAATCTAAACATTCGATGCGATATGGAAGACCCAAGAATTAAGAAACTTTCACATTAATCCAAACATCCTATGTATGAAAAACCCAATTAGAATATGAACAAAATACAATAAGAAAATATTATTAAATAGTTGACTCTTATAGCGTCCTCCAACAACGTGTGAAAGCGCTATGAGACTTCCTATACTTCTCAAATTAAAAAGCTCAAGCTTTGTCAGTGCTTCTCTATTGCTGAACATAGATATTATATCTCATCAAATAAGCGAACATGAAACAAAACTTCGATTGAAGAAAAATTAATTTTTATGGTTACCTTGGTTCACAATTTTTTCGGAGTCAGTCTTCACTGATGCTTTTTGCCGGGAACAGGTTTCTGCATCACTTTTATTATCACACGACTGATCCTCAATGGTTTGGCTCATTGTTTGATCTCCACCAGACTTCTCTTCATTATCATCACCTGCAGAAGCAATACAATTATTTTGAAAACTCGAATCGATATTCATTGAAAATCAATTTATGATATTGAAAAAAAAAATCTTTTTTTTCTTTTTTACAAAATAATCAATTTTTTGTTTACGTTTTGTTTATGACATGGTAATGTGGGGAAAATTCACAACTTCTGTGTATTTTTTTTCTTGTAATGTATTCTGCATATTTGCGATTAAAACTTATTCCATTTAGAGAATATTTTTAATGTAGATTTTAGATAAAGAAATCAATTGGCCGGAAAAGCCAGAAAGATACTATACCGGAAAAAAACGCGGCGTCAAATACGGCTGAATTAATAATCTACTTCAAGTGATAAATTCAAGCTAATTTTTTCAGCGCCGAAATTTCTGCTCATATAATCTGCAGCATAACAAGATGTGTGAACTATCAAGCCTACGATCGAAAAAATTCTGTTTTCGAATAGTATAGTATGGGCCTAAGTGTAGGGATCATTTTAATCAAACATCCAAAGAATCACTAGGAATCCAAGTAAAAATACCAACATTCAAGTTGATATTTTAAATAGTTTATTAGCAAATTCTTTTCCTATTTCAATACTATGTATTATAATCTTCATGAATTAATTGGCATTATTCATTAGAAGTTTAATAATGTCCTTACCACCAGTACTGTTTCCTTCCATAGCATACAACGATTCCTTAACAACTGCTTTCTCGGCGTTGGCTGCAGCTTTTTCAGCCTTCTCTTTCAAATCCGGTATGTCATTCAGATTGCTGAAAGCTAGCATAACCGCAAGGTTAGTATTGAAGATAATCAAATTAGGTTGAAAAAAATTCATTTTCAGACTATGCTGTCAAAAGCAATTGAGGAGGTTACTATCTTATCATTCTCAGGAAGTGCAAAATGCAAGTTAAGCAATGATAGTGCATTATTCTCAAATTGGGAAATATTCTTACTTTATCAACGTTTCTATTCAAAGTGATTGAACAAAAATATTTCATTTTTTATGTAGCCTATGACAGCATTGAAGTTTGGAATAATTAAAAAGAAAATAATTATTGGGATGTTATGTTTGAGCAGTTCTAAGTACCGAATGAATTTCACAAAAGTGTTTTCTTTTTACAGTAGGCTACATTCTTATATTCAAGGAATTCTTCTAAATGTTGACTTACCAGGTTCACTCTCCATGTCTGATGAATCTGAATCATTCTTATTAGACTTAATTGTTCCATCACAAAAGAATTTATTAACTCTTTTCAACAATTTTTTCTGCGATTTTGTTGTTGAAAAATCTGGTAATGAGCATCTGCAATTTTAAGAGAGCTTTGAGATGGAAATCACATTCCTATTATAATTACTTTTACTAATAATTATTTTTATTTTATTATTTTTTTGCTGGAGTAATGCCCTCATAAGCTCTCAGCTTGTGCGTGGGTAATGGAAGGATGATGATGATAATGAGAGCTGAGTGAACCTTCAGCTTTAGGTGGGTTCCGAACCACCGGGAAGCGATTTTGATTCTCATGAATGAATGCCATTCAGCGGAAAAAGGCCTTAAACTGAACTGGTCACCCTTACAGACCTTACGGACCTTTGGAGTGGTCCGTAGCCGAGGGCGATAAGCGCCTGTCTGATAATCCAGCGCCCTGGGGTGGGTCTGATAATCCAAAGGTTCCAAGATCGAATAAAGTTGTCAGTCAAGACATTGACTGAAACATAAAAAATAATTAACCTATTTTTGTTTTAGAGAGATAGGTAATTAGTTCGCAACATAAAATTATTAAATTTATCATGCAACTAGAGCATTTGAGTAGGGTATTGTATAACATTCAAAGTCAAATCTCAACATTAATGTAGTTGATAGATAGATGACAGTTGATATGAGAAAGGATTAATCTGATAGAGTTTTTAACAGCGCTCATCCAAGAGTTCTATTAATTCCAAATGCTTTAAACAATCGTCCTATTCTATTCACTCTCAATCATCAAATCCATTGACTACAGATTCTGTAATTCTCAGAGAAATCTAAAAGCCTCTGGCAGTTGAAAGATTCTAGCTTCAAAAGCCAGTAGTATTGTAGGGCATTCCAAAAATAACTTGGATTTAGTTTTAGCTTTTCAAATGGAGCGATCAATAAACTGCAACTGAGGAAAATATTTTCTCTTATAGGCGCCTATTTAAACTATCCCTGCAAGCATTTAATTATCAACTACAAGCATAAAGACATTCAAACAAATAGAGAAAGTTCAAGTCTTAATGTTAGACATGATAATCATATTTTGGAATTTTTGCAATGCGTTTCGATCGATACTTTCAATTCCTGTTCTTCACTCATCATTTCCGATTGAAATCGAGTCTCTCTCTAAACTGCATTTAATAACTTTCTAATTCGAATTCCAATTGAATTTTGCTGCGAACTTGATAGAAAAAAGCGAATAGATATATTCATATTAAACATTAATATAGTTAGTTACTTGATTCACGACGAAGTGAAACAAAATATATTCATAATCTCAACAACTTTTCTTGCATATTTCCTCAATTCTACAGAATAACATGTATTGTGGAAAAAATAAATATCTTGACAATAATAAAAATTTTACAAAACACATGAATTGAAAATTTTCAGGTTGTTGTAGTAAAAGTAATGAAATTTATCTCATGAAATCTTACTTGATTGTATACATTGGACAGCATGTCACAGCCATATTAGGTTTATAAACATATTGGCCGCTTCTCCTCCAACCTCTATCAATCAAGTCTTGATAATCCTGCACTGTCATTGAGTGCGCCCACATTCCTGTAAATAAATGCAAAAAATTTATAATCTACTGTGAAGTATGGGCATGGAACTAATACAATGATTTATTATAGCAATATTTGTGTGAGTAAACTTTCACGGAACTCACGGTTATTCTTGCCGGATGTGTTTCGAGGCTCTGAGCACCATCTTCAGCGTAAAGGTGTAACTAGACTATTATTGATACTAGCAACTAGATACTCTTCTTCAGCATACAAGGAGGAACTAGATACTAGGAGGAACAAGTTACTATAATTTCAAAACACTCAAGTATCTAGTCACTCCTTGTATGCTGATGATGGAGCTCAGCGCCTCGACACGCGCAGTACAAGCTGACAAGTATACTATAACCGTGAGTTATGCCTACAGTTACAGTGGTCTATTGTTGAAATGTGAATGTTTATATACACAAATCTAATAAGCTTGTTATAATAAATCAACATTTCACGTACGATGAAGGCTTTAGAAGAGAAATAGGCCTCTATATTCACTCATACATTGATCCATGCAAAAATTCAATACCATGTTGAGTTGGAAATATGACAGTAGACTCAATCATTGAAATTTGATTATTCTTGGCTTGTAGGGGTTTCTCTACCAAATTCAACTCTACCTAAGGTAGTTCCAAAAATTACTCACGAATGATGTGAGAATACAAAAACACCTGATTCCCTGTTTTTCTAGGTCTCCTCATCTATTCCTACCATCGAGGCCAACTCAACATTGCAACGGACTTCATACACATCACTGCGTGTTGTATAGCCTAGAAAGTAACAGAAAGATCCTCCAACTTATATTCCTCACTTCAAAATGAAGTTTCAGATTTAAATATGGGCCCAAAAATTCTTTGTGCATGGTAATGACATAATGATAACACTATTTTTCAAACATGATTCAACATCCAATAACCTGTTTGATGACATTTTGGAGGTTCTGTAAAAAAGGAAAAGGCTAATACACTAGGCATTATTGCAAGTTCATCTCATATTAAGCCGTGCTATCGATGTCTAGTGTGCCTTCCTCCTTGCTGTTTTACAAGACATCTAATAAACTTTGTTGAGGAATCCAATGAATCCGGTTTGTTTATAACTATAACCTACCTGCAGTGCTAATTTGGATTTTAAAAATATGCTAAAAATTGTATTCTTTAAATTGATAATTTCAAAGAAAACCCCAGTACCTATTTTGATTTATATTCATAAATGATTATTCGAGGTAATATGACATGGAATACATAACTTGGCAGGCAGGCCTCAAGTAAAATCACGCCCCAACTGGCTATGTTTTTCACATCTTGACTCTCTGTCAGTTATTTCCATTTAAAATGACAATGACAAACTTTATTTCAAACACATTAAAATTGGAAAACAAATTGAAGAAAAGCGCTAGTTAACTACTAATTAGTACTTTGTAACTACTGTTACAAACAGCGTTGTAAAATTATTTAATTTAGCTAGCCTACTAGTTAAAACAATCAACTTACCATGACTGCAATTAGTATCTGACGATCGACAATAACCACAAGTATATCCTTTATTTTCCCCATAATACTCTACCAAGCTATAATAATCACTACTAGCCATAATATTAAAATCAAAGGGAGGCCCCAAAAATATTGTAACTTAACCTATTCTGTCAAATTTTTATGAACAGCATTCATTAACCTGTACAACTCACAGACATTTATACAATTGAGAATACTGATAGTAGATAAAATGTCAGAACGCCAATACTGAAAACCAACTGTCTAAAAACACAAAGGAAGTGCAGTAATTGCAAAAGCCAACTTCCCGATTTTCCCAGTTCAATTCAACTGAAGTCTGATCTGAAGGAAGTGTTTATTTGCAGAGCTGAGCTGCTGTAGCAGCTGTCATGTCAGTCTGTCTCTGTGTCTGTGACAGACGGCAGTTCGGCTTCAGAACGAGTGGGTCTACCAGTGAACTAGAAGTTAGTAGTTGTCTGTTAAAAGGAACTACTGTTCATTTACAGTAGTTCATTTTATTGGCCCGTAGTTTAATGGCGCGCTTAAGTGAGAGACAGGACAGAGTGGACAATCAAAAGGGATTTTACCAATGTAAGAAAGGAACAAACACGATTTTAAGAAAAAACTCAATTGAATCATCAAGGTACCGTTATCATTAATAATTCATTGCCACCTATTATTTAGTGGTTTCAAGGTGTTTTAGGTGGTTTCAAGGTGGTTGCTCTCTGATCAGCGGTTTTGTCTGTGAGTTTTTGTCAGTCAGTGAGTGAGTAAGTGTGTTACTGGCTTCTGTAAGTTTACTATAGTATGCTTAATCATATCAAAGTATTTTTATCAGCATTTTCGTAATCTTCTTGCTAGACTGTTGAGATATTTGAAGTTTCAACTTCCCGCTTTTTGCAACAATCGATATCGCAAATATAAAATAGATGATTATTTCAAATATATGAACTATTCCACACAAATAATATTCAATTTAATCGCAACATTATATTTACATCTCATATTTTCCATATTTACGCTAATATTAAATTTCATATATCGTTATCCTTACATCTCTCTAGAGGCCCTCACTATCACTCAGGGGCGAACCAAGGGTGGGGAGGTGTTAAGGTCAATTCCCACATTGACGACAACGACACGACGACGACATTCTCATTTCGTTCTGCGCATGCGTCACCAGCCCGCGCTCTGATTGGTCCATCCTTTAAGAATTTCTGACCAGCCGAATTTCTTGGTTAAGTGACTAGGTAGGAAGTTTGAATGTTCGCTGTTCGGAATCAATTATTGTCAATTAATATTAATAATATTAGTACGACAATACAAATATAATAATCAGTAAATGAAATTATAATACAAACCTTTTCAAGTCATACCAGTACTGCAATTTTGAGACTTGAGAGCTATCATTTTGTAAACAAAGATAGACATGGACCAATCACAGCATGGGCTGGTGACGCATGCGCAGAACGAAATGAGAATGTCGTCGTCGTGTCGTTAATGTGGGAATTGACCAGGGACCTGACATCTCAGGGACTGGAAGTAAGAGAAATAAGGGGTGTAGGATGACTTTAGTTTCCGGACGGACTTTTAGCGGTGTATTTGAAAACATCGTAAATTGATAATAATTACAACTGATTCTGATTGAATAGCGGATGGTTCAAAAGCTTGATTCACGCATAAAAATATTAGATCAATGATATTGAAGAATAATCCGAAAGTTTGATACACGCGTAACGATATTAGAAGTTGAGCATTATTAGTGAATTAGTGAATAGCCATTCTAACCTGTAGTAGAGAACCATACCTACTTCTACTCAAAACAACCTAAAAAACAAAGAATCTAACAAAAAATTTATATTTTGCCGTAAATATCAACCATATTCTCTCAACAGTTTTGATTTATACCGCAAAATATACCATAAACTTTTAAAAGTCTTTATGAAAATGAAACTCAACCTAAAAGCTCTGAATTCAAATACAGCGCCAAAACTCCGTCCGGAAACTAGAGACTCAGCCTACACCCCTTTTTAACATGGGGAAGATACAATATTTCCACTCCATCTATGACAGCCCCCTGGAATTGACCATTAAGGGGATATATTCACTCGAAATTATAGAACAAAATGGAATAATATACTTTTATAATATGTATTAGAATATCACCCTCCGAAAAAATTTTCTGGGTTCGCCCCTGCTTATACTCACTCACTCTTTCTTGGTTCTCACTCTCTTTTAGCAGGGAAGTCTTTTGGAATGAGGCTCAAATTAGAAAGATCCTTGTTTTTTTTAATTACCACTGAAGTGATCTAAAATATCACAGCCTTGATTTTAGAAGTTACTGGAATATTTTTCAAATATGACTGGTTTGAAAACATGCATTTTTAGTTTTTTTACTTGTGAGAGATATTATTTGTTGACGTTGCTGACCGTAGACTTATCGCAAAGAAATAACAAATAATATCTCTCTATCTTCTATCTACCTAATACCACAGATAATGTAAATCTGTGATTTACATTATCAGTCTGGTGCTAATACCACCCGCCAAATTAAATAAATCTGACAATACGTCATCGTTGCCAAGTGTGTTCCCAAGTGTGATCGTGCAGGTTGCCAAATTACGTGCCGTTCAAGTTCACCATTCTGGTTCTATAATGATGGGTATCGAACATTATTGACCTATTGATATCATTGATAATCTCTATCATCGATATAGTTGTATCTTGAGCTGAATCGATAAATTCTTCATTCAATTATTCTGGAACGGCGGTAATAGGTGACTTTGCCTAATGCATAGTATTGACAAAATAGTACCTAACTAACAGATAATAATTAAACTTTTGCTAGAGACTATTATTTCGAACATATTATATTGTTAGTCTACTGAAAAATATTGTTAGCAGCATTGCCACCTTGAATCTCTACCCACTTTTTTGCAGAAGCTTTTCTCTCTACTGTAGACTGCCCAACAACTATCCAATATATTTAGCCAATAATATCCAAGTGTTTTTGAGGGTGTCATTGCTGATATTACCAAACTCTTTAAAGCAATGTCACATGCAAACTCAAGAGAAAAGTCGTGTGGCTTTGTGGTTGCAAAGCCAACCACATAGGCTGAATGCACATGGTTAGTTCTGTGAAGCAAAATTTACTGTGTATTTCAATGGGATCCTGCTCACTCATCGAAACTATAAATTGTAGATGGAGATCTTGTTTTGCCTTGCAGCAATAAAATACCTCATCATAACCTAGTAATATTTTAATAATGGAAAAAGTTTTCATTTCATTCACATGTCTCCTGCAAAGCTATATAATAGCCCAGTGGTAAATTCCCGCCATTTGCATTTTCCATTTTGACACCAGCCTTAAAAAAATCAAAAACAAAATAGGAAATGAATGGTTTTGCTTGTACTAATTATCATCTAAGATGAAAGAGAATTTGTTGAAAAAATTCAATATGTGTAACTGAATGCAAACTTAATTCGTCAAAAAAAAACTCCAATAGAATTACAGCTAGTTGCAAGAAAATCGAATTGAATTTAACCACATTCATTCATATTCATAACATTGACTTGGAATTAGATAGCATAATTTTACGGCTCTTGAATTTAATTATATTATTTTTGTGCAACTGCCGTTTATCTACCTAACAAATTCCAACTTTTTTCGTCATTTATCGTCATTACTAGGCAAAGTCACCTTTTTTCAAAGTCGGTTTTATAATTATTCGATAGTCGATAGATTTTCATCATCGACAGTGACGAGACGACCGATGGGTGAGTGAACAGAACAGGACGAGTGATAGTGAGAGCTGTGCCTGTCAGTGAGTGAGTGAAAAGTGAAATAGTGTGCGTGTGTCGTTAAGTCTGAAAATGAATTTCGTGAATGACATAATGATTATTGTTTAATGTTTAATTGTACATGGGAGGTAAAATAGTCATTATCTTCTGGCCTCAATCTTGTTTTTATTTCCACTAATTACGATCAACACGAAAGAACTACTACAATCTAATCTTTCAGAATATCTTCGATGTCTGTCGAATATTGAGTTTTGAACAGTGTTCTGTTCAGGCTTGCCTTGCCAGTTATTTTTAGTTCGACTAGCAATATTATTGTCACTTTTCAGCTCAAGTTCAATGATTTTATGCAGTAAATAATGACTCTATTAAGACAAGCTTTGGATACATTTTGGAGCACAGACGTGTGGCTTCCACCAAATGTGACTTGGGCGGATCTAGAACCGAATGATCAGATACAATATGCCAATTACCGGCATTTATCGTATCCACTACCGTTTGCATTGCTGTTGACAGTTGCGCGATTTGTTGTTGAAAAGTAAGTATTGATCTCTCCTCTTCTTTATAATAAAAATTATATAAAAAAATTGTAATAGAAACAATGATACAGTTATTACTGTCCTATAAATAGTAAACTTAACCTCAAATATTTGTATTATTTAGATCCGTATAATAATAATATATTATGTCAATCAGCATTTTCAATGTGTATATTTGGACTGTGGAAAATGGAAGATTTTAGTATTAACTTGATATCATTAGTATCTTATTGCGAAATAGTTACCGTACTCACTAAAGAGCTAAGTTAAATAATCCTGCGTTATGGGAAACTAAACTGACCGTTATAGGGGTTTCTGAAGTGCATACTTTGTCATTCAAAGCACTAATGAACAATAGAATAAAATACATTGTTTCAAGGATATGAAGAACTGGATTTGGTCTTGTTTTAAAGGAATAACTTCAAGTTTTGACTAGTAAGTTATAGGCTATTACTGTATGGAAACGCTTTTAGTAAGTTTAGTGCTCATACTTTGTGCTCCGTGATTGGTACGACGTCATGCAGAAAAATCAACGCCCGTGTCAACAATATGGGTCTCATGATTTCATATAATATATGAAATTATGTTATATTGAGCACCCATTCACTAAGAAAATTATGCTTGAACTTACTATGAGTATCATTTGCCGTACTCGCTACAAAAATTACGTTGAACGGTTCTTGCCACCTTTGATTCTTCCAGCGAGCTAGCACGCTCGATACCAGTAAAGACAGTCATATGTCATATTTAATCCGCTAGCGCTTGCTAGGACGAGATCCTTCACTTTCATAATATGCTAGTCAAAATTTAAGGTATTTTCCTGTAAAACAAGACCAAATCCAGCTCTATTTTTGAAAAATATATAAATGCACTTTCAAAGTTGTTGAGGCCTTTTTGAAACACTGTATTTACTGAGAGACAACTGTTTTTATTCAGCTTTTATGACCTGTAAAAAGCCATACGGATTCTAAAACCCGATTTTTTAAAATCAGATTACATAGCCTAATTGAAAGGATCAATGGTTCTAGAGAGAGGCCATGAGGGGCCATAACCCCAGAACGTCTCTGACATATACCTCGTATTTTTTGGCGAATTTCAGCCAAAGTAAAATATTACTAGGCTACTTCCTACTTGATTGTAACTCACAATAGTTTTAGTATCTCTCGGTAGATAAATGAAATTCTCAAAATATTGTTCATTGTAAATGTTTAATTTTTATTCAATGTTTTGGAACTAGAACTCAAGGTAGCCATTTGGTTTATTTCAGGTTTTGGTTTACTCCATTGGCTCTATCATTGGGCATCAGATCGGCCAAGCCGAAGAAAGCGCCCCCCAATGACACACTGGAAAAAGCCTACCAGCATAACAGTAAAATGAAGCACAAAGAAGTGGTTGGTCTAGCAAAGCAGCTGGATATTTCTGAACGAAAAGTTGAAAGATGGCTGAGGCTACGAAAATCGCAGGACAAACCATCGACTCTTGTGAAATTTTGTGAAAGCTGGTGAGTAGAGATAAATTAAACAAGCCACCTATACAATTCTGTCACCTAGCACTTAATTAAAGGCAAAACGGATTATTGAATGATCAATCCCTATGTCCACACTTCGTCGTTTTTTGTGCTGCACTGCATGCTACCAATACTTAATCATAATTATGAAGCACATAAAATCGACTAACGCTCAATTGTACAGTCGCAGTTTGAACCTATTCAAAATTAGAACGCGTTCAAATATTAAACTTAGTTCAAGAATTGAACTATATAAGATTTTATTGAGTTTAGAGTTTTATCAATATTACAAATTTGCTTGGAGGAAAGAACTTTATTATATAAACTCTAATTATTTTAAGATTCATTTTAAAACAACGAAAGCACCAACCATTATTGAATGCGAACAGAAACGCAAAAATGAAGGCTTGTAATGGGAGTTGTTTGAAATATCCGTGCAAAAACCTACAATGTCATCTATAACATTATGACGTCCTATTCTGAAGTTCCTTTTCTGATTGATTCAGGTACTACTAAAAAAAACATTTTTATTTGGTCTCTCTTTTCAGTCACGAATTTGTAGACTAGTTTTATCAGTTCCCTCTGGAAAGCTATCTCATATTGATTTCTTTCAAATTATTGAAATACACTAAAATTGAAAATTTATCATTTTTAATGTTATAATATCAATCACTGCTATTACAGTGGTGTCATGACAAACAATCTTTCCGAAGATAGGCCTAGCTATCGTTTTTCTGAGATCGTTAGAAGTGATTTCAAATATTAAAAGAATGTTATCAAAAGAAACTTAATATATCTACTTATACTAACAGTAGCCTACGTTATGATTGGCATATATGGAATTGTCTTGTAAGAAATGCCTTATCAATTTTCACTTCGCGTTATTCAATAAAAACTTATTCAATTTTTACGATTTCCTGTTTCCAACTATCGATCCCTCATTCGAGAGTGATTTTTATAATGAACTTACTATAGTCACCCTTTAAGGCATTTGTGATTTTTTGGGGTTTTGTTAGAATTCAAGATTCGATTCCTCCAATTTTTTAATCATCAGATATTTTTTTATCATCAACTTGAACTTTAATCTTTAATCATCAGATTGATGAGTTGATGAAAGGATTCGAATGTGTATGATTAAATTTTAATTATTATATAATTAATCTATTATATTTTGTCTTCCATGAATGTATCAGGAATCTTCATTTAGATGTTATTATTGGCAAAGATGGCTTTGTCTTGCAAGATATGCCTTATCAATTCTTTTGCTTTGCGTTATTCAATAAGAACTTAATCATTAATACTAACGCTATAATCATTTATTCATTGTATTCCTCAATCCTATTTAAAAATTCTTATCACAATTCTTATTCTGATCTCAAACATTATTAATCACAAATAAGTATTTTCTCATTTCTACATTCCAGCATTCTCTTACATATTCTCCAACATTCTCTCTATTGTTTTATTATTCCATTGTGATGAACATTCTGGATGTTGTATCAATAGATGAAAACTGGCTATGAATTGAATAGTATTGTAGTTTTCAATCCTCTTTATTGAATGGGAATTTTATTTACAGTTGGAAATCGTCATATTATACGTACTCTTTCATTTATGGATTGTATGTTTTATGGGATAAACCATGGCTGTGGCGAATTAATGAATGCTGGACCGGCTATCCATATCAGGTAATAAATAAGTTATCCATTCTGTGCCTTTATTTTTTGAAAATAGTACACTGTACAATCATGAACAGTTGGTTCAATATTTGAGGTTGAAGAAGCTAGTTATTTAGGTATTGCTTTCTTATAAACTGTATCAGAGCATTGTGAAATCTTCTATCCAACTACAAAAATACTCTTAGGGATTTGATTTAATTGTTGATGAATTTGTTTCAATGTTTAGTCAATTCAAGTAACTATGAAACAATAATCATGAGTATTAGGCTACCGTTCATTTTATTAAAATTTACCATGTATTTTTCTTTTTCCAGAGTGTTTCAAACGACATTTGGTGGTATTATATGATTTCGTTGTCTTTCTACTGGTCTCTCACCGCCTCTCATTTCTTTGACGTAATTCGTAAAGACTTCTGGCAAATGTTCATTCATCACATCTGCACAATTCTGTTGATAATGTTTTCCTGGGTGTGTAATCTCCATCGTGTTGGCTCGCTTGTTCTTCTTGTACACGATTGTGCTGATGTTTTCTTGGAGGTAAAACTTGATGATTTTCATTTTGTATTAAGAATAAATAGTAATAAACGATCTACAATACCATTTGGAACGATTTTGTGTAACATTCAATAATTTGTTCATGTGCCAAGGTTATGAAAACCATTTTATTCTGACATAATAGCTGATACCAAAGTTTTATTATGGATTACCATCTACTTCCTGCTTCCTGCTTCAATTATTGATTAAAATCTCCACACAATTTCATTAGAATTTTGCAAATATTGTAGAAAAATTCGTAGGCCTATATTATTCATTTTATTTAAGTAAGTATAGTTTTATTTCAATGAAAGTTTTAGTCTAGCCTACACTCACTTGCCTTCCACTTGTTATAGATTTTTCTCACATAAGTGTGAGAAAATATATATAAAAAGAGGAAAAATTATGCCATAGGCATAATTATTATCTAATTCCAAATCAACTCCAGTCAACAATATTAAAAATTATCATATTTAAATTTCTATAAAGTAAGAAGCTTGTCACAAGAGCGCCTTATAGACTTTTAATTTTTACTAGGAATAATAATGCTGGTGAAAAAATGAGTCTTCTTATCTAAAATAATAAATCAAAGAAGTAGAGTGATGAATCACAGTGACACCTTAATTATCTGACCTGGACCTCCGGATTATCCATCCGGGTTTATTCTGTTCGAGATAAGCGGCGCATGCGTTTTTTGTTATCTTGCTTTCCTGTCACAAGAATTAGAAAAAATCTCGTGTAAGCTCATGTCATGATTCAAAAATGATTTTTGCTGTATTAGGCGTTCATACAATACACCACATTTTTATAGTCATCAATAACAGTATACTTGAATATCATATAGTAAAATATGTTTGGCCTAAGGCCGGTAAGAAGGCCTTTATAATATATTAGGCCGCTCCTACATTGAACGCGTGAAGTCTGTTCTGGAGAGATGAAAACATATTAAGCACCGTTTTCCCTCTGGAGAAAACAAACAGATTAATATTCTCCAGACCAGACTTTCCGCTTCCAATGTAGGAGCGGCCTAATATATAGTTTAACATCCTTATAGTGGCTTAATTCATTCTATCCTGTTTGTTCGTCCTTTTTAGTGTGGTTTTCAAGGATTTCCTTTGAATACGAGTTATGTTGATGTAATTTATAAAAATGGAGTTCAGACATTGCAATGCTGAAAACATTTTGACAAAAAATTGTTATATTACTCACGATTCCCCATCCACTTCGAATTTCCATTTTTATTGTAATAATGTTTTTAGTAAATGGTTGAAAGATTCAGAGAGTACAGAGATGAAAATAAAATATAAATGGATTGATGAATGAAACAATGTATTCCTTATTTAATTTTTCAGGCTGCAAAAGCTTTGAAGTATGGAAAGTATCAGAAAGCATGTGATGCTGTGTTCGCTATTTTTACAATTGCTTGGATCGCTACTAGAGTAATTATTTTCCCGTTTTGGATTCTGTGGAGGTAAGTACGCACTCATATTATTACGCTAATGTTTGTTTTGAAAAATGGCATCCTTGTCAATTTCATTCAAGTTTTTTTAATTCAGTATGTAAGAAAATTGTAAGAAAACTAAACCAATCCATAGAATTTTTATTGCTGGTTAGTGTTAATTGGAGATTAATAGACAGGAATTTTAGAAATTTGTTTCTGATCATGATGAGTTCTAAAAAAAAAATTAATTACACTGTCCTTGGTATCTTGAAATATATTACAACTATCGAAGTCTATTAAAGTTTTGTAAGATGCCAAAGTTTTTTTAAGATTTGAGAAATTCTATGATACAAGATTATGTTATTGAATAGGATTCAAAGTCTTTCCGCTTAATTCTCAATATTTCACTTCATTCTTATATTTCTGAATGTGAAGTCCATTACTCTGTTATCAACTGCTCAATTGTTCACTACTGAATTATTAATATTTTGTTTTTTAGCACTGCGATTGATGCTCCAAGAATTGTGAATACCATGTTTCCTGCTTATTACATATTCAATGGCTTGTTGATGTTGTTGCTCGTTCTGAACTTGTATTGGACAGCTTTAATCCTGCGATTAGCATACAATACTCTTTCAGCTGGAGAGGTATGTATGAAAAGTCCAACTAACCTCTCACCTATCAAAATTGCACTTTCAATTTTTATGATTTTTCAATCTATGCTTGGTATAACTTCCTCAAATTCTCATACAGTAAATGAAAAATTAGTTGCAAATTTTTCATCTATAATGTACTTTATCATTGACGTTTGAACTAGGGAACTTATCTGTTGATAAGTCTATAAGGATCTGCTCCAGTAAGCTGTTATTGAACCATCTTGAAAGTGAATGCAAGCATGGGCAGGTTGAGTGACTTACAGCTCAAACATTTTCTGATTAGTTGAAAGCCTTTTCCTGTTAAATTTTCTGTGCCATGATAATGCTAATATTAGAGTAGGTTTCGCCTATTTCTTGAAACTCAATTCGCAAGAACATGTTTCATTGATAAGGAAATTTTAAAATTTGAAAGTTTTTCATGACGTGTTTGACAGTTAACCTTATCGACTATCGACAACTATGGGAAAAATTTGTGTCGATTACTCTCAAATAGTCTGCTGTGCGTGAACTTCGAAACAAGTCTATTCTGTTAGTTGAATAATTTGCACTCGAGTAATTAGAAAAAAAACTATATAAAACCTTACTGCGATTTAACACTACTTCATTCATATCGTACATTATTTCCTAGACTAAATTTCTTGAACTAATTGAATAATTTATATATTTATGTTGATGAACTTAGTGGATGGTCCAACAGGCTTACGCCAAATACTGCCACTTTTCCAATTTATAAAAACAGTCCAAATGTAGGTTATGCGATATTTGTCACAAAAAAAACAACAATTTCCACTCCGAAATAAAAAACGACAAATTTTGAATATTTTAAAATATAATAAAAAACATCCGCACCAAGAATAGCCAAAATATCAATAGTCTAAATTCTTAGAAAATTTTTAATTCAACATTGAAAAATGTTGAACCAGAAAACAAACTCCTAGTTAACCTTCGGGAGACAGACACACTTATAATGTTGTGATACGAAAGACAATGGATTTATCTAGACCTCATAACTTTTTTTTATCTAAAATAGAATTGTATTTTTCCAAATTTGACATTTTTTACTTGATCTTTGATTGTTTATGGCTAATTAGATGCAAATTTCATGGAATTTTATTCTTTTTTTCACATAGCAATTAATTGAAGTATATTCAATAGCCCAAAATTTGGTAGATTTGATAGATCTTTACTAATTTGGTGTGAAAAAAATATTAGCATAAAAGTTTCCAGTAACTTACCAAGTGTGGTCAAAAAGCATTGGTTTTACATGGAAAATAGTGGAACTGGTTAAAAATCAATAGTTTTTTTTTTTATAATGACACTTTTTTGGAAGCAAATTTTTCACTCTATACACTTGTTTGGCAGTACAAAATCAGGATCTGTATCACTATCATATCCTCTAGAATGACTGCCAACACTACTTTCACTCTCTTTAGCAACAAAATTTCTAATTCCATCACTTCAATTCATCTTGGATTAAGAGAATTCACTAATCATGCAACGAAATTGTGACATGAACTGGGGTTTACATAACCCCAAAGGCTATGTAAAAGACTAAGAACGATCCAATTATGTTTATTGCTGTGTACTGAATCCAGTTCTACCATCATTTCATCCCTCCGCTGTTATTAATGAGTGGTTCAGAGTGGTTTGTTCTTTATTAAGAATTTTTTGCCAATTTCTTGAATAATGTTATTTTCTAATTTTATTGTAGATGCAAGGTGACATTCGCAGCTCGTCAAGTGAATGCGTTAGTGATGATGACAGCGGTATATCGGTAGCCAGTACTAAACAGATCAATCATAATTCCAATTCGAATAGTAAGTCGAAATAATCCGATTAATGGCGCATGTAAGTTGAAAACTCAGACTCAGTGGAGTCATGACTGGCTCGTCACTACTGTACATTTTTACTTGCTAGTTGGTTAGTGTTTGTTATCTAATTGTAATTCATACTATAAGCTAATATTATTATGAATCTAGTGTGAAATTTTCAATCTTATATTCTTATTGAAGTACATAGCATGTATATTTTTGTACTAGAATTGATACTTGCCGCACTATTTTCTTATTTGGAATATTCCATTCCAGCACAAGATAGAATTGTATTGTTTTCCATGAAAAAGGCTGGATTAATTATTCTGTCATCTGTATAGTTTTTAGGGAACGTGTGAGCAAATTTTGTATTACAGTAAATGTATTTCCGTGTAGAAAATCTACTAGACCTTTCTTTTCTGAAATTTTTAACCTAGTAAAATTCTGTAAATGACTTATCTATCAAAAATGTCTGAATCCATCCACAACTAATAATCTCCATTTATTGGATAGTTTCATATTTATAACGCAAGCATTTCAACTCATTCAATTTTCTTAAAATAAACAAAAAAGTAATTTAAGAGTTGATAATTTATTGTTCTTAAGTTCTAGGTCACACACTAGAAAAAGACTATTTATATCATAAAAATAGTTTATCTCTTTGTCTTTCTTATCTCAATATTTGAATCTAAACAATATTGAATTGAATTTTAACAAGCTATAGCTGTCTGCATAAATATACTATAAAATATAAATCAATACATTAAACAATTAATATTACAATGATTGATTCCAACAAGCACTTAGTATCTGGTGTTGTTGATAATTTTCAAGATTGCAGTATTGCAGTTAACTTTAAATTTATAACTGATAAGATCTTACCTTTTCTATTTCGTTTTATCTGTGTGTTACCATTGTGTAAAGTTATGTGTTTTATACTAATTTGTTATTTCTAAATATATGAGTATTGAAAAATGTGTTCATGGAACAGAACATCACTTATAAATTGATGTAAGTTTTTACGGCCGAAAAGTCAATATTAGCGTTTTGAGCTTCGATTATTAGACTCAGTTATTTAAAATTTCTCATTGTATTTTTGTATTTCATACTACTACTGTAGAGCAGAAATTAAAATAAGGAAATTATAAACTCATCTTCTTCAATGCTTCCGTGTTTCTCATTTTACACACGTATCCGACTTCTCTTATTCTATTACATAAGGTTTTTTGCAGTTTTTGAAAGTAAAAAACATAGCTTTGTTACAGCCTATAAGATCGTACCAATTCAACCAACAATAATAATTCACAATAGTTATGAAAGCTTCTTCCACTCAAACCCTTAGTGCATGAATCATAACTAAAATTTGCGTTTATTTATGGAATATTTTTTTTGCATTGCTTTCAAAAAGATCTGCGTTGTGTTGCGGCAGACCTAAGCTTCCAACAGCCTCAACTTTAATAGAATGATAATTATTTATATCTCAAGTTATAAGTTCTGAAATTTGAAATAACTTCACCAAACAGAAACTGGATTGAATGCTTGAAGTATCTACAACTACAGGCTACATTTTGCTAGTTATCTCTGATGATATTTTTCAATTAAAAATAGCCTATATTGCTGAAGACACTAAGGGCTGTTATAAATGCTATAATAGCGCTTACTATTTCTATATATGTATACAACTACAAGTATGTAAGCGTACACGACTTCAAGCAACAATTAGCTGTTTCCAATCATCAATGAATTATTTTCTGATGATGTAGATAGTTTATTTCATGGTATTTTGATTTAACAGACTCTTCAGTATTGTGCTTCTTTATTATATTATAGTTCTCCATTCAGAAGCAATAAGAAACAATAAATTAATTCTTGATGATGATGATATGAATAGATAGATAGATATTATTTCTTTGCCATCGTACTCTACGGTCATCAGCAACGTCGAGAAATGGAGGTATCTATCTATCTACTGCTAAGCGTCAAATTAAATGGATGTCACTGTACTAAGGTTGGCTCCAGCCGCCCTTACAGTAGACAGAAGAATAGCTTCAATACAACCTGTTTTGGGAAATTACGGTGCGGGATATTGAAAAAATTCTAGAATTTCCCCTACTGCTTGTATTTTGAAATGACAAAAATATACAGGGTGATCGAAAAGTCACGCAACCCAATGTTTGAAGCCGTCTAGGAATGACAGGTAAATTTGTAAAGTATGATTTGCATATGGGAATTTTCCGTACAGTAGTACAGCAGATGGCTGTAACTGTAACAATTACCAACAATTGGGGCAACAATTAGCCAGAAATCAATTTGTTTGATCAGTTCAAGTCGCAATGTCTTTTACGCAAGAACAACGTATTTCTATCGTTTTGAGTTACTGTGAATCGAAATCCTACGCAAAGTGTCAAGAACATTTCTCCAATGCCTTTCCAGATGTTAAAGTACCAAACAAATCGACCATATATTTATTATGTCGTTTGTTTCATCGTTTTCGGGATACAGGTAGCGTGAATGACCGTAATCGTAATCGTTGGCCGACCAAGTGTTTTGACTGACGACAGACTGCAGACGATAAGTGAAACGTTCATTCGTTATACAAAAAGTCTCTTCATAAACTTTGGAAGAAAATAAATAACACATTACAGCTTTTTAAGACTGTTATCATTTTGGGTTGCGCGACTTTACGATCACCCTGTACTTGAACTGTTTCATATTTTTGTGCGAAGTGGAGTTAGCCAAGCTTTATGTGCGATTCTGTCATTGTTGGGCTCGCTGAGATCGGTCGTTGACCTATTCTCAATTCCATATCAGCCCTCGCTACTTTTCGGTCAAACGTTTCAGGAGATAAAGTTCGCCTGAAAAATACAACGACAAATTGTTCTAGAGTTCTATTGTTATAGAGTTTTTTTAATGGCTCATCTTATATATTTAAAATTATCATTATTATCTCTTATCAGGCGAAATGCTGTACATGAATTTCTGATTTCTTAAGTTTTTAAATATTCTTTTCAACGATATTCTCACATGAAAGAATTCAGGCATACTACGTTGCTAATGAAATGTAATGATTATAAATTACTGTTATGCAAGACCATCAATACTTCATCCAAAACAAATCCTAGTTTTGTATTTCTCATCTTTTATATTCGTGAGCTTAAATGGAAAGCTCATGAGTTCATCCTTTCCTTTCAATCGTATGGTGTAAACTGTAAATAATGCATAAATATTTTATGCATTATGTACACCATACAAATTTTACACCATATAAATTTTTTATGCATTATTTATGGTGTAAATATTAATAATTAACCTGTCTTACCTCAATTTATCTCTCAAGTTTGCAGTGATGTGTGCTTGCGTTTTCTTCTCCAGCATAGTGTTCTGCCTCCTCCTTTGCAGATAGTTTATCTTTTGGTCTTTTGATCTAACAGACTGTTCAATACTGTGCTTCTTCATTAGTTCATCTTCTTTTACTCTGCAGAAAACAATAGTTGACACTTGTGAATAAGAGAATTTACATTTATATAAATCTCTTTAATGTGTTTACTATGCAATTTATAGACACCCTTCAATTCAAACAATTTCTGTGACTCGCACCTTACTACAGTATATTGTTAGTAGGTTATTTAAAAAAAAAAAAATAGTATTTATTTTTTTTAATACCGAATCTTACAAATTTTGAACATCATTTTTTATTACTTCGTTGAATGAGAAACACGATAACCTTCCCTGCCTCATTTTGGTTTATAATATTCGTACTGGATATAGTACAACTACTATATATAGTTGTGGCCAGTGTGCAACTATATAGGTACAGTAGTTGTGGCCAGTGTGCAACTATATTCAATAATTATAATACAAAAGTAAATTTTTATTCTTTCAAAGAGTGGACAAATCAGCGAAATTTCGTCTGTAATTTATTAAAAACCATTATTGGATTTGGAATGTTTACACTGGGATTGTAGGATTCATTTCAGTAATGAATTGTGAGAGGAAAGGGTCAAAGTCAACATGCTCAAGTTTACATAATGTCCTGGTAGTGAAATGATCATTATAGGTTATATTGTATCAATCAAGATTCATAGGATCCCACTGAAATTACCTTTGAATTCTATGCGCATGCTCCAGCTGTCTATGAGCATTCTCACACTCAACTTGAAGGCGTTTATTCTCTAGTTGCAGATTTGCAGACGAATTAGCTCTCTGAATAGCTGAGCACTGCAGTAGAAGCACTTTATCTTGCCATTGTTCGAAATCCCTCTCCATTTCTCGTTGCATTTCTCTTACCATTACAAATCTGAATTCTCTGTCCATGCTGTAATGGAGGTTTTAAAATTTATCAACTTGAATCAGTAATCAGTTCTAAGAACAGATCAATTGTGATCGTCTTTCACTCTCAATTCACAGTGAAGAATCTATCCCAACATCAAATGACAAATTATATTAAATAGATAACTATTGCTATTTCTCTACCAGGCTGCTCTCGATTGAAAATTTTGCATAAATCAAAGAGATTTATGTAGATCAATTTTTTGATTTATATAAAAGACGAATTGAGCTCTAAATTTAACTTAATCACCTTAATAAAATATTCTACAAACTGAATTTATTAAACTAAGAATAATCATTCTAGATTTTTCGTTGAGATTATGACGAAATGGATGTATAAAGTAGGCATAATTTAGTGTGTTGTTGCTGTGTATCTAACTCGCAGTAAAATGAATAATAAATCAATAAAATATTTATAAATAATAATCTGTACATTACAGTTATAGCCAATAATTGATTATAAAATAAAATACATGTATAAATACATTGTCACAAAAACACAAAGAATTGATCACACTATCACAGCAATTATTAAATTTAATTCATCGATAATTATCCATATATTCTTTTATGGAATAGGAGCCATCATTATCAAATGTTTTTTTTAAATTTTACTCTAAATTGAATTAAGTAGAAGACGATGGTTGTAATATAGGAAATAGGCTGATTGCTGCAGTATTCTCAAGGATTATTATTTCCTATTTATCCAGATTTTTATGGAATAGTCACCATGTCATGTCAATGAATACTCATTTAAAGTCATGAAAAAACTGAAAATGAACAGAACAGAACCTCATGCATGCCCTTCTGAAATCTTGTATTGTATAGTTTCTGTTGAAATGAGAGATTCCCAACATTGACGAAAATTTCAACTTTATTCGTATTTTAAATTCTAAAAATGACGTGAAGAATTGAATAATTATTTAAACCTGTTTGATTCCACAAAATGATAAACTAATCTAGAATAGGCTACAAAGACTGTATGGCACACTGTCATGGATAGCCGTATGTATTGAAATCTCAATCCCATAGACAAAAATGTAGTTGAGATAGAATGAAAGTAATAATTATAGAGAAAAGCAGAGAAAGATTATTAGCTGAAAAGGCACTTCATCATGCGTTCTTAGCTCGAAAAAGCAATTTGTATAATAAGATACCTGTTCTCTTTTATATGTCTTTCTTTATGTTTGAGTATTTCCAGATAATTTTGTCTGGCTCTCTCGTCTTTTCTTTGTATCTCTCTCCATTTCTGTTCAAGAATTAGATCTTTCTCTGCATTCAATCCGTACATATTCTCTTGATGTCTCAGATCCTCAACGCGATTAGCGCTTGCAACTCTCTGCATAACAAGATCGATAATAATTTTATTTAATCACCACCAGTGATATTATTTATAGTAATTCATAATATCCTGCTGATACTAAAAAACACAATATATTATCTAGCCTATTTGAAAATAATATATTCGAATGTTTAATGATGGTTAGCGAAATTTCACAAAAATAAATTTTCACGTTTGTTATCAATAGGGTACTCAGAACATTGTTCTGATCAAAGATGAATTAAAAACTCCGTTCAATTTTTTGATCGGGAACTGTGAAAAATAACAGGTTCTCATTTTTATTTATTTTTTCAGTTTGGTTACAGTGTTCTCATTCAAGTCTAGACCATATGCGTAGCGGAGGCCATGAATTTGGAGGGGCACAAATCAAAATTAGGGTAACATGAGCAGGAAGGAAAACAGTACTTTAAATGTACTTTACTTTAAACTCTTTTGTAATGTACTGTACTTTTAAATGTTACTACTCAATAGTCAACTCAATAAAATGCTCAGAAATAATTTTATGTAGGCCTAAACAGAAACAATTAAGTGTTACCAAATATTTATTTTATTTAACAGATCTCAGAATTTTCTACAAAATGTTGGGGGGCACGTGCCCCCTCTGTGCCCCTCCCCTCGGTTAGACGCCTAAGGTCTAGCTAGACCTAGACAGACCTATTTAAGTTTTATATTTTGTTGAATCAACCATTTCTCCACTTTTCAGAATAAGTGCGGATGAATATAATTCTAATTACTTGTGTTGATACTCGCTCGAGATGGCTTATTTGAGAAAAGTAGGAAGCAAGTTGAATAATTATTTTGAATGTAGGAAATGAGGTGTCCATTGCATTCATATCCTAATTCACAGAAAATTGTTATAGTAATGAAATTACAATAAGCCGTGGAAGATACATACTCTATGAGAGAAGCACCTCTCCTTTTCTCGTACAGCCTCAGCCCTCTCCAATTTCTCTTGTAGCTCTTGCTGCAGTTTCTGTTGATAGATTGCAGAATCAAGCTCTTTCTGCTTGAGATTAGCATCAACCATCGCTTTCTTTCTCATTTCAAACATTTTCTGTTCCAGAATACTTGTTATCTGAAATAAAATAATGAAAGGCTCAGCATTACAGTACTTTCAAAATCAATATGAAGGGAATCAATATAATAACTGACATTATGGTCATCACATCCTCAAGAAATGTCTATTGGAAGTGACCAATCTCAATTACATCTCATCTTGATATGACATACCTGTATATATTTCTTGAAATGAATTAGTTGCACAAGTTTTCATAATAAATTAATAATTGAACAATTTATCAAGAAGAAGATTAATTAAAGAAAAAGAAGAAATGTGATAACATGCAATTGTTGAAGCAAAATGTACCTTTCGTTCCTCTGCTTGGTTGCGTAACTGCTCTACTCTCTCATCTCTTCTCTTTAGTTTTTCCTCCAATATTTTCTGTGAATGCCTCAAACTGTCTTTTATTTCCTCCATTCTACGAGTGTTATCCTCGCTTTCCAGTTTTCTTTTCTCATTCACAAACTCTCTCCATTTTTTCTTCTTCCAGTTTTCAAGCTGAAAAAATCGCACACAAAATTTGGTTCAGACAATATATTAAGGTTGACACCATGATTACTGGAATACTATGGTTGAATGTATTCGATTAGATATAATTTCTTGAAAACTTATTTTATTTGTATTAACTCTAATGAGATCCATGAGTATTTTCTTATTACATAACAAATCGGCTTGAAACTTTATTTCAAAGAAATTTTCAGGACTTCATAAGAATAAGAAACAAGTCTTCAATGTACAGTATTTCGAATAATTTAATGAATATTTCCGAGATTGGGTTGAGTTGTAATTGATTCATGAAGATATGTGTTGAATTTAGTGAAGGTCTACTATATTATTATTGTAAAAAGAATAATTGAGTCTTCGCATTTTTTTGTTGCTTTTTGGAAAATCAAAAACTCAAAAATGAGAGCTTTACTGACGAGATTAATTCTTAGATTGTTGATGGCTGTAGTTATAATTTATCCTCATCAATTGGTTGAAAGAGTTTTATTACATTAAATTCTGGAAAACCAGAAAAGTACTACAATTTTATTGATTCAAATGACTGATCACTGATCAGAAATGGAAAATATGCTCCACTCAACCATACACAGCTATTTTTCGTTGAAAAAGAAACATATCTTGGAGGTAAAATTGTTGAAGAAAATTGAACAACAGTACAATACATTGATATACGAATCAAATTCTGTGATATTTTTTTCCATTCTACAAGACAATAAAAAATTATGCAATGTTTGATTTCAGAGACCCACACCTATTATACACTTATGGTATTTTAAAATTTTGAATATTTAAATAAAATTGAAAAATCTGAAACATATACTTGGAAATAAAGTAAGTGTAATATTGATGTTAAAGAAAAGCACACTTCAAACTATCAGGTATTGTGAGAAAAACCATTAAAACAAAGATAATTTTATTCAACAACTTGGTCATGAATGTGATTATCACACAACAGTCATTAAGTTACACAAAAAAGTAATAATATTCAAAACTTGATACACAAAAGTGTCTCATATAATTCTGAAAATATAATCATGAAAATAAGGAGAACACAAAAACTGATGAAACCACTCTACTTTACTTACAAGAAATGAAAACAAATAAAATTAACTGATATTTTCCTTCTCAGAATCCATATCCTTGTTTATAACCAACAAAATTGGTACCGTACAGCAAAAACTTAGGCAAGCACTGGAAAAATTTGAAATAATATTATTTTGAAGTTTATGATGAATAACAAGAATAACAATAAAACAATTCAGATAATAAAGAAATACCTGCATTGGTATTACATCAGTGTAATACCAGCTCTAGGCTATAATATGGCTACCGTAATAGTTTTATGATATTTTACTGAGATACAAGATATTTCGAGGTGTACCGTAGCTTACTTGAATAATGAATTTATCTATCAATTCACCCGAACTCCTGTATGTCAGAGTTTCTAACCAATGACCATATTTGAATAATAGATTCCTCTCGAATGTATTACCACAGAGGAGAGAGATTACTCTCTCCTCTGTGGTATTTCTGTATCAGAAGTAAGAATGATGAAATAAATAAAACTCACAATCACTTAATCACCTTTATGCACGTACTAGAAGATAATACTGTATTTTTATCACAAACTTGTTGTATTAACTTGCAGTTGTTCAGTCAGTTATCTATTTTTTTTTTTTTTAATTGGACCAATAATATTGTGAAAATCATTTAATAATCCAAATGAACGATTGAACACACTAGTCCAGGGGTGCCCAACCGTTATTAATCAAGGGCCACATAAACAACATTAAAAGAGAAGGCGGGCCGGGGGGAAGGAAAGTGGGGGGTCTAGGGGTCTTCCCCAGGATTTTTTTAAATTTTTTTCTCATGAAACACATTTTAATGCTTCCTGTAATGTAAATTTTCCTTTTTGGTTTTTGCTTGAACTACATGTTAATGTTTTACGTTTCAGTTTATTAATGTTTTTGTTTTTACGGCATCAAGCAGGCAGGCCACATGAAATCGGCTCGCGGGCCGCAGGTTGGGCAGGCCTGCACATTGCACAAGTCTACTGAATGAACGCTTGCTTAGAATTATAATAATTGGCATAATCTGTAACAATTTCCTATTAAAATCAATTTATTGAAAATTGAATCAGAATTGAGCAAAAAAGTATTTTTGTAAAAAATTATTCTTTAGTCTATTCTTGTGCTATGACAATAACCATAGACTTAACCATATGTTGTCTGTGCTATAACTAACGATCATGTAGTGATATTTCACTACAAGAGCAATTATTTATATTTTTTAAATGTTTAAGATTTTTTCTCTACTTTGGTTGTTATTAATTTTATATTTTAATATTGTAATAATATGAGTATCATAACTCCTCACATTGCTTATTCGCTTATTACCTCTCGTTTGCTTCGCAGATCAGCTTCCCATAAAAGATGGGCCCGATGCGCTATTTCTTGACTTTCCAGTTCCTGCTCTTTTTTCAGTGCGAGGGTTTCAAGGATCCTCCGATCACTTTCAGGTATTGGAAGAGTGTCAACATCCAAAAAGCTGTAAAATTAATAAACTGATCATTTCATTATTCAAATCACTGATCATTATTCAATAGGCACCGTAGGTGCTGATTATTTCTTGAATGAATAATTTCGTTTATTTCAGATCATTATTATTTTATTGTGGCGCTCTCATTCATTATAACCAATACCCTCCAATACCGTACCGGTAACTCAAAATTACTGTAATACAAATCACTCAAATTAAATAATTTATTAATAATATTGTAGATCATGATATTCATGGGAAATAAGAAAAGCCAACTATTCATTGATCACTAGAAATTGTATTATTCAAGTCTTCTAAATGATTCAAAACATTAAAAGTTGTACATGGAAAATTGACTACTGCTTACAATACTGTTTAATAATCACAATAATAATAGAAAGCTTGTATGTAACGATGTAACGAATAGCAAATTCACAATTTATATAATCTTACTAATCAATGATTTTGGTTTGCGATAAAAAACAGTAAATTATTGAAAAATAACATACCTGTAGATATTCTTTGGTTGTTTTTTCTGAAGAGCACCACCAATGCATGAAGTGCTTGGGGATGAGTCTTTATTCTTTGCAAAAGCTGATAGGTTTTGCAAAGAACCTTTCTGTATCGAAACGGTTTTCTTCTTCATTTGTTTGTAGTTCGCCGGCAAAGAACTTTTATCACTTCCTTCACTTCTATTCAGTGGCATTTTCGTTTTGTACTTCGAATCATCATTATTTATCGTCATAGCATCATTGTATTTTGATGAGTAGTCAAGTTTGCAGTCATCCAATAATGAGGGGCTCACAGAACTCTCTGATTCATTGATCTTCTTACTCGAGGAGTATGGCCTGATTTTCTTCTTTCTACTTGGCCCATCAGTGGAATTGACGTTCTTATTTCGTTGAAATTTTTGTTGACCATTAAGAAAATTCGAAACTTTAGTGAAACAGTTGTATTTTCTCTCTGGCGTGGTCCGGGAGGTTGTGTTGTAGTCATTATCCAATACTCGTCTCGATAATTTCCTTGTTGATTTGATCTGCTTCTTCTTGAATTGCTTTTTTCTTGGTGTGATTGGTGCTTTGAATCCCTTGATGTCAGGGGTTGCATCTCTTGATCTCAATCTGTTCAATCGGAAATAATGAGAATATGAGCATTCAGGTGACCAAACATCAGGACAAGAGGATCTAAAAATTCAGGGCTATAGAAATACTATTAGGGTTTACAATAATATAAATACGGAACTTCATAAAAAATGCTGAATTTATATTATTTCTCTGTTTTAAACGTAATGTATATTCGATCAAATGATTGATTGGTCTGAGATATATAATCATTCATAAATTTAATAGATCTGCTATACCGGTATAAGTCTGATTGAAGTTAAGTGGCTGCTAGGAGTGGGTAGAACAAACTTTATAATTGAGTGTTGTTCCAAAACCAATCAACATGGGAATGGTATAAAATTGTTTGTAAATCTTCAAATTCAGATTTTCCAATCTCGAAATGGCAATAGCTATATACAACATAATAATTCAATTGACAAGGAACGAATTATTAGAAAATTATGAGTTTCAGTCAAATCGAGTCCAAGATTCTAGGTACGATTCATTTATGTTATGATTATCAACATTCTTGAATTTTCCAACCGAAAAAGCAACAACTGCAAAGTGCTTAGGATGATATTACTCGTATGTTCTCTGGAAGGTCTTTCGGAAATTTGAAAACATTAAAAATAAGAAATTAGGTAATGATTGTAGTTCTAGAATGAAATCATAGTGGGATGATTAATGGATTTTTCAGGAAAATAAACTACTTTTGGAAAAAATATTGGAAGTAGGTTGAAGAGTTGATTAATTGACTCACAGCGAATCTTGTCGAGGAGTGGACAAGGGTGAAATAGTAGAACTGTAAGTCCCACAACATTGCTGAGGAAGTTGACTTTTGAGAGACCTTGAACAAAAATAGAATTCTTATGAAATTTTAATAAACATCAAAATTGAAAATTAATTGATCATGTCTATAGTAGTATTCATTTAATTTGGCGGATGGCATTAGATAGATAGATAAAGAGAGAGATATTATTCTTTAGGTTGCTGATGACCGTAGAGTCTGATGAAGAAAACAATATCTCTCCATCTATCTACATATCTAATGCCATCCTCCAAATTAAATGAATCTATATTAATAAAAGAGAGTTGGTGTCTGTACGCTCGCTTATAACTCGAGAACGGCTAAACCGATTTAGATAATTTTGGATTAGTTTGAATTGTTACAGCACTGGTTACCATAATATGTATTAAAATATAAGAAAATCCCTTTATAATTAAAAAATAATTAGTACATTAATGACCTAACCTATCAAACATTTTACAAACCTATGTTCAAACTTGCCGGCCAAACCGTACAACGGAAAGATGAACGTGATTCAAGATCAGAAAAATCAGCAAACATATCCCTAGTCTCAGTGGGGATGTGGTAAAGCATCTGCGTTTGATGCTAGAGATTGCAGGTTCAAATCCCGCTCCGTACAATTTCTTTTTGTACTAGGTTTTCTGCTCTAATTATTTTTTACGCTGTAATCATCGCTGTGATCATGAGTTATCGTTCGCATCATACATGTTCTATTGTTTCAAATAATAAAATTGAAGAACAAAAATAAATTAAAAATAAAAATTAAAAATTTAAAAGAAATAAATATAAAAAAATACAAAATAGAAGAAATTGAAAAAAATTAATTGGTGGGAAGAAGGGGGTGACATTTGATGGGAAAGAGGGGGTTGACATGAAGAGGGAAATTTGGAGGGGGGGGGGTAGAATGAACCTTTGGGGGTGTACATGAAGGGGGCCAATTGGGGTGAAGAGGGGGGTGATTTTTGGGGTGGGGTATTTGGGGGATGACATTTTTTGAGGGGTGGCATGAAGGGGGACATTTGTGGGGAGTAGAGGGGGGACAGGGGGACATTGGGGGGGGGGGGGTTGGTGAAGAGTGCGATACGAAGTTCGCCGGGACAGCTTGTATTACTATATTTATTGAACTTATCACTGAAGAGATCTTTCCTTGTATGGCCACACGTCATGGTCAATGAATATAAAATATCATTGTAAAACTGTGTATTATGTAAAAACTGTATCATTGTAAAAACGGTATTTTTATTAAAGATACAGTAACATTTTAGAACTTACTGAGTTTTGGAGTCATAATTGAGAAGAGCACTGATAGACAGCGTCGGTGAAGAAGAAGTGCTGGTTTCAGATTTCAATGACGGAAATGAGTTCTGTATTCTTGAAAATCCTTCATCTCTTGGAATGGAATATAATACTTTCTCTGCAAAAGATGAACTTGTAATGTTATTATTGTCATTATTAAAAAATAAGCTTTTTTAAACTTGCAGTTGCTGATACAGTACCGTACCGTACTATTATTATAAGGAAAAATAAGAACTTTGTTCATATTAAATTGTTATTTTGTTCGAAGACCTTTGAATATTGACTGAATAATTATTAGGAGTTAATTTAATCATGCATTTCTTAAGGATTTTCAAATTAAGTTTTTTAAAGAACATAAGTTGGTACGGTACTTTATTCTCTTACTGACCATTCCTATTGTTACTATTATTATGATGCTGGATATTATTGCTGGAAGAGCTTGAAGAAGATCGCAATAATAGATTCTCCTTATTTAAGAGCTCCTTTCTATTTATAATAGATTTTCCTCCAATTTCAAAATTCAGGGCTCGTTGGATATTGTTACTGTCCTCGGAAACTATCTTATTCCGTATTTTTCTGCAAATCTCCAATTTTGCTGAAATATTAAAGCGTACATCTTAATTACTCATTGACTATCTTGATTAACCACCACTATCATCATAAAAATTATATATGATATATCTATTCGCCGTTTCTAGAGAACAATAGCTGAATTATTCTAACATATTTTTCTATGATTGACTTGGAATCTTATGTTTTTCCAGTTGAAATATTATTTTCTTCTCATCTTTTGCAAATGAGGGATCACCGGATCACATCACTAATTTGCTAGAACCCTATCAATGTATTTCCATTGATCTAGCTCAAATAAATTATTTCTCTTGACTCAGGTAGAATAATTCTTATCATCTTAATCAGAAAGTCGGTTTTCTTTTGTAATTCACTTTTTTTTTTATTTGTGGTATCTACACAATAGGAATGATTCACTTCCGTATTTTTATGAAAACTTACAAGAGACTCTCCCCTTTCCCTGAAAAATATATTATTTGTATTGTGAAAATTATACAATAATATAATTACTAATAATTCATATTGATTTAAATATCCACCTTTATTTTATTCAAAATTTCAAAAGATTGAGCTAGTGTTGCACCACATCAACAAATCAATTGCCGATTCTATTCATGGTTGAACTGCTCAACCGATAAGTTTCTGTTCTTATCGTTTTTTGACATATACATTTTTAATATATTAGAATTGATTTATTTATTACTTCCGAAAAAATTCAATATTATCTTATTAATTATTCACTATACATACCTTGTCGATCTTTTTCATACTGATCAAATAAAACTAATGCATATTCCCGAGGCAAATTCAACTCTTCTTCAATATCTGACAAGCTCCTATGAAGCAACTCCACTGGCTGAAATGAAATGACAATGCTTGATCATAATATATTATATCTTACACTTATATTGCTCGTTTTACTCTCATGGCATTCATATTTTCCATGCAGGTTAATGATTAATTTGAATACACCCACGAACCTACAAAAATATTCTCAAATATATTTGATGGCTAGAATTTTATCAGGAACCAAGAAATGAGTAGGTACCGTAATATGATTGAACCTAGTTTTGGGAAAGGAAAGAACTCAGAATTCATCGAGTTTTAGAA
This sequence comes from Laodelphax striatellus, assembly GCA_017141395.1. Lineage (NCBI taxonomy): Eukaryota > Metazoa > Arthropoda > Insecta > Hemiptera > Delphacidae > Laodelphax > Laodelphax striatellus. Next base: position 25,464,438 of record CM029532.1, on the reverse strand, counting down.
TTCCAATTTCGGTCCATTACATTTTCTAGAGGGGGATTGGCGTAGAATCAGTTCTACATGAGTGTGTAGGATATCCGATATCAATGACAATTTTATGAAAAAAAGCATAAGGGAAGTGAAGAAGATGAAAAGAAGTGGAAAAATTAAAAATCAAGTTGAAAATGTTTGAAGAGAAGTTGAAGAAATGTATTTGCAGAAACATTTTAAGAGCTATCTTAGAGCATTCGTTCCTCGTTTTAGGAGAACTTGAAAACTTCAAGCACAAATGAATTTATGAGGCAACTTACTGTATTAAAATATTAATGATTCGGCTACCTCTATTGCGAGCATCACTATAAATAAGTAACAAATCTATTTCATTACAGGAGGAACTAGTTAGATACTTACAATTAGACTCTTTAATCCAGATGAAGTGAATACATTAAAACCTAAAATGGTGTAAAACAATAAGTCAATTCAAGAATATTTTTTTATTCTGAAACTATTTTTAAGAGGAAATTTCCCAATTGCATGTTAAAAATATGTTTTTATTTGTTTCAAGGATCTAGAAAACATTTTGTCTCTCTATATTTTTTCTCTCAATTTTAAATTGTAGATCTCAATTATTGGAAATATGCTTACAAGAAGAGTCTGCTGATTGATATTAGCAAGAGTTAAAATATTAACATCACTTGAAATCACTGTATAAAGTATAACTTCATTTATTTTTTTCAATTTAGCAAAACTGTCAAATGATTATTAAGAAAATAGATCTTTTTTGAAATAGGCCATAGGTCTCAACAAGTATTACATTTTATTACGCTTTTTCCATTAGCCGATTAGGCTTATTCTGTTGTTTAACAGAAATGTTATTAATATTGTCATAATGTCATTAATATGTTATTAATATTCAATGTGTGTGATATATTTACTGCAACCTACACAATCAACTGAAAAATGTTATATTCACTGTGTATATTGATTAGTTCTGTAAGATTGGAAAGTCAATCGCAATAATAATTGCGACTTCTGCCAACTGCCTGTTAATAGAATTCAATGGTGACTGATGAATGGAAAGTGAATGACTTATTGCTGCATTCACTCAATTAGGTTGATGGATGGTTGCTTTTGGGTCACAGGCTTACAAAGCTTGCATTATTGTAGGCCTACTGGCACATACCTTTTCACCTTGACCCATAACACATACGGGATAGTGATTGCATTCCCTGAGTTGGTTTCATTTTCGCCTACCCTACCAGTTAGCACTGGTATTGAACAAAAAATTTTATTGGGGAGCAGAAAATCACTTCCAAGAGCAATAAAGAGATGGGGAAAATTCCATTCATCCTGACTGCATTGCAAATCCCATCTTGATAGCCCATCAAATTAAACCATGTAGCTAGTAGAGAATATATTGTAAGCTTATGATAATTTTCACAATTCTTCATTTATTGTAATGTTCTCTCCTATTTCAATAATATATTGTTCAGAAATATACCAATTATCTGAAGATGATTAATTTATTCAATGATTTCCACATTTGCAAAATTATTGTAGGCGTAATCCAATGAGAAGTCATAAAGAAAATTGCTCATCAAAAAAAAAAAGGAATCGTGTGAGAAAAGCTTCAAAGTATCTTTGAAATACCACAAATAATAAATTACGGTGGGCTACTACTGTATAATTGCTTGCAGATGATTGTTCACAATTCACTCTCATTGACGAGTATCATTGTGTACCTTATTATGTTAATTCAACGGCCTATATTGTTTCAATAATACTATTCAAAAGCTTCTCCCGATAAAGTTTGGCGCTACAGTACCTAATAGTTCTATTTTTTTTTATTATAAAAATTAGCTGTGAAATCACATGACAAAGTTTAAAACGAATTGAAAATGTTTTTAATTTTTATATGTAAATAAAATGCAAACCTTTATTCCAGCATCCTTGCAAGCCTTCAAAGATCGCGGACTTGTTAGAACGTATTGACAATTGGAGGCGGTCGCTGATTCAAAATTATGTAGATTCAAATTCAATAATTGCATGTCTTTCATCAGTGCCGCCTTTTATATGATTTCCTGTGGAAAAATATTAATATAAAACCTTAGTATGATAGTGAAGATTGAAAGGATCAATATCGATTCACGATTTTCGCATAGTTATAGAATGCTTATAGAGACAGAAGAATAAGATAAGCTCAGGCTATACACATCACCCCTGTTTAAAGATTTCAGGATATCCATGCAGCACGTAGATATCCTACCAGTAGGCAGCTTATAACTTCAACAATCTATTTATTCGTAATTAAACATCTGTAAAGGTGGGCTGATTGTGATCAATTTTAAAAGAATTTCATCAAATATTGAATATTTTTTAATAATGTTGGAACAAAGTTTTCTGTTTAACGTGAATTATTAGTAATAATAGTAGGTACCGTACCTATTTATGAATTACAGTTCAAATGAAACTTGCCAATAATATTATAAAGGGAGTAAAGAGGCTTACAGTAACAGCATCATGCTATGGAATGATGTAGTATATAAATAACTGTACTTGAAAAAATTGTATATTTTTCAAATCCCCGAAACAGGAGAATAAAAATTTGTTATTAATCTTCCCTCTTCTTAAAGTTATTTACCCAAATCCTGGCAGGAATAAAATATAAGACTTCTGGATAACTGAAAAATCAAAATCAAATAATGAATATAAGAACTAATTATGGGATGCAACGTTGAAAACTGAATTTTTAGTACAATTGGAGCCAGCAATGCTATCAGGCAGTTGAATAAACTGTGAAACTGTTTCAACATTGAAATTCAACGCACAATATTCTCATAGCCTATGAGAAACTGAGAGCAAAAAAAGTTGTCAAAAAATGTCACAAAATAGTTGAACTAAGGCCGGATTTCACCAAACCACGCTAACGATTCGTTTCATTAACTATTAGTTATTGCAATATTAAATATTGATAACTGAACAATTAGGCCTCACACTGAAAATAAGAAAAACTTACGGCAATTTTTGTAATTTAATAAAAAATACTCTAATACGGTACTGTATTCAAATTTATAGACTTGTAGCCTACGAATAAGAAAAACTGTTCCACTCACTACATATTTTTTGTTTTATCAAATATCATTTGACTATGGATTATTATTCAAAAGAGGTGAAAAAATACACTCAAGTGAGGTTTTTAATTTGAAAAATAAATGTATATAGACCATATTATTCATCCCACATTCATTCAATGGATAATATAATTTTAGTGGATTTAGAAAATATACATAAACAGTTATATAGTTACAAACAGTTTAGAGAATATTCAAACTTCTAGATTATGAATAAATCACACTGATGTTTAAAAAAATATTCCTGTAAGTCTTACCGTTGATTCAGTTAGATAGTCCCGTTCTGTGAAATGAATAAAACTTAACTATTTTAGGTTCCTAGTATGGATGTTGAACCACAAGCACTACTAACTAGAATGGTTTGTGAAATCAATACAGTACGGTATCCCTGCAGTCAAGGGCTTACACACTGTCCTAGAAACATGCGCCTTAGTGAATGAAAAAATCACCCATTCATTTTCTATCGATGATGTTTTTTCTTGGCAGGGGGGAAACTGTATCACCCAGTTCATAGTATTTTATTTCATTTTCAACATAGCTCTGTTCTAACTGTAGGTATAGATTTTATGTGGTTCTTAATTATTAAAATAAATTTACATCTCTCTTCATTAGAAAAGCTTAAAACTAAAATAAGCCTATCTTTGGAAGTGGGAAAAAATTAGTTTCCAAAAATAACAAAATGTAATAACTATATGTATACTAGAATGTTTCACCATACAATAGATCTTAGATATTTTTATTATTTGTCTCTGTGATTAATATTTTCCACCCAGAAAGTGTCAGAAGAAAACTTGTGTCTTGAGTCATGAATCCTGCTGAAGAAAATAAATTATTTTCAATATTGATACTCGTCACATATGGTAACAATGAATTTTGTTGAGTTTCTAGGAAAATTGATGTTTTAGGTCTACTGAAGTCCTGAGAGCTGGATAATATGAGAAGCGCGTAATTTCTCTCATGATTGCTTCTGTAAAAAGTGGATGATAATAATGATTTTTAGAACTGTAGTTACTTACTTTCTTACTATCCGGCGCTACAGTTCATCTTGAACCTTGGCCTCCAACACCATGCCCCTCCAGCAATCTCTGTCGCTGCTTCTCTTGCTCTCCATCCTCTCTTTCCCATGACTCGCAGGTCCTCCTGAATGTCATCCTAGCACTGCAGTTAGTAGTCAAAAGTGGGTGAGGATCGTGGTAGAGACCACTCATTCCCTCATTCGATAAATTCTAGAACCTCATTATCTAATCCTGAGAAATAATTGCTCCCACCCACTATAGTGTCTTCAATCTCTTGTTCGATGTTTAATAAGTAATTTATTAGAGCTCTGTTGCTGGCCAATTACTGCAATAAACGATTTGACGCTCCATTAAAGATAATAGATGTTCATGTTCTAGAGACAAAAATAATTATGAACTTCAATGGAAGATGATAATTTAAATTTTGATATTCATGTGGAACCTACATAGAAATCGGCAACTATATTATTTATTATGTACAGGTATATCTTACACATAATCTGTTTATTGTTTATTCCCACTTATATTGGGAACCATTGATAGATTTATGAAAAAAACAATGTTAATATAAATATTGCTATGGTAAATAGTTTTTTTTTCAATTTTATCAGCATGAAAGTTGGCCTGGAAAAAGTGGAGACTGTATATAGAAAGAAACATAAAAATCCCCAAACAATAATTTATTGGGCATGTGATGCTCATTGGACAGCAGCTGCTCAATGCAAACACAACTCTTTCTCCCATTCGCCTTCTCACTCTATTCCCCTCTCTGTACAGTTTTAGGAGAAAGGGAAAGCTCACACAGGAGGTCAATGACCAGATCCCCTTCCAAAACAAATTTCAAACTCTTCGCGGGCTTGATAGTAGTGTTTGAGAGATTGGTCAAAACTGGTTGTGAACTTGTTGCGTGCTGTGAAAGATGACGTTCGTGGCTAGTTGTTAGTATTGTTTAAACTTATTTGGAGTTATTACTTCATAGTTCATTCTACACAGTTTCATAGAATACGAGAATTCTACATCGAACAACATTGTTATCATTGATGCATGAGTTTTGAAGTGACGGCACTGTTCTCGACGCAACTCACTTCTCTGTTCAGTGAAGGTAGGTAATAAGTTGTTTGAATGCTCTATTGCAAACGTGAAATAGTGTCAAGAAATGAAAGATAAGAAGCTGTGTCATTCTTTATAGGTTGTGGGCGTTGTTTGACATTCACAACATTTTCACGTAAACAAACCGAACACTTTTGCTATTATTGTACAGTAACGTAGTGCAAATCAGCGTTCAACCCGTTCATTTGTATTCTTTTACTATTTTCTTTGAGTATTTATGTGCAGGTCTTAATCAGTTCCTGTAATATCTGGATATTTGGTAAGTAAGCTATAACAAAGGCTAAATTTTCTTCTCCATTTTTTAGTTTTCATAATTTATTAACTTAATTAGGAGTTCGACACGTCAGACACTTTTCAAGATATAGTTTTTAGTGATAGAAAAATTTCTTATTTAATAGAATTTGTTATAATAATTTTTATCAGTGGGTAGGTTACGTGCTGAGGACTGAACTTGTGTTGGTTTTCATCAATACTTGAGATTGTTTTTACAGAGCAGAATAATATACACTACGATAAGGAACTGACTCCTACGGTTCCTTCAACTTCAATATTATTTTCCAATTTCCAAATAGATTACAAGTCAACTACAATGAATATTCCACTTTTTACAAGTTTATAATTTTAGTTACGATTCTTGAAATTCAAATTCTGTATCCTATTCAAAATAATAGCCCATTATATTTGAATCAAATTCAAAATCATTCTCAGATTTTAACAAAAATACAAATGAATTATTTATGCAAAATCTTATCCTGCTATTATTTTAATACAATATCATCATCGTAGGCTCAAAAATATTCTGGAGAATAATCTCAAAGAGTCTGTTTGGGTAGAAAAACAACTTGTTCCTGTTGATTTTTCTTGTATTCATTTTTATTGAAAAGAAGCTACTAAAAATAAATAAAACTACAGTATAGGCTTTGTATTATTCATTCCAATGTCTGAGCTCTGATCTGCTTATTTTTTTATAGAATAATTAATAACTGAGTGTTGATGTTATCAAGAATTTCAGCTTCCAGACTACTTTTTTTTGGTGGGGGGGGGGGGAGGCGATACCCATATGACAAGAGCACTAGGCTTGTGCGTGGAGGGTGTCAGGGTGATGACGAAGAGAGGTGACAGCTACTTTTTAGGCTGCCGGGACCGAAGGCTTAACGTCTCCTTCGAAAGACAGGAGTGGCCGTGGTCTGTAGTGTATAGTCAAACAGTGATATTCGACTATAAAATTATACTGTTTTTATTTTAATTTTTTTCATGAAATATAACCAATTGATTGATTGAGTGATTTTAATTCATTTCCAGCTATCAACTGCTCCTTGAACACAAGAATAATTTTCGAAAAGTAGAATGGCTGCGGTGACTTTGTATCACTTCCCCTACAGCGCTCCATCCAGAGGTGCTCTATTGGCAGCTCGCGCAGTTGGTGTTCCTGTCGAAATTAAAGAGATCAACCTCTTCGAGGGCAAACATCTTGAAGCAGACTTCATAAAGGTGAGTTTTCATTAATATTTGAACCATATATCGGCACATAATTTGTCTTGAAAACTCCAATAGTGGAAGCTAACTTGTGCAACCTTGGTGGCACCAGCATCAATGGTATGATTGTTATTCAAGTTATTTTAAATTACATCTCCTTCTATTTTAAAATTACATCTTTTTCAAATTACATAATTACATCTATTTACATCTAAGACCGTGGTCTGGGGACGCCAAATTATTTTACAATGAAGTTTTTTTTATAATTAACCGACGACTCTCAAACAACCTACAAAAAGAGATAATCATATTAATGTAAAATTACGGTATCGAAATTATGACAGTATAATAACATAAGAATAGAACATATAAAATGAGTCTACTTTTATTACTGGAGGTGGAGACCATTCAATTCAGTTGTTACTGGCCTTTTAATTTTCAATTGAACTGATTTATTGAGATTTTTTTGCAATTTGATAACGCAGTGAGTACTTTGAAGCATACTACGCTCAGTATGAGTTATTCATGATTAATTATAATAATGTATCTCAATATTACATTATAGATATGTATTATTATATTATCTATAATACAATCACATATATCTTAATATTATCATAATTAATTAACTTAATATCAAATCGTATAATGCTAGAATAGTTTTAACAAGAAGGATACGGGAAGCCACCTCCTACCTATATAATCCATATATAGCCTATCATTATAAGCAGTAAGCAATGCAGTATTTTTCAGCTTGTATCCCATATACATACTTTCATATGGAGCAATATTTTCCATGCTGCTCGGATGATGAAGTTTGGGAATGAAATGATAATTTAGTAAATAATAATTGATTCTCATTCTAACTAAACTTAACTGACAAATAACACTGGTGAAAATTTGAACTGTCAACAAGAACACCTCTCAGAAAGGTTTTGAAAAATTATCAAATTGCCTATAATGTTTTTCAACAAAGCAAATTCATTAAAGAAGCTTCATTTTTTGTTCCAGATCAATCCCCAACACACTATACCCACCCTGAAAGATGGTGATTTCGTTCTCTGGGATAGGTGATAACACTTTTACTCATTTTAATTCATTAACAAGTGTATTCACAAGTTAATCAGGGCAACCCCCTTGAATCAGGCAAAATGAAAATCAGTACCTTACTAATTCATTTTAAACTTAAAGATTGTTACCATACTACAGAGATCTTTAATTAAATGAAAGCCAAAGTGAAATCATGTAGGTAGCCTACCATATTTTTTTAAGAAATGTAATGAAAATGTGAATTTAGAAGTTTGGATACGGTACTCCACAACAGAAAGGTACGTTTCTCAAAAAAATGAGAGTTCAAAAATTCCATTTGTAACCAAATAGAACATTCGTGTGTGAAGTATGGTTTGATTCTGAAGTTTTTTCTCATCGTTGATATCAAGGTAAATTAGGCCAACACTTTTACAATTAGTAGATTCAGAAAAAGCCATTGAGTAGGCGCATGCTTATGCGTAGCAAAAGGGGGAGATTTTTCGGGCTACAACCCAATATTATTGAATTATCTTCTTCAAAGGAATTTCTCTATATTGAGCACACTTGCTAGAATGGCGAAGATGATTTTTTGCTGTGGTGACGGCCACATAAGCTCTAAGATTGTGCGTGGGTGATGGGAAGGATGATGATGAGAGATGAATATAATAGACAATTACAATATTCAGGAAAAAAAACACTTATTCAAAATTTTAAAATTCAAATATATACTTACATGTGTGATTGTAAAAACCTGGTAGCCTTCAAGCTATGTATCATAATGGTATGTTGTTACTTTCTTACAAGTGATACACGTGCACCATAAATAATACTGTATATTGAATCCCCCTCAAATCACAGGTAGGAACTACAGACAAGCCCAAATGAAATCTCAGGAAGTTCCTATTTCTTGAGAATTAAATCAAATTGAAAAAAAACCTATCTCAGTTTGCATTTTTAAAGAAATCAAATCACCTTTCTCGAGTATCCTATTGAAGATTGGTAGAGAGAGGTGTGTCACATTGTAAATGAAAATAAGATGCTGTAAAACTGAAACCTCGGGATGAAAATAAATATTTTATTATTCAATTTTTAACATCTATCTAGTGTTCAATAGACTTTAACATCACGTCAAAGTAACTTTAACACTGTATAATAAGTAGAATTTTATATTCAAAATTTTAATTCATCAACTTTATAACCAGAAATGAATGAGAAGTATCATATTAATTGAAATTATATTTCTGCTCCACAGTCATGCCATCGCAAGCTATTTGGTATCAGCCTATGGGAAAGACGATAAACTCTATCCAAAAAATCCACAACAGAAAGCTATCGTCGACCAAAGGCTGTACTTCGATGTCGGTATCCTCTACCGTAGAGTCAGAGCGATATTTGTAAGTGATTGATTGATTGAATTTATTTCCTGTGCTAGGTCTTGAGAGATCCATTGCACATTACAAAATACAGCAAAATTAAAATTACATCACTTGAAAAATAAAATAGTAATAATGAAAATAGTGATAAAATAATAATGAATAGTGATTCAAGAGAACAAGAATTAATTCGTTTAAGCTACTACTTGTTTCAATTTTCATTCAGATTCGAGATTCAGGCAGAGATTGTAAGACAATTTTTAGACATGACTTTAAAATTTTGTATGTTACCTTTCTTTTTGGGAGCTTATATGTCCCTTATCTATATTATATTCATTATAAAAAAATATCAGTGTTCTTAATTCTCATTCTCCAATTTGGTCTTGATCATCTTCTATAAGTATGATGGATTGAGGAAAACCCTCTTGGTTTATTAGTCACTTCAACAGTAATTTATTTTCACAAACTGTTGTTTTGGGTAGATTGGAATCCAGTGAGAATTTAAAGTGGCCAGTATTAGCCTAATAGGTGTAAGTTTTGAAATTTCAAACTTATTTCTCCTACGTTCACTTATTTTTTGAAATCTTTCCAATTTGGTTAAATATTTAGATTGATGTCTCCCATTTGATTTTCTATGCTCTCCACAGCAGATTCTATGAATTTGGTGCTACCAATTATTCCTTCCATATGTCTGCTTTTCAGTCGATCAACAGAATTCGAAATGAATTTCTAATACTGTAATATATTATTTGTTCCAAAACACAATATTATAATTGTTCGTTTGCATCTTCTTGAAATATACACATGGTTTTCAACGCCTCCTATTTATTTTCACATCTTGAGTTTGTTTAGAGCTACAGTATCAATAGAAGAATTATAATTTCTGCAGAACAATTATTACCGTATATGTGATTGTTGTTGATGGTTTTCATTGGAAGTGAATTTAAATTGCTTTGTCTTCTTTCCAGTTCCCAGTTGTAAGGCTTGGGGAGAAAACAGTCAGTGATGAGAAGAAGAAAGATGTTGAAGAAGCTTTAGGCTGGATGGACCAATTTCTGACAGGAAGACCATGGCTTGCTGGCACAGAATTCACGATTGCTGACTGCGCATGTGCCGCATCTATATCGACTCTTGTTGTGAGTGTTCTTCATATTACCAATCTTCTTATTAATAAATTCTATTGATAGATAGACAATTAGATGTGCTATAATTAAAGCAACGCAGAGTATTTCTTGTTCAAATTTATATTTTACTGATCTGAGATCTAAGTGGCCTACCGTAATTGTTTCTATAACAAAAGAAAACTTTTATAAAGTAGGTAGTTTTATCAAGTAGATAAACGAGCCTATTATTTTAAACTATTTGGAAATATAGGATTTCTCTAAAATATCATTATGTTTTTGTAATTGAACAAAAAAGCAACGTGACCGTAAAGTTTATGCTTTTTGTTATTGTAGGCCTAAATGAAGTAGCTTGAATAAGTTATCACGACAATATTAAGTTGACCTTCCGGTAGTCGCACCCTACTGAATCACACGAGCAGTCGCGCGTTGTATTTTTTACAACATCAAATTTTCTTAGTGTTATGTACTCAGTATACTGTCTAAACATATTTATTGATTGTAAAGTTCCTATTTCTATCTCCTTGAATTAGTTTATGAATGTGAAACCCATTGGAAAAGATAAATTGATCACAATAAGAACCCAATATGAAGGAATTATAAGCTCACAAGGAATTGAAACTCACACACTATTCAAATGAAAATAGTCATTATTATTTAGATGAAAAATATTCAAATACGGTAATTATCATGTAGATTAGAATAATATAGGAAAGATATATAATATGGTAGGCATTTTTCCAGTGAATGTCATGCATTCATGAAAATCAAAAATCGCTTCCCGGTGGTTCAGAACCCACATAAAGCTGAAGATTTTTTTAATGTTTCTTACACATAAAAGATTAATACTTGTCTCAATTCATTGAAGCAGATGAGTTTTTGTTCTACCACACAGATAGCATACAGGTTCCTTTTTTTTAAGTGGGTGGTTCATTAGAAGAGGTAACTTGCTTTTCAAGTTCCTTGTACTGCTCCACATAAATTAATATATATCCAAATCCCTTGGCAATCATCTTCTTTGAGCTCTTGTTGCCAGATGTCCACTCAATAGAGCGAACTTCGGCAAGACATGATGTTGACTAAAATAAAGTAACATGAGCGGTCGCGCGTTGTAAAATTTACACAATTACGCACTTTCGCAACTAAACGGCGCCTGAGTACCGAAGCATGTATTACTGCCACTCAGTGGGGTGATGGGGAAAGAGTGCTGGAAAGCATAGGTAACTCAGAAATGTTCCCCACTCTATCCAATAGATTTTTGCATCAGAAAAACTATCACTTTTGTATTTTTTACAACAGCGCGACTGCCGGAAGGTTAAGAGTAATCATGTGGTTAAGTAACAAACATTCAAGACCACTCTCGGATGGGTGACCGACACATAAAAGACACGAAAAATTGTGCAATGAGGCGAGGTGGAACCTACCCGTAAGGGTCTCCCCACCAATAAAAGTCATACGATAAAAAAAAAGTAAAATTTAAAATTGTAATTCTTGAGTACATCATTTAAATCCTGTGTATTTCCTACATCGATTGAATATTTCCATTCGATATTTATCTTTGTAATAAATCGACCTGATTGAACACAGCCATTTCACATTCTCTGGAGAAACAATAATGAAAATGGCAATCAATATGAATGAATTGGCAGTAGTAAGGTATTATGAATCTATATTTTTATAGTATCTGAACTAGTAAGTGAGAATCTCCTCATACCAACATAAACAGAGTGTGTCTCTGCTTGGGATGAAAGCTGGAACGTTGGAATAAATAACTTTTCAGGGATGCTTGGTGCTGTAGAAAGTTATTTTAAGAGTTGTTTTGTATTGAAGAAAATCAGATTTCTCTCCTCAGTCATTATACCCATAGATTGCGAGTGTCATAAAATTATCTTATTTTTCAGGAGATGGGATATGATATATCCAGTCATAGGAAGACAACGGAATGGTACGAGAAGTGTAAAGCTGAACTGCCTGGTTTTGACGAGAACCTTGAAGGCGCTAAAATACTTGGTGATATTTTCAAACAAAAGGTCGATCCTGGGCAGATATGATACAATTCCATTTTCAAATCAATTTTATTATTTTTGAGAGCGTACAAATTTTATCGAAATACATTTTAGTTGCTGTTCACTTTTGTAGTTTTGTCAATATCTTCCCTCGCCTTGCTCTTTTATTGTGAAATTAACAGCTTGTTAACGGCCTGCGAATCGCGCTCATAAGAGCCAATGTACTTAGAGAAATCGCAATTCATAAATGCAGCCTTAAAGTGAGTTGTGACATAAATTTTATTCACCGTATCATTAGTTGGAATAAATGTTGCAGTTTTATTTTTCTTAGAGTTTTAAAATACGGCTATATTGAAGAATTTTATTGTGATTTTTAGTAAGAAATTATTAATAAAAAATTCAGTACAAATTAATAATCTAATCCTGCAAAGTTAAAAAAATTTAATAAAATTCTCAAAGTAAAAAATTATTATAGTATTCAAAAGTTGTTCAAAACTAGTTTCAGAATGGAGAGTACGATTAATAGGAGACTCAAAATCCTGATTTTTGGTTCAGTGAGTTCCAAAAATGTTTTATATATTTTAATATTTTAAAACATTCTATATTTCATATTACTTTTGATACCTATCTTTGAAATTAATAGTACTTCATCCTACTATGTACAGTATTATTTATGGCAATTCATATGAACCATCACCATTCATAGAAGTTACGCGCAGCCTCAGAAAATATAAATGCGTTATTCTTGCACGAATGATTGGCATCACAGGAAATCGATGACCTGAATAGATGACTCTGAAGAGATGCTTTCAGATGAAGTGTCTTCAAGCATTTGAAAGTCAATACAATTATTCTCAAGTGTTATAATGCTCTCGAGCGGTATTTGATTATTCACGGTACCTCTACTGAGTTATATTTGAACTGAGAAAAGGCAGGGAAACTCAATTGAATTGATTGAGCTTCATTCATGACAGAAATATGACTGGATATTGTGAAGAATAGGCTAATAGGATGAATCATGAATATGCATGCTGAATGGAGAAAATATAGGTGTAATATATAAAATGACAATAATATTCATTATGACTTGAAGACTGCCAAAAGATAAGTGTGTAACTGATAAACATCAGACTCATATCGGTACGAATGAATTTGGAAAGCGGAAAATGTAACCCGATGTACAGTAAATAGGTGCATGCATACTATGCAACGTATATCCGCACCTTTATGTTAGAGGGTTGAATGCAGGTTGTGCAATATTCTACCATCTAACAACATAAAATAATTTTCTCAACGATATCATGACAAGACAAGATGTCAGGAATCTCGCCAAAATTAGACGGCGAGTCCTTGACCTCCAAAAACAAACTTATGACCTTTGCTTCATTCAATTGTAAAGGGTTATTACAAATGATGGACCCATTTTCAAAACATTGATTGGAAAAGGAGTACCACCTTACGAATAATGTAAATAATGTATTTGTCTCAACTGAAGCGGGCATAACTTGCTCTGAAATCGCATCAAGTATTATTGGTGCTGATTCCTTATTAATTGAGTGTAGAATTTCCAATTATTGTTTTAGTATTCTTTGTATTTATAGATGGCATGGAGTTCAAATAACAAATTTTCTGGATAGTCTTAGTGAATTTTTGGAAGGTTATCAAGCTGAAAATTGTCTTATAATGGGTGACATTAATATAAATATAAACAATATTGATGATATTAAAACTATTGAATATCTGGAAATGTTAGGTAGCAATGGGTATGAGTGTCTTATAGACATGAATACTCGCATACTGAATGATAGTTCATCTTGTTTAGATCACATATTTTTTAAGTCAGTCTTAAATAAGCGAACTGTATTAAGTGCGGTGATAGAATCTCAGATTACTGATCACCGAGCTGTAGCTGTTTCTCTATCTAAAAGCAATTCTGGAAGTTTCAGATCAACATCAAAGGAGAAAACAATAATTGACTATGAAAAATTGAAAATTTCACTTATGCATCATGACTGGAGCTCAGTCTATTTTTCAAATAATGTTAGTGTTAAGTTTAGTAGATTCATGGAAGTTTTAAATAATTACTTAAACCAGTCAAAGTTTAATGTTCCTATGAGACTGGATGGCGGTAATAAGAGATTGAAACCTTGGATGACTGATGGGCTATGCGCTGCTATTACAAATCGTGATAAGCTTTACAAAAACATGTCCAGGAATCCAAATAACTCCAAATTAAAAGAAGATTACTTGAAATTTAAAAAAAAGATAGCTGGGTGGATAAAAGAACAAAAAAAGAGGTATTTTTCCGAACTTAAATTCTTACCTATCCAGCAGCAATGGAAAGAAATAAATAATTTGTGTGGCCAATCGTCAAGGAAACAGCCAATTACTTTGCAGATTGGAGGTACTATTGTTAATGATAGACAGATTATAGCCAACGAATTTAATGAGTATTTTGTGAAGGCACCAATTGAAGTGACTTCGACAGTGAGATCTTTGACTGATGATAAAAAGCAGATTCTGCGGAACAAATTCATAACTAAACATTGTTGCAATTCAATATTTTTTGAGCCTATTCATTATAATGAAATTGATAAATTAATTCAGAGTTTAAAAAGTGGCAAGTCTCCGGGCTTAGATGGAATTAGTGGTAGGTTAGTTAAAATGATTTCTACTGCAATCATTCCAGTTCTCTGTGACATTTTTAATTATAGCCTAGCTTGTGGAGTTTTCCCTGATGCCTTAAAAATGGCTAAAGTTGTGCCCATTTATAAAAAAGGTTCTAGAACTGATATAGCCAATTACAGGCCAGTATCTTTGCTTTCAGTTTTTTCCAAGATACTGGAGAAACTTGTAAGGAAGAGAATAACATATTTCCTCAATACTAATAATTTCTTTCATAGCAGTCAATTTGGCTTCCAACAGGGTCTGAGTACTGAAATTGCTCTAAATCATTATATGACAAACATTTATAATAGCTTAAATAGTCGTGGTAAGTTGAGAGTGTCAGGCCTCTTTCTTGACATTAAAAAAGCATTTGACACTGTAAATCATGATATTCTGATTGATAAATTGTCTATGTCTGGGGTTCGTGGTGTCCCCTTAAACTGGTTTAAGTCTTATTTAAATAATAGAAAGCAGTGTGTTAGTATAAATGGTATCAGCAGTCAATTGGTCATAAATAATAATTGCGGGGTCCCCCAGGGATCAGTACTGGGGCCTCTTTTATTTTTAGTTTATATAAATGACTTATTCTCACTAAAATTTCATGGTTCTGTTACATCATTTGCTGATGATACTGCGCTGGCCTATTCTGCTGACAGTATAAATGAACTACAAATAATGATACAGTCAGACTTGAACAATTTGAGGCTCTGGTTTGATGGAAATAAAATAGTATTAAATGCTTCTAAAACTAACTTCATGAACTTCTCATTATCAACAGTTTTTGAATTTCCAGTCCCTTTAAAATATCATGAGATTGATTGTGACGTAGAGCAATGCAATTGTAAGTGTATTGATAAAACAGATTCCATAAAGTATTTGGGTATGATTTTGGATGAAAAGTTAATATGGAAAGAGCACATAATGAATTTAAAACGTAGACTACTTTATTTAATTAGGAAATTTTATAATCTTCAACAATTCTTACCTAGATATATTCTCCGTCAATTGTATTATGCGTTTTTTCACTCAAAACTGGATTATGGGTTATCTTGTTGGATGTCAACTTATGCTTGCCACTACAATCCTCTTGTAATTCTACAAAAAGCCATTATTCGTATCATTTGTGGTGTAAAAAGAAGGATTCACTCTTTCCCGTATTTTAGAACTCTGCAAGTTCTGCCGTTAAGGAGCATGTATGTATTCAAGGTGTTGTCATTGTTCTTTAAAATGAGTGGTAACCGAGAAATGGGGATTGTACCTGAAACTCATCCATTGGGTGAAGTGATAACAAGACAGAGAACAATGGAACTTTTAAGAACACCTAGGCCCCAGTGTACAAGATATAAAAAAAGTTTTTTATTCTTGGGATGCAAATATTACAATTTGCTTCCCGTTAGTCTCAGAAGAATTAATTCTTTAATACAATTTAAACTGAAACTGAAGAAATGGCTTTTTAGTCTGTCACTTGAAGATTTAGAGATGTTGGATAAGCTGTAAAAGCCTTGAGTATTCATTAATAAATTCCACTAGTATATTTGATGCTGTTATTGTGCTTTATTATCATGTAAATAATGTATAATTTCTATTGTTATTTGGTATTATATTAATCCAATATGTATTGATACTATTTCATCTGTACTTCTTTAATTTAAACATTGTCTGGTGACCATAGAAGGAATTGATCTTTTAAATGTTGAATAATTTAGCTGTGATACAAACTTGAATAATTAATTTTAGTAATATAGTTTTAGAATGATTCCCATTTGCGTGTGAAAGGGTGTGTGTGTGCGTGCGTGTTTGTTATTGATGAGAAAATTAGAAGTTTTTTTATGAGCTCCTACTAACAGACAAAAAGACATTATTGTTCTTTTTTTGTTAGTAGTATTTTGTTTTGCCACTAAGTATTAATATCCTAGTAAGGTTCTTTTCTCTCTTATTATATCTTTTCATTTTGATTAAATTGTGTTGTCATTTGAGGAAAAACTGTAACAAGTTATGTATTTCATTTTTGGTGTGCAGAATAAAACTTATTTGATTTGATTGATTTGATGTAAACGAGGATTAGGAACTTATAAGCATAGAGGAGCGATACATTACTCTCTCTAATCTAATCTAATTCTTATCTGTTCTCTGTGGTATAAGGTAGTTTCAGAATCAATTATTAATTATTTGATGAATTCGAATTTAGTGACAATAAGGGCCGCTTTCCCCAACGCGGCTTAAATAATAACAGCTGACGCTCAATTTTTTTTCTATACTTTTTCTATTCTCCGAATGAGGCTTAAGCTACAGTTTAGGATAAGCAGCGTTGGGGAAAGCGGCCCTAAGTGGCCAATTACTTGATCGAACTACTTCTTCTACTTCTAGTCAAACATAATTAAATTGAGCTCATTTTTTTGTTTATTTGAAGAATACCCATCATCAATTAGTAAGCAATATTATAATATAATATTATATTGCTTACTAATTCGGGCGCAGATAGTTCATTGTTTGACCAACAGGTGGCGCTGTGCTCTATAACGTGACTGCAGTACAATCACAAACTAGATATAACCTAGTTAATATACCTGTATAGTCTGTGGTACAATATCTCTGCGCACGCATCGGAAAAAGCATAAAATTAATGACGCCGGAACAATAATTTCAGAGCACTGACTGAAACTGAGACTGAACTGATATGTGGAATCGGCCAAAACAGTCGATTCCCGCGCTACTGTCTTACACAATAGATGATCATTGTTAGACGTTTTTATTTATTGCAAATAGAAAAATGATTTTTTAAATCCATCTTTATGAAAAATTTTTACCTCCAGTAACCGATGTTAATGCTCTATTTTTAGTCCTTCTCATGATTTTGGGGTCTATACTTCTTTTTGGGGATGGGTGTATTGTAAGCGGGGAAAACCTCCCCTGTTGCTATGCCAATGACCTGTGTATGAACAGAACCCTTTCAATCCAGACTAACAATGACGATGAATTTCAAAAGTTTAGTTACGAAATTAAATTACAAAATAAAATTATTAATTATTAGAAAATTAAATTACAAAATAAAATTATTAATTCAATTACAAAATAAAATTATTAATTATTAGAAAATTAAATTACAAAATAAAATTATTAATTAAATTACAAAATATTTTATTTACAAAATCATAACAGGAACAATAATTAATAAAATCTACTTTAGAACTGGAGGCTTCCCATCTGCGTGAATAGGAAGTAGTAAGTCGTAAGCTACATGATAATAATAGAGAACCTGACAAGAGATGCATCCCGCTGGTGGTTTTGAGGTAGCGGCAAGTTGATCTCATTTGTAGGCCGCGAATAGTGGTGGGCTGGGGCTGGGGATGAATGGACGCGTTTCAAGTAGGTTGTAAGAGGCCAGGTGGCAAAGTGGTGACGAAGCCTAATGGTGGAGGGGGGTGGGGTTGGCCATGGCGTGGGGTAAGGGGGATGGAATAGAACTTGCGCCTGTTCTGAGCGCCACGACGCTACTCAGTCGCCTCGCGACCCTGTCAAGCGTCGCGCCAAACATCCCACGGGAGATAGACTCCGGCTCCAGCCGTTATGGAACGCGTGCTCCTTGCGTAACGTTACTCGATCACCGCATTCCATTACCGGCGTACTCTTCCCGTCTGCAAAACGTTATTACCCGCTTTCAAAAATAAATAACGTGTATTAGCGTGAATATTTTGTGAGACACAGTAAAAACTAACTTCATAGATGTTATAAACAGTTAGATGCAATAACTATTCCATAATATATTCATTGATACTGTTGTTGGAAATCGAACAGAAAAACTCTTGGCTAGATAGGTACAATGGGTAGATAGAAAGAATGAAGAGTATGTGTACAAAGTTATATGTAGTATCCATTGATACGGTACTGTCGTAGAAGAACACTTGGGTAGATAGTTACAGGTAAAAATAATGAAGAATTTGGGTTCAAAGTTGTAGGTTGTTGTTTATGTGTGGAAATATTTTTGAAGTGAATCCTGCTATCTAAAAAACTTCTCTTTCCCAAACAACAAATACTTTCATTCTCTCTGCTTAGTAATTTAGGTTAGAAAAAAGTTGCTCATTAGTCTCAAGACTAGATAGCAATCTATCTTTGATGAAAAAAAAAAATTCGAATTTGTAACTGAATTTTCAAGAAGGAATTCTAATGTTTGATTCTGACTCATCTATTTTCTATGTTATGCAGTTGTAGGTCTGCTATTCTGATAAATGAATGTGATGTTCTTCTCTCTTATGTCAGCATTCTTATAATTTTCCAGGTATTTCTCTTTATTCATAATAGAAATACTTTTTCCATAAAATGATTACGTGTTAAATACTTCCAAATACTGTACTCAGTTATTATATTTACAGAATGAGCACCATAAATTATGATGTAGAACTGATAATGATTCATGTTTGTGGTTCATTGTGAGGAGCATACTGTACAAAAAAGTTTCAGTACTCGGAAGCTGTACTAAAAGTATTTTATAATTTTATAAAATAAAGTCACTAAAACTTATAATTATTTATAGA
Source organism: Laodelphax striatellus (assembly GCA_017141395.1). Taxonomy (NCBI): domain Eukaryota; kingdom Metazoa; phylum Arthropoda; class Insecta; order Hemiptera; family Delphacidae; genus Laodelphax; species Laodelphax striatellus. The sequence continues at coordinate 25,445,001 of CM029532.1, read as the reverse complement.
AAAATAATCAATAGTATTCCATTTTATTCACGTTCCTATTTCCAACGAAATTAGGCCTGCTGAATTAGCTTCTAAACACAGTGGTGCTTTCCAAGTCCAATTAAAACCTGCTTTGCAGATTGCTCTGAGCAGGTGTTGAAGAATAATGAAACTCCAACTATGAATTCTCAGATTTTTCTCATATTATCTTTCCTCGTGCAATATGCATATCTTCTCCACTTTGATAAGTCCTTAACATAAGGAAGGAATAATATTGTTGCACCATCATTCAACCACATTCAGATCATCATAGTTACACTGTTTTAATCAATTTTCAGTGAATTAAGAAAAAATAAACGGAAATATTTTTAAAAAATTCAAGAACAGTTTAAACTGAAATTACCCACTGACTGGGTCATTCTCTTCAGAAGGATTGTTTGTGTCGTGCAAAAAGTTGTGAAAAATGACAACAACACATTGTAGAGGTACACGCACCCTGCGCCTGAACGGGTTGACGGTGACAGCAACCTTGGGGCCTCCCAGAAAGTCTCTCACTCTCAACAACAGAGCAATATCCAGACACCTATCTGATGAGGAAGGTCAGTCTATAACTTACTTTACTATTATTATATTGAACTAGAGTCTTAGAGAACAGTGTTCCCGTTTATGGAATATAGAATAATATTATTATTAACAGCTCATCTTATAGAAGCTTTAGTAATAGTGAAAATGGGAAGAAATATATAGATGCAGTTGCAGTAACTACAGTGAAATGAACACTGGCGCTCCAACTGTTTTACTGCAAGAAATTTAAAAGTATAGACACATTCTAATAGAATACATTATTCCAGACATAGATGTCCATATTTTCCATATTTGTCTATATTTGTCCGTCTAATGCATTTCTTCAGCGCTAAACAATAAAGATTCAACTGTAAATAATATTATCAACGAATGTTGATGCTCATTCAATAATTTTATATATTATTAAAAAAGTATAAAAATAAGAAAGATTTCTGTGAAAGTTTATACTGTACAACAAAACATGCTGAAAGATATAATAGAACATAGGATCTAAAAACGTTTTCTGTTTTAATATTAAAAATTTGAATTAGTTTAAAACACATTCATTCGTATTTGCAAATTAAATACTGGTAATTTAATTTTTATTTGCAAATAAAATACATAAAAAATGTGAAATGTAAAATTTAAAAATTGTATTTTAGAGAATTTTTAGTACTTATTTTAATAACACACATATGATTGATCTCCTCTACAATTTTCACGATCAAATGTTCAATTTTTCTTTAATTAGCGTATGGGAATTATCATTCCTACCGTTATCAGCAGTTAAAACTTCAATATGAGACAGATCTGATGATCAGTGGATCTTTTTGTTGATTATCTTAGCTATCAATATTTTGATGCCCCTTTTTGAAACGTTTCATGAAGTTTCAAGTACCTAACTTTCAACAGTTATTGTACTCTGCAGTGATATTTGAGCAAATAACATAAAAATTATTGGACATGAGAAGTATAGATGATTTTTTTCTCTCGTCATTGGTGATATGCAATTTCAAATATTCGCAAAGATTTGATGATTTATTGAAGTCTTTTTGCTGGATAAACAAAAATTCGCAGTTTGGAGTTCAGGAGGCTATTATTATTGGGATATTGATGCATAATTGTTCAGTGCCGGCATACCAGAAGCAAGTTCTACTTCCACCTTTGAAGAGACAATTACGTGAATTGAAAGAGAAAGACTTCAATCGAAAAAGTTGGTGGTATGATTGCTTTGTTTTACTATAAATCATAAGAACCTAACATGGAAAACGTTTGGAGAATCTTTGTTTGTTTTTCCATCTGTAAGGATTCTATCAATTTCGAGTTCTAAAAAAAATCATTATTTTTTGAAACTCATTGGAATAATTTATTTAACTCAACCAGCAAAACAAAGCTTTAAAATCCTAGAAAAAATTTGCTTTTATACCTATCAAACAATTTCTTACACCTATCACACTTTTGTTCGTTGAAATTGATAAAGTACAGTAGACCACACTTACCATCATTAGAGATAATGACAAAATATAAATACCATAAATTACAGGTAATAACTTATCTCCGTTTCACTTTATGTGTATATTTTGTCACTCCAGCTTCATATTTGTCTTAATTATTCGCATGTGAAATTCAATCAAATTTGAGTTACCTGTCAGCACCCCGGGAACAACTTATCACCATCTTTTTTTAGTATTACAGTTTTTTAGTAAGTTGTTTAAGATTCGACTATTAAATTCGCTTTTACCTGTGTGACATCAACATACTGTATAAAAAATCTGATCTATAATGTTTAAGTGAAAACAGATAATTCAGAATTGTAATATTGATGAACTGACTTCATTATTTATTTTTTTCAGGAAAGTATTCAAATCATTTGTTGTTTATTTCCTCTACTTAATGTTTGTTTTGACGATTCTACTATTGCTTTACTACTGGATCGTTCAAACGGACAGATGTAAATGTCACTGCAAACAATCAATATACGATTATCCTACATAAAAATAAATAGTATGAATATTATACACAAAGATGTGATGGATGTACGCTACTGTGTCAAAAGATAACAAGAGTTCTCAAGTAGTCTAGTTTTTTAGAAGTCTTGAACAGAACTCGGAAAGAATTGTGAGAGAAGTCTCTTCTCCAATTTTATTGCATGTAATACAATTGCGCCGCATTTGAAAATAATAAACAGATATTGATGAAAATTATAAAAACTGTTTTAATTTTAAACTGTATTAATTATACGTTGATATATTTATAATAACATAAGCTATGGCCACATTAGGATAGAATAAGAAATACAAAATTTAGGTAAACTCAATGTAATAGTCTCAAAAAGTTGTGTATTGGCAAGTTGAAATAACCCTTGATATCTGGGTTCATATAATATCAAGGAGCCCGAAAGGAATAAAATTTTTGTCAAAACGTTCATTCTTAGAAGTTTGATGGAATATAAATTATTTTAATACAGTTCAGGTTCCTAGTTTATTACAAAAAACCTGAAGACCTAAAGTTTCAATTAAAAGGTGCCCCAAAGAGAGGATGAAAATATTAATTTTTAGTTGAAAATTGGAGAATATCGTAATGTTTCAAAGTTTGCGTCTTTATGCAATTTATAACGCCAATGGGAAAACTCTCAAAAATATACTCTTGATGTTGTTTTAGATTGCCTTTTTTCATCCTCACTTATGCGATATTTTTTTTACAATGATAGTTTTATAACAATGCGATATTTTGGTCGCAAATGATTGCAAATGAAAGAGGAGATTCTGTTTTACAATTTGAGACCAGAAACAATTTTTTATCGTCAATAGCATTCAAGGTAGATGTATTTGAAAACAGAAAATAGCCTTATTCTCGGTATATGGGAATAAAGTCAAAGGACTCTTTGAAAAAGAAATTTTCTAATTTCGACCGAATTCAACATATGATATATGAATTTGAACCACCTAGATGAGCTGAGAAGAATGAGCTATAGTTTGATATGATTCGTTCACTTATTCAAAAGTTAGGGGCGTCCTCAGTTTATCATCCTTGAAGAGTCCTTTCATATATACCTCACACTTTTCAAAAAACTTGATTTTTGGAGCCGCAAAGAAGATATTCTGAGAGAGAATGATCTCAGAAACAATATTCTAATTGGAAACTTTAATGGAAGTACATAGAAACCTTTGTTAGACTTCACCACCAAAACTATTGTCTTTTTTAAAATGCATGGAATAACAGCTCTTGTTAACAGCTCTAGCTCAATAAGTAGACAAGATAAAAAGGCCTACTTGGTCTCAAATTGTAGAGAAGAAAATTATCCTTAGAGGGATTTTTATTCACACATTTATAATGCATCTTACGGAAGATATGATCAATCAAAAACTGAGAATACTTGAATTCTAGTTTTAATCGAATAATTACCCCTTTTCTGAAAAATCATAACTCAGTAGTTATTGGACTAAGAGGAATGAGTTAGTCACCAATCTCTTGGAAATTTTATTTACTAAAAAAAGGTGAAGTGATTTTTTTCTGTCAGACGCTTAGTTTAGACTAGTTTTAAATTGCAGAAAACTAGAAACGTAACCAAAATTTGGAGGCTTTTTGGGCACTCTATATTACACGGCCACGGCACTCAGAAATCGTCGCAAACTCATACAGTATTAGCCTTCTTTGGGATGCCCAAAGTGGTTTAAGATCATTTCCAGCCTTATGTCATTTTTTAGGACCTAGAAGTCTAATTTGCCTGGGCTATTATTAATATATTGATATTTTTTTCCCGAATTAAGAAAACTGTGAAATTTTTACATTTCTATCAAAATTTTCTACTCTAAAACTACAAATTGATATAGTTTACTCTTTTGGACAATGATATAATTTTTTTCGGAGGTACTTTCTGGACCTCTGTCCAACAAACCACGTGACGCCCTGCAGATAAGGTAATGGTAAAGGTATAGTCAAGTTTATAATCCAGTTATTCAGCCCATAGTTTCATGCTTCTTCTGGGAAGTTTCTTCTCTTTCTACTGTAAAATTCAAGAAAACCCGTTATTATTTGCCATGTCCAAGGAGTCTACAACAGGGTCTATGCAATTGCAAGTTGCGAAATTATATCGTTATAATTACCTACTATACTTTACTTTAGTGGATACTATACTTTAGTAGTACTAGAAATCAGTGGATTAACGCAGGGGTGCCCACAGGGGGGGGTCGTGACGCAAACTGCGTCATTGAAATTCTTGGGGGGGGGGCTCACTAGATAGAATGGATTTTCAACGACAAATTAATGATGTCTAAAACTTCTAAAAACATATAATTTCAGAGTACTTTTTATGAAAATTTTCCGGGGGTAAACCCCCGGTCCCCTTTTTGTATGGTAAAAGGTGAGACATTGATTAATTCTCCAGTCAAAAAAATTGATTTTCATCGGTGGGACATAGTATAAAACTTTTGGTAATGCTCAAATAGCAAATAAATATTATAAGATTGGCACACACAGAATATATGGAATAATCAACATATTTATATCCACTCCAGTGGAATGAGTAGAGTTTTGAAGGAATAAATGAAAGTGATGGAAAATACATGACAGTGTACTTGTTTTCACAATTCAATGCAAATGCATTATAGTAAAGTCATTGAATCCAAAAAACACTCATCGTGGGAAATAATTCCCAACCAAGCGAATTTTTGGTGCAATACTCCTTAGTCCCTGGACAAATTAAATACAAAATCATGACCTTGTAAACCTTTTGCTTAATATAGAGTGCCCCAACAATAGCAAAATTTCGGCTCGGTTTTCATTGAACTATGATTTTTGTCAAAGCAAAGCGTTATACAGAAAAATCATGGAAACCATTGTTTTAGTAAATAGAATTTTGAAGAGATTTATGTATCACTGTATGTCCAATGAGTAACGAGTTGAAATTTTTCAAAAAGTAGAAGATTTCCGAAAAAACAAAACTTTCAGTATTTATATTTTTGATTGCTCATATAGTGAACGGAAATAAACTGAAAATACTGTGATTTTCGTTTTTCTCAAAAAATCTACTACTTTTTTGAAAAATTGTAACTTGTTGATCGTTGGACATACAGTGATGAATTATACACCAATCTCTTCGAAATTTTATTTACTAAAACAATGGTACCTATTGATGATTACTCTGTATGATGACGTTTTGTTTCGATGGAAATTGCAGTTGAATGAAAAACGAGCGATGTTTGTTGCACCTGCAATTAATCAAGAGGTTTACAAGGCCAAATTTTTGTTCTAGAGTTGTCCAAGTACCAAGGAACATTGCACAAAAAATTTGCTCGGTAGGGAAATTTTTCTGCGTGAAACCTTCATTGGCTGCACTATTATACAATATTTCACCTTCAGCTTTCAAATTCCACACTCCTCCAGTTCGTTGGCCTCAGATTCACCTTAAAAAATCCTGGATTCATGCACCCAATTTTCTTATATCTTCTCAAGTATTCATTTTATTGTTGTTTCTTGGTAAATATTGAGTTAAAGTTAGAAATATATTTTGAGGGAAACAGAAAGGAAAAATATATTTTGAACAGAAAAATCATGTGGGCTGAAATCCTCTATCACTGCCAATTTTTAAGAATGGAATTCTAGTTTTTCATGAAGGGTGAAAAAATATATTTTTATTCTTTCAGAAGAAATGACCCCAACTCCCATGGCTGGATTTCACGATTCCAGTGTAGACGTTCAGGTTACTGGAGGCAGGTTACCTGCCTGGCAGCCTGCCTCTGCTCTAACCTGAATGAGCCAGTAACCTGTTTAAGTAAGTGGTCTCACGGTTCAGTTTACCTGCTTCAGGTAAACTGCCTCCAGTAACCTGAACGTCTACTCTACTGGAATCGTGAAATCCAGCCATCATAGCCATTGCTTCAGGACAGGCAACTGAAATAAGTAAAAATCTCTGCCCCACTCTGTAACGTTTTCCAAATAAAATAGAATAAATTTTCATCAAGATTTCCAACTCTAAAAGATCATAAAATGCTCTTTTTGACAATGATATTTTAAAAATTTCCGGGGAGGACCCCCGACCCCATCTATCTGGGCATTCCATAATACAGAGTGATTCAAAAAGAATACCACAACTTTAAAAACGTGTATTTAATGAAAAAATATAATAGAACCGTCTGTTACACTTCAATAAAAAGAGTATTTAAAGAAGTTTTTTTTCACTCACAAACAAGTTCAGAGATGTTCAATATGACACCCTCCAGACACTCGAGCAATATCAACCCAAAACATCCCTAAAACCCGTTTCACACTCTCTGTAGCATATCAGGCGTAACAGTTAGGTGAGCTGCTGTTATTTCTTGTTTCAAATCATAAATGGTGGATGGATATTGATGATTTGAAACAAGAAATAACAGCAGCTTACCAAACTGTTACGCCTGATATGCTACAGAGAGTGTGGAACGAGTTTGAGGGATGTTTTGGGTTGATATTAGTCGAGTGTCTGGAGGGGGTCATATTGAACATCTCTGAAATTTTTTGTGAGTGAAAAAAAAACTTATTTAAATACGCTTTTTAATGATGTATAACAGAAGGTTCTATTATGTTTCATTCGTTAAATACACATTTTCAAAGTTGTGGTATTCTTTTTGAATCACCCTGTATTTTAGCTTTAGAAAAAATATGGGGGGCTTATTTTTTCCGCATATTTCAGGGGGGGGGGCTTCTGCTAAATTCAGGGGGGGGGGGTGCGTCATGAGGCTTAGGGGGGGGGGGCACCACTGATTAACGTTTGCCAACTGGGCCCCCCGCAAAAAATAATTCCGGGCCCCTCCTTCTAAAATCTCACGCCCCTCTCTTAGCCCCTTTTCCCTGAACCGCAACCATTAAACTCATCAATGAGAGCGTACCTCATCAGTGAATAACATATTCATGTAATAAAATAAAACATGCTCTTGATTGAATTCTACAATAATTGTAATAATTATTAGAGATTTATAATTCATAAAAAACTGGTTACTAGATTAAAGTAGCCTGGTGTGACACAGGCTTCACTAACAAACTACGAACTGGCACACAGACAACACTCATTTTGAAAGCTAGAAAAATATTTTTGTTCACTTGAAGGAAAGAAAGATAGTAAAGACGGAATAATTGAAAATCGAACATCATAATACTGAAAATACGTGTAGGAATGCAATATGAATTAATTTTTTGTACCGTAATAAAGAATTAAAACCCACTTTCACAAACTCACTGCTTACAGCTCACTTCACAAATTTCTAAAAATGAAATTTTAGAATTTTTTTTTGAAAATGAAATAATGAATTGAGATTGACTGAGTAAGCTATAGGCTATTCTTCGACAACTCTTGCAGTCTATTTCTATTATGATCAGGAATTCGATGGGCGAAACAATATATTTGTGTAAATAGTCTGGGTCTGGGAACCGGATGTCTGTCTCGTCCATTCAATGATTTGTAAACAAAATTTATTATTTCCCGATAAGCTACTTTAAACCAGCAGACCTTTTGTTAATAATTGTGCAACTATTTACGTTCTTCCGTCATAACAACTCTCTTAATGACAATTTTTAACCAATTGACATTCTAATAAAATTGTTGATGCATAATTTTTTTACAATAGACAATTATGAATTATTAAAATTTTTGTTTATGGTTGTTAATTGCCCAAAATAAAACTTTTGCTTTTCTTGTTCAATCATTACTTTAATTTTATTTCTTAAAAAAACATATGATATTAATACAGGCCCTAGCCCGGGCCCCCAAGGGCCCGGCCCCCCGCGCCGCGAAGTTTGCGGGGGTGTAAGTTACGCCACTGCTAGAAATACCAAAGGTTTGAATTAAATAAATCTTGCTTATTAAAACAATATTTTATTTTATGCTGCCTCGTTCCAGAAGCCATTAAAAGTAATCAACTCTACTCTATCCTATTATTCTGTAAAAATCTCTATAAGTTTCAAGGCTTCAGGTCAAGAGAAGGTCGTCCCTTCCAGCCGGTTAGACGCATCGCCGCCTCATTGATGTTAGTTTGCCAAAATGAAGACCTCTTTTAGGAGACAGATTAAAAATGGGCTGAAGCTAGGTAGCTTAATTAGAATTTCACGACCGCTTCAGGCCTGAAGTTGGTTGGAGTTGGAGTGAGCCCGCCCAAACTGTTCAAGTTGAAGTTGCCGCTGTTTATCACCACTGCCTTTAATAAATTCAAATTGCGACAGCAACTTCCAACTTCCACTACATCCCTTGTTTCTTCCCTTCCAGCCCCACATCACTTGAGGCAATTCTTCGAATCTGGCCAACTTGCTATGTGAGTTGTTGGACATCTATGTTGGCAGGCGAATTTATTTTTGGTGTCTATTACAACTTCTTGCAACTACAAAGGAATTCCCTACAAAGACTGGCTTACTCTTTGGTGATATTGAGTTCTGTGATCCATCTTTGGAATGAAGCTTGTGTTGATTTAGGTCTTCTGAATTTTCCTGACGTTCAGTTTCCATCAAAATACATTTTATAAGTAACATTTCGAACTATTGACTATTGAACTATTGAACTATTCTCACGGTCTAAGTTTTAAACGACTTATTTGTTTAGTATTGTTGGTTTTTTTTTCAATTTTGCGGATGAATCAGCTGTTTACAAATGGGGAAAGAAACATTAGAGTCCTCAACAATCATTCACCATCCGCCAAATTAAAAAAAATCTACTATAACTAGATCGTTCAGTCCGCTATCTTTATTAAAGATTTGAAGTGAAAGTGAATTACGAAAATGTATCCATATACTTTGATTTTGTCCAGTATAACCAACAGCTAGTCGCCGATAAAAATATAAGTTTTAATTCATTCATTTCCAATTCTCTAGAGAGAAGTGGCCTTAAACTTATTCAGACACTTTACTCCTCTTTACCTACAAAATAAATTAGTTACCCTTTCTCAGGAGCATGTCAACGTGTTCCCTCTTTCCAATGATTTTCTCATCTATTAAAAGGGTTGTTTTATTTTTTTGTTGGCCGGCAGCGTACTCCCTAATAATTTTTGCTTGACCCCAAGGTGTACGCGTACGGCAGTTTGCGAACCCCTTCTCTAGAGTTGAATATTGAATAACTACTCAATGTAAAGATATAGTGGGCTAATTATAATGATGGATTTCGAAACCTAAAAGTAGGCCTATATACAAATATAAAGGAGGGAGAGAAAATAGAATACCTGTATTATCTATCATATTCAAATACTGTAGGCTATATCATGTTTGAAATCTTATTGATCTGTAAATTGAACAATCGATTGCTTTGTTTTTTTTTTTTTTATTTCAGCGTAGAATTTATTAGCTGAATAGGTTGCTATAGGGATTAAGAGGTGAGAGGAGGAGCGAGCAATATGGGTCGCATACCTACAAATTCCCATGACACTGTAATAATGCTGATTAATTAGACCTGTTTTGTCATTGTAATCGTAGCCTACAATGTACAATACTGTAAATTGCATACTGCATCACAATGAAAACTCGTTTGCCTTCTCTCGAATACGGCACTTTTGAATTGTTATTGTTAACATTCATTAAGAGAAATCCTTCGCTGAGCACCATGATAATATTCATAATGATGTGCGTTGTATCAATTACAAAATTCTCTTTCAAAATAATAGGTTAGAATTACCTAAAAGTAGTATTCGTGTATCACTATGATGGAATAAAAGCTGGAATTCCAATTAAAAAAATTTATGATGAAAAAATCTCAAGCTCTAGAGTAGGCCTACCTTTACCGAAAAATATTTCGGAAAAGTCTATAAATTATGGTTCTAGATGAGTTATATTTCAATCAGCCTCTGACAAGAGTGATTGGGCAACTTCGACTATTGCAGTATAATGCAGTTGCACCCGCATAATAAAGATATTCAATGGTACAGGTACATCTACATTTGGATATCTCACATGTATGAGATAAATAATTGAGTTGCTTGTTCACTCAGACATGTTGAATGTTGAAGGTCTTTGTTCACTTAAAATTTATAAGGAATTGATGAAGCCCACACATATTATGTAATCAGTTGTTTCTGGACTTGTCAAACTCGAATATGAATTTCATACTTGTGTACGAATGTGGAAGTACCGCCATGTCATTTTCAATCAATTTTTTTCAATCAATCATTTTCAATCAAATCATTTTCAATCTGACGCCTTTTATGCATTTCTCATATGATCAGGGGCGGATACGCAAGGGGGTCGAAGGAGTAATGACCCTTCCACAAAAATAAGTGCTTCTTCATAAGGAAAAAAATAGAGTGAAAATTCCGTTTCCAGCAGAGGCTTTTTAAACTCTAAAATTCTCCGTGAGTAAGCATGTTCTGGGTCTTACATAATAACCTTCCCCCCATCCCGCGAATTTCAATAATGACCCAACCCCCAAAAAACACAATCGTGTATCCGTCCGTACGTAGGATATTTTATGTTTCTGGAGGGTGGAAAAAAGTATAATTATGTAATTATATTACTAAATTATATTCACTGTTTCACAAGTAACACAATTAAAAATGTAGTCTGTTTATCAATGAACATGAATAATTTGTGAGCTTGTTGAGTGACAACTGAGATGTATATATACATTAGGGTGGATCGAAAAAAATCAAATTGCGATTTCGGAGTTCTAATAGTGCGGAAAAGTTGCGATTGGTAAATACAAAAGTTTCATAAAATAGTGAAAAAATACGAAAATCATATAATTTTATTTTGGTATTTTTCGGATTGCTATAGCAATTTTTCTCTACTTTAGGCTTAAAAATATGCTCACAAAAATAATTAGTCCTCTAGTATGTTTTCCGATCGCGCAAACACATGAAAGTTTATAGAAAATCACCATTTTTGGCAATGAGATGCACTTGAAAAAATGTGTGTAACAGGCGTAAAGGGTTGACTTTTGTACCAGTTGTGCAGCTCTTAGCTTGTATGGATAATAATCATCATCCATGTCTACAATAATTATTATCTAAACAACCCAGAACTCACCACGTGGAGGTGGCTCCACTTCAAGCTCAACCCACACCCTTCTCATCCATCTAACCATTGAGCGCGAGACTTATTTACATCATTTGATACATTTTGTTAACATTATTTTACATTTTATTTACATAAAATTTAGTATTTACATAATTTGCACTTTGAATTTATTACATGGATCCTGTAGTTTTACCTAAATTGTGGCTCTGATGTAGCCATCTCTTGGCTGAGACCCACACACCAGATTTATTAGTGATGAGCTTCACACACCTTTCAACGGCTTGTCAGGCTTGTGTATGACATGGAAATCTTCTTCTCATATCTTAATCAGGGTCATCACCACTATGGATGAAGTTTGAGATTTCGTCATCAGGTACATCACGAAGGAGAGGAGGAGAGGAATCGTTTGTTTTAGTCCAATCAATCAATTTATTCATTTATTGGCAAGATACATTACAATGTGGTAAGAATCAACAGACATTTGTCAACTGCTTCTTCTCAAATTTTGATAAATAGTCCAGAGGTTATGTTGTTGATTCATCTTACTGAAATTGTTCATATCCAGATGCTTTGAAGTTTAAAAAGTGGGTGTGATGAGTTTTCTAACTGTTTTACCCATTGTTCGTGCCCCCTATCTTGCTTCTAAGACTTTTCGGAAGCCCAATCCTCGTATATGCTCCCTCTTATAAAATATAATTGAAATTAAGTTATTCTCGGGGTGAGCAATAAACGCATAATTATCTCTCTATCACTGGATTCACTGTCGCCTTCAAATTTTCAGACAACACCGAGTTGTTTCAATTATTCTGTACACATGAACTGGTCCATCTGTTTACTATACTTTATCTCGTACCCAACTGGCATGTAATAGGTATTAAGTGCTGAAAAGTGATACTTTAGTATTCGATTCCAGGGAGTAAAGTGCGACTTTAGATAGTAGGTGGAGGAAAAACGAATTTTATCAACTCCTTCAGAGCATCAGATAGATTCAATCTATCACAATCTTTGGGTTGAATTAATAACTGGAAGTTTGTCGCAACAATATAATTTTTGACCAATTGATCCACTGAATGATTTTAGACCCGTAGTTAATTACACCACTCTTTAACCCTGTATTTGTCACAGTACCATCACAACCTTCAATAGACTCTGCAACTCTTCACTCTGAACTCTTCACTCTTTCTGAAGAGTGCAGAGTAAACCTGTTCGACCAATATTTTAGGAACTCTTCAAATGAAAGCTATGATTTGCAGAGTTGCAGATTTTATTTGAACCTCACACATTAATTTGAAAATATTAGGCTAATCACACGGCTATACGTTGATAACCCATTATTAATGTTTAGTTGCTATAAAATCATCATCATCAAGCAAGTTTTCATGATGATGATGATTTGAGTAAAAACTAACAATGGACAAAACAAATTCAGATTGTGTTCGATTTAACCTGAACGCCTGCTCGAATCCAAAATCTCTCGTAACACAAAAGCTAGTTTAACCTTTCCTTATAAACTCTTCTGAATTTTTATTAGAAACTCTTCAATTGGAACTCTGCACTTCACTTTATCTCTGCAAAAGAAATAAATAATGAAGGAACAGAGTGCAGAGTGAAGAGTTGCAGAGTCTGTGGAGGAACAGGGCCTGGTTTTCTAACGCAATTCCCTATGATTCCACAAATTCCACAATGATTATACTGTATAATTCTAATAATTTCCCACGTGGTGAGTTGTTTAGATAATAATGATTTTAAACATACATTTGACAAGCTAAGAATTGCACAACTGATACAAAAGTCAACCCTTTACGCCTGTCACACACATTTTTTTCAAGTGCATCTCATTGCCAAAAAATGGTGATTTTCTATAAACTTTCATGTGTTTGCGCGATCGGAAAACATACTTCTAGAGGACTAATTATTTTTGTGAGCATATTTTTAAGCCTAAAGTAGAGAAAAATTGCTATAGCAATCGAAAAAATACCAAAATTAAAATTATATGATTTTTGGAAAAAATCGTATTTTTTCACTATTTTATGAAACTTTGGGTCATTTGCGCGATCGGAAGATGACCTCCGATTTGAATGAATTTTTTTTTGTTTTACTTGTATTTACCAATCGCAACTTTTCCGCACTATTAGAACTCCGAAATCGCAATTTGATTTTTTTCGATCCACCCTAATATACATAGGACACATATATACATAGGTAACAATATATATATATATATATATATATATATATATATATATATATATATATATATATATATATTAGGTAATGAGATGGTTTATATTCCTAAACAATGTTAATAATGTTATAATGTTAATGTTGATGATGTTAAGAGTTGAACTGGAATGTACAACTGAATGTAGAGAAAATTATTATACAATTTGTGCTCCTCCATTAATTCTAAAAAGTAATTTTAAACTCTCGAGCAAAATATGAAGTATAAATTACCAGCTGCTGAGTTAATTACTTGAAAGTCCTAATAAATGTTAGCATAAGTTCTTCTTCCTTGTAGACCTCTGGAATTTACTGAGTTCCCCGAGAAATGAAATATGGGATTTGAACAAAAATGGAAAAATGTAACTTAATACACTGTTCATTTCACGGGGGAATTGATAACGAATAGTTGGTATTCTTTGAGTTCACTACACTATCCTGCAATTAGTATTCCATTATTTCTATTTATATTCTAAATTTTCATTTTGCAGAAGATTTTGCTCATTTACTTGAGTTTTCAACTTGTGTGCGTGTAATGGTATTGAATATAGGGTATAGATATATGGTACCTATATACCGTATATAGGGTATATATTCAATGGTAATGGTGATGAATGAAACACTTTATATTATAAAGTTAATGGAATTATATTGTATAGGTACCGAGCCACTGGTAAAGCTGCGTTTACACTAATTCACTATGTAGAAAAACTTGGTATGTGTAACATTCATCAGAAGTTGTATAATTTTTTCTGGTAAAACGTGTTTATACTACAGCACAGTAACTGCTACAATACATTATCTTTCAGCAGATTTTATACCCGGTGGGGCAGAGTAATGAGCGATTTTGAACGTTGTGTAAAAAAACCAATCAGTTTTAGAATATTGTGTATATACCATCTCAAAATATATAAAAAAGCATTTAGGAATATGTAATGTTAACTTCCCTAAGTTTTAAAAATAACACCAGTAAGATGATGTCCATTCAGGCGTAGCCTATACATTCTTCCAAGCGAGCCGTTCACCGGACCTAACACCATGCGACTTTTTCTTGTGGGGTTACCTGAAAAGTAGAGTGTATCAGGATAACCAACTACAAACAGTTGAAGCACTGAAAGAACAGATCCGATGGAAGTGATTCAAATCCCACTGGCGATGCTGCAGGATGTGATGAACAACTTCAAGGCTCGCTTGGAAGAATGTGTACGCCAGAATGGACATCATCTTGCTGATGTTATTTTTAAAACTTAGGTAAGTTAACATTACATATCCATAAATACTTTTTTCATATATTTTAAGGTGGTAAATACACAATATTCAAAAACTGATTGTTTTTTTACACAGCCTTTTCGAAATCGCTCATTACTCTGCCCCACTCTGTATAACATTGCTACAAGGAAGGTGATCATGAGAAACGCTACCTGAGTAACATCAATTGAATAACTGAAAGTTATCGGCACTGCCAAGAGAAGACCCTTGCAATGAATAGATACGGCACTTATCACTAATCACACTGATAATCTTAAAATCAAAATAATTTCCGATTTCAGAAATATCATAATTATTTTCCATTAGTTGTTCTGATTACTAACGTTTCAACGTGTTTTTGTCTGATTCGATATATTTTTTATAAATGGAATGAATCGGAATAAGTTTTTGCTTATAATTTATCGAGAAACTATTTCAATACTGTATTATAACTGGTAGAACCTTTGTTTTTTATAGCTCATAATGAATTTTCTCAAGAGTCATGCATAAAATTTGACTGCATGTCGTCAATTGTAGTGTGGAAACAATAGCATAAAATTTCATTAATCAAAGAAAAATATGTAACTTATGTCAGAATGTAGCCTTCTAGAAACCTCACTTCTTCAATATCAATATTGATCCATTCAGGCCAACACGAAACCACGCATTATTTTTCGAAAATATTGTATCAGAACTGAGCATCCCAAGTGACTCTCGAGGAACAAAACAACGGAAAATATCACAGCTTGCAGCTGTCGCCCATGCATGACTTTGGTCACGTGGATGGAGGATGCAGCACCAGTGTTTTGAGACAATATTGATTCATCTTTTTTCTTTTTTTTTAGCTCCTTCGATTTCCCGATTCCACAGTGAACAGAAAAACGATGTTTCATACTCAAAATTGAATTGTGTAGGAAGAGCAGAGAGAGAATGGAGAGTGGATTGAGAGAGACCTCAGAGAGAATGGTGGGAGAGTACCGGGAGCGGAATAATATAAGATGGCCAACTATGACTACGAGAAACTAGATAAGTAAAACCTGTCTAGAAACGGAACGCGACCGGACTGAAAAAACTTTTCCGTTTTAGCAGGTTTCCGGCTTACAAAGGTACCTTTATATAAAATTCCTTGGGACCAGAAAAACCATTCCGTCTCAACAGGTTTCCGTCTTACACAGGGTACGCCTTAGACAGGTTCTGTCTAAGACTGTATATGATTACGAGTAGTTATATCTAGAATGTTTCTGCAAGAAACCAATGCGCACAATTTTTTAGTCCTGGAACTAACAGTCCTGAGTTTATTTAAGCTGGAATCTTATAAATATGCGGAAAATTTATTTTAAGCCATTACTAAGATCTCTAGGGCCAATTGCACGGAAGCCGAATCATTTTAACCACCGTAAGATGGCATCATCTCAATAGGTATTTATTCGCATTGATAGATGACGCCGACAAAATTTAAGTAGCTTTTCGTGCAACTGACCGATTTATTCAAATGCTATATGAACGATTTCTTCTAATGCTGTATCTTGGAGCTTCGTAACATTGATCAACGTGAGTTCAATGCTTTTTGGCCACTAGACGCAGAGCAGAGTGTGCCGCCCATAGTGGAACATATGGGCCTGAAAAAACATATAGAAATATACTATATCAGATATAATAAATTCACTGTTGTTGGGCAATTTTGTTTTAACTAAATTTGTAAAATGCATTTATATCAACAAAATGTACTACATATAATAATTATTCTACTTAATCTACGAGTATCTCTTATACTATACATTCAACTTCAATTTTCAAAATCAATAACCTAGTTGTATTGTATCCTGGTTCAAAAACATTAAAATTAGAGCGTGCGCAGACGAGCAACTGAAAGTTCGCTCGAAGTGATGGGTGGAATGACCCTGATCGGTTTGGGCACTGAAGGATCGGTTTGGAGACTTGCTCTCCAATCTTTTCAAAAGTCTTCGTAGTTTATTTTCTGACTACAAAATATTCTTATTGACAATTAATTTTTTCAATGTTTCTTTCAGACGGTGCTGATTTACCTGATGGTTCGTGCTTTCGCCGTGTTATCTCAAGATCAGAAAGTAAGAGCTACCTCAACTCTCGGACCGCTGCTATAAGACCAGCAAAGGTAAAGTTGGGTATTGTTATTTTAAGTTTTGTTTATTCATGTTTTACTTTCTGTGAAGTTGTGCTTACAGTTGGAATATTTACAAATATGGTCTAATAATCATTACTAAATAGTGATGCATTTATTCTGAACTGTAATGAATAAAAAATAATATTGGTAATGCAGAACTGTTCACGTCTATAACAAACTAAAAGATTCCTGCTTCTATAGGTTTTTAGTTCGCTTTTCCACTTGTATGTCAACTTTGTACCATACACGAACACTATCAATCTATGCTATCGGTTTGTGTTATATTTTCAATAACCAGAATGCAGATACAGATTTACCTACAAAATTAATACTACATAATATTATTCATTATCAAGGATGAGTACGAGGAAAAGTTTGAAAAAGGCCCTGGATAATAATTTCATCCGATTCAGGCCATAAATCACACAATACGGAACAAGTTATGTGAAATAATTGTAATGTGGAAATATTTTTATAACAGCCTCATCTAGAAACTTCAAAACAAGTTGATTTCCATCAGCAGGTAATCTATATGTTGTAATCTTGTATCTTCGATATTAGAATTGAAGTTCAAATTGCGTTTATCGATCTACGAATTTGTATCCTAACGGTACAGAGGGCAATGGAAAAATGATTGGACGATTGTATCTTAAAATGTGAGTTTAAATGCTTCCATATTTTTGGCTGTATGTATAAACTGTGGTTAATATAAAATGAGAATAAAAATTGTAAATGGATAGAATGCTCTATAAAACTCCAGTTGTAAATAATTAGAGAGCCCCATCGAAGCCCATTAAAAACCTTATTAGACCGAAGTGTATAGCTCATGAAAGCTCCTAGCATACCCAATTTGAAATGAACTTTCACCAGACCAAGTTTGTTCAGGTAGAGAGAGGTTTCTGAGGTCAAGAAGTGGCAAATTACTCCCACTGAAGGACATGGATTAAGGGAATGAGAGCTATTGCGAGTTGTTCAAATGGGTCGATGTCTGAGAATCCTGAATCCTGGATCCTAGGTGGTATTGATTTGATCAACATTGATTCATTGAATCAATACACATACATGATAGGTAGTGCTTTCTTAATTCCTTGCTGCTATCACAGTTGAAAAAACTGTTTAGTTCAGAAATAATCAAAATTACAAATGATGTTCAGAAAATGGATAAGAATTTCAATTATTTACTGAACGAAATTCCTAATTCATAATGCTATAGATAGATACTCTGAAGACTTACGCTACTGTGAATATTGACAACAGAATAATTAGGAATTTCGTTCAATGAATTATTATGATTTAAAAAGCAATTGAATAGTTGCAATATCCCATCTTCATATCTTGATAATGAATATGAGTTTTCAGAAATTGAAAAATGGCTTTCACTTGAAACATGGAGAATCTTTTTCATGTATAGCCTAATCGTACTCCAAATTTTAATTTATATTAATAAATTAATAATTTTGCTCTCTCAATATTTTTTTATTTCATGAACTCAGTGTAGAATAGCATTATCATTGAAAGTTATCGTAATTAGGAAAATCAATATTATCGGTCAATATTTATAAATAATCTTTCAATATTCATCAGTAGTTTTATTCTGAATCAGGATTTTGAACTCTTTGACTACATGAGGGTAGTTTTGTTCATCTACTCAAATTATTAATACAAGGTTGTTGATCTCAAACCAAAACTTGACTAGACTCTACCTAGTTGAGCATACTTGATTTGATATTCTCGACGTGCAAAATATGAACTTGATTTTAGTATGAACTATAAAAATGATGTTTGTTCACATGGTTTACTCGCTCAATGTCGTAAAACACTAGGAGCAGATTCACTCACATAAGTATGAAAATATGAAAACTAATAAAAGAAATACCAACCAACCGTTAGTACAAGATGTTAGAGTCTTCAGAGGGTGTGATATATACAGTGACCACTATCTCTTGATTGGAAAGATTTTAATCTTGAAAAAATGGAGGACAATGAGAAAACTTCAAATACAGAGAGATGAAGTCTTCAAAATAAATCTTCTACAAGACAGAAGCATTTGCCATCTCTATCAAAAAAGATTACAAGAGAGCCTTTCGATAATTCCAACATCAGAGGATATTGATGATGAATGGTGTAATATAAAGTCATCCATACAGAAAGCTGCAGCAGAAGCACTTGGAAAGAGAGCAAAGACAAGAAGCAAAAGGCGCTTGCGAATCTGGAGTCCAGAGATAAAAGAAGCCATCTCACAAAAGCAAAAGTCTTACCTCCTTTATTTGCAGACAAAGACAGCAGTAAATAAAGAAAGTTACATGAGGAAAAGAAATTACGCCAAAAAAATTGTGAGAGAAGCTCAACAAAATTCATGGGATAACTTTATAAGTGTCATAGAAAATGATATTCATGGCAGACAACAGTGTGCCTACAAGATTATGAGGTCCTTGAATAGAGTAGAGAAAGACAATGCTTCATTAGATTTAATATCAGATTCTGAATGGAAGCAACACTATAAGAACCTATGGTACTCTGAAAAGGCTGTAGTTAATGATGATGTATGCTGCATGAATCCACATGACACTTCTTCAGTAGACCCTATAACAATGGACGAATTGAAAAATGTGCTACAAAACATCAAAAACAGAAAAGCAGCAGGAATTGATGGCCTGAATGGGGAGCTGTTCAAATATGGTGGTCTCTTTTTAGAGTTAAGGCTCTTACACCTGTTAAATGAATGTTGGAAGGAACATCGTATTCCAGAAGAATGGAACAAGGCAGAGGTTATTTCCCTTTTTAAGAAAGGGAAGCGTAGTGAATGCAAGAACTATCGAGGCATTAGTCTGCTGAATTCTGGTTACAAAATATACTCCAAAATTTTAAATAATCGGGTGAGGAACATTGCAGAGGCTATCTTAAATGAGGAGCAGAACGGTTTCAGAAAAGGCCGCTCGTGCTCTGATAATATTTTTTCTGTAAAAAGATTAATAGAGAAGAGACGAGAATTCAATCTGGAAACTCATATGGCCTTTATAGATTTTGAAAAAGCTTTTGATAAATTGGATCGGAATAAGCTCTGGATGATTCTGTTGGAGAAAGGATACCCACCTCATCTGGTTACGGCAATAAAAAGTTTATACAAGAATACACAAATAGTGATAAATACAGGCAAGAACAGACTTAATGAAATGACTATAAACCAAGGAGTTAGACAAGGGTGTAGTTTATCACCTGCTTTATTTAACATCTATATCGACCACATTTTCACACAATGGAAAAGTAAAATAGATTTTGGAATTAGGATAAATGAGGACAACTGCCTAAATGCACTATTATTTGCGGATGATTTGTGGGTTGTACAAGAAAATGAAGATAAGCTCCAGAAATCAATATATATTTTAAATCAATTATGCAAGATCTACAATTTGAAAATCTCTTTGAACAAATCCAAAACAATGGCATTCACTGGAAAGTTTCCTACCAGATCTAAAATAGTAGTTGACGATTTTATATTGGAACAGGTGTCAGAATATAACTACCTTGGATGTCACATCAGTTTCAAGGAGGATGTAGACATTGAAAAGAAAGTAGGAAAGTTCCAATCAATATGTGGAACGATCAGCAGAACCTTAAGTAAGAAAGCGAGGAAAGAAACACTCATGAAATTTTACAAAGTAATGGCTGCCCCAGTACTCCTATATGGAAGCGAATCGTGGATCACCACAAAACCACTGGAAAGTAGATTACAGGCGGCAGAAATGAGGTTCCTACGCAAAGTGAAGGGATGCGATCGTCGAGACCAAATAAGAAATGACGATATAAGAACAGAACTAAATGTATACAGTATGAATAAGAAGGTCTCAGAATATCGTCAACAATGGAGGGAACATATTCAGAGAATGCCGGCAGGAAGAATACCTCTAGAAATTTTAAACTACCAACCTGAAGGCAGGCGGGATATTGGTAGGCCACGGAAAAGATGGCAGTAAGGGAAATATCGTGAGTCGGAACAGGCAAGGTGCCTAATCCTTGAATGTAAGAAGAAGAAGAAGACCAACCAACCGTGAAATTTTATGGTGAGTTGTTGGCAGCTTTTGTCAACATAAAACTAGAACTGGAAAATGAGTGTAGCTGCCATCAGATTGCCTGCCAATTACATTTCTTGATGATGATTGACACTCCAATCAGCAGTTTCCTGCGCGGCTCCAACAGCCAATCCCTTTTTCTCCCGCCACAATCAATGCTCTCTCGAAATGCGGTAGGCTATATTATTTTATACATTTTTCTCGTTTCTCGATCATGAGTCTCGTATATTTATTTTACAACACTACTATATTTCTGGGACCTGTATGATAAAACGTACCGTAGAAGTCAAGAAATAATGGCGATCTCACACTAAACAGACAGAACAGCGCTAGTAACTCAAATGTGAAAAAATTTAGTTCATAAAAATTATTTAAAAATTTTTTTATCCAATACGGTATTTGTAAATATTTTCAATTGATCATTGTAAACTCAGCTCTAATTTTTAACTTAACTCTATCAACCATTTAAGATTTGAAATTTATTATTTACTTTCTTAACGTTTTGTAGTGTGAATTATAAATTGTGTTGGATATAACCTAACTTTGAAAGTTTATTTTCAGTTCGCCATTCTACCCGTGTTTCTTGACTTCCAAGTTTTATGAAAAGGGCCCCTACTCCTGCCCTCATGATCCATTTGTCCAGAATTTAGCAAAATGTTTCATAATGATGGACCTATTTTTAACCTATTAGTTCATCATATTTCTCAAATTATTGGGGAACTTCAGTGAGGCAGAACATCCTAGAGGGTCTCTCCGCCAAAAAACCATACGATAATAAGAATAATAATCAATATTTTAGAATTTTTTCTATTCATAAGTCCTCTGTGTTGTAAGTTCTAGACTACTATATATTATATGAATGGGTGAACAAATATAAATTAAAATGGATTATACAAATAAATGGACAGTATTCTGTATAAGTGAAATAGGGGATTTCATAAAGAGAAACTAACTAGGCTAGTAGAACTACTGCTGAACAATTTATTTGGAAAGATTTTTAGAAATCTTGATATTCGTGTTCGTGCATGGGAAGGTGATGTTTGAGCGAAGTCTTGATCAAACTTGTTTATGAGAAGACAATACAATAATTTTTTATTAGAGACAATTTGCTATCCAGGTTTGATCCATACTTCACTCACAAGAACAGATGATTCAATGGATAAATGGAGGAACACACTATTGACAAAAAGCATTCTACCAATGATTTACATATTAATGAACTTTAAAAGACTACGCAGGGCGCATCCTACTTTCACCTCAAGAAGAATTATGCACCATTGTTCAGAATTCAGTTTGTAGTTGAAATACCAACTGAATAGAAATAGTAAATTATTGGCAACTTCACCAACAGGTGTTTGCATGCAATAATCATGGATACCAGATGTTACAGGTGTCACATTTTTCATGATGAGCTATTCGTATGAGAACTGTTTTGTTATGGCAAAGGAGCTTGAGTCATGAACTTTGATTATGTCTCAAACTCTTTACATAAAGAGTATATGTAATTAAAAAAAAAAGTATTACTCTGGATTAACATTAACAATTTATACCTTTTCTGCAAATACAGAGCCTCCCACCAAGGTCTATACGGACATGACATCTCCGACAAAAAATGTCCTGTAAACTTTCGTCCTTTCGACTCTCGTTTGCGAGATATGAATAGATTATATCGATTATTCGATATTTCTGAAATACGTCTACTTGAGCCGTGGGCCCACGCAGCAACTGCTATCTGACTTCAGTCAGCAACCCAGCGTTGCCAGATACCATTGACTGATAGGTTAGAATCCGTTGGATTACCCGATTACCCGAGAAACAGCCAAATGTCATCTGACAAGTGGCAACGCTATGAGTTGCTGACTAAAGTCAGATAGCAGTTGCTCCGTCACTCCGTGAGCTCTCGGCCTAACTGTCATTTTACACTCAATAACTCCAGACCCACTTATCGAAATTTAAAAAAGGCCATTAAAAACAGAAAATTGTACATTGATTTAGGGTGCTTTACATGTAAAAATTGATCATTGAGCGTTCTCTCTCAAAAGGCCTGTGTCCAAGGTCAAATTCCACCCAATAAAAGTGCTTTCAATTTGATTCACAAGACGATTTAATAAAGACGATTTAATAAATTATGATACAATGAGATCTAAGACGTTTCAAGAAGTTTTAATAGGTAGCCGCCATTAACTTTCGATGAATTTGTGGTTCAAAGCTAAAGTTAAAGCGTATCATAGTTTTCTATAATGACTTTATTGTAATTTATCCATATAATAAAATTGATAATTGCTGTTTGCCAACAAGATGTATGTTTTGGCAACAAGAAATGATAAGTTTTATAAAATAGCCAGGTTGGTTGAAATAAGTATCTTTCAATAATGCTTGATCATTAGTAGAATAAACCGATACTATTGAATAGGTTAAATCCAAGGACCCGATATGGTATTGTGTTCAAAAATGAAATGAATTACTTTTTAATTTTTCACTGTGTAACCTCGTGTTCTGAAGATGGACAAACAACAGTCTGAAATAGCTATCAACACTAATAAATCTTTCTTTACGCGCACTGACTTGTTTCCGTGAACAGAGTATAGTGAGTTCTAGTATGCGTATGCTCTGGGCTCTAGGATACAGGGAACTTTGATTGGTCACAAAAACTCCTTCAGCTAAAACTCGTTTACCTCAACGAATGTGACGTAAAAAGCCTAGGTTACAGTTACCTATATTTTGCTTGTAACTTTTTTTTAGATACAACCCACAATGTTCAAAATCATTACGTTTTACGTTTTCTTACGTTTTCTTGGACTAGAGTGAAAACTGAGGGATCATTAATACTGAACCAGCTCATCAACCCTGTTTAGGCCGGTTTCCAGAACTCATCATTTCCATTCATGAAAGATCACAAAGAAAATGATTTCGTCTTGAGAAGTGGAAGTTGAGCATCTCATTCCAGCTTCTTATCGAAGCTATAGAAAAGAATTCTCATTTCATGAGCCTGCAGCAGGATAGAACTCAAGAATTGACAGAATAATGCTTACAAGAAAGATTCCTCAGATATGAGTCTTCTATTGACAAGTAAGCGCACTCTAGTCTAAAAATATACGAAATCATAAATTTCAAAAGTATTAATAATAAGCAAGGATTAAAAAGAAGTTGACTTGTTAATTATCCATGGAAATTAAAAATATGATAACGACGATTATTATTATCTGGGAATAATCATCAGGAAGTAACGCTCGAGGAAATTAAAGGGATATGAATGTTATTTAGTTGGATTATTATTTTGGTATGGGTGTTACGTTTGCAAAGTAATTAAGATAATCCCACAATATTATTGTATTAAGAATGAGATTAATTCATTACATTACCAAGGACAGGCGGTAATTACAGTGCGCACTTGTCTGTGCGCATTAGTCTGGGCACTTGGCCAGAACCGGTCGAGCTATGGTGTGTTGTGAGGGGGGTAGCGCGGGTACTTTTTTGAGAATATTGGGCTACTGTACGCAACGATCAGCTGAGAGCATGATCACCTTAGGGTGGGTTTAAAGTAGCAGGCAATGTTTAGCAGTTGCAGTTAGTAGCAGCCAGTTGTCAAGTACCCAGACTAATTGCGCGTAGCCTACTGTACTACGGGAGAGAGAAGTTTTTAAAATCCTGATAACAGAGTCGAATAATCTATTAAGGACTATACAGTATACAGTCACAATACAGATATATTTTCTTTCTTATCACGATCAGATAAAATGTTTATTATTGATTGAATTTCACTGGGATCTGGAGAAAGTTTTGATCTAGAAGCCTTTTCAATGCAAAAAATGCAATTTGAAAGGAATTGTAACCCCTGATGCTATAAAGAAGTAAATTTACATTGATAGGATCAAGTTAATAGGATATTATTTAATACAAAATGAAATTGATTAATTCATGTCCTGATAGGTAGGCATATGTGCACGTTCGTTTCAAAATTGGACAATTTTGAAAGGATATGAATGCACTACTCAACAGTGAATCTCGTTTCTAATAATCCAAGAATATAATAATTCATTTGAATTGATTATTCAAAGCAGGGTGTAATTATACAATCTGAGATCAAAAACTATAACATTTTAAATTCTATTTCTACCAAAAAGCAGTTGGATATACCAGCAAGCAATATTGAATGGCCTTTGTGAGTAACTAAATCATTTAAAACCAAATTCAATGCATGAATCTTTTATGCAAAAACGTTTTGATTGCTTTTTTGTATATTGAAGTATCCTATCCTATGTACACGAATTCAAAGTTTTCTAAAAGAGGTTTGGAGCGGGACCCTTCGCAAGCTTCAGTTTATTGGAAAATTTCGCTTGTAAAGTGCTCTCGAATAATCTATTCTTTTATACACGATCTACTCCCAGTGTAAACCTCTTTTGCAATTTAAACATAATGGCTGAGTGGATCCCATTTTATCTTTGCCTCTTTCAGAGCCGTGTTTAGAGTCAGAGGTCCGGCTACTTGAATCCTGAATCGCTTCTATAAGGGTGGAATATCTCTGGAATTCTAATTTGAAACTGGACCATATCACTTCCTGAATGCAAATAGAATTCTTTGTGATAGGATAGGCCTTTAGTCGAAACGTTGTGTGAGGCAGCAGTTTTTTTTATCGAACATAGTTTACATTCTACTCCAATTAGCATAGGCGTCGCGCCGGGAGGGGGGGGCACAGGGGGGCACGTGGTCCCCCCCCCCAACATCTTGTAGAAAAATGCTTATAAAATAAATATCTGGAGGTACTTAATTGTTTCAGTTTTGGCCTACACAAAATGATTTCTGAGCTTTTTATTGAGTAGTAATATACAAATGTATAATATACTGTATAAAAATTCATAGCCAACGCTACGCCTATGCCAACTAGTATTACATATCCTCCTATTTTTTTCCCTAGAGAAATATTGGCTTTTCATTCAGCTATAAGTTGATCATTATTTTATGGGCATCATCTTCTTTGTTGACCACATTGAGTTTGGTTTGAATCGTGAATAACAGATTTATAACAAATCGTTATAACCAACGACAACATAGTTGTTTTGTTACACTTTTGTTACGCGAGTCACATTGGTTATAATACAGTGAGTGAATCGCTTACTTTGCAGTTGGTAGATTTTGGGGAAAGTCTGAGAAGTTGACGCTGGTCTGGGCTTGTAGAGTGGATGTGGAAAAAGCGAAAAGCCAGCTCTCGAGCTTAGCAGGAAAGAGAACGCCTGAGGCAAGCAACGAACAGAACATATATCTATTGTTTGACGTCGGCCGTTTTGCTGACATTATTCTTCAATTTTGCTACTGGATTTATGGCTCAGATGTTTTCCAGAGATTTGAATTCGTGTTCGTTGCCTGGGGGACAACGTGCTTCCGAAATCACTGTGAATAACGGCCAACAAATCGACAAGAAAAAGTATTAATCTCAATTTCGGAACATTCGCTACAGCGATCATGACGTTCCGAGTCTTTCAACTGAAATTCGCAGTGACTCCTCCGGGGAGAATTGTTCTGATAATGCGCGAGAAATAAATATAATAACTGAGAATGCTATTTTAAAATAATGATGACCTCTTGACTAGAACAGTTAGGCCTAAATTTTAACCGGAATTCATATTCAACATTTGAACGGAGATTTGTATCCGTTCAAACTTAAGTTTGTACTTGATTAACTTGATTTTGAAGTTGTTATCCGCTAATACATGATTGTGTACAAGTGAAATATCTTCTGTCTATATTATTTTTCTACTTCTTCTTCTTTTTCTTCTTTCTTTTCTCCCTATATTCCTTTCCTTCTTGCTTCAGGTATTTGCCTATTCAGACTCACATTTAATAATATTTACCTTTTTGTTCCTCAATCAAACTTTCCCTACCCTAGAAAAGTGAGTTACTCTATTTCAATGAGTTTTCACTTACCTTAGGGCTTTTTCTATAATTTTCAAAAAATTCTATTAAATAGAATACTTCTGAAATTCTAATAAATAGAAGCTTCTGAAATTTACTCGTATCATTGACTTACTTAACGTATAATCTATGTTAAGATACATAAATTCCAGATAGTAAACATCAATTCAATAATTTAAATACTAGGTTTCAAGTGAGATAATGATAGATAGTTTTTAGTGATTACTGGCTCGTTGCAATAAATGAAAATAAATGTTAATTTTAATACCATGATGCCTCTAATGTACTCAAGTACCCTTTATATGAATAAATTAATAATAGCTCCTACTTTATATCTAAGATTTCAGAAATAACATTGATAATTTGTTGACTAAAATGTGTAAATAGAGAATATGAAATGTGCTGCATTTTTCCTCAATTCGAAGCCAACAGTATTTGTCGAGATTGTTAGTTTCTTCAACGGTTGGGGACTCGACAGGACTCTTTGACAGAATATTCACGAATTCACTTGCATATTGGATCAAGTAGTCCATAAAACAAGAACATCTTGAGTGATGGCGAGTAAAATATTTTGTAGCTCGTAAAACTCTTCCTGACTTTGACAGTACGACTAAACAATTTATTTCTTATTCAAGAAGCGATTCAAGTCTTGCCTACATTAAAGGTCAGTCTGAAACTTCATGCTATAAAGTGCGTTCAATCCAGCTCCACGGTAAATCCCATAAAGTCACAGAATATATTTTCGTATGTATCTGGTCATGCAATCTTTTACTATGGATTCATTGAACACATTTAAATCCTTCAGTCTTCTAACCCCAATGCCCAGCCTGAAACTCTGTGGCATTCAACCCGACATGGGAGTCAATAGCCATAGAACAGTTCAGTACACTTTATAGCAGGAACAAAATACATGAAACAAAAATATTCGTGAGGACAAAAGTTTGGTTTGAATCCTCCATGTCCTTATCCTTGCGGTCCTAAAAAAAGGTAAAGGAAATTCAATTCCTACCAATAAGGAAATTCAATTCCAATAGGCCTAAATTTTGAAACCATTCTGAAGTGAATGCAGACAAGTAATCTATCAGAAACATTATAATTTGTGTCTGGATCAATTACCTAGAATCAATAGTTACTGAGTGTCAGAGTATTATGACTATTCTATACTAGCCGAGGTGGAACCTACCCGTATGGGTCTCCTCACCGATGAAAAAAAGCCGTACGAAAAAACAATGACTATTCTGTTGTCTCATGCAAAACAATGATAACTATTTTATAAATAAACATTTTTCAATCTTCCCTATCATGATTGCGTGCCTTAATTCCATTCCATGTATATTTATGATTTGAATCAATAACATACTACTCGAGATGGACAGACGCTAAGCTTGAAATGGGTACTTTGCTGAGTGACACAAGTGCTGGGGTAAAGTAAACGAGCTGAACAAGAGAATTGATTTAGCGAAGAGATGGTTGTTTTGAATCCGGGTGCCATAGAGCAAAGTGAAATGGAGTCGGTGTGAGTGCTGACATGGATTGGATCAGCGCTGAGCGCTGACTGAATCTGTTCGCTCGTACTGCGATATGCAAATTTCTTTGTGGCCCAGCCACGGTTGATGCGGTGCGGTGGCTTACCGGTCGGAAAAGTGGCATCTCCCGAAAACCAGCTCACGCGGGGCTATCGCAGTCCATTGTGTCTCCACCCGAACCCGAATCCGGCTCAGTGAAATATGGGAACAGGTTGCAATGGCGGCAGCGGCGCTCTGTCCACCGAATTATCGGATTGCCACCGTATTGTTCTTCCAGACCGAGTTACAGTCATCTCTAACGTCCAAACTCCCATCCGATATTATTTGCGAACGCATTCAAGTATTCCAAATGTTGCCAGCTGGAATGAAAGGTAACAAAGAGCGTTCTTTTGTAGCTGATTTAAAAGCCGTCGACTGGATGCTTTCCTCTTCTATTGAATTAAGTTTGGCGCTCAACACTCATACCAAATTCTGAGGTTTCTCATTTCAAGAGGAAACTGGAATTAATCGAATTCTCTGTAACGAGATAAGTGCTTGCCACACTGGAACTTTTTTCAACGCCATATCTATATATCCATTCAAGTATACCTTGATGAACAATCAGCGTTTAGCTGTGAAAACAATCCTCATTCTTCATTTTTCCAGTATAATCTTGCTGTAAGTAGAAAAAATGGAGAACCCATTTCAGGATTACAAACAAAAATTATATTGAAATTAATTATACTGATGTTCGGTTTTTCAGTCGTTCAATAAACTTATTGAAATCAATAACTTTTTTTTGCATTTGGAAACACATGGTTATTGATTCAATAGTGCTATTGGATCCATAAACTGTCTATTGAGCGACTGAAAAACCGGGCATGAGAAGCATAAGCAAACGTTTAGAAATGGGAAAGTTTGTTAGATGATTAGAATAATAAACGGGTTCAATCAATATGAGTGACAATTATCATACTATAAATAATAGATTATAGAGCTAAATTTATAGCTCTCTTATTATATTCTTTTCAGAGAAAGGAAAAACACAGTAAGTAGGAGCATAATCATCCTGGATTATTCATTCTAGTCGATTCACATGTATTGTGAATCTATTAGTCTGTTCTATCTATTAAATTTCTATCTATTAGTTATTATTCTAAAGTTCTATCTATTAGTCTGTTCTATCTATTGAATTGATCAGTCTGTTCTATCTATTAAATTTTAAAATTATTTGAAATGAAGTTTTGTTCAGCTAAGAGCTCGGGGAACAGAGGATCTTCAATCACCACCCTCGATTCAATCAATCTAATTCATCCTCCATTCAGAGGGAATATTATCATATTCAATTAAAAATAATTTTCTAAAAATCTTAGCACCAGAATAGAATTCGGTTGTTTAATAGTGTTATGGAGTGAAATTTTATGATTTCCTCGTTTATGCAATTAGGTGAAGCTCACGCCTCTCAGTGCCGTTACTGAAATTAAACGACGGTTCGAAAGTTTCCTCTTCACTGTACTCTAATAGAATAAGCATGAAATATGATGTACGAACTCGATTAGAGATAACTAGAGAACATTTCGCTGTAGTGGTGCAGTGCAAACCCATCACGCTCTAATATTCTCTGTTACATCATCCGACTAGACTGTGCTAGCAGCTCGCGTTTAAATCAAAGTGAAGCCTATACTACCTACCTCAACTTCACTCATTACTTCACAAGTTTGATTAACATCTGCTCTGGTTTGGATCGTTGGAATAGCTATCAAATCATGGACTCTTCCAATCAATGTCTACAGCTGAACCACAGATTTCAATAGAAATTATTCTATTCATCCTGCATTACAAGAGCTGAAACAATAGTGATTGTAAGTAGGAATATAATTTGAAACCTGAATTGTTTTTGATACTACTGAAGCAATTGATAAAATGGGTTGGATGAATGTGTGACAGTTCAATCAAGAAAAGATAGTGCTTGTATAGTAATGAAATATTATGATTCCGACACAGTGTCTGGTGAGATGTTGTGATATCTAAACTGAGGGTGCGTTCATGTCGGAGCTGTGATAAGCGATACCAGCTATGATACTAGCAGCGTGTAGATAATATTGACTTTTAATATTGTTATATTGACTAATATATTAATAATATATTGTTATATTGTTAATATTTAATATATTAATATTGTGCTTTTCAATAAGCCTGTTTATGTCAGAGCTGCGATGTTAATTGCATTTGAGCAATCGACCATCGATGAAAGCGTTGCTAGTATCACAATTTGGGTTCGCTTATCACAGCTCCGACATGAACGCACCCTTAAACAAGTGATAATCAACTATATATTAGTGTTTTCATTGTTGTATGATAGCTTCCAATTTTGTGATGGGCTCTGATAATGTCACACAATATTTGTTAATTAGGAATTTCGTTCAATTAATTATTATGATTTAAAAGCAATTGAATAGTTGCAATATCCCATTTCCTTCTATCTTCTATTCACACAATATTTGTTTATTTCTTCTTCAATTGCTTGAAACTCTTGACTCTTGGTGTGCTTTGATCATCATGAAATCTCAATAACTATCAGCTTCGTACCACCGGATCAAATTTTAGCCAAAATTACGGTTCTCTTTTATCTCAAACAAGAAGTTGGGAACCTAAAAGAAGAGTGGATGAAAGAGAGTTCTGAGGAATATCAATTTCACAGTGTTTTCAACCCGTTTCATATTACATATTCAGCTGTTAATTATTTGTGTTCTGGAAAAGCCAACTTTTCCGTAATGGAAACGCTGACTAGACAACTCATATTTATCTGAGCAGTGTGTATAATGCCGCAGCCATTATTCTAGTAAATATCTTTTATAGTCGTAAAAATTTATCACATCATTTTGCCTGGTTAATTTTCGCCAACGATGGCATCACTGTTTATAATGAACGACGAGCTATTTGCAGCAACAAGCTTGATGAGATGCTCCCTCTGCAACTAATACCTAACCGCACTTTCTCCGTTACCCGGCGCCACATTTGTGTATTTTCACCATTCACCGCAACTTCATCATCGTTACCTGGCAAATGTGTCCTAGTAGAATACCGCATTTGTTTTAATCGAGAAACTTCGAATGTGTTTCAATTTTCCTGTTTTGTCCCGCTTGTAACTATTCCCAACTGTTTGAGTTATTCTCATTGAGTCCACACTGTCATCTGGAATTAATGTGTCTTCTAGTTCCATCAAGGTTAAGAGGACTCTCTAGGCCTAACTTCACCTGATAAAGGATACTCATCAACATTCTAGATAATATTGCAGTTGATGAATGGTTTCTGAAAATGAAAAATAAACTTGTGAAGCTGATTCCTTACTCATCGATCATACTCATCATCTACCTGAAGTTCCAGTCTCTCTCGCTCTCATTGATTTTCCCCCTGTGTCCTCCCACAATGTTCAATCCGCAAGGGTTTTGTGAATACTTCTTATCAAAAAATGGATTGATTTACTTTTCATTATTATTTAATAATAATATGTCCTACCATTATTTATTTCAACTTGAAAATGGAGGACAATTAGATCAATATTAGAAAATACTCTTTTGAGATTAATTATTGAAATTCTTGCCTATCGTCACAGCTATAGGCTATTGGAAGCAATACACTCCTCGCTAAGTAATGCTTTTGTAATGAAATCACAATATTTTTATTTACTATTTTTAAGAATGTATTTTGAGAAAAAATGATAGACTAATCAATTTTATCGCTTTATTCTCTAACAGTCTTCCTCAGATACAGATAAAGCTTTCCAGAATTTAAATTGTGGGAGCTTAATTGAGAAATTTAACTATGCCATTGATTGAAATATGTTGATCTTAAATCGTTCTCACTCCTAATCCTAATTTCAACTCGATTTAAAACCAAAATTTTATGCTCAAATAAAATGCATCTTATGTGGCTTTTGAATACATAATAATATTTGTATGATTAATAATAGTTCAGTTCTTAGGGAAGCGGTTGGTCCCAGTGGCAAAGGCGAGTCTGATCGGTGAGATTAGATAAGAGAGCGCCTACCACTACCGTTGTAACGGTGACCGGCTCCTCTAAATACAAAAATTTATGAGCTTCAAAATCGCTTCCTGGTGGTTCGGAACCCACCTAAAGCTGTAGGTCCATTCATCTCTCATCATCCTTCCCATTACCCACGCACAAGCTTAGAGCTTATGTGGGCATCATCCCTAGCAAAAAATAGTTCAATTCAATCAATTAATTTGAAAGGGCTCATTTCAGATTCATGTCAGTTTAATCTTGTAGCGAAAAATTGAGTTTTATATTCCACCAGAAAATCCAAGTATTTTTAATTTTCCAAATGTTGAATTAATCATCAATAATTCAATTTCCCCATGAAACTACTTCGCATCACTTTTACTGGCTTTCGGCTCTTTTTCAGTTTCCATAAATCATTCATTAAATGTCATGTTATCTATTGGATAAAGACCTCCCAGGAATAAATCACTTATGAAAATCTATGGAACTTGGAGCTGTCCATGTCATGAATATAGCCTACGGAGTTCCAATATCGTCGATAAGATGAAACCATTGAAACTTTGAGAGAACGAATTAGCGGGATTGTACGGGTGGGAGTACCGAGTAAGGAGAGCATCGCTGCGAATGAAATATCTTCCTGTTGGAACTTCAGAGCAATGACAGTACAGGCTCATCGGCTCATTTCCGTAGCAAGGCAGCGATTCTGCTCTTTTGTTTCAAATTGAGAGCGAT
Organism: Laodelphax striatellus; assembly: GCA_017141395.1. NCBI lineage: Eukaryota > Metazoa > Arthropoda > Insecta > Hemiptera > Delphacidae > Laodelphax > Laodelphax striatellus. Next base: position 25,411,642 of record CM029532.1, on the reverse strand, counting down.
AGAAAGGCCCTTGAAGCTGCACGGATGAAGATGTATTCGCGAATTATCGGAGATTTATCGAATTTCATAGCACTTGAACGAATTTCTTGTAGGTCACCCTTTCCACTTATTCCACCCATCTCAATGGAGGCTCTCTCTTCTTTTCCTCTGAAACCTCGAAAGATAGATTGCTATGGAGCGATAAAAAGAACATTTTCTCCAGCATTACTTATACCTTCACGATTCTCAGCTCGACTATTCTTTCTCCAGCTCCTCTTTCAACTTCACCTACATTTCTTGTTCTCAGACAAATTGAAATCTGGATTAGAGGTGAGTCTTAGGCAATGACGAAAAGTTGCTTTATTGTGAATGTGATGTCTTAGAATTCGTGTACTGTGTCTCCATTCTAGCGAATCAATCTCCTATCACATCTCAATTACATTCTTGTAAATTGTTTTGAACATTATTAGAAGTGTATCATAAGAGCATATTGTGCAAGAGCGAGTATTTTAACACCAGAGAATTCATTTATTTTAATTCCACATATTTTAAAGTCGTTGTGATCAGGCTACATTTTTGCTCTTTAAATTTGATAAGTTCACAAAAAATTCAAGTGTTTTAGAAAAGAAACTCTTTGTCATCCTTCGCCTATTATCATTGAACATTATAAGATTACTTAATAAGAGCTAGGTAGTATTTAAAAATAAGAAAATTTGCATGTTATGATTTAAGAGACGTAAACATCAGGCAAAATCATTCTCTTCGCCCTCTGAATATAGTGGTCCATAAAAGTAGTTCACTAGAAACTGTGGAATATAGACGTTTGAAGAAGTTTATCGGTCTTCAACTTTCACTTGTCGTTTACCGCTACTTTCGATGATGCAGATTCATCCTCACTTCATAATCCAAAACAGCTTGCATAACGTGGATTTCATGCAGTCGTTCTCGCACGCCGTACTGCAGTTATTGTGCAAGAGTCATGTACTCGAAACTCCGGACAATATGCGACCGGAGAAATGGAATAATTTCGTTTCCAATTTCCATACGCTCTAGATGTGAAGGGAACATATTTTTGCTCTGGAACAAGAAGATTGATGAGAGCAGGTTATCGAAGAAAATTGCCAAGAGATTTGCTATTACTAGTAGGTTTCTGTAAAATTGTATATTCAGTTCAGCATTTATGATTGACATATTATTGAGAGCGAGTTGTTATTATCCATACTATTACAGATTATTGCCATATTATACTGTAGTAATCTCCTTTTGATTTGTGAGTATTATAACATTTTAAATTATGGAAATACATTCAAGAATAATATATTTGGAATGATACAATGGAGATGTTAAATCTGAATCTAAGAACCTTACTCCATTATCAACCAACTAAATTACCAACTCCATACCTAGTGGTTTGTGTCATTTAACTTATATAAAGTTTTATTTCCCAAATTCCTCGTTTTTATCATTCTTGGATTTATTTCAATTTCTATTTATTTATTGCCAAAAAACAAACAATTCACTCATACTTATACATACATGTGCAAAAATAAAAATAAGATGAACATAATATTATACAATATACATGTATATTATAATATTATTATGGATTGGATTAGTTTCCAACTTGTATATCCAACTAACAAAGCTAATTACAATTTTATCATGAGGCTATGATTGATGAAAACATCTCTAGATAACTCGTTCATTTCCCGAACATTGCTCTTCATAATGTCGAATAATTCTGATATCATCCTGCTTCAACCGGGTGGTTAGTGCACTGGTAAGGTGCTCACTTTCTGGTCTGTTAACAAAAAGCCACTGATATAGTGAGAAACTATCTTGCTTCATACATTCACAGCAGATAAGAGCATCTTAGAAGACTTCTCTAACTCCGTTTGTTTGTTGTAAATTGCATAGGCGAAGTCAGTTGATTTATGTAATTTTTATACCCAAATTCATCTGGCGCATCTTTCACAATTCATACAATCTCTTATACATACAATCCTTAACAAACTCTTACATGAGTCTTATGATGAACATTATTTCCACCTACTCCATTAATAATTGAAGAATATGCTATATTATGTTTGCTCAAATGGAATGAATCCATTATATCTTAAATTTCTTAATTATAGTTGAATTGCATCACTATTCCTTAACTAGATTAAGGCCCGTTTGCACTAATTTCGTTCGAATTAACCTAGTTCAAACAAAACCTAGTTTTAACTTCATTCAATCTAGGGTTTTTAAAATTTGAATTTACCGTTTGAATCCATTTCTAGTTCACATTGAACTCAGTTTAATTGAGGATGGTGCTTATGACGGTGATAGTGATGGATTATACGGGCCTCAGAATCAGAGGATGAGATTTGCTCCTACACCAAACCTTCTGATAATGTTTGCTCAAAAATAATGAATCCATTAAATCCGAAATTTCTTAATTAGTGTTTGAGGAAACTTAGGAGGAAACTTCACAATTTCATTGATCGTTATCTACTTTTGAACTCTCAATCACGGTATTTGTAAGCTGCTCATTACTTATTGAATTGTTCAATCCACATTCTTGAATTTCTTCATACACGGTGTTTTGAAAATTCTCTAGTTTTATTTGGCTTCAATTCAAATAATTACAATCACGAAATCAATCCAGATTTTCCGATACCTAATATTAAAATGGATCTAGTTTTATCGAATATAATATTAGGGCCGGTTCATGAGGTCGGGATTTACCCAAGTCCTAGACTAAAACGGGTGGCTACCGTAGCATCGACAAACGTTTGTCTCGATAGGTTAGTGGGTTAGCAGCATAGAGAGCCCTTAGTACATAGTGTCGAGGCTAACGTTTGTCGATGCTACCACCGTTTTAATCCCGAGCTCATGAACCGGCCCTAAATGTTATGAACTTCCAATCATTCATTTCGTGATAACACGACGATGATAGGCCAACTATCATTCCTCAACAAATAACCTCTTCCATTCTCCTTCTGAGGAATATCAATGATATCATCCAACCTTTTATCTACATTCAAACAATTTCGCTATCACCAATATTTCTAGGTGCACCCAAGTAATTAGATGCAGCGCGAAGGCTAGTCGGACTCCTACGCCTGATAAGGACAAGTTAAAGGACACGACATGCACCGTTACGTTGGTGACTATCAGAAGTGGAGGGGGGTGGTTGGCTTGTGCCACAGACAAGTATTGCAGCCAGAGACCGACGACTAGACTAGAGCGCAGACAGTCTCGCTCGGGCTCGGCGGTGCAGTCTGCATCAGCGGTTAGTGCAACTAGTGGCATCGCGTGCTCTGTTATAATAGTGGTGGCGGCTCTCGCCAGTTGTCTGCAGGCCTGCATTCCTCTTCCCTCCGCCAAGTCAATGACCATGTTTATGCTTTTTGCCAACCACCAATAATTATTCAGCCAGTTAAACTATTAGATAGTGTGCGTGCGTGCGCGCGCGCCAGTGCTCGTTTTCATACAACTCGAGATGTGTGTTTTGTGCGGTTTTTTCAAGTGTCAGTGCTATCAGTTAACATGCTGGACCAAACAAACAACTCGTTTTCTGCAGTTCAGGTAATTGATAATAATTCAATCTCTTTTATTTTTACTGTACTCATGTTTGTTGCGAATTGTTTGTGTTACTTCAAGAGTGATGTAAATGGTTCATTACCATGCTTTTTGCAGTGCTCCAATTAACGTCACAAATCATTGTGCACAATACTTACAACAGTGATTTTGATAATCAAAAGGCTTGAAAGTCTTAAAGACCTTTCAAAGTCTTTAAAAGACCTTTAAAGAAGACCTTTCAAAGAATAACCTTTTAAAAGACCTTTTCAATAATCTGCGAGATTCAGCATTTGTAGGTTAAGTATTGTGATCATATGCTCGTCGATCATATGTTTTATGACAAGTTAAATGGATCCTGCTATACTTTGAGAACAGTGACTGGTTCACAAGTAATTTGATAATATTACTCTTACTTGCGCAAGCGCAGTTTCAACATAATAGTAAATACCACGGAATATTGAAGGAGATAATATAATCTTCTTAGATAGATATAAGAAATATCTCCTTCTAAATACCGTAGTAAATAACATGTTATTTGCCTGACAAATTTATTCTTGATAGGCTTATTGCGTAGTGAGGCTTTTGCACTCTTTATAAATAAATGTAGATTATAACTTTTCAAGTTTATAATTATATTATTCACAAGTCATATGTAGCAACAGTTCCAAAATAGCTTATTGAATAATCACTGAACTTGAACAATATTCCGGTTCACAATAAACTGGAAAAATATACTGTTTTGTTGATCAACCACCTGTTGTGACTTCTGAGAAAGCTATACAGACCTTTGAATAGACTAAAAATGAACAATCGGTAATGTAGGAATAAGGATGATTCCTATCGAAGATTATAGAAAGAATATTTATTATTGAAGAGGAATGAGTAGAGTAGTGGAAAGTTTTTATAGGAGAAGTATGAATTGAGATGATTTGTAAGAGATAGCATAGACCAATGCTGCCCAACCTACGGCCCGCCAGCCGATTTTATGTGGCCCGCCATGTTGCCATAAGACAAAAATATTAACAAAACTGAAACGTAAAACATTAATATGGCATTTCAGCAAAACCGAAAAGGAAATTTTACATTACAGGAAGCATTCAAATGTGATTTATGAGGGTAAAAATTACAAAATTTCCTGGGGGAGACCCCCCGACCCCCGCTTTCCTTCCCCCCCGGCCCGCCTTGTCTTTGAATGTTGACAATGTGGCCCTTGATTGATGAAGGTTGGGCACCCCTGGATAGACCATAGACTAACTATACAGTTTGTCTAGCGAAGGTTTATGGCATGTAGGAAAACTTTCTAAGTAAATAATTTATGTAATTATGTATCATCTAAAGAATACAGACTCATGATTCAAAAAGTTGAATTAAATTTCATATGAAGAACTAGTTTTTCAATCACCAAGTTTGAAATCAGTCACACAAGAGAGACTCATAATTCCTTACAAAGATATGTGATTTCTCAGAGATGACGTAACCATTTCATTAAACTGCATGTGTAAATAAAATGAATGAATGAATACGATTTTATTGCCATCAAATTCAGAGAACATAGTCAAATTTATTACCAGATTTACATCGGTAAAAGTAGACAAACATGATTATAATATAGCAAAGTCAAAATTGTAGTAAGGCTTCTTGAACGAATAAAGCAAATGATTTCATGATTGAAGACATGTTTCATGTTTCATATTTGTTCATGCTAATTTAATGTTAACTTGATCTTGTCAGAAGTGATATCAACATTATTTTCTTTAAAATGTTCCGCCTTGCTACAACTTGAGTTTGAATAGAAATGCATGTCCTTCCAACAAACAAGCAGTACGATATCACTAAAATGTGAAATTTGTTGTTCGTAACACGCGAAAATAAACCTCCATGATTCCATGGAATGCCTCTCATCCGCCCTCGGATGGTCGGTCCACTCTACGGGTGATCCGACCACGCCAGGCTTGCAAAAATGCTGTCCCTTTAACTCACGACAATTTTTTTTTACATCACAAACAACCTCTTTCTCCTTGCTAAATCATTAGTTTCGGTATAAAATAATACTTTATATAATTGCATTCTATTAATCTTGATACAGAATATTGCAAATTTGACTTTGAAATACTAATTTTTATGTATTGTGCAATATCCATGTAGTGATTACTTTTCTGATAATCTGGCGTGTTCGGGCTCCAACTCTATTAAATAGAATTAGAATATAATTTTAAGTATATAAGTCTTGAAAGAGACAAATCAGAATGATTCTACTGGTCGGGAAATATTAAGATGTGTATTTGATTCGCGATTGATTGTAAATGTTACGGAAACTAAGTTTTACAAGGGAATTTAGATGAGGCAAATCGAATAAGATGTAATCTATCTAGAATACCAGCTATTGTTCTTCCTGTAATAATTCCTAAGGTTTTGATCCATTGACCTACAGTCATAATATAAAGACTTTCCAGCTTTCTTGCTATCACTATCACTAGTTTTGTTATCAGCATAAACTTAAATAAATAATAATGATAAATGAATGTCTTCCTGAAAAATGAAAAACTTAGCATTTTTGGTGGAATATTAATAGAACACAAAAATTAATATTGTTTTATCAATTCTAGGATAAGTAAGGTGAATATTGATCCACGCTGCATAATGAATCCTTCATTTTGCATGTATTGTCAGTGATTGAAGTGAAGCACACTCACCAAGCTCATCCATATAGACTTAAAGAATCAAAGACTACATAAAAACACAAAATCGTTGAGAAGAAATTTATCATCCTACATCATAATGAATTGCTCACTATAATAATAAACAATCCACATACATAACGGAACATTTTGGAACAATCTTGGTACATGACAAGTAGGAAAAAAATAATTGATAATGAGTACGTAATTATTATCTATTCAGAAAATATCCTAATTTGAACTTTGAGGGGCGTCCTATTTAAAACTCCTGTTATTTTAGTCAATTTTGAGACTAGTTATATGTAATAATTTATAATCACAGCTCACGATGACAAATATAATTCCCCTGACTGATACCACAACATGAAACTTGATCATACTGTAGTTGAGAAACGGATGAATTACTGTTTGTTAAGGATTTTCATCTCACGCAGAACAGGAAAAGACTCCATTAAAAACAGGAGAATTCCATTAAAAAACTTCTTGGAATACCTGTGGGAATATCCCAATAATAAATAGTTGTATAATGGAAAATAATTCAAACACTCTAAATCATTGACAATATATCAATCAGCTTTCCTAAAAATTGGTGATTTTTTCAAATTCGACCATTGATGTATTTCCAAAATTCAAAATGGTGCTTCTTTTGATTACCAGAAAATGATGTGATATATCAAAACAATACGAGCTACATTATTTACCATTTCTTCACTAGTGTTTCTCACGAATTTTTTACAACGTTGCTTGATCTATTCTTATTTCTTTTGTAGTTGACAGACAATGCTGGAAAAAGTATTGAGTAGACTATTCTGAGGAATCAATGCTTTTATAAATTGTAAAGTTCAACTTGAAAGTTGGTTCAATAACTTGATGTCATTGACTTCTATCATGATTCAATCAAGGATGGTTTTGTAGTGTAGACTGTAGAACATATTGAAAAAGTTAAAAACAGCATTAGTTCAGCTTTGAAATTCACACATTAGGGAGGGTACTACTGTGATACTGTGTACTACTGGATACTATTGTATACTGTGATACAGTGATAATTTTTTCTAATCATTCTACCAAGAGTGTTATTACAGTTCCTTCTCCCAATCTACATGGAATATATTTGTTTATTGTTCAAGAAAATGACAGAATATTTGAAGGACTATGAATAGTCATTTCAGCACTAAATGAGTTCAAATTTGACAGACGTCAAATCTACAGATAGAAAGTTATTCTGGAATAACAGAGGACTAAAATGCATTCAATTAGAATTTCAACAACTGCATTATGTCTACGAGATTAGCTTTCACATTAAGTTCATTCATCTACAAAAAGTCATAGAAGATTTCAATCTTAGTGTTATTCGAATAACACCCACGGCAGTATCCATTGTAGCCACGAATAGTTGAGATTGAATGAATCAGAATACGAGATTCAGAGTCGAAATAATTATTATTATTATATGAATATAATGAAATACGAATATAAATCTTGTAATTATTATGGACATGAATACATGAATATTGAATTTCATTTAATGGACTTTTAATTTTTGTAAAGTTATAACATCTATATTGGCGAACCCTTTTGTAATAATTTTCAACTGCTGGAATTTCAAGAGTGGCCTAGAGAGTGGCTCACGCTATTATCCAACATTTTGTTTTGTGGAAATTTCAATAATTGTATTTAAACCTCCATCCACTTCAAAACCCAATAATAATTGTTCTCCACATTCACTGGAATTGTTTGTAAATGAATAGCGTGGAAGAATTTGAAATCCCATTAAAATCCAACCAATCCATCTAGTAGATAAGCTGTTATTAGCCTGGTCGATCAAGGTTATAAGTTATACCAGCTCGAAGATGAGATGGTAATTTCCGGAATTGATTATTAGATTGATTATTGAGTGGTGGATACGAGAAGGAAGAGCTCTCAAGAAGAAACCGAGTAGAAAGCCATGACAAGGATTCAAATTCAGTGAAAAACCAGGAGTGACAGTTTAACGTTCGTGTCAAATTGCTCTTGTTCAACGGAACAATTTTGTCTCTCTTCGAAGGCTCTACTCTAGTCATTTTCCATCTTCTGAAGCAGTGCGACACACCTCTTCCCCTGTTATTATCTCCTCATTACCCCTGTGCTTCTCAGAAGAGATGTCCTTGAGTAACGGCATTCACTCGAACAAATGATAATTAGATTCTGTACCTCTAGTACTCAAAAATAGGTACTCCCTTCACTTCTACGAGAGAATGTCGCTTCGCTTCCGAATACAGATTTTGTGAGTAACATACACTGGAAATAATGTGAATAATACAAGGTGGGGCAGACATTTATTTCAGTTGGCTGTCCTGAAGCAACGGCTGCCGCTATGAGGGTGGGGGTCATTTTTTCTGAAAGAATTGAACTATAATTTTTTATTATTCATAAATAACTAATATTCCATTCCTGAAAATTGCGGCAGTGATAGAGGATTTCAGCCCTCGTGATTTTTCTGCTCAAAAAATGCATTTGCTACGGGGCTAATGAATTCTTCAGGACGCCGTAGTTTTCTTCCATCTGACGGGATGTATTGATCAGCAAAACATTCATTATTGAAGCCAAAAAAAAACCCAGATAACATCCCGTACACTCTTGAAGTTTTACTATTTGATGTGCGAAATGAGTCTATAGTTTTTTGAGGAGAACAACCAGTCAGACATTGTGACTACAGATCGATGTGCCTATAATGGTTGAGAATTTTTCTTGCCAGCACTTGAAGGAATGGGTGTGAGAGAAGTGTGGTTGTAGCAGGACGGCTTCAGAAATTCACATCTCACACCACATGAGTGTCAATGCATGTTTTGCGGGAACACCTTTCAGGGCGGCTTATCTCTTCGAGAGCCGATCTGCATTGGCTAGCTCGGTCACGTGATTTAACCCCGTGTGACTTCTTCCTGTGGGTTTATCCCAGGTCTACAATTATCGCCCTAGGAATTCAAATAAATTAGAAAAGAACAAACGTCTAGTAGCGCCTCTATCACTGAATTCCTCTATCACTGCCAATTTTTAGGAATGGAATTCTACTTTTCCAAGAAGTATAAAAAATTATATTTTTGTTCTTTCAGAAGAAATGACCCCCACTTTCATAGCTGCAGCCATTGCTTCAGGACAGCCAAATCAAATAAGTAAAAATGTCTGCCCCACCTTGTATGTAGAACATATTGACTACCAGTTGGAATGAACCATGATTTTCGTTTAACTAGAAGAGTTTGGTCGCTCCTATGACTTTCAAAAATAGAATGTTTAAAATATTTTTTAAAATAATCACATTTTGTTATTTTCTTTCATTTCTTCTCAAAATCTTTTATTTCTCATTTTTATTACTTTTTGTTCCAGGTTCATAAGTGACGAGATCAAATGGTTACCATAGTTTGATTAAATTGTTTTATTAGGAGGGTTGGAAGTTTCTAGAGTTTGGAGAATGTCAAGTTTTGCATGTGTTATAAATTGAACTGAAAGTGAGGAATAGATTAAAAAACATTAATACAACTTAGTCTATCTAGATGTGATTAATTTTTAGGATAGATGAGTGCTTGAGAGTGTAAGTGACGGAAGTGAATATATGACCGGTCAGCTATTGTGAAAGTAAAATGCAAAGAGAGGCCTCAAGAAATGCCAGAGGGAATGGAAAGGATTTTCAGCGATGTTGCGGTAAGTGCTTTTTCATATTCCTGTTCAGTCTCGGCTAGAGCGTGGGTGCAAAATGTATTTCAAAAAATGCTTTTTAATCGATATTGCCTGGTTTCCAATATAGCGAAAGTGAGAATAATATTACAGAAAAGTTACAGTTTTTTGAAAGAGTTGATATGAATGAGTCTCGTAGAATGAATGAGATAGGATTTTGAAGATGAAAGTGTGTCCTCATTTTGGACTACATTACCCATCAAAATTCAGGAGAGAAACAGTAAGGGCTGAGCCTGCTTTTTTATCCCAAATAATTTTATGATTTTTGAGTTTGTATCAATAAATGACATGAATAAATGTTATAGAACTCGTAGAACTGATAGCTCAACCAATGATATATTATCATGAACTTGTACAAACACAAAACCATTCTCAAATGTTAATGTTAATAATAATACCATCAGATTCATTTAATTTGACGTTTGGCATTAGATAGTTAGATAGAGATAATATATTATTTCTTGACGTTGCTGATGACCGTAGAGTACGATGGCAAAGAAATAATATCTTATCTATCTGTCTAATCCTAATCAGATTAAATGAATCTGATTATATTAATTTACAACATCTCATTTGATTCTAGATTTTCATAAAATAATTCATACCATTAGTAAAGATATGAGATGTATTAATATACAAGAATTACTATGAAACTCCTACAAATCACACAACAACGTCTCTATTTTCATATTAGATCATCACAAAAAGAAAATGCTCAGCAACGTAACATGTATATTGTACGAGTTTATTAATTTGAAATGAAAATATTACTTGAAGACTAGGAAGTATTCATTACTTGATTAATATTAATTGATAAGTATTACTTGATTTCGAAAAGTCTAGAGTACTGTATAAGCATTCTTATAATATTGAATATGGTATACAAAAATCCAATGATTGAAAGTACTATTAGCATAGTAAATATTCCATGAATTCCAACGGAACTAATTTGATAAATTTAGAGCAAATCCATTTTATAGTGCACTTGGAGTTTGAAGTTGAACTTACGTTTGCTTTGAAGGAACTTTGGAGCTGATTATGAAAATGATTTTAGTAAAAGAAAAGAACTTTCTGGCAAGTTTTCAGGCTACTAATGACAGTCTACCCTACCATCTTGCCAGCTTCTTGCCTCTATGTGCTTCACTAGAAGCACACTGTAGATGAAAAAGTACTTCCTGTGTTCGGAATATTAATTCAATATGAATAAATCAAACAAACTTCTGAATTAAGAGCTTCATCAAAACTTCTCACACTCTTCGTCTCAAACTTTCCCTCGCTTGTACTCATTCGTCCTTCATTATAGATAGCAGAAGACAGATATAGGTATTGTCATCCTCATTCCCCTGTGATGAGTTATTTCTTTTGCTTGAAGCTTAGTTAAAATATTGCATTAAAAAGTGTTCAAGATATCGCTCACTTAAGTTCTCACGAATTCTTCTGATGCTCTGAGGTTTGTAATCCCAATTGCCAACTACGAACTTTTAGCACCAAATTGAACCAATTATGACATTGTATGTATTGTAGCGTAGAGAAACCATAGGAGAAGGTATGCGTTCTCTATTATTATACAGTATTATTAGTATTACTAGTATTATTACAGTATTACTATTATTCCGTGGCAAAGCGTGGTATACTTAACCGGTCATCGCCGGGTATATTTCCTATAGGACATATACCCGGCGATGACCGGTTAAGTATACCACGCTTCGCCACGGCTATAATTTTTTTGTTACTCACAAACCGTATAAATTTTATAGATCACTTCTAAATTTTAAAGGTCTTTGGCTCTTCGTGCATATCGCTACGAAAATTCCTTTGATTTCTTTGATTAAAATTACTGCCGCATTGAAGTTTTGTTGAATCACCCGATTCTCGAATGCGCAAGTCGTAAACCATCTCTCAAAACCTGAAATGAATGAATAACTAACTTCTATATTTGATTATTTCAATTGAGTCCTTCACAAATAAACCTCAAAAGTTTTCAAATTTCATTCAAATTAAGAATACAGGAAAAGCATTCAGCAACGTTAGAAATTTGCTGTTTAATGGATGGAAAGTAAACTCCAGTAACGCACTAACTTTATCAACAAGCAGTTGAATAGAAAAAACTCTAGTGTTTCTAGAAAGTGTCTACCATGGTCTACCATGAAATTCTTCGCATCCAGTTATGATTAGATCGGTATTTAATTTTTAGCTCTTATTGAAATTCACTTGCCTATTTTAAAGTACAGCATCGCAAGTTCATTGGTGAATAGGCTAACTACCATCAAATTATGTTACCTTTGACCATAACAAGAATTCAACACTCTTACGTCCTCCAACTGCCTCTCTTTTATTGATAAACAATCAGTTGTTCCTCAATAGTCTTCCTCATTCTTCGCATTCATCTGCTTCGGCAACTTCCGCATACGCAGTTATACTATAGCTCACCAAATTAACATCTTTCTGTAAAAACTCTTAATTGCTTCTTCTGAATCTTAGACATCTCTATTGTTCTCTCATTTACATTCTCTTCTAACTATCTTTGCGAAAGCATCAATTCCTCTTTCTCACTCTCTCTCTTTTTTTCAGTCCATCTCTCACCAATCACTATCATGTCCAATCAATTATTTGAAATTTAAAAATAGTTATTCTCTCAGGCATCTTTTATCATCACTATTCAAAATTTCTCGGTTCAACTATTCCGTAGCTTAGCATGGTTATTTCTTAGCTCTTACATGATTTCTTGAAAATTCTCTTCTTATACAAATTTTTTGACAAATCTGTACTTTAAAGAAATTTTTGGTGACGTTTGACATGAAAATGGGAAGTTCAAAGTGTCTGAAAGTTCTATCAGAACGGAAAGAAACCTGCTTCTGAAATGAATAATATATTAAAGGAAAAACAGTGCTCACTTCTATTCAAGCGATCAGCTCGCGATTTATCGATTAATTTAATAATTTTCCAAGAGTTTCCTCAATTCTCTGGCTGTGATTATACACAAAAAGTATTTTTTTATTCATTCTCCACTCACGTCAGCATGACATAATATCAGTGTAAATAACTACTGAGTATTTCGTGAGATTAGTCGTTTGTCATGTTAAGCATTCTGATTGAATAGCGATGGCAACCAAGGGTCAATTGCATTCTTGGAAAGGTGTACCTGTGTATCCGATATTTATTGCAATGCACATAAATTTCAGATGTGGCATTGGCTGCTGTTTAATTGGAGCGATGTCATCGACCTTTATAGCGCCCCCGCGTTCAGCACTCAGCGACACTCTTGTTATTGAGCGAGGGTCACAGCAGCTCGATTGGAAGAAGCGGCACTGGCATAGCATAGCATAGCATAGCGAGCCAACTGGCTATTGGCAATACTAGCTGCATGCAGGTAACTCGATGTCAGATTTACGGCTGAAGAAACGGAAAAGCGAGCCGAACGTACGACGGCCCACGAAAATTAAATCATCCGTTCGCATTACCATCAAGCCCACGTTTCTTGCACGGCTAATTGTTTATTTATTTTCGCGGTCGACCGCTTTGACAGTCCCGTGTAATTACAGCCACGCCACACTTAGTGACTCACGTGCTCTCTCTCACACTCACTCTCTCTTCATTTTGCCCCTCGCCCCATCCTTCTCTTTCATCTATCGTTTTCTTCTCTACCCATCTTCCTCTTTCATCTATCTTTCTCTCCTCTATCCATCTACCTCTTTCTTTCTTTTTTATCCATGGCAGCTCCCCGCGGTGACTGCTCTCAATTGCATGCCGGTCTGTTCCCGCACCGTTGACGTTACACCCTTGCACCACCGCTGCGATTCTCACTGCTAGAGTGGAATGACAAAACGCAATACTTGCAAAACATGTTTTCGATTTAGGTACATGCAATCTGTAGGCAAATGGATATCATCATGAGGTGAAATAAAGACAGCTAGTACCTACGTGTAGGTAAAAAACAAAGATGTAAATCTCTCACAAGTTCGGAATAATTTCCCCTGAGCCATGAAGATGGAGTCTTCACTTTAGATTATTAGAGATATCAGAACAGAATCCAATTTTCAATCACTGGTTTAAAGAAGTTGGAATTCTGCTTCAAGGGTTGTTTTAAGAATATTCGTTGAAAAATATTTCCTAGGAAGACGTTTTTTATTTTCCATTTCCTTAGATATATGGTTATATGGATATAAACTACTAACTTTTGGAACTGAGAAACGATGAAATAAGAATGAGCACCGCAAGTCTCTGTCTATCATACTTGATCGGAATGTATGTGACATGTATTCTCAACTGAATCTAATCTAATCTATTGTCTTGATTTATATCAATTGAGTAAATGAGCGACTGAGTTTTTAGCGATTTAGCTAATTAGCGATTCAGCAGCATCCAGTAACTCAGAATAATTGAGGTATACGCCTTTCAGACGGTAGCATCGCTTTTCAAAATCCGAGAACAAGTGTGAAATGGCAAGGTTCTTCATGCTGTGGAGTGTGTGTTTCATGAGGAGAATGGCAAGATCTAATGGAACATCTAAGAGAGGTACAAAAGAGACGCTTGACCATTTGATGTGGAATGAACTTGAACACTTGAACAAGTACCATACATACATTCATCAGCTCAGTTTCTCCTGGTTGGCTTCAAAAGCTGCTGTTGAATTTCGTGAGAATGAATGCTGCAGTAATGGATTAAAGCTACAACTGCTAATCCTGGTTTGCATGACCTCATTCTGAGCAGGGTTACAGTTAACTTGGAGCTCTGCGACAATGTTCTTTGGAATGTGTGCTGCTTCTATAGTTACTTGAAAACAATATGGGACTGACAAAGCCAAGTGTTAAATAAGAGATTGTTGCACGAGAAAACTCTTATGCTTGTGGAGTGGAGTCTTATGTGTATTCCAAATAATAATTGTTAGAATCAGAGTTAATAAAAAACTATGACATTCTAGGAAGAATAATGCAATTAAATTTTGAGGTGGCAACGTTATATTAAAATACAACCGAACTACCATGTGAAATCCAATTTTTTCGTAGAAGAGATCTATCAGGTATTTTGAATACTATACAGTTGAATAAAATTGTAAATTAATAATTATTGACCTCTTCTTGTTCAAAGTCTGTAATGTAAATCACACAGAGTGTAATGTTGGATGTTTTCGCTGTCGTGATGTCCACATGATCTCCAAGCTTGTGCGTGGGGAATGAGAGGTGTGACGACTACTTTTCAGGCAGTCGGGAGTGGTCTTTTGGTGGTCTAAATCCGTATATTCATAGTTATTGGAAACTTGTAAATCCAAGTACGAAAATTACAGAATGGAGAAGAGTCCATATCCCCCACTACTACAAATACAATGCTATGTATTATAGTTATAATGTGATAAACATGATATATTCCATTCATGATGCATTCAGCTCGTTATATCTCTTTTGGATAACGTGGATAAGGGATAGAAAATGGCATTTTGATGTGCAGCTAACCTGCGGACTTTGAAACAAAAGACATTATAGTATGTGAGACAAGACATCCAAAGTACGGTAGCTTTTGAAGGAGCCGAAAGTGTACGATCTAAATAGCATGTAAACGTGGCAGTAAATAGGATCAGAGAACAAAGGTTCTCCGAAGACTTTGGGATCGATCAATGAAGGAAGTAGGTTAAGTGAGGGTGACGTTAGACGAGGATGAAAATGTTGCCGAAAGCTTATTTTTGCCGAAAAGAACGATGAGGGGGGTAAGAGAATATTGAACAAGTGAGATAGATGCATAGGGAAGTGTATGCACATGAGTGAGAGACAATGATGAGAAGGAAGCTGGAGGAGAATTTGAGCAGCTTATGAGGAAGTGAGCCGGGTTTGAAGAATGCTGTGACCAGACTAGCAGAGCAGAGGAACAACAGATTGAACGAGCAAGCTTTACATAGAATCAGTCGACTTACTCATGCAAATCCGGAAAAGTGGGAGGCAATACCTGAGCTTGTACTGAAACATACTCTGAATTTGCCTAAGTAACTAACTAACTCAACTTGGCGAGATCATGGAAATTCGAATAGACTTGGTAATGCGTTGTATAAATAAACGATAAGGATACCAGCTGTACAATGAGCCAGGAAAGCCTATCAATCTTGCAGCATACTGTCAAGGAAGCTGTATACGATTCTTGATAAAATAAGAGCCTATGTGGGCATCACCACAGCAGAGAAAAAGGATCCTGTTTCAAATAATACCAAAATCATGTTTCCATCAATAGTTACTTTAACTTCGTTCAATGTTTTATATTTGTATGATGACAGAATTATCATAGAATTCAATATAGTCTGGAGCTCTTCTAGGCTAAGAAAGTTGTCAAAATATTATACCCAGAGTGTAGAAACTGATTAGTTTTCTAGAGCGAGATCGATCTGTTTTTGTGAATCCATTTAAAATCTTTATCATGGAAAATGGAAACCAATTAGCTATGGAGTAGAAGTGGCGAAGTGTGGTATACTTATTTGGTATAGGAAATATACCCGGCGATGACCAAATAAGTATACCACGCTTCGCCACGGCTATGGAGAGCAAGATAGATGTGTTCCATCAAACTATTTGTCATGAGAAGA
This sequence comes from Laodelphax striatellus, assembly GCA_017141395.1. NCBI lineage: Eukaryota > Metazoa > Arthropoda > Insecta > Hemiptera > Delphacidae > Laodelphax > Laodelphax striatellus. Next base: position 25,395,145 of record CM029532.1, on the reverse strand, counting down.
AACTCATTAAGCTATAATGATACTGATTTTTTGTATTGGGAGGGAATTTGAATTTCTGAAACTCTTAATTGATATACGACGCTTCTTATTTCTCTGCCATAAAATCATGAAACCATAAAATATAGTCTGCCCTGCACTATAATCGTGAGAAAAGGTCACGAAGCCCAATACTTTGCTTCGATAAGTGATCGGCATCCATGACTGTTAACTGTTCCAGTATCATTGACCCAGTGATTCCGAACCCACTTGGAATTGTTGATCCAAAATATTTCTCGTATAAAACATTTTTCAATCAATTAGTAAGTTGAAAGTTAGAGTTTTTTTATCGTATGGCTTTTTATCGGTGGGGAGACCCTTACGGGTAGGTTCCACCTCGCCTAATTGCACAATTTTTTGTGTTAGAATTAGAGTTGAACCATCTTCTCATCCAGAGTTAGTTGTTTAATCCTACTCATTTTCAACTAAACAGAAGAAGGAAATAATTATCATGTAATATGATAACAATAAGAGTATTGTAACGTGTACAAATTCTTCATCCACTTCATTAGAACAGACATTTCTGGATGAAAAAGATTGTACGGCATGTAATCCTATTCCCCCAACTATTCACGGGATTATCAAGGATTCAATTTTCTGCCAAATATAGTACTAATAATAAACAAGCTCTTCTTCCACCTGCACCTTCTTTCACTTGAAAATTGTGTTGAAGATATTCTTAAGTCCATAGAATATGATATTTTGCGGTTAAACAACGATGTTGAGATATCATACCGCGGTATGCTATCATATCATAATGCCTGAATTGCGTTTATTTTTAGTAAACTTATCCTGGCAAATCAAGTAACCACTAATGTAATTAAATCCACTCCTCCAGAACCCATGCGTGTAAATTTGTTGTGCAATATCTGAAATTCTCTTATTTTCCAGTCTCTTCTGAGATCACTCTCATTCGAGCTCGTTCTGATTTATTTATATTATTATATCATTTCAAATCTGTTATGATGCACCTATCATTGTTCAAGCCAATCTAACATTGTTGATTGTCATTTTAGATAATCAATCCGTTTTTCTAGTCGATCGAACGGTTAAGCTCGTCTTACTTTTGCGGATATGCACGGCTGAGCATTACCAGCTAACTTAGTGCATTGTTGTGTCGTGGAGGAGGTAGGGAGGAGCGGGAACAGTCAATAAATCTGATGATGAAGGTGATCAGGATGGCGGGACCCGGGAACATCGTCGGTCCAGTGAGTTAAGGAACTTGATACTGGCCGAGTCTACTCCAGAGGGCGTTCACCAGCAACTGCATCCTTCACGTCACAACTGATCCTTGAGCGGATAACGTAAAGAAGCTCTGACACCACAATATTTCAATTCGCACAAAAGACACGACCCAATGGCTCTTGGCTGGCTAGTATTGGAAACGGTATCCTTCTCCCTAGCAGTTCTGCACACTTATCACCTGTCAACGGGCTGATTATAGACGATTGACAGCCGCGATCTTTCGAGGACTGAGGAGAGTAGTCTATGGGTCACGTTTGCTATGTTACTCAGGAGGTTGAGTATCTAGGATTTCGTTCTCACGGATCATCATGATATCAAAAAGAGTGATAGGTCTCAATCACCTATGATTGTACCATTGGATGAGATTTGATGTGTATAATATAATGAATAAAGTAACTGAACTACTGTATTTGAATAAAGTTAATTCCAATGTATTATTTTTCAAGTCTGATTGATTGAGTTTCTGTAGCAAGTTGTATGAAGATCTGATTGTTTTTTTTGAAGAAAAGTTTGTCTATTTTTTTTTCAATTGAAAATTCAAATATTCTTTGATCTTTCATTAACTTGTAAAGATGAGAGATAATAATTTAAAAGATAAAAATTGTTGAACTTCAATTATTATTGATTATGTAGGTGTGGATACGAGTGAATAGATCCCATAACAAATGTTAATCTGAGGAAATGAAGAGAATCAATAAAAAACAACTAATAACTATTTAAATTTCACTCGTAAAATAGAATGCTGTCCAGGCGTTTGGGCGTCATGGATTAAAAGAGAATTTTCAACTTGAAACCATGAATTTCAATCATAAATGAGTGCCATGTTTCGTGTATTATCAAAATGTAATCTCATTAAGTAGTAAACTCTAAATTTGGATGCAGTTGAAAACTAGATTTGAGACGAATGATATATAATAAATAAACATTTTCTGCAGATTTAATCAATTTATGCATTGTAATGGAGCTTGTATTGAAGCCTGAACAAAACTTTACTCTCGAAGCTGCTGTAGACTAACTGTGTCTAGTAAGGAAAATCTTAACTTTTATGTTTTTCCTCCCCTATTATGTCCGTAATTATTCTGTTTATGCAATTCATGACAATAATAAAATAGTTGGTTGATTTACTTAAACAAATTCTAATCTGAGTTTTGGTCATACAATGATAATTATTCTAGCTTCTCGCACTTCATTCATCAAACAATCCTCTCATATTTCAACTTGCTGTTCAAAATAGACTAGAGGAGAAATCGGAGTCTATTGTTTCATGGGCGCTTTTCTAATCCCTCCCAAGAAGTGTATCTGTCCGTTGGGCATGGAAGAGGGGGAAGGGAAGGAAGGGGTTACGAAAGGGTCCAAGGGTCACGAAGGTGGTCCAAAATTATAATCTCGTCGAAGCAGTAACAGGAGCCGATTAGCAGTACGAAGTGGGGGAGGGGGCAGCAGAACCTTTCAACGGAATCATTAATCTCCTCAGCAAGACTTCTCCAGAGGTGAAGGCATAATGATAGGATTAGGCTTGCAATCATAAGGGTGGCCCCAAGGGCCCTTCCATGCGTCCCTGTACAGTCCGCTACGGTCTATTGTACATCCCCAAATAAATACTAAACTCGGTTCACAGCCACCACATGTTAGTGATAAATGAAGCTCACTAATTTTGAGAGATTATTATACACCAAATTTTGCAAAGTTGATATAAATTGTTATGGACCACGCTTCTGGAGTCACGGCCACCTAAAGTCGATTTAATCCTCTAATTCCACGAGGCGAATCGTTGCATAGATCGACTTCAGTATCACCTTCATAGGCTATTATTGAGGAGAAAGTTTTCTGTTATATTGAGGTATTGCATCCTTCCTTCTCCCTTTTTCTTCTTCTCTCACTTCATCTTTTTTCTTTTCTTCAATCACTTCTCACTCCTCTTTTCTCTAAATTCCTCAACTACAAATGCGAATGAATTTCTTAGATTAAATCGAACTGGTCCGCTAATTGATATGGTAGTAAACACACTCTTTGACGTACTCATTCTAATAATAAATAATACTTATCAATGAAGTAATTCCCGTACTACATATACTCATTCGCCTTTTATGGAAAAATATAATCAAATAGATTTCTAATTTTTATGATTGTATCCAATCAATAGTTAATTAAAATATAGATTAGAATAAATTGATCAAAAAATATTATGGGGATCATATTAATTTGAAGTACAATATAATTTTATCTTATTGATTGTACATTATTAAAATATTGATTGAATCCAACTATTGATTCAACCAATTCATTTGAATATTTTATTAGGATCATCTCTATGGGTGGAAAAGTGTCAAGATTGTCTACTGCAATTCAATAATACATAAAATAATACATCATTCGTTGGAGACAAGATGGAATGGTTTTCCAATACTGAGATTACACGCTCACAAATCAAATAACCACAGATTCCCTTTTCTTTCCTCGGTTCACTCTATTCTCTGAAGAATGGCTGTGTTTCCTGGCCAGTCAACCATTGAAATACGTTTGAATCCATTCTGTATGTGTTCTCAGTTGAAATAGACCACAAATGATAAATATTGTATGAGTATATGCTGGCAGTAGGGATCAGTCGTTTGCAGAAACATTAGTAAAGTCATCGATTTATCACGATTTTGGATTCAAAGCACGTCGCTAGACTGACTCCTCTTGAATCCCGCGCACCCCTCACCCTGCGCCGTGCACGCTGTATTTGAACAAAACCTGCGCTTTTCTCCCCTGTTAAACTACATTCGGAAATTCTTCATTTCTGCCGCTTGACTGAGCAGTCAACTCTATTTTCCTCAACTTGACGTTCATATGAACCATTAAAATGTACTCCTTCATAGCTCCTTTGAAATTATTCAAGAACGAACCTTTAATATACCTCCTTTGAGACGGTTCAATAATATTGTGACTGACTTTTGAAGTGAGGAGTTCTCTTATACATTTCTTTCTTTCTTCACACGCCTCAATAATATAGTTCAATATATAGTCTGTTGATTTGGATAGGTGAGGAATCAGAGTTCACAGAGGAATCACTCCTTTGCATCTTTTGAACTTCATTATTTATAGGAATGAGGTATAAAAATAATTTGAGTTGACTCTCGACGAAAAGCTTACACCAGTGCTAGGGATGGTTGATAATTAATGTTATTGCAAAGAAAAATCTTGAATGAAATCCATTGAACCTTCTTCAAAATCCAATCTGTCCGAATAATTAATTGCTGTGATTCGAGGAGAACAAAATGTTCAAGATGCAATGTTTGAAACCTTTAATTTTGATCATCACGTTATTGCAGGAAAGAAGTTATGTAATGAGCCGTTGTCCACATTAACTTACTTTGAATTTCAAAAACAACATTCAAAATTTTCAAATTCTTTGTTAGATCCTTTGCATAATGGAAAACCAGTTGCATTCAACTTCTTATTCAAATGTTTTCAATGCTCCCAGATGAGAGTAGATCACATGGTATCAAGTATCATATATACTCTTGTGTTAGCGGCGAAGCGTGGTATACTGATTTGGTCATCGCCGGGTATGAAAACCTATATTTGGCCTATAGGAAATAGACCAAATAAGTATACCACGCTTCGCCACGGTTTCGTGTACTGAGAGTAAACTGTGTGGAGAGTAAAGAGTAAAGAATAAACAATAAAAAGTAGAGAGAGTAAACTGGAGTCACCAATATTACAATAGATAATTATATGCATAATTAGATCAAATTCTATGATTCTGTAAATGTATATTTCCTATTGTCAGGTGACAGAATTATATTGAGCCTCGAAACGATAATTTTGTAATAAAGACTAAAACTTCAACTCATTGGCAAAAAATATTGATGTAATAAAATCAAAGATAGATCATTTTTAGATCATATAATATTGTACCTGCTATATGTCGAACACCAATTATTGTAATATCAATGGATAAATTATTTGTTTAATGGCATTTACTTAGCCACATTTATTGTATGCATGTTTATTTGTCACTCATAACCTGCAAACGGGCAATCAATCAGTGAACTGTCAAAATAGCCACAGCCCACTAGCCAAATCAGATTATTCAATTAGCAGTAATTATTATTGCCAAAATTGTAGCAGCGAGCATACCTCACTATAGAGTGATATATTGTAATTTATGTATTATATGTAAAAAAATAATAAAAATAGCATGCACAAAAAGAATAAAATAATAATAATAAATTAGAGAAAACATTAAATATTATTAAATCTGTTTTACTCAGCCAAGTAGTACTGTTATACCAATCGATTCCTCTGTCATTCATTGAAAATAGTTTTTATCTTATCAGTTCTGAAGAAATGATAATTTGTTCGTCATTCTTGTAGCACGCATTTTTCAATACTGTAATAATTATTTCAATTATTACAGTATTTGGTCAACTTAAAATTTGTATCACCACTCTATAAAATGTACCCCTACTGTCAGTACTGTTTTGGTGTGTCTAGTCTGTGCTATCAAACACGTGCATACGTTCTGTTATCACACACACATGTGAGTAGCCGGTCATATGTCAAATGTAAGGGGTCGTTATTTTGTTTTATATAAAAATTCCTGATCATATCTTATTAACTCTCTGAAATATTTAAGCTGTATTCAGGGCGATCTATTTTCCAGACGCCATATTGTATCAAAATTAAAAATTTCATTGACCAATCAGAATTTTATATTACCATTCTTTCTAGAATGTTCTTTGTATTAATCCGCCTTGGCTAAATTACCGTTTCCGATGTATGAAAGGTCTCACTCTGCTCGGGAACCCCACTAGAATGGTCTGATCAGCCAAACGTTATTTGTTTGATATCTTAAATGTAATTTTGTCAGTTAAATGTGAAAAATTTTATGTAAGCTAGCAGCACCTGCGATCCGTTATCTCAACCATTAAAATTTATCAGAGTGAAAGTTAATATCGAGCGTGAAGTATCATAGTGAGTTGAGAAAAGTGATACTGAAAATCAAAAAGCTGTGATCGACGCCATTCCAGTCCGCGTCTATACCGAAGGTTCCACCACGCCGGCCTGTATCCAGAAGCATCGTCCACAAGGTATCGTGCAGTGTTTTTATTACCAGGGCCCTAGGTATATGTGCGCACAAAATTGTATAAAGCAAGGTCAAGTCGACATTGTGACCTTTAAGTGATTTTCAAATAATATTTGAGGAAAGGCTACTGTAGAGATTCTGGATCACTCACATTTCCAGGCAAGAGACCCTGACTCATTGCTCTTAACAGAAAGGTATTTATATTTTGCAATCTTACAATTTAGATTTTAATAATCTTTATAATTTCTGAACACCAGAAAAAACTCTCATATAAATTGGCGCCCACCGGTGAAGCCTGACGTTAGGGCCGGAATTTCTACAGTTTTCTTCTCAGGGAGCAGGTGCTGCAACTGAGAAAATTATTTTTCTTTTGGGTGAAAATTCACACCAATTTTCAGAATTTTTTCTGAGCCTGTAACGGCTTGTGACAGGGAGTCACTATTGATTTCGTCAGCTATCTGGAGATTGAGAACATAGTGCACTCTTGGAATTGCCAAGATTTTAAAGAAAAAAAAAATTATTTCATTCTCAATAAAGTATATAGTGACTATTTGTCACCAGTAGCGAGTACAGAGTCAGGGGGCTTGCCTGTTACCCAGGTGCTGAAATAGGGTCCCCTATTAACGACCTCAATAGATTATTATTTTCTCTAGTCTATATTTTAGATTCATTTATTTACTTGATCTAATGTTTTTTGATCAAGCATTATTATTGCTGATGGCTTGAATTTTTGAAATATTATCGGTTTACTAGCTATTTTATATTTTCTAGTGGATTGGGTACTTCCCTTACATTGTGTATTGTTGTGTTTATTTGTTATATCTGTGTCTTATCATTGTAAGATCTCATAGCACACTTCACACAGCTTTGTCGGCGACTTAATCGCACCGCCACACCCCGCGTACCGCCTACGTCCGCTTCATAGTGCCCTCGCGCATCCATTACTGCACTTAGCAAACATCATTGTCACCGCACCTACTTCGGCCCAGCTGACGTACTACCAGGCCACCACCACGGCGCGACTATACACTCAAGATTCTATTTCATATATGGAGTTTGGCGAAAGTGACACTGTCGTAGAGAACACCATGGCCACTCACAACTCACCAGCCAATACTGAGGAGTCTACCACCATGATGAGGGACCGGGATCAAGGCAGCGTTTGTTCAGTCAACTTCCAACCACTCCAGCAATTATCATCTACCTTGGTTGACGCAACAGAACCACCAACAATGCCGAGCACATCACATGTCAAACCAACCACAGCAGATGATTCTCTAGCCGAGCTCATAGCAGGGGACACATCCATCAACACAGCCACCCTCAACCAATTCTTTGCGGGATTTGAGGAGAGATTTCTAAAACAGCTGAGGAATACCGACACTAGTATCGCATCCATGAGAGCAGACATAATCTCTACTAAAGAAATTAGTAACAGCGTATCCAAGCAACTTGATGTAACCACCATTAGCTTGAATAAGCGGCTGGATGATACAAACGAACGCATCGACAAAATCCACACAACTGTTCAGAAGGAAATTGATGTTTTACGTACCGAGATGCGCCAGGAGTTGGAAGAAAAGACCGCAGAGATACAAAACAACATGCAGAGACAGAGTGAGGAGATGAGGCGACAGCTGGAGGAAAACTTCAAAAAATCGGAGGACACACAGAAGGCTGAGTGTGAAGTAGTTCATAAAACACTGGAACAAAAAATAACCACCACCAAACAACAATTAGAAGCTCAGGTGTCAGAGATAGGAAATAAGCTAGATAATGCAGTTCAAACACAGGAGACAGTTCATGCTCAAGTGAACAGCTTGACTGAACAGCAGAGTCGTTTGGAAATGAAATGTACAAATATGGAGGGAGACTTACATGCAGTTAGTGAGGAAGTTAAATCCAGATTAGTACAACATGACACAAAAATTTCTCAGCTAGAGAGAAAAATAGATTGTGTGCAACAGCGGAGAAATTTCAACTGTCATGGATGCACAGAGCGTCTCTACTCTATTTCATAGTCTGGGAAAATTTGACAATACAAATTATCATATGGATCCTCGACCATTCGTTGATCAACTAAGAGTTGTGCAAGACCTAACTAACACCTCTTGGGCCGTATGGCGTTTCAAATTATCCACCTTACTGTTGGGAGAACCACAATTATTCCTACATACTAGGGCAAACGAATTCAACTGTTTAGAAGAATTCATCTCAGCTTTTTTGGAGCAGTATTGGAACGTTAGCCGTCAAGAAGAGCTGTTATCAGAGATCATCACCTGCCAGTATAATAAATCAAGCGGTCAGACATGCTCAGAATTTGTAGCTCGACTGAGTTATCTCAATTCTCAACTGGATGAAAAAATCTCAGATCGTAATTTGGCCAGCATTGCAATGAAAAAGTTACCGCATCATGTACAAATGGCATTGGCCACCTCTAACATCACAAACCTCCGAGCGTTAGAGAATTATCTACATTGCGTTCAGGCAGTAACCAGTAACAATGGGAATAGGCACACTAATATAAATAATAACGGCAATCAAAGCAATATACAGCGCATGCAAATGGATCCACCACCAGTCAATACCCAAAGAAATAATTATGGAAATAATAGAGGGGATAATGTACAGGAGGTAGAGACAATAAATTCACCGCCACCAGATCCCAACAACAGTAATAATAATTTCCACGGCAAAGGCGGATTCAGAGGAAATCGTTTTAATGGAAATCGAGGAAGAAATGGTCATTATAATAATAATCGAAACTCCGATTTTCATTTCGATGGGAGAGATAGGTTGGGTCAAGTAGACCACGCTCCCAATTCGTCAAGTTCGCCTAGCTTCCCAATGACTGGAGAGAATTCTAGAGCAAAGAATGATTCATCATCAGTATCCACAGCTAACCTGCCTAACAGCCCCACAAGTAAGCAAGGAGGCCAAGTAAATAGAAGTGGAGGTGGAAATAAGCAGGCATGACTAGCCGGGGAGACCATTTACTCCACTCTGCCTGTCAAAATGATAAAAACTGCCGGTGAAAACAACATACTTCATCAAGTAAACAAAAAAGCGAGCAAACGTATGTACCAACATAGGCGGCATACTCGATTTAAACCACATAGGCATCGGAAATCATCAACTCCGACCGAGAACACCGCCCCCGAGCCTGCTATGGATCCAACATGTAGTGATAAAGAATGGAGAAATACGAATAATAATTAGCCTATGTCCAGCTATACCCTGGCATCGACTTCTAGTGTGCACTTCACCAGCTGTCCTCCAGAGAACGTCTTGTGAGTCGACAAAGCTGTGTGAAGATGCAAAAATTGTAAATGAGATCAATTTCTATAATTCTATGACATTGTAGTCATTTCGACCATAAGTCGACATTATTTGTTATTTTTATGGAGTTAGAATATTTACATAACCTCCAAACTGATCGATCAAGAATAGTCAATATCGATCTCACTGCCAATTTCATAGAGATCCAGACAGAATAAAGAAGGATACTAAGAATTAGAAAATTAAAATGAAATCAATATTATTATCTTACATGTCAAATTTATTTACTTACATCATTGTTACATGTAAATCTTTGTATATTCTATGTTATTATTATCATTTATATTAAGCATGAGGGTAGAAATAGAAAACAGTAAAAATATCAGCTGTTCGGCATAAAATCATTTATTACTTAAAAGCAGAGTTACCAACTTATTTGTTAAAGCCATTCAGAGTTTATTATATTGTCATTCTTACTATTCTATCGAGTGCTAAGAGCCTTTACTTGTTGTTAGTATATTATTTAAATTGTGCACTGTGCATTATTTATATGCAAAATGTTTGTTAAGTGAAGCTTGAGACCTATATAATCTGACTTACCTCAACTCAATCTTTTAAAATGCCATTGAGCATACTTTATTTATTCTAGTGTGGCTATACTGCATTATTTTGTAAGTGATCCAATGGTATTCACTCTTATTAGCAGCGCCAACTAAGTATACTTTTGAAATATTGTCAAAGTGATCCTAGTCTGTGACAGGCACTTAATTTTTGTAAATTTACTTGATTAGAATGTATTGTAGACAAGGTCCAAACATCTCTATTATATTTTTGTAAAGGGTTTAGCAAATGCTAACACCATTTTGTAGTTGAAAGGTATTTGTTCTTGTTATAAGGCTCAAATAGGCTCACCAGACCTCTCTTTGAGATTGAATTAAACACTCGCCAGTCACACTTTTTATAAATTCAAAAGCTCACCACCTCGTATTTAATTAAATCAGGGGCTATTGTGTCAGGTGACAGAATTATATTGAGCCTCGAAACGATAATTTTGTAATAAAGACTAAAACTTCAACTCATTGGCAAAAAATATTGATGTAATAAAATCAAAGATAGATCATTTTTAGATCATATAATATTGTACCTGCTATATGTCGAACACCAATTATTGTAATATCAATGGATAAATTATTTGTTTAATGGCATTTACTTAGCCACATTTATTGTATGCATGTTTATTTGTCACTCATAACCTGCAAACGGGCAATCAATCAGTGAACTGTCAAAATAGCCACAGCCCACTAGCCAAATCAGATTATTCAATTAGCAGTAATTATTATTGCCAAAATTGTAGCAGCGAGCATACCTCACCATAGAGTGATATTTATTGTAATTTATGTATTATATGTAAAAAAAAAATAATAAAAATAGCATGCATAAAAAGAAGAAAATAATAATAATAAATTAGAGAAAACATTAAATATTATTAAATCTGTTTTACTCAGCCAAGTAGTACTGTTATACCAATCGATTCCTCTGTCATTCATTGAAAATAGTTTTTATCTTATCAGTTCTGAAGAAATGATAATTTGTTCGTCATTCTTGTAGCACGCATTTTTCTATTTATTTCTTTCAATTTCAATTAATAATAATTATTTCAATTATTACAGTATTTGGTCAACTTAAAATTTGTATTACCACTCTATAAAATGTAGCCCTACTGTCAGTACTGCTTTGGTGTGTCTAGTCTGTGTTATCAAACACGTGCATACGTTCTGTTATCACACACACATGTGAGTAGCCGGTCATATATCAAATGTAAGGGGTCGTTATTTTGTTTTATATAAAAAATTCCTGATCATATCTTATTAACTCTCTGAAATATTTAAGCTGTATTCAGGGCGATCTATTTTCCAGACGCCATATTGTATCAAAATTAAAAATTTCATTGACCAATCAGAATTTTTATATTACCATTCTTTCTAGAATGTTCCTTTTGTATTAATCCGCCTTGGCTAAATTACCGTTTCCGATGTATGAAAAGGTCTCACTCTGCTCGGGAACCCCCACTAGAATGGTCTGATCAGCCAAACGTTATTTGTTTGATATCTTAAATGTAATTTTTGTCAGTTAAATGTGAAAAAATTTTTATGTAAGCTAGCAGCACCTGCGATCCGTTATCTCAACCATTAAAATTTATCAGAGTGAAAGTTAATATCGAGCGTGAAGTATCATAGTGAGTTGAGAAAAGTGATACTGAAAATCAAAAAAAGCTGTGATCGACGCCATTCCAGTCCGCGTCTATACCGAAGGTTCCACCACGCCGGCCTGTATCCAGAAGCATCGTCCACAAGGTATCGTGCAGTGTTTTTATTACCAGGGCCCTAGGTATATGTGCGCACAAAATTGTATAAAGCAAGGTCAAGTCGACATTGTGACCTTTAAGTGATTTTCAAATAATATTTGAGGAAAGGCTACTGTAGAGATTCTGGATCACTCACATTTCCAGGCAAGAGACCCTGACTCATTGCTCTTAACAGAAAGGTATTTATATTTTGCAATCTTACAATTTAGATTTTAATAATCTTTATAATTTCTGAACACCAGAAAAAACTCTCATACTATTCAAGCTACTATTTCATTTATCTGGTTTCAAATTGCCTATTCATCAATATTCATGCTTCAAATCTCATGACAAGTTCGCTCTCATAACAAACTCCACCTCCAGATCATTACAATATTCTGATTCACAATAATAACAATATTCAATAGAAATTTTTATTTTTCCACTTGGTCCTACCATGTAGAATTTTTTTATCTGCGAGTTAGTGAATAGTTATAATGTGAGCTGAACGAAACAAAATAATGATTGATGAACGATGTGAAGTGATGACACTTTCATCTCTCGATCAATGTTCGCGAGTAGTGGTGTCTTCCGTCGCAGTCGGAAATAGAAATGCATGCTACAGGATGAATGCGGTTCATATCTTGCGCTCCATATACAAGCTGAACAAGCAAACAATGTCCTAATGAAGTGTTGAGCAAACATGAGCAACCCATGTGGGTGGAACGGTGCAATCTTGGTAACAGTAAACAAGGTACAATGTTCAGGTGAAGTGGATCTCCAGCTTCTGCTCATTCACACTCAACAGATGATCTCATGCTTTTCATTTTCTTGTTAGAACTTACATTTCAAAATTTGATGTCATCTCCTACCTTTTGAATGTCGCAGTTCATTTATCCTCTCATCATGCACATCTGGTCATTCATGAGTTGATTAGCTCACTCTTGTTGAAATCAAAATTGAATTTCTGCTTGAAATAACAGGAGTAGATTAGAGATGTGACCTAGATCTTATGAAGGGTGTTTCCTGTTATCCGAATAGACCTGAATCAAAATTCCTTTTAAAATTTATATTGGAAGTAGCTAATGTAATTATCACCCCTCCAGCGACTCATTCCTCAATTCAATTTTGAGCAGGTCATTCATGCTGAAAATTTTGTAGTTGAGTTCTTACTGGATCATACAAAATTGATGACAATTATCTTGATGAGTAGCCTACAGTATATTGTGGAGGAGACATCGAAAAGCAGCAATATACTTCTCATTCTTGCTCAACTTGCCCTAGTGTAAAAGTAGAAGTTCACTGTCTTTTTAAAGGGGAATAAATGAATATTGATATCATGGATAGTTTCGGAAGTTGCTTAGAGACCTTCTGCCAAAGACAATTTAACTATTAGTAGTGACAATTTACTATTAGTAGTGAACTATTAAGTAGTTGAATTGTATTTGCCTTTTGCTCACTTGCTCCCTCTTCTCACGGACAGAACCTCTCTCCATAACTAATTCGTATTCCTAGTTTTTTTTTTATAGAAAACTACGTTGTTTTTAAAATATTTCTCATGAGGAATCATGTAGCTAGGATGCTTGCAGTTGAGAACAAATTGAAATTATCGAGCGTTAATCACTTGAGCTTTCACCGTATAGTAAAAATAAAAGTTTAGAAGTCATGATAATCTCTCACATAGTAAACATGACATGATATTCTCAAATCCACTGACATGTTATGATGTAATAATTAAATATTAATATTTTTTCAAATCGTTTCCTGACCAATTATGGAGAGTCGGCAGATGTGTGACCGGGCTGAAGGTTCCGGCTGCATTATTATTATAATACTATTCGATTAGCAGTTGAGCTATTCTATTGCAGTGAAAGTTGGTTGGACAGTGGACAGAGTTCCTGTTAGCCTGTCACAGCGGTGTCCGAGGTCGGCACAAAAGCTGTGCAATAAATAAACGTCTGCTGTCGGCATTTCAACTCTATCCGGCATTTACAGCGGCGAACAGGTGAAAATATCTGGCACATTACCAAATTGTGGCTTATTTATTATTCGCCTGCAACCTGATCTGCCTTACCTGCCTGCCATGCCTCTCCACCGATAATCGTCAGCTTGGTCCAATAATGATGTGGTGCCGCCTATTAAAACAGAGTACTCTCTCACTGCTGATGGAATAATCGCAATTGGCTATGGTCTAGAGAACGTTTTTGCTCCATTATATTCATACGTTGGGATCCATACACAGTATGAGTTTAGCTTTTTGTTGAATTTCTCTATTAACTTCAATTCATGTGCTCCTGAAATCTGCTTTTTCTCTTTGTCTCTTTTTCTCTGCTTTAACTCTCAATTTATTGAAATGTTAATTATCATTCCAAAAAAAAACTTAATTCATCTTGATGATCGTGGCACTGAAAAAATAAATACTGTGGCTATTCTTAATAAGAAATAAAAAATATTCTGGAATATTGGACTCAATTATTTTGAATGGGTATACTTTCATGGTTCACAATTCATTTTTGAAATTGATCTTTTTGATGGTTTGTTTTAGCTCGATTTTTTTATGATGGAAATAACGATGCCAGGAAACATTATCATGCATAATTCAATTCAAATCCTCATACAATTGACATGATTAACACTTTAAGATAGAATCTAGAGCACCACTATAGAATGAGTTTCATCATTTAATTGTATTGTATTAATTATTAATATTTCATTAATCAATTAATATAATATTATAATAATTATATTATATGATATTCATTGTATTGCCTATGATTTGTGGTACATTGATCAGGAACAGTTGTAATTTAATTTAGCTCAACAATGCATCCTTCATGACGAAAGTAGAGAAAAAGAGTATGGAAATACTAAATCATACCCTATCTTCTACCTTCTACTTTATCTTCTATTTTGTTTTGTTAAATTTGCGATACTCGACCATAATTCCTCAGTAAGTATTAATATTAGCTACCCCAACGATGCTTCACCAATAAATTAATCTGCGCTGAGAATCTTTTCCTCTCATTATTTTAACCGCGCCTTATCAGTCCTGGAACAGGTAGAATTTGGCAGCGTAACCGAGCTTATCTGTGTTGCAACACGGAAAACCCTCCATTCAAATACATCCCTATTTTATACGCTCTTTTCTCTCTCGGCTGAAGCTACCCTTTAAACAATAGTAACATCATAGTATCCCGGCAGATAATGGTTTTCTCAAACGCTAAGCACAGCATTAACCAACCGCAAACTGCGAAAGGCTTCTTGTGGACTCATTAGAATCTAGGTTCTTCTTGCTTGTCTGAATTTAAAGTTCTTGATAAGAGGCACTAATTATTTTGCCATGAAATGGAAAAAACTCTTGCTCAAAATTTCTGTTTAGTATCAAATAAATTCATGCGAATGAAGATTTCATTTTGTAGATCAGAGCTTACAGGATTATTATATTATTCAGATACCAAGGACTTCAACTGAAAGAAGAAAATATTTTACGAAAATAGAATTCTTGAATTTAGTCCATCTTAATAATTATTTTAGTCCAAATTCAAGGGATACTCCTCGTCATATCAAGAGATTCATAATTCCAGTATCTTCAATCTTCAGACACTGTACTATAGTGTCTGATACTGTATTATAATATAAATACATTTATATTATGATTGAGCATATATAACTTGAAATATATAACTTGAGAAAAGCAACTTCTATCAAATTTAAAAATGCACGACTGCTTATTTTTTACTTTATCAATTGTACCAACAATAGTATTAAATTAAATAGTAATAATTAGAATACTATTAATTGTATCAATACAAAAAATACTCTAAATAGTATTAATTGTACTATTTAATTGTATTATATAGCATAAATTCACTATTGCGTTGGTCTACGTATAAAACTTTGGAGGCGTGGAGCTGAAGTATTAATAATTCAATTACGACTTTCGTCCTCATAGTTTCTGTTTTTATGAAGATGTGCGGTATCACTTCTCTCCATGTAAATTTTGTTATCAGCCTGGAACTCATTTTGATATCTAGGCTCTTCAACACAAAGGTAAACGAGACACTAGCTTCCATGAGGACTTTATTAGCTGCA
This sequence comes from Laodelphax striatellus, assembly GCA_017141395.1. Lineage (NCBI taxonomy): Eukaryota > Metazoa > Arthropoda > Insecta > Hemiptera > Delphacidae > Laodelphax > Laodelphax striatellus. Next base: position 25,379,075 of record CM029532.1, on the reverse strand, counting down.
TGTTGTAAAACAGCAGTATTTAACTGAGCTTCCTCAATCAACAACAGTAGTTTTAACTGAGTATGAAGAACGAGTAAAGCACTCACATTAATGAAAACTTGACTGAGAAAGCTGGTATTTTAGTGAACATTTACACTGCATAATTGATATATTGTCGTTATTGTTATTGTATTGCCATTATTGAGAATATTGAACTATGAGTAACATTTCAGATTACGTCACAAATATAGATGCGCCTTAACGAAATATTATTTTATTCGCAAAACCAACGGACCAAGTTGTGCTCCAACGGTAGCTAAAAGAAATAATTGGCCTATCGATCGGTCTTTGAACTGTATATGTGTAGCTTTGTTATGTAGCTCTATGCACTAATGGCATATGACATTCAGTTAGAAAGCATTTTCTAGGCCAAACTCCATTCACTTTATTATTTGCAGAATAACTATGGCTATGAGTGAACCCGATGACTTCAAATTATCGGAGTCGTTCTACATAAACGAATATTGTCAGACATTCTTATTTGGTGTAAAATCGAAAATCATAGTGAACGAGATCTTACTAATCTATTTGCAACCAATTAATTTATGTTATTGTACAGAAGCAAAGTGGAGATAAAAGTCACCTTCAAGTATATGAGTGATCACACCCTGAATATCCTATTGCTTTTGATAAACATTGTAAAAGAGCTTGCAAGAAAAACGAGTCCAATAAATTGTATGAATTTTAAATAGCCAATTTCAATCTCAGAGTGATAGAAGACCAGCGTCTATGGTAAGAATTTTATTGCTGTTTTCTCAGCCGCATACCTGATTCTTTTGAAATCGACCCAGGATCTTGGACATTTTCAATTCGCAGTTGAGTGGGATGTGCTGATTATGAGCTCATTCTCAACGTTTTCTTGTTGGCAAGGCAAATTGCACGTGAGTGCTCTTACAGAATCCGGTTTCATTCTTTGAATATGACTGTATTAACAAGTGCATAATCTTGGGAACTTTAGCCGTTTGCTTAGTAAGCAGAAGCGGGTGTGACCGGCCCATTCAATTCGCAGTTATTGAACTTATCTCTTGATTTTAGTGGCTCAACTCGGATACATTCTCTTCTTGGCAGAATCCGAACTGGCTATTGAATGGCTCATTGAAATGCACATGCAGATGTTTAATTTTAACTTCTAAGTGGTCCGTGCCACTTCTGTCATAGTCAAGTACCCAAAACGAAGAAGCATCATGAATTTGATTTATGTTCAAAATGAGTAAGGTTGCTGATATCTCGTCACCTTAACCGATTACTTTCAGAAATCAATATCGCTTGCAATTCAATATGCATAGAATATCAATGACCGGAGAGCTCTTATCATTGACAAGAACTTGAAAGTACTGATAATATAAATATGTTCATCTATTTATGATCCAATCCCATCAACATGCAATCCTACTTGAACACAAGTTCTTTGAGAGAGCAGAAGCGTTGTAGCCTTGTTGTTGGAATTTTGAGGTCGTCATCAAAGAAGCCCCGCCAAACGCACAATTTGTTTAAATTTAACCTCCCCGCCAGCTAGTATATTATTTGACCAGAAAGTCATAGTAGTGGTTCAGGTTAATTCTTGTAAATTGATATGATAATAATTCAATCGAACTCCACAATATTTTCCATCAAATTTACATATTCAATTTGAAGATTTTCATGTTTGAAATTGATGTTTGATAGTGCAAAATTTGAATTTCTATGAAAATTATATATATTTATCTGATCACTTTAGTTATAGTAATTCATTTGTATGTTCTTTATTTATTTTGTTCGCATTTTTTCAAATAATACAGTACTATAATACATTATGAAATTCACAAAACTTCACTGGAGATGGATTCAAATGCAATAAAAAATCTATGCTAGCAGGTACTGCCAAAATCTCCAATAGCTGAGAGATTTGCAGTGCTAAACGGTTAATTATGGAATTCTAGAATTGAAATAGTGAAATGGAAAATTTAGTCGGAGAAAAAGGTTACAAGAATCGGTACAAAAAGGACCAAAGGAAGAAAGTTGCATTCTCTCAAAACAGGATGTTAAACGAGTCTCATAAATCAATCATTCTCAAAGAGTGTCTCCCGCTGAGAGCTTGCGCAAAGCTCCACGGCTTATGATAATAATATTACATGAAGAAATTTATTTCAACTATAATATAAATATTGATTATACAGTTTAAATTTAAAATGCTCACTTATTCGGATTCTAGATGTCATTCCATCATTATTTGCCCATAGAGTTTGTCTGTTTTTTGTTTCATCCTATAAAATAATACAGGAGATATGGAATGAATAATAGTGTCAATAATATCCTGTAGCTCTTCCAACTCACATTTAACAAATATAGGCCTAAACGTGTTCATTGATATTTGGCAATTTGGATACGATTTCTAGATAAAGTGATAGTTTCCTGTTCCCATAGTTGGCGTTTAACTGCAGTTATTGCTGAGGAATCAAGGTCAACTATAAGATCATAACCGAGTGTTCAAAACAAGAAACAAAAATGTTACTTGAACACTACAGATATCAATGCTCTATTCAATTAGTCTAAAGAAACTGTCATGAAATAATTGCCAATGTTTGCGTTTCACAAATCACAGGAAATCGAAAAACGTTCAAAAAACAGGAAATTGAAAATGTTTGTGGAGAAATGAAACAATATTATTATAATACTGGAATTTTATAGAAAATCATAATCACGTAAACTGTTCATAACCTTGGTACTCACCTAGAAAGGCTCGATCAGGATTAGAACTGAGAATTTTCTATTCACACCATATAGGTCAAATGAATTGAGTATTGATTATCTTGTCGATAAAAAGTGGCAAAAACAAAAAAATATATGCATCACAATTCCCATTTTAAATATTTTACAGAAATCATCTTTTAATCTGGGCTGAGGTCTGCAATTGACAGACTCAAATAATAAATTTACATTCATGTTAATTTTTGTCACAATGGTAGAAGAGCTGTATGTGTGTATAAAAACGGCAGAGCTTGTGAATTCCATTTCAAAAAGGTAGCAATTAGATTTCTGTCAACTATTCCCAGCTACATTTTTCAGCCCTTATCTATATTGATAATTGGCCTATAATTGTTGAAATGAGATATTTCTTCATCATTCGTCGGTAACAGGAGTGCACTGTATGATTGGAATAGTAATTGGTACTCAGATATCGATTTATCGGTAACGATTTACTTTATCGTCTCGTTTTTGAATTCGTATCAATCCAATATTCAGTAAATTTGAAAAATTATTCAGTGAATTATTCTACTGTATTTAGGATCATCTACTAATACTTCTATGAAAAGTTCAATTGCTCTATGAATGAAAATAACTTCAAAAATGTAGCACTTCCAAATCTTCAATACATTATACATTACCAAATTTTTTTTCAAACTCCATCTTCAAAGCAATCTTATATTGGGGTTTTAAACTTGCAAAATACGTACACTCACTGGAAATGCACTATCTTAAAACCAAGCAAGATTTATGATACCTATGTATGTTTATATGTGTGAGTGAGTAGCTCACAATCTGTTACATAGTGAGATATCTGTTACATATCACTTATCTGTTTGTTACTTATCTTTTCTGTTACATATTACTTATTTATTTATTAGATGTAGCTTACATCTTTAATCTGTTAAATAAAGATTGATGCGATGAAAAGTTTGAACAACGCCATAAGCAGTATGTGAGAACATTTTATATAAAAAAGATCAATTTGAAGTTTATTCGATATCAATACATGAAATAGGCAGAGATAATAATATTAAACATATACTTATAAGTAGGAGTGAAATTTCTTATTCTCCCATTCTTCTTCTATACGGTATTCCCTAGAAATAGAAGAACTCGCTTACAGCTTATAATGATGATTATGTTTTCTAGTGAATAAGGAGACCAATTATTATGATACATAGCTTTTTAATGATACATAGCTTTTTATTTCAGTGGAGAGACCGAATTTATATCAATAGAAATATATTATAAAAATCATTAAATTTCAATTTCGAGTATCAGAAAATTCTTGAAACATGTTTATTGATTACGTGAATGTGTTTTGAAGTCATATTTCTCAGTTTTAGAATGGTGATTTGTTCATTGTGTTGTTTCGATCGAGCCTACCAAACGTATTGAACAGGCTGGTAAAATACATGAACAATGACAATAACAATTCCTTTCAATGATTACTACACTGCACATACGGAAATTATTACATGGGAATAAACCATTATCTACCGTGCAAGCTATGTTCTAGGTTCAGGATTGAATTTCATACCTGTGTGAATAATTTGCAATCACCTTCAAGTGATAAACTATTCAGAATAATTGCAACTCCGTTTACGTTCAACAAGTCGAGTTGAGCAATGCAGAAGTTCAATGTCTTTCTTTCACTTTCAAGCAGGTCTCACACTAAAACAATGGACTCTTGGTATGCAACGGAGATTGTTGCAAGGATACTGACTCATTAGTGAGTTGGAGTTGGATCAGATTGAACATGAATGTTGAGTTCAACTGCTTGAAATGCATAAAACATGGAATATTTTGCATTTCTCGTAAAGGTTTCATGATGGTGGAAAGTTTTAGCAATGACTACTATCGTAAAGGGTTCTAAACAAGGGTTGGTTCAAAAGGGTTGAGCAGCAGCAAACAATTGACAACTGAGAAGATGTACTACACAAAAATATATTCTTCTTGAGAGAATTGAACTCAGTACTTCCCGATTGCCGGTTAGATAACTGAGCCTCGTGTTTATCTTCAGTTATCTCTGATAAATATTTTAATAATATCTGTAAAAATTATTAAAATATTATTGTATTCTTGATTTATTAGAAGAGACTGTGATTTTCGTTTTGTATGATTTATTGACTGGGAAGTAACATTTTAAAATAATTGTTTTTCACCATGAAATAGTGAGCCAATGGTCTCGGACTTCATTCGAAGATACATTCGACTTATTCGAGTAATCATTGTCAGTTGGAACATCCTACATTTATTCCACTAAGGTGAAGCGTTCAAGTGACAGTTTTTCAAATTCGATTGTGTATGGTAAAGATTTTTGACTTTATAATGTATTCTTATTCCATTTTCTTTACATGCAGAGAAACGCAGCCTTGCATTTCCCTGTCAATGCATCAATAACTTAATTTCCAATGTTTGCTTCAAAAAATCTCCATATTCTGGGATATTTAAAAGCTATATTTCAATAGGTATGCTGTCGTTCTGCTCAGAGTAGATGATTCATGGCTCTTTGATTCATATTAAGCCTACTTACCTTCATGGCTCCATTATTCTCTGAAAAGTAAGATTGATCCTCAAACGTTATAAAACGATGGCTTCACATTGTTGAATGTAAGCTAGAATATATCGCTTCCTCTCGGCATTGATCGATGAAGAGTAGCTCCATTCTGATGAGGCTCATATGAAAACTTCAGCTCTCAAGTATCAAATTACAAGAGTTTTTTTCTTCTCACCAAGGCACCAGAAGCAATTCACGGATGTATGACGCTTGAAACGCTCAAGGGCTTCTTTTTCATTAGGACTATGACAGAATCTCTTTCTTTGTATTGTCATCCACTTTGACCAGATAGGCCTAAGCCCGAAATGAAACTTGAGTTCCTTCATAAACTTGCTTTTCAAAACTTTAAAAACACGGTTCTAATAATTTCTCTGGAACCACTGCAATCATAACAAAGAAGAAATATTTTTCACAATTATTGTCAAGCTTCAAATCCATCTACTGTACTTGGGATGAATATAATTTAAAAGTTTGTCTTCTAGAAGATCCTGAACAATATTATTTCACACAGTCTGAATATTTTTCTGTTGACTGGATATGATTTGATTATTAAAGTTACAATAGTAACTTGTATTCAAGAAGTATTCACTTGCAGACAAACCAGTTTAGTGGATTTAAACTGGATAATTATGTTTTGTATTACAATTGTTGTTACAATATTTCATGGCGTGAGCTTCAAATATTCTCTTCATGTAATTAAGTATCATAGTCCACATGGAATCAGCTGAAATAATCATTATTCAAATAAATTCTTTTTACAATGCCACAGTTACCGAAGTATCGTAATTTATTTCTTTTTAATTTACTTCCAGCTATTAATCTATTGTCTATCTGTTATCTGTTTTCATAGTTAAGAATATCAATTCTTCTATATTAAGTTATATTTATTTATCTATATTTCTTTATTTATTTAGTTTATTATTTTCTTTATTTAGTTTGCTTCGGCATCAAAAGCTGTTCGATTTTGGACTCACTGCTGGCGAACAAGAGTCTCTTATGCCAGTAGTGCCATAGATCGAATGCACTAATATCTATAAAGTGTATATTCTGTATTGTTTTGTTTATGGCAAATAAAATTTATTCTTATTCTTATTCTAGTTTTTACACAGAAACACTGTAATAATATTTTGAAGAATGTCGGTTCATAGTGTTAACCAACAATTTCTAAATTACTTTAAAATCTTCCTTTAACTTCGCTTATCTCTGAAATATGGTCTTAAACTCCTTGAACCACAATATTAATTCACAACAGAGTATGAAGACTTACATGTTACAACAGAGTTAAAACCTGACAGGGTCAGCCAAATAACATTCTTTGGAATTCCGATTTCGTGTAATAGCAGTGGTAACAATGAAGTTAGAAGTATATAAAGTTTTTATAGCTGACTGCTGATTGTCATCAGATTTATGATCGAAAATCGAACAAGATAGAAGAGAGTAGCTCTGATAAAATGGAATAGTTCGTCCGCAAACATCCTATTCCAAAACCGATAAGAACGCGGAAGAGATTAGCTCTACGCCAAGAAGCAACAAAAGCAACTGTGCTCTTCTGCTTCCTCCCCAGTCCAATGTCATTCCGCCTCTATCGCAACGTCATGAGTATTTCCAACTCCAAAGGGGAAGTATCATCCAGAAATAGACGTTCTTATCACCGATTAGTTGTGAATTGGAAAATGATCTCTCAGAATGTGGTCTTATCTTTAATGTGGCATCTTTTCTGCTAGAGAAGATTTTTTTGGGCAAATATAAAATTAAGGTTCAATTATCACACATTTTATAATTCATTTCAGCAATTTTCATTTATTCATTCAATACAGAAATATATATCGAACCATTTTATTAATTTACATTGTGATAATTTTATTTTTATATGATTCGTCTTAATTCATTTGAATTATTTCATGAATATATATTTTTTGCTGTGGATGATGCCTACATAAGTGTTTTACTTCTGCGTGGGTAATGAGATGAAGGATGATACTGTGAAAACGTGCCAGACGGACTGTGAATTTTATGGGGAACATATTATGTTATTATGAATTGTTATTCTCATGACAATACTTTATATATTGTCATAGAAACAAAGAAAGAATGAATGCATTGTATTTTATCCATCTCATTTATTTGATACTCACAAAAGAGCACTCAGTAGGAGAATGGAGTGGTACTTTTGTAAGTGAACAAATAGAAACGATTCTAAGTTTTCAATAGTTCATTCAGGACAATCAGGAGGAACAGCATGGAGAATCCTATCATTCGAGTTGAATACGATCAATATTTATAAGCATTACACGAAACGACCAGAATAATTACTATTTCGCAGACGTATGTAGAGCAACTCATAACATGGTTATACATACAAACCATCTGTACTGCACAACTGATATTGCAATGCAATTTCAACAGGAATTGAACACTGACTATTCAGCTATTTGTAGGTTGAGAGATGATAATGTGAAGGGATGATAATCATCCCAATTCCGAGATTGCTCATGCTAGTTTAGCGACCACATTGCGACGTTGACTATGCTTGATGCTGGCTAGGTGAAGACAAGAAAATTGGTTTACGTGATGCCCCTACTGATTCAGTCAGTGGTGGAAGTTTCCTACTCTAACTTCTCCAACATTAGGGATTGGAAGCTAAGACGTTTGATTCCCAAAAAAATGTGAGCGGCTCCAAGTACGGCAATATTTCTCAATCAATTTATGAACTCTCTTCCAATTTTTGAAATTTGTAGAACTCTCAACATTGTAGAATTTCAAGATAGTGAAGTAGATTCCTCAACTAGATTAATGTTATCCTCTAATTATACTCTGGTAACAAGTAAATGAGCTCAATCGCAGAAGCTAGTTGTGTTCATATAATTATGTCGTTACGCATTTCAAAAAACAATATTCCTGTTTTGATTATCATCGCGTTTGGCTGTTAATGCGTTACATACAGACAGACACTCGAAAGAAAATTCAAGTTACTATAGTTAGAACGTAGACCCACTAACTTCGGTTATTAAATAAATAAATTTATTCTTCTTTCATAATTCGGACAATACAAAATGAAAATAAAAAACAGTATGTTAATACAGAAATATTAATACAGTATATTAACCATAATACTCGTATATTCTATCAAGCATTTTATGCTCGAATCTTCCTTGTACTGCATAGAGTATTTTTTGAAAATTATTAGTTTCTAAGAATGATGTAGTTTGTTTAAGAATCAGCTTGCAGTGCTTAAGGAAAATGGGCGGAGTTGCTTCGCTAAAAATAGTGATATGTAAATTATAGGAAAATACCCTTGTCCGATGATTTAAATTCTTGTTTGATTCTTCTCTGTTGGTTTAAAATTAATAAAAACCAGAAGGCATTCTTTATTGAACTCGCTTTAAGTTTTAAAATGGGAGTTTTGATATTAAACCTTATACTCAGACTGTTTACGGTTGAATATTTTATTATCCTTCGATACACAACAAGATTCACACATTTTCTCTACCCAGTGCAATATTCCAAGAATTTACTCGTAAAATACATTGAGTACCTACATCATGAAATCGTGTTATGACTTTGGTAGCTAGATAAATTTCATTTTCTACTTTTTCCACTCTTCTTCGCCGTTTTAGGAGTCTTATCTGTTTTTGATGATGCGGTTGATTTACCCTTGACGGCTGTTTTGGCTCGTTCGATGGGCATATGATCGTATCTACTGATCAACAGCAGTGCTGAGTTGGCTGATTCTTCTGTCCTATCGAACATTTTATCCATGTTTGCCATCCCCCCAAGGATCATTTCTTCATCGATCTTGTCAACTTTGTACAGATGTAATCCGAAATCAAGGCGACTATCACTTCTTTCTTCTTCACCTGCAAAAACATTGCTAGTTTTGAGCGACATAATTCATTGATGATGACGTATGATAATTTTCTATACATTTTATTATTGTTTTGAGTGCTTTCAAGTTGCATCCCCACTATGCGGTTGGCTTTGATGAGTCGTAGTGGCTTTGCCAAGTGACAAGTGTAAACGCATAGTCGTGTCATTGAAATAAAATGGAGTAAAAGTCGTGTCATTGAAGTAAACGCGGAGTAAATCGTGCCATTGAAGTAAAGTATTATTGAAAAAAGCCAAAGAACAAATTCTGATCATAACATTTGTGGAAATGGGAATACAGTCTCACAACTGATCTTTCTTGTTTTATTTTGTATTTTGTATTGTGTCAAAAAGGAAATAAATTTGAATTCGATTTGATTTGATTCATGTACCAGTACTGTACGTGTACATCATCTGAAATAAAGTCAAATATAATTATAAATTTATTATTTTTATGAATCCGTCACTTACCAGTCGTCACCTTCCTGACGATGAACAGTCTCCTATTGGAATTTGAAGCCGTTTGAAGAAACAAAGACAGTGATAAGTGGTTGAACACTGGTAAGATATTGTTGAGTTTGTCCTGCCAATAGATTCGGCAGTTGTTATCCACGTGTATCTTGGATTTTTCGAGTGCACTGTACAAGTCACTGATTACTGGGCTTTTGGAGCATTTAATCGACAGATTTATTGAGCTCACTCTCATTGGACTATCAATAAGTCTCAACAGCTCTATCACTTCTATTTTCTCTCCAGTCTCTTCAAAATTCAAACTTGAATCGACTGTTTCGAACAGAAATTACAGAGAATATATTTTAATATGAAATAAGAATTGGATCGTAGTATACTAATATATAAGTAGACTATAATAATATAAGTAGAAAAATGAAAAACACACTATACTTTTCGTTTTACTACATATAGGTTACAACAAGTCTCTTTCTTACATAAGTTACTTGAAAAGCATTTTAGTATCATAAAAAAGGAAAGGAAGGAAAGCTCAAAAAAGGAGGTGTTTAGGTTTTGGTCATTTAGAAGTATTGTAATTGCGGGGTGATAATAACTTCATTATCCATTTTTCTGGAGCTTGTGATTAAAATTATTGCTATTATTATTGATTATAAAAATTGTTCGATTTTAAACAATTGGCGTTCAAGAAAGTTCCATTTCATTAGCAGCCCTTTTAGCAAAAGCGCAGTTACCAGGCACAATTTTTTCTTAGCTATTTTTCAAGATATCGATTTAAACATAAGGCGAAAAAGTAATAAATAATTTCCCTTCCTCACATATTACAATATTTTTACTGAATACAATAAAAAAATGAGCGTACCTGGAATTGTCACAGAGTCACTTTCTGAAGTAGAAAGACTTCCAAGAAGTGTATTATTTGGTGTTGTTGGACAGTTGAAGGAGGTCTGCGACATGTCTAGAGTTTGAAAAAGTATAGAAAAAGTTCTGATGAAAATTAGTGAGGGGTCTTCGATGGAAGAAGAGGTCCCGGCAGGAGAAAACTATCTTGGCTGCATAACCTCAGGAAGTGGACCGGGAAAACGTCCATTGAACTTTTCCGCATGGCTATGGACAAAATTAAGCTTTATGCTGGTTGGTCACCAACATCCGTAACGGATAGGAACCACATGAAGAAGAAGAATATTTGATAAAAGGGATGATGAGAGAGAAGCAAAACTTGAAATTACTTGTAATCACAGAGAAAAGGAATACACTCTATTTATTTTATTTTTATTCTAATTGGCAATATTTCCAACGTCAAAATAATGAAGTCAGGAATCCGTGACTACAGCTGATCCCAGCTCCCCATCCCAGCTGAGTTGAATAATAATTTTTTCTCTACTCAACATCAGGTCATTCAAGGTATAGCAGGGTCCAATTAACTTGTCATAAGTCAGCTGATCCAGTAATAATTAAACAGTGATTTCGACACAATAATCAAAAGGCTTGAAAGTCTTAAAGACCTTTAAAGTCTTTAAAAGACATTTTTAAAGAAGACCTTTCAAAGAATAACTTTTATATGGACCTTTCAATAATCTGCGGATAGGAAACATTTGTAGGTTATATTGTGATATTTCGCTGCTGATCGATCAATTGAAAGTTCCATAGGTATGTAGGTCTCTACAAACCTTGAGGTTATTTACCTGATAATAATAACAACTATTTATATCACTATTGAAAGAAATAAGTCACAATTGATATAGATGGGCCAAAATTTCTTGTCACTCAGCTCGGCCGGTTCGAGCAAGGCGAGGGGGGTAGTGCGGGTACGTTTCTGAAAATATTGGGCTACTACATGCTATATTCAGCTGAGAGCATAATCAAAGTCAGGGGGATTTAAAGATTTATAGCAGCAGGCAATGTTTTTAATGCCGTTAGTAGTAGACAGCTGCAAAGTGCCAAGAAATTTTGGCCCATCTATACCTATAATCAGATTCATTTAATTCGACGCTTGGCATTAGATCGATAGGTTGATGAAGAGGTACTATTTCTTTGCCATCGTACTCTACAAACAGTCATCAGCAACGTCAAGAAATAATATCTATCTATCTAATGTCAAGCGTCAAATTAAATGAATTAAGCTGTATAATTGAACAACAAACCTCCACGTTTTACCTCCACGTTTCAAAGCTGAAAACATGGTGGAGCGACTAGGGCAGAGAGTAACGGAGAGCGTATCTGAGAGTAGCTGTAGGTAGATGCTCCCCGAATCAATATGTTTTGGCACGTTTAGCTAGATGCTTTTTTTATCTAAAAAAACGCGCTACATCAATTATTATTGTAGAACTGTAATTGGGAACATATAGCTTCAAGACAATATAGACCTATATAACAAGAAAACAAAGTTTTTAGAAATTGGTCGGTACCAGCGACCACATAATACAAATTTGTATTATGTGGTCGCTGGTCGACAACGACTTCTAAGCTTAATTGAGTATTACATATTACTTCGAAGATGAATTGGGAAAGAAAACTGTGAATCAATGGAGCATGAAAGTCAGAAGGCCATCACAAAAAATGCAATTTGTAGAGGGAGACATAATTATTATACTATGTGGGATTGTGGTAGATTACAAAATAATTTAAACCGAAATACATTAAAATACATTACTCAATCCTAAAGGTGTCGAAAAATCTTCAAGGTTGCAGGTCTACACTTTGCATCAGTCACCAGAGCCAACTCAGAATCAAGTATAATTGATTTGGGGTTCAGGATTACAACAGAGAAGTTTGAATCTCAAAAAGCACTGAAAAGTCCGAAGTAGCTAGAAAAGAACCCAAATCCCACGTAGTCGAGAAAAATATGACATTTATGTTGCTATTGAGCCAGGCTACGACTACAAAAGGAAGACACGTTCATGGAAGTGAGAGTTATATCAACTGGAAAGATGAAATATACTGTTAGTAGGGCCCTTTCAGGAGTGTGGATTCGAGGAGAAGATTGGGGTTACAAAAAGATTTCTCTGTTTATCGCCGGAATGTCTCTATTTGTCAGTGCAGGAGGCTTAAATGAGCTGTAATAAATTGGCTCTTGTTTCCCCATCCATAAATAAAATTGGAACTATTACCATAGAGAAGGAGATAGTGGTCTTCTAATCTTTTATCTAGCTGTCTTTACTCCATTTATCGAAGAAATAATTTCTATTCACGATAGAAGTGTTAATATTTTGCAAACATTTTGTAGAAATAGAGGATTTTGTTGGATTATATTAATGTAATTATAATCACTAATGATATTTGTACCTAATCATCTGATGTACCTAATAGGTGAATATTATCTTCAAATTGACAATCATTAATTCATAGAGTGTAGAAAAGCTTTTACTCTATTTTATATCAATTATATACTTAATATATTCTAATATTTTAGGACTACACCACTTCCTTCCTGTCACTCTCACTCCTTGCTTCCTTCCTCACATTCCATGAATTGAAAGCCTTCCTATGACATGGATTTCCATGAGTAGGCTACGTTCGATTCACTACCCTTTTCACCACAATTAATTTTTTAAATTATCATTCTTTCTATTATTTTATTAAATTTTTATGTTATTATTGAATTTTTTTATGTATGTAATGTAATTTTTCAATTTTCAATTTATTTTAATAAATAAATTGAAAATAGAAAAATTGAAAATTTTACAGAAATTATGTTGTTCTAGTTGGCCTGGTTGCCTACTTGGACTACATCAATGTGACATCAATATTCGCTTCCATAAATAATCACAGTGGATTATTTATGTGAGATTATATAAATTATGATGAGCATATTGGAAATCATAAAGGATCATTAAATTAGTCCTTTTTGCAATTTTATAATTACTATTATTTATGATATTAGAAAAAAGAATTGAGTTCCAGATTACTTTGAATACCTTTATCTAAAAAAATTCATATGAGGTTTCAATTATTATTACCAGTAAATTATTGTTGTTTATTGTTGAGTACTTGTTGAGGAACAGTGGGATCGTACTGTTTCCAGTAACTAAGAAGCACTGGTTGGGAATTTACCCGGTAGATGTCATTCAAGTCTGCATCTGAGTCATTATCGATTGCTTTAGTTTCACAGCCCTCCAAGTGACAGCGCTCGTGTTCCAAAACCGTCTCAGCTATTCCAAAATTTTCAAATGAACGGACGCTTTCAAGAAAACTTACTCAAAATTCTGTCAGGACAAAGTAGATTTCTTTAGAAATCTTTCTTATGAATGAAAATACTAGAAACCCATAATTTTAATTTTGTTCGTAATCTATCTCATAAAAACTACTTTCTTATTTTTCGGTGCTTATCGGTAATACCAACTTTGTTTCTCTAAAATGATGTCTACTATAATAAATTAATGTGATTTAATCACACACAGATGAGTTACTTTTATTTTTGATAGAAAGTGCTGTAAAACATTTTCATTTCCCATACAAGTACCGAATAATAGATATCGATGAAAGAGGTTGTTGATAGATACAAAAATTATTTCAGTAGGATCCATTGCCAATTTGATTAGTAGTATTATGAAATTGAATTTCACTTATCAGTCTCTACCCAAAAAGAAAACTTTAAAAAAACCAAGGAGTGTGAATAAGGTAAATTGGAATTTAATAAGATCTCAGTATTTTTCTGACAAATCTCGAATCTATCGCAAATTATCTAAACTGATGATTACTCAAATACTTATCAAATGTAGGAGTTTCGAATACAATCCAAAAGAGATTATATTGAATATTGATAATTCAATTATCTAGTTAGGTTGAATATTTCAAAATGGAACAGTTATTATCCTCAAATTCATTGAGTACAGAAGTGACTCTCTGAATTGTATTAGGCTGAAGTGTCACTAGATAAAGTAGCCCAAATAATAATTATGTACACAGAAGGTCTCTGATGAGAGAGCTAATACTTTCAAATCTTCTTCTTATATTACATATTTACTTTTCGAATGAGTCTGAATCATTCACTTTGGAACTTGAAAATAATTAGCCTCACCAAACAAGTAGAATGATCTCCATTTTCAATTACAGTGTCTTTATGTTTTTGTGTTATTCTTTCAAATTCGAAGTTCTGTCCTTGAAGCTTGTGTGCTCTGTGTGTTAACTTATTTGTCTTTATTCAGTAAACTATCCAATTTTAGGCTATATTGGATCATTCAATGCTTTGGTGCCTGTTCCATGAAGCTATTAATATTAATGGGTTACACCAAACAAGATCAATTTTGATCTTCGATCAAATTTTGAATACCAATCGATTACAGTGGGCTTCTAATACTTTTTGAATACCAATTTGAAAATACTAATCGAATGGCATAAACTGATTCAAAATGGTTGATCCCGTTTGGGGCAACCCAATTAAGGTTTCTGTGATACAGAAAAGTGCTGCTCAGAAACTAGAGTTTGGTTAGATGAAAATTATCGCTCATTTGCAACCAAAACACTCTTCACAGTATCTGAATAACTTTAATTCTTTAACCACAACTATTCTCAATTTTCAACCACAACTATTCTTAACTTTTAACCACAATTATTCTTTTTCGAATATTAACTCTATAAAATATACTCAAATACTCTAATATTTACTCAAATATTCAAATATAGACTATCATCTTGGAAGTGAGATGGTTGATTTTTATGATTGAATAGCTTTTGCAAATTATCCAATACAAATAAGGTAATTCCAATTCCATTTTAGAGACAACAGTACTTGAATACGGTAGACTGTTCTCCATCAGTTTAGTGGAATGCCCGCATATAACGGCAATTGAAATACAAATAAGACGAAGACTCCGAGAGGCAAGTTTTAATGGCGAGCAACTTTTCCGATATTCTCTGGGAACGTAGGAGAAAAAAGGGTTGTCGAGAGAAAAGTTTGCAGCCATGTGAAGGAGCTCTGGTGTGAGGAGTGGAGTTGTTTCCTCCTCGAAGCAGAATTCCAGGCCGAGAAAAGAGGATAGAATGTCCAATTAACAAGCCAGCGATTGTATTTCAGCCGATTGTCTTCGCCCATCAAACATCAAGGTGAACGTCAGCATCTTTGAATCTCCAATTACAAAGAACTCTACAATGGTGGTTGTTTAAACAACATTCACAAGCAAACAGCCTGAAAGAGAGCTCACTTTCAAGCTCTTACGGGTCTTGATTGAATAATGAAAGTGTGCAGTGTTGACCTACCCATAGTACTCAAGCCTCTCTATAATCTTGAAAACCTTACTCCTGTAAAAGGTGGGAAAATGAAAATGTAAGTCAGACCGAATATTGGTTCATTTTCATCTAATTAAAATGATTCGATACTTTATCAACTCATAACAATATAATATTAATTTTCCACATCATATGTCAATGAACGAGCTACATTATTAGTTTCTTTTATTACTCGTCAAATATGCTGTGGGACTACAATGCGTGATTCAAAAAATTAGAAGTAATTTTTCAATAAATAAAATTAAGTAAGTAAGACATTATTATCGATGATTTCTTAATCATTATTATTGGATAAGTCAAATTAACAAACCTTTTCAAGGTACATGTATTTGTTGGGATATTTTTCTATTTGTATATTTCGTTTATAGAGTTCTCAAGAATACTTTGACAATAAACAGTCCAACATTACAAAGAAAACAGTGATAGATCGGAAGAAGAGTAAGTGATTCACGAATCTCTCATCCATAGGCTCATTCATCTATCAACAGTACTATGATCTTTATCATTCCGTGAAGACCTTTTAACAACTCTATAATCAAATTTGTTAGGATTCATCCTCTTCCAGAGTCAGACCCTCGAGTTGCAGGACTAATTCATGCTCGACAAGGCTCTATAACGTTCAACGTAAATCAAGCCAGAAAAGAAAAAGGGGAGTAAAGACATGCGAGAAGGAGGCGAAGGCCTTTAGCTATCAGTACTTGGAAAGAAGACTGGGGTGCAGATATAATGGCAGAAGCGGAGGCGAAGGAGGGATTGTCTTGCTCTGATCAACGTTGTAGTCTGGCCTGTGAGTGATTGTTCACAGAGCGATTGAGACCCAGAATCGCTTGGGCGCATGTGATTCAATTACCAATGCTTCACACAACCGAAGAGATTCAGCATCCTCCACCCTTGTCACAGAGGGCAACTACTTTGTTCATCGAGCTATATTCTCTGACAAATCAACATTTAACATCGCTAAGGAAAGTTTATTCCGATTCGAGAAGAAGAATGTTACGATCGTAGTGGGGCTCAACATTTCAGTTTCTGAATAATGTGTGAATCAATCAAATTTATTACCTTTTATTGTGATGTATCGTTGTTAAATTCAGCGTTCTACTGAATTAATAATTGATTAATGAAATGAGTTACCATATTCATTGTTACACAATGTTGATGAAATAGACAAACGTTTCAGATTTGCATTATGATAAAAAGCTCTGCTAAATAACGTGAAAAGAGTATTATATTCGTGCAAAATGTGTTTTTAAAAACTTTGTGTAACAGTAGTAAAAGGTATGATACCCGATGCAATGCCCATTAGGGTACTATGACAGAAACATTTGACTTGGAGTTTTGTTTTTTGCACCACTTCTAAGTGTATGAAAGAGAATTCTCTATTGATTCAATGAAAAGTAGCTCATAGTAAAAAATTCTTACTTTGAGCATTATTGTATTGAATTACAATAAATGTATTTAATTCAATTAATTTGAGAAAATATTCAACTCAACAAAAGCAATAATCCACGAAATCATGAATATCTGAGAAGAGATTAATTTTTAAAAGCATTGTCAGAAAAGAATAATAACTCATCAAAAGACTTAAATATCTAACCTAGTCATCATAAGACATTAATATCTTTATAATTATTATTAGGATCTCAAAACCAATTATCACTGCTTGATAAAAGTGAATTAACTCATCAAATTTCATGACTCCTGAGATCCCAGAAAATAATTGAACGACCCCCTTTGATTAATTCAAAGGCATTCAATTAATTCAGAAAAGCTGAATATTCTCCCAAGGACGAGCAGGGGTCGGTTTACGAGATTGTAAAAAAGACATATTTTGGCGGAGCGAGAGCGCAATCGAGTGGTGTGCTGCGAGAAGTGGCAGCGATAAGACGCCAGTGACTGTGCACAGGAAGCGGGGAACTTGGACGTCAACTGCGGAGAATATTGTCCCGGAATAGAATGAGAGGCTGAGGAGTCCTCAGTAAAGACGCCAGTGGAAGGGGGACAAGGAAATAAATAGCAGAAAAGTGCTTCAAAGAGGGAAGAAAGTTTTCGCATGTAGCGATGACATGGAGGCTGCAGTAAAGGACGACGAGCAACCCGGGCAGAGGATTTAAAACGGCCATAAGAAGCGGAGCTGGCCATCCTATCCGTTTCGGTTTGATTTGTCGCTAGGCGCTGACCCAACATCTGCATAATGTATGCTAATTGTGCAGCTCTTTCACAGCGACGTTGTAAAGAATATAAGCAAGCATCCCTTTTTAATAGCCACCCACAGACGAGGAGGAGGAGAAGGAGGAGTAAGAGGAGGTGGAGGATGCGGTGAGGAGCCTGTAAACGCGGCCACCAGCGTCCATTGCCGTCTCTCGGCTGGATAATTTGCTGCACTGTATAAAGACAACTTATTTTGTGGCGCTTCCTTGTTTGCTCTCCCAGCTGCATGCGGGCTCCTCACGCCGTTTTCATCTCATCACATTGCCCCGGCATAAATTACATTTGTCAACGCCTAATTAGTATCCTACCCTACCGACTATCACGACGAAACAATCGTGGAACTGATTTTATTACCTATATACTGAGCTTGCACAAAATGAGTTGGCTGATACACAGAAAAAGAATCTCATAGTACAGAATAATATGATATTGTTGATATTATGACTTTCAACGATATGCAACATAACCTTGATTTTGGACTGTTTTCTAAATTGGAAAAGGGACAGTTTTGGGCGTAAGCCTGTTGAACCTTTCATTTAGTATGATTTGTTCATTACTCAATAAATAAATAATTATATTCCAATTGAGTGAAGAGTTGCAGAATAAGAGCAGTGCTAGAGCAGTAGTTGCAGTACTAAAGCTCAGACATGTGAACATCATCCTTAGAGAAAAATCATTTATGTTGTAGCTTAGGTTCAATATTGTGTCAGTAACAATATACGTGTAATACAATAGTAATATGTGTATACAATAGTAATATATGGTTAAGTAACAAACGTTCAAGACCGCTCTTGGATGGGTGACCGACACAAAAAATTGTGCAATTAGGCGAGGTGGAACCTACCCGTAAGGGTCTCCCCACCGATAAAAAAAATAATATATTGTGTACTTCTGTACAGTACGAGTTTCTCTCCTTGAAATCATGATCATATCCTTTATTTATATAATTTTTCTTCTATAATTAATAAATGATTTAATTTTAAAAAATCATGAATGTTATAGAAACAATTCATTTTTGATATCGTTAACCTCTTGATTGAGGTGAGGGGTAGTATGGATTTCAAGTTTTTTCCACTTCGAGAATTTCACCCTTGTTGTAGACATGAGTATTTTGATCTGTGAAAAATAATTTGTTGATAGATTTCTTCGTTGAATATTTGGACAAAAAAAAACAAAACAATTCCATCAGCCTGAATGTTAGTGAGTGAGCTGATAACAGAAAAAGCTGAATGGCAAGTCACGTTTGATCTGCACAGTGTGTACGGGAACTTATCAGTTGTGAGCTGTGCGCAGATTTTCTTCGCCCGATGAAAGTGCGAGAGCGTGTTGTGAAACAACTGTTGTATATTGGCCGAAATGTTCAACAGACTGTACACAGAATGACAGCAACACAAAGTCTTATCTTTTCAGCAAGTCAGCGCCACCGCTGCGGGGGAATCCAATCCCCCGTGGAACTGCCTCCCACTTCCGGGTGGAAAATTTGCAACCGTCTCTCGCCACTTTTCACTTGTCAAAACTAATCTCAATTCTTCAGGCGGGTGCAGACGTTCCAATGGCTTTCAACAATCAACCTCATCTCCAGCCCTTTCCCATCAAGCGCTTCTATTTATAAGCATTACTAGTTAATTAACGTACGCGACAAAATAGAAAAACGAGGCGAAATTATCGTGCAGGTAGTTCTGATATTGTGAAAAATCATTCTTGCTGAATGTCTTTGTTGAAAATTGCGGTTGTTATATAACACGCGTATCTATAAAATGCATTCATAATAGTATTCATAATTTGTAGACTGTTAATAATTAGAATGAATTTTGAATCATGATAGATGATCGTCCCGATCAAGAATCATGATAGGCCTAATTCACTCTTAATGGGTCGAGGTATGTGTTATGCATATTTATTGAAGGTAATCGTGATGGTATTCATAATTTGTAGCCTGTTGATTATTAGAATGGATTTTGAATATTCAAAACAAAAATCATGATAGGCCTTCATCACTTTGAAATAAACTTCATTATGGAAATAATTCTCATTCTTCATGTGAGTGTGAGTGTGAGAGTGAATGCTCCTTACCGAAATATTTGTATTTTTTAATTACGAATAAGAGACCATGGAAAATATCAAATACAAATTTCCATTTTAGAATTACATTAGCTTGATCATGAAAGTACACGAGAATATCTTTGTTGCAACTGCCATCTAGGAAAAATCAAATGTAGACTTATTGATAAAAATTGATAAAACACTCAATTCCTTGATAAGACAGTATAGTCTGTCTTGATTAGCAAACTAATCAAGGAGAAACTTAATTTTTAATTTTTCAAATAATGCAGATTTATACGGAGGAAAAAATTGAAAAACATAGATTTGTCATATTAAAATATTAGCTCACCGAAGGAAGTGCTACCTTGCTTTGCTCCTTGGCAAGCTGGATTTCATTCATCGGAGGGTGAGTATAACCTTTGGGGACGAAAACCCATTTCTCTTACTTTTTTGGTTATTTACTACTACTCTTCTCCAAGGCTATCTGAAGATTTTAGAACGATACCCAGTTTTCCAATAATCAATGTAATGTCCTCTTATGAGTATGAACTATGTCACGTTGTTCCACACAAAATTTTGGACTGCATACATCCACTAGAACATATCAAGGTTTTGTCAAAACAGGAGCAAATCAGTAAATAACTTCTATTGAAGATTATTAGTGGAAGGGACATCAATTGTTTGCTCCCGATCTAGTTCATCTTGAGTCAGTATAAATTAATTAGTCGTTGGTCGTCGTCGCCATCTCGGCTATCAACCCGAATGCGGCAATAGTTATGATATTAATGGTTCCATTCGAGGGCTTGATTACATCGCCCCGAGCTCTGGAGCAGTTTAATTTCCGGTACTCCGGTCAATTTGCCGCAGATCTAATCCTAATTTTCCCCTCCTCCACCCAACTCTTATTTCTCCTGCCATTATTGCATTACCTACCCTACTTCTCCAGGAGGCTCCACCTTATGAAGAGACATCCGTAGCCTTCTCTGCCGCTCACATATGTGTGTAATCCTCGAAGCAGCTTGTCTCTTCATCACATTGATCTTATCGTCTGTTCCTGATTGCTCGAGCTCTCTCAAAATTAATTTCAATAATTACTTTTAGAGCTCATGCTAGCAGTCTTCTATCTGATGCTATCTGAGCATGTAGGAAACGCTTTTAATTGAATCAACTCAATTGGAATTGAGGAATTATTGATTTCATCCAAATTCACGAAAATCAAAAGTCAGAAACTTTAATGAAACTAACATCTAAGTAACATTATCCAACTAATGAAACTTACTCTTGAACGCATTAGTTATACAACTAACTCGTTCATTATGTTTTTAAATTTAATTTCTTTTTACTTATTAGTTTTTCCAATACAATTTTGTGATAAGCAATAATTATTTGGATCGTGATGGTTTGATCCATGTACTCACTGACAAAACTCTTGATTTCAAGCGTGGAAGAGACATCATAATATACTCTTTGTATTCTGTTCCACTAAAACTTACTCATTCAAGAGTAAGTTCATTACTAGCTCACTAATGAAAGTTGAAAATATCACTCAAAAATAAATCTGAGTATAGTGAATTCAGATTGAAACCAACCTCGTTTGAAATCCAGAATTTAGTCAGTTAGTAATATTTGTATTTAATGAGGAAGAGATTCAAACAAAACCTCTTTCTAATGAGTGCTACAAATTAAAATTAATAGCCCACACAGGCTTAAATCATCAGGAAACTTTTCACAGATCTCTTATATGCATTGGATTAGTAGAATTATCACGCAGAAGGATTTGGGATTTCTCTAATGCAGCTTTCTCAAGATTTCATTTGCGGAAGAACCATCCAACAATAATATCTAATATGGAATGAATATATCTCAACGATTTTCCAATTCATTATCTAGGATTTTCATGAGCCTGTGATACTCACTGTTTCATAAATCTTATATTTAATAATAAAGTATCATTCAATCTCATGAACATAGAAGATTCTCTTAAAGCTAGATTGAGATGAAAAACTGATCTTTTGTCGTGAAGATTGAGTTCCTGAATCAGCAAGAATACTTACACTGGTCATGTTGTTGGTCGGTGATGTAATCGATGTTCATGTCATATCCTTACCCATGTCAGCGATGACATGGAATGATGCAAATAAGAAAGTATTGTGGTTTATTGAAAGAATGAAATATAGTTGTCATTTGGCAGCCCTTGAAGGGACGAGGAAAAAACATCAGTGGCAGACCTGAAACCCAGCATGCTTGTAAGAAGGGTACATTGGAGTGGTAGGGAAGCGGGAGCTTGGTTATATAATGTCAGAAGCAGGCACTGGCAAGGAAATTGCGGAGCAGCCGTTATGGGCAGACGAGTTGTGCGAGCGCGATGCTTCAGATTACGTCATAAGCCGCATGAAAAACTCTTCCTACGGCTATTGCCGCACCACTCAGCGATTTCAATCGGAAAAATCTAATTTCATATCGGACATTCTTCATTTGAACACTTTTCTCACCGGAGATGAAAATTGAAAGAAAACAATCCCAACTTTTCTTCGAGAATAGCAGGCCTAGGCGTCAACTTGTACTCCATTTGATTGATGATACTGTTTTACTTTTCATAATTTGAATATTGAATAAAGAATCAGAAAATTGTTATGGAACGAACAGAACTGATGGATCTTCATACACACCTTTTCTGTTCAATTCTCTATATTTTTTGCATAATTTTTTATTTGTTGAAGAAAGTTAGAGTGGAAAATATTTCGCTAAAAAAAGAACTTCATTTCTTGGGACTTATATGCGGGCAACATACTCAATGTGAGTATGATAATGTTTGTTTTTTTTGTGAAGTAAAACTTATTTATTATTTTACTTATTTATTATTCTTGTGAAATAAACTTTTCAGGAGAGCTTAGTCTCTCATGATAACTATCAATAGTTTCATTCTCATTTGATTAGAAAATTCCTCAGAGTTCCTTGTCGAAAGCACTACTCTTATTCGACAAGAACTATTTCATATCTGATATGAAGTTTTTGGGAAGAGGGTTGGGAATAGCTGCGTTGTAGATAACTGGAAGATAGTATGAGACCCTAGACAATAAATTAAGTCTGAACGACTCTATCCAGTTGTTTAGCAGGATAAATTGGACATGGAATCAGCTAAGTTGGTTCGCAGTAGTGTTGAGGCAACTTGTTTACAAGGTCTTGATGAGAGAAGAGCAATCTTTTGTTTTATAGCCTGAATTGTTATGGTGGGGTAGCAGAATGACCAGTCCAATGCAGTAATTTCCTGAAGATGATCTAGCACTATCCACGAGTGCGTATAGGGTCGCCAATATTCTCCCATAAACTGGCTGCTTCTGTTTCTGATCTGCTTCCAAATCATACATCATCTTTTTCCAGCAAAATGAAAATTGTTATGGTCCTCATTTCGTTCATAACGAAAACATTCGTTATAAAACATTCGAACTGCATGAAAACATTTCACAATTTTCCTCCACAAATAACTTCTATAGTATAGAAAATAAAATTCTTGAATTCACGTCGAATAATTCAAAAATTCCATTATTGCTTTTGTAGAACAATAAAATCTTTTCATGACTATGGAATAATGCATAGAGAATGATCGTTTCTGAAATATAGTGTTACATCTTTTCTTGTATTGTTTTCAGTATATGGGCTCAACACCGGTAACCGGGCTTGATCAAACAAGTCGAGCTGAATTTGTGCGATCTCATTTGGAACAGCTGAGGGTAAGTACAATAATAACGTTTTAAAAATTCTATAAAATGAAGATAACTCATTTGAAATGCAATAATATAGATTCATGCAAACCTATAATTTGGGCTGGATCCAACTCCATTCGTTTCAGAGATATTTATTCTTTGCTGAAATCCGGTTGAATTATACGAGTAGTAGAGCTCCCAATATGTTAGTCGTTTCTAATTCAACAATGGGAATGTAGCAGTGTCGAACTGTTGACTGTGACTCATGTACAAGTTATGCGTGTAAAAGTTCTATTAATTTCATTCATTATTTACTCAAAATAGTAGTTTAATAGTTAAAATAGTAGTAATAGTCGAAGTCATTTGATTACATTGATTCTGGAATGCTTATAATAACATTGAAATCTATCATGACTCAACGAAACTATTCATGTTAGGCTACTTTGAAGGGGATATTTTGAGTAAAAGATGATTTGTAGATTTTTTGCTTTTCCAGAAATGCAGACGAAAAGTGATAAATGAAGATTTAGGGTGCATTCGAAGATAAATCTTTGGGAACTAACACTCCTTTTCTTTGCAACTACCATTTTTCTCGTCCATGCCCATTTCTTTTCAAGGGGGAAGTTTTGTCGAAATAAGAATAGCAGCAAAGGGAAGCGAAAAAATGAATGATAGCTGAGGAGTTCTAACAAGTGTAAGTCCTTATAGTGATGAGATAAAGAGGCTCCCCTCAAATAATAATCGACCCTCGTAACGTCATTTTATCGAACGCAGACAGAACGACGAGCGTAATGGATAAGATAAAGGTTAGGTTGAAGAATTGCAGAGTAAAAGAAATGAGTGAGAGAAAGACAAGAAGGGTTCAAAAAGAGGGTCGTCATCGATGGGGATGAACGTGTTGGTGAAAAAAGTTTTTGCATCCAAACTCCTTTCAAATTTCTATCTCATAAATTATTTCCAGGAAAAGTGAAATTCGGAATCCATATTTCGTAAAGCCTGATGAATAATAAACCGTTATTCATCATGGCGAACGACAGAAATAGAACGAAAGACGTTAATTTCGACGTTTTATTAATAGCAAGGATCTGAAACTCATGAGCGTTCGCTCAGTTTGCTAATCTAATCCTCTCTAATGGATGCTCAGCTTCAAACTGTATCGTCCATTTCACCCTTCGTCTTCAAAGATGAATAGGCTTTAGCAGCTTTATCCGAAGTCCCTACATATTTGGCTCCTTATTATTGTCAAGAATAGCATAAGAAAAATCAGTCGAAAGATCCCATATGAACACGGGATATTGGATCTCATATGTACATCGCTTTTTATTCTATAGAATTGATAAAACGTCTGATATTAAAACGTCTATTTCATGTATTTTATAAATCATACAATTCCTGAAACATTATGGCTATGATAACGAAATTCCTTTATTTTCCATCAAAACATAAAATTATAGCACTGAATACCGAAAACATTGTGAATGCTGGTGAAATTGAAGTCCAATCAATTGGACATTCTAATAATTGGAAGTTAGCTAGCTCTGCAATAATTACAATAACCAATGGAAGAGTTGAATTTTTATTCGTGTTTCATTAATAAGACATGAGCACTGAACAATTTATTCTATAACTATCTTCTATTACAAGATATCCTCTTCTTCTAATGGTCCTGTCTGAGTCCAGACGTTGGTAACCATCCTGGCTATTCTCACTTTATCTACCGCTGCTCTAAACAATTCCGTAGTTGTCAAACCATACCAAACTCTCAAATTTTTCAGCTATGAGTTACGCCTTCTCCCGACTCCTCTCCTTCCTAATATATTTCCTTGCAGTATAACCTGAAGCAGCTGATATCGCTCCGCATTTCTCATTATGTGTCCCAGATATTCTAATTTCCTAGATTTAATCATGGGCAAGAGTTCTTTTCCTTTTTGCATTCTGGACAGGATCTCCTGATTTGTTATTCTGTCAACCCGTGACACTCGTAGCATTCTGCGGTATAGCCAATTTCAAATGCTTCCAACTTTGCACTTATTGCTTGATTCAATGTCCAGGACTCCGCCCCGTACAAAACCACCAGATATAAACTGTTTATTTTAGTTCGTACTTCGTAGGGTACATGTATGAACTTGAGATATATTCTCTATCACTGCACCAGAGTGGATAATTGATTATACGAGAAATAATAGATTATAAGTATATTTATTTTCATTAAAATGTCGTGAGTGAATACTATAACAATACTCAGTGATTTTCTCCTGAGTTCTCTGATTTTCTCCTGAACTCAATAATGAGTTAGAGTAGAGTGATAATGTTGTGATAAGTCGTTATTACTCAGAGTAGTAATTGATAGGATACCATTATTCCTATCCCTGAATTAATTTAGTTTACAAATCGTTCTAGGTCTTGATCTACTCATTGAAAAGTAGGTTAACTAACTTACAACTGACTTCATTCATATGTAAGGATCTACACATGTATGAAATCTTATGAATAGTATTATTGAAAAATATTAAAGTGCATGAATCACATTTGTTCAATTTCAAATATTCATGATTAGTTCATGAATAATTTCCAGTTCACGAATCATCACTGATCGATTACTGATAATTCTGACAACTGACCCTTCTGCAATCACAGTAGTTGTCATGACCGTTTGACGTCCGTGAATTTCAATTAGAACACAAACTGTGCATCTCGTATGTGGCAGCCTCAGATGCCAGTCTTATCGGGGATCGTGTAATTGGCAGGGTTTTAGTCTAATACCCTCGCCGCAGATAGCAGAGGGCATCAGCATGGCCATTACAGGTCGTCCATTACCAGGAGTGTAAATCCTGCTTGCAACAGATTTGCAGCTTATTGTGATGTCATGTTTAACGTTAAGGAGCTCTCTATTCGAGGCACTATGTGCGGAAACAGGCGTGAGAACTGGGATTGAATTAAGTCAACAAGAATTATCCGTCACAAGAAAATCATCGTTCCACACTTTTATGATGATTAAAATATTTTTGACAACTGAGTATGAAATAATATGTAACTATTTGATCAGTATGCATTCACAAGAACTTGCTAACAATAGCTTAAATTGTATCAAGTGTGTACGGACCGTACAGAAGTCTTTACAGACAACTGTGACAGGCGCTTGAGGCCAGTTTTCTGTGTGTGTATTTGAAGCTAAAGTTAGAATTTCTATTAGAATATGTATTTTCCTCTTTGTAATGCGATAGAAATACATCAGAATGAGATCACTCCCTCACCTCCAACCCCAGCATCACTCGTGAAAATCAGAATTAATAGCAAATAATTTCCAAGTTTCTTAGCAAATTTCTAAAGAATACGAAATTGGTACTACAGAATTCTAATACATTATTCATTTTATTCTCGGATTTCAAATAAATGATTTGTTGAATGTTGGAAATGTTTGGAAGGCTGATTTTAATTCAATAAGTAATTTCTAGTATATTTTAAGAAGTTTTTTTTTGAGGATTTATAAAATTCATTGGGCAGCTCACAACGAATTTAGTGGAACTCGTATAGGGAAGTTCCAGAATAGAAAGACTATAATAAGAACCCTTACTAGTTCTTTATTCTCAGTAAAGTTTCTGATTTTATCAACTTTACCGCAGAAAAACAGAGGCAGTATTGGACATCACTCGACAAGGGTCGGAATGTCGAAAAAGGAAGCACTACAGCCGAACTTTTGCCTCTGAATGTCCCCTGAAACGCATTACAAGCCCAAGCTCAAGTACTATCTGCGCCAGGGCTGGCTATGTGCCAAGACACGGCTGGGAAACCACTGTTCATCTCATTGCTTGCCATTAGTAGACCTTGAAGCATGTAGAGCATGTAGTGTAGAGGAAGGAAGTAGCCACTTCCCCAATTTGATTGTATCAAATGCCCAATGTCTTTGTTCAGTTTTTTAGTTTGTTCCTCAGATTCTGATTGAACTCCTTTGTTTGCCTAGAAATCCTGTAGACATTTTATCACTTCAATAAGGTCCATATTATTCCTTAGAGAATGAGGTCCTTATACTTATTCTTGAATAAAATCCCCTTTAGTTTCTAAAATAAAAATAAAACCCCAATACCAATTTTTGTAGCCAACTACAAAATTGGCTAATGTGTTGATCCATAAGAAACTCGTTCAGTTGAATGGGCTGTAATTCAATCTTATTCTACTTATATTTTTTTAATATTGTGTTGTTCAATTTCAAGTATCTCATGTAAACATAGATATAATCCACTCTATCTTTGCGATTGATAAGTTATAGAACAATCATTCACTTATCAATCCTATCATGGCCCTCATTTTACTGCTTTTGGAGGAGCCGCTTTATTTTTTTGGTCCATGTTTTTTAATAAACTATTTCCAACATCACATATTACATAAAAAAATGTTTATTTCTCTTAAAAAACATAACCCAAAAAAAATTTCTGAGCCATGTAGGGATCCTGGGGAATGATGGTTTTTTTACAGGGAAATTTTGTTCTAGCCCAATTGTTAAAATGTAAGCAAACTCGCTTTCAGGCCATGTCAGTTCGGAGCTTGTCAGAGTTCGGCTGGATATCCTAGGGGCCATTATCATCATTATTTTGCATAGTATGAGCTGTAGTCAGCAGCTTGACGTATCAATTCAATGTTACGAAGCGATGTTCCAGGCGATTGCATTGTTTTGGATTATCCAATTTATTGGTTATTCGAAATACAGCCGCCGATGCTTCATGAGATCGAGCAGATGAATACATTACATGTTTACGACAACGGTATCTGCTTTGTCAAATACAGCGGTTGAAATTGGATTGCACATACCACCCGCATACCGAGCCGAGCCTACTACTCAACTGCGATTGCCACTAAATGCAGAGTAGCTAAATCGAGTGGCCGCTTCATTCTCAGCCTCAGGAATTTGTTCAATTAATCGATGCCACGTTGTTATTGTGAATTTACCTCCAACATATTCGGGTGTTGATATTTTCATCAAATTATGATCTTTAGGTACATGATTTGGAACATGTCATGACAATTTAAACTCCTAATCAACGATATTTTTATTGAATTGCGAATCAGATGAATAGTGGAATCTCTTCAAATCATTTTTCAATTTATTAATACTCGAGTCTTTACCACGAATGATATGATAAATGTCACAAATCTGAACAATCACTATGAAGATAAACTTCCAGGCTCCAGAAGTTTCTATTTTGGAGTCTGAAATTTATTGATCCATGATATTGATGGGAGATATGGCTTCACGAAAATAGAGCTATAGAGGTGATTACAGATTATCTGATGTAAGAGCAAATAACAATCTATTTCTTTTCGACCTCATATTTATCATGTTTTCAAAGTTACCTTCCAAGACTCTTCCTAAATCTGAGTATGAAAAAGACTTGTAGAAAGCTTTCTTCGTTTTAAGTTTGATAACACAGAATAGGAAACTGATAAATAACTCATCATGACTCAAAAAATTCAAAACCATGTTGTCTTCAGAAACTAATGGTTGAATTCGATTGCCCTCCTTCAATAGTCCATCTGTGCATATTACAATATTTTATCATTTTATCAGTAGAAAATATGATCAAGAATGACTCAAATGATTACGACTAGGAGAATGACAAACGATTAAATGACTGGGAGAAATTTACTAAAAGCTGTAAATGGTAGGAAATGTAATGTAGTAGGAATGTAGGTTAGGAAGGCTTGTCAGGATTGGAAAGTTAATTAGGGGTGGTATTGGAGTAGCGGTAAATTTGAAAATGAGAACAGAGCTGAAGTTATGACAAAAAGTAAAAGTTACAAGATAATTATGCAAAAATGAAAGACACAAGGATATAAATGAGTGGATAACCTGGAAATAATTGCTCTAACATTAAGTTTGAAAGTGTGTATTATGGAATTTTTCATGTTCATTAAAGCATAATTATTGGATAAAATAAAGCCCTGATATAATTGGATATAATTACGAACCCTCTCATCATAGAACACTCCACTCCTCAAGTCATTGCCATTGCACATCAACTCCAGCTGAAATTTGCAGTTGGAATGCAAAGGAAGTGCATACACACGTGACGCATTGCAATCAGAGATGCAGCCGTTCGTATTAATACGTACCATATCTGTCGAGAAGAGCAAGGCAATACGC
Source organism: Laodelphax striatellus (assembly GCA_017141395.1). Classification (NCBI taxonomy): domain Eukaryota; kingdom Metazoa; phylum Arthropoda; class Insecta; order Hemiptera; family Delphacidae; genus Laodelphax; species Laodelphax striatellus. Next base: position 25,349,095 of record CM029532.1, on the reverse strand, counting down.
TTTTTCACGTGTGATTTGCTTGGCGCTCGCAGCAAATGAATGCGGCGGGGAAAGCTGGCTTGTACCCCGAAGAGACAATGCTGACCGCCCCTCTTATGCCAGCGGCTGAGATGGATGCTCCTCAGTGCTGAAGCTAGAGTTCCCCTTCCAACGAGGACAATAGATGGATGGGCCTGCCTCTCATTGCATGGCTGCATTATGTGTAATGGCTCTGTCTCATCATCAGCATCCCGGATTAAAAACCAAACCACACCACGTGATCCGATAATGACTTCATCCCTTGATCTCAACTCCTATGTGGTTACTTCAGTTTCAGTGCATTCAAGCTGTCATCTTAAAAATTCACCAATGAATCTCGTTTCTCGTTTCTCCTTCCTTGTGAGTTGTCTATAGAATAGTATTTTATAAGAAAGGAATGTGAAACTGGATGAATATTTTGGGAATCGATATCCCATATCTTCTAAAAATCTATAAATAAACCTTCTATCTAGATAGTACAGAAATAAAATGATAATTAAACTAACAATAACGTACTGTATGTTACTTTTGATACCTTTCAGCGAAAATTTTGGTGAATTTTTAATGCATGTAATCTACATATGATAACAGTGATGAGTATCTTCTGAATTTTGAATATTGGAATAACAAATAATTTTGTTGCTGGATATGTTCTACTATCATCTGAAAGTTATTCAATGATTGAATATTAATTTTATTGAATAATATTTGAATTTATCAAATATTGTTTTTTTTTTTTAGTTTGATTACCAATCTGTTCATCTGAGTCTTATACAAACTCTATGATTTTTGGTGATATTTGTTTTGAATTGGAAATTTTTGATGTTATGTAAGGACAAGATTGAATATCGCTTTTAGTAGTGATTGCAAGAAACATGAATCTTCAGTAATTCTGTCTTCACATTTGTTTAAAACTGAATCTGAAATGAATCTTGAACGAACTCATTTTTGAAGAAATACCACCATTTGATCACAAATTCTATTTCGGACGGATATGAAGTTTGTGAACGCAGTTTGTGAAATTAGTTTTCTAATGAAATCTTATTCAATTAGGGTTTTCACAATGAGCTACAATCCCTACCTGTTTTGATTGCATTGCATATTTTGATCAGTTTCAAAACAGTTCTGAAACTGATCAAAATATGCAATGCAATTAAATATATCACAGTTACTTTGATAGGTGTTGAGAAAGTAGATGTTTTCAACCAATAACACATGGGAGAATAGATTTAATATCAGTGTAAAGGGCTGTTATTATCAGGGGAGTTTCCATGGCAAAGACCTGTAGACAAGCAGCACGTAATCTGTGTCAACAATCCACGTAATTCTAATAACAAAGACTCGATCGTTGGCATTAATTAAGGGTACCTGCTCGGAGACAATATGACGAGGACGAACAATTGTGAGAGAAACACTATCTGCTTAACCCGAAAGCTGGCTCGATCGATACAGATTGTGCTCAGCGCTTAGAATTTGTGGGGGAATCAAGTCGTTAATAGTTGGGTTGTCCGGTGAATGCCAGACGGATGTTTTAGGGCTCCTGGATGGGCTGATGGGCTTTACAACTGAGGAGAGGGAAAGGTTACTGAATGTGGAGTATAATTACCAAGCTATTTGATATATTAAACTGTTCGCAGACAATGCTCCCCGGTGGGTGGACTGTTTAGGGGAAGGAATTGAATGCTAAATGTTGGTAGCGGTAAGGCGTGAAATGGTGAAATAGAAGGGGGTGATAGCATTCGGAAGATTGTGCGCTGAGAATGAATACAATGTTACCAGAAATGAGTGATTCAGCAAGATATACAATAATTCATCAGCGATTACAGCACAGAGTCTACGTTTTTGCTGGATGAACATCGTTTACAAAGCTACCAAAGAAAAGCCTTCCATAAAATTCTCTGGTGAAGTCTTTATTGCAAGAATAATTTCTAAATAATTTCTGACAATATTTTCAAGCTTCAATGATGATATATTATCCCCACATCGTCATGATGAGATGGTCAAATGTTGCAGATCATTTTCATAGCTGCGCATTAATTATCATGTCTGAATCAAACTAAATTATCGTCCAGTCTTGCTTTGGTCCCTTTCATTAGGAAGAAAACGTGGAGATTACTCGTCCAACATCATTCTGTCTATTCAATTATAATTTTACGATGTTATATTATTTAGAGCAATAACTAAGAATATTGATTGCATCATGATGTCGGGAGAGATTTATTACAAATTACCAGTAAATCACAAATCCCATCAACATTATTGTGTTGGACATGAATAGTTTCGATAATTCTCCAATTAGTTCAAACACTTAGGGATGATTATTTTATTAATAGATACAGGTATTTATTATAATATGAACACTTTCATGTATTTATTATAATATGTAATCATCAATAGCCTTTCTATTACTCCACTTAATAGATATATTGATTCAAAAAATAGATTAGTCTCCAATTTTTTGTCATTAGTTCATTAGGTTCATTTAGAGAACATTTTAATTAATTCTTTGAAATGCAGTTCCGTGATTACGGAAGTTAGGCTTCTAATCTCCACAAGATAATTAATTTGGCTATCCTCTAGCATAATTATGGAATTCATGGACCCTTCTGTTCCTACAACTGCCACTTATAAGACCATGGTATTAATCTCATGTGTCTCCTTCTCACTTCTCCAATGTAACCAGAAACTTATTCAGCTGATGCGAGCCGAACTTTATTCCTTAACACGGCTTTAATTACATCTACTTCAAACTTCACCTTTATTATTTCAAAGTAGAGCATAATATCGTGCGCAATGAACGAGAAAGGTTCCAAAGTTGAAGTTTTTAAGCCTCAACAAAAACAATGCTTCACAAGCAGCTAATACTTGGCAAGAAACTTTGGTCGACGCTTTCCTTCCGCAACCGAAGACAAAAACGTTTGAATCTATTGTTAAGTTGGAGCTTCAAAGACTCTACACTATTCTTCATGGATAGCGTTGAATAGTTGAATCCGCTTTTATGCATTTTCCGTTAGTTAAGCCATATTGTAGAATAAAACTAATATAACAAACATTATTTCTCTAAGAACAACGAATAAAATGATTTTTTAACTCATCTTTCTATTTAACTCTGAAGCTGGAAGTAGTTGGAAATAGAATGATATTACACAGCAATAAAAAAGGGATCACTGATGTATATCACATCATGTCACCATCTTGAGCAAACTGAAATTATCTTTTCCATCGTCACATGTTCGAGGTATGACTTAATAGTTTTCTTATTCTCAGTGGTAATTTTCCATTTTCCATTAATGCTTACCCACTTCTACCAATGAGTTGATTTATTCACATTGAACGTTCTCAATAAGAAGTACAACAGAAAATTAATGAGTAACTTGACTAATAGTCGAACTTGAATACCATAACAGTAATTAAAGCACTAGGATGCCTTGTCTAGTCCAATCGCTTATGATAAGTATTAATTGCTTATAATATTCGGATAGATGAGCTGAATGTACATTTATTCATGCAGTAAAAGATTAAAGATTATCACCTCACTGAGGAGCATTTGGCTATAGGGATAGGCCTACTATGAGACATGTAATCACCCTCACCTATATAGCAGGGGAAATTTCCATTCAATTGATAAATGCTTATCCCTTTTTTGTTCATTTATATTTTTTAAGAGTTCACTAAAAGGAGTTGTTCAGAAAACTAATGAGTAATTCGACCATCAAATGAGTTACTGTTACTTTTTGAGAATGAGCGGATATAATAAATAATTTAGTATAGTTTGAGATGAACATTTTTTTGAGGAGTGTTTGGAAAACGTTCAACCAATAAATACAGCAATAGAACCAAACCAGACAGAGACTTCACTAATCTGCAGAGCTGAATTGGCGAACTTGGCAAAAATTGAATCCGACAAGGATAATTGAGTGAATGGAAAAAGCTTTGGTATAAGGTCCATTAAAAGAAATCGCCCGTTGTATTTAAGGAATAAATGAAAAGTACTGTGGGGATTTCGGGCTGGAAGATGCAATAAACCACTAAAATGGCGGAGAAAGCTTTGGAGCTACTGCTAGTGGGGCTTCCTATCGGATCTGGGGAGTAGTGGTAGTTGGGCCACCTCTTTCACAAGACAGTCGCTTTGCCATGCCATGCGATCTCACACGTGTTGCTAGCTCTCTCATTCCCATGGTTATCACCGGTTTTCGCTCTCACTCTGTTCCCGTCATAGTGCCTACCTCTATCCTGTATCTATATGACTTTTCCTCGGTAATGGCCCGAACAGAAGCTCCAGACTGAATCAATGCAGAAAGCTTTACGATGCCTCATAAACCGAAATGCCTGCACGGCTGTGCATTAACAGTTCGCTCTCTCAATCTAGAAACGTCTGTCACCCCCCCCCCCTCCTACCCCAAACCACCCCTCCACAACCCTTGTTTTTTCTTCATTCTTCAGCCAAGCCCTACTATAATATCCTTTTAACTAATTGATTTGTCAAGTAACAACATAGCACTTTCAGTAGAGTAACTTTATTATCTATTGAATCAAAACAAATTGAGTCATGATGGAAATTACATAGAAAATTTCGGCCACAAAGTATGATTATTTTCAATGGATATTTCATGGTTGTACGTTTTTCATGTTTTATTGGAAGAGAAGTTGAAAAATACTTTGCAATCACGAGTATCGTTTAAAATAAAAATCTCTTCTATCTCTTCCCTTATGAAAAAGCTCTTCTATCCATTTTGAATCTTATCAAAGCTCAACACATTAACCAAGCAGGTTACGAATTATAGGAATTTTAGAGCATAAATTTACGATATTGACGTTGATATCTTCCTTATGCATTCTCTTTGACTTCACTGTCACGCCCATGTCACGTCCATGGAAACGTAATTATTGCCACTTAATATGCATTTTTCACTGAAACTTCCGGTATGTTAATATTATGATCAGATCATGTGACTATTCTTTCAAGGTATTTTGGATATTATATGTGGTAATAAGGAAATTTTATGAACATAATCAATGATTGATTTCAGTGATAAGTGATCTGAATTAATTCTGATTTCATCAAAATCGCTTTCTATTAAATTATTTACTGCTTCCGATTCGCTATTGAACCACAGCTCCCTAACTCTAAGCTCAATACAATAATCCGTCAACGGCGTCAACAATACTGTAGAACATATTTTGGTTTGTTCATGCATCTCGAAGCATCAAATTGGAAATTACTTTCCCATACAATGGGGTTGGAAGTCATCGTTTGTCTTTGTTAAGTTGAGTTGGAAATTAGATACTTGAGAGGGATTTGGATTTACGGTGGTTTCACAACTGAACAGGATGCCATTTGTATTAAACAAAATGATGGCGAGAGAAAAGAGCAACTCGATTCATTATGAAAAGAGGGGAGGATGAGTTAAGTGACATTTGATGCAGACCTTCCATTCGAATTGCTTGCTTAAGCATTCATCCACCCTAGCATCAAACAGCACTGGGGTAGAACAAGAACACAGTACTTCTTTCCTTATCCTCCCCCTCCCATCCCTGCACCCTGCATTTGGACTTAGCGTCGAAAAGTCTACTGCTCCATCATTCCACATGGTCTTCTTTTGTATTCTCACCCCAAGTAATCTAAGAACTCAGAGACTTCCAACGAAAAATCTGTGTTTACAGAGGGTGCGTCTACTTATGTTTCTTGTTGTTAATATTGACAATACGTGGTTTCATGTAGGTATTTTCAAGACTAATGGGAGGAATAAGCTCCTCGAAGCTATGGTAAACAAAACTGTCGTCATTCATTGCCTGGTGTGGTGACTTGGTATAAGTTTTCATGGTAAAAATGTGCAAAATACAGTAGGCCCCATAAGTACATAGTACAGTAGTAGACAGGAAGGATTTGACCTTGGCAGGATTTTATGAGTAAAATATTTCAAGAATGAAATCTCATTTAGAGAATAAGAGTATCCGATTTGTTGGAGGATATTTATTTATAACTACTATGAGTTCTTTGTTGATAACTCTATTCTAATATTATAGTGATAATTAAAGAGAGTGTATAATAACAGTGTGGACATTGCATGTCACACTTTTGATTGGTTAGCTCCGAAAAATCAACCATACTTTTGCCAATTCCCTTGAGATTTACATTGGAATGGAAAGCAAATCATAATGCTACGATGAGTGATTCACTTCTTACCTACATTTTGCCTTTGCCAGCTTCATTTCAAGCTTTTAAAGCAATACCAAGAGTAGAGAGACAGTTTTTAATGTTGGAAAAGTTATCTTTGAGGTTGTTTCTCGAAAAATGAGTGAATGGGTTAATGTTTGCCTGTATTCCAATACCAAAATTTAAAAATTTGGCAAAAGTATGGCGATGGCGGGAAAAAAGATTCCCACATGCTGTTATGGAGTGCTTCACACAAATGGCCACACCGCTATTAAACAGCCTCTGTAGTGATATTAATATAGACTAACTCTATTCTATCTATTGATGATTCATATTGAATTCTATGCTATGTTTTCATGGAAAAACAGAAAACTTTTCAAAAATCATAGAACTAATATTCTTATTATCATGGAAGATTTTCATGGAAGCACACATCAAATGTTCTTTCATCGGGAAAATGTGTTCAATTCCAAAAAGCACCCAATTCATTATCAAACAAGCACAAATTTCTTAACTTTGGAATTCAATTAGATCCCACCGTTCATGATAACATAATAATTTCTCCCACTAAGGATGATTTGCAATCTCACTTACTTTGTCCTCCGTCCAGCACTCAGCAGGCAATAATCAAGTTGAAGAGCTTTCTCTCACCGTGCTCGAGACCAATTTCTCTCCATCAGATAGCAAGCAGCATAGGGTACACATTTGACAACGGCTGGACTCCCCTGGACTCTCTTCAGTGGTGATCAAAGGTGCTGGCGAGGCCTGTCCACTTCACTCCAGTTGAGAACTGAGGCAGCTATTAATTTGGTCCGAGACTTGGAGCAGCCCGGTGAGCTGTTGGCTTTGACGTGAAATAGCTGGACACTTGAAGCGGCTACCCTTATTGCCGCTGCTTACTTGACATCCACCGTGGTAGACGACTATATACGTAACTTTGGTAAGTATACAGATATAACACTCTTCATCAACTGCATCGACCATCGACTATAAATGGGTGCACTCGATCAAGTGAATAGACATTACATCGATACTTCATCAACTTGCCAAGACATTGGAATCCTGCTCATACACTTGACTTGAAATGATTGATCTCAATCCTTGCAAATTCCAGTTCTGTCGAACCTTCAAGTGTAATTTTTACTGCATAAGTGTTTGAACTTTGAATCTAGTAGAATAGTTTTCTGAAGTTTGAACCTCTTGTTTAAACTCAACTATACTACCTAAAAATTTCAAGAATCAAACTTTGGACATATATCTCTACAGTCATGGTCTAGTTTCAAAAGTACATTACTTGCATTGGTATTTTTGTAAGCGAATAAACAATCGATCGAATAAGATCTAGATAAGATATAAATAATAAGTTTTTAGGACTAGATAAAGCATATATGAGATGCTGTTCTTGAACAGATTGATGTGTTTACTAGAAACTTTAAAACTTTAATTCTTCTGTCCGTTAGGACATAAATAATAGTTAAATAGTTAACTCTTCAACTATTCGGAAATAGTTATTTCTTTCAGGTTTTATAACTCACGGTGTCCACATCTGTTTCAGTTGAAGTAGATTATAAAAATTATAAAATTTGCATAAAATGTTTCCAAGATGAATAAAATTTGAACAAATGTTACTCCTAGACCGTTAGGTCAAGAGTTTTCCTGAATCATCAGTGTTTAACAGGTTGCATACTGCGCCGTGCAGCATGTATGTAATAATATGCTCAAGTTTAAGTAAGTATGTGAGTAATATTTGTATATTATTGCTGTTCTCGATTTCCATTGTCCAAGATGGGTTTTCAAAATTTAATACTGTTTAAAGATAATATATTCTTCAGCTCAGTCATTCTTCGAACTCTATTAAAAATACACAGTTTTCCTATCTTTCTCTTGAGACTATTCGACAATGTACACGCCAGGCGCTTTCAGCTCCAGTCGATACTGATCGATGAGATATCATGTGATTTGCGGGAGTACATTTCTGGAAACGTATCACGAATCAGTAAAGTAGGAAGACTAGAGAGAAGATCGGTATAGGAAGAGACTGAAATAGAATAGAGATACGGGAAAAAGAAAAGAGACAGATGAAGGGAGAAGATTGAGAGAGACAATACCATTTCCGTTCAGAAGCAATGACTTGTGACGTCACCAATACAACGGAGGACGTAACGACTGAGGGTGCAAGCACGAGTGAGGGAAGGCTTTCTTCTGTCATACGTATTGCATACAGCCTCTATATTTCCGGAAGGTATAATGTATCGTATTCCAGCTATTCTGGTTATCAATGGCTGTCTGTTTTTCTCCAATATTGAATATTCGAAGCCAGACAATGGAATCTCATCCAACCGCTATGCATCTAGAACTGCTTGAGTCAACAGCAAAACGAGATTGCTGGAATGTCGATACGTGGGACTCGTTTTCAATAAGCCAGGTGGATATTTATTGCTGGAGGTTGGTTGGTGGGCTAGGGTTCAAGTTCCATTGAAAATTATAATACAATCTAATGTATTGATTATTCTCATATTTCAGCAGCTTCAACCTTCGACTTGGATTCACTATCACAATTTTTTATAGATCAAAGCTCAAAAATCAAACTACCTCCATTATTATCAGCCCATTTTAGAATTCAGATGCTTTGGGGTCATCAACCTCATATGATCGAATAATATGAAAAAGAGACTTCTCTATTCACATTTAGATTGGATTAAGTTCTTGCATCACAGATGATAATAGTCTTGGCCTATTGTAGAAAAAATCAATTGGATTTACCGTTCTAAAATGATGTTATCTAACGGAATCAATGTAACAAGGACCAATAGACGAATGTGAGTATGTAAGGTCATCTTACGATTGTTGAATTCAATTTGATTCGTGCGTGACAATAATCTGTTGGATGAAGTTTTTTGTGCGGTAGTGCAAGTGATTTATTGTGGTAGTTATCCACAATTAATAAATAAATTCGACGTTGCCATAATTTATTGAAATATCGAGATATCGGTTTCGCTTTTTACATAATTTTCGAATTTCATCGTCGAATAAGTAGAAGAGGAGCTTGTATGCCTCAACTTCGCCCACAGCACTTTTGTTATGTAAAAAGTGGAAAAATAAAGTCATTTATCAATCTATTATATATCTCTGTTAAATTTGTGGTTAAGACAACTGCGATCATTTTTAATAAATGCTGGATGGCGTTTGATGCCTATAACCCTTGAGATATGATTATTTTAAATAAATTATAGATTGATTTAATTCTATCTTAGATATTTTTTTTTTAAATTGATGATTATCATATTTCTTCTCCATTAAAGTTATTATCAAAAATCCTGGAAACCAACTGGGTATATAGGGTATGGAGCTGAGTCTATGATTTTCGTTTGTACTTGAAAAAACATTGGAATCCAGTGATGCTACTTTTTATCTGGAATCCCAGTCGGTCTGCAATGAATTAAGTCCATTTTGGTATTCTCTGTATTTTTGAGAGCGAATATCTAATATTGAGCTCAGCAGTGAGCCTAAGCATTCGTTAATCTACTGCAGATGGCATTGTCCTTGATAAATGGATTCGAATATCTGGGTTTGAATCCGTGCCTGCGTCCGCCTCCAAATAAATAGATAAACGTTCGAAGGATTAAAGTGGGTTGCGTAAGGAAAGGGTGGAAATGCCCCGCTTTCTCTTGATTTTCTGAATATTCTTTCGCCAACAAAGACCGTCCCAGAATTAAGTTGCACGCTGAAGACGATCTCTGAATTTTAAATAGTCCACCCTCTACTCGCGAAGGTTTTAGTGCCGCATCAGAGCTAACACCCCCCCCCCCCCCGAAACACCCACCCTTCGCGATCTCACCGCCTCATTGGAATTTTAAAGTAGCAACAAAAGCCTCGGTAAACATTTAGCTTTGTTTTGGTTAACTTGCTACTGTTATACATGCTGGCAATTTGCATAAGGCCTAATGACGCCTCAACAAGTAATAAGAGCGCGCTTTAGCTGAGTAGAATGAAACCCTGGCAAGCCAGCTGCAATTTCACAAACTTATGAAGCCTTGAATTATTATATTCCAGGGTTCCAAACAACGCTCTATTACGGACAAGCTGAACTTCGGAATATTCATCCAAATAAGCCAAATGTTGACCTGATGAACAATTGACTTGATGAAAAAATAATTGGAATCTATATTAATAAAAGAGAGTTGGTGTCTGTACGCTTATAACTCGATCTGAACTGATTTAGATGATTTTGGTTTAGTTTGAATTTTTACAGCACTGGTTAACATAATATGTATTAAAATATAAGAAAATCCCTTTATAATTAATAATTAGTACATTAATGACCTAACCTATCAAACATTTCACAGACCGTTTTGAAATTGCTGGCTACCGAAGAACGGAAAGATGATCGTGATTCAAGACCAGAAAATTAGCATTGCTATCTCAAGCCTCCGTGACTCAGTGGAGAGCGTTTCGGAATCACGACCTTGAGTTGGGGAGTTCGATCCCCGTCACGAACCATTTTTTTGCACTAGGTTTTCTGCTCTAATTTTTTTACGCTAGAATCATCAATTAAGAATGAGTTATCGTTCGTATAATACATGTTCTATCGTTTCAAATAATAAAATTGAAGAACAGAAATAAAATAAAATAAAATAAATTAAAAAATAAAAGAAAAATAGATAAATAAAAAAAAAAATAAAAATTGAAGAAATTGAAAAAAAAGAAAAATTGGTGGGAAGAGGGGGGTGACATTTGATGGGAACGAGGGGGTTGACATGAAGAGGGATCTGTGGGGGCGACATTTGGGGAGAATGAACAGGGGCATTATTTTGGTGTATGGCATTTTTTGAGGGGTGGCATGGAGGGGGGACATTTGGGGAGAGAAGAGGGGGACATTTGGGGAAGTGCGATACGAAGTTCGCCGGGACAGCTTGTTTTATTATATCTGGGAGAAGCTGCTTTAACAATTACCTCTCACGTCCGAGTATGAGGTAGGTAGTGAAGGTAGTAGCCTATATGAATTATGGTGTGATCTCCATTGGAAATCTATTACTTCTCGAAATATAATTCAATATGTCCTACAAAGGGATGTCCTATAATACTAATGATGTTTTGCAGCCACTTGTCAATAAGTAATAATTCAACAAGCAGTATTTTTATTGTACCAAAAACGTTTATTCAAATTCTATCAATTTCATCCACTCTCATTATTAGCTGATCTACATAACTTAACTCAACAACGTACTTACTCCCTAACAAGATAAATAGCAGCATCAGACAATGCGTAAATGCGTAGAGCTTCACGCACTACTATCACCTACGCATTAACTTCACTTCCGCCATTGTGCAACTGGATTAAGATGGATTGAGCGTGATTAGGTGGGAAATCGTGCGAAGAAGACGCGTTTAGGTACTTGTAGCTAAAGGAGCTCGTTGAAAAAGGTTGTTTAGAAAGAACAGAAGCTCCGACACAAGAAAAGTATCCGCAACAAGTGGCGGTAGCCAGCAAGGTGGTTGTAGGTTGTGCGTTTTGGTGATGCTACACTGTGTATTGTATTCATATTCACGATGGGTTGCAGGAAAGGAGAAGAAACAGAGATGGGGGAAAATGGAGCGCTACTCTGAATTTACATCAACTTTCCTTCATAATGAAACCCGTACTGAAAATACATCTCCTCACTCATCGCCTTACGGTCTCTGCCCTCTTCAATACACACATACTCACATCAACTCACTCAGACACTGACAATACTCTCTCTTCAGTTCAATCTTTCTCACTCCCTCAAAATTATTATCACTCTCTTCATCTCTATTCGAAGAAGAGAATAAAAAACAAATTGTTTCTTCCGAGATGAATCTGCCCCCAGGGAGTATTTTTAATATCACGTTTCATTCGGAACGGGTTCAACTTAATTTCCATCGTGCTTTTCTCTTCTATTCTTTTACAGAGTATTTGAAATCGACTCCTCCTCGTTTCACCCTATTCCTTTTCTACAGAAAACATTTTTATTCTCGACTTGTATGTGCACTTCGCAACCCATCAATTCGAAATAATTTCAGAGAGCAAACATTGTTCAGTTCAGCGTCAAAAATAGAAGTTGTGAAATAATGAAGATAGCTCGCACAAAGCATAATAAGTTTTATTTTGAATTCCACGTCTTTTGTTCCCATACATCAGTCACGCAATATGGATCTTTCACTTGCAGAACAAAGGCATTGGAATCATGAAAGCTTTTCCTCCTTGTAAATATACAATGAAGCTCACGCAATAAGATTATACCATTCTACTCTCTGTCATTGCTTTTTATCTATAGCAAGCCTGGAAAACTTCAACAGGTTGAAATTCAAAAATGCATTTCAAGACATATTGAATTCAAGACGACCAATTTATTTCTTATTAATAAACAAACGTTATTCGTTCCAATAGTTCATCCTATAAAATGATTGTCAATCCTTTAGAAATTTAGAATAATAATTTCCTGTTTGAATATATCAATGATAACAGCCTGAAGGAATTCATTAGATTGTTCTAGTTGATATCGTCGATCTTAATTTGGAATAAATATTACTCATCAACTTTACTCGTACGTTACATTCAGCAGCATCCAACAAGTACCAAATAACTTATTTTATGAAATTTTCATATTTATTATGAATAATCAATTCCGTAATAAACAATCCTCCTACAAATCCAAGAACTTGAAATTCTACTCAAGATTCACAATATGAATTGAGCTTATGTGGGCATCATCCCAGCCAAAAAAAATGTCTTGATTTCAAGTTATAGTATAATATTATAATTTTTTTTATCGTATGTCTTCTATTGGTGGGGAGACCCTTACGGGTAAGTTCTACCTCGCCTCATTGCACAATTTTTTGTGTCTTTTTTGTGATATGATTATAATAATATTTCAGTTTGATAATATGATTGCGTTTCATTTGAAGGAAACAGAGAGGTTTGGACATTTGTTTGATGATTATCACACAGAGTGATTCAAAAAGAATACCACAACTTTAAAAACGTGTATTTAACGAAAGAAACATAATAGAACCGTCTGTTATACTTCATTACAAAGAGTATTTAAAGAAGTTTTTTTCACTCACAAAGAAGTTCAGAGATGTTCAATATGACACCCTCCAGATACTTGAGCAATATCAACCCAAAACATCCCTCAAACTCGTTCCACGCTCTCTGTAGCATATCAGGCGTAACAATGAGTAAGCTGTTATTATTTGCTTCAAATCATAAATGGTGGATGGATATTGATGATTTGAAACAAGAAATAACAGCAGCTTACCAAACTGTTACGCCTGATATGCTACAGAGAGTGTGGAACGAGTTTGAGTACCTATCGGGTTGATATTAGTCGAGTGTGTGGAGGGGGTCATATTGAACATCTCTGAACTTCTTTGTGAGTGAAAAAACTTCTTCAAATACGCTTTGTAATGATGTATAACAGAAGGTTCTATTATGTTTCTTTCGTTAAATACACATTTTCAAAGTTGTGGTATTCTTTTTGAATCACCCTGTATTTCATAATTCATTCAATACTAATATTACATTATACATATCGAGTTTATAATAAATTTCATTGTAAAATAATATAATTATATACCTATTTGTAAGTGTCGTATTTATAGTTTCTAAGCAGGAACACTCTGTTCTCCACATGAATAAAGTAATCTAATCTAATTTCGCAAAGAATTTGGAGGTTAATAAAATTGAATGTTTGACATGCAAAAGATTACAATATTTTCAAATACCAATATATTTTCTGTTCAACCCTCAAGAGACTACACCACGTTTTTGACCTTGGCTACATTGTCTTCCACTAGTGTTCCAACAAGAGCGCACCTGTTCTTGAAGGAAAATCGATTGTTTAATAGCCGAGATGTATGTCAGGAGCGCTTCTCTGGTTATTACTGGGAGATGAGAGCCACACTGTGATCCTCACTTGAGAAGCATCAATATTAGCATCTAATCCTTATTGCAAAACATCCTCTCTCCGGAATCTCTTTGAGCTTGAAACTCACGTTTTCAGTTTAACTGCAAGAAGAAGTAACAGATTTCATGGTAACCAGTGGAGTTGAATGACATTTGGTGTATGAACAGAAAATTTGTTATTCAAAGAAGTGTTGTTATCCCACTCAAATCAAATTGATTTGATATTGATTCATGAGATAAGATTGCACCGCACCAAAGGCAGAGCAGGATAATTCTCAACTTAATCCTGAATCCCTTTACCTACTACAAGAAAATAAAATCAACAATATCGTTGTACTCGTATTTTGTCACAAAGATCAAGATGAATAATATATTCTTCAACAACTTGGGCTGTCTTCCATCAATTATTATTATGATAAGAAGATATTCTCTAAAGTCTGATTGTTTTTGTACTGTCAGTGGTAGATTTCTACAATCTAGGTTGTCAATGCTTGCAGTTGCAGATATATTCATAGCTTTCTTTGAATTTAAGCATCACTAATTATCTTCACAAGATAATGACCGGAAGTTGAGACTCAACTTCCAACCACTCACTAAACTCCAAATTTCCAGGAGAATAAATGGGATGGAATAATTGACAAAAAGGATTTTCAGTACCTCAAGAAAATCGATTTTTAATATAAATTTTGAATTTTAGTTCATTTTAATATCTGTATGAACTCTCAATCAATGATTCTGAACTAAACTATTACTCTGATTAACAACATGTGATAAACAAAATTGAAAATGGAAGGAAATGAGATATTGCAACTATACAGTTGTTGTTAAATCATAAAAATCAATTGAAAAGTCTTTTATGTATTGAAGAAGAAGAAGTGGAAGAGTAGAGCGACTAGCTTCTTATATAAATATTTCAAAAATGAGAAGAGATTTGTCAGAATGAAAAACGGAAAATAAATGAATAAAGCAAAAATGAGTGGGAATTGAATAGAAATGACTGTTTATTACTCTTGCATGGTCAAATTTGCAAGCAGGTACACCCCATATTTCACTCATGAAGAGAAAGCCAAAAGTAACAAACAGATGTGTGCTCACGATTGAGTACGCACGTGTGTTCATGTGCTCTTTATTCGCACGACTAATTAGCCAGCAAATGCTCGCCGGAGCGTGCGACGTGTCGTTCGTTCACAACATTTTCATTTTCAAAGAAATTTTCACCGAGTAAGTTTGTCGTAAGTCAAGTCATGCGTTAGCGGGCTGACTGTGTTGAATACGATTCCCCAGCAACAAGGGCTGCCGGAGCGACCTCACTAGAATGCCAGTTTTCAGTTTTCTTCGTGAACACAAGCAGACAACCTCTTTGAAATTATAAAGCATCACTTTAGAATGTTCACTGACGTGTTCTCAGACAGGTTCGGAGGGTCGAAAACTTATGAATGCAAGATTAAGTCTAATTAATTACCAGACACAATGCGTGCGGGGGAAGTATAAAGGTGTATGAGCAAAGGATCCAGCTTTTCTCTCATAAAAGTCGAACTTTCTATATGAATTCGCAAGAACTAGTCTTTTAATTCACGAAAGGATATAATACTCAGTAGATTATTTAGTGAAGCCAGAAAAATCTCTTGACTCTTAGTTTTAATTATGCCTTTAATATTGATGCCAATCATGAGTTTCATTTGTTTCAAATAATATAGTAGGTTTCGTACTGTAGAATTCACTATCACTGTATAATCACTGTATACTGTATATCACTGTATAATAGAAAATTGACTGTTCTCCACAAACAGTAGAAAGTAAATCATACAATCAGTATGCTCAGAAGATTAAAATGATAGGCTATATAGGATAAGTGAAGTATATCATTATCTAGCTCTTGATACACCATTTGTGGTATGATTATTGGGACCTTTTTGTTTATTTCAATATCATATCAAACATAATATTGATGTATAAATCAAGTAAAGTGAAATCCTGAATATTAGTCTAAGTAATCATGTAGAATATCAATAATGGTGAATGGCTAACATGAAACAAGTACTGTCCCATCAAATCGATTGCCGATATCATAAATAAGATACTGTAGGTTCCCACAATTGTTTTATCTATGCATCATGCTCACACATAATATACTTTTTAACGCAGTCTCAGTATTGAAAAACAAGTTAAGCCTGAAAAAATAAAATAGTCCTACCTCCTCATCAGCAATTTGATACTTTTCAAAATAGTAAATTACATTCATAAATTAAAAAACTTCTAAACTTATTTTATTAGGGCTTCAATGTTCCACATTATATCATCAACTGTTTCAGTCTTTAACATCAATCTTTCTACTTGAATCTGTAATTGAAATGAATAACTGCTAACTTGGCCGATCGCTAAGCTACTGCAGACTTTATAGACTGTTTCAAACTGTTGAATGAGCTGTATTCATTGGGGAACAAAAGAGGACGTGGCTCATGCAATGCATTGATTGCTTTTCAATGGCTTGAATACGTTTTTGAAACCGTTGACATGCGAGGGTTGAAAGGAAATTGCTATTTAAATTTGGGAGAGCATCTCATCACTCTGGCATAGCCCTTTGATGTCCGATACAGCTGACTTCACTTGCAAGGTTTCAACACGCTGGCTTTATCACTGTCAAAACACTGTTGCTAGCGGAAAAGCACCGCCTGTCAATAGATTACACACACGTAGACACTCTCTAGATCTCTCTCATGTTTGGCAATGGCAATCCAAGAAAACCAGCTTGCCTCAGTTTGTAATATTACATTTTTTCTATTCAAAAGATGATTCAATAACATCAATGAATCATTCAATAATAATTGTAATCATTCAATCCTAGCAATAATTGCTTGAATAATTTAGAGCTTTGTGACATGCGAGAAAGTAAAGTAATGCTTGAGAATCATTTGATGATTCATTTTCATAATATTATTAAATTTTTTTTTCAAAACTGAAGGAAAAATTGCATTCAAGAATAATTTAGTAGAATGCTATTTAGTTGCTTCTAGCTTTCAAAAGTTTCCCCCAACTTCAATTGAAAACGATCTACATAGCTATTCCATTATGGAACTCCCGTCACGCTTGACTCGGATCCAGTCTACCAGTTTTTCAGGGTTATTTATGAAATTTCAGGCGATGTGCCCCTCTTCATTAGAGAAAGTAACTGGTGATCCTGAAATTTATAGTATAGACTTTTAATGTTCATTGATAGCTAGTGAACTTCCAATTTGTTTGTTGTTATGTTCTAATGACATTGTGACGTATTTCGTGTTTGACGTATATCCCTGGCGTTTATTATGGAACTCCAAACACATAAGCCAAAAATTATGAACCATCATGAAAATTAGCAGTTTCTATCAGGAATATTCAATTTTTTTGTATTTATTTGACAATGGGACATTGGTTTCCAGGCGTAAGCCTATTGAAACTCTAGCAGTGAGCCTTGGACCATTGGAGAAGTTCGTATGCATTATCAGAAAAGATTTTGATATAAAATAACAGATCATCTGCATAGAGATGATAAGAGTGCAAGATAACAAGATTGAAGATACATTGTTTATATAATTATATAGAGGATAAGAGGAGGAATCAGATTCCTGATTCAATTAAATAATTGTTATAATTATATGGAATTTGAATGCATTGAAACGTGAGAAACTATTATTCTAAAATGAGCTGTGATGAAAACTAACCCAATATTGTGTTATTGATAAAATTTGAAAGTATTGACCACAATAGACATTATCATCACAATTTCGATTTAATTTTCGTATGTCTACTATCTATTTTCTTGTTTAGCTACCTATTTAGATCATGAAACTAAACTCGACGGCATGCTTCCTGAATCATAAAGATTACTCAAAGTATTCGAATAGATATTTTCGAAAAATATTTTCAACCTCAAAAATAATGAATCTTGAAATATCAGAGACAATTCTTGAGAAAAATGTTCGAACACAAATCTCTCTTTTTCAATTCGGTTGTCCTCATAGAATGAAGAAAATAGGCGTTAGGAACTTATTTTGCGATGGGCCAATTTTGAAGTTCAAGTTGGAAGCCAAGTGAATCAAGTTGTAAAGTGTTTGAGGTGGGTGGTGGGTGAGGCAAGATGGTTTGGGGTCAGAGTTGAGTCTGTGTTTGATGCAAGTTTGGCGCTTGCGCGTGGTAGTGACCGACGGCGGGACGACGCCGACGCTTGCTGCCACGCGAGATACGTCCACGTGTCCGCGTCAGTCGTATCTGCGTCATTGAGCGTACCGCATCACGTAACGTCTCTCATCTCGTCTCGTCGCGCATTTGCCTCTAGCGACGTCTCCGATACAACAGTAATACTTCCAAGGTAATAACGACATTATCTACATAATTATATTACTGTCTTGAATACTTAACTTTATTTTTCCAATTTTCAAAATAATGTTTTTCCATAAAAATCTCTTTGTCAATTTGTGAAGTTTGAAACCAAGTGAAACGATTTGTAAAGTGAGTGTTTGAGGTGGGTGCTGTTCATGAAAAAAGTTTTTCAACAATATTAGTGTAAGGTTTTTCTTGCTGAATCATTATTGAAGAGTTGTTAATGTGTTTGTTGAAACACAGTAGATTAATAATTGGTAATTATTCTGAGATCAGATTCAATTTTCTTTATGATATCCTGTCATTTTGACAAATGAAAAGATTATTAGATTCCGTTTGCGGAAAAAACGTACTAATAGTTGATAATTCTATTCATTTTTATCTGTTGAATTAATTTAACTGTCTGAAATCTGTTCACCGAGTACTGTTTGACAAATTATAAGGATTCATAATCCGTAATTATTCATATTCATTGTTGGAAAATTAGCAACCTTTTTTTCTGAGGGTGATACCCACATGGGTGATACCCTCTAGGCGTGTGCGTGGTTAATGAGAGGGGTGGTTATGATAGATGACGACTGCTTTTAGGGTTGACGGCTTTTCGTCTCCTCCGGAAGATGGGAGTGGCAGTTTTTGCTGTCAAAATCCCTGTTATTTGAGTTAACAGAAAATATTTATTTCTTGACTGTCTCTCTTGAAATCCATTATTGTTGAGAATTCAATCAAGCCCTCGTTTTTGTTTGACGCAATAATGATGAGTCACTTTTCCTCCCTCAAAATGCAATGTCTATGAGCAATGAATCCATTACTTCTCAGTTTCGAAATAAACAATTCCGTAGTAATTATTCTTAAACATGCTATTTTTTATGTTTCTACTATAAATTTTTTATTACGAGTTTCTCTCAGGAACTAATCAACAAATTAGTTGAAACAAAACAATATATATCACTAATTATAATACTCTGATTTTCAATAGAGAAAATTGAAAACGATTCCATGGAATTTTGATAACACATGATCACGTAATATACAATACAATAAAAGACTCGTATTTCTGTCTGTTCAAACTCTTATCAAATCTATCGAAAAAATTGAATTGACTTATCAAATACAGTAGAACTCCAATTATCCGAACTCCGACTATCCGAATCGCCGATTATCCGAATCACTTTCAGAAAATAATTTGTCCAAAAAAAGTCTAAGTTAAGTGCGCTATTATTCTTCCGCAAAACAGCTTACAATGGCGGAGATGTTTAAAAAACAATGATTTTTTTTCTAAACTTGTACATAACTACATTTTATTTATATTTAAAACATGAGAAAATATCATGTTTCTTTCATTTAATTCAATAAAACAATAGTGCAATATCAAAACGTAGCATTTTTTCTCTCCAATGGCAATTTTTAAAAAATCTACGATTATCCGAATATTTGATTATCCGAATCGGTCCCGCTCCCCATTAATTCGGATAATTGGAGTTCTACTGTAGAAGCATCAGCATTAATGCTGCAACAAGTTAGTGTGTGATGCTCAAAATTTGTAGCAATGACTGCTTATTGTGAAAATACAAGGTTTATTCTGTACTTCTTCCTCCCATCTCTCATTTATATTATTGATTTATTCATTTCATTAATTGACAATACACACAACATGGGTGGGAAAAAACAACAGTCATTCGCACAAAACTGTTTCAATCCCTAATATTTCATCCAAATTGTCCAGAGGAATGGACATAACCATGTACTTTTTCATTAATAATTTTAGTCTAGAAAAACTATCAACTTACAATTTTGAATTTTGAAATATTACGATCGATGTTAAACACAAAACCACAAACCATAGATAATATCTTGTTAACTTGAAAAAAGTCACTCATTTAAAATTATGGATTGAATTAAACCGATTCTTACTTGTATTTATAATAATTATGATAATCAAGAATTAAAAATGAGGAGACACTTCGACAAGAGATCATTTTTTGAAATTGAGAGAAGTTTTCTGAAATGACGAATTCGAAAAGAGTAGTTTCAACTCCCCAAACTTCTTCAAATTGAGTCATTCCATATGAATAGTAAAATAGAAAGTATCTGAAACTCTTGATTTGAAATTTGTACAAAAAATGTCTCTCCCAGTTTCTTGATACTCTTGCTTCGAGCTTAATTTTAGAAAATCGAACCACGAGTACAAATGTTCAAACAACTGTAATGGAAATGAATGAGTTCTTATCGCTCAATTACAACTCCAATAAATTTTCTCATTCCCCACAAGTCTTTTAAGTCGGGCCATTCGAGAACTTAGTGAGTAGAGAGAGTGTATTAATTTGGAGAAGCAGCCCTTCTCATTATTGTCCAAGGAATATTTTCTCTCCAGATAATGTCTAAGGGAGAAATCCCTGGCTTTCTGCTTACGTGCCGAAACCAATCAACTTGGGTAGAATGATTTTTGTTGTCAAGCGGAGGAGCTCAAGTCCTGAGTAGTCTCTCTCATTCAAATTTTCTGTTCCACCGTTTTCTGAGAGGTTTAAAAATGATTGAGTCTGCCACACAAATTCCAAACAATCTTTCGCTAATAGTCAATTTCATCACAAGTTGAAAACCATATTTTTCAGATTGTCTCTATCATATATAATTAAATTAATTATAAAATAAAATAAATAAATTGATTAAAATAATATGATTTATAGGAATTTCAATAATGGAGAAGATCTGGAGCGAAGTTGATAATTTACTTACAGAAGGTACAAAATGTGATATAATTAATTGTGAGAAACAATTAAAATTGAATTGGAATAGACTGAAAATTAATAAATCTCCTTGAATAGAACTACATCACTTGAGCAAGCAGAAGCAGTAAATGAATCTCCGTACACATTTAAAAGAAAAAAAGTGGAACTTATTAATTGACCGAATGAAGAGAAGACTGAGCGAAGCTCAGTCTGAACGAAGTGAAGTCTTGTTTCAAGTCGATTGGCTTTCGTCTGTTTGTTTGTTTGTTTGTTTGTAATGCATTTACGGCTAAACGCATTGACAGATTTCAATAAGATTTGGCAGGAATGTTCATTTTGAGACTGCGCGACGATGTATATGTAAGGTTTTTTTTAATTTTGCATTTTGAGGACGAAATAGAAGGGAAAGAGAATGGCTGTATGGAATATAGCTATATGGAATATACAATAGCTATATGGAACACGTGATAGGATTTATTTTAAATTGAAAAAAAGACTATAAGTTGAAAGGGAAGTTGAAAGTTGCACGAGCATAGAGGACCACGAAGTATCCCATGTTAATCTTATGATAAGATAAAGAATATAAGTTGAAAGTTGCACGAGCATGCGTGCGTTAACAGATGATTTTTCGATGATGATTATCAACAGATCGGTGGGTCTCCCCACCGATAAAAAGCCATACGATAAAAAAAACAGATGATTATTAACAGTGATGTGTTTGAAGAAACATTTTTATAAATATGATGATGGAATGTGTCTATGCACATCTCAAAAATCCATTTACAATATTTCATCAATCCTGATGGCTTTCAATATTCATCGTTAATATTAAGAGTTAGACTAATCCTACTTCAAAGTTTATTCGACCTACCTCTGGGACTTGAACTGGTGATGTTTTTGAGGTTTTAAAGCATCAAGTTTCAAACGTGTGAATTTTCATAACTTTATAAAATTAAGTGATTGGTTTGAGTTCGCGGGGTCAGCTTGTTGAATATAAACATCGTCATAATATTATGGAATGATCATCAGCTGGGTCAGAATAAGATTTTTCGCCACACTTGGACGTAATGAACTGTTTTTCACAGGGACCTGACATCTCACGGACTGGAAGTAAGAGAAATAAGGGGTGTAGGATGACTTTCGTTTCCGGACGGACTTTTAGCGGTGTATTTGAAAACATCGTAAATTGATAATAATTACAAATGATTCTGATTGAATAGCGGATGGTTCAAAAGCTTGATTCACGCATAACGATATTAGATTAATGATATTGAAGAATAATCCGAAAATTTGATACACGCGTAACGATATTAGAAGTTAACCATTATTAGTGAATTAGTGAATGACCATTCCAACCTGTAGTAGAGAATCACACCTACTTCTACTGAAACCAACCTAAAAAACAAAGAATCTAACAAAAATTTTATATT
Organism: Laodelphax striatellus; assembly: GCA_017141395.1. Taxonomy (NCBI): domain Eukaryota; kingdom Metazoa; phylum Arthropoda; class Insecta; order Hemiptera; family Delphacidae; genus Laodelphax; species Laodelphax striatellus. Next base: position 25,326,481 of record CM029532.1, on the reverse strand, counting down.
TTGCCGTAAATATCAATCATATTCTCTCAACAGTTTTGATTTATACCGCAAAATATACCATAAACTTTTAAAAGTCTTTATGAAAATGAAACTTAACCTAAAAGCTCTGAATTCAAATACAGCGCCAAAACTCCGTCCGGAAACTAGAGACTCAGCCGGAAACTAGAGACTCAGCCTACACCCCTTTTTAACATGGGGAAGATACAATATTTCCACTCCGTCTATGACAGCCCCCTGGTTTTTCATACCTCTATTGGAGGCTAAAAATGTTCGATTTCCGACGAGGTCAGGCTGGAGGCCTGTATAGCAGGATCCAATTCAACTTGTCAGAAATCAGCTGTTTCAAAGAGCAATATCACAATACTTAACCTACAAAAATGCTGAATCTCGCAGATTATTGAAAAGGTCTTTTAAAAAGTTATTCTTTGAAAGGTCTTCTTTAAAAAGGTCTTTTAAAGACTTTAAAAGTTCTCTAGACTTTCAAGCCTTTTGATTATTGTGTCGAAATCACTGTTTAATTATTACTGGATCAGCTGATTTATGACAACTTAATTGGCTCCTGCTATAAACGTTTACGGTCCTAGGGCGGAAAAGAAAATGACCTTGAATGACAGCTGTTTCTATCCCATCAACAGCATTGTATAGCAGTATCCATTCAACTTGTCAGAAATCAGCTGTTTCAAAGAGCAATATCACAATACTTAACCTACAAATGCTGAATCTCGCAGATTATTGAAAAGGTCTTTTAAAAAGTTATTCTTTGAAAGGTCTTTTAAAGACTTTGAAGGTCTTTAAGACTTTAAAGGTCTTTAAGACTTTTAAGGTCTTTAAGACTTTTAAGCGTTTTGATTATTGTGTCCAAATCACTGTTGAATTATTACTGAAACAGCTGATTTCTGACAAGTTAAATGGATCCTGCTATATGTGTTCTTGCAGGACGGAAAAGAAAATGACCTTGAATGACAGCTGTTTCTATCCGATCAACAGCATTGTATGTGTTCTTGCAGGTAACCTAACCTCAAAGTTTTGTTGGTCACTGAGTTGATATTTTCATTGTTTGTTTTGCATTATTTTTGTTGTTTTGTTTGTTTTTTTTTTTGTGTGGCGAAAAATATCGTTCGCAACGCGGGCAAAAATGTTTTGCCGGCTCTCGATCGCTTCAAGTTCTCGACATTCGTCTCGAACTTGAAAACCGCGATCTCAAGCCGGCAAACTCCCATTTTCCGCCCTAGGTGCGAAATATACTATTTTCGCTGCAGTCAGAGGGGCGCCCCCACCCCGGGCGCCGTAAATAAATAAATAAATATTATTTTATTGTCACACATTCATTGAACAAAGACAAAGTCAATATAAACAAAGACAGAGGGGCGCCGCGAAAGCGGCGGCTTGTGGGACGTCGCGTATGTTTAAAAAATAAATAACTAAAAAATAAAATAAATAATAAAAATATAGATTATAAAAAATGAATAAAAATTTTTTAAATTAAAAAATAGAAAAATAAAAAAAATTAAATTAGATTTACATAACGTATTTTGGGGGGCGCCTGACAACATTTCTCTCGATACAGTTGACAGGACCAATTCTGTATAGCAGGAGCCAATTAACTTGTCATAAATCAGCTGATCCAGTAATAATTAAACAGTGATTTCGACACAATAATCAAAAGGCTTGAAAGTCTAAAGAACCTTTTTAAAGTCTTTAAAATACCTTTTTAAAGAAGACCTTTCAAAGAATAACTTTTTAAAAGACCTTTTCAATAATCTGCGAGATTCAGCATTTATAGGTTAAGTATTGTGATATTGCTCTTTGAAACAGCTGATTTCTGACAAGTTGAATTGGATTCTGCTATACACATGGACAAGAAAACCGCTAATTTACGGCTAAGCGCATTGACAGCTGATTTCAGCTAGCATGACTTTTCGTGAGGTCTACTGTTCACAGAACTATAGCAGGAGCCAATTAACTTGTCATAAATCAGCTGTTTCAAAGAGCAATATCACAATACTTAACCTATAAATCGTGTAATAATTAAACAGTGATTTCGACACAATAATCAAGAGGCTTGAAAGTCTAAAGAACCTTTAAAGTATTTAAAAGACCTTTTTAAAGAAGACCTTTCAAATAATAACTTTTTAAAAGACCTTTTCAATAATCTGCGAGATTCAGCATTTTTGTAGGTTAAGTATTGAGATATTGCTCTTTGAAACAGCTGATTTCTGACAAGTTGAATTGGATCCTGCTATACTAGTAAGAATGGAACAACTTACCATATTCGGAAAATCACTAGACTGTAGGTCTAACCTGATTGTCAATCTCATAGCCACCTGATTTCAATTCAATATTCTCTAGTAGAAGAAGAATCTCCTCTCACAGTCGTTAACTGAGACGTGGAAACTCATTTGTGGGAGATAATCGTGAATATAATTATCTGCGATTAAACGGAAACAAAAATAATTAAGCGGAATTTCAAGTTTAATGGTGTTGCTTTTGTAGGGGACGTTCTGAGTTAAGTAACTGCAATCACACAGAAATTTATCTTTTAGATTGTGTTCATAATAGGAGGACTGATGAAGACGAGCTCTAATCAACCTCTTATACTTTTCCAGTCCAACATAAATTCTTCTCACTTTATCCATGGAATTCAAAAAATATCTCGAAAAATTTGTTTTTGTGAAGGAAAGTGATTAATATTCAGCATAGAATAGACATTTATTCGGATCTTTTTACTACTACGATATTAAAACCGAAAATACACTTTTAAGACAGAAGGCTAATAAGACTGTAACCATTCAATGATATCCGAGTGACCGTATAATTACAATCGAGAATTGAGAGTTCTGAGACGAAAATTCTATTAATTGCATATTATATAAATACAGTTCTTGCTATCCTTGTATTCTCTCCTTTGCGTACATCGAATATTGAAATGAGGGTACAAAATCATCTTCAAGTTCAAGTTCGCTCTGTTTCATTATTCTACATGCGTAGAATGCACAATAAAATGTTGTGAAAATGTGAAAGTAGCTATCCTTGTATTGCTGCAGGTGATGCTTTATAGCGCTTTGTTATATTAATTACGCACATGTGTAGTTACAAAACAACGAAGTATGAACGAATGAAGCATTCCATCTTTGAGACCCACCTATGTTGCAGTTCTTCCTACTTGGAATTCACAAACAGTTTTCATGTGCTTTAATTAGGACAAAAGTTCTCAGTATGAGAAAACTCCGATACGGAATCTGAATTACTTACAACTAAAATACTGTAGGTGAATTATCTTTACTACAACAATGAAGTTAGAAAGAAAGTGGAAATACACTTACCTAAATAATGGGTAGACCAAGCCTGCTATCTTGACCTACCCATTCTAACGCTACTTTATCATGTACTATAGTGTACTACATGAGTATGATTTATGAGTAACATGAGTATGAGTAGGTAAAATTTTTATTCTCATGTTTATACTATACATAACAGTTATAAGTCAATACCGTAATGCCCTGTGAAAATTATCAGTTTGAGTGGAAATCATCCTATTCAACTGGTATATTATACAAAGAAGAAAATTTGGAAAGCTTTGAAAACCCTCTTAATGAGTCTATTCGCGTATCTCAAGAAGAAGATGGTCATCGCCATGTTTTTGAATATATTGCTTAATGCCCATTCATTTCATCTTAGTAACAGTAAAAGTACTGGAATTATGTTAATGAACATCAATCATTCCAATGACAACAGCAATATATTCTCAATTACAAAATATAAAATCAAAAACAACCTTAAATTAATTCTTCAATCTCTTTCAGCTACTTGAGTGTAAAGGCTTGCTGAAATAATAACAAATCATATCGTCAGAAAATCAAGCGAAAAATTAACCACTCTGTCATAAACAATTCACTGGTACACATGTTCTCGGATCATCAAAGTATGATTTATACTGTTCCAATGTGATCAATGTGACTTAATACTGTGTCGATGTGAGTCGTAAAAAATTCATAGAATCGACTATACCACTTTTATGTGAATAGAATAATTATAATGTTTTCATGTGAGTGAACTAAAATTCATGGAATCAATGACAGGGTTTTCATGTGAATAAGTTTTGGGCGCCGAGAATAAAATTCCACCAACTTGGGTAGAGAAAGTGAAGTGACACAAATGGATTTATAACTTTAGAGGCAAACAGTGAAAGTTAAGCAAACGAAAGTGGTCTGGCACCCTTTACCCAATCGGGATGTGGTTTTATGCAGGGAGTTTAGTAGTCGGCCAGTCAGACGCCTAGTGCACCGCAAACCTAATTCAATTACCGATGATACATTCACCCTTACGACTACATTCAGCGTTAGCGGAATCATGTCCAAAAACTACTTGATGAATTAATGAATTACTAGGAAATCAACTTTTAAACAACATTATTGACATTTCACGTCCATAAAATTTCCATTTCTATTTTGAAACCTTCAAAAGTTTCTTTTGAAAATCTGACTTTCTCATATTGTTCATAGTTGAAATTCCACTATAGTGTTGCCAATAATATCGAAAATATTTGTTCTCCATACCAATTTTCTCGAATCATTGGAAAACATAGGATTATAAAGTGTTGGACCTACTTAACCTAATAATATCGAACCTATTTGTTCACCATACCAATTTTCTCGAATCATTGGAAAACATAGGATTATAAAGTGTTGGACCTACTCAACCTAATAATATCGAACCTATTTGTTCACCATACCAATTTTCTCGAATCATTGGAAAAAATTGAATAATTCGGAGAAATTGTCTCTCCGCTGAAAAATTCATAAGCATAGGCCTAATAATAATCTTGTTCATCCTGCCTGTAGGCTATAGCTCACTTTGTACTGTTTGTTTATTCTATCCGATTTCAACAAAAGCAAATCGGATTTCAATTTAATCCAATGTTTAACACAAAATATTGTAACATTACTCAATGTAAAATTACTGTAAAGTTTTAATTCTCTATCTGATTATTTTAATACTGTATTCATCAAGTATTTTGTTCGATTACTTTGATCAATAATCACGGTTTAGATGAAATATAATCTAAGTAAGTGAGCACAGTTTTCATCCTATAAGCTAGATATTCAAGTAAAGATTTATCCAATGACCTTTTCATTCTCACGGTTTTCATTCCATAAGCTGGACACCTAATTGGAGAGTTATATGGGTCTCTGGGGTGTGGTGGTAGAAATATTATGAATGAGTGTGGGTGTGTCCAGCTCAGGTTTAGGGTGACTTTCTCATTTGTAGGAGGGTGGAAATTATAGGTCTTGACCTTTCTAAATGTCTCATGATCCTTCACAATGAGTTCTAGGCTTGGTTCAGTGAAATTGATCAGCTCAAAGTAGGGGTCAAGCCTGAAGACCAGTAGAATTCAAGAATTGTATTCACGTACATGTGACATTTCTACTAACGGTGAAGAAGCAGAAAATAATTCTATTGAGGTAATTATGTCACCTCATTAAAACTTGAGAATCAACACGATAGTAAACATATAACACTAACACAAAATGGATGAAAAACATATAGAAACCAGCCAAGAAGAAGACCCAAAAATGTATTGAAAATTGATTTTTTTTTGTAATTTGCGTGTTCTTTCTTTACTTTTGAACCAGAACCAAGAAACAAAATAAGAATGTAATTGATTTTATGGAGCACCTCCATTTTAATTCAAGCACCTTGAGTATAATCTAGAAAGAATAGAATTAGTTGATTCTCCGAACGTTTTTTCTGTCCATCATCCATAAACATCAAGCTGTTCAATTAGAATACTTTGCAAGTTCATTACAAGTAAGAATACCTTTATTACAAGTGCAAATTGTACAAGGTGATTTGTTGATACAGTATATTTTTACAATACTCACAATATCCATAGTATCAATTTCGATTTCAATTTATTCATTTCACACAGAACATGAAAACAAGATTACATCAACATAACGATACATACAATAATGACATGAAAAGTTAAATAAAGAAACAATAGAAAGAATGCTATCATATATGTAAAGTGTATACTTCAGTTCAACTGAATGCAGTAAAAGATAGTATATACATTACAAGTGAATTTATCTATGCAATATTGAATCCAAAATAAGCCACATCTGTCAAGCCAGTCCATTGACTGTTGAGTAGGCAAAGTGGGCTCCAGGACAGTCTCTTGAGATCGTCAGATGAAGAGTGACTCTTTATCGTGAGGGTGATAGACCGGAAACATGCAACAAAACGCGGCGCTCAGGAAGTGAAACAAAGAGGAAGCAACAAGAGAGCGCGTGTGTAAAGCAGCGATAAGGCAGCCGCTGTCTCGACCACCACCAGTGCAGTGCAGGCTATCGCCTTGAGTAGGGGCGCGCTAATGTAGCCAGGCATGCAGATCTTTCACGTATGGTCGAGTTTTCAATTTGCAGTCTCTTGCCACTTTGTCGCGGCCTCTCAACACTCACCAGTCCTTTGATCGTCTCTCAACTGCGACCAGACACAGGCTCTCTCTCTCATACTCACACCCGTCCAACTCCTTCCCTCTCACCCTCTCTCAAGAGACAAAATATCTAATCACCGGCCGCCATCACCCCCTTCAGTCAGAAAGGTCAGTGACGGAGGCGTCCTCTCTCATTTACATATCACTCGAAGTGACAGCTTCGAAATTATTTCCCTACTCGCAAACTCTCCCTGATGTTTTGTGATATTCTTCAATCGTTACTGAAAAGAATCAGTTTTGGGCACTCTTCTCTCGTTTGTGAACTATGTTATCAACTATCAGAATCACCGTTCCTAAAATAGGTTGTTCAGTCGCCAAAGCATAGATACCGTGGGTGGAGATGAAGCTCTCAAACTCCGTCTATAGTAGCACTACATGTAGACATGTAGTCGAGGGGAAAATCAACAAGTGATATAACATCAGGCTTCAGCTAGAACAGGCTTCAGCTCTACAGTATGTGTTCAATGTTGTTTGTTCTGATAAACGTTTTTCTTCCTTTGAATATAGTTCTTGATATGCCATAGTGCATATTATGCATTCTGCTTCTCAACACAAGCTTCATACCTCAGAGTTGATATCAGATTTGAAAATTTCATTCTTCATGAAATGCTATTAGTTTCTCATTTTGAATCATAACTTGGATGGGTCTTATTGAATGATAAGACTCCTATTATACTGTAGTTCCAAATTTGTAATTAACAGGAATTGCAAGCTAATGATGCTCCCGTATTGCTTCTATATCAATAAAATGGAGAGTCGATGTGGAAAAAATTAAAATCTATGAATTATTTTAAAATGTTCCATCTTATTATAATACTCGCATTGAAATTCGATCAATTTCCATGGTCTACCTTGAGGTTTTTGGTTCCTCTGTGAAAAACTCCTTCCTCCATTGGGAAGGTCGACGTGTTCACTTATAAAAGAAAGGATTAGTGATATTGGGGAGAAATATGATTCCCTCATTCCTGATTCCCCTACTTCTAAATGATTATGATTCCTGAAATATCAATTCCCGAATATCAAACAATCACTAAAAAATGAAAAAGTAGTAAGAAAACACCATTTAACCTCAAAACTCACTCTATTGCATCTTTGCTTGTGTTGTCTCTCCTTAGCAGTCGATTTATGATTAGGCAGGAACTCAATTTACTAGAATAATTGTTGGTTACCAACGTGCTATCAATACAACAAGTATCATCGTTTTCTAGCCCGATTTGCCTTATCATAATTTATGAATAATTGGCACGATTTATGACTTTCAATGTAAGCAATTTCAGAATTTGAACTTTATCATAAATTCAAAAAACCGTTCATAATAGACATTAGTACTGTTTGAACTTGTCACTTGTATATTACAAATACACATGCACATTTACAGACTGAGCTGGGCGTGCGATCGCCATATTTCTTAGCCATGGGTTTACACACAGTCAGTTCCACCCTACTCTCTCTCCATTCTACAATGAATGGGGGTTGCTGGTTGTATTCTCACAAAAAGAGAGCTTTTGCCAACCGAGAGATTTGTTCGAGGCGGTCTACCTACTGCCATAACAGTTATTTAGAGAGAGTTCAAGCAACAAAATACATTTCACGTTGCAAGTTGGACAGATTTAGTGCACCTTTTTACATTCATCTCTCTAAACAAATTGATTAAAATCTGCTAGTACCAACGTACACATTCAAACACTTCTGTCGTGATTGGATTGCGATTGGGTCTTATGTTATTGCAGTGGATATAAGAAATGAATTTTTATTGAATGAATAAATCAATGAGAGTTCCTGTTATATGAAAATGTACATCAAAAATAAAAGTGTACCATATTCCAGGTGAAAAATTATCACATTTATTATTGCAGTAGACCAATAATTTATAGATTGAATTATTACATGCGATCTGAGATATTCGATTTCAATTCTCGATAGACAAGCATATCAACGTAGAGTGATTATCTGGGAAATATAACAATACTCTGGGGAGTCCGATCTCACTAGACGTCAAACCTGCAAATTAAGTAGAAAACAATATGAAAACAAACAAACAATCCACTCTATGTTCTAATAGTTATGATAATGGTTCTGATTTGAGTCTAATAAAAAGATAATTGATTCCATCTCTGGGAAGCCCTATTCATTTTGAACTAAAGGAATACTGGGATGAGGCTTAAAAGTAATGATTCATTATAAGGAATTGTGATTCTTTATTTGATTTTTTTTATTTATTCGCATTGTGTAGGAAAATCTTGAGAGTTCATTCAACTTATTATTCAGATTTCCAATATTGAAATGTCATGGAATTAATCCCGTTATTTTGGTCGTATAACGAGAAAAATTGTAGTAATCTAAGAGATTCCCTTGATTTTACGGCTTTTCCATCCAATCACATAGTTAAAAAATCGAATTCTCAAATTCATAATTAATAAAACTCGAAGATGTAAATCCGTCATCGAGGAATCAACAAGAAAAGTGCTGTTCTTTAAATAAAGATCAGTGCAAGTTTTACTGAGAGATTTTTCTTGGCAAGATAACATCCTCGAATCTGAATCGGATCTTATCCAGTGCAAAAGTGATGTGGTGTGGAGCGCTCTACAAGACCAGGAAGAGGGAGACGAAATTCCGTGCACGTTTGCAGTAGATTGTGGAGAGTCGCATTCTCTGATATGACAGTTATTGGAATTTTGAATAGTGGTTGCCTGAGTGAAAGTCCGTCCACCTCTTGCCAGCTTATTTTTCATGCCCTTTCTTCTTGCCTCACCATATTCTTCCCACCACACCGTGTGATCTGTGATTTCCGCTAAGCGCCAAGCCTTGCCAAACCGATCTAAAGCATTCCCAGCAACTCGGATTGAATTGGAATTGAGCCTCTTTTCCAAGCATGAGGAGTGATTCACATCGCAATGAGATCAAAGATCTAATAAGTAATCCATAAAAATATCTTAGACTCGTTTTTAAGTGGTTGCCATGTCAGTTTCCGCGAAAACTCATTTGTGAATGAATATTGATATCGACTTGAAAAATAATGATTCCATGTAACCTGATGAATATTCTAAAATTGGAACTAGACAACAGAGAAAGAGATATTATGTGAATAGATTGTTTTGGAGGACTCAAGCGCACCGTGAGGCCATCAGCATATTCGCTACAATAGACATATCGACCACAGATTAAATTGGAATGATCAGTAGTTTACTTGAAAAAAGTTGTGATGAGATCGAAGATACATGATGGCATGACAAAGAGGGTAACTTGAAGTCTAATATCTTTACCTATAAGATTTATTAAAATTGAAATAAGATTGATATTCCCATCACATTTCAAGAGTTAGAGAGTAGTGGCGAAGCGTGGTATACTTATTTGGTCATCGCCTTATTTCGTCATTTCCTATAGGAAATATACCCGGCGATGACCAAATAAGTATACCACGCTTCGCCACTATTAGAGAGTGAAGAATGCTGGGGCTTGAAGAATTAATAGAGGTTCATTTGAAAAGTTCAGTGTCTTCATTTCCCAGACTAAATGTGACGATGAGTGAAAAGTTGTATATCGTTACTTCTTTCTGGAAAAGTAACCAGATTTTCTACCTGGAAATTTAAATCTTCAAGTTCTCAAGACAGTTATGAAGTACATAAATGATGCAACTGAGGGACTTGATGACCAGTTGAAACGGCACACAGGAAGTAGACTAAGCTCTTATCATGGTCATTTCAAGGGAAAGCCAAGGTTCAGGCCGGCGACTAGTGAATACTATTCTGCGCAAAGGCAGTGGTCGACTCCTGAGGCTAGGACAAGTTTTCTAGCGGTAGGCGAGTAATTTCGGTTGATGAGAGGCCTCCTGGAGGCAGCACAAAGCAAGAGATCCTTTATTAAAAGCGGCCCTGTGTGAGAGGACGGACGAAGAAGGCTGTTTTGTGTGCTCTGCTTGCTTGCATGTGTTTCCATGGAGACTGCCCCAGTGGACCTCATGCTGAGTGTAGCCAGAACAGCCACGCAACTACCCCTCCCCCCTTTCTCCACCAGTATAAACTATACTTTCTTTGGCGCACTCAATCACAGCCCCCCTTTCTCCGCAACCCCCTAAAACCCCAATCATCACCCCCTCCTTCCCAGTACACGCCTCCTTATGTTCGGGGAATACTTCATTTTATTTATTATTGGAGGAAAATGGGAGAAGAGCAATCGATAGATTTCTTTTTCCATGAGTGAAAAAACCCGGTTGGGTTATCCGAGCAATGAGCTCACAGAAGCTCTCAGGCTAGAGCTCCTAGTTTTTCCTCTCCATGTGACAGGACAATCATTTCACAAGACAATCTGACGTTTCCAGCTCTATTTCAGTACTTCAAATCCAGAAAGATGTCCATTCTAGTATTACATCTCAGTCCACAAAGATGTCCATTCTAGTATTACATCTCAAATGTGTTCTAATGTGGGAATTCATTTCTAGGGCCTTTTTCAAAAGAATCCATAAGTCTTGTAATACGTGACAAATGCGGATCCCCACGAGATATCAATATTACGGCGTGCTAAGAAATAAATTTGTGTTTCACAAAATTTATAAAATAGGCCCCTGGTTTAAAAATAGAGTAGTCAGGCGAAATACTAAAATTCATCATATTTCTTAGATATTTTGAATTTTTAAATTCAATTTTTCATGTAAAATCGAAAAAAAGTTGAAAATTCATGCCATGAGAAAGTTATTGGAGCCTTATCTTCAATATGAGTATGCAATTACTATTGATTGTTCTCTTATTATGGAAGCACTTACTTGACAAGCGCTCTTGTTGATTTCCACGTTCCACTAGAATGCATTATGGCTGAGAGTGAAGTTTGAATGGAGCTTGTCGAGTAGGAAGATGTTAGATATTCATGATCCTCCCACTCTATGAATAATTTCCACCTGTCCATTCCAGCCTGTGAAGACTGCGCTAATCCAAAATGAGATTTTCGAATAAATTCCCGGCTCTTCTTGGACAGTAGAAGGGGATGTGGTGATGAAAAAGGAAAGGAGGCAGTTTATTGGGGTTGTCGAAACCACGTAGCCGAATATTGAAGTGGTGGCTGCCTGCATGTCACCTGACCCCTCCCCCACCCCTTAGACGCCTACCGTTTTGCATGATAATTGCTTGTTGACGAGTGACGGCCTTCTAATTAAACTGCTTCACTGCCTTCCAATTAGCTTCCACTTCTTCTTTATAGTTTTCTCTTTTTCTTAAATTTACTTTTCTTCTGTCCACGTTCACATTCTCTTTTACCTCTCTCATTCAATTACATTTCACAGTATTCTACTATTTTGCATCAATGTTCAGCTGTGATCTGTATATCAACCAGTAACACATAATTATTCGTTATCACACTCGAATACTTAAGCAAACGTCCTTAAGTCCTTGAACGTAAAGGCTGTTAAAAATTTGAATGGTAATGTTCAATAATTATGCTCCTTGTGGTCTAGTCACACTCTTTTTAAATCAAATCTGTTTGAAGCCCTTTGAAACACTGCAATGCTATAACATTATCACACCATGCCCCAGTGAAACAGTCTTTTTATAACCTCTTCCATCTTATTTCATATCAAACCCATTCAATATTTGTCGAAACTGTGTACGTTCTCAATACTGAATACTGAACACAGAAACTACATTACTATTATACAATATTATAGTAGAAATAGTCATTCTCGATGAGAATTACTTCTCTTCATTGTATATGTTATAAAATTCTTGAGCTTCATACGTTTTTCTACCAAAACCACGACATTTTAACTGTATTAGTTTGTGCTACCGTATAGCATTGTGCAACAATGTAAAATGGCACGCAAAGTTTTTTCTAGTCTCCAGGATGAAGGTATTCCCATTCATATTTTATAGCGGTTCATTTGTTACGGATTTGATGATGACTCAACAATTATAAAGATTCTGTTGGATGAATCGTTGTATATGCCTCACTTTCCTTTCACAGCAGCTGAATAACTTGTCACGAAGAAATGAGTCGGGAAGAATCAATAGCTCTCAAGAAATGAAAGAGGCGACGTGAAGCTCAACCCGTTTCGAACACTCTTGTGTCTATCTGCACTACGGTATCAATTAATTCCAATTCAATACATGTTCAATGATTGAACTTCACCTTCACAATTCATTTCTTTGCATGTTACATGAAATATAGTGGAAAACCTCTGGATAGTTGAAAGAGCAAAGGAGAAGGAGGAACAGACATTCAATTTCCTGTCAAAGAGAATAATACAAAGATCCATATAGGCTTAGAGAAATTTGCAGCTTCCAATGATGCAGATTTCACATAATACTGACAATTCTGATTCAACCAAGGAATACTTTTTCGAAAATTGAATCAAATCGAAATTTTTTCAACAGTAAAAACTTTTTTCTGTACAGTACTGCAGCAGTACAGTGTATCCAGTAAATCTCCAATGAAGTCTGGCTGAGCCTGAATACTTTTTTTTATTTATTTTAAACCTGCCATTGAATTTCAATCGAATGAATGTCAGTCTTCTCTCAAGTGCAGTTTCAAAAGTTTAGCACTGTTGTTTTCTAATTATATATCATTACAAGAGATAAGATACAATAGTATTCTCAAATAAAATCATTAAAACATAACTTATACGGTTTAGAAGGATATCCGCTTCTTGTGAAATGGGAATGAATTTTAACTTTTTTAATCAATAATTAAGTCCCTGACCCCAGGCTTTGATAACTTCACCATCTCTATTCAATCAACTAATTAAATATGCTGGTTCACTGTGATACAAGAATACATTTCTATTTCAGAACATCACTATTTTTCATGTCTCTTCTCATTTCATGTATTAAGTAGGCTCGCCACAAATAACGAGAGCAGGAAATAGAAGCAGTATTTGTGCAATGCAATAGTATGGCCCTGGATATTGACGGGGTTATTAGGATGAAATTAGTTCTAGGAAGTTTCAGATGCCTGAGCATATGTGCTTCCAAGTAAGAGACACAGCAGAGCCTGGAGCTGATCTGAGTCTGCTTGATTCAGGATTCAGCCACGTTCGGAAAAGAGATGGAGATAAAATTCGTGTTGTCTGAGATAGATAGAAGTTTGCATGGTTGATAAGTCATGGCGAGGGGTGTGGTGGTGGGGTCGAGTGAGTTAGCAAAGCGACAGGAATAATTAAATCCGGGATACTCTCCAGCCTTAATTGAAAAGTCCAGCGCCCTCGTGTACTGTGTTATTAAATAAACTGTTGAGCTCTATTGTTCCATTGACAGTGAGTTGAGTTCTAAACTTCGACGTTCTTTTTGGATTGCTTCCGGGTGGGCCGTGTGTCACTCCTTTACCAGGAAAGAATATTTCAGTTATTAAAAGAGGAGCTTTAAAAGAGAGTGATATGCTCCATGGAAAAAGTTGATCGTTGACCTCTTCATACAATTTGATGAGAATGTTTCGTTCCAATATTGCCGTCGTGGGTTCATGATGAACAGGATGGTAATTTTTTGTATACTGAAATGTGAATCATTCAAGCACTCAAGAATTCGTTCCAGTAATATTTGAAACAATATGAGTTTATACTGGCAGGAGCGGAAAGAGAATAATTAATTTGAGAACATAAAAGACTGAGAGATAATAATAAAAGTATCTTAGACACTATTGTCTTTAAACTAGATATGGAATAAAACAATATACTATACAGTTTATTTTCATAATATGTATATTTTTACAGTAGAGAAGATACTGTTTTAAGATACTTTTCTAATTTACCATAATTTAGACAACTATCACTTTTCTTGAAGAATATTGGTTATTAAACGTTCTTATTATCATCAAAATCTAAATTTTTATAAATGATTTTCATCAATGTCAAGAGTTCTATTTCCATCATTTTCCACTGCTTTGCAGATTCTCATGAGAGAATAGAACAGTGTTCCAAACTTCCATGCAAAAATGATAGCTGATATCATCACACGCTACAGAAAAATGTGTTGAGAGACATGAATATCATTTTCCTGATTCAATCAGATGCTGAGTAGAAAAACAACAATCTTTCTCTTTTCTTGAGCCGGGAGATAGGCTGCCGGCGCCACATATCATCAGTTGAATAAAATCACTGTTCATTCTCCCGCGAACTTTCAATTACTCTCGGGAGAGTTGTTCTTCGCAACTCCATTTCAAAGTTACAGCAGCCACAGAAACGCAACTCCTTCGCAATAATATTAAAATTCAGTTCAGATATCAATGACAATTGAATGAATTTTGTGCGTTACAATTCTTCGCTGGAGAACTGCATTGGATGGTGAATTTTTTTATTCTTGTATATTTATTTAGTTCTGGTGTATATTTTTCGAATGGATCTCATCAATATACGTGTTTCATATGTCTCTTTATTCGAACAAGAAAAGCTATAATAATTTTATTTTCAAATTATTAAAATGAAAACTAGAGATCATATTGCTCGAACGTTCCTCTAGAAAATTTATGACAGCATTTTATTGGAAGTATCGAAACTGATGGAGTGTTTACTTTAGAAATATAGATTTAAAACCGGAGAGAAATATGGTTTACTCTTTGGCCTGAATAAATATTATATACTGTGCGAAATTATAGTGTGTTTATGAAAATTGGGAAAGGGAACTGTTATGAGAGTATATTTTCTATACAGTCTGTCTAATGACAACCTAAGGTTGAATAACTCTGATATTTTTCTCAGAGAGTTTAAAGGATAGCAAATTTAGAGCTCTCTGCTCAAAAGTGGATTATTGAGGTTAATCTTCAATCACTCATGAGAATATTAACATTGTTAAGTGGTCATTTAGCTTAATATAACAAATTTTATCGCCATCACAAACATTAGTGCAAGTAGAACCGAAAATTAAATCCAAACAACAATAATTACTACTGAATATAAACTATGCACTCGTATTTCTGTACATATATTAGTAAAAAAGGATACATGACGGGTCCTTCTATTCTTCTCATATCTTTTCAGCTTCTCAAGAATATCTCAACTTTTCTCATCGAAGAATTATAACCATCTAAGATGTTGAGTGCACCGCTGCAGAATAGAAGGCCATAAATAATCAACTTTTCTCTTAAGTGAACAGTAAACAAGTGAGCAGACATTAATATCGGTTATGGAAGCGGAAAAAAGTTTCTCGTGATGCTGATGCTGTATCGAATAAGTTGGCTACGATGCAACCACCAAAGTGCAAAACAAATAATAAGCTCGCCGTTCTGCTGTATTTCAAATTGTTCAAAGTGTTCTACGAAGTATTACTCTTTTCTCTCTTACCTCTTCCAAGTTCGATTCTAGACTGAAGTCAAATATACTTCAACTTACAGTTGTTTAATTAATTGGCAGAACATTTCCACATGATTAATGTACTTGATATCCATTTGTATTGCTGATTAAATATAAAAGTAAAGTTTTCCTTGATATAACTTCACATCCCAAACCATCTTCAGTCTACAGTATATTTTTCCACAAATCAATGGTATTTAAACATTCGAGACATCAGAGTTCCACAAATAATGAATAGGACTCTCTGATTCAAATTTAAGTAGTGGATACTGTATTCTGAAAATTTATTATAATATGATATGATTCTATGAAGTATGTCTCACCTAACCTGAGGTCAATTATCATAATTCCGAGGCCATAATCATTCAATTTGGCCATTCCATGATAAACTGCGATCCTAATCTCAGAATGATGAATACCTACGTGAGGCGGATGTATGAAGGAAAGCATAAGCTCCATGAGACAAGAACTAAATTACTTGATCGAGAGGATTGTTCCCAAAAGACCGCCTCACTTAATGACCTGTCAGCTGGTGCGGAGACAAAGTAAGCAGGACGCCTGTTCGCAGTGTTCTGATCGATAATCGTCGTCTATAGCCGTCGCTGTTCTGTTCTGGATCAAGCTTCTTGCTGCTGGCATTCACTCCAGTCAATTCGCCTTACTTATAGCAGCGGATTACCTTCCAGAAGGGATCTAATCCGAGTAAGTGATTTCAGTCACTTGCATAAGTCATTTCTCAACCACTCATTAAGTGCGGGCTTAGCCGTTCTCGAGATTTAGTGACGTCTTACATACATTTCAAATATATCAGCGGTTTCTCACTTCCATGTGTTTCAAGTGACTATGATGATAATAAGAGGAGTTTTTGGGAGACTCGAGCTTCATATTCCAAAATTGTATGAATAAAATTATATAGCCTACAAAATTCATAGAATAAAATTGTTGAATTCCATAGTATGATAACTAATAATTGTGTCCTACAGTCACTCAGGAGAGAAGCAAAAGTAATACCATATTTGAATACGTTGTCTTTGGTAGAAGCATCTCATAATGTTCTGAACCTCGAATCCATATCCGTCTTGGGCGTTCATAACACCTCTCCAACCCTTTTAATTAGTTTCAATTATCAGGCAAGTCTTTCCTAATTATTCAATCCAAAATAGTTCTAAAGTACCATCCTTAACTAGATCATATCGTTATCTATGATAATTACCGATTAGATTCTTCATTATTTTTATCAATATGGATCAATGTAATATTGTTTCCAAGTTTAATTTGGGAGTTATGTGGGATGAAGGCAAGAATCACAGTCGACTTAGTCTTGTAATTATTCAATAATATCTCCCAATCGACAGCATGTTGTGACTGTAGAGAGTTGAAAATGTAGATAAACATTGTCTTAATAATGATAATGTAGTTTTTCTTCAATATTCATAACAAAATTTGTGAGAGCTCTCTCAACGTAGAAGCCCCAGAAAGCTTGATGAACATTCTTCACGTGATGAGTACGTAGTAAGTAGCAGAGTTCAGACTGTGAAGGCTTGAGTAGCTTGCCTCATGACTGTAATGTGTATAATATATGATGAAGGAACTTATACATGGAAGCATTATCCGGCCGGTCGTCATCTTACACCCTGCCGTCACTTTGCCTGATGCTCAGTCACCCAAAGGAGCTGCAGCTCTCTGCTGTCTGCTAGGCCTCCACTCCCCTCCCCACCCACTATCTTGCACCTCACTCATCAAGGGTTAGGCATCATGCTTCATTGGGTTGACATTCAACCCCCTATGCAAGCTCATACTTATAGCGTCAGCTATTTAGTTCTTCACTCATCTACTCAGCACATTAGCTATCTGATGTGGAAGGAAAAAATCTATTTATAATCTTGAAAAAATCCCACTAGAATACATCTTAGTTACTCACATGAATTATGAGTGGAGAGGGATTGTTTCATAATCTTGATAAGAATTCCTCTGAAAATACTTGTTTTTAAAGTAACATAGTTTATTGCTTGAATTACTGACAAGAATACTGGAATTGTATTCTCTTGGAATTCCTTTGAAAAAAATAATTAATTAGATTACCTACTTAAATTGTGTAGGAACTTAATGGACCAAATTACTGATGCATTTTGACACAATGATAGAAGTATTGTATCAAATGAATTGTAATTTGTCAATGGAATCTTAAGACAACGCAATTCAAGAACGCTTCATATAACAAATTACCATTTATTGTATGACAAATTACAATTCATTTGATAACTTAAATTGGGTACAAAGTTGAAGTGTTCGGTTAGGCCAACAAAACAGGAATTCCCACTTCTTATCATTGTGTCAAAATGCATCAGTAATTTGGTCCATTATCAATCAAATTAGAATTCAAACCAATCCGTCACTGATTCCTTGATTGCTCACATACTTTATGGTTTCCATAACCAATAAACGGATTGTTGTTTGTTCCAGGATTGCCCTAGATCGAAACCTGTGCTGTTAGTGATCTCTCTAGCTGGAATCAAAGTATGCAGCCCCGATGGAAAGGTGAGTTTGTATATTTACTGGGAATTTCTATCAATATTTTAGAATACAAGTTTATTTTAATGCTGGAGAATATACATACATTCACCAAAATTTAAAACATTCTGTTGATAGCATGTGGACTACACACCACATTCTTGTTCCCTGATCACTTCAAACGCCACCTGTAGACTGAAAAAATAAACGCAAGTTTGATTCGATCCTACATTATTCTTTTCAAGAAAACATTAGAAAGTGACAGTGATAGTAGCCTAATTCGGTCGTTTTAACGTAGCCGAATGTTTGAACGCTCTGCAGTGTACAGGCAGTAAGCCAGCTCGTGGTTTTCGTTTCCAATAACGTTGCAGCAAAACGGAATTAAAAGAGCACAATATTTGCAGTGCACACAGCCAGAGGACGTAATTGAAGAGCCACTGCACACAGAAACACACAGCGCAAGCCCAAGTTCCCTTGCTCTTATATTGTGTGCTCAAGGTAAAGACGGGGTTGCGATAAGGATTTACCAAGGTTAGTTGCTAGGGAATGATGAATACCGTCTTAAGACGTAAGAAGTTATTAATAAGACAACGTTGAAATGTTCACTCTTGAAATAAGAAATGATACTTCCTTCGTTTAATCAGTACTTGCCTTACAAATTTTTTAGTTAATGGCCTATCGAGTATGTTTCCATAGTAAACTACATGTAGTCTTTCGAGTGGACACATAACCAAATTCCAAAACAATCTTGATGATAATATAAGACAATCTATATTATTATTTATTATTGAATAATCGAATATAATTATCAAATTATCGCGAAAATGGAAATGCTCATTAATGATAAAAAGGATAATGATTCATCCTGGTTGTTATTCAACGGTTTAAAAATGCACAAGTGAAATAGAGAAAATTGAATCCTGAAAAGGCTGGCACACACTAGTAGATACATACAGTTTTGACACACTACACTTTGGTATTCATGTCTAGTGTGCATGTACAGGTCCATCTACATGCACAGTGTGCATGTAGTGTCCTGTATGCCTTTTTCATGTTTTTCAGGACTAAATTTTTATAACACAGACCCCAGAACCAAAAATGAGCCCAACATCAATGTGTTACAACTGTTCGTAAATGTGGGAGTGGCCGAGAAGTACATTAGCGAATGCTCTGAAACTCTAGAAAACCAAGGAAAAAATGCAATAAGTGAAGGAGAAATTGATTATTTTGGGTCTCAGTGTAAGATTTTCTTTCCAATCGGTGGCAAGTATTGCTCGCCAGAACTGTATTGAGAGGGGAGCAGGCCTGATGTGACAAATAACGCCTGCTGCTCCTACTTCTCCTCCTCCTTCTACTCCACCACCTCCTCCTCCTCCTACTTCTCCTACATCTCCTACTACTATTTTTTCTTCTGTTTCTTCTTCATCTTCTTACTTTTTCCTATTTCTTCGTTGAGAGTTCTTGATTGCAAGTGACCGCCCGCATGGCACTCTCTTGTGCCTCTTCCTTTTTCTCGGTTCTCAGAGACCACTGTCGCATCAGAAGAGCAAAGGCCATCGCACGAAGCAGCTCGTAAATGGCTCGATTAATCATGACGTCCGAAAAGTATTGTTACGGCTCTCCGTCACTCTAAGAAAAGGCCAGTAATCTATCAACCCCACTCCCAATATCTCCGGCTAGTCAACTCCTTGTTTTTATCTCTCCTCTTTTCTTCAACACTTACAAAAAAACATGCGAAACTGACTACCGCGATTTGCTAATATATTGAGTCACGCAAGTGGCTTGATGTCAAAATGAATGCGGGGTTTAGAGATCTGACATAGTAGCTTGAAACGTTTTGTTTCATCCAGTACATCCACAATAAGATTTTTTATACAATAAGATTGATATGAGCGATTAACAATGATTAACGAGAAGGTTAATGCCTTGTGGGTAAGTGCCTGCAACAGAGTGCAACTTTCTGATCAGTTGTGAAAACAAAAGCTTGGTTAAACACCCATTCCGCTGAACATGAGTATTGTTTCATCATTTTCCGATATTGAAGTCTCGAAAAGTGTTCGAGCACAATGAAAAATCAAGTATGTTTAAATTGTTCCAGGATTTTTTTGGAAATAGGTGAGAAGATTGAGCAAAGAATTCCGGTACAATAAAAATTCATGTAAAGTGAAAATTTTGTTCATGGGGTATATTAAGAAATTCAAATCCAGCAACGTGGTATTAATTCAATTGGTGGTGGAAGATGAATGGAACAGTTACAAATAGTTGTTATTGTTCACATTTCCCCAACATTTTGTAATTCACTGTACATATATTTGAAAAAATGTCAATTCTGAAAACAATCTAAAAATTTATATGAACAGTGAAAATGTAAAATGTAATACCCAACTTATAGGCTATCTAGAAGATGAGAGCATGTTGAGTGAAACCACAGAGAACAGGATAGAATTACTAGAGAGTATCGCTTCCCGTGGCTAAGGGTGGTATACTTATCCTATAGGAAATATACCCGGTGATGACCAAATAAGTATACCACGCTTCGCCACTAATCGCTTCTCTATAGTAAAACCAAGAAATAATAGTCAAATTGAAAGAGAATTATCAAAAGTTTGGCGACCAATCTCTTACAGTTTCAATGTACCCGCACTTGACGAAAATCTCACTCTTCGGCCTTCTTCCTCCACATTTTCAAGTATTCTCATCCCCCAAGCAAACAAACGCAATGCGAAAAATAATAAAAAAGCAAGCTACAAGCGTGAGCTTAGTCCAAGAGCGTTCAAGATGAGGTTCTTTTGTCTTTTGAATAAATAAAATCTTTTCTTTCAGCAATTTTATTAGACCACAGCTCGTCGCTTTGAAATTATAGTGGCCAGAACATTAAAATAGCGCCATTACTTTTTTATATACTGCAGAAAGACTCCTGTGCCAAATCTATTCAATTTATGTTACAAAATTCCTGTCACCCTTGAATGCCAATTCTACACACTTTCTATGTTTTCTCTTTTAGACGATAAGAAAAATTTGTTCCTTTGCAATCGCTGGATTCAATCAATCTTTTAATTTGAGACATTTTTGTATCATCACAAATTACCCATTGAAATTTCAGAATATGTCCAGACACTGACAGATTGACGGTAGATTGACTGATTTCGTCAATATATTTAGATATATTTTCTCTTCTTAGTGTTAAATGGAAGCCCCTCACTGAACCTGAACCAAGGTCTCATTCAGAGATAGAACAAAAAGGAAAATGAGTATTTCGGATAGGCTGGGGTAATTCAGAAATCATTTGAAATACTGAATAGAAAATTTTTTTCTTCACATTAACTAGGCCTACGGACAATTCAGTAACAGGTAAACTAAACACCTCATGAATTGACGTTATTGAAAAATGCGTAAAACATATTCTATGTTGAAAGTAAGGTATTTCCTAACGATTCAATTTGAAAATTGATTTTTTTTCATAACATCATGGTAGATTCAGTTTCAAGAGCATAATAGAGAAACCATAGTTTATGATCAAGTGTGAAACACAAGATGTTTCGGTTTCTAACTTTACCGAAGTGCTCAACATAATATTGAGAAACGATGGAGCATATTCAGACAACTGATCAAAGCTACTACTTCTCTTTCAACAACTTGTGAAAGAACAATAAATTGATTTATATTAGAATAACTATCATTTTTTGATAGATAACCGAACTCTATGGTAACACTTACCACAAAATAAATTGAATCCAACAATAATTATCACTTATACGATAAGTCAATCTAACAGAATGATTACAATCTCCGTTTGTGACAGGAAATTACAATATAACCATTTCGATACCATCTCATATCTGTAATGTCAATACATCACACAGTTGAACAATGTATTGGCTATTTCATATTAATTTGGTCCGCTACCTACAATTCAATGCTAATCTGATTTGATGCTTGAACCAATATTATTAGCATTATAATGCTCTTATTTGGCTAGTGATATTGGAGAGGGGGTGAAGAAAGTCAGTTCATAGGAGATAGATAGGGTTTGGACAACAATTTAGAGTTTGTAGATGTGAAATCTTGGATTTAACATGTTCTGTGAGAGATACGTTAGTGAGAAGGAGAGAGTCCAGAGATTAGAGTAGATTAGATCAGATTATATAGAGGGGAAGAGAGAGACGGAGAATGTAATTTTGAAGGAGTCAGTGAGAGAGTAAGCGAGAGATGAAGTGAGATTGAGAGTGAAGGTGTGTGAGAGGGAGACATGGTGAGAGTGAGAGTTAATTTGAATAAGAGTGAGTTGGAGTGAGTGAGAAAGAGAGTGTATTTGGGTGATGGTGTGTGGTATGGCTAGTTGCGGCGCAGGTGGCAGAAGGTGGCGCCGTAAAAGCCCATCCATCACCAGGTGTCGTCAACATGCTGAATTAATAGCCTGCATTAATGCTTGACACTTCCTAGCTGACGGCCACCTCACTGTCAATTCAAGCCAGTCACATCCCTATGCCAAACATCAAATAGAAAATCAAAACAAACAACAAACAACAAAACATGGATCATGTTGAATGAGAAAGATGAAACCTCCCAGGATTTGAGACTACATAAAAATTATCGTAATTACATAATAAATCATTTGTTGCCTTTATAAGAAATTGATTGGCTCACGAATCATGTGGAATCTCTGTCCAACTAGGATAATTTAAATTACTTATTAGAATCGAAAATAATTTCACAGACAATCTTGAAGGTTTTTATTACTTTGAAGTTCTAAAAACTTTATGTTTGAGCTCTAACAATGCTTCCATTGTAGAGAATTAGAGGAGGTTTTAAAATTAACACTTTCTGTACTCTGTTCAACAAGTGTTTGGAGTGAATTCAATCTTTTATGTGCTATTTATTTCTTGAACCCTGCTTGGCATGTGTTTTCCAGCATAAGAGATTAAACTAGATTGAAGTGAGTTCAATATTTTATAATGAAAAACGCTAGGCAAGCAGGATTTGAATAATTATTACACCTAAAAGATTGTATTCACTCCAAACATTCCTTGAACAGAGTATAGATCAGGTCTATCAAGAAACATATTATGAAAAAAATAGTTAATATTCATAGAAAGAAAATCTGTTGA
Source organism: Laodelphax striatellus (assembly GCA_017141395.1). NCBI lineage: Eukaryota > Metazoa > Arthropoda > Insecta > Hemiptera > Delphacidae > Laodelphax > Laodelphax striatellus. The sequence continues at coordinate 25,303,101 of CM029532.1, read as the reverse complement.
TATCAAGGTTCTGTATTCTAGTAACGTATCTTTATTTGTTCCCATTCATCCTCCAATTCCACCTCCCTCTGCTTGATTAGTTTTCTTCGCTTTCTTTGTTGGCTGTGATCAGAGTTTTCCATGATATGAAAATCTCTCGAATCAATAATTGAGTGAGCTTCGACCTGCAGAGCAACTGCATAGCTGGAAAAGTCCCACGTTGGAGTTGGGTTGATTGTGAGTCCATTGTTTTGAATGAAGCCTGCCGGGCGGACGGCCGACGGTAAGAATGCGAATGAATAGTGGGCGGATGCTGAGCGCCGGTGATCCATCTTCTGTGGCTGATCCAATGAATTGCACAAACACGGGAGACAGATTAACTGAGTGATTGATCGACAAAGGAAATAATTAATACGAAGAACGGTTTAGCGCACGGAGACGAGAGAGTAGGCCTAGGCCTAGCAGCGAGGGAGTCGGTGATGAATGAGTGAACAGGACGACACCTGGTGACAGAATTCTACAAGAAAAATGAGCCCGGCCTCCTTTTGTAGCGTCGCTACACACACTATAGGTCCGCGACGTTATTAATGAACGCCGGCTGATCCCGTACAATGTTCCCCGGATAACTTCACCACCCTTTCCAGCAGCCACGATAAATGGCGAACAATTCAAACTCGAGACTATCATTTTACCTGGAAAAGGAGGGAAACAATAGACTAAGCTGAATAAAGTAGCTTATCGATTTCCATTGTAAGCCCGCGCACCAAGATTCAAAAACCGACCCGCAAGCAAAAACAAAGGAAAAGTGTTCCGATTTTGCCTTTGAAGAGGAGACAATTAATCATGAAAGCTCTTTGTTCAGCTACAAACGGATCTCCAAGGTATTCCACTGCTTTCCAGTAATCATCAGCATTGAGATAAGAATATCTAAGACAGAAAATCCCGCCTTACTTTCAAAATAGAGATTCTTCGTCCTTTTGGGACCATAACTTCAAATACAGCCACTGCTTTTGACGATTGCATAATATTTCTCATCATTGAAACATGTGATTTCTTAGTTGCTCTTAACAGAATCAATAATAACTTCACATTGTTCATTACTCCAATCATGACATCATTGAGAATTGGTAGTGAATTATCCGCATCATGAAGCCACTTTTCCCAGATAAGCATTGCTTCGAATTACAATTCCATCACGGCATGACACACACTCACAATAGTTTTTCGATGTTGCTGCCTGAACCCAAAATTAAACGATGCAATAATTATGATTTTCGAATAATTTATCAAGTTTCTCATGAGGAAACTATACATTTTTGAAATTCCATTCTGATAGCATATTTTAAAATATATCACGAGATGCTATTAGTACTGATTTACTGTATTCCGACTTTACTCACCCAACCTACCTACTAGTAGAATGTATCAGAATCAATTCATAAACGTGAGATAGAGCTTAGTCTAACTCCTCAGTTGTGAGTCTCACTCAAGGTTCAATCAGATTAGAATTCCATTTTCGTGGGTGCTGGGAGACGAATGGCACAACTGAGTCTGTGTTGCTGGATACAATGTTCACCAATACATTCACACGCCAACTCCAAGGCAGAGGAGGAAATTTGTTCAATTTCCTCTTGCCTGCTGCAGCTGAGGAAGCGTTCGATGTTTGAACAACATTTCGAGCAATTTCGATCCATACCTCTAGCGACATAATGTTCAACTTTGTTGCCAGCAACAATGCCTCGATCACGTTACTGGGGTCTCAAGTTCTGAAGCTCGAGCTCCAGACATTTATACATCGGTTATTAAATGTTATCAAGTACCTGATTCGTTCAAAAGCATTTAAGAAGTTTTCACAAATCAATAACTTTGTAATTTCGATTGTCGTTCATTGACCATCAATTGAATGAATTAAACCGAAAATTCATTCAAATGTGAATTATAAGAAAGATTGTAAATAAATAAATTTGAATAAATGAATTACATGAATGTATATTCCAGAGCCATTCTTGGCTCTGGGAGGTTCTTAAATAATGCCATCCAGCTTTAATTTGGGATGACTATACTGTCAACTCTACCATCATCCTATCTTCCAAATGTATTATTTTCTATTCGAATCAGGGCTTTTGGAATCATGAGAGTGAGACTTGTTCAAAAATCATTCCTCATACTTTGAAGAGTGTTAATGATTGGAGTGGAAGTAAGCTTCATATAATAGCTGAGATGATTGAAATTTTATAATTGATTATTTTTTGAAAGTAAAATAGATTTGGGAATTTCACGGAAATTAGTTCATCATCAGAACCTATAGATATGAACCATGAACATTCTGTAGCTGCTAGGAAAACTCCTTGAATCCCTTTTACAGTAGAGTCTCGGTTATCCGGTCTTAGGTTATCCAACCTTCCGGGTTATCCGACCTACCTACCGGGGCAATTTTTTTTAACGAACTTTTTCACCCAAGTTTAAGTTTAGTTTCATTGTTTACTGCATTGTACATTATTTTCCTGCTGTAAAACATGTGTTATTACTGTGTGTACGTTGCAGTAATATAAGTAAATTTTTATGTTTTAGTATGCTTAATGTATTTAAAAAAATTCTTATGTGGTAATAAAATTACTCTAACACACATTTTCAACGTCGTTTTTACCGATTTCCGTGTTATCCGACCTTTTCGCTTATCCGACCTTGCCACGGCCAGTTTAGGTCGGATAACCGAGACTCTACTGTACTTCGTAGAGAAGAAAATATGAGAATCTAGCTTACAATAGTTTTTTTTTTGCTAGGGATGATGCCCACATAAGCTCTAAGCTTGTGCGTGGGTAATGGAAGGATGATGATGAGATATGAATGGACCTACAGCTTTAGGTGGGTTCCGAACCACCGGGAAGTGATTTTGAAGCTCATAAATTTTTGTATTTAGAGGAGCCGGTCACCGATAGAACGGGAGTGGTAGGCGCTGAAAATATATAATATAGTGAAAAATATTATTGTTGCAAGAAAGAGAGAGGAATAGTCTGCCAAGGGAAGGAAGTGAAAAGTAAAGTGGAAATAAATATATTCCGAGTGACAGTTTTTAAATCTAAATCTTATCTCCGATTTTCCAAAATATCAGTTATCAATTTTATTGAATTATATTTACGGTAGGAATGATTCTTTCGAAAGGAAATCGTATTAAACAATGGACAACATACAATTTCATAAAAAATGTCAATTCTATGGCTAGAGAAATTGAGGGAGCTCTACAACTACCATGATCAAATCAATTTGGGTTGTTTTAGATAGGTAGTGGTTTCCCATATATTTCATTTGATAGATTAATAATAATTCCTTGACATGATAAATAATGGACGTCGGTGCTATATCACATCAAGTGAACTATTCTCCAGAACTGCATCTCATCACTCAAAAGTTGCAAATTGATTCCATCTCGCTTTTGTTGGGAGCATTACTCTAGTTGACTTATCTTCGAAGTTGAATCGTAATATCGACGCGGTTAGTTCTTTTCTTGTCTCTGCTTGTGTGCTGGCATGATAAAGAATGAAGGACGGCGCTAGATTCTCTTCAGGGAACTACTGAGGCGAAGTAAAGGCAGAAGAAATTATTATGGCACACTTGGGACTGGGCCAGGATAAAAAGACAACAGCAACGAATGGCAGAAGTTTGAAGGAAAGAAGACACTCGGACCTGTCCCGCGGCGGGCCTATGATGGATTGCCGGATAATGCTTCAGCCCATTGCTCTAGGCTCGAGGTCGCTTCTAACAATCGTCTTCCATCCACCCACCTCCCTCCCACCTACCACGGCTCAATCCTTTTTCTGCGACATACAAAATAACAGCTTGTCACCACTGAAAAATCGGAAAATCGACTCTCTTACGCGGTTGAGGAATCTTCGATTCTCGATTCGATTCCCTATGATACTCGAGTTCGTTCTTCCTTTTTTCTGGAGTCATTTTCTTGCAAACTCTATCATGTAACTTCTCGTAACCTCATATAATCATGGAGAAACTCCAATAAAATTTATCAATCTCATCTCTGCTGTGTTGTGTTTGGGTTAGATCACTTTGCTGGTTACATATTATCGGAACCGAATAAAAGCGCCTTCTGAATAAGACCTAAATATTAATATGTTGAACAAAAAATAAACAATTTGCTATGAAATCTGTTATTTTGTCCTTCAATATTGAACATTTTCTGAATTCAAAATATGAAGATTGAGAAATTTTATGAATTTTGGAATCGAAGACATCAGCATTGAATGCAAACATCTTCTACACTTAAAAATATGAAGGCTTGGAATTTAGCCAAGTCCTAGACTAAAACGGGTGGCTACCGTTCGACAAACGTTTGTCTCGACAGCCGAAGCGTGCCAAATAAGTATACCACGCTTCGCCTCTACTTGACAGGTAAGTGGGTTAGCAGCATAGAGAGCCCTTAGTACATAGTATATAGTGTCGAGGCTAACGTTTGTTGATGCTACGGTGGCCAACCGTGTTAGTCTAGGACTTGGCTAAATCCCGAGCTCATGAACCGGCCCATAGTGTTCAATAAAGTGGAAATTGACAATTTAAACAGATTTATCAATTATACATTTAACCTATTATTTCATTATTCGAACAAATCGGTTACCACCGTTTATATTGCTGAATGAATCATTATTTAAGACACGTATTTTCATTATTAATGAAAATTATCTTTGCCATATTACATAAATTTCTGTCTAGATATTTTTTTAATTTAATCTCCAATCTAAACCATCCTGCAGAATCCAATAACTTTGGATGACATCACTGAACATTGTAGGCGAGGAGAATGTAATACAAATTTGCAATTACATTATCACTTCCACTAATAGCAGTAGCTCAGACATTGTTCTAGATACAAATTTTAATTACGTTAGAAGTTGAGTGCGCCACGCGCTGCTACTCACAAGATTAAGTTCGCATCTGAACTGAAAGTGAACTTTCTTACCAGTTGATACAGAGCTTTCTCGAAGCTGAATCTCAGATAATTTCGTAGCAAGCTCGCAATCTTCGACATTCTGATGGTTACTAACTTTCTGTGGCATAATTTCACAGCGGAAACCCAATATAGCGAAAAACCCTTTCAACAAGATTCAGTGATTTGGTAGCCCGAACTGTCATGAACTTGACATTTTAATAATTAATATTAATACAAGGTTTTCGTCAATTCTACTATTTACTAGTATTTTATATTACTTGAAATTTTGTGTTTTGAGTAACTGAAGTTGATTTGCTGTGTCAGATCTAATAAAAAATATCATTCACGAATAACCGTGTTAGTAGCCTGAGTCACCAAGCTCAGCCAGTAATGTTTCTAAATATTTTCAAAATTAAACTGTATGAAACCGGATTCGTGAAGTTACTTGAAGATATGAGTGGGAATTTGAATTTGAGAATTGGATTATGATTTACGTACGTGGAAATCTCAGTGGTCTCTTTCTGCTCTCCACAATGGTGCTATCTGAAATTTACCGTAAACTATATCAACATAAACGAAATATTCGGTTTCCAGAAAATAATATTGTTTCATTTCCAGCACATATTATTGGTGTGGCTCTCTACCCTTATCATCAATCTAATCAGAGGTAGTATCATACTCTATATTCAGTTCTATTTCATGCTGATGTCCAAATACATTCTCGTAGTATATTTTAAGATCTTTTCATTATTTTCCTATTTAATGTATTGAGTTTTAAAAATATTGTGCAAATACTCAATAACTAAAGTTCTTCGTATCTTAAATCCGATTGTTCTGTCGAACAATGGAAAATATATATTTTTTTAATTCATAAAGTAATTATTGGAAGAGATTCCAACTCAATAAGCCAAGGATATTCACCTGGGATTTTTCCAGAACTGATAATGTATAGGAATAATTCAAAAAATCTAAAGCTGTTGCATGTGAATTTCAACAGGAATCATTTTTCACCGGCTGGACAGGCTTGTAGTGCCCGACAAGAGCAAGAGTTTGCTACTTCATGCAGAGCGCGTTGCAGTGTTTTGATTTTATAAATGGAGGAGCTTCGGCGAGTATAAACTTATCGATCTGCAGTCAGATACAGTTCGCGGTGCCACGTGATTTACGATACACAATACGATTTCAAGTGGAGAAGATGGTGAAGTGAAAGCAGCGGCCACTCCGTGCCTCTACACTGCCATGCAACACGTGTTGCCTATACGCTGGCTAGCCGGGCGCCATCAATTTTTTATCGCTGCCTCGCCAACAGTGACGCAAAGCAGCATATAGAAGCATGTGGATTCATATTTTTCATATAAATATATTCTCAAGAGCATCGGCTCTTGACCGAGCCAACTTGAGAACGTTTTCTCGTCCAAATTTCCAAATAAACCCCTGAAAAAGATCGCCATTGTGATGGTAGGAACCTGGGTGACTAAACGGAAAATAAAAATGTGAATCTCTGCCAGTCTTCCTCACATTCCCCGTGGAGTGATTTTTGCTTTTCGAAAGAATTCTATGAGGTAGGTTTGTATGAATTTTTCACAAAATGTTTTTGAAAAATACACGACTAGCCACCGTATCAAAAGAGAAAACATTGATACAGTTTAATAGAAATTGAATACACTTGATAAAACTACTTGAGCATTTTGGAAGGTTCTTAGGTTCAATTTGAGAGAGTTAATCATTGTTGAGAAGACTGGATCCTGAATATGCTCCACTATATTTGAATACATAATGGAAATTGGAATTACGTTAGAATTATTAATGTCCAGAGTTCAGTTGCAGTTGAAAAAAATTGTTATTACGAATTACTCGCTCATTATTAAATTATATCATTCACATTACAGATCATAAAGTTCATTAAGACCTTCAACCTTCTTCGAAGTTTCCCGATTGGTTCTTGGAATTGATCAATACTTTATTGGTGAGATTGAAATATTTAGAGCCACTTTCTATTTTATGTTTTTTTGGATCCATTGTCTATAATATTCAAATGATACGATACCATTAGTTTGATAGTATCAGTCAGGCTGTACCTGGAGCAATCATTGTTATCAGTTCATTATAGCCATAACATAGCAATATTACTAAGCATGAATTTTCTCTTATGAATTAATAAGAACAAATCATACTTGGAAGAACTTACGCATTTGACCCAACTCGGTCCTCATTTTAGAATGTACCTTAAAGTTTAAAGTCATTATTCTCTTGTCTGTGTAACTGTGTACATACAATATTACTCTACTAACTCTTGTCAGAAATCTCCTATGATAATAATAAAGTCTTGATCCTCCTTCACCCAAGTATATGCGTGTGAGTCATATTCTCATTACTGAGATGAGCTTTGAAATATGATCTCAGAGGATCAAATACACCACTATCATACACCAAGCTTGTAAACAGACCACAAGACAGGATTTGCCTCTTTGATGTTATAACAAGACGGTATCAACGTAAGCCTATCCTACTTCTTTTCCCCCTTCATGAGATTGGTTCTACCAGGATTGCGAGTATCACTCGAAACCACGCATAAAGTGGCACTGACAAACTCTGGAAGGGAGACAGAGAGTTGATATATGTCTATGTAAATTAAGCCTTGAATACATGCAAAGTCAAATAACACTTAAGTATTTGATGGAGACATACAGATTATAGAACAATGATCATTTTCAATAGTTGAAGAACTCTACGGTCGTAGAATGAGGAAGATACTCAAATCCGCGTTTCCTGGACATCTTAGGGGAAGGTTACTCACAGAAAATTATCCTTCTAGAAATCATAACATTAGCATTATGTAATTGTGATGTAATCATATCATGGAAGGCTACAGAAGAAGGCATACAGCATGAAATCAAATGCCAATCATAATAACATGATACAAAAATAAAAACCCATACCGTGAAGATTTACAGAAAAATTGATAAGATTTCAAATATAGATATACATTTATCAATATTGGCGGTACCAGAAGAACAAGGAGACTCGTCATTTTTTAATAAAAATATTATTATTCCGGACAAACGTCACTAATCATACTTTATTTTCTAATTTCTTCGTTATAAATTCATTTTTATTGCAATTTCCTCATTATAATATAAAACTTTATCAGATATCACCTGGTCGATGAGAGTTCAAGAAATAACAATATAAAAAAGGAAACCGTAAAAAACCAATAGTCTTATGACAGAGTCATACTGTACTATTTATTGTCGAATTCAAATCACACTGTCTCCCTGTTCGCATTTTTGAAGACGTGATTCAATAAACAGTATTCTTCCATAATTATGATATTATGTCCTTCTTCCTCATGTCTATTATTCTATTTTTAATATTGATTGTTATTCATTTATCAAGTCATATGCAGAATATTTTCATTAGACTTTCGTTCAAAATAAATTTCTCTAGTTTTATAATACCTACTATAGTATTAAAACTATTATAACTATTATAACATTCTTAATCCCTGCATATTGTCGGGAATATTCCCTTAGGGAATTTCGAAGGCAATAATCTCTACGTATGCATTATTCAATACTGTTCTGTACATCGGATGTTGGAAATATGAAGTTTTGGACTGAACAACTACTCGAACTACTGATATACGTGGGGCTAGGTCATATATTGCTGCGGCAGCGCCATAGCTTTCATCGAAAAACGGAGCTGGCAGTAATCAGTGATGGGATGCTATTGTAAGTAGAACAGCGTTATGAAAGGTTATGGCGCATATGGACGACAGCCATAAGCCATGAGGACCCGGCTATAAATGGAAGCCTTTTTATGATGCCGTCAACTAGACCCATCAATATCGCGTTTTATTAATGCCTTCCCTCGGACGCTCGTCATTTCAGCTGAGCTTGCTTAGTATCAGCCAGTGCTCACATTTCTATTCTCTTCCATTGTTTAATCTTTATTGAGGTATTTCGGAGTTTTCCTCTCTCAAACAGTACTTTATTGGCAACTTGAAAACTAAACCTATTGTAATCTATGAGTTAAACTAAACCTATCAAAATCAAACCTATTGTAATGATATCTCTTAAGGAAATTCATCCTTGTGGAGAAATTCGGAAAAAGAAGTGAAAGTGACACAATGTCAAATGATCAAGAAATAAAAGATTAAAAGTTTAATACTATGTGGAGTAAATAATAGAAATGATGACTTATATTCGTGAGTTTCCTGTCAGGTGCCCTACCTTCCAGATATCGCTTTAATCCTAGTTTATAACAGAAAGCTGAAATTCAATGAACAATGATTGAGATGTCAGAATTATAAGAACCAAAGATTAAAAGTATAATACTATAAGGAGTAAATAATACTTCCAGATATCGCTTTAATCCTAGATTATAACAGTAAGTTAGAATTCAATGAACAATGATTAAGACAGAACTTATAAAACCAAAGTGTGAAAAGTTACACTTCAATTCATACATGGTTTCACAGCAAGATTCCCACATCTTTGATTGAGGAATCATCCTAAAACAACGTATAAACTTATACAACATTCATTTATCTATGGCCCGTCCTGTAGGACTATCTGTCTCTGAAATAGTCAATTTATATAGGAATCAAATACAGATTAAATCAAAACAAACATATAACCCCCTTGTAAACTCAACAATTTCCTTATACTGAGCCTATAGAATCGTAACAGAACAAGAGGACAACTCTAATACCCGTCCTTAGATTAAGATCAGCTTTTTCCAAGACTTAGTACTATGTTTCAAATGCCCATAGCCCATGCAGATAAGCCTGCTTAGGGGAGAACAAGCATGTAAGAACAGTATGCCAGAGAAATTTATATAGACTCTAAGCGTAGGGAGTCTACACACTTTGGTCAACTTGGCTGACCCTTGTGTAAAATAATAGCAGAGGACGGTCCCTTCCCATTAGACTACATCTTTCCTGACAGAATATTACTCCATCGGGATGATGTACTGGCTGTACATGTTCTGCCACCCTCACTGCAATAGCCAGAACACAACTTAATCTGCAGTGAAAATCTTGCCAGTCCGCTGCTGGACATTCTGGACCAACTCAAATTAGTGGAAAATAGGGTACTAAGCTTGTAATTTCAATAACTGAATACGATTACATCGGAATTATACTCCCTTCTATTCGTTGCTACTAAGGGAGATTTGAAACAAGAAAAAACTTGTAGGAATAAGAAAAAACTATTTTTATACTTTCATTTGAAAAAACAGTGAGTTTTCAATAATTTTTCTTCTAAAAATCAAAAAGCTCTTGTTGTATGTGATTGTCTCAACTTTCTCGTTATTCTTAACCTTAACAGTATTACATAGAGCTACTCTGACTTGCGAGCAATAAACAATTTATTGTAAGCTCGAAAATTTCTTCCTGGTGCTTCGTAACTACCTTATTATAGCTGTATGATAATTTATTTCTCATCACCATCCTTCCATTATCATCAGCTTGTGTTGACCATCATACCTAGCGAAAACAGTTCGTATAGCTGAAAGAATATACTTTAGCTGAATATACGTTTGCGTCTTGGTAATTTTGTGACAAAAGGGATGAAAGTCAATCGAAGGAAGAAATAACAAAGACATTACCTGAGTGATTTGAAAATTAGAATTTATTGTTTTTGCGGAACGATTATAACGAGTTCAGATGTTGAAATCTTCACATACTTCATTATTTAGACGAAGTCAATCTTTTATTCTCATGGCAAACTATTTATTCATCTTCAGTTTTTATGGAGTCAATATTTCTAGAAATTTGCAGCAGGTCAGTCTTACCTTGTTATAAAAGTAACTGATTTCTATATGGCCTCCTTTTTCGGAATGTCTCTTAAGGGTAGCCACTTAATAAAAAGGTTACCTAAGCACACCGTCCGCCTTCGCAGCTGCCATGATTTCAGTCAGCAACTGGCTTGCTGCCAGATGAGCATTTCGCTGTTTTCGGGTGATCGGGTAATCTAACCTAGTCGTAGAAGTCATCCTGGCAACTGGGTTTGACTGAAATCAGATAGCAGTTGCTTGATGGGCACCTTCGAGGGCCAACTGTGTACTGGATAGTGGAAGTTTCATTGTTCAGTTTCAAATGAGATTTATAAGTGGCTACCCCTGCAAATTTTGAAATTCAAAATTTAGCCATTTTTATACGTCCATAAGGCTAAGCGTTCACCGGTTTGGCCATCTACTAGATCCCCTATTCTTTTGACGATGATTAGTCATGGTCGCAGTAATTGTCTCATGCTTGTGTATGCATAAAAGTCACTGGCTGATGACTAGTCGGTGTGTTTGCTTTATAAACAACTTCCTACTGTGACAAATCCTATTTCTTTATGTGCTCTATTCTGAGAACTTGTTAACTGCGCCTTCAGTGTACACTAACCCTATCAAGTTTTGAACTTGAATTTCATATTTCATGAATCGCTGTTAAGAAATGTTTTTAAGGATTATTACTGAAAAAAAGTATTTCAATGAAATACTTTGAGAGCATTCTTTGACAGCTGTGAAAAAGGTTCAAGCTTTTCTTTTCATCTGCAGGATAAGAGAAAAATGTTGTATAGCAGTGTTCATTTCTGCACATGCGAGCAAAGCGTGGAGTGTTGTTGGGGAAAGTGGAGCAGGAGCAGTCCAGCAGCCTCGACCGCACCAACAACGTCCACTGCTAAAACAATATTGGGCAGTCCATTTTAATGGCCCCATAAAACAAAGCTCGTCCACACTGGCTTGTTATTAAGGGCTGTCAAAGCCTTCGCTTCTTGCAGCTTCCATTATTGCTCTTACCAGCTATTTATTGTTCATATTGAAGCCAAAAAGGTTGTAATTATTAACGAGACTATTGAAAAACCATATTCAATCAAATTAAACCCGACAAAAAGTATCAATCCTGTTGAAATCAACAAACGCTTTTGTCAGCCATCGATAGAAATTTTCCAATATGATTCCACGTAATCTTGATTTTGCGCATCAAATTGGCTTGCACTTCTTCTGTATAGCTTTGCTTTGCTTTATGGGATTGCTGAAAATTGTAGTAACAATGGATGGGATTATAGCGTGATCTCGTATTATTGATACTCGGGGAATTGGTCGTGTTAAGGCCGTTGAACAGTACAGACTGGTGAGCTGCTAATTGTCAAGAGCCTCAACATGAAAAATTTACCAATATTGGAAGAGCTGCATAAGTTGGCTTTTTCAAATAGTTCCATTTGAATTGAATTTTCATTCGAATTGATCACAAAATAAGCGTTGATATTTTTTTCAAAACATATCAGTCCCTCTATCATGTGTCAATTCATCTAACTTCATCATGATTTTAGAAATAAAAATACCCTAATTCCAAGTTAGAAGTTACGAAAATTGTTGTTCTTGGTAAAGTCGTCTTTACATTAATAATGTTTTATTTGAGGCACTTCAATCATTAGTTTATGTAATCACTTTTGTTGTTATTTTTATCTCCTTGATGTATGACTAACTACTTCGAAGTAAGCTCTATAGTAATATCAATCTATGCCCTTCTGTCTGCCTGATTTCATGTCCTGTGCTATCCCCAGTCTCTAATCGCACTTTTACACCAAGCGAAAAATATTGATGTTGACATTCAGTCACTGAACGGTTCTGTTCAGAATCTAGACATTCAGACATTTTATGTTCTATTCTCTTATTTCTCATGAAAAGAGAGAACAGATCAATAATATAACGATGAATCTGTATGCTTAGGATCTACAATACTATAGGTATGACTATCGACATATTTTCAATGAATAATAAGACTGTAAGTTATCACAACCACAAACTTATCAAATAATGAGATACCGGTTCGGGTTTTTCACCATTGTCAATAACTAGCAGGTAAACTCTGAGATCGCAAGTTGATAATGGTGTGGCTGTTGAAACCAGTATCTCGATATTTGAATAAATTAATTTTTGGTTTAGAAAACATACAGTGTTTTCGTCATTATGAATGTCTTGTAATATCACCTCCACTTCTACACAAAAAAAAACTATATCTTCAACGTATTGATTCATGTGCCGTACTCCATACGGTGCCCAATAAACTTGATAATTAGAGCTCAATTTTAATTAATTTGTTCTTTCAAAAGTCTGATACATCAAAACATAAAGAAGTGTTAGCTCCCAAGGGCATAGATTTCAGTAGAGGTCTGCCTATGCTCTTTTTTCGCCAACAATAGATGTACATAGAACTGATGTACAGTTAGTATATGAATAGATGTAGGCTATATTAATTTTATAAGGAAGTAATGCATTTTGTAGTTCGATAACTTTAGGCACAAGTTAATCCAATTAGAACTGTGTTGATTTTGGTAAACTTCAGTCATGTCATTGGCATGCTCTGTTTCCCCTACGAGTCACTCCGTATTAGTAGAGTAAGTAGTGGCAAGAAAGCTTTCCGCTCAAGGGATGTTATTCATCCTTCTTATTGCGTGACAGAGTAAGAACCGCATTTAGCTGAAAAGGGATCGAGAAGTGCGAAGGAAGTTACTCTCGAGCCAAGTTTTCGGAGTTATTTGCTACATCACAAGGTGCCTTCCTGCCCCTATCTTAGTTTGTGGTGAGCGGGTTGTGGCAGGAGGTAAGAGTAACATGGCACCGCCTATTTCAACTCCTGACTTAGGATTCTTGCAGAGCGTTTGCGGAAGCTTAGTGAGCTAATATGTGTAACACTCAAGTGTTTGTCCAGAGAGACCGACAGATACACACAAGCGCTTATCCACCTGGAAATGTAACGTTCCAAGCCAATTAGTGATTCTCTCGTAGCTCTGTGTTGTGATGGTGAATTTACATCAAGTCAACATTATTGGATCATCCAACTGAGATAATTGAGTTGTTAGAATCCTTTTTTTATTGATAGTCTAGTTATGTGTTGAAATGAAGCGATAATGTTAAAAAGCAATCCAGTGCTTCGCATTGCACACAAGAATGGCTTTATGTGTAGGAAATGTAGAGCAACAAAATATCTCGTGCAACTCTGAATGTTGTGACAGGCGAAACTATGAATTGGAGGAATTCAGTGAGGGATTAGAATGGTCTGTCATTCATATTTGAAATGCTTGAATTTTCTCCTTCACGGCGTTAAACGCAACCCGCAACCCGCAACTTGTAACTTGGTTAAATGGAGTTCTATGAAGTGTAGCAGAGATAATTCAGAGTATTTCTCTCCTTTCCTGTCTCATTATGATAAAAGTAAAAGTATAACTCATATAGTGAAAGTACAACTCATTATAATAATAGCTATTTCCAATTACTGTTATAGTTAGAAATTTTACGTATAAAAATTCTAAAAATTGAAAATTAGTCATAGAATCAGCCATTTAATAATAAGAATTTTAGCTCAATTTTAGATATACAGCCATTATTACTACTTACTCGTTGCAATCACAGCCATAGAGCACATTTTCTCTATTATCGTATTGCATCATATTTGGAGATGAAATCTCTTTACTGTAAACTATATAAACCCACGATGAACTACTAATCGTATATTTATACAAACATAGTATTCATAGTATTCGGTTTCAATTATCATGAAAAAGTGATAATCTTCTAGCTCAATAAATAAATTTATCCGCAAGAGAAATGTGTCAAAAGATAAATTTTACACTCATGAAATTATCATAAAAAGAGTGTCCTCTCTATTCATTGCATATTCGAGCAGATTAGGTTGAATATAGCATACTTTGTATATCGTTATAGCCTACTGCTATCATTACTGCTTATCTCATCCTCTGATAGCTAATCTTGATAAGTCGCTGCCCTTTTTACTAAAAATTTCAAATTACTTTTTCAAAGAGTGAAAAGTCTTTTACATTCAACGATTATGTGTAACGAATATTATCAACCGAATCAAGAAATTCATTGGAAATGCTATTGAAAAGATACGACTGATTATTATTAGTAATTAGAATTTATAAATTTTCAAAATTTATATTTTATAAAAAGTTATTAGTGATTTTAAGATTATTTTTGTGTTTTGGAATATTCTGAACTGGGAAAGAATCCTTCACAAAATGCTACCCAGTGGATTTTACCAAGAACTACAACAATTTCCCATCGAGGAACATTGCAGTTATTTTTGCCGGTGGAACTTCCTTATGGGACTAATTATATTTCCAGTTCATGGCATGCTAATACACTTAGAAATGTTCTGTTGTGTCCGTCTTCGAAAAACGTCCTCTTTGGAGCTTATTATAATTTTTGGAAAAGCATACATTTATCTATTATGCATGAATAGTTGCATTGTAACAAAGAGTTGCATTGTTAGAAAGAGAAAAGCATTGTTTTGAAAATAAAGAAAACTGTCCAGCTAATTAATAATATTGATTCATTAAGAGATTTGGTCTAAAGACTCTGGAACTATGGAACACAGAGGCTCAGAGTCAATAAAATGAAACAACGTGTCGATTTTAGGCATGCGTACAATTATTAATATCCTTTCTTAAGCTTATTTTATCATGAAGAGACCAAGAGAGAGCTGAAAATTATGCTTTTTATTCTAAGTTTTCCTCATTTTTGCAGAAAGCGATTAACCGAATTTCACCAGCTCTGTTTTATTCGAACAATCCTAGTAACAGATTATAATCTATGAGGGTTGAAAAATTCAGGTACTTACCACAATCCAAGCTAATGGAAGAAGGTTACTGTTTTTTCCGAAGACCCCCTCTATAAAACATATAGTAGTTTTTCTTAACAGTCACTTTGGGAGATAAAATAAGAGATTTTTGTGCGTAGATCCACAAGCTGAGTAGGCGGGTGGCGTGGGTGTTGAGGGGTGGGAGGGTGAGGGAGGCGAAGATTTACGATAGGAAAGGGCAAGTGGGCTGGTACGTCGCGATTTCTACTTCGTCGGATAGCGCCATTT
This sequence comes from Laodelphax striatellus, assembly GCA_017141395.1. Taxonomy (NCBI): domain Eukaryota; kingdom Metazoa; phylum Arthropoda; class Insecta; order Hemiptera; family Delphacidae; genus Laodelphax; species Laodelphax striatellus. The sequence goes on along the minus strand of CM029532.1, from coordinate 25,287,298 downwards.
ACTTCTTACCACTTCGCAAAACGTCAAGAAACACAGTGTTTGCCCAAGAAACCATGTTCCCCATACTGGGCGCTTTCTTCTTCATCCACGCCATGCATACATAATACTCAGAAACACACACACAAGCATCTGAGTGAACCTGAAAAACTGACGTAAGACGTAGTGACACTCTCAAATTATAAAGATCCTAATGCTTTGACATGTCACCCTTTCGACGATACATCTCCCCACTTGATCCCAAGGTCATAACTTACGCCTCTTAAAGCAAAGACTGTCTTGGAGAAGAAGAGAATGTCTCTTGTTATCACAAAACAGGGGTTTTCAGAGTCAGTTATCAGATTTCTTTCAAAATTGTTGCAGAATAAAAAGTAACACATGATAATGGTAAATAACATGGACATTTATTCCCGATGAATAAGGGCTTATCAATAATACACTAGCGTAGAAATATTGGGAGTGTATTAACATTAAAAACGTTTCACAAAGCATCTCAAAACCCAGCGTTTCAACAAGTTCTCACAAAAACAGAGTGTCATTCAGATCAATGAAATATAACCACTCGACAGAAAATTCTTATTTGACTGGTACTCAGGCAACATGTTCTCAAACTGTTCGAAGTCAGTTCAGTGGAGTAGGACTAGAGTAGACTTGAGTGGAAGAATATTATTAGGCTACTCATAATCAATCGTGTTATGGTCGTTAATCAAACTGAAAATTTTGATTGTGTTGATTGTATTTGTATAATATGTTGAAAGACATGGTATCAATCATTGCCTGTATTTCCCACAATTATTATTTTCTCAAATTGTACAGAGCAATAACTAATATGTACGATGAGATTAGCATCATAATGGAATTTGTTCTGGATGTGATGGTCAAAATAGGTTATTGGTTACATGGCTATTCATTAAAGCCTCTGATCAATCAATAAGGTGTTTATGCTTTGCACATGCATGATACGACTGTGTCAAGAAACTTCCTTTTCCATATGATGAAAACAGCAACAATTTCACGAATTCAATTTGATAATGAAAGCCGTGTACAAACAGTTAATGGATTGTTTCAACAAAGATATTTTCGAAAAAATTGTTGGAGTAGATTGACGTTCAGAGATGCGGAGCAGTGTTTGAACGGTAATTAAGTTTGTACAGTGAAGTCTGGCAGGTTCGATATAATGTCAAACCACCCTTGTTGCTGTGTATGATCGTGGTGTGAGAGAGTTTGAAGCGATAGAGCGATAGTGAAAATCTCGTTTACCACCGCCGACTCGAAAGACGTGATGATGATGGTGTTACTGTTTTATTTGGGGGTTGGTAGGACCGTGAGTTACGCTGAAAATTCAGCCGCCGCCTTGTTGCAACACGGCATGAAGAGTGTCGGTGCCGTCGAGTTTAATTCTAGCTCGGAAGTAACAAAGTAAAACAAATTAGCGGCGCTTGAAACCACTTTCAATGAATTGGATTAAAGCGAGCGGGGGCGATCCAGTGGGCTGTAGCCCGGCTATGGATGACAGGGGGAGGCTGTTTCAGGGGTGGGAAGGAAGAGTCCAAAGACGAGTTTACCGCTAACGCGACAGTGACTGGCGACACACCGCTCGTCCTAAGAAACAAAAATGCCCAGGAGGCGGCAGAGCAGCAGCGCAGATGTTGTGGTGCTGTACTCTGCTGGCGAACGTGTGAAAACTACCTCTTAATCACCCAGCCCAAGCTCAGCGAGAGATGATGTTCCTTCAGCAAAGACACTCTGCCTCCCTCCTGTTAGGTCTACTTCCTCACCGTAACAACATTTATCACTAACACAGCACTTTAAACAAAGTAACGGAAACAGTCTGCAAATTTATCGAGTTTTCGCTGTTTTTTCTTCAGCGTTTTCATCATGTCACCATCTGTAAGCTCTTATTTGCATTTGAAGCAGGCGTTCCTGCTCGAGTAGTAGAGTCTTAATTTGATGGAAAGCTTGGTTTTGTGTACGATGTCTTCTGTAATTTTTTCCAAGCACAGTGCATTCCTTTCTATCTGAGATGGAAATTCGCTTCCCAATTTTGCGGGATGACTTAATTATCAAAATTTATCATCAAAATCTTCTTCAGTGTTATCGGGATATGAAATTTTTTAAGGGTGGAACTCATTCACTCAGAATAAAAAATCGTTGATCGATGATGAATTGATGATTCACTGATTTCTGAATTTGAATTTAGCTTACTAGATATTGATTAGTAAATTGCTACTCAGTAAATACTACTTAGTAGAAAGTAGTACATGCAAAGTTCAGATCATGGTGGAATCATGAATGTTGAATCACTTTTTTTTTCAGGGAGAACACACAACTGAGATCGATAATAATCCAATAATTCCAGTCTTATTTTGTTCAGAACATGTGTAAAGGAAATAATATGAACACTACAAAGACTTTTGTATTATTTTAGTTCTCTCTATAATCATAGAATGAAATAAGTTATAATTATGATACATCTTTCAAACTGAATCCCTCATTATTGAATTTTCTTGTTTCTCATTTTCGCATTCCTCATTATTTTCGAATACTTACCTTCATCAATCCCATCATCATCAATTTTATGGAACATCATTCTATTGATACTAATAGATTTTCACATAGTATGGCCGATCATGAACACAGATGAGTACGGAGCTGCAAAGGTTTCGTTTCCAAAAACAAGCTACGATGAAGATTGTGAGTGATCACGACTACTCATGTTCACTGGAATAAGTTCCCTTCCAATTGTGCAGCAGGCAGTATGTCTCTCGTTGCTGTATAATCGTTGCAAGGATATATTGAAAGTTTGTAGTTCACTTTATAACCACTTTAAGAGTGTTGCAGACGTTGAAGTGAAGAGGACGACCAACTCTTAGAAGTGTTAGTGTTTAGTTGTGTCCCACGTGTGCATGTGTGGGTGTAATGCGCCCATACGCAACGACTGTCCAGTGCGCTGGCAACCCTCATTTGATTCGCAACAATGAGTCGTTAGGATGCTGAGAGCGTGTGAAACAAAAACATTACACAGCGTTTCATTCCGGATGCGAGAAGTACTCTGCTTGAGTGCCTCTCCTGTACGTCTCTTTACTTCTCGAGTACGCAGTTGCCATAGTTTTATCCGGAGCATTGTCTGCAGGGGCAGAATTTATTCTGTCCGGGGTGTGGCAATCCTCCGGGTTCCTGATGCAAGTGGTAGATGTAGGCTGCTAAGGTTGGCAACCAACACCCTCGTTGCGTCCTGAAGTTTTAAGTAGGGTGTTCAAGTAGAAACACCTGAAGCATCAACCGCGTTGCCAATATATATGGTGGAACAGCATACGCCGACGGCTGCATGGTCAGGGGAGTGCCTGACATGAGTATGCAAAGAACTTCCGGATACCAGGCGACCTCCAGTTTCCAAGGCTTTCCTGGGTGAATTTCGAACGCGGAGCTCTGCCCAGGGTGACTGAACTCAAGTCTCCAGCCACTCGTGGGAACAGGGTTTCAGAGTTATTATGACTCAAACCCTGCCGGGAAACAGGTACATGCAGAGTGAAGCCGCACTACAACTGAAGATTCTGCAATGGGAATTCTGAGGAGAGTGCAGGGCCCATCCCTGATAGAAGTTGAACAGCTTCGGAAGGGTGGGTCCATAGCTGAAATCAGCAGCACATTTGCTACATGAAATGTCCACACTTTTGTAAATGGAGAGTGAGACTTCTTGGAAAGTGTAACCCTCCTACCAGAGGCAGGTGAGAACTTGACTTCAAGGCCCTGAGAAATTTCTGCGAATAAAACCTGGCTTTGGATTATGGAACATGGCATAAGCCAAAGAGGGATGCCACAAAGATCGAATAATAGCGGTCATGATGGCTAAGGGTAACAAAGCCCAACCCAATTAAAAAAAAAAAAAAAATTCATAAGTATATATGTATTTGAGGAGGGACTCAGTACTTTAAAATATAGCCATTAAAAAAATCTGGAATAACTATAAAATGAATGATGGAGTCGATGATATAAAATTCAATCACAATTCCCAATGGAGAAGCATCTACCACATCATGGAAACAGTTATTGAAATCAAGACGAATATTTCTTTCCATATTCATTTTTACAAAATATTAGTGGAACTCTTTCATTGATATTATCTGGGTGAATTTCAATAAAAGTCTGTTGTCATCAGTTCCGTTTCGCTATTATGTAATACTAAACTTTTTTTATGATATCAGGCTATCCAATTCTTTTAATTAATGTGTGTGAGAAACAAAATATTTTATGGGTGAAGAACATGTCTATTGAGGAAAAATAGAACCTTACTACGAACTACCCACCCCAAAACAAAGCCACACATTTTACGTGGATTAAAATTCCCACAACCTTTAGTTTCAACCATTATTTTTTATTCTTCATGAGTACGTGATATTAAATTCACCATATGACGAGAGAAATTATTTGATGAAGATGGAAATTGCATTGAGTGTAGTGAAATGGCAATAGAATAGCAAAGTTGGAAATAGGATGCAAGATTCCATTGCGGCCGTTTAGTCAGAATCAACCAAAACACGACCTATAATAAAAATGAATGGGGAAGGAGTTAAGGGGCATAGCAAGTGAAGGGGTGAAAAGCCTTCAGATTGGTGTTATATGCGATGGGTGGGGGGGTGTGAAGGCGCATTTGCCTGGTTCAGGGTTATGTGTGCATATAGGCCGCGAATAAAAGCAGCCGGCTGTATGCGAGAATTAATAATACTGGCTGGAGAGGAGAGAGAAACTGCAGGGATGATGGAGACAGAGAAAAGGCTGCTTCATTGTTGGTCCGTTAATAATCGTCTATGGAATTGTTATTAAAACTGAGCGAATAAAAGGTAAGATTAATATGAGTGACACCGGCACAACTACTTTCCATAATAAATAACCTTGTCTCCAACTTTTGTTTTGTTCGGCGACTATTTCCGGAGAATCTTGACTTATTCGACAAAAGTGAGAATACGAAATAAGTTGTTTCAAGGGGTTGGATGACGAATTTTATAACGGAATTTTGAATATTTTGTTTTGTTTTCACTGGTAAGTGGAGGTGCTTATCCTTGTTTTATGCTGGTCGACATAAAACTGGGTTGTAGAGGGTTGCAAATCCTCTACAACAGTGATTAAATTAAATCGATCTTCAGTTATGGACTATGTTATCATACTAAAATATCCCAATCATACATAGTCTTGATATAGATAAGGTACATCTATACGTTATCTGTGGTATTGAGATACTGCTCATAAAAACAACAGATTTTCATCCTGATCGAGTATACATTGCATAATTATATTGATCTCTCAATAAAAGTTTTTCAATATCGGATACTAGTAACTTAGTCCATTCTACAATTATTATTCTTGATAATATATGAGAATTCCTTCAATGTATTTTCCGTCACCCTCAAGTGGGGAAATACTATGATAGAGTTGCACTATGTTCTATCTAGATACCGTTTACAATCTGAAATCTTCACAAATTCCATTACCAGGAATAGAGTATCAAGAAAGACAATCTTAAAAAAAAATATTGTCTGGCACCTCGTTGGTCACATCTGTGACTATCCTCTCATTTTAAATAGAACTATCACAAACTCTATCACTACTCCAACCACTTTTCATAAATATAGAAAGCAGCCATCACAAAACGTTCTTTATCAACTCTGTCACAAATCAAGGTGTCTGCATGATGAGAGAGATAATTTTAATCAATTTATTTTGAGATATCACTTATAAACTAAAAGTAATATTTTACTTTAAAATTTTCATGACTAATTCAATACGATCTGAATTAAGGCACTCATAATCAAGTTGGGTTGCACCAACCGAGATCAACTATTTTGAATCAACTGATCCCATTTTATTAGCATTGTGCTGATCCTGGATCAAAATTAATCTTGCTTAGTGCAACACACAAAAGGATCAATTATTTTGAATCAACTGATCCCATTTTATTAGCATTGTACTAATCCTGGATCAAAATTTTTCTTGCTGGGTGCAACCCACAATAGAGATAGATAGTGAGATAAAGTCAACTACCCACTTATTAATAAGTTCAATAACTATAATTTTTCATGCGTGCAAGATGCAATAATACCTTTGCAAGACGTGAAAAATATTTCAAATTTATTTATTTTTCATATTTTTTCTTTCCCTGGAACGACAGAAAAAACAGTTATGATTCGAAGCAATCCATCCCATCAATATTCAGAATATTCATATGAAAATATAAATAAACATCACCTTCGTTATTATTTTCATTGGCACACAAATATTGCGATAGCAGCCTTTGCAAAATTTGCAGCTTTGACGGATGAATCTTTGCTATTGAGTTTCCAGGCCAACAGACTTGAGGAATTTCATTGGAGAGCACAGCTTTATCGAGTTGATGCATCTCTATCCTGATTAAAGCATACAGCCCCTGCCAAGTGTCAATATTTGTTCGGCAACGATACGGTGTTGTGCGTCAGATGTTGTAACGTTGTATTGAAATAGAAATAGTTTCAGAGGCGGAGCTTTTGTGAAATACGAAGACCAAACAAAGTTATAATTCGATGTTGATTCCGATAACTATTGTGTTTGTTTTGGCGCTTGCGTTTGCTGAACAAATCAAAACGGTTCGGTTTTTGTTTGATGGAAAAATGTGCTGGAGAACAGACACGGGCCGTGTGTGGAGCGGGTGCTCGTCCGTCAGCCGTACATAAAGCTGTAAACAATACTTGTGCGCCACATCAATCCCAGCCCTACACAGGGCCGACGTTCACCGCACATCATGGACCGGCATCTAACCAACCCTCTGTGCAGTGCACCCTCTTCCCACGCCCTGGTACCCACACGTTTGAACTACAACTCTTGCACCTGTTCATGCACAAGAACGCGGTTTCTATTCACCTACGTCGTGCGAAAACCAGGATTCCAACTTCTATTCCTGATATTCCATCATGATTCCTGAATACTCTCTTGCTCATCTCAGTGTTTGATAACGTCTCTACGCTATACGTTGGAAAATTGAATGAACATTAAGGGTGTTTATGAGGGTTGTATTACACAGGATTATGCTTAATTTTGAATTGAAATGTTTGCTTCAGAAAAGTAAAGGTATTGATTTGACGTTTATGCTCGATTTCGAATTGAATTTTAATCATTGAGGAAAAATAAAGTAATTGATATGTTGTAGGTAAACTGTGGAACAACGGTTTAATATGCTTTAGTCTTCCATACTGTAGGTGTAGATGATAATCAGTGAGATTCTATGAATTTAAAGAAGAAGTTATTCTATGAAAAATACTCAAATTGTGCAGAATATTCTTTCTTTCATCAAAACAATTAACAACATTGGAAATTTTATTTGTATAATTTATTTATTTGTTTTAACTTCGATATCAGGCATAGAGTTTTGTGCATTTCCATTGATAACATAGTGTGGATGACACGAATAAATTGAATCAATCTATAATAAACTATCGGATAACATAGCTTTTGTTCAATTGACTGCATATCAAGCCTATGTGACAGCTATCTACCATAGCTGTGTATCATGGCTTCTTCTAACGGAGTATAAGAATGGATGTTAGATCTCATTGTCTGTTTTTCATGTTCCTAGTTTTTACCATCCTTGACAACCCAACACTGCTATTTCAAGTAGGAACACATCGAATAAAATTATTCATATACTATGAATTTAACTAAATCCAAGTACAACCTAAGTAATTAACAGTACTCATAATTTTTTGTACAGTGAACAACAGGCGATTGATTCATCATATTCTGGTTGATACCAGTGAAATTTCGGCTCTTGAACCTGTAGGCTAATTTCAACTCAGCTATTCATAACATCCTTCTCTAACTCTCAATGAGGATTCTTTCTTCGTTGCTTTCCCAACCTCCACTTGTTTCAATTCCAATTTATCAACTCTCACGATATAGACAAATACAAATAAAACAATATCCACTCATATATAAAATAGAATAATTACAAGAAGGCCGAACAACAGGGAGGTGCTGGAAAATGAAGGAATTGGAAACACTCTAAAATACTATAATTTCCTATGGAAAAATGCAAGAGTGAGAACACTTCCAACCATGGTTTCCCATAGAAAAATCATGGAAACATCACGAAGGGTGAGTCATTGAACTTGACGTATTCATTTATTTCATTTAATAGGTTTCTACACAACTGTTCAGTAGGGTTTCTACATCTGATCTATTTTTGTTTGTCATAAAATTAGTAAATGACGGCCACTAAGAGTGGATTCGCACAGCGGCGGCCGTGTGATAGAAGCCAGAAGGCAAATCGGATCGCAGCCGGCCGCTCGATAACGTCTGGCATTGTCAGCGTCGGAGGCAATATCGCGATATCAAGGGCATACCAGAAACTTTTCAGCCGTTGTCGCTGCTAGACAATACTCTCTCTCTCTCTCTCTCTCTCTCTCTACTCGAAGCGCGCACCAACTTTGGTTTTATATTGCAGATTCCTGTTCCGACTTAGCCTACAGCTCGGCTTTCCCAATTCCAAATCTCAAAACTTTTCCTCCTCTACTTTTCATCGGAAAATCCCGGCCTAAAAAGTTCATCTAATCCACTCCTCCAAGACTATACACAATACCTACCCGCATACTTTGTCTGAAATACGGCACAATCCTATTGTCTGTCGCATGGGCATGAGTGAATAAAGTGGAACTCTTGGGAAGTTTATGGTTGTTGTGAACATATAGAATTAGCATGCTGGAAAAATATATGGAACAATACCCATTTACTCGACAGTAATTGGAAAATTGGAGATCTGTCAAGATATTTTTCTCTTAGAAGCCCAGAATTTCTCACACGTTTACATTCATTTGACAAAATAACAGGATTGAACATCTTTCGAGATTTTGTTGGCATTAAAAGGCATGGGGAAACACGTGAAACAAAGTGTACATAATTATTGTTTAGATGTAAAATTTTTGGTATGCATTTGATGATGAACAATGGGTCTCTACTGCATGTGAATAGGAATACTATACTATTTTCTTCCTTTATTGTATCAATTCTCCACCATTGAAAGATTTATAGTAGTTATCCTTCTGATTTTCAAAAGTAGCTGCTCAAGGGTCACTTCAGGTCTTCAGTACAGTCACTCGTTTGTCACTTGCATTAACATTTTCAAAATCTAGTTAATTGTAAATTGGCCATTGTTGCAGTGAAAAAATTGGATTAATTTTTTCATCTACGGATATAAAACATGATTATCCAATACATCCCTTCTGTTTTTATCCGAAAAATCATCAACCATATTCTTTATTATGTTCACAATTTTGGTAGCGACTGAAACAAGAAAGATACAGAGTGCTATTTGCACAACAAAGAAATTTTGCGACTTTTGTAAAGGCATAAGTCCTTCCATATAAAACTTATGGTCATGAAACCTTAGTTCCAGCATGCCTGTACATTGTAATGGGCTGAACGTGTTTCGGAGCAATTTATGCTTCATTTATTTATTTGTTTCAGAGTGAGGTGAATGTTTCTGCAACAACACTAATGCGTTTTTGTTGCAGCGCGTGTCTATAGCGCACGCATTGAGACGTATCTCATACCGCCACGTGGCGAAGCTTAGCCATTGCCAGTTCAGCTTTCTGGCGAGAAGGGAATTGGAGAACCACTTCAGTCTTCAGTACTGTCACTCGTTTGTCTACTAAAAACGCTTCTTGAACAGGTAAGTCGCCTCAAGCTCTTTTTCACCTCTTAATAATTTACAACTTTTCCGCTGTTCTACTACACTGTCATGCTATGTTAATAATGTGTATTAGGATGTCCAGCCACCCCACTGACGCTTTTTAGCCGATTGAATTAGAATATTCGTAGGCTTGCTAGCGAGTAACGCGTAGTCGAGCCAATAAATGGGTAGTGTCTTTGGCAAGTGCCAATGTCAGTGTTATATAATTAGGGTAGCACATGTAACATCATATGTATTCCGATTTATTAACTATCAGTTTAGCATAACATGAGAGAAGGTATTATTACAAAATTAATATCCAACATTCAAATAATAATATTAATAATTTGAGTATCCTGAATAATTAATTGAATATGTTCAAGGATATATTATATAATGTAACTCTTCTGTGTTTATGAACTATTCTCAATGATTCCCTTAATCCTGGTGCTGGGCCGGAAGCATAGTCCTATGGCATGTATGAAAAACAAATAACCAATTGAGTTGATTCAGTTGAGATTGTTTGATCAATAAATGACAAAATTATGAAATGATTTCTAACCAAATGCCAAGTTCCAGACTCGGATGTGTCACGACTTCTCAATGATTAATATATATATTGATGAGGGCCCACTTAATCAGATAATTGGCTTTTCAAACGCAATATACTAGGTGGCATAAAAACGGATGGATTTAGGTAGGATGGTATCAATGGACTAGGGCTGACATCCCAGCGACCGCAGAGCGACTTGCCATTTTGTAGGTTGGTCCATCCAGTTTTGGTATCGTGGCGCAATTGACGACCTTGCAAAATCACATGTATTTGCTGTAGAGAACAATATTTCCAAGCTAGAATGAATAAATCTTGCAATCGTCGTGCAAAGTCGATCGAGCGACAACCGAGATTCTTCTTTACTTGAAATTGAAGGTTTGCTTTATCCGTAAATATCGTTACATTGAAGATTTAAATGCTGCAATACATGAACGAATTGGTGCTCAGATTACTGGACCAATTTGAGGCTTTTAATGAGCATTAACGCATTAAGGGCGCCATCTTTCCTATCTAAATTTTGAAATATATACTCAAGTGTTTTGGAGTTTCTCATACAAATTCTCCAAATTGAGTTATTTGCTTAGTATTGCGGTGTTAGGAAGATAGTGGCATGATTCAAATGAACTTTCTTATAACACTTTGAAAAACATCCGTTCTTTATGCGCCACCCTATATTAACGATGATAGCTGGCTGAGACCTGATTTTAAAAAATACTTATTTATTCATTTATTGGATCAAGCAATACAATCTTACAGGAAAGAAAAAACAGGTGTTAACCCAAAACTTCTTCTAGCGGAAACGAGACCTGATTTAAAAGTGCTATAAAAGCCAATACATTTTCTTGAGAATTCTATTATTCTTTCCTAATTTTTGTTTTAGAAGCTGCATGTTATTGCAAATTTCTTACTTTTCCCAGTAAAAATTTACTTTTATAGTAATTTCAATTTTCACAGTTTTAAATTTACTTTTTTCAGTAAAAATTTCAAAAATAGATTATAAATTCAAGATACATTCCCTTCGATAAAATCATCCAAAACTATCTCCCTTCATACAAAAATATCTTCTTGTTAATACTTATCACCCTTCAAAACACACAACCATTAGTTGGTAAAGTAAGGGCGGGTAAGTTGCACAGAGTCAAGGTCTCACAGAGACAAGGTGTTGTTTTTAAACGATAGCAGTGTCATAGAGTCAAGGTTTCGTAGAAACAAGTAGTTCAAAAAGGAGCAGTGTCACAGAAGCAAGGTCTCATGGACAAGGTACCAGTTTTAAATTAATGTGCAGTTTCACTGAGTCAAGGTTTCACAGAGGCAAGGTGCTGTTTTTAAATAGCAGTGTCATAGAGTCAAGGTCTCACAGAAGCAAGGTCGTGTGGCGTGTTGCCTACATATGAACATGAAGGCGTTCCATTTGTTTTAATAAATTGAACGTCTGCTATATTTTAATTATATTTTTTCATATTATGTACCTATATATCAGACCTTTAGACCGAAAAATCATGTTCATATGTATCTATTCTATCTAATATACTTTACAACTGTAAGCACATGTCGTAGAGACGACATTAAAGATAGTGATGATGGGGATTCGTTGGGGGGTGGGGGTGGTGAGGGATTGATTCGATTTTGGCTGAAACCGTCGGGATAAATCTGACATTTTCGAAAAGTGCCCCCCCCTTCTTTTATAACCGCGAAAAACCCCATTATTTTTTGTGAAATTTTGATTTTTTTTAAAAATGGAAGAGGAAGCGATTCTCTACAGGTTTGTATTGTTTTATTTAATTTTTGGACAATTTTGGGGGGTACTGGGGGAGGGGGGGGCTGAAAAAGTCAACTTTTTCAGCTTAGAGATATTTGAAAAATTTCAAATGCCAATCGATTCAGTTTTTCAAAGAGATTTTTTTCGTTTTTTGAAGTTTGCTATATTTTTGATAGATACAGGTTGGTGCGCGAAATAGTGGTCAATTTTTGAAAATCTTTTTCTGAAGGAAATTTTCGGTTTTCTCGACGGGAAATGGTAGAGAAAGTGAGTAGGTGACTTTTTTGAGATTTGAACTTTTTCGGGCGATTGGGGGGTGATCGAGTGCGTCTAGGGGTGAAAATTCTCGACTTTTTAAATATTTGAATTTTAGAAAAATTCTTTTTTTCATTGTATAGAGCGTCAAAAGCTGATTCGAATGGTATATGGGGAAGTTTTCAGATGAAAATTTGAGCCGCCATATTGGAAAGAAGCCTCTTCTTTATAAATAATTGAATGAAATTTTTTTTGCACTTTCTCACATTTATGTAAAAGTTAACTCCATTTGGATTAGATTCTGAGAAAATCACGTTTCTTGATTCAAAATGGCGGAATCTAGAGGGGGTATTTGATAGGGGGGGAAGGGGGTGAATCAAAGTATTTATAATTTCGAAAAATGCTTTCTTGCATCGGATAGAGCTCCAAAAACTGTGTTGAAATTTTTTTTAAATCACGCGGAAAAAGTTAGGGGTGAAAAATCGATTTTTCATGAAAATTGGTGAAAATTTAGAGCACAGTGGGAAATCAACTTTATTGTTTGATGCAAATTTCGACTTTTTCCGATACAATACTTCAAATTATGAAATCAATACTCTCCAGCTACTCCCTCGACAAAGATGCCTGGATGCAATACCCAGTGAAGAATTAAAAAGTATCACATGGCTGGCTATCTAAATAAAAAATATAATTTGCAGTATTGTTGAACAGCCGATCAATAGCCTATACTTTTTCCAACATTTTCTAAATTTTTTCATTCTTCTTCTCCAACTTTTTCTTCTTCTACTTCTTCTTCTTTCTTTTCTTCTTCTTCTTCTTCTTGTTCTTCTTCTTCTTCTCCTTCTTCTTCCTTTTCCTTTTCTTCTTCTTCCTCCTCTTCTTCTTACTCTCCTCCTTCTTTTCCTTCTTCTTCCTTTTCCTTTTCTTCTTCCTCTTCTTCTTCTTTTCCTCTTCTTCTTCCTTTTCCTTTTCTTCTTCCTCTTCTTCTTCTTCTTTTCCTCTTCTTCTTCCTCTTCTTCTTCTTCTTCTTCTTCTTTCTTCTTCTTCTCCTCCTCCTCCTCCTTCTTCTTCATCTTCTTCTTCTTCTTCTTCTTCTTCTTCTTCTTCTTCTTCTTCTTCTTCTTCTTCTTCTTCTTCTTCTTCTTCTTCTTCTTTCTTCTTCTTCTTCTTAGAAGGAAATAGGAAATTAAAATAAGATATTGAAATAATCTTCGATTTATAAAGGTAGAAGTCATTTAGTGTATTTTCATCAACTATATGAAATAATCGTAATAGTTTATTGAACGATATTCCCAATTAATGATGCAGGATGTAAACCAGACTGAAAAGCAAATATTGGCCACCGCCGAAGGAATGCAATATGCAAACAGTGTCATGAATCAAAGAATTCTTCTTTATCAGATATCAATCAGGCAGAGTATCTGCGTCATGCTACCTGAATAATGAATGGTCAGCTACAAGAAAAAATTTTTAAGGGACGAGATTAATTTACACTGAACACTTACTTGGAGACATGATTTGTGTTTACGTTTATTCAAAAAAATACAGTGCAATACAATATCGTCGGTACCTTTCAAATTTTCAAATACTGTACTAGTTAAAGAAGGTATGAGAATTCTTCTTATTCTTCAACGTCTTTGTCTTCAGAACAAGGAGTAGAAGCAGGAGACAGAAAATTAAGAAGAAGACGAAGAAGAAGAAGAAGCAGGAGACAGAAGAATAATTAGAAGAAGAAGAAGAGAATAAGAGAAACAGTAAAATGATATAGAAAATCAGGTGAAGAAGAAGAAGAAGAAGTAGCAGGAGACAGAAGAATAATTAGAAGAAGAAGAAGAAGAGAATGAGATAAACAGTAGAAGGATTTTTCTTTTCTTTTACTGTTTCTCTCATTCTCGTACCTTGTTTTTCTTCTCCTCCTGTCTCCTGCTACTTCTTCTTTTTTGCCTGATTTTCTATATCCTTCTACTGTTTTCCTTATTCTCATTCCTTCTTTTTCTTCTTATTTTTCTCCTGTCTCCCACTACGTCTTCTTCTTCGCCTGATTTAAAATACCCTTTCAATTTTTCTCTTATTCTCATTCCTTCTTTTTCTTCTTCTCCTGTGTCCTATTTCTTCTTCCTTTTTGGCCGTTTTTGGCTATCTTTTTACTGTTTCTCCTATTTTCTTCTTCTTCTTCTTCTTCTTCTTCTTCTTCTCCTTCTTCTTCTCTTCTAATTCTTCTTCTGAATCCTACTACAGTACTACTTAATATATTATGTTCTTCTCATATTCAATGTATATTCAATGGCAAGAATATACTCAAGTATGTAATAGAAATGTTAATTAGTGCATTACTGTATCATATAAATTATACCTGATTGAATATAGCTATGAAGAAACATGTGAAAAATATGATTCCAAGCTCAGAAATGCTAAAAAATGCTTAAATTATCATTTTTAACAAAAATAAAATGAGAACTCAAAGATTAGTACATTGTCTAGGTAGGAGATACGGATGTACTCTATTTTGATTCTAAACTAGCATCGATTTTGAAAAATGCTTATAATTTTGTTAAATTTGGACAGATTGATTTGAAAATTCAGGGAAATGTTAATGGTATGAAGAGAAACGTCCATGATTTCTTGTAGAATTCTCCTATGACTCCTTCCCCTTCCTAAAACGAAAAACGATAATATATGGAGGTTGAGATGCTAGGCGGGAATTCTCAAAGTTCGCGCTTCGTTCAGCTGCCGCGCGCCAAGGAACTCGATTGGATCATATTGCTCGCGATAACAACACTATTGGTTAGCTTCTAAACCGATATGCATAATTGCATATAACTTAATTATTTACATCTCTCTATAAAAGTGGCAGCCGTAGATAAAACCTACATGATATTCTATTTAATTCTACTATTAATTCTCTTAATCTCATTTTTTCTTCTTCTTCTTTTCCTTTTTTTCCTTTTCTCCTTCTTCTTCTTCTTCTTCTTCTGTTCTTTCTCTCTCTTCTTCTCTTGTTCTCTCTCTCTTCTTCTTTATCTTATTCTTTCTCTCTTCCGTTCTCTATTATTCTCTAAAGTGGGCTCGTACACCGGAGCAATAAACAACAAGCAATAAGCAATATTTGGATCATATGATCTTCTACTCTATAGAAACAAATAGTCCAATGCAAACCTAAAGCAGCTGTTTCAGTGTGTATTGAACTATTGGTTTGTGTAGATTAGACAATCATATGATCCATGTATGATAGTTGCCTATTGCTTATTGCTCCGGTGTGTACCGAAATAACAACTTCCTCCATCTTTTTTTCTCTCTGCTCAAATGCCCTTACCGGTGCAATGAACAATGAAAATCTAATTTTCGTTTCAAAACAGCTGATCATCAAATCATAAGTTGAAATGTGAAAATTTTCGGCGCCCCAAAACTTTGATCGTTCATTCCTCAGCTCCAGATAATTTTCAAAATGTAAGACAATGAGACGTGAACTAACAAAATCCCGGTTGAGAAACCACGGAGGAGTTCCGTTTACTAAAAATATGTTCGCCTTTTAATAATATAGAAGATGATTTTAATATAGCAGACGGTTCAATTTATTCAAAACAATGGAACGCCTTCATGTTCATATATAGGCAACACGCCACACGTAGACCTTGCTTCTGTGAGACCTTGACTCCTATGACACTGCTATTTAAAAACAGCAACTTACCTCTGTGAAACCTTTGACCTCAGTGAAACTGTACATAATTTTAAAACTGTCACCTTGTCTGAGTGAGACCTTGCTTCTGTGACACTGCTCCTTTTTGGACTACTTGCTTCTATGAAACCTTGTCTCTATGACACTGCTTTCGTTTAAAAACTACACCTTGTCTCTGTGAGACCTTGACTCTGTGCAACATCCCCGTAAGGGCTCTGTCTGGAAGATAAGTCTATTTCCTTTACAATCGAAAACATTCTCCCATTTCCTTTACAGGAGATTTTTCGGGACGAATTTTGTTACAATACAACATCAGCAAACCTCACCATAGCATCCGATGTGCATTGAGAAGCATAATATATAACTAAGATCAGTTTTGTACCCGGTAAGCCGGGTATTAGGAAATAAATAGCAGACACTTTTGATTGATGCTTTCGGTTGGGGAATGAGGAGATGTTCAATTTCGGGCATAGCGTGACTTAGAGATGAAAACCACAAACTGCCCCCTGTCTACCCTCCCCACCCCTACCACACGTCAGCTGTTCTGCTGTCAGCGATGATAGAGGCCCAACTGAAAGAAAGTCGATAGAGTAAAAGGGCCTCCATCTTGGGGTGGGCGGCTTGTCTCAATAAATATTTGAATAATAAATACATAGGGCTGAGCAAATTTTATTAAAATTCATAGGAAGCGGTCATGGAGCGAGATTTTTCAGATTGCGACTTAACAGGCTTTTACGCGCACAAAAGCAAACATTTTACATGGATTTCGTTTTCTTTTCTCTCTCCATCCTCCTTCTTTTGCGGTGCGTGTCAACCCTGGTCGCGCTTTGTCAACAGCTCTAGTCAAACATCGAGCAAGAATTTTAATAACCATAAACAAAAAATCATTGTGGAAGGAACTGTGTTTACTTAACACATTAGCACTCAGCCCACTACAAATAAGAAGGGAGTGAATATTATAAAGCTGATATGACTCTGCTGGTATAATACACTCGCTTCATGTGAATAATATGTAAATAATACAGTCATGCTAATACTGTACCAGGTTTCTTATCATTAAAATGAGTTTTTAAATCCACAAAAAAGGGATGAGAAGAGATGCAGCGTTGTAAGATAAAAAATCATTATTCTTTAAATATTATGTCGACATGAATGCCTCCAATTGTTTATTTGTATATCAACGCTGAATATTAATATGATAGAAGATAGAAGATTACAATATTTATTATAGAACGTAATAGAAGACTTTTATAAACGCAGTGAATATCGCACGTCATTGTTTCCTGCGTGATATGCAGGTTGCCAACCCATTTGTATGCAGGCACTCGAATCAACATGAACCATTGATGGCGAAATTATCGAGTATTTCAATCAGTATTAACACTCAACCATGAACTATTTCATTATTCAAACTGGAAAATTATCTCCAAAAATGTTCACAATTACTTGAGTTTTTCAAAAGTTATTACAGAAAAAGATACATGTTTATGTGCTTCGAAGTACATGTCCACATTTTCCACGTCCATTACACATTTTAGTTCATGTAAGCAGATTATAGTATTTCGCAGAATATGATCTTTAACTCATTAGTTAACAGTATCCGGAAAAATGATAAAATCTTCATGTCCCTTCACGTCCATTTCACATATCAATAGTAATACTTGCAGCCTAGTCTGTCAGGTTTATGGGTTGAATAATGATCATCAGTTATGCAGCGGTTGTGCGCCGGTGGTTTGCGTGATGAATTGACGAAATTGTTGCGATTTGTTGCTTTGTGAGCAGGGTATGCAGGCAAGTACTGTAATTGGAGCAGCAAAAGAGCAAAGCAGTAAATTCAACAACAGTCTGGCAAGAGCGATCTGTTCAAAACTGTGTTTGAACGATGCAGAGGAGAGAGGGTTGACTACTATGTGGCATGATGTTGCAAAAGCATGTAGTAAAGTGGGCAGACATTTTAGCCGAGTCGTGGATGCAGAGCAGCCACTAACTGTTCATTAAGCAAATTGCAGCTAGCTGTGAACGTGAGCTTTTTACCTTGCTAAACTTGCCTCATATGGCTATGCATCGGTCACCAGCACCCTAAATCACTCTACTCAACTTCCTGTTCCACGATAGACCGTTCCCTGTCCAACCAACCACGCTCTTAATGCACTTTACTAAATAATTGTGTCTCAATTATTGCATGCTACTAAACATTTGTTGATGTTCCTACATCGGTTTCCTCCAATCTAACATAGGAAAATCATGGAAATTTGGAGAGCATTTCAATGAAAATTAAAAGAGACTCTTGGAAATAAACTAATAGATGTTGAAGCATCTTAGAAATTATCACTATTGATGAATATTTTTATTAGCAAGCTATAATATTTTGCAAGTGATATAATATTGTTGCAAGATTTTACAATCAAAAATCGAAACATTCACAACCGACGATTGCAAGTTATTAATAATATGGAGAGAAAATTGGTAGAGATATTGTTCTTATCACATTATGTAATATTATTATGTACAAAAATCCAAGATTTAAATGATGAATCCTCCTCAGTTTCATGTATCATAGTATATTTTCTCAACAAGTAAGGTCTCATAGCCACTTAAATCATATAAATTCATACATGACTTCATTACAATACCATGAATTACTTACAACTATTCTTACAATCCTTGATTGAATTGATTTAGTTTTATCTTCATTTTGGATCATTTCGAAATACTGTAAGTGCCTCTATTTTCTCAATCAGAGACATATTTTCATTTGCCATCAGCAAAAAATCTAATCAAAGCATTCTTGCTATCCAACTTACAAAATTTCTTTTCAGTAAGCCAATTCAATCCACCTATTTAGTATGCCCCCAGTAAACATTGATTTAAATGCATGCAAACGGAATAAATTGATTATTTAGACTCTCATCTGGTGAATACAAACCGATTGCTTGTGAAACCAATGAACAGGAGATTTCTTCGCAGACTTGTCTCTGTTTTTGGCATGCTATTTTCCTCTTCTTGCCCGCACTTGTCAGCCGCAAGAGCAGGTCAAGCGTGACGATGAACTGTTCGGAGAGATTTTCCAACTGTCAAACTTTTTCTCCGTCTCCCACTGCACGACAGCGGACTGCATATTAGCTCCGATCAGAATCCGTCACACATTCGCACACAGTCACGGTAAACAATTCTATAAGAACTGTCTCTTATTGATCCGTCATCGCGATAACTTTTTTCCATTCTTCCTACTTCCCTCTCTCTTGCACTTCTTGCCATTCTTTGAAAGTGGTGGACTATAAGTGGTAAAAGTTTTCTCTTCTAGCACACCCCCTAATTTGTTATATTCTTGTTATGACTGTATCTTACCAACTCACTGCCTCATCAGCTAATAAGAGCTTATAACCACACTGAATTGGTTGATGATACAACAAAAAATAGATTCCATCAAAAACCTATGAGATACATGACTATTTCACAAGTGGAAAATTAAACTTGAGCTTCCTCAATTTAGAGAATCTCATCCAATTCCAAAGAAATTTCCAGCATTTCAAATTTGGATGATTTTTGCACTTACTGAAATGTTAAAGAATTTTTTGCTTTATTTTCTTTATTTGCTTTATTATTTTTCGCTTCATTGGTGGGATGTGTATCAAACTTGTACATAATATGACAAGTTTACAATATAATTAACTAGAATATAATAATGTTTAATCTAGAAAATCAGATATATGATTGTAATTGATAAGAGATTCTCAACAAAGCTTCATCCTCATGATTTCCAGTAGAAATAAAAATGAAAATCAAGACAAAAATTAGTGGTTCAAGTGGGGTTTCTGAATAAAAATCATATTTTTATAGTCATATTCAAATTTTCCATTGAAACCTGACTTACGTGAGACACCTTACCTCATTCTATTATGATTTTCCAACGAGGACTCAGTATTTAAAAATATTGTTAGATCAATAAATACTGACGTGGGAAATGACGATGTATTCTCAGCTCTGAAAGAAACCTAACAACATCGTGATTTCTTGATATTTTCTGAGCAACAGAGGTGTTGCTTTATCGAGATTGGAAGAAGTCTGTTCTAATTGCTAGGCATTCCTCGTTATGGACTAATAGAACGTCAACGTTAACGACGAATGTTGCAAGGCGTCTCACTTCGTTAAATTTTATCGAACAACAGAGTGCAGGAACGTGACGTCACTCCAATTGCATTCTTGAGTGTCATCCGCTACTGAGGACCTTTCGCAACTTCCCACAAATAATTATTATCTTTGTCGAGTAAATAATATTGTTCTCACCCAAGTAAAGAACAGGTCTTTTTCTGATTTTCTTCCTAATGAAACTTGTAGATCGATCCGTCGATGCAATACAAGATAACAATGTGACTTCCAGCCCCGTATTGTTCCACTGGTATTCGGAATTCTCTTTCGAAAAGCGTCGATCTGAATGGAGGACTTTGTTCGCTAATGGCTTTGGATTCTTGGCTCTATTGTTGCGAGTTCAGTTGAGTATTGCCCAGAGTTTTTCAAGAAGCGAGAATTTTCATCCGGTATGCTCTCAAGCTTTCACAAACATATACCTGAACTCTTTTGTTCTAGACTACAAATCTCCTCGATCGACTCCATTAATGCTATTGGTGCCCAACTGATAATGCCAGACGCAATAGAGCAAGAGAATCGCTAATGAAATGATGCTGCATGCGAGGATATTATTCAAATCGAATGGAGTTCCAAATGGAATTTTTCTAAATTTCTATAGTGTACAGAATACAAACTCATTTTTTTAATCCTCGCATGATTTAGACAAAATCAATGGCCTTCAACATTATTACCTTCTGAGCCAACGTTCAGGGATTTGATGAACTTGATGGAAAAACATACAAATGAAATTAAATTTTTTGATGATTTATTTTCAACTCAAATCCTCTCATTATTCTTCACTCGTCAAGAATATCATGAAAGAAGCATTAGAATAAATGAAGAGATAAAGTATGAGGTGATAGGTGGTGCAGTATCAATTTTTAAACCAGAATTTTTAAGGAAAACCATTGAGTAACTTTATTTTAGTATACAGTGGAACCCCGATATCAGGTATCGTTAGCTCAAGGGACCGAGAGAAATATTCGTTGTATTGGGGTATTCGTGAAAGCGGGTATTCGTTGAAATACAGTAAAAACATATCTAAGACTCAGACAGACTAAAAATCCGTTTCATAGACTCAACAAGTACTTTTACCTTTATACAGGTTTCCGCTTACAGAAAAACATTCCGTTTCAAGCAGGTTTCCGTCTTACACAGGGTCCTCCTTAGACAGGATTTACTGCACACCACATTGAGTGTTTGCACGTTTCAAGGAAATTTGAAATAGATACGTTACATCGGGGTTCGTAAAACCGAGGTTCTACTGTATACTCAAATAGACCGAATCTCAACATGAACTGAAAATTTACTCATCCATACTTCACATGACAGGTGGGTTATTTCCAAAAATAAATCTGAGTAAATAGAAAACTTCGGTGGCAGTGGTTTTCGAGGGTGGCCAAAGAGGACTACGTTTAGGACGCCATTAGGCAGCGCGTGTCCCAGCATCCTCAGTCAGGATCAGCGATTGTGTCTTAATCAGAGCAGAGGAGACACGAGTACGCTGCACAGGAAACATCCCTCCTCTTCCTCCTCCTCATCCTCCCCCTCCCACTCCTCCTCACCCCATCCGGTCCTTCTCCTCTTTCACCGAATATAAACAGATAATATCCGTGCGGATCCTTGCCACAACTTCCTTTTTGAAACCGCTAGACACAATATTTCCCCCGCTACGGATATAGCACAACGCAGACTGTGTTTACTCTTCCGAAGATCCTCTTTGAACGACGAAACTAGCGAAGCGACGACCGAATATAACGGGTTGATCATCCACCAGAACATCATCTACACTCGTGATCATATTTCACGAGACCTGAAATCTCTACAATAGAATTTCAGTTTGTATCTCGCTAAAGTAAATAAAAGTGGCCAGCCAATCACGGTTCTCGTTTTGTTTGACAGGATCTCTGGAGAATAATGGTAGTATTGGAATCTGAATTGAATTGATGGTCGAAAATACAATAAACATGTGGGCAATAAATTGAGAAGAGACCGAATCGTATAGAAAGTTTGATTAGAAATAACCAGACAAATTTTTATTTTTAATAGAAAGAGTTTTTTGTTACAGAGTTATCACTCCCTCTTCTCTCAAGAGGAGCAGTATCGTACACAGGTTGGCAGCAATCGGGATCATTCAAGCACATAGAAAAACCATAATCGGTTCCCAATAGAGAAATACTGTATCAGAAATCAACCAGAATGGAGTATTCATAACCGTTCGTGTATTGTAAAACCTCCGAAGAGAATAAATTCAAATGGAAGTGAATAAATAGCGAAATTATTATCATGAAACATTATGATAGTACAATAGTTGAAAGTCGAAAGTATAACATGAAATTGAACATTAGCAAGAAGCGTGTCGATAATAATCAATGATAATCATATTAGTATACTAGGCGTGAAGCACCTACTAACAGACAGACACCATCTCATTTTTACAATAGTATAGACATGGAAAAATCAATAATATAGTTCGAGTTTAGGAAAATGCAATTACAAAAGTCAAATCAGCAAAACATATTGCTTCAACTCATTGATTTTTATAGCTCATCTGTGATAGAAGGCTAATATTCAAAGCATATATTTATATTGTTTTCAATAATAGAGTATCAGAAAAATCCGATGGAACATTCGTTTAAATTTATGCTGCCAATAGAACGTTAAAAATAATTCAATTTTTAGAGAATCAGAATGGGCTACTACAAATCACCTTTGTGTCGTGAAAATTTTAATGAATATCTTCCCAATTCAGTAAACTTTCATCAAGTTCATATTTTGAATTCTAAATTCCATTCTGCTTTTCATCTTATAGAAGCATAATTATGTTTTTCATCGATTGTGTAAGTTGTTGTTTTTCACAATATTTCGTTATCACATATTTAAAAACTGAAAAATAAGCTGAAGTGGAAAAACACTGAAAAACTGTCGAAATAACTCTATAATGCGAAGCCAGCGATGTACCAACATTCTAATCCGATGTCCGATGAAACTTCTCAAGTCTTCGCATTAAATATTCAAAACAGAATCCATTTAGGAATGATAACTTATTCAGGTGCCGTTCCCCGTTGCAAAATTCAGTCGCTGCTCATTGTGTCATTAAATTCAACTTTTCGATTAATTTCTTTCAAAATATGGTCCATGAATAATAAATTGCCTGCAAGACATGACGAAGCCCGAGACTTTCCAGCCAATTTCTGTAAAACTTGAAAGATATTTCAAGTAGAAAGCTCTCAAAATCTCATCCCTCATCCTGATTTCAGGCACACGTACTCAGACTAATCTGTATTCCATTGTAGGGTGAGATTTGTGAATGCAAATTTCGGACGCTACTTTGCTCATTCATCAGTGAGTTGTCAAAATTTGATGGGTTCCACGAATTTATTATAGCTAATCAGGAAATTACTAAATCATGTAAAATAGTGAGGGGAAACTTACCATAGTCAATTAATAAGTGAAATATTCACTATTGCGGTACATGTAGAAGATTCTATATTCTGTGAATTTTTTTAAATAATGCATAAAATTCTAGTAGCCTATATGATAATAAATATTCAAAATATTATATAAGAATAACGTACGACAAATAAAATTAAAAAAAAATTATTTCTCGATGAATGATATATGGAACTACATTATATTATGATCATATCTTTAAACAAGAATATCAATAATTACTCACTATAACATTCATTTAACACAGATACGTTCGTTTTCAAATAATCTAATTGTGGTTAGATTTCATTTTTCAATTGTCTATTTCAGTGATTTTCTCAATTCATGATTTTTTATCATTATTATGATTATGTGATGGATGATGAAGATAAGTGATGACAAATAAGGATGATTTATAACAGCTGAAAAACTGTGAGTGATAAAGATATTTCAATCATTCTTTTGCTGACTGCTAGTTGAGTCAACAGAATAATTGCTTCATTACAAGATTCATGCCAGCAACAACCAACTACTCTAAGGACCCTTCCAGTGCGAATAGATAGTAAATTATCTATGAAGACTAGGTGATGGGAGTTTTATGAACGTTCTGTTGCATAGGGAAACGTTATAAAATTATTTCATCATAAATTGTATCACTATAAAATAGTCACTATCACAGAACATGACTGAAGAAGCTACTTATGTTACTCTCAACTGATAAAAGTTGTTTGTTACTTTTCTTTCGAATACTGGCTGGGCTTTAGGGAGTAAGATAATAACATTACTTGATCGAAACTCTCCAAGTATTTTCAAATGCAATTCTAACGTGGTTCAGAACAAAAGATTTCCTCTGCTATGAAAAGTCTAGGGAATTGAAACAGTTTGTTGGAGACTTCTTGCACTACCCCTTAAATCTCAGCACTTCTTTTTGAACTTACTATCAGTAAAGCAGGAGTGAAGAGAGAACTTGAAAAAAGCATTATGAAAGAGGTAGTGTGGAACGAGATACACCACTTTTATCTACAGTATATAGTACAACTGTATAGAATCGTTTGTCTCATCTATGTGTGTAAGTTCTATTCTAGAGCGATTTTTTTTGTCAGAAAGAATATTGTCTTTGAGATTTATAGGCTAGTTATAATTCGCAATGTTAAAACAGGGGAAAGAATCTAAGATAACTTCCAACCTTGTTGTCTGAAACAGAAAATATTTGTTCCTTTACCGTTCACTTCGAATAATACAGTATATTTTATAATAGTATCAAAATTTCAAGTGAACTCACAGTCTGAGTCTGTGTCTTTATTAATGCTTCAAATTTACCAAATCAATTTCATACTTTTTGGAAATTCCTGTGTTAAAGTGAAGTGAAAACGTAACATAGTTTTCGACTGCATTAGCTAAATTGGAGAAAAATTATTTTTCTGACCAAGTAATATTGTAATGATTTGAGCTTATTTTTATCTATAAATTGATTAGTATAATCAGGGAATATCAGTAACCAATTCAGGAAAATCAGAATTGTTTAATAAATTATGAAATCTTTTCAATTTCCTATTGAAGTAGCTTCATGGTAGATTTCCTAGAATTGAGCTCCAGATGCTTGACAAGTTCATCATATCGGAATACAATCAAATTATCTCTCAATTGTTAATAACATCGAAATTCATTGGCAAATAGAATGCAATAAATTATTTCTAAGGCAATTCTAGAGCAGATCAAGCACTGTGGTCAAAAATATGAAAATTCTGTAGTTCGAAAGTGGGAAACTATAATAGTTGAATGATATCGCGAGACAATGCTTTGTCTCGCAACTCTTATCGGCTCTGTTCCTCTCCAGCGAGCCAGAAAACTCATCAAAGACACGAGCGCACGCGCATCCATTTGTTGTGCATCAACACTGGCATTGTCACGTGATAAGCTGCAAGTTTAAAAATGCTCTTCTGCATCGAACGCCAAAAAGAGCATTCTCATCGTTTGTCTGCTGAGGTTTTCATTGAAAATTGCAGCCTCTTCGAACTCAACTTACTTTGAGATTACTAAAGTTATCCTACAATCCTATTAACGTTTTTACTGAATAAACTTTGTAATTTAGTCATTAGCATTTGTAACACTGTATTATTATAGGAAAAATAATAACAAACTATTAATATACCCCAACACATATATAATCCTGTATTTTGAAATGATTCAAATAATTTTTTTGAATCTTTAAAAAAGACTAATTTTCTCCACTATTTTGAAAGCCGCTAAGTGTCCCTATATGTGAAGTCTTGACTATCTTCTACTATGACACGTGGCATCACATTTTTTGCAATCTGGCAAAGTAAAAAACATTGACAAACTATTAATTATTGTGATTTTCAATAGTATATTTCGTTCCTGAAAATTAACTTTCTATATAGCTCATTTCAATACTAATAGTCATGTTTCAACATTTGAAAGCAAATAATTTTGAAGGACGATCTAACAAAGACAAAAAACCTAGCTTAATGACTTGCCTTTGTTTATGACTTAATATGATCAGAGAAATCTGATGCAGATTTTCATTTAAATGAGTAATTAAATGAAAATAATGTCATAGTTGAACGGGTATTGCGAAGAATATTATTATGGATTTGCTTGTGATTGCAATATGTCTTCACTTCTACCATCAGGAATACAATATTAAAACCCCATTTCAATTTCTTCATTATACAATTTCTTCATCTTAGGGCTCCGTGATAGGTTTCCTATAAAAGAGGGGATTTTAAATGGGCTTTTCTTATTTCAATTAAAGGGAAACACTTCTACCTGCTACAACTCTGCTATCAGTCACTTTACATAATACAAGTGCTAAAACAAGCCGTGTCGAGCAGCTTGTTCTCAAAATCGCTTATCCTGTTAACCACCCTTGTGACTTGAAAAGCGTCAGCTGATAACTGTCAGGAAGGTATTGTTCCGGCCTGCTATCTGTAAATCCGCTCCTCAGCATCCTTATCGTAGCGTTTACTCGAAACTCCTTCCTCAGTATCCTCTTTTCAGTCAGTACCTTCAACCTTATCAGATAAAGACGTTGGATCAATCAATGAGCTGTGTTTATTCCAATTTTGTTCGAGATTCGATGCGAGTTTGCCGGTTACAAGCAAATCTTGTTCTCCTTTCAATTCGAAATAGAAGTGTTGTGAGATTATGAGATTGAAAGTAGTGAAATGAATATAATTTTTAGTAGAAAATATTGGTAGGTCTCAGCCTTGTCAATCAGGTTTCAATAGCAGGTTGAGTAGTGGAGAAGATAAATTTTTATTGCAGAATTATTAACATATAATATGAATCGAAAAATTAATAATTTAGTGATCAGCAACATCGACAATGTTCCAAACCTTAGCAAACGCTTTTTATCTTGATAAACTGTAATTTTTCGACTCTCTTCATCATACAACTTCAATCTTCTTCACTTTCCAATCATAGTTGAAATGTCAGAAAGTTGAACAACATTTTGTTTTCTCAACTTTTATTATACATAATATTGTTTTGTGAGTGAAGAAACGTATTAATGCTTGATAGCTGACACTACAGTGAGTTTATTGCATGTTTTATATTATCATATTGTATCTGATGAATTGATTTGTAAACAATAGTGAAGACTGATTTGGGCGCAAAGCCTGTAGTCCACCTTGATCTTTTGAAATGAATAAATAAACATATAATAGGAAAAGAATTCGTCGACAAGGATCCTGGTGTAATTCTTAAGACATTTAGGGCCTGTTTCTCCAACGAAATTAAAACAAGTTTAATTTTTTTCATATATTTTTAAAACAACGCAAAACGCTAATTGAAAGACATAAGTTTAAAGTTGTGTGGTTTCATCGTGAAGCAAAGATCAGTGAATGTGATGAGTGCTACGAGGTTAATGATCGGGCGCTGGAATATGAAATGAATATGGAAATTTGATGGCAAAAGTGAACCAGGCAAAGCAGGAGCAACAGCAACCGACGCTATCTAATTCATTAGGGAAGCTGGCCGAGTGAAGCCTGAAGGGATTAGTTGTGGCTGAGGGCATTACGGGAAGACGAATGGAGCAGAAAAACTAGTGCAGGTGGTCCATTGAGCAAATCCGGTAATGCCGTCTCACAAAATGAATTTGGCTTTCGCGCCCAAACTTTACTAAGCCCCGAACTTCGAGGATGAATGTCTACATGAGTAATACTGAGCAGAGCTGCTGCTAGTGGGGCTTCGGCGCTGGCTCTGATCCCACTGCTTTGTGGTGTCACTTGTTGGAGCCTGTGCTTCGAAATACATTTGGCTGACAGCAGTTAATTACGTTGTTTCAAATGACTTGCAATATTTGGCGTCAACCCCCGTTCTGAAAGTTATGAGACGCCCAAGCCCCCTTGATTACACAGATCAGTTATGCAAGTTGAATCCCGGATTAGTACTTACTTCTCTTTCCAACTCGATTGGCTTCAACAGACGCGTGCTGTACTGCTGTTGGCGAATGGATTCTTCCAGCAACACCGATTTCGATCGTGGAGCGGTTGATAAAGTTGAAACGATTATTCAAATACAATAGAAAACATTCCATGAATAAACTATTGGATAATGCAGAAAATAGAATGCATTGAAATAAGATGAATCATAAAAATGACTGATCATGCAATCCAAAATACATTACCTGAAAAACAAGGTTTAATATCACTTTCGATCATTTTACTCATTATTTGACATTCTCCATTGTTCGTTATGAATGAAATAGTTATGATTATTTTTTGACTGGAACATTGATAAATTCCGATTCTCTGATATATTCAAAACAAATATAATCAATTTAGAGCATGCTTTTTTCGAGAGCACATTATAAAAATGAAGTACATGAAGTGTACTGTACTGGAAACTAAATTGTTGTACTGATTATTAAATGACAGTAATTGTTGAGAGATTAAAAGCGTGACATTACGAAAAATATAATCTTAAAGTTATCTTCATACGTAGACTATTAATCTGAAGTTATTTCACATTTTCAAAAAGAGTTGCTGTTCATGGAAGACTCTGGTATGTGAATATGATCATGTTTATCACCACATTTCATTCTCACGATGTATGTCTTGTAATAACGATTTCATATTTTGAAGGAGTACTTCGTAAAAAAGATTCTAGAGGAAAACTTTCTCATCGGAAATATTTTATTTTTTCGCTAAAAATTCGTGGAGCGAATTGATGAAGATTTCATCACGGAAATGTTGTAGCTTGTAAAGTGAGATCGAGATAGTGAGAGAGTGAGAGGGTGTGGAGAGGACCACGGGCTTCAATCTTTTCTCCCGAACTGTCGAATTATTTACAGTTCAATTTTCTTTTTCAAGTGAGAGCAATATATCGCGAAACCTTATTCCAACTCACGCCTGCTTTTTTCTTGTTCCTGGGTCACGTCTGTTTTCATCCTCAGTTAGAGATACATTTTAAGGAATGTCGAAAACAAAATCGGGAAAGAACGATATTTATTTAGTTCTTAATTTTACGCAGCCTAATTACATTCCCAGAAGCACGGTTGAAGAGTGGGAACGATTTTCATTTGCAGCTGCTACCATATTCAATTAATGTTACGCGAGAACTTGGAAGCGATAACCGAGAGTAGACTAGTTAGCAATTCTCGTATGCTTTCTTGCAAAGTGTACCTCCAACCTCATGCATTTGTTATGCCTTTTAACTTTGAATTCTGCTTTCGTAAGTTAATAAGACATGAATTCAAAAAGTAATCTTGTAATTTTGAATCGCATAAGATACCTGATTAAGGGCTTAACCAAGTTGGCACTCTAGACGCTTTCAAATTATAACTCTCTGCAAGAATAAACTTCCACTAGCATTTCTCTCTTCCTCTTGAGACAAGTCTGTTTCTCTTTCCGTTTCTGTCGCTTTCGTCTCTCTTCTGTTTTGCTTTATCATTCAGTTATTTTCATTACTTCATCTAAAGTATGGTCTGATTAGCCAATGGTCCTGGATTAAGCCACAGGTTCTGATCCCAATGCCAGTTAACTTCAAGCTATTTTCCGCGAGTCACTCTCGTGTTTCGGAGGACATTGATATATGTTGATACCGGCTTCCCAAAAAGCAGTTGATGAATTCATCATATCTTATTATGACCCTTCCCATTCATTACAAAGTCATAAGCCTAGAGCTCATGTGAGAATCATCCTCGAAAAATTATCTTGGTTCCTTGAAAGCAAAAAATCCATGAATGTGATTCAAACAATGTCAAAGACTTGAAACTATCAAAAGAACTATCAGAGAACTATCAAAAGTAGTGGAGATAATAATGATTATGATGATGATGATGATGATGACATTTCAATCTGAAAAAATTCAAGGCATAAAGGTGGAACAGTGTGGTGAAAATAATCTTATTTTTAGCAAACCTTATTTCCGTTGAAGATGAAACTAAAAACTACTCTTCTCACGGAATCATAACAATAGGAAGGATTTCAGTGTTTTGATACGCTTATCGAACATTGTTAAGACCCTTCTTATATTTTTTACACAGAAAGAGAGATCAATGCACATGCTGGCATGCTTTGATCATATTGTACGATTAGTTCCACCGAAATTGCATTGTTATGAGCCAAAAAACAAGGTTTGGCTCAAAAATCGAATTCAATGCATTGAAAAGAGGTTTTTGTAACAAGGTTTTTCACAAATATTGTTGTCAGGCCTAATGGTCTGGTGAATACAGCGAAAGAAGTTGGAATAAAAGGCAGAGTACATCGACCTCATGAAAAAAGAAGGCATTGAATATATACTCAAAGAGTATAATATATATTGAATGAAGAAGGTGAGCATGGTGAGCAAATTTGAAGAAATGCCAAATCATTCTATTGTTCCCAGTGTTGTATTCACAAATTTTATTAGTGAGCTCATCAGAGAGTTGGTGGTATTTGGGAAAGTACTAAACTATATTTGATTGCATAATATTATAATTGTAAGTTGAAGAACATTTAAAATTAGGATTGAACATGCTAAGATCTGTATTAGAATGTAATTCTATCAATGATATAATATAAATAAGGTTCTGGACACCTCAAACATGATTAATATACAAACTCTATCAAAAATTTACTCTGGATGAATTTCCACATAGAAGAAGAAGTATTTGAACAATTACAGTAATATAAACGGTTCAAAGCTTCTAGAAATACTGTTTTAATGAAGTGTTGTGAAACATTTCTCTGTACAGTATCTTTGGAATAGAAACATAATTATTCTAGCTTCTGTTTCTGTCCATGGTAGGCCCAGAAGACTACCAATTTGGCTTTTATGATGGAAATTCAATTAGGTTGAATTGCATTGATTTTTAACAGACTTTTAAAGCTTGAAATATTCTCTCGAATTGATCGAACCTAAGAATCGATTAGAACGTGCTGGGACTAGGCAAGTTCATTCCACTCAGATGCGTGTACAGTGTTCGAACATCATTTTCCAGCACATATGAAAGTAGGAAGAAGACTGACATAGCCTCTGATTGCCTAGCTTTCTCTGAGCTTAGTGAAATCTCATCGAGAAGAACGAAAAGCATTGAGATGTTTTTATTGGTATGGCATCTCGGGTATGCAAAGCGGGAGAAGAAAGTTGTACTTCTTGACTGGAAGCCTCCGCTCAATTCTTCAACAGTCTCACTTGTGAAGTTCATATTTCCATTGATTGTGTGTGCTTTCTCCTGTTACTGTATTCAGAATCTGAAATATTGATTTACAAAATGATCCACTTCTTAAAGAGAATTTACGTATAAATGTGGAATGAAATGTATATACTTTCCATGTTCTTCTTCTATCATTTAGATCAAAAGTTATTTTTATCATTTCTGCTCTGAAAAGAACATTAAACTTTACAAGATTATTTTTCAAGCAGTAGCTGTTGATATAAAGCGATAAATAGCGTTACGTATGATAGAAATAATGCACTTTGCTGTTTTTAAATTTGAATACTATACAATCCCATTCTTATCTCATAGACTATGCACATGTGAACCTCTTCTTTAAAGGGAACATGTAAGTTTTATAACTTAACTTCGTAGGGTTTTATTAGCGGGAAATCAATACTATGATCGATTATGCTCATTGTACCTATGCTCATTGATCGATTATGAATGAGTGATCGTAATGGGTGCAACGAGCTTCTTCTTATGGGATAAGACATGATATGGGATACTTAGAGGAGGTGAAATACAAATATTGTTGAGGGGTGAGAAGCTGGAGCCGCAAACAACCTTCTCTATTTGCGATTTCACAAACTCTCAAAGCGATTACGCTCCCATACAGAATGCAGCTGAAAACAACTATGGAATTCCATATTCCATTATGAGCCAAGGATCATCGAGGAGGTTTCGATTGCAACTGGATTCCTCACGATCGCCGTGGGATGGTTGAAATAGTTGCGATGACGTCACAGTTGTGCTATTCATAGCAGCGGGAAGGCATTTCGTTTTGGATTTGTTCCGCTGTGAACTGGTAGTGGTGTCGGTGACCGGTTTTTTATGGTTGGAGGGGTGAGGAGGAGCTGCAGAGGAGGTGACCATCGACTCCCCCACCAGACTACCGCACAGTCATTCTTCTTCCTCCGCTTGCAAGCCAGAACTGAACCCAGTCCAGTGCAGTCAGTCTCCGAGTCAGAGTCACGCGTCTCGTGGTCGTCTTGTTGCATGTCTTCCATGTCGTTTCACTGCTGTTGAGAAAGTCCGAGCCTTCGGACCGGTCGGTCGTCCGCTCGCCGTCTGTTGCTGCACTCGGCAGATGCCACAAAACTAGGAACGGTATCCGAGTGGTAACATGTGGTGGCGCATTCCGCAGTACCCACCTTCCGTGCACGTTGTTGATAAAGCTGCGACATTCTTCGTCGCTTCAAGACCAGCATCATTCTAGTGAACTGTATAGGAAAGTGTTCACCAGCTTCTTCCTACGGTTGAAGTCTAGCTGGTTTGTGGTTTAAAGTGATTTCGTGTTATTTACAGTGAAGTGAGTAGAGTTCGAAGTAGTTTTAATCGTAATCATTATAAAAATTGATAATCTATTGAAAATTGATAAGCTATTGAAACACATGTTTGAATAGGTCTACATCTATTGTTGAGGTTCTCTCAAATTTACTCATACCTCAAAGCTCCAAAAATAGTAAAGTTTTATTGAATTGTAGAAACCATTTACATCTGATAAGATTTAAAACTTTTTCAACTAACTTACTTGCTATTTGAGAAATTTTGTTATCACTATAATACTCTTAGGCCTACGATACTGTCTTTTAAAATTATTGTTCTCGGGTTAACTAGGGCGCCTATCCAATATCATACGACTTGAGTTAATTTCCCCTCTGTAAGTAGATGTCGAACTTAATTATTGCCACAAGCTATGAATTTCCTTAGGTAGTTTTTATGCAACACTACTTTAATTATAATGCATCATCGCCATAGTAACCAATTTCATGAAATCTGAACTTACATAACGGCCAGACTGCGAGTATTGATTTAGGGGAAAACGCATTTATAATGTTACATAACTTGACACATTTCTGTCTATTCTTGTTTGCTGCATAATTATAAACGCTTGCAATAGCTCTGGGAAGTGCATACAAGAACACTATGAGGTAAAAGCAAGACTGGAGATTTTTCCAAGTAGGAGTTTTCTAAAAGACATGGAAGTATCAAAGACATGGAAGAGGAAACCGGAAAGAGCTTATCAGTATGATTAGACCGTCCCCCGCTTCTCATAATATACATATTGTACTACTATTTTGATAGATTGCCTTCTGGATTTCAAGAGGAGGAATAAATCTCCTCAGAAAATCAAACACTGCATCAGAACTCTAATGGGAAAAATCTGTACTTTTACAGTAATGAAATTCTAATCTGATGGATGAGAAGTTTTATTCACTCGTGATATCTTGATTAGATAAACAACTCTATACTGTTCTAATAAATTAAAACTAATACTTTATCAATATAACTGATATCTGCCACATTCTTGTGAATTATTATGGGATTGTCATTAATTCTTCCTGTTTCTGAAAGCAAAATAGCGCGCAAAAGCTGTCATATTATTAGTGGTGTTTCAAACACTTAGTAATTTCATTTTTCAGCCGATTATAGAGTGAAGTGGTGTGGGTTGGCTGAGCGGTTCACGTTCAAGAGGTACCCATCAACTGGTCTAGGGCATAAATTAGATGGTTTATGAGGAGATAACACATTCCTAAGCTCTTGCCGGTCGGATTCCTCGGTGCTTGCAGCCGGCTGGTCGGCTCAGCGCGTCTGAAGACTTTGCGAATGGCAAAGAGTGATGAATGCGATCAGACGCGCACTTACCGGCGCCATTCCGCATCTCTGGCAAGAAGGTCTCTCCAGAGCCTCTTTTCCAGATTTCTCGCGGCTTTCATCGGCTCTCCGAACAGCTTACACAGACGAATAACGCGCTGCAAGATGCGTATTATATTTGGTGCTCTATTCAAGCAAGTACAGTATAGGGGAAAAGCTTTCCACAAAAATGATTTTTGCACTAATGCTTCCATTTGTTGGGCGTCAGATACTCGTCGATCCCAGAAGTGTGTTCGGGAGTATAAATCTATAAAAAATATACAGTGCTGATGGAGCTTATCTCAACTCTGTTCCCATCGATTTGGGTTTTATCGGGCTCTCTCGAATATTGTTCCAGCCGGCCGGCTTACATAACCAGTATAACCATTATTATGAAAATATTATGATAAGATAAACATTATAATCTAGATCTCATTTGGATGATAGGATGAAATTTTCCTCATTTCAAAAACTCTTTGAAACTGTTGAAAACATTTAATTAGGAATTTGATCTTAGGATCTGGAAAACATCAGGCTCCGGTGTACGGTAGATTACTAACTTCTGCTAGTTATAAATTGCCATACAGTATCTTCAACAGAAGTTCCGTTCATCACACTTTTACATCCTCAAGAACAATGCAAACAGTGGGTGGAAACGCTAGGCGGAAATAACAGTATTTTAATAATACAGTAACAGTAGTAACTCCATATTACCGAAGTGCTCATAATTGCAGTATGACATTTTAGAATCGGTTCAAAATTGAAACACTTTTAACTCGTTTTTACACGACTTTGCAGTCTAAATTTTATGTAATAAACTTACTATAACTGTAATAAACTTTTCATAAACTAAGAAACTGTAATAAACTTTTATGATTCATCACTTACTTGAGTGGAGCGCTTACGGATATTCATCCGTAAAAGTGTTTCAAGTGTTTCAGAATTCAGTGTTAGAATGCAGTTTGTCATGGAAAGCAAAATTGACATGTTTTCTGAATAAATAATTAATTAATTATTTTAATTTGATGATCATTGTTCTGATGTCATCTATGATTATTGCTTTTTCGTTGTACATTCAATTAGCTTATTGAGGCATCTCGTGTTTGAGTATTTTTGATTCATGTGATGTCAATAATTAATTCACGTATTCCTTTCATATTGCACATGAAAGCCGATTTTTTATCACGCAATTCGTTTGACAGACTATCAGTATCACAGCCTTTAATCAAATCTGATTGCTAGGATCCTGGTCCAATTTCATCCAGTAACGCAACAAACCTTGTTATCTAATTTTGGAGCTCCTGAAAATTATTACCCACTAACAAAAATGAATAGTCCAATCAGTCGGTTTTGTGATACACAATCAAGTGGAAATTACGCCCACCCTTGGATGAAGAAATCGTTACTCTCATTGAAAATATCTGATATCTGGCCCAAAATCCCATGTTTTTCATTTCTAGTTTCATACATTGTTAACTTTCATGTAAACAGAAAATCTCACTGCATAATTGATAGAGGAATTCTGTTTTTCTCCAACCGGTAGTTTGCTTCTTGATAAACATTCAGTACTGGTGTGTGAAATTCAAAGTATGCGTTGATATCAATGTCCATTCGTTTTTGAAATTGAACGCCTACACTATTCACGAATGAGAAATCCTTTGATGAATTAAAAAGTTCCTTGAAAGCAGTATCAGTTTTCGATTTTTCCTTATAGTGTATAGTGGTAGCAGATGCATCCCTAATTATTGCAGTTAGCGATTCATATTTTCTCCAATGGTAGGTTGTAGACTAAAATATTATTCTGGCTTGAATTAATAACACCAAATATTTTCTTATTCTACTTGAATGGTTTTATTGATGGAAAAACTTTATTTTTGGTGCTCATTACATAATTTCCAGTTGCATTTCGATTTACAATTATTCAACTCAATGGAAATATTTTATTAGGAAACGCTAAGACAACATTTGGTGTTATTAATTCATTCTAAAACAAATATACAACTTCTCTTAAAAGCCTCAAATTTATTATTTTCGTTTCTTTTCAAGCTTGTTACTTCTCAAGGAAGTAGACAGTGAAGTGCTGTGTGCAGTGTTACGTGAATTAAAATTAGTTCATTCAAATCTAAATCGTGAAGAATGTGATGTGCCAGAGAAACAATTTTAATTTTGGAAAATGGGAAGAAGGAGCTCAAACTGTCAAGGCCCAGGGCCTCTCTTCAGAGTTCACTATAGAAAACTTGTGGATGACTCAGTTAGTATCAGTCCTCCGGAGTATTTTTCCTACTCTTGCAGACATTGTGGCCACAGACAACAATTGAAGGTGAGTCTTCAGTTTATCATCCAACATTTTTATCTCAAGTGTCTGTATTTTCTTTCATTCATGCTGCAACTAAAACAATTGCATTTGCTCATCTTCACAGTTTACTCAACTTCACTCAAGTTTCAAATCAAGCCGCAGCTCTTTTGTAATATAAAAAAAGAAAAAAGAGTTAATTATGTATCTATCTAACTTTGAAATTCTCATTTACTAATAACTAAATTAAATTTGCTCATCTCTCATTATAACTACTGCCTCTGACTTCTTCTGTTTCTGCTGAGAAGAAGCATTTACAAAAATTGATCTCATGATAGATATTTTCATTATGTACCATTTTATATTTATGAATAATTATCTAATTGATGTTAGTTTCCATCAAATTCGAATTTCTCAAAACTCTTCCCTTTACATACGTTCAATGTTGATAAAACCTTTACTGGAGCTTATAGTATACCGTAGTAATTGGAAATAATTGGTAAATCGGGTAAAAAATTGGTACAGTCAGGTTGAGATGTAGCACGTCTATCTATCCTCTACTCGCTGCTGTGATGATGCTTCAAGTAGTACGAATCCTACATTAATTGCTGACAGTTATTCGAACCGCAAGATTCAAACCTTTTTCTGGTATTTAAAAAGTTTTATTTTTCAAGAGCTCATAAGCTAAAGCTAACAGGATTATTAATCTTAAAAACCAATCTTTGGATAATAATTGTACTTGAAACAGAGATGGCTTCTGGCTTGAGCACTCAGTTGACTCGACGTTGGAATTGAATTGATGAAACCATGTCTACATACTTTCTTTCTAATCGTTTCAAAGTGTATCAAAAAGCCGTTATGAATTAGAGAATTTTTTATTCCTGAAATAAGATAGCTAGCCTACCTCGAATCATTCATATGTAAATCTCTATAATCGCGAAAAGCTCTTCGAATCTCCTGATATTGTGAATAATTGCACAAAATACTTGCTCAAAACGTGACTACGAAGGTTCTCATTAGCATAATAATCCCGAATTATTGTCTGAAGACTCAATATTATTTTAATCAATGGTTTCCAAATTTGCTGCCGAGAGTTAAATTGCCACATAATAATGATTATATCTTACGAGGCAAAAATTGGATTGACATTACGAAGTAGCTGGCCAAATGATGATGATTGACTACGAAATGATGATAAACTCTCTCGTCTGCCTGCTCATGGTTTGACCCTAAATGTTGCTGCCTCAACCTGTTCAACAGGTTAGCGTTGCTCTTCAAATATATGCTATTCTTAGCTCACCTACTTTGTGCAGCACGATCAAATTGGTTAATAATTATTAGAAGAATGTTGTTCTTTTTTGTGAAAAGTTTAGAAGGCCGAAACTGTATTTTGATTGGAAAAATATGCACTTTTTTTTGTTTCTAACCACACCAGTGAAAACCTTTTGGTCTATAGGCAGTGTTGAGATAAGCCCAATATTAGTTTACTGGCGGTAAGAAATGAATCTATTCGGGTACCGTGAAATTGAATATAATCGAAAACACGAAATTTTATTCTAAAAGGCTTATGTTGGGTTGCACCAAACAAGATCAATTTTGATCCAAGATCAGTGCAATGCTAATCAAATGGGATGAGCTGATTCAAAATAGTTGATCCAGGTTTGTGCAACCCAACATTAGAGAGAGGAAGTTGTTAAGAGCACTACTGTCAATCAAGTTAGAAGAGATAGATGGCTATAAAAAACTGAAAACTGAGAAATAAATAGTATAATAGATGCTTTTTTAGGGTGATGCCCACATGAGCTCTAGGCTTGTGCGTGGGTAATGAGAGTGGTGATGATGAGAGATGACGACTGTTTTAGGCAGTCGGGACCGACGGCTTTTCGTCTCCTCCGAAAGACGGGAGTGGCCGTTTCTGTCAAAATCCGTTCCGGCAACTGTATTCGATCTTGGAACCTTTGGATTATCAGACAGGCGCTTATCGCCCTCGGCTACGGACCACTCAAAATAACACTCAATTTTGGTAGATTTATATTCCATTAATCCCTTTTATCATATTGTTTGGAAACTTATTTATTGAATTATCGATTTTTACTCTTTAATATCCTTTTCCATACATAACTAACCAAATTATTGTTCTATGGAAATTCGTTCAAATACGGTAGTGAATTTATAAAAGTTTTACAGAAATACTGTAGGCCTACTAACAGTATACCTAGTGAACCATGAATGCTCAATTAATATTAATATAGTTCAGCACCACAGCGTTTCAATCCCTTTTTTATTCAAACAAGATAATTCAACCAATAATTTCAAACAATTCGTCAACATAGGGTACATTATATTTGGTTTCCTACTATATCCAAATATTGTTTTCCTAATAACAGACTCTTTAAGGTATTTCACGACAGTATCATGAAATTTACACAATATTCAAATTTTCAACTTAATTCTCTTGCTTGGAATGTAAGTCTCTAAAAGTTTTTGATCAATTTTTACCGTTCATGAATCAGTATTCTATTATTCTTGTAAGCGATGATAAGACTTATCATCTTATCATCTCAAGACCCTTCATCATTTCCTAACTTTCTAAGAATCAGTATGCCACTGTTCTTGTAAGCAAGGAGTCGAGAGAGATGAGATATATTATTAAGCTATGTACAATACATTAGGAAAAGGTATTCTTCTGAACAGAATTACAATTAATTGAATTGAATAACATGATAAAAAATGAATAATTTGATAAGGCTTAATAGTATGAAGCATCCTCATTTAAATGTTGGAACTGCTCGAGTTCCAACATCAGATAGTGCTCAACGATCGGTGGTTTGTTGGAAGGTAGTTTGGCAGTCAATTGCTGGGAGGCGCCGAGGTATGTTGAGTTGGCCGGAGCGGAACGTGAGTTTGCATTGGAGGCAGCCAAGTTGAGGCGAATAATTCGGAAGTGCGAATTCGCCCTACAGAGGAATGGGTGGTTGGTTTGTGAATTGTTGCTTCGGGAGCGAAGAGTGCCGGTAGCCGCCTTGAAGAGCGGTGCACAAAATGCTCCTCGCTCTCACCTTGCCAACTATGCGAGTCTGAGTCTTATCTTGCCCAGTTTATGACCGGATCCCCGCGGAATACAACATCTCTGCCCGTACTTCGAACTTCAACAACCAGGCAATCAACTTCAGGCCCATGGCCCGCTGCTCGACTCTCGCAAGTAATTGATTTTATGTGCCACAAAGCCCAAGTCGCATAGTCACAGCAATCGCAAAGTCATTAAACTTCCGTGATTCTTCTCCGGAACCAGGAAGCTGTACAACTTGGTGAGCTATTTATAACTTGCGAGGATGTTAATTGATAGATTTGATCATTTTTATGACGGCAATCAAATCGCTTCTATCGATATTACGTATCATATTGATTAATTAATACTCTGGTTCATTCTGCAACGATCATTACCTCACTCCTATCGATATTCTATTGATTAAGTACATTCTGAAACGTATTTCACCTTTTCAACTTAATTTTCAAATTCTAATGGATTGATCAATAATAGTATTTAACCAACTTTCTCTCTCATTGGTAGAATTTAGTGGTACTTCACCAACTAGCTAGTTATATAGATATCGCAATGAAAACTTACATGGTATAGTAGAGTACATGGTGACACCGTCTTTAAGGTACCCCCCCTAATTTTTGTATGTCAGTTAATTTACCCCTATTTATACTAATAAGAACCCGAATTCATTCTCTATTTCTCTTTCAACTGTAGTTAGAACAGTCAGTTGTGAGAGTTTCACTTTTCCGTTAACCCACGCGTATAACAATATCCATTTATACCCTCTATACAATAAACCTCTTGTGATAACCTCAGATAACCTGAGGTTATCTGCAGTTATTGCTGTTGAAAAATTCT
This sequence comes from Laodelphax striatellus, assembly GCA_017141395.1. Classification (NCBI taxonomy): domain Eukaryota; kingdom Metazoa; phylum Arthropoda; class Insecta; order Hemiptera; family Delphacidae; genus Laodelphax; species Laodelphax striatellus. The sequence goes on along the minus strand of CM029532.1, from coordinate 25,247,310 downwards.
GGCAAAATTCCACGGAAATAAGGATGGGAATATTTTCTCTCTTTTTCATCAAGTTCATAATCGAATAATGTATACAGAACATGAGGATCTTCTTAAATTGTATATTAGAATCTTTGTTGATCATAAGGGCGTTGAAATATCTTCTTCACAATAGCAAATATTCGGATAGTAGACCCATTTTACACTTTTTCTTGTACGAATGTCTGTGTCATTCACTGTATTCCTGATTCAATTCCACCCTCTTTACTCGTCACTTTTCCGGCATTAATCCACATAATTCAATGATAATTGCAAAAAATAAGGCCACAACAGAGTGAAGAAGATCAACCGTTAGGTTGAACCCTGATGGAGGCTTAGCTGTCGCGATTCCGTCTGGGAATGAAAGAAAGAATAGCAGCTGCTACAAAAGCAGGACCAAACACCAAACACGAATGTCATTCGGGAGAAGTGACTGTGCGCATTCCACAGCTGATCTTCTCCTCTATACGTGGGACGGAGCTGTCGGCCGCTAAGGCCTGTTCACGTTGTCCATTTAATGTCCTGCGTCCAAAATTCCAACCAAACAATCTTCTAAAGAGATTTATGGACAAACATTATGTATTTGTCAAGCTTAATGCGCTATGTGTGAAAGTCTTTTTTGAAATTCATTGTACTTAATCTTTGGAAATAAATGTTGGTCTGTCAATTAAAAGATACGTTGTTATTTTTAAATACACACTACTAAGCACTAGAGATTATAAGAGATTTAAAAATTCCTTATCATTGAAAGTAGTAATCATAACGTTCTATCAACCAACTCTGATGTTAAGGATGATTATGACAGTTATGTTATTGAGAAAAATAGTTATAACAGTTCTATCCAACAAAATACGATGTTGATAGCTGACTTTATTCCTTAATTGTTAATTCCTTAAAAAGTCAATATATATTTCCTCTAAATTCTTTGATTTCAAATAAAATACAATAGACTGGATTTTATAGTAATCTCATTGGGATTGGATCGTTTCTATTGTTATTTCCTTGATCTGGAATTCTTTTCATAGGAGAATAAAGATCACCGGAGAAAGAAAAATATTAAATGACATATTGAAAATAGGACAACGAAGATGGGAACCTAGAGCAAAGATTCTTTCTCTATAGTTGAGAACTCTTATATATCAATAAATGAACACTTGAAACCAGTAATCGTTTTTGGAATAGGAATTTAAATAATTATAATTTATTATTATAGCCTACCTTTTAGATTGTAGTATCATCTGCTCAAAGCTTATGAACACTTGAATTGTGAGCATTTGATATGATTTCAATAAAAACACGAAATATAATCATTTGATAACATGTTCTCACCGAAACTGAGAAAAAAACCGTCACTGTGAATTCATACAGCTGATGATTTGTGAACCCCAGTTTCTTTTAATTCGAAGCCGTGATTCATAATTCAAGAATTGGTAATGGATAGCAGGGAGAGATTAGGTATAAAAGGAGAAAGGCCTTGAGCAGGTGCAAGCTGGAGTATCAACTGAATCCAGCTGGCAGACTTCACATTGTGACTGGAAAAGTCGTTCGTCTGGAGAGTCGATAACGCATTCTGCAACAAAGCACCCCGACAGGGCTGACTATTCGAAAAGCCTCGCTTATAAGGAAACTATTGACTGCCCAGCTCTTCATAATGCCACTCGAGTTATAGACCTCAAGGCGGAGACCCCACTACCACTTCATATTTTATACATTTCCGAATAGAATGCCCACGCGAATCCACTAAATGCGAATCGTCCCGACACACACACAATCCTCTAACAAAGAGAGCATTCGTTATGAAGTCGCTGCCTCTCCCCATGCAACCCTCGCCAACAATCATTTATGGCTGCATATCGAAAAAATCTCAAGACGAGACCCTCCTCGCCTATTATAAGATACCGTCTCTTTCACCGGATCACACTAAAATGATGAGGTCTTCTCTCTTTGAACAACAGACACTGTGGGTCCTCCAGACCATCAATTCTCAGCTTGAAGCTCTTGAGTCGAATAAAGAATGCTCTCTGATGTGGAAACCTTGGAAGGTACTTGGAAACACTTTTGCATTTAGCAAGAAGACTATAGATTCTCTATTCTGTAAAGCCTTTTGAGCTTGCCTATAATGTGCAAATGATAGACGTCTTTCTCCGCTTAGTTTTCTAACTCATGTTTTTCCAGCTGCCACTGATGCTTTGTTATTCCACCTGGACAGTGTGCAATGCAATACTATTTTTTGGTCTTCTCATTTTCTTAACTTTAATTCACACGATATTTTCTTCTCGTGCAACTGTAAACACAATCTTTTTCATCTTTATATTTTCATATTGCTCAATGTTTAGTTCGTTCGGTGTGTTATTCCCATATAAATACCTATAGCACATGGAAATTCATCGCATGTTATTTTTGTTTATTTTATTTATTTACTCCTTATAAATATGAAGTATCACTACTCCAAATAATAAATAAATTTTCCTCATGATTTTTTAAACACTACATGGAGTATGAAGTAACACTACATATCATAGATTAGATTCGTACTACAAGACAAGCATCATAAACTTATTATGCTATCATTATTATAGATTTAATTTATAAAATGATGTATGACATGAGCAACTTCAACTTATTACAGTATCGACTAACACCCTAAATAAAATTAGCTTACATCTTCGATTCAAAAATTCAAAATTGAAAATTCAAATATTTTGTTCAGTTTCAGGACTCCTGAAATCTTTTCTAGAAAAAATTTGAAAAATCAATACTTTCCCTGTCCATTTCATATTACAGAGGCTAATCGATTTTCTATATTATATTTCAATATAGAGCATGAGCTGAAGATTATTTTTCAATTTTATATAGGGCACCATAAGTGATAGTCGTAAATCAAACATCTCTGGAAATGTTCGGAGAATCAGTAAGATTTAGTAGTGTGCGATTGGGTAGGAGCAGATCTGTTCAGCAGTCAAGAACTGATCTGGCTGTGGTTTGGCCGAGTCTGGATGAGGTGGAAGGTTCGGGGATGAAGTTGGGATGATCAAGGTGTGAGGAAGAACATAGCCACCTCATTCCACATCCACTACCTCTGTCTAGAACAGAGTTGGCTGGATCCATGGCACTTTCGGCTGCCAAGAGGAGAATCTCTTTTGTCAAACGAAAATATAATGACAGGCAGCCGCGTGAGAATCGATGCCCTTCCACCATTACAGTGTTACCTATTCGTAGCCAGAAATATACGGATTCTTTTCGAGTGCAATGAAAGAGAGAATCGGCAGTAGTAAATCGAGTGGAATGAAGGGCACATGAAACACGATTCAGGAATTGGAAATTGATAGTGCGAGAGTAACAAGCGAGGTTTAGACCAATCACAAGAAAGGAGGAACTGGACTTGGAATACATGAAAAACAATAATTATAAGAAACTCATTTTTGAAAACATGAATGCATAATATAATTAAAAAATGAATATTGTTTAAACTTGTGAACAATTAATTTGAATGGTTTCGAATCTATTTGATGATTTTGTACTGCACAGGATATAGTTCATTTTCTAAGCTCGCTTAAAATGCTTTGTCGAAATAATAAACTGTCATAAGTGAACTGGATTAATCAAATGAGGCTAACTAAACATTTTTCAAACGCCTCTAACAAATAAATTGTCTAATAAATGGAGCTTGTGATTAATTTATCTGGAAATGGAAATTTTAACAGTTTCTGTTCTTTGCTGGGGACGATGCCCACATAAGCTCTAGGCTAGTGCGTGGGTAATGGGAAGGATGGTGATGAGAAATGAATGGACCTTCAGCTTTAGGTGGGTTCCGAACCACCGCGAAGCGATTTTGAAGCTCATGAATTGTATATAGAAGAGCCGATAACCGTTACAATAGAAGTGGTAGGCGCCGTCTTCTATCTAATCTCACCGATCAGATCCGCCTGCTACCACTGGGACAACCGCTTCCCCTATTAATTTTTTATCAGAATAAATGTGGTATAATTATATTCTATCAGTTTTCATTTCATTCTATATTTCTATCAAGATCACGAATTGCACTAATCCCTCTTTCCAATCCAACCGCAGTCTTCCTGAAAGCTTGCTCTGGAGTATTTAGTTGTTCTACCCTTCTTTTGTTGTTCTACCCTTGGTTCTTGGTTGTAGCTCCTCCCAATAACTCATTGCCATCCTTCAAAACGTTTTGGAGAAAACTGCTTGAAAAACTTGGCGTATGTAGATTTTTAATCGTTGTAAGAGAAAAATAATATTGCTTTGAAACTTCCTGCTATCATCTAATTCATTAATCAAGCAATTAAGGACAATCCCAGCAAGAAGGCCACAGCGATCACGATTCAATGAGGAAAATCATGTTTGCATGAATAATTTCAAAGCATAATTATTTAATGATCCGGCGCCAAGCAACCGGATCATTATTTCGAATTTTGTATGATTATTATGAATTTTTCACCATATTACCTTCTTGTTCCATCGTTTTGATGATGCAGTTTGATGCAAATACGTACATCCTACAGAAACTCACTCAGTAATCTTGACCAAGTATGTTGAAATTAAATAGGCTCGATTATTTCAGAAATTTCCACTCCCACATGTTTGGAAACCGGTTTAACGAAGCTGAACATGTTTTGTCCTTAAAACTGAGATAATCGACGAAAGTCAGACTTGGAAAATGCATAAATTCATGAACCGACGAGCAAATGTCAAGAATCCTGCTGGTTTAGTTACTAGGCCTTCGCTAGTAATTATTATTAGTTGCATCCATCCGAGGCAGGTATCTTGTCAACATCACTGTTCTGATAGGTTGTTCTTGTTCAATCCTTCACCGTTATGAGCATTCCAATTATAATATTCTGTACATACTGTTCAGGAACCTGAAGCAGCGTAATGTGGGGAACACATCGTCAGTAATTTCAAGTGATGATCACAATAATTTCATTAATTACTGCATACATATCAGGTTTGATATGCAAATGAATGTAGAGAGTTTTCCCACTAGTTCATGTTACTCGTTTGAAGAGAATTGTGGTAGTAATTTCATCGTTTATATTCAAGAAAGTTTCCATGATGAAAAATTGCAGAGCAGCTTCGGCGTTTCAATTTTATGGGATTCTGGGACTTGATGATTGATTGCAAGAACAATTTTGCACAGATATGAAGAGTAAACTAATTCAGTTCATGACCGATTTCAGTCCTACTGGAGAAATCACATCCACTCTCCATATCACTTTAATTTCTGAATGAGCACTGCACGTTGAATTTTTAAAATTTATCATCATACTCAATTTAGTTAAATTGAGCTAGTCCAACTTGATAAAAGCAGGTATGAAAAATGCTCAACAATCTCATGGATCTTTACGGGTAAATCGTTAATTTTGAATCATTAGAAGTGTGCTCTTATCCTTTCTATCCGTAAAAGTTTTGAATATCTTTTCTTACTAAATTTTTAAAGATACTTGTTTCATCAATAGAAAGAAGAATTAACACTACGCAAGAATAACTACATATTCCATTTTAAAAAGTTTGAGAAGAGGCATTAAACCTTCGTTTATTTCATGGAAAAGTGAGACTGTTGATAGAAAAACAAGTTTTACTTGAGAGCTTCTTGCTGAAGGAATGAGGGCGTTCATTGGTGACGATGACCATGATGATGATTATCGCGGGGATAATTGATGCTGTCTAAAACAAAAAATGCAGCTGCCGAGTGCAATAAACCAGACACACCGGATCTGAGATTCAGGGCATTGCAGTTGCCAGATATGGAGATAAGGAGTGAAGCTTCTACGTTGCAAGTAGCTGGAAATAACTCTCAATTCCAAGCTCAAGTAAAAATTGTGTGCTTCAATGATTAAAGAACACTTTATGTGGACCAAGAAACTCTCCAATCAATATAATACTTAATAGTATGGAAGAAAAATGGAGAAAGAGATAATTATGCCAATATTCTGGAAAACTGGGTGGGTAGATTAAGCATACAATTTGGAAAAATTTCCTCGAAATGAACTGCTCGGGAAAAGAAGCTTTTCTTGTAATAAACTCTCAGTTGGGGTTTTCTGGCATTTTACCTTGAACATCGAAATTGAAATCGGATTATTTTTATAAAAAGAATAAAATGCATAGAATGTCGCGAACATGCTTGGTGTAGTAAAAATACCTTCCGTAATTGAAAATAATTCCTTTACATTATATTTTTTGTCTACTGAGTGCTGAAGAGTCATAAACTAAGGGCCGGTTCATGAGCTGGGGATTTAGCTAAGTCCTAGACTAAAACGGGTGGCCACCGTAGCATCGACAAACGTTAGCCTCGAAACTATGTACCAAGGGCTCTCTACGCTTCTTTCCCACTATTGAGACAAACGTTTGTCGATGCTGCAATAGCCACCCGTTTTAGTCTAGGACTTGGCTAAATCCCGAGCTCATGAACCGGTCCTTAAAGTTAATCATTCATTTGCCTATGCGTTTTTTTTTTCAAATAATTGATGAACTCAATATTCCAAAATTGTAATGATGCTCTGCTTGTCAATTTTTTGAAAGATTTTTCCAACTTCAAATTTATCCACTCTCACGAATGTGATGAGGGTCAGTAAGTAGATTGTTGTTAGGTGGTAGTAATTGGTGATGAGTTTGTGCAGCAGGGTGCAAGGTTGGGTCCAAGTCGAAGTTACTATTTCTCGATTAAAATCTCTCCACTTTTAAGATTTAAACTTTAGACTCAACTCCATTGTAGAGATGTAACTACTAAATTCCATCAATTTACAAATTCGATAAAATTACAAACGCCGAATCTAGGAAATCACCCCTTGATGCAACAAGAATCTGGAGAATTGAAAAGAAATACAGATCTCAATAAAACTTGAAATACCGAACATAGAAAAATCACCTCTTCGAAATCTCGTAACAACTTGAAGAGTTGGAAATGAAAAATTCTGTGAAGTCGAGTTTCCCCTTTGACTCACTCCATCAAGGTGCACGATTTATGAGATGGTCAGCACTGATTCTATGTTGATGCTCTGCTCTGCGACCAAGTCTCGCCCCGCGGAGGAGAAACAAATGCAGCACGCGTCATATCAGCCCGAACTGGTCCGGTGTGTGGAATTAATCTGCCCCAGCCTTATCTGGAATGTCATCAGTAAACGCGAAATAGTGGCGTGTTGGAGTAGGAACGCCGGAACAAGGGAACCATCATACCCACACCTCCAAACACACCCACACACATTTGTAACCGTCGAACAACCATGAACGTCTTGTGTTATTACTGTTGGACCGGCATTCGAATCGTCGTACACATCGAAATAGCGTCACACGAAAGGAATTTCACGTTTCGAAATCTCTCTTTTCAGACCAGTTTGGTCGTGCTTTTTACCTAGCTTAAGATATGCTAGCAGATAAACTGGGAATAGTATGTAATTGTGAAGGTAAGCTAAGTTGATTGATTATGTACTCCTAGATGTGAGTTCATTGTTATTTGTTGAGTTCATTGTAATTCGTGTACAATCTTCGGAATTACTTTTTTATAAATTTTCTAAAAGGAAGTGTTCCATCCCGTGGCGAAGCGTGGTATACCAAATAAGTATACCACGCTTCGCCACTAGTTCCATCATATTTCTTGAAGCTATTACCACAGACAACAAGTATAGTTAGTCTATGCTATCACTTATAACGAGATCTATAATAAATCCTACACTTCTACATATTTTCCAATGAGAAGAGAAGAGATGTTTTTGAAGCTATACTAATAACGAAATCTGTGATAGATTTTATAGCCTATATTCATATTATCCAAAGAGAAGCTCTCGATGTGATCCAAATCATTAGCCTAATAAATCACTTTCTGTCATCAAATTGAGAAGGAAATAGAGAGTATGCAAAATGATTTGTTTTGTTATATTCAAGTCGAGTTTTAATGAATTCTGAACCAGTCCATCAAGAAACATAGAATATTTCAATCATTTTTAATAACATGAGAAACATTTCTAGTTGTAGGTAATACAGTATTGCAATAGCAATGTTTGTGATAGCTTTTAATAAATATGTCAATTCCATCGCTGATCTTCGATAGATTGGGGTATCCTCTTGAATTCAATCTCTAAAGCATTGTATTCATTTTTGGCAATGAAGCAATACAAATGAAAAACAATTGTCGAGTGATTTTCAAATATCAAAGAGTTGTCTTATTTTATGAAGAATTCATAATTAGACATAAGTCATCAAAATAATTTTACCACGTGTGCATTTGGTGATTCTGATGTGGTATTGAGGCAATATATTATTTGTAATAAGCATGAGTGCTTCGGTAGGAAATTGGTAATGAGTTTGTGCAGTAGGGTACGAGGGTTGGGTCCAAGCCGAAGTTACTCGATTAATATCGAATCTAGATTTATATACACTGGTCTGAGATGGTACCGTGCGGTGCGGTACAAGACAGTCCGGCCCGGGACCGAAAGGGGTGACATTATTAATGGAGTGCGTGGACCGGAAGTAGCCGCAATGGCCTTAGCCATCCCGCCCGGCAGAATGAAGGAATTATAACTTATTAAGGTTTCCATTCACGGGAGGAAGCCTGAGGTCAACAGTCGTGGGTCTGGTCCCTGGCTTCCTCCCGAATTTACACTCGGCTTCATCCTCTGTGCAAGGCAGACACAAACTTTGTTAAATAGCCAGGTGTGTTGGGTTTGTAGGAGCCCGACATCCCTGACTGTCAAATTGCTATTGCTTTGCGCTAAATCAGCGTAGGACAATATTTCACTACTGGAAACGTGAAATTTGTCTTGTTTCAAATATAACATTGCACAAAATTCTCGTTGCTTGAATTGTTAAAAGTTGGTTCCTCCCATAACAATACCAAATAGATCTGAAGATTTAATTGTATGGAGTATACATTTTCGCCAGAGAAATGTGTCTTATTCTTCCACCATTTGCTCTAGAATGCCTAGAGTGTTTAAACATTGTTCATCGCATATCGTTATCACTCTCCCCCGAAAGACGTTACATGAACAGATTTCAATGAAACTGTTGAAATTGTTCACAGTCACTGTAAAAATACGACTGATGAACTTAAATTTAAATATTGTTGCTGTTACAAATGTCGCATTATACACAAATAATTCAAAATATCTTCAATTCCAAATTTTCAATTTTCTCTCTGCTATTGCATTATGTTTTGATACTATTTTCTCAAATGTTCTCGTATTCATTCCTGTCAATAATGTTTATTCAAATTACTTTTACTCTTTCATGTACTTGATCATTCTTTGGATTCTTAAGAATCAAAGTAAATACATTCATACCGATTTAAACATCAATATATCGATATGTCACTCTCCCATATTCATACAAGTAGCGCTTATTAAAGCAGATAGGAATAGTTGGAATAATTACAATTCAAGAGCTTTCCCCCTATTGAATCCCACTTTATATTGTAGCTGTATGAGACTTTCAGGTCACCATTAGAAGTACAATCTTCCTTGAGGGAAATCTGCACTGAATCTAAAGTGGATAGGGATATGGGAAGCACGTATGGAGAACTCCACAGCCCATGCTGTACTCTCTTGCATATATTGTCTCGATGCAATCCTATTGAAATGCAATTTTCGCATCATCACTTCGTTGACACTCTAGTCTGGAAAAGGAGGAGGTGATAAGACGCAGACAGATTTCATCAACTTGCTAAAATGCATGTTATCAGCTGCACATGGATTCTTGACGGCAGGGAGAAGCGTCTCAAAGCGAGATGCGAAGTGGATGACTGAGTTTGAGCGTCAGTGAACAAGAATAGCCTGTTTGTAGCCACCTTATCGAAAGTGCACTGCATTTTTTATCGCGCTGCTCGACAGAATAAGTGGCGTTGGCAGGCCTGACAAAAGGCGACGAAATAAGCAAAGGAGAAGAAAAGCTCTTGTCATTCGTCTGCGGAGTGCATTATGAAATTTCGCTGCAAAAATGAAAACATCGACGAGGGAGTGAGCGCGAAAAAGCGGCTGGCTAAGTAAACATCAAGTGCGTTGCTGGAGAGGCGGCGTGGCTTCATTTCGTATCCACTTCGCAATTTCAAGTACAAAATGAATTTTAAAAAGTCTACCACGTTCGATTTCAGTGCATATTACTCATATCTTGAAATAGTGGCCTAGTTTCCTTTATTGAATGAGTCACAATGCATCAAACGAATTTTTCTAAAGGATTTTCAAATTTTTAATCTTTTAAATTATCCAAACATTTTCATTCTCAACCATTCATTTTTTTCCATTTTCTATATCATGTATTGAAAAAATTTGCACATTTTTCATTCACTTTTAGAATGAGAATCTCCTTGTAGGTCTGAAGCTATAATTCCTGTAGTTTAGATAGCTTGCGAATATGTTAGAATGATGAAATTCCTTCCAATGATGTAATTCATAAGAACTGTAATTTGGAACTTCATTCTTTAGTAATTTAGTCTATTATATTCTCACGTTTTTCCCCAAATAATTACACCTCCCCTAAAAGATTAAATCTTTTGCTGTACAAGGATAGTGGAGGTATCGAAATGCTTTGCTTGGAGAATATTCTGTTTCATATAAATACAGAAGTCCTTAAAATAGAATAATTTCAGAAGTCCTTGAAATAGAAATTCATAAGTCCTTAAAATAGAAATCCATAAGTCCTTAAAAACAGAAAAAAAGCTGGCACTCACTTTACAGCAATAGCACGGCGTTCTATGCAATGAGCTTGAACATTCATTGAGGTATCACTTTTTTCTGTTTCGCAGGACTTCTTAAATTTATGAAACGAGTCCAAGGTGCTCCAATTTGTAAAAATATGTAACAAAAGAGTGTAGCAGGATGAAGTTGTCTAGTTTGGAATGTAGTCTCTTGTTTGTGTTTAGAGTTAAGCAACCTGCGCACGTCATTCCTCTTTTTTTTCTGGAGATTTCCTGGTCTTCTGCCCTTTTATAGAGTTAATTATTTATTCAAGTGGAATTCCACTAGTCTAGGCTGCAAAGTCGATATTGCTTCTTTCCTGTACTTCATCCCCAAAACCAGGTGCACGAGCGATTCCATTCCACCAAATTTGGTCTAATACGTCTTGGACAGTTGTGTGAATGGTCTGGCAATGTCCTTAATTAGCACATAATAGAACATTACGAGCAATGTTTGCCTCAATGGATGAGACAGTCAGTGAATTCATCAAGAATTCTCCTCAACATAAGTTGTCTGAAACATACACGAGTTTCAATGTCCTGTCTGTCTGTAGGCCTCTTCCTGAGTTTGTTCCCAGCTTGAACGTTCGCGTTCTCAGGATGCTCAACTGGTTCACATCCTGTCGGGAACGAGTTGTGTGTATCAATGGAGTATTGTATTGAGAAATAAAGCAAGCGCTTTTTTCGCTGTTTGACTTGTTGTTTCAGACAGGGATAAGTTACTACTGTATCTTGTTAATTGCGAATAAGGATCAAGAAGCAGTGAGTTGTGTCTCGGAGTAGAGTTATTTTATTTTCTCGGTTTGTGCTCAGTACTAACGAGAATCTTCTGACAAGGAGCATTGACTTTTTTTAAAGAAGGGCAGGGTTAGCCAGTTGAGACATCTTGTATCAGGAAAAACATTCATGAGATTGGATTTTTCTTCTATACACGATTCTGTGAGTAATAAGTAAAGAGTGGATGCACGAGAACATTTGGAGGGAGAAATAATTGTAAGGTTAATGTAGAGTATATATACATCTACCTCGAGATACGGAAGTCACCTAAACAAGACGTATAACTCACCTAAAACAAGACGACTGCCACGTTTTCCGTACCGTGTTACAAACGGTCTGAACTACTCTTGAAAATCTCTCTACAATCAGAGGCATACGAGAACTATTTTCAGAAATAATGCTTTTTAGAACTATTCAGAAGAAAATCACTGCCTTTTTCAATCTCATTCAGATTAGGATAGCTGATGTACGTGCGTAATTTCCAGCTAAGAATGGAATTTTTCTGTTGTAGAATCAAATTAGTAAAGCTACTGATATTATAGAGTGATAAAGCCATTAGTGAAACCCGCAATATAACCCACAACATACAAAACATGGCGTGTGTAGACTCAATAAATTATTATCCTTGCTACAAAATTGTTCTTGAGCGTGCTAGATCAAAGGGTAGCAAATTCTACCCTTTAGAAAAAAGATTTTGCTTTGATAGCTTCATAATATATAAGTAACTCTTGTTCTTAGTTTGTTGCACGGTGATATCAATTTAGCTCTTTTGAAATATTCTATGTGTTGAATAAATCAAGCTTTAAAAGACTCTGACATGAATAAGTCACATCCATAAACTCATGAAATAATAAACGGTTTTTGTTGGCACCTCCAAGTAGTTCACCTGTTCAAGATAAGACTTTTTTGAAAGCTCTGTTAATGTGTAAGGGAAATTAGAATCATCCCCATGAACTTCGATCATTTAGAGATAAAATTGTATTAACTACTAGCTTTAGAATTCAAATGGAACCAGTGGTTCATCAAATATAAATCTTAACGATAAATAATATTGCTGATTCAGAATTTGAGAATTAATAATTTAATGAATAAGATGAAACTATTCAAATATTACACGATTATTACAATTTTGAGAATATTTTAAAAATTTTATCAAGATGAGATCGGAGATTATTCAGATCAATATTATCCAGAATTGTTCCTTTGAAGAAATTCCCAGTTGTCATTACGACTGTTTCGAGTTCAGCCTATTGATACACAGTTTACCCAGCTAATTCAAACTGAGTTCAATACGTAAAAATGAAACTAAGAATGAATAAATTCAAGTGTTTTACTCTGTGGGGAGTGTTCCTTCCGGCTGTTCTCTCATTGTTAGTTGGACGTCTTGACGTGAAAAGGATTTCCGAGATTACTGAACGGTGAAAAGCAATACGGGCACAGTGCTATTATGTGGAACATCGATTTATGTAGCTAGTTATTATTACCCATTTGTCATACTTGTATCCGACTTTGTTAACCAAGAGTACAACCGAGTAGAACCGTCGTCATTGTGCACCACAGGCTGTGACCAGCTTGTTCATGGCTATTAGATGCGCTGTACTGGATATTCCATACTTATATTCCACGGCCTCCGCAATAACATCACAGTTTGGGATGAGAAGGAATGCTTTCTTTGTTATGACGCTCTATTTGGACAGTACTAAGAAATTTCCATGGAAAGTCTGTTGGAGTAAAAAAGTTCGGTTCAGTGTATTCGATTTAGTGAACCTATATTAATGGATATTTGAGATTTTCTCCAGAATGATTCATATTTTATGAATAGAGGAAAATTATCACCATAAACTATTATTCTCACCTGATTTTCTAATTGTGTGAGTTTCTAATTATCTAATAAATTTAATGCTTGTTTCAGGTAATCATCGCACATTGATTTGCTTCAGGAAAATGATACTCATTGTAAGTTGATAAAGTATACAAATACGTTATATTTGAACAATAATGATCAATAATTTGTAATTGGGTCTTCCTCATCAGAAAACATAAGCCTTATAATATTAGAATAATGTATTATCTGGTCCATACTAATAAGAGCCTGAAATAGAGATGCTGGGAAGTTCATCTATCACTCGCCATACTTTATACGAGATACATAGATACATACTCGTAGATACATTAGATACCTGCATGCGTTTGCAGTTCATAGCTTAGGAATAAAAACAATAGGAATAGATGTTTCACTATTGATTATATATTACTTGTTATATATATATCATATATTATTGATTATGATGGACTCAATTTTTCATTTGGTTCCTTTATTTTTATTATTAGTTTTCTACAGTAGAAACTAGTGCTTCCTCATGAAAATTCGATACCTCCAGTATTCTTTTATCGTCAGAACGATTGGATTCGTTTCTGAAAGGAGCTGGCACCTCTAGTGAAATACGTAATGATGAGGGAAAGGACGTCCTTAGCTGCTAAATATTGTGTTGTACCCTTCTTATACAAGGAAAAGATTACAGACCTCTCAAAATAATGACTCTTGGAATGGGAGATCAAATCTTGATTTCGTTGTTGCTGAATTTAAAGAGATGAAATAGACCAAGAAGAGAATGCTTGCTTAAAGCAAGCAATAATAATCCGATCTCTTCAACTCTCTCAACCGGTGCTAAGTTACTGATACTCTCACATTTACAACTCTCTCTCCTTTCTAATGAACATAATGATCTCGATATCTTAATAATGCGACGCCCATCATCCATGGCGTGTATAATTTGAATACAGTATCTCAATATCATGTCGATAGTTTGCAATCTGCTATTAGAAATATTTATATCAGCAGGAAGAATAATTGAAAATAACATATCAGTATGAAAATATGAATATAATTATCAAAATTAATATATTTTGTAGCTTTATTGAATACTTTTGGAAAAATAATGCTCATGCTTAATAGTTCGATTTTTTTTAGAAATTTGAAAAAAAATTCAATTGTGTAGGGATATCCACTATAATAATTGATTGCTTCTAAAAAATATTATAATATTACATATTTTCATCAATTTTTGCATTTTTTGTGTACAATATGAGATGAACAAAATCTTTCTCTTTCTTTCTTTCCCTTTTCATTTTTCATTTTCTTATTTCAATGAATTAGAATGTTTTGATTTCTCTTTGAAAAATATTGAGAATAGATTACAAGTAATTATACCGTATAATAATTATTGATATTAATTATTATATTTTCGATGCTTATAAAATGAGCTTTCAACTCACTCTTGTTGACTAGATTCAATTATACAGTTATCTATTAAATTATAATTAAAATAATGTATTAAAATATGAATATAATTATCGAATATTTGTGATCATATTATTAAATTATTCAAGTATTATAATATTCCACTAAGTTGAATTTATTTTCGTTAAAAACAAAATGTATTGGATAAATAATAATTTGTGGGACAGCAAATGCATTGTCAGCTGCATTGACAAGTTGTAGGCCTAGTCAGTGCAGACAGTCATTGAAGCTGTCAGCATCCACCTGTCTTGACCGTCTACTTATCTTTATCCTGGTCATTTTCGCTTCCCATCTCAGTTTGCCGTAATTGAATAAATGGCGTCCTCCACGGTCGATTAAATATCGCAATGGAAGGCACATTGACACCACTTTATTTCTTCACTAAGCTTTTTGTCGTCTGTGAGATCCGCGAAGTCCAATGACCTTACAAGAGTCGAGTCAAGTGCTTCTACACACAAACCCGACAAGGATTTAATTGTGAGTCATTCTTGGATTTTTCACTGTATTTTGTTTCCTTAGCAAGGATGACGCATAAGTTGATAGTTTCAATTTTTTTTTCAAATTTCGTCCTTGAATTCCAGAATATTCATTAATACTTTTGACACCTCGACTTTATGTTCATCTATTTAGATACTCAGGTACAGAGTAGCCTACCGGAGTTATTTATCATTTATAAGTAACGATAGAATATTCAAAAAAGGAGATTCTAAACTATTTATAATACAAAAAGTAAATAGCTTGATATGACACTGTAGGTCCTACTCTACATAATGAATCTAGATAAAATTTGTTGAACAAATGTTGAATTTGGAAATCTGAATTGAAATTATGTTGAAATTGTCAATTTGACATTTATCTTTAACAACAATATTTTTAAAAAGTGGATCTAGGTTTAGCTGGCATCCATCCAGTAAAATTTGATATTGAGAGGATTATTTGATGATTTCTAGAATTTTTTGCATCACTCATTCACGTATTCTAAACACAACATAGGCTTTTTTGAAACATAAATCCAGATATCAACTCTGCTTTCTCAACGTTTTATTTTGCTTAGTGGGTCATAAGAGACTAGAATCAGACTTATGGAATACTCTGTGAATTATTGAATAGCCAGGTATTACTAAAATCCCTGAATGAAATCCCGGTTGTGACACGTAAAAAAATCGTGTTTACAGTATTTGAGTGATCAGTGGTTGAACCTCTCACTATTTGTGCCAAGGCTTTCACGCCTCTTTCCTGGCAATTCAATGGCATTCTTCCAGAATGTCTCGACCCTCACAAGAACTGCTAACTTTCCGAACATTAACGGCTCACTTCAATATAGGCTTAGAGCGTGAGAGGTTACTAGCTCAACGCCATGTAAGCGCTTTTAAGAAACGTTACACTGCTGCTCTAAGTCCAATTATTGTTGGGTTGTGTGAGAGTTTCGTGCTTTTTCGAGGGGAAAAGTGGAAAACAGCCGAGAAAGTGCATTGTGTGTGAGTGTCCGAAGAAAAACTGGCTGGAATGACGACGGTAGGGTAAGGTGAGATTTAAAGAGCACGGGGCTTTGGGTAGTAGCATTGCGAGTGTAGAGCCCACAAAAACGTTAATGAGAAAGCAACGGCTGGACCTTCATTAGCTAGCACTCAACTTGAACTTGAATTTATCGGGTTTTTTTTTTTTGAGTTTTGGGCTTTTCCCTCAACACAGATTGTATTCAAATCACTAATGAAGGTTTGAAGGGAGATTTCCTGACTATATTGGGAGAAATTCGTGAAATATTTTCAAACATTTGAAATTCAGTTCTGAACATGATTGTATATGAATTTTTGTAACTATCACTAATTAATGTTTGAAAGAGGATTAGTGACAATATTGGCAGAAAATTGAAAATTACGAATTTTTCAACACGTAAACTCAAATCCTAAGCATCTGAGTGACAAAGAATTTATGTTTGAAGGGAAATTTTGTGACAAGGATGTGGTACAGTGTTTTTAAACTTGTAGAATTTATGTAACCGCAAAGAATGAATTGAGCAAATGAAAAGAGCTATTGCTCTCTCATGTCTATAAAGTTTGAGAATATTATTTGTCACCAGAGTACTGTATACAGATTCGCATTGGAGCCACTGGTGGCTCGTGAGGTGGAGTGCCCGTATCTTATACATACTGTACAACACTTCACCTATTTCGTCGGCACGAGCCGCCAGGGGTTGGAGCTTCGTAATTTTGCAATAAATAGCACTTATTCATGTGTGGTGATGTTGCCAATTTGTATTCGAAAACACTATTATTTTCTGCTCTTGTACTCAAAATTCTGAAATGGAAAATTTCCAATCCCGAATGTTGTTTTTATCAACTTGTATCACAGATGGTGAAATTGATTTGGAATCTTCGTATTTCATCATGAATCTCTACTGAATTTCAATGAGCACAACACTTTCACTACTTGCTAGTGGCTATGAATAGAGGTCATCACTGTTTTGAGGCAGCAAATCACTTGATTGCAGTGTTACGTAAATATAATCATACAAGTTTGATAAGGCTGCATGATCATTACGAACGGTAACGTACTTTGCGTAGCGAATGAAATCTTGAAAATAATATTAGCAATGCAAATGATGAGGATATATTATTATCTTGTCCACAATCCTCAACACAAATCAACCTCCCAGAACCACTGGGTAGCCTAAACAGAATTTTATTACTCCAGCTCATTATGGGAATAATCACGTGATAACTCTCATTAACCTCAGGTCATTAAATGGTTAATGCAATTTGCAAATATAAGTATCTATACACAGAACGAGATGTCTCATAAAAAGTTGTTTTCTCCAATAGAAAGTGAGGATAATGTTAATTATAATCTACACAGGAGCTGGAATTTTTTTCAAAGTATACTTAGTTCTAAGAGAGATTAGAAAGATCAGAATCGATCCTGTAATTTGCCTGCGTAGTGGTCTGTCTGTACATTCTAATGATGAACGTTTTGGTTGGCGTGCAGCTTTTCTTGCTTCTGGATTGATGAGAATAAGCCTTTCGCAGATAATGATGTTAAGGCGGAAACGCCTTTGTTAAAAATTCAGGAAGATCGTTTTTCAGCAATTTGGTTGACATCAAAGGATTTTTTGCCATATCTTAGATTACAGCCATAGACGGTCTCCAAGCTAGCATGTAATTCGCTGAATTCAGAGCGGCAGCCCTTTTCAACGTTGCTTTCTTTAGAATTTCCAATGCTAACCTTCCCTGGCTTCGCTTCACTGAAAATTTTATTCCAACTTTGAAAAGGCCAAACTTCAATATTCATAACCAATTACAGCCTTCTCGTATTGTGGTACAGGATTCAATGTAACTCAAACTTTCAATTAGTGTGGAGAGTTGAATGGTTACCTTCACTCATTCTTTGTTTAGCCGACCCTTTATTTAGCTTTAAATGTGCAATGAATTTATTTCTAGGAAGAATCAAAATTGTCAAAATGATTTTGCAGTAAGTAGTTTTTTTTCTATCATTTCCCCAAGATAAAGATTATATTATTATGATCTTGTTCAAGTGTTTCTTCGAACTTAATAGACAGAGTCTCTTCAGAGATGTATTGTTCAAAGCTAATTTTCCTTTTGTAATATCAATTAAAAACTTAATTCTTATTTTTCCAATTCCATTGCTATGTGCTCTTCCTGTTTCAAATGCTACTTTTGGGTATTGACTACTTGTGGTAATGAAACATTATTCTTAGCACAATTTGAGAATGTAGCCTAATGTGCTTGTATTGTGTTGTTCTCCAATCAAATGGAGAATTCAATGTGAGAAAATATTTTTATTTTAGTTCATTGAATGAATTTTTCTATTAATTATTAATGGTTTTTTTTCAAAGAGTGATGTGGTTTTTGTTTTGAAAGAATCTTCTCTCTAAAATATTTTTTGTCTATTTACACTTTATTCAATTTTATGTTCACATGTTCTATCACAAAAATAAAAAACGTTTTTGATATTTTTTTTATAAACATAATCAAATCATTTGTGAATTTACAAGAGTTATTTTCAATATTGTTTTGAATAATAACTCTCACAAAATTAATGAATTAGTTAACACTTACTTGTAGAACCAGAAACCCATCCCGAATGATTATTTTACCTCAAAAATAATTCCTCAACCTTCCTTTCTATTCCTTCAACCTTCAAAAATGTTTCTAATTTCATGATAATTCCAAAGTATTATTTTTTTTAGCCGTATCAAATGTGGAGAAATCGGAACGATTTTCATTAATCCCACTTTTTAGTTTCAACTGGATTAAAATACAGTATGAGATTCTTCTCTCAAGAATGTGAAAGAATCGTCCTTGTTGATCTTTCAGGCTGCGTTTGAACATAAACTTGAAGATGAGCTAAGAGTGAATAACCGGAATAAGCCTTTAAAAGCTCTTAGAGCGAATTAGTTGTAATCCGACCAAACGGTAGCCCGTTTCAAACAAGCTAACGATCTCTAAAGTGCGGTTGAGAGGAGAAAAAAGTGTGGAAGAGTTATGCTGTTGGGTTTTGGGCTGTGGTGCCGTTTTGTCAGGCGATTGATGAGTGCAGGTTATCTGTTGGGGAATGATGAGATCTTGATCTGTGTGGGTGAGAGCGAAGCTGAGGGAGGGAGGGAGTTTAGGACAATGTGAGCGATGAAGTCGGTCCGCCCAGATTGTGGTAATTGGTCTGGAAATGGTTCCTATCGGAATGAGATGTCCTGGTGAGCGGTCTGCCTAGTCCAGCTCCAGCTTCGCCGTGCATTCCACGCATTCCTTCTGACCACGAACCCTGTTCACAGGCGGCTCACACCGGAATTCCTTCCTGTGCTCTGCACTGCCAGCTCCCATCCCGTTCAAATCAACCATGGCACAGTTCCGTAAAATACCTTCCCCTCCCTCCTCACCAGTCATCAGTGTACGTGAACGGCATCGCATAGGCTGACACATATTATAGACAATCACAGCCACTTTCATACCATGCAGCTTCTCAATTGGAATTTCGGCATTGTATAGTAATCTAGTCACTGTAGTACAGCTGTAAGGCTTGCAACATACTCGGTTACTTTTATTGGCGTTCCTTAAAAGTTTCCAAATATTATTTGTAAAAATATATCAGTGCAACCAAGAACTTTTCTCAATGCAGTAGAGTCCCACTTATCCGTCATCCCGTATTATCCGGCATAGCCTACTAATCACAAAATCCAAAGAGATCAGAACTTATAGTACAGTATTAGAAGGAGACATCATTTGTTTTGCACTGGTCTGCACCACAATAACTTATTCTGTATTAACTTGTTTTCCAAGTGAAAACAAATTCACACCATGTTCCTTATCACGGGATAGTTTGTTATGTTGGTGAAGTTTAAAAACCCTACTCGGGTCTCTCCACTATTAGAAAGCCATAAGCAAAATAATTAATATTTATACTAACTTAATACAAATTTGTTTGCTGTTTGTAACGTACTCTGGTAATATGACGATATGTGTTCTTACCTCCTGATATATTCATTTCTAGGGCGCCAAGAATATTCGAATAGGAATATCTGATCCCTTTGCTGCTGGTTGCGAGCTTAATTAAAAAAAAAAGTTGATGAATTGCTTATGGTAGGCAGCGGCAGGCACATAACACAGGATATGTAGGGTATCTCAAATAATTATAATGCCAAGGATGGCAAGCATAAGTGATAGGGAATGACGATAATCTTTTCGGTTCCTTACAGACCTTGATTTGTTCGTTTAGACTTAGAGCCTAATATTATGAAAACACCCACATACACAGTCATGAACCTCAGCCGTACGTCTAACAAGCAGCAATACTTTAAGATAGTCTCGAAGTTCTTTGAAAAAGCGTAGTCTCAAAACGTACCTTGGGCTAGCAATCCTCGCAATTGATACCGTCTCTCCTGTATAAAGTTACCTTTCAATTCCAAAATAATATAATGTGTTCTGTATCTTAGATAGATAATGCTATCTGCCAACCGAGACTAGAAAAACATAAGCTCTGCTTACTTTATTCCTTATTCCTTCATTCCTATAAGCTTCATTCCGTATCTAACAACAGCGCAAAATTTCTCAGCTGCCTAATTTTCTGCCCGCTCATTTAGTTTATTTTTACTAAGAGATAGTCAGTTTTATATTGTGAGAAATCTGAATGAAAGTCAACATTATTATTGTTGTTACGAATTTATAGTAACCACCCTCTCTTGAAGTTCCACTGACAAACTGGCATTATTCGGTATTATAAGGGTGGATTTGAGTTGACATCTCGTATTAAACTTTTTATGTTTGCCCTTTCCATGGCATTTAAAAGGCTATTCCACTATCATCTTCATTGTAGCAGAGAAGAGGCTTTCAGGTCTTTCTTGATCCTTTGTGGTCATTTCCTTCAGGAAGACTGATCCATGTCTGGTTGTAAGTCTGGACTTTTTAGCGCACGTACTTAGCTTATCAGTGACCGGAATAAGGCGTTGATAGGCCGCGTTATGGCGTCTGTTGACAGGAAACTGTTGAGTTATAGCGTTTGTGGGGGCGCCGTTAAATCGGAGCAGCATCGTTCAGCTAAAGCAGTATAAAACGCACTAAAAGCACACTGCGCCTCCCTTTACGGGCTACTAAAGACAATTGTAGAGCGGGCAAAACGCCATCAAAATGGCGAGGTAAATGCATGACAATTTTCTTGCGAATGACAGGTTGTTGTTGCTCGGAGTAGTCATTCGCTCTGTAGATTGTCTAGATAACTAGAGTAGTTACAGTAGCCCAGGCTCTGTTCTCGCGAAGGCGGAGTACTTATCTGCATCATTCAGAACTAGAACAGTTTCATTCACTGCTCGTATCTCATTTTCTCAAGTGTGCTCAACTTGTTTCGACGTACCATACCATTAGGAAAATTGTTTATATCTTGATTCTCACCTATCAAGTCATCTCACCTATCTCACCTATCATCGAATCGGTTTATTATCTCTATAGATAAGATGTTGTATCTGATATAGTTAGTTTTGTGTTGTATCTGTTGTTACCTAATACAATCAATATTTGATGAATTATCTGAGTCAGGATGAACAACCTTTGAATAGGAGAAATCGGTTTTTATTTAGTGAGTAGGTTCATAGTGTGTACGATGCCATCCCATAACGTTCGAGATTATGGGCCGGTTCATGAGCTCGGGATTAAGCCAAGTCCTAGACTAAAACGGGTGGCTACTGTAGCATAGACAAACGTTTGTCTCGACAGGTTAGTGGGTGAGCAGCATAGAGAGCCCTTAGTACATAGCGTCGATGCTAACGTTTGTCGATGCTACGGTGGCCACCCGTTTTAGTCTAGGACTTGGCTAAATCCCGAGCTCATGAACCGGCCCTTAGTGTTTTATGCTAGTGAGTAAATGTAGGCTATTTTACTTATAGTTAGTGAGGAATTCAATATCAGGTACCACAGTAGTCTCTTTCCTCTTGAATACTAGTTTCTAGAGAGTTGGATAAAATTATCTGATGCAGGGAAAAACATCTATTCAAATTGTGTCCCTCATTTTTGCTTTTATGTTTGTGAATGATGGTACCAAACATCACAAAATATCAGCGTTTGAGGTTCATCAAATCCTATTCTAGTTGTTCAGTTCTGAATCAAACAATTAGTGAGGAAAAGAGAATTGGGAGTGTTTTTCTCATCAATTAGGCCTATTGACATTAAAAGGGTTCACTGAACGAAGTACCCAATTTTTTACCAGCCACGGTACAATATTTTCTGTTTCAGTAATTTTTATTTTTTCAAATTTCATTCTGATCAACATGCAGGTCGATGATACCTGTACTAGCTGCAACTAAAAATATTTTTTGTTCAGAATCAATAATATAAGACAAATCTTGTTCCTCCCTTGCACCATACATTCGCGTACAATCCATAAATCCATTAGATGATTGATTTTTGACATTTTGCCTCCCACGAGGATGTTACAGTTGTTTTGGAAACAAGTTATAATTCACACGATGAATATCAATGTCAAATTGAATGAAGAAATGTAGAGAAGTTATGGATTTTCCACGTTTTTACATGAACGTGATAGGTCACTATTTTTCGGGAACCTATCGCTGTGAGCAATTAAATCAATTCAGACAACCTGAACATAACGTCAACATTCATCAACGTTTTTTTATCTAGTGAGAACTGTGTGGGAGAGACTAGAACTAGGAGGGTTTCGAGTGGGGGGCTGTATCAATCACACTTCATGAAAAATGTTTCAATCACGATCACGTTAATATCCATCAGGTCTCAGGCCGGTGAATGGCTAATTGAGAAGATAATTCGTTATGAGACATTCAAAATTTATTGAACCACTTTCTCTTTGAAAGGTTTCAGATTTCGAACAACATAAAAATCTCTCTTTACTACACTAAGCGTTTGTTTTAAATAATTTCAAGTACCAGATAATAAAATAAGAGCTTTCATTAAAAATCATCCGTGAATTGCATTTTTTTATTGAAAATTATGAATACAGTATTATAAATTATAAGAACCTGACAGTTTGGAAATTATATTGTAATTAAATGTCAAGAACCTTATGCTTCATCTTTTTCAATGTATGAAGTAATACAAAATGAATTGAAATGAATTTCATACCATAAATCAAATTTCCAAATCAATAAGTACGAAAGAGTATAGTAGGCTATTTTTTTATCGTATGGCTTTTATTGGTGGGGAGACCCTTACGGGGTTTTTTATAGTAGGCTATAAGATTGAATTTCGAAACTATATAGAACATAATAATAAATAGAGTTTATTATAAACAATAAATCCAAATATATTAATACTATCATCCCCAATAAGTATTTCAATACTGAAATAAATAACACATTGATAACTGTGATGAGATATGGCTTCTCATATGCGGTAACTCACTTTCATCTCGTAATTCATTCACGTGTGAGGTAAAATTGCATTAGCTTCACGAAAGTAGGCCAGATTATATCTACAAATTATTCTTCTGATATTCAGCTTGATGTTAGATATGATGCAATAAGAGATAGCTTATGGGTGTTGGATTGATGACTGGTTAATGTTGGCCCAGTTATGGAGATGCTCTTTCTGCCAAGAGAGCTCGGCGTCATCACCGCTCGTTATTTCAGTGGGTCTTCGGTTAAGTCGATATGCTCGTTAACTTATCATTATATATTCTACCCCGAGAATTCCCATGGAACAACGTACCGTCGACTTCAAATACATCGTTGTTCGTTAGACATCATATAACTACATGCAACACCTCGATTTCAGGGTTGGTTGATCACGAGAAAATCTTTTTTGTTGTCAAAGAAAACCCCAAATTTCGACTTCTGATCCCTGTTTCTAAAGACGAGTTGAGTATTAGAAGCAGTCACTACAGTTTATTTATCTGATTTGTT
This sequence comes from Laodelphax striatellus, assembly GCA_017141395.1. Taxonomy (NCBI): domain Eukaryota; kingdom Metazoa; phylum Arthropoda; class Insecta; order Hemiptera; family Delphacidae; genus Laodelphax; species Laodelphax striatellus. Next base: position 25,223,160 of record CM029532.1, on the reverse strand, counting down.
TTGATCGATTCTATTACTATTGAACAATAGATATGAGAATTGTTTTGATTTTGATTTTGAAACTGTATTTGTATAAAAGACATGCTTCGAAAAATCCTACATATAGGGCCGTATTTATGAACGTTCCTTGAGGGTTCCTATCCGAAAGGGACTCTTGGAAAACGTTTCATGAATGAAATCAGCTGATTTTTCATTTATGAAACGCTTTTCAAGGCGCCCTTTCGGAAAGGAACCCTCAAGGAACGTTCATAAATACGGCCCCAAGTTTTCTTCTAATTATCAGTTTACCTTGCTTAGTAGAGGAAACTCCCTAATATAGAGAAATATATAGCTGTATCTTGCTGAGATGTCGAGTTCCCATACAGTATACATCATATTTCCATACTTTTATGTATTTTATCGCCTTCTCTACTATGATTGAACCAGCTTTAGGATTGAGACCCGCTTGGCCTTAGTGATGAACCACTCTAGGCTGGTCCTAAAGCACTTTAAATCAAAGTATAGTATCGTAATTATTTTGCTTTTTTTCAAGGGAGGAGTACATAATATATAATAAAATAATAAAAAAATAAATAAAGTTATTATTAAATCTCATTCTCATTGATAGATATTCGATTTTCTGCAGAAAAATTATATAGTCAAAATCAATGCTTCAAGTTCATAAATACAGTATTCCTAATCGACGAGAGTTAAGCCATTAAAATCTTTACCTTGGTATTTATTATGCCTCTCCTAATTGAGAATTCCTCGTTGAAAAAACTTCTTGGAATTCTTGAGACAATATTATCTCCTCCAAGAAATTGTAAGTCCGAGATCGCATGAGTATAAAAAATATCCATGTAATGGATGCCTTCTAGTGAAAGAGTTTGAACGGTCTTGTTAATTTCATACATTTAGAACAACTAGAGTAAATTATCGTCCTCAATTTTGCAGAAGATTATTACTATTGATGTTTGTGTTGAATACACCGAAAGCTATTTAAAGCTCTCATTGAGAGCATCCAACTTCATTGAAAAATCATTTATCTAGTCTTCTGCCATTAACCATTTTGCGCAGTCCAATTTCACGGTCAATTATTTTTGTGGTACAAGACAATGGAATGTACTCGGACATAGATGAAGTTGTAATGAAGTCATCATCCCTGGTCTGAAACTCAGTGACTCGGCTTGCATTTAAAGAGATATTTGTACAGAGAAAACTCCCTTTACTCTATTTGCGTTCCTTTGTAGTTTCTCTTCACCAACGTGGAAATAACCTAATGAGTTAATCCAGGTTTTTGTTTGCACAGTCACACAGCACTGCGCTTCAAGGCACTGTATTTGCTTTCTGATACCATCCAGCTTTTACAAGAAACCAGCTCTTGTGACATCGTTATTAGGCTTGCATGTTATTTGACATAGATCCAAAGCAGAACTTTTCCGGACGAGTTATGTTTTATCAACGGGGTACGTTAATCCTAGTATAAAATTCAACTCTTCACGTTCTCCACTTTTTATGCTTCATTTTGGCCCATTAGAAAATTACCGATGAAAAGCAATATCATTTCAACTCATTTTTCAACATTTCTCCTTATCAAAATAATGAGAACTCTAAAATTACCATAGAAAACTCATTAATGCATTGCGTTCTACTTCCACTACTATAAAATGTTATCTTTATGATATGAAATGAATATGATTTCTTCAAATCTTCACATATCCCAACACTCTCCGAAATTCATTCAGAGAGTATAGAAGAAGAAATTATACTATAGACCTATAATTATTATTATTATTAATGTGATTACAATATAGAAGAATTTTAATTTTATTCTCTCTGGTTGATTAACGTCCACTTTTCTAAATTTTACTTACAATCGGTGTAGAATGTATAAGGGTGGTCAAGTACTCTAAATTTCAACAAAATCAATAATTATCAGCTTACAGAACGCACTTTTTAGAGCACTTTTTCATTAGCGGTACTCGTGTAGTTGTGTAACTGAACTGCAATGCTGAAAAGACGGTAAATGAAACAAACGTTCTTTCAAACGGAAAGGATCAAAATTTTCATATGGATTCATCATTGTAATGTTACTGTTCACAACTATTTTATGTTGTTTGAATAAATTGTGCATGGGTCTTCTCCACTTTCATCCCTTCAAACAATTTTTGCTTCTCTTAATCTTATCGTTGATGAGGTCTATTCATATGTATTGTAATAATCTCTTCCGTCTTTTTTCACTTATTGGTTCATTCACATGGGTCATTCTAATAGGTTATAATCCAGTATAAATTGTTCCAATAGAGTGCACGTCTCCCGTACAAAGGCAATCTGCTGTCATTTTATACGGCACTTTGATGGAGTGGCAGTGGTGTCGCGGTCTCCAAGGTGGAATTTCTAACCCTGTGACGCATGCAAAAGCTTCTGCGCTGTTTTTTGCCCCGTCCACACCCTCACACACATGTTAACATGACACACGCACTCGCACGCATGTAGCAGCGAGTGAAGCAGCACTCACTTTATTACCCATAATGCGTGTCGATCAGTCGTCCGACCAAGAGTGCGATATTTCACAGCCGACTTGATTCACGTTCATACTCTACTTTTACGCCATACCAACTCGTCCATTCTCTCGCCTCTTCTCGGGCGTTTTTCCGGTTTACTCTATTTTCCTTTCACTCTAAATTGCTATTTTCTCGCAACATACCAACAATGTGTATTGACCATGTTTACGGACAGTTGTGAATATTCATACAAAATTGATTAGTCATAAGGAATTTCAATGCTTTGATCAATTATTATCAACAGTGAATTATTATTCTGTTTATGTATGATGTTTGTTAGAATTCCTTGTAAAATATGTTCCATTCATTTTCCCCCCACTCTATTACTGTTCTTTTGCAATAGAAGAACGACTGATGAATGAGAATACAAGTGATGGAAAATGTTGAAAAACAGAGAATACCAAAATCATTGAGTTGAAAATCAAAGAAAATTATTCTAATCCTACGAAATGCTTTCCTTACGAAAGTAGAAACACTATTCCAGTACAGCATTGAACGTATTTATGCTCGATTGGTGTCTAAGAATTTTGTTCAATTGAAATAGAAAATAATTGAATCTGATGTTTTAGAAGCTTCAAATACTATGAATTGAATTGATGATGATTGATTAAGAGAGAGAAAAAAAGAATATATTTGGTCTGGTACTACATGTGGGTTGAAGAATCGTTAAAAAATGGGGGATTAATGACTCCTTTATGATCCCATTGAGTAATGGACTAGCCCATTACTTAAAATCGTATTAAGCTTTAATTTACTTCTAGAGGATGTCTCATTACTCCTTTCGAATAACTTCTTTGGTTCAATGATTGCCTAATGATTCTGTTGAATCCTAATGAACTTTTCTACTATTGAACTGATGTAGTTAATTTAGCCATCTTTCTAGTAGAATGTCTCTAGAAAATGTCATTACTGTCTAATTGGGGTTAATTCAATTGTGTTATACTCTATTAATGCTCAAATACTGTAATTCATGATCTGATGTAGGTATCCTTCAAAAGTGCAGTTGCAGATGACAATTTTTCTCATACCAAAAATAGAATAACTTCTCTCCATTGATGAAGCCTAGTGTTTTCATAGAAAAATGAGAACTCTTGACCAAGTCCATTTTGAAGATTTAGGCTATTTTTGATACATTCAAAAATTTCAATTCACGAATCCTTTTTGAAGTCTGACACTATTCTCAACTTTGAGCATTTTACAAACTCCTGAATTTCTCTCTTTGATGATCTTGTATTCTCTTCTTCCATTGGAAAGTTGAAATCGTCAATGAGAATCACAACTTGATATTTCAAGAGTAATTCAAGACAATGCTTCTATTCCTTAGAGCCCTGAAGCGAAAAGTCAAAGTGATACTTCGATTTGATTACGGTCCCAGCCAATCTAGAAATTATTTTATTGTCCACAGTCAGTGATGGTGAAGTACCTCTTGGAGAGGTTTCAATGCAGCAATATCTGAGAACCTCAGCATTCGTTCATTAATGAATCATTTTTCAGTTCTGTGACTCAGAACAAATGATGGAATTCTGGAATACTTCTAAACTCTCTTAAGCAACTCGAAACGAGTTCTAAAACTACTGAATCGCTTTTATTATTAATTTCTCTACAGATGCGACTTCTCAATAGGATTCCAGAATCTGAAAACGACTGAATAATACTATATAATATTAATGCGAAAACTCTCCTTCATCCATTCAAGCATTGTTGTAATAATTATCCAGCAAGTTTTTAAAGGAAATGTGTTTTTTCAACTCCAATTTATCACTTTAATAATGTATTATTTTAGGAAAAATATTAAACAAGCCAATCTCTCCAGTCTATAAAATAGTTTAACTGTACAAAATAAATCTCCATAAACTGTATTCCATTCAAAATTGATGATAACTTTTTGTATGGTGAAAACTCTTATTGGAAGGGCTTACGTTAAAATGTTCTAATCCTGATCAAGAACACTCTCAAGTTTCTTTTGGATCGAAACAAATTTATCATAATCTGAAATAAAATATGTAGCCGCCTTGCCAATTCTTTAATCTAACTTCATCATCAGTTTATTTCATTATTCCAATGTTTGATGTTTGTTTAAAACCCTATAATTTAGACTGTAATATCACTGTATAAAAAATCAACTCAATCTCTAAATTTAAAGAGATCCTTAAAAGTTTTGAATTGAAGCTGAATCCTTGAAGTATTGAGTAAAATAAACTTTGCAAGCATTGCATCAGATGGCATCAGGTTCATTGGTCGAATGGGTATCGTAAATTTGTCACTTTGATGTTTACTGCGAAAAATTCCGATAGGTTTCGTATTTTTATCCTGTCCGATTCACCTGTTTCCAAACTATGCCTTCAACAGGATTGGAGTTTCGTTTCTATGCGGTGAATTAGAGTTCCACATGGGAATAATTAATCCACCAGAGATGGCTTGAATGTCACACATATATCACTCTATCGTTTGATTGAATCTGGGGTTTTTCGTATTCAATTTCCAGTGAGAACTCCCATGAACTATCCGAATGATTACTGTCGAGAAAATCCAACCTAGTTTTTCAAAATCTTGGAGAAATGAATGAGTTGAAAACTGAAAAAAGCTAGATTAATGATAAAAAACGTATAAAATCATTGAATAATGTTCAAATTATAATATCAATCAGAATCTATGGCAAAAGCAAATTTGAAATCCAAATTCTATGTAGGCCTATTATTCTGAGTGCAAGCTTATAAACTTGGAAACTTGTAATTTTTGGCTAAAGATTAGGAGCCTTATGGCTGAGTTCCACGATTCCAGTAAACCTTCAGGTACAGCCTTTCCATATAAATGGGTCGTGGACCATATGTAGGAAGAGAGACAGAATATTCTCCATTTCAAATAAAACCACCTTTTCCAGTATAATTATGACAAAATAATAAATAGCAATTATGATCACGATTATGATTATAATGGATATTGATCATATCAAAGACGATAGGAAACTATTAAGTATTCTAATTGTCTTTGATCATATTGAAGAAAATGTTGGTTGGTATTTAGTTCGAAAAGTTGTTCTGAACTAGGTATACAATCCATTGGACTCGAGCAAAATCAGTCTTCAAGTATCTATTAGTATTGATATTATAGACTATCAATACTATAAAGCCAACATAAAAGTAGTGGAAGAATGCTCACATAAGTTGTTAAAATATTTTCCAAACAAAACTTTTTTCAGGCCAGTCATTGTATTACGATTATGATGGTTCCTTAAAACAGTGATCCTATGGTAGACCTGAATAAGCATAATGGTCACAGAGAGATGATAAATTTCCAAACTTTACTGATCTCAACAAATTTCTGATGAGACTTGAGTGTAGACTCCACTTTGCAGGCTGAAGAAGATCTGTGGTCTAGTGGAGGTTTCCAGTTGATATCGAGCTATTTGGTAGCAGGTGTCCATTTGTAATGAACTCTGAAAGAGACTGAACAAATCAAATCAAGTGGAGACGCAGAGTAAAAGGAGAGGGAATGAACAGCATTAAGCACTTTCCGAGAGACTTTACCTATATTGTTCACTGGATACGGCCATATATCTTCTTTCGAACGTTCCTATTGATTTCATCAGGTCCTTCGGCTCTCTTCTCATCCCATGGAGTTCATTACAGTCTTATATAGACTGGTAAACTTATATAGATTATATAGACTGGATTGTGAGCTTATGGAGTTCAATACAGACAATTGAAGGCTATGGAATGATTGACTCTACAGTTAATCTGTTTATCTGAAACGTTCTATGCAACGTCATTCAAGATATTTTTATAGATATCAAGAATCAATATTATTTTAGGGAATTTATTGGAATTAGTATTGGATGTGCTATTTTATTACTTATTAAAGTAATAGTCGTTATCTTTCTGATGAAATGTATTTTCTTCTCATATAAGACTATAAATAAAAATTTTCAATGAAGATTGGTTGAGTCATCGTTAAATAAAATTTCATGAATAATTCATCTATATTCGGATATTCCTATGATAGAAAGGATTCCTATGGACAGACATGATTGATTCCGATGTAGTATTATTGGCCAGTACACCAACCAAATAACTTTGATGCTTCAATAACATCGATGCTGCAGTTTTTTAAAAGCTTAATCCCAATCTGAGAAAAATGAAGTTAATAATAATATTTGTCAGTGCTGAGTGAATTGAATATTGGCTGAATAGAACAATGAATCAACTAGTATTTTGAATTATTTATATAAAAACATACTGTGATAAAACTGTAACTGCAATGAACATACTGGAGAAATAGATGAGAAACAAAACAATTTTCCATCACTCATGTACTTAACACTCTTCCCCTGATCTCGGAAATGTGATAACTTCGAACTAGAGAAGCCAAAAATATATTGGAGATTAGAGTTGGAACTGAGAAGTGTGCTATAAAATTGAGAATTGTTAAAGAAAAGCGCGCAGACCACTTCAGAGCACGTATCACATATCTGTCCAATTTCATTTTGGGGTGACTATTTCGAAGATAAACAGAGTGGGTGGATCGTAAAGTGGCGAATTTCTCTTTTCTGTGTTTACTGTGAGTGAAGATGAACTGAGAAGGAAAGAATGGTGAGTATATCGGAGATGAAGCCAAGTATTCGAGAGGCGCCAGCTACACCAAAATACCATTGTCAACAAAAGTGTCCCTCTGCCTTGCCACCACCACTTTCTGCAGTTTTCTCAACTTCTCGCATCATATTTTTCCGAAAAATCTTACAGTTTCTATATAATGAAATGAATCGGTTTCTGTAATTGAAATGAATAAAAATGTTCTGTGACCAAACCTTCTCGAATATCAAATCCTTGTTGAAATCATGAGATCTTCAATTGTATATCAAATTCCCTGTCCTCAGTTATAATCGTCATTTTCAAGAGTAGCAAATTCTCTAATGAGGTGAATAGTTCAAGATGAAGTTGGTTGATACAGAGAGATGTGTCAGTGATAACTGAAGATAGCTAATTAATTGTAATGATTACTTTGAATTTTTTTTAAATTTAAATTTCTCAGCAAAGTTATCGTGTTATAAATTAGACCCTAAATTTAGTAAATTAGTGTATTACCTATAGTGCACAGTATTATTTAGCAGTAAGTATAATTATTTCATGTAATTAATTAGCAAAATTCCTTATTATAAGTAGTTGTAAAAAAGTTTAGTCTAGCATTTTTCTGAGAATCAAAGTGACTTTCCTTTGTATGACCGTTTTGAACTCGTCTATCCAAGTTTGATCCAGATTTAGGAAGAATGATGAAGCTATTGCCTTTACTCCGTGATTCCGTTTATCACATCGACTATAGATCACGATCAGGCTCTGGGTGTTCTTCAAAGTTTTATCACGAACAAAGTAATCTTGATAAATGCCAAAAGTTAATTGGAACCTCGTGGGATTCGAACGGACTTTCCCAGCGCATCAACAGATTTGAAAGAACCTGAAAAGATTCTTGTTATCACTGGATACCTATCTTACTTCCATATTCATTTCTTTATATCTTATTGCTCCGACATTTCCTTTGAGATCCTAGTCTCTCTGAAACATCTAATTTCGTTAGTCTCTAAAGAAGCACGATCAATAATCATTTTTATGAATAGCTTTTTCTCCAATCAGAGAATCTTGGCTCTGAAAATCCTCGAATTCAATACCAGTAACTTCCAGTCCATGTTATCTTGATTTCGAGGTATTATGGGAATTTTGAAAATTAGACATTTTTAGAATATGCAGCTCTATTATCGATTGAATTTTAGAGATGGGGAGAAACAAATAATTAATTAGTTGTATATTGTTTTCGAATAATTTTTCAAAACTGTTTACTTTGTGAAAAAAAACTATCCTTTTGCAAGTGATATAGATAAATCTGTTAGTACACTTTGAATTTTGTACTCATTACGAATTTCTTGTTGTAGACTCCATTATTGTGTTTTTTAATTTATAAATATTGCCAATTTTTGGCTTGTTCACTTCAATTGTTATTTATTTCCAATATTTCATTGGATTTTTTCATCAAACATTTAAATTTAAAGAACACTTGAGGCCACAAGGAAACACTTTTTCAATGCAATATTAATATTGTAAGTACTACTGTATGTCTGTATACTATATAAAGCTCTTGATTCAGGGACAATGCTCGTCTCTTACTGTTTCTATCAATTTGAAAAATTTACAGAATTTATATTTGAAAAATTATTGGTTGAGTATTTGAATGTTGTAGTAATCAACAATGGATTGAACAAAACGATGGCTATTGTGTAATACCACTGAGAATTGTATAAAAGCCGCAGTTATACTGTATGAGAAATCCTATGAATTGAACATAGTTATGTAGATCACAAAGAGAGCTCTCATGAGGCACTGAAATGGATATTGTGAGGTTTGCGCTTGAGTGAGATGAAAAGTAATCTACTCTCAAAAGGCACAGAGTTCAAATCACATACATATCTGTAATAGCCCAACGAATAATAATCTGATACCCTACTTCTACAAGTTTGATCTTTTATTCATGTAATAAATAATTCATTTTCATAGTGATATCAGTGACCACTAAACAGTCTATATTCTGCTTACACTTGTAATACAGGAGGATATAACTATTATGAAATTGAACTAACAATCATAAATAATTCATAATTCGCAATATAGCGTCAACTTAATAATGGTATTTCGCCTTGGGAAGACGATTTTTGTAAATTTAAAAGCGTTTGTTCCCAGACAAATAGGGGATTCCTTCATTTCATATACAATATAGTGGCTGTAATATTTGACTTGATACTTAACTGAAATATATATTTTAATATTGGCTGTAATAATCGGAATCCAACTTTAATCCATTGTAATTCAATATTTCTTAATCCGTACATATATGTGATTTGTTTCATTCAATAAAATGAGCTTAGATTAGGTAGACAGCTGAATCAGATAAGGTAGACAGTTCAACCACAGAGAAGAAAGGAAGTTATTGCTTCTTTGTGGTTCAACACAGTTCAACTGTTCACGTGTAGTGAGTTATATCTCTACAAGTCAGCTCTTTAGTTCTTTAGTTCATGGATAGAGAAATTTCATCGTATACAATAAAACTTTCGTAATTGTACATAAGCATTACGATATCTCAATCATATTGATAAGCATATCGATATGATCGATGTACATTATGATTACACAATGGGATTTTTACATTGAAGCCTTATTCACAGCTTACTTATAGCTTAGAAATTCTGTACAATAAATGCTGTAGTATGCAAATTGAATTGGAATCCTCTCAGGTCATTTCTAATAGTAAACCAATCAGAGTACGGCGAGGTGATGAAATTGACGTGATCGAGAGATTGATCAGTTTTCATCAGGTGCGGAAAAACAGCCGCTCGGGGAGGTAGAGACAAATGGGGAAATGAGAGAAGGACAAGGTGGGTAACAAATGACGGGTGACGGGTGGCGATGTGTTGTTTGCAATCAGTCATTGGCGTGTATTTCCACTTTTCCTCGCGACTGGCTGCTCGTGTCCGGCTGCGTCGCGGTCTGCCACAGCCGCGGCTCATTATTCCATTCATCACCTGACGTTGTCGAAATAACCCATGCACCCACCATGAACACACTCCAAAACTAAACGACATTGTCCAATATGTTTCACTCATACTTTCTCTGATACTCCATAACGAGAGGACTAAACAGTATCTGACTCTCTCTCTCTGTATTTCTATCTTTGTTTCTCTTTCTCTCTCTTTGTTTCTCTCCCATTAAGCGACATACTTTGTAATCTACATCAATAAAGTGAATATTCTATTCTATTCTATTCTATTCCTTTTTGCTTTGTTTCTCTCTCTTCTCTTCTCACTCTCATACTCTTAAACTGTCTCCAATATTCCTTTCTCTCTCATGTTCCAAAACTCTCTCGAATATCTCTTTCTCTCACACTCCATTACTCTCTCGAACATCTCTTTCTCTCATAATCCATAACTCTCTCGAATATCTCTTTCTCTCATACTCCATAACTCTCTCGAATATCTCATTCTCTCATACTCCATAACTCTCTCAAATATCCCTCTCACTCTCTCATACTCTCTTCTTTTGTCTTTCTATCTCGCTTCTCGTTTTCTCTCGCTCTCCCTCTCTCTCTGCCTGTATTCCTGTGGTTAAGCTCTCATGACGGGTTAAAAACTCGAATAGGCTCAAACCTAGCCATCAACAGCCATCCATCCATACTGGGCTACTCATGACAACCCGTCATATACACCTGTGTTACGAGAGTTATCGACAGACTTCAATCATACTCAAACTTCAATATTCTCTTGATAAACTACGTGCTTCTCCTACATAGATCTATAATATTGTACTTGATCAAGGAATTATCAATTCAGTAGTAATCACAGGAATGCATCAGCTGAATACTTATTAAACTCTCTTTATGGTCTTTCGAATTTCTGCTTCAATCAAAATGTGTTATTATTTGAACTACATCATCCAATCACTCTGACTGGAAGCTAGATGTCCTCCCTTCCTCATTTTATCTTCTTTATTTTCACAAGTTAGCATATCTTCTATCTTTTCCGTCAGTTTTCTTCTTTTCGTCATTTACTTCTCTCTTCCGCCACAGACTCTTATGTCTCTTAACACCACAGTCAATATATGTCTGTGAAACTGTTCAATGTTATTGAATCTAGAGAAGTTCCTAGGTTCTAGTTCTCTAGGAGTAGAAACTAGAGAATTGTTACCTAGAGAAGTAAGAGATATGGAGAGCAGTAATTTTAAAAACTTTCTGAAGGGTATACTTATTTGGGAATGCTTGTATACAGTTTCAGACTTCTTCTCAATTAGATTTTAGTTGATGTATTACCGTTGTTATGACATGTATAATGTTTTTTGGCAATACAGTATTGTCTATTATACTCTATTCAGTTATTGTATGCTCTGTAAGTTATTATACATAGTATTGTCTACTCTAAACTTTCTATATTTTGAAATGGTGGAGTTATTAGTCAGCATTATATTATAAAAGTTAACAATAAGCAATTCATCAAGATAACTACATAATATAGATATCATAACATAATACCGTTGAGACATATAAAATCTCTTTTGCTATATCTGTATTACGCTGTTTCGATAAAAACGTATACCTCTCTACTGAATGAATAAAGAATTCCAATTCTATTGAATTGCATTGCCTTCCTTTTCAAGTGTCTCCGCTATCGAAAATTGGGTCTTCAAGAAGGTTCTGACTTCGCCATGAATTCTTTATCTAGTAGAGAATTCTTCTTACAATTTCAGTGGAATTTGGAACTACTTGGTAACTCATTGTTAACTCTCTTGTTAACCAACTTAAGAGACTCAATCCTTGATTTATTGCTCACTCATCTTGATTTCCGTATAATAATTTTTTTTGCTAGGGATGATGCCCACATAAGCTCTAAGCTTGTGCGTGGGTAATGGGAAGGATTATGATGAGAGACAATATGTTATTATGACAATATTTATGTAACTTATGATGAAACATAATAGCAACTGGTAAAGATTCATGTAATTGTTACATTTTGATTCCGTAACTCCTTGTGAAAACAATTGAAAGAAGCATTAGCGTGAAACGTGGTAAGGATAAAAAAATAATAAAAGTCCTGTGATGTTCTGTGCGATCGTGGGTTGTTTACAATTTTCACTCAGCTGGGAGGACTGGGACTAGTGTTGAGAAGACAAATGTAATGAAATCGCGCTCGGCTTGGGACCGCGGAGAGTCCCTCGGGGCAGGCCGTGCCATGCCATGCTTTTCTCTCTCCAGCTTTCGAACACAGCAGAAAAGGATTTACTAAAAATCCCGGATCCTGACAAACTCGCTCTCCTTCGACAGACTGTCGATATCATCTTAGACAAGCGAGACCCTTCGGACAGAAATCCTTGTATCATACAAAGTCTTCACAAGAATGAGCTTTAAAAATGGAATAGAATTCAGACGTCTACAACGTATTTCTCTTCAACAGATTCAATTCTTTGAAGCTGCTGAGAAAGTCGATCGGAGTGTTTCTATTACAACCTCGCTAATACTTTCAAAATTGCTTCAACCCACCTCTACATTTTTTTTATTATTGCAATTATATATTAGTTATCCATTCATTCATTGATAATATGAATCACAATTATTCGATTTCAATTTTATAACGGTACCTATATTCAAGAAGATCCTTTTTAAACTGTGTTGTCGTACAAAATAACAAATTTATTTCCCACAAGGGCTGAAAATAACTGAGCATCAGCTTAAAAACTTTTATGGTGATTTTTTTAAGTTTTACGATTTGGATACTATCAAGCTATCAAAATGAAATACTTTTTAGAAATTTTTTTCTTGTTCATTAGTTTTGAGATATGGGCGTCTAAAGTAGAAATTTTCGGGGAAATTAATCTCAAAATTGGTTGCAAATACAATTATATGAAATTTTGAGCATACGTGCTTGAAGGTATTGTCTATCACTTGACATAATTAGTTTCAAACTAACCAATTTGAAAAAAAATATTTTCGAAAATAATTTCTTTAAAAAAATAACTCAATTTTCAATTAAATTGAGACCTCGTTATTTTTCTCAAAGTTGATACTTCGAGATACTAATATGTCATGTGATAGACAATAACTTCAAGCACGTATGCTCGAAATTTCATGATTGTATTTGCAACTAATTTTGAGATTAATTTAGAAAATTTCTACTTTAGAACGCCCATATCTCAAAAACTAATGAACAAGAAAAAAATGTTTTCCTCAAAAAAGTATTTCATTTTGATAGCTTCATAGTATCCGAATCGTAAAACTTAAAAAAATATCACCATAAAAAAGTTTTTTTTAAGCTGATGCACAGCCTTACTCGTCTTTTTCCAATATCACTCGAGCATTATGTTATGATCACTCGAATTCACTATATTATTATTAATTCCATAGATTCCAATTAGTTTGTAAAAGATAATGTTTTATAATGACGAACCGTGGAGTTTTATGGTCTCACTAGTATTTTGCGGTTTCAAAATACATCAACATTACTGTTAGTTGGGATATTTCAGAAAAATGATTGAGAGAAACGAGCAAATGAGAGAATAGATAACAAAATAAGAGTTGTAAGAGATGATACCATGACTAATAATTTGAAATTGGACTTATTGTTGTTTTTTACTAAGAAAAGTATATAATGGATTACAAACATGGAGGCGGTAACGGTATTTTCGGTTTTCTAGATCTAGTCTATTCGAACGGGATTCGAATTGAGTAGTTCACATGAAATTATTGATTCTACTATCCTATTGCAAGGAAGAAACACGATTACCGATTCCCTGTACACTAAACTATGAGCTATTGCGGTTGTTACTGCATCTACAGTTACTGGAATATTAGTCATCCTTTGAATATTTTGAGGCCATCGGCATTATGCTTTTGAAGTAAACAAACATTTTGATTATAATCATATTATCACAATCTTGATCAGATAAACAGATTATTATGTTATTCTTTCCGGGTTCTCCGTTACTTATTACCAAACAAATTGTTTCCAAGTTGCAGCACACTAATGAGCTAACTGGTGATGGATTTCATTTGTTATCTTTGTTCAATATATTTTCACTGAATTGGGCAGCTTTTAATAACAGTAGAATACATTATAATATATTAGAGCTATTAGCAGAGAAAGCGCAAATCACCACAAATATGATTAGTTCTGGTTATACTTCTAGATAGTGGCTGGCATTTAATGGTGGCTCTAAAAGCACTTTCTTTTATTGACGTTTAGTTGCCTATCAGCTTCATTATCAACACTGTATTATAACTGAATGTTTTTAGGAGGTGCCGGCCAAATATTATTTTTAAATCAAATTATTTTTATTTTAAGTGAAGCTTTATATCCATTATTGATAGCTTCATGAGTGAAATACGAATGGAAATTGATTTCTAGATTTCAAAGATTTTCCACCTAAGTTTCTGCTCAACTCATAGGAATTTTGCGCTGCTGCTGCCGATGGTGCTACTAATTGCGATTCGGGTTTTCTTTTCTCTCAAGAAGTTTATTCCCATTTGAACATGCTTTGAACATGTTGAACAAGCTAATGTATGGTTTACTGCATTTAATTATTACTATTGTTAATAATAGTATTATAGCTAAAAAGTATAGCAGGATCCGTTTAACTTGTCATAAAACATATGATCGACGAGCACATGATCACAATACTTAACCTACAAATGCTGAATCTCGCAGATTATTGAAAAGGTCTTTTAAAAAGTTTTTCTTTGAAAGGTCTTCTATGAAAAGGTCTTTTAAAGACTTTAAATGTCTCTAAGACTTTTAAGTCTTTTGATTATTGTGTCGAAGTCACTGTTTAATTATTACCAAATCAGCTGATTTATGACAAGTTAATTGGATCGCGCTATATGTTTAAACTATCACTTTTACATCAGTACTCAATAATATTGATATTGTTCCATTATTATTAATTTAACCGTGATAAAGGTGTCTTATAATGTTTATTACTCTCTAATAATAATATTGCATTAAGTGCACCATGTCCCATTTTTTAGTTTATCATTTATCTATGATATATATTAATTTACACTTTGATGCATTATGACACACATTAAAAAGATTCTCTGCTTTATTTTATTTATTTTATGCTTATGGCTTTTTTTGGCGGAGAGACCCTTTCGGGTGTTCCGCCTCGCCGAATCAAGTTTTCTCTAATGTGAAATATGGAAAAACATGATAGGTTAAGTCCAACACTGAATTTTCAACTTTCCCAAAAAGTCCCAAAAAATCTTCAAAATTAAAATCTTTCAAATTATAGATTAACAGCACTGATATGATACTCACGCATTTCAAGTAAAATAATGAATTATACGAAAAATTTAAACGAGAAATTTAGAACCAGAAATTTTTAACACGTTATTACATCGTCATGACAACCAACCCTCATGACAACCAACCCTCATGACAACCAATTCTCTGCTTGACTTTCAAGTACAGTAATCAATTTAATTTTGGGAAATATCTTAAGAAATAAGAGGAAAAACAAATATAATAATGTATTGTTTGTGTTTGTGCAGGCGGAGGAGCTCAACTCGATAGTGGGAAATGCGTTCCGGATGGCGTACGCTGCGCAGCTGCAGCGTCAACCCACTTTCCAGGACGTGATTGCCTCCCAGATACACGAGCAGAGGCTGCCCTGGGTCAGTTAATCAACCATTTCAAAATCTTATTTTTAGTCACTTGAAAATAGCTCTAATTCAACATTTACATTTCAGCAGGTTACTAAATTTATTTATTTCATCAAAAATACAATGTTACGGACAGAAAAAACAGGCGGTAGCCCAAACATTTTTCTAGACCAAATAACTCAAATTCAGAATTCAGAATCAAATTTTATTCAACTCAGGGATTTAATTCTAATTCTTTAGACACTCATTCGAAATAGAGCAGTGGTCGTAGCTCTCTAAGTTTGTATAATGAATACTTTTTACAGTAGAAATTATGTTGTGAAATGTCAGTGGTTTGCCAATGCGATGGCTTGGAATTAACTTTTCCAACATTCCAACTCTTGGTATTTCAAATTCCAACATCAATAATTGTTTAATCAACCAGTTTTTTTTATGTTGACTAGTTGATTCAAATGTATCTCTATATCAATATATGTCTATATCTATATCAAATGTATCTAAAATATATCTTTGGAAATTTTTTCAATATTTTCATTAGCTTCAATAAAATACGATTGATATTGAAATTATTATTATTTATTTGGCGTATGGCTTTTAATAGTGGGGAGACCCGAGAAGGGTTATTCCACTTAACCAACATAACCAATTATCCCTTAATAGGGAACATGGTGAAAGTTTTTTTCACTTAGAAAACAGACATCAGCATTTAAAAAAGTATTTTTTGATTTTATAAAGTCCGAAAATATATAACACTAAAACATAGCACAGAACACTTATTGATGATCGAAAAATATCGAATTTTATTATAGCCAGGTTACACGGAATTATTATTATTTATTGAAATTATTAATTGAAATCACGGATTATTATGTGGGCAACAGTTAAACTTAATTTTGGGAAAACTGGACATCGTGTTACATATTTCATCCAACCATGATATTATTGAAAAGGCTGTAATAACGTTATTTTCAACCCTTCACAAAAGAAAATTATTTCGGTACGGGAACAGTTGCATCTGATGTGTGGAGATTACATTTCAGGCCTGCCAATGAAAAGTGCCGCCAATGAACTGGTTGCAGTGGAGTAGCAGCTTTTAAATTTCGAATTTAGTATGCAGAATTTTATCACAGCTAATTAGATGCCTACTCGAGAGAGAGAGAAAGAGTGAGAGAGGTGGTCGTTAATTTTCTGCTTTATTATTCTAATGAGGCTCATATTTCAATCGACAGTGGTGGCATGCTTGTCACTCGTCCACATAACAGACCTTTTATCTTTCACTACTGAGTTTTCAAAACACTCGTTTGTTTTATTCCGTACCATGGGTTTGAATGCATCTGTCATCTGGTTCATGTCTCAATTTCCATTTCCACCATTTTGGATAAATTTTCGTTCATTCTGTTATCGTGGCATTACTGTATCAACAATCGATTATAATTAATTTGATTTTGCTTCTTGTTAATGCTATTTTATTTCAATATTATATTATTAAGGAATATGATTAATTTTTGTTGTCAAACCCATATATTGTAATCTTCTTAGAAAAACAATTAAGAATTATTATATATTTATAATTAATCTCTTTTAACAATCACCATCATTCTTATGATTTATCATGGTTACTTCTTTCATTACCAATGTAAACTAACTCTTGCATTTGGCCTCCAATATACTATTGCCATCATACAAGTTTGGGGACCTGAAATTTAATTATACATTATTACTATCTTCCTTTTGGGTTGCGTCCAACCCTAAAACACACTGAAACACCCTGTATTTGTGATCTCTTAGCAACCCACTTGCAGCCTCAAGCATATCTTTCTTAAGAATCTGTTGATCTGTTCCAACCTCATTTCCTATCAAGTCTAGAGTACTATTGAAATTTATAAGAGAGAAAAGTGAATGTGTGTCATTGAAACACCTGCTTAACGAATAACGAATAGCTTGTATAAATCACTTCCTTCTCATTATCAATTCACTTTCTACCCACTTTTCAATCGATATGTTCGACTACAGAATTACTTTAGAGTTGAGTTCGACCATAGACGTGAAACTTGACTTATGGTCAAGAATTGTGGTCTTGAATTATTCTACTTTAAGGAATAGAATTGTCTTTAGTTTTACTAATGGTAACTATAAAGAATTCGTCTACTTGACAAAATTAGAATTCTTTAAAGGCTCAAACCTGTTGAAACAAAACTTAATTAAAGAAATGGAACAAATGCAAAGAAGAGTAGGTTGTATAGAGTAGGTTTTACTGTACCTAAAATATAATAAGTTAATAACCGTTTCAGCGCCTATTACTTTTTTGCAAATGTGAAGGCATGGAGACTACTATTCCCTCTCAATGCTCTGAAGGTGATTACTTTGATAATCAGAAGGGCTCAGTTGGTTGATAGGGATCAGATGACAGCTTTGCCAATGGTTTTTGAGTGGACACAGTACCACAGGAGTGGGGAATAGGAATCGCAAATCGGATTTGTCGAATGTGGTGGCCTAGCACAGCAAACACATTCGTCCGATTATTTGGAGGACACGCGCTTTTTGCTGTTGCATTTTTTATGCGCTCGGGATTGAGGCCGTGGCGAAGCGATAATGTTTTGCCGTCAATCCATTAGAGGGGCCGGTGCAGTTTAATAAGAGCGAGGGCAACGCTGGAGAGCGCAACAACGTTTGGGCGCAACAACACGTTGCCGATGCTGCTGCTGCTGCAAATTGACATTGAATGAGAGATCCGAGGCCAGCAGCAGGCTACTTGCTTGCACACTGAAAGCGGTTAATGTGTTTACGATGGAGGTAATTAGTGTGACAGAGGACCAGGACAGTGTGTTAGCTGATGCTGCCAAGCGTAGTAGACCCATTGCCGGACATCGCCCACTCATCCCGTTCAATCCTTTCCTCTCTCTGCCACTGCTGTTGCAACGAATTCATTTGAATTTAAAAGCAGAACACCACTTTCACTCGCTCAAACTGATTCCAGCGCATGAAATTGGAATTGAATTCTAACTTGAATAAATTGAAGAAATAGCGAGTCGTATAGTAGCCGATGTTTTATGTCTGACAAGAATTATCTTCCAGCGAGTTGAAAACTCAGCGTTGAATTGGATTTGTATTTATTAAAAAGTAGTATCTTCCTGGAATCCGATTCAGCTTTGATGAATAATTTATTGTAAACAATATGAATTATTTAAGTTGAGATCAAAATGGTGAAATGGGAATAAAGAATGAGTGGAAGAGCGCAAATATTGAGCTTCTATTTATAATTAAATTATTCTATCGCAAACAATTTCAAATAGGAGTGATTATTTCTGTAGAGACGTTTCAAAATGGACTTTTATTTCTTGAAACCATGACGTAGTTGAACTCGACCTTCTAAATTTTTTTATGTGGGAAAATCATAAGCGTTTAGAGTTTTGATGCATTTTGACTCTAAAAAATTTAAACGCAGTCAAGTTGAAGTTATAAAAAAATATGAATTTCTTCATATATAAAAATATAATGAATAAGTGGTGTAGTGAAGTATAGTGGTATGAATAAGTGATAGAATAAATGAGTGGTTTGACAATAGCTATGACTTTTTCTTCCATTACTGAGAAATAACTCAACATCACATCACACTCAACAAATTTCTTAAGATGAACTTCTATTGAGAACGAGATGAAAATTCATACAATCCTGCTTAGCTATTTCCAATTATGTTTTATTTGTTTCTTCTCAAGATCAATCTTGAACTCAGCATTACTGATCTGATCATTATTATCAAATGAATGAAATCTAATAATAATAATATATCAAATTAATGGTCTGATGTGATAGCTGAAAGAATTTCAAAATACAGTATTAGTTTTTGGACTGACTTCAGAGGTGTAGACGATTGAAAATAACATGGAAACTTTCACACTGATATAATTTCTACGTACCTCTAGAACTGGAATCTAACCACATCGTTGTCATTCATTCGCGAATTGAAATTGATATCTGATCAGTTTTCGCGTCAAACTTCGGTTTTGTCAATACATTTTTTTGCATTCGAAATGTGCAAACCCACATAATCTGATATTAATTTATCACAGTTGGATTGTGGTTTTCCATCAACGTTTTTATAATGCGGTATGCCCTCATTCTGCTCAACTGAAAATAACTTCGAATTTCAAGCTTTGTGGGAAACCTGGTAAAACAAAATTAATCAATATCAACTTACCAAAAATTACATTATCAGCCGACCTGTTACCCCTTAAATAACCACCATCTTATAATAACAATTTTAACTTAATTGAAAACAAACTCATCTCCATTGATGAGAAAACTGAACTTTCCATTCCTGGTGTTGAATCTTGCTGTTCCTAAACTTGAAATTTGATTATTGCTCTATTTTTGCTGAATTTTATACTTTGAATAAAGTAAATTTTATATGGTCACGAAGTACTTTTATTTTGTTGATTTTTCATCTTCTCATTACAATCAATTTTCTTCAACTGTTGAAAGTTTCATTCAATCTAACGGCTAATTGAATTGAGCTCGATTTATGGCATTGAGTATCAGACATCCTACATGAGTTTTGGTTAGTGCATACTTAATAACTCTCTTCAACTCAACTACACCTTGAAGGCCTTGGAAACTACATTCCACTGTGAGTAAATCAGCTCACATCAGTGATACAGTCATTGAACAGGTGGGTCGCCTATTACTAAAACTACGTGGGATGTTGCTGGAGAAACAATCAACTCCACTCAAGAAAAACCCACAAAGATTCTTTTTGGTCATCAAGGTTCATTATAATTTTCTTTATAAATATTTTTTAATCTACAGCACAGCTTTTAACATTATAATCGGGACCATATCATTTCATTCCTCGACTCATTGCTTTCACCATACATTAATATCGGAAACATCGCACAAAAGGAGTTATTAGTCAATTTATTATTATAATTCAGCGTCATTAAATAAATTTTCAATCTACTCGTATCACCAAATACAATCAAAGATGTTTACGAATAACATTCATCTCAATCTACATCGTCTATCTCATTCATTTATTCATTGATAATGTTCCACTCATCAATATCTCAGTTATTTTTAATTTCCCGCTAATTGATAGAATTTTATATGGAAGCTTAAATATTTTCAAAGAATATGTTGTGATTCATGATATTCATGATGTAATTTGTATCTGATAACTAGTGATAATATAGCTTGTGATAGAAAGTGTGATTTGGAGTGAATCATCAAAAAATGTATACCTATTTTCATCGAATTTTTTCTCCTATTACAGAGTAACCATAGAGAAGTGAACAACTTATTTACTTGTTTGTGGAGTAACAATAACAAACAGGCATTGATTGCTTGTTGTAATCGTGCATAATTGTTGGATAGAACAGTTTTATGTTTGAATAGAGAAATGGAAATCGATACCTATTGAAATAAATTACACAATTTCTCTCCCACAAGAAAACATGATCGAACTCTATTGTAGTTTTGAGATTTTTCACTAGTTATCCCATTGCTGATGCGAAAAGAAAATGCTCTTCTAATGAGCTATCTGGAACAGGAACTCAAACAAAACCTGGCTGGATATAAGCGGCCTGCAAGGAGCTAGCTTAGTGCTGCTGGGGAAGCACAGCTCTGGCGCTGAGAAGTTTCAAGTGGAAGGATATTAGAACGATTTTTAGCTTACAAGGAGTTTCAGTACAGGCAAAGTAAACAGAGTCGGCGGCTCTGGTCTGGCATCAATATC
Organism: Laodelphax striatellus; assembly: GCA_017141395.1. Taxonomy (NCBI): domain Eukaryota; kingdom Metazoa; phylum Arthropoda; class Insecta; order Hemiptera; family Delphacidae; genus Laodelphax; species Laodelphax striatellus. Next base: position 25,201,707 of record CM029532.1, on the reverse strand, counting down.
CTTCGCTTCTTTCCCTCAACTAACACACAAAAATCGAGCGCTCAAACCCAAATAAATGATTCACGTAGAGTCGACGTACTCATTATTGGTTCTCTGCAAACCAGCTTTCGATTTTGGAATCATTACTTTGATAGCGCTGTGTCATTATGCACTATGCAATTGGAGAAGTTATTTAGAACATTGAACTTTCAATCGCTCTCTGTTTCCCATTCATTTGGAGTTTGAATTCACAAACAAGTTACACAGAATTTGTGGAACATTTAAATTCAAGTCTTAAATGTGGGAATTAACACAAAACATTGATACTTTCTGAGGGACATTGATACTGTACTTTTATCCATTCTGTTAAAGCCTTTTCCCAATTAATATGAATGCAATAAATAAGACACTTGATGAATTTATAACCCATTAACTCTAACTATATCTCAATAAAGTGCTTCTTCAATAATTGGAGTCTCTCCATGAATAAATTCATTCAAGATTTCCAGAACGCACCATAATGACAAAAATAATCGCGCTCACCCTCTTACTCTGCTCAGAATCTCAGCATCTGAAGATGATAGCCGAAGAAATTGTGTTATCCTTTCTAAATTGTAATATTAATGAAAAGAAGTGTTAATGTGAAAATATTTCAAGTAAATGTTGAGAACGACTTTTTAACATGTTCAAGCTAGGAAAGAGAAGTAGTGACGAATTTTACATTGCGACTAAAAAATGCATACAATTTCTGGTAATCTGGTATTTCGAAATCTGCTGAAATTGTTTTTTCTTGGATCTATGTTCAAGAGAAAACGGATAATTTATTTCAAATAAATCCATTTCTTTACTGAACTGAGTTCGTATAGACATGTGAATTCATTGAGTTTGGAGTTTGGAGGTGAAGCCCCTCATGACTCACCAATTATATGTTCATTATATTGTATGCAATTGACCAATTCCACACACAATTCATTGAAGGCTATTGCTTTTCGCCACTGAATTGCCTCTTCATGAACACCAACTCTCTACAATGACGAAAAACAATAGCAGTATTCAATTGATGTCCAATTTTAATATAATGCGATGCAATTGTTGGAATTTAATTGTTGCAATCACGAGATTTTAGACAGTAAACTCAGCATCTGGAGCAATTTAGATGTGAGTCAAATTCACCGAATGATGCTGACCGACGGAGAATCTGTGAGTGATGCTTATTGCTTATTGAATGATGATGGGGTTCCTACCCCATCCCAACTATTCTCGCTATCCGATAGTCGCACGCATTATATTGCATACAAAGACTGATGTTAATTAATATAACATTCATCATTCAAAGTCCAGTAAACTCGGTTACCGGTACATGTGGAACATATTGTGAATTCAATATTGCGTTCCTCGAATTTTCAGATGAAACTGTAATACATTCATTAAATTGGAGGAATAGTTGAATTTATTAGTGTCTGAATGTTATTTCAGTGATTATGAATGATGAAATAGAAGGGTCTTCAATACTGTAATTGTAATCAACAAAGTTTCCACCGCTCCCAAACATTAGGAAGGTGAATTCTCCATTTAATATCTGTAGTCATGCGGAATAGACTGTTGGAAAGCTCTGACACGCACCGTTCCGAATTTTCCCAGTGTGCCGGCGCCTATCTTGTCCCTTCACAAATTATCACTGTAACAATACTTTCTCTCCACTCTTATTTCCTCTGCTACATACATATATCCACTGTTTTCTGCGTTGGAATTCGTTACCATACTCCAACTCGGCTTGTTTCGGATGCGCATTAATTAATGGAGATTTAGATGAGGCTCCTCTTTAATGACGCTCGATGTTTTCAGGGCTTACATACTCCCAGATTCAACCCAACAAAACCGCTTCGCATGAAGTTACATTATTATAAAGTATTATTTCTAATAATGGAACAAAGTTTCGATATATTCGTGATGGAAACAACGTTTTCAGCTTAGTGGACGAATATTAACGCCTGTTAGCCATTATCGTATTGAAATTTCTCGATATAGCTTCATCTCTATAGATTCATCTGTTATGAACAATGAATCTGTCAGTTTGACGACCTGAATGACGAACTCAGTGTTGTCCCGCCCAATGTATCGATATTTCAGGCCACTTTCCAAAATATAGCGAACTATGCATTCATTCACTCCATTCATTATTGTCTACCTATTGATTGTTTCGTTTGGGTTTGATTATTGTTCCTAGGACAATGACACAGGTTCACATTCATATCAGAACTCTATTATCAACAATAATAACCTAAAGTAATTCAAGGCATTTCTATTATGAAAGTGCGGTATTCCATTTTCGGTTACAGTACCTGTACTGCATTCTAATATTATGATACGAATTTTCAATTACTGTAGCATGATTGGTGATTTAGAATTGAATTTTCATTATCTCCCTTCTGTATTTGGAAAGTCAATATGAAAACCTAACTTGAAATTTGAAAACGTTTCTTCCACTATCATCTGAATCAGTTATAGTAATATTAATTTTATTAAGTTGGCGGATGGCATTAGATAGATAGATAGATGGATAGAGATACAGTATTATATTTTTGCCATAGGACTCCACGGTCATCAGCAACGTCAAGAAAATAATAATATCTATCTATCTATCCAATGCCAGCCGCCAACTTCAATCGATATTACTGTAGACTTATTCTTAAAGAGATGAGTATAAAATATACCCGGAGGAAGGAATAGAGGAAGCTATTTTCAAACTCTTTTCAAACTCGAGCTCTCTCGTCAATGGATTGCAGATTCAACAATGTATAGAAAAGTACTGGTAATGAATTAATAACCAACTCTTTAAAAGATCATGATTTAAACTTCATACAAGATGATTCATAAAGAAAATTTACATACAAAATTTGCTTGGATTTCAACTTTTAATGTCGGTATTCCTGAAGTAGGAATTATTACTTAATTTTTTTATTACATTTCAATTCACTACTTGACTACTATGATCACTCATTATAGGATAACTACATATTTTTTATTCCAATTGTATTAATTGTCGAATCATCTATCATAATTCCTATTCCATTTTCATTACCATATTTGTTTATTTTGGTTAATCGCATTATTCACCAAGGTTGTTGAAACATCATCTGGCTCATAGCTTACACTTTTCTCTCCCGATTTTCATGATCATTCCAGAATATAATTATGGTTGGAATCCTTGATTATGGTTTAAACTGCAGTATCCAATTATTCCCCTTGAAAACCACTCGTCTCTAGATCCAGCATACTCTAACGGCTTCAGCATCAATTCCACCCTCGATGAAGCAAATGTCTCTAGCCTGTTTTAATGGCAGCAGCAGGCAGGCCGTTGATTTAATCAATAGCTTTTCAATATACGAATCACTCCCAGCGATCAGATTACTAGCCGACCGTACATTTGAGGTTATGTGAATTACAGGCTGGCCCAGGCCAATTTATCATAACTCACCAATGAGCGAGATGCCTTACGGGCCAATTTCATCTGCTTCGGTAACAACGGTTGTGGGGGCGGTTGCAAGGGGGCTGCTAGTGAGGGTGGTGAATAATTATTGCAGTCGGCCGCAGAGGATAGCCAAGGCCTACTGCTCGACCGCAGGTGGCCGACACCTGGACTAATAATTACCCCTGCGAGGACGGCGGCCGAACCTCGATCCCTCTCACAGCTACGGATCAACGAGCGATTGCCCAATAATGTACCAGTGATAACTGCATTTCCACAGCACTAGTGAATTCGTTATAATTGTCTAATTTCGTTTTGTCAACTACTGGTATTTTGCCCACTCCTATCGATTGTGTGATTCATGGTCAGCATTGGGACTTTCATGAATTCAACTTTATTTATGGGGATGAGTAGCAAGATTAGAATCTTGTCTCCCAGTATTATTTTCTCACATTTATTGATTTGCAGTGTGTGATTCACGGTCACGGAATTTCATGAATCTATCTTGAATTTCATGAATTCATCTTGATAAGAAGCAAGATTGAAACATTATCTTCCAGTATTATTCTCTTAGGCCTATATCGATTGATTTGTTTGTTTAAAAAGTCAAAGAAGCTTCAGAATTTAATAACTGTATGACAAAAGTATTGGAATATGGTTTGCTGCCTATGATTTCCAGATAGACTAATCCCATATAAATAGAGGTATATTTTAGATGATCAAAAGTGACCAAGCAGATCTAAGATTACACGAACTGAACTTATAGACGAGAAACAAGATTGAGTAATATTAGTTGTATTGTTCCAACTCCCCAGTCCTCAACCAGTTCCTCTGCGTGATGATTATTTGAAAAAATTCAATCTGCCATGAGCCTCATAATTTTTAGCCATATTCCATATTTCATCAAAATAAGGTTATCACTAGTGAATCCAATTTTGGGTAGCTTTTTCTATTCAGTTAGCGTTCCCTATTTCCATCAAGTTCACGTTAGCCTAAGTCATGAAAGACCCCGGGAGCCTCCGTTCAAAATATTCATATCCTCATATCAATGAGTTTATTGAATGCATGACAGTATACTCGAAATGGAATTCAAGATGAATGGATTTTCATAAAGGATCTTGACGTTGCGAAAGGAATGAATACTTCTGGCTGACTGCTACTGCATTGACCGAGTGAGAACGCATACGGCGAGGCTCATAACATGCTGCTGAAAAGCTGGCACAAAGGACACGACTTCACTCACCCAATAACTGAAGAGGCTCAAGATTTTATTAAAAAAGATGAAAGTCTCACAATGACTTTTCCACACTTTTCGGCTAGCATATCAAAAATAGTAGTCCAATGAAATTCATCAAAATTTCCGCTCAACAAGGCACTTGCTTCAAGTAGGGCATTTTTCATATTGTGCAGCATAATACATTCTAGCATTTTTGTTCAACATGGTGCAAGTTCTTCTCAAGGCTTTGTAGCTTTTCATTTTTGATGGCATGCATAAAAATTTGATATACCGGTACGCTAAAGGATGCTCGCATTTATGGGCGTTTTAAAAGAGGTCCTTATTTCACCTTTCCTTTTTATCATTATAGTTGATTTTTCAGATTTTTTATTGAAATTTTCTTCTTCATTCCTCAAGTACATTTTTTAAGCATCTAGCCCTGCTAACTTTGAATAATTTGTAGCCTAATCAATGACCTACGGTAACATTAGATGGCTATTGCACAAAACATTTAAATTTTGGAAAAATTAGATTAATGTCATATTCTAAATATTGGGGAACAATATCGATTAACACTAATATATAAGTTTTATATGTAATTAGATTGGAGATATTTCAATTGGATTTGAAGATTCATTTCTCTTGTATCCGTATAATTTTAACATGCAATAACACGAAATTATTTAAATTCGATGAACTATTACCGGTATCCGGTAGGCTATACTTTACCGGTACGGTACCAAAAATTATGAATGAACTCTTACATGTATTGTGCTGTTACAGCATAAGTTTATTACTCGCCATAATTTTCACAATAGAGCCATTGTTGTTGAGGGGGAGAAATGTTGAGACGTTGAAAATTCATACCAAGTGAAATTGTGTTGAAAAATTCGGCAGTCGGCTCCACGTTGGAACTAGAATAATTAATAATTTACAGATATTCGGGCTTGACTGAATACTCTTATAACATAACAACTGTGTAGGTGACACATTTCTAAATTTTTTCATCACTGGTAATGTTATTAGGTTCTAGTATCAATACCAGTTTATAATCGGTAATACAGTGAAACCTGTCTAAGGCGGACCCTGTGTAAGACGGAAACCTGTTGAGACGGAATGGTTTTTCTGGTCCCAAGGAATTTTGTATAAAGGTAAAAGTACCTTTGTAAGCCGGAAACCTGCTAAAACGGAAAAGTTTTTTTAGACTGCTCGAGTTCCGTCTTAGACAGGTTTTACTGTATTTCAACGAATACCCGTTTTCACAAATACCTCGATACAACGAACATTTTTCTCGGTCCCTTGAGCTAACGATACCTGAAATCGGGGTTCCACTGTATGCTCACCTGCTAAAACGGAAAAGTTTTTTCAGTCCGGTCGCGTTCCGTCTTAGACAGGTTTTACATATTTATTATAAGAGTGTGTCACTAATTATTTGCATCTTTCTAATGATGTTGATATTGGTGTTTGTGCAGCCGAAGCAGATCCCAGGCAAGGTGTCGGAGGCGGACACGGACATGAACGTGGCCGCAACGGGCGCCGGCTCGCCAACGGTGCTGCAACTGCACAAGCCGCCGCCGTCGTCGATTCCCGGACTGCGGCCGCACCAACGCAGCGACTCGACGCACTCGACGCCGAGCAGCGAGGAGAGCAACTCGCCGACCGAACTCAACTCCTACAAGCGACTCATCGACAAGCCGCCGCTCATCAAGCGACTCGCCATGGGTCTGGCGGGCACCCCCACCGCCGACGACGACCCCTCCTGTCCCCTCGTGCGCGCCCCCCACGACCCCCTGCCTCTACAACCCACCGAACCGCACATCAAGCACATTGAAATCGACAATAGTAGGTGAGTGCCAGTGAATTAACTTGAAATAATTTCAATTGAGAAATAGAAATTGAGACAGATACCAGGAACTTTACTAGTACAGTAGTAACAACCTTGGCTATCTAGATAGTATAGTGTTAGCAAATGTAGCCTAAAATAACTTTATTAGTACAGTAGTAGAATAATATATAAATTTACAGTATTAGCAAATATTTCATTGAAAATAGGAATTGAGACAGATACCAGGCTCTTTATTAGCGTTAGTATAAGCAAAGACGATAGGAACTATTATTATTCCATTAACTATAAGTATTCCAATTGTCTCTGGTATAAGCAAATATGTAGCCTACTAATTCTTGATCAAGCAATAGGAAAGTCAGTTCTAGGGCCTATTTCATTAATTTTTTCTCTATAACAGTTTCATATGTTTTTTAACTATGGAGGCCTCTTAGGACATCACTTATTAATGAATCGGTGACGTCTACCAAAGTACGAGTACGATCAGTTTAATGTTGCCTTGAGATAATATATGACAGCCCAACATAAGTATTTAGAAAATTAGTTAAAGTTATTTGGAAGTAAATACTGAACAAGGGTCTGTTTCATAAAATTTCAAGTCCTGTGATTCAGGGACAGACGTAGGCCTAAACACAAGACTTATAAGATTTTTTTAATGACTGGAACAGTCCTATTATATATTCCGAAGCAGGAATCAAAAATGTTATTTCTGCAGTTTTTTAAAGAAGTTATTGTCTGTCACAAAAATTACCCTTCCTTCACCATTAAATAACAATTTTTCGCGTGATTTAAGACCAAAATTCAAGAACCTTTAGATGATAGTTTACTTTTTCAACGGATGATTGAACACTTTTTAAACTGACCTAAATTAAAAAATTTTTCTTTTGACCACAGGCTCCTTCAAAGTTCACCTGCGTCGACAGAGCAGGAATTCAAAGGCAAACGAATATCTCAAATCAGCTCTGGCAGTTCAGTGTCAGGGGCCACACCAACACCTCCCCCTCCCCCTCCCGAAAGGACAGACAGTTTAAATAATAGGCCAGAGGAGGGTGAACTGAGGGCGGCGCCTTGGTTCCAGGCTGGTATACCTAGGTATGCGATCACTTTTTAATAATTTTAATTCCACTCTTTCAAGACACCTCAAATTCATGAGGAAGTGTTCAAGGAATAATCCAGAAAGTGCATACTCACTCAAGGTACTATGAGTTTAGTAACTGTTAAAACGGTCCTAAGTGAATTCAATGATGATGCACTCATTGTACTATATCTTCAAAAGAATATTATATAAAATGCAAACTCAAGGTATTTTGAGTTCAGTAACTGTTTAACCAGTCCTTAGTAAATTCAAGGTGATACAGTCACTGTACTATTCCTTCAAAAGAAGAGTTGGTTTCACCTGTTACATTCAGTTAGGCCTACATCATTGTGAGGGACAAAAATAATTCTAAGAATCCATTTATATTTGAAAGGTGTATTCAATCACTAGTTTCAAGAAGAGTGTATTTTATTCTCTTGGTGTATTAATGGAGTTCTGCTCTTAGTGTTCTAGAGTTTGAATGAAACGTTTTGGAAATTCAGTACTCCAAGTCTGTGTAATTGTAAGAGTGGCTATATCAGAGATAGAAGCTGCTATAAATGGAAAAAAATGGAAAAATTATTTTCCATTGCAAATAGAGACTTAACGACTTACACTGTACAGAAAGATTCTGTAACGACTGAAAATAATCAACATATTTTATGTTTTTCTGAATTTTAAATAAAGCTGAAATGGTGTATAGTAGAAAGTTTCTCAGAAGCAACATGCAAGTTTCCTTCATAATTGAAACTTAGGTACCGTACTGAAAATTACAGGATAATTCCTGTATAATAACAATACCATAAGTTGATACAATATTTGTCCTTATACTACGAAAGTACTTGCAAATTTATTTCTGTTCTTTTTTGCAATGCTGAAGCTAGAGTAAATCCAAATATTCGATACTCAAGTACAATATTAATATTTAATATAGTTTCCAGAGACGTATATTTATATTGTATATTAATTATTATTAATATAGTATATCAATATAGTATTTATAATTCATGGTATTTTTTCCAACACTGATATTCAAGTTCAAGATTTCTATAAGTAAAAGATGATCATTATTTTTCAGGGAAATCACCCTTGAAGTATTAGGACAAGAACCAGTTGGAGCTTTCATGGTGAGAGAGAGTACCAGCAAGCCAGGCTGCTTTGCATTATCTCTAAGAGTTCCTCGAGAGTTCCAGCCCCTTGGTATTGCACATTATTTGATAATTAGGACCAATAAAGGATACAAAATCAAGGTGAGGAGGCGAGGCATGTGCATTTGATGAAAACAATAATGTACACGTATCATCTATAATAGCCCATTATATTTTTGAACTGTCATGGTGTTCAGGTACAAAAGTCTCTGAATAGGCCTACTCACACTTGACTCTCAAATTACGTTCCTATAAATCAATAGTTATCAAATTGATAAACGTACTTATTATTAATCAGGATTTAAATAAGCATGAGTCAATGTAGGTAGCCATAACCCTTCGAAAGGTTATGTATATGTATAAAGTGTCTATGTATAAAGTATACCAATTTGGGAGTAGGCTCCAGTGATGTGTACTTCTCCAATCGTATCTCCATTCCTAATCACGCATTATATGCATTAAGTAAGGGGTTCGATTCGACATACTAATTCTACCATACTCAACAATGCTAGATGAAATGGAAAAACATAATCTGAAAGTTTTAATCACTTTTAAAAACTATTAATATGAAACTGATTACTTATTGTTATTATTACTATTACTTTTTATTAGGATCAGATGGGAAATTTTTCTATCTTTGAAATATACAGGAAATTTGAAATTGCTGTGTTCAAACTCACTGTTCGAATAATTAATACTCCATTATTTTTAAATAACTTATTGTAAAGGCTATTTATTTCTTTCTTGATGAAAATTTCCATCTAATAATTTTCACCTATGCGCTCGGTTATCATAATTTCTTGTGATTATTTCTGGAAAATATAAATTATTGATTGTCGATTTCATGTTTTTATATTTGAAAAATGAATGCACTTGAAATTAAATCTGATTCGTTAACTGATTTCACCTAACATGACAGAATAATTTTTGTCGGTGATTCTTAAATTTTAAATGAGTAAATGAGTATGCTACTCATGTAAATTTTTGCTGGAGGATCAGATATTTTATGATCTTTTAAGATTAAAGTGATAATCTAATTCATGTTGGAAGAAATATACACTCTTATAAGTGAAAAATTACTGGTTCATTTCTTTAAAATTTATGTATCAGTGAAAAGAAGATGGATCAACAACAACAGATATTATAATTATTATGTTTTCAAAAAATATTCAAAACAATGCATGTAATATCAAATGATTATTGAATGAAATCATAACATTGATTCAAAATTTAAAAATGAATAATCTTAATAATTATTTCAAGATGTCTCTGATTTTTTTCTTTCTACGCATTGATTTTTACTCTTTTCGTTGACACTAACAGCATTCAAATGTGTTTCGTCATTGCAGGGATTCACGAAAGAGTTCAGTACGTTGACTGCCCTGATTACTCACCATTCTGTGATGCCAGAGCTTCTGCCATGTCCACTGTCACTGAGCAGGTACAATCCGAGTTTCGTCAAGTCAGACTCGAACAAGGATTTCGCCGACATCGACTCTGATCCAGACTACAACACTCTGTCAGACTTCCGCAAAATGATGGCTGACCTTAACGTTTAACCTGCAGCGAAGCTAAGCATTGATTCCATTGAAATACAATTTCATATTACCATATCAATGCTTCAGCTGCGCTCCGAATAGAACAATAATATTTAAGTATGTATTTTTGTAAAAATCTGTTAATTCAACTATTGACATGAGAAATTTTTGACTATTCGTCATTTGAGATGAAGCAAATACCAGTTTTTTAATAGAGTGGAAAATGGAAATTTTGTACCAGTGTCCAATTTGTATAGATTTTATACAATGAGAGACGATTTCTGGAGAAAAATGTTCAATTCAATGAACTGAACTAACTATATGTATTTTTGTAACCTTTAGATAATTATCATTACCCTTGAAACATTGAATTCAACATTTTCGGATTTGAAATCTGACTAATCCTCTTGAATAAGTTGAAATCTTTCAGATATTATTATCTTGACATTTCTCAGGTTGATAAATCTGATTGAATTATTCGGCAGTGCTTTAAAAGTTTAAACGAATCATACTTATCACTCAATGGGCATTTTAGTAGGCTACTGTGCTCTTAAATATTTTCTCATATATTCAATCAGAAACAGGAGATGTTTGAATTTGGAATATGGATCATTTTTAACACAGAAATCAAACATTTTTATTGACAAAATCACACAATCGTATAAAAATTATTATAAAATGAAACTTGTGTCACATGAGTTTGCTAGACCTGTGCGTACCGTAACACCGAGAAATTGCGTAGTAAACGTGTAGTAATTGGATGAGTCATCACTGTCGGATTTTACAATAGACAACACAGTTCTAAAAAATTATGAAAAACTTTTAACTTCAATTATTGTCACAATATGTAAAGTACGGTACGGTACTCTACGTTTGAAGTTTTATTCGAACAGAATTAGTGCCCAAATCACTTGAAGATCTTTACTATAGAAACTGCTCTTCAATACTCAATTTTCCAATGTTCACTCTACTATTTCTGCAGTTCATACACTGCCTATATAATTATGTGAATTTCCAAATACTGTTCTACCAAAAGGTTAGTTGAAAAGAAAAAGAAAATCATTGGAGTACCTACCTACTATAGGTTGTTGAGTTGAAATATGAAACCGTTAGGCCTATACCAACAATAGAATTGTTCCAAGATTAATCAAGAAGTTGATTCATTTCTACAATTCACCACTTACAATAAATGAAGATTATCAATCATGTATAATGATGGGATTCAAATTCAATGTTTCTTTCCAATTTGATGATTTCAAACTTTCATTTCTGGCTTCGGTTTGAGTTAAATTTATTTCAGTCAATTGGATGCGATGCGTTTTTTATTTTGGCCTCTCAGGGTGGCTGGAATTGATATAATACATGGTTGTATGTCTGTTAATGTTCAATTTTTTGGAGACTGTATAGCAAGAAATTATTATTCCAAAATTTGATGTTGAAATTGTTATTGGTTTATACATTGTGTAATTATCTGGGAGTATAGTTGGCATGAGAATGAGAGTATGTAATATGATGTTGAATCTTGATGTCCTGTTATTTCTCCAGGTTACAAAAATGAAATTGAAATTTGGTGTCTTAGAATGTTCAATGTTCAGCAGATTCTGTTCAAAGAAGTTTCGAAACTTGGATGTTATCGTTTCTTTTGGTCCGTAATACAAAAGATTATTAGTTAGCTCGGCTTAAGATTGTACAGAAAGTATTGTTAATAATTATGTGATAATTTATCAATAAATAATGGAGTGTACGAGCATGATTTACATACCAATGCGTGGAATAAATCTAATGTGGATTGAGAATCCCAAATTAATGAAGAAGAAATCACTATGCAGGATCTAATAATTCTGTCCTTCTATTAAATTAAAATAAAAAGTGAGTTTTCTATCTCGTAGCCTAGCCTTCTCTGAATATCTTCTTGAAAGTTGATACAATTCTGAATATGATTGAATCTGTGATTCTACTTCGTTGTATTTTACAAATAACTTTGGAAACTTCTCCATAGAATAGTTGTTGGAATGCGTCAACCTTTCTGACACATCTGAGCATTCAGTGCATCTTCTTCGTCTTCTGAGCTAGATGCCTTTCTGCTATTACAATCTACATATAATTATTTAGAATCACAATCTTTAGACTTTGGATAACTTTATTGGATACAACCAATTTACGAGCTAAACGTGTGAAATCATGTACGTACCTCTTTTATAGATACCATTGCAATCTAATAACTTTGTTGAATATACCTATTAATTTAACTTATTGATTGAATAATATATTAACTATTTGCTTGAAATCAGAACTGATGTTATGAATGTGATAAATGATATAATATATAAATTATATGATTTTAAATTAACAACTGTATTATAGATTATAGAGAAATTATTGATAGATTTGGTTCACCTTAGTCATTTTTGCTACATTTTTATTATAAAAGCTAGTCTTGTACAGGATCATTAGTTTGGTTAATTTCATTATTTTTATAAAAGGTTGATTCTTTGAGACTAAAGAAATAAATTTCTTTTCATCTTTCAAAGTGCTTACAATTATTATTTATGACCTTCTAATAATTTAGTATCAAATTGATTTGACAAATTGGTATTTTATTTTCGTCCGGTGAGTTGTCTTTCGAAGATTGGTGAATGACCGAGTTGGAAAATTATAATTTAGCTAGAAAATCCTAGAGTTTGAAAGCAGGGAATTCACGTAACTGATCAAATTCTCATTGGTCTCTCCACTACTTTTAAATTGATTTCCAATTTCTATCATTGTAGAAGGCAAAAAAGCAACTCCAGAATCTCTGATGACAACTGCAAGTTCATTGGACAAAAAGGTCCATGTTCCACTCTTGAATTATTATTATGATTATGGCTTTTATTAGCGGGGAGACCCTTTCGGGTGTTCCGCTTCGCCGAATCATCCAATTTCCGTAATGGGAAATGTGGAAAAGATATAGGTTATGCAGTCCAACATTGAATTTCACTGGATTTTCACGAATCAGTTCCAAAAATCTTCAAAATTGAATTATTTTGATCTATAGATTATAGATTCAGAGCACTAAAACTTAACTCACAATACCACATTTTAAATACAATATTGAATTTCACGAGAAATTTAGACCCAAAAATTTAACTCTTGAATGAATACCGTTCAAGGTCATTCTGACGTCAAAAAAAAATTATTCTCAAACTTAGTTATATGACTATAATTATGACTTAACTTATATGCTGAAAATGCACTTTCCCTGTGGGAAAGCAATCTCGGAAGAGTTTTTTCTACTCAAGCCTTATAAATAATCAAGAAAAACACTACTTATTGATTTTCATAGTGCAGATCCCTTGAAGCTCTTATGTTAATTTATATTGAAGGTTGACTGACATTAATAAACAGATAACGTGATTACATGGATGATTCTATCACTATAAGAATATTTTTGCCTTTGATATCGAAAAGATATGATTTGTTGACTTGGAGGATAATGAAATCTCTCAAATGAGTTTTTGAGTATTTAGCTTTTATAATTTATTTCTCAATGACAGTCAACCAATTCTTCATTAGATAATTATCAAGATTATGAAGGGCAGATTGGAAGGTGATTTTATCAGTAGCCTATTGCTTCCATTGTTGATGAAAATAATTATTAAAGTGAATTTTTCATTATTGGTATCAAAAAGTCACTATTTCACAACAAATTTCTCATAACTCAGTTTGAAAATTTTGATTTTTATTTCAAGATCTCAAATACTTTAGTTTTTAGGTTTCAGCAACAATTCCTATAGCCTTCTGGTGAAATGTTGAATGATTCAACCGTGATAGATAGGTTGTGGCCTCTGCTTATGCTTAGTAAATTTTTTGGTTTGAGTTCTTTTCCGATCAACAAGCGAAATGACGGTACTATCAGCTTGAGAGTGAAATTTATAACATGTATTTGGGGTATCTTGATAATTGTTTCAATCAGAACTGTGGAGCCTTTCATTAAATATGGATTGAACGACACATTCAATACGTTTCTGTTCTGGACATTTTATTACATATGTCATTCAACTGAATCCATATTCTTATCCACAATCAATCAGCTAATTAAATTTGATACAAGAATAGAACAATTCAAATATTGTAATAAGACAAAAAATTATGGCAGCAAATGGCTCATCGTTCTGACCGCACTTAGATTGAGTTTTGGAGTTTTTCCTTCGTCTTTAGAAAGATTGATTACAACTTTTGATTGGAGAAACTTATTGAAAATTATTTGTCGTGAATTATTTATAACTTCCTACTATTCTATTCACTGTACTACAATATTCATCTTGAGAGATCTCAGAGAAAGATTTCAAGCCCTATCATATGAATGGTACTCTCTTATTCTAAACCCAACTGAATGTTCACCATCAAAACTTGAAAACATTCGGATTTTGTATTCAGAGTTGAAGGAAATAACAAGTGTTGTAAATCCTGTCTGCGATAAGAGATCTTTGGTTCTAGTAGCTTTGACAACATTCCATATATTTCACTCAGCTTACGGTTGGAGTGTAAATTATAAAGATTCATCAGCATACAACTATGCAGATGAACTATCACGTACAGCTAATATGATACTATTTGTTATTCTTTTGAGAACTTCCAACGATTTGATCGAGATGGTAAGTTATAGAGTTATATAGTTTATATAGAGTTATGGTGAGCAATAGCCTATATTGGTAAAATTATTCTATTTTTAATATAGAATTCACTATCTAATATAGATTTCTATTATGCCATTCATAGTGATCCCATTCTAAGGATCAACAATGATAGGAACATATTGAGACATACTTCAGAGGTGATAATTAGTTGATAATAATTTAAAAAATCTATAGGCTATATAGTAAACTTACAAATTCTAGTGACACACTCACTCACTCACTGACTGACATAAAGAACATTAAATTTACATACTTGAGACAATATAAGGTGACAATAGGTTAATAATACCTAATTGAAAAACAAACATACATACATGAAATTGCACTTTCGTGAATGGGTTTTCCATGAAAAACTTCGAAAAAATCATTCACCCATTGAAGTTTGCATTTTCACTGAGAAAAAGGGTGACGTTGAAGTTGAAGAATAATTATATTCTATATTGAAATTACAAAAAATTTGTTTATAAAATTACTGTAACAAATTAACACAGTTAAATGTTAGTTGTTTGGTTGAATTCTGTACGTTGCACCCTATAATAACTTTAGGCCAATGTTACTAAAAGATTAAGAAAAACAACTGATGATTCCTCATCACCCGTATACACTCAAATTATATCAAGAAAAAATGTATAATAATGTACTCTATCAATGGTTTTAATCGTTTTATTTGCCTATGTGAATTTATACTGACTATAGAAGCCAAATTCTAAGACATACTTTGATATTTATACTACCAATTTCAGACATATTCAGTAATGGTCTATCAGATAGCTTCCATTTTTGGCAGAGTTATTTTACAAGTTCAATTACTGAAGACTGAAGATAAACCCCATTAATCTCGCATCAGACATCAATCATGGTATCCGAAAAACTCCTATTTATTCCCCAAACTCTTGAATATTGATCATTGTGATTTACATCAATCTAATTTTTCAGAGTATGGATATTGTAGATTCACTACCAATTACATCCATTTCCAGACTTTCAATTGAATGCCAAGAACAGGTAAAATGGACTCAAATCCATTATCCAATCTGATCGATTAAATAACAGTACTTTTTAATAAACGTGTAAAACATTAAATTGATATCAAATAGTAGTACTATGTGGTTTAGAAGATGAGTATTTTTCAAATTATATTTTTCCATGTAAGCGAATGTATAATTCGATTCTGATCAATATTGTACTAGATCAAAGTGGATTCTATCAATAATCATTCTGTACATAAAAGCGCGAAATAAATGAATATTACATGTCCTTATGGCATATTTTATAGAAAAGAATATGTTAGCTTTTATCAATCTGTAAGTATATGAATTTGATTAGTAGGTACTCAGCAAAACGCAACTGGAATAATTTAATATGATTTGATTTGAATAAATTCCAAAATTATACATATTTGCGGAAACAATAGCCTACAAATCATAATTTTAACAAGAATTCATGACTTTATTGATTTTTGAGTTTAATCTTTTGAATTCCGCTATGTCTTACACATAATTAAATTGAGCAGGAACTCCGATGTGGGTGAACAATATTCAACACCAATGGCTTCACTATTATCCTAGACCAATATTATATCTTTACCTAGTACATTTTTTTTTAATAATTTGATCAGTATAGGCCTAGTAGTGTCCTCTAATGAATTCAACAGAGGATGAGTTATGAGTTATAGACGAGAATAGAAGTATAAGTTGATTGAAATATTAAAACCTTATCAGCAATAACTGCTTATAATTGAGAAAATTGTATAAGTACCGTACATTGTATAAGTTATAAGTTAATTTGAACGTTATCAATAACTGCTCATAACTGAGAAAATATTGAGTTTGACTATGGTTTTCCAGGTTCGATTCATGTATGAATGTGTGAGGATGGGTCCTCTGACAATAACTGTCTGTGGTTTTCCAGCGAGCTCACAAATTTTGCCAGTTGTAAGTCTTAAATTTTAAAAATGAATCGAATTAAATACCCTAGAAGTGGATTGGAATAGCACTGGAATCACCCAGCGAGAAAATCGTGTTAGCTAGCAGCTTTGTCAATTTCTATTTCATTATCATGAGAATGAATAATCTAGCTGAGTAAAGGCCCGACCACTTGATGCACAGTACGGTATGCATCATCATGTCATACGGTATGACATCATGAGAAATAAAAATTTCCATTTAAATGTATTGCAAATGTCATGCACACAATGCATAGTATTCATGAAAAAATTAATTGTGTGGTCGCGCCCTAAAATCAAAGAATAGGAGAGTCTGAGAGAGTTCAGTAAGAGGGACTCTGAATTGCTGGAAGTACAAATACAATGCAAATAAAGTAAATAATTTGATGATATAAACTATAATGATCATTCCTTTTTCTAGGTTTTGATGGAAGAGATAAATATTTGGATTGCTGCAGTACAACTAGAACAAGAGCTAAAAAGAATATCAACAAGAACCAGAATCCAACTGTTGGATTGGGTTATATGGCAAAACTCATAGTTTTTACCATTAGAAAATCACCATTAGAAATGTGAATTATATGTTATTCATTGATTTTTCAAAGTGAATCATAATTTGCATATAGTCCTAATGTTCATTTTTTGGTAGTGATAGTCCAAAGAATGATCAATTCCAAGAAAAAAATAATAATTTGAGTCAGTTTGCATCCAGACAATCTGTTTAACTATGAAAAATGCATGTGATGCACTTCATATAAATACCGGCTACTTTAGTGATAACTCTCACTAGATTTTGATTTGTGTGATGATTTTGATAGTTTATAATGGTTTTCTAAAGATAGGTCACTTAATAAGAGCCGAATCAAGTAAAAATGATTTTATTTTGTTGGAAAATATTATCAATATAATATTTATTTATATAATTGTAAATGTATCACATTATTATTCAAGCACCACCCTATAAAATAACGATTTGAGATATAGTGAATATAATTATATTTTTATAATCTATAGTGTCATGTCTTTGACATGAGTTGATCCATGCAGCCATACATTCTCACAAGTCAGAGGCATTTCTGAAAAACGAGAATAAACACTATATTTCTGATATTGAATTATATAGTTCTAAAGCTCTTTATCACTTATACCGGTACTCCAGTAGTTCCAGAATGAATACAAATTTTGTTAGGAGCTCTTAACGAGTCAAATAATTATTTAGATTGTAGAGCACCAATGAAACTCAACTGAGAAAAAATCAATCGTGTTTGAATATTGATATGATATTGTGTTCCATAATGAATGAAGAAGCTTTGATACTGTCCAACCACTATTCATTCAATACTACTATACGATTGGAGACTACAAGCCCTTCCAGAAGGAGATTACCAATATTCAATATTGATATATCAATATCATTATCATTATTATTGATATTCAAATATTAATATCCAATTTTAGTAAAATTAAGCGGAATATACAATATTAGTGAAATTTATATATTCGTACATGTATCAAATTATTAATCGAGTACCATTCAACTAGTAATTGAACATTCTTATTCACAGTACCTAGTCTACTGAACCCCATTTTACAGAAATTGCAAATTGATTGTGTTTCGGCAATATCGAAGTCTTCTTATTCATTGAGAATAATAATAAAGATTGAAAATACAAAGTATGAATTGGTTTTCAATGCCGGTTTACAATATTATTCTACTGGTTTTTATTGGAATAACCGAGATTGTATAAAAATGGTGGTTTCAGTCTATTGGTTTTCCAAAATGCTAGAAGAGCATTGTTAACAATGTAAAAAAACAAATACTTTTCGTATTATAAATATAATAAATATTTTCGAGGCATAATGTAATAGACTAGATCCTGAAAAAGTGGAAATTCTGGTGATCATGAAAAAGAAAGTAAGAAATCAAATCAAAATGTTCACTTCATTCCGCTTAGTAATTATAATAAAATCCTTCTTTTGATTGATAATAAATGTAATGAGAAAAAACCGACAACTGATTAAAAACAAACCTAAACCGAACCGATAAAATCAGCAACCTATAAATATTCAATGCAAATTGATAAGATGGAAAATTGGAAAAAAGAATCGCTCAAAGCATTGTAATACACATAACAAGGAATATTTCTTCTTACATAAAATTAATATCTTGTAACAAACAGTATTCATTCACCAGAATATTTATTTATGAAATAATATGAGACGAAAAATATATAAATGATTTCTTACTCAAATCGAACCAATCCTCCTCTATTCCAGAGTCTTTTCTTGCTGATTTCAGAGCATTCCTTATGGCAGGAACCACGCCAAAACTCATATTCAAAGGAGGCTCACCAGTAGCTGAAACATTTTTGTAAATATTCAATCACATGAAAATATTATTTTTTGGAGACGTAGATTTTTTATTACCATTCCGTCACTAAAAAGTTTGTATTACGTAGAAAAACTTATTAACAAGAGGGGGTAGACCTCTGAAATTAAGGTTGAGTGATCATTTTCATTTCACATCCAAAATAATATTCTTCATCAATTGAGTGTCCTATTGACACTAAATGAATGAATTCAGTAAAAACAATAATTTAAAACAGTAATTGATAAATTTTACACATATTGTTTTTTAAATCAATTGAATAAGTGGACAAATGACTATTCAGATGCAAGTATCCTGGTGATTCTATGAAGAGAATAAGCAGACATGTACTATGTAATTTATCCAAAGATAGGCTTGATTTCTAAGTGAAACATCCTTATTAGTGAAATAGGAAATCAAATGAGATTTAAATCACGTCAATAACACTAATCATATAATTTTTTGCAATTGAAATGCATTTGGTATCTTATCAAATACCGTTACTTTTAGAAATATTATAGAATACATGAGAAATACCTTTTGATCGGAGAACTCCAACAGGGTTTCGAGAGTTTTTCACGAGAGTGACATGAAGATTTGTAGGAATATCCTTGGCACCTGGCGGTTTGTAATTCTGTAAT
The DNA here is from genome assembly GCA_017141395.1 of Laodelphax striatellus. Classification (NCBI taxonomy): domain Eukaryota; kingdom Metazoa; phylum Arthropoda; class Insecta; order Hemiptera; family Delphacidae; genus Laodelphax; species Laodelphax striatellus. Next base: position 25,181,809 of record CM029532.1, on the reverse strand, counting down.
AATGAGAAAAATATGAAAAGTTCAAAATTCTTTGGAAAAGATTTTTTTCAAGGGTCTAGCCATGACATTGAAGTGATAAATTTCAACTAACAAGCCATATTGTGAGTTTATATTTGGAGGAACGACAAAAATAAGAGTCAGACATAAAAGTTGGTAATACAGTATATATTGTTGCCTATATTTATGATACAATATTTTATCTAATTTTTCAACCACTGTTAGTATCACAAATACTCTTGATTATGAAAAATAATTTATTGTGATTATTACAGCCTATTGAAATACTAGTATTGTAGCTCGATTATGAGGATAATTTCCATAGAAGTCGAAGATTGTGTGTGAGAGTTGAAGTGGAATGACAAAACTAATAATGAATCTTACCCAAGTTCTATCAGTAAGTAGCTTTCCAGTTTGCTTGTCATGGACAAGTTGTTCATGAAGATAATATCCCAGTCCCATTACAAAAGCGCCTTCCACTTGTCCAACATCCACGTCAGGACTCAGACTTTGACCAGCATCTTCCATTATGTCTGCCCTTATAATCTGTGAACAAAGATTATCATTCAATGAAACTATTCAAGATCCAAAAATGATGAATGAGATAATACGTGCAGTCTCAGTGGATGGTATCTAAAGAAGACAGAATAACCCTACAGAGTATAGTCATGTCCAAAGTTCAAATCGATGATGATCAATCATCACCTGGATTAGTCCTCAAGAGAATAATGCGACTATTTGAAAAGTAATAGAGGAATTTTTTGAGTATTTATGAAAATTCACACGAAATATTTTGATTTAATCATCCATGTTGAGTCCATGAGAATATATTAGAGAATATATATTATTTTCTCCCCGAGTTCAAATATTCAAGAACTTCAAATCGGCTGAAATTCACGATCAACATGATGATAATAATAAATTAAAATGTATTTTGGGAATTTATTTTGTAATAGGGTCTGATCTCTACAAATACGAAATCCTTAATCTATCCTTATTTTAAGTTACGGTACCCAAAAATTCGTATATGATTTGATAGAGTATCAATCTGGGTTGTTTTAAAATTCTGATTACCTGACTTTACCCTCAGAAAACGACAAAAAATATTTATAAGTCAAAAAACGACACAAATGAAAAAATATTTTAAAAACATTTGTAAGTCATCACCTGATGCTGCCCAGTGAGGATATCCACTTCAACTCTTATGACAGTCACTCCAAAAATGAGATAAGATGATAAACTTTTATTCTTATACCTGTAGAGCAAGAAGAGGAATAAATAATTTTCACTTTTCCACAAAGAATTTGAGGAACAGGTAACATAATAAATAGAATACAAACAGCCTATAAATAGATAAAAAGATGAGAATAAAATCGAATCGGATACCTATAGGTAGGCTAGCCTACTTCACTTGAGATTTTTTGAAAACAAACGGTTGATGGAGAGTTTCATATAAAAACCGCTCTAAAAAAGTGCGATGATGTACCGGTAATTATTACACCAATATTCAAAAGTTCACAGTCCAACCGAGCTTGAGGTTAATTGACTTTTAAGCGCTATTTAGAAGCTCTTAAATGGCCATCGAAGTTGGAATAATAAGTGCAATTGTGATATAACAGTAGAAGAATTTCAATTTGTTTTGAAAAATGTTAATAAAAAGTATTATTATCTTACATGGAACTACAATTAAGATCCACATCTTCATTAACAGCCGCTTGAATCATTGTTTTCCAATCAGCCTTTGGCATTTTCTCCTTATAAGGCTGCAATCTCGTGTTTAACTCTTCACAGCACTTCATGATAGCCTGTTGAAAAAATACAATTTTGTTCTTATATGCGAGTACATAAATACGGTAATGCTATATTTCATGCATTAGAAAAATAATAATAAAGATGAATTTGTTGCGTATTTATAATTAATATAATATGAGTTGTATTAATATAATATATAACGAGGTGCTTTCACCTAAATATACGGTACATGAGTTTGACTTCACATTAAAATCAAAAATGATAAATTGGTACAATACTAAATACCTGAGGCATAGGCTGTGTGTTATACTGAAAGGTTTTACCTTTTATAGTTAGTGGGTTTGATTCGCAATTCAGACTTTATTAGTGTCTCACTTCTAAATCTCTGTCTTTTATTGGATTTATAGGCATAATGAAATTTATAAATCCCAGCAGATGTGATAATGTAAGCTAAGTTCTTATAAGGGATTACCTTTTGTATTCATAAGCTATGAACGTGACTCCCAGTGTCCAAATTTAGTATTTTTAGGGTTTGAGGAGAATATATACAAGTATTTTGATAGAGTCCCCACAAAATGAGTTTGTGGAACAAACTCAAACCACAAACAGAGTTTTTCTCAAATATTCATAATGCTTATCTTGTAATTCTTCGAGATATATTCTTTAATTCTAATATTTATATTGTTGACATAATAATATTAATATTTTGTTGACATAATCGTAGCTGCGCAAAAAGTGTCCTATACATAACTCATAGCATGTCAAAAAATAGCATGGCAATGTTTATTTGAGACTCACATAACAAACTGCTTCACTTGTGATACTGCCTCCAGTGGTTGAATCGTTTGGTGTGATCAGAGACATGGTTGACTTTACTTTAATAAGATCCAAAGGTATACCGAGGATATGAGCACACACTTGAGCAGCCTGCAAAAATTTAAAAAATATTAGTATCCATGTAACTTGAGTTTTGATATTCTGATGGATGGTTATAGATTCAAAATAACAGGAAACTATTCATACCGAAAAATACCTATTTGCTGAGAAAGGATATTGTAAATTCCGAATCGCTGTATGAGTCAATTGATGGTAAAATTACAATCCAGCAGAGAAAAATTGATACAGTACTGTAACTTGTTTCTTATAGATACTAAACATACAACACAAGAATTCACAAAGTCAATAAACTGTTCATATACATATATTCTGTATTTTTATATAATATATGTAGGCTACTAATGAATGAATAATTTTCTACTATTAAATATTATAAGAAAACTATTATCTTCCAGCCTTAGTATTCCCCTACTAATAAATAATATAAGATTCAATGTACAATAATGGAAGAAAAATGCAGAATACCAGTTGTTTCCAACTTTAGCGACTAAATAAACAAATTTTCCTCTTTTAGAAACTCTTACACTAATAATTGACAATCTGAACAACATTAATTGAATCAGAATTCTTATGATCTTGTAATCTTAAAATGGAGTACGAAGGCACTTGGGGAGAAAATCATCCTTTCTTATTTTATTATCATACACGTCAGTTATTAAGTGAAAACAGTATCTAGCCTATTGAGTAACAGCAATTCATCGATAATTAGATCGTTGAAAAATTCTTCTACTTCACTCTTAATAAAATAGTGTTTACTAATATCAATTTAATAAATTGAGCTACTAACCTTCGTATTTACACCTTGACCACATTCTATTCCACCATGAGAAATAGCTACTGAACCATCACCAGCAAATATTGAAATATTAGCATGATATCTTCCAAAATAGTCAAGAGGGTAAGCCAATGGTATGAGTGAAATACCTTGCTTTTTCCATCTGTTATTCTGAAAAAAAAATTTTTTAATGGAAATAGAATTTTTATTGCTAATGTAATTATTATTTTGTTAGCAATACGGTACATAATATTGATATCTCAACAAATGTGTAGGAATAGGAAACAGAAATAAAATTCATGGTGGATTGCAATGAAGCCTATTTTATTTGACTACTGTTAAGTGACATTATTTGCAATGAAATCTTTTTTCAAACCCGTCAAGTGACGTCAACTTAAGACGGTTGAATTAAATTGATTTTTTTGCTATCGGTCATGATTCTCTATAATAAAAAAGGCCTATTGTGAAAAGATCAAAGAAATATTAAAAGAAGAACAATTGGCGAGTGAATAAACTGTAGTGATGTCAATATGTGATTGAAAGAAACACTGTTACCGTTCAACTAAAATTCAATTAACATTCAAATTTGAAGTTAAAAATGAGCAAAAAAGATATCAATCATAATATTAATAATAATTAGTTAGAATAAACTTATTCATTCAACTCACTTTATTGAATTCTTCAATTTCTGAAATACTTTTCTGATAATCAGAGGAAGCTTTGATCTCATCTATCATTGGTTTTAAAGGATCTGCATCAGTTCTGAAATTTTGAAGCCTGACAGCCACTGGATCTTTTTTGACAATGCTGGCAATGTGCTCCATGATATGCTCAATTGCAGCAACGCCTTCGGTTGATCCTGAAAACAACAGAAAATCTCACCAAACTATTCTCAATCAGAGAAACAACAATAACTCAACACAAACAAAATATGTAGGTACCAATGAACATGTACAATATGTATATACAACATTATCTTATTTATGACTGATATATACCAAATTAATATGATATATTATAATATGTACAATATTATCTTGTTTGTCACTGAACTCACGGAGTTATGCTCAGTCAAACTACAAAAGTTCAGAATTGGTTCTAGAATGATAAGAATGACAATCACATAAAAAAAAGGTTAAGTTTCAAATGAATTTAGTTACCTGGAGCCCTACACCAGGTGTTTGCAGGAGTGTCGGTCCTGACAGAATATCCAATCACGGACCAGGTTTCAGAGTCGTAAGTGTTTGGCAACCAATGCAAAGTGCCAGAAACTACATCACTTTCATTCTCCCTAGCGCCCACATCTTGATACAGCTTTGCATCTAGATACTGAATTTTCCCATCATCATTCACGGCAGCCTGCAAAAATTTATAAAAGTTAATAATACAGGAACTAATGCACATAGGGTCACGGTTCTTCAACCTGCTTCCACTTTAAATCTCAAACCTTGAAAATAAATAATAGGCTATTTATCACAAAACCAAAGCAATACATGATAGCAATAATAAGACCATACACAATGCAGTTACAGAAAGGAACGCACTTTCCAACATTCAACATGTCAAGGTTCAACACTAGGATTTTATTTCACTGATAAGAGTATTCATCACTCCGGGACACCTTGGATGAAACGATTTTAGCGATTCCCATATTTCTAACGACTGAGGTGAAGCGTGTATGAGAACATAGGTCATAGACGAATACTAAAACTGAAATAACAAATGGAAAACAAACCTATTAAATAAATTTTTTGAAATTTATCGATGATATGGTTTTTCACGAAATACCAGTATAATAATATGTAGTTCAGTGATAATTTTATATGGAGTCCAGTGAAGAGCACTGAACTCTTGGAAATTTGGTTCTGCTGTAGACACAATCATATCAGAAACATAAAATTTAAAAATAATCATACAACTTAATATAAAATAATACCAATCCCACTCAGCTAACATTCTTCATTACTCATGATTTTAAATCTTGCAAAAATAATTTGTGTTACTCAATATATGAACTGATTAACACTGGCATTGACCAAATTTTTGACTTACAGTCGAGTAAGTAACAATATTGTCAGTGCTATATATAATATATATCAATAAAGGAAGTAGAATTTGCAAAGTTATACAAAATGTTGTGACTGTTACCTCATAATCAATGTAGCAGGGGAATCGTTTGCCGATCATTTGCATGTTAGTTTCCAAACTCAAATTCAAACGGACTGGTCGTTGAAGAAGATGGGCACACAGAGCGCATAGTGCCGAAATCTGATTGTTTCGGCTGATTTTCGAACCATACGCTCCACCAAGCCGTTTCACTTTCACATTTATTCTGTTGGAAACAATAATGATCAATTATTATGTGTTTTATATTCACATAATTATTGTGACGTTTTTGTGAGTTGATCTCTACAACGATTGCCACCCTTTAGTATTCGAAACATCAAAAGCTGCTTATTGATGAACTCAGAAAAATAGCTTACTAAATAAATTTAAAAGTTCTCATCAAGCAGCACAAGTTGAAATTACTTCGACTTCATATCAGCCTACCTCTATATTTTAGAGGTGCTTAACTTATGACATTTTTATTCTCTTATTATAACTAGTTATGTTCCTATCGCTTTTAATATTAATATTGTTTTCAAGAACTGCAACTCGACTATTTATTGCTCGAGGATGCACACTTCTTAGTTCATACGGCATGGAAGCTAGAAAAGGTCTTCATTTTTCCATGTCGTATGGAGAAATCAATGTAATTGTTCTACAAAATTTTATGTGTGGAGAAATCCTTCCAAGAACGTAATTCTCTCAAAAAGCGGAAGCCATTCGGTTCCAGGAGTTCAACTTCAAATGAAGCATAATATATTCAATATAATTATTAAAAATAGCATTGAATTTTTGAACACAAAATTAGCCAACGTTAGTGGTGGGCAAAAATATAAATTTTCAATAAGTATCATTCAACTTATTCCGTTTCATTCAATTATTTTTCATCAGTGTAACGACTGTTAATGTATTATTATTGGACACTATTGGAATGCATTTCACTGCTAATGAGGAGCTTCATCAGCCCTCAGTGAAATGCATTCCAATAGTGTCCAATAATGTAAGTAATAGCATTAATATTATTTACAGTGAAATACAAGTCGTTACTTCAACTGAATTTTCTACAAGTATTTCGTCATGGAAAACAACATTGAAATAATTATCAATTTTGAAAGATACCACCAACCACTACTTCTATCCAGAGATTTCCAATTTCTAGAATAAAAAGAATGAAGTATTTAAATAAATATTACAAAAAGGTAACACAAGGGAATTTGATTAGCGGATGTGGTGTCTTTTTAGGGCCTAATTTTCCAATGACATAAAATTATTTCTATCAATAACGCCTACTACTTCATGGATATTAAAAGCGTTTCTGAAGTTTTATTCCTACTTCAACCTATCCAACTCTAAAACTACCGTTTGTGTCACATCAAGCTTTTGATTTTATCTAATTTGCTACAGCATTAGCTGAGTTATCAATAATTTAGTTCTGAAAGGTTCATACGTATTCTGTTGCACATTGAGCACATCGGCAACAGTCCACTGGATCATGGAAGGCCATTGTGATGATGGATAGACGTCCATTCCATCCTCCAATGGGATACAGTAACAGGTTTGAGTTTCCATTGTGTAGTGGTATTGTGCACCGATTTCAAATGTTCCAGACAACTTGTGCTTTATATCATCTGAAACAGACAGAATAATCAGATTGAAGTTGAAAGAATATCGTAAGTAAAATTATTTGTGAAAAAAATATTAATTAAAAATCTGAATAGAAAATTGTATTCTCAGAAGAAAATCATTAGAAAAAATTCAGTCTAACATGACATAATTTCAACTTGTGATTTATATCATCTAAAACAGATAGAATAAAGTAGAAACAATAAGTAATTTTATTATATAGAAAATTATTTTTAAAACCTGAAGAGAAAATTGTATTCTCAGAAGAAATTCATAATCGTAAAAATAATATTATGGATTTGTAATATTATAATTATAATATTACTAATAAAGAACGGTTATGTTCATTTTGAATAATTTTTTAAATGCTCATCTAAACATCTAACCTTTCTTAGTCTTCCTCTCGATTTTTCCTTTCTCTGTAATTCTTTTGTTATCTTGCGATTTGATCACATCGATGAAGTCCACAACAGGAGGTTCAATATTGTTGTAAACAACTTCTACTTGTTCAGCTGCTCTGAGAGCTATTGCCCTTGACTTCGCAACAATCACACCAAGAGCTTGTCCTGCATGCAATATCCTTTCGGAAGCTAGTATCTGGAAGAACACATCCAAGATTATTCATGATGTTGTCTTGATTACATTTTTTCATGCTTATAGCGAAAAGGAACGATCAAAAAGATAATTATACAAAAAATAATGCTATAATTATCTGAAATCGATAAAAATCTGTTACTAAATTGTGAGCAAGATTTATATCTGGAAATATTTCAAGGCTCTCTTACATTTTTGTAAAATTTTAATTTTTTAATACTTTTGAGTAGAAGTTTTTATATGATACCGGTTGAATGACGCCTCATAGTGGGGGGAAGTCCTATTTAGTCATCATTCTAAGAAATTCTACTTCATTTGAGTGATTACTGTATTGAGCTAGAAAATGAAAATGAGAAATTATTTGTGAAATAACAGTTTCTTATACTGTAAGATGTACGGTGAGGTAATATTAAAATGAACATTTTATATAAATTTTGCTTTTTCTATTGATAATTGAGCTCTAGTATCCACTATAGAACACCAAAAGTACTAGAATACCAATATATGCACCCAACAGTAGCCTACAGTGTTTCATTGAAAGAATTTGATCAGATTTTGAAATTTAATTCAAACCCCCAGGATTTTTTCCCTTTCTTTTTGAAATCAGCAGTAATGGAGAAGTCGTATCAACTTTAGAATAATAGAATATCAGGATTCTCTGTTGAATCGTTTCGATAAATTAAAATTATCGTGCACAATTTTCAACTACAGCATTTCAAAAGAAGTGGATACGTTATGATGAAGTGAATTTTTATTCTGTCGAGAACAAAACTTGAAAAGAAATCTCCAACATCCTATTGCAACTCACCTCTTCATTTACGAAAGACGGATACATTATTGAGGACATACAATTATTTTGGCCAGGAATATCCTTGGCCGTGAAAAATGAAATCACGCCATCCATTTTCTGAAAATGAAATTACACCATATAAGTTATAAAAATATAAGTTATGAATTACATCACCATATAAGTTGATCAATAATCAATAAAAATGTCATAATATCCTCCAAAGCGTGAACTTTCTACAAGTTAGAATTTTCCAATAAGGAATTTATTGCAAATAATGTATTTTACTTGGAACTTTCTTTTGAAATCTATGTTGTTTTCCATGACGAAATACTTGTAGAAAATTCTATTAAAGTAACGACTATTACAGTGAAATACTGGACGTTACTTTAATAGAACTTTCATTAGGTACTGGTAATTGAATTTTTCTTCAGAAAAATTCCTTCAAATTGTACATTTTATGATAAAGGTAGGCTGTATCAATGTAGGGTCATGAATTCTATATAGCAGAGAAAAATGTAGTGATTATTTAATTAGTTCGAATGATTCGAAATCTACAATATCTTCATTGCCTTGGAACCATATTAGTCCCATATTATATCAATACCGTACATAATTAAAAGTCGATTTGACACTTTAACTCTCAATGTAGGTTTCAAATGCATATTAAAAATCAATATATTCATTGGGGTGCTATACAAATTAGAAGGATTAATTAATTGCATGAGAACAGTAAAAATTCTGATGACGTTCCACAAGAAATGAATATTGTGCAATTTTTGTCAGAGTATTTATAAATCATAGAGATACGAAAGCATATTTAGATAAGAAAAACATATTATTATTGTAAACACATTGAGTCAAAAAACCGAACATTGATTCATACTTTAAACATACTCGATACTGTAGGTACTTTTTCCAATTAAATAGACATGTATTATGAAATTATTAATATGCAAGAAAGGAGTTGAAACTTCACTTACAAGCGCTTTTTCAGGATTCAATGTGAATGATTTGGCAGTTGCTTTCTTGGCTACCACCACAGCAGCATGCAACTCGCCTGGGTGACTTGGAATGTCATTCACGTATTGCGCTTCTCCTGCAACCAAAAGTTGTCAGTACTAGTTCATTAATCAGAATCAAAGATAAGTCTGATAATGCTAGCATGATTGCTTGGCTGTCATATTTCATGTCATTATAATTAAAATTGATTTCAGAAGTTTTGAACTAAAACTGTGCCCACTCAATGAGGGATTAATCTTAAACAGTATGATCAATACTACTAGTCTTCTTACAAGATCCAAAAAAAACTTTTGTTTCTAAAAATATGTAGGCTAATTCCCATTCTTCCGTAGCTTACCGTAATTTTTACTCAACTAACTTAGTACAGAGACAGAAGTAACTGCTGTTGAGGACAGTCTAATAATATTATAATAATTGAGCCCGTTTGAATATATCCATTTTTAAAACTTTGGTTTTTCCTCCCATTAAAGTAAAATTCATTAATTATCTAGGAGTACTGAATCAATTAACTCTAGTTTCACTCAAAATAATGAAAAGAAAACAGATTGAACTTTATATTTTTCAAGTTTGAAACACGGTTAAAATATCACAATATTTGTCATTCTTATTTGTTATGAGCAGTGAGTGAAGCTATAATTTAAATTACAATTTTTTCTTTTTATTCTTTCAAAAATTGTGTTACCGTATTCCAGTTATCTGACAAAGAACATTTGTAAATGCATTGAATAATCTATTTCCCCACTTGCAAAAATTTTAATTGAATTGCGATGATGAATAACTGAAAATTAAGTATTGTAAAATACCTGAGCACTGAGCGAAAGCTTCAAGTTTGTGGACTGGCTGATTGAGCGGCCACAGTTTCTTATCAGTTTCAAACGTCTGACTAGCGGTAGAAAGAGGTCGAATCAAATTGGCACCTCCACTTTTCATTTTTGATGCTACTTCATCCGGTAATAGGCTGAGAACAAACTGAAGAGAAATTCAATGATTTTAATTGTACACTGCTACTAAAATATCTTGATAGTAGAATATCAGAATATAACTTATAATAATCAGCTGTGAGATATTCTATCAAGTTAATAATCCCAGCCAGTTCCATTTATTCTTTCGACTTGTATCTTTCCAAGTACTTCAAAGAATATTGTAAATGCATTGGATCAATTTACTTCCCACTTGCAGCGAATGTGGAACGATTTTTAGTTGAATTATCAATAATGATAATATATGATAATTTGAATAATTTGATAATTTGAATATCATCAAATTTGAAATCTATTATCCGATTATCAAAATCACAGAGCGCGTATTTTTATATAGGTAGTGGCTACGCGTCCGTCAACCGTACGCCGCCAGACGTCCGTCAAGAGTGTCACGTGATGTATGACGTCACGGTTGCTGTGTGTTGACGGACGAATAAGGTATGACGTCCACGGTTACTGTAGGTTGACGGACGAATAAGGTATTGGCGGTTGGCACGTCAACTCGAACTCAGTTGTTGAATTAGCTATGGATGCGGAAGGGCTGAAATTTGATAGTTACAACAGTTTATTAGCATTCATTAGAAGAAAGAGAATGAATTTCAACTATTCAGCTGAATAGTTGAATTATTTACTATGTCATTTTCCCAAGGGCATGTTATGGTCTCCCGATTTAAGCTACAGATTTTTTCCTAGGGGCTATCTTGAAGAAAGGATTTAAAAATAGGTCTCATAAACTAAATAAACTGGAAATTAATAGATTACCAATTTTAGTGTAAGACATTGCCTAATTGTCAAAGTATCGACAAAACCTGGTAAACCAGTATTTGCGATCATCAGCAGCTCTGATGTTAGCCAAGACCCTCTAAAATGTAGAGGAATGTAGAGGGTCTTGTGTTAGTTTACTCAGTTTTGACACAATACCTACATAGGCTAATCTACAAATACTAAATCTTGCCAAAAGTTTCGCAGATCATTGTGTCACAGCTGGGTAATGATTAATGATAACGATCTATTGTTATAGATCGCCATCCACCAAATTATATGAATCGCCGTCCGTCAATCGTCAATGACGACTTGACATTCTAGAGCGAAATGCACCAAATACGCTAGCGCTTGCGTCATTGGTCACATGACTCCACTGGCGTAACTAACGCCAATGCAACCAATGCGGTGCATTGGGGCGCAGGCGCAGAACGAAATGAGAATGTCGTCGTCCTGTGGTTGTCGTCAATGTGGGAATTGACCTTAACCCGGGGCGAAGTCGATCAGTATGGGTGAAGTTGATCACACCTGACTTTTTTCAAATAAACTGCTTTTCACCCTTACAATGAACACTATATAAACTAGGAAAAAATATATATCTATGAAGGATATAATCCTCTTTGAACTCTATTTACTAAAATTACAATTAATCCCCCCATGGATGCTGGAAAGAATTCCAAAGAAAAATGAAATTGATAATTGATAATAATTGATCGAAATCACCTCATGTGTGGAGTGAAATGCACACTGTATGATGTGGTTGATCCAATTCGCCCCACTATATGGGGTGAAGTCGATCAGTCTTCAACAAAAAATAAGGATTGTTTAAAATGTTAAAAATTATGTTCAAACTGTAATAATAAGGACAAGACTGATAGAATCAATCCAATTTTTTTTTTAGAATTTTATTAGGGCTTCTAAAGCAAATTTATCACAAAAAACCGTAATTTTTGATCAACTTCGCCCCGGTTTACGGTATACTGTATAGGGCTGTGTATAAATATAAAATGTTGAGTAAAGTAAGAAGTTGTCTAAAAAGTACATTAATTAATTGTAAGTATGTAATGTGATCCTTACGTCAGTTATGTTAATAGTGTTTGGAAAATGTTTAGTAACTTAATTTTACTTTAAATTATTTTTTTAATAATTTTTTAATAACTTTAAAATTACTGTACAGTACATAATAAATTATACTGTATTTCTTTGAATAATCTCTCTCTAATGATTGGATATAGCTTGCACAATGTCGTGTGTAGTCTGTAGGTAGTTTTTGTTGCAGTTCGGCGGCATCGTTTGTGTGTGGATGTGGATTGTGGCCATTTAGAACACCTAAAGTGATGTGTTTAAAAGTTGGACTTTAAACTAGATTTTCACCAAAGATGAGACAACTGCATCAATCAGTTTGCAAGTTATGGACTTTTAAACAGTGGATTCATTTTTTTGGACCACTCTGTAGTATCCAGGAATCCAGGAAATGTGGAAGTACGGAGAAATGTCATTAGTTTTGTTGGTGGTTATGGGGGGGGGGGGTAATGAGTCTACGAATAGGGGCGCACGGGAAGTACTTGCATTGGGGCGCAGTCAGACTAGTTACGCCACTGCATGACTCTCTTGACGTACGTCTAAGCAGCGTACGGTTGACGGACGCGTAGCCACTGCCTTTTATATAATATCAATTGAACTCTTGTGAAATTCCACAAAGAAACTGAAATGTGTGTTATCGTATGTATAATATTGATTTCTATAATCAATGAGCATGTTAAAATCGGTTTGTTAAACAAGTATCAAATATAGAATATGAAAATAATTGTATTTGAATAATAAATAACGATACGTCATTGTTGATGCTAATAAACCAAGAATAAGAACAAATTCTGAAATAAAGTTCCAATGAAGATCTTAGTACTTTGGGAAGCGGGTACTTGGTACTTGCTTGGTACTTGGTTATTTGGGAAGCGGGTTGGTCCCAGTGACAGAGGCGAGGCTAATCCGTGAGATTAGATAAGAGACAGAGCTTACCACTCCCGTTGTAACGGTGACCGGCTCCTCTAAATACAAAATTTATGAACTTCAAAATCGCTTCCCGGTGGTTCGGAACCCACCTAAAGCTGTAGGTCCATTCACATCTCATCATCATCCTTCCCATTACCCACGCACAAGCTTAGAGCTTATGGGCATCATCCCTAGCAAAAAAAAAAAACTTTTTTCTGCGAAATTTCCTTGAAATTGAAAAGTGAAGAACTTTTCAATATGAATCGAAGAAGATTCACTGCTGAGTTTATGAATCAAGTGGATCAAGCTTTCATGGAAAACAGATTGTTGAGTAATAAGAAGTTACGTTTACCTTGTAGGAGAGAAATAACTGAACCTTTCTATATTCGGGTGATGCGTCAGGAAGAACGTGATTGGGTTTCAATTCTCCTTCCAACGTTTTCAATGCTTCTGCTATGACTTTGGAGTCAGACAGGTGTTTTCCTTCAAGGAAGGTTTCAGTGAGCTCAGCATGAACCTGAAATTCGAACCAAGTGGGATGAGTGATGATGATTCATGATTGTTCTATTACTGAAAAATATTTGCAAATTTCAATTGTCATGATTAATTTTTTTTCAATTATGAAATTTCAAAATTAGGATGGTATATTATTTTCCTATTCATTATGGAGAACTATATAATGTTCATAGCCTACTGAAATTTATAATAAAGGAGGATAATTTTTGTAAACTCTAAATCAGTACAGTGATAAGAGGTACTTCCTGGTTCTGGTATTCATTTCAATCAATAACTCACCATTTTAGGATGAAAAATATTGATTTGAAACACTTGATCAATATAAAAACAATTTTTCCAAAAAAAAATTATAATGTACGGTATCTATTGTAGCTTTATCAAGAAAAATACAAATATGGTCGCTCCAAATTATGAAATGTGTAAATTATTGTGAATTTACAATGCCATTGCTGAATCCAACTCCGTTTAAAGTGTCACTATAACAATATAATTTCAACTGCAAATTTCCAACTCACAAAATTTGGATTTATTCCTCCAAAAACGATGCGAGGTTTTTCCAATACTTTGAACTTATCATTCTTGTCTAATTTGAACAGGAATCCAGCATTCACGTAAGCATGAGAGTTCTGTGCCCTGGGCATGATCTGAAAAAAGAGATTTTCGTTTGTTATTGAATCAATTAATTCATTACCAAATCTAAAAATGATGATAAAAAAATCAATTTTGATCGAGTATTCCCTATATCACATATAAATCCAATATATATGTCAAAAATTAGTTCTGAGGTGAACTGTAGCATAGAGAAGCGATACTCTCTAGTAGATCGTTCCAGCACAGACAACACAAATGACAAATGACAACACAGACAACTGTATAGTTAGTCTATGGTTCCAGGAATAGGGAACTGTGATCCGGTCTAGTGTGCTGCCAAATAGAGCTGGCCACGTAGTTCATGTCCCGGGCGGTAAGATCAACGCTGACGCTGGTGTTCACTCTCTCAATCGATCACTCACTCCACACATTCATCCAATTCAACACTCATCGCCGGTTTCAGCGTTTACAGTTACGATTCCCAGTTACTCAGAGTTCTAAGAGAGGTTGCTAGGATCCGAGCGCCTTGATTTCTGGTCACCAAATTTAACGTGCGATGGGAAATCTATTCTAATCTGACTTCTCTGTGACTGTCAATTTTTACCGTAACTTTGACAAATTTTTCGTATGAACTAACGAATAAAAGAATGAACTAATTAATTATAAAAACATTGAGACTAGTTGATTACAAAATATAAACACTCTTTATACACTACATATATATATAGGGGGGAAAGGTCAGTTGTGATATCGGCCACCTTAGCTTTTTACTCAGAGTACCCAGTCAAAGTTATGATAAATGCCAACTTTATGCGTGAAATAATATACAGTATATCATCTATAACATGTAAATTATATAAAATAATATCAATAGCAACGTACTTTTTTTTCCAAAATCCAACTATCTACAAAACGCACTTTTCAATTTGCGGGTGGTATCGGACAGACATAAAAAGAGTACTGAAAATTATGTTTGAGGGATATTAAATCACACAAATGAATACATTTTTGGGCAGTCTTGCTACTAAAGTTGGTTGTACTGACAGCATGAACAGTGCTGCCAATTGCGGCTTTGTCCGATGCCAGTCGCTGTCCGGTAGTACCCGACCTTCCCTAGTCATTTCATTACATAACACTTTTTCAATAGCCAATTTCAGGGATTCTTCTGTCCAATTTCCTCTTTTCTATTCCATTATCCCTGAAAACCCGGAGAATCTATTGAACTGTAAATTTAAGTGGTCATTACATTGTCCGATACCTTGATTGCACTTTGTCGATACCTGCCTTGAGACTGGTGAGAATGGCTGTCAAGCCATAATCAGTCATGTGACTGAGCTAAACGTCGTATTCATGATATAAAGTACACCAAGTATTTTAAGACCAACTATGACTAATATTACTGCCTTCAATTGATGCAGCTTTTAAAACTATCTCCGTGCACTTGTCAACTGTGAAAATCATAAACTGGAGCCACTACGAAAACGTGCTACGTCAAATGCGCAATACTGCTGTGGGCAGTCTTGCTAGGAGTTGGTTGTACTGACAGCATAAAAGTGCCAATTACGGCACTTTTCAACTTTTGTCCGATATCAGCCGCTGTCCGGTAATGCCCGACTTTCCCCCTAGCTATATAGCTAATACTCTTGATGATGTAAACTCTTGGGACACTCCATTTTTATTTGTACTATAGAGTATCAGTTTTTACCATTCAAAAAATACAATATTATTTGAATTCAAGAGTATTCATTTACAAAATTCACCTTGTATGATTTGAAAGTATACGAGTTACTATTCAGTGGTTGGAGTGAAATGCTTTTGATAACTTTCTTGTTCATATCATTGTTTAAAAATTCCTGGATTGGCAGAGTTTTTTCCATTCCCATGGAGTCAGCTGTAATACAACACGTCAATAATTAGCTAATTTGAACACAAATAATCCAGTTGATTTACACAATCAGCATTCTTTTAGCAACTTATTTATTTGGATTTCTTTGAATACAATACAGGATTAAAATAATAAAATTTGATGGCTGTTGAACAAAGTTTAATTCGAAGACAAAAAACGATTATGAAATAATTGTATTCATCAAATTTAAATTTTTTATGAAAGTCTTCTGAATTCTATTTTCACGTGGAGTGAATGGCCCTTCATAACAATACTTATATATTGTAAAATAATTTTTTTAAATAATATTTCTCCTGACATAATAGAAAAATTACATGAAACAAATGCTAGGATCTGGAAGATATCATTTTCACACGACGTAAGAGAGGTCTAATAAGGATCCTCTACAATCCACCGTCTTCTATTATCCGAGACTGAAGGAGAGGGAACATATCTTCCACAACTCGGTTTCAATAGAAATTTATCATAGAGCAAAATCCAAAAAAAATGGTTCCATTATCATTGAATTATATTATAACAAATAGTAGACTATATTATACTGTAGTCTACTAAATTGATGTTTACATGTAGATTTTTCAACTTACCTATATTGATCCGAGCACCAACAGTTTCAAGTATGAGGAATAAATCCGAAGGAAAATCTCTATGTTGATGCTTTATAGATAGATTTCCTGCCAATGTACCAGTCTGTAAGAAGGTGTGATGTAATTATCAGAAATGCAGAGTTAAGTTTAGGTGGCCAACTTTGATTAGACTTTAATTAATTTTGATGATTAACCAAAACCAGACATTTAACGAACCAACATTTTTACAATATTATTCTTCTTGAATGTTCTACGAAATATTATAAAATTAAATATAAATATGAATATATTGTGGAAGAATGTAATCGATCTATTCTTCTCCGTAATCGTAATTAGATACATTAACAATTATTAAATTTCATGATTTTTCGAAAAAACTGACTAGAAAAAACTCATTGCTGATTATATATTATTAACCATCGTTGCATTAGGCGATTTCTGGAGTAGGTAACTAAAATATTCTAGTAGTAAAGTTATTGAATGAATTATTTCATTCAATAAAAGGTTGTACGGTACATTATATATTTACTGAGAAATATTGAAATATTCATATTCATTTATTTGATCAAAAATACAATATTGAGGAAAGGCTTCAAGCTCAAAACTTCTTCTATTCTAAAATATAAACGAAAAATGTCCAAATTCAGGTTATGTCCAACTAAGTATTTTCAGAGGGAGGCCAAGGGTTGTAAATACCTGTAGAGCTGATGAGTAAGTAAGTATTTTCAGAATGGATCAAATTCTTGGATGATAATTATTTTGTGTCTACGCGTTCCATTTTGGAGAGTTTTTCGGTCTGCAATACTTACATTTCGAACCGGGACGCTAGCTATCAAATCAATGTGATCAGCCATCTGTTTCGTGTAACCGAATAATGCACTCTTCGACTTGGAGACTGAATTGAAGAAATGCATAGCACTGGAGAGAGATAAGTTGGCTCCCAGAGTTAATGAATCATTGCTCTCACTAGCAACTATCAGCTCCCGTACTCCTTTGATGTCTATGAAGTGATTTATATTTTTTGTAGGGCGATACACACCTGAAAACAACAAATATAAATAAATATAATCATGGAACAAATATAAATAAATTTAATCATGGATCAAAGTCAAATAACTTAACTGTGTTGAAAAAAACTACTAAAAATGACATAAACATGTACCGTACCGTAGTAGATTCGCTCAAACAAGAGATCACTTATTAATAATAGCAATAAAGTGCCAAGGAAACTTATAAGTGTTCCTTATTAATGTTTCATTGTACGAAGAAGCTTATAAGCGGATCCTATAAATGTTCAAATGCTACAAGTTGTAATAAATGACAGATTGTACAGTTTGAACAACCTACAGGAGTTTTTTTTAAATTAACGGCAAAGTAGATCATTATTGTGAATGTAACAATAAAAAATATGTGGAAAATATAAGTTCAAGAGAAAATCTTGAAATAATTTTTATTGTATTATTATCATCGTACGTCATGGACCTACAAACGCAAAACTATTATAAAAGTTCCAGTAGCAAAGGTAAAATATAGTCTTGGAAATTCACATTGAATAATGTTACTTTCAGATATCGTATAAAAGATATATTACAGAGATTGAACAACCTACAGGAGTTTTTTTAATTTAAGGCATAGTAGATCATTATTGTAGATCGGTAGATTGTAGATAAGAAGATCATTATTGATCACTATTAAATATTAAAAGATGTAATTATAACCCATCACAATTGATCTAATATAAAAATAAAATGAAAAATTTAGTTAGAATAGCAGTTATATTTATAATATATATGTCAAATATCTAAAGGTTTTTTCAATTGATGATTGTTTAAGGCGCGAAAGTAGTATATAACTTTATTCATAGAAAACTATTAAAAGTAGAAATAGCTTAACCTTGGAATATTGAATTCTACACTGTAAAACACTCATTGGAATTGAATGGAAAGCTATCGACAGTGAAACCTGAGTGGAATTCCACCTTCCTTATTGGAATAACTCTGGATTGAGAGAAAATGTTTTTAAATAATATCATATCAAACAATTAATTTTACAAAAAAATGACACGATATTTCTTTTACACAATTTGAATGATCAATCCTATAAAGGATTAAGTAAGGAGAAGGAAAGGAGAAGTAAGTTACATTATACTTCAAGCAAGAGTGGAAGTACTGTTTTCAACTTTTCGCTAAACGAAGAAAAAAGTGAAACTAGCTTCTACACTGACGTGGAATTATTTTGTTTTAATAGATAGACCTATTATTTTCAATTTTTGAGATGACAGATCATGAATTGCTTGAAATACCTGGGATTCAAAAAACCAATAAAATTTGAATAATTATACATTACCATAAGATGTGTTTCCACCAACCAGCATGTAAGATCCATCATCGACCATTTCAAGAATTTCAAATATCTCTTGCACAGATTTCACCCGATACCAATTTTTCCCATCATCAGTTTTCAGCTGAAGTCTACTCTCATTCAATAGTGGATCAATGCTCCTATCACATGAATTACCGCATGACGTAAGGCACTCTTGTTTTGTTCTAGGACAAATAACCGACAATTCCTGGAAGCAATGAAAGTATACATACAATGAGATTTTATAACGAATTGCAGTAATTTATTAAAATTTTCTTATAAGAATTTCATTCTTTATTCATATACCGGTAGTTGAATACTTACACAAATAAATGTTTGCTTTAGTGGGTGAACAAACTTGCAAATTTATCATTTGATGGACAATGAATCTTATTAGAAGACAATAATGAACAATTGTCTCTATTAGAGAAAACGTGAATATAGTAACAGGGAACAGAATAACGATGCTAATGTACCTGTCAAGGGTATACCAGGAATGAAGAAATGGTTGCGAAAGCGAGAACGTCAATTTTCTCCATTTGTCGGAGATTGTATCCTTTTTTTTACTGCAGTAATAATCGCATTGAATTCCATTATTTGAAGCCAATCGTAATTGAAGCCAAACCGCATTGAATTCCATTATTTGAAGCCAATCGTAATTGAAGCCAATGATAATTTTTCCAAAGAACAATATACGAGTATTTAAAAAAGTGTGAGGCTGAATGGCAACTACGATTGTTAGAGGAACTTCTAAAATGTATTATACTCATTTGCATAATTTTCTGCTTCTATTTGGCTATGATTTCGACCAACCTGTTTCATAAATTTCATTGGATAAACAACATAAGGCCTTCTACTCTTTGAATAGGACTATGAAAAGGATTTAAAAATAAGTTTTAATTTTTCAAGAAAACGCAAAGAAAATAAGGAATATATTGAAACAGTAGGCTGCATGGCTATATCGTCAATAAACAATTATTGATTTTAATAGAGATGTGAATTTTTCTGATCCATTTAAAGTACTTCTATTTCGAATATAAATTGAACCAAATTGACTCCAAATGCTGTACAATTGATAAATAGTATTTTTGTTTCATATGCACGCCTTTGAACTGGTTGATCAATATAGCCAGAAAATAAGATATTTTGAGTCACTAGAATGTGAGTACAGAGTTATATGACTTGTAATACAGTATGCTATTTTGTATAATACCGTATTATCCTCACCTCAATGTCAACACATTTTTTGACAAGATCTTCACTTGCATCCTTAGCGAGAGACTTGAATGAATCCAAAATTGGCCTATAGCCTGTGCACCGACAAATGTTTCCTCCAAATGAGTTTTCAACTTCACTCATAGATATATCTTTGTTCTCCTGAAGTAAACTGCAACATGAATTGACGAACTTGAATATTTTCAGTTTTGACAGGTTTGCATTGCATTCCATTCATTTGTCATAATATTATAATAAGATCGGTTCTCAAGAATAATGTTAACAAGCATTACGGTACAACTACAATAATCTACTCACTGATTTGATCAGGGATGATTTTTTCCAATTAAAACAAATAATATGTGCCAAATTTATAGGCTATATGGCACCAACATTACTTATTTGGGTGATTGTGTTTTGTTTATAATGTATTCAATTCAAGACCAAGTAAGTTAAGGAAACTTAAACTGAATGTCGGCAACTAAACAATAATCATCAGTACAAAAACATTTCCAATGAAAACTCAAATTCGAACACAAATACGTCACTCTCTTCTTGCTTATCAGTGTTTAGATTTATACCCTTTGTACTGTATAGTTTCAATCATTTGATAGAATAGAATGCTGGTAATATACTGGGATAATCTACATCTTCTATCTATATTAATAAAAGAGAGTTGGTGTCTGTACGCTCGCTTATAACTCGAGAACGGCTGAACCGATTTAGATGATTTTGGATTCGTTTGAATTTTAAGCTAACATAATATCTATTAAAATATAAGTAAAATTTTATAATTAATAAATAGTTATTACATTAATGACATAACCTATCAAACATTTACAGACCAAGTTTTGAATTTGCAGGCTACCGAAGAACGGAAAGATAGTCGTGATTCAAGATCAGAAAATTAGCAACTTCATCTCAAGTCCCAATAGCCCAGTGGATAGCGATTCGGACTATCCACGAATTGGATTTCAACGACCAAAGGTTGGGTGTTCAATTCCTGCCAACAATTTTTTTGTACTAGGTTTTCTGCTCTAATTATTTTTACGCTAGAATCATCAATATTAAGAATGAGTTATCGTTCGTATAATACAGTCATGTTCTATCATTTCAAATATTAAAATTGAAGAACGGATAAAATAAAATAAAATAAAATAAAAATAAAATAAAAATAAAATAAAAATAAAAATAAAAATAAAATAAAAATAAAATAAATAAAAAATAAAATAAAATAAAATAAAATAAAATAAAATAAAATAAAAAATAAAATAAAATAAAATAAAGATAAAATAAAAATAAAATAAAAATAAAATAAAAATAAAATAAAAATAAAATAAAAATAAAATAAAATAAATAAAATAAAATAAAATAAAATAAAAATAAAATAAAAATAAAATAAAATAAAATAAAATAAAATAAAATAAAATAAAATAAAATAAAAAATAAAATAAAAATAAAATAAAAATAAAATAAAATAAAAATAAAATAAAAATAAAATAAAATTATTTTTAAGAATAAAGAATAAAGACATTTTTTAAGAAATTGGAAGGGGGACATTTGGGGGGTGAGTGCGATACAGTTCATGGGACAACTGTATTGATATAAAACAGATTGATCTACTAGAAAATGTAGATTTTTATCGATAGAATCTTACATAATAATACAAAAGAAAGATAAATTAAGTGTAATTGAACTTCTTCACGTCCTCTGTATTCATGTCCAATGCATTGAAATATTCAAATCCTGAAAATCGTTTTACAAAAATAGGTACCGTACCGTACTCCTAGCAACCGTTACACCGTTGATCTAGTTTAAATACTCCAGAAATGAAACGTTAATCTGAACGTGAAATGAGTCTTTACGACTCTTCGGTGAGTTTATGTTTATGATAGGATTTTTGTCTAGGAATCTCACTTCACTTTTTCATAATGCATTATTGAGGCGAATGGTTGGGAATCGCTTTACCTGTACATGTTCATAACCATTCCTGGAGTGCAGTAACCACATTGAGTTCCATTATTTGAAGCCAAACGACTTTGAATTTTTCCAAAACCTTTCGAGGAACTGCCAAGAGCCTCTACAGTTTCAACCGCCCATCCATGACAGTTGTAAATTGGAGTCAAACACTGAAAAAAGTAAATAATGTTACAAAACTGTTCTTAACTTTGAACATAATTAACTATGAGAGTGTGAATAGTTAAGTAGTGGAGTTATTTAATTGGAAAATATAATGAATTATCTTGATAGATTTCAATCAAAATGATATATTGTTACATAATATTATTATAGGTACACCATAGATAATTCTCATGGGGAAACTTTTCATGGCCATTATTTATGTATCATGCCATGGCCAGGGCTTTATTCATTGATAGGAATAAGACTTAAATTATAGTCTGGCAACAGACAAAAGAACCTTCGCGCATCGTATCACTTTAGTGATACAGTATCACATAGTACCACTACTCTAGTGAGCGAGTGAGATAAACTGCTGCATTGCATAACGTGCGCTCTCTCTGAGCAGTAGAGTTCTTATTTTGGAGGCTCTTTTGTCTGTTGCCAGACTATAGCGATATATAGGCTTACATAAACGTCAATCGAACAAATGAATATAATTCTTCAAACTTTTTAATGAGAAGAGTATAACTGTCTAATTAGATAGAAAATAGTGTCCCTGTAACAAATGATCAATTGAGTGTCTGTTTCTAAGTGGGATTTAATTGAGTTCGTCATGTAACTTCATTGGAATCGCAATTTGAATTGATGACTCTCATGCATCAGTATTTCTCGAGCCAGTTGCGTAACAGAAAACATAGACGTGATGTGACATCCGAAGAGATAATAACTATTGCATGTTTAGTGCATGGATGCCCATAGTTTACTACTGTAGAAAGGATATAAACCCTGGATATAGTATATAATTAAACCATTATTTCTATTTATGTTTATTGCTGGGAGCTCTAAAACTCAATCTGTCTGTTAGCCTATTATGCTTCAGGAGGAATTAATTATACCGTATATACCCACACACAGAATCGAAGTAGACTGTAAGTTCTAGGTTTTTACAAGCGGCAACTTAATTATGGTAGATTATATGCTGTAGCTGTACACCACTATAAAAATTTGCGGTTTCCAAAGAGATGATTGTAAAATTAATTACACCTCTAACCTTTCTCGAATATTAAAAAGTAATAAAAGTGACCATAAAAATAATTCATTTATACAGTCATAGTGATCATGACTATCTATATAAATTCACATATAGTCATCGTGATTAATATAGCTTATCATGATCCGGGAATTCCGGTTTTACCATAAATTGTGCTTGAGCATAAATGACCAATACGTAATGTTATATGCAGTGAATTTATTTAGATAATTGAATTGTAAATAACAATCTACACACTGACTAAGATAACTTATAGTTATAACTTATAACATAACATAAATCATAAGCAAATAAACAAGATTGCAAGTTATTATACGATAAGTTGTTTTCATTAATCAATAATAAATAATGAATAACAGAATTGTTTCTGATCGGTTTTTTGCTCCTCTAGTCTCATATTCAGAATCAATGGTCTGTATCAAAGTAATTAATAATACAATAGAATAGGTAATAAGGTACTTTGGTTAGTACATCTTTTTGAAATACATGAATGATAATTTTTGAAAAATTCGCATGCCCCTTTTATAGGTGGTCAATGGATGAAATAAAATGAACGTAGCCTATTAAATAATATATATAATATAAATTATTGTCACTAATCGCGGTAAACTATTCATTAGAAAAAATATAGGTATATAATAATTACTCACAGAATTCACAGCAATAGTTGTTGTTTTCCCAGTTTGAGGGTTGGGTACGGTGGCGGCGACAATACATGCTCCACATCCGCCTTCTTCGCACATATATTTCGTTCCTTTCAGGTGTGCATAATCTCTGATGAAGGTGTTGAGAGTAACATTGATTGGCAATCCGGATGCTGGAACAACAATAGAGTCTCACTTTGTCAATTGATAGTAATGACCGTATGTGGAACCACGGTTAAATATACAATAATTAATCAGATATAAATTTGAAAATAATTTTCAAATTAAACCATAAAAATAATTTGAAATATTGTAGAAAACAATAATTATATATTATTTGTCTTTCAGATACATTACTGATGGTATCAACTCTCCATTTTTAAATATATGTAAATAAAAAATATAGTCTATAATATTCCCTATCAAAATAATGATCTATAAAAGATGAATAACCACCGATAATATCGAAAATCAAAATATTATTTAGATTCATAATCTCAGATCAAAAATGCTTTTTCACTTCTCCAAAGCTGACTTTGGAATAATTGGACGTAATTATTGCACTTCTTTTAACAATACATATTAAATAGGGGGTTTCTTATCCAGTCGTTCAAGTTTTGAAAAATTCTAGGCCTTTATCTTGGAAATTCTTACCATGTTTTCTTATCCTGGAACATTCAAGCTCTTTTCTTATTAATATGAGGAGGATAATAATTATCTTTGTGTTTTCAGTTTATTCTCTGTATGTTATCCTATATTTTTTCTTTCTGAATAAATGTTTCATTTTTTATTGTCTGTACGCAGCAATGAGTGAGAGAAAGTATTCCATGATGATCAGGGTTACGTTTAACAAAGCCAGAGGGCTTTGACTGGCCTCAGTGGCCTGTACCTATATACACCAGAGTCTAATAAATACACATATAAAAAATTAATAGAGTATTTATACTGCCTATACTCCACCCTCTCAGGGAATAAATAAATTAAGTCAAAATTCAATCACAGTCTTCAATGACTTGACCAAGATTATAAGATTAGACTACCATTGATTTATAGCAGTCTAAACTCTAAATATGACTCACCACAATCTAGAACATTGGTTATTGCAATAGTGAAGTTTAGGCCTACTGAAAAGTATAATAGATTTATATTTCATGTCAGTTTATGAATGTATATTTACTTAGGCCTATACTGTAGCTTAATAATGGAAATTGTCGAGTTCGACATAATTATTGCAACTCATTCCAGCTATCAGTACTGAGTACTGTTAGTACATGTCAAATAATTGATACTACAGCAATTAAAATAATTTCAAGCTGTCATTGGAAAGAATACTACCACAGCCAAAAGCTAATCACATGAGTCATAAATTCATATTCTAGCTCAATAATTTTTTTCCACACCTATTATCGTATATTCGTCATTTTTATTTTTCCAAATGTGCATAAATTCTTCAAACCTCTCTCACGAATGATGAAGAAATTATTACTCAAGATAAAATACTCATTTGACTATCAACTATAACGGTCTTTTGATAGCTGTAATAATCACAGCAGTTTCACATGATAACAGTTTTAAATAATAATGGATGAGTGCTTGAATTTTACTATCAACAGTCTCATCAATTAATAATTGAGTACGAAATTAACTGTTGACAATCCCACCAGAAACGGAATACTTAATAAGATAAATTTAATATCGACCTACGTTCATGCATGTACCACTTCATGAAGAATTGGAGACATAGACCACCAATTTACAAATCATCAATTATTATGAGCGGAGAAGGAGAAATTTCTTAATTTTTTTTAGATTTTTAGATATATAATATATTTTTTCTTATTTCTATGTAGACTATGAATAGTGTGGGTAGGGGCTACTGATGTAATGATTTAAAATGCATCAAATTTATAGATTATAATGATTTAGATACACAAAAGTTCACTGTAGGAAATAATAATTACAATAGTCTAGTAAAGAAAATAACATAAATTGAGAAAATCATAGAGGAGGAGCATCTATTTTCATTCATTGAAAAATACTCAAGGAAAACGAGAACTTGCTGAATTTATTATTAATAAAATATATGACATTATAATAAAAATAGTTTAATATATATACATTAATATGATGAAGTAGAAGTACAAGTTT
This sequence comes from Laodelphax striatellus, assembly GCA_017141395.1. Taxonomy (NCBI): domain Eukaryota; kingdom Metazoa; phylum Arthropoda; class Insecta; order Hemiptera; family Delphacidae; genus Laodelphax; species Laodelphax striatellus. The sequence continues at coordinate 25,155,384 of CM029532.1, read as the reverse complement.
AGTACCTAAGCTACTAGTAATGATATAAGTAGGTACGGTACTTGGAAATAATTTCCTATTGGACTAATAATAAATTAAGCTAAGTTATAAATTGCTAGCAATTATTCCAGGATATTATCATTATGGGAACAACTACTATAAAAATATAATAGATCCAGATTATAGAGAAGCAGTGGACGAAATTGCAGTAAATGATGTACAGAGCGTGCCATCCAAATTGGCGTCTAGGGGAGGGTGTGCGAGAGAGATGGATAATCTCTCCCACCACGCTTCCCCTCCAGCCGCTAAGGCTAGTACAGAGCGTGCCATCCAAATTGGCCTCTCACTGGAGCATGCGCGTTGATCGCTTTCTCCCACTACAGTGCCTGCTGACTCGCGGTACAGTAAATTTCAATAGTTCATTCAGCTGGCAAACTCAGCTTTATAAAAAAATTCATATTCGCTTCGGTTACCCAGCAGCTGTAGTATGATGTTATTTGCTTCACTGATGTTATCTTTCAATGAGAATTTTAGGTGACTGTACTAATTGGTGGCTGGAGGGAAGCGTGGTGGGAGAGATTATCATCTCGCACCTCCCTAGACGCCAGTTTGGATGGCACGCTCTGTACAGTCAGTGAAGCAAATAACATCGTAGTACTGCTACGTTTAAATATCATTTTGCTACATTTTTAAATATAAAAATAAAATATAGTCTATAATATTCCCTATCAAAATAATGATCTATAAAAGATGAATAACCACCGATGATATCGAAAATCAAAATATTATTTAGATTCATAATCTCAGATCAAAAATGCTTTTTCACTTCTCCAAAGCTGACTTTGGAATAATTGGACGTAATTATTGCACTTCTTTTAACAATACATATTAAATAGGGGGTTTCTTATCCAGTCGTTCAATTTTTGAAAAATTCTAGGCCTATACCTTGGAAATTCTTACCAGGTTTTCTTATCCTGGAACATTCAAGCTCTTTTCTTATTAATATGAGGAGGATAATAATTATCTTTGTGTTTTCAGTTTATTCTCTGTACGGTAGCCTATATTTTTTCTTTCTGAATAAATGTTTTATTTTTTATTGTCTGTACGCAGCAATGAGTGAGAGAAAGTATTCCATGATGATCAGGGTTACGTTTAACAAAGCCAGAGGGCTTTGACTGGCCTCAGTGGCCTGTACCTATATACACCAGAGTCTAATAAACACAATTATAAAAAATTATTAGAGTATTTATACTGCCTATACTCCACCCTCTCAGGGAATGAATAAATTTAGTCAAAATTCAATCACAGTCTTCAATGACTTGACCAAGATTATATGATTAGTCTACCATTGATTTATAGCAGTCTAAACTCTAAATATGACTCAGAACCACAATGTAGAACATTGGTTATTGCAATAGTGAAGTTTAGGCCTACTGAAAAGTATAATAGATTTATATTTCATGTCAGTTTATGAATGTATATTTACTTAGGCCTATACTGTAGCTTAATAATGGAAATTGTCGAGTTCGACATAATTATTGCAACTCATTCCAGCTATCAGTACTGAGTACTGTTAGTACATGTCAAATAATTGATACTACAGCAATTAAAATAATTTCAAGCTGTCATTGGAAAGAATACTACCACAGCCAAAAGCTAATCACATGAGTCATAAATTCATATTCTACCTCAATAATTTTTTACCACACCTATTATCGTATATTCGTCATTTTTATTTTCCCAAATGTGCATAAATTCTTCAAACCTCTCTCACGAATGATGAAGAAATTATTACTCAAGATAAAATACTCATTTGACTATCAACTATAACGGTCTTTTGATAGCTGTAATAATCACAGCAGTTTCACATGATAACACTTTTTAATAATAATGGACGAGTGCTTGAATTTTACTATCAACAGTCTCATCAATTGATAATTGAGTAAGAAATTAACTGTTGACAATCTCACCAGAAACTGAATACTTAATAAGATAAATTTAATATCGACCTACGTTCATGCATGTACCACTTCATGAAGAATTGGAGACATAGACCACCAATTTACAAATCATCATTTATTATGAGCGGAGAAGGAGAAATTTCTTAATTTTTTTTAGATTTTTAGATATATAATATATTTTTTCTTATTTCTATGTAGACTATGAATAGTGTGGGTAGGGGCTACTGATGTAATGATTTAAAATGCATCAAATTTATAGATTATAATGATTTAGATACACAAAAGTTCACTGTAGGAAATAATAATTTCAATATTCTAGTAGAGAAAATAACATGAATTAAGAAAATCATAGAGGATGAGCATCTATTTTCATTTATTGAAAAATACTCAAGGAAAACGAGAACTTGCTGCTGAATTTATTATTAATAAAATATATGACATTTTAATAAAAATAGTTTCATATATAGATATATATAGATATATACATTAATATGATGAAGTAGAAGTACAAGTTTAGTACCTAAGCTACTAGTAATGATATAAGTAGGTACGGTACTTGGAAATAATTTCCTATTGGACTAATAATAAATTAAGCTAAGTTATAAATCGCTAGCAATTATTCCAGGATATTATCATTATGGGAACAACTACTATAAAAATATAATAGATCCAGATTATAGAGATGTAGTGGACGAAATTGCAGTAAATGATGTACAGAGCGTGCCATCCAAATTGGCGTCTAGGGAGAGAGATGGATAATCTCTCCCACCACGCTTCCCCTCCAGCTAGTAGTGAGCTGCCATCCAAATAGGCCTCTCACTGGAGCAATATTCAGTTAGCTGACTCGCGGTGCAGTAAATTTCAAATTCAGTTAACTCAGCTTTATAAAATTCATATTCAGTTGCAATGCTGTAGTATGATATTTGCTTCACTGATGTTATCTTTCAATGAGAATTTGAGGTGACTGTACTAACCTTGGTGGCTGGAGGGAAGCGTGGTGGAAGATTATCCATCTCTTCACAAGACGCCAGTTTGGATGGCACGCTCTGTACAGTCAGTGAAGCAAATAACATCGTAGTACTGCTAGGTAACCGAAGCGAATATGAACTTTTTTATAAAGCTGAGTTTGCCAGCTGAATGAACTTTTAAAATTTACTGTACCGCAAGTCAGCAGGCACTGTAGTGGGAGAAAGCGATCAACGCGCATGCTCCAGTGAGACGCCAATTTGTATGGCACGCTCTGTATCAATTTTACAAATTGTATATTGCATTAAACAATTGAATTTTCTTTCCTGTGTACATTTAATAGAATCGGAGAAACGTGTCTTCTTATTTTACTAATTCATGGAACTAGTATAACTTAGTTTGTTCATGGGGGAATCAGCCGTGTCCTATTTATGCTCTGCATTCGATTTTTATAATTTTTTAAATTTAGTTTGTTTATAAAGCTAAATTTTCACATGGAAGCTCGCTTTTGGAAATAAGTTAATAAATTTGAAAATGAAAACGTGAATCGATGAGAAATAATTTGATTACCGTACAGGAAAAATAGACCTACCTCGATATTCCTTGCCATTGATCTTGAAAGACACTTCATTTTCAGCGACCCTGAAAACATATGACCAAACCACAGTTGAATAATTGAAATGTATGTAAAATTTCAAAATCTTTACTAACAACTCCTAAATTAATTCAATTCAGAATATGGGATTAATAATGTGATATTGCATCACTAAATCCTATTATATTAAGCGAGCAATCTCTGTATGTTTATATTTATGTATTTATGTATGTATGTCCAACGGATCTCGAAAACGGCTCTAACGATTTTGACGAAATTTGGAATATAGGAGGCCTATTAAAAATTAGTTTGCGCCGGGTCTCATCCCTGGGATAACTCGCTGAAGGACATTAAAAGGAAAAACTGATCCTTTAGGAATCAGCTGACAGAAGAAACAAATTTCGTCGGCTGTAAATGATGAGAAAGAGTGAGAGTGAGGAGTGTGTGGAGTGAGACAAGATTATTATTTCAGCTGCTGAGACAGTGACAGAGAATCAGCTGACAGAAGAAACAATAATTTTCCGTCGGTTCTTGATGTTGAAAGTGAGTGCGAGTGAGAGAAGATTATAATTATCAGCTGTTGAGATAATTCGTTTATCCATTTTTCGTTTATTCGTTTATTTTAATTTATCTATAGAAAATTAAAGGAATTCAAAATATTAAAATATTCCATATTGTATTGGTATTTTTTCAAATTTGAGGTATGAAGTTAACATGTCATCTGTTTTATTTATTTGAGAAAAGTCGTCAAGAGTTCATTAAAACAGCTGATTACAAACCCATTTATTATTTCTTATAGCGTGATCCATTTAACTTGGCAGAAATCAGCTGATTTGGTAATAATTAAACAATGACTTCGACACAATAACCGAAAGACTTGAAAGTCTTTAAGACATTTAAAATCTTTAAAAGACCCTTTTAAAGAAGACTTTCAAAGAATAACTTTTTAAAAGACTTTTTCAATGATCTGTGAGATTCAGCATTTATAGGTTAAGTATTGTGATCATATGCTCATCGATCATATGTTTTCTGACAAGTTAAACGGATCCTGCTATATTTCTCTGAAACAAAATTTTACCACAAAAACAATTTTTCAAATAATATGCATTCTAACTCGATTATTCATAATATTTTGAAAGCTGAGATTAATTTTTTTATAGTGCAATGATTATTTAGTGCATATGATTGATGGCTGTACTTTAAATAATTGTTTAATTTCATACTTTTTTCTTTTATACGATTCCTGTTCCTTTGTACTCCCAGGCAGCTCAGATAATGGTCTGATATTTTCTTGTGAATTGATTACAGCCATATCAACAAGGATGATTTTCCATGCTAGAACATTTTTAGATGCTTCTCTAAATATTTATGCAGCGCGTATGCGTAAGTTGTCAAAGAATTAAAGATTTTTTAGGATTGTTGGCAGCATATACAAATTTTTCAATAGATAGAAAATTTCATTTATCCAGAAATAAACGGAACAATCCTGTAAAGAAATAATTTTCATACTAAAAATAGAGATGATTACCCCTGAAATACTACTGGGCTCAGAGCTCTTTTCATCATCGAAGAGGAAAATTAGACTAGAAAACCATTGAAAAATATGCAAACATCACAAGTTCCAAAAAAATAGAACATGGAGCAATTTGAAAATCTCACCAAGCTCCATCTACCCTTCTCTTTTGCGTCTCGGAATAAAATAAATTTTACACCCAAACCGGGCGGGGCTCATATCTCACACTAGATAGAATGCACTTTGGAGGAGTTCATATTTTCATTCACAAGGTTTAATCTTTATATCTTCTAAAAATATGATTTTAGCATTCTTTTAAACAAATTATGTCAAGGTTTGCTTCTGCAGTAGTCTATATTAATTTTATGTTACTATAATCCCTAATTTTATGTTTCTATAGCTATCATTGAGTTAACGCATAGGTATTTTTACAAAAAAAAAACATAATAAATTATTATGAAAAAATTATAAAAAAATCGATAGAGCCTCCTTTTAAAAAAGTGAAAACTCTTGAATGATTTCCCTCCAACATCCTTAGTTGAAGATAAATTGGGATTAAGAACAAAAGTAGGCCTACTGTATTGATTAATTCAATAATTATAAAATTATTCACTTTTGCCTCCGTGGGAATAGATGCAGTGTGAGAGCACCAGTATCGTCGTACTCCGTGTTGACGCTTTCCTATTCTTGGACTCTAATCCTTGGAGAGATTGTAAGCATTATTAGTGACTAAAGATTATTAGAGATTAAAAATCATTTCTTAAATGTTTTTGCCAACAGTTCCTGATTTGTTTAAGTATTTTTATTCGACTATTTATAGGTCTATGCAAAATGAGGAAAGTTCCTGTACTTGAAAGAATATCCAAACTTACAAGTGCAAGTGCAACTACCGGCTATATTGAACTCCAATCAAAGTATTATACTGTAATAAGCATGCATAGTAATATTAATTTAATTTGGCGGATGGCGAATAGATAGATAGGTATGTTTTCTTGACGTTGCTGATGACCGTAGAGTCCGATGGCAAAAAAATAATACCTATCTATCTATTCGCCATCTACCAAATTAAATGAATCTGACAATATGTGGATCAAGGATTATATAATACCACTTACGTCTTATTTTCGGGATTCTGCGCAACATTATTGTCATCTCCTTTCGACCAGGATCCTCCTGGAGGACTCATTTTGGTTCAGATATCACTCTCACTGAGTGCCTGACATATAAACACTGATATAAAATACCTATTTCAACTCACTAGCCTATAACTTGTTTGTAAAGCTTTTCTATTTAAGCCAAACTTTGTAGATGGATTGAAACTAAAATGATACAATGAATAAAATACATACAGTAAGTATTGTTCGTTCTACTTATAGGTGTTCTGGGGCTACCTAATATTACTGAACTCTCATGACCTGACGTGACTGGTCTCGGCAATGTTCTAGGCCCACGCTACAAAAACAAGAACGAGAATGCTGGGTGAACTGAACCGAATGCCAACGATGCGACTCAACGCGGGAGTGCTAGCAGCTAATAATGCTTATCCCCACCCAAACTCACAGCTCACAGCAATCATGATTGTGATAATCACTAGAGCTGGGCAACATTTGGTGGGAGAACTGTTGTTATCTCATTTGTCTCTGAAGATTGAACATCCAAAGCTAAATGGAAGCTACAACGCTGCAATGTATTTATTGTTTACATTATCAACCAGTTGACACTTGAAGGCTCCAACCGGTGAATTCTTACAATTATCAGCATGAGAATTTTTGCACAAGAAAGTGCAACGAACCTTATGGTTTGAGAAACGTTAATTTGGTGGAGAAATAAGATGAATTCAATTTTATTTTATTGTCAAAAACAAAATACATGTGTAAAATGAAATAAGTTATAGATAATTATATACAGTAGAAAATAAACTAAATAAATCAAGTGTCATATTATCAATACCATTTTTTGGCACTGCCAACATGAGATAACATTGTTTGTTAGCAGTGAATTAACTACCACTATGATAGTGACAGCTCACTAATAGTGACATTAATATCACTATTCATTAAAAATACAGATTAGCTTGAAAACAATTGATTTTTTATGTAGGTTTACTTGATTCCAATAAAAATTCCATTCCAATAGAATACGGCTGAGACTAATAATTCTCAAAACTTTCTGTTATATTGGAAGTCACATTAATTCTTATCGGCTCATAAATTTGTCAATTGAATTATATGGAAACATTTATCTTCTTTGGAGATTGATTTGAGAAATGAAAATCAATTGTAAAATTGAAGTACCGGTAGCCTCTACAACGTACAACTCATTTATAAAAATATAATCTTTCTATTACTTTTACAATACCTAATTATCATTACTTGCATCTTTAGTTGCTCTTGAATCTTTACTTATTATGTCTTGCTTCTTTGATTTAGTATTTCTGGATAATTTTGAACTATTTAGGGGGTTTTCATAGTTTTCTACAATTTCTTTCAATTAATTTACAGTATGAATAATTATAATAACAGTTTTGCTATTTCTATTACAATTATATTATTGATGCTTGTATGTTGCCTTGTTATTTAATTTTCCTTCGAATTCCTGTTCTATTCCTGCTACAATCATTATTATTAATATTGTTTGCATTTCGTTTTTCATTTCATGTTAATTCTGAATTATTATGATAGAAAATATCTTTGCTTACTTTTATAAAAATCATTATCTTCTATCTTTCTTTTTCAAGTTGCTGTATTACCATATTAGGCTATATTATAGCCTAATTGTTTTTATTGCTTTTCAACTTGCTTTCTAAGATATATCTCGTTGTCTTTGTGATTCTACTGTTTTGTTTTTTCTTCTATTTATAACTTGTTCATTATTATTGATGTTTTCCTTTCAATTATTCAAATTTTGTATGTATTTTTCATTTTCTGTATTTTCTGTAATTCGTGAATGCCGTTGGAAGTAAATAAATAAATAAAAATAAATAAACTCATCATTGTAGAAAATTAATTAGGCCTACTTTGTATGAATGAGGTAGGCTATGTAGCCTATACTGAGTTCTGTTTTCTTCATCTACGGTACCTATTATAATAATATTTAATGTTATTCTGGAAACAAAGTGGCACACATTGGGTCCACAAAAATATTCAAGAAATATGTTTACCAGAATAATTTATAGATAATGAAGTAGCCTATTATTGGTACTTCATTTAAAACAAACTATATCAACTTTTATAGATCGTATTTTTATAGATCATTGGTACCGTATTGACTGGATTTTTTCTCAAATTTATCCCCTTCTTTTGTTTACAGCAATCCAAAATAATAATTTCACGAATTAAAATTTTTCATGCGTCATTCATTTTATATAAAATTGTACAATTATTCAACTCAAGATCTACAATTTTATCTTCCAATCCTTAATTTGATGGCTTTTGGTTTTGAATACAGTATTTTCATTTATTTTTCCCACGCTCTTCCGGTAGAAATTTAGGAAATTAAAATTGATCTACTCATGCTTCAACTTCTGAATTGAAATATAATTAAATTATATCAAAGACGATAGGAAACTATTGAGTATTAAAAATAAGTATGCTAGTTGTCTTTGATTATATGCAATACAATCATCTCTATCGTGAATTACATTTCTTCACAAGAAGCAAGAAGATTATGATGAAATACGAATAGTTTCTAGTAGTTAATAATAAACTCTTATTCAATTATATAATACAATATTTCTAGAAATACAGAGTGAATTGATATCACTTTATAACAAGATTTTTAAAAATATATGATATTCAGTAGGCCTACACCATTAATAAGTAACTCATTTGTTGATAAGTCAATGAATTGATTTATTATTATTATTAAAGCTCATCAGCCTGTGATCAATAAAGAAAATTTAAAGTCGCTAATGTTGAATTATAATGTCATATCCTCGACACTTGTGGATCCAAGCAGCCATATATTTTCGCAGGTCAGTGGCATTTCTGGAAAAAATGTAAAATTCCATAAGTAAATTAATTTCAATAAAATCGTTGCCTTTTTCACGCAACGTGACATGCATTACAAAAAAAAATAAAACAATAAAGCTTATAATTCTATAGACATTCTAAAGACCTTCAACTCCCAAAGTATTATAATATATATGTTTGAGAAAAAAGGTTAAGGTACTTTACAAAATTTGCAGAATTTCATCTTTGAAATATAGATATTTACTGAATTCGATTTTATAGTTAGTTTTCGAAATCTTTTCCTATAAAAAATCTCTGAAAATACTGTTTGTTCTAAGATAAAAAAAATGCATAAATATAATTATTATGTATGCATCAATAAGTCAAATTATGTATAATGAATGATTCCCAGCAACAATCCACTATAATTGAATGATCAAATTGCGATATTGCAGGTCATCAATGAATAGTTTTAACTTTCTTGCTTATTTCTAACTAAAAATTGTTAAAAACATTAGAATGATATTACACTGGGTTTTTGAAAAATTTAAACTAGAGAAATAACAGATCTACAGCATGATACTATTAATAATAAGGATATCTTTTTCCGTGATTTTATTAAAAGGCAATTCCCTTGAAAGTCACTGTTCCTTTACTCTATTTTTGTGTTCTACAAGTCCACAAATTCCATGAATTCTGGTATTATAAAGCAACTTATCAATCATGAATTCAACTAAATATTATAAATAAATATCAAATGCAACATGAAATTTCATAGAATTTCATAACATTTCATTTCACACAAGAAAGTATTAATCTCTATCAATCTATATTATTGAAGAACATACTCCCTTACTTAGATCAAACCAATCTTCGTGTTTGCCACAATTTTCACGTGCAGATTTCAAAGCACACCTAATTGCAGTAACTACAGCAAAGCTCATCAGTAGAGGAGGTTCACCAGTTGCTGTAATAATATTCGAAGAAAAATCATTATTATTGTGCATATCAATTGAAAATTTATTTTCCAATATTTCCAATCGATCACAGGATCACTGTACTGAGTTTTATTATCATAATAAATTCGATAAAATTAATGTTTTTCCTCTTTCCCAATGGGATAATCAAGATTATGAGATCTCACTAAAGCATGTATATATGTTATCTCACATATATGCTTAAGATTGTGATCTGCTCACTAAAGCATATAAGTACTTTGTTAGCTGCTACCAAGTAGCGAGTGTGACATCTTAGGACCACTAGATACTAGAGAATGAATGGTGAGGATAATAAGTACGATGCACAGTAGACTGATGCGAGAGTGATGCAGCTCTGAACTTTGAACTAAGTTATCATGGAAACGTTAAATAACAATTGAATTTCTACAGGGTTCCGGGTGACAACATGCCTCTCAGAATCTAGACTTGGTTTTATCAGGGGCAGATTAAAGGGTGGGCGGAGGAGGAGGCAACCACCCCCCTCTCCCGTAAGCTACAGAGATTGAAAATTTTGCTGTCCAATTACTTATTAAAAACTAATATGTATAGGATTATAGTCTCAGTAGTTTTATCATCATGAGAGTTAAGAAACATTAGTATTATTCTGTAACAAAAAGAGGATTAAGCTGGTTAAATATATTATAAAAAGGAACGTAGAAAGCATTGCTTCATCCGCTCAACGTCGGACATCTCATCGCGTTTCTACCGAGGACGCCTTCTGCTGACTGCTGCGGCACTGCAACTGGGACGTTAACGTTGACCAGGAAAATGTAATTAACAAATTCGCTATGATGAGAAAAACCAGAAAGCGTAACTTGTTATTGTAATAATGCTTCTGTAGCCTACTCAAGATGTGTCAATTTGATTTACTCAGTTATTTTTGTTCATCTTCTTATTCTTCTTACTTTTATAATGTGTTTTATCATACTTAACAATCCTTGTTGTCAAAGGCACAATAATTTGGTTGATTTAAAATTACAAAATGTATTTGTTTTATCTCATCGTGGATAGTTAGCATTAGCAATGTCTATTGTTGAAGTGGTTTAATATGATTTAAAATATCAAAAATTAAACAAGTTTATGAATATAACTTTGTTCATTGCAACCTATATTCATATAGTTAATCATCTGAGCATTTTGTTAAATTTTTTCCATTGGCCTGGGTGTCATTTTAAAATTTCCTCATCTATTTAATTTTTGTTGTGATTTACACTGGAAAAATACATAATTTTATAAAAATATCACATCATTTTAGTATTTATGTAAGAAAAACGTTGTAGTTTTAGAGCCTAGATTTTCGGTTTTTCACTCTTATTTGTTCAAAATTCTCTCGGAGGAGGCCCCCCGGACCCCCCACTGTAACTGGGGAGTTTTCAATACCCCCAGACCACCCCCTGAAAGTGCCACCCCTAAACTACTCCACCCCCAAAGCACAGACCTTAATCCGCCCCTGGGTTTTATCGCCTATTCTGGTAGCCGTTGGCAGCGGCTTCTAGTCAAGGTGTATAGAATAAAAGAGGTGGGTCAGAGTGAAGCGGCTTGCTGGGAATGTCGTGATAATGATGTCACTGCAGTCCCAAACTCGAATGCCTAAGGAAACTTCCATCATGAGCCATAACAAATTGCAAAAGAAATCATTCCAGTTGGAGATAACAGTTATACCTTTCTTGACAATTTACTCGAAGAATATGTTCCTAGCACCTTTATCAATATGCTTTTCAACCTATTATTCTTTCCTCTAATGCAAAGCCAGTGGCTATAGAACTGCAGTAACATTATCTCTACTTTCTCAGCAAACAGCTGCACTCAGACCCACCTCTTTTATTCTATACACCTTGGCTTCTAGTTGCATCAACCAATAATAGCTACTGTATTTCACTAGCAGCAACTGAGTGAACTTTAAGTAAACACGTACCTTTTTGCTATATTGTAAGACTATAAAGTGGCTATAAAGTAGCCTGGTGTGACATGTAGGATTAACACACAGGTGAAGGAGAAAAACCATTTGCTCCAACAATAAACAATCTTTACAGTAGAGTTTTAACATTTTTCTATAGAGCATTTAATAACATAGAATTATATTAAGTTAGGTGAATAAAATTTGATTCCCATGTGCAAATCCAACTCGATGTAGAAAATAATATGTATATATAATTCAAAGAAGTGGCTTGGTATTTACAGATAGAGAGTATTTCACCTTTTGATCGAAGAGCTCCGTGTGGAGTTTCAGAATTTCCCTTCAAAGTGATATTAAAATTTGCTGGAATATCCTTAGCTCCTGGTGTTTTGTAGTTCTGTAAATAAAGTAATGATGTTTCTTATTCTTTTTGAGCAGTATGATTTATTAAATTGAAAATAATGATTTTTCATAACAAACAATTTTTTTATATTGCAGAAGAAACCTCTCAGAATCATTAACTAATTTTCTTCAGAGAAATAGGCTATTCAACTTTATTATTGGAACTATCTAGCTAGCTTCTCCTTTTGATGGACTACACTTGGCAAATAGTTTGTTGTAAAATTCCATTGGTATTCAGGAATTCTAGATTCATTTCCACATTGTAGAATCCTTTTTCTCCAATCAATTGATAAAACTCAACCTGAATAATATATTCTAATTTTCAAAAACTATAGGTACGGTAGTCTGTAATTCTTCTAAATATTCACTAAATATAGAAAAATATTCACCCATGTTCTATCAGTGAGTAGTTTTCCAGTTTCCTTGTCAAAAATTAGTTCTTCACAGAGGTGGTACCCCAAACCCATCACGATGGCACCCTCAATTTGGCCAACATCCAGAGTAGGATTCATACTCCGACCAGCATCCTGTATTAGATCGACTCTCAAGATCTGGTGGAAAACATACAACGAATAAACGTATTCTTCTTTAATATTCATTGCAATAATCAAACATACCGTACAGGTTTGATTATGTACATGTATTTAACTCATCTTAAAAGTGATATTAGTGTATTGATTATGTACACGTATTCAACCTATCTTATAACGTGATGTGACAACCTACAATAAAATTGAATCGATAGCTCAAATATGCATATTATTTCAAACACAGTTGGTCATATTAACATAGTAACTATTTATCAAGGTTATTAGAGAGTCTGTTTAATAAACTTTACTATTTATCATATTTTGAAATTGAATATTGAATAATAATTTTGCTATTATGAATAATTATTATTATAATACTGCAGAAAGTCTTACCATATGCTGTCCAGTAAGAATATCCACTTCCACTCTCAAAACAGTTACTCCATAACACAAGTAGTTGGATACATATTCTTTCTTCTTGAACCTATAAAAGATAATTTTATTAATTTATTAACAAATTAAAATAAAGAATAAAGTTCATATCACCCGAAAAAAAAGAAAAAATTAAACTTTCAATCACTTGAAAAGAAGTTACCTATTTATCGAACAGTAAATTTTGAAAGTTTCTCCTTTGTTGTTGATTACTATACAATTCAATTTGTGTACCGTTTTTAAGCAGAATAAAAAATACCACCACGCAGCTACTGCGGAGAGACTTTATGTTCACTCTGTATCATATTAGGCCAAGTTTAAATTCAAATAAGAATTACAGAAAGTTTGAAAATGAATTGACAATAATTTTCTTACATGAAACTGCAGTTCAGATCCACGTCAGCTGTATTAGCCGCTTGGACAATAGTTTTCCAATTTGCTGTCGGCATTTTCTCCTTGAATGGCTGCAATCTCTTATTAAACTCCTCACAGCATTTCTTGACAGCCTAGTAACAATATGAAAATTATTATTAAAAGATTCTTGTATGAAATGTAGTATCTTACTTTCTAGCGTTCAATGATCATGATATTGATGATAATTAGTACTCCGAGTCTGTTTTCCGATTCTTTATAATAGAAAATCATGTCTTTTCTCACTGATTAGAGAACTTTTAAATCGAATGCATTGCAAATGCATGAACCTTAGATATTTTAAAGCGATGAGGAAATTTATCTAGAATGAAAATATATTATAAGATATAATAACAATTTATTGAAAGTACAGTATTGATAACTATCAATTTATAAAAAAAAACTAATTAAAAATAATAATAGACTACTGAATTATTTATGAAATATTTATACTCAGTTCTATACTTTATTTATACTTGATTCAAATAGATAATCACTCAATATGATCGTAATAATGAATATTCACCCTACTTATAAGTCTTATCTGATACATAATTACATTGATTGTGATTGTATGTTGTTTGCATTATTGCATGAGATTTCTAAGAAGATACTAGTAGAGAGACAAGACTCACGAGACATTACTAGTCTGAGAAGAAATTTGATAGTAATTATTTTTGTTCTCTTTAGAATTTGTGGCAAAAAAAACGTTCCAAGGTACAAAACGGGACAAAAACGTTTCTGGAATGGTTTTCTAGCGTATTTTGTATGTCCTATGTCCCATCTGCGAAAATACATAATTATAGTAGATAGAAATAATAAAGTATTGATACTCGTAGATAGGGTTCCGTTATATAAGCTGATATACTTGATCGTCATTGTTTTCTGTATTCTCTAAAAAAAATCAATAATAGGATAGGATGAATAAATGAGATCGTTAATGGAAAATATAGCCTTCTATTACACTATCAATATTGCACTCACATAAGAAACAGATTCGCTTGTGTAGCTGCCACCGGATGCTGAATTATTTGGAGAGATGAGAGACAAAGTTGGCTTCACTTTCACAAAATCCAATGGTACTCCAAGAAAGTGAGCACATACTTGAGCCACCTGCATAGAGAATTTTAAAATTTGTTGAGTAACTGATAAATGAGTTAATGACCATTGAAACTCTGACAAGTTTTTACCAATATCATAATTTTATCATATAATATTATCAAGTTTGTTATCAGGTTTTTTCCGGTGAGAAAGGTCATTCACAGTATATAAATGGAATGCTATAACAGTATATAAATACTGTTACTGTAACCAAAACCTACCTTTGTGTTGATACCTTGTCCACACTCCACTCCTCCATGACTTATAGAAATGGTGCCATCGCCAGCATAAATTGAAACATTACAATGAAATCTTCCATCATACTGCAAAGGGTAGCCCAAAGGTATAATTGATATGCCTTGCTTCTTCCATCTATTACTCTGTAAAGAATTATATTACTGAGCTTCGTTATTGTGGTCAGTATCCAGCTTACGCAAATTTTCATCCAAATATCATAAGATAATAATTAGCCTATCATTATACCGTTCTATTTCCATCTCTGACTGCTTCACAATTCCTAAAACGTCTATCATGTGCTGCAATTGGTTTTAAATTATAAACTAATATTATTACTATTTTTATCTCAAAGTTTTATCTCGCTCTTTTAATTTTTCCAAGATTTTCCAAAATAAAGATGATGAAAAGCAAAAATGTCTAATCTATTAAATCCACCAAATAAATGTTTATTTCAAACTCGATTTGTCTCAATTCAATGTTAATCCATTATTCTATCCAGATCAATCATTATCCAATCATGTATTTCGATCATCAGTTTCTATACATATTATACAATCTTTATATGAATTAGGCAAACACAAATTTTGTGCGTAGAACTCCTCCGTGGTTTCTTAACCGATTAATCTCTTATGTCTTATTTGGAATATCTCATTCAGTAGATGTCATTGTAAGGTCTTAATTATAAATTTAACTACCAGTAGTTGTACGCTATCACGTCTTCAAGAGCTAATATTTTCTTTGCTTTTAGCCAGTGGCCAGCATGTATTACATATTACATTCCCCAACCTTATCACCCGTGTATTACATCTCCTAAAAGGAAAAAAAACAGTGGTTTCAGACTAATGTATTTTTCTCACCCTATTGAATGCTTCCACTTCTGCGAGGCTTTGTTGATAGTTGGATGATAGTTTAATTTCATCAATCATTGGTAACAATGGCTGTGACTCCGGTCTGAAATTTTGAATTCTTACTGCCAGTGGATCTTTCCTGACAACATTGGCAATGTGTTCCATGATGTGTTCGAGTGAAGCTGATGCTTCTGTTGCTCCTGAAAAATATAGCCTATAGACTATTTTTAATTCAAAAGTTCTAGAAGAATTACGAAAAAATGGATCTGATCTGTTCTGAAACAAGAATTCTGTACTTCTTCTAACAGGTCTTTAGTTCTTAGTTCGACTACTAGATGGCGTTGCACTCGCCTATGAGATACTCGGCTACTAACTTTACTGCTAACTTTACTCGGCTACTCGGCTCTCAGCAACGAGCTAGAATCACAGAATAGGAGAAATTCTTTCCTATTCTGTGCTAGAATAAAATATAGTAAACCATAATATTCTAGCTCGTTGGCTCTCGAGGCGAGTGCAACGCCATCTAGCAGTGAAATTAAGATCTAAAGACCTGTCAGAAAAAGTACAGAATTCTTGTTTTAGAACAGATCAGATCCAAAAAAACATTTATTATCATCGTTACAATAAAATCCAATTCTGTATAGGAGTAAATCGTACATAGTTTAGTGCAGTGTTAGTGTTACTTACCAGGTCCTCTACAAAAAGTGTTGGGAGTAGTGTCAGTCCTGACAGAATATGCACCAATAGTCCAAGTATTTATATTGTATGGGTATTCCATAAAATTCAATGTTCCGTCAATAATAACTTTTCCGTTGGATGTTGCGCCTATATCTTGATACAGTTTTGCATCCAAATACTGAATTTTTCCATCATCATTCACCCCAGCCTGAAATTTCAATTGATTGATGAGCTTCTAATTCAAGATATACCCTGTATATAAAGTGTGTTTCAAAAAAAAAGCAATATCGAATACCGTTTTGGATAAATTGTTCTACAATTCTATGTTGTATTGGAAAAAATGATTTCCACATGCACACGTTCATTGATTTAATAATTTCATACAAAAGTACATGAGTTTATAAAAACAAATTTTATCAGGAGTTCAACTCTGCAGTAAATTCTCCATTATCGGTAACAGTACTAAAGTTGATGTGAACGGTTCGTAATTTTTTGAAATAATAAAAATTCAGCTCATATTATTAAAGTACAGTAACATACTATAGCTAACAGGCTCATTTCACTCGCCCGTCTTATAACGAAGCCCTGCGGGTGCTTCCGATGAGGACACCTGAAAGCTCGCTTCACTCGCCTGCTCCTTTTATTCTTTTTTAATATTCAGTTACTATTATCCCAATCAATTATTCTATTATTCCAGTGTATTTTGATCCCAGCTACTACAAATAATTATTCGTTACAACCCAAAGCACACTTGACTATCGTCGATCAGGGCCATAACTTAAAGAAACATTTACAACATGAGGATGGAGGATGGGTTGGTTTTTATCGAAATAAACGTTAACCTAGGTTGGACAAAATTTTCGGTTTTGTTTTATCGGCTTTTCCTCAACGCCAATATACCATTGTTCCGGTATGCTTAAGAATATAAGAATAGAGTACGAAACGAAACAGACTGAATCCTGGAAAAGTAAAAAATGTATAGGTGGTCTGATAGAGAATTTGTAACTAATTCAAGAAGTCTAAATATTTTCAAATGTATTTTAATTGAAAATTATAAAACATCAAAAAAGTTCATTGATGATTGAAATTGACCGAGCCATTCATGAAAATGCTGAAAGAATGTAAAAATATTTTAGAATTTTTCGAATTTGTATCCAGAGTGCTAGTTTTTGGTTTAATAGATTTTATGAAATATGAATATGATAACGAAAAGTTAGTGAGTATTTTGATTATGATTGAAACAATTAAAACTGAGAAAATAATTTTTTTATTCAATTAAATCCTTGAGTTTCACAGTCCATGAGAATAATTTATGAAATTCCACACACATACTCTGTGTTGGTGATTTATACACAGAGTGTATAATCTTTACTGAATAAAGATTATTTAAATTTGAATTTGAATTTGAGCACATGAGCACAGAGTATGTGTGTGGAATTTCATAAATTATTCTCATGGACTGTGAAACTCAAGGGTTTAACTGAATAAAAATTATTTCTCAGTTTTTCCTGATGAAAATTTTTTCATGTATATTTTGTTCCTAAGAGTAAGTCGATTTTATTAAATCAATTTGAAGTATTTTTCAATAACTTAAATTATTGTTGAAACCAATAATTGAATTCTCCGATCAAAATTCATACTTGTTTTGAATAGATTCTACACGTACTATACAAGCATATTGAATAATATATATGATACTGTTACTCACCTCATATTCGATGTAGCAAGGCAATCGTTTTCCTACCATTTGCATATTAGTTTGTATATCCAAGCTCAAGCGGACAGGTTTCTGTAGTAAATAAGCACATAAAGCGCATAACGCTGATATTTTATTGTTTGGGAAGATTTTGCACCCATAAGCACCACCGATTCTCCTCACTTTGACGTTAATACTGTAAATTAATATAATAAATTAAAGTTAATACTGAGATTATTAATGGATTTTCAGGAAGTATTTTTCTAATAGCCTATAACTAAACCAATATTTTAAGTAAGTTGTTGTACGTTGCAGGTACGTTGTTGTTGAGGAGCAACAGAAACGTGGCTGCAGGAAACTAATTGAGTGAATATTAAAAAAAAAACATTAAACAAGAGTTATAAAAAATCTCAAATATTTTTTGCACATTGTATTATTTGCGCAATACCCGCACAAGATAAGATAAGTTTCTTACTAAAAGAATAACACGTCTTCAGATTTTCTCAACTCATTCAATTTATCTCAAAAACAATTTGAAGATCCAAAATATTTCTTTTTGTTCGTGATAACCAATCTGCTTGAAATTAATATCACTTCCAATATTTATTGTTTTCAAGTTATGGCTCTGAAAACTCACCGCTTTACACTAGAAAGTATTCCGCTTCGCTGAGAAAAATCTACCGAAAATGCGTTCTGTTCAATCACTGAAGGTTTAAAGCAGTGATCGCCAAACTGTCGATCGCGAGCTACCGGTAGCTCGTGGGGTGATTTTGGGTAGCTCACGGAAACAAAAGATTGTGCCGCCTACTGGGCCTGCTACTGGAATTGATATATTTTTAGTACTGTATTTAAAAATTGAATGTGAAAATATCCCTGTGATGGATTTCGTATGCTTAGTTACAGATGAAGCTCCTGCAATGTGGAGAAGGGCTTTATTTCCTTTTGTCATATAGACAGTCTCATATCAAAATTCGTTTCTCATTATTGCATAATACACCAGCATTCATTGTGTGGAATTTTCTTAAGTATGAACAAAATTTGTCTACAATTTTTCTTTCTTGCAGATATAACTGAGAAGTTGAATGATTTGAATTTGCAGCTTCAAGGAAAAGATACATCCTTGATGATGGATGATTTTAGATGTACCGTCATTTTCCAAAAAGCTCGAGATGTGGGTAAAGAACTTGAATAAAAGCAATTCCCTAGTCTGAAGAGAATAAATAACCAGCAAAATCCTCTTAATCAAGGATAATCAAGCGATAATCAAGAATATGTTGGAGCTCTTTCAGACTTGAAAACATTTTTATCAACGATTCCAAGATTCTAAAAGTATATTGATTGTGGATTGTGGTACTCTTCTACTATTGATTCATCAACTCTGCTTTTGTAGAGATCGATGCAGAAGATTTCTCAGGTTGTGTTGTAAAACATTTTGGTGGAGATTATGCTTCAATTGAAATGAATTTGTTGATTTTTTTTCTAAGGATGATCCCCACATGAGCTCTAGGCTTGTGTGTGGGTAATAAAAGGGATGATTATGAAGATGACGACTGTTTCTAGGCAGTCAAGACTCAAGGTTTGTAGAGACCTAAGGTTGGCCAATCCCCATAAGAGCCCAGCAGTCCAATTTTTCCCGATTAGTCTTGCTATAATGACGTCAATCAGTGCCCGGGTTAACATATGCCCTATATCTATATTCAAGACTCATCACGTATCTAGTATTCAAATCTTTCCAGATGGTTTTTGGAAAAATGAAAATTTTCAAATTTCTATCTTATAGATTGTCAGATAACAATAATAAATTAAAATAATGCAATAAAAATAATTACTGTGATCAAATATCAATAATAATAATAAGAAATCGGTTAATATAATATTGTAATATCATGCTTTGCTTGCCAAACAGTCAACTACAACTATTCAGATTTTCCAGCTGATTTCTAAGAATTTGAAATTATCACAAATCTCTAGCTCAACATGGAAAATCTAGTAAAAGTTGATGTTGATTTTTGATAAATTCATAATTTGATTCGATTTTACTGAATTTAACCTACAGTAATTATATAACTACAGTAATTATTTATTTAGTATTGTACAATAATTGATATTTAACGGAAGGTACAACAGGCTTACGCCGAAAACTGTACCTTCTTTAATTTACATTAGCTATGAAAACAATCCAAATCTAGGTTATGAGACATTTTTCACAAAGAAAACACTAAAGGAATTTCGAATATTTTAAATGGTAGGCCTGATATGAAAGCTCTGGCCAACATATCCAACATATCAGTAATCGAAATTGTTTGTAAATTTTAATTATATGATACAAATTATCAAAAAAGAGATAATCAATTACAAGACACAATTAATGAAGTATTATTTTGTTTTGCTAATCAACTGGGTAACATCTGAATAAGTTTAAAAACACGTTTCATATTTTGCCCTGCAGAGTGCATTACTAGTGGGCACGCGATGACGTATTTACTCGTCACGGCCGGTTGACCTCAAAAACGACATGATTGGCCTACCTTGGAACTCTACATACCTTGGTCAAGACTGACGGTTTTTCGTCTCCTCCGAAAGACGGGAGTGGCTGTTTTTGTCAAAATCCGATATAAAAAATCGATATTAAAAATTTATAAAAATCCTATATAATTTTATTTTGTCAAAAATCTATATAGAGACAGACTGACTGATGAAAATTCGGACAGCTGCATCATAATAGCGGCTAAAACATACACTCCAAACATCATGAAAATACTTTATGCCAAAAAGAGTTCCATTGCTCTCATTGATATGTAGACTACTTTCAAACTTTTTGTTATACTTGCTATTACATACATTATATTTTAATACTAGAAATATATCTTTGTAGACAATAGATGTGTAAAATAAATTTCGCGTACTCTCTTTCGTCCAATATTCCTTGGTAGCTCTCTAGAAGATTTATAAATGCTATAGTAGCTCACAGGCTCAAAAGTTTGGCGACCACTGGTTTAAAGCAACCAACATTATTTCTCAAAACATTGAACTGGTGAATGAAAAATTGTGTCCACACGCTCTTATCATTCACCATATTCAAACTAAAATGTCATACACAAATAATTTACTGGTAGCCTACCACATTGTTATTGAATATCTTCATCTCTCCAATCAATGTGTACAGTTGATCTATGCTACAGTACCCAAAAAAATCTTTGAGAATAAATCGAATCAATAAATAATGTGATAGGGATTATTCACAATAGCCTAATAATTATAAAAAAAAACACTAAAGGATATTGTCAATTCCACTGTTTTATTGTTTTCAGCACTGGACCGCGGTTTCGTGGCTTCACCAGTCACATTTTCAACAGTACAATTTCATTATGGAGTTCCACATCACCAATAAGATTTTTACAAATAAATTGAATAATTACAACATCGGAATAAAATTTCAAATAATGTTTTGAGTACTACGTATTCGCTTTAGCCTTAGTTTAATTTAAGGCTGTGCATCAGCTTAAAAAAAAATTTATGGTAATATTTTTAAAGTTTTATGATTTGCATACTATCAAGCTATCAAAATGAAATACTTTTTAGAGGAAAAATTTTTTTTTTGTTCATTAGTTTTTGATATATGGGCGTCTAAAGTAGAAATTTTTGGAGAAACTCATCTCAAAATTGGTTGCAAATACAATCATGAAATTTTGAGCATACGTGCTTGAAGGTATTGTCTATCACTTGACATAATTAGTTTCTCGAAATTTTTCAACTTTTGAGAAAAATAACAAATTCTCAATTTAATTATTGAAAATTGAATTATTTTTTTAAAGAAATTATTTTTTTTCAAATTGGTTATTTTGAGGAACTAATTATGTCACGTGATAGATATACCTTCAAGCGCGTATGCTCAAAATTGCATGATTGTATTTGGAACCAATTTTGAGATGACTTTCTCCAAAATTTCTACTATAGACGCCCATATCTCAAAACTAATGAACAAAAATATTTTCCTCTAAAAGTATTTCATTTGATAGCTTGATAGTATCCAAATAGTAAAATTTAAAAATATCACCATAAAAGTTTTTTAAGCTGATGCTCAAACTTAAGAAGTGAAAATCGCTTACGTATTCTGCGGCACATTGAGCACATCGGCAACAGTCCACTGTACAAAAGCAGGCCACTGGGTTGATGGATAGACGTCCATTC
Source organism: Laodelphax striatellus (assembly GCA_017141395.1). Classification (NCBI taxonomy): domain Eukaryota; kingdom Metazoa; phylum Arthropoda; class Insecta; order Hemiptera; family Delphacidae; genus Laodelphax; species Laodelphax striatellus. The sequence goes on along the minus strand of CM029532.1, from coordinate 25,132,999 downwards.
CATCCTCCAATGGAACACAGAGGGTAGTTTGAGTTTCCATGGCATAGTGATATTGCCAGCCAATCTTGAACTTTCCGGAAACATTGTGCTTCACATCATCTGACGCAACATAATGATGAATTATGATACAGTTATATTCATTTAATTTGACGCTTGTCATTAGATAGATATTATTTCTTTACCATCGTACTCTACGGTCATCAGCAATGGCAAGAAATGATATCTTACTATCTATCTAACTAATGCCAGGTGTCAAATTAAATGGATCTCACTGTATTTATTTCAATTTAGAGTACAAGTGAAAAGAGAATTATCAGTTGTATGTGCGTATAGTACTCAACTAAGGAGTATGGTAATCATTATACGACACCCATTACTGCAGTCCGTAATATTTTATAGAAGACTTGAATAATAATGATGGATGAGTTCTAAACCGCATGCCTCTTTTATTAGAGTCAATGAATGATGGATAATAAAAATAAATACCGGTGTTCGGAAAGCATATCAAAGAAATTTTTCAACATCATCTTATTCGAGATATATTTTTCAACACCTCCATTGAACATCATTTTTATCAATATTGTAACAATGTGAACGTGAATTGACTCATCATTGAAGTATCATGGAAGTACTATACAGAGGGTACTGTGTAATTCTTGGAATAAGCTATTTATAAAACAAATTTATAAGTTTATTATATTTTTCGGTGTCTCTTGGTATTCCTTTATTATTCAACTGAGAGTGAGAAATATAAGCTACACATTTATGATAATTGAATATCTCTCCAAATATTGATGAAATAATGTTAATTTGTAAAAATGTTGTTTCTTTTAATGAATTAACAAGTTTGAGACTTATTCTGAGAATTAATGTTGGATCTTAGCTATCACTAAAACCGCTAGCAGGTCTGGATTTACGTCAGGATTTAATCTTTTAACCATAAAATGACTACAGTAGGTACTGCAAAACGTTCCTGTATTTATTTTAAGACTGCTATTACTATATGACTAAATCTTCTCCATATTATGTAGATTTCATAAATATATTATAGCCTAAATAAATTATTACTGACCACTTTTGTAGGTAGCCCACACGGTACCAGAATCAGAAATTAGTGCAACTTACTTCCCTTAGATTTCCTTTCGATTTTCCTTATCAATTCCAATCGACTTTGATCTTGAGACTTTACTATAGCTACAAAGTCCACGACAGGTTGAACCACATTATGATATTCGACTTCCACTTCTTCAGCAGCTTCTATGGCTAGCTGTCTTGTTTTAGCCATCACACAAAGTGCTTGACCAGCATGTAATATTCTGCCAGTCGCGAGAACCTTAACAATGGAATGCATTGATATTATTTGAAAATTATTCTAATAAATGAATGATATATTATTATGATCAATTTACTATGAGAATGATATAATTTAATCTTAATATGAAATAGACGAACATAATTTTTGTAATCAAAACTCCTCCGTGGTTTCTCAACCGATTTTGTTGGTTGACGTCTCAATTCAATTCATTTATTCCAAATAAAAAGAACTCATTTGTAAGATAAGGGTGGGAGGAGGATAGAAGGGGAGAGTAGAGAGAGAGGAAAGAGAGAGAAGGGAAGAAGAAAGAGAAGAAGGTGAAGAAAAAGAAGAGGGAAAAGGAGAAGACGGAGAAGAAGCAGAAAAATAAGAATAATAAGAAGAAGTATCAGAGAAAGAAGAATAAAAAAGAAGAAGGAAGAGGAGATGAAGAAGAAGAAGAAGAAGAAGAAGAAGAAGAAGAAGAAGAAGAAGAAGAAGAAGAAGAAGAAGAAGAAGAAGAAGAAGAAGAAGAAGAAGAAGAAGAAGGAGAAGAAGAGATAGAAGGGTAAGAAGAACAGGAAGAAGAATAGGAAGGAGGAGAATGAGGAGAAGAGAAACGGAAACAGGGAGAAGGGAAAGATGGAGTTGAATAGGAGAATAAGGGAGGAAGGAGAAGAGAGGAGGAGGAGGAGGAGGAGGAGGAGGAGGGAGGAGGAGGAGGAGGAGGAGGAGGAGGAGGAGGAAGAAGAAGAAGAAGAAGAAGAAGAAGAAGAAGAAGAAGAAGAAGAAGAAGAAGAAGAAGAAGAATAAGAAGGAGGAGAAGAAGAAGAAGAAGAAGAAGAAGAAGAAAAATAAGGAGAAGAGGCGGAAGGAGAAGACGGAGAAGAGGATAAGAAGAAGGATAATAAGGAGCGGAAGGGGATGAAGGAGAAGATGGAGAAGAGGAAAAAGAAGGAGAACAAGGAGAGGAAGGGGAGGAAGGAGAAGACAGAGAAGAAGAAGGAAAAGAAGAAGAGGAAGAGGAAGAAAAGAAGTTTTTGATTCTATGAATGCATTTGCACCTTCATTGTCAAGTCAATGTAATAAATTTTCTGCAATTTTGATCAATATTTCAATACTGTATAGTTCTGGTAATTGTAATTTTTTATGATAGATTAATATATTGTAGAGAAAACCCCAATTTTTTCTAATGTTCTCATCCTTCGATTATAATATGTATGACTTTCAATTTTACAATTGTACTTACATAGGTTTGTTATATCCGGACGCGTTTCAAGGCACTGGGCCCCATCTTCAGCCTTGAGTATCAAGGTACTTGAAACTCCCTGTACGCTGGAGATGAGGCCCAGTGCCTGGAAAATCGTCCGGATATAACTTATGTAAGCACTGTTGTAAAAGTGAAAGTCATAGTATTAGTACAATATAAAAATACAATATCAGCTATTTAATGAGGTGGAAATTTGTATGAGTTACATACATTCAATACTGTAGGCTACCGGTACTTCGTCATATAAGTGATATAAACTCACCTCTTCACCCGTTAAGATCGGCATTATGGTTGAGGACATGCAATCATTTCTTCCAGGTATATCTTTCGCAGTAAAACATGCCACTACACCGTCAATTTTCTGTAGAATAACAATAAAATAGAGGTCATAATACAGTTCTTGGTAGCCTACCGTACTATGAGTTGACGATTCATGAAACAATTTAATATTATCATCACGTGTTATAATTTTTGAAAGCGATTTCCATCAAAATTGAACTAATCGCTAGCATAAACTCACAATAATGATTATAGTATGATATTCGAACAGATCTAGAAATAAAATAAAAAAAATAGGTGGACTTTCCAAGCAAAAAAATAAGCTCCTGCACCTTGATAATTCTGATATCTAACACCAGCATTAGCTTCTAGTGTTGTATAGTTTCCAAAATTTCAACAATAATAATTCACTAACAAGTGCTTTCTCTGTTTTCAGCGTGAATGATCCCGCGACTGCTCTTTTGGCGGTCACCACAGCTGCATGCAGCTCTCCTGGTAAAGTTGGAATGTCATTGACGTACTGTGCTTCACCTGAAAAGTAATCGATTACTGAGTAAAGAAATAAACAATTTACAATAATGGTCTAAAATAAAATACGACCTTCCCATCGTTGATATATGCAAGTCTGAGCCAAATTTCATCGAAATCGGTCGAGTAGTCTAGGAGGGGTTTGATCACAATCGATTTACACAAGTGGTCGCTCGACTACGTCTCATCAAAGACGATAGGAATCGATTAGTATTCTAATTGTATTCTAAAATTATTCTAATTGTCTTTGGTCTCATTCCACTCGAAAACTGGAGAATCCAAAGAATAAGGTAGAGTAGAAATAAAATAGAATGGCCCACTATGAGACGAGATATCAGCTGATATTTTGCTTATAGTCAGAATATTATACTGTTTGATACAAAGTTACCCTGCTGGTACAATCTTACCCCAACTGACTTTAATACTGATCAGTGGTTAGAGATTAGAAGAGGAATGGATTCCACTAAACTTATTTGAAAAAAATATTTTTTCAAAATCACAAAAATACAGCTAGGCCTATACATATAAATGTACCAGACTTTATCAGAACAGAAAAATATTTTCAGTACTGAGGAAAACCACCATTGTGACTGTACTGTACCTGAGCATGAAGCCAAAGCTTCTAGTTTGGCGACAGGTTGATTCAGAGGCCACAGTGTCTTATCAGTGTTAAACGTCTGACTTGCAGTGGAAAGAGGTCGAATCAAGTTATCACCTCCACTCCTCACTTTAGAAGACACTTCATCCGGTAACAAGCTTAGAACACACTTTGGGAAAAATTAATTATAGTTTATTGTAGCATCACAACAAAAAAACACACACACATACACACTCTAAAAAATGAAATTTGATGAAAGAATTTTATAAGAATTATTTCTCATATTTGATTCTTGCTCTGGAAAATAAACCATACGACTTATGAGTATGAAAACTCTAACATTAATTCTGGTTCTATTATTACAATACAGTAAGACGCTTTATTAATTTTCTTGAGTAGAAATTCAATGTTAGAATGGTTACAGAAAGTAATGTTGTACTGTACATCACGGTACCGGTACCTGGTTATGATGATTATTTTAATTGGTAAATTTTGATAGGTATAATATTTCATTTACAATCGATTTTATTTATCGAGGAGAGGAATCAAGAACATAATTATATATTCATGATACTGTAATTCAACTTTGAAGATGATAATTATTATTATATTGCAATAATATTATGTTAGTTATACCTTGTAGAACAACGAAACAGCCAAGCCTTTTCTAAATTCGGGGGAAGCATCTGGAAGCACATGATTTGGTTTCAATTCACTGGTCAAGATTTTCAGAGCTTCCTTTAGTACTCTTGGATCTAATAAGCGTTTTCCCTGTAGAAACGTCTCTGTCGCTTCAGCATGAACCTGGAAAAGTTTATATTGAAAGCACTCATTTTGAGAAGCTCTCAACTTCTGGTTGATAACTTCCCGAAAATTGGTCTTAGAATAATAACATTCGTTTTCAAAGATGCAATTTTAGTTTCATCACATAAATGTGAGGAATACATGAAACCCTTTTCCGCTCATGATAATCTTTGGAATATTATACCTCAAGTCCGTTCAAAGAGAGTTTGGAGCGAGGCATTCCCCACACACTTACGTCAGCACAGGGGACTGTAAACAATATAGTGAGCAAGGTAAAATTAGGGCAGCTATTAATTTTTGAGTGACTTTATTTAAGAGTGCTAAAGCCTTGCAGGATGGAGAGATTTATAACAGACCAAAAAGCTTAAAATCTTATCCTATTTGTTTCACCTTAAACCTCATTCAAACTAGACAATAAAATGGATCAAAACTTACTTGATGAGGATTTATTCCACCAAAAACAATTCTTGGCTTGTCCAAGACCCTCAACTTGTCGTTTTTATTCAATTTGAGGAGGAACCCCGCATTAACATAGGCATGAGCATTTTGTGCCCTAGGTGTAATCTGTGGAAATAGAAATAGAAATTATCATCTTCACTGGACTCTAAATAATATTTAGGAATTGTTTACTGAACTATAAATATTTAGTATTATATTTATTTACACGCTAGTAAAGAATAATTATAATTCAAATGAACTACCAATTTTTTATCATTTTTCTTGGATAGCCAACCAGCAAAGATTCAGGACTGAGAAATAGACAAAAGAAATCAATTGGAATGGAACTTCATCCAAGATCATTCAACATCTTCTTTTATATGTAATAAAATATATCTCTCAGTGAATTTCAGAATTCAAAATCCTGTTCAAGTTGCATGGAAAACAAATTGATTGTAGGATATACATTTTTGGAGAGGATGATAGAGAAAGAAAAAATGCAATGCAAATATCCTCATAATAAATAACTTTGATTAGAAACCTATCATTTAAAATAATTATTTCCGATATAGGCTATACCTTGTATGATCTGAAGTGGAACACAGAACTATCAAGAGCTGGTAGTGAAATGCGTTTGATCACTTTCTTATTCATGTCGGTGTACAAAAACTGTTCCACAGTCAGAGTATATTCCATTCCAAATGAGTCCTCTGTGGAATACAAAAAGAATCATTCAATTAGAATATTGATGAAAATGGAATTAATGTATATCAATTATTATTGTATTCAGCTATTTTTATCGAATAAACTGAGAAATGTCCTTTCATCATTCACAAGAATAAGTACAGCCTTCAAAATTGCATTAGAATATGAGAGAATGATGAGTGAGTAAAACGTTATATCATGCGATTAAGGGTTTCATAACGATTGAGGTTTTATAATATTGACAAAATAACTGGGGAAGGGTTGGCTTCGTTGTCGTGCCGGTATCTAATCGCAAGATTAGATAAGAAACGTGCTCCTGTTACTCCCGTTGTAAGGGAGTAACTATCGGTTTGAAGCCTTTTCCCGCTGAATGTCATTGGTTAATGAGAATCAGAATCGCTTCCTAGTGGTTCGGAACCCAGCTAAAGCTGGAGGTCCATTCATCTCTCATCACTCATCATCATATCCTTCCCATTACCCACGCGTAAGCCAAGAGCTGATGTGGGCATCACCACAGCCCAAAAAAACTGTCTACTGTACCTTATGTGTCAAGGAGTATGCAATAAATTTAATATTTTCATGCTCAATTCCCACAGAACCTTTTAATCTGTTGTGTGGGTGCGGGTGCTGGGGACGTGATGTGGACATAATATGGAACAATGGCTACTGTATTCAAACAAAAACCAATTCAAACTGGTTTATGTGTTCATGTAGGCTAGACGTCTATTCACGCCAGACGTCCTTCCTGTAGGAATTTGGGGCATTATGTAATGTAATAATGTATACATAATGAATGATTTTTGAAAATATCAATTATAATTATCTATAGTAACTATTTGTATTATTTCCAGGACAGTTCATATCCCAACACGGAACTCAGAAGAAAATCATCGTGAGCCCCTAAAAATAATCTGTTTTCATAAGTTTCCAATTAAGAATATGAATATGTTATGAAATAATTTGAAATATGTTATGGCGATTTGTTGCAATTCACTTGTCGAAATCAAAGTACATGATGGCTGATAGGTCACGGAAAAAATATTAAATCTCATGATTGATCAAAATTTCAAATAAAAATCGCTTGATTTTCATATAGGTCTAATTTAGCTAAGTAATTCTCAAAACCTACCTCGTACATAACCATTTTTTATTGGATGGGCAAATAATGTATTTCTCCAATGAAAGTACTCACCAATAATGAGTTGAGCACCAGTCGTTTCCAGCAAAAGAAATATATCTGATGGAAAATTTCTATGTTGATATTTTATTGATAAGTTTCCAGCCAAGGTACCAATCTGAAAGGTTTTATTAGCTTTTTTCAGTATATTATAACTCAATAAGAACAGAAAGTATTATTAAAAACTGCAATTTAGTTGTAATAGTTGAATTCATTGTAGGTTAAAATGGACAATTCTCATTGCAAAAGATACTGTTTCATTCTGCACAGATAATCACAGGTATAATACACGTAATAATAGTCTCATTGCTTTTCCAGTACATAGGCACACAGCTCTAAAAAAACTCCATTCCACTCTGGAATACGTTATTTAAATAAATTACCTGCAGCTATCAGAGATCCAGATTCAATAAACAAATTCAAACTAGCAGTCAGGAAAATGCTTATTGAGAAAGCCCTATACTCTGCTGCCGAATTTTAATTGTGAAAAGGGGCTGTAGGCAATAACTCCATTTTGTGAATTTGATGAGATACATCACAGGGTGTATTTATTCATTTTACTTTCAAGAAGTTAGAGCTAAGTCTTTCAAATATAATTTTATTTAGTATTGACATGTCACCAGTCAAATGAGTGTGACTCAAAAATTTATGTAATGTGACAATAAATAAATGAAATGATATGAAAATGAAATACGGTACTCTGTGCTCTTTGCAGCACAAACCGTGAGAGTCAGACTGATTTTCTAATTCTGTACCCTACCTACATATGTAATGATTTTGTTCAAATTTCCATTACTCTGACCTATTTCAAATTAAACAGTCACACTTATGGAGAAAATCTTAATATTATAATACAAACCTACCTCAATGAAGTGAATTTTTTCATTTGATTTTATTTTATTTAACTTTCTTGAATTTGAATTTTAACACCCCCTTTCTTAGTGGGCGGCAACTTGTGTCACCTTTAAAAGAGTTTTACATGCAAATATCAATAACTCTTCGACGTGTAACACCAATTACAATAAAACCTTTTGCCTTACTCAGGTTGCCCGTACTCAGGTATATGAAAATCATTGCAAAAGTTCATAGTCATGGCATCCACGTCATTATTGGATACCACTTCAAATTTAATCATCAATCAATATGATGATGTATTCATTCGAGGAAATATGATCGGAATGCAATGTATGGGATTATTTTATAAATTAATATGTGAGAAAATCTTATACGATCATTGCTCACGTTTCGAATAGGTACGCTGGCTATAAGATCAATATGATTGGCCATTTGCTCTGCGTAGGCAAAATGGTTACTGTGTGACTTGGAAACTGCTTTTAAAAAATGCATAGTGTTGGTGAGTGTTGAATTCGCTCCCAAACTCAATGAGTTATCACTGAAAGTACATGTTGTAAGCTCCCATACTCCTTTGATATCTATGAAATGTTTAATATTATTTTTCTTATCCGGACGGTAGACTCCTGAAAAATATAAACGGAGCTTTTATTATAGAGAAACATTTTTTTCAATAAAGAAATTATCCTTGAGAAGACTTCCTATTCAAATCACGTACTAGTAAAGAACGTGAATGTAGATTTCCCACTTAAATGTAGCAAAACATACATTTTTCTCCTGATCGAATGTAATTATACATAACAATTATTATACATTTCTCGCCACCCGAGCACTTTCCCACGTGGAAATAGTAACCCAATACTCGTTTCCCACGAGCGGTTTTGGGCGGTGGCGGTTAGCAGCGATTCTATGTGTGACAAGATTGAGAGAGAGACAAGATTGTGACAGCTGTTTCTTGTCTCTCTCCCACCAATGGAATCGCTGTTAACCGCCACCGCCCAAAAGCCGCTCATGGGAACTAACAGACTTACATTCCAATGCTGCTTATTTATCTCAAGTGTTTTCCATGCTGCGTACGCGCGTGGAAAAACGCTCATGTAGCTGCAGCCGTACTCTCAGTAGGTACCTTCAGCTCAACGTTAGTTTCATTGGAAAAACTTTACAGATAGAACTTGCTCATTCTATAACAAAACACTCTTTGAGAGACTTTCCACAAATAATAACGGTACCATCTTTCAATCATATCCTCACAAGTGTGAATTTGTTCAAATAATTTTTCTTGTAATAAATTATTATTTTCCTTGCACTAAGACTATCCAATTACAATAAGGGTAGGCCTACCGGTATAGATTTGTAGATTTGTGTGGATTATCTGTTATACCATAGCACCTCCAAAAATCTACCATTATCACTTATGCATAAACAAAGACTCAGCAGGCGTGTGAGAATCATAAGTGAGAGATTAGAATTTCTTTAGTAAATTATTATATATCACACTGTGAAATGGGTTATACGATTGTGAGAGAGCTCATCTGTGAGTAATATACTTCCACTAGAAAGTAGTAGTAGAGCAGCGTAGAATAGCTTGAAATTGTGAAAAACATGGATTTCTTCTATCAGGATTTCTATTATTTTATAAGGAATAGAACACATAAACTAGAAGTATCACTATTCTCTCGCATCTTTCTTTGATAAGGAAACAGTAGCCTATGTGAATTGTGAGATACAATAGTCTACAAGATAGATTAATAGTGAGATCGAAATCCAGGTTACTTATAGAAAGAAATAATTTTTATTCCTACCTCGAGCTGTGTTTCCCCCAACAAGCATGTACGACTCATCAACGGTCATTTCAAGTATTTGAAATATTTGTCTCACAGTATTTACACGATTCCAAGTCTTTCCATCGACAGTAGTCAACTGTATTCTACTCTTATTCAAAGACGGACTCATTGCTCTATCACAAACATCACCACATGATGTGAAACATTCCTCTTTGGTTCTTGGACAAATGACTGTCAATTCCTGAAAAATACTACAATTTATGATTTTGAGTTCGGTATACGGTAACTACTATTTTGAATTTGGACTGGTAGTCTATCATTTCTAATGTAATTTGATGGTAGGTGAAATGGGAAAATTGTGTCATCCAAGATCTTGTAGAGAAGGGACTAACACCAAACGAAGCACATGACCGGGACTCCTGGAAGCGACTGACCCGAAACGCCGACCCCACCTGAGTGGGAAAAGGCGAAGAAAAAGAAGAAGAAGAATACAATTTAGTATTCGTTATAGTTTAATAAAAGTAATAGTTAGTGTATTATTTCAATAATAGTATTCTATTATAATAGTATAAGTAAATAATAAAATATGACTCAACTATGGGTATTTATAGTATAACTCACTCTGTACAATAAATAAAAATATATAAAGGCTCTGATACTATTATACTCATTGTATTATACATATAATAAACAGAATACACTATATATGATATAATGTTCATTCTTGGCCCTGTTTTTACAAATTAATATGAAAATAAGTTTGACATAATCATCATAATGTAATGGGTAGAAAATTGATATGTGAAATTTAGTGTGAGAATATTGGACAAGATAGAGACTTGCTTTAGTATTAGTGTATTAGTTTGTATTACATTGTAGTTTTTATTGCTGGCTGCTCGGAAAAAAATAGATGCAGTGAAATGCAGTTTTTTCTAGACGATGGACGAGGTGAGGAACTTTTCCCAGGGGAGGAACTGCCTAGCTTGCATCCTTGCCTGGGAAAGGCAACATCATACCCACCCGTCTCGTCGCCAGTCTGGACTCCCCTGCTCCCTCCGGTGGAAAAACTCCACGTGTAGGCCACAGGAAGAGTCCAGCCTGAGAAAAAATTATTGTGTTGCTGATCACTTTTTATCGAACCACGGAACAGTTAGGACATAGAAAGATTTCAACTGATCAAAATTCAATTTTAATTTCATAAATTTCTTATTCAATTCCCAAAGTTAATAGTTACTTCAATGAGTTAATATCGAAATTCTAAATCCGACATGTAAAGAGTTCTTTTTGGTGATCGTATTGTGAACGGGAGTGCCATGATCTCTTCAGTAGGCTACGCGGACTCTGACAAAGATGTGGATCGGGTGCGGACTTTTCGTCTTAGCAAGTGAGTGTTAGAGCTTATTTCTGTCAGGAAGATCGAACCTTAGTAGATTTCTTGTAAATTTTCTCATGAATGTAATTTAATGATGTAATGAAATGTATGACGGGCAGCCAGAATAGTATTTTCCTAGATGTAACTTTTCTTAGTTAGTAGATATAGATAATGTGTGTTATAAAATAGAGCAACTTATTCGGTGATGTTGATGTATTCATTTCTGATATCTCCTTGATGTCGTAAGTTTTTAGTTAGTTCTTTATGTCCCTTAACGTCTCACGCTACCATCAGAAGTTAGCGGGTTACATAAATGGTGGCAGCGGTGGGATCCGGCTGCAAGAATGCCGGATATTCATAGAGTACGATTTATTTCCCATGTCCATGACATCGCCGAGTTTGTAATACAGTTGCTCTATATTTTGGATGATAGTATTCCTAATTCCGTTGAACAAAATTTTGCAAGAAACGTAATTATAATTCTGGTAGAAATGATAGAGGCTTTAGTAGAATTATTGTTATGTTAAATTTGAGTAATAGAAAATTTGAGAGTTCTAAATTTTAATTTTGTTAACCATAAGTGTTTTGAGATAATTATATGTTACGAAAATGTCGGGGAGCAATTCTTATCAACTTCGAAGGCGCAGTTTTTTGAGTCTACTGTCGCAATTAATAGCAGTGTTGTTGGAACTACTCCCGCTCCGCGATCACGAAGAAATAGTGGAAGCCGCCATAATGATTGTAAAATTGTGTGACCCATTCTGGGCGAATAGTTTACTATAAGAGCTTCATGTAATAAATTTCTATTTGATTCCTGCAATAAATAAAAGAAATAGAGAGAACCCTTAAAAATGATTATAAATTTATTTTGCTAGATGAGTAAAATGAAACCGAATTGACGAATTATCGAATTTAGAAAGTATTATTGATGATTTCTTTGAAAAGTCTATAACAAGGAATAATTATAAGGAAAGTTGTTGTTCTTCACTCTCTCTTTTCTTTTATTTATTTTCTCTGGTGGATCACTCTTAGTATCAGTTTAAAATGGTTATTGAACGGAGCAGAGCAGTCCAACCCTCCCCACCATCGAATCCTCCGACGTCAACCCGCCTCAACAACCACCAGATCCTCCAACATCTGAGAGACAACCAGGCGCGTCGGGAACCGTAAGCGAGATGGAGGGAGCTGAAGACAATTGGCCGAGCTCAGGGCCCAACATACAAGAGTTGAAGAGGACGGAAACCATCAGAACAGATTGGATACAGGGTGCTGCTGCCCAGTTGCCCCGCCCGCCACTTCAGCTGAACGAAAGGATCTCAGCGTTCAATCCATGTTGAAATATTTTTCGGGAAGAGGCTCTCAAAGTGTGCGAGGAGTTCGTGCAGAATCTAAAACTAATTGCTAACTGGGAAACTGGGAGGACAATGACCTTAAATTCATATGCCGAATGAAAACGACAGGTGCGGCAGCCACTTGCCTCGACGCTCACCCCGAGCTGATGTCGCCTCAATCCAAGTTTGAAGACTATAGACGAATCCTGAGACAAAGATTCGAAAAGCTGGATCCCGAACGATGGCTCTTCACACTTAGTGCCATCAAACAACATCGTGGAGAGACCGCTCGCGCATTCGCCGACCGCTGCCGCGAAATCGGGCTGAAGAGCGATGCCGATTCCAGCCGACCCCCAACAGGCGATATGGGCTCGTGCACAGATGGATAGAACCCTTCTGACCGCTTTTGTTCGAGGGTTACAGGGTACAGCAGCGGTAACCCTACAAATACACCCACCAAGAGATTTGGAGGAGGCGATTGTGGTGGCCGAACGCGTGGAGCAGGTGACAGACCACCAGCCGGATGACATCTTCGCTGTACAAGGTGGCTTCGCGAAAATCTCATCAGAAAACGCAAAGAGAGAAAACGAATGTTACGAATGTCGCGGTAGGGGCCACTTTGCTCTTGAGTGCGCTAATCGAAGGAGGAAGTAATCAGAGAGGAAAATTTAGAGACGGGTAAAGGAAAATGGGAGAATAACAGAAGGAACGATCGTAGGGCGAGGCCAAAGTTTTGTTTTGTGTGCAGAGATCCGGAACACCCTCTCCTATGAGTGTCCCAAACGCGTGAAAGAGTCTACAGCTACGACTAAAGCAGCTCAAACTCTCTCAGCCGACGAAACAGTGCTAATAAAGATTCGGAAAACTAGAATCAGCTAGGGGTAAGAATTGCCCGACCACCTGGCCTACGAAAGTAAAGGGCGTTATGTCATTCCGAATGTTTCGACTAGTGGACGAGGACTAGTCCAGAAATTTTAATGTAGAGGGAGAAGTTAAGGAATTTCTGGTGGACACGGGCCCGAAATTTCTGTTCTAAAGGGAGAGGATACCTGGCCTATGGCTCAAGAGCAGAAGATTTCAGCAAAAGGTGTGACCAGAGATTCTTTACCAACCAAAGGAACGCAGGTGTTGAAACCTTGAGAGTAGCACACTTAGAAGTTCGACATAAATTGCTTATTTCACCTATTCATATCGAGTTTGATGGGCTCCTAGGTTGGGACTTGCTAACCAAACTAGCCTCGGTAATCGACGTGGTTGGGCGTGAAATCCTATTATATTAAGTGAGTAATTTCTGTATGTTTAGTAATATGTATGTATGTAGCTTTATGTATGTATGTAGCGGTCCAATCGATCCTCGAAAGAGCTATTCTGAATGATTTGTGAAATTTGGAATATAGGAGGTTTGGGGATACAAAAATTAGTTTGCGCCGGTCTCACATCCCTAGGATAACTTCAAGTTAAAGGACCTTAAAGGAAAACGATCCTTTAGGAATCAGCTGACGAAGCAGAAACAAATTTCTGTCGGTCAGTGCAAATGATGAGAAAAGAGGAGAGGCGGTGATTGTGGGAGTTAAGATGGGATTACAGCTGCTGAGACATGCAGCCAATCACATGATCAAGGTCGTGAATACATAACTAATAACGTTTTGCAAACCAGTTGGGTTCCATTACTAGAATTGGCCACGAAAAATATCGAAACAGTTACAGCTGCTCCTATTCTTTGCCTCTGTTTTTTATTCATCTATAGAAAAATTAAAGGAATTAGAAATTTTGAAATATTCAATCTGAAATTGTATTGTTATTTTTTGAAAATTTGAGGCACTTAGTTGGTCATGCGTGACCCCAGTTTTTATTTTTATTTGAGAAAAATCGTCAAGAAGTTCAACAAAACAAGGCCTGCAGCTAAATTTGTTGTAGCAGGAATATTTTTAAACTGTCTCAGAAAACAGCTGATTGATGTTCGCACGTTTACGTGAAGTAGAAATCAGTTGCTTCGACGTTAAAATGATAATATCAGTCAACTCCATAAATTATTATTTCTATGAAGCAAAATTTTATAAGTGCGATTTTTTTCAAATGATATGCAGAACACTAAACCTCCTTTGATTATTCATAATAATGTATCTTTGAAAGCTGTAGACTTGATTTTTCATAGTGCAACGATACCCAGTGCATAAGCACTGATGGCTTTACCTGAAAATAGTCACTAATTCTTCCCTTTTTCCTTTTAAAATTTCTATTCCTAGTTTGTAGACCACTGAGCAGAGTTTCGCAATATTGACGATATTACACTTTGTGCTAGTTTAAGAGATTAAAGAGGAAACGACGAGAACGAACAGGAATACAAAGAATAAAAGCAGAGGCCGGTGTGAACGTAGTCGAGCGAATACGCGGGAGAAAACAAAAGAAAGGAGGCTAGTAAAACTGTTATTACGCTGACAAGAACGCGAAGATCGGAACAAAGAGGAGACAAGATCGAGTTGGAAATTTATCCGCGTACTGAGAAGCAGCGAGCCTGTCACCGTTCAGAGGGGAGCTGGGCTCTAACATTACGAACGAACGTACGATGCAAGATGACAATAAGAAAAAGAAAAGAAGAGAGCACAGAGACAAGCGATGGCCAACGAAGAAACATGTGAGGAGAAACAGCTGAGAAAATTGCCAACGGATACACCTCTGCGCAGCCTAAGGTGCCACTGCGCGGTAAGGAAAATCCCACTGGAGACCAAAGTTTCCTCCACGCCAAGTAAAAGGGAAATTCCTCGAGTAGTCAAAATTTCCTTCGAGCCGACCCGAGCGTTCGCCGCGGGGAAGAACGCAGCACGAATCGGAGCGTCGCCAGCCGTTGAAAGCTGCATCCAGCTGTGACGTCACCACTACTAAGCAACGAAGCGCCCACTGATGATCCGAATTTCTATCATGTATGTGCGGAACAGAGCGATGTTATACCACCGTATTCTGAGAAACTAGTTGATGTGTTTATAAGGACCCTATTGACAAAGTGATGCTCATTGGAACCAACGACTGAACCCTTACAAGGCCTGCAAGGTGGCAAGATGTGGTACAAAATTTTCAAGAAGGAAGGACATTTGTTAGATTAATTAATCTCACCAGTCACCAATTAACGTCAATAGAAATACATTTTTGGCTGTGGTCTCTAAGATAGTAGATCCAACTTTTGTCATAAATTCCTGCTACCACTTCTGGAAACAAACAACGATATTGAAGCTAAAATTGTAAAAATTGAGTCATCTCCCCAGATGAAGCTAACTTCCTACTTGGGAAGGTTTTGAAACGATTTTCGTCTTCTTTTGAGGAACCAGAGTTGGAAGGATGCAGAGCTAATGCGGGAACATTCTATTCACTAGTAGTGACAGACCAATTAAACGTCCATACCGGAGTTCCTTATCACCTTGGGCCTGTGGTGGAGGAACACATTGCTGAAATGCTCAATAAAGTGTTATTATTCCATCTAACGTGGAGCGCCCCTGTAGTACTTGTCAAGAAGAAATCTACTGATGGCAATATCAAATATCGCTTTTGTACAGATTTTCGTGCACTCAATGAAGTGACTAAGGCCGATGCCTACCCCTACCATTGATAAATGCAAACCCTTGAAAATTTAGGCAATAGTAAATATTTCAGCACTCTGGATCTCCATAGTGATACCATCAAATTAAAATAGCATCAGAAGATCAAGAGAAAACAGCATACCACAGTGGGAGGCCATTTTGAGTACCAGACGCATGGGTGGGTTGACTAAGCCCAGCAACATTCCAGCGTTGATGACAACCTTCTAACTGATCTTGAGAGTAGAAATGTTTTGTGTACCTGGACGACGTCATTTTTTAGCTCTTCAATTCTACAGCATGCTGAACGGCTTGATCACGTACTGAGTATTTTTGAAACTCCAATCTGAAGGTTGTTAGAGAAATGTAACCTTGCCAAGAGTTCTGTTCAATACCTAGGACACCTAGTAACATCTGAAGGTGAAACCAGACCCTGCCAAAATTCAGGCTGTACAGGATTTTCCAGTACCCAAAAATGTCAGAGAAATTCGTGGCTGGCTTGGGTTAACAAAGTTACTATAGGAGGTTTGTGAAAACTTTGCTCAAATTGCTCAACCCCTCACTCAGCTAACCAAGAAGGGTGTACCATTTGTATGGGAACAAACTCAATCATTCAAAGAATTGAAACGTGTGTTGTGCTCTGATCAAGTCCTTATTTTTCCTGATTTCACCAAGGAATTTATAGTCTCAACTGATGCATCAGGCACAGCAAAGGTGCAATCCTATCTCAGAACACCGAGGATGGGGAAAAGACTGTTGAGCCTATGCTAGTAGACAGCTGAACCCAGCTGAAAGACTATAGCACCACTGAGGAGAGTTACTGGCAGTGATCTTGCCACCAAACAGTTCAGATGCTATCTCCCTAGGAAAGAAATTTCAACTTGTCACAGATCATGCAGCCCTCAAATGGATGTTGAGTCTGCGTGATCCATCATCACGTCTGACAAGATGGGCACTCAGACTGTGGGGATTGACTATGTAGTGGTACACAAGCCTGGAAAGAAACACACTAATGCTGATGCCTTGAGTCGAGCAGTGATGTCATTAGGAGTAGAGATAACTGATGACCTTCTTATCCAACATCAGAAGAATGACCCATGGTGTCAGAAGATCTTGGCATCAGGCACTGGCAAAGAAGGAGACATCATTTTTGTGGACAGGAGGTGAAGACAGAAGTAGATGGAAGGTTGCAATTCAGCAGGCTGACAGAGGAAGCCATTGGCCTGGAATCACTGTGTCCTTTGGGCAGGACATCCAGGTCAAGAAAAACAACAAGTCTGGTGAAGCAACGTTACCATTGGCCAAGACTTGGAGAAGCAGTGAAGAAATTTGTGTTTGGAATGTCATGAATGTGCACAGAGGAAAACACCAAATTTGTTGAAGGCACCCCTGCAAGCAGCTGATGAACCACAATATCCATTTGATTTAGTTTCTGTAGATGTGGTGGTCCTCTTCCAACCACCAGAAGGGGAAACAAGTATTACATCAGCTTCATAGATCATTTCACTGGATATGCAGAGGCCATACCAGTAGTGAGACCAAACAATGAAACAGTAAGCCCAAGTATTTGTAACTCACATTGTAACAAGACATGGGGTACGTCTGGCCTGTTATGATCAAGGACGCAACTTTCTGTCAAATCTGTTCACCAAGGTGTGTAAACTTCTGGGCACAAGGAAGCTGAGGACGACTGCTTATCATCCAGAAGGGAATGGCAGAGTTGAGAGGTTGCACAGAACCTTAATGAGTCAATGGCTCATTTTGTCCAAAGAGATGGAGCAGATTGGGATAGATGGTTACCCTATGCCCCAGCTGCTTACAGATCAACACCATCTTCAACTGGATACCCCACCACCTGCTTTGACCGGGAGATTATCCTCCCAGGGAACTTCCCTATTCCTGAAGAGATACGAGGAACAACTCTGGAAGCAACACACCGACCAACTTGAAGAAAAAGACTAGCAACAGCCGTATAAGGATGCTCTGGGTGAGAGAGATCTATGAGGATGGCAGAACAGCGGACCAGAATTGCCAACAAGGGACGAAGGTTGAGGAAATTTGTTGTAGGAGACCTTGTACCTCCACGATCCAGCCGTGAAGCCTGGTGACTCAACAAAATTTCATCTCTGGAAGGGTCCCTTTGTCATCACTAAGCAGTTGTCAACTGTCAACTACTTAATCCAGTTACCTGATGGACGTCAGGTAGCAGTCCATGTAAACAGGCTGAAGCTTGCTAACAGAAAAGGCACGGATGAAGTAGCTCCTCTAGACAATGCTGAGGCACCTGATGCATTAGAGAGAGGGAAATGGTGACCTATGGATCAAGTGGTTCCAGGAAGGTCCATGAGGAGGAGGGAGGAGGTGGACTACAACCAGATTCTGAAGATGAATGGTGGGAGCAAGATCCACCTGTTGAACTTCCAATGGAGGAATGAGTCTGGGAGGAGAATCTCAGAGAGAAGAAGAAAGGGAATCTGAAGAAGAAGAAGAGGAGAGGAGGAATCCACCAAGTCCTGTCTTTGATGAGAATGAAGATCCTCCTTACATCCCAGAAGAGAGATATTCATTGATCCCAGATCTCCAATTGGAACAAGAAGTCGTGCAAGATCAGTGACCTATGAGGCAGAGACGGGTAGGGGATCCCTGGATTGAGTAGGGGTTCTTGCTGCAGACTTTGTCTGGCTCTGGGGTAGCTGATTGCACAAGAGGCGAGTAGTCTCAGCCAAAATGTAATGTCTCAGTGGGATACTGAGTAGAATGAACTAGGATGATACCAGAGCATAGATGAACAAAGTGAACAAGTAATTCTCAAGGGAGAAATCACAAGTCATGTCGTTGTATCTAATTTTGTAATGTTGCAATATTTCTGATAGGATTGAAATTTTGTTAAGCTAGTAGTAACATTGTTAATTTGTAAGGATAAGTTGTAGCAAATTGATTGAATTGTTTAGAATATTGAGTAAAGAGTAAAATTTGTTGGTTAAAAGGATTGCCAAGTTTATTTGCAAAAATATTTTGAAAGGTAGCAAATAATATATAGGAACACCAGTATATTAGGAGTTATGATAATCGTTTTGTTCACTTAGTATTAAGTTTGATAAAGGAGATATTTGATTTTGATTGTTTTGAATTTATTACTTGAGTTATAAGAGAAATACTAGGTCTATTTGAGTGTTATTCTATTGTTATTTGAAATGTCGTTCATACTTGAATTCAATTGCCAATAAGTGTTTATGTTTGTTTATGTTGCTTTGAAAATGCTGTGAGATACAGTAATAGGTTAAGAGTACTTTGTTGTTGAAATAATGGTTAATATGTTGTAAATAAATGGGCTGGAGGAATGTGGCAAGATATTGGCAATCAGTGGGAATCAGGGTCAGATTTTAACATAGCCAGGGGACTGTACATTTTGGGGACTAACCACAACTAAAACTCTATCCAAGACTGGACACGGCCATTTGTTGGTTCCAGGTGCTATTGGCCTATCCAGTGAAGAAACCATCAACCAACAAGGAGTATGGTTCCAGAAGAAAGCAGATGTTCTTATGACTGGCGACTATTGGAGAATCCTTGTAGTAATCAACATCACCGAAATCAGCCATGAACTATCTCAACTTCATGATCAGACCCAGGAAATACAGAATGCAATCACCATTCAGAGAGAATGCCTGCATTGCAAGTCCAAAAACAGGCATTCAACAGCATCAGCGACATGCAGGATGACATCTCCAATTCTGTTAGAACTCTAACTGACCTTCTATATCAAGGTAGAGGAAGAAGGGGACTGATCAATGCTGGTGGAAAGCTCCTCCGTGTACTCTTTGGTGTAGCAGAAGATGAAGATCTGCAGTCTGTAAAGCACAGTGAAGAAGCACTTCAAACTCAAACTGCTGGACTAATACATGTAGAAAAAGAGCAGTTGACCCTGACCCGCCATTTGAGCCATAGGGTGGCTGAGAACAGCCGTGAATTGATAGAGATTGCCAAAGAATGCTCTAGGAACACAAATGAAATAGTGTCTGCTATAAAGAAATTGAATCAAAAGGTTGTCAAGATAGAGGAACTATTGAATGTTTATATTAACACATCCTCTGCCCTACAGAATTTGAGATTAGCAAGTAGCAATGCATTGTTAGATTTAAGGAAACTAATAACAATTATTAATGAAGTGTCAGATGGTAGGTTAAGTATCAATTTATTGTCCCCTATAGAGTTAAGTAAAATTTTGGAAAAGGTTCGATCAAGCCTGGCAGATGGGCTGGAGTTGCCATTTGGGACAAACCCCACAAGTGCTTATCTCTACTATGACATTATGCGAGTGCGTGCGGTGGCCGTAGGTGGCTTGATAAAACTGATTGTGACTGTGCCATTAATGTCCCCCAGAAGGAGATTTGAACTTTTTCAGGCTTTTGCACTCCCAGTTCATGACAACCAGACCCAGCTGATGGTGCGATATCAGCTGGAGCCTACACACCGCTTGCTGATGACACCTGATCAAGCCCAGTTCGCCATTGTTCACCAACACCAATTGGAGCAGTGTGAGGTTGGTCCATTGACTGTATGCCCAGTGATGACCCCAGTCTACAGCCGACATCATCCATCCTGCCTGAGTGCACTTTTCCTGAACAACCTTGATGTGGCTCACCAACAGTGTCAGCTGACTGTACTGGCTGGCAACCCTCCAGACACCTGGGTCTGGAATGATCAAGATGACACCTGGATGTACAGTGTGGCATCCCAACAGCAGGTTGTCTCACAATGTCAGCGAGGCAGCCAAGTTCTGGTCCATGAATTGACACTCCATGGTACTGGACAAATGAAGGCCGCACCAGGGTGTACACTGAGTACACCCACCTACCAGATCCTGCCATCAGCCCGTGCCAGAGGGCATCTTGAGCTTCAGAAGCACTTGACACTTCTCAGTCTGCCACCTGCCCTCATGCTGACCATGAGACCAGGCATGACCAGGGAGCATCTACTAGAAGGCATCAAACTCCACCAGACCTGCAACCTGGTGAACTTGGTGTGGATGAGGTGCTTATAGACCAGCTGCTACAACACCTGACAGCCTTGGAGAATCCACCTTCTGCTGAGGGGTGGAGCTGGTGGCTCACCTCAGCCCTCGTCTGTGGAGCTGCCCTTGCTGTTGCTGCTGCACTGACTGCTGGAGCGGTCTGGAACCGCCGTCGTCACCCAGTCCAGAGTAAGGATGCTTTGGCACCAGCAGAGGTATCCACTTTGCCGGAGGCGGCAGAAGACGCCACATTACCCAGCCAGGATCCTGAAAGGAAGCTAAAAGCATAGTGCTCCCTTTTCTAAGGGAGGGGGTGATGTAATGGGTAGAAAATTGATATGTGAAATTTAGTGTGAGAATATTGGACAAGATAGAGACTTGCTTTAGTATTAGTGTATTAGTTTGTATTACATTGTAGTTTTTATTGCTGGCTGCTCGGAAAAAAATAGATGCAGTGAAATGCAGTTTTTTCTAGACGATGGACGAGGTGAGGAACTTTTCCCAGGGGAGGAACTGCCTAGCTTGCATCCTTGCCTGGGAAAGGCAACATCATACCCACCCGTCTCGTCGCCAGTCTGGACTCCCCTGCTCCCTCCGGTGGAAAAACTCCACGTGTAGGCCACAGGAAGAGTCCAGCCTGAGAAAAAATTATTGTGTTGCTGATCACTTTTTATCGAACCACGGAACAGTTAGGACATAGAAAGATTTCAACTGATCAAAATTCAATTTTAATTTCATAAATTTCTTATTCAATTCCCAAAGTTAATAGTTACTACAATGAGTTAATATCGAAATTCTAAATCCGACATGTAAAGAGTTCTTTTTGGTGATCGTATTGTGAACGGGAGTGCCGTGATCTCTTCGAGTAGGCTACGCGGACTCTGACAAAGATGTGGATCGGGTGCGGACTTTTCGTCTTAGCAAGTGAGTGTTAAGAGCTTATTTCTGTCAGGGAAGATCGAACCTTAGTAGATTTCTTGTAAATTTTCTCATGAATGTAATTTAATGATGTAATGAAATGTATGACGGGCAGCCAGAATAGTATTTTCCTAGATGTAACTTTTCTTAGTTAGTAGATATAGATAATGTGTGTTATAAAATAGAGCAACTTATTCGGTGATGTTGATGTATTCATTTCTGATATCTCCTTGATGTCGTAAGTTTTTAGTTAGTTCTTTATGTCCCGCTAGCGTCTCACGCTACCATCAGAAGTTAGCGGGTTACAATAAATTACCCACAATATTGCTCTTCCATTTATTCCAAGTATAAATCATTTCTATAAATTGGACTGTGTTGATAAAAGTAACGAAGTATCAAAGTGAAAATGAATAAGCAAATTTAACTCAAATAAATATAAATAAAGTAAGGAAGGAGTACAGTTACACGGTAATTGATAATACTATATTCATATAGAAAATATTGAGCTATTTTTCCATGCCGTGATGAAGTAGGAGTCCTAGTGATAATATCATTACGTCTATGATAATATTATATTATACACAAAATATCATGGTATGTAATTGAAGAGAAAAATTATTTTACCTCAATGTCAACACACTTTTTGACCAGATCTTGACTCGCATCCTTAGCGAAAGACTTGAAAGTCTCCATAATTGGTCTGTAGCCTGTACATCGACAAATGTTCCCTCCAAATGAGTTTTCAACTTCCTGCATTGTAACTTCTTTGTTCTCTTGCAAAAGGCTGCAAAACAAACAACTCTATAGTAGCACAAATGATATCTACTTTTTAGGCAGCCTGTTACAAAAACATAATTATAAGAAAACAATTGTCTTTTTATTGACTTCCTTTACATTATTTTGTACATTTTACATAAAACTTATCTAATAAACAAACTCATTTAACTATCTGAAATTTTCAGTGTGAGTTAATTCCACAGATAAGGGACCTGAATTTCAGGTGAAATCTTTGACTCTGTATAACTCGCGAACGAAGTATTTCCGGACCCATATTTATATGAACTTCTTTCATTATTTTGGACTAAGGAATCAGTATTATGAGAAGTTTGGCAGATTCCTCCTGAAACACCCTGAATACATTGAATATGTTTTTGTTACCTACCCTGAATGGGTAATATTCATGTAATTTATGTCAATCCCAAATAATATATAAATTTTATTGATATAATAATTAAAACACGTGCAATAGAAATTTTTTTGTAAATAATGAATCACTCCACATTTGATTTCACATTTTTCAAATATTTCTAAAACACAATAAGGTTGACGATGAACCCACTTAGAAAATGACATTGAAACTTTTATACAGAAATCTAAGCATTCAAGTAAGTTACGTACAAGATATACAACCTACAACCCCGGTAATGAATCTCTCAGCCTTGCAATAAACCACTAAAATCCAAAATTATCTAACTGATTTATTCTCATAGGTATGTATAGCCTACTTAGAATAATGGTTTTCGGAGCAACGATTTCATAATACACTTACGAATTCACACTTCGACACTTGTACAAGTCTGTGAATGTTTCCAGGAATTATTATTTGCTGTACTGTGACTATTTAAATACTATGGCTATGATAGTTTGATGAGAAATCGCCAGAATAAAATGTTCTCTTACCAGTTCATGTTCATAACCATTCCTGGACTGCAATAGCCACACTGAGCTCCATTATTTTGCGCCAACCTTGCTTGGATTTTACCATACCCTTTAGATGAATTTCCAAGTGCCTCAATAGTCTCAATAGCCCAGCCATGGCAATTGTATATTGGGGTCAAACACTAGAAAATTGAGAAGATAAAACAAATTGAAAAAGACAGTTTATATTAAGAAAATTCTCTTGGAGTCGAGCACTATATAATGGACAAATGAGATTTCTAGATTTCTAGCATGCATTTCCCTGGAATTTTCTTGTAAAATCTTAAACAGGTACTACTTTCAGGTACCAGTAAAATTTGATTTTATTAGTAAAAGTCTGATATTAATAGAAAATGCTTTCAAAGTTATTTTAAAAAAATGGGTTGCAACCCACCTATTTGGGTACTCTCATTTATCTCTCATCATCACCATAGGAGTAGCGTGGGCAATGTATTTGTGGAGGGGGGCAGAAATCAAAATTAGGTTAATTTGAGCCATACTACAAATGAGTCTATATTATGCTATATACTATATGCTAGTCTACTTAATAAAATGCTCAGAATTCATCTTGTGTAGGCCTGATCAGAAACAATTGACTATCAACAAATATTTATTTTATTTAGCAGATCTCAGCATTTTCTACAAAATGTTGGGAGGAGAGCACGTGCCCCCCCCCTGGGCCCCCCCAGCGCGACGCGTATGGGACTTAATATCCTTCATTTGTGTCAAAATTCTTTTCTTGGCTTTTTAATTCAGATTACTCCACAACTATTGATAATTGACACTTCGTCCCCATCAGTTATGATTGGAGATGATTTCGAAGCGAATATGCCACATTCAAACCAACATTTGTCTTGATCAAAGAGAGGCAAACGGCATTACCGTTCTATTTTATCTATATTAAGCTCCAAAAATTGAGAATTAGGATAAGCGAATCAACTCACAGAGTTCACAGCAATAGTTGTTGTTTTGCCCGTTTGAGGGTTGGGAACGGTAGCGGCGACAATACATGCTCCACATCCGCCTTCTTCGCACATATATTTCGTTCCTTTCAGGTGTGCATAATCCCTGATGAAGGTGATAAGCATTGTTTCGGGTGGGAATCCAGATGCTGTCAGAAGATATGTCACTTCAATTGAGGCATGATAGTTGAAATTAAGAACGAGAAGAATTATCAACATGGCTTGCAACAAGAATATAAGTTACAATCCTGGACAAAAAAACTTTCACCACAGCTAGCTAGAAAAGTTTTGCGCAAAATGCTACTTTGCCGCTCTAGTGCGGCAAAACTTTTGCCGCACTCCAGACTTGCAACCAATCTTTAAAATCGTTAAATTTCTTTAACTGATCAGGTTATTGAGTTCTTGAAAACATGTTGGCAACATCAACTGTGTTTAGATAAGATTAATATTTTGATTGAAGATTGATGGATGTTTGTTTGCATGAATCAAATAATGCAAATTTATTTTTAAGGGTAGCTACGGAAAATCTCCAAGTGTAGGGTGATTCCCCTTGAGAAGATCAGAATTTTGAACCCCACTTTCACATATCTCAGATTAGTAGTTCACGAATTATATGTGATTTATCTGTGTGAACGCCCCTATCTAATGCAAATAGTTTTAAAACGCGAAGAAGAAGAAGAGAATAAGAAGAAGAATGGATGCATCATGCATGTCTGATACATGATTAATGAAACATACTGACTGAAAAACTAGCGACTGATATAATATAGCCTATTGGAATAGTTCTTTTCTCAATCTTGTTAAGTTTTGGTTTTTGCCTAAATTTTTACCCCTAATTACCCACATTTCACATTTAATGGTATTTGTAGGAAAAATTCAATGTGTAGTACATGCACAAATTATCTTTGCTGCACTCGAAAAAACTATTCCGCAATCGCCTGCGGCTCGTGCTCAATAATTTTCTTTCAGTGCAGCGAAGTGCTACTTTGCGCTCTAGGTATACACCATAAATAACTATATTCAATTACAATAATTATTTTATGTATCAATTTTTCATTCTTATTATGATGAGAATACTTAAATGCATTTTCGATTTGAAGAAATTTTTGGATAGAACGTTTAATAGTGTAAGCAAAAACCAAGGATAAGAATAATATTATTAATTCTAAGTTGTTG
Organism: Laodelphax striatellus; assembly: GCA_017141395.1. Lineage (NCBI taxonomy): Eukaryota > Metazoa > Arthropoda > Insecta > Hemiptera > Delphacidae > Laodelphax > Laodelphax striatellus. The sequence goes on along the minus strand of CM029532.1, from coordinate 25,107,230 downwards.
AAAGTGTTCAAATGAATAATTTGTTCTATTCATTTGTGCTGGAAGTTGAAAAGCGAATATTATAGTATATTATTTTTCTATGATTCGATAACTTTACTATTATTACAGAGACCACTCCATTAGCCTACACAGTGATACATGTTATCACAGGTCGAAAACAGTTTGCAGAATAGTCCTGAATGAGTTTTAATAATGAATCCACTTCCATAAGAAACAAAAAATAACTCACCCTTGAATTTCTTTCCATTCAAGTTGAATATAACTTCATTTCCAGCAAGCCTGTAAAATAATGAGTTAGATCACTGCATTTTTAGCAAAGGTTCCTTTGTTCTTTTAACTAATTTAAAAAATTTGTAGAGCAGAAATGAATAAATTTGTAAATTGCAAATTCAAAAGAAGCAAAAATCATTTCTATCTCATTTTATAATCCATCAAGTTTCAAAATATCATTTTGAATAATTTTAATGATCTTTTTGAAAAATCTCTCCTCATGAAGAGGAATTTTGATTCTCACAGATGTGTCTAGTACGTCAATTTATTTCAGATGAAAAATAAAAATGATCCTAACTGTAGTAAAGATATGGTGACATCAATCAATGGAAGTGGGTGAATATTTTAAAATTCAACATCACTTACTACTTAAACTTCTTGGGAAATCTATAGGCCTTCTCTGTACTGTACAATATTTGAGAGTAAGTTCATAAATTCATAAATCAAATACATTGCTATTTTTTAATACTAAAAATTTTAAATGCTCTGTAGGTACTGTACAATATTTGAGATTACGTTCATTAATCTGAAATATTATTATTTTTGATACTAAACTGTGAGTATATGATAATTCATATTTTTCTAATTGTTTATAAGTGTTGATACAATATTATTGTCGATGAAATTATTTCACCGAGCCCTACATTGTGAGAGAAATTTTAATTTATAAGTTATATTAGGGCTCTATAAACACCTTTATAATTATAGCCTTAAGTTTTATATCCATAAAATAATCATCATCACCTGATGATTATTTGCCCACTTACTGTACAATGTCAGAAGCTTGTGGAGTAGCACCAGTCTCTCTAGACCAAGACCCTCCTGGTATCATTTTGATACTGTAACTCAAAAATTGAAATACAGAAAATCAACAATTACTGATCTGTATGAGTTTTGAAAGATCAAATAAATAGAATTTATATTAAAACTTTTTTTCAATTGGATGTGCGCTTGAGTTGATGAATCACTAACGCTTCTTTCTTGTATTAAAAAAAATCATTACTTTTTCATAAACGTTTTGAAAAATGTACCAAAACAGGAGCCTACAATTCCATAGAATAATAAAAGAATTACAGAAAATCTGCTTCACTTCAAAAAATTTCCGGTTCATACCAAGCTGTTGAAAATATTATAATATAATCTTAAAATTTCAAGTTAAACTTTGAATTTTTGAATTAATTGATTTTTATCAAATGCAGATAATAATATTAAGAGCTCAATATTATGAAGTATTATTTTATGACAAGAAATTGTGTGATAAAGTTAGGCATGCAGTAAGTTATGAATGCGGAGAACGAAGTATTACCTGCTAGTGAAGATTGAAACTTCCAACACTCACTGCGTTCGGTTGAATTGTGATCTTATTGAAAGTTTTGTAGGATAAGTTTATCTCTGAGAAAAGATAATTTTTTCCAGCTCATGTCGATACACAAGCTTGAACAAAACATTATGACAGTGGAACATACAGGTTAACTGTTGCATATTTTCAGCAATAAGAGAAAAGCTTGAAATATCAATGATGCAAAAATTAACACTTTCATAAAGAAAATTATGTTCTTTTTGCAATGAAGCGAAATTGTAGTCTGACCGATAATACTCGTCAAGCCCGAACTAATTTGCTAGGAAAAATTTACCTTGAAAATGAATGTGGATTTTAGCATTACAGAAACCAATTCGAAAGAGACAACGTACCGTATTGAACTGGTAGGATAAGAGTACAGTAGAGTCTCGCTCATCCGTCCTTCGCTTATACGTCATTCCATATTATTCAGCATACTAATCAATGACGAAATAGCTCAAATTCAAAAGAAAATCAGAACTCACGCCTCTTCAAGACCTGTCACAACGAACCTCAACTGGAATGATCGAAGATCTCTACGGACTTTCCATTCCACAATGACTAATATTAACTTATACAAACTTGTTGGGACTAATAGCCTATTAATGTTTTTTTTTACATACAAAATTTGATATTGAAACGCTTTCAATCAGTTAGGCTGAACATATTTTTGAAATATTCTCTATTATCCGTCATTTTTGATTATCTGGCCCTCTGCCCGCCCGTTTATCACGGATATTCGAGACTTTACTTAATATTAATAGAAGTTTATGCAATGGTAGTATTATGAGAGCCTTTAAACGACGAGTGAGATACCGAGGTTAAAATACGTGCGGCAACGCCGCGAGTTATTTTAAAAGGTACCTGTATCTCACAAGTATAGTTTAAAGGCTAAAATACAACCATTGCATACACCATTTTATCTACGACCAACAAAAAACAATAATATCTAAATGTATCAATCTAAACCAACCTTGATTCAAACGATCATGTTCTATTTCAATGTTTGTTTACCGTAGGTATAGTTCAGACAACTGCTAGTCAAACACAGGCATGAGCTCTGCTACACAGTGCTTTTATCAGCTGCGATTATGTTTTGTTCTGTTCCAGTGTTTTAAAACTGGAACAGATTGAACAAGAACCGTTTTATAATATACAATCTGTATCGTAATGAGGTCAATACGATACCGGTACAAGTTTCATATTCCATTTTGAAAATTCAACTGTTTTGATTTCAATTTATGAGAGAAACTGATATTATGATTCTAACATTATAATAATTATATATAATATCATCATTATAATTATAACATTATATAATTATTATTTTACGGTCGTAGATAAGAAAAAATTAATGTGGAGCTTTAATGTCAAATCCAAGCTACTTAAAAAATGTTTTTTTAATTTTACTTCATATAATCACAATTAATGAATGAGAAAATAAACTGTCAAGAACTAGGTTGCAAAGTCAGCGACCAGCCAGATTGAAAGCTCTACAATGGAATTACAGATTCCAATTGTTCAGGAAGAAGCACTTGACAATTGAATTGCTAGCAAAGTGCCAAGAACACCAGGGGGTGCAGATTTAGTTAGAGTCAGTGTGAGTTCTTTTTTCGTCTATAAAAGGGAAAACTGATGCTGAAAAGTCGTCACATCTCTAAATCTCTCACGCCTTCATCCATCTTTCGAGGTAAGACATTACTCATGATTGATGTAATAATATTTTTGACACATTTTTCAAATATTTCCCCCATAATACCTATGATACCGCAATTAAACTTGTTCAAGTGTTAATCAAGTGTTTTCCTTGAATTATTTGAACCATCGAGATAAATTGATTTGTCGGAACACCACAAGATAATACTGAAACTGAACCAGGTATTGAGCGTTGATTTCAATCTTCAAGAGGTTGTCCAATTATATGTTTTTCGCATGTAATTCAATAATAAACTGTACTCCCAACCAAGCTTCAAGAGTTAGTTCAATTGAAAGAAGTCCAATTGATTGAGAATATTCTTCCATTGCATTCCAAACAAACGAGAGTTGATTGAAGCTCTTTGCAAATTATGGTACGGTATTGCAAAAGATAAAGTCAATATCAGAAGAAATTACTGGCTAGATTTCAGAAATACCGAATTTCAGAACCGGGCAGCTAAGGATGGATAAAGGAGTGACTGAAGATGACGCCTAAAATAAACTACAGGACTAAACATACAAGTGAACTGCACTATGATAAACTACACAGGCTTATGTTATCCAGTATTGTGGCATGATACATACCAGCACATAATTATAACAATGATTCCTACATTCTTATTCATTATTATTCTGTGTCCATCATATTAATGTTAATTCAAAACAGAATTATTTTAAAGTGAATATAAATACATGGATGAATTATTTTCATTTATTACCTGAAGGGGGTTAATTCTAAGAAAATCTTTCTAATAGACGCAGTATAATAGAAATGAAGCTCCGTGATTGACCAGTACTTAGCAATATCGTAGGCCTACCGTATATGACTTAGTATGCAAATCGTCACAGTGGAATGTCGTATGCCAATGAGAAAAATGTCGTATGCTACTGTAGCTGTAAGTTGGCACATTGTAAGCATATTCTACAAAAATATAGAAGAAACATCTTCCATACTGAGTAAGGTACCGTAATCACACTTTTACACAAAGTCCTGGTTCGTGATCAAACTATTACACCACACAAAGATATTTTTAGATCCAGGAATTAGCATGTGAATTAGATAACGAATACGGTAATTTTTTTCTGCTTTTAAAACTGTCTAGCTGTTATTGCTGGTCACCAAACTCAAACAAGTTTCTTTGTGGATTTGCTTTGTACGTGAATAAGAAATACATGAATGAATGTTCTCTCCGATACTGTATTCTGTTTTAATGAGATGTCAGTCTGAGGTGAATCAGCATGAGAGATAAATTCGAGATTATTAACTAGCCAATAATAAATTCGAGTCATTCAACTAGCCAATGATAGCTTCTCTCGACTGTCTCCTTTGCAAATTCCAAGTTCAGAACAACATTCATATAGCAACAGTAATCCTTGTGCTGGTCAGTCAAGTGTGTTGTGCCGGTTATACAGTTTGCACGGTGAGTTCATGGGCTGATTATCTAATATCATCTCTCTGATAGTTACATTGTATTCAACAAAAAAAAAACGATTCAAGTAAGACTCAATCAACTAGGAATTATTATTAGATTTATTTAAAAAATCTTATCAATTTCCAATCCGATCAACTTTCTGAGAGTATTTTCATCTCTCCATGAAATATAGATATTTTTGAAAGTTTTGGAACTTTTTAGAGTTGCAGCCCTTCCGTCTTCCTCTCCAGTCTTATGAATGATGTTCACGTTTTCAGAATTTCATTATTATGTCCATGGGAGAAGTAGGCTAATCATTACAAATCTATACTCATAGAGATATCACTATGTTAAATCCACCTGAGATGTAACAAGCATTGTGCTATGTGTGGAGAATAATCAATTTTTTAATTCTTATCACTTTCTTTGTTTCATATTTTTACTTATTAATAATTACAGTATTTGTAACATTTCTCACTTCTAGCAGGATTTGATTATTGATATTGACTGGCGCTCTTCAGTTTTTCTCGTGAATAAGCAAGACCACAGTTCACAGTGGAATGTTCATTCTGTGCTTATCCCAATTTCTTCTATTGGTAATATCATAAGTCGCTCTCAATTCAAGTCCTTGGATTAAATTTTGTTTAATCAATTCTATTTTTTATCTGAATGATACACTTCTTAAATATGTGACTTTGGAAAAATTGAACCCACGCATTTTCCTTTTTACTAAAAAATATGAAGGTGTCATTCATGTTACTGAAGTCATTGCTGTAATCGAGAATAATCTCTTTCTGAAAGTTGGAGAGTTGCTAAGTGACTTTGGTAACGTGAGTTAATCCACGTTCATGTGAGGAAAGTACACCCTTACTAATTTAATCTCGTTAAATTTTGTATTGAACATGTTACTGAAACCTCACAGCACTAGTCATAAATGGAAGGTATCTAAACTTTTTCGAATGAAAGCATAATATTATCTCTCATTGATAGCAGCAGTAGAGAGTTTACGATAGCCAAATCACAATAATCAGATTTACCGCTCACCTGAAATCTGAAATCTCAATAACATCCGCATGATTTACCGCATTTTGATAATTCATTGTTCAATGAGTAACCAAGTTGCACATACTTTGCTCCTGCTCCTTGAGTGGAAATTGATTTGCTTCACAAATAAGCTCATTTTCCCCATTTTTTCATACGATTATTAGCTTAATACAGTAGGTATTCATCGAAACCAGAAAGAGAAGCCGTTTTAGACCGAAGTGTCTCTCTTCCTGGTGTCTGTTTTCTTCCTTTAAGTAGATTGTACGATATTGAATAAATAAATGAAATGAATGAATCTTCTTATTCTACCATAGATTTAGCAAATGTTCGGGGAACTCCTTGGTTTGAGATGGAGTGGGGTTGAAATTTCGATCATTCGGTGAATGTGCTCTCCTTGCGATGGTTGAAACTGATATGAAGCAAAAGTTTGGTGATTTCATGTTCTCAAGTCTCAAGTATGTTGGGAGTTTTTCATTCTTCACAATGTGTTCTGCTAAAGTGACGTATATAAACACAGGAGAACACCACTATACCACTTCAACTGTCCGTAGCTCTTAACATAGTAGCTTACATTGAACAAATAAAAAATGTCTTATCTATGATAATAATAATAATAATTCCGTGTAACCTGGCTGGCTCAGGTCTGGTGTCAGAGTTCTCAGGTCACTCCTGATCAGTTCAGGGTCTCTGACGTGACTTAACGACTGTTTTTTAGACAACCGGGACCGACGGCTTAGCGTGTCCTCCAAAACACGAGGAATGGCTCAAGCTGAAATCTCACGGTCTGACCTGGGTTTGAACCGGGACCTCTAGGTTACAAAGCCAGCACTTAACCAACTTGGCTATGGCCACTCTGTGATGATAACTATCATATGATTCCTCATCATCAAACAGTCATTCAAAATCCTCTGTTGATTCTATGGGTTCTCATAGTCTATTAAGAAATCAGAAAACTCTTGCTAGTTATTATCTTTTGAAAAAATCACTCTAATTGGCTCTATCCCCTATCTTATAAGAAGACTCGCTTTTACCAACTTTGAAATTCGGTCTTGAACGCTTTCTTGAATCTGGAAGGCCAAAATGTTCATTTCATTAACCTTATCAATGAATTAAAAACCTCTAAGTGGGTTATGGCTAGTGAGCACATTAATCTCGTCCGTAAATGAGGAAAATGTAGAGTTTATAACTTTCAATATTTATAATTCTAATCTTCAAAATTGAGAAAACATGGAATTCAGAAACTGAGCTCATTTATTCAATGCGCATGAATTATTCATACTGTCAATGTGCTGTAATAACGTCATCTTTCTATTGCGGATTGGGTGCTGTTATGAACTGGTTCAGGACGAATGGAATCTTGGGGTTGTATGACACTCAAGGTTTGGATTAACTTGTTTGCCTCCGACCAGAAGTCAGCCTAAGTTCAATATGCGAATCTTCATTGCATAACGTGACATTCACATTGAACGCCGGTTCTAAAAGAGTGACACTTTCCAACTGTAAAAACTTAGGTACTCAGCTCTCACATGAAGTTACCAAATCAATAACCTCAAGTGAAATCTACTTCTTTCGTATCATGTAGTATCTAATAGCTTCTTCACAGTAATTAGTTTTTATATCGAGTTTGTTGGAGAGATTGATAGGAGTGTTTTATCAGAATATGAATTGAAAATTTCAATTCAATAAATCAAGCTCATCTGTTCATTTATTCCGATCTCACTAGACGTGAAACCTGCGAATTACGTAGAAACCAATCTGTCAAATGAACATTCTAAGTGCCGGTTCATGAGCTCGGGATTTAGCCAAGTCCTAGACTAAAACGGGTGGTCACCGTAGCATCGATACTATGTACTAAGGGCTTTCTTTGCTGCTAACCCACTAACCTGTCAAGACAAACGTTTGTCAATGCTACGGTAGCCAACCGTTTTAGTCTAGGACTTGGCTAAATCCCGAGCTCATGAACCGGCCCTAATTCTCTCTTTTATAAACTCGGAAGAATGTATGTTAGAATTGAATAATATAATAATATAGTCTATACTTTATATGTTTCCATTTGAAGCCTATACAACAATAACAAAATTATTTCTTCAATCAACAGATCTTACAATCACTCTTCATTAAATATGCGTACATGACAATACAGAGTAGCAGTCATACAATAAATATACTTTTATGATGGCTATTGGAGAAGACTCAAATCTTGCGAGTCAAAGACATACTAGTTTTTATATCTATACCATCGAGCATCGAATGAACATCGAATGAGCATCGAATGAGCATCATGTCAAACCTGGAACCTAAAAAGAATGGTTTCCTATGGTTGCATGAGAAGTGGTCAGAGCAAGTTTCAAAGGTTACCATTGTCATCCTCCCTCATTTTGTTTTACATACTCATTTTAAGATTTATTGCAATTGATCAATTCTTGGCATGAAGATCTGAAAAATCTTAAATTATTTTTCTTTCACTCTCGTTCATACCAAAATTTTGAAATCTTTCGAATACAGAACAGACATGTTAGCTATATCAGCAATTTCATTCTATTTGGAGTTCTCCATGGAATCACCTACTTTCGGCGATTTGCACAAATCTTCTTCTGTCATCCGTTTTGCTAGTCGGTTTTTTAATATTTTCGACATTTTCCACCCCCTACTTCATCAAGTTCGCACCAAATCAAATCGCCTACTCACAAATAAACCATAACAAATTACAAAATAAAATAAATTTGAATGAAATATTCAGATTAGCTATGATGAAATTATCAGAATAAATCACTTTCCTGGCACAAAAAAATACTACTTGCTGAAAAAATTAATAATACTGGGTGGCGCAAAAAGAATGGATGGATTTGAGTAGGATAGTATCAGTGGACTAGAGCTGTCTGTGACCGCAGAGCGACACCATTTTGTAGGTTGAAGTATCCAGTTTTTGTATCAATGGCGCAATTGACGTTGCAAAATCGCGTATTTGCTGTAGAACAATATTTCCAATAGAATGAATCTGCAATCGTCGTTCAACGGAGCTTCAGCAGAAAGTTTCAAGTCGAGCTTATTGGCATAAGATTCTTCTTTACTTGGAATTCAAGTTTACTATCGTAAATATCGTTACATTGAAGATTTGAATACTACTGCAATACATGAATGAATTGCTGCTGTATCAAAAGTTAAGGACCAATTTGAGGCTTTTAATGAGCATTAACGCATTAAGGGCGCCATCTTTCCTATGTAATTCTTGAAATATACTCAAGTATTTTGGAGTTTTTCATACAAATTCTCAAATTGGGTTATTTACTTAGTATTTTGGTGTTAGGAAGATAAATGTATGATTCAAATAAACTTTCTTAATAACACTTTGAAAAACATCCGTTCTTTATGCGCCACTCTGTATAATCCGCTTGCAAGTAGGAGAAATGAGAGGTAGAGCAAGTAAAGGTTGTACCCGGCATTGCTTGTTTTAAAAATTCCATGAGAACTTTTGAACCTCTTCTGCAGCATGGATTTTTTTAAGACGCTCACAATTAAAACCCGGATTTTTCTCCAACCCTCACCCATTAAAACGAGAACAATTTTGATGCACAACTTCATATCTAACCATTGCTTGGGCCGCTTTCTAAGCAACCACACCCATTCTATACTTGTCTGGGAAAAATATTCTTGTAAGATCAACTTGATTCGTGAAAATTCACACTTATTCTTGGCAATTTGAAAGAGCTCCAATCCTCACTGCTTATTCTTAACAGATATCCTCATTGCAAGGGTTTTCAAAAGGAAAATTCAGATTTGGGGTTCATTAAAACTCTCTAAATCGATCTCCTAACAAAAATCACAGTAATAGTAGTTCATCATTCGGTGTTTAGACTAACATTTTTTTGTTGATTTTTAACGCAGGGCACTTGAGCTAACTCAACGACCGTTTTAGTGAATGTGTGATAATATTTATTTATTGATAGAGAACAAAATATAACTTATAGGATGAAAACACAGACAGAGTCCAAAACGTCTTCTCTTCCTGATTTTGATAAAATTTCAAAAGAGGGTTATGTTCACATTCACAATTTAACATAAATTTTCACTCCTAAAAATAAAATAAAAGCTGTGATATATCCATTTGAAAGTGGAATTTGGAAGAATCAATATGGAATTTGGAAGTGTGTTTTAGAAGTAAAAAATGTACCGAACAAATAATTTAAAATATTTGAAAATATTGAATTTCACTAATGTGACTACACATTAAAATAATGTAACTACAACTTGGATCTGCATCCAAGTTGACAAAAAATTTAGTTACAATCGTTCCAGTTCCTCTTATCAATCCAGATCATGATCAATGATATTATCAAATAATAATGGTGATTGTTGATCATGCTGCAGATCGCACATTAATTATTGATGACACTACAATTCCCAAATAAAATTTATTTTTTAACAAATGATTTTATTGATAGTGACTTGATAGAGAATTGATAGTACTATGGTAGTTGTAGTGAAACTACAATTGATGAGTTGATTAAACCGTATTAATATATGAGTTTAGAACCAGTAGATAAAATCACAAATGAGAGTAAGAATGTCCTGTTATGATTCAAGGTCTATCAAGTGCGAGCTATGTATTTAAATAATAATGAAAACCAGTTTATGTGAGTAGATTTTGTGTCTGCTTGACTATTATAAGAGGGAAACGTTTCTTGTCACGAGTAGAATATTCAAATATGTGCGATGCTTTGCTTTCTGTGTTTCAGAGGCTTTTGAGGCGGCTCTCTGCTCTTCCTGGCTGATCACTTTTCCTGGTGTGAAGATGGCGTCGAACGGCTCTGTGAAGATGTTGTTGGCTGGTCTGCTGTTGCTGGTTGTTGCCTTGGCTGTTGTTGAGGGCAACAACATCGGCGTGTGCATCCGAAATTGCGCCCAGTGCAAGAAGATGTTCGGCGCGTATTTCGAGGGCCAGCTGTGTGCCGACGCCTGTGTCAAGTTCAAGGGAAAGCTGCTGCCGGACTGTGAAGACGTCGCCTCGATTGCGCCCTTTCTCAACAAGCTCGAATAGGACAGACCAACGTCGCAACCAATCCCATACTACACCTGAGAGCGTAAATTTATTCTAAACGCTTGTTATCCTATTTAAAAGTCTGAGTAGTTTTAGTTTTCATCAATTTTTTACTCATCAAATCATATACCATGGTATTCAATTCAATTAATACATTTTATTGATACAAGGACAAATCGTTAAATTTATGATTGAGACAACAGGCTTAGCCCAATCGTTAAAATCATGATTGAAACAACAGGCTTAGTCCAAAACTGTTTCACCCATGAATTCTGATAAATAATGTATTCGAATAAAGGGTTAAGTCTACATTCCAGTATTCACTATTTTTTTACTAATTTTTCAATGATTTTTCACTCATAAAATCATTTATATCGTGGTATTCAATTCATTTCATTTATTGATACAAGGACAAATCATTTAAATCTGATTCAGAAAGGAGCTACAGGCTTAGCCCAAAACTATTTCTCTCCTGAATTTTGATGAATAATGTATTCAATAAAAGGTTAAGTTTCTTTCAGTATTCATAATTTTCTCAATAATTTTGTATCCGTATTCATTAATGGAAAACATTCTCCTTAATATCACTGTTCTCAGTTGTAGCCTAATGATGTTTACTATTTCAATTGAATCTCATTAATTTAAATTTGTCAGATTGAAGTAAGATATAGTAAGAATGATATTTTTTATTATTTGAATGGTTTTTATTGGTCAACTTAAAATGAACTAGAGAATAATATGAAAAGTATACTAAGTGAGAAAAAGAAGAGAGCTGTTCCATTTTTCATGAGTGTAATTTTTAAACTTATTGGAGACACATTCACAAAGAGATAATATTGTAAATTACTGTAGTTAACCGTTGAAATTTCCTAGATGAAGTGGAGAACCTTCTGGGCAGAATGGTGTTATAATGCCAAAAACCTGCATTTACGTAGCCTATGAGCGTTCACAAAAGATATCTGACTGGGAAACTCAAAAGTTGCGAAATTGTTTATAGAGTTGCAAATCACTGTTTCCTGACTTTGTTATAAGGAATGCCAGTAAGTTTTGATTGTGTGAAATGAGAAATTAATTTTAGATGAGCAAGTGAAGTATGGTACGGTATGGATTGTGTACGTGAATGACAGCATGCTTGACGGTCAGTCACGAGTCATTTGTCAAAGCGGCAATGTAATCGTTTCTGATCTATTCTAATCTCCAATTAAAATTTTGCGTGGTTCGTTGTCCAGCTTCCACTGATTTTCAAAACTTCCCTATACAGAGGATATTGGAACAGCATTATTCACCAGTACCACTTCATTTGCCTTTCAAAGTCTTCATCTCTTATCCATCAAACTTTATCTTGAGATCGCAAGGCAAGGAAACATTCCAGACTGACTGATAATACGATAACTGGAAGTATCTTGAAATAGTCGCTTCTGAGTAAGCAGAAATAGAAGTATCTCATGAAAGTGGAACAGAATATAGTTATAATTTAATCTTTCATAATTATTTTTATTCCGTATAAATTTTAAAATATTCTTCTTCTTAAAATTGTTTTTCAATATTTTCATCATAATATACATGATTGGAGAACTCATTTCTTAGTAACATTGCTTCGAATGTGATGTGATCAGATTTCATACACTGTAATCATATTGCTTTGTGATTTTTTTTAGTTTTAGCCTTAACAGTTACCATATTATGATCATGTATAATTATTATTGTATTCAATCAATTCATGAATTTTCTATTATTCTAATCTCTTGTGTATCACGAATTATCTCATCTTTAAATAAGTATTGATTATGTTATTGAAAATAAGAAAGCAGTATTATGAAAAAAGTTATATCAATTGGAAATAAACAGAAAGTCTCGAAAAATGTCTTTTTTTAATATTATTGTTGACTCCGGTACAGTATGTTCAAGTAGAGATGAAAAATAGTAGGTAGTCAATGTTAGAATTTCTTCACTTATTTCCGCAACAATTACCTATGCAGCTTATCAGTTAAAGCGAAGCGTGTAAGCCTGATAAATATTGCAAGAGTGACAATTTGAAATGTTCAATAACTAACCCACGTTTTCATAAATTGAATTGATAAACAAGCTAGGCATAATCATTAATCATTCTTACGCTTTATTATTCCCACCCAATTACAAAATAGAACTCAAGATGTTTTCGAAATAGGGACTTGATACAATCTTGTAATTAATTCGAAGATTTAGTTTCAAAATTGGATTAATATAATAAAGCGTAATTGAAGTGGAGTAAAGAACTGATTAGGTGATCTTTTATCTGATCTTTTATCTCTGATAAGTTCATAACACACAATACTACCTACTAATAATGATGTTATTATATGGCACAATCAGTGATGACAACAGATTGTGATGACAATTTTTTTATTCAATAGGATAAGTGATGGACAACTAGAAAGAGAAACTTGGTGTTATCCGCGAATTTCCTCAAACATTGTGAGAGAGTCTTTTTTCAACTAATCTTATTGTTTTTTCATACCACGAACGCCCAATCATTTTCCCTTCAATTGAACAATAATCAAATCTCAATTTATATCTTATCAACTCCAAAGAACTGAAATACGATCTGTTCGATCTCACTCCTTTCTTCCAACAAAGGAGAATAAGAAAGCTGATGTAATTCGAAGTGATCAGCACAGATAACAAACAACAAGTCGCCTCATGATTGAATGAAATTTGAAAATTCAAGTATCAGGACAGTATAATGTGACTGCTACTGAATTCAATTTCCAAGTTTCTCCCCAAAATCATAGCGCAGCATGTCTACCTATCTATAAATAAGAATATCGGAGAATCTGCGATTCAGTCACAAGTTCATGTGTGTCAAAGCTGTGAGATCAACAAGAATATTGTATTTTTCCTTTTTTAAACTGTTTATGGATAGAGTGGAAAATACTGTAAGTAAGTAGACGAATTTCATTTCATTCAAAAATATTACTCATATTACTCATGCTTCCAATCTATCTATTCTAAAAAATTAGAGAGGTCGTCATTGGAATTGATCCAAATTGGAATCAATATTGATAATTTTAGTTTCAACTTTTTCAAGTTAGGCCTAAAGTGTCCGATGATTCTAGTGTCATCCTGGAAATTTGGAAAGTTGATAGAACAATAGACCTCATTAAAGCATGGAAGATTTTTCTTCCGTAAATATTCCTTTATTTGTTCCTGGGAGGGAAAAGTTAGAGCGCAGCCTACTCACTCTCTCTCACTTGCACTTAACCACAGAGTGAAGAGTATTCTCTCTACTCTATTCAACTAATAGTAGAATACTAGAGTATTCTCTCTACTCTGAGAGTAGAATACAAGAGTACTCTCTCTACTCTGATAGTATAATACTAGAGTATTTTCTCTACTCTGAAAGTAGAATACTAGAGTACTCTCTCTACTCTGAGAGTAGAATACTAGAGTACTCTCTCTACTCTGATAGTAGAACACTCTGTGACTTGACCCTCCGCTAGAATTCTATATTTCATACTATACTTACATAGAAACAGAGAAACTGTAGGAGTGATCAATTACAAAATAAAGGATCTGTGTCGAACAAAAGCCGTTTCATGGCTGATCAAACAATATTTATTTCTTGAGCATGCACCATGCAGTGATATAAACGACAGTGTTAGGAGTAGTCAAATTCAGGTCTAGCTTTCTCAATATAGCTACCGTATGCTTCACAAATTCTCAACCACCAAGGAGAGTGTGGAGTCTTCCACCATGGCAGTTGTTGCCATGATTTTTTGTGCCTGAAGCTGGAAATTGCACACATAGGAACCAATCAAACAAATAAATCTGCCATCAATAATAGCGAACAAATAGGAATCTGACAGCAGCTTTATAAGAGCTGCACGCAAGAAAACATCACGTTTTTCATCAATATCTAAAGACGAATTATTAGAGTGATGTTTTCTGCGTGATTCTACCCACTTGTTGATTTCAACCTGGAAACTTTCAGGAATTGGATTGCTTTCTCAGCAAATTAATAGAATAGGGATGGGAAAACGGACAAACAATGAAGCCACGTGGCCTTTCCTGGATTCATTGAGGGATGTTGAATCTATTCCCTTGTGCTGAAGGTCTTCAATCGACGTCAGTGCACCGACGCATCAGAGCACCGCGACGCCTCCAGTCGAATAGCGTCTCACTTCTTCTTGACTTACCATTCGGTGCACATCTCTGGTCTGCTCGTCACTCCAAAATGGTGCGTTATCATTGGTTTTTTGCGAATATTTGTATTTAATCTATTTAGTTGTCCCTTTGTCATATATAATAGTCAGGAATTACTTCAATGACAGTGAATCCCACGACAAAAATAAAATAATTTTCCTGAGAAAGATTGCAAGATATTTTCCATGATTGAATAGCTCATAGTTCACTTATAAGAAAACTCGCTCTTGTAAACCATTATTTGAGCGGTGTATTTAGTGTTCTTTCTTGCGTTGTGAAGGATGACGGTTGTACGCATGAATTTCTTAGTACATTTTATTCTCTCAGCAGCCTTCATCTTCATCCTACCAAATTCCACCAGAAAAATGTATTCTTCTGTGAAAATCAGCTTTTTCCAGTATGAGCCTCGATTACAGAGCAGTGAGAGTTTGAATCGCAAATTCATGAGGACTTGATTAGTAAAATTCTCCACATAACAGTCAGATTTTGCAATTGAGAGCTCACTAGATTTAAAAAGCGACAAAAATTATTTTATCTTTTTCATTCTATGGAATAAGCAAGTAATTTAATTATCATATTGCAGCTTGCAGGCAACAATTTTAAGTTTTTCCTTGATTGGATAAGTTATCTACACATTTTTTTCCTGTTACTTGATTCATCAATGAAATATGGTATTTCAAGGATCCACACGAATCTATATAATAATAGTTTTTAAGAGATATTATAGCCTATCGATAATTTGTGACTGGTAAATTTGATATAATCCCATACACCATTGAAACCTAAGAATGTTTGAGTAGCAATAAAGTGCAATACTCTTGTTAAAAGAAAGTTACATTAGAGAATGATTTTAAAAACTGCATCTCAGTGGTTTAGTGAAAGCATTCGATTTAATTGAACTTTCGAACTGTAACCTTAGCCACATCGCACATCGTATCGTATTGTAATCAATTTCAACTTCAAATATCAAAATTCTGTTGTTTTCAGAAAGACAAAATTCTTTTCTACGATCAATGACCAATGACCATTATTGCAGATTTCTTTTGGATGCTTTGTTTCGAAATAATCAAGATACGATTTAATTTCATTTCTTTCTATTATACGAAATATAAATATAAATATTTTATAATATTATTCTTCTATCTCCATTACTTTATTTTATTCTGAAAGATGAATAATGCAATACTAAAATAATAATGCTGCGGAAGATCTCTATTATTGGAATCAATTTTTGGTATGTTGTCAATAATTTGAATTTGTTTCTGCAGCCAAAGATGTGTACGGTTAAGGACAAGATGTCAAACAAGGAAATATGGTAAAAATTCGTAACTTTGTCAATATATACGACATCATTCCATTATTATTCCTTATATCCATCCCTTAAGGATCCTTATCCACTGATTCACACAATGAAAAAAAAAACAAATTCCATTGTTAAGTGTTTCTCTTGAAGTTCTCAAGTCCATCAGTGATTTTGAATTTTCACTATGTTTGGCAACTTTTCCATTCCGAATTATACTCTTATTACTTCTTATCCCACTTTTGTTTCTCTTTTTTATTTTGTTATTTGTTCTTTGTTCAGCTCTCCAACGCGTCTCATGAATCTCAAGTCTCCTTCACTCTATTCCTCTCTATCTCCAGACCTTCGTCTCCTCCACTCTATTTTTCTCTGCTACGTCTTCTTTTTTGCTCTTTTCTTTTTTGCTCTTTTCTTTTTTTCTCCGTTGTCTCCTTCTTTTTCTTGTTATACTTCTACAGCTTTTTTCTTCTCCAACCCTACCTTTTTCACAGCTCTTTCAACACTTTCTCCCCATTATCCTCTCGTCATCTTCATTCACTCACCATTCCTTCACAAATTCGACTCTCTCAAGATTTATCTTTCCACTTTCTCTATTTCTTTCTAACAATCATTCATTCTGCTCTGTACTCTCAACTTTCTAATTCCTTCTATCATTGAGAAGCTATTTTCTAATGAAGTGCATTTCTTCAATTAGAGCTGTTATTTTTCTATTCAATGGTCGAGTGAGGGAATTTACTTCTATGAAATTTCATTAATTCCTAATTATTCCATTCTTACTTTCATTTTTCGCTTCTTTTGTCTTCTCACCCTCTCGTACATCCTATATTCTCCTACACAATAATTCTTCGCTTTTAAGCCTTCATTTCCTCTTTTTCTCAATTGGAATTTTCCGGTATCATGCTGGTCTCCAATATCGAAACCAAATTAGAACAAATATCAAATATTAACGAGTTTCACATCAACTACTCCAAAATAACTGAAAAATAGTCTGCAGAACAGGGCTTGAAAATACATGAGCAGAAAAGATTCCGGGTCGAGAGAAATGTGGGATATTGAGGCTCCAATTCTTAATTTGGGGAGCAGTGTTAATCTAGCTGATAATTCTAGTCTCTTCGTGGGGGGAATTGGAGATTGTAAACGTAGGAATCGATGTTCCAGCGATTGCTTACTGGATGAGGAGAGCTTAGAAGTAGACAAAGGAGGAGAAAGGAGTGAAAGAAGGTGACTGGGAGAAAAAGCTGAGAGAAGAGTGGAGGAAACGAAAATCCGACGAGTGAGAGCACAGAGTAAATGAGATTTGAGATTCATGAGAGGCGTTGGAGAGCTGACCAAAAGATAAATAACGAGAAAGAGAAAGAAAGTGGGATAAAAACTAATGCGGGTATAATTGGGAAAATATTCGAAAGATAGTGATGGAATTATGTTGGATATAGGCTACCAGTCATGGAATTGCCTAGGGCCTACATGCAAACTGCAAGAAATGGAGCCGTAGGTTTCACTGCAAATGAAGAACCTATTAAAATTGTGTGTGGAAGCAGAATGGATGAATGCTGTTGCTTTTAATCGTTGCAGCCTATGTCACAATAAATAAATAAATGATAAAGTTTTGATTCTTTTAAAAAATGATTTACTATATCATGATAGGTTGTCACATCTCTCACGTAAAAGTGGTTGAATAAAAGAAATTTTCGAATTTTTATCAAAATCAGAAGAGTTTTGAAATTGAGAGAAATTTATTTATTTATTTAGCGTATGGCTTTTTATAGTGGGGAGACCCGAGTAGGGTTGTTCCACTTCACCAACAAAACCAATTATCCCTTGATAGGAAACATGGTGGAAGCACACAAATTCATTGACTTTATAGCGTTATCTTTCTGTTTCTTGACTTATTGTTCACTGCTAGTTTTCCTCTCTTTTAAGTGAAATTATCAGTTTCAAGAAAACTAGCGATGCGTGCAACTTGGCCTGAAGGTCAAGCGGCACATTTCAATTGCACCTCTCATGAAAGTCACAAGTACCTATACACAAGATATTGTTGTGGGAATCATAGCAACATATTGATTTTCAAAAATACCGTGGCCATTTTCCTCTTTTATCGTTCACTCTTTGGTTCACTTGTCTACTTTATGATTTGAAATTACAGTGTCAAATCTACGTTTAAAATCAAATAACAGCCGAAGGACACATTCAACATGATAAACCTTCATGAACAAACTATTCATAAAAGTAAGCCTATATTTGAACTTCAATGTGAGCTGAAACCTATCACCTTGAATAGCATAGAAAAAAATCACTGGTGTTCATCCCAAAAAAGTACTGCAAATCTGCATGTTTTATTTCAGTAAATATACAGTAAACTCCTTTGAGAACGTAGATTAATCTAAAAAATATCAAGGAATCTAAAACAATGAATATATTATATAAATACAGTATAGTATATCATTCTTTTTTAACGAGTTATGAGGTCTCTTGATCAATTCACCGTAAAGAAACTTTGTTAGAAAGTTGTAGAGAGAATAAAACAGATCTAAAAAAAGTGCTTTTTCATTGTTGTTGGAAAAGTTATTTTCATTAAAATACGAATGCGATAATCAGGTAACAGGAAATGCTGAAGTCTCACTAGCAGTCAATGACAAAGTTTGATTTGGAAAACTGTTAAACAACACAACTTCAGTTTTTGTTGAATGGGAAACCAACTAAAGCTCTGCAAACATTACATAATTTTTAACGTAGTTTTCCCTCCACCTCGTCCCTGTGCCTGGAGTTCATTTAGGAAGTTAGAGGACTGAATTTTTTTATACTTTTATATTTCATTCTTATCATCATAGCATGTTTATTGTTCATGCCTATATCGGCTAAACAAGGATCCATGATATATAATTATGAAAATTTTGAGACAGCGTTTTGGAAAAATATTTGAAATTTAATATACGAGTGAATTTCAAATATTAAGTACATTTTCAATTTCAGTATTATATTTTGTTGAAGCCAGTGTACAATATTTAAACGCGTACGGTATTTCAAATACTTTGTGTGCTAATCTATGAATTCACTGATAATTTAAAAAAACACGTTTCATTACACCTTGATTATTTTTTTTCAGATGTACTCTGGATTGATTTTGGCTTTCTTATTGGTTTCAACTGTCAGCTCAGCTCGCATTGGAGTTTGCATAAGGTGAGATGAGCCTAATTTTTTTATTAAAATTGTAGTCCACCAGCCAAAATAGAGATTTGTTCGATTTAAATTGGAAGTAAACAGTTAACTGTAATAAAATCTCAATTGATAAATAAAATAAAATTAATTTATTGCAAGTATTACACTTCATTAATTGATGGAAGAAATTATTGGATGTTGCAGTTAATCAACTGCTGTGAATACATAGAAATGTAATTATCAAGTTCATTAATTCATTAATTTGATTCAATGATGATCAGTCAAAAAAAAAACATTTTGTCATTTTGAATCAAAAGCAGGAATCTATCTTTTGTAACGTGAGGGCAGTGAATTACACACAGTTTCAATTTATCAAAACTTTGAAAAGTAGCCTCCAATACAGCCTAGATGAAAGTAATTGTATATTTTAGTACTTATAGTAGCCAAGGTAATGTTCAAGCTAATGTTGCCTGGCTAAAATTTGAGCCTTATTTCCAATAAACAATGGTGATATTCTCATAGTAGTAGGCCTAAACAAAGATTGATTATTCTTATTCTCCCTTTACAACCGGCAATACAGTAGGGTATATGAAAAATATTAATCGTAAAAATGTATAATTTTATTTACTGAATTCAGGCATATCGTACATACTGTCAACTTCAGTTGTAATAAATTTAATTTGTGTGTGGAGAATACATTATTTGTGTATTACAAATAATACATTATGTACATGAAATAATACACTGTGTATTAAAATTATATACATGTATGTATTACAAACTCTTCGAATATGCGAGAGTTTGATGAGAGATGGTTGATTTTTCTAATTTTCAGAAACTGTGGCCAGTGCAAGCAGATGTTCGGGCATTACTTTCACGGACAAGCTTGTGCAGAGTCATGCCTTGCAACAAAAGGCTTGAATTCTCCAGACTGCAATAACCCCAAAACATTAAGAGGGTTGATAGTAAGACTCTATAGATGAAATTATTCTCTTCATGCGTTATAAAATTAACCAAAATAAATCAAAAGCAAAAAAATCTTAGTCAATGATCTACCGTATATGAAGGTCTAGTGTTGTTTTACATATTTTTTTACCACCTTTTACAGCTCTGACTAGATTACTTCAACTTTATAGCATCGATTATAATTACAGTACCTATGATTGTTTTTTTGAATAATTATTATATTTAGTAATTATTATCATCAATTATTGAGAGATATTGAGGTGTTGAGATAGAACTCTATAGTCCGATTCACGTCAAGAAGTCAGCATTGTTTATATGAGGAGCATTGATGCCAAGTTTCACTGAGAGAGAAAGAGAGAACTGTGCAAATAGGAAAGAGACATCAACTGCCTTGTGCTAAGCAAGGATAGCAAACTCTCATCTAAGCAATGCTGACTTCTTGACGTGAATCGCACTATAGGAATCGACTGTGAGTGGAGTAGGTAAGTAAAAAAGTGAAGTTATGACATGTAAGAAAAAAGGTCATATTATTAGCCGAAAAGGTAAGACTGCAATGTTATTAACGTAGAGTTGATTTTTAAATTCTCAATAGTCTAACCTTCAATAGATAAGTTGTCTATTTTGAAAAAACGTTATAATTATATAAACGAGTAGTGTATATAATTATTATTCACATTCACTGAAATTTTACACACTCTTGACAATTTCAAACAGAAACAATTTCGACTCAAAATTCAAATGAAGGTCACGTCATAAGCATTGAATCTTATGTTTTATCAAAATAAAACTAACTCTTTAGTGGAAATAGACAATGAAATAACAGTGGCAGCTCCAGGGGGGGCATGAGATGGGGGCCATGGCAGAAATTTTTTCAAATTGAAACCCGGATATTATGAAAATTCAGAATTTTTCATCAAAATTCCACAATTGTTGAAAATCATAAGACATGAATGACATATTTTTTGCAATGCTGGCTTTGATAATCAGGTATAACTTATATCTTTTTTGTGAACGTATCTTTCTGGTTTTTCTGAGTCTGAATATAAGTCTGAGTACTCCCTATATTATCCGTCATTTTCGATTATCCAGCCTTCTGCCAGCTCATTCATGACGGATAAGCGAGACTCTACTGTACAGTAGAGTTCTGTGAAGTGGGCTTACGTTTGCCCACTTCACAGAACGAGAAATTGCTGAAATGTTTGTAAAATTTGAAAAATTGATCATTGTAAGCGATTATCAGTCAATCAGAACCCATTTGTCATACATGATTGGCAAAGAAGATTGTGAATGAAAAGCGAATGGTTATGGTTGGAAACTAGTTTTTAATGAAATCCAATTCAATTTGACATTGGGTTACTCACAGTTTACCCCGAAATATATTAGAATATCTTACAATAGCTTCATAAGGTTCAACTTCCTTCTGGCTTGAAAGAGGAGTTAGCAATCTTTCAAAGGAGTTCAGATTTAATTGAATTGGATTATGAGCATATAAAATCAACCCATACAGTGCATAGGAAACAATTTAAAATTCCATTATTTTATTATGAATTGAAGAAGAATTTTGAATTATTGCAACAATATCCAACAATATAAAAAGATGGAATCATTGCATTTCCTTGAACTCAGTATTGGTTTTCCATCAGCGATCTTCGACTAGAGTGAGATTGATGAAACTTTTCCTCTCACTCCAAGAATTTTTTTCACAACTGTTATAATATTTAAAGGCTTAGGTTGAACTATTGTCTCCAAATTTTTTGCATAAGGCATCGGAACATCGACACCAGTTACTCTAATTACTGGTGAATCGAGTAGGAAAAATGATTCGCCTGAAAAAAATAATTATCGATCGGTATCAAACTTGAATTTTTGTTAACGTCAATGGTAAACATCAAACATCAATAAGTCATATATCAAGAACAACAAGAATTGATGGATGCACCAATAATAATCGTCATACATCTTGTACTTTCATCAAGTCATACTATCAATAACTTATATAAGTTTCGTTGAGATAATAAAATGGATGTGTTTAGTCATGGATTAAGCAATATAGTCATGAGTCATAAATATATATGTACCGTACGTAATAGGCAAGATAGGTGTCAATAAACTAATGGTTTTCTGATAAATTGATAGCCTATTTGAATGTCAATTCAATTAACATCATATTGAATTATCGCAGGTAATAATGAGAACATTAGATAGATCTACCTGCTGTATATTGAACATAATGAAATTAACATTTTTCAACGTTTCTCTCAAAAGAAACAACCAGAAAATTGAGCTCATTGTTTATGCGTTGCTAATACGATCACATTAAGCTTTTCTGGTTTATTTATAAATTTATAAGTTTTCCGATAGGCCTACCATACTTTAATAATTAAGGTGTGCAGTTAATTTTCGAATAATATTATAGGAATAGGAACAGGTGACAGGAATAAGAATAAATAAAAATATCTTAAATTAAGTCTCAACATTGCCCGATATAAGAGAGTTGACTAGCGTTTCGGAGTATCAATTTTTCAAAAGGTTCAACATAATCATTCAATAGCATTGCGATACTTACTCCATAATTCGTGCACGTATTTCTGATCCAATGCCACGCTGGGGCCATCCGCCTTCAACCGTTATCAAATTATTTGTCTTTGCTACCGACTTGCAAATAGTTTCCATGTCAAGATGTCGCAGTGAGCGCAGATTTATCACTTCGCATTCGATGCCTTGGCCAGTTCTTTTGCCGCATCAAGACATGTTTGAACTTCTTTAGCATGAGCAGCCAACGTCACATGCTTGCCTGTTGACAATAAATAGAGAAGAACATCGTCCAATTTTTATATTTGAAATGTTCCTAATTTTATATTGCATATGAAATAGGGATTTCATATTATATATAAAATATATATTATACATGCTTATAAGTGAACGTACCTCTCATTAGCCACGTACAAGCCCAGAGCTCAAGTGGACATCACCCACATCAAAAAGAAATTCTTATACGGAGTAAGTGAAAAGTTTGAGAACAGCTTGACGTTTTATAAACAAAGGTAATTTGACGGAAGGTGTCAATGGATTATCTCTGATGACTTATTATATACAGAGTGGTCCAAAAAAATGTATCCACTGATACATAACTTTCGAACTAATTTATGGAGTTGTCTCATCTTTGGTGAAAGTGGAGCTCAATGTCCAACTTAAACATATCAATGATAATTTAGGTGTTCTAAATGGCCACCATCCACGTTCACACACAAACGATACCACCAAACTGAAGCACGAACTACGATGGATAGGCCGTAGAGGTGGTGTGGAGTATCCACCATGTTTCCCAGACTCAACTCCTCTGGACTTTTAGTTGTGGGGAACACTGATAAAGGACGTCGTTTATCGACAATAGCCAAGCACATTGGATGAACTTCAAGAATCCATCGTAAATTGATGCACAAATATCCAACTGAACACGTTGCAGACAGTAGGTAGTTTGTGCTGTATTTCGGCGGTCTTTTGTGAGTGGATGTTCATGGTGGCCATTTCGAACACCAAACATTGTTATGTTTAAGTTGGACTTTAAGCTACACTTTCTTCAAAGGTGAGACAACTCCATCAATTAGTTTGCAAGTTATGGACTTTTAAACAGTGGATACATTTTTTTGACAACTTTGTATTATCATAGAATGACGGTGAGTCATAGCTGCACTGTGCATGGAAATCACTATGCTGTGCTGGAAATTCCACTTGAATTCATCAGAGCGGATGATGTTACCATATTAACGTACTACCTCATACATTTTCTTTTTTTTTTTTAATTCTTTTGAGGTATTCATCCTACTCAATCTGTTGTTCGAATACATGTCGATAAACTTACAGGTAGCTTATGAATTTTTCATGAACAACAGACTCACGTGTTTGTTAATGCATTTTTAGGAGTATGAAAATACTCCTTGTACGCTAAAGATTTGGTTTAGCGACTTGAAACGAATTCGACAATCCCAAACATATATGGGTATGGGTACTGTTGAAAATGTGAGAATTCAATCACATATCTATAAGCTACATTTTTTAGGTATTGTAGTACCAATCCTAAGGGTAGGTAATCTTTTTTTCTAGTGTGTAAAACGGAATAAAATTTGTGAAACTAAATTACCGTGCCTTTCAATGTGTGCTTTTCCAATCTCCAAAACAAAATCTTCTGATAAGGCCTGATCTGATACGGGATAGGTAACACTATACTGAAGCTCATGCTCCAGAAATACAACGGGGTCAGGATCTCTTATAGCTGCTTTCAAGAGGCCTCTACAGTCTTCACAGTTGTAAGGTGATAGAACCTAGGAAAGGTAAGTAATCAGGAATGGAATAAAATTAACCTATTAGGAAAAATATTTCAAAATAAATTAAATGTAGCAGAACAATAAAATGAGCAACTGAATTGCAATATTAGAAGAAAAGGATGGAGTTACAGTTATTTATAAAATCTACGTGAAAATGACATCGCATAATCTATATTATTATTAGAGTCTCATACTACCTACTTACTTTACAGTATTGGTATTTATGGTGAGAATTTTCCAATACAGATAATGGAAGTGTGCAGTTTCTTTGTCGAATAATCAGATTAAAATGCTGATAGAAATAAGTTTTGTCTAATTTATTTTTAGAAATTCAGTTAAATTAATAATTGAAGATTTCAAACATCATGAAAAGTTATGAATGAGGAAATGTAGCCTAACATCCTTGATTCTAAAAGACAGCTACATACAACACCAATGCACAATATTCGATTGGCGATTCGGAAGATTCTAATTGTCATTGACATTTTCTCACAGTTTATGGTTATCCTCACTATCACTGCGAGGAGAGTTAGTTACCTTCAAACCAGGACAATGACTGTACCAAGCTGCATAGCATTGAGAGTGTTGAGCAGCTACACCAGCTGAAGCTCCATTAGGTCCACGGAAGACGATTGGAGCTCCGAGCTAGAATTGAGAGAATCAATAATTATCATTAATTCAAACTCCCAGAAATTTCTGTGATTCAATTCACACACAAAAAAAAACTGTAGAATAACATCTATCTTCATAAATTCTCTACTCTCTACAATACTGGATGAATTAACCATTAATTACAATAAATAAAACCATTCATTGGTTGATTAATAAAACAATTAACCATACATTACCCATCCTGCCTCCTATTCCACCTTTGCAGAACACATTATCTCCACTGATCACACATTCACACACACCCTCACATAAACAATAACCTTGAAATACTCCACCATTCACGCAAAAACAGAAAATTATATGTAGGTACTTGAACAGTTTGAAAAATACAAGCACACCAAACAACAGCCAAACAATATTCTAAATGATCAAATCAACTTTTCCTCCCACACCTTATTTGACAAACTCATTTAAATCCTCCTCCTCCATTATACTCATTTATCCTAATCTCTTGCGTACAGTACAATTATTGTACTGTACTGTAATTATTAAAAAATATCATCAAAACATTCAATATTGAAAGTAGTACGGTATTGAGAAATAATTAATTTTTATATTCAACAGAGAACGGTCGGCGTCTGGTTGATTCAAAAGTGACTGTTTCTGCAGACTACCTTAAAAATTGAAAAAAGTCTTTCTGTCAATGGAATTTGCTTATTTTCTTCGATAATAATATAAATATAAACAGAATAATGATTCTAAATGATTTCTCAGTCATATTATTTGAAGTGATGACAAGACATTTCAAATTCTAAATAAAAACTCTACTTCATATTCATCAAGTTTTCAAACTTAGAATATTATTACTGCTGTACTACTTCAAAAATCAATATCATCCATACCATTCCACCAGACATATAGAACGTTTTTGCAGCTGAATTGATTATTTGATCGATAGCTTGCATTGAAAAATTCCAGGTCATGAATTCGCAGATTGGGCGTAAGCCATTCTGTAAAGAATGAAATTTATTAGATTATTTGTAAAAAATATCACTTTTAGGTACGGTTTGATATCACACCCAAACTACCGGTACAGTAGTAGTCCAAACAGTAGCCCGGTATAGTACTCATACCTCTCATTACTCATAGGGCTCACTATACAAAATAATTATAAGCTGCCTATACATAGGCAGTAGACGCTCAAGATATTTTTGGCTGGAGAGGAACATTAACACTATACTATGTATACAGAAGTCGTAATCTAAAATAATGTATCATTCATAAGCAAACTACAATCCCCTAGAAAAATATCATATTTATTAGTGGGAATAAATATTAGAATATCACTATGAATTGATTGACATGACAATGATGTCATATGACAATGATGTCAATCCATACAACATACAAAATTCATGCAACATCCTTAAAAGTATTCAGATTACCCTTATATTTTTTTCTTATACTACGTAATTCATGAATAATTATATTTTGAAAAACAATGATTGATAAAACTCACAATTAGTGCACGCAAGTTGTGTGAACCTAGCTGGCACAAGCCTACTTATATAGGCTTTCTTGATTCAGAAACTACGAGTTCACCCCGTGCAGCGCACCACAATTGGACAAATATTCAATGACAAGCTGTCCCGGCGAACTTCGTATCGCTCTCTTCCCCCCCCCCAAATGTCCCCCCTTCATGCCACCCCTTAAAAAATGTCTTTATTCTTTATTCTTAAAAAATAATTTTATTTTATTTTTATTTTATTTTTATTTTATTTTATTTTATTTTATTTTATTTTTTTTATTTTATTTTATTTTATTTTTATTTTATTTTTATTTTATTTTATTTTATTTTATTTTATTTTATTTTTTTATTTTATTTTATTTTTTATTTTATTTTATTTATTTTATTTTTATTTTATTTTTATTTTATTTTATTTTATTTTATTTTATTTTATTTTTATTTTATTTTATTTTATTTTATTTTATTTTTATTTTATTTTTATTTTATTTTTATTTTATTTTATTTTATTTTTATTTTATTTTTATTTTATTTTTATTTTATTTTTATTTTATTTTATTTTATTTTTATTTTATTTTTATTTTATTTTTATTTTATTTTTATTTTATTTTTATTTTATTTTTATTTTATTTTATTTTATTTTTATTTTATTTTTATTTTATTTTTTATTTTTATTTTATTTTATTTTATTTTTATTTTATTTTATTTTATTTCCGTTCTTCAATTTTAATATTTGAAATGATAGAACATGACTGTATTATACGAACGATAACTCATTCTTAATATTGATGATTCTAGCGTAAAAATAATTAGAGCAGAAAACCTAGTACAAAAGAAATGGTTCGAGGAATTGAACACCCAACCTCTTGGTCGTTGGATATCCAATTCGTGGATAGGCCGAATCGCTATCCACTGGGCTATTGGGACTTGAGATGACAGTGCTAATTTTCTGATCTTGAATCACGACTATCTTTCCGTTCTTCGGTAGCCGGCAAATTCAAAACTTGGTCTGTAAATGTTTGATAGGTTAGGTCATTAATGTAATAATTATTTATTAATTATAAAGGGATTTTCTTATATTTTAATACATATTATGTTAACCAGTGCTTTAACAATTCAAACGAATCCAAAATCATCTAAATCGGTTCAGCCGTTCTCCAGTTATAAGCGAGCGTACAGACACCAACTCTCTTTTATTAATATAAGATGTTCAAACGCATCAACAGGTGAAAAGTTTATTATCAAACTATACGAAAATTTGACCGTCAATTTTTCAGTTGCCGCAGAAAATTGATTTGTGTGCATTATTGGTGCATTGCTATATTAGCACTTTATCCGGCTATTTATGTATGAGAATTCCAATCACTTGAAATTCATCAGAAAAGATCATTTGGAGTTTCCGTTCCTTGCAACAATTTTTTTACCGTGTGTGCCATGGCCTTTTTTGAAGATCGTGTAATTATATTTGTCCAAGGTTGGTGAAACCTAGCATTATAGTTCTAAATATGAACAGATCCATCTAATTTGACGCTTGGCATTAGATAGATAGAGAGATATTATTTCTTGACGTTGCTGATGACCGTAGAGTACGATATCAAAGGAATAACATCTCTCTATCTATTAATCCATTTAATGCCAAGAGTCAAATTAAATGAATCTGATTATACAGTAGTTGCTATTTTGACTATCAGCAGCTGGCAGCAGCTCAGCCGTTGATACCATTTCTATGTCTGTATCATCAAGGAGTCACGAGAGAATTGATTCTATAATTCTTTCTTATGACCTTATGAGTCTTAAAAAAGTGCCTGCATCCCGTGCAAGCCTTTATTCCGAATGGGCTGGTTTCAACAATAGTTGACGTACAGCCTAAATAGACATATCATTTGAAAGCGAAAGAATAGTTCTATAACTTGCAGATTTAACATTTTCCTCTATCTGTAGCACAAATAATTCTATTGGGAAAAGCCCCAAAAAATTGGTTCAATTTTTCCTATCTTCGGTTTTTGAAAATCCATGACTAATTTAATATGCATCATAGAGGAAAATGTTAGATCCAAAACTTGTAGAGAATTTTATTGGGAACATTTTGGTGCAGAGAAAACGCTGATATCTTCAATATTGATGAAATTACAGGCGATCTAATATATTATGGCGGCCATCTTGTTTTTTAGAGTTTGCGTACGCGGCTGACTGGTCACCATGGATTTTCTCATTATATACTAGTCCTAATGAATATATCTGCATAGATTACAGAGCTCAAGAAAAGATTTTCCTACGGAAGGCCTTTTTTGGTACATTTGCCCCCGGACTAATGGCACAAACTGTTGAAAACTGTTGCAAAGGAATGGAAAATTCAGCTGATCTTTTCATTTGACAAAAGTAAGTGACCACTGACCCATGTTCACTGACCCACTGAGCTAAAATTAACCATCTGGAGGTAGCACTGATTGAAAAAGCTGGGTTCCGCCTATTTTTTTTTCAAAAGCATACTGTTCTTGAGAAAAAATTTCAATCCCCACTTTATTGCCAACTCAACTTTTTTGGTACTAACTTACATACTGTATTAGAAAAAAATATTTCAACCCCACTTTATTACCAAACTAACGAAATTAGACGGAACACTAATCCTGCTAGCAGCCCTAGCTTGTGCTACCTCCAGATGGATATATTTAGCTCAGTGCATTGACCGATCTCATCGATCAGTGGCGGTGAACTCAACCAATTTTGTTCATGGGTGACTTTTCATCTTATGAAACTTGAACTTGAATTTGAATTCTGAATAAGATTTTAATAATCTCAATGATATGCTTACCAAAGCAGCACCCACTGCGATGCCAGCAAATCCCTGCTCAGAAATTGGCGTGTCAACAAGCCGCTTGCTTCCATACTTATCCAAAAGACCTTTTGAGACTTTATAGGCCCCATTATATAGTGCAACTTCTTCTCCTATCAAGAAAACTCTTTCGTCTCTTTTGAGTTCTTCATCTAAAGCCGAATTCAATGCGTCTCTCACTGTCATCTGTATACAATTATGACAATAAAAGTATTGGCAAACTCTCCTTGACCTTAGCAAACTGGCATTGATGTATTCATTAGATTCAATTAAGTTATAGTTTTTAGATTGTTATGATTGCATTGTATTGCAGCTATAATGATATTATGCAGCAAGTATAGCTACCATAGAGATTGTAGAGTTTCAACTTATAGTCTTCAGCTTGCAGTAAGCGTGTTCTGCTCCTTTTAGAATAAAGATCTGAGGATTATAGAGTTGAATGTTGAGTCGATATAGTTTGAATGTTGAGTTTTTGAAATGTTCCTTTTTATAATTAGTAATCCTCCATTTCATTTTTAATTATATGGGAAATGAACAATAATAATTATTATGAATGTGATCTATATCATAGGAAATTAATGGTTATTTTATCATTATTTTGAAGGGCATAATTTTTCTTTTATTCATTTTTGTTGAAATAAAAAGTTGTAATATATTTTGATTAAATTTAAAACTGAATTGATTCTTAACTTGTGATAATTCAGAAATGCTGACGATTAGAAAGTATTATTGACATAATATATAAATTATTTCAAAAATTTGTTGTCAATAAAACGAAATTGCAAGCATTTGATATTTTTTATATGTAAACTATTAGAGGTTCAGGATTTATGATTGATTGAATTCGCCAAGAATATAGTACAGTATAGTAGAAAAATGATAAGGAAAGTGTAATTTTACAAAACTGGTAGCAAAAATGAATTCTATATCCATCTGATTGAGGATAATATTTATTATGAGGTATAATAATTCGGTTCAAAATTCAAGGTTCGAGATACTATTATTTTAGCTGCTACAATTTAGTCTGAAATTCAAAACAAACAATAATCGTAGGTTACAAAACTTTCAATTGACGTTTATAAAACAAGATTAGCCTATATGTCTATAAAATTTCAATTACAAATAAGAGCTTGATTCCTCAAGACTTTCCAATTTACTCTGGAATCAGGAAGCAATAAAGAATCTGTGCTTTTTACATACCTGCTTCGCCCACAAGCTCTTGAAGGATGAGAATGACTTTCTATGCCAAATATGGTGCCCATTCTGTGAAGGAATATTAATTTATAAGCCTTGGATACTAAGGTATTCACTGTATTCAGTATTTCTTCAATAAAACTCTTATCATGTTTAGATTCTGACCAATCTCTGTAGGTGCCATCTCAATAACTTTGGGTTTTGGGTATTTCAAGCAACAGTACTAATCAAGCTTATAAGTCGAATTAAATAATTTCAATATTTATCTGCTTATCACTCTGAATATGGATCACTGACTATATACGTAAAAATACACTATGATAAAAGAAAGTTGAAAGTATAAAACATCAATGAATAATATAAAAAATCAATAAATAATAAAGTATGTGCTAAATACTTTAGAGTACTTACTAAAATGAAAGTATCTTCAGCTAATTTTCGAATGATTTTGAATCCAAATATCACTACTGCCATGACTAATTAATATGATATTAATTAGAGGAATTGGAATAATTGTGTGTTTTATTTGTCATTATTCACTGACAGTTCAACATCAATATTAAAAAGCAAGATCTTACAGCTGGTGAATGGCAGTATAAATGTCTACTATAAATATTTTTTAACGTCTTATGTCTGTCTAGCACTCTAGCGTATGGCTATATGGCATGGCTATTAAATAGCCATGGCTATGGTCGGTGGGGAAACCCAAAGGTAATTCCACCTCGCCATGTATTATGGCATGGCAATCTAATTCCATCAGATTGAAGTTCTATTTCACTTTGTAAGATCTATTCAACGGTTATTGAGTGGTTAAATATATAAATAAGGCTCAATTCACTCAGAACACTCAGAGAACAGTGTTTCACAGTTCATTTGTACAATCAACAAGGTTTCAGCAGGAGAAAATCTCATTTAACAAAAATAGTATAAAATAAGAAAAAATATTCGGAATTAGTACAGCATTAAAAAGGTAACATAATTTAGGCTCCCATGAGCATCTCAGTTGGCTGGAGCGTCATACCTTCAGTCTATTATCGCTTCATCGGTCTCGATCGGGTTCGATTCCGTTTCTTTTGGCATTTTTTAACTGTAACATCCTCTACTTCATTACCCAAGCACAAGTAAAACACTTCATAAAACAAGTTTTCAAATACATAGTATTGGAGGAATCCGAAAAGAGCGTTATTATCATGATTATTCCGTACTTTGAAAATATGCGAAGAAGAAGGTTACTAGAAAGTCTCTAGCCCAAGAGTACAGTGCATTTATATCATTTTTATCAAGAACTTTGTGAGAGCGGTGGCTGAGTGATCATACGGTGATGTCACGACTACTCAAGATCTCTCTTGGATGGATGTCCGACAAAAATAAGGCGAGATGAAACCTGCCTATAAAAGGTCTTCCCACTGATAGAAAGCCTTGAGAACATTACTATTTTCACCTACCTAGTACCTATTATACCTTTTTTCAGAGATCGAAAAAAGTACGGAATGACTGTGATATTCAGTCAGTAAACGGTACATGAAAATGTAACAAACTTATGTACAAAAGGTAACTTATCAAGTTAATCTTGTATTTCATCTCATAAAGATTTAAAAAAATATATTTTCTGTGCTAAAATTCTATCAAATTTCAATAGAGTAGCCAAGTATATAATTATTTTTCTATATGCAGTTTTTGGGTACCGCGCGCTTGGCTCCGATTCATACTCAATTTGAAATATCCCGCGTCAAAGTTGCCATACTTGAATCGTTACACTCCAAGCAAGTAGGCCAATGTTAAAAATAAAATAATATTGTTTGAGTTGAATGAGTTATTAAAATTATGGAATCATGAAATAAAAAAATACATTGAAGCCCATCTGATGATGAATAACGGATGAATAAGGCGTTGTATCATGAGTTTCGGCTGAAATAAGAAATACAGTACTGGCTACTTTCAGTTGGCCAAGCTGATATTTTTTTGAAAGTTACCGGATGCAAAAGTTTTGGGTTTTGTCTTTGTCTTTGTGTCGTGCATCGTCGTGCTCGTGTCTAGCAATTTATTAAATTATTCTCTTAAAAACGGTTTCTTGTTAGTCAAGTCCGCAAATTATTATACAGTGTAAACTTGTAATATTATTTTAATTTGTATCAAGCAAAGTTTTTATTCTAGTAAAGCCCATTGGTGTAAGCTCAGCTTGGTATAGCTCAGGTCGGTTTGAATGTGAAAAAGAGACAAAGTATGATCGTTCAGTAACAAACATAGAAGGATGTTTGATAAATTTTGCTTATGCACGTGTAGTTTACATCAGGTAGGTATTCAATAAATCATGTAAACAGTTGAATCTGTAACATTTTTACTGAAGTGTGCAGTCAAGTTAGCCTACTTGGCTGTTGGCTTTAAGTTTATGGCTTGAATTAATAATAGTTATTTGAATGCTATTCTGACTGAAGAAGTAGAAATTGGTTGGCTTGTATTATTTGATATCATGGGTGAATTGAATAAAACCTAGAATCTAGCGATTAGCATCTAGGCTAGTGCTTAGTTTTAGCTATTGCTAAAATTCAGTTGAATAATCAAATGCTAGTTCTAGGTAGCTACAAGTAGGACTCATTTAGATATTTCTGGAAAATTCTCTTAGCAGTTGCTAAGAGATGTTTGTAAGTTACTGCTATGTGATTTTCTGCGATATAATATTTCCTGTTAAAAAGTTGACATCATGGCGCCGTCTATTCGCTGTCCTCGTTATAACTCGCGCTCGGCAGGGGGTGGCTAAAGTGCAGTATATCAGCACATTTTTTTCTCGGCTATTTTTGAAGATATCAACACACTTTTATTTTTAAATGAAACTAGAGACAAAAATGAGGCGCGCTAGCACAATTTCAAATTCATTACACCTATTGTAATATTTTTAAAACGGTTCGAAATATTGCTTTGATTCTAACCTATCTTCTGAAACATCAACATTCTATCACTTGAATTGAATATTCCGTGTGGACACAATATGGGATTTCGTTACTGCGGCCTCGCAGCCGAACCCGACACGACCAGCCAAGATGGCGGACAAATTCGCAGTCTGGGCACCCCACTGCCTTTGAAGGCCATGTATACACCCCAGCGGGTGTATACATGGTGCAACAGATCTCGTTCAAAACTTATTCAGATATTGTAATTCGCCGGTTAAAAGCCCTTTAATATCTCATTATTGTTCAATTCGATGTTATCAATTTGATTTGATAACGGCCTTCGAAGGCAGTGGGG
This sequence comes from Laodelphax striatellus, assembly GCA_017141395.1. Classification (NCBI taxonomy): domain Eukaryota; kingdom Metazoa; phylum Arthropoda; class Insecta; order Hemiptera; family Delphacidae; genus Laodelphax; species Laodelphax striatellus. The sequence continues at coordinate 25,073,096 of CM029532.1, read as the reverse complement.
TGCCCAGACTGCGAATTTGTCCGCCATCTTGGCTGGTCGTGTCGGGATCGGCTGCGGAGCCGCAGTAACGAAATCCCACCTTTAGTTGACAAACGCCTACTCCCTACTCTCGCTATTTGTAAAAATAATCGATAATTTTTATCGATTGTTCTTCAATATCGATAACTTATAACTTCGAGATTAGACTTCAATAAACCAACAGCCATAAACGTACAGTTATTTCATTACCAAAGACAATTTAACTACTTAATTGTCTAATTGATTAAATTCAAATTGAAAAAGCCTATTAAATGTAAAATTTGCCGAGAAAATCAATGAGACCAGTTGAAAGTTTGTAACTTTAGTAGTTATTGAGATATTTTTAAAGATGTGTTGAAAAAAGTGTTTTTCCTAGTTCAAAGTAGGTTAATTTGTTTATCTCATGATAAACAGGTCGGTTTTCTTCATGGAACTTGTAGAAAATTGAATTCTGAAGGGAAAATGTAAAGTCATCTAATGATGTAAATGCAATATTAACTGAGATATTTTGCAAAACAAAATAATTGAAAATATACAAGCATGTACATCCTGAGAAAATGCTTGTGTCTTTTTTTATTGTGGTGGGTGAACTGCATGAAAGCATGATCATAGTGTAGGAGAGTGCGAGACAGCTGTTTGAATGTAGATTTCATAAAGTTTTCACCGGTCTTGTCTATGCAAACTTAGTTCGCGCTTTGCGCGAACCACATTGTAATCTATTCAAATTATAACATTGATACCGTAGTCGGGACAAACGCCATGACAGGTAAGCTCTCTTGGTTCCCACCGGTCATAATCTTTTTTTTATCCCTAACCTAGTAGGTAGCAAATCACCTTGAAATTACCTCTCCTTCCAGCTAACAAAGTCTATGATAAACTTAGTTCGCGCGAACCACGTTGTATTCTATTCGAATTATAACATTGATACCGTAGTCGGGACAAACGCCTCGACAGGTAAGCTCTCTTGGTTCCCACCGGTCTTAACCTTTCTTTTTTCCCTAACCTTCGCTAACCTCGCTGGTGGGTAGCAAATCACCTTGAAATTAACTCTCCTTCAAGTTAACAATGACTACGGTATCAATGTTATAATTCGAATAGAATACCGGGTGTTTGAAAAAGAACTCCCTAGTTTTAATGTGTCATAGAATCTGTAAAAAGTGATATACACTATTCTAGTTTGTGGTATTTGATTCAGCAACTGTCTAAGTTTTGTCCCCCTGCAGTTGCCAGACCTACTTGACCTTGAGACGGTGCCAGGAAACAGTTCCCTACGTTGTCTTCGGGCGTGCAAGCGGTGCAATGGCTATCCGCAACAAAAAGCACAGTGTGTTATTTGGTTAGAGCAAACTGAGTCTATTATAACAGTCCAATGTCTTTCCCCAAATGGAAGATATTGAGGCGGAAAAGGGTTTGTGTTTTTACAACAAGATGGCGCCCCTCGTCATTACAGTAACCATGTACGCGCGGCTCTAGACACTCGCATTCCGGGAAGGTGGATAGGGAGAGCTGGCCCAATTGCTTGGCCACCACGAAGCCCGGACTTAACCCCTCTGGACATTTTCTTTTGGGGACACATAAAAAATTTTGTGTACAGTGAAAAAACCCGAGACATCAACCATTTACGGGAAAGAATCGTCACGGCGGTTGGGTCATTTACACCTGATAGGTTGGTGAATACATGGCGAGAATTTGAATATAGTCTCGACGTGTGCAGAGCAACAAATGGATCCCATGTTGAAGTGTACTGATATTAAACTAAACTCGAAGGTTCTCTCTTTCACTGTATGTACTTGTTGATATAGTTTTCCATCAATTTACACATTAAATTTATACCTAAAACTAGGGAGTTCTTTTTCAAACACCCTGTATAACGTGATTCGCGCGAAGCGCGAACTTAGTTTTTCATAGGCTTTGTTAGCTTGAAGGAGAGGTAATTTCAAGGTGTTTTGCTACCTACTAGCGAGGTTAGCGAAGGTTAGGGAAAAAAGAAGGTTAAGACCGGTGGAAACCAAGAGAGCTTACCTGCCGAGGCGTTTGTCCCGACTACGGTATCAATGTTATAATTCGAATAGAATACAATGTGGTTTGCGCGAAGAGCGAACTAAGGTTATCATAGGCTTTGTTAGCTTGAATGAGAGGTAATTTCAAGGTGTTTTGCTACCTACTAGCGAGGTTAGCAAAGGTTAGGGGAAAAAGGTTAAGACCGGTGAGAACATTACAAAATCTACATACAAATTTGTTGGGTATATTTGAACTCGTCTTAGTACAAGCTTAGGTTAGGTTAGTTTAAGTTGAAATTTACATGTTCAAAATTCCCCATTTCATGCACTCCTCAATCTATGACTCAAATAAATCACTCCACACTTCTAGAATTACTTAGCTTCTTTTTCTCCAGCCATCATCAACTCACAAATAAATTTAAAGTTAATAGTATCATTGAAATAATTTTGTTCAAGTAAGAGACAGAAACAACAATATATTTGCACAAACCTCCTATTTTTATTAATTATTCAAACTTCAATATGTAAGAAATATAATAAAATATATATTTTGATTGTATTTCTTTATTTTTCAGTTGAATTGATAATAATAAAAAACTGTATTTTTTTAGATTGGTTACAAAGTTGTCGATAAGTCTAATATCGATAGTTGATCAGTTGATAATTTGACTCTACAGCTCATCGATTACGAAGTATCGATAAATATCAAAATTAAAATATCAATAGCAAGATGGCTGACAATTTCCGACAGACGATATTCCGTGATTCCGATAGTCAAGATTGTGATCGTAATTAATGTATTGAATAATTTTTCAAGTGAAAATAATCTGAATTTTCACATCAGATATCGTAATTAATGTATTGAATAATTTTTCAAGTGAAAATAATCTGAATTTTCACATCAGATATCGTAATTAATGTATTGAATAATTTTTCAAGTGAAAATAATCTGAATTTTCACATCAGATATCATAAGAATAATAAATTTAGCATTGAATTCACTCTACAAATAACTGAATAGTGATTTACCTATGTAAGTTTGTCAGTGTTATTCCAAAAACAGGTTAGTAACAGCAATATTTCAAAACATTATTAAAAATATTAGAATAGGTGTAATGGAGTTGAAATTGTGCTAGCGCGCTTTATTTTTGTCTCTAGTTTCTTTAAAAAAAAAAATTTGAGTCGATATCTTCAAAAATAGCCGAGATAAAATGTGCTGATATACTGCACTTTAGCCCAGGGGGGCTCCAACAAATCTTAATAGAATTTTCAATTGTTTTCTCCTTGATAGGCCACCTCCTCTTCTGTTCTCCACATTTAAAAATTCAGCTGCCAAAAAGTCAACACTATCATTTTCGAACCTTAACAATTCTTTACATATCTAGTTATTTGCCTTTGAGAAATGTACTGTTTCGGCTCGCGAGCTTGTAATGGGTGTTTTTTTAGGGATATAGAACTTTAAATTGCAATAAAACACCGATGGATTATTCGATTGACATGAATTTTGATTGGACATCTAGATTGGACAACATCCGAGCCAGGCGTGGCGGTCACATGCCAGAAATCATATTTTAAATGTAATGCCACAAGATTACCTTTTGAATAAAAAAAATTCATGTCAATTGAATAATCCATCGTTGTTTTATTGCAATTTAAAGTTCTATACCTCTGAAAAAACACCCGTAGAAAAGCATGAAAAGCAATGTTAGCAGGTGGCAACTCAACGACTAACTAGCTAGCTAGCATGCCCCACGCCAGACTAAGGAATTCTCTAGCAGTAACTAGAGTTCAAGTCTAGAAGTTGATCTTTATTCAATTCGTTTTTAAGCAATTGCTGGGCCAGCCGGAAAATTTCTAGATACATCTAGGCCTAGTTATTGCTAGCCGACTTTATTCAAACAAATTCAAGCAATTGCTTAAAAATCCTTAGTTATGACAATTGCTAGACTTTATTCAATTGACCCAATGATTACTTTTCTGGCCACCACACATTCAAAAAATCATTTAATTCTTGATGTTTCACCCTGGTTCTGTAACCTACTTTAAAAATAACAATCTCACCTGTACTTTACCTGTACAGGTTTGGACTTTACCTGTAGTTATTTATTTTATTTTACCTGTAGTAAAGTCCAATAATAGGGGTGTTCATAACTTATTGAGGTTAGGTCCATGCTATTGAAAATATAATAGAATAGAATGACTTCTATATTTTACTGACGTGTCGAAGTTTGGACAATGATGTCCACTCTACCACTTGACCACGAAATTAGAATGAAGGAAATGAATCTATATTGATTGATGATCGGCTATTGATTATATCTTTAGTGTCGATGGTCGTTCTATGGCTAATAATAATAATTGTGCCTAGGATAAGGACTTATTACGGCTTTCAAGGAAATCATTGAAATCAGTATCTCTTGTAGTACATTTCCTATAAATGAAGACCAGGGCACTTGCTGTCTATGTCGCCTACATCTATAACTTGAAATTTAGGCTCAACTCACACTTGGAATCTCAAATCGCGGGAACTGACCGATTTGATTACTCGAATAACAAACAATATCGGGGGACCGAGCTGTGCTCGGGAGTACAAAAGCACAGGAATGGAAATTATAAAAAAAAAGTATGAAATTAAACAATTTTTTAAAGTCAGCCATCAGTCATATGCACTAAATAATCATTGCACTATAAAAAAATTAATCTCAGCTTTCAAAATATTATGAATAATCGAGTTTGAATGCATATTATTTGAAAAATTGCTTTTGTGGTAAAATTTTGTTTCAGAGAAATAAGAAATAATAAATGGGTTAGTAATCAGCTGTTTTAATGAACTCTTGACGACTTTTCTAAAATAAATAAAAACAGATGACATGGCTAACTTCATGCCTCAAATTTGAAAATACCAATACAATATGGAATATTTTTAATATTTTGAATTACTTTTAATTTTCTATAGATAAATTAAAATAAACGAAAAATAGATAAACGAATTATCTCAACAGCTGATAATTATAATCTTCTCTCACTCGCACTCACTCTCTCTCAACATCAAGAACCGACGGAAAATTGTTTCTTCTGTCAGCTGATTCTCTGTCACTGTCTCAGCAGCTGAAATAATAATCTTGTCTCACTCACACACTCACTCGCTCTCACTCTTTCTCATCATTTACAGCCGACGGAAATTTGTTTCTTCTGTCAGCTGATTCCTAAAGGATCGGTTTTTCCTTTTTAATGTCCTTCAGCGAGTTATCCCATGGATGAGACCCGGCGCAAATTAATTTTTGTATCACAAACCTCCTATATTCCAAATTTCGTCAAAATCGTTAGAGCCGTTTTCGAGATCCGTTGGACATACATACATAAATACATAAATACATAAATATATAAACATACAGAGATTGCTCGCTTAATATAATAGGATGTGTTTTCAAATGACGCTCATACGATCCTGCAACCGTACTGTCTGAACGTCATCATTTTGAAAACACATTTTTGTCATTAGAGTCGCTCAGTTTCCGCGATTTGAGTTTTCAAGTGTGAGTAAAGCCCTATGCCTCTACTCACACTAGGAAACTCAAATCGCGTCGCTCGGCAACTGGGTAACAAAACATGTGTTTTCAAATGATGACTTTCAGACAACGTGGTTGCAGGATCGTCTGAGCGTCATCATTCGAAAACACATGTTTTGTTATTCCAGTCGCCGAGCGACGCGATTTGAGTTTCCAAGTGTGAGTAGAGCCTACATCAATATCTATGATTATAAGACTGTTAATATTTCTTGGATGTTCTGGGGTGCAAAGAGTGATGGCTGAACTTGAGATCATCTAGGCCTATCTCAAGCTTGGCCCTGATGAATAGGTATACTAATACTAGCAAGCAAGCTCTAACTCACGTCCATGGAAAGTTGCAAGCTTTGACTCGTCTACTATATATTGGTCTCATACATTGAAATTGATATTTATCTCTTATAGAAACAATACATTATCAATTTGCAGTTTGAAAAAAGTAATTATTGTCACATGAATCAATTGTTGCTCAAATAAAATTGAAAAGTGAGTAAAAATTTTGATTGAGAACATTTAGTTTTATCTTCATTTTCATCCAAAATGAAAATCAAATCATTCAATTTTCCATTATTTTCAACACTTGGTTCAACGGATCACTTAAAAATATTTTAAAATCGTTGAATCTCAGATAAGAAATTCTCTTTCTCTAATTTCGCGCGGTTTGTCTGCTATTGATGATATTATTTTCTTTAACTGGATGCAAGAATAAAGACACGGCTAATGAAACATTGCAATTCTTGTTTTACATGAGTTAAACATACAGTTTGAAAAAGTCGATGTTGGATGGATAAATTTGAGAATCTTGACAGAGCTTTAGGTTGATCAATTCAATGAGGGACGTTTGTTCGTACCGAGGTGGAATACCCTAGAGGGCTTTTCCATCAACAATAGCCATAATAATTATGAGGATTATTCCATCGAAGTAATTAATGTTGTGAAATATCTCACAAATAAATTGAAAGAACAAAGTAAAGCTATTACTCAATCGATGGTTTTACAGATGAATAACAGGAATGGACTACATCTGCGATGTTCTCGGCTCTATCATGATGTTTATGCGTTGTCTTCGTTGGAGATCATGGATGAATTCAATGGAAATAATGATTTACCTGCCAACATCATTAGCTGAGCCAATAGCTGCATCTGCAATGACAAAAGGTAACTTAATGGACTTTGACATACATGTATATCAGGCTCTAGCTAGACAAAGGACGCTCCTTCTTCCAGTGGTCTCACATGGCGAGCATAAAACGCATAGAATAATCAAAACCTCAAAATAGACCAAACAAAACCCCAAAGTGCTATTAGTGTGATTATGAAAGAGCCTCGTTTTGGAATAAGTTTGAAATCGAGCCTTTTCTCAAAAAATTGATTCACAAGTTATTATTTAACCTTCCGGTGGGCGAGTAGCAGTTCTGATTGCTACAAAGTAATTGTTTTTGTAATAAAAACAATTTAAAAAATACCTTTCAAAGAATACCTTTTTAGAAGACCTTTTCAATAATCTGCGAGATTCAGCATTTGTAGGTTAAGTATTGTGATATTACTCGTCCAAACAGCTGTTCTGACTATAAATTAATCCTGCTATATATTTCGTAATTGAGTTATTTCATTCTTATTTTTTGCAGCTTGAATAGTGTTCAACTGAGTTCTTCGTGTTTGGTGGCGCCGAAAAACTTCAATGGGGTTTTGAAAGTGGATTCAGAACTTGGCTTCGCGGACGTTTTCGTTTGACCAAAGGTGTTAAGAAGCTCCAATTTCAGAAACACCACGAAGAACTTCAATTCTAGGAATAAATTGTGGACGCTATGGCCCCAGGAACCTCACCAACCTACCGTATCCATAATAAGAGGCATGTACTAACTTTAACATTACTTTAATCTCAAATTTGAATTACTAAATTGAAAGTAGCCTGAATTACTAATGTAGCCTAATTTTAATTGTGTACTATGTGTTCAAGTTGTAAGTTGGTTATAAGTTGGTTGTAAGTTACAGTAGGCTACTGTATTGCTTTCTCCTGCAGTAAATTTCTTTTTATTTTACCCTCAGACAATGATATGTGTGCATCTTAAAACTGTTCAGAGTGCCATTAAGTATGATATCAATTCGATGATATTAATTCGCAACGAAATAGTACTAGTTCTCTATTGGATTATCTTCCATAGATTTCTTGAATAACTTTTCCAAATTCCATAGAATCAATTTTCCAAATGGTAATTATGGTAAAATTCTATTCCGGAATAAGAAGGATTTCATTCATTTTGTGTACCAGATGTCTATGGATTCTGTCTCAGATCAAAATTAAAATCGATGTATTAAATAAATAAATCAATAACCCTTTTATTGCGCAAAATTTTACAAACTATATACATAGTAATTACAAATTTCATTATTTTCATCCTTCGCAATTCAGCAGCTGCTGGGGTATCCTGTTTAGGATTAAATGAGTATCTTCCGTTCCGTTTCAATTTCTTCATTTCAACTTCTTAATATTTCATTCTTTGTAGAGCCAGACTTTTGTACACGTTTCTCATCCTCTCCCATTCCTTTCTTTCTCGAGCGACTCTCTGCCACGTTGTTTCATTCCTAATCCATGTATTTCTTTTCCTGTCTCTTCTTTTAACTCCGACCATTATTCTTTCCATCGATCTCACGCTAGTTCTAAGCTTCTTCATCTTCTAGCTCTTCTACTAGCTGTTCAACCCTCCAGTTCTCTGTAGAACACTGTAGAACACTTCTCCAGAACACTTCTCCAGAACACTGTAAAGACCTACAGTTATATGTGTAAAGCTTTATTTTATCTGCCTGTTCATATTTTCGATAGTTTTCCCGTCCTTTCCAAAATCTTTATCAGCTGATTCCGTTTTGTTGTCCTTATTTTCGCTTGCAGCTCTAAATCTTGATCGCTATTGTGATTGAGAGGGCCTTTGTGTGTTTACATCACTCTTTTTCTCTCTTCCTTTAGATGTAATATATGTTTCCATGGTATTTATATTCTTTTTCTTTCCAAGTCTTACGGTGTCTTTTCCCAAGCTATTGGCCTCACTGTCATCCTTTGCAATGGAAGAATTCTCATCTCTTCTTGTCCTTATTATTCAACTCTTTCAAATTCTCCAGACTAAAGAGTTCGCCCTCGAGTAGCAATTCATCTTTTATCATGGAAACCCTCTTTACTTGGTTTTTGGAGTCGATCATAAACGGATAAAGCTCTTTCCTGGTGGCGCGGATATTCTTGTCCAGGTCTTCTTTTATTTTTATTTGTTCAAAATCCTTCTCTTCTGATAATTTGAATTTTCTCCTGAGTACTTCATTCTTAGTATAAGTTGACGTGAATGTTGCTCTAATTGGTCCGTCATCTTTGGTAGGATCTATCCTTTTTAAATGATCTATATCTTGATTTCTGATGTTGACGCCTATAAATGTGAGTATTCTCATTATTCCTTCTCGTAAAGTCAAATAATTTTTACCACCTCTCATACCAAAAATTATCACATTCTTGTTCCTATAGGAGTCTTCTTTTTTTTCTCGTTCTGATTTCATTTGAGATTTCACCTCTCCTACTTCATGCTTGAGATTTTCCAACTCATCTTTGAATTTACTCGTGAAATTATCAAGTTTCGTTTCTAAGCAGTCTAATTTATTCAATTTTTGGAGAATTTCATCCAGCTTTGCTTCCATTTCGAGTATTTATTCCTCATACAGTCATACAGGGTTGGTGAAAATTATGGAAACGGCTTAATATTTCTTATACGAAGGTAATTTGACGGTAGGTGACATTGGGGATCGTACTTAAATTGAAAATACTACTTTACTGTGACTTCAAAAATCTAGTCCGCCATCTTGGATCCGCCATATTGAGTCTAACTCCATTTCTTTAAATGGTAAGGTGGTCATGTTATACATGATTTCGATACAGAATTTTAATAGAAAATGAATGGCGAAAACAGTACATCCATATGTCAAACAGTTTATAAGATATTTAAATTATTAATGAGACATATTTACTCTAAATCAGTAAATATCTCAAAAACGAGTTGACATATCGAGGTGCGGTTTTCGCCATTGACTTTTAATTGAAATTCCTCATCGAAATCATGTATCGCATCACCTTCTCATCATTTTAAAAATAATGGCAAATTCAAGATGGCGGACTAAATTTTAAAAAGTCACTGTAAAGTATTATTTTTATTTGAATAGGATCCTCAATCACCCCTACCATCAAATTACCTTTTTATTATAAGATATGAAGCCGTTCTAATACTTTTCACCCACTCTGACAATGCAAATATGTCTGATTAATAATCAAAATATCCTATTATAAACCGTTTGACATATCAATGTACGGTTTTCGCTATTTATTTTCTCTTGAAATTCTGTATCGAAATCATGTATAACATGACCACCTTACCATTTAAAAAAATGAAGTTAAATTCAATATGGCGGATCCAAGATGGCGGACCAGATTTTTGAAGTCAAAGTAAAGTAGTATTTTTAATTTAAGTACGATCCCCAATGTCACCCATCGTCAAATTACCTTTTTTATAAGAAATATTAAGCCATTTCCATAATTTTCACCAACCCTGTATAATGACTGACGATAGATTTTACGAGCAATGAATGAATCAAACCCTTTAAACAGATCATTTATCAGTAGGTAGTATGATAAGAAGAGCCAAGTTCTATGTAGTATTTTCGGCCGAAACAACAACAAAAATAATACTACCATCGATGTATTAAATAAATAAATAAACCTTTTATTGCATTTTTCACATCTAAAATTTTCAAAATAATATGATACTCTTACAAATTAGTATAATTTTTGCAAATCAGCTTCAGCTGAGGTTTTCTCAAAGAGAACTTTTGGTTGGCAAACCTATGTGCATTTGATTTAATTGTTATTGTTGCCTTAGTCTGTTAGTCTTTGTATAGCCAAACACCTCCATACACTCTCTTCATCCGGTCCCATTCTGATCGTTGCTGCGCTACCCTCTGCCAAGTTGCTCCACCACAGATTCTCCTGAATTCCTCGTCCCATATGTTGGTTGGTCGTCCTCTGCTTCTCTTCAATGTACGTGGATATAACTCTTTTCGTCCATCTGTTGTCTCTTGTTCTCGCTATATGCCCTGCCCAGTTCCATTTCCTCTCGACTATCAATCGTCCTATATCTCCCACCATTGTTTCTTTAGCAATCCATAATTTCGTCTTTCTGTCTCTTCTTGTAACTCCTAGCATGATCCTTAGCATCGCTCTCAAAGTGGTTCTCATTTTCACAATATTTTTTCTTGTCAGGGTCCATGTTTCACATCCATACAACAAGACTGGGATGATACACATCTGGAACAAGTTCCGTTTGTTTTCCATTGACACTGTAGAACGGAAGAGATAGTTAAATCTTTTGAACATTGACCATCCTAATGCCACTCTTCTTGTGATCTCTCCCCATTGACCGTCTTTTCCAATTCTTTGTCCCAAATATATGAAGCTGTTGACGTTTTCAATAATTTTTCCTTGGTTTAAAGTAATTACTTGAAAAGAAGCTCATAACCTTGGACTTTACAAAATTCACTTTCAGGCCTAATTGTTTTGTTTCTTTCATAATTTCCTTTAGCATAACTTCAACTCCATTGATACTTCTTCCTATCAGTACAATATCGTCGGCAAATTTTAAACAGTTTAATCTCTCGCCATTTACATCTATGCCTTTATCTAGCCATTCCAAATTATTGAAGGCTGTTTCTAGAACGGCATTGAACATTTTCGCAGATGGAACGTCTCCTTGTCTCAAGCCTCTTCTTAAACGTATCTCTCTACTTTCTCCTCTTATTGAACATTCCAATTTCATATGCTCATATATATATTTAAAAATTTGCAAATATTCATCTTCTACACCACTTCCAGCTAAAGTATTCATTATAGAATTTGAATTTTTTCTTGAATCCAGTCTGATTGTTCTGTGTAGCTGCATCTAAATATTGTTCTATTCTATACGTTATAATTGTAATGAATACCTTATAGATTGATTGTACTTATTGGACGATAATTCTTAACTTCTTTTCTATCTCCCTTCTTATATAGTAGTATCAGGTTAGCTCTCAACCACAACTCTGGAACTCTTTTATTTTTCAGACATATATTAAACAGCTTGGCTAGTATATTGACTATCGCTCTTCCTCCGGCTTTTATTTCTCCATTAGTATCTCTGTCAGGCCCTCCTGCTTTTTCATCTTTCAGTTTATTTATTGCTCTCTCAACTTCACTTTCCAGTATTGGGGGGCAATTTGCTGTTTGAGCATCTTCTAACTGTACAACTGTTCTTCTACCGCACTCTGTTGATGTGCCTATTTCAGGCTCTTCTATTCCGTATAACATTTCGTAGAAGTTACAGATTATCTTAAGGATACCTTCCACCTCTCTCTCTTCTTCTCCATTTTCATTTTTCATCGAGATCATTACATTGGTGCCTAGTTGTTGTCTTCTTATTGTTTGCTTGATGCTTCCTCTTGATTTGATTGCGTTTTCCAAATCTTTTGTTTTTTTGAGAATTGACCATATGACCATTCTTTCCACTTTTGTCTTATTAGTTTAGAAATCTCAGTGAATTCAATTCTATCCCTAGCAGCCGTTTTTAGTCTTCTCCTTTTTTCCAATAGTTTGCGTATTTCTCTTGGAGTGGCTTCTCTTCTGTTATCCTCCGTGTCATTCAAGGTGTCACTTGTGCTTTTAATAATACTAGTTACTTTATTTGATATGTCTTCAATGTCAGATAATTCAGTATTCATTACAAGGGCAAAATTTTCTTCCAGTTTCTCTTCAAATGACTTCATTTTCAGTGCTTCTGTGCTCAGTCTGGGACGTACCTTTTTATTGAACAATCTCCTTTTTTCTTTAATTTTCATCGTCATTTTAATCGGTCTATGGTCGCTTCCTATGTTTACTTCGTCTTCTATATCTACATCTTGTATAGTCAGTTTTTTATCAACTATGAAAAAGTCAATCTCGTTTTTTGTTTCTCCATCCGGACTTAGCCACGTCCATTTTTTCGCATCATTCTTCTGAAAGAAGGAGTTCATCAAATACATATTTTTCCCCTCAACAAACTCGACAAGTCTTTCTCCTCTCTCGTTTCTTTCGCCAAATCCGTTTCTTTCGCCAAATCCGTATTTTCCAACACATTTTTCGCCGTTATTCTTGCCTATTTTTGCATTCATATCTCCCATTATTATATTGTATCTGCATATATCTTTTTCTAAGGCATCTTCCAGTTCATCATAAAACTCTTCAATTTCTTCGTCAGTTGAACTTGATGTCGGTGCATAAACTTGTATTATTTTTATTCTACCCATTCCTTCTTTGAGTTTCCAAATCATTACTGATATTCTGTGAGTATGCTGCTTGAAGCTTATAATTTTCTTCTCAGGCGCATTGTTTATTAAAAAACCTGTTCTGCCTAATGGGCCGTTGCCATTCAGATACAGAATAATATTACCATTATCTAGACTCAAACATTGTTCTCCGTCTCTTCTAACCTCTGCCAGTCCAACAATATCCCAATCAATATTCTTGATCTCTTCTAGGAGTTGTTCTATTTCATTTCCTCTTAGCGTTCTGCAGTTATAGGTCAAGATTTTTATCATATTTTGATGCTCAGTTTTTGTATGTGTAGATTTTTCCGTTGCATATTTTTTTGTTATTTCCTTTATTGCAATTTCCTGAGAACTCTATCCTGTTTTCCATCCGAAGCTGCTATGACTGCTCTCCTTTTTCCTCGTCTTCTGTTCCTCCTTTCTTCCCTTCTTCCTCAGTTTGACTTTGTCTCTCTCTGTCTTCTGCGTTTTGATTCATTCCTCTTGCTACAAATCTGTCCATACTATTTTGTCTTACTGCTTTCTTTCTAATTGGCTGCTTACAATGGACGTTGTTATCTTTTTCCAGACTTTTTGGGGATAAATCTTCACTTCTAGATCTCTTGGTGCTAATTTCTTCTTGTTTATTGAGATCTTCCAGAGATAGTAACTGACTATTAACGATCAATTTATCATTCACCATTAAAACTTTCCTTTCTTCTTTTTTCAGTCTTATAAGATGTGGAAACAGCAGTTTTCTTGTTGCACGAACCTCTTTGGATGTGTTTGAATCGATCATCTTCTTGTAGTGCACGTTTCCTTCCCAAGATGAGATTTCTTATTACCATTGAGTTCAATTCAACGACTACTGGCGATTTTTCCTTCTTCTTATTCGTTTTCCATAGGTCATTAATGTAATTTCCGGAACTAAACACTTCAATATATCAATTATCTCCTTATTCATAGTAAAAAACGTTTTCCCCTAAACTCCAAAAACCAATATGTTGCGTTTCCTCTCTCTCTCTGAATTGGATCTTTCTGTTGTCAAATACAATGTAATTTCCATCAATTTCCGGAACTAAACACTTTTTTTTTTTTTTTTTTTTATAAATTGGGTTGGGCTTTTTAACCCTTGGCCACCGCGACCGCTACTCGATCTTTTGTGGCATCCCCTCTTTGGCTTATGCCATGTTCCATAATCCAAGGCCAGAGCAAAATTTACTCAAGGCCTTGAAGTCCAGTTCTCTTGCCTCCTCTGGTAGGAGGGTTGCCTTTCCAAGAAGTCTACTCCTCATTTGCAAGAGTGCTGGACATTCCAGCAGCAAGTGTTCTGCTGATTCTGTTTCTTCTATGCAGAATCTGCATTCATCATCCTGACATAGTCCCTTCTTCCGTAACATATACCTGAATGGGCCGTGTCCTGTCAGGAGGCTTACTATTTGCCTCAGCTCCCTCTTTTCCAGGCTTATTACATTGCGGGAAGCCTTTGTTGAGGGTTTAATCAACTTGATTGTCGTAGTCCTTCTGTCCTATTCCAAATCAAAACCTTCTTCTTTTCCTCCCATTCTCGGACTTTAGCTTTACAATAGCTAAAAGGAACCCCACAACCTGGTTCCGGTCCTATAAATGGAGAATCTGCACCATTTTTTGCAAGGCGATCAGCTATTTCGTTTCCATAGATACCCTTGTGCCCCGGTACCCACATCAGGCTAACCTGATTCCTGACAGCCAGTTCCCTTAGGGAATTTTGACACTGTGTTACCAGCTTTGAACTGCTGGAACAGGCCTGTATTGCCTTTAGGGCTGCCTGGCTGTCACTCAAAATAGAGATCTTTGCCCTTCTCAGTCCTCTCTCAATGAGTTGATCAGCGCACATCTCTATGGCCATTACCTCGGCCTGAAAGACAGTTGCCTTTTCCCAGGGCCCTATAGAATTTAGTTCCTGGCCCATATATTCCAACTCCTGTCCTTCCTTCCTGCGTGATCCATCAGTGTACCACTTCAGGGCGTTTGATTCCCAAGAATACTCTCTTCCACCCTGTCACTCTCCAGGATTGTGACTTTGTAGGGTGATCCATTAAGTATTCCCTGTTTTAAAGTCCGAACAGCTAAAGCCATAGCTAATTCAGGAAACTCCTTTAATATTGTCAAATGACCTTTCTCCATGGAGTTGTTGATATTTCTGTTACCGGTCATTTTGCCGCCACTTAGTGCTGCCCCTTTCTCGAACTCCCGCACCACAGGCCACATCCCAAATCTTCCACCTAGCGCAGCTGTTGGGCAGGAGCCTGTGGCTCCACTAATGCCCAGACCTGCCAACCTCTGCAATTTTTGGAGTTTAGTTGCAGTAGTCTTCTGTTCCACCTTCGGCCACCAAACCAGTGCAGCATAAGTGACCATAGGCAGTATTACAGTCTGGTAAACCCAGAACTGAATACTGGGTCTCAGCCCCCATTTCTTACCACACAGCCTCCTACAGGCCCCCATAGCCTTTGTGGCCTTAGTAAGAGTCCTCTCAATATGTCTATTCCACAGAAGTTTTTGGTCAAGGACTATCCCTAAATATTTCACTTCTGTGGAAAACGGAATTGTTGTTCCTACCAGAGTTGGAGCTGTTAAGTTCAGCTTCCTTTTACTGGTGAATGGAACAATTACCGTCTTTTCAGGATTGATCCGAAGATCCTCCTTTTCACACCACCTTCCTATGAAGGAGAGGGCCCTTTGCAGCAGGTCACACAGGGTGTCTGCTGATTTGCCCCTTATCATGAGGACCAGGTCCTCTAACACTAAACACTTCAATATATCAATTATCTCCTTATTCATAGTAAAAAACGTTTTCCCCTAAACTCCAAAAACCAATATGTTGCGTTTCCTCTCTCTCTCTGAATTGGATCTTTCTGTTGTCAAATACAATGTAATTTCCATCAATTTCCGGAACTAAACACTTCAATATATCAATTATCTCTTTATTCATAGTAAAAAACGTTTTCCCCTGAACTCCAAAAACCTATAAGTTGCGTTTCCTCTCTGAATTGGATCTTTCTGTTGTCAAATACTTCTGTTCTATAGCATCAATTTCAGATTTTATATCCTTAATTTCCTTTCCAAAGGATACATTAATAGTATCCATTTTCCTCTCAAGCGTGTCAAGCATTTCTAACTTCTCCAGAAGTTTTCCTAACTATTCTTCCACTGTACCCATTCTGGCTTTCGATGTATTACTCTTTATAAAATTCATTAATGTATAAGTTTAGATTTCAGGCACAGTGAGGAACACACTCGCATGAATCTGTATTAAAATGAACCCAAATAACACAGAAAACACAAAAAGAGAGAAGGATTTACCTGACTAGATGTACAATTTAAAAAAATAATTTAGCTTCTTGATTTCCCTTAATATAACATTGCATAATAACTGTTATGTTATTAAATAGAAAACTGTTATGTTTTCTATTTACAGTTCCAAGCGTCTTATTTGTTGAATAGACCACTTTTTGGCACATCAGTAACTTTGGCCGTAATCAAAGAGGAAATCCATTCAATGGTAATTCAAACTGTCTACACACTTAAAGATACAGTGAGTTCTTTATGCACAGTAGCATTTCCACATATCAATTACGTATGATATTTTAGCTAGTAAGCTGGACCTATGAAAAAAATTAATTAGGTAGCCAACATGAACAGTGGATTTGTACAGAGTGGGTGAAAAGTTTGGAAACGGCTTAATATTCCTTATACAAAAATAATTTGACAGGTTACATTGGGTATACTATCCAAATTGAAAATACTACCGAAAAATTTGGTCTGTCATCTTGGATCCGCCATATTGAATCTAAATTTTTTTCAAATAAGAAGGTGGTCATGTTATACATGATTTCGATACAGAATTTCAAGAGAAAATGAATGGCGAATACTGCACATCGATATGCAAATCCTTTTTTAAGATATTTCAATTATTAATCAGACATATTTACATGGTCAGAGTGAGTGAAAAGTATGAGTACGTCTTGATATCTCATAATACAAAATGATTTGACGGTAGGGGTGATTAAGGATCCTACTCAAATCAAGAATACTACTTTTTTATTTTTAGTCCGCCATCTTGGATTTTTCATTATTTTTCAAATGATGGGCTAATGATGCGATACATGATTTCAATACGGAATTTCAAGGCAAAGTGAATGGCGAAACCGCACATTGATATATTACCGGTTTTGAGATATTAACTGATTTAGAGAAAATATGTCTGATTAATAATTAAAATATCTTAAAAAAGGATTGGCATATCGATGTGCAGTATTCGCCATTCATTTTCTCGTGAAATTCTGTATCGAAATCATGTATAACATGACCACCTTCTCATTTGAAAAAATGAAGTTAGTTAAAAAATGGCGGATCCAAGATGGCGGACCAGATATTTTAAATCACAGTTAAGTAGTATTTTCAATTTGAATACGATCTCCAATGTCATCTACCATCAAATTACCTTTGTACAAGAAATATTAACCCGTTTTCAAACTCTTCACCCACCCTGTATATTTTGAAAGATCTCAGAAATGTAGGCTACTCAAACATTCATTGAAAAACTTTTCTTACTCTTATACAGATGTTACTGTATTATTTTGTACTCTTTTTGAGCACTACATCCCAATATGGACCTTGGCCTCCACCACAGCTCTCCAAGCTTTTCATTCTTCCACCATCCTTCTCCACCCTCTACATTCCATTTTTTGGAGATCATCCTTCATTTCATCTTCCCACCTTATCCTTGGTCTTCCTTTCTTTTTATTTGAATGCAACTTTTGAACACCATCTTAGGCACTGGCTTCATTCATTCTACATTTATGCCCTAATCAACTGAGTCGCTGCGCCTTTATAAATGTTACAATATTACGGCCTCTTATCAAAGATTCCAACTCCAAATTGGTTCTTATCCATTCCTCACCTTCTCCAACTGGACCATAAATCTTTCTTAGAATCTTTCACTCGAAAATTCCCAGATGGCTCTTGTCTTCTTTTGTCAAGTTCTATTATTTTGTACTATCTAATATAATAATGTATTATGAATCACTTTTTCACGCTATTCATTAGTTTCAAGTATCCAAAATCATAGTTAATAGCTGAAATAATTGACAAATTTCAATTAATGAATAATTTTTATGTACCCGAACATGAATAGGGAATCCGAGAATCATGCGGAGTTAGTGACATACACGCATTGTGAAGATTACTAATTTTAAAGTTTCCAACTTGATTCATGAAATATTATTAATATGATGCTACTACAGTATTTATTATTTACTTATCTATTTGAAGTATTTCTATGATTTCATTAATGAATTTAACACCATGTTTGTAACTTCCTCACTGATTTTCAGGTTGGATTAGTCATATCGTTCACATTGGAAGCCACTGAATCAATATGCCTAATTGAAGAAAAAAATACATATTTTTCCGATAATTTTTAGTTTCTCCAATTATTACAAGGACAACTGAAGTTACCTAATACATCATAGCCTTGATTTCAAATGTTTCTGAAATATTTTTTCATGATTATTTTCTGATAATATGAGGAAGACAGGCTTCTTTGCATTTGAATTCATGTAGCTACAATTGATCATCAATTGCTGTTTTTTTCTCATTATAGTTTGGTCACTATACACATATATTATTGATGAGTATATTGTTTGATTGAATGATTTATTTTCCTGGTGGCAAGGTTGAAGCTATTTTGGTTCCCACTTCACCTGACCAGACCATTGTATTTTGAGAGAACATTCAAAATCTGTAGGAATATTATTTACTGATGATAATTTCTCAGCAATTGCATTGTCAGTTTTATAATGTAGTTATTGAATTGATATTATTTTCAAGTGTTTTTGTTAGGTTGTTCATTTCCCTATTTATATAATTATGTACATTATGGCTTTTTATCGGTGTTGAGACCCTTTTGGGTAGGTTCCACTTTGTCTTATTTTTGTGTTGGTCACCCATCCTAGAGCAGTCTTATTTCCATATTGGGATCCACTAACTTAAAACTTTCATTCAAATTTTGATAATCTATTCATGTTAGAATTGTGTGTGTAATTGATTTTAAGTCTTCCTTTCTTCAGGAATCAGAGGAAAGTCAGCATGGGGTTCTGCACTCCCTGGATTTGCATCGCAAGCACCTTCACTCATCACTCCCTGACACGCCATTCTGCGCAGTCATCAAAGGCATCCATTCCAGCATCTTGCAATCTCACCTTTCACGGCATTCAGATGTCAAATCAATCTATAACACAACGTTGGTAACAACAAACATTTTTTGCTATGCTAGGAACAATAGATTCTAACATGATTGAACAATGATACTCCCCTAGTGTTTGTAAGAATGTTAATTTAAGAGATAAGTGACTTGAATCAATGTGGCTTGTGTCATCTACTTGCACGATATGATGATGAAAAAACATCATTCCAAATCCTCAGATCATTGAGATATTTCAAATAAAACTTCCTGAATAAAAAAAGTTATAGGAAAGATGAAGAAAGTATTTTCTTGGATTGAAAATTAATGCATGAAATATTATCTTGAAACTTTTCAATTCAAAATTACCATAAGATCACTTTGACATGTATGAAAATAATTGTGGTCACTATTTTCACCATTTGTCATGGTAGTAAAAATGAAATGCTCAGAATTGCCGAACACTCAACAATACAAACAATGGGTTTGGCATTTTCTTTTTAATTGTTGTGTGGTTAGCAAATAGTCAATGTCTCTTAGGCTCAACGTTTTCTTCTAAATTGTTTTGTTTATGCTACATGCATGTAATATGATTCATCTCACTATGACCTGAAACCAAAACAGCAACTCTTTGCCAGCTTCTATACACATAATTGGTGTACAGTAAATTGGATCAATGTCTGACCTCCACTCTAAAATATTAGTCACCTCATTGTTCATAACTTAATCATTCAAAAGTAGTACCGTAGGTACATCGTTGATGGAAAATTCATTTTCAAAGGGTTAATGAAGTTTGATTAGTAAATTACTCCTAACCGGACTGATATTTGGTAGTGTGCCACCAGTCCAGTTAATAATTTAATGTAATGGTATACTCCACTCTATCGAGCTCCTCAACAGGAGTGGCCACAGGAAGCCGACCCCAGGGCTGTCTATACTGGCCTAGAGGTGCCCTTGTAATTTTGGCAGTACCCTGAAGGAGTACTGCCAGTACCAATTAGTACGTAAAGAAAGAGGCTCAATACCACTCTAGCCCAGCAGACCACAACAACCCTGACCCCGTTCGACCTTCCTCTTAAAACTAACTTGCCTTAAATTATTAGAGGGAATGTAAGAATTGATGTTGGCGACAACTGATTTTTTGGTGGTGTAATGGAGATATAATTTCGCCAAAGGCGATTCCTCAAAAAATCAACAAACAATACAGAATATTTGTTCAATATTTCCAACCTTTATATCAATAGACACTAAGTCAAAAGAGAATATTATTATAACACTGGCAAGCAATTAAATGAAGGCCTAAACTAAAGCAACCCATCAATCTTACATTAGAATTCAACAAAATTATAATCCCAAATTTCTAATCAGATAATCTGACGCATCTGCGACAGCAATAAATGGCAGAATCCAAACAGAAAAATATTAGATCATCAAATACCAAATTTAAACATTACAATTATTATCCTACTACAAAACAAATGGAATAAAATCATCTTCTAAACGTACTTCAAGCAATTACTCAACAATATATTTTTAAAGACTTGTCAAAAATATTCTCCCTATGACAACCAACTCAAAATTGGCAATAACAATTTTCAATAAAATTATATTGATTCGAGGATCGTCCAGTTTCAATCTCTTTCAATTCTTAACTCAAGTTGTCAAAAAAATTATTCCCACAATAACTAACACAAAATTGGCAATAACATTATTCAATAAATTATATCCAATTCTATTATCCTTCAAAATAACTCAATTTGTCAAAAAATATTATTCCTATAATAACTAACACAAGGGGTGCGGCTTGCACACTTCAAACAATATAAATTCAAAATCAACCACTTGAAAATATTCTAAGACAAATTACTCAATTAATCAATATGTAATCTACCTGCACAGTCTGAAGGAAGCTTTGTTATCTCAATAATTTCAACTAATGTTAAATTCTAGCAACAAAATTATTAAAGTGGGAAGGTTCGGTCTGGACTTGATAATTATGTGGACTTAGAATATTTAGTTCGACTCACCGACTGCCAACAATACAAGTCCGCAAATAATCCCTTGATACATCTCTAGTCCACAGTCTTGGGGGTTTGATCCAGCACCGAAAATTTCACTAGCACTCCGCACAGCTCAATGTTCCTAGATTACAAATTTCAATTAAAAATTTGACTGTTCAACCACAATCACAACAACTCACTATATTCCCGAATAGTTTTCAGATCATTACAACATTAGATCTTTAAGGACTCAATATCCGACTTTGATTAAATTAAACGAATTTTTCAGCTTTGACGAATTTTCAGTTCTAATAATTATACATATTCTGGAACACTTTCTGAATTTACTCAACCAAACACAACCACACGACTTTACGCTCGTCGCGGATCAGTTTCAACCGCTCCGTCGCGAATTCAGAACAAAAGTGTCGTCTCCTAACACTGGGAAAATGTCCCCACTACGGAAGCCCTGATGACTCCATGTGGAGTTGATAATTTCCCCAGGGTAGGAGTGACAGAGACAGTGCCGAGCGAGAAGGACAGAGAAGACACCTTAGCAGAAAAAATGGAAATGTATCCATAATTTTTTTATACAATCAGCAATCTCCTCTCCTGTCCCCCGTCCATCGGCAGGCCTATTTCCCATAGGAAGCTTTGTTTAAACTACACAATATGCATTCTAAAAATTGAAAAAAAAATTACATTTCAATTTTTTACATAGCTAGAGTCCATGAGGAAGGTTTTCTATTTCTCAACCTCATGAGAAAAAATCATTTCTCACGCCATAAAATGAAATAAGAGTTCATTGGCAATTCCAAAGTTCATCTATGCTAGAGTCCTCATTTGAATTGTCTTTGTCATTAATTTCAAATAACTCCCAAAATAAAATTAAATATTCAATTTCTCAATCTGAATATTACCCCATCACATACTGAGTGCTAATTGCAATAAAAACTTCCAGCAATGTGAATTGGTAGATTTTTGATGGCTGATATATTTCAGTTGATGACAAAGATATTTTTCAACAGTGGTTACCAGGTTTGTGAACAAAAATGTCAAATACTGAAACTCATTGATTTCTAAATTGTAAATATTAGCCTCGAATTGTATGCTGTCATATCAATGTGATAATGTTTTATAATCGATCACACAACTTTCTAATTCAAGTATTAATAAAGTTTAGTAAAAATTGTATGGAAATTTTACTATGTTAAGTGTGTTCAAAACTTTGAGTTTGAAACAAATTAGCATATGGGAGAAAATAACAATTATTCTCACCTGAGGCAAACATAATAGCTTCTCCTCACTTGAAATCATTCCATTGTGACCTCTTCCAGTGATGGCTCCTTTGATGAGTTCATGGATTTCAACAAATTGATCCCTGTTGAGCCAGAAACTTTCCCTGAAAATATTTTCAGGAATTTCCTGGATGAGCTTGAATTCACCATGTGTGTTCCTCTTTTTTTCTTTTTCTTGTCAACAAGTATAGTAAAGCTACATTTTCCTCATCAGATTCAGACTAAATCAATGAGCTTTGTTGAGGTAGCGTTGTCCCTGGCTGGGCAGCAACTGCATTGACAATGTGGTGACTGACCTAGCCCAGTGTGTGGCTTGGCTTGAAGTGTGATTTGGGTTGAGCTTGTGGCTACATCCATGGTGTAGATGTAGTATGCAGTGGGCCATATGAATCATCTGCTCCAGCCATTCACAGAGAACAATATTGCCATCTTGACAGGTCAGACTTTTGAGAAATCCCTACCCTTTTTCAAACTGTTTGTCATTCAGATGCTGTTATTTATTGCCCAGTAAAATGGTAGTTTTGACAGGAAAGTGGTGCGAAAAACTTTTTTCTCAACGGTTTTCTTTTGCAGACATTTCTTGAGGAGTTCAGTCTCTGATAAGCTTTTGAAAACTGGCCTGATGAATTCCATTATGGGTCCAGGAATACTATTTTTATGGTGATAAGTCTCACCCTTGACTGCAGCTTGTTGGAATTTGCACCAGCTGCCTTCACCTTTTGGGCAAAGCCCATTTTTTTTTTTTTTTTTTTTATAATTGGGTTGGGCTTTTTAACCCTTAGCCACCGCGACCGCAATTTGATCTTTTGTGGCGATCTTTTGTGGCAAAGCCCATGCTGAGGATCTTCATCAGTGGACTTCTTGTGATAAAATAAAGCCCATATGGCTTGTCTCATATCCTGAACTGTATTGTTTCTTCTGATAGCAAGACCATAATAGGTCTGCAGTTGGTCAATAACAGTAGGAACTAATGCTGGAATGGCCTACCCAATCAGGTGCAAGGGGCGTGGTCACCCTTCCCCTTGCCCTGTGGGGGGTGGGGCCTGCCCTCCACTCCCCTCACCCATGTCAGCCATTGAGGACCCCCCGCAAGGACCAATGAGAGAGCAGCTTCCCTTTCCCCCTACTCCCCTCATCCTGAATCCGCCATTTTGTGGTGGGTTAATAAAAGGGGGGACCTCCTGCAGAAGCCTTTGACCTCAAAATGACAGGTGCACTTTTTTGCTAAATACAAATCGACTCCTACTAAGAAAAAACCAAGTCTGCCAACCTAATTTCATATCGTATCAAATTTACCCATATCTTAATCATCTGGTTTTGGAATAAATAAGGCGACATATTCATCCAACTCCTCTTTCATCCATAATTTCATAGAATTGATTTTCTGCTCTAATTCTTCTTTTAGAGATTGGGACCTTGCGTTATTAGAATCTATTAATTTATTGATTTTCTCGATCTTATCAAGTAATTCATTTTTGCTCTGATTGATTGCAAATTGATGCTCTGAACTTAAATCTCTTTTAATTACAGCATGTTGCTCTTTGTTATCAGCTTCGATTTTTGAATCAAGGTCATTCTTTACCTTATCAATTGTAGATATGTGCTCCGTTTTCAAGCTGTTTAAATTATTTACCAGATCCCTTTTAACATTATCAATCTTGCTATTATGAAAGGATTTGTGTTCTACTAATTTATCTACCAAAGTTTTTTCAAGTTCCTCTAATTTTCTTGTAAGATTTGTGTTTGTTACATAACTATTTGATATCTCAGTTCTCAATTTTCCTAATTCAGCCTTAGATACAAACTGATTAATTTGCTCTAAAATATTAGATTTGATAGCATTCACCATCTCAATTAATCTCTCCTCAAATATATCTTTCTTTATAAGTTCTTTATCAATAGTTTCAAATACTCTTGTCTCAAATTCACCAAGTTTCTTATCCAAATTATCTCTGCTTATTACACTTGCTATATCAGAAGATAACTGTGCTAGTTGGGCATTTAAGTAATTCTTATCAATTTTGTTGAGCACGTTTTTATCACCTAGCTCTTTAACAGAATCTTTAATTTTATCAGAAATTACATGCAATCTTTCATTCAAATAACCCCTATCAACTTTATTTGCACTTATATTCTCAACCGCATTCGACAAAGTATTCAAATATGATTTTGTACTTGTTGTACTCTCATCCACTGATTTTGTAATACTATTCAATACATGTTTAGAAACCTTTTTCTCGATTTCTTGAGAAAGCAAATCTAATCTCCTTTCCAACCCAATTTTATCTGTATGAAGACTCTTTTGTAGTTCTACTGAGATATTATCTAAATACGATTTAACATCACTATTAATTTGTTGTTGATAAAGCGATTTAGGAATTTGCTCACTTAAAATTTCTAAATCAAAATTTCCAGGAATCTTTGAAGATATCTCTTCCAATTTTGAATCAAAGTATAGTTTGACAAATGTAGGTGACACTGCCACCTCACCATGCCCGAATCTGTGCACAGACATACTGCAACTGAAGTCAATTTTAAAAATTACACTCGAACTTGTGTTTAATAATAATTTTATTATTGCATATGCTGCTGTGTGGCTGTGATGTAAAGGGAGGAAGAAGAAGTTGGCAGGTGCACACTCAGCGTTGGCCTTGTTAATTTTTAACAGCAAGAAATCTTTGCGGGAGTGAGACGTTCACATCCGGACGTCGCTCATGCTAAATTACTCTCTCTCTTCCCCATCGTGTGTGTGTTGTTCCTCCCTCTTTCATTTCTTACACTTACTTCCAGCCAGATGGAAAAGACAGAGCCATAATTGATTACAATCAGTTATTATCCCATCATCAAAATTGTTTGAACAGCAATAGTGTATATGTGATTTTCCATTAACAATATCCAATGAATCATAGATTTCGGAATAAATAGGATAGTGATTATCACACGCTTTTGTTATGGGTGAATTAGATTCATCAGTAGAAAATTTAATATTCTTTGCAATAAGATCAAATTCATCTATAGTTATTCCCATAAGTAAACGAGATATTTTTTTAAATTTTTAATAGGCGTAGCACATCATATCAAACACAACCTCTCTCAAATGAGACAATCTTATACAAAGAGTTGGTATAGTTTTCATCACACAAGAAAAGCCCATGAAATGAATGAAGTTTTATAATGCACGCAGTTTCCACCTCACAAGTCTGCCCAGCACATAATTGTGTCAAACATCTTGTAAAGATGTTAAGCTCCAATTAGGTACAGAACATTGTGTTGCATGCGGCTCAAGGCATTAGCTTTTTTTACAAGTGCATCTCCAAAATCTTAACTAATTATAACAAGATCTAGCTTGAAATCCAATTATAATTTAGTTAAGATCAGACCTAGTAACTTGTGGGGATTGTCTACACATCTTTCAAAGTGATTTTAGCATCCCAGCTACAATTGAGAACCATTTTTCGTCTATTGAAATTCTCAATGTTGTCCTCATTCAACACATCAAGAAAATTTGGGGGGAGTACCACGTCAAAATATACATCTCCTTCACTGTCACGATCATACACTGTTATAAAAATTGAGGGTGGAGTGTGATAGACAGTATCAGGCCCATCACTCCAATTTAGACTATCATACCCATGTATTTCTGCACAAACCACGGGTAAATTCTCCTCTCTATAGTAGTATGGAATGGAGTCTAGAGGGAATGAATCCGCCATATAGTTGAACGCATCTATATCAAACGGCATCATTTTCTCAAATGGTTCCACTTTCATAATTTTGCAGCTTTTATACATCTTCCCCCACCACTGTTTTTGTATCAAATGCGCATGAGTAATTCACACATTCCTCTTCTATTTGAATTAATTTGTTTATGGGGAGTTTGTGTGGTCTGTAATAGGATAAATAATCATTAATATCATTCAAATTAACCGTGGATAAGAATATTATTTTCAACTGTTTTGCCAATTCAACGTTTTCAACCGTTGAATTTTTAATTGCTTCTTCACACAAATCAAACCATTCCAATACACCTTGTAATCGGTTTTCCAATTCTTGATCTGCACACAACCAACTTTGAGGATCCATTATCTCTGACTGGTTACTTGTACAAGGGAATTAATACCGAAAAATTAATTGGTTTCAATTTTCCCCCACCACTGTTCACACTGCATATTCTAACTCTGTGTGAATCTAGGCAATAGCCACAGTAAACACAGACTATTTTTTTTCCATTGTAATAAAACCCCTGGTGCGCAAAGTTTCTTTTACTCAATCTCCCATAATAAGTACAATCTCTCATTGATTTCATTCTATTGTTTTTGCACATATAATCCACTTCATGCTTTAAAATTGTAGCTTAGTTGGATGTCAACAGTTGCAAATAATGATAGGCGCTAACTAGCGCACATCTTCCATTTTGTATCTTCCTGTGTATAGCACATGAATCAACACACCAAGTTGGGCCGCTAAAATCCGGCTTGGCAAAATCTTCAGGCATAGCTCTTACATCATCGTGGTATTTTCTTAAAAAATCCGCTTTTTCTTTTCCCTTTGTGTAAATGTAATCATATTTCTTAAGATAGGCTAATCTACTATTAGACTATCCAAAAAATCTGTTTCTCCTGATTCCCAAGAAAGTTTATGATGATGACGTTCCAACCAACATGCTTCACAATACATTTTCTCACACAGAGTAGATTTTGGGTAAGGTGATTTAAAGTGTAGAAGTGCATAATTATTATTTTGGTTGACCAACGCAAATTCCTTCACAATAAATTTGTTATTATCCTCCTTAAACCAATGAAGATCCACCACTGCAAAATAATTCTTTTCTTCCTCCTCATCCTTATCCGCTGTATGTGTTTTTTCCCCTTCACTAACCTCAAAGCTCGCAAATGCGTCTTGAAACAACGAAGAACTCAACATGTTGTCCTCACCACTTCAAACACAAGAATGAATAAGTAATCTCTTACATTTTACCCTTTTATATTTTTCAATACACTCTATCGGTAAATTACTGAACTTCTCTAACTAGAGATGTTTAAGGCCTGTATTCAACAAGACTGTCGCTAATAAGAATGCAATAGGCGCTTGTACCATTGGGTACCTCATTACTGAATTCAAGGTCTAACCGGATATCTGTGGATGCTTTCAAGTTTTCAGATTGTGAAGAGCAATCTATTACTATTAACGGCGACTTCTTACAAAAATTATCAAAATCAATTTCATGCCCATATTTGGTGTTTAAACCTTTATTATAATAACTAGGGGCAAACATCTTGTACATTAATTGTTTATTACCTAATAAATTATCATATGGATAATATTGACTGTTAAGAAATAACTTTACATTATACAAGTCACATGAGTTGAATTCCAACATCAATTTATTAATTGTATTTTTTGTTTGAAATGTTAATATCACATACCTAGGTACATCCAAGTGTGAAGCTGTTTTAATAGCCCAACTATGAACTCCAGATTGAGTCATATTCGGAAATTCATGTATCTCCCACCTTCTAAATGCAAGTTTTAAAGCTCGATCAGAATCGAGCATTTTTAAAAATTTTATTCTAATATGATCATCTAGATGGACGTAGGGTACCCTCCATTGAAGTTTATCAATCAAAATTGATACGTTTGTTCCTGTTGCCAATTGAATACAATTAATATCTGTTGAGGATCTTAATAATACAAGTTCTTGTTTCAAATTTAAAATTATTAGTTGAAAATCTTTGTAAAATGGTAACAATAGTTTTAATGGTATACAAAATACAAACTTATCATCACTCAGTTTGTATCCAGATGCGGAGAAACCAGCCAAATCATAAGTATTCTTATCAAATACCGATTTTAAAAGTAGTGCTTTAATATTTGATGAAATTCCAACAAGCCTTGTCTTAGCCACCTGCTGGCCTGCAAGTTCATACCTTATCTCGTCAAAGAGATAAGCTAAACCACCGCTTACAAGTTTATAATCAGCCTTAACCACCTCAGATTCAGCACTAGCCCCAGCTTTCGTACATTTTATATGTCCTTCTATATAATTATAGAAATGATTTACACAGTAAGGTGTGAATATCCTGCTGATTAATTCCTAACCTCACTTCATCTGAAAGACCCAGTTTCTGACCAGAATATGTTGTATGTGTATGAAATTCATACTTAGTAATATCCAAGAAATATTTAATTTTGCTATCAATGTGTAGAATTTCACTAATGGCGGACATTTTTCCAAAGGATTTTGAAACCTAATTTTTGAAGAATTTTAGCGTTTTTTATTGTTAATGTGTTTTTAGGTGTTACCACTTCCAAGTTTGAACCCCTACTGAAGTTTTGTTTGTTCTCACTCACAGTATCACGAATGGTTGGACGTGCATTAAATATAATGAAACCCATCTTATTAACTTCTCCTTTTTTCTCGAATATGGAGTTTAACTGCTATACTATCTCCACGAAAATCAATTAATGACCCTTCTTGTTCTGTTATCTTTACATTAATAAATTGAATTCTATGTGTATTGAGAGGTACATATATTATGGGTGTAGGTGTCTCATTAATCATATATCCCGCGGCTACTTTTGGGAGGAATTCATAAATAGTATATTTTTCCTCACCATTAGCAAAACTACCACAAGCTAAATTGCATGGAACAATAATTGTTGAGATTTGGCCAATCAAGACTCAATATTTCAAGTAATGCCACATGTTTGGTTCAAGTATAATTTTATCAAACCCGAGTATCTTTCCAATTGTGTCTTCAAGGCTTAAATCAACTGGTTTATTAGAATAAATCCCAACTTTCATAGTGTTTGGGTCTGCATCAATAATGAGACTATCATCAATAATATTCAATTTCATCTACAACTTGACTGCCAGGCTGATTTTTGAGTGTTTGGCAAATCGGCCAAGTGGTTTTTGAGTGTGACATGCCCCCCCAGCCAAGTAGTTTTCTCCTCAATTCTAGTGTGCCAACACATCCAAATGACCGATAAAAGCGTTAATTATGTGTTATTATTTCATTTTGACTGTTTTTCAGCTGAGATTCCAGATGGAATCTCATGGCGCCACAGGACAGTTCAAAATTGAAGAATAGGATTTCCAGGTTTTTATGATTCCAACTGGAATCTCAGCTTATTTTTCAAAGTGAAATTATTGAATCAATAAAATGTCAGGGTGCAAAAAAAACTAAAACTATGATAAAAATACAATTTAATCACTTTGAAAAGCATATTTTCTGCATTACTTGCCTCTACATGTGTTTTTTTTTAGTAAGAATTAGCCAAAGTCAAGAATCAAAAAAGCAGTATATCAATAATTAGAAACTAACTAGAACTAAAAAAGCAGTATTTAAATAAATAATTAGAAACTAACTAGAACTAAAATAGGTCAATTGTCACGTTAGGCACTACATATTTAGTAGTGAGAATTATTAGCTAAGCCAAAAATATAAAAGCAGTAGAAGAAAACTAAAATTACAGTAGGTTAATCATCAACATAGCCCTACATGCCTATCACCCTACATTTACCTACTTTCACCCTGAATATTTCGTAGAAAGAATTAGGCTAAGTCAAAAATTACAAAACAGTAAAAAAAGTATGAACTAACAAAAACTACTATGGGTCAATCATCAACATAATAATCAAAATTTCACTTTATGTGTTTCAAAAAAGCAAGGATTGCAAAATCGAATATTGCACTGACTGCATTTACTTCTGGTTTGAGTTGTATGACCCTGTGCATATTTTCTGCCATACTTGGAACTACATGTTTTGTAACACCTGGTGCATCGACCTTTGGGGCATTTTTCCAAAACGTGCCATGTTTGCTGTATTGGAACATGAGGTTCATTTTTAGAAACATGTGTCAGGGAAAGGGCAAGTGACTGTCTAAAATTGGTGATTGAAATATTTTTGTTTGTTACTGATTTGAACAGTGTGAGTGCATTCACTACAGAAATGTTCATGATCATGTCGAATGCTACTTTTTGGTACCACTTGAGGGACCTCCTAAGTGGTGAATTATTGTATGATGCCAATTGATCAGAAAGATCAATGGCAGACTTAGCAGCATTGTAATTTATCACAACATTGGGCTTGGTTTTCATCCTATCACGCCTCATGGGGACTTCTGAGCATTGTGAATCATCACAGGTACTTAGCATTAGCAAATCCCTCCTATCCTTCCATTTCAATACCAGGATGTTTGTGGAACTCTTAAGTGCAACCACTTCACCCTTTTTCAATTTTTTTGAGACCAGATCCCTGGGGTTCAGTTTTTGGTTAGCACAAAGAGTTCCCACAAGGTGGGTTTGCTTGGAATTCAATCTGTGTGCCAGATTGACACTAGTGTACCAATTGTCGGTGTACATTGTCCTACCAAAATTGAGATAGGGTTCTGCTAATTCTAAAACTACTTTAGTAGAGACATTAATGTCTTCAGGAGTGTCAGACCGCTCCTTACCTGAATAGACTTTTATTCCTAAAGTATAACACTTTGGTATGCATAGTTTGAATAGTTTCACTCCATAACGGTGCCTCTTATTCTTTATGAATTGTTTGAAGATCAATCTACCTGTGTACGGTACAATTGACTCGTCCACTACTAATATTTTTTCAGGAATGACACACATATTGTACTTAAAAACTAGCAGATCAATAAGATTTTGAATTTTATGAATTCTGTCTTTTAGAACATTTTTTGTATTGTCAGCAAAGTGGATATTATCAAGTAGCAACTGGAATCGATTGCAAGCCATCACTTTAGGAATATTGTTTTCAAAAATGTAAGACTTATTCCAATAGTCTGAAATGGATTTAGATTTAGATTTAGATTTATTACTTTATTCAACTAGATAACAAATATGACGGCTCAAATTCTATATTATAATAACAAATACGACGGCTTAAATTCTAGATTATAATAAAAATATACAATATTGATTATTCGTCAAATTTACATTAGCTTATAAATTATTATGCCATGAGTAGATATAAAGCAAAACTATACTGATGATTTAATAGTTGTGAGTTATCTAGATGAAAAGGCGAAGTTTGGACATATGAATGTCCATTCTTGGAAAAGGAGATACAAAGAAATCCTTTTCATCAACACTTGACCTTGAAAGCTCCATGGATGGAAGCTTCATGAGCCCCATCCACAACAGAATACCAAAAAAACATTTTACTTCTTGAGGATCAGTTGGCACCCAAGCAGACAATCTTGAATGTTTTTTTAGTTTTTTGCACCTTTTTTCTGTTCAGCATATAAATTGGTTTGTTCCACAATCAAATTTATCACTTCATCATCAAGAAATAAATGAAAAAAGTCAATAGGGTTACCTTCAGATAATGTATCATAGGTCAGGATTTATACCCACATCAATATTGTCCACATTATAAGGAAAATCATTACGTTCACCATCATCCAGATCCCATGTTATTGCAGCAGTGTTATCACCATGATTTCTTGCACGAATTTGAACTGTGGGCACATCATTGTCATCATCATCAACATCACTTTCAAGATTTGTAGCAATATTTTGAACTGTGGGTAGGCCTACATCATTGTCATCATCACTTCCACTTTCAAGATTTGTAGGATGATTTAGAATGTCATTGTCTTCAGAACTATCACTTGAGATTGGAAAATTGTAGTCTGGGTCAATATCAGAGTAAAATTGTAGTCTGGGTCAATATCAGAGTCATCCATGTCAATGTCTGAAAGGTCTGACAAGTCAGAGTCCATCAAAGTTTCTAGGAGCTCTGATTCATCCATTGCTAACCTGAATGTACCAGAAAACAGTTTCAAGGGAACAATTTTCAATACTTTTTCACTTCATCACTCACTTATATCACTGGATCACTCAAATCAATTCAATTTCAAGCATAACCTCTTTTCACTATCCACACTATTTTTCAATTTTACAGCTGTTGTTTTGTGATTTTCAAGACAGCTGAGTTCATTGTGCACAAATTTGATGCAGTGTTGCCAACAGCAAAGCTATTTTTCATGGCAGATTGAAATATCAATAAAATAGTTGTTAGGAAAAATTAAATTAATACTATTATGAGAAATCATGAATAAAATCGATATCTTTTCTAAAATTTGACTTACAGCAATGCTAAAGAGAGGAAAAGAAAGAGGAGATCTTCTATTACCAGATGTGATGTATAAAAGTACTCCAAAGTGATTCCAATCCGATACACACTTGTTTGAAATGAGTACTACATGAGAATCCAATTGGAAACTCATGGCCTGGGAGGCAAGCCATAGTGTGTATCCAAGTGGATTCTCAAAAGCAAATTAGCCATTCACTGTGAGATTCCGCATGGAATCTCATGGCAGTCAAGTTGTTAATGCGGATATTATATCAATAATTTCATAACTGCCTGTGTCAAGATAAACAATTTCTTCACCATATTTAAAACTTGAATTTTTTCCAGAACATATATTGGGGATGCTATTACAAGTCCATAAATTCACTAAACCAATTTCATATTCCCGATTTCTATCTAATTCTAAAGCCCTGTTTAAATTGTCATATAGATTACCCGTTTTCAAGCTTAATGTAATAACAGCCATGCTCTTCTTATCAGTGTTTATCCTTTAAAGATTACACTTAAACTGAACTAATTACTGCATAGTTGTTGAGTTTTCCTCAAAAGAAAATTCGATTTTTCATTAGCATATGTTAAATTAACACAATTTCCCACTGTTAAGTAATAATCATGAAAATTACAAATTAATTCTCTATCATCTACCATATACTTGTACCAGTGGGCTAAACCAATACTAAATGAACTTGTGTTATTTAGTGATTTACCAATACAAGATTTTATTTGCATCAGAGTATTTTTCCTTGAAATAGTTTGATTTAGCAACGTATTGAAAATCCATACTGGGTTTCCTAGCTTTGTATCATTTTGTTTTTCTTGTTTATCAAACCCATGCGGATCATATGATTTATCTCTATTTAAAAGCAACTGAGTGTTTATAGAAGACAGTATAAAAACAGTAAACAAAATCATCCTCCAGATGTAAATAGAATCCATCCTCAGTCACCAAGCCCCAGACGCATACTGATAAAAAAGACAAGGGGAGAAATGAGCACGCGCCATTGAGGCGGTCTGAGCTTCCTTCCAACACATGTGGGAGTGTATAAAATCATGGCGGCTCATTTCGCCCCTTCATCTATGCTATCAGTTTGATCATGACTACAAGTGATAGGATCTTCAGTGATAAGCTACAACTACGCTACAGTATTACACAAAGGTTAGTGAGCAAATCATTTTTAAAAATCATATGTGCATTTATTTTACACTACACACGACAATATCTACACTAATACTACGATATGGGGAAAAATATCTTCTACTTACTAACAAGCTTCATGTCTGCCACCCACAGGCTCTTATGGCGCACAGTAAGAGCCAGCAGGTGACAGTGTTCATTAAATTCCTCCACATTCCCCCTGTTGATTTTCTTTAAATATTTGGTTGCTAAATAAGCATCTATGTTATTTCCCCTGTATACAATGTTCAGAACAGGTTTTTCCCCATAAATTGTTTTTTTAATATATGCGTATAGAATTGGGTATTTCACCCCCTCTTCTAAATCCAGTAGGGACAAGTACAATTTTTCATACACTTCGTCCTCATTAAAACGATTCTTGATGTATTCGGCTCCCACATCCTCTCCTATGGCGAAAGCCTCAGCTGCTTCAGCTGCGCATACCTCCAGCTCAGCTGCTTCGGCTGCGGCTGCCACCCGCAATGCCTCCTCCAAGCTTGCTATTTCCTCCAGCAGGGGGAAGGCTGATGAATCCTCATTCCATGGTGATTGATCCTCCTTTGCCCATATTTGCTGTAAATAAAATAAAAAAATGTTTAGCAATGCAACTTAAATAGGTTTATACACAATAAATCACAAATAAATTATATTGTCACAGGAAAAAACACATAAATCCAATCAACTTTGTGCATTGTAATCAAAAACATTTATACAGACTTGAAATTAATATTTTCCAATGTACTCAAATTTGATAACATGCATTAGTTTTCTTGAGAATTTATACATTGTATATGTAAATTAAAAAGAGATAATATTTTCCAATACTCTTTTCTAAATAATTTTTGAATGAAAACAGCTACTCAACATTATAATTTTCCAGTGAAAACATAATAGTTCGATCATTTTCTAATGGAAATCAACTTTACTTGAGATTATTCCAAATCTGTGAGCATTCATAATAATTTACTAGTGTATGAAATACAGTGAATATCGTTTATAGTGACCTTCAAGAGACCATCAGTTTTGGGTCACTATAACCGATAGTCACTATATCCGATACTAGGCTCAGGAAGTACTAAAGTATACATTAGTGAAAAAACAGCATAAATAATGACACTTACGTTTTTGTTGCAGCATTTTATTCCAGGTAAACACACTTTCCAAACTGAAACGTCCTTTATATTATTATAATGTACTGTAAATTTTTAATAATTTTTATGAAAATTGAAAGAAAATCACAAACGAAGTCACATTCAAATGAAAGTCCCGGTTAATACAGTATACAAATATGGCCAGTTCAAAAACTTCAGTAGGCTACTTCATAAATTTCATTTTAGTTTGAAAATAATTCAATGTTTCATAAAAAAAAACTTGAACTCAAAATAAGAAAAAATTGAACTCAAAAAAATGTTAAAATTAGGTCTTTTTCAAAAAGTCTGTAATTTTCATTTGTTTTTTGCACTTTGAATTGTAGTACGATGTTTGAAACTGTTTCTCTAGAACAAATAGAACATTTTTTGTTGCTTCATCTGCTGTATTTGTGACACTAAGAAATTGGCAAATTGTCTTGATCGCTTTACAAGCTTCAGTCAGTGTTGGTGGATTGATTTCCTCATCATTATCATTGTCTTTCTCAGTGTTTGTAACGTCGTCTTCTTCTCTCAAAGTCGAAGTCAGCAATTCCTCATCACTTACAGCTGCCATCGTTTCCAAATCCTTGTCTACTTCTTCATACTCTTCAAAGAAATCCTGAGACACTGGTTGAGCCAAACTTCTCCCCCATTCTTGTAACGACTCTTCTGTGCATGCAGATTCAATAATGTTATCAGACTGCATTAAAAATCCTGCATGTCTGAAACAGTTTTTCACTGTAATGGATGTGACTTCATTCCAAGCTCTTTCTAACATTGTAATTGCGTCGAGTACAGAGACTTTTGTTTCACATCCTTCATCCAAATCTTGAATGATTTGTAGAATGAGACGTTTCCTATAGTTGACTTTCAGAGACCTTATAACACCTTGATCCAAGGGTTGCAAAACAGATGTTGTATTAGGCGGGAGGAACACCAACTTTATAGATGTAAGATTTTCAACATGTGGATGTGCTGGACAGTTATCTACCATCAACAATATTTTATAATTTTTCAATTTCAGTTCATTGTCCCATTTTCGTAGCCAGGAAGCAAACAATTCACTTGTCATCCACACTCTTTTGTTACTTTCATATGTTACTGGCAATAAATTAACATTTTTGAAACAACAAGGTTTAGCACTTTTCCCTATAACCATCAGCTTGCGCTTATCACTCCCATCCATATTCACGGCAACTAAAACAGTTAGTCTGTCTTTTGACAATTTCCCCCCCCCCATGCACTTTTCACCTTTGAAACGTAATGTTTTTTCAGGAGTCAGTTTGAAGAAAATTCCAGTTTCATCAGCATTGTAAATTTTTTCATCTGGATAAATATCACGTAATTTTGGCCACACATTGTTTAACCAGTCTTCAGGAATACCAGTTGGAACTGCTGCTGCCTCACCACTTATTCTACCACTTGTGATTGCATGGCGCTGGCGAAATCGTTGTATCCATGCAGATGTAATATCGCGAGGTCTACCCAACTTCTCAGCCAAATCATTTGCTTTACTCTGCAAAATTGGACCGCTTATAGGAATATTATTCGCTCTTTGTATCTTGAACCATTTCAGCAACGCTTGATCTACGTCATTGTTTTGACTAGGACGAAGTTTTTTTGATTTCATAGAACCTGTCTCAAAGCTCTGCTTAATTTTATCGCGATTTTTCCATATTACCGAGATTGTTGAATGTCCAACCCCTAATTCCTTCGCTATGTCCCTATTTGCTTCACCATTCTCAATTCGCCAAATGATGAACGATTTTTCTTCAATAGTGAAAGTCTTACGGGAAGAAGCCATATTATCAACACTGTATACAATTTAAAATAAGAGTTCTGTTTGTAAAATTTAATGAAACATGCACTACACACACTAATATAACACACACTTTACAGTAGCAATCCAATCACACATCAAACCGAAATACTGTAGGATGCAACCAAACCGAACGAAAGGCTGAATTGAACTGAATGTCTGAATAGGCCTATAATGTTCAGAGGAATGCACATTTCACGATTTTGTAATAAAAGACTGACCAATAATACGGCTCAACTAGAATAAATACAGACATGATGATTCCTGTCTGGAGAACATCCTGTTTACTTAACGTTTTGTCATTATATACGATATTATTTTCCTCATTTTGATAGAAATCTGGTCATAATAGCCGATATGTGATTATAATTGATGTCACTATAAGCGATATAATAAAGCATTGTACGCATAGCAAACCAAACAAGGGGCAGCTTTCCGGTCACTATATCCGATAGGTCATTATAGCCGATGTCATAATAAACGATTTCCACTGTAGTCTTGAAAACTGTATAATCAATTTTACTAACATATGAAATTGAACAAAACTAACCTGAGTTTTTTCTTGTAGAGGCTGTAGTGCTTTCTGCCTTAACGCTACTCTGGTAGGTTCCTTCACAGTAGATGGGGTGGCAAAGTTCTCCTTTCCATCCTCCTCAAACACCAACCGTCGCTTCCTCCCCGGTTCCACCACCCCGGTAGACAGACGCTTCATCCTATCCCTCAGAAGTTTCAGCCAGTCACCCACTGTTGTAGCAATGCAAGATGGGGCAGCAGAGACACTTGATGAGGTTGAAGGTGTTGCTGTGTTGAACTCCATTGTTGTAGCAGGAGCAGTCAATGAGGGTGTTGCCGTGTTGAAGTTCATTAGGATAATGAGTCTCTGATGAGTGTGTGATGTTCTCTTCTAAACTTGTCCCCACTCCTTTAAAATAATGTTCTAATTGTTCAAGTCTAACTTTATAAACTCCCCATATGTCTTGTCAACATCACCCAACTTGGTCTTTGAAGCATTCATTGAATCATCATGTGCTGGTGAATTATCTGGTAAATTATCAGATGATGGTTCCACAGTATTTTCCACAACTTTAGGTACGGTACACCAACATTTCTTCTTTTCTTGAAAACAGTTTGTGGTTTTTTAGGTCTTCTTCTATCACTCATTTTCAAAATTGGAAATAACCTCACTTTTCAAAACAAAACATGATTCGATACTGAGTCAACCACAACACAAACAGTAAACATCTAATATTTCAGTCAACTAAAAAATATTGACTTGAATATCGAATATTCACAATCGATTACACCTTCACAAACATCTGTGCAGATCTGTTGGCGGTTTGTTCAAAAATAAGCTAGCAGAAATGAATGCAAACGGCGCTTCTTGGACACCAT
This sequence comes from Laodelphax striatellus, assembly GCA_017141395.1. Classification (NCBI taxonomy): domain Eukaryota; kingdom Metazoa; phylum Arthropoda; class Insecta; order Hemiptera; family Delphacidae; genus Laodelphax; species Laodelphax striatellus. The sequence continues at coordinate 25,035,012 of CM029532.1, read as the reverse complement.
GCTACACTATTCAAGAAAAATATGATGCATGCTCATATACAAAATTAATTTTCATGATCGTAATTTGTAGCCAATGATGAAGTATTATATACCAAACTGCTCAGAATGAATTGCAGAAAAAAAATATAACAAAAACCAGAAATGCTAAATTTATCATTTTTTCAACTTTCCGGGTCACCCTCATACTAAGAACTGAACCAAAAACTTAGGCTAGGCTTACGTTGCAGTCTTTGCTTATTCTTCTTCCAATTTGAAGGACTACGGCTTCTTTTTCGACATGTCAAATTTGGCTAATTTTTCGACTCCTGTACTTCTATTATTTAAATACCAGGTATTATGCTACATGCCCAAATCAAAAAACGTTTTTGGAACCCAAATTTGTAACATCAAATTTTTAACGTCCCTCAGATGATCATGGGGGGGCGAAGCCCCCAGGGGGGTGCAGGGGGCGAAGCCCCCTGCCGAGCACGAAGTGCGAGTACTTTGATTAAACTTAAAAATTAATTGATAATACAACAAAATACAAAGCTTCAGAAGCACTCATCTATCTTGTAGCTGTTGTGAAACAAAACAAACATAACCTCAAAAGCTGGTTCAAACAGAGCAGCTGATTGGATGAAAACAGTCAGTGTCACAAGTGACAAGAGGATTATGTCAGTTTTGTAACCAACCTATGACTTTGTCCATTATTTTCAATGGGATTTAGTGAGATTAGAAACTAGCCCTTATGATCTTCGGATTCCCCATTAAAAATACCATAATATGACGTAGATAACTCAATTTTGAAAAAAATGGATTATGTAACTTTTGATTCTAACTCCCTTGCAATATACAATATAATACAATATAATACGGTGAAAAAAAAGTTGAGCTACTAAATACTACTTTACAAACAAAATATTTACATGTTTTCACAAGTTACTAGTTTGACATCTGTCACCCATGGACTCACATGTCTAACTGTGAGTGCCAATAGGTGACAGTGTAGGTTGAAAGCAGCGATATTATCTTGATGTATTTTTTTCAAATATTTGGCAGGGAGGTAGGCATCAATCCCCCTCCCCTTATAAATGATTTTCAACACAACTTTCTCACCGTACTTTGTGGGTTTTATACCCATACAATATTGGGTAATTCTCCCCCTCTTCCAAGTTGATCAGTGATACATAAGTTTTTTGTGAACACTCATTGTTGTTAGCATTGAACTGTTTCATAATAAACTCAGCTCCCTTCTCCTCCCCATGTTCGAATGCTGCAGCAGCCTCAGCTACCTCAGCCTCTTCCAACTCAGCCACTTCTTGTTGGAGTGGAACTAAAGATGAGTCACCACCCCATGAAGCGGCGGCCTCCTCTGTCTGCAGCTCCTCTCACCGATCCTTCAACCATGAGATGAAGATCAATGTCATGGATTACTCCAAGCTCTACTTTTGTGTAGTAGAGCATTCAATTCCATGAAAAGTGTGCAAGTGAGAAGAAGTGTGTGGCATCCAATCCATATTTGTCAAATAATGATGATCTAAAATCTTCAAAAATGTCTGCCAGAAGCAAAACATCTGTGAGAAGATATAAATTGTGATAATCTCCAAGAGAGGTGATATTACATGCTTTCCATACTTTCTGCCCATGCACATAATCAGCAGGATTCAATGGAGTATCATTTAAATTGTTGTGGAATGATTCTATTGGTGGAAGACAATTTTCAGTGAGCTTTTCAGCAGAATCAATATAGGTGTATGGGTATACACCCTTCTTGATCAAAAGCTGGCATTGTTCTGATGTTTTAAATACAGCGTGCATTCTTCTAAATTTTTGTTTCCAATTCAGTGTTATCAGATAAATTTTGCACAAGACTATCCAAAGATGAATTCATGAATTTTAAACTGTCTAAAATCTAATTTTCCCTATACTAATTGTCAAAAACTTTTCGGATGAATTAGCAATACACTGAATTTTTCTTTTACATTTCCCCAAAGCTTGTACTATGAAATGTGAATCATACCCTGTGAGATTATGCATTAGGCATGGAATAAAATTGGGCAATTTCGCATTCAAATTACATGCTTTATGGGTAGCACAAATGAATTCACCCATTTTGTGTGAGTGGTGCCTACATTTCACCTCCCCAATCACAAAATCCTTCCCACATAAACCACATTGTTTTGCTTCATCAAACTCTTTTTGTTGATACTCATTTAATGCAATCATTGGTATTTCATCTTTCATGTCACTAAGAAGTATTTCACCTACATCTGTTACTTCCTCTAAGAATTTTTCAATAATTTTTTCCCTTACATCTTGCGCCCGATAAAGAATGGGACCATGACAAATTTCGCCTTCAATATTTACTACCATGAAACAGTAACCACATGGAACATGTTGTCTCGACTTTTTTGTAAAGCTGCTAGAGATAGTTTTGGAAGCATCTGCTTCTTCTCCACTCTCAAGCGGTAAAACAAAACTTTCAAAATCTCTAAATTGTATATTTTGTTTTCAGTGTGTATGTGTAATTAGTAAATTTCAGTACATCACCTTCTTTTGGAAGCACTGTTCTTGGGGCTGTGAACTTTGAACAAAGCTCTTGATGGCTTTTCAAGTTTTCCATGACCACCCTCTCTCAACAATATTACAAACAGTCTTCTGTACTCTCTAACAATCATAAATTGATGGCCCTCTTCTAGAGCCCTCATATATTCATAGCCATCCTCAGCAAGACCAACTGCCTTTGCTGCCTCTTGGAATGTATTGCAATCAGGTCCTCCAAGTTCTAACAGGTTTGAATAGCCAAAGCATGGGAATCTTATCAGCAGTACTCTCAAATAATATAGCTCAGTGAAAGTAGGTGATACCCAGTATAACCTAGGCACACGAGGCATTTGCCTCTTGGTGAGGAAGTTTTTCCCATTTGGATGCTCCCATACTGGGGACTTCTTCCTTTGAGGCCTTGAACTGTGTGATTCATACTGTTTATAAAACTCTTCATATGTCAAATTTCTCATCTCAGGCAAGTTGGGTCTTGTGAAATATATTTCTAATAGGGAATTGGAGTTATTCAGTGCACTTTCCTCTTCACCAGTTTTAAATATCACAAATCTCTTTCCTTCTAGATGCACTGGCAAAGAAATAACAGCTGGATCTCTGTGTGTCAAATCATAAGACAACACCCTCCATGCAGCATCACTTGAACCAATATATTGTTGTGTCACATACTCTTCTACCTCATTCACCAAACTATCCTTCTCAATCTGTTCTGGAACAGCCTGAACTGCAACAGACCGAAGTGATGGGCCTTTTGTTATATACTTGAATAGATATTTCACAACACTTCTTGTTGATGCCAACTCCAAGTTTATGTGACACCTGTATTTAAGCAGCAGGAATGCATTATAGGGAACTGCCCACCTGTCATCAATCATCACTGGCCTTCCTCTATACATAATTTCTCCTTTATTACTCATGCTCCTCTTATAGTTAACAAAACCTCTGGCATCAATGAATGTGTTCTCCACATTGGGTTTTGGGAAGTGCTTTAAGCATTGTTGTTTTTTCTCATCCCAACATGGTAAATCAGTCCGGTGCCCAGCACCACAAGGCCCATGTATCATGTGCTTCATTACCAAATTTCTTAACTCACCATCTGCTTCATCTGCCTTTGGAATGTCTGCCCTTATCACTTTATCAATGTCAATTCCCTGAGATGGGCCTCCTCCTTCTACCCTAAAGCATATGTGACAGTGTGGCAAGCCCCTCATCTGGAATTCAATTGTATAAATTATATACAAAGACTTACCAAATATCACACGGATGTCCTTGAGCAGCTCCCTCAACTTCAAATGAAATACCCTATCCACTACATCAGGCTGGTCCCTACCTCTGTCATGCTTGGACTGCTTTATTTCATCCCACCCACCTAATGCTGTGAAGGTTAAAAAATAGGTTGGACCTCCCAAATGAGCTACAATCCCCATGGCATCCATGTAACACTTTCTCATATATCTAGGACTCCCTGTAAAAGACTGTGGTAAGTAAATCCTACCAGGCAGAGTACCCCCCTCACCCTGAATTGTTTCATCCTCACTAATATTCTGTCTGACATTCTCCCTGTCCCTAATGCTTGCTGAAAGTTCATCTGCTGGAGCTGCTCTAAGACCCCCACCATTTCCTGAAAACTGATTGCTTGTGATGTAAAAGAGCCTCTGCTCCTCTATCCTAGCATACATATCAACAAGCCAGGTTTCTGATAGCTTACCAAGCTTACCAAACCTATCATCAGATAATAATAGGTTTCTAGTGTATTTTAATAAAGTGAAACACTTGCCATCTGTGGTCTTCAGTTGTGTAGACCATCCTGGAGTGCCCTCTGGATACAATAAAGGATAAGTCATTGGCTCCAGGAAAGGGCTATTGGCATAAAGCTGATATGGCCTTTTATCTCCCTGCTTCCAAACTGTGACCTGCATAGCATTGTAATGAGCATCTTTGTCAGTATTTATACAGGGTGAGTCAGATTGAACTTTCCGATTTCAATAAGGTGTGTATTAAAAACAAAGTGACATGCAGTAAAAATTATTTTATTGTTTGAAAGTACATAACATGCAGTTTTAATTTAGTTGGTTTTAAAAATGATATCCTGTAAATGTCTACCTCCATTGTCCACACACTGCTGAAGCCTTTCCCGGAAGTTGTCAATTACTCGTCGAGTGATATTCAGCGGAATAGCATTGATTTCTTCCGTGATTGCAGCCTTCAGTTCATCGATGGTTTGGGGACAATGCGTGTAGACCTTTTCCTTCAGGTAACCCCAGAGAAAAAAATCACAGGGGGTTAAATCAGGTGATCTCGGCGGCCACCCAACGTCACCTCGCAAAGAAATGAGATGACCTGGAAACATTTGTTGCAGGATTTCCATTGAATGCCTGGATGTATGGGCTGTAGCACCATCTTGTTGGAACCAGATGTTATCGTTGTCATGATTCTGCGTTAATTCCTCCAATTTCGGTTTCAGAAAAGTTTCAAGCATGTCACAATACCGAGCAGAGGTAACTGTGACGACTTGACCATCCTCTTCAAAAAAATAGGGACCCCAGACACTAAACTCTCCAATAGCGCACCACACTGTCACTCGAGGGCTGTGGAAGTGGTCGTTTGTGTAGGTTTTGTGGGTTATTTTCAGCCCAGTATCGAAAATTCTGTTTGTTAACAGTTCCGGCGAGGTGAAAATGTGCCTCATCACTGAAGATCAAAACAGCAGTGCGGGGAATCTGCTGAATGTCGCAGCATAAATTTGTTTGTGTGTCTAAGTCTCTAACTGTTAATTCTTGCACTACCTGAATCTTGTATGGGTGAAATTTAAGGTCTCTATGCAGTATTCTGCGGACACTACTGAAAGATAATCCTAGTGAAGCGGCATGTTTCCTAACAGAACGCCAAGGTGATTGTTGAACTGAAGCCCGCACTCTATCCATGTTTTCCACTGACGTTGACGTCCTAATTCGGCCTTGTGGTCTTGTTTTTAATGCTGATGATGTTGCTCTAAAATTTGATACCCAATTTCTTATTGTTGGTCCAGTGGGAATGGGATCATGTCGACCAATAGCAAAATGTAAACGGAACGAACGCTGTGTTGTGATCACGAAGCCGCCATTTTTAATAAACTCTTCAACTACAAACGCACGATGTTGTCCTGACCAAGCCATTGCTCACACTAAAACTGCATGTCATGGCGCGTCTAATGACGCCATCCCCACCCTTTTGCTCCTCCCCTTCTTTGTGCAACGCCCTTCCAAAACCAGAAAGTTCAATATGACTCACCTTGTATAAGCAGTCACCTCACCTGTTGTTGGTTGATCCCCTAGGACAGGGCCATGTGTTGACCTAGAGGTTTTCATAAAAACCAATTTTGCTTCTGTAGCTGTCTCATTACTCAGCTTCTTAAATTCATCTAAAAACGGATTTTTACAGGATTGGAGGTGAGCACAAATCCTTCTAAGCAAAGTTTTATCTAATACATCAGGAGCATGCAGATCATCATCATCAACATTATCAAATAAAATATTGGAGGTAACTATGTTGTTCTTTTCAAAAGGTTGAACATGGTGATACACCCTACCTTTAATTTTTAAAAACTGTGGACCTGATTTCATACCATGGATATGTATAGTTTTTGAAGCAACTGAAAAAGCATCATTATATTTAACAGGGTGTTTAAGAAAGTTTTTATCTTTATACAATTCATTTGTTAAGGGGGGCAATGTTACAAGTGTTTTACCATTAGAACAGCACCATTGGGGGAGTGAATTTTTATTAGTACCTAATTCTTCTTCAAACAACCTAGCCTTACAGTGGGTACATCTAGAACATGTGTCAGAGAGTAAAGATTTATTTTTTAAGTAATATGGTTTGATCAACTTGAGCTTTTCCCCTGAGTTCTCAGCAACAAGTCCATCATTTCTAAGCTCTCTAGGTAAATGAGTGGTTGGATTATTTTTCTTATAATTTTTGTCATGCTCCCTATTGTATTCTGGGTGGTTATCTCTATAAGTTTGACTTGTACTCCTACTTGCACCTGGATTGTTCTGACTATAAGTTTCTACTGCTTTTCTATTAACATCTGGATTATTTTGACTATACATTTTTACAGATTTTCTATGAATATCTAGATCATTTTGACTATAAATTTTTACAGATTTTCTGTGAACATCTGGATTATTTTTATTATAGGTATCAACAGCTTTCCTATGTTGTTCATCATAAGTCAAATCTGATGTATTAGGTCTTCCTTGTTTTGGTTTTTGGGGCCTACCACCTTTTTCTGGCTCATCATTAGTTAAGTCTGATGTTTTAGGTCTTCCTCTTTTGTTTTTAGGCTCATCATTAGTTAAGTCTGTTGTTTTAGGTCTTCCTCTTTTGTTTTTTGGGGGCTACTACCTTTTCCTGGATTGATTGTTTTATTAAGTTTATTTATTGTAGAGATATCCTTTAAAACAACTAAAGTTTTAGCAGAAAGTTTAGGGTCTTTTTTTATAATATGAATAGCAATAGAAAGGTTGGGGGTTTGAATATCTGATTTTCCTGCATTCAATAAATTGTTTTTTGATGTTCTACAAATATCTACTAACCTAACAGAGGGTAATTCTAATAGCTTTTGATCAGCCTGTAGAAATTAGGGACATGTAGTTTAATTTTTTTATTTAAATGAATTGGCTCTTCTTCAAAAGACGGTTCCATAATCAAATCTACTTCCACCACCTCAGGAACACTAGGAACTAATATTTCTCCTGAAATTACACTACAAGATATTCTGATAATGTTGTACACAGTCAGAGTATATGGAAGATCCTTTGAAAAAGTAGCACTTGTGAGCAGCAACTTAGCCAGGTCCATGAGAGTATCACACTTGAACACATGACCTTCTCCTTCTTCAGACCACTTGTTGAATTCATCAACAGATTGTGAATTGAACATTTAGAAATGATCAATATCACACCATATTGACAAAGCAGAACCCTGACCAAGAAAAATATACCCACTGTGCCTGTCATGCAAAAATATTTTTTCAAGATTGGTTTTCAGGCCATTGACATGCTTAGAGTACAGTCCATCTATAACATTCTCATGCTCTATTTTGAATTTCCTGTTCATGAATTCGAAAGTATCTTTGATTTCATCTACCCTCAAGAAAGCATGTGTATGGGATGGTCCTAGTTCTTGCTTTGATTGTCTATAGTAGAAGTCACCTGATATAATGACATTATCAATAGATTCCTGTGTGAAAGTATTTCTTGAAACACTGCTAATGTAGACTATGTTCATAGTTGAAATGCATACACATTGTTTATTATTTGAAAAAACTGAAAATAAATTCCTATTATTCTGACTAATAGTTCCTGATGCTACAACACAAATGGATTGCTGACCCTGGTTAGAATGGGAAAATGTGATACCATCTCCACCAGCCCTGTCATTAGGCACCATCAGTCCAACTTCTTGAAAACATATCCTTTGAGCTGTTACTGCCCCTACCTCATGAATACCACCATGATCTCTTCCAATTGAAATTGTTGGTCTGAGACCATCACACTGGCATCCTTGAGCTCTATCAACAGAGTCAATGCAATTCAGCTCAACCAACTCCACCCTCTCAACAGGCAATGAATTGTACTGAGTTACATCATTCATTCCATAGTCACAGTGACACCTCCTCCCTACTTCTACATCATGTGAGGTGGTCTGCACCCTGTCAGCTCTCTTCCTCCTCTCATTTCCCCATCCAATCAAATTACTTCTGTGCTGCTGAAATTTCCTGGGCCTCCTCCTCCTCCTCCTCCTCCTCCTGCTCCGCCTCCTCCGCCTCGTCCTCCTCCTCCTCCTCTTGGAGGATAAGATGGAAGTTCCAGCAGTGCAAAAGGAAATTGAAGAGTTGGAGAAAGGAGATTTGGCATCAGGCTGACAGGCAGCAGATTCTTCACATGGTGTGGAGTTGGCTAGGGGGAAGAACCTGTTTGCCATGGGGAAAGAATCAAGCAAGCAGCAGCAATCATAATCTGTGGAAAGTGTGTATTTGGCTTCAGCTGAGTTGCACTGAACCAGTTTCATAGAGCTAGGGAAGACAGCTATCTTGTTCCTACTGTTTCCAGGAACTCTGTGAGGTTTGGGTTTGGAAGGATTGGATTTTGAGGGTGGCAAAAGTTGAGGTGGTTTTGTGACTTTCAAGTTCAACTTTTTGCCCTGGATGGGATATACTGTGGATGTGATGGGTTTGAGTTTCCTGATAGCAGGAGGAACAAGAAGAGCATCCCTGTATGAGGGTCCCTGTGGAGCAACACAATCAATTGGAGACCCACATGATGATGCCCTTGATTGGGGGTTTTCACAGTCCTCTCCTCTGTTCTACTCCTCTGTTCAACCATCTTGCCGTAGATATTGTAGAATCGCTTGTTGTCCATGGCAAGCATGGTTTGAAAAATCAACCTGCAGAATTCAACTTTGTCGAGTGTGATGTCATCTGGGAACTCAGATAATAACATTAACTCCTGCTCAGTGTAGTTCTGGGTCTTCGTCCTGAGTACAATTTTTTCCCCCATAGTAGAGGGGTCTCAAATATTTACATCGTCAGCATTTGTGTCAACGGAAGTGCCGTCTTGTCCTCTATTTACAATCTCTTGGTTAATAACAATTATATCACACTCATTGGCATTATTTACATCACTATTACTATTATTTACAACAGGTCCTAAGCTAAAATTCCTATCACTAAAGTTTTTGGTTTTGTCTTGGTCATCCATAAGGTTAGGGCTTTCCCCAGACCAGCCAGTGACTCCGATCACACACCTACGTTGGGGCGGGGGTAACCACTATCCGACACTCCCTGTGCTGGTAGCTATACAACACCACTTGGGCAAGACCATCCAAATTGTTGATGTACCATACCAATGCTGTATAGGTTAAGGCTGGCCCTGTTGAGCGCGGCGTGTTGTTGCCGGGGGCTAAAGGACTAGTGCGCTACTATGGTTCATTCATCACATCCCTATTACGGGCAGAGTCCCCATGTCCGCTGCTATTCCCCCTCAAGACATAGGCTAGGTTGCTTCTCGCCAAGGATAAAGGGTTAATCCTGAAGAGCCTTGTCCTTCCTTTAATTCAGGCTAACATGCTTTTGATGTCAGTTACTCTGAAGGGAAAAGAAAACCCCCTATAAGCATGTCTGTTCTTTATTTTCGGATTGTGATACAAGAGGTTGGAGTGATGGCAATGAATCAAATACCATCCAAGATAGTGGAGGAGATGGCAGTGAGTTAGGTGATGGTGGAACATGAAATGAATTGATGACACTCACCACATGGTTCAGTATACTACCCAATAGACACCAAATTCCCATAGTAGGCAAGTGGAGCCCATCCCTGGACAGCAGATGGCGTTTGACAGCTCCATGTGGCCCTAGGAACACTGCATCATTGTTGATGAAGTGGCAGTTGGGGATTCTGGACAACTGCTGCTTCATCAAAATGTTGACAACTGCTGCCTTGCTGTTGCAGTAATCAATGAACTCCATATGCCTCCTGTTGTCATTGGACTGCCTCTGCCTGTAAATGTTTTATTTTTATTGTTGTATTGTACATAATAATTGGATTATTTCTCCTGAAAATTATTCAAGTCTAAAAAATGAATAATGTATCTCATGAGAATGATATATATTATAAGATAACTATAAAAGTTCACAAGTACTAAAAGAGCATATAGCCCAGGCAAATTAGACCAAAAAAAGGGTCTAGGTCCTAAAAAATAACATAAGGCTGGAAATGATCTCAAACCACTTTGGGCATCCCAAAGAAGGCTAATATGAGCTTGCGACGATTTCTGAGTGCCGCGTAATATAGGGTGCCCAAGAAACCTTGAAATTTTGGGTCCGTTTCTAGTTATCTTCAATTAAGGTCGAAACTAAGCGTCGGACAGAAAAACTCATTCAACCTTTTTTCTAGTAAATAAAATTTCCAAGAGATTGGTGCCTAACTCATTCCTCTAAGTTCAATAACTACCGAGTTATGATTTTTCAAAAAAAGGGTATTTTTTGGAGAGAAACTAAAATTCAAGCATTCTAAGTTTTAGATTGTTCATATCTTCCGTATGATGTACTAAAATTGTGTGAATCAAAATCCCTCTGGGGATAATTTTCTTCTCTACAATTTTAGGCCAAGTAGGCCTTCTTATCTTGTCTACTATTTGAGCTAGAGCTGTTAACAAAATTCCTTGCATTTCAAAAAGGACCATATTTTTTATGGTGAAGTCTAACACGTTTCTATGTACGTCTATTGAAGTATCCTATTAGAATATTGTTTCTGAGATCATTCTCTCTCAGAATATCTACTTTGCGGCTCCAAAAATCAAGTTTTTTAAGAAGTGGGAGGTAAGAAAGGACCCTTCAAGGATGATAAACTGAGGACGCCACTAACTTTTGTATTAGTGGACGGATCTTAACAAACAATAGCTCATTGTTTTCAGCTCATTAAGGCGGTTTAAATTCATATATCATATGTTGAATTCGGTCAAAATTTGAAAATTTTGTGCCCAAAGAGTCCTTTGACTTTATTCCCATATACCGAGAAGAAGGTGATTTTTTGTTTTCAAATACATCTATCTTGAATGCCATTGATGATAAAAAATTGTATTTGGTCTCAAATTGTAGAACAGAATCTCTGCTTTCATTTTCGATCATTTGCGACCAAAATAACGCATTCTCAAGTTGAGTACATGCAATCTAAAAAGATGAGAAAACTTTTTTTCACGTTTTTTCATTATTTTGCTGTTACTATTTAGCTTCTAAATTGGGATTAATGGAAGTTAAAAACGTGTATCTAGGCTCAAATTGTAGGAAATTTTATTCTCTACGTGCATAATTGGCTCAAATACCCATTTAACCCCTTAAGTCTAGTGAAAAATTGATCTAAACGTGAACAAGGAGAGAATTCTGATGATTTTTCGACTTACAAAACCAAATGTTTTCAACATTTGCATTCTCGCATTCTCAAGTTGAAAACATTTGGTTTTGTAAGTCGAAAAATCATCAGAATTCTCTCCTAGCACTAAGCACTAAGTCCACTGTAACTCCCAAATGTGATACTGGTTCATTACGTTTCCCCTGATACATCTCAAACTTGGAAACAAATCCATCTGACCCTGAACGCACCCAAACTTTGAAGCCCCATTTGTGAGGTTTGGATTTTATGTACTGCTTGGCCTTGCTCCAACCTTTGAAAGGTATGATCATTTCATCTATTGCTTGAAACTCAGTAGGAGGTATCACAGTCGCAAAAACATCATTTAAAATTGTCAAGATAGGTCTCAATTTGATAAAACAGTCTTTATTTGTCGGTGGAATTTCATCATTATTTATGAAATGTAAATAATGTTTCAACTTTTCAAAGCCATTGCATCAGCTATTATGTCACATCGAATTCCTCTCACACTGGACCAATACATTCTATAATTAGGGTACCGAATGTAAGTCATTGTTACATTCAATGCTAAAAATAACTTGATCTCTGACAATGTTGTTGTGAAGTTGTGAAATGTTCACCACATTGAATAGCATAGCGTATTGTCTCTTAGTGATTATTTCCAAGATACTATCAGGGAATACAGGGTGATTACAAATGAAATAGACAGTTTGGATAGCTTGTAGAAAATTTATTATTTAAAAGTTTAGATCATTACTTACATGATTACATAGAAGAATTCTTAAAGTTTTTATTGAAAATTTACAGATGTTCAATGTGTGCACCATTTGCAACACAACAGATATCAACATGGTAGTCAAATTCTGACCACACACGACTAAGCATCTCACGGTTAACTGTAGCAAGAGCATTTGTGATTCGTTGTTTAAGATCATCGATATCAACAGGAAGCGGTGGTACAAAAACTCTGTCTTTTACATAGCCTCACAAGAAAAAGTCGCAGGGCATTAGGTCCGGACTAAGAGGTGGCCACGGCTGAAACACAACGTTTTCCTCACTTGCATGGCCGATCCATCGTCTAGGAAGATGTTCATCCAGATACCCTCTGATGTCTGAGTACCAGTGAGGCGGAGCTCCATCTTGTACAAAAATGAAGTTACAACTATCTTCATGGAGTTGAGGCATTAACCATTCGGTTAACATGTCCAGATAAATTCTTCCGGTTACTGATGGTTCTTGGAAGAAGAAAGGCCCGTAAACCTTTTCACAAGATAAAGCGCAAAAAAACATTCACTTTAGGAGAATCGCGTATATGCTGTACAGTCTCTCTTGGGTTTTCTGTTCCCCATACTCCTACATTATGTCTGTTAACTTTTCCACTAATGTGAAAAGTGCATTCATCACTGAAAATTAGGTGATTAAACAATGTGTCATCATTTTCAAGACAATGCTGCATCTCTTGACAAAAATTTTTACATAAAACTTTATCATTGTCATTTAAACTTTGTACTAACTGTGTAACAATAATGTGTGTGTGAACATTGTTACAAATATATAATATTATATACACACATTATTGTTACAATGTTCACACACACATTATTGTTACAATTTGTTGAGTGGGTTCTGTCACTATTGTGACAATGGTTTTTGTCACTTGATGTTTTGGAATTTTTTATTTGGGTTTAAACTTGAAAAAATGATATTTGCCAAATTCAAAGCATATTTTCAAACAGCATCTTCTCAATAATTACTCAGGGTAACAATATAGTTTCAATAATTCAAAACATCTCCATTTCATAAGCTTTCAAATGAGCCTAAATTTGTTAGGAAGTATTTAATGCCAAAGTTTTGACAGCTGCAAAAACTGAGATGAGCACCTTGAAAATGAGGAAATTTGCAAACAGAAGGATCATTCATAGCTATACTATTCATCAAGACCTTAATATTTCATGATTATCATAATTTCACTATTTTAACAACTTGCATTATCTTCTGTATCCGCCTATAAATGTGTGAAATATTAAAAAATTGAAAATATTAATAAAATTATTAAAACAAATTAGTGAATTATTGGAATATAATTAATTATATTAGGCATTTTTAATTAATTATAATAATTAGTTAATTAGGAAAATAAGAAAAAAAAATTTACAAATATTATGAATATTTTTATAAAATCATAGGATTAATTAGCAGATGTCAATCATTCAGAAAGGTTGTTAGATTCACATAAATTCAAAATAGCTTCCATTACTGGCAATGCATCTTCTACCTTTCAATATGCTTCAACTCACTTGTCTCACTTCATTAGGCCTTAATTTGATTTCTTCAAATGCCAATTTAATCTGGTGAATTAACTCCTCTTTGGATTCTACAAAGTCCATGGGAGTAAGATCTGGTAAGCGTGGAGGCCAACTTATGGCCAATCCACTGCCCCGGGAAACTGATTATCTAGCCACCCTCATAAATTTCTTGCATAATGGGAGGGGCAGCCATCCACTTGAAACAACATCTGCTGCCTCAAATTCAGAGGCAAGTCTTCCATTAATTCATATAGCTCACTCTTGAGAAAATTTATCCATTTAATCTTTCAGGCAAACTGAAAGGTCCCAGAATGTGTTTATCAATTATACCAGCCCAAACATTAATGGAAAATTGATGCTGGTAGCAATGTGGTCTGGGTCTATGAGGATTTCCTACAGACCATGTATGTGTATTGTGAAAATTCACAGCACCAGTTCTTGTGAAAATACTTTCATCTGTCCACAAAATGTTTGAAATACGATCCTGTGCCAGGATCCAATTACAAAACTGTGTCCTTGATCCAGAATCAACATCACTCAGTTCTTGTACTGGAGTGTCATGATACAAATTAATTTTATTTTTGTCAATGTTCTTTGAATCAACATTCTTGAACTATTCAATAATCCACGTCAAATGCTGGATCAAGGATTCTGCTCAAAATACTGTAGAATAGGATCCTCAAAAGCTCCGGAAATCAAGGCAGGCCTCTGGTCTAAAAATAGAATCCATCCTTAGTCACCACGCGCCAGACACATACTGATAAAAAAGATAAGGGGGAGAAATAAGCACGCGCCGTTGAGATGGTGTAAGCTTCCTTCTTCCAACACATGTGGGAGTGTATAAAATCATGCCGGCTCATTTCGCCCCCTTCATTTACGTTATCAGTTTGATCATGACTACAAGTGATAAGCTACAACTAGGCTACAGTATTACACAAGGGTGAGTGAGCGAATCATTTTTAAAAACATATATACATTTATTTTCTCACAACACAATATACAATATAATACAATATAATACGGTGAAAAAGTTGTGCTACTAAATACTACTACTTTACAAAATATTTACACGTTTACTAGTTTGACATCTGTCACCCATGGACTCACATGTCTAACTGTGAGTGCCAATAGGTGACAATGTTGGTTGAATGCTTCGATATTATTGTGATGTATTTTTCTTAAATATTTTGCGGGGAGGTATGCATCAATCTCCCTCCCCTTATAAATTATTTTTAACATGACTTTCTCACCGTACTTTGTGGGTTTTATAACCCCATACAATATTTTGTAATTTACCCCCTCTTCCAAGTCAATCAATGATACGTATGTTTTTTGGTAACACTCATTGTCGACACTATTGAAGTGTTTCACAATAAACTGTGCACCCTTCTCCTCCCCCTGTTCAAATGCTGCAGCAGCCTCAGCCGCTTCCAACTCGCTCACTTCTTGTAGGAGTGGAACCAATGATGACTCGCCACCCCATGAAGCAGCAGCCTCCTCCGTCTGCAGCATCGTGAGATCTTTTGCCCATATCTGCTGTAAATGAAAAAAAAAAATTTTAGCAATGCAACTCAAATAGATATACACACAATAACATAATAACAAATGAAATGTTGGGATTGCCCATACATACTTGTTCTCTGAGGTACTGCATGCCACCTGGTTTGAACCCGAGCAAGTACATAGAAGTCATTGTCTGTACTTTGGTTCCTGGGCTAAAGGCGCTGAGATCGTGAATGTTCTCCATTTGTGCTATAAAATTCAGCACTTCTGGATGTTGAGATGCAGAGTAGCTGTTTCTTCTCTCGGGCTTCATACCTATCAGCCCGATCTGTTCTCTTGAGCAGCTTTTTGTCATATGCTAGAGGAGCTTTTTTCTGCTTATGGTTGTAATCAGAATCCTCAGTAGATATTGTTAGTAGAGACTTAATGTCAAATGATGCCGATGAGATCTTGTCGGACTGTCCGTCACTACTAGCTTCTTCACCTAACTGCATATTGTGTGCGGTGGTTTCACCCACTATATGCCTTTCCTCATGATCATGGTAGTCACCCTCATTGTCATTGTCTGGTTCAAAATGTCTTCATCAGGCGCATGATGTACATCTGCAAAGACATTCTGCGTTTGTTGACTAGACCCAACGTCATGTCTGGGACTTTTTGGTGTAGGGACATCAACATCTGTATCAGGTATTCCAATACTAGGACCCTGTAAAGCTGCTAGCTTGAGAATGTTTCTTTCAGGTCTACAGGATCGGCTCTTGTTAGAGCCTCAATTGCTGTTGAAAAAATTTACAAATATTATGAATATTTTTATAAAATCATAGGATTAATTAGCAGATGTCAATCATTCAGAAAGGTTGTTAGATTCACATAAATTCAAAATAGCTTCCATTACTGGCAATGCATCTTCTACCTTTCAATATGCTTCAACTCACTTGTCTCACTTCATTAGGCCTTAATTTGATTTCTTCAAATGCCAATTTAATCTGGTGAATTAACTCCTCTTTGGATTCTACAAAGTCCATGGGAGTAAGATCTGGTAAGCGTGGAGGCCAACTTATGGCCAATCCACTGCCCTGGGAAACTGATTATCTAGCCACCCTCATAAATTTCTTGCATAATGGGAGGGGCAGCCATCCACTTGAAACAACATCTGCTGCCTTAAATTCAGAGGCAAGTCTTCCATTAATTCATATAGCTCACTCTTGAGAAAATTTATCCATTTAATCTTTCAGGAAAAATGAAAGGTCCCAGAATGTGTTTATCAATTATACCAGCCCAAACATTAATGGAAAATTGATGCTGGTAGCAATGTGGTCTGGGTCTATGAGGATTTCCTACAGACCATGTATGTGTATTGTGAAAATTCACAGCACCAGTTCTTGTGAAAATACTTTCATCTGTCCACAAAATGTTTGAAATACGATCCTGTGCCAGGATCCAATTACAAAACTGTGTCCTTGATCCAGAATCAACATCACTCAGTTCTTGTACTGGAGTGTCATGATACAAATTAATTTTATTTTTTGTCAATGTTCTTTGAATCAACATTCTTGAACTATTCAATAATCCACGTCAAATGCTGGATCAAGGATTCTGCTCAAAATACTGTAGAATAGGATCCTCAAAAGCTCCGGAAATCAAGGCAGGCCTCTGGTCTAAAAATAGAATCCATCCTTAGTCACCACGCGCCAGACACATACTGATAAAAAAGATGAGGGGGAGAAATAAGCACGCGCCGTTGAGATGGTGTAAGCTTCCTTCTTCCAACACATGTGGGAGTGTATAAAATCATGCCGGCTCATTTCGCCCCCTTCATTTACGTTATCAGTTTGATCATGACTACAAGTGATAAGCTACAACTAGGCTACAGTATTACACAAGGGTGAGTGAGCGAATCATTTTTAAAAACATATATACATTTATTTTCTCACAACACAATATACAATATAATACAATATAATACGGTGAAAAAGTTGTGCTACTAAATACTACTACTTTACAAAATATTTACACGTTTACTAGTTTGACATCTGTCACCCATGGACTCACATGTCTAACTGTGAGTGCCAATAGGTGACAATGTTGGTTGAATGCTTCGATATTATTGTGATGTATTTTTCTTAAATATTTTGCGGGGAGGTATGCATCAATCTCCCTCCCCTTATAAATTATTTTTAACATGACTTTCTCACCGTACTTTGTGGGTTTTATAACCCCATACAATATTTTGTAATTTACCCCCTCTTCCAAGTCAATCAATGATACGTATGTTTTTTGGTAACACTCATTGTCGACACTATTGAAGTGTTTCACAATAAACTGTGCACCCTTCTCCTCCCCCTGTTCAAATGCTGCAGCAGCCTCAGCCGCTTCCAACTCGCTCACTTCTTGTAGGAGTGGAACCAATGATGACTCGCCACCCCATGAAGCAGCAGCCTCCTCCGTCTGCAGCATCGTGAGATCTTTTGCCCATATCTGCTGTAAATGAAAAAAAAAATTTTTAGCAATGCAACTCAAATAGATATACACACAATAACATAATAACAAATGAAATGTTGGGATTGCCCATACATACTTGTTCTCTGAGGTACTGCATGCCACCTGGTTTGAACCCGAGCAAGTACATAGAAGTCATTGTCTGTACTTTGGTTCCTGGGCTAAAGGCGCTGAGATCGTGAATGTTCTCCATTTGTGCTATAAAATTCAGCACTTCTGGATGTTGAGATGCAGAGTAGCTGTTTCTTCTCACTTCTCTACGGGCTTCATACCTATCAGCCCGATCTGTTCTCTTGAGCAGCTTTTTGTCATATGCTAGAGGAGCTTTTTTCTGCTTATGGTTGTAATCAGAATCCTCAGTAGATATTGTTAGTAGAGACTTAATGTCAAATGATGCCGATGAGATCTTGTCGGACTGTCCGTCACTACTAGCTTCTTCACCTAACTGCATATTGTGTGCGGTGGTTTCACCCACTATATGCCTTTCCTCATGATCATGGTAGTCACCCTCATTGTCATTGTCTGGTTCAAAAATGTCTTCATCAGGCGCATGATGTACATCTGCAAAGACATTCTGCGTTTGTTGACTAGACCCAACGTCATGTCTGGGACTTTTTGGTGCAGGGACATCAACATCTGTATCAGGTATTCCAATACTAGGACCCTGTAAAGCTGCTAGCTTGAGAATGTTTCTTTCCAGGTCTACAGGATCGGCTCTTGTTAGAGCCTCAATTGCTGTTGAAAAAAAAATTTACAAATATTATGAATATTTTTATAAAATCATAGGATTAATTAGCAGATGTCAATCATTCAGAAAGGTTGTTAGATTCACATAAATTCAAAATAGCTTCCATTACTGGCAATGCATCTTCTACCTTTCAATATGCTTCAACTCACTTGTCTCACTTCATTAGGCCTTAATTTGATTTCTTCAAATGCCAATTTAATCTGGTGAATTAACTCCTCTTTGGATTCTACAAAGTCCATGGGAGTAAGATCTGGTAAGCGTGGAGGCCAACTTATGGCCAATCCACTGCCCCGGGAAACTGATTATCTAGCCACCCTCATAAATTTCTTGCATAATGGGAGGGGCAGCCATCCACTTGAAACAACATCTGCTGCCTTAAATTCAGAGGCAAGTCTTCCATTAATTCATATAGCTCACTCTTGAGAAAATTTATCCATTTAATCTTTCAGGAAAAATGAAAGGTCCCAGAATGTGTTTATCAATTATACCAGCCCAAACATTAATGGAAAATTGATGCTGGTAGCAATGTGGTCTGGGTCTATGAGGATTTCCTACAGACCATGTATGTGTATTGTGAAAATTCACAGCACCAGTTCTTGTGAAAATACTTTCATCTGTCCACAAAATGTTTGAAATACGATCCTGTGCCAGGATCCAATTACAAAACTGTGTCCTTGATCCAGAATCAACATCACTCAGTTCTTGTACTGGAGTGTCATGATACAAATTAATTTTTTGTCAATGTTCTTTGAATCAACATTCTTGAACTATTCAATAATCCACGTCAAATGCTGGATCAAGGATTCTGCTCAAAATACTGTAGAATAGGATCCTCAAAAGCTCCGGAAATCAAGGCAGGCCTCTGGTCTAAAAATAGAATCCATCCTTAGTCACCACGCGCCAGACACATACTGATAAAAAAGATGAGGGGGAGAAATAAGCACGCGCCGTTGAGATGGTGTAAGCTTCCTTCTTCCAACACATGTGGGAGTGTATAAAATCATGCCGGCTCATTTCGCCCCCTTCATTTATCAGTTTGATCATGACTACAAGTGATAAGCTACAACTAGGCTACAGTATTACACAAGGGTGAGTGAGCGAATCATTTTTAAAAACATATATACATTTATTTTCTCACAACACAATATACAATATAATACAATATAATACGGTGAAAAAGTTGTGCTACTAAATACTACTACTTTACAAAATATTTACACGTTTACTAGTTTGACATCTGTCACCCATGGACTCACATGTCTAACTGTGAGTGCCAATAGGTGACAATGTTGGTTGAATGCTTCGATATTATTGTGATGTATTTTTCTTAAATATTTTGCGGGGAGGTATGCATCAATCTCCCTCCCCTTATAAATTATTTTTAACATGACTTTCTCACCGTACTTTGTGGGTTTTATAACCCCATACAATATTTTGTAATTTACCCCCTCTTCCAAGTCAATCAATGATACGTATGTTTTTTGGTAACACTCATTGTCGACACTATTGAAGTGTTTCACAATAAACTGTGCACCCTTCTCCTCCCCCTGTTCAAATGCTGCAGCAGCCTCAGCCGCTTCCAACTCGCTCACTTCTTGTAGGAGTGGAACCAATGATGACTCGCCACCCCATGAAGCAGCAGCCTCCTCCGTCTGCAGCATCGTGAGATCTTTTGCCCATATCTGCTGTAAATGAAAAAAAAAAATTTTAGCAATGCAACTCAAATAGATATACACACAATAACATAATAACAAATGAAATGTTGGGATTGCCCATACATACTTGTTCTCTGAGGTACTGCATGCCACCTGGTTTGAACCCGAGCAAGTACATAGAAGTCATTGTCTGTACTTTGGTTCCTGGGCTAAAGGCGCTGAGATCGTGAATGTTCTCCATTTGTGCTATAAAATTCAGCACTTCTGGATGTTGAGATGCAGAGTAGCTGTTTCTTCTCACTTCTCTACGGGCTTCATACCTATCAGCCCGATCTGTTCTCTTGAGCAGCTTTTTGTCATATGCTAGAGGAGCTTTTTTCTGCTTATGGTTGTAATCAGAATCCTCAGTAGATATTGTTAGTAGAGACTTAATGTCAAATGATGCCGATGAGATCTTGTCGGACTGTCCGTCACTACTAGCTTCTTCACCTAACTGCATATTGTGTGCGGTGGTTTCACCCACTATATGCCTTTCCTCATGATCATGGTAGTCACCCTCATTGTCATTGTCTGGTTCAAAAATGTCTTCATCAGGCGCATGATGTACATCTGCAAAGACATTCTGCGTTTGTTGACTAGACCCAACGTCATGTCTGGGACTTTTTGGTGCAGGGACATCAACATCTGTATCAGGTATTCCAATACTAGGACCCTGTAAAGCTGCTAGCTTGAGAATGTTTCTTTCCAGGTCTACAGGATCGGCTCTTGTTAGAGCCTCAATTGCTGTTCGCATTTCCTGCATGGATGGCATTGCAGGCCCTTCATTCTTCCTTTTTCTTGTTGACTGTAAATTGAGTTTATTATGGCTCTTGAAAATTCTTAACATGCAAGAATCTAGGTACCCTTACGTCTGTTATCGGGTTTTACTTGAATGTGAGGTTGAGGATCGGAACTGGGTTGCTTTTATGAAATCTCAGCTTAGATTGGTGAACTTTGGACATGTTTGGGGAGAGGATGGGCCCTGTGGAGTAGATATTTCCAACAACTATGAAATTATATTGGATAGTTATCTAGCTCATATGAAGAGTGAGGATACGCAGCATGCAGTCACTTCACAGAGCTGTGGTGCTTACTGGAGACTCAATCCCAATTCTGAAATTTCTGAAATTGTATCGTGCAAGGTTCCAATGAAAATTTTAAGATGTTTAACCCAGCTCAGGATTCCCTCTGTCTTAGGGACGGTAATAAACTTTGGTAACAAAAAATATTTTATCGATGTTAATAAAGTGTGCCCATCTTGCTGTCTAGAAAAAGAAACATTAGAACATTTTCTGTTTAATTGTTCCGTGTATCAAGAAATTAGAGAACGGTTTATTGCTACTTATGTTCATAATATTGTCAATGATAGAGATAAGATTATTGTTTTACTCTCCAATTTCACAAGGCAAAAAATTATTGATATATATTCATATGCTGTGGATTCATTGAATAGAAGAGGCTATCCTATTGCTTGCCACGACTGATTTCTTGTTATCGTAATTGTTACTGTAATTGTTTTTGTTATTTTTATTGTAATTGTTGCTGTAATTGTTATTGTTTATTATGCAACTCATTTGTATAGTTTATGTAAACTGTGTACAAATTAATTTGAAATAAATAAAATAAAAATAATAACAAATGAGATTTGCTGTAGGAAAACATATAAATTGCACATAAATAATTTTTTGATGAAATTCATTCAATTAAAACAATAAAAAGCATTAGAGTTTTCTCAATACACTCAAAATGAAAACACTCTTGAAATTCAATCAATTAAAAGCATTAGAATTTTCTTAATAATTATACTTGTATAATATTTTCCAATACACTCAAAATGAAAACACTCTTGAAATTCAATCAATTAAAAGCATTAGAATTTTCTTAATAATTATACTTGTATAATATTTTCCAATACACTCAAAATGAAAACACTCTTGAAATTCAATCAATTAAAAGCATTAGAGTTTTCTTAATAATTATACTTGTATAACATTTTACAATACATTCAAAATGAAAACAAGTATTCAAATCTCAGACACACACAGAGTTGAGATTAAAAAAAGATATGAAATTCATACTTTGTAGGCAAAAGCAAGAATATTTTCCAATGCTCTTTTCTAAATAATTTTTGGATGAAAACAGCTACTCAACATTATAATTTTTCAGTGAAAACATATTAGTTCGATCTTTTTCTAATGGAATCAACTTTACTTGAGATTATTCCAAATCTGTGAGCATTCATAATAATTTACTAGTGTATGAAATAGTCTTGAAAACTGTTGTAACATTACTATGTTGTGGGTCATGTGTGTAACACTATTATTTTTATGTTGTATGTCCCGTGACGTCAGGATCAAGCAAATATAGTCAAATGTGTCACAAGATAAGGGAGAGCTATGTGATGGAATATAGTCACGCATCAAAGACAAGATCTCAATCCACTTACGTAACACACTTGGCTAAGCATACTCCTTACGTGACTGGGCATGTCAAAATTTGGCCTTGCAAGGGCTCATCCAGGATACTGATATTTTCATAAATTAAATAAATTTAATGTATCAATTGGGATTGCCAAGACAGGTGCAAGAACGACTAGAAAACCCAGTAATTAGGTGAAAAACTTGGAGTATATTCTCCTGTTCCTTTAGAACACACAACTTGAATAATTAAATGAATTTTACAAGTTTCGTTAATAATTATTAATAACAATAAATAGCTTGTTACAAAATTTATATCTTCGGTAGAGCGTGGGTGTGGGTATTTTGCCTGGCAAATAAGATAGTACAAAATCTCTAAATTTATGAGTGTCTTAAATACTAGACCATGAGCTCATGTTTCTATGCTTCACGCAGTATGATAATTTTTCCCACTATTTCACTTCATAGAGGCTTTTCGCGCCTTTGGCCAAAGAATTAAATAAAGGGTCAACTCACTGTATTGGGGATGCTTTGACGTCGGTTACCGTATCCTGGTTTAGGCAGCCATCTCAGGGTAGATTGGATTCCGTGTGTCATCTCACGATACTGCTTGGCCCTGGACCATGGGTTATAATATTTCCGCGACTTTACATGAATTTAATCAATTATATATTGCCACAGCTCAATATATCACAGTTAGAAAACATTTAAATTGAAATTGAAACTGATTACATTTGAAAATAATTAAACTGCACTCATGTGCTCAAAAGCAACTGCTCTCTAAGGAGTCTCAAACGGAAGAGTTACCCTTACTAAAATTCAAGGAAACAGACTTTTCAATAGAACATTCTAGAATTTTTAATGAAATGCTGGGCTGTGATTGGTCAATTTAATACCGTGTTTTTGACGTCAGTACAATGCACAAAGTAGTTCCAACATTTAGCTACAATAACCATTTAAATAATATGCGATATATTATATATAATACAAAATAACATATAGGACGTTAAAATCCTTTCAATTTTATTTTATTTTGGAAGATGCCTTTAAAAATATTCTTTACTTTTCAACTCCACTGCCAAATTCAAAGGTGAACTGAAAGTTTATTGCTAAATTAATATACATCCAAATATTTTATGCTATAAAATAACTGACTCCTAAAATAGTATAATCTCATATACAACAAATATTTCCAAAATATATTGCTATGTTCGTGAAACCACCGAAGATATGAGACCTGTATATACATTATTTCACCGGCTTGGGATGATATTTTGGTGAGTACAAATAATAATATGCATTATTTAATAGCAAGTTAACATATGTGGATTAAGTATTTATACATTTTATAAATAATTGATGAATCATAATTTTTCCAATGATTTTATTGGCATTGACATCTTTCAGTAGATGATCCATATAGGCAGTGGTGTGTTTTGATATTTTTGGATGAAGGTTATGGCCATCTTCAAGATTTGGATTTTTCAATTACATAAATTAACATCAAAGAATACAAATAAATATACAATGTGATATGAGTCAGAGACTTTTGGTGGTGAGTCGGAGCTCGCTTCCTTGTTATCATTATTTTATCAATATTGAGTACTGCTAAATTAGGTCAGCTTACCGTTAATTATGCTATCTATTATAATACCAGCACTTAGTGGTCATTGACAATATTTTATTGAGGCTTTATTTGGTTGCCAGAATTTGTATCGTGACAGAAGCCCCCTATAGTTATATAAATGAGCGAATAAATAAGCTTTTAATAAGCTGCAGATAGAGCGAGTTTGTATAACTATACAAAAAAACGAGGCAAATTTTCTAAGATCTCACATAACATAAAGAAGGCTCTAAAAATATGTGAACACAACTGTCTCATGTTAGCTTACCTTCCGACTCAATTCGGTACGGAAATATTCTCGTTACCTACTCATAAGATTTACAGAAGCGTAACATCTAATCATGGCAGTGATTTACACAAAAATCAAGCATTTAGCTGAGAAAAATAGAGCAAGGATAATACATCTAAAAGAGTAATATGAGAATTCAAAAGTTGGCGGCTAAAACAATACTATGATGACGACATGTCAAACCAAAAGTATGCCAGGTGCGAAGGAATCTCTACAAGCGCTGATGCACAAAAGGTATGTGAGGTTATCTCAGATGACACTCGAAAATACAATACAATTCAAACTCATAAGTTCTGCTAGACAATAAATGACATAAATAAAGCTCTCAAACAATTTACATAGATAGATGTACAATAACTCTGGTAACTGATCTGAAGGAAATAGCAGGTGACTTAAATGGGTGCCGACTTGTTTTATCGATTGACAAAGTTATTAGCCTAGGGCTCACAATCGTAATCTGTGGTTTCACCACTTGACTCAAAATTCACTGCCATGCAAACACTTATGGTTACAAATAAATAAACATTCAATAATAATATCAAAATGTGTTAATCTTAATTTTAACAAAATTTACTTAATAATACTGGCTACATTATAACAATTTGATTATAAACTTCCACAGCTGTGAAGTATGGAATATATACATGCTGTTCGATTTATGTGGCCTTGGCCTATCGTATGAGTACAATATATCGTCTACGCACACAAGTAGACATCATAACATATGTGTTTTGGTTATGTGCATAACGTATGACTTCGTAGAAGCTAACAAAAAATTCAGATATTTACTAATACTAACAAATATATGATATAATAACATAGTAAGTCTTGGAAAAGAAGGTAATTTCTTACTAATATTTGAAGTTGGTAATAATTTACCGTTAGGATTCCGTTTGGTTTGATCAGAAAATATGGCAATCGCTGGCCATCAATTATTTTATTAACAGAACTGTGTATTTTTCTAAAAAGTTCAATATCACTTATTTCGCGTAATTAATACGGTCAGGCGTCGTAGTACATCCTTGGGACGATTTCTGGCTCATGTTAGTTTGAATCCTGTTGTAGAAAAATCACTTTTTTCGTTTATCTCCAAACCGGAAGCATGTGGTTCTTAGGAATGATATTGTTCATTCTCTATAGTAGGGTTTAATGTTGGCGAGGTTCTCGTACCAAATAGACGAAATATTTCCAGGGTCCTGAAGCTGCTCTTATTAACCTTTCGTATACCAGATGTGGGCGATTTAGGTTATGTTGGCCGGTTGGTTGTGGGTAGTTGATCAACGTCTCAAGAGAGGTTAGGTTTTGGTGTCCAAATTTTACAATCTCCTGACTTTATGGCGGGCTTGAAGCAGTATGCCGATGAAAACATGCAGAATGCTCGAAAACTGTCGACTTTTTATATTGAGCATGTTTTTTACAATCTCTTGGCTTTAGGGCGGGCTTGAAGCGAGTGTGCCGCCGATGAAAACATGCAGAATGCTCGAAAGCTGTCGGCTTTTTATATCGAGCATGCTTCCGATGAAAGTTTGAGTTAAGATACACTTTCCTGTTTATTTTGCTGGACTGCCGTTTAGCTTTGCTCTGGGCTGCCGGAATTTGAACCGTCAGAGTCTTATAAGTTTTCTCCCCTTCTAGTCTTGCGTGATGGTCACCGCTGGAATTTTTCCCTGATGGATTATTTGATTTTCCATTTGTATTTGATGGCGTACTAGTAGAAGGTGGTGGGTTATTATCTTTATCTGTATTAAAAGTGGTATTTGGTGATGTGTCTGTTAGACTTAGTTGAGTGTTAACTTCCTGTACAGATTTTTCTAGTGGCTGGGTGGAATCTCTAATCTGCTTTTCCAAATTCTGGTAGGTGATGACACACTCTGTCTTCTGTGTCTCTACTGCCTGTTGTATGTCGGTTACTAGACTTTCAACTTGGATTTGAGTGGTATTTAGAGATGTGTTAGTTAGGCTTAGTTGAGTGTTAATTTCTTGTACAGATTTCTCTAATGGCTGGGTGGAATCTCTAATTTGCTTTTCAAATTCTTGCAGGTGGTGGCACACTCTGTCTTCTGTTTCTCTACTGCCTGTTGTATGTCGGTTTTGGTTTGTTTTACAAGATTTTCTAGTTTTGTTTAATCCATCAGTGTGTTCACTTACGTTTTGCATGACCTTGTTTTCCAGTTCAATCGCATGCTTGCTCCAATCTTCACTCAGTTCCTTCCTCAAATTCACCTGCATGTCATCCATTCTTTTGTTGAGGCATACAGTAGTGTCATCTAACTGCTTTCTCATATCCTTCATCTCTTCCCTGATGTCTCTGATCTCTATTCTCAATCCTCCATCCATTTTTTCTATTTGATCATTGATTCGACTATCCATTCCTTCCATTCGGTTATCCATCTTCTCCATTCGACTATCCATTTTTTCTGTTTGATTATTGATTCGACTACCCAGTTCCTCTCGGGAATCTTTGATGTCACTACTTAGTTTAAGTATGAGGGTGACCAAATCGGTTGGAGTGTCATTCATTAATCTGGTAGTTAATGGACTCAGTTCATCTGGCGAGAGTTGTGTGGTGGGATTGACAGTGGTATGTGACGGTGTACGTGGAGGCACTTCCGTCGGGACGACCTCTGGTTCCAGGCGGGTGGAAGACAGCTGACGAAGATTTTCAGGGTCGAAGTTGGCGCTAGTGATACTTCCTGCGTCTCGCTCCCTGGGCGCTGTCTCATCAGTGTTGTTTGTTGCCTCGGGGTTGGGTGTGGTCACTTCGCGCAAAGTGTTGTTGTCTCCCAGCTCCATGTAGGACACAGATGGGTTGGCTGAAAGGTTCTCCATGCTGGTGTGTAAGGATTTGGACAGCTGGGCTTGTGGTAAAACCCAAGGATGTCGCGGTCAGATAGTGTGAACGCGGCGTGAAGGGTGTAGGCGCGGCGTGGAAATAGATGCGCGTGCGATAGTGATTCGAGTGCAGTGAAATGTTGACCGAAAGGATTAAGTGATAAGTGATATATACCGTGCGACAATAAATTTTCCAAGACTTATTACAAATAAACATGCACAAAATAAACATGCAATGATAGTTAAATCAATAGATATCTGGTAATTACCAGTAAATAAATTTTATATATGGTAACTATTAATAAATAGCAATATATTCAATGCTCATTAATAATCTGGTGATTTTCAAACTATCACAGATAAACAATAAATAAACGATTAATACTCTTAATATTTTGCCTATGATATCGCTTTTTTGGGGATTTTGCTTAAATTAACAAATTGGTTAATAACCTAATAACCCCTCAAGACCTTAATGCTCTTGGTAAACTAATAATATTCTGGTACCTTTAAAGCTTTAATGTGAAGGTTAAATAATCTAGCTTTCTTAGTGGGCTAGCTAAAATAATTATTTGAATGATCACGCAATGTGATTCAAAGCAATAGATAGATATATCTCTTTAAATTGTAGGCGATATATCTGAGTATACTCTTCCTCGACGTCTCCTCAGGAATAATTTAATAATGAAATCAATATTCAAATTAATTAATTACTTTATTAAAGCTTGGCAATTCCATAAGGTATATTTTCAATTTCAAAAAGTTTTCAACCATCAACTCTGTGATTTCTGAGTTCAAATTTTTGGCTTTCTTAATAAAGAAATCTTGTACATCTCCGTCAGGCCGCCATGTTGGGTGCCATGTGTAACATTACTATGTTGTGGGTCATGTGTGTAACGCTATTATTTTATGTTGTATGTCCCGTGACGTCAGGATCAAGCAAATATAGTCAAATGTGTCACAAGATAAGGGAGAGCTATGTGATGGAATATAGTCACGCATCAAAGACAAGATCTCAATCCACTTACGTAACACAATTGGCTAAGCATACTCCTTACGTGACTGGGCATGTCAAAATTTGGCCTTGCAAGGGCTCATCCAGGATACTGATATTTTCATAAATTAAATAAATTTAATGTATCAATTGGGATTGCCAAGACAGGTGCAAGAACGACTAGAAAACCCAGTAATTAGGTGAAAAACTTGGAGTATATTCTCCTGTTCCTTTAGAACACATAACTTGAATAATTAAATGAATTTTACAAGTTTCGTTAATAATTATTAATAACAATAAATAGCTTGTTACAAAATTTATATCTTCGGTAGAGCGTGGGTGTGGGTATTTTGCCTGGCAAATAAGATAGTACAAAATCTCTAAATTTATGAGTGTCTTAAATACTAGACCATGAGCTCATGTTTCTATGCTTCACGCAGTATGATAATTTTTCCCACTATTTCACTTCATAGAGGCTTTTCGCGCCTTTGGCCAAAGGATTAAATAAACGGATCACTCACAGTATTGGCGATGCTTTGACGTCGGTTACCGTATCCTGGTTTAGGCAGCCATCTCAGGGGTAGATTGGATTCCGTGTGTCATCTCACGATACTGCTTGGCTCTGGACCATGGGTTATAATATTTCCGCGACTTTACATGAATTTAATCAATTATATATTGCCACAGCTCAATATATCACAGTTAGAAAACATTTAAATTGAAATTGAAACTGATTACATTTGAAAATAATTAAACTGCACTCATGTGCTCAAAAGCAACTGCTCTCTAAGGAGTCTCAAACGGAAGAGTTACCCTTGCTAAAATTCAAGGAAACAGACTTTTCAATAGAACATTCTAGAACTTTTAATGAAATGCTGGGCTGTGATTGGTCAATTTAATATCGTGTTTTTGAGGTCAGTACAATGCACAAAGTAGTTCCAACATTTAGGTAGAGTAACCATTTAAATAATATGCGATATATTATATATAATACAAAATAACATATAGGATGTTAAAATCCTTTCAATTTTTATTTTTATTTTTGGAAGATGCCTTTAAAATATTCTTTACTTTTCAACTCACTGCCAAATTCAAAAGGTGAACTGAAAGTTTATTGCTAAATTAATATACATCCAAATATTTTATGCTATAAAAATAACTGACTCCTAAAATAGTATAATCTCGTATACAACAAATATTTCCAAAATATATTGCTATGTTCGTGAAACCACCGAAGATATGAGACCTGTATATACATTATTTCACCGGCTTGGGATGATATTTTTGGTGAGTACAAATAATAATATGCATTATTTAATAGCAAGTTAACATATGTGGATTAAGTGTTTATACATTTTATAAATAATTGATGAATCATAATTTTTCCAATGATTTATTGGCATTGACATCTTTCAGTAGATGATCCATATAGGCAGTGGTGT
This sequence comes from Laodelphax striatellus, assembly GCA_017141395.1. Taxonomy (NCBI): domain Eukaryota; kingdom Metazoa; phylum Arthropoda; class Insecta; order Hemiptera; family Delphacidae; genus Laodelphax; species Laodelphax striatellus. Next base: position 25,005,214 of record CM029532.1, on the reverse strand, counting down.
GTTTTGATATTTTTGGATGAAGGTTATGGCCATCTTCAAGATTTGGTATTTTCAATTACATAAATTAACATCAAGGAATACAAATAAATATACAATGTGATATGAGTCAGAGACTTTTGGTGGTGAGTCGGAGCTCGCTTCCTTGTTATCATTATTTTATCAATATTGATTACTGCTAAATTAGGTAAGCTTACCGTTAATTATGCTATATACCAGCACTTAGTGGTCATTGACAATATTTTATTGAGGCTTTATTTGGTTACTTGAATTTGTATCGTGACACTGTATAATCAATTTTACTAACATATGAAACTGAAGAAAACTAACCTGAGTTTTTTCTAGTAGTGGCCGAAGAACTTTTTGCCTCAGTGCGACCCTTGTTGGTTCCTTTACTGTCTCGGGCGCAATGTTCTCCTCCTCCTCGTCCTCAAACAGCAATCTCCGCTTCCTCCCTGGTTCCACCACCCCGGTAGATGGCCGCTTCATCCGATCACAAAGAAGTTTTAGGTGGTCACCCATCGTGGTGGCAACACGAGATGGTCCAGCGGAGACAGACGACGAGGTTGAAGGCGTGGGTGCGTTGAATTCCAATCAAAAAATGTTTTTTTGATTGATTTTTTAAAAATATTTTGATGGTAAATAGACATCTATAGCCCTACCCCCATGTGTGATTTTGAGTACTACTTTTTCCCCATATATCATTGATTTAATAACTCCATACAAAATCGGGAAAATTTCCCCTTCTTCCAAATTTATGAGCAAAATTTATGTTTTTTGTGCACCTCCTCCTCCTCCTTGTTGAAATCCGCAATTATTTGCTGTGCGCCTTTCTCCTCCCCCTCGGCTGCACCCGCTTCTGCAGCCTTGCCAGCAGCAGCAGCTTCCATGGCAGCTACCTCCTCCTGTAGCGGGATGCCGGATGAATCCTCATCCCACGTTGTTCCCCAGTTCTCCTTGGGAGGGAGGGTGGTACGATCCTTTACCCATATTTGCTGTAAACAAAAATAAAAAAATGTTTAGTAATGCCACTTAAATAGATATGCACACACAATAAATCAATAACAAATGATATAAATTCAATCAGTAATCAGCTTTGTACATTGTAATCAATAAAAGCATTAGAGTTTTCATTAACCTTCATGCGGGCGCGCAAATTTTCTAACACTACTGGGCATGCGGCGGTAGTTTACCGCCTTCCAGTTTTCTCAATGTTTTCAATCCAAAACTTTGATTGACATGGCAAATTTGTATGATAAATAGCCTGAATTGCATATTCATGAATTTAAATTGTTTGGGAATACTTGACACTGTATGAAACACATAATTATAGGATAGGCAATAACAAATCAACAAACTCCTGTGATAAATATTATTATTATTATTATATAAAATGTAAACTCAATACAGTGCATGGGAAAAAGTTAATATTGGAAATAATATAATAAATGAATTGACTAATAACACAGGTCTGCAAAAAAAATATTTTTTTAAATTGTTTGGAATTTGATAACTGATTCTTATGTATTTTTCAGCGCTGATTTCAAAAATGCAATCCATTTTTTTCTATCACGTAAGGTTTTCTCACAAAAAAGGAATTACTTTTTGGTATAATAACAAAATTTTAGCAATTTTTCAAATTTTCTCTTAAGTCAAAGGATTTTATTCCATGTATAATACATGTTATAAACTACATATCTAGTACACTTACATTTGTCTTCAAGCTCATAAGTCCTTATAGTAACGCTTTTGCTTTCCATCAAAGCTTCTTTTATTGCTTTTCCGGCTGTGTATTTGTTGAGGGTCATCTCGTTTTAGCATCCAGCAGTAGTCCGCTATCATGTTGACGTTCCATCTTCCTTGATACCTTCTTTCCATTTCCTTGATATCTTGGTGGAATCGTTCACCCTGTTCTTCACTGACATCACCAAGGTTTGCAGGGAAGTAGTCTAGATGTGAATGGAAATGAACTTTAATGCTCATGTTACATCCCAGCTTCTTAAAGTTGTCGAGCATGTCTGCGACGATTGTCTTGTAATTAGGATCTTTCTTGTTTCCTAGGAAACTGGTAACAACTAGTTTGAAAGATGTCCATGCTGCTTTTTCGTTTGTTTCCATTTTGTCCACAAAATTGGGATCTCTCATCAGTTTTCTAATGTCTGGTCCAACAAAGACTCCTTCCTTTAGTTTTGCCTCGGATAAACCAGGAAACTGTCCACAAAGATACTTGAAACACTCCCCTTCTTTTGGCAATGCCTTTACAAATTGTTTCATTAACCCCAACTTAATGTGAAGTGGTGGTAGTAATACCTTTTTGGGATCCACAAGGCTTTTCCTCTCAACATTTTTAATCCCCACCTGTAAGGTTTTTCTCAAGGGCCAAACTTTTTTAATGTAGTGTTGCCTTCTGTCTCTACTGTCCCATTCACAGAGAAAGCAAGGGAACTTTGTATAACCACTTTGTTGACCAAGCAGCATTGAGATCACTTTCAAATCCCCACATAGTGTCCATTTATGGTCTGAGTAGCAGAGTTTGTTTAAAACCAGTTCAAGGTTTTCATAACATTCTTTCAAGTGAACAGAATGTCCAACTGGCATAGAAGCATACTTATTGCCATTGTGTAGAAGCACTGCTTTAAGGCTTCTTTTTGAAGAATCTATAAAAAGTCTCCACTCATCAGGAGCATATTCTATTTTGAAACATGCCATAAGTCCAGGAACATCACTGCAAAACACCAAGTCACCTTCTTGAGAGAAAAGATACAAACTCCTTTTCCTGGAACGATACCAAGAAAGGACGTACCTGGAGCCAACATATTTTTATCTTTTTAATCTAGACCCTAAAAGTTCTGCCGAGTCTTTAGGAAGACCTAGGTCTCTAACTAAATCGTTCAGTTCAGATTGTGAGAATGGAACGGGATTGGTTGTGCCAGGATCATAGCCATCACTGTCTTCTTCACTTTCACCTAGCTGAGCCAATGGCTCGTGGTCATCTAAAATACCATCCAAAGAAAGTGGAGGAGAGGGTATTGGTACTTCAGGTCCATGAGGAACAGGGCGAATGGCTGATTTGATGTTAGGGTAAGGAATATCCTTTTGTTTTTCAAATTGAAACCTTGAACATTGCAAGAACAAAATAGCAGATCATCACTATGGTTTTTTGGCTCCCTCCAAACCATTGGTATTCCAAAACGAAATGACTGCTTTTTACCTTGAAACCATTGTCTCAGTTCTTCAACACACACTGAACAAACTTTGTGTGGGGCCCAAGACTTGTCTTGATCACCTAACTTTATACCAAAGTAGGCAAAATATACCTTTTCAACAAAATTGGAAATGTTTCTTTGTTGCTTTTTAACTGTATAGTTACCACAAATGTAGCAGAAGCTATCTGGTGAGTTGATACATCCTCTGGTAGTCATTTTTCATAAAACAACTTCACACCACAAGAAAACAATCTGTTTAGGCTGATGCCTTCTTTGTAGTTCGATAAAAAATCACTGAAAGTTATTTGATTCACACTTTATTGCCAACTATCCAAGTGTCACGAGATATCATTTAATACTACTCCCACAATCACTACTTCAAATCACTAGTAACCACAGCACGTGAACAGCACAGATTGAAGAGATACTGTGAACTGAAGAACAGTAGGTAGCAGAAGCTCACTGTTCGGTGATGGGGAGGGGGATGGGCAGTGTGACAGACAGGCACTGACATGAAAGATGCTCAGTGAGTCAGTAAGTGGATGGTGAGGGAGGGTGGGTAGGCAATGGACAAGCACCGACATGAAAATAATGCTGGTTTCTCCTAATCAACTCTTAATTTCACATACAACTTGTATAGTAAAAAACAGCTGGTAACTGAAAATACCTTAAAGTATTTTTATACTTATTAAAAGTACTATGGGCTTAATAACAGTTCATAAAGATCCTAAAACGAAAATTCAAACTCACTAGAGTATGGAAATATGTATAAAAATATCGAAAAAGCCAAAATAGACAAGCGGTTTGTGGAATAACTGTACGTGATGGAATTTTTTCACTATTTTTCCCGAAATTAGCGTTGAAAATACTATAGAAATCACTTATTAAATTTTAAACAATTTTTATGTCGCAGACCTGTGTAATGTGATAAACTAAATACAGTACATAGGAAAAAATTAATATTGGAAGTAATATGGTATAATAAATGAATTAACTAATAATGTGATAATTATTCATATTGATATTATTGATATGGATTGTTTGCTCAGTCTGAATTCTCCAAGTTTCACAGTTGGAGCATATTGGTACAATATGTTTTTTGCAAACACTTCTCTTACAAGTGTTGCAGAGTAGTTTGGTGATGCAGTTCTTCTTTGAACCACAAATGTAGCAGAAGCATCTCCTATTTGGGTTCACTGGTTTCTCAACTGGAACATCAGTTTCCTTGTATGCACTTAGAAATAAGCTCAAGTCTTTTGGAAGACAAGTAAGCTTAGCCCGTTGCCTCAAGTTTTTTTCCATCAGCTCCAATGCCAACTCATAAATGTATTCCCGCCTCAAGAAAGATATTTGTGGATTATTCATCTGGTATATCCTCATTGAGTTGATCCCGGCAATGTCTAGATGGTGAAAGAAAAGTGCCATTGGCCAACATTGTGTTCTTCTTGATGTTGTGATTTGCAAACACATCAGGTCAACTGTATCGACACCCCCTTTAGTCAAATTGTAGTCCATTATTTGTACTGGCTTCCTAGTTTCAGCATCAACCTCATTTCCATCATGTAGAGTTGATAATACAACAACACATTTCTTTTTTTTGGTTACACTTGAAACCAGAGTAGCCAAATCATTGCATCCGAAAAAATGAGTACCTGGAGTTGAATTAGCACTCATTTGTATAAACTCTGGTGGGATCTCAGTTTTATTGCTCCTCAGAGTCCCCAAAAATGTCAGTCCATTTGAAAGAAGGTGTTCAGCCAATGGATAGCTACTGAACCAATTATCAGTAGTGACATTCCTATTTGATTTTTTCAAAGGTTCACACAAACTATTTACTATATCAAAAGGCTTATTGGAGGTGGTAGAGTATGGTCTGGGTCTCTGAACTCCACAATATATCAACATATTATTTGTGTAGAAAGTTTGTGAGTTGCAACTTGCATAAATTTTAAACCATATTTTGCTGGCTTCTGGGCATGTATTGTATAAAACTGCATTGTCCTCAAAAAGCTACCAGCATCTTGTCAATTGTAATACATTCACCCACATTCTATGCACTTTGACAGTTCTCTATGAATGAAGCATGGAATTCTCAGATAGGAGCCAATTTATCTAGGAGAGATTGCTCCACTCTGGTGGTGATGTCATCGAATCAAAGTGACCTCAACAACATACGGAATTGACGCTCACTGAAGTTAGCACGTAATATAGTCAATCCAGTTCCATTTGTAGTGAAAAACTCAGAAACATCACTCCAGTTTTCCCATTTCACAGCAATCAAAAATAAAGCTCCAAATAAAGCTAAAATTTCTTCCCTAGTGGTAGGCCTATAATCTCTGTCCCTAAAACCATCTTCATCTGCACTATCGTTTTTTCTTACATCTTTTTGTTTTGAAATAAATATATTTGTATATTCTACAATTTTTTCAATCATTGATTCCGAAATTATTTTCAGGAAACATTCACTCCTACTTTTACACTTTCTTGCCTCCCCTTTTGGTCCAGGAATTGTCTTGATTATATTTACAGCTTTTGTTTTTGTTGTTTGGTGGAGAGGCCTATTTGCCCACAATGTATCACCATTTTTCCCAATGAAAAATCTTGAACCTTCCAAGTCTTCTTCTTCTTCTCTCATCACAGGCGCCTTGAAGGAGAAGTAGGAAATACAATTAAGAATAAACTGTGAACAAATATACAAGTTTATTCATCAATCAATCACATCAGCATACTCATTTCAGAAAACATATACCAATAATTATATATTCAAACAAATTCATACCAAATCCTGAAAATTGAAAGTCTACACTGATAATTCTTAATACTACAATAAAATATAATGAATGAATATTTGTTCCATTTTCATGGAAAGCTCTCTTCCAATAATCTTGTGTTATAACCTTATCACTTGTTCACAGTTTAAAGATTGAAAAATTAGTTGAAGTTGAATTTTACTGCACATTATTACTTGAAATTGCTCTACTCTCCATTTTTAATACCAATTATCACACAAAACAATAATTTAAATAAGATATTTATAAAATTTGAAGGGCTCAATCACAAACATCCTGCTTTCTCAAAAGGAAGTAGGAGAGAGAGGGAAAACTAACAAAATATTGTGCAACTCAAAAATACATATTACATGGCATCACTTCAAATATATTAATAACAAAATATTATTTCATTATTTAAGCTACAATTTCTATCCAATTTATTATTTAAACCATTTTATTTTGTATAAAAGTTTATCATTTACTTCAATTTCTGTGATGTCATAACTAATCTCAATTATTATAATATTATTCAAATTATTTATTTCTGTGATTCATTTATTTATCCTATCCTTTCATATTTGTATATTAAATAATTTTATTACATTAAAAAATGCTTACAACTATTTAAATCGAAATTAGACAGTATATCAAGATTAAGTTGCTATTACTGTGACAAACAGCTATTTTGAACAAGAGCAGCATTTTTTTTGAATTTAAACTGAATATTGAACATGGATTTTGTCATTTCATTTTCTCACATTACAAGGTTAAGAACTAATTTAGTCTGTTGTACTGTATCTAGAAGACTTCATAGAAGACACTATCCACACATGGATTATTTATGAACAACTCAAATTTACTCACTTTCTTCACAACAAAGGTGGGCCACTTTTCTTTTCTAATAGATCCAACAATTGTATTATCATTTGGGTCTTTTGCTGCCTGGACAGGGAAATTGTTTTCCAGGATTTTACAGTGTACAGATTCTGGTACTGGTGCTTGGTGTGCAGAGAGGGCATTGTCAACCACCACTAGATCATCATGGTCTTTAAATTGAACCTCACTTCCCATGTAACGCTGTTGAATTGAAAGCTTCTGTCCAGCAATCAATTGATCAGGAGTAAAGATGTTTAACTCCTTCTTATTGACAATTATGCCAAACTTCAAATTTCCAGTACAATCATAGTACTGTCTATAATCATACCCATAACTCCATATTTAAAGAAAACATTTCTATGGAACTCGCCAAAGAATCTTGAGGAATGGATCTCAGATTGAAAAAGGTTTTCAATTTGAAATGCAGGGTATTGAATATCACCCACATGAACTCCTAAATCTTTAGCGCTCTCAGGATAAGTAAATAATTACTCTAGAATTTCCAGCCAACTCTTTATCCAGATTTTCATACTGGATTGGATCTAGGCCACACAACTTACCACTTTGTTGGTAGATATCATCATCTTCAGAGAAGCTCCCCAAAGGCTCTTTTAGACAGCTAAAATAGGCTGTATACAACTCATTAATTTACTTGTAATTCAATTAAAGCTTTTGTAATGCAAATTTTTGTTGAACAGACAATTTTTATAATATTCAAATGTCAGTTTTTGGATGACTGTATTGCATGGTACACCCTTTGCAAGTTTCTTTACATCCAATTGACTTCCAGCTTCTGATAATTGGTTCTTGCACATGAAGCGGTTTAGATCTTAATCCGCAGAAACTATGTATTATCTGTGATCCTAGTTTGTCTTTCCAAAATCCAGGAACTTTTGCCATTAAATAAATAACACTTGTGGTCTTTTGGATAGTTGGACGTATCAAATCTGTAACCAACCCTATTTGAGAAAGCTCAGAGCTGCCTAACACAATAGGAAGCAATGCTGAGATAAAGGCCCAGTGAAATGCGGGAATTCTGGTTGAAATAAATGAAGAGTTTGATTAAAACATAGTTACAATTGTTACATAGTTACAAACATTGAATAGTTACAATAACAATGGATAATTTTACAATTTGATAATTTTATGAAAGATTTTTATTTTGTTAGTACCTGGAATTCAATTTTATTGGAGAATATTTCAAAGAAGGTTGAAATAAAGATTGTTCATCTTACCACATTGTTGGTTGTTGGTCTATTAAATTTTACCATAATATAAATTTCCTGTTTTCTGTTTCATCCTGTAGTATATCCAAATTATAGTCCTTTACTGAATTTTGATAATCTGTTGTAAGTTCAAGTAATAGCTTCAATCCATATTAGTCTCAAAATATTGATGGTATATATAAAATATACAGGATAAATGAAATACCTGTTTGGAACAAAAGAAATGGAATAAAATCCTAATTGTAACAAACATGAGCAAGTATTAACCCTCCAGTAGGCGCGCGGTTTCTTAAAACACAGATAGGTGGGCGGGGTACAGCTGTACCCCAAAATGAAATAATTGATTTATCTTCCATTTAGTTGATATTCGATTCAATATAACATCAATAGATTATATATACACCCTTTTTGAACTAATTTACATGATAAAGGCTATGATTGATAGAACAGCCACGTCCATATTATACAAAGTATGAATGTATGTTTTCTTGTAAATTTGAGTCTAAAATTTTGTTCAATGTTTAGGCTTCAAAAACTTTGTTTTTTCCAAGGTAACAAATAAATTTAAACATTCATTTCCATTCAAAATTTATTTCTTAAGCTTAATTCATGATATTTACATCATTTTTATGATTGAAAATGGGTAAAAAATTCATAAATCTAAGACATTGAATAATTTCAGCTGTACAAAATATTCCTATAATTATGTTTATATGGCTAATTTTTTACTTTATAACATCATAAAAATAGAAATGTGGTTTAGGCAGAAGTCATTGGAATTAGGCTACACAAAATAATAATAAAGTCATAGAAAATTAGGTGAGGGATGCATTTATAAACCCCCTTTAGAAACAATCCCTACATATGTACTTTATAACATCATAAAAATAGAAATGTGGTTTAGGCAGAAGTCATTGGAATTAGGCTACACAAAATAATAATAAAGTCATAGAAAATTAGGCGAGGGATGCATTTATAAACCCCCTTTAGAAACAATCCCTACATACAGTGTATGAGTGTTCTGCACAAACCTTGAGAGCACATTTGTCACAGTTCTTTCTTGATTTTCGATCCCTTTGTCGTGGACACAAATGACAGCAAGTGATGGCATCATCCTGCCGGTGTTGAGGATCCTTTGTTACAACCCCTAAGAGCTCCCTCCCTCTATTTTTCAGGTGAACTGGAAGTCCATCAATGTTACATCTTCTTTCAATTTGTGGTTTGATGAGTTGCCAGGCAACATTTTGAATGAACACTGTTCTGGCTATTTTGTTTGCTCTTGGTTGGTTGAACTTGAACACACAAAGTGCATTGATTGCCAAAATGTTCATGAGATCGAAAAAAATTACAACAGGCCATCTCCTAGTATTCCTCGCAACATTGTACTTCGCTCACATCTGATCGACAACATTGACTCCAATCTTCGTTTTGTTGTAGAATGTGACTATTTCGGGCTTTTTTTTTTGTCTGGTCTCTTTGTCGATTCTATTGTCGGCATGCATAGTCAATAATAGGATCACTGCCTTGTTGGGCTTGGGGCAGTAAGATACTAAAGTCTTTTTCTTATGAAATGCAAACAATGACGAACTGGCTCTCCTTTCTTTACAAGGTCGTAATTCATGTGGAACACCGACATGTGAGGATTTTATTGTGCCGACAATAGTCAGTTTTTTCTCATTTAAAAGTTTTTCAGCTAATGGAATAGATGTGAACCAGTTATCAATGGTCACATTTCGGTTGGTATTGGAAATTGGCTCCACCATTCTGACCGTCACGTCCTGTGAACTGTTTGAAATCCTGTATGGACCGTCAGGCTGAGTTCCAGCATAAATTTCTAAGTTCACAGTGTACATTGTTTTCGCACACACAAGGGCATACACTTTAATTCCGTATCTGGCAGGTTTTTTTAGACTGCCTGAAATTGGTGATTGACATTTTATCCTCACCAGCCATCAAATACAATCTGCAGCTGTTCACCACTGACATATTAGTCAACAGCTCAAATGCCACTTTCCTGAACCACTTTATAGGTGAATTTGAATAGGAAGAAGCCTGATCTGACAGATCAACAAAGCCCTTTGCAGAATTATACTCTACAATTGTAGATGGTTTCATAACCACTCTGCCCCCAATTGTATTTACTTCTACCATCTCTGGTGTGGCTTTTGTGGAAAGAAATAAAACTTCACTTTTGTCCATCCACTTACTAATAACAACCTTGCCACACTGTTGGAACTTCATCTCTCCTCTTCTCAGTTTTGCTTTTGTGATATCAGGAGGGTTTCTTTTTCTGTTCATTCTGAGACTCCCCACCAAGTGGGTCCTCTTTTTCAACAGTTCTTCTGCCAACTGGATGCTACTATAAAAGTTGTCAGTGTATAATGTTCTTCCACTATTCAATAATGGCTCCATAAGCTCCATTACCACTTGTGTAGTCTTTGACACTCCACCAGGTGGCTCATGATCTTCCTTTCCAGTATAAATTTTGGTGCACCAAGTGTAGCCACTTGCCAAACACAACTTATAAACTTTTACCCCATATCTATGTTGCTTGTTTGGGATATACTGCCGGAATCGTAGGCGACCTCTAAAAGGAATCATTGATTCATCAATCGTCTCCATCTCACCTGGATTGTACGTAAGCTTGAATTTTGTATTCAAAACATTCACAAGATTTTCAATTTTATGCAATCTATTACCAGGAGGGCATTGCAAATTATCGGAGAAATGGATGAATTTCAATAGAATTTCAAATCTGTTCCTGCTCATAAACTTACTGACCTCATTCTTGAATAGAATATTTTTTGACCAGTATAGTCTGAGGGAAGGCTTTCTATCCAACCCCATCCACATTACCAAAGCTAAGAATAAACGCATCTCTTCTATACTTGTATCAAACCATGCATTGATTCTGCTGCAAGGGCCTATCTCCTCTAAAACTATCTTATCAACAATGTATTGGTTAGCATATACATTTGTGTATGTTACAATAATGTTCATAATTTCATCATCAACGAAATTATATTTCATCATGACATATTTCATAATAGTGTACTTTTTTACAGCTGAAGTAGTTTTCTTTAAAAAGAAAGGTGAAAGAGCAGTATCCCAGTCCTGAATTAGATCTTGATCCATTAACATTTCAAATGGTGAAGGATTTTCACGGCACGTCACAATAGCTTCTAGCCAAGGCAATGCTGTCCCAATGATCTCTCTCTTTTCAATTTTATTCTGCACAAGTCCAAAGTTCCTATCACATTGGCTAAAAGAATGTCCATGCACTGGAAATAAATGAATGATTTCCACACTATGGATCCTTGCAAACCAAGCACAAAACTTTGTCATGGTTGTGTTTCTATTTTGTTTCAATAATTTCATAACTGCCTGTGTCAAGAAGAACAATTTCTTCACCATATTTAAAACTTGAATTTTTTCCAGAACATATATTGGGGATGCTATTACAAGTCCATAAATTCACTAAACCAATTTCATATTCCCGATTTCTATCTAATTCTAAAGCCCTGTTTAAATTGTCATATAGATTACTCGTTTTTGAGCTTAATGTAATAACAGTCATGCTCTTCTTACCAGTGTTTATCCTTTAAAGATTACACTTAAACTGAACTAATTACTGCATAGTTGTTGAGTTTTCCGCAAAAGAAAATTCGATTTTTCATTAGCATATGTTAAATTAACACAATTTCCCACTGTTAAGTTATAATCATGAAAATTACAAATTAATTCTCTATCATCTACCATATACTTGTATCAGTGGGCTAAACCAATACTGAATGAACTTGTGTTATTTAGTGATTTACCAATACAATATTTTATTTGCATCAGAGTGTTTTTCCTTGAAATAGTTTGATTTAGCAACGTATTGAAAATCCATACTGGGTTTTCTAGCTTTGTATCATTTTGTTTTTTGTGTTTATTAAACTAATGCGGATCACATGATTTATCTCTATTTAAAAGCAACAGAGTGTTTATACTGGGTCCGGCAGTCAAACCTGACGGTTTTTGATATTGGATAAATTAAAAAGCTGTTGAGATATATTTATATATTTTTTTTTATTGTAAAGAGGAGAATTGGAAATTACATTTAGTATTAAAAAAAATTAAAAAATAGCTTACGGCGCAAAAATTACGTCATTTAAATGTTGACCACCATTTTCTGTACACTGTAGGAGTCTCTTGGAAAAGTTCGTCATGACTCTCTCCAACGTTTGCCGCGGGATCTCACGAAGTTCTCGCCGAATATTCTCCTTCAGTTGATCCAAATTTCTTGGCTTGTCAACATACACTCTTCCCTTGAGATACCCCCACAGATAAAAGTCACAAGGGGACAAGTCGGGAGAACATGCTGGCCATTCAATGTCACCCCTGAGCGAGATCAGCTTGCCTGGGAAAAATCCTCTGAGTTGAGCCATGGAGGCCCGCGAGGTATGGGCAGTAGCTCTGTCCTGCTGAAACCATACCCTCCTGAGAGGTATGTGGTGGCGACGTAACTCAGGAATGAGAAAGTCACGGATCATTGCAACGTAACGCTCTGAGTTCACTGTCACTGTATGGCCACCCTCTTCAAAAAAATAAGGCCCTATAACTGTTGACCTACACACTGCAGCCCAGACAGTTACTTTTTCACAGTGAAGAGGCCGCTGATGAAGTTCCCGTGGGTTATTTGGGGCCCAATAACGGAAATTTTGTTTATTAACACATCCATTAAGGTGGAAATGAGCTTCTGAAGTCAAAACAATGATTCCAGGGTCTTCCTCAATCTTTCTTAACATGGTTTCAGCAAAATTCAACCTTCTACCAAAATCTCCTGCTTGTAACTCTTGAACAATAGCAATCTTGTAAGGGTGGAAGCTCAAGTCGTCATGAAGAATACGTCTCACAGACCGGTCGGAGATCCGAAGAGCTTGGGCGTGACGAATGGCAGAGCGACGAGGGCTCCGTTCAAAAGCATGTCGAACAGCCTCAACGTTAGCAGGAGTTCTTACCGTTCGAGGTGATCCTCCTCTCCTTCTTGTGGTTCCAAACGCAGTGTTCTGAAAGTTCCAAACCCACAGAAGAATTGTGTTTTGTGACGGGATCGCACCACGAGGGGGAATGTTAAACCGTATACGGAAACTCCTTTGCGTTAGAATCACAGAATCATTATTTCTAAAAAACGTCTCGACTACAAACGCACGATGATCAGCGGTCCAACGCTCCATTGTTACTGAACTAATGAACTTCCACTCAAGGTGAACAAGATGGCGCCCATCCCCACCCGCCCAGTCACCCCCACCACCACCTATCCCCACTTAAAAACTGTCAGGTTTGACTGCCGGACCCAGTAGAAGACAGTATAAAAACAGTAAACAAAATCATCCTCCAGACATAAATAGAATCCATCCTTAGTCACCAAGCACCAGATGCATACTGATAAAAAAGACGAGGGGAGAAATGAGCACGCGCCATTGAGGCGGTCTGAGCTTCCTTCTTTCAACACATGTGGGAGTGTATAAAATCATGGCGGCTCATTTCGCCCCTTCATCTATGCTATCAGTTTGATTGTGACTACAAGTGATAGGATCTTCAGTGATAAGCTACATCTATGCTACAGTATTACACAAAGGTGAGTGAGCAAATCATTTTTAAAAATCATATGTGCATTTATTTTACACTACACACAACAATATCTACACTAATACTACAATATGGGGAAAAACATGTTCTACTTACTAACAAGCTTCATGTCTGCCACCCATGGGCTCTTATGGTGCACAGTAAGAGCCAGCAGGTGACAGTGTTCATTAAATTCCTCCACATTCCCCCTGTTGATTTTCTTTAAATATTTGGTTGCTAAATAAGCATCTATGTTATTTCCCCTGCATACAATGTTCAGAACAGGTTTTTCCACATAAATCGTTTTTTTAATATATGCGTACAGAATTGGGTATTTCACCCCCTCTTCTAAATCCAGTAGGGACACGTACAATTTTTCATACACTTTGTCCTCATTAAAACGATTCTTGATGTATTTGGCTCCCACATCCTCTCCTACGGCAAAAGCCTCAGCTGCTTCAGCTGCGCATACCTCCAGCTCAGCTGCTTCGGCTGCAGCTGCCCACCACAATGCCTACTCCAAGCTTGCTATTTCCTTCAGCAGGGGGAAGGCTGATGAATCCTTGTTCCATGGTGATTGATCCTCCTTCGCCCATATTTGCTGTAAATAGAATAAAAAAATGTTTAGGGATGCAACTTAAATAGGTATATACACAATAAATCACAAACAAATGATATTGTCACAGGAAAAAACACATAAATCCAATCAACTTTGTGCATTGTAATCAAAAACATTTATACAGACTCAAAATTAATATTTTCCAATGTACTCAAATTTGATAACATGCATTAGTTTTCTTGAGAATTTATACATTGTATACGTAAATTAAAAAAGAGATAATATTTTCCAATGCCCTTTTCTAAATAATTTTTGGATGAAAACAGCTACTCAACATTATAATTTTCCAGTAAAAAAATAATAGTTTGATCATTTTCTAATGGAAATCAACTTTACTTGAGATTATTCCAAATCTGTGAGCATTCATAATAATTTACTAGTGTATGAAATAGTCTTGAAAACTGTATAATCAATTTTACTAACATATGAAATTGAACAAAACTAACCTGAGTTTTTTTCTTGTAGAGGCCGTAGTGCTTTCTGCCTTAACGCTACCCTGGTAGGTTCCTTCACAGTAGATGGGGTGGCAAAGTTCTCCTTTCCATCCTCCTCAAACACCAACCGTTGCTTCCTCCCTGGTTCCACCACCCCGGTAGACAGACGCTTCATCCTATCCCTCAGAAGTTTCAGCCGGTCACCCATTGTTGTAGCAACGCGAGATGGAGCAGCGGAGACACTTGATGAGGTTGAAGGTGTTGCCGTGTTGAACTCCACTGTTGTAGCAGGAGCAGTCGATGAGGGTGATATATCCATATATACTATATATATAACCATATATACCCACAGTGATAAATAAAGGGGTTGGATTTATTACCTGAAACACATCTGCCTAATTACAATTTCTGCGGACCTGGAACAAAACTAAGGTTAAGGTTAAAGAGAGGTGATAAACCTATAAATAATTTGGACAAGGAATGCATGGCACATGACATTGTTTACAGCCAAAGTAGTGATAACAAAACAAGGGCAGAAGCTGACAAAAAGCTTCCTAACAAAGCATAAGAATTATTTAAATATCCAAATAGTGGACTTTCTGAAAGAGCATATTCTTATCTTGTTACTAACTTGATGAAAGCAAAATCTGCATTTGGAGGGCGATTAGGGAAGAGGAAGAGAGGAGTTGGAAAGATGCATAGACAAAAAGCAATCAGTCAGTTGAAGAAACACATTTCAGGACGTGGATTTTATCTGAAACCATATCCAATTAGTAGTGGGGGGAGAATTTTAGTACCTCCATCACTCAAAGTTAAAAAGAAAAAAGTTAAAAGATGAAGAAAATGTCATAAGTAAATATTCATGGTCCATTATCAAATCATGACTTATTCAAATGGGCAAAATTATTAAATATTAGTCTGCGCCGTATATATATGATAGATGGGTTACCACAAAGAATTTGAAATTATGAATGTGCAATTGTAAATTTAGACAAACAGAGTGGAATGGGAATGCATTGGGTTGCGTATATTAAAAAGGGAAAAAATGTGTATTATTTTGATCCAGTAGGTAATTTCCAGCCACCTTATGAGTTAACAAAGTATTGGAAGAAAGAAAGTAATGTGAAAATATTTTATAATACCAATCAATTGCAACCAATAGACTCTGATATATGTGGTCACCTATCTATTCTGTTTCTTGCTAATCAGTTGTAATTTAGTGTCAGCAAGTCTGATATGGGTAAATTTGATAAGATATGAAATTAGGTTGGCAGACTTGGTTTTTTCTTAGTGGGAGTCAATTTGTATTTTGCAAAATAGTGCAGCTGTCATTTTGAGGTGATTAATGGCTGGGGCTGGGGGCAGGTGCAATGCTCTGACATTGCAAATATACATAGTAATATCACAGCCAAAGAGTGAGAGAGGGTCATCTGCCATTATGCTGCAAGAGAGAGACAAAGAGATTGCATATATCTTTCTCAACAATATATGACATCTGAAATATAGCTATACACTCAATAGGGGATAAGAAGAGTGAGACAAAATTATGGCACATTATGCTACAGGACAGAGAAAGAGATAGATATATAGAACATACAAAAAGAGGTGGAGTTAACTGCTTCTCTGATTGGTCAAGCTGGTGGGGGTAGCTCGTCTCCCATTGGTCTTTGCAGGGGGTTCCCCCTTTTATTAACCCACCACAAAATGGCGGATTCAGGATGAGGGGAGTAGGGGGAAAGGGAAGCTGCTCTCTCATTGATCCTTGCAGGGGGTCCTCAATGGCTGACATGGGTGAGGGGAGTGGAGGGCAGGCCCCACCCCCCACAGGGCAAGGGGAAGGGTGACCACGCCCCTTGCACCTGATTGGGTAGGCCATTCCAGCATTAGTTCCTACTCACCCCCCACAAAATTGCAAGGGCGGAGCCCTGGCCTTTCCAGGATGCACAGCACCACCTCCCCCTCCCAACAATATTGCAAGCGTGGAGCCATTGCCTCCCCAGGATGCACAGCATCCTGGTTTGATTGTTGAGGGCCGCTTTTCCAAACGCTGCTTAAGTAATAACAGCTGACGCTCAATTTTTTTTCTATACTTTTCCTATTCTCTGAATGAGGCTTAAGCCAGATGTATTGCTCAAGAAGCGTTGGGGAAAGCGGCCTTGAGTGTTACATGTTTTGTTGTAATTATTGAAAATAAGTAGCCACCTAAATCAATGTTGATTTTCATGTTCAGCTTGCACAAGTAGTTGGATTCAATGAAAAGTGGCTTTTGGACTCACAGGGTGGCGCTGATTAGGAGGTGCATATTTTAATTTTTGCCAAATTTTGGTAGGCCATTTTGGAATGTATTTTGATATTATTGTGGATGTCATACTTGAATTTTGCCATACTCTCATCTATGCTCTGAAGACCTCTGTCACTACTTCCTGAAAGTTGAATTTAGGCATGCCAAAATTTCTTCAAGCACTGAGCAAGCGAGACATGAGAGTGTAGAGGAAGGGTCACAAATTCTCTAACCCTTGCAACATTCAGAGCTCCCGGTGGGTGATTTGTCAACTACTGTTCCTGATTTGAACATTTGAAGCTTATTAAGCCGCATTTACACCGAAGTTTCAAACAAAAAGTTGCAAACTTTTATTGCAAACAGCAGTTGCAAACAGTAGTTTCAAATAAAAGTTTGCAACTTTTATTTCATGGTTTTATTTCCATGTTTCATGAAAATGTTTTCAACCTTGATTATGACTCGCCTATGTTCTGGTTCCTGGGATCAGTCCTTCCAAGGATGTCAAGTGTCGAGGATGTCATTTTAGCCGCGGTGGCGTGTGTCGTGTTGTCAAAGCAACGTAGGCCGAGACGATACTGGGTGAGGCCGTCTCTGAATTCCAGAGCTACGTACAGTGGAAACGACCTGTTGGACGATTTAAATAGAGATGATGTCGACCCTCTATCAGGTGAACTGAGAACGGACGGAAGTTTTAAAAACTTTGTAAGAATGACCAGTGAGGATTTTGAATATATAACTTTAATGATTGGTCACAAAATTTCGAAAATGGATACGAATTACCGAAAGGCTATTTCTGTAACGGAAAAACTAGCCATAACCTTGCGTTTTTTAGCTACCGGAGATTCATACACAAGCTTGAGTTACCTGTTCAAGATATCAAAATCAACCATATCTTTGTTTGTACCTGAGGTGTGCAAGGCTTTAATAGATCTTCTGAAGGATAACATAAAGGTAAGACGTTATAAGTAGACTATACATAGCCTATATTTGTTATTTTGACAGCCATTTTTAAATAATATAATATAAAATATTGTTGTTAACACTCAGAACCTGTTTAAGAACCCCCCGCTCTCGCCCTTAAAAGGTCCTAGGGTATTTTATGGCAAATATATTTTTATAATTTTAAGCAATAAATCTACTACTGGTATTTTGCTTTATTTGTACCAGAAGTGTGTGCTGCTCTGATACTAGACGCTAATGCTTGTATTATAAAGTTAGGTGACCAAGTTGGCGCATTCAAGTAGTAAGTGGCAGGCAGGTAAAAGTGGTTTATTTACCAGGTAAAAGTGGTTTACATAGTCTAACCTAACCTAACCTCACGATAGCATTAAGCTGAGTCTTGAAAAATGCAGAATTAAAATATTTGTTGTTTTCGTAAAAACTCCATTTGTGCTAGTGCGCATGCGCAAACATTGTTCCCCTAACTTTATAATACAACCATTAGGAACTAATCTGCTTCAGATAGGTTTGTTGGGAGATAATGTAAAGGTAATTAGGGATATTCAGTTTTTAAATAGCTCATATTTTGAGAACTAATCACTGACAATATCTTTATTATCGTTAACATTTATTTAATACGTTACAGGTTACATAACCACAAGTTCAATATTAGAGTCTATCAAACATTTAGAAACAAATGCAGGCCTACTTGGCTCCACTTAAAGTTTAAAAATAAAAAAAAGTATAACATAGGTCAATAAAAAAAACTGAAAAGGGCCAAAAACAACAAACAAAATTACTGTAATGCTGTATAGGTATTTTTTGCAGGGTCATCACCATTGTCCAGATTGTTGACGACTGCGAGCGCGTCGGCTATTGGTTTAAACTGGTGGTCCAGACCAGCGCTTGAAGGCCTAGAAGATCCATTTGATGGCGGGTTATAAGAAATGTCGAATTGAGACATTCCAATTTCGAACAAAACCTGATTTATTCTATGTTTTGCTATCATTTGGGATCGAATATGGGTGATTTGACGCAGCTGACAAGCAACATTTTCAGCAAATACATCGCAGTCATCTTTTTGTTTCATCCGTGATTGAAGGTTTTTCATAACTTCATATGCTTTGTGGGCCTCAGGGTTCCTTTTACGTTTGCAGGGCTTACGGTAATTACTAGTGGAGGGGGTGATTTCAGACAAAATTTTCTCACACGAGGAAATATTTCCATCACTTGTTTGGGGAATTGCACTGGTTTCAAAAGGAGCTGGTTCGTCTACTTCTGTTCCATCCTGGAAAAAAGAGGGTATCTTAATAGTATGATAGTTAAAAATTCACTCGCTAAAAATTTAGTGAAAAATGTGGCCAGCATTACGCTATTCAAGCTTATTTGGTTAAACTAAAAATAAAAAATTAAATTTTTATTTTATTTTTAAAGGAGGAGGATATGTCCTTTAAAGCAGGAGAGGTGACATGTGAGCATTTTCACAATTTTCTACGACGGGAAAATGTAGCGAATACAGGCTATAAATATAAATAATATACAACGCTATACTGTACTGGTTGTACTAGATAATTAATTTCTTCCATCTGATTGCAGCTTCCCTCTGCAGAAGATGAGTGGCTACATCATGCTGAAGAGTATAACCTAAAATGGAACTTCCCTCACTGCATTGGCAGCATGGATGGGAAACATGTAATGCTACAAGCACCAATCAACACTGGCAGTGACTACTTCAACTATAAAGGATTCTTTAGCATTGTCTTGCTTGCAGTTGTAGATGCCAACTATTGTTTTACTTATGTTTTGGTTGGATGCCAAGGACGCATTTCCGATGGTGGTGTATTTGCTCACAGCAAAATCAAGAAACTTTTGGATGAATCTGATTTGAACCTTCCAAACCCCAAAATGTTGCCAGGGAGGACCTATCCAGTACCTTACGTCATGCTTGCAGACGATGCATTCTCTCTGCAACCAAACATGATGAAACCATTTCCAGGCCTCCATGATAAAGGAAGTCTTGAACGAACCTTCAACTATCGCCAATGCCGTGCGCGTAGAGTTGTCGAAAATGTGTTTGGAATTGTATCGGTAGTGTTTAGAATACTCAGAAAACCACTTCTTCTTGAACCAGAAAACGCTGAGAGAATTGTATTAACATGCGCGCATCTGCACAACTTTTTAAGGAGGAGCGAGCCGTCAAGTGCATTGTACAATCCCTCAGGGACGTACGATAGTGAAGATGCAAGTGGAACTCTTGTACCTGGCCAGTGGAGGGTGGATGGAATGCCCCAGGGGACACTTCTCTGTCTAAAGCGGATTCCTAGGAAACCCTCAGAGCTAGCAAAGGAGATCCGAAAAGAGTTTGCAGAATATTTTAAGAGTCCTCAAGGATCAGTCTCCTGGCAGGATAAGCATTAGGTTAAGGCAATGTAAAATTGTAGTGTAATCCTGATTAAACACTAGCACAAACTTACATAAGTGTTTATTTTTATTGTGGAAATGAATTATTCTAAATTGTAAATTTTGTCAGTAAAAATATACATAATTATTAAAAAAGCTTACCTGTGGGCCTACTGCTTCTTGCTCCCCCGCTGTCTCTCGACCTTGCCTGGGGATCGTTTTGTCCTTCAGGAACATCATTGGTTGAAAAAACTTCCACTTGGTTTTCCCATTGTCGGCCCCCGATCCAGACTTATTCCCCTTTTTAGCTTCTCTATTGAATTGAATAATAAGGTTCCTCATTTTATTTTGAACCTCTGCCTTGCTTAAATTCATTTCACGTGAAATGTCATTCCATGCATAGTTTTTCATGTTTTTATTTTTGTAATCGGGAATAGTTTGGTTCCACATGACTTGCTGCTCTCTGTACAAACTAATTAACTTTATAATGTTGTCGTCTCCCCATTCCATCTCACTCAGTAAATTTTCCATTGTCACTCACCACTGATCACTCACAACATGCACGCGATAACTCACAACCAGTACGAGAGAAGAGAACTCACAACAAGCACGTGGTAACCGGAAGCGGTCCAGACAGGGTTACTGACACTTGAGTCGAGACAGGGT
The DNA here is from genome assembly GCA_017141395.1 of Laodelphax striatellus. Classification (NCBI taxonomy): domain Eukaryota; kingdom Metazoa; phylum Arthropoda; class Insecta; order Hemiptera; family Delphacidae; genus Laodelphax; species Laodelphax striatellus. The sequence continues at coordinate 24,984,186 of CM029532.1, read as the reverse complement.
GGTTCAAGTGATCACGTGAGTGAGAGTGGAGGTGGCAGCATAGGGGATGGCGGGGAAATGTTTCTGTTTCGTGTTTCAACGGCACATAGTGACCAAAACTAGTGTTGCAAACAAAAGTTTGCAACTCCCTTTGATCTTTACCAACTTCAGGTGGAAACAAAAATTTCTGTTGCAAACACTGAAAAACTGTTTGCAACAGCGAAATGTTTCGTCTAAAAATGCGCGTTTTTAGAGATGTTTGCAACTTCTGTTTGCAACTCGTGTTTCAAACTCCGGTGTAAACGCGGCTTTATACTCACAACTACAAACAAGTATGATGTTTAAATATTGTCTTGTAAATTTAGTGAAATGTGAATTAATCTGAAAAACGAATAATTTTTGTTCAGTTGTCATTTTCCCACATTTTACCTGTTAAGACATTAGGCTCTTTGAAACTGAAAATAGCAAAGTGATGGTGTTGAACAGCAACCTTGTATGTCAAAAACAGCAGTTTTACAGGAGAGACAAGAAACACATTATTTCTTCAAATTTAAAAATTAGTCATCAAGTAATTGACTTTTATGATTATTTATATGGAAATAAATGTTTTAATCAATCAAATTCCATGGTATTTTAATTCTTAATAATGAAAATTGACTTACAAGTTTGCTGCTTATAACTCTGTTGAGCCGTTGACATACGTGTTTGTTGCACTAGACTTACAAGTTTGTAGCAGCAAAAGATTATACACAAGTCTGTGCTCTCAGTATAAATCAAGTGACATCCAAGTTTGCTTTCACACCAATGTCTTATAATGAGTTTATAGTTATAGTTCATTATTATTCTCATAATAATGAGTGATCATGATTGCCATTGACAATCAATCACAACAATCATTTCACATAAAAATAATAATTAAACTCAGAAATTTTTCATTCAAGACAAACTAATATGATTCTAACTTATCACTGCAGTATCATTGAAGGCCAATGTTACTAATAGGATCACTTTTATGACAATGTAGGTCACTTTCATAATTATTTAGAAATTTTGCAATGCAGTAAAAGATAGGAAGCACAGTATTTAAGGCTATTTTGCTATTATTAATTACCATTCTGTCTACATACAGAGTGTGTTTTCCTTTTCTTGTTTTACATCAATTTCTAGCATAAAATATTTATGGAACAGACCTAGTAGTTATATCAATAATTATTTCAACTACATTTTCCACTGCAATTGAATAGTTATAAATAGTATGAATGTCAGATGGGAAAATAAAATGAAAGTTCTAATATTAAAAATGCTATATTTGAAGAAACAAAAGTGTTAAATACAATAAAACAATACCGAATTCAATTAAATATTTACAATTATTCCTATCAGACTTGCTCTATTCTCAACTTCTTTGTTTTTGCTTCTTTCGTTTTATTGCCAGAGACCCCTTTATTCTTCTTTATTCTTCTGGGTTCTTTGCCTCCTGAGTCTTCTCACAAGTTTTGTTGTCATTACAGCTCTTCCTCACTAATTCTAATTTCTCCTTGTGAGGAAGACTATTGTAGAAATGATGAGTTTCTGTTGGGAGGACCGGCTTTAAATCTTGCAAATTTTGCCACTTCAAATAAGTTATTTCTAATTTTTTTCTATACAAGGGAGGATAGACAGGACTCCCAGATAGTATTTTTCTTCTTGAGGGAATAGGTTCCAATATGTCATTGAAGTTCAACTTGTAGTGAATTCCTGTCGGTACATAGGTGAGTTGAACAAGGTTGTTCACAGTAGGATCGTTTTTTAAATTACCAGGTCTTATTGAAGAATAGGACTCCCCCTCTGGAATATCAAAGTTTCTGAAGAAAGTATGATCTACACATCTTGCCTCATATTGGAATGGTCTATTCCTAGCTTCTCGAGTAACAGCAAGATAGTCCGATAACGGATGTATCTCTCTGTTTTTCAATTTTCGTTCAATGGTGGCGTGAACAGAGTCAGCTTCCATTTGAGTGTGACCTTTCTGAAGGAATTTTTGTTCAATGAACAAAATGAAGTTAATCACACATTGAAACACTGATAGTCTTTTGATTCAAAATTGCAATCTGGAATAATATTTTGGTGAAGAATCCGAGATGATTAGAATGAGGTAACTTACCTTTATTTTCTTGCTCATTTTGAAATCAATCCGTTTAATGTTCACTATCTGAATAATTGAAAACAATCAATCACATGAAGCTGTAGATCTGCATGCTTGTTTAAGAGTAACATAACCTAGAATCCCGGGAGGAAATGATGATTCAATGTGACTTCCAAGTTTGCTTCAAAAATTCTCAAGCTACCAACCTAACTTCCTCACCTTGTATGTCAACCTGGGTGACATACATGTTTACTGCAGAAGAATTTTCTTATCCTGACATACGAGATATTTTTAAACAATTTTTAATAATTTTTATATTAAGATTTGACAGCTGTTATTTTAGCAGATGATTCACCTTTATTTCATGTATCTGAATCACTCAAAAACCAAAAATCGATTTTTTTGACATACAAGGTTGCTGTTCAACACCATTGAAAGGCTAGTTAAATTCAGTAAAATCGAATCAAATTATGAATTTATCAAAAATCAACATCAACTTTTACTAGACTTTCCATGTTGAGCTAGAGATTTGTGATAATTTCAAATTCTTAGAAATCAGCTGGAAAATCTGAATAGTTGTAGTTGACTGTTTGGTAAGCAAAGCATGATATTACAATATTATATTAACCGATTTCTTACTATTATTATTGATATTTGATCACAGTAATTATTTTTATTGCATTATTTCAATTTATTATTAGTTATCTGACAATCTATAAGATAGAAATTTGAAAATTTTCATTTTTCCAAAAACCATCTGGAAAGATTTGAATACTAGATACGTGATGAGTCTTGAATATAGATATAGGGCATATGTTAACCCGGGCACTGATTGACGTCATTATAGCAAGACTAATCGGGAAAAATTGGACTGCTGGGCTCTTATGGGGATTGGCCAACCTTAGGTCTCTACAAACCTTGGCTATTGGATCCATAAACTGTCTACTGAGCGACTGAAAGACCAGGCACTAGAGTTTTTGTTCTGATATAACTGTACTTTATGTCTGGTTTTATATTCAAGTATGTTATACCTTACTTTTCACAGCTGTTACTTTTGATTCAAGTCTTTTTGCAGCCAATTCAATTGAAGTATCGATTCGTTCTAATTGACCATCCAATTAGCATGGAAAGTATATTGATATTTTAGATTTCATATTTATGTTATTGACTTTTATTAATGTTTTTTTTTTTATAATTCATATTGACATTATTGACTGTATAATTTAGATTTATGTTTATAGGGGTAGTGTATATTGTGCTATACATTTTCACTAAATTATTACTTGAATAAAATCAGGGCAATAACAGTTTCAAGTAGGGAAAGGATGGTATTAACTTATTATTTTTAATGAAAGTACAGAGTTCAATCATCTGCAATGTGGCAAGGGTGGTGTTAACTTAATTTTTTTATGAAAATACAGCATTGAATTATCAGCAATGTATCTCTAGTTTTGGTTTAGTGTTTTTCCAGAACATCAAGGATTGAGTTAACCATTTCCTTGTCCTTCCCCTCTGATGAGGTGTTGTAGGCTACACTTTGAGTCCATCAGAACCCAGTAAGGCTAGGCGTACACCAGTTAGTCAAGACAAGACGAGATTAGTCACAGTACTTCACATAGTAACTTATGAAGCAACAGTCATCGATTAGTCATTGCATCAGTGTGTGCTGCTTCATAAGCAACTATGTGAATTACTGTGACTAAACGGGACTAATCTTGTCTTGTCTTGTCTTGACTAACCGGTGTACGCCTAGCCTAAGTTTTTCAAACTTGCCACTTCTCAGTTTCAGTTGCAATCAAAAACTGTAAATGTTTACTTAATCTTTGAAGTTAGAGAAATTATTTGCAATGTCTCCATCAACAACCAAAGTACCTGGTTTGTTGAATTCCATTTTCAACATTGAACTATCACTTTCCGATAATAATAGACAAATTGATAATTTATTATTCAATATTAATTCATAAATCAGCTTACATAATTCCAAGCTACTTCATCAGAAATAAAATCTCAAAGTCTTTAATCATTGAAATTAATAAATGGATTATTTCCAATGCACCAACATTAAATATATTTTTGGAAATGAGCTCAGTTTTGATTTTCAGCTCAGTTTCATTATATTGTTGTATCATTATATAATTTTTCATAAGGTTTCTCATCTTCCCCTGTCCTTTAATTGACAATACAAATGGTTCATCTGTCATTAGTATCATGCATTTTCCTTCTTTTCATTTAACTAACAACAAAAAAAATTCTCTGTATTTCATTATTATTGTAAACTTTGCTCAATTTTGTAAGTTATGCATATGTAGGCCTATGTTTTTCTTTAGCTTTCCTACACTCAGGCTTTTTTGCAGGGTTTTCCTGATTTTGTTGAATATTCTAGTACGTAAGATTCACTTTTATTTTAATTCTGTATTGTCGCAAAAAGGAAATAAATTTGAATTAGAATATCACTTGAATATCTTAGAATATTCAAGTGGTACTAACCATACAGTGAAATTCGAATAGCATACATTATGTTGAATCATATTCGAACTGGTGGCATTTGTCACTCCAAAACCAAATAATATAATAATAAACTCTAGATCACATATATTTTTCAAGCAAGAACCATTATAATGTGAATGATGATAAATTGTGATTGATAATTTTTTATTCATTATTTTGTTTATTACATTTTTGTTTATTACGTTTATTACAATTTTGTTACATTGTTACAATAATCACGTTGGCTAAATCTACCTTTTGAACAAATCTTTCCTTATAGAGAAGAGGTTTTTTTTGGATGGCGGCTGAATAAAAAGCCCCTATAAAATAATAAAAAGGGTTTCATCCTACTATGCTTGTTCGATTCAGCTGCCATCCTAAATAAAATTCTACTCAAGCAATTATTAATTCTTCACAGAACTTATACTTGATTTAAAAATTTTGAAGAAATCATCAATTTATGTACTATCAGCCTTTTATAGATAGATAGATGTAGGCCTGAGTTAAATCAAGTTTGTCCAATTCCACTCATCTTTGTTAGAAATTTTTTTCAATGTAATTCTATTTACATTTATAATATTACAATTTTTTCATTCATCTTGTTGATTTCTCATTTTTAGTGATATATCAAAAATTTCTTAATGCATTGTTGACTTGTATGTTCAAGTAACTTTTTATTCTTTTATATCATATTGAATAAGATTGAAGTGAAAAGGAGATAATACTATTTAGGCTATATCTTTATACTAAGCTCCATATGCGGATTACTATACAGTATTAAAAATAGTTTATAGGAACTCTTGAACTGATTCCTCTTTTATACCAAATCAATACTGTGTTACATTTGGATGAAGTTACATTAGTAGCCTAAGTACTAATATCCATTGGAAATTCCTATTATTCTGAAAAATAAAAAAATCGATATATTTGACCGCATGGGAGTGAGATGATGTGTTTTAAATAGTCTATATTATGGCATAATTAGTGATTAATGCGATACGTAATATATTTCCATTTTATAGTTGTTGGAAATTTGTTCAAATCATTTCTATTTTACGTTTTTATTTGTTACTATCTTGAATTATTATTTAATCTTATCAATACAAATATGTATGTACAGAATTTCTCACAAAGTTTTTAACAGCTCTTCATCACACTACCCATGTTACATTCTATATTACAGGGTTCGGCACAAAAACTATCTGATTTGAAATGCGTGTCATTCAGGCGGTAGGTATTAGAGGGTACTGAGCCCTATTTCATTTGAAAGGTATGATTTTGAAGTTTTATTTCCACCCATCATACCTCACTGCATTTGTTGTCAAGTAGTCCTTTTTACACTGTGATTGCGACCAAGTGCATCTTCCAAAATCACTCCAATAGGATTCCCTGTTATCCATTCTGTCCTGTTTTGGTCCACAAATCGATTATTACATTTGACACAATGTTCAGACGAAGAGTGAGGGTGACAAAACGAAGAACAAGAGCTTAAAACATGAGACAGTCTCAAGTTTCAATTTTGTGTACAACGCGACCGGGCGCGACGTACTGTGCGTGAACATGCGGTTGCTTTTTGACGCTTAGACATTCGGCGACCATTTAGTGATGAGGATTATCCTCGAAGACCTGAATTGTGGAATTACTACACGAATCACTACAGAATAATCAAATCACTACAGAATAATTGAAAAAGTAATTTGCAGAGCAACGTGGCGATTGCAAAATTGAAGCTCTGACTGACTCAATGTTATCAGCTCTTCTGATATTCCGGACACCAATTCCATGTCTTCAATTCGTCATGAACGATTTGCAGTCCAGGATTATCCGAAAAGTGACTACTGGTCCAAGAAGTGACATTGGAAGGCGCTCGGGGCAGCAATCACAGCGTAAAAAGGACTACTTGACGTCAAACGCACGCTGCCCATTGTTGTGAGGTATGATGGCATCAGGAATGGGAGGAAATAAAACTTTAAAATCATACCTTACAAATGACATAGGTCCCAGTACCCTATAATACCTACTGCCTGAATGGCGCGCATTTCAAATTAGATAGTTTTTGTGCTGAACACTGTACATTCCGGATAAAAGCATCCACTAAGCAAGGGTCCAAAAATGCTTTGTTACCAAGATGAGGAAGTTGTTTGAATTTACTATTATATTTATCGAGGCTTGAAAATTTTCAATTCTCACATGAATTTAACTGAGAAATTTAATGTAGTCTTTTGCTCCGTAACAAAGCATTTCTGGTCTTATGTTTACTTGATATTTTTATAACAGATGTGATATAGTGTTAAGGGCTGTTTCACCATGTTCATTTTAAACTTGAAGGGCCGGTTGCACAAAAGTGACTTGAGGTTATAATCTCCAATTATAAGAATTAACATTCTGATTGGAGACCTCAGTGCAACTGGGACGTATTTTCGAAGTTCTCATAATTAGATCATAGCCTTATATCAATGTCTTTTCCTGTAAGTTTCTGATTAAAATTGTTTTGTGAAAAGTTACCGTATATTATATCATCAATCATTATGAACAATAAATAAATATCTCTAATATTCATAGAAGATATTGTGTTGATAAAATACTGATTTGTATGTTAATAATTATAATTTGTTGTATACTGTGATATAAGACTTGTGATTAAAGTATTCATTAATGTGATGAATAAAAGTTTTAATTTTGTGTACTGATTATCTAAATTCATTTGTCAATTTTCTCCACTATTTAGATAGACTCCACTTCTTCTGAGATTAATAAATCGCTGATTAGCTATAATTTCACAAAAGGCAAATTAATTATTTACTAGATTAACTCTAGTGCGTTCAAATCTTATTGCTTTTTCCACCGTTTTCCATCTTTTTGACCGTTGGCTTGCTAGCATTATTTTGGTTGTGAATTTATATTTATTAAATACTGCAGAGCTACCAGTGATCAGTCATTTTGTTGAAAACGAACTTGAACTTTGCATATTACAAGACCTCGAAATAAACTCATGGTGTACAAAAATGTTCATGAACTTTTATTCACAATCAAGATAATGATTGCAGAGTAACTATGGACAAAGTGAGTGGAAAATGTTTGGTTAACATCCTAGTATGTTATGGATCATGAAACTATCTTATCTCAGTGGATTACATGTCATACAAACAGAAATAGATCATTCTGTGTAAGGCTAGGCGTACACCGGTTAGTCAAGACAAGACGAGATTAGTCACGTTTAGTCACAGTAATTCATATAGTTGCTTATGAAGCAGCACACACCGATGCAATAACTAATCGGTGTGTGTTGCTTCATAACCGGTGTACGCCTAGCCTAATACTCTACCTCTCGCATTTTCTCAATGAACGGGTTTACGCTCGTTAAACAGAGAGTATATGGATGATGAATAATTATTTTTCATAAAGAAAAGGGGCCTGTTTTTGTACCAGCTGTATTCGAGTGTACAAAATAGCTTATATTACAGAGAGTATATAGAATAATATTATACCACTATATTTTTATTATAGTATTATATTTATATTACTATACACTCTCTGTAGCTTATATCTGTATCAGTGCAGTAATTTCCAATGTAGGAATAGCCAATTGTGCAACTTGTGTGCAGAGGCAAATTAGATCATTGCTGGACAGATAAAATGTCTTTGCACAGATAAAATGCGCTTTGTACAGCAATCTTTCAAGTCTCCGTGAAACGTTTGCGCTCTTGTTGCACCCACGGTAATTTCAAACATCTCAGTTCTCATCAAATAAATCTATATTAATAAAAGAGAGTTGGTGTCTGTACGCTCGCTTATAACTCGAGAACGGCTGAACCGATTTAGATAATTTTGGATTAGTTTGAATTGTTACAGCACTGGTTAACATAATATGTATTAAAATATAAAAAAATCCCTTTATAATTAATAAATAATTAGTACATTAATGACCTAACCTATCAAACATTTTACAGACCTATGTTCAAACTTGCCGGCCGAACCGTACAACGGAAAGATGAACGTGATTCAACATCAGAAAAATCAGCAAGAAGATCACAAACCTCAGTAGTCCAGTGGTTAAAGCATCTGCGTTTGGTGCTAGAGCTTGCGGGTTCAATTCCCGCTCCAAACCATTTCTTTTTGTACTAGGTTTTCTGCTCTAATTATTTTTTACACTGTAATCATGAGTTATCGTTCGCATCATACATGTTCTATTGTTTCAAATAATAAAATTGATGAACAGAAATAAAATTTAAAAAAAATTTTTTAATTAAAAAGAAATAAATATAAATAAAAAAAATACTAAATAGAAGAAATTAAAAAAAATTGAATGGTGGGAAGAGGGGGGTGACATTTGATGGGAAAGAGGGGGTTGACATGGAGAGGTGACATTTGGGGGGGGGGGAAGAGTGCAATACGAAGTTCGCCGGGACAGCTTGTATTAATATAGGCTAAAGCAAAACATGTTTTGTCTCAATAGAGCACTCTTTTACACTAGGTAGGTTATGAAGAAAATACTTCTGTTATGAAGTAGGCCTGTACTACTAGTTTTAGACACAAATTTTACCCCGGTTGTACACCGGAGCAATAAAAAATAGGCAACTAGCATAATATGGATCATATGATTGTCTAATCTATACAAACCAATAGTTCAATGCACACTGAAACAGTTGCTTTAGGTGTGCATTGGACTATTTGTTTCTATATCAGGATCCTTTTAACTTGTCAGAAATCAGCTGTTTCGGTAATAATTAAACAGTGATTTCGACACAATCAAAAGGCTTAAAAGTCTTAAAGACCTTTAAAGTCTTTAAAAGACCTTTTTGAAGAATAACTTTTAAAAGACCTTTTCAATAATCTGCGAGATTCAGCATTTGTAGGTTAAGTATTAAGATATTGCTGCTCGTCGAAACATGTGTTGGTTTCTGACAAGTTGAATGGATCCTGCTAATCTATATAGAGTAGTAGATCATTTGATCCAAATGTTTCTTATTGCTCCGGTGTACGAGCCCACTTAGGCAGCTCGTACACCGGAGCAATAAGCAACATTTGGATCATAATATGATCGTCTACTCTATAGAAATAAATGGTCTAATGCACACCTAAAGCAGCTGTTTTGGTGTGCATTGAACTATTGGTTTGTAAAGTATAGACAATCATATGATCCATATGTTGCTAGTTGCCTATTGCTTATTGCTCCGGGGTAAGAGCCAGAAACTTGGTATATGTGAGATTTACAAATGTTTTCAGCCGTGTAAGGGCTATATTATACAAGGTGGCATTGATGCGGTGTCAATTTTTTTGTAGCTTTGTATAGTTGTCATAAATGTTGGTGCAGAGTTTCAATTTCATATGTTTCACCATTATCAAGAAAAAAAATAAGGGAAAAAACAAAATGGCAGCTGTGTGAGTAACTAAGGACTTCCGGACAATTTAAATATAACTCCCTAGAGTATTGGTAGGGAGTTCTGAAACACTCTGTATACAGTATGCGGGTAGTCAGCATGGGGAATATAAAGATGAGAAAATCATACGGAATCTACTTGGCGTATCTATTTCAACCTAGTGATTGAAGTCTTCATACTTTGTACAGGAGAAAATCTGATAGGAGGCAGCAATTTTGAATATTCGCTGTGAGCATCTACGGTGTTGCGCTCTGGCGGATAATCTTATGAATCTTTCCTGGTAGATTAACATGGGAAAGGATAGGCTTATGTACGTAAAAATTCGTTTATAATTGAAATAGAATTCCCTGTCGCTATTTTTCCTACTTATCGATAGTGGAATTATATTTAGAATGATAAAATTAACACATCGCATGTTCTTAAACATTATTATAATCTTCAATTCAGTTTTTAAAATCAACTTTGAAGGTTATGATTCAAGCTGACTGAGCAGACGAAGTAGTTTATCCACAGCTGAGTTCATTCCCATTGGTTATTATTCCGAAATGGATTATGGGTGCAAGACTTTAAATTAATCATAATATATGCTTTTAAACTGGATTTTTCACTCGATTAATTCAAAACTGAGATCCGATTTCTTTGTTGAATCAATTTTCGTTTTGAAATATGGAAGGAATAGAAGACGCATTTACTATTGTGAACGGTATTTATATAATTGGGAATAAGACAATACTTTAAAATTTTTCAATTTCTATAAAAAAATTAGCATCACCCGTGCTATGCTACGGAATTTAAGGAATGCTATTGAAATTTATCTGACTGAAAATCCTGTTAACAAAAATTAAAGAAAAAATAGTTGACAGAAATTCTATATTTTGAAAGAACAAAGCTCTGTAACAGATTCTTATATTTCTTAAGCTTGAATATACACAAGGGCAACAATTTTAGAAAGTGCTAGCTGCGGCTCCATGACCAAAAACAAAAAACTTGCACCCAAAGAACAGATTTTCTGTTTAAATACCGTAGATTGATTGATTGATATCTTTTTACAAGGAAACCCCTTACTATAGCACGTTCCATTCAACTTGTCAGAAATCAGCTGTTTTGGTAATAATTAAACAGTGACTTCGACACAATAATCAAAAGACTTGAAAGTCTTAAAGACCTTTAAAGTCTTTGAAAGACCTTTATAAAGAAGACCTTTCAAAGAATAACTTTTTAAAAGATCTTTTCAATAATCTGCGAGATTCAGCATTTGTAGGTTAAGTATTGTGATCATATATAGGTAGAGAAATTCATCAGATGTGCCAGTCTCAATGTCTCAAGGAGATAAGCAAAATAAATTATTACGTTAATCAGAAGCTGAAAATATTTTTAAGTCAAGATTTTTGGAAGTAGTCATTTCTAGCAACAGATGTATTCCTTTTTCCTCCTTTTTACTGTGTAGGCAATACAGTAAAGTTTTATTAAAAGCTCTTTGACGTGTCTGACAACTTCTAGGACCAACTAGACTAGATACAAAATCAGCAATCTACAACCGACTGCACTGGGCGGCACCGCAGCAAATTGGAAGTTCGCAAGCGAGTTCTCCAACCCAAGGGGCTTACTAGTACGATATCTAGTAAAATTCGTGACTTATCTGTTTCTAAAATCGATAGTGTTTTCAAAAAAGGGGACTTCATTTGAAAGCATATTTCAGAAATTTATCAGCTATGATCTATAGATAGAGTGTCAGTGAGACACTTGGATTTTTGCAAGTGAGTTGTTAATTCCCCTTTATAGGTCTCAAAATCCACACTTCACAATCTAAATGGACGTTTACTATGGATGATATATTATTCAATTTGAATTACAAAAACAATCGTACGCGATAGAAATAAGTCCGCAGGTGAAAGCCAAGCAATGGAAATTGGGAAAACAAATAAGAACACTATTGATTGGCAATAAACAAATTTAATCAGTCTTTTTGTTGCATATTAATTTTCGACAATTGAATGACTTACATGTAAGAAGAGAGATAATGGTCTCTCATACATATGGTAAGTCATATGTATGACTTACATGGTTATTAGTAAGAAGAGAGATATTACTAACAAGAGATATGGTACATAAGATAAGAGATATCTTACAATGAGTTTCTACTGAATATTTACAGAATATTTTATTTTAAATTTCCATTTTGATTATGCCTAACCAAAGAGTGTGATACAATGAAATGTTACAAACAATATTCAATCTTAGTTTCATCAATGGATTTTGAAAAACGAAATTATTTGAATTTCTAATAAAATATTGTGATTTTTATAATATTTCAACTCTTATCCTATTCAGTTGGCATAGAATATTCTAGAACCCAATAATTACTATACTTCCCTAGTTTTTCACCATTCTCATTGATATTCTTTTCTCTAGATATCGCATCCTTCTTATCTAAAATTTTATTCAGTGTGTCAACCAGCTCTTTTTTAGAGAGAGATTTTGATCTTCCTTTCTCTAAAATCATGTCCCTAGCATTATTTTTTCCTGATAATTTCCCGACAAATCGGGACGCTACTTCGGGTGCCTCTGTACTAGGTTCATCTAACTCGTTGTATGAGTAACTTAGTGGCACATGTTTATCGCCTTGTTCAACATTTGACTTAATATTTGGGGAATCAAAGAAGAATCCTGGAGGATTTCCTCTAGAAGCTGCTCTTCTTGTTCCGAGAATATTTCTCCCAGCTTGATTCGCCATGAATTTTTCTCTAATATTATAGTCTTCATCATTCATGTCACTAGCCTTATAGTTTTTATTATGATAGAGCCCATGCAAATTGTATATTGACTTTTTAGGTAATCTGCTTTCGGTCTTATGAGTATTAAGGGTTTCAGGCAATGACTGAACATTGCTTTTCTCAAAATCTATCTTATCAGTACCTGTAAAATCCTGCTTCAATCTGTTTTCACCAAAAATTCCCAATGGAATAGAAGGGTTGGATATTGTATCAAAAATTTTTATTGGGTCTTCATTTATTGATTCTTGAGTTGTAAATTTATTGGAATTTGTCTTTGGTCGTTTTCGATGGGCTTTCGAATTGGAACTACTGTTCTTCTTATTCTTCTTATCACGTGACTTTTTCTTCAACTTGGACTTGTTTCGGTTTTTATTAGTTGCTTTTGCTTGCTGTTTGCTGTTTGACTTGTGATTTTTATATTTTTTGTTCATGCTGCCAAACATGTCATATTCTTTTGAACCTTGGGTCGGCGATAAGTCACCTAAATTCTTATTCCTGTAATTATTTATTGATTCATAAGGTGGAACATTGTAGTGTCCATAATGAGTCTCAGATGGTCGATTTGTACTGTCGTGTGCATTCTGGTAGTGTTGGTTGGTGCTGAATGGATATTTATATCCAGTTGGGAAAAAATCCTTATTGCTATGGCTGTCTGAAGATGGAGTTTGCAATTTATCAAACGGATTAGTGTTTTTCATGCTATTATAATATTTTTCTTTGTCTGTCAAATCTCCAAAAATGCCACTGGTAAAATTGTATGGTACAGATTTAAAATCAACAATTGGTCCAGGACTGTCTTGTGAATGAAATTCAAAACTGGAATCATTCACAACTGGATAGTTCTCAAATTTATTATACTTGTTTATCTCTTTCAATTCATCATAATTTTTGTGGTTTGATTTAATGGTAGGATAGTGTAAATTATTGTAGTTTATATTCTTTGGGAAAGTGTAATCTTCATAGCTTGTTTTTGTTGGATAATTAGATGGATTTGAGGCGCTATTTACTGGTGGATGGGAATTTTTATCAGGTGTATGTCCATTTTCTTCGCTTCCATATGGATAATCATATTTTCCACTTTCTTGAACTCCTGGATTCTCTTCATAACCTCCTTGCAATTTATCAAGGAATGGCTTGCTAGGCTGACCATTTTCATCGTGAACAGAAAACTTATTTTTAGTAGAGGATTGCTTTGGATGTGGATTGGAGGTACTTTTTGGCTCTCTGTAGCGATCATGGTGATTATTATAAGTAGGCTGTCGATAATTATTTGGATCCTCTTCATTCACATCAGGTTTGAACTTATAGTGGTTGGAAATGTGATGATTTTTGCCTTCAAATTTGAGGAAATTGAAGTTATTTGGGCTGTTGTTTGTAGGAAGTGGGGGCTTTGTTCTATGGTTGGTATTTTGTGTTCTGCTACTGTTATTAAGAATGTATGGGTTTGTGGGAAGGTCAAAATCATCGAAGTCAGGATAGTTTAAATTCTCATTGTCTTCTCTGATCCTTTCTGGTGGGAAATCGTATTCTTTCTCTCCTTCATTCTCTTCCTCCTCTACTTTCTCATCTTTCACATGTTGATTACCTCTGTGAGCCTTTGATACCTTCAGCCCATGAGGTATTCCTCCTTTATAAGTTGCTCTGTACCTGCTTCCACTCTGCCTGGGGTTGTTAAATTCGTTGAAAGGTGTTTGGTCCTCTGCACTCACCAGTGGAGCCACAAAGTGCTTGTAACCATTGAAACCACTGAGATTAATGGGCGAAACTGGGCCAGAAGGAACTGATGTACTTAGAGGTTGATGGAGAGTATTCTTATTGAATAAGGGTACAATGGGATACTTATGGGGAGGTTCGACCCCAAAAGGCCCCTTAGTCAATGGTCTTCCACCTCTAAGAGGTGTGAAATCATGATTAAAACCCTTGCTTGCGGTTGGACCAGCCAAAGGATGTGAAATGAATGATTGTTTGATGTCATCCGTGGATGAGTAGGGATATCTTGTTACTGAAATGTCATATCCTCCCCTCAAATTGTTTTGTGAATTGTGACTGGGACTAAAATTGATTGGAAAACCATTTGGTCTCCAAGCTGATTCAGGTCCTTGAGTAGGTATATTAATGGGTTGATACTTATTTGAGTGATCTTTTTCTCTTCCTTGTTCGTGATTTTCATCATCCTCCTTGTTTTCTTCTTCTTCACTCTCAGTTTCTTCTTCATTTTTCTGCTCCCCTTCCCCTTTATCAGCATATTCCTCATCTTCCTCAGCTTCTTGTTTATTTTTGTTTTCATTATTTTCTTCGTTATAATCATCATCATTTTCTTCTTCCTCTCCCTCTTCCTCTTCTTCCTCTGTGTCTTCATCATCATTGTCACTTTCTGGCTGTTGAGTTTTTTCTTTCTTCTCAGATTCCACACCTTCTTCACTAGCAACATATTCATGTTCCATGTCATGTGAGTCGTGGGCATCTATTATCGGAGGGGGTTGCTTTCCCCTCTTCTCCTCCTGATTATTGAAACCCTCCTCCTCACCACCTCGTCCTCCCTCACTATCCTCATCACTGTCATCGAAGTTGAAGCTTGCATGATTCAAATTTGGGAAATTGAAGTCTGGAAATTTATAAGGATACAGATTCGAGTTTTTTGTACGCATGTCCTCTATGTAATCGAATAGAGAATCATCACTTTCATCACTGTAAATTACTTGGGGAGGAGATGATTCTTGAAATTTTGAATCTGGCTTTCTCTGAATTAATTTGTACTTTTTCAGTGTGGGGGTAACTGGAGCAAAAACATACTTTGGTTTGCTGGGTTGTGGATTGATATTGTCTGTACTGTTCTCTTCTTTAATTTTTTTCGTCTTGATTTTCTCTTGTAATTTTAATTTATGGTTATGAGCTGTCATCATATTTTTAGATTTTAAATTTTCAATTTTAGTGTTATCACTTTTCAAATTGATGTAAGGCAGAGGTGCTCTCTCAAGTACTGGATTCACATATGAGCTATCAGCTAGTGCTTCAGTGTCATTGTCTAGTTTACTAGTTTGATTTGTATTCGTAAAGTTTAATGTATCATTTTTGGAATTTCGTTTTCTTCTCAATTTATCAGTTCGATCTTCATGGCTATTCAAATAATTATCCGGGGATAATATTTCCGCATTGGTTGCAGGACCACTTGAGTTTTTCGAAATTGTTCTTACGGTCTTCATTGAAACTCCAATCTGTGCAAGACACATGACGTTTGTTGTAGAATTACCGCAGTGCCTCAGGGTGGATCCGTTGTCAAAGTCTCTCAGAATAGCAGATGTTTTACCACTTTCCAACTGTAATAGAATTGTTTTGTTATTATTCAATCACAGGAATCAAACTAATATGGTTACTCCATTTCGAAAGTACTCTTATGCTTGCGTTTTCTTACGGAAGATAAAAAACGCACGATAATGAATAAAGTGATAAATTTCTCCAATGTATTTTATTAGATAGGGTGCGGGTTTCATCGTCCATACGATACGTAATTATAAAAGTACCTCAATGAGCAACAGAGATGTCAATCTATTTACAGGAATGACTCATCGTCAGAACTCTTCACATTGAAACAGAAATATATATATATATATATGTATATATGTATATATATACATTCAATTTTTTTAAAATAAATATATTTATAGGTCTAGCTTTATTGGTTTTCTAAATTCATTTATCCACCGATGTTATTCTCACCTGAATCTCTGTTGTTCGGATACAGTATGATTTAAAAGAAAAAATATAGGATGATCACAATGAAAACCGATACAACTGATATAATCGATCATAAAAATAAACAGAATCAAAACTCCAATACAGTATTTTTAACTCTTTTCTTATCATTAAGCCGATACCTTGCTATTTTTTATCGTATGGCTTTTTATCGGTGGGGAGACCCTTACGGGTAGGTTCCACCTCGCCTTATTTTTTTACCATAATATATGCTGAATCAATGCAATGTTAGCATTATCTCTCATAGAATATTCATAGACTTAATCAAGGTACAGTATATACAGGGTGTTTCAGAACTCCCTACCAATACTCTAGGGCATTGTTCCTGGTCAAAAACCATATCTAAATATCATATTTAAATTGTCCAAAAGTCCTTAGTCACTCACACAGCTGCCATTTTGTTTTTTTCACTTATTATTTTTTATCTCAATAATGGTGAAACATATGGAATTGAAACTTTGCACCAACATTTATGACAACTAGACAAAGCTACAAAAAAATAATAAGTGAAAAAAACAAAATGGCAGCTGTGTGAGTGACTAAGGTCTTTGGACAATTTAAATATGATATTTAGATATGGTTTTTGACCAGGAACAATGCCCTAGAGTATTGGTAGGGAGTTCTGAAACACTCTGTAGAATGTATTTTAATTAACTTGGATTGACCGATTCATTTTACAAAACAACTCTTTCAGTCGATTTTAAATAAAACCTTAAATCAAGGCTGATCCCCGATCATTCGTGAGAATAACCTGTTATCAAATCTTGATTAACACTCGCATAACCACTTGTGGATGAATTTCAAGCTACTTTAAAATTAAAAATCAGTGATCGAGCCGTTTACCAAAAATACCGTACTGTTTATACTGATGACTTGTGACACTCATCCTTGAATTTCATGCTCTATACAGGTTACCGTGCAACTATGCTCTACTCATGCTTGATTCTTCTCCCCTCACGAAATTGTCAAAAAATATTATTCTCATGAACTCAACTAGCTGATCTGGACTGCAAACTGTATGCATTGACTACGAAAAATTGTTCAATGAATGAATAGGAACTACTGCAAGTAATTTATGGTGTCCTAAATTTATAATTATTGATGTTAATTTCATATGGTAAACTCTAATAATATTGATTTCATTTACATGATATCTATATATTCATTTTACATGAAAAAATTAAATAAATATTTTCATAGCGATAATTGATAGGCCTAAATGATTAGTTATTTGATCAAACCAGCTTCAAAAAATCGATAGATTGGCATGGCTCGTCTTAGTCATGCGATTCTATATCAAATCCTCAAGGGTTTTATCCACTCATGACTTTAGAGTTCATAATAATTCGGTTCCATTGATACAGAAAAATATACTAAAATTACGTAGAGGAAGCTATGAGACTTACCTTTGCATATTATAGGCCTAATGTTTTTTTTTTTTTTTTTTGAGATCATTCATGTACCACATTAGATGAATTCCAGAATTGATGTTCCAATGAAATGTACAGAGGTATTGACATTTCCATCACCCAATACTGAATATACCATTATAATTCATGAAAAATAATCAAAAAGTGAGTACAATGTGGTATTAAATAAAATACAATGTGCATTGATAAAAATACTATTATATTCTAGTATTGTACTTTTACAAGGTAGGTAATTTATTCAATAAAGTATTAAAAAAGCTCTAAAACAAACTCAAAATACTGAGTAGGTACTTAAATATAAATAAATACTAATTTGAAATACAATTTGTAATCTCAATGATGAAGCGTATTCACAATTTACAAAGAGTGTAATGATGATAATAAAATAATAATAATACACTGTGTTTTGAAAAGTAGTGTGATGCGATGATAAAAAAAATGATAATGCTAGAGAAATTGAAGATTGAGAGGTAGTGGGGTGATGTTACATGCAGAATATACTGTACTCTAAAAATGCAGAGTATTTTTTAAAAGCCTGACACAAGATTGTGGCTCTTGGACATTATTATTTACTCATGATTGGCCTACATATTCAATATTCAATACATCTTTGATGATTGGTGTAAGGGCTGTAATGTTGGGATTTAAAATAGCCCTAAACTGCATTTTTATAACATCGTCTTATTTTTTCAAACTTGGAAACTGTAAACTTTGAAGATCTGATTCTGGAGCAGCTCTTGGAACTGTTTTATAGCTTATTTGTCTAAAAGCTATTCGAATGATTTCACTTTATTATTTTTTTTTATAATTACAGTACTGAGTACTACCATCATAGGGACATTATGATTTATGATTTTATTACAATCTATTATAGCAATATTTATTCATGAACCTTCGAGTTTACTTCTATATTTAAAAATCGTCTTACGAAGATTAATAAAACTGACAGGTGTATGAAGACAAGACTCACATTAAAAAATCCATCAGTTAATTTTACGCTAATGGTATTAGAAGTACCGTACAGTATGTACTTCATATAATTTAAACCAATTCACAATCTTGAACACTCATAACTTGAGCAAAACCTAGTTAAAAATCAGTTGTCACTTTCATGGTATCAACTGATAACGCCCATTCCTTACCCAGAAGCTTTTTCCAATATCTTCCAAAAATAATATATTAATACTAATTTTTCAACTGGTAACTCATATATTAAAACTAATATGGCCTATACAACAATACATTTCTATGATTTGATGAATAAATACAATAGTATTATTTGTAAACTATTGATATGTCTCTGAATTTTAGCATGATATTAAAAACATAACGGTAATAAAATACAGTTAACTCAAATATTCAAATTCTAATTAAATAAAAGCTGCTTTGTTCAATTTAAAGAATATCAATGATAAACTTATACTTCATTAATTCGTGGAAAAATAAAAAAATTGTTTTTGATCGTTTTCAAAACATTTTTTTTTCAAATTTAATGGTTAAAATATGTTTCTATTCTTTACATTCTACAAGTCCTTCTGAGATATGGTTTTCATTTTTAAATTATTCAACTACATTGTCATGAATATTTACAGGGCTTGATGAGTTTGATATTACAATACTTTCTGACACAACTTACATGAATTTATTTACATTATTTTCTTCAAAAGAAGCACCACTTAATCAACTCTCACAACACACACCAAAAGTTTTTTGAAAAATTATTTTTTTACAATTTTTCATGTTTACAATCGCACTTGTGATAGGCCTAAGGCTCAAGAGCAGCAATAAAATAATTCTTCGAATCTGATTAGTACAGAACCTAGCCAATAGTGATAAGGTGTTACCTATTTTTTTTAACCCTCAGAGTATAAAATAGAAATGGAGGTAGCAAAATTGAATCATCAGATCTGAGAGATAATCTGTTTCTCATACGAAAAACTCGTGCTGAATGCTTATAATAGTAAAATTACAAGTTGGTTCCAGTGATTTTATACTTTTCTTGGGCACTTGATAGGAGATTACCTCAAAGACTACACCTCTACTATGGACTGTATTTCAAATCATTTTATAGAAATTTTCAAATGTTTGAGGTATGCTACTTACTCTAATGAATTGTTCAGACAATGCTATGCTTAGGCTCCTTTGTCTAAGCAACTCCAATGGTTCTACTTAATATAAGTTACAGTGCATGTAAGCTTATAATTGTATGCTACGTACAATTATCTCAGTTTGGCACATTGATTCCTTCGAAACAGGTTTTATCTCTTTTGAGATGAACTTATCTAAAACTCAACTTTTTTGTTGTAATGTTTTTGATCAAATGATTCAACTATCCGAAATAACTGAGAAAATTTTGATTGCTGCTGTTGAGTTGGTGTGTACCAAATCTAGAGATGTACATCAGTGGACTTGACTCCTTGTTATTTACAGATGCTTGATGGTTCACTTTTTCAAATAAGCGCTGTAAGAACCATCGAGTGTACTCACATAAGGCACATGTTGAGACTCTGCTCCGTGTGGGAATTCAGCCCACTTTGTTAAATCAATGCTTGGAATTATGCTGCTCTTACATGGTACTCGAGGATTTCTGGAATAAACAACAGTATTGTTCTTTTTATTGCAGTCTGTTTTCATGAATAATGTACTCCCAAGATAGCACAAAGAGTTGGAACCAATCTGCCAGCTAATTTGTTCAAAACGAAAAGCTGGAACTGAGCTTGGCAATTACACTTACATAACTTGAGAAAAGCTGGATACAAGCATTCAAGTTACCATATTACCAGTTGCCAACCAAGCTTGGCGCTTCAAAGTGGGACGGTTAAATCAAAGTTGGATTAAAATGTTTAACTTCAATATTCTTGTTCCAGTTGGAGAAGTATTTCATATTCCATGTTAATACTACTCATTCTCAGTTTTAGAATTAAAGTTTGAGCACAGATAGAAAAAATAAGTATGAGAAATTTTCATGGCATAAAAATATGCATTATTACATTCACTATGCTGAAACAGGTCAAATCAGTTCTGCACATTCTCGAATCTTGAAAATTTGAAGCGAACTTGGTGTATGATATTTATAATAATGAAAATAGTGAAAAATACTGACAGTCTCTTATCACACACTTGATAATTAATTCTATTTTTGAGGTAGATGAGAAATGTGTAAGCCTCCTTAATTGCTCTACTGCAACCCACACCAATGTGCTGAACTGATATGAACATGCAATAGTGAATGTGATAATGGGGAAAAGTATGCTGACGAAATATCTTCAATGGAAATATTGATGGCAAACTCTCAATTCAATTTTTTAGATTGCATTATTGGAAGCGAAAACCCAAACTTATATTTTCAAATTATTAGTATCAATGTATTATTAGTAGCCTATATACGAGTAAGTACTATAGCCTCGTATACAGTAATAATACAACATAGAGACTCTGCGAGACACTTTTTCACATGGTTAAACCTAATATTATTTGAATAGGGAGAACATTATAGATTTCGAATTCATAAACTCTTATCATGTTTGTTGATGGATAGACCTATTCTACTCACATTTCGTGGTCTGGGAGAACCATGGGATAAATTTGGATGGTATCAATCAAGTCTGTGTTATCGCAAATGACCCTGGACAATTTTATCTTCCTGATCTCCTGAAGTTGCTCTGCAATGTGAGAAAACAAAATTTGTATTAGTTGAAACATAAGGAGTTTTGTTTTAAAGTCATGAATCATCAATTCTCTGTTTCAAAAACCTTGATCTCTTGTATCGATTGCCAATATTAAGCAATTATGAATGCAATTTCAAAAATAATAATAAAGTTTTAAAAATTGACAAGGAGATGTTTTCCTAACAACAGTAAATTACTTCATATCATCAGTCTATATTCTATTACTTTACAAATAAACCACCTCGACTTCCTCTGCAGAATGAAGTGAATGTGATACAATGTTAGAATTAAAAACCAATTATATGAATATTGACTTAAATATTGAGTATAACCAATTGAATAAACAGTAAATCTCTTCACAACATTAAATTACTTCATATCATCAGTCTATATTCCATTACTTTACAAATAAACCACCTTGACTTTCTTTGCAGAATGAGACTGTATGAGACTGAAAAACCAATTATAAGAATATTGACTTAATTATTGAGTATAACCAATTGAATAAAATGTATAGTAAACGTATAGTTTGGGTACAATATAGAAATTAATAATGGGATGAACAAACAAACTTTTTCTTGATATTTTCCAACTCTTGCAACCAGTTTCACAAAACCCAATTGAGTTTGATCGACGTAGAATGACATAATCTAACAGGATTATTGCAATGAAATCCCTATCGAGCTCCGTTAAATGATGTCTTCTTACAGCGGTAAAATAAATTGGCTTTCATGTAATCTGTCCATGCAAGTCAAAAAGATCATTTAACTTTTGTCATTGTTGTTGATCATATAGCTTTATACAATTAAGTTGATTCTTATTACATTAGTACTTTGGAATAGGAACTTGAATTCTGTTAATTGTGATACAGATCATTTTCAATGATTTACTTATATCGTCTCATCTTCTAATAATTCTGAGACAATTTGTTAAAATTTGAGGCCCGATTTCCGAAGAGCTGACGAAAACCTCTGCTGAATTCAGTTGCAGATTCTTGAATATTGCACTTTATTTCTAAAGCGATGTATAGTCGCTTTTAAAATTGGTAGCTAGGAACATGACTGTATCTATTCCTGTGTGTTGACTCTACACCGTTGAGTCGGTGCCGAATACCACAGCGTAAAATCGTAGCAATATTTGGCAGCTAGGAAGTTGGGCCTTTAATGTGCAAGCTCGCAAGCTGGGTACAGTATTCAGAATAATAATTATGCCTTGTATCTGCTCTCATGAAACATCGTTCTAAGATGGACAACATCTCACCTGGAGTGAATGAGGACGGCTGGTTCGGCAGTTCATACCAGAATCGATCTCCTCGACGAATGTAGCTCATCTGCGTGGCAATGATGCAGGCGAAAGTTGGTCCTATCATACTTCCCGGCAGCGGACGCTCTGACACTCCTCCCGACCACAGGTCAACATCGGATGGATGACTGCCGAATTCAATTAATCTTGATTAGTATTTAATTTCAATTATAGGAAGTTGTTTCAAGGAAATCATCCTTTATAATAGAACTTGATAATTGAGAAACCTGATGCAGAGAGAACCATATTTTTCAACTAATTAAATAATTTTCAACATATTCATCATAGGAATAAGGATGACTGAATAGGCTTACTTGTCAAAAAATATTTCTTAAATGAAGTCATATTATTCTTTCCTTTTTTAAATCATTGATTTTCTATTGCGCTACTTAATAGAACAACATTTCAATGTGTAGGCCTACATCAACATTATCGCCCATTATGTGCTTGTGTTTTGGTCCAATAATTTTCAATCTAAGCCTGAAGGGATTCATTATTTTAAAAAATAATAATAAAGTACTGTACGGTATACTCACTCAAAAATTGACAGATATCTGAAAACTGTTGTGTTTGGCATCGTACCGAACAACTCTTCAAAAGTTTCGCCAGCAGGAAGACCACAGAATTTTCTGTAACAATTCAAATTACCTTATATTAATATAGAGATTCATATCATTCAATTTCATTCCAATATTGTATTCCAACATCATTGAAATGGTGTATCATAAACTGCTCATTCAATTTTTTCAAATAAGAATTTTTTTTTTGCAAAATGGAATGTACATTTATGAATTATTTTTACTCTACCTGAACTCCATGTAGCCAGGAACACCAAATTCTCTTCCTCTCTGCATATTGAACGCAACCAAATCAAGACCAAATCTATTTCCAGGCTTCTTCAATAAATGGTTGGTCACCTGTTCAAAAACAATGGAAAAATTTATGAAACAACAATTCCATTTCAATATTTTCTTTTGTAATCAACTACAATCAAAATCAGCTGTAACAATAATTTCATTAACATACAATAATTAGTCATAATTATTTTATCTTGATTTTACACTTAATAGAACTCACTACTGGCGTTCAAGTTTTACTTTTGCCGGTAGTGCCAATTATTATATTTACCTGTGTGTGAATAGTCTAACATGTAAGTTCTTACGCGTAATCCCAAATAATGGTCTTCTTATTATCTACTGCAGTTTGGCTTTATAGTAGGTAATTACATTTTATTATCGAACAGCACATCTCACCTAGCGAATCTGGCAGGAAAACATGTTCTCTCACATTTTTAAAATTGAAAATTTCACATTTGTCGAATGATAAATGTAATTTATTAGATGATGATTTATTATTTGATGATGTAAAATACAAAATAGTAGAACTCAAAATAGCTGAAATTAGCCAATATAAGTCGCCACTATATTGGATACTGGAAACGGAATTTCCAAACCAGATTGGGGAGATGTATGTTACAGTATAGTCATAGATATACTCTCTAGTCTGTTCTCTGTGGTATAGTACAGTCATGTCTGAAGATAACAGACACATGATGCACCGCATCCCCTACTATTATTCTGGAGTTTGTGGTCACTGCTAAACAAAGCTAGGACAAAGAGAAGCTAGAGTCAGGACAAAGCTAGTGCCAGACCAAACCAGACCAAAAATTCTTCTCATGATATTGGAGCAGCCCAATATATGTTTATTTGCTGTGGTTGTGGTGATGATCACATAAGCTATTGGCTTGTGCGTAAGTGCGTGAGTAAAGGGAACGATGAGAGATGAATGGACCTACAGCTTTAGGTGGGTTCCGAATCACCAGTTTTCAGAATTCCCACTGGCGAACAAGGTTTATCATTTGCCAGTGGTTTCACTTGAATTATGTTTTTGCTTTTTATGTATTTTGTTATCTTGTGTGGGTATAATAAATTTGAAATTCCGAAATCCGTAGCCGAAGGCGATAAGCGCCAGTCTGATAATCCACAGGCTCCGGGATCAATTCCAGTTGACAGAACGGATTTTGACCACAAAACGTCCACTCCCGACTGCCTAAAAAGTAGTCATCGTCTCTTATTATCACCCCTCTCATTATCAACGCACAAGCCTAGAGCTAATGTGGGCATCACCGTCAGCAGAAAGAGAATATGCTTCAATACCCAATCATTTTTCACACTGACCCTTTCACATGTAGCATAAAAAATAAGAGAGTGACTAAAAATATGAACAATTATTAATAATTCGAAACTTTGGTAACTACTTAACTCCTGTGTGATGGAGTCGTCCATAGCTTGTGCAACTTGGTTCATCAAACCCATGAAGTATTCATCCATTACTCCAGCACGATAAAGATCATAGGGCCTTCTAATCAAATCAGAGAGTCGTTTCGATGCTGAAAAACGAAAAATACAATAAATTATGATACATGAAATAATGAGTAGGCAAAATTACTAAAATATGCAGTTATTATCAAAATTGTCAATCCTGTAATTCAAGAAGATGATGCTTATTTTCAAATAAGCATCAATTATTTCATATTCTATTTTCAAATATATATGTATTTCTACTTTCCTATCCCTACCCTTAATAAGCAAGAACATATAAAAATAATCATAAAGTGGTTCACTCAAATTGAAGTGTAATGAAGAACTGAAACAATTTTTCTCATTTATAAATGTTTATTTGAGTAAAGCTTATAAACTACGGTACTATCTTTTTCACTCATCACTCTCAATGAGGCATGAGTGGAAGAAAATTCTATTGTTAATTTTTTGTAGAACATTTATAGTATTAACATGAATAATTGGAGCTAAACCTGTAGAACCTTTATTTATCAAATATATATACATTTTTGGATCCACTGCCCAATGATGGATAGTTTCATAGTGTGTGAAACATTAAAATCAGTGGCTCATCATAGGGCCAACTAGCAGGTTCTCGCTTTCAAACAATGCTTCTTGTTCCATGAATGACCATAGTCTATAAAAAACGGTATAGATCATTCATGGATTTGAGTGGCTGTAAAAAGTCATAATACAAAAAATTATTTGGAAGCGACAAAAGTCTCATACCAATGAATTTGTGTGCTTTACTCCACCGTTCCACTGCAGTTGGCAACAAAGAATGACCAAATCTGAATGCAGCTGCTGAGAAAGCGTCGATGATGTTCGGATTTATTTCGTGATCATATCCATCCCAATAGCCCTGCAATACAATTCATAACTTATTGAAAAAATAATTAATCCTCACTCTAATGGGAAATTATTTATATATATATTTTTTTTTAGCTTTCATTTTCATCCATTTTTGTTCAATTTGAATAGTAGGCTAAGCACATCTCCTGATTTCAACTTACTAGTTTTATTTTAGCTTTTTTATAATTCTATAGTTACAAATTATTAGCTTTGAACCAATTTTGTAACATTTGAAGACATGCAGTTTTGTGCTAGAAGCTGATATTTATTATACTGTTTAATAACTTTATTATTTATTGATTCATCAATATACAATAAATTAATACTCAATGAAATCTAACAGGCTTAGGCCAAAAACTGATAAATACCGGAAAGCATTAGTGCTCTTTAATTATTTGTATATTAACAAATATAAATAATTTTATATATCAATCTTATTCCGTTGATTGTGATAATTCTATAATACTACCTCATAGCGATGCTCGTATCATAAATATGACAAATTCAACAGATTTTTTAAAAAATAAGTTGTGGTGAAATGAGAGGTGAAGATCAATTAATTCATACAAGTAGAATACTTACATCTTTCTGTGGAATGAGATCGAATTTTTGCATCACTTCCTTTCCTAGAATGATTGGTAGAAATTCATTGTAAGTGATGTGCTGAATCTCGGCTATCACAATCCTTCTTGATTCCTATAATTGATAAGAAATATATGATTATATTGTAAAGTACATGTAGTATAAATAAAGTATATAAATTTATACGCATAGGTAGTTAAATTTGAATTAATTTAATTTTTCGAGAAGATAATATGAAAGGAAATAATAATAATAATTAATTTCTCTTATTTTGAAGCATTATAGAGGAGCCATATTTTCCAACTTTTTATTTCCTATATTGTTTGAGTCGTCTTCCATCTGATAATACTTTGCAGATTTGCTTTTCAGAAATTCATTTTTTCTCATTCAGTTCATATTTATAGAAATAAATTAGCTCAGATATTCAGCCCAAATGAATTGTTGTGGTTTTTTGTCATTCAAAATTGGAAATACTCTGAGAATTAACTCAAACTCACTTGGTAGAGGGTTTCGTCGTCCCAATGGGGATTGATCCTGGCTAGTTCAGCAGCTATTCTGTTATGTTCACGAGCCATCAAAGTGTGCATGCATGTGAGAACAAGCTGCTCATTCACTCTTATCTCACCTGAAAAATAACAATTTGAATAATATTTTCACAAACTATACAAGCATCTTTTGAGTTTATCGGTCCATTTCTTAGATGGCCGTCTGGTCCAATTTTTGATCTAAAACTTGCACGAATTGATACCTTCGAATTATTGAATAAACGGTTGTTACCTCAATAATCAGTCACCTCCACCATGAAGTATTTTTGCCTATAATAATAAAGTTATTAAAACGTGATAATTGATTATTTGAACAAACTCACTCACTCAATAAAATCAAATAGAAGCAGGGGTTATTCGCTTCATATAAAATATCGATATAGTAATTAAATAGACTTTTATATTATACTATTATTCTCATGCAGGTGGAATAAATATACGTAATTATTACGCAATATAGATATTTTATTACTTGAATGGATGTGACTCCTGTATCGGAATACAATGTATTTCGTATCTTACTATGCCGATACTGTACGGAATTATATCTATTGATCTTTATCATAGATATTATTCCAAAAACTTTAGATTCTTTGAAATCTGTACTATATTTTAGAAAATGTTAGTCCTCTATTGAATTAAGTTTTTGGTGAGTTTTTATTCATTCATATTTCAGGACTGACATGCATCTTGAACTAGTATAGTTAGGCTACTCTTGAAGCCTTACTTTACTTGTCAACCAATATTTCGAAAGAAGGTTCTCAGTATTCCTCAAGTATCCTCAGTATTCCTCAAGTATCCTCAGTATTCCTCAGTACTCTTCCTCAGTATCAAAAGGTTCCTGGTAACTCACAGTATTCATATTATTTATATTAGCCAATTGCAATAACTTTGGGGAAGCAAGCAGATTCTGACTATGAATTCAAACCAGCGTCTGATTCGAATCTGTTGAAATATTTTGTTGTTACGGTTTATTGGAATCAGTGCTATATAGGACAATAGGAGGAAGTTGAAAATGATTATCTTGGATAAATGGCAGAATGTTCATTCACTATTGACCTGCCAGACTGACCAGCCTCAAAGCAGAATTGCGAAGCGTTGGTTCGGGTGCATCC
Source organism: Laodelphax striatellus (assembly GCA_017141395.1). NCBI lineage: Eukaryota > Metazoa > Arthropoda > Insecta > Hemiptera > Delphacidae > Laodelphax > Laodelphax striatellus. The sequence continues at coordinate 24,955,854 of CM029532.1, read as the reverse complement.
TTCGTCTGGAACATCCAGCTTCAGCGGCAGCAAATCTTTCAGGCCGTATTCGGAAAACACAGGGTTCATGCGCAGCTGGCCACCATACCCAGAACGCAAACGTCTGAAATATAGAACGCTTTTTCAAGTCTCAAGTACTAGGATCGGATTACTTACAACCAAGTCAACCAAGTGATAGCTATTGAAAATAAGTGATGTTAGATTTTTTTAATAACTCCCACTATCATGAATCACATCAAAAATATCATTGACAATAATCACTTTCAAATTCAATTTGATTTCCTTATTTCCTCGCACGCAATAGAGTGGCTCCAACTTTCATGACTTTATTGAACATGAATTTTTTATAATGACTGTAAATAATATTGATTCTGATATTGACTCCAGATATTGACTGAGTCGGTTCCAGACTAGAAAAACTTCTTCGGCAAGGACTAATGGCTGAAGTACCAAATTATGCGAGTGATGAGGAGGGGGAGCTGCCCCCCCCCCCCCGCTTATGCCCATGGCTAGAACCGCCACTGATTGACTCCCATTCGTTCCCCTGCAAATACATAAACTATTTTTCTAAACAATCCAAATGCTTTTGAGAGAATAATCTCATGAGATATTCTTCCAGTGATGTGAATAGACATAGTTTAGTTATAATTAAACCTAGCCGGTGTAGCTCAGTTGGCTGGAGTGCCTGGAGCGTCACGGAATGGAATGTCACGCCTTCAGTCGGTTATTTGATAGCTACTGGTATCGGGTTCAATTACCCACCTACGTGAGCATTCTCCGCAGATAAACAGTTTCAATAGAATAAATAATTAATAAATCATTTGGGTTCTGTTACTTTTGATGGAAAAATTATTTCCTATTTATTCCAATAAATAAAACCCTTTGAAAAGGGGATTTGAAAAATATATTATATATAATATAGTTTGACTATTTGCGGCTCAACCTACCTGCCAAATTCATCGGTAACTCCATAAACTGTATTTCCATCAATGACTCCAGTGAGTGTATTGTACGGCACCTTTGATCCTAGAAATTATTCATAATTTTATTTATTCGCATCCATTCATTTTTCATTGATTTATTGACATACAATTTTCAAATAATGGACGAAATATAGATGATAGCTTACAATAAAGAGGGGGAAACGCGGTTAAAGAACCTCATTGAAAATTTATTGAGGCATTAGAAACATTCGTAACTGGAATTTGAAAATATTTGAGTAGGAAGGCATGTTCCTCCATGTAGAACTTGTCTATGGCTTGAATGAAAACTCCTCGTTCAAGAGAGTCTAATAAAAACGCTAAGAGGAGTGAACCATAGCGAAGCGTATGCAAAAACTCCATGGTTGAAGAGCATAGACCAACATAAAATAAAAACATGAACAAGTAGACCTCTGGCTCTGATACAGAGACTGTATTATAACAGTGTGGCCATTTGAATGTCACACTTTTTATTGGTTAGCTTGGTCATATCCAGCCATACATTTGCCAATTCCGATAAGATTGCATTATACGCAAGAAAAAATATAGTACGTTGAGTGATACACTTCTTATCTAAAATTTGCCTTTGCCTATGTTTAGTTTTCAAAATTTCAAGCATTTAAAAGTTAGAGACCATTTTTAATGTTAAAAAAAGTTATTTAAAATAAATTTGAAAAATGAGTGAATGGGTTCACGTTTACATGGAATCCCATACCAAAATTTAAAAATTTGGAAAAATTATGGATGAGGAGTGATAAAATATGTTCCAACACACTTTTTTGTACCTTTTCACACTAATGATCACAATATTATTATGCAGTATGGTAAAGTCTCTGTAGTCTCTGTATCTGTGGACTCTGATTACTCACTTGATGACAATCAATGACTGAGAGTATAGGCCTATGTGTTTTACTCCATGTAATACAGTAGAGTACTAAACTTTAACAACCTTTTGTTGCGTGAGCTACAAATCAATATTGAGATGAATATCACTGATTAAAATGTGAGTACTGCAATAAAACTGAGCAGTTAATTTTTCGTAGAAAGTTCATAACTGACTGTGACTATCGTAGTAGAAAGTTGCGCTCATGAGACAACTGCGATTTGCGATTAATGTGTTGGCGAATATGAATATCACGAAGATGTTATGATAACCAGCGGTGTGCTGTGTTGACTCCACTCTCACTACCGGTATGGTACGGTACAGTTCGGCATATGCTTCGTAACATGTAATAATTATTATTCCAACTCGCTGTGCAATTTCTAATTACTAATGATGCCAATCTACAATGTGCACTCAAACTCATATTGTTCAGCTGCAGAGTTCAGCCTGAGTGTGGGCTACATCGTGCTCCAGTCATAGGTGATAATAATACAGAGTATTCTGCAGGAAATTCCTGATTTGATAATATAGATTACACTAAGCAGATAATATTTATATTAATTAACATATTTATAACAGTTATTCAATGTTATTGTGTGCTTGATGAAAATGGCTCTTGCATGTATTAAAGCTGTAGTGTTCGATAAATAATAAATACAATATTCAATTCACTTTTTGTATATAATTATACTTGAAATAATGAATATTCAATTTTATTACTCAAATTGTTCGACGCAATACTGATATTTTATTCGGTATTGAACTTTCACTTGCCCCTTCCCTTTTTCTTCGAAAAATGTATTCTCTAGCGACAGCCTACTCCTACTGTTTATTTATTTTCTGACGTTATATGTAAATATTTCATCAAGTGAATAATTTTATTGATATTGAGAGTGATTCCTGATAATAGAATCTTCGATTCTATTAGAGGAACTCCCAATAATAAAGATTTGAAGATGTGATGATAATAATAATGGAAAGTGAATTTTCTGTAATAATATTGAGAAGTGGCTCTATTCTGTAAACATGATTGATGAATGTAAGTAATTGATCAAAATTCTCAAAACATATTTACTAGTAGTTCTGTGAACAGTAGACCTCGCGAAAAAGCCATGCTAGCTGAAATCAGCTGTCAATGCGTTTAGCCGTAAATTAGCGGTTTTCTTGTCCATGTGTATAGCAGAATCCAATTCAACTTGTCAGAAATCAGCTGTTTCAAGTGAGAGCAATGAATAAAATAATAACCTAAAACATGGCAATCTCGCAGATTATTGAAAAGGTCCCCATAAGAAAGTTATTCTTTGAAAGGTCTTACTGCAAACTAAGGTTTTAAAGACTTTAATAGTTCTGGTGAACAGTAGACTTTCAAGCCTTTTGATTATTGTGTCGAAATCACTGTTTGATTATTACTGGATCAGCTGATTTATGACAAGTTAATTGGCTCCTGCTATACACCCCAAAATACGATATGTACATCTAATTTTTTTTATTTTTTTATTTTCTACATTTTTATTTACTTTTTATATTCTATATTTTATATATTTTTTTTAATTTTCATTTCTTTTTTATCATTTATTTATTTTATTTTTTAGTTATTTATTTTTTAAAGATACGCGACGTTCCACAAGCCGCCGCTTTCGCGGCGCCCCTTTGACTGCGGCGCCCGGGGCGGGCGCCACAGTCGCGCCGCCGCTTTTGCAGGGCCCCTCTGACTGCAGCAAAAAAATCTTATTCTGACCCAGCTGATGATCATTCCATAATATACAGTCCGTGCAAACCTTAGTTTGCAGTATTACGTTTATGGGGCGCAGTGTTGCCGGATTGCACATTAGCCAGCCACAGTTTGCCGTTGTCCACTATTTGCCGTTCCATTCCACGCTTTTTTCCCATTTCTTCAACTTGCTAATACCCTACTGCCTATGATAAAAAATTCTTCACTATCTATATTATATACTCACTATTGTACAATCTAACTCATGACCTAATGACCTTTTAAAAATTATTCATAGTATAATAGTTAAAACATATAAATAGGTAATTAGTTTGCTAATTTTTTCTCATTCATGTAGTTTTGATAGAATAAGAAATGCAAACAAAACAAGAGAGAGAGCAGAAAAGACAGCGAACAGCTGTGAGTGAGGAGTAATGAATAAAATAATAAGCAAAACATGGCAACAGCGCTTCCATATCCCCATAAGAAATAGCATTGCCATTTAAACGCTTACTGCAAACTAAGGTTTGCACGGACTTTAGCAGGATACTTTCAACTTGTCATAAATCAGCTGTTTCAAAGAGCGATATTACAATACTTAACCTACAAATGCTGAATCTCGCAGATTATTGAAAAGGTCTTTCAAAAATTTATTCTTTGAAAGGTATTCTGGCTAAAGTGCAGTATATCAGCACATTTTTTTCTCGGCTATTTTTGAAGATATCGACTCAAATTTTTTTTTAAATGAAACTAGAGACAAAAATAAAGCGCGCTAGCACAATTTCAACTTCATTACACCTATTCTAATATTTTTAATAATGCTTTGAAATATTGCTGTTACTAACCTGTTTTGGAATAACACTGACAAACTTTGTATTTCTGATACTGTTTTTATATTGTTTTGTTTTAATTGGAAAATAAATTATTTATTTATTTATTTACTTACATAGGTAAATCAATATTCAGTTATTTGTAGATGAATTCAATGCTAAATTTATTATTCTTATGATATCTGATGTGAAAATTCAGTTTCTTTTTACTTGAAAAATTATTCAATACATTAATTACGATTACAATATTGAATATCGGAATCACGGAGTGTCGAAAATTGTCAGCCATTTTGCTATTGATATTTTAATCTTGATATTTATCGATACTTCGTAATCGATGAGCTGTAGTGTCAAACTATCGACTGATCAACTATCGATATTGGACTTATCGACAACTTTGTAACCAATTAAAAAATTAGTTTTTTTATTATTATCATTTCAACTGAAAAATATGGAAATACTATCAAAATATATATTGTATTATATTTCTTACATATTGAAGTTTAGATAATTAATAAAAATAGGAGGTTTGTGCAAATATATTGTTGTTTCTGTCTCTTACTTGAACAAAATTATTTCAATGATACTATTAACTTTCAATTTATTTGTGAGTTGATGATGGCTGGAGGAAAACAAAGCTAAGTAATCCTAGAAGTGTGGAGTGATTTATTTGAGTCATAGATTGAGGAGTGCATGAAACGGGGAATTTTGAACATTAAGTGAATTTCAACTTAAACTAACCTAACCTAAGCTTGTACTAAGACGAGCTCAAATATACCAAACTTTGTTGTTGATTTTAAAGAATTGACAGAAAAAATATGGCGAAAAATTGAGATTATGGCTACTTTTTCAATTTTTTTCTGCATCAAATTGTACATAAAATAAATTGTACAAATATTCATATCATATATAAAATTTGCTGAGAAGTACAATGAGACCAGTTCGAAGTTTGTAACTTTAGTAGTTACAAATTTGTATGTAGATTTTGTAAGGTTCTCACCGGTCTCAACCTTTCTCTTTTCCCTAACCTTCGCTAACCTCGCTAGTGGGTAGCAAATCACCTTGAAATTACCTCTCCTTCAAGCTAAAAAGCCTATGATAAACTTAGTTTGCGCTTCGCGCGAACCACGTTGTATTCAATTCGAATTTTAACATTGATACTGTAGTCGGGACAAACGCCTCGACAGGTAAGCTCTCTTGGATCCCACCGGTCTTAACCTTTTTTTTCCTAACCTTCGCTAACCTCGCTAGTAGGTAGCAAATCACCTTGAAATTACCTCCCCTTCAAGCTAAAAAGCCTATGATAACCTTAGTTCGCGCTTTCGCGCGAACCACGTTGTATTCAATTTCAATTTTAACATTGATACCGTGGTCGGGACAAACGCCTCGACAGGTAAGCTCTCTTGGTTCCCACCGGTCCTTACCTTTTTTTCCCTAACCTTCGCTAACCTTGCTAGTAGGTAGCAAATCACCTTGAAATTACCTCTCCTTCAAACTAACAAAGCCTATGATAACCTTAGTTCGCGCTTCGCGCGAACCACGTTGTATTCTATTCAAATTATAAAATTGATACCGTAGTCGGAACAACGCCTCGACAGGTTAGCTCTCTTGGTTCCTACCGGTCTTAACCTTTTTTTTCACTAACCTTCGCTAACCTCGCTAGTAGGTAGCAAATCACCTTGAAATTTCCTCTCCTTCAAGCTAACAAAGCCTATGATAACCTTAGTTCGCGCTTCGCGCGAACCACATAGTCCCGACTACGGTATCAGAGTTATAATTCAAATAGAATACAATGTAGTTCGCGCAAAGCGCGAACTAAGTTTATATTAGGCTTTGTTAGCTTGAAGGAGAGGTAATTTCAAGGTGATTTGCTACCTACTAGCGAGGTTAGCGAAGGTTAGTGAAAAAAAAGGTTAAGACCGGTGGGAACCAAGAGAGCTTACCTGTGGAGGCGTTTGTCCCGACCACGGTATCAATGTTAAAATTCGAATTGAATACAACGTGGTTCGCGCGAAGCGCGAACTAAGGTTATCATAGGCTTTTTAGCTTGAAGGAGAGGTAATTTCAAGGTGATTTGCTACCTACTAGCGAGGTTAGCGAAGGTTAGGGGGAAAAAAAGGTTAAGACCGGTGGGAACCAAGAGAGTTTACCTGTCTATGCGAACTAAGTTTGCATAGATAAGACCGGTGAAAACCTTACGAATTCTACATTCAAACAGCTGTCGAGCTGTCATTAGATGACTTAACATTTTCTCTTCAGAATTTAATTTCAATGAAGAAAACCTACCTGTTTATCATGAGATAAACAAAATAATCTACTCTGAACTAGGAAAAACACTTTTTTAACACATGTTTCAAAATATCTCAATAACTACTGAAGTTACAAACTTTTAACTGATCGTATTGAATTTCTCGGCAAATTTTACATTTAATAGGCTTTATTAATTTGAATTTAATCAATTATACAATAATTAAGTAGTGAAATTGTCTTTGGCAAATGAAATAACTGTACGTTTTTGGCTGTTGGTTTATTGAAGTCTGATCTCGAAGTTATCATTTATCGATATTGAAGAACAATCGATAAAAATTATCGACTACTTTTACCGAGATTAGGGAGTAGGCGTTCGTAAACAAACAGTCAAAAACATGGCTTCCAGCATCCAGTTCATACTACAATTCAAAAATGAACTGATTTTAATAACAATTAATAAATAAATAGCCTACTGTAATAGTCAATATCGTAAGTAATTGATATCAATTATTCAATTTTCATATTGTGTCCACACGAAATAATCAATTCAAGTGATAGAATGTTGATGTTTCAAAAGATAGGTTAGAATCAAAGCAATATTTCGAACCGATATTAAAAATATTAGAATTGGTGTAATGAAGTTGAAATTGTGCTAGCGCGCCTCAATTTTGTCTCTAGTTTCATTTAAAAAAAAATTTGAGTCGATATCTTCAAAAATAGCCGAGAAAAAAATGTGCTGATATACTGCACTTTAGCCGGTATTCTTTAAAAAGGTATTTTAAAGACATTAAAGGTCTTTAAGACTTTTAAGCCTTTTGATTATTGTGTCGAAATCACTGTTTAATTATTACTGGATCAGCTGATTTATGACAAGTTAATTGGATCCTGCTATATATGACGATGTTTATATTCAACTAGCTTAGCCCGCGAACTCAAACCAATCACTTAATTTCATAAGGTTATGAAAATTCACACGTTTGAAACTTTATGCTTTAAAACCTCAAAAACATCACCAGTTCCAGTCCCGAGGTTTCAGAGGTAGGTTGAATAAACTTTGAAGCAGGATTAGTCTCACTCTTAATATTAACGATGAATATTGAAACCCATGAGGATTGAATGAAATATTGTGAATGGTTTTTTGACATGTGCATAGACACATTCCATCATCATATTTTATAAAAATGTTTCTTCAAACAGATCGCTGTTAATAATCATCTTTGAAAAATCATCTGTTATCGCACGCATGGTCGTGCAACTTTCAACTTATAGTCTTTATCTCATCATAAGATTATCATGGGATCCTTTGTGGTACTCTATGCTCGTGCAACTTTCAACTTCCACTTTCAACTTATAGTCTTTTATTCAATTCAAAATAAATCCTATCACGTGTTCCATATAGCTATTGTATATTCCATATAGCTATATTCCATACAGCCATTCTCTTTCCCTTCTATTTCGTCCTCAAAATGCAAAATTAAAAAAAAAACCTTACATGTACATCGTCGCGCAGTCTCAAAATGAACATTCCTGCCAAATCTTATTGAAATCTGTCAATGCGTTTAGCCGTAAATGCATTACAAACAAACAAACGAACAAACAGACGAAAGCCAATCGACTTGAAACAAGACTTCACTTCGTTCAGACTGTATTATACTGTATTGGTATACAGCCTTTGTTTATACGGTACTAGAGCTCCAATGAAGTTGAATCCAGGAATAGCTTGATAAATAATATTATTCTTATGAAAAATAGGAAGTTAATTATCCCTTGTAATTGGTGAGAGGAAATAACAGTTTATTGAGCTAACTGGTATTATGAGGAAGCGAGGAAGGAAGAAAGCAATCAATATTCAAATCGCTCTATAAAATATATAAATAGATGGTGTATAAGAAAAAACAATTAATATTCAAATGAATTCAAACGTGATTTACTTTCTCTCATCCGCTTGAGAAACCTCAGCAGAGGAAAAGCCCACAAATTGATTTTATTGTCTTTTTAAAAAGCTAATGGCATTACATCCTGTAAACTAGTCTCAATTCTATCTTGTTACTCAAGAAAATAATAGCATTCTATAATGGTCCTTTCACCCAGGTTATATCAATGAATTAACTTTTACTCTTGTGATAATAATTGTTAGAGCAATAATATTGTAATCAATTCAAATTCACCTTTTAAAAGTGACTGTCACTGAAATGTATTTCTCTCACTTTCCCAAAAATCATTCACATATTTTTCCTTATTGAATTTTTTCTCTCAAATACCTCCACTTCGATCAAATTTTGGTACATTCTCTTCTGGAAAAGCGACTCATACACTCACGAGCTTCTATATCAATAAGGCACACCGTGCCATTCTATATAGATATAAAAACCACTATAAAATATGGCACGGTATTATATAGATCACTTAAGATTTCCTTATATTACAACCAACCCCTAATTTCTTCTTTCTGCTTTCTCATTGGTCTAAAGGTTTTTATTGAGTTTTATTCTCTAAAATCTTAACCTCTTCATGCATGGAATGGATAGAAACACATTTACTTTTTTTGAACTCACCTAGTTTGCATCCTGGTCTTGGAGCTGGGAACGATCTGACAAAGTCCTGACACTTGACTCCGTACTTGTGATAGAAATAATCGTCATCAGGTATCTCAATTTCCAAGCAGTAGGGGTGCTTCAGGTGGGGTGGTCTCTTGCAACATTCTTCTGGCTCATTTTTATCTCTTGGATCTGAGAAAAGTTCAAATCGTCAGAATCATTATTGTCTCCAAATGGGTGAATGCAGTTGATAATAAAGCTTGTCATAAATGAGAAATACATTATTTTGTTTGGAATAGATGTGAATCTGAGCTACTTGCATTAGTGGATATTGAAAAATGGAGTCATAAAAATATAACATTTTCCATCCCACCAACATAACTTTTATGTGTGATTCATTAGCCTACTTATTAACTGATTTAAAGCTTGGACAAATCAACTATAACTAAGAAATTATAACATACACAATATTTACATATAACATATAATTAACAAATTAACTAAGTAGTTAATTTGTCTATGGTTTAAGTAATCAGAGTAGCTGTTATGCTTATTATGGTGAAGAAGTAGAAGTGTTCAATGAAGTAGAAGTATCTTTGAAAGGTAATTATTATAGTTCGAATAAAACTAGTTATCCCTTGGTCTGGTGCTCAAGAACTACTCACTAGAAACGTTTTTGTCAGAAAGTCCGATGTCCAAACAGCTGACCATTTGATTCAGTGATGCTAACATTGACAGTTTAATGATTTGACAGTTTCTAGACTTTATTCAATTGTCCAATGATTTTAGCACAGATAAGACAAGAATTTTGTTATGTTATTCGGTTATTTGGCTAGTCTAGTTTCCGATTATTGTATTTTCAAATTATATTTAGAATTAATCAATGTTTAGAGAATAATAAGTGAATGGTATGACATATCCAACAATATTTTTTCAATTGTATTTTCAAATTAATCAATGTTGAGGGAATAATAGACTAAAAATGGTAACGTACCCAATGGTGTAGCAGTGAGCGTGAAGTCGTGATCCATGAACTGTCCCCAGGCGACAACCATGACAGTTCCGGCATGGTCGTGGAAGCCTTCGTCGGGATGCATGGTTCGCGACACGATACGCGGGATGGGCAGAGCATGGCCCAGCACACTAGCACGGGGCGCGTCTATTCCATCGGCGAATTGAGGTGACACCAGTCTGTCAATTCAATCAACCGGAAATTGGCAAATGAGTACATTAATAAAATATAGTCTATATGAAAAATTACGAAAAAGTTGATAATTTTGGGGGAAATAGCCTATAACATTGAGGAAGACAGTGATGATTTTTTTGGAAACGGTTTATAGTTTTGAGAGAATCGACATTACTGTATTGAGAAAAATCTATTATGAATAATTTAAAAAGAAAAATTATAGAGATTGATAATAATTTATGGATAAATGAGCGATTTTCAGGAGAATTCATATCCTCCTAAATGAATAATTAGGAAATATAGAAATAAATTCGAAATATAAATAATAAATAATTTTGGAAAATTAAATTAATGATCAATCAATAAAATATTATATCATCCAAAGAACTTCCTCATATATTCTAATCTTTTCACTCAAGTCTATAAATCAATTTAATAAATTTGTAGATATTTTACAATTAACGGAATAATTTTTGGAAAAATAAGCGATTTTCAGGATGATTCATAACAATGAAAATAATAAATAATTTTGGAAAAAATAATCTGAGAATTAAAATTGAATACAATTAGAATAAATTGAAAAGTATAAAAAATTAAACCATCACGTGAGATTGGAGATTATGAAGACCTTCAATATTGGATTCCTGTATAACTGGTCGAATATTTCATTCTCATTGCATTTTTAAATAAACAATTCGAAAACCTCATTAACAGCCCAGCATCTCGGTTGATGAACAAGATTGAATCAAAGACAATTCTACTACTTGAAAAGATAGATTGTCTATAGATTTTCTTTGATTGTATGGTTTGTTTGCAACAACATCTCTAATCGAATTCCCCTCTCTCAATAGATCTTGACTAAAGTGATGATGAATCTTCACTGTCTCAATAGATCTTGACTAAATAATGAACTTAAAGTCCCAATAGATCTTGATGAAATGTATTTGCACTGTCTCTCAATAGATATTGACTGAGTAATGATGGAGTTGAATGAGGTATGACCTTGTGAATGGTGTATTGGCGGCACCCCAAGTGGGATTTTGCGCGTTGTTGCAGAGTCCATCGAGGCGACGGTACTTTCCAGGGCGACATTCCACTTCGCCAAGGTAAGGCGGACAGACTTCCTTGATGAGCGTCTTGGACGTGTCAATCAGCGGCAGGCCTTTCTCCACCTCGTCCACTGTCAGACCGTACCTGCAACATGATTATTCCATTACAGCTATCCTTCCATTCTGATTAGTTACTAACTAGTGCACACTTTTGTCAATCACCGGACAAAAGGGACGTTTGACCTCCGATCACAACAAATGCATCAATTAATTGATTGCTGCTCTGTATTCAAGGAGGCAAGCTTGATCCAATTCTCTGGCCAGTCTCTCACATTCGATTGTTTGGTGACAATCAAGGAGAAACAGAAATGTATGGTAAGTTGTATGGATTGCACCAAGTTGACAAATTGAGATCGAAGAGAACAAGCTCTACCTTGAAACTTTTTCCTTCATTCATGAGTATCCATTAATAAAGAAACATTCAAGACTGCTCTCGGATGGGTGACCGATACAAAAAAAAAGGCGAGGTGGAACCTACCCGTAAGGGTCTCCCCACCGATAAAAAGCCATAGTACGATAAAAAAAAATAATAAAGAACAATTTTTTCTTTGTTGAACAAATTCCTTTCTCATTTCATAAAAATAAAACACCCCTCAGCTCACCAATACGAAAATGAATCGGTCTTAAATTGTTGATTATACTATGATGAGAATTATGATGATAGTAAATTTGATGTAGTAAATTTTAAAGTAAATGACATTTGACAAAAGTAAATGGTGATCGAAAGGGTTTGATGGATGCATGCTCAATGGTTTTTAGAAAAATATGCGAATCTTGGAGTTTATAGGGGCATCAATGACATTTATGATTGATGAGTCTGATTCAACTATATAGAGATAGTAATAGCGGTAGAAACTGGCTCACTATAAATATATCTAAAGGCTGAAGCACCTGTCTGCCCAATTATTGTAATCAATTAAGTGATTGCAGGTTGTAGTAAGTTTCAAGTGAACAAGAGGCTGATCTATTTACAGCTTACACAGTACACACCTATATTACGAAACAACACTAACTGATAGTGCTAATTAGTGTAAGGTTGGATTAAGTAAATGTAATCAAACAAATAACACGTTCCTTCAGAGCTTATTGAGGCATGGGCCAATCCAAAGACCATAATTCAGTTTGTTCATTCAATTAAAAAATTTAATTAAAGTCTCAAAAAGCCGCACTCGATTATTAAATGAGGCTAGTCCCTGACATGAGTTCTGGTATTGTTTTTCGATTTGCATATAAGCTGTTGTAATGAGATTTGAACTGAACGACCTTGACCTGATTACTTCCAAACTTAGCTAATATACAAGAGTGAGCAAACGTGTGTTTACTATAACTTACAAATCGTAGGCCACAATAATTTCAAGACCACTGAGACAAGTGCAGAATTATATTGGTTCGATAAATCCTTGTAAGTAATATAAGACTTGAACGAATAAATTGCATATCATCTTCCGTGTTCCATTTTTTGTTACAGTAACAGCTACAGTTACACAACAGTCACTTCTCCCTTATCATTTTCTTCTACTTGGCTACAATTCTACTTCCAATAATTCTACAATTATATTTCATTAATAGTGATATTCAACCGTTTTGATTAAACTGTTTACTTCTTTTCCAACTCTAGGTTCATATTAATTATTCAATGCATACCTCAAACTATGAATTTCTTAGCCAGTGGAGAAATAAATTGCACTCATTGAGGGATGATAATAATGTGGTCATTTACAATTCTAGGCGGATTCTAATCCGTGGCGAAGCGTGGTGTGCTTATTTGGTCATCGCCAGGTACAGGAAATGTACCCGGCGATGACCAAATAAGCATACCACGCTTCGCCACTAATTCTAATGTAAATTCCACAACATTCTAGAAATTAAGCATGTGAATTGGAGAGTGATTCAAAAGGGTAACTTCTACTGCTAATTGAAGGGCTGATTTGAATTGCAACCTACAATTTTAAAGAATGCGTCTATTTACTTCTTTGACAACTTCAAGTCTTTTTATCCAGTTAAAGAATAGATTGATCATTCGATCGACCTTATTAGAAATCCTTGTGGAATGCAGCTCACCTATTCATAATTCATTTTCAGATTATGCACCATTATTTCAGTCACAATTCTCTAAGAGAAGTTCACGAAAAGGTTTTCTGATTCATAAACTGTAGCCTTAATGGGTCAGTCGGAATACGATTTGCATAGTAAGAAGTCAATTACAACAGGAACGTAACTGGACGAATTTGTGTAACTCAAGTGAAGCACTTGATCTTTAGATATGAGTATGAAGTTGTTTGGAATATTGAGCAGTCACCTGGTAATGGACCAACGCCTCTGTGGCATTTCAAATATCGATAACGGATGACGTCTACGTTTGATTAGATGGTATCGGCACAGCTCGAGAAAACTGGGGCCATAAATGGTAGGGTCGAGTTGCAGGGGAGATTGAACTTGTACCGTTCAGCTCCCAGATATCAAACTTTACTAGTAACAGGTGTACCGGTATGATTTTAAGTGAGTTGTATAATTTCATCATATCAATCGAGTTCAACTTCTGGTCCAAGAAATTCATTGAGTTGTGCGTTATCCTGTAGGCCTATTCACGCTCGATTGATTATCGAACGTAGATTATGAACTCACAATATTTGTCTAATGTTATTTCACATAGGTTTTGTATGTTGTCTCGCATTGGGGGCACATTAAACAACAGCAATTCAACTTCAAAAACACATCGAATGAATGGATTCTGCCACATCTTTAATAAGAGTAGGGTGTAACTGGTCTCATAATTTGAATCTACAAGTCTAAAGTGTAGCAGTTTACGCCTAAATCGATCAATACACATTGAATTTATTTCTCAAATTATTCGATTACTATCGAGAACGTTTGGGAGCCAAGGAGAAATCAATAAAAAAGTATAAATATCAATGAGATCAATGGGCCATTAGCCCATCCCATGTGCAGTCAATGACTTCCAAATGCTTCTATTAATTTTTTTGTTTGAAAAGACTTCAGATTTTCAGAGAAAAAGTTTCAGATTCTCAGAGGATAGACACAATTCAAAGTTTATTCTATTTATTAGCAATTATTATTATTAGCAATGAAACTCACGTCCTGGTGAGCTGCTTGGTGATGTCCAAGAGAAGCTCCCCAAATGTAGCAACATGATGAGGCATCCATTCTTCATTCTCAGCTGGTGCTTTGAGAGCTGAAAATCAAAAAGCTCCATTAGAGACTGGTAGGTATAGAAATACTTTAGGATATTCTTAGATTGTTGATTAATTGAAAAGACTAGGTATAGAGATTATAAGAACTCCCTTTTTAGAAAGAGGTAATCTTGCATTAGTTTCATCCACTAATATTCACTATTAATGATAATTTTTTCATAAATTTCTGAAATAAAAACTGTCAAGAGATTTTTCAACTTTGACAATCTCGAGATTCCCTGAGATTATTTTGATATTATTTGAGATATTTTCGAGATTATTGATCATTATGAGTGTTCTTGTAGTAACTCAAAGCTAACTTTGTAGAACTTTCAATAATTCAGCAATAATTTCATTTCAGTTGCTATTGAATTAATCACCGGACGCTATTTATGAAAGAGCTTATACCTCAAACAGATTCTTTGGGTTTATCCCAATATATTCAAGAAAGAATCATTCATTTTATCTTGGGAGGGCGGAGATTCATTGAATCACTATTTTCTGTCTTTTGCTTCAATTGGAAAAATATTTTTTCAATCCTTTATAGCCTCTTGGTTATTACACAAATTTAATGTAGAACTTATGGAAATTTTAAGGTTGAATAAATTACTGTTGATAACATTACAAATATATTACGGTGTATTATTTGTCTCAGATTCTACAAATAATTTCTTATTCATCTCGGGGTTCATTTCTATTACCATTGTAAAACTAAAAGGGGTCAAGTTGATACTGTATGAGTAAGTTGAATAATGCACGTCCTAAGTGTGTCTCGAAGCTAGAATAATGCAAGTCGAGTCTTGGAGTAAAAGGACTTGATAATGTACTCACTCAAGCATGGAACTCAAGTACTGCAGTATTTTTAGTATATCTGTTCATATAATTCTATAAAATAATAATATTAATATTGTTTCAGACCGGTTTCATGTACAAAAACGAGTAAGTAATTTGCTTATTTCTATCATTAAATTTCTCACAATAAAGTTGAATGATTTCATTCGAGTGAGTAATAAGAAGTGAAAGGTTAATGATAGAGGAAATTATTGACTCCTCCAACGGAATACTGCCTCTATTAAAAAGTCAAGTTTCTTAAAAGTATGTTTCTGTTTTCTATTGATGAAGCCGCATAGAATGTGATATTATTTGTTTATATGAACTTCAACCTCCTGTGTCTTGACAATAAATCTAGTGTCACAATAAAGTTTTATAACAATCTTTCCAATATCTACTATAGCGAACGTGTTTTTCAAGAAAGATCATTGTACTTCCAAGTCATTAAAGCTCGTGACGATTTCATAACTCAAATTCCTGAATAGGTGAACGCTTACATTTTCAAAAGTTGTCAACTTGCTAGGCAACTTGAGCTACAAATCTGATGTGGTGATAATTTCAATATTGAATTGCGTTAATGGGCGATTACGTGGAACAATGCAGTTGTGGGCTTTGTAATGTTAATAAATACCTGAAGAATGATTGTAATTTGTAATTAACGCTGTAAGAACATGTTTCAACTCACGGGGGAAAGTAGGGCGTGTTGTAACTGAGTTCTAGAATTAATTGTCCGAGTTAAGTCAAGAAATAGAGCAGCCTACTATAAAGTACGGTCTCCATGCGAGCATTGGAGTGAAAGGGCCATTTTCGAAATTCAGACAAATCAAAAAATTGCCGAATAGTATTTATGATACTTTCTGGGGCGACGATTAATGAGTATCGGCAACTTCAATCAAAGTATCCCACGATCTTTATTGTTGGCCGAGATAGGTTATTGCAGTTTCGCTGTTCTTCAAAGAATCTTCCAAGTGATTGCCTAAAGTATTACTTGAAGAGCATGAGTCAATATTGTGAGAGAAATTCAATAGACTTTGAAGGTGGTGATTGAGCTAGTTCGCTAGTTTAATGATAACTTCTACTTCTCCTACAATATTGTAATCATCAACTATGATTGATATCTCGTTGTTATTTTAATCCAAAGGGTTATTTTTTTGTTTCCAAAATGACATTCCTCGTCGTTGAAGCGCTGATCAGAGTTTGGGAAAGATGATAAATGAAAATAATAATGTGTCGGGGAAAAATAGAAGTTGTAGTGCACCCAAAGCGACGTTCCACATTTTGAATGTAGATTTATGGCTGGTCTTCACGATTCTAGTAGACGTTCTGGTTACTGGGGGAAGGTTACTGATTAATAGGTGAGTAGATAGGCTTCTAGTAACCTTCCTCCAATAAGTAGAACATCTACTAGAATCGTGAAACCCAGCCATAAAGGAAATTATTGAAGATTTTTAAATTTTAAATATCAAAACAAAAATTACAATTAAAAAGATGAAACTTTTATATTTATTTCTATAATAATATTCTTTCCTTCAAAGCAAAATAATTTCTTAACTTCATTTTCCTTTTCTTCAAACCACAGCACGTGTGGATCACAGTGATTCAAAGAATTACTATTAATATTTTTAATATTATAAAAATTGATTATTCTGAGTTTCAAGATAATCAACAGCTTCTTGGGGGTATTAGTACAAGATTTTCCGCTTTTGTTAATTAAATTTATCGCTCAATCCAAATTTACAACTACTCCATACTGCTCTCCAAAATTGTTACTCACATACGGAGTGCCGTAAACTCATGTGGGGTTTGCCTCAACAAACTTGTATCCTCAATATTTTGCACTTGAGTGATTTATTTCTCTGCTGTACATTATTTCTAGTGGTGAGAAAATACAAGAGGAGTGAAGCACAGCTAATTAGAATCTTGCGTAGGCTTCACTGTTACTTCATTGTTGTCACCTTGACACCTGAATCATGGGCTACAAGTTAAATGTAACATTCTCTATTCCATGTGCAACGTGCCTGTATAATCTCACGTAGTGTCAAGACGATGGAATCTTTCGCACGTGAATTACAGTAAGTATTTCAATCTGAGTTCACTTTCTATTTAATTACCGAGAGTTTGAGAATAAGCAGTTGGAAAACCTCCTCTGTCCATTCTTATAGTGTTACGAAATGATTACTCTTTTCGGAAACGCTTTCTCAGCGTGCACGTTGACCCAAACTGGTCCATAAAGCTTACTCGCTGCTCAATGAAGCTTTTTAGATCCTCTAATTGCTTTTGCAAATCAGTATTGGATAGATCCAGGAAGGGTACTGCATGAGCATGCTTGGTTGCATCATTGCCTTATTATCCAAACATTCGTATACACAAGAAAAAATCATGGAAGCTATCATCAGATATTCCTCAAAGATCTCCTTCATGGATAGGACTAATATCATCTGTAGAATCCTAATAAGAGATTCTTAGAAGCTATTAAAAATGATGAACTTGTTTTAAAAATGTTTGTACATCATTTGTTGGCTGTATTATATCATACAAGTCTGAAGTCGTAACGGTTCTGTCATAATGATGCTCACGCATACAATTCTAAGATTCCATCTTTCAATCACCTACTAACAGTAATTCCCCATTCAATATAATCAGGAAAGAAATAAAAACTTATTAATATTTTTAAATCTCAATTATATCTATTAATACTATCAGATTAACCTTATTCGTGGAAGAAATATGCAAAAATACTCTATTTCCAGTCTTCCAGTTTCCCGGTAAGCATCATGTGATCTTCTCAGTTGAAAGATTCAAGGCCCTATCGCACTGTACTTTGAGCCTAGAATATGATGTTAGAGAAACAATACTCTCTAGTTACTCTATATTACTAGTCTGTTCTCTGTGGTATGATGTAGTTAGAAGTGGCTAGAGTTGGATGATTTGATTAATTTCGTTTTTCATCAACTGCAGACTAAATTGATTGTAGTAAGCAGTTGATTCGTGAATTTGACGCCTAGAGAAATTGGACTCCTCAAGTTGAAATGAAACTAATTTGAAAAATTCTTTCTGTTTTGCTCTTATATGTTGAGGGTCTATGGGTGATGCTAATGTATCATGTTTTAGTGGATTTCTGGTCTACACAATTCTATACAAGACTTCTCGTTCTTCCTCAAAGAAGAAAAACCTGATAGAGAAATTTTGTCAGAGCTATAAAAGAACTGCAATTTGTAACTGAGTTTGGAAAGAAATAAATTTCTTGATCTGGGAGTGGGAGAGTGAGTAATTGAGTATCCACTTCGAACTGATTCACTTTGGTGGATCTGAAAATAGAATTTATTTCTTGCTCACTCCCTATTCTTCACTTTTATCGAACGGAATGATCGTAACATTAATAAAATTATCCAGAATTTATGTCACCGTCAGTGACACACGTGACACACCTATCAGTTTGAAAAACGTGAGTAGGTAACTTATCGTATAAACAGATCACTTGATCACACATCACTATCACTTGTCATAGATAAACTTCAGGTAGAGTTATTCAACGTAATTCAGTTTCAATTGACAATCATCGTTTAATAATAAATCCAATAGAATAAATAATTTATTGAAACTTACGTATCCTTTTTCTTGCATCGATGTAAGCTTGATTGATCGCATCGAATGTTATGCACGGCTGGGCAGCGCCATAACCTCTGGAAAAATAATGCGAAATAGTTATCTTCAACATTCAATAAACCAAAGTACTGTAATTTCATAATAATTTTATCAGGCTTATGACTTTCCCTCAGTTTTCAGATGATCATCAGCATAATCATGGAAATTTCGATATGAATAGAAAAATCTGGAATTATTATTATAATATCAATCTTGAACAATCTGGAATTGAATGTCCTTATTAGAAGATTGTTCAAAAATTATTTTTAATGATGATACACTATCTCCAATATGTATTAGAAAGAATACTAATAGACAAAAAGCAGAGCCATCAATTTCAATATACGTTTATCAGAAATTTGAAGATTGACACTCTTTTTGCTGATAAAAATTTCTAATGCAACAGCCCATTTTTTTACAAAGTAGATTACCCACAGATTGAATCTAACAAGCTCCAAAAGAATGCAACTCGATATAGAGCTACTAAATTTACTATGATTTTGATGGAGATTCCTTCTCTTACATAGAAACTGTGAAGATGAAAGTGAGAGTATATTTTTCGCAATTAAAAAACTTGAAGTGAGTATAAAAGGGAAAATTCACAGAGTATTCCGGATGTTCAGGTGGAAGATTGCATTTGATGGTACAGCAGGAAGCGTGTCATCACTATCTCAATCCAACATTCACAATCGGCTAACAGGTTCTCTCTCGATCGTATCCTCATCTTCAAATCGTCGGCGCTTTGTAACGATGAGTGTCTAGTATGTTTATTCATGAGGAAGATGAAACTTGAAAACTTGCTTCTAGTTACATCATTTGTTGCATAGTAGATGAAGCCGGCTCCGAAATAGAAGTGGAAGTTGGCTCCCTTTGATGAAAGACCTACCCAACTTACGCAAACAACATTCTCAACTTACTCCGGTTTTTATACGATTCTGCAGGTTGAATATTTGTGACCCAATTTCATGTAATTTCATACGCGACTACTTCACAATACAATATGAGAAGCAACTGTCAAGTATTGTATTTCATGGAAAGTCAGAACAAGATGAGGACTGTTCATCAAATTAAAAAAAATTGTTACTTCAAAATCAAGTGTTATGATCTGATTCATGCTAATCTCAATTCTGAGATAATCTCATCTGAAAATGCTTCAGCAAGAAGAACAAGTAATATTTTGTTCTCTAGAATGATAAAATCATTCACCATAGCCTTTCCGTGTGAAACGTTAACTCTTAATTCTTACGAACTCCAATGTGTGATGGTGTAACTTGTTTTGTGTACTTGTTTCAGTAGATATGACTATGAAATTATTTCCTGAACAGAAAAATTGTGTAGAATAATTAGATACATTTGCGAATCTAAAAAAATGAAACGAATTGATCAAGGTAACAGAGAATTTTACACGACATTGAATTTTCGTGATTTTCTCAGCATGACCCCTGTACTAGGTGCATTGTTCATTATTATTGATTCACATTCAGTACGAGTCCATGAATCCAAACTGGTTGAGACCATCGATGGATGAAGTTTTCAAATACAATAAAGGAGAAATTATCATTCAGAATTTAGAATGAAAATCGATAATAATATTGTGTGACAATATTGAAATATAATGTCTTCGTGGAATGAACATGAGTATTCTCTAGCTAGTACAAATATCTAACTACATTTACCTCCACCATATTACTGAACAACTACCGGCATATTACTGAACTACGCAGTAGCCTACCAATACCTTCTCATGAAGCGAATCAATCAATAAATAAATGCAGCCTGTTTGTTTTACTAAAATTAATAATTATTTGGTTAAAGTGGGTTGGTTTATCAGAGGTTTGGTTTCGTGGGGTTGGAATAATATGGGATTTCTACTTTATTTCATCTAATTGTGAACTTTGAAAACATTATATCTATCACAAATTTTAATATGATAGGTTTCAAGTCAACCTCGTGATCTAATTCAAATTTTTCTTATCAAACCATTTTCATGGTTTTTGGGTGAGACAGAATTTTTTATTCAGCTTAATTCTAGTGCCTGTAATGATGACTTGCCACAGACGGCCATCGTGAGGTGTAGTAAATTTTTAGGAATCTTTCGACTTGAGAAAACCGTATTTCCAGACGACTTCTGCGGTGATAAATAACACTGTCAGTGGCGCCGACTTCGGGGGGGCAAGGCACTTTCTGCCCCTCCAATAATTACTCAGGGGGGGCAATTCATGTATTTTGCCCCCCCAATATCCGATAAGCATAAAATGTCGATAGCAAGATTTTGCAAGAAATTCTTTAATTAAAACTGGATATTGTTTGTTTTATGTACAGTATAACTTTCCCACTCTCCTTTCTTTAAACATATATATATAGTACAAATAAAATAAATATCAAGATTATAGTAAAATAGCAAGTTGAATGTAGTGTAACAGATAATATCCATATTACAAACTCCCGTACGAAATAGCATGCTTAGAAGTAGCCTTTCTTTTTTTATAGTAAACTCGCGTATATTGACAACCCCCCCCCCCCTGCTCTTTAGATGACATCCCCTAGAGACCTTTCTGGTGGACTTTGCCCCCCCAATAATCCCATGAAGTCGGCGCCGCTGAACACTGTAATGCGTTTCTAGTTTCGTTGATTCTGTGCGTTGAGAACATCTGTGGTTTACATTTAATGGAAGATTTATGTGAATGCTCACTAAAGGTAGGTGTGAAAATGATGTCAGGTATTTATTATGCTGATGTGAGGAGTAGGAATCTCAGAAACACCTCAGACGAAGGTTTCAGCTTCCTGCATAAGCTTGATTCTCGGATGATTCTTTTTTTCTTCCACAGTGTTGTTAAAGTGTGGAGGTGAAAAGAAAATGTTCGTGTCACCAAAACAGCGGGAGGCCTCTACGAAACACCGCAAAGCACGACAAAATCTCCAATGCATGAAATCCAATCTCCCTACTAGAAATGGTCGATTAAGTTGATCCAATCTCCTACTATGCATATACGAAGGAGCTGATTTGAGCCTAAGATTTATCAAACTTTACAAGCGAGGTGATGATTTAATAGATTAATATTGCTGAATCGATCTAATCATTCGTTATGTATACTTTGCTCTATAGAGCTTATTTTTCAAACGGATGTTTTGAAATTGTTTCTTCTTTTCAATAATTATGAATAACAATGATGACTCATGTCATCATGAAATCAAGACAGACCTAACAATGATATTAGGCCTAATATTAAATAAATAAATTTTACTTTCCGCAAATATTTTACAACATTTTTACATAACTCAGAAATACAATAGGTTTTCATATAGAAGAGTACAATACATTATTAGTCCAACACATTGCGGATGAAATTTAGGTTGGCCTGAGGTTCAAAACCTGATTTGGGTCAACCTGATGTGTTTTAAGACCGTTCAAATTTCAAGCGAATTTCAAGCCAATGACAATTAGATCAATATTTATTATTATATTATATATGGCTTCTCTCGACATGTTTAGTTATCAAAGGGAAGCAGACAAAACACAATATTATCCATTTCAAACTCGAATATGAGCTATCTTTTTAATCATTCAGAAACACTTTTTTCAAGTAAATACATAATTAATTTTTTTTATTAATTATAATTATATAATTATATATTATTAATTATTTCAAATAATTATCAAATGAATACATAATTATAACATGGCCAAATGAAAGTGGTGGATAGGTGAGTTCCATTTTATTTTGATATAAATTTTGCACGGAAATCGAGAAGTTTTGTTGTGAGCTCATATCAAACTCTGGTTTGGGCTCTATTATCAGTCACGTACCAAGCCTATTAAGAAGTATGTCTCTCAGCAATACGATATAGGAACATATTCCGTCTTAACTGAAAACTTCAAATTTGGCACACGTACATTTTTCATCAGTTATTTCATAAAAAACAAAATTCATTCTTGGTCTAGCTTTCACTAAATTTGAAAAAAATCTACTAAAATCTGGCAAATCATGTCAGTTTTGTAGAAATGAAGCGAAGAAAATAAAATTATTTAGTTGATCGCTCGTCTCGAGTGAATGGAGGTCGAAGCCATGATCACTCTCTACACAATTAATGGGCTGCAGCTTTAGTAAACTTCATCGAGAGCCTTGAAGAGACAGATTCGCTGCTGAAGACTTATGAGGAATGGCATAATTTGATGGGACACATAACTCTGCTTTATCGCCCATTAAAATGTAAAACGTTCTAGTTGGGCGGTGAAAAAGCTTGCACAACGTTTGCTAGGATGAATACAGGACAGGGTTGGAATTAATTTCAGTAACTCCAGTGAATCTGTTTGCTCGAGTATGCTGTAATGCATTGATTTTTTGTAACACCTAATCTCGTGATAATGGTAACGTGAAGGAATAATGAAGTTCAATCAATCATGAACGCTCGGCGTAGCCGATTTTGGAAATATCTACTTTCTGATAACAAATAATATTATTGGCGAAACTTGACCTGATCAACTGAATGATGTACCTTATCATCTAAAATAAGATTATAACATGTTTTTCTCATAATTTTGTCTCACAAAACCGGTAGATTCATATTAGTATTTTGAATATAGAGGTTTGTGATACAAAATTAGTTGCGCCATCCCTGGGATAACTGCTGAAGGACCTTAAAAGGAAAAACCGATCCTTTAGGAATCAGCTGACAGAAGAAACAATTTCCGTCTGTAAATGATGAGAAAGAGTGAGAGCAGTGAGTGTGAGTGAGACAAGATTATTATTTGCTGCTGAGACAGTGACAGAGAATCGCTGACAGAAGAAACATGTTGAGATAATTCGTTTATCTATTTTCGTTCATTCGTTTATTTTAATTTATCTATAGAAAATTAAAAGAATTCAAAATATATAAAAAAATGATTACTAACCCATTTTATTTCTTATCTCTGAAACAAAATTTTACCACAAAGCAATTTTCAAATAATATGCATTCAAACTCGATTATTCATAATATTTTGAAAGCTGAGATTAATTTTTATAGTGCCGATGGCTGTACTTAGAAAAATTGTTTAATTTCATACTTTTTTCTTCATAATTTCCATTCCTGTGCTTTTGTACTCCCGAGCACAGCTCGGTCCCCCGATATTTTTCCTTATTCAGTACCAGATTTTTCTGAATACACATTGTGAACTGAGGCGAGAAGTTTTTTTATTTTTGAAAAGTGAAAAACAAATTTTCAATAATTCCTCATCATTCAATCACTAATATACACGCCGATACGCGTACGAGAAAATTTGTATGTACCTCTCTTTATTATTATTTTTTGCTTGTTAATTGGAACTTTTTTATTCCTTGCAGCTGAAATGAAGTTGATAAGAAAAATATAAGCACCATGTTAGATATTATTTGTTTTCAGTTTGCTTTGTTCATTGAGTTAACACTTCGACATTGATTGAGCTTTGGCAGTGATGTGAGTCACATTCTCAAAAAGTGTTTGCTATCTTGCCTTGCAAAACTACTAGCTCATATCACAAGCACTATCCACAAGCTCATATCCCTAGCTTATCTCCTAGTCTGAAAGTTCTTTCGATTATTTCCTAGGAAAATATGAAGTTGAAAACTAGATATGAAGTTTCAAAAACATGAAGCTTAGAACGTTAGGCTGGAAAATGAATTCTCTCCAATTAATTTTATCTTCAAAAATCACTTTTGACACTTCAATGTATCTTAGAAAAAAACGCTAGAATTGAAAAATATCCCCAATTTTTCAATATCAATTTCTCTCTCATTGAAATTCATGCACAATTTTGTTGGATTCATAACTCTGTTCAAACTCGATGAATCCAGCTGGTAGTGCTGATTTGATAATTTCATTCCAACAGTGTATCTGCAGCTTGTGGGTTCCTGGCCTCAAGATGCAACTTCGAGATATGCCAGTGCAAGACTGCCGTGCAAGTATTATACGGAGTCATGCAGCTATAAATAGCAGAAGTGGTTTGTATGCTCTCCATTCCGCAATCATGTACTCTGCACCTCAGTCCCAGTGATGCATGAATAATTCAACAGGCCACCATACGGGCACCAGCTAGCACCCTACATTCATTTTCTCACTGATCGGACGATGACCGATGAAACGATAACGTCTATCTGTCTATTGCGTCAGTCATTTCTCCAACATTATTAGCTCGCATACCGAACCGAATGCCCATCTACAGAATCCACCTTGGAAATATTGAGTGTTATTGCAGTGTTAAATATGCGCAGTGTTATTACTGTCAACGATTATCAATGGGTATCGAGATCTCCAGAAATGTTTTCATGCAGTTGGTTGAACTTCAGATGGTGTTTCTGAAGAAATAGTAATATCATTAAACTTTTAATAAGACGTAATAGATGATTAGTCAAGATGGCTACCACTACTCCAACTTCAAAGTTGAGTCAGCTATCAAGAGTGTTAATCGGATTCAGAATCAAATTGATATTAATGTGAAGTATTGTTTGAGACAGCATAACAGTATAATATGATCAACATAGTGGATGATTGAATTAAATGAATGATATAGCTTTGATCTCTCATTGTGAACGACGTGATCCTTACTTAGTCAATCTCTTGGACTCTGAACTATGTCTTAGATTTGGACTAGAACTAGTAGCCCAGTAAAATAGTACATTCTAGCCTCTCATGAAATGGTTTCTTTTTTAATAATGTTTATGGTGGTCCTGGGATGCTAAATCAAGTTTTAGACCTCGGCAAACTATGGGATCATCTCCAAAAATCGTTCAAAGTATTTTCTTTTCACGTTTAATTTACTGAAGAATCACTTTTCATATAGGACATTGTACATATTTTTTAAAGTATATTAATACCTTCAATTTGAGACCAAATTTATCATTGTACGTAATTTGCGAGATATAGCTCTTCAAAACTCATCAAATTAACGAAAATTCATTTTTCAATTTTCGCCATTTTGACCCTGAAGAATCACTTTTCATATAGGACATTCAACACAGGGTTGAAGTATAATTAAAATACAATTTGATATAAATATTGTAGGCCCAACCGTTTAGATACAGCTCTTCAAAGTTCATGAAATTATCGTAATTTTCACTTGTTTTACGTTTGGTCAATTTGGACCGTGAAGCATCACTTTTCGAATGTGACTTTACAGAGTTTGAAAGATAATTCAAAGACTACAATTTGAGACCAAATTGATCAGAACAATCAGATGTAGGCAAAAGTTTATCATATTGTTGAATTTTGATTTTTTCTTTCAATTATGACCCTGAAGAATCACTTTTTCATATAGGACATTCA
Source organism: Laodelphax striatellus (assembly GCA_017141395.1). Lineage (NCBI taxonomy): Eukaryota > Metazoa > Arthropoda > Insecta > Hemiptera > Delphacidae > Laodelphax > Laodelphax striatellus. The sequence continues at coordinate 24,929,420 of CM029532.1, read as the reverse complement.
ACATATTTTGAAAGCTGATTAGTTTACAATTTGAGACCAAATTTGTTATTGTAAGCTCAATTGAAATACAGCTCTTCAAAGTTTATCAAATTATCGTAATTTTCACTTGTTTACATTTGGTCAATTTTGACCGTGTATCACTTTTTGAATAGGACATCAACATAATTCTCAGTATATTAAATTACCTACAATTTGAGACAATTGGTCATTGCCTGTTTGCATATAGGCCTTCAAAGATCTTAAAATTTTAAGTCTGATTGAATACGCCATATTGAATCTAAGTTAATTTTTAAATGGCTGGTCATATACATGATTTCAATACGAATTTAGGAAAATGAATGAAAACCGCATCACGATAAGAAACCGTTTTAAGATATTTCAATTATAAATCAGACATATTTACACCTTCAGTTAATATCTCTAACCGTTTCAGATATTAACTTTGATTTATGTAAAATATCTTTATATTGAAATATCTTAACAATTTTATATTTCTGACTTTCGTCACAAGAAGACAATTCAATATAACTGCAAACCAAGTTTGTTATAGGCAATGACTCGCATGAACGAATATTAATATGTTGATGTCTATTCAAAAATGGTTCACGGTCAAAGGTCGATGAAAATGAATCTGGCTGATTTTAAGTTGAAATTGTCTCAATGTAATACTTTTAAAAATAGGCAAGTCATTCTGTGAGAAATGGAATAAACTTGAGAATCACTTGAATCCAATTATTCTTTCAATTGAAGCTTTCATATTGGTGCAAATGAAATTCATAACTTGTGACAATGAAACTGCAAGGTTTAATATTATGGGATTAGTTTCCATCAAGTCAAAATTCAAGATTATTGTGAAGATGTATAACCTGTTGGAACAGGTTCCTTTTAATGACTTGTTGAATATGCAATTTTTTTATGAAAAGTATTTTCGACGACATAAATCTGCATTTTGAGATATCATAGATAGGATTAGTTTCATCATATGATATTCTTGATAATTTTATAGTTTGATTGATCAGCATAGTCTCTAAGCAAAGTTCAGAGCTGTTTTCTTAATGAACACATAATGAAATTTATTTGAAAGGATATTAATATATTAGTTTATGTTTTGTTCCAGGATTACACAATTATTATATTAAGTTAATTTACGTTCTCATTAATTATTCTATATTTATTTTTCAGAATTTTTTATAAATTCAAGAATTAACAGTGTTACTAAAACCATTTATGATGTTCAAGTTTTTTATATTATTCTTATAATCACTCTATTTTGTATGGAATTACAATTTTTCACAATAGAAGTACTCTAGTTCCATTACGATGAGAAAAAATTCAATACTGTTTTTCAAAATTTTCATCTATATAATATTGATGTAATCTTCTTAATCTAACTTATTAATTACATTGTGAAGTATTTCCAATCAAAATTAATATTTTACTTGATAATAATATTATTCAACAAGATTTAGTATTAGGTGTATGTTCGAAACGAATCAAGCTATCAATATTGTTAAATTATTAGTAGTATGTTGAAAACTCACATTGGTCCTCGCAGAAGATTCAACGAGTAATCGTAGAGCGTTGTTCTTCCGGCTCCATCAAGGTAGAACGCACACTCACTGTCGAGATGTGTGTATTGGATGGCACTACATAACGCAAGACACCCCAAGAGGAGTCCCGCTCTCCTAAAAAAAAAAAAACAGAAATATTATGATAATAATTAATTGAACGAAATTCTAATACATATAATATGTGACAACAGATTAATAGCTAGTAAGAAATCTGAAGCAACCTCATCTGGTATTCATGACCAGCGCCTTATCCACTCGACCACCGGATATCTTCTGTATAGCAGCGTTCATTTTTGACTTAATTTCAATAATATTAAGATGGAAGGTAATACATTAACCATACAGTTCAATTAATTATTTTGAAAATGTAATCATTCAAAATTCAAGAAGTTTGCTGTACAAAATGATATTATAATATTTGTAAAAAAATGAAAGAAGTTAATTTCCCAACCTTTGCTGGAAGAGATTGATTCAATATACCCTAATTCGAACAAGACAGAAGAAAATGAATTCAAGTTTTTGAAGAAGAACCGTGCACACGAAATATGAGAACACTCGAGAAAATTATAAGATGACGTTTCATTATTTCAATCAAAGTGGAATGACACGCACTGTATAGTTCATTTATTCGTCACTCAATGAAAAACTTTGATTTTTTCAAGTTTTTGAACAGTACATACGAAATATCAAAACACTTGAGAAAATTATAACTTGACGTTTGTACTGATCTCATTATTTCAATCAAAGTGAAATGGCACTGAATTATTCATTTAATCATTACTTAATCAAAAACTTTGATTTTTTCAGAATATTGACTTGAACCTCTTGATTTTTTGTATTTGCTAGACATGATCATTGTGCGGTAGTGAAAAGGGTTCCGTTATTGTCCTCAAATTCTTTCTAATAAAGCTTTCCAGTGCTGCCTTGAGCAGTTCAATGCAAAAATTTATTGTTTGTGGTGTAGCCTACCCAGCCCCTTATTAGCCCCGTATTAGTAACGGATTTTGTCACGTCACATTACTCCCAGTTTTGCTAGAAGCACACCTCAATTCTACTATAAATTTTCTCTGTCAATAAAAATATAATTTTCTGTTTGGACTCAATAAAAAGCCGCATTGTAGCTATTATCCATATAAAATAGACTAGATTCACTCTGGTAATTCTTAGGTTTAATTTCAACTACCATATAAGCTTATAGTAACAAATGAGAAAAAAATTTGTTCTACTCAATTTTGTTGTTACTATGTAGCCGCTGTTCAATTCACAAATCACAAAATTCCAAAAGTTCAAAGAGTTGTAAACTTCAATGACCATCTTTTCATAACGGAACAGAAAAGGAGTGAAAGAGAGCGAGACTTTCAAAAGTGAATGACAGCCTCACAGACAGCAATAAACCAATCTCCCAACATTCAGCTCCACTCAAATAAATTGAATTTTCAAATAATATCGTGTAAATAAGACTAATGGAAAACTTACGAAACTGCATGACCATAAACCATATTTCTGAGTGCGGACTTTCTCATGTTGAGATTGAGATTTAATACGGCGTGACAAATTCAACTGTCATGAGTGAAATAATTACAGTAATAATATCCACGTGTAGTTACATCGAGACAGCTTGGCATTTCGTTGAAATAAAGTGACAGCATACCAGCTACGGTAAGATTATTTTTTTAATTAGTAAATTATGTGCTATTCAATTACATTTGTCCTGATTTGCACCAATTCATGTTGTTCCAGCTTTCTAAGGAAGTACCTGAGATTTTCCATAGTTACGTCTCTTGGAGATCACGTATTTGTTGACATATTATCTCCAGGAAGTTATTCTTCCTGAAGAATGAAACTGAAAACAGTGAGTCATCTCTATCAACTGATTCAAGTTTATTTGTTCGATAATAACAGAAACTTGATCTGGAAATTCAATCGCTCCAGAAATGTGTTCAACACTGTGTTCATCACACAGATTGATATATTCAGGAAGGTGTTTTATCAAATTAATTTATCATTTCTTGATAAAATAAAATAGAATCAACAGGCAAAAGAGAATAAAATGAAAGAATTTGATACACCTGATTTTCTCTTTTCCAATTGATCAAAATTTACATGCTTCAAATCAACTCTATCCGGAATAAAAACGTTGTTACTTCGAATGTTTCTCATAATTTTGAGGCAACTATTTGCCAAGGGAACAAACAACAACTTCAAACGCAATAAAAATATTATTGATTACAATTTGGCTTATTGCTTACATTACAACAAACTATCAGACCAAAGCTCTTTCGTATTTTAAGATTTGAATCGGAACCAATCTTTTCAAAATCATACTGGATAGACCTACTGGAGAAACTTGTTATCCATACATTATTTAAAGAAAAGAAATATTTTCATATTTCATATTCTAACTGAAATATTATTCACGAATAAAAGCTTCATTGACAAATATCAACCCGGACGCTTCAAAGTATCAGTTTCAAGACAAACATGTCGTGCTCTATTTTGAATTCTTAATATAACTTCAACAATAATGAATAATGCTACAATAGTAGACCAGACACATCCGTGATGAAGCTGTATGAGGTAATGACGATGTACTTTTTGCGAACCGTATGACAAAAGATCGTCTCTTCAGATTTGCCTTTGTAGTGGGAGAAAAAATAATATAAGAAAGTAACAGCTAGCGAAAGACTCATTGAATTGTTTGTTGAGAGAGGCTTGAAGAGTACAAAGGGACTTGATTGACGGGGGACTTAGTTATTGAAAGTGCATTATTATTGTTGTTTGAAGATGCAGAATAGCTGATGGTAAAGCATCAGCACGGGATGTGGAGCACAGTCGGTAGCTTCGATAGATGGATAGATAGAGAAGCCTGCGTTGTCGCGTCGCGCCGCATCAGCCCGGAAGTCACGAGCACGCGTCACGAACGCGTGACGCCGACACAAGGACTCGCCCCACCCCACCCCCACTGCCACAAATTCGCGTGACTCATTACGGCGCGCTCTGTTCAGTTCAAATCTTGGCGCTTCTGCTCTTGCTGGAAGCTTATCTTGGCATCTTGTCTCTGGAATCTGCAAGCAGTTGCCTCTGAATTCCTTCTCACTCGACCGATCGGCCACTTTGCACATCTGCTCTGCTCAGGAATCAAGCGTAACTCCATCTCCGCCCATCAGTGACTCGACTCGATTAGATCTGCTCTTATCTTTTAAAACTATTCGAGAAAATACCATTTAACTAAAAAAATTATCGTCGACTAGATCGTGTATTTAATCATACACTGGAGTACTTGAAGGACTCTCAAATTCCATAGTTGTGATTTAAATTTCCACTAGTGTTTGATTGTTAAGAGCCGAGTTACGTTTTCACACAAAATTGAGAGCTCAAAGTTTATACTTTGCTGAGTTCATACAATATTCATTATTGATTTGTCTTCTTCATATTCATTATATCTCCATAATATACGCCTACATCTGTATATTTTGTATGCAATGATTGTTTGACAAATAAGCTGTGAACATTGCAACAATATTTCAGCACTTTTATGTCGTAAATATGAGTAGGCAGTATAAAATGGGTGTAGCTATAATTATAGCTTTATTTGATTGTGAATGCATCACAATAGAGAGTTACTTATACTTTCATCGACTGCTTAATATGTCTATGAAATGAACTATGAATAGCTTACTGTATCATCATTGAATATTTCATCTGAAATATAGAGATATACTGTATACTCATCTAACTACGTTTTTAAACGTCTCCCTTCCTTTGCGAAATTATTAAATAGTTGAAACATCAATGGTAAGAATTTTGGTAAAACGGTAATTCTGATCATATGTAAAGAGAATAATTCTTTTATATTCCATCCCCTCAATTTTAACTCTAGATGTCAGTTCCATTTTTTCATCCAATATGTTCAGCAATCCATTCTCAATTTAATCCCATCATTATCTACAAGTCAGCTTGAGAGGGGAGGGATGAGAATCAAATCACTCCTAATGTTGCCGATGAGGGGTTTTCTATGAATAAATGTCGTTGACTTCATAATATCTTCCATTGACTCACAGGTACTTGATATGTGAATGTCCTGGAAGAGCATCATCAAAGTCAATCATATAATCGAATAATCGGTCAATGAATTTCCCCAAAAACGTAAAATAAAATTTCTTCTCATGAAATTAGTAGAGTGGAAGAGCACGAGCGTGATTATAGTCTGCTAATCGATCGATCAATCTCAAAACGGACATTTAGTTACATAATTTCTCCCACGTTACATCACATCCCACGTACGACTCTGAAGAAAGCTCAGGCTCAACAAGAAGATGGGTTGGATGCTGATGATTGATAAGCGTGATGGAGTCAAACATGTGAGCTGAAGCTTGTTACCGTTGGTAATGAACGGGAAAATTCTGATCGCCACAGTTATGTCATGACAATGCTGCAAGATAATGATGAGAGATTATCGTGACAAGCTCTTCACTAAACAGACAACGGGAGTTTGGGATGGGGTTTTGTTCCTCATTAGCAGATTATGAGCTTGAAAAGCGAGTGAAAAATTTGGCTTCTATTTTTCGGAACAGAGACCAGCTCAATTTCGAGATCATCAGTTATTTTCATCTTATTTTATCTGATTAAAAAAGAAATATTTGTCTTCCACCCATCCATCTTATCATTCAAAATAGTCTCATCATTCTGGATAATCGTAATCATTTTATAAGTCATAATCTGCTATTTCCTCAAAGAATGAGCTCGTTGATATGAAACTAAAACTCTGATTTTGATCATTTGAAGACATTAATGATACATTAAGCTGGAGCTCTACTACAAAACTGCTATGATGGGAATTGAGCTCATGTTCTTTCTAAATGTATTGTTTGTTTCAAAAACATTACTCAAGTAGTGCAGCTCTAGATACTACAAGGTACCGACATCATTGATATAGGAACGTACAAGTTCTTCCTGATAACAGAAACTGACAAATAGTTGAGTAATCGTTGAAATATTTTCATTTATATGGATATGGTCTTGCATTGACTGAAAATTGAAAATCCTAAAAGGTTCGCTCTCAACTGCTTTTTCTCATAATATTGCTATTTGGGAATATTCTGATAAATTTCCTGAACACGTGACAATCCAATAACATTGAATTTGTAATGTCTATAAAAAATATAAGTCACTATATTTAGTCGAGATAAATATTACTCAATATTTGAGCCATTTATGAAATTCTGTATGATTAATATTGACAAATGCTTTTAGCTAGCAGCCGACATGAGAATTTATAGTAGCGCATTTCTCAAGTGAGGGATTAGAGGCGAGATTTGGAAGAACGTGTTCAGTAATTAGCAGGGTAATCGTATCCTCACACTTGCAAAAACGTTTAAAAGGAGAACCGCTAGCTAGAAAGTGGATCGAAATCTACATTAAATCGTATCACAAAAAGTAGTTGAAGAACAGTTACTTTTTCATGAATAGAAGGTGAGCAGAATACCTGACCAGATTCAAGGTCTTTACGATTCAGTAACAACATTGCTTCGACGAATCTCTTTGATCTTCAATCACGCCTTCTGTTCATTCAACATCCTTTTCATATTTCGTAACATTTTTTCAATTACTTTCACTTGTTTGCTGATCCATATATGTAAACGCTCAACTGCTGTGATAAATTACTTCGTGCTCAATTTCCTCTTGATTATGACTTCATCATCGGCCTCTTATCTTGCAGGTGAACAATTAGGTCAGACTTGTACCAATAATTCTGTTTAGACAGGAGGTGAGCAGCTACTGTGAATTATTCAGTCACTTTAAATGAATACTTTAACAATTACTCTATTATATTAAATTTCAGTGGATAATTAGTTACAAAAGAAAACCAATCAAAATATTCGATAAAAAATAATGCAACATGAATAATATTATGATAGTGAAATGATAGAAAAAAACAATTTTAAAGGAAGGTTTTGGCCTACGTATAAAGATTAGGAGTAGGAAGATACTATGGGCATTCGTGAACTCCAATATATCATCATCTTAGCTCCCCTCTACACACAGACGTATAGTCTTGTAGAGGGTTTCCTTACATAATTTTCTTTTTTACTTGTGTATCATGCATCATTTTGTAATTATTTTGGGAAATAAAATGATTTTGATTTGATTCGATTTGAATCAAGAAAATATTATTGGGAAATTCATTAATAGATCTCAACTTATATCGTAATAGAAATAGTTATTTGTTATTATTTTATCATGCTTTTGCATCAAATTGTTTTATGCTACATCCTTAATCATGAATCTTCAATTCATGATAGTTCCAAGAATGTGAAAAAAGCAATAGTAATTATGATAGAAAGATTGTGAGACTGTATAAGTAAGTATATTATTTATTTCATGAGTAAACATTCTCAGACAGAATGATTTTGATGAGAAATCTGTAGAAATTTGTATGATTGTCACTGTTGGGGAAAAATGGTTCTTGAGAATTGTGATTCAAAAGAAATTTTTCTTGGGAACATTGATTGAAAATAAATTATTTTTGGGACCAATGATTGAGAAGGAATAATTGCTCTTCGGAACATTGATTGAGAAGAAATTCTTTTTGGGGAGCTTGAATCAATATTATTTGTTTATGTTGAGTAATACGGTATTCAAAGAACAGTAATGTATTTATTTCCTGTACAAATAAGCTTTTCTTTAGCGAGTGCAAACAATTTGTTGATGGGTTCAAAGAAGTTTCTCAACTGTGACGATTGAACTAGATGATGACGGAAACTGAAAGAGTTTGTTTTGTAACATTTTTTTCCAGGAAGTAAGGAAGTGTCCTATCCTAGTGAATACAAGTTGGGCAGTAGACCAACTCCTATCTTCTATTCAAGTATTTCCCCTATAAACTTCAAACTGGATTCAACAGAAATTTAAGACTTGAAGACCCCTGAATTGCATTGCACACACAGGTATAAATAATATAATTTGATGATATTGTAGATACCATTACAAAGAATGTATTGTGAGCTGGAACAATATTATTACTATAGAAAAAATTGGATTCTCCTATGAAAATTTCAATGAATAATATTGGCTTCCAAATGAAGTTAGTTACTTCTCTCAGAGGTTTGAAGAGTTCCAATGTTTTAATTTACATTATAATACTTTTTCCATACCAATCAATAGCCGGCAATCATCTAATTTCTCCTCAAAACAGCTATTTCTTAAGTTCTGTATCTTGGTATCTGCTAACCAAATGAAACATCGTTCATTTCCAGAACCGGTTGGTGAAGATCTACTGATTGCCTTTAATTGCAGAAAAAAGCGGATATTACTTAATCTCAATTTGAATAGTCACTTATCTTGTGCAGAACTCTTGTATATGACGACAGCTAAACAGGCTTGAAATTAGATAGGCTTCAATAGAAACGTCATTCAATCTTTTAACTTCTTTATTGATTGGTTATTGAATAATTATTGACCCAATCATAAGTCTGTAAGTTTGAGATTTTATTTGATATGTGTAATGTAATTTTTTATCTAGAGATAGTGTTGATTACAGCCTTTGCCATTTTATTGGCTCTACAAATAATATTACTTTCAATCAAAAGTAAACACGTTCACCATGTAAGATGCTGAACACAAGATTGAATGGATAAATATAACTATCATACCTTTACGGTCATTTAAAAGCAAATTTGGTTCAACATTTTATAGATAATAAAGTAATAATAATCATCATATTAATTATTAAGATAATATTGTGGCAATTGAATTACTTCAGATCTTCGACCATGGCTTTCCCGATTAACCATCAAAGATTCCATTTGATTCTCCCTACAAAACATTCAGCATAACATCTCAATATTTGATTCAAAGCAAAGAGAATAGAGAAGACTTATAAGCAAATGCCGTTCAGAATAGACAATAACAAATACACAATAGACAATGCACCTCTATCTCAAGTAGCTCCACGAAGATCTATCTCTTAAAGCTATACTACTAGCTTCTCTATCAATACATTATTCAAACTATCTGTGCATAAAAATAATGATTGTATCCTAACATGAATTCAAAATAAAACACTAATAAAAGAAGCTTCTTTCAGCTTGACAATAGCCTAAATTTACCTGACTCATCCTCAACAATCATTGTTGCATCTACGTAGCACCATTTATTCACTGCAAACATTATTGTCATATGCCTACCAGCATGAACTAGTTCTCTACTATTGAAAAGCTTTCGAAGGACCGGCAAATCCTGAGATGAATTGATGTTCCGTTGCAATAATTAGGAAACTCAAGTGCCCCAGTTACTCTGATGAGCTTTGCAAACGTCAAAATACTAGACTAGTGTTTATCTATATTTAGAATCGAGTGAAGGTCTCACAGACTGCGCACATCTGTCACGACAGACAAAATCTTATGAAGAGGACGAAAACCGTCAAACGTGATTGGAGCCGATTTGGTAAGAATCTGGAACTGTTGCGCATAAACAAAATCCCAGGGATTGCAAATGTGGCCTTCATACGAGCTAAACTTCGATTTCTTGCAATATTATCATGAGTTTCAATTCGGTTATTGAAAAGAAAAGAATCGGTTGAGACGAATTCAATACTACAGATCCCACTAACATAAATCACTGGTTGATTTCGCGTTCAAACCCTGAATCTTCAAGTTATGTATATAGTATATTACTCTATTCATTCAACTATCTTTATTTTGTGTATTGTATTGATAAAAGACTTGTTTGATTTCACACTCATTTATTAAATCCAACTCAAGCATTACGTTAGCAAAAAATATCATCATTGTTGTTCATTCATCTTCTTCTAACCTGATAAGTTTTGGTTATTCAAAATCAAATAATTGAATGGTTCATTATTTATTATTTAAATTTAATGTTTATTGTTTATTGTTTATTTTTTATTGGTTTATTATTTATTGTTTAAATGGTCTATGCTCCTGAAAACACATACGTTATGTAAGAATATCATAATATTATGACTAAATAATAGTAAGAAATACTTCTTGGAGCTGTCAATAATAAATAATTGTTAAAACACAGCGGTGAAATTATTTCCCCTTTCCTCTTGTGAAAAGATCTAAGAAGTAAGTCCACGTATTATGGATGGATTGAGACTCAGATATTATCCAAGTATTCAGCCATCAGATGTATAGCTTATCATCTCCATCAGAAAATCCTATATATTTTGCACTCCTCAATTCAATCCTTGCAACTGGATCTTATTCGAGATCATTATAAAAGCTTCTTGGAAATTTGATTAAACTTGTATCCATCAAACGTACCAGTTTTGTGATTTGTAACTGTAATTATGGGGGTATAGTCTTTATCAATGGAACAGGTTTACTCCTATTAGTTTATCATTCCTTTTATGAGTTGAGAATTTAGTGGTCATGAGAGAAGGTATTACACCGTGCACTTCAACTTACTTTTTTAGTAGACCAATCAACGTTTTGTTGCTCCAACACTACAGCAAAGTTGCACTAACAGGTTCTTGAGCCATGGAAAAAATCTGACTGGCCAAGTCTTAATTTAATAGTTGCTTCTGTATTACTTAAGTACAGTAATATTAAGTCATGCTTCCGGTCAGAGAAATTATGTCGATCTTATTGATTTGTTGAATGACAGGAAATATTTCAAAACAAATAGGAAAAAGTACAAGATTCATGTTCAATATGAGTTGAATTGGAGAGATGTGTGAAGGCTGCTTCTCTCTCAGGCTTGTAGGGATCCTCTATTGAGGATCAGCCAATTACTTTCAGAATAGTAGAACCATATCTGCTTGAGTTTTTTTACATCTCAAATGAGTGACATGAACAAGCTGAGCGTAGGTAGAAAAATGCATCATTCTCCAAACCTTTTATTCACGTATCCTGTATGTTGGTACAGTATTAGTATAATTGCCAAAAGTGGTTATCAACAGACGGCATTCTCATAAGTAACATACAGTGCAGCTGTAGAAGCTTCTACTTCCCCTAATTGCTCATATTAGAGGTTCTGATAGTCGATCTCCCAGTTTTTTACAAAGTTTATCAATGAATCCACGATAATGAAAATTATTAGCATATCCTCATTGCTTTAAAGTAACATTAAAAAGCACTTTCCACTGATTTTTAATCTTTTCATGTTGAAAAAACATCAAACTTACAAACCACTTCGATTTTGGAAGTATTGAAATCAGTTTAATTAAACAAGTAGAAAAAATGGATCTACAACACACCAATCTCTTTTCATAATGAATTTATAAATAGAGCATACGTATTTTGGAAACTATTGAGATTAAGAATATTCTATCTAATTGCTGATCCAGTAAGAAATACTTTTTGGAGCTGCGAATAATTGTGAAATCACAGCGTTGAAATTATTACTCCCCTTTTCTCTTGTAAAAAATCTGACAAGTGTTATGGATGGATTGAGATTTAGATCTTCATATATGTTCAACACTAAGGCTGATTCAGACATAATTATGTATGCGCCACCTCATCCTCTTTGCAATTGCGTTAGTGCAATGTTTATGGTTGTGGGCGCTAATCGAAACTGTACCTATGATTTACGGAGGCCATCAACATACTGCTAACAACATTTAACTGCATAAGAGCTGAATCTCCATAATATAACTATTATCCTCGATATAACTATATCTTCCAAAATAGCTTGAATAGACGCTCATCCCAACAACATCTCTCCAATCCGTTGTAACGAGAGTTGAGCGAGAAAGAACTTGTGAGAAGGAAGTACCGTACTAACTATTCATGTGGCAGTGCAAGCTATTATCAAACTCGTTGAGCACCGACTACCACTATCTCACACGTAATCGAATGTAGATGGACTGAAGTATCTTACTACACTTCTTACTGTCTGTATAAGAATATTGTATGAGAATACTCTCAAGTTAATGGAAAATGTACTTTGTAATCAGGTTACTTCTAATCTTTCAGTTTGTACCCAGTACCGGTGAGGAAATTATCACGTGAATGAAAACATTGAAATAAATGCCCATCACTCCAGTACTAGAAAATGCAAATTTTATCTTATTTCTGCTGTATTTTTCATATTGAATAGGATTATTACAAGCGCTGGGGACTCCTGCGGGAGGAGAATATTCAATAAATTTTCAAATGATAAGAGTTCTAAGGAGATATCAAGTCACTTTCAAGTACATGGCAATGGCCTACCACTTCCAATACTAAATTAAACTTCTATTCAATACAGTTTTTTATTATTATTCAATACTCTATTTTTCGAATAAAGCTGACAGAACGAATTTTGACAACAAAAACGGCCACTCCCGTCTTTCGGAGGAGATGATAAGCCGTCGGTCCCGACTGCTTGGAAACAGTCGTCATCTCTCATAATCAGACCTCTCATTACCCACGCAAAGCCTAGAGATCATGTGGGCATCACCCTCAGAAAAAAATAAAATAACATCAAACGCGGTGATAGAGAATGAAGATAAAGGTTATGATCTTTAAATTTCTGATCAGGAATTATTGTGGTGAAAATTTGGCAATTCATCATGTTGTGGGAATACCAAAGCGATCACCAATTCATCCAATATAATTCTGTAGTAATAATATTGCAGAACGCTCTGATTGTCCTTTCATTTTTTGTTGAATAATAATGTTCCAGCTCTCAATATAGATGGCTCTGGCTATTCTTTTTTTTAATTTATGGGTACATTATTTCCAGATTACAACATACCAGATGTCACTACACAGTTTTTAGAGTACGTTCACTTCTTCTGTCCATTAAAAGTTCACACCAGATATTGGTCCATTCACCAATCATGTCAATAGCGTAATGTGTTGAGCTGAGAAACACTATCGGAGTGCAATCAAACATCAAAGGATAAAGGGAGGTTCGGTTACATGCACTTATATCCCCCTTCCCCTTCGCCCAGTTATGCTACACCTTTCTCTTGAAGTGGCTGTTCCGAAGTGAAAGGCTTTCAAGTGGACGTGAAAAAATGATTTCATTTTAATTAGTTGTGTAACTAGGAGCAATATCTCGAACGATATTACAAAATTGGGTCTAGCTGACCGGAATGTCTTTTACAGCCCCCTGTTGTACAAAATATTATTTTCAGTGAACACTAATTTGATACATACAAGTTACAGTCATGTTGATGCTACAATGCAATTTATTAACATCAAGTGATTTTTGTGTTGTGCCAAAAGCAACAAATTGATTGATCGTCTTAATTAAGGGGTTTTTATTTTAGTATTTTACTATAGTTCGAATAAAACTAGTTGTCACTTGGCCTTGTCACTCACTAGAACCTTTTTTGTCAGGAAACGACCGGTCATCTGAAATGCTAACATTGAATCAAATGGTCAGCTGTTCGGACATCGGACGCTTTCTGACAAAAACGGTTCTAGTGAGTGGTTTTTGAGCACCAATCCAAGTGACAACTTGTTTTATTCAAACTGTAGAAGGGGATTAATATTAGTTTAAAATATTTCGAAAGAAGAAATAAAACTGTTATTGCTCCATGCTTGGAAATCCAACATGGTTGTGTAAGTTTGAGAGGAAAAATAATTCAACTGTAATAAATAATTTTATAAAATTGGATGGGAATGCTACTTTCTCAAAATATAATTGTCTGAGAAATAATTATTTTCTCCAATAAAATAAGCTGTGATCATATTGGTTTATACTGATTTCATCCACACGTCAGGGTAACTGGTGAAATTGAAGTTTCCTGATCTTCTTTGAATCTTGACGTAGTTTTGACTTACTTGCCACACCTATTTTGAACTCTATTTCATTACTTTCAATCGCACCTATTCGAGTCCATCCAGATGGAAGCTAATATTATAATTGGACCGATTCAGCCACGTCTCTATAAGGAGCTATTGACTTCAAAATATGATTAATGATTCTCAGTTATAAGTGTATCGCTCTCTGCCAAGGACATGCATTTCATTTATCACAGTTGGTTGTATATAAACAGGAGCCGACAATACTTGGAAGCGTGCAACTCCTGCACTCAAAAGAACAGTTACAAAATACCGATTTCAAAACATGTTTATCATTATGAAATAAATCAAACACAGCTGCAATGATTTCTCACCCCTAAGAATTCATAAATACTTTAATTTTTTCATCAATTTTTAGAAAAACAATCACAAGTGTATGAATGATTCTATACTATCTTAGAATCTTAGCTCCGTATTTATTCGATTCTTTGGTTGCTTTTTACAAGGATTTATTAATTTATCCATGAATCAAACACAATTCTCTCATCATCATCCTTCTCATTACCTACGCACAAGCCTAGGGCTTATGTGGGCATCATTCCCAGCAAAAGAAATTCAACACCTGTCAACTGCCAGAAACTAAATGAAAAAAAACTAGAAACGAGAAAAGGAATTAACATTCCCAGAGAACAAAAATAAAAAAGGATCTCTTTTACATGAGAAAAGTTTCACTGTTATTTTTTGAATGTTACAAATAGATAATGGTTCTATGAACAACTATCCTAAAGAATGTGTATCATAACGGTAGCATCGATAGCGATGAACTGTTCTGTACTTCAAGATAGAGAGAGCATTGCTATTGCCATAAAAAATCACAATGATAAACATGCTACCGGAGAAGTGTATGATGCGGCTTTGTAATAACGCTCTACACTAACTACAGTATTCTACAAACCAATGGAATTCAATCATGCAGGAAGAGACTTTTTCATTCCTGTAATTCCTGTTATTACCTCAGCAATGAATTTCAAAAATGCGTAATCTTGAGGTGATTGTACATTATAAGGATTGTACTTAAGGAACAAACCTCAGACCCATGTGAGTATCATCTAAAATAATTGTCTTTGAAATTGACCACAAAACTGGTACTGTAATTGAAAATCAAAAACTATTTGTTAGTGTCGCACTGAATCGATTTAGTTCAATTAAAAATTTCATTTTTTCTTCCCGTTCTTTTTAGACGGGTTGAATTACTATTTCATTAAAAAAAATTGATCCAGTAATTCTTCTACTCCACCAATAGTGATTTGAGAAACTTTAGCACATTAGTTGGGTTTCCTATAAATTCTTTTATCAGCGGGTTTCATACATTTTTCCAGATTATGAAATATTTTACTCGAAAGCGAAAGCTCCGAAACGTCCTGGTTAGTTAATATTGAAGAAATTAATTGATTTATTCCAAGTAATTTATTGCCCAAATAATAATTACTAATAATAACCTCGAAACTTGAATAGTCAAAGTTCAAAAATACAAATATAAGAAAAATGAATATTATAAAGTATGGTAGAATGATGAGGATCTACGGCTGCGAATACTTCAGTTCAAGATAGCACGTGTAAGTTGGGAACCTCGTGTTCTTTCCTGCTTTATTTGATTGCCAGTGGAACATTAGATTACTGGACCGTAGTAGGAGAACTCTTGGTCCAACAATCCAATCTGTCGCTGTTGATTATATGCTTGGAAAACCAATAATTTCGTACCTCGTTCAGACGGCTATTTCAAAACAGAAACGTTTCTTGCTATTTGATTGGAATTGACTCTTGTTAGGAGGAAACATTCACCTGTGTTATGCAGTGTGCTAATTGAGCCTATTTTCCAACAGTAGAGTCCAAATATAATTCTTTCTTTTTCAGTCACTCAACTATACAACTCTTCCTCTTCGACCATTATCTCTTTTTCACGAATTCTCTCAATTCATCTATACTAACGAAGGGAATTAATATTTCATTTTTCTTCTGTAACAACCCACACCGAACAGCTCGAACAGAAAGATGCGAGCCAACCAATTCTTTGAAAGAGAAAATTCAATTGAAAAATTTGTCAAGAATTATTCAGGTTCATGGAAGTTTGAAGGAAATCTACTACTACTAGTTCAATTACAACGACATTTACTTCTTCAATGAAGTACATCTTGTACATTCACATCCTGTAACATCATTGTGTGTCGGAAATCAACAGAAAATAATAGACATTACAATTTACTCATTGTGTAACTTTTAAATAGCAACATCTATGTTCAGAGCCAGGTCTATTGAGAGTTTTTCAATAGCAATTCTTTTTTTCAAAATTCCTGAATGATGTCTAAATCTAAATGATCAGGCTGAATGAAGACGTCTGAAGCCTACAAAAAATCCCGAATGAAGTCTAAAGGATCAGGGTACACGAAGAAGCCTGAAGGCTGAAAAAGTCTCTGGTGATTGGGGTCTCTTCTAAAGGATTTTTACCAATGATAAATTAGAAGAGTGATTGGAATTTGAGTGATGACGAGAAGGGAGGAGAAAAATGAGAAGGAGAGATTAAGAAAAGATGGCTGAGATGGGGAAAAAGGAGTATAATATTGAAGAATGCATTGATTTAAAAGATGAGCTATTTCTTCTGGTCGCTATTATTGATCACTATCAAAATCGTTATTAATTTATGATAACTATTAATTATTGATCACTATTAAATTCCATATTAAAAATCGTGAGTCCACACCAGTTTTGGAGTAGCAACTGCCACTGCTTGACATTCTCGGAAGATTTCTGCCACGCCTTTTCTCTCCCGAAATTCACTAATGAATAAAAAATCTGCTTATATTTTTTGCAATGCCATTCCAAGTTTCGAGCATTCATTGCATTTCCCCGATCACGCTTCTCTATGGCATCTACAGTTTTCAAAGAGTAAGATACATTCACATTGCAATGAAAAAAGCGAAGTCAATGATGATGGACAATTATGGTAATGAAGTTGGCAAGACCAAACGATTTTCGTGCCAGTAATTGGATGATGAAAACCCGTTTATTTTCGTGTTTAGACACAACAGATTTGTTTATTGTATGAAGAGATGCTTAGCAGACGCCGAAGGCGGTTCCATTGTAGACTCTCGTAGTCTAGATCAGTTATATAGGTCAAGAACAGTTCTTTAGTTCGGTAACACGTTCATATCTTCTAATCATACCTCTAGCAAGTTCAATAATAATATAATATGCATTTTGAATCCGGAGTTTCAAACGGCAATGACAAACTAGAACTACAATACTTTTATGATCTGATCGCCCTAGCAACGTTAGTGTGATATCGTCCACTCTCATGAGTCTCTCTCTATATTTTCTTCACAATTCGTGTAACTTCTCCTGTATAAATGCTATTTATAATAGGCTTCCTATAATTATTTTGAAAATGCTTTCCTAAAGCAGCTAGGAGATAGAAGTTTAGGAAGTTAACTAATATTAGTTCGGATAACTTAATTAAGACCCTAGTTTGGACAAAAATACATTCGCTTCTCACATGAACATATAGTAATTGATTCGAAATTTATTTCATCGGAAGAGTGCATTCTCCTGGCACTATTCTGGTTTAAGAAATTTTTCGAACTAAATAGCATTCATAGAGGAGAAGTTATACGAATTGTGAAGAAAATATAGAGAGAGACTCATGAGAGGGGACCGATATCACACTAAGGAGTCAGTGTTAATAAGTTGAAGCAATTTGGATCATGAACTTTCAACTAAAATTTGAGAATGCATCGAAACTTTTCGGAAAATCCCATTAAAAATACGAAAGATTCAAGTATTTCTGAAAATACTATATTTTCAGTGAGTATTTTCAGATTCTCCAGATATGCTCTATATGAATTCTCTGAATATATCTCCGACTATTGTCGGCGATGATTTTTCAGAAAGTTATAAGACTCCAGTGATCTCTATTATAGCTTTAAAATATTCAATTAAAATAATTTTAAACTCGTGGAAGGAATAATACAGATGGGCTATATCTTGAAGTATTGGAAAAACTAGGATTGAAATGAAACTCCTGAAGAGATTCCTGAAGAGGTTGTGAATTCTATAAAATCAAGGTACATAACATTTTCGAAAAAAAGGCTCTCTTCTTGAAGATTTCAAATTACAGTACTCATTAGCTTATCAATAATTTATTGAAAAATTGAATATATCTCACTTTAACAAATGGTGTATTTTGAGATACGAGGTATTGAAAAGGCGAGAAAAAGTGTAGGTTGGAAAGGTAAGAGATTAATAAATTTAGCAGGAAAAGCACTATTTCTAGTTATTCAAGTCGGAACTTTCAATATTTGATCCAATTTTCATTTCAATTTGTTTTCAATTTTCATGTCCAGTTACTCTTTATGAGGCATCTCTATCTTTTAAAACCATTTTAAAATTATAAGGAGAATCTTCTTAAATTGTCTTGTTGAAAAATAGTCTCTTCTGGATTCCAGTCACAAATATTATCATTCTTATGATTTCTACCAAAACCTAGTAGAATAAATATATCTTTCTAAAATGAATATGAAGTGAATATCTCGAAAATTACTAAATTAATCATATTTTTTTAATCTTCACAGAATTAAAATGACTAGATTGCTCGAAGAAGTAAAGTGAATACGAGAAACATTCCCGTTATCACCACGTGGTCTAACAGAATATTTCCCTCTTATAATTCTTCCCCTGCATCATTCTCCTCCACTTAAGAATTACCATTTGCTAAAATGAATTGAGAAAAATGAATCCAAAATCTTCCATGAATTTTTCATTTTTTATGAAGTGGTAAGTATACATTTTCTAGCTCATCTCAATTGTCTCTAGAATCCATAATTGATTTGTAAGTAGTACTGCCAATTAAATAGAGAAAATTGAATCAAAAATTAAATTATGATTAAGTGATTAGCACACATTTCTCAGCTCCTCCCAATTGTCTCTAGAATCCATAATATCCGTATGATTTCCAAGCAGTATATAGTTTCACAATAATTTAATTAATATTGTCAAATCAATAGAATGATACGATTGATGGTCAATAATCAAGAAGCAATATTGATGCAATACCTTAGCAGCATATTCGGTCACCTCCTGTAATATCCACCGTCGAATTCACCAAACTGTCACACACTGTTTCTAAAGTTAGTTAGTTAGCAGTTAGCTAGTTGAGAGCGCGACCGGGCAAACGCGACGGAGCTGGCGAGCAGACTAGAGTACCGGCACAACGACGTGTATGTTTTCTGCTGCAGTTGAGCAACAGCTTTCCTTTCTCTCCTGCCAATCCAATGACAGCGTCGTCGCCAGCTAACCTGGATTTTGCGAGGGAGGGAGCCCACCCTTACGGTGTGGGGGCTACCCGAACTCTGTACCCGGAGGGGGTAGGCTACAGCTAGCACTGTCGCTTTCACAATACTTGCGTGTCCTTATCGCTCTTTTCTCCCAATATATTTTATTCAGAGCCATGGAAATGATTAGCTTCTACTTTGCATTCTTATCTTTGTCTGAACTTAAACCATTTTTTGTTGTTGTGAGAATGAAGCTCGCATGAGTTCTAAGCTTATGCGCGGGTAATGGGAGGGGTGATGATGAGAGTAGACCAAGAAAATTGATACGAGCCGCCAGTGCTTTGTTATTCTTGTTTGGCTGTTGAGTTTTCAGGTGAATTTCAAATACAGATGGACTGCATTTTTAAAGTGCGATCGACTGCAACTCATTGTTAACAATGAATAGCTTTGGTACCTTCTTGAGGCACCAATTATTGTACACTGATTTAATATTCTTCGATAACGTTTCAACTCATGATTGATAAAATCTTGATAAAAATGAATACGAATATACGAGTATATCATCCTGTATACGAATTTTAAGTAGTTTTTTGCCTGTAGCGCTGAGTATCTTTTTTACAGTGACTCGAAACCCATTCTAAAGCTGTTGCTCCGTCATTCAGGATCAATATCATTACTTACGCACAAGCCTTAATTCTCACAGCTTCAAAGGGCTACAATTTTTATTAACATGACTTGAACGATTAGTTAACATTTCAGTTCAGATTAGGAAGCATTAAAGTTAACATAATTTACACGGAAAGCATCAAATCGAATAATACAAAATAAGGTGATAATTAATATTACATTTTGATAATTGCCAAAATTAAATACGAGAGTTTTGTACCAATCATGCTTATTAAGAATCTAATTTTTAATCAATTTAGAACAATAATTAGCTTTGTTACCCTGGCGGCTCGTGTCTACGAGATAGGTTAAGTGTTTGTACAGTACAAGATACGGGCACTTCACCTCACGAGCCGCCAGTGCTTTGTTATTCTTGTTTGGCTGTTGAGTTTTCAGGTGAATTTCAAATACAGATGGACTGCATTTTTAAAGTGCGATCGACTGCAACTCATTGTTAACAATGAATAGCTTTGTTAACAAATGAATGTAACACGAAATAGCCTACATTATTGCATTCCACTCTGAGCACTATAAACTTTTAATTTACGAACTTAGTATTCTACTCATTTCAAAGCTCATTTCTCTAATAGAACGATCGAGATTGGGTAATACTGAGCCAATCAATCAATTAGCGCAGTGATTGTTTCCTAGTGGAAGCGATACTCAAATGATTGTGTTCGGAGAGTAGATTATTTCTGGGGACGGCAAGTGAAAGGGCTCGACTTTACGCAGGTTCTATTGATTGTAAGAATGTGGAAGGAAGTCTGTAGATTGTCTGCATTGGAGATAATGGCTTTGTAATTTTTTCCAGGCGGCTCGGATAGGAAGAGGCAGAGGTAATCGACCGGGAAGCAAACTACCGGTGTCTGTTGACTGTTGGCCTGTTGCAGTAGTTGGCCACTGAGCATCGCATCAACTGCCAGCAGCCAGTGTTTGAATTAATCCGCGCCTAATTATTGCAGCGCCATTTCTCGGACTGTTCTTATGTTAACAATCTGTTCATTCTCACCGTTAAATGATTCGACTTGTATTAATTACTCACACAAGACAGGAATGGATAAAACGAAGATATGGACGCATTTGGAATCTGGAATGAGGTTTGCGATGTAAACGACGTCGGAAGACTCTTCTTCGCGTACTATCAAATTCTCCAACATACTTATAAGGATAATGGATAACTTGTATAACTGGAAACATCCATTTAGAGAATCATGTACTGCGAGAGAGGAGTCTGTGATATTAATAGTAATTTTACTGCTGTATAACTTAATGTTATTATCACTCATTCTAGTTTAACCATGGAAATTGAACTTCTCAGAGCTCGTATAATACATTTCCATAAGATATACGGAGATAGTTGAAGCATAAAGTGGCAACACCAGCTCTCGAGTGCAAGTTACAAATTATGACTGACATTTTCTTTTAATATAGTGTGTATAAAAATGACTGATTTTCCTTTTTTCCAGCATCAGTTGTAAATTGAAAATAGTAGTTTTACTACTGCATAACTTAATGTTATTATCACTCATTCTAGTTCAATCGTGGAAATTGAACTTTTCAGAGCTCGTGCAATACATTTCTACTATTAGCTACTATTATTACTATATTAGCTACTATACATTACTATTATTAGCTCCCTCATAATCTCATCATTTTAGCATCATTCTTCATCATTAGCTCTTTTTGTTAGCTCAGCTCTCAACGAAAAAATATATAGGCCTTGAACGAAGTATAGAGAAGTGAACAATTCTGAATTTTGGTAATGCTAATTTCAAGGAGGGAAAGGAAAAGTAAAGTTTTCGAGGGTGATGCCCAGTTTATCTGTAGGCTTGTGCGTGAGTAATATAGGAAGGGTGATAATGATAGATGAATTATTGCTTTCTGGCCGATGGCTAGACCTATCCTCCAAAACACGTGAGTGGCCCGAAAAAGTTATTTGTTAACTTGGATCGAAACCTTTGGCTTATCAGACTAGCGGTGAACCAAATCGGCTGAGACCAATGACCAATGGCTTCTCCATTTTGCGGGAAAATTTTAAAAGTTTCAAAAGTATATTCATCAGTTGTATTTGTTCGATTTTCAATCTTGTCCTCATCAACTTCATCCTGAGTAACAGTTTAATCGATTCCTATGTAAAAGAATAGAGAAACTTGATATTTATAGATATTTATTATAGAATAATAATTTGCTTTCTAAATTACTCCAGGACTTAATCGATTAATCGATTTAATCACATTCAATTGGATATATAGAGAATTTTCAAAATATACCGTTATATTGTGGCTGTAAATCAAATAAGAAGACTAATGTACAGTAATTGAATTATACAAGCATTAAAGTTTAAACAAGACCTGTAAACTTGATGAATAATTGTTTCGACCTTGTCTCAAGCTGTGGACAAAGTCTAACATCTAACCGAATGATGAAGAACAATGATTGATGTTTCTGAGCAAGAAATTCGTCATCCTAAGTATGGAATGAATATTTCAAGGACGTCGCTACAAATCTATGAATTTATTACCTGTTGCAGATGAACAAAGGATAATGCGATCATTTATAGATCGTGATTTCTATCTAGCTGACTGGAGGAAAAACATTGTGCGTCACGCTCGTGATCTAAAAGATACATAATCTGACAGTATTTGTAACATAATAGACTTTTGTTCTACATTTTCGATGTGAAGATTCGTGAGAAGGCTATGAAGACTCTCAGTGATCCATTTTCTCAACTCGATTAAGACAAAAATAGTACAATTCAGTAGATTCCTTACAACAGGTGGGTATGTAATGCATAACATTGATTAAATTATCATGGGCCTGAGAAATTATATATAACGATCAATTTTTTTTTAGTTCTCATCAACATCTAGTAGCATTTTCCACGTGAATTTTCAATTTGAATATAACAATAATAACATCATTTCCCATTGATTCCTCTCCACAGTGGTTTGCTTCGTTCCATTCCTTCTTATGAAGGAATAATTATTTCGTTGTGACTACGAAGTTCAGTTTAGTATGAAGTACACTGAATCATAAAGGAATGAAATTTGAATAAATGACGATTTTTATTTGAAGAGAGAAATGAGCTTTGAATGTATGAATCAAAGTAAAGAATGATCCTGAATGATGGTTTATATTTTATCATGGAACCAATCAATTTATTTTGTACGATGGGAACATTCCGGATTAACTGATGGATATTGAGTTCTCGAATGCCTCGATCTACTTGATATGGATCAAATCTATTTCTTCCACTAGTTGAAATCACAGTAGAAAACTCAGGAATGTGTGATATATAGATTCATTTTGTGCATTTTTCATTCGAATCATGCATTGTCAAACACGTTCTACAGTTAACTCTGAAGATGGAAGTTGGAGGGAGGATGATTAAGAAGTTGTTAATATTGTTAGTATAAATCACAGATCAGATTGGAATTTAAATCAAATCAGTGCTCTATTACCAAATAAAAATCTTTCTCCTGTTTAATTCTTTCTACTTATCTCCTACAATTGTACTGTTCTTTATAATTCATGGAGTAATTTCCTCTTATGCAGTTCTTCAGATAATAACTCGAGCTCTCGAAGAAGGAAGTTATTACGCACTTGAACTGTTTTCTATACCCTTCGCTTGCAGCTCAATGTTATTGTTCCAATGCCTGTCTATAACAATACTTTTTCAGAATACGTGGAACAAATTCAGGTACCAATTGGACCGTTATCACACAATACATTGGGCAATGAGTGTGAGAGAAAGATTGCCCTCAGGCAAGTCCGCAGGCTATCACGACAAGACGTACTTGGCCTGTGCTATTAGGCCTGCCTGAGTGGAGGCCCAGTCGCCCATTAGAGGCCGTCGTCGTCTGGACCAACAGGTCGCAGTTATGTGGACCACCCACACAAATAAATAATTATTCCACCTATCAGCCCGATAAATAATAAATTGCCCATTCAACTGTTTTCTACTTGTCATCAGTAGGCTGAACATTCATATCACAAAACCAATTCTGCCTCTCCTGGTTCAATGGGTTGCTAGGTAGGAGCAATCTTTCCATTATGATAGAGACTTCTTGCTTGACAACAGGGAGTTACAAAATGAATGAGAAGTTGTTATAAATTGAAACAGTTTCGGATATCATTTACTTTCATCTGTAGGTATTGGTTTTCTTTTTTACTATATCATGATCACATAAATCCACTCCACAATAGGACTCTGCAATATAATACAGTATTATGCACTATACAGTATACATTCAAGTGTATCTCTCATTTGTTCAGTTGTCACCAGAGCCTTCTTGATTGGTTACCAATCCTTTCCCACATTCGTTCAAGAACTGTCACTATGATCCCATAGTTCTAGTTTGAGAGGAGCCAATCAATGGAACATGTCTCAGCATGGAATTCTTGCTCCATGAGAAACAATTTTATAGCTGTGTTAAGTTTGGCGAGACTGATAGTTTGCTGAGCTTCGGCAGTAATCACCATCGCCACGAAATAGGCGTAAGCGGCTCTATTACCCTCCATGCTTGCCAATTACGGACCTCTATTTATGGAGTGGGATTCAGTACGAACGCAACCAACACTTGTTGTAGGTTCCTCACCCACTTCAGCTTTGGTATTTGAATGTAAATAATAGTCTTTCTTCAGAATGTTGTTCCATTTTCAGGACAGTTGCGAACAATTGCAATGAACTCGAGTAGGGTAACTGGATCTGTACTGTTTGTGAAGTTTATACGGTTGATAATGCCAGTCTATCTGTAATACCAATAAGGTGTGCTGGCAATCTCACATTGTAACCTCCTGTGATTCAGAATATTTTTTTTATGGAAATAATTATGGAAAATCAGTTGTGAAACTGAAATACTCATCACATTGAATGCATCGATTGAATCTGCATTGAATTCTCATCGCAATTTTAAGCAGTTTATTAATTGTTGAAGTTACTTCATCAATGACATCAAACGATGATGAACTCTGAGTGGCTGTATAGTAGACGATTTGGTTTATCGCTGCTTCGTGAAGCCAAACCTCCTGGTTCGATTCCAGTTGCCCCCAAGATATTCTTTGGCTACTCCTGTGTATCGGAGTTCACATACAGCCGTCGATCCCATTGCCCAAAAAGAGTCGTAAAATTCATCTCTCATTTTCACCTTTCTCTAAAATTCACTGCCCACACACAAGCCTAGAGCTCATGTGAGGCATAAACCTCGAAAAAGTAGAGTTCAAACGAACAGAATCAGTAAAGTGAGATATAATAGTATTATCACATACTAGTGATCCTAGTATCACTTACTATGGAATGTGAATTGATTACTGAGATATCGGATTTCGCATTCTATCTTATCGGTTGCTGTAAACTCAAAAGTGTTGTTTGCTAGGTTGTTGATAGTCATAGCACAGAACGATACCTAACTCCATTGTTATAGCGTACAATATGGTAATTTTCTTTGTTACCTTTGTTATCGATAGTACTCTAAATAAAATCCATGGGGTGAGTGATCTAAATCTATCTAGATCACAACATTCACTCCTCTTACCAAGATACCCGATTTCAAGTCGGTTACATAAAATGTACTAAGATAAGCAACAAGCCAACTTCATCGCATTGTGATAAGGTAGAGCCGTGATGGCTAAGTTTACAACCCAGGTAAGAGCTATAACTCAGCACCAAGTAAACATGAAGGTTCATTTTTATCCAATTAAATTGATGAAATCTTCGTTGTTCAGTGTGTTGCAACCAATAGAAGAGAATTTTTCAACTTTGAAATGAAATACGAGCGTGATTCTGATTGACTAGACTGATAAACGAGAGTAAATAATTGAACAAAGATAGTGGAGCCAATCAACTAGGTACTACGAAGATCTTCAATAGGTCACAAATGTAGTTCCATTAGAAAGAATTGGCTTCTCCTCGATTTCTGAAAAATTTGAAATGAATTGTTCAGGAAAATATTTTTTCAACAGTTGTAATTCACACTGTATATATTTTACAGTATGACTGATTTTTAAAATGAAGTTACTTGAAACAATGTGAATGCAAACAGATCTTGTGAAACGGAAAACTTAGAATACAATGAATCCTGTACTGTTTGCTCTCTTTGTTTCTACTTATTTCGCAGGTTTGACGTCTAGTGAGATCGGACTCCCTAATATAGTAGGAATAGAAATACTAAATGAAGAAAATATATTAGCAAGTTGAAAATGGTTATTTGATTAGTCCTTAATAAGTTTAAAAAGAACTTTTAAAAAATCAAAACTTTTTCACCATCAGCTGAGAAACTTCCATTCATTTCCATCATGAAACTCATTGTTGAAATTTGCATTCTTGATTAGTTTCAACAGTAATAGGATAAGTTGCATTATTGGTTAATTACCAATTTAACATTCTTGATTAGTTCCAACAGTAAAAGAATAAGTTGCATCATTGGTTAATTACCTCATTAAGTTATCACGAGCTGACATGACATGAATTGAATATACTGAATTATTTAATTCAAAATAGTCAAACACATAGGCGTAACCAGGGGGGGGGGGAGGGGAGATTTGAGGGTTGTAACTCCCACCCATTGGTAGCCAAAATTGTATTTTGATTATGAAAATTATAGAATTTCACCCTCCTCAACTCCCCCCTATTCCTCCGTAGCTGACTCCCCCTCCTTTACTTGAACCTAGTTACGCCAATGGTCTAACATACTTGTAATTGATTTAAAACTTTGTTCCTGACAATCAATATACTGTACTGGAACATATCTTGTATTGTGATACTTCGAGAAAAATTTCTTCAACTCCATGTAGGCATCATTAACCTTAACCCTACTTAGCTGTAGTTAAATATACAATTAATATTGTGATATTACTTTGCCATAAAACAATAAGCTAATGTATAATCTCGAATGCAAGGTTTATTACCTGTAGGCCACTTACCTGCTCTCCGAGACTAGGCATCGCTTTCCGCGTAATGCAAGTCATCACATTATATTCCGTCGCTGATACTATACTAATGATTCCGAAAGAAATCTCTGAAATGTTATGTTCAGCTCAGCTATGTAATGTTAATGTCAAACCCATTCTTCAATAGAGCAAGCTCACATTGAATACTTCAAGTTTAATGCCCCTTCAAGCATAGTTCAAGTTCATCCAACTAGAAAATGTAGACCCATTTAGTATCTACTTCCAGAAACAGAAATTGTTTCCGTGTTGATAAATAATAAACAACAAAAATTGTATGTTTGGGAACGACGTTGCAAATCTTGACTACTCTCAACTTCGGTATGTAATAGTGTGTTTGTATTATCTGAAAAAGAGCACAGGACTGAATGATATTGCTGTAATGCATGTAAGAGAAACTGACAACCTCAAAAGCTATATCATTTTTTATCACCAAGAAATGCCGTTCTGGTTCCGGGCCAAGCCTTTTGAACGCCCTTGACAATTGGTTGGTATGAAGGTGTTGTCATTATTAACTCCCAAATTCTTATGTATGAAGAATTCCATATCAAGTAATTTTGTTTCAAAATCTTTGTTCAGTAAATATTTGTTTGTCAAACAAAAAATATTTTTCTGTCAGAAATCAGAACAATCATAATTTTCTCTTTATTTGATGAATTGAATTCATCAGCCAAATACAGTTGTCAATATGTGTTACAAATAAAATTTCATTAATCTCTCTACTCCATCAATCTATTCAGAAGAATAGAATTTATGTGTGGAAGAGGAATTTGTTTCATGCAAATCAAGAGATACTTCGAAATTAAGAAAGAAAAGAAAGAGATGTCTTTTCTATGAAAATTATAATACATTTAATACATGAAATGATTGATTGTATTATTGGAATGAATCAAGATACCGGTGCACCAGTCAGTTACTCAAAACTTCTACAACCCCCTTTCTAATAACATATTCTTATCAGGAACTAGGTTACATAATTCATTTTTCCTCTCACATTCTTATACCCGAAAAATATTTCAAAAATTCCCCCCAGATCTTCTAATGGAAGATACATATTCTATAAATGGTATCTTGATTGAAATGGCCAACCACTCAAGTGATTCATGGTTCACAAGCCAGACAGTCCTGATTATTTTTAAAGGTCTAGTATGTAAGACACGAGACTACTCTTACTTCAAATTGAATGGTCACGTTCTAGAAGAGATTTTCAATGTGTAAGCTGCATGGAGTAGTTGTGCCCTGGAGTCATCCACATATGGTTGGCTAAAAGTACAAAGTTCAATTTGGTAATTCATCGATAACTTATTCGAATTAATCTCTTTGTTGAACGTGGCCTCAAGCACTTGATATGAATAAGTTATACAAAAATGATTCATGTTTCAATTCTCAAGAAGTGTTGCTACGTACACTTTCAGCTCTAGACATTGGAGCGTTGCACATGCGAGTGTGATTCGATTACGTCACTTGAGTACTGGTGAATGAAAATTCTAGCCTCACACTCATTTTCCAGATGCAATATGTTACTGAGATAATGTTTATATATTTAATTTATATTTAAATTAGAAAGTTCAGTATCATTCTCGTTTGATCAATTTTTGTAAGTTATAGCCTGTAGTAATGTTGGAAAATAAAAGTTGTTAGTCTATAGTTTTCTTGGAACTTCAGTGGATTATTGGTTGGCTAAAAGTACAAAGTTCAATAATTTGGTAATTCATCGATAACTTATCAGAATTGATCTCTTTGTTGAATGTGGCCTCAAGATCTTGATATGAATAAGTTATACAAAAATGATAAGCAGAAAACCTCTGGACTATTCAATCCAGAAATGAGATTTTCAAAGCAGTTGTGGCCTATGGACGAATGCCTGTTGATTCTTCCCAGATTGCGATGATAACTCAATAAATGAGTGAATGATTCAATCCATTCATTAACTACTGAATAAATAAGTTGATTGAGGAACAAAAATCGATGAATAAATGAAAAATTTGAGAGATTGATCTCCCGCTTGTTTGTTCTCCATCCCATTGAACTCTAATGACGGTAATTGGATTCGACATTGGAAAAATATTAATCTGTGATTTCCTAATATGAATTGGTGGTTTCAGGGTACTGCAGGAAGTTAAACTTCATTACTTTGGTTTTAAGACTAACTTGCGGTTTCCTGTTCAAATCCAAACCCAATCCGATCAACCTGGGATGAAATGAAATGAACAAGCGCTTGAACATGATGGTCAGAAAGCTTAGCAGATACTGTTTGTTTCCTCTACTGACCAACCGGAAAAGAACGCGGAAGATATTTAGCAGACAGAGAGACTCATCAACATCATGCATATTTTGGCGACTCATCCGATATCATTCGACGATTGCTTTGCAGATTTTGATAATTATCGTTCATTCAATTTCACCATTAAAGTATTTAATCGTTTGAATTCAATAATTGAATGAGGAAATGTCCCTAGGAATTGAAAGAATTGTTACTCGAATATTTAGCCCCACTCAGACACTAGTCATTAGCATAGAGAAGGCGTACTAAGTCTGTTCTCTGTATCATTAGTCAGCGTCTACAACACTTGTCAGTATCTAAAACACTGGTCAGTGTTATTGCCCATTCAGTTTAGAAGCTATCCTCCTAGTAATGGAAAATTTGTAATTTCACCACAGCTATTCAACTTACTTCCATTATTTTTGAGAAGTCCTAGAATTTCACAAACTTCTTGAGGATTCACTTACAGAAATGAATGATCAATAATAAATATTATATTAACATGATTTGTGATTTTTTCATTTTCTCAATAATTGCTGTTATTAAGATATGTGATACAGTATGTATTATTTCATTATTGATGGATAATTAATTGTATATGAGGAATATTAATAGAAGAACCCAAGGAATTTATGTTTCACAAATTTTAAAGGATCATCTTCAAGAAATTGGTTTAAGAATTGAAGATGCTCCAGATAAAATAAAAATTAACAAAATTTTACGAACAAATAAGTTTGACATTGAAAGACCAGAAAGACAAAGGACAATGGAGGTTTCAAATGAAACCAGAAAACAAAGATCTGATAGGATGAAGGAATATTGGAGAAAGAAATTAGAATCTAGGCTGGTGCGAGGACGTAGTAGACTGAAGTGGTCCTATGCGGCCGCAAAATCAAAATAAATAAATTAAATTGTATGAATTAAAAATTATGGTTACAAAGTTTTGTGAACAATGAATCTCAAATTTATAGCTTTATTCAGACTTTCAAAACAACGTTCATATTGATTATCCCTGTCTCTGATCAATTCTGAGTTTTAAAAATACCTATGATGATGGCTAATGTTATCGCCTCAAGATAACTGATCTCAATTCTTCAAGTGCCTCGATATCCTTGCAAGTCTCTAAAGCTGAATTGTTACGGATATAATAGCTGAGTTCACCTGAAATAGAGATGAAAATAACAATAATATTGGAAATGATTATAAGTTGGACAGTAGTCATTGTGGGCTTGGCTCGGCTTGCGCAGACAACTGCACGCTGACATTGAATGGTCGGTAGGTCGGGTCGAAGATATGCTACATTTCCGACCGTGACAGAAAGTACAGTACCTGCCAATAATAATGAAATGGAAGCAGGTTCAATTGAAATTCAGTGATATTGACCTGGTTTTATCACTCCACATAGCCCGCAGTATGAATTATATCCTTATTATAAATACAGTAGCCTAGTGAGAAAGGAATGTATTCAGACCTTCTCTTATCACCAAAGCAACGAAATAAGAGAATTCATTTTCTTGAAAACGTTATTGAATTAGAATGGGTGATCAGCGATTAAAAGTTTCAGGGAATGAAATGTAAACTTTATTAATCCAGAATCTTTGGCCATTAATTCTTTATTAATCCAATATTCCAAACTCCGATTAAAATGGAATGAATCAAAGAATTGCTGCTAGAATGATCTGCTGGATTGAATTAAAGAATACTTATAGCTCTGATGGTCATCACAAGAGTTTCGATAAAAGAATGAAATTTTGAATTCATAATAAGTATCCTATTACAATAATATGCATTATTTTTCATTATTTCATCATTTTAACATTATTTTGTAGCTTACATTATGCATCAGAACAGAACAACTATCGACTCCATGTGTTGGAAGGCTTGGAACCACATCTATCTCATAGAGATTAGTCACGTTTAGTCACAGTACTTCACATAGTTGCTTATGAAGCAACACACACCGATTAGTCATTGCATCGGTGTGTGCTGCTTCATAAGCAGCCATGTGAATTACTGTGACTAAACGTGACTAATGTCGTCTTGTCTTGTCTTGACTAACCGGTGTACGCCTAGCCTTATCCTCTTGTCTGAGGATTACTCTGTTAAATGCAAATTATTATTCAGGTGTTGAATACGCAAACTAGATCCATCATTTACAATTCTTAAAAGGTTCACATTCAATGCTAGCTCGTTGAAGCCACCACGTAAATCATAGCTGATGATTTATTGGTCAGTTGAGAATCGAGTAGATTGATCAACGGCTGATAATAAATTATCATTATCCTGCCGCTGATGGAGAATATTTCATTGAACAGTGTTTCTATGATTTCAGAGTGGTCAACACTCGAGCCATCTGTTAAAGGAGATTACAACTTTTTCCAGCAACCTTGTTTGTCGATCTACAATCGGTGAAAGAATGTTAGGCCAACTTTTTTCGCAGATGTCTTCACCAATGTAGAAGTCGCTATGGAATCACATCGTGTCCATGACAAGAAAACTTGAATTTCCTCGGAAACCTGTTTCGAGTAATCCATCATAGCTGGAGACATCCTGTATTGTTAATTAATTTGACTCTGTTGAGACTCATATCAAGCTATCCTTTCTTGAACCAACATAGAAGTTGCGTACTTCTTCTACTCCTCATCATAAATACTGGGTATCTATGGTTTTCTCCTCCACTATTATCAAATTGAAAGATAAGAAGAACCCCTCCTGTTTTACTTCTTTGTTCCATTGAAAGAGTATGCATCAAAAATCACCTGATTTTTAATCTGAATAAGCGATCAGTAATCATTCGAATTCAAATTATTATCATACACTGTATGCATACAATTGAGATAGAGCAGGAACTTTGAAAGAACCACAGATTTGCTTTAAAATCTGTTTTTCTATTCTTCTGTTTCTAATGTTGTCAAAATAAGTTAATTCCAAATTGATCGCATCGTTTTTATCTTCGGCAGAGAAAATTTGTGATTAGCCTGATAGTGAAAATGAACATAACCATAATATTTAATATATTTGTCAAAATTGGGAAGAGAATACGTTTTGGAAATGGTGTCTGTGTTTGTTTTCATCCTACACGCATCATTGTACTATCTTGAATGAATGAATAATAAATTAATAAAATGAATAGAAGTGTGATTTGTGTGAATGTAATGTGGAGATAGATAATAATTATAAATCAATACCGTACTAGGCGGAAAGGGGCTGAAACCCATTGCTGTGGCAGTAATAAAAACGACGCTCCCAATCACCATCCTTTCTTTTCTTGCAGGTTGCAGCTAAAAATAATCATAGAAATACCGTGTTAGTCATATGAAA
Organism: Laodelphax striatellus; assembly: GCA_017141395.1. Lineage (NCBI taxonomy): Eukaryota > Metazoa > Arthropoda > Insecta > Hemiptera > Delphacidae > Laodelphax > Laodelphax striatellus. The sequence continues at coordinate 24,896,632 of CM029532.1, read as the reverse complement.
TAAGATAAATTATAATGACAATGATTGAAAATAATAATTGATTGCGCAAATCAGAATTACTGTATTTTGAAGTAACATCGTCCACCCCCATTTATTGAGACAGTTGGTATCAGACTAGTTATTAACGAAGGAAATCCACAGTTAGATTAGATCTACGAGCATTTCAAGATCTAGATCTGAAGGACGTCAAAATCAAGGTGAATCTGTCCAAACGCAACCTAGATATTTTTCAGCTTTGGGTTAGATGAGGGCAAGGTGAGATGTTTGTTGATGTTTTCTCAAACTGGAAGATTCTATTACCAATAAAATAGTTACTCTCCCTCAACAGCTGGATCGTGTTACGGCTATAAGCTTCAAATTAATGGCTCCATATCTTCTGCATAGTAATAATTACCGCCTACATTAATTTAAACACTTGACTATCTTGGAGTGCATAGCGTGTTGCACAACTAAGTATTTTAAGGGGCGTGGTGTACCAGATTACAGGACCGTCCAAGACAAACCTTGATTCATGAGATTTCACAGGTTCAACAGCGGTGTTTGAAGATTTTTTATGAGATTATTTTTTCCTCCACAGGTTCGATACAGATCGATGCAATCAATACATAGAAGATTGCATATTACAACGAAAGTGATCACATAAAACACTACTGGTGTGATAAACCAGTGCTGCTGAATAGCTAATGAGTAGTTTTTATTGGACCAGTTGTTGACCTTTCGGGTCTAATCGTTGATGTGCTATTCTCGTTTTTTAAATTTGATAGAGATTGAGAAATTTTGGTGAAATGTGGTGAGTGTAATACTGCATCAATTCTCTCAGATGTGATTTTTTGTCCATCAGTATCAGATAATCAGATTAAAAAAAAAAATGATAGAAATATAATTTCTATGTAGGCTACTATTAATATGGGTACTCGAATCTTCAATTTGAGATTTATTTCTTGTTTAAAATCCCCATTAAGCTTTATATCATTTGTTCACTGTAAAACTACTTTATTTGGTTTGTTCATGACTTTTCTTAACTATTCCTTTATATTTTTGCTCTCTCCTCTCTATTCTATTTTCTTCTTGTTTCACTCAACCCATCTACTCTATTTTTATCTTTCATCCACTCTTCTGGTTCTTTCCTATATTCTCCAACCGTTTCTCAAGGGAATTTCTGAAGCTTCAATTAGTGAACCTATCAGTCCGTCTTTTTCTTAATTATTTCTATATTTCACTGTATGCATCTGTCAATTACTGAACCGTGATCAACACTTATTTGTATTATTGCAGGAGACTACTCTCAAATATTTGAGCATAGAAAAACCGTTCACAACTGTATGCAAATTTATTGGTGCACATTATTCTGCTATTTTAGGTGCATTCTAGTCTACCTATTTTGCACTTATTAGTTGTTTATTCGCGCAGAAAATAATAACGAGTGAATGTATTAGAAATGCATTATTCACGGAGTCTAGGCCAAAGCACAGCATGGAGCAGTAGGGTAGGCAGTCAGTGCTCTGGCCAATCAAAGGACAAAACAGAACTACAACACGGCTCTATATCTGCAGGCACAAGCGGGCCTCTTATCAAGGTACACGGTTAACATCTAGGGCAGTAGTAATGGTCGGATAACGCCTCCATGCCACTCCTAGTGCGGAATGTGTGCCTTACCACTTGCCACCTAGGCACCACTATTAGGCTGACCCGACTATCCATGAGCCATAGCCTAGACATAGGCTGGTGTCGACTAATTCTTTCAGCAATAAGCTATAGGCAGTTGCCACCAACCAACCACACCCTCCTTGCACATAGTAAACCCTCACTTGTGCAGATGGAGTGGATCGTTAACTGTAACCCAGAAAAACCATAGAAGATGTTATCATAAGTGGAAAATTTCTTATAGATTTATCGACATGGTCAAATATTAGTTATTAATTGCAAAAACCTGAAGTTTAACTGCTGAAAGACACTGTAGGCTTTATATTAGCCTCGTCGTCCGCTGGAATAGTTTTTGTCCGAAAACGTCCGAGCGCCCGAAATGCTAACATTGAATCTACTGGCCGGCTGTTCGGACGTCGGACGCTTTCGGACGAAAACGTTTCAAGTAGACGAAAACGTTTCTATAGTGGACGAAATTTCAGACTCTTTAAATTAATAAATAATTTGAGCATGACGATGAATCTATAAAGCTTTCACATAACTTATGATAACATGGTTTTCCAAAGCGATTTTCCGGATAAAGGTCTCAAACTGGAAAATCGTTACCCTGAAGAAATGCCTCGGAGCTGAGACCTGTACTGAAAGTGAGAAGTAGGTTCTAAATTCTAAAAACTCATCCTAAAAACCAAAATTATTCTGTGATAAAAATCACAGGACAAAAATTGTACAGCGTACAGCAAATCCTTGCAACAAGGATGATGAGATAGCAATAGTTGATACTGACAGTTTTTCTGATACTGACAGTCTCCTGTTCATCCTGAGGCATTCCAAGTAGAAGTAAATCCGTGAGAAACATTCGTTTTCTAGTGCTACAGATTTAGAAAATAAATAGATTGATAAAATAAAGTTTTGAAAGAAAGTTCGTCTCAAGAAATGATAACAGAAATCATGTTAGTATTGTGAGTGCTCTTCTTGTTTATGATAAGCCATCTAAGTGCAACACTTATTCTTATAATGATATAGAGTGAATGCGCACCTTGATGTTCACATTGTAATGTATACCGTCAACTTGCATGAACATCAATGTAGGCTGTGTTGGAGAGTCTCGCCGTATTGCAAATAAGGAGATCAGGTTCATACTTTATGTAATTCACAAGTTACATGTAAGTTACAGAAGTGGGTCAGTGAGCAGATAAGTTTCAAGATGATTTGATAACCAAATGAACGGCATTGAAACTTTGCACACGAAGCGAGGAGGTTTCAAGGGAGAATTGTGAGATTGTTGATTACAATATTAGTCTGTGGTTGTACAGTTGAATAAATTAAAGAATCTGCTTGGTTTTGTTCGCTAAGATATATTGTTTTATGATTATTGGTTTTATGACGAGAGTTTACTTATTAATGCAACGTTATCATTAAACTATTATTGAAGAATTAACCTGAAAGTATTAGAAATTATTTTATTATTATTATTATTACATTTCAATGTACTGCATAAGGATTCAAGTAACTCTGATCATTGACAAGTAGAATTACAACAATTCTGCTATCTTTTTCATTGAAATTGACAATCATGGTCAAGATCAATCAACCAGGAGATACAATCCATGGTCAAGGTAGAATCAACAAGGTCTGTGAAGTTGACCTTATTTGTTTATGGATGAGGTAGGTACGAATAGGTACTGTATCAGTTCCATATTGAATATCAATTTATTCCATAATTATTTGACATCAATTATAAATTGAATATTAATTATCAATCTTGCAATTTATTCCAAATTCAAATCTCATTTATACTAAACAGTATGCCTTCAATTAACTGTGGAGTAGTTTGATTATGTTATTTATTCTATCATGAATGATGTTAATTAATGAATTGTAAATAATCAATGAGTTAGATAAGGATAACCTGTTTCTATGTAACTAACCGTTACATCGATATAGTACAGTTTAATGCAAGCAAGTTCATGTTCCCTATAGGAGTATCCCTGATCACTTCAACAACCTGAGATTATTACTACTTTTAACTGTTCTAGTGTAATGCACGATTGATAATAATGCAAAACATGCTACTTTGGCTGACTTCCAGGACAAGCTTTTCAGTGAGAAGATATGTAGAAATGAAGATATGTACAGTACTATTGGATATTGTAGACATTGAGATCTATGTCATTTCCCTGCTTCGTCATAATTCATTCCAGCATATAATCCTTATTCAATCATCACAATAATTTCATACATTAAAACAGGAATCAAATTGTATTTCTCGTAAACCTTTATTAGTTTGTAGCACAATTACACAAATCAAACACAGATTTGTTGCAGCATTGAAAAGCATGATGCTTGTAAATTTGAAATTTACAATTACCGGGTTATCATAAAAGAATGGTGCGGTTTCAAAAGAATTGGTGCGATTTTCTGACAAACATTTGACGCGGATCAGTTCATGATTCCTGTCTAATTTAGGTTGTTTGGCTTCAACGCTGGTTTCGATAAAAATGCAATCTTCGCACCATTCTTTTATGATAACTCTGTATTTTACTGTAATTCTAATGGGTATGCTTCCAGTTTTTCATTCAGTAAATTAATGATAGATATTATATTAATAGTAAGTATCTTGTTGTAAAAAACGCCAGAGTACAAAATATTCATCATAAAGTCATTCTGTATTCATCATGGCTTAATATGTGGTGGATATGAGTTGGCTTATTTGTTCGCAATAATAAGTTTAGTAATTCAATGATATAGTGGTCTACGATATACAATACCAGCACAATATGCCTCGGAATTCCTGACCCCCTAGAGTTAGCTTTGCGAAAACGTTCCCTATCACGGTGATAGTCAACAAATCTAAAAGAAATACTGAAATTTAATATTATAACAATCTCTAGAACAACATTATCACTTGCTGTGAAATTTAGTCTATTTGGAATAAACGATACACCTTTCTAAGTACGCCATTTTTCAAATTAAATGGGTCGTTTGACTTGTCGAATGTTATTGTTATGCTGCTAGCTGCTGTAGTTCTACTGTTCCTGTATCGATTTATGAGTGGAAAGTTAATGCGAATGGCACAGTAGGAAAACGGTCATAATCATAATAGTAATATAAAAGATATTCCACCGCATTTCATTTATGAGAAATGTTGGAAAGTCATTCAAATAACAATGAATATTAGCGCAATCTAGTATAATAAGGCTCTGGATATTGTATTTTATCACCTCCATCATAACCTGAAGAGTGCAATAAGTTTCCACTCTATAATAGAGAGTTCATTATTCAGTGTAGTTTATAAGAGCGTGAACATGATGAAATCGGAGCACATATCAAAGGGTGAATCAAAGAGATACAGGCCTAATTAATAATTTGAAAGGAATGATTAAAATTCAAGATTGGGAATTATGAAGACAATAGATAGATTAATGAAATTATTTAAAAAAATCTAAATGTTTATTTTAAAAAATCTAAATCTAATTCAAGTGGAAGGTGAGTAGCAAACGTACAGTAAATTTCATTCAAATTGGAAGCTTGAGATAGGTTACTTCATGATGCAATATTTATTACGATCAGTCATTCACATTTTTTCTGCCACAAATCGAAAAAAGTGAGCATTGTTTGATTTCTTCAATAACAAAACCTGTAGGTCAGTTATTTTTTTGAGAATATCTTTGATCCAGAGTCTAGAATAGGCTTCTACAAACAAAGAATTATCAGCCCTATCTCTTATTATGATTCTACTCAGTTTCCATAATTATTGAGCCAATCTCATGTACTGGGTAAGCCTCATGTTCGTAACTCTCGTAATGTCTCACTTTATAACAGAGAGGTGTTTCTTATTTGACGACTATTACATTCACTAGATGAAGACTTGGACTTTGTGAGTTCTCGTGAAATGGTTAAGATAAACATTAGGAAATCTAGTATGAGGCGAAATGAGCACGTTCTCAGTATTTCATGATAGTCGATCTCATAAAGCTTTGTGGATGATGGATGCTGCTTGCCTTTTCAGTTCGAGTAAAACACCAAGAAACGAGGAGACCCTCCAGATTACAGACCAGCTTTAGAAGTTGTCGCCAAGCAGTCCACATTCTCGCCTATCTAGCTGATTGATGAAACAACTTTCGCAAGGCTTGTATTACTGCCGAGATTAAGGAACATCTTATTAATGCTGGACATCTTATTGAGCAGCAACAACTCTAAATAAACCTCATTGCGACTTGAGCAAGATGCTAGAAGATGCCGGCACATTCCTCATGACCAGTGACTCAAGAAATCTACTTTACTCAAGAAATCTAGTTGGATTCAGTTGCTCCTCGTTATAGAAGTAATATCAATGAAGACTTTCCGACAGAATAATTGTTTTCAGGTTCAATAACGTCAACTGTACAAACATTTCTGTACGATTTGCGTAATTAGACTGAGAACACGCAGGTGGTACACCTTTATTATTTCTTTATACGCTATAAGTCTTGTTTCAGAGGGACTCCAATCATCTATCGGAGTAATTATTTCCAATAAAAGTCACTGAACCGTTACAAGACTGTGCAATTCCAATATCAATACTCATTCATTAAGTTCTCATCCATCTACCAGAATGCAGTATAATAGCTCGTAAATAGTAATTGAAACTTCAAGTATGTTATAATGAGCTCATATTCACAGGCTCATTCATAAGTTTCCGAGACTAAGTTTCTCATGAATTCATGCCTCTTTTTTCCACTTACCCCTTAACGTATAATCCACTTTTTATGATTATGCTATTCTCCTTTCCTCTCATTACTCGAGAATTACGAACACCAAGTTTCTTCCACCCTTCTTTTTTCATTAGAGGACAATATTATAACTTAGATTTTCTCATGGATTGCAGGACAAAAATAAGAATAAAATGAAAAAAGAATAAGAACAAAAATGATACGTGTCTTGTTCTCCAGTTTCTTCTACAGAACAAAAATGGTTGGTGTTTAGCCTGGTTTTTTCCTGCTTTTGAAGAGAGCTAGATAATAACTCCATAATTATGGCTCGATAATACTAATATGGCTTAGTATGATAATTCCAATTATACTAAATGTGTAATTGAATTTTCTGAGAAAATTGAGAAAGATGACATCAAGAGTGATGATCTATTTAAGTGTCCTGCAGGAATCTGGGTTGTACTTTCTGCTCCACAGTACAGGAAACATATGAAAATTATCTTTATTCGTTCGAACAGATAATAAAATTGGTATTCATCTCACTTACTTCAGTCTTCAGAGTTGTTTATCATGACGAGATGAATTATTAGACTACCGTAAAAGTAATATTCAGATTGGGATTTTAATTCGTGCCAAAATTTTGTAGTCGCTTCTTCGTACCGTAATGACTGATGAGAATTGAAAACCTTCAATTATATTATAATTCGTATACGACATTAAAATACAACAGAGCTGTATTTTGTTGTTCGTAGATATTCTGAAGATGAATAGTTTAAATGGTGAATTAGAGGGATGAACCATTTTGATGCAAATGATTGAAGTAAAAAAATAATGCGACAATTGAATTTATAGTTTTGTAGTGCTCTAATATCCTTCTTGAATTACAGTGAGTGATTTCATGATCACTCGCGTTTGTGCGTGTGTTGCTAGTCCACATACGCGATGAAGTGAAGATCAACCAATTATGGCTATTTCACGCACTGCCAATAGTCTACACCTGACAGACAAGCCAGTGTCAAACACGACCATTCATCAAACCAATCTAACCGGTAGGCCTCAACAAATTCTTCTGAATCTTCGAATGTGCTACCATTCTGAAGAAAGCAGTTATCTTTCAATCTTCTCGCGCCGTTGTGTTCTTCATTCATTTTTTCTTATCAAATATAAATTCACTTCGCTAGTATTACCAAACAACGGGCGTGAACCAGTCGCGTTCCCTTGTAAAGGTCAGTGGCTCCAACACCCAGTAAATCTGTTGAGAGATCTGTTACTTTTGTTTGCTTCTTGGAGCATGAATATTGGTTTCAACTTATCAGCTTCTCAGCTTTCAGATCGTACTTTTTGAATTTCAAGTCCAGTTGTTATTCTAATCCATGGTTGTGTATTTTGGTCTGTTCAAGATCTCGAATTGTACCAAATTTTCAAATTTTATAAATCGGACTCTTGAACCAATACTTGAATAAATATTTGGAGTGGACGTTTAGCAGAGGTGGCTTATCGCCGGTCTGATAATACAAGGGTTCCTGTAATGTAAAACTATATATTTGTGGTTTTTGACCACAAGCGGCCACTTTCGTCTTCGGGAGGGGACCTTAAGCCATCGGTCCTGCTGCTTAAAACGTAGTCGTTATCTTTCTTCATTATCCTCTCATAACCCACGCAGAAGCCTTGAGTTCATGTGGGCATCATCCTCACAAAAAAATTACAAATAATAACTGAAGATATTCAGAACCGAAATTTGTTCTATGATTCTTCCTACTATTTTGAATGTTCAATTCAATTTCAACGTTTTTAAAATTGTCTGGTCGAATTATAGTTGGAATAATAATATTGAGAAGAGAACTTTTACTGAGAACTGTTAACTAAATTTATTAAATCTGTTGTTTCAATATGAAAAATGCAGATGTATCATAATGGATGATATTACAGTTTATTCAAAAGAAACAGAAATCCCTTCTGCTGCAATTCAACAAAGAATCGAGAATAAGAAATTGATAAGTATGAGTTCTGAATGAACCTATGATATTGACCCGTAATGTGAAGACCATTAAGCAACTCTGCAGCTTAGTGATAAATTGCAGTAAATTAAACAAAATCAAACTCAAAGTAATGTAATATACCTTATCAACGGTCACCATATTTTATTTTGTAAAGAAATACGTTTTGAAAACTGGATTCCAAACCAGATAACACTCAAATAGTCTATAGCTGGGAGCGCATCAGATTGTGTGGGGTAGCATTGCTCCAGTTTGCCAGATTTATTGCCGTGTTATCGCAAGTGAAGCTGACTGACCCCTGAAGTCAAGGCTATAGAAATTCGTGTTTCAATGCAAGTCTTTTCAAGTCTAGTTTCTGTTCTCATTTGCGCTGATTAATGGTTAAACTCGAAGTTCAAGAGGCTGTAGGTAGTGGACAGAGTGGCATGGTGTTCAGTTTCATTCAACTTTATCGTAATACTTGCAAGCCCACTCAATTCATGGATTGGCCAATACAATGCGAATTGTTCAATTGTTTCTCCCTTGGTATGTTGATTCTATTGTTCAACTCCTGACTTACTGGAAAAGCGAAAATAGCGATTGATCATCAGCTTGGTCCTCTAAATAACCACCTACTGATATAGCATATAACTGGCGCAACAAGAGAAGAATTGGGCAGAGTAATGTACTGCAGTACTGCCAGAAAATCTTACAGTAATTCTCCCTATACATAAGCCTGCTATACAATTGTATAATTATGAGTCATGAATACTTGTTTTTTAATGGCAAAATAACAAATTTCCATGTATGTAGTCAACAAATCATCTTGAGACTTTTCTTTACTTTTTTACATCGGAGAGGAGCATCTCGGTTAGTGAAAACTAGACTTGGCGTCACTGCTATTACACTAGCGTTTTGAGAGTCGGGCATGCGTAGTAGATATTTTGCTCATTACACCACTGACCATCTCAAGCTAATCTCTAATGTGATCACTATACATGTGTCATTTATCACTAATGTTTTGAACCACGCCCTCCTGAAAATTCTGATAAAAACTCTGTTTTATGATTGTCAAAAAATTATATTTAAAACGTATAATTTCTTGTATAAATAGCTCCATTCCAACACTTCTCAATCAAAACCTCTTTTAGCCAATCATATATCAATAAATCAGATTGAATCACTCAAAAGAATAGAGTGGAACCCACAAATATATATGGTCATCACTTAAATAAGGAGAATATCATCGTCACAGATTGTATTAGATACTACTGGAAGCTGAGAGTTCATTCATAAGTCTTCTTCTTATATTATGGTACTTATTCCACAAGCTCATCATATGAACGTAATCCATTTCTTCATCGTGCAATAAATTCAAAATTTAGATCTCTCACTCCCACCAATGCTCTTATAATTATTATAAAAGTTTATCTAAAATTTATCATTAGGCTAGGCGTACACCGGTTAGTCAAGACAAGACAAGACGAGATTAGTTACGTTTAGTCACAGTACTTCACATAGTTGCTTATGAAGCAACACACACCGATTAGTCATTGCATCGGTGTGTGCTGCTTCATAAGCAGCTATGTGAATTACTGTGACTAATTTCGTCTTGTCTTGTCTTGACTAACCGGTGTACGCCTAGCCTTAGTGTTCTTATTAATCTTTCTGTGGGAGCAATTTTTTGACTATTTGCATAGAGTATAGACTAACCAAATTTTGATTATTTCTGCTACTTGTAAATAAATATATAAACTGAGAATAATCAATATTCAATGATTTTACCAATGATCACTTATATAATTATAATGATAAATTACAGTGAAAATCAACATAATCTATTAGACGTGCGTGAAGCCTGAGAGCAAACATTTCAGACACCTGCATGAAAAATTAGCCGTAAAGAATGAATTTCATCGCTTCATTGTAAGCAAGAAGAAATGTGAATCCGAAATAATTATGATGAGGCAATTAACACTGATTAGTTCCACCTGTTGCTGGTAACTACGTTTACACATTTAATTAATTACTCTAATTACGTCTGAGTTCAACTGGTCTGCATTTGTGACCAGAGCAATGCGCTCTCTTTCAGATGCATTCATACATCGACCTGTGACTTTGAAAGGTGATTCACATTCAAAGTTGTTCTCGCCGCTACTTCTCCTATTTTGGATTGGAAATAATTAGCAATGTGCAAATACACTTGACCTATCAAATAAATTTAATAACAGATGGCATAACATGAAAAGCACTCCCAATACAAAACAAGAAAACGCTGATGTACTCCTTTAAATTTTCCATACTAGATGTCAGTACAGTAGAGCTTCCGTTATCACACTGATCTCATATCCAGCTAAACTCTCGTATTTGCTCATAAAATACTGCTCCAGCAGAATGATGATATCTTTGAATCTTAGTCTATATTTGATAGTACAAGCCTATATATCCATATTTCATAGATTCAAGCTCAGTATTTTTTCATTCTCTTACCAGCATTACATGACCAGCTCGTCTTATTTTGGCTACAACAGGATTATCACAAGTGAGATAAGTACCAATTCTTTATCTATGGAATCCGAAGAATTTTCCAATGGTTAAGGATGGTTGGTTGAGATTATGGCGATGAAAGCGTTCGAATAAGAATGTTTCTTGGAAGAATTATTGAGATTTCTGAGTTATTAAGGCTACTAGCCTTTAATTAAGTAGTTTCGAGGCTTGGGTCATGAATTCTGGTTTGAAGTAGGCCTATTATGAGTTGGAGTTGGAATAGAGTGATTGAAATATAATTTTTAGTCAGAAGAAAAACATTTTTTGAAAATTTAATAGGATTTTTTTTAGAAAACTCAAACTGATGATGTATCATTATAACTGATAATATCATTGTATTACATTGAATGTTCCAGCCACAAATAATTTATATTTGAATCTTCAAGAACTCTTAGACTATTCCATAAAATAATTTATTTGCATTTTTTTCAATTTTTCAACTAAAACTCATTACCTTGTTAACCAGAGCAACTTCTTGAAAATCTTGGCTCAAACTTTTATGCACACTACACAGCCATTTGGAACCAATACGTGACTCAAATTGATTTTTTTTTATCTAAGGATCAAATTTGTTGTAATAGGACCAACAGCCGTACAACCTATTGTCAATACTTACATATACTTTCAAAAAGCATTTAAGATTTCATTTAGATCAGCAGCAGCAGCAGCAGCTGGCTGCGTGGAGGAAAATGTGTTGATAAGAGAGCGGATAAAAGCTTGTTGTGTGTCAGGCCAAGGGTCACGGGTTAGCCAAGATAACTTAGTTTTATGGTATGTAAAAATGGATTAGTGAGTTTGTCGGCAAGGGTGGTATAGGCACAGTTAGGAGAGAGGCCGTGTAGTGTGTACCAAGGTGAGGCTGTAACAGGATGGAGTAGATATATACTGTATTCGTTGAAATTATGTATACCTATAGATAGATACATGATAGTGTGTTGGGCTGAGACAGACAGAAACAGAGGCCCCGGACTTCCAGTAGGCAACTTCCAACTTCCAAGTTCCAACTTGGGCCGCGTTGAAACGTGTCGCAACTCCAACTGGAAAAAACGATCCGATCGTGCTTGTCCTGCTCGCTCCTGCGCATACGTCAGCCTGTAAATGTGGCGCGGACGAGCCCCTGTCCGTGAATTAACGCGTGCTCGCACCCATGTTAACGGCTAACTTGTATCACGCCTCAACACTGCCACTCTAATTATACCCTAATTATGAAAATAATTTCACCTCTTTCTTATCACACTCTGAGATCGCACCAAATAAAGAAAAAAATCTAGGTCGACTATCTACACGTTTCTCGGGGGGTGGTGTACTTGAAAATTCATTGCTTCGAGATATTTTTTCATATCTGAAGCCAACAATCTGTGGCCTTTGAAAAACAAGAGAATGAACAAGTAATCCACATAAATTAAGTGCTTAATATTCAACGACTAGATTGCTTTGATACTTGGTTTTGATTCAGCTTTTTCTTCAAATATTCTATTTTTTAAATAATCACAGATAATATTGTAGGCCTCTTTATTTTCAGTGTTATTTTCCATGTTTCTATCTCCTTTTGCTTATAATGATGGTTTTCTTATTGTTAAATGTTGTTGTAACTCGTTGTAGGAACGAGTGCTCCCCATTCATTTTTGAGCCTTATCTTAATATGTGAGCAATAGAAGTTTAATAGACGATTGCCATTGCCTATTGTTACATTATCCAATATACTGGTTCTTCAATGAATTCATTTGAATATCTAGATTATAATATTTATAGTTTGAGAGTAATTGAATTATTTGCGTGCGATCTAAGGCAATGTATCAAAATGCTATTGTCTTTGGTGCGTTATAGGAGATTATCTCACTGATCACTTGCGTAATTCTCATGCTTCTATTTTAAAGGCTGAACAAAAAAGCGCATGATATCCGGCACTCGGTCTAATGTATTATAAAATCGCGCTTTCGAGAATCAATGAGATCGGTTACAATGGAATTTTAATTTGAACAGAATTTGCATTAGCACAGATAACCGCTACACGTTATTGGCTTATCTTGCTAATACACGTTCATACTCTTACATTTATATCATGAACAGGTATTAGCCTAAAATCGTTTGCACTTGCAACCCCTGTTTTCCTTTATCTCATTTTCAACCTCATCCATGAATTTTTGAGAAAATTTTGAGCGATCTCTCTACATTCAAATTGTTTCTCATAATACTCAAAACAATAATTTAAAGGCACTTGAGATTTACATGTATGCTTCGTAACGTTTATGTGGGAATGTTCAATTTTATGTGGTAGCCTATATGGTACTGCTACAGGGATCTATCTTGCAGTAGAGTCGACGAAACATGATGGGTAGGTATAAATAACTGACATTATTTTATTTTTTTGTTTTGTATGACTCCAATAGATTGCAACTAGTACTCCATCATGATGAGAAATATGCAAGTAAGACACACTACAACTCGCTCACTCATGAACAATTCATACAGAGAAGTAACATTTTTTAATGCAGTTAACAAGCAATATTATTACATGTTGTGAATTTTGCCAACACGCCTTACAAACAAGAATAAATAAGAAGCCATTACGTTCGTATTCTTTCAAATATGGTGCGGAGCACAGCTTCATGTTTGTATTTTATATTTCCCATTGATGTCAGAAGAGCTGATAAGTGCGTGTTAGTAGAAGAAGAGTTAGCTAATTTGTTTGCGAACTTGACTTCTTTGAAAAGAAATTAAAGTATAACTAACTTATAGCGGGGCTCGAACACTTTCGAAACACCAAAACACGTATTTATAACAAGCCAACGCCTCGTGGGCTGTATAATATGAGGTCCAACTTGACACACTTTTTAGACAAGTAAATTAGTCCCATTAAAAGCTATTCAACCTGTTAAATCAACATCGTATTTTGATGTTTTTTAGAGACGTCACCCAATGCTACTACATTACATAAGAACGAAAAATGCTCCTGAAATAAGACCGCTATTCGATATCAATAGTCTCAAATTCATTGAAAGTGGAGCTCCATTCATGCTGTCTACTCCACTATTCCACACCTAAAATTATCACATGAATTTCTCTTTTCCCTCCAACTGAAGTCGATTGAAGGATGTAACGGGCAAACAATCCCTTACTTTATTGTCAACATCACTCTATTGAAGTTCCAGAAAAAAGTCTATCCAATTAGACAGTAATAAATTATTTTCACCTTAAGGATGTGTTCCTGAATATCAGTGTGTGAGAATGTTGATGATAATTGAATGGCTATTGCCTTATTATAACTTTTAGAGCTGGCTAAGGTGTAATTTATAGTTTTCGGGCTTTGAATGATAATACAATATTTGCGATTTCAATTTATTGACTGTGATCAAACATAATTTATTTCTATCTATGTATAAGAGAAAATGAAAATCACCAACTCTCTCACTATCATCCTATACCTTATTTATATAGTACCTATATAAGGTACTTATGGAATTAAATGAATAAAATTTTTATAATTTCTCAGTATGATACTGTACCAATTTCTCATTGCTCACATTTTCTCGTAAATTATTACTTGACTCCATGCTGTAAATTTATGATTATCGATATTATCAATAAGAGGTTGGCTAATAAACGGTATTTCAAAATAAGACTCTTCATTTTCTTAATGATCAATTTTAATAATAAATTATTTCGCGATAAATTTTCTTCTAATAAGCCTAAATACATTTTTTTTCAAACTGATTATAAAGAGTATGAATAACATGCTCATTAACTCTCATTCAAAAGCCTGAATTTGTTTAACAAACGGCACAAGCTTTAACAGGATGCATTTTCAGCCTACTGTTGATGTATGAGAGAATTTGATGTCTCCAAGAGAATTTGTAGAAAAGTGCAGTTAATAATAATCAAGAAAACTCCAATTTTATCAGAATACCATGGCATTCAACATCTAATGTTAGTGTTTGCCATATAAAATTCAATACATGGAGAAATAAGTAAGACGTACTTATATAGTACTTAAAAGGTACGTATGGTACGCGGGTACTTACTGTACTTATAAGTAGCTCACTCTTAGTGCTTTTTCACAAATTGAATATCAAGAGGCGTTCCAAAATTATGCAGTCCATTCCTCAACCAATTATCTGGACAATAGTAATTAAAACTAGCCAGAGCATGTGTAATTCGTTCGATCATAATCAACAACACGTATTTAAGCTTCAAATTCCATTAAGCCGGACAATAAATTGTTACACGAAGTGAATTAATGCGACGATAACCAACCTCCACCCTCAGAACCTGTACTGAATTATTTGTTTTAAAATGTGGTCTCTCCATTTTAGGTGGGACTGAATTTACATACAGCTCTCTGGATCGCAATTCAAACAGTATTATACACAGGCAGACGAGTTAGCCATTCCATTAATAATTCACATCTTCAGTTCTGTATTGAAGCTATAATGTATACAAGTTAGCTTTTTATTGCAGTTGGAGAATGGTCGAATTTTGAATTGCAACTCTTCATCCATAAGTGTTTCATAACGTACTTTTCTTGGTGATTCCATGGACTTGCACTTCTATCATGATTGGATGGACGAATGGTCTGTATTAGAATTCAATAAATATCTAATTGAAATCTTATTCATTTATACCGTAAGAGAACAATTAATAATGTGAATTCCTCAAAAACATCATTGAACCCACTTATTTTGGCAAGCGCCAAGCAAAATCAATTTTGATCCAGGATCATTACAATGCTAATCAAATTAGATCAACTGATTCAAAGTAGTTGATCCTTTGTGCAAACCAACATTAGAGCCCTTAAAGTCAATTCATGAATATTATAAATTATCATGCTGTCTTGCCCTTTGTTCAGCACAATATCTATCTAATCATCCTCACTCATCGGTGTCTTCTATCCGTTTCTGTAAGGTGGCGAATTAAATCTATGAGTGAAATACATCAATATTCTGTAATAGACCATTGAACAATTTCAAAAAGTGCATGAAGACGAATATTAGTTGGATTTTGTTAATTTTATCCGTTACTACAATACTGTGAATCATGATTTAGTTTGTTATTTTGACATGAATATATTTTCATTTCTCTGTTTTGTTCAGTCTCAAACTAAACTGTATAGTACTTACTGGATCGCTATTCTGTAGCTTCCATAGAAACCGTTTATCTTGAATCCCAATTGTCAAACTAATCCATTATTATTACTAATACCACCCACTATATTCTAATATTCACACAAGCTTCCAATATATTCAATAACTCTCTTAATCAGTAACATTTACAAGTCAGGCCCTCAAACTTTGGTCTCTTCTTCAAATTGTATTGGAATATGATTGAAATTCACAGCAATAATGTGTGTAATGTTTATTATACACATAATCAGTGATCGCGGCATTGATTCGTCAAAACAGCCTTAGGCGATGTACACCAACCGTTCACACGAACGGTTTTTGGGCGGTTGCAGCCGCTAGCGGTTTCATGTGTGGGAGGGAGTCATGATTATGCCCGCTGTTTTTTGTGTCTCTCTCATACCGCTGGTAGCCGCAACCGCCCAAAAACCGTTCGTGCGAACCCACTCTTATGCAATAAGTCTGTGCTATAGTAGTACGTTGGGAAGAAATTGACAGCTCAGGAAAAAAGCCGATTGAATAGCAAATAGCTGAACTTAGCTGGCTAACTCCAACATCGTGAATACTCCAAGTAAGAAATATAAAAAGTATTCCCATTCCACTTCTTTGAAAAATTGAGTGAAGTCATTTCAGAATACAGTTTCCAAGCTCTTCTAAACATTAGAAGAGAAGGGCAGAGAATTATAAATAGGAGAGGGTAGTAGAAGCAGAAGAAAATTAAAGCATGGATAAGGGAGCGGTTCCTCTGAAAAATGCATGATCAAAATTTAGTCATCAGGAGTTCTGGCTGTTAACTAGAGCTACATCGCTTATCAATCATGCAAATGTTTAGCTAAGATCAACTGTACCACACCTCATCACCTTATTTCCATTTATCCACGGCATCTATTCATTCAAGCTCACTCATCAGTTAGAGAAGTGGAAATAGGAGGCATTCCTCATACCCACCTAGCAACTGTTGAATTCAGGCACTGGCACACGGAACGCTGTTGTATACATTAGCATACTAATCCATTGATAATAGTGAGGTATCGTATAGGCTCGACTTTCAAGTTCATTAATCCTTCAGAAAGTCGTTCGCATCTTGGAACGCGAGTTTGAAAAGTTGTCATCCATTATTGTCCATTTATAGATCAACAAGCAACGACTGAATACATGGGATGCTTGATTATTGAATTCGAACTTCCAATTGAGTATTTTACGAGGCATGGTTAAGTGTGTCATGGTTGGCCTGTTCGTTTGTTGGTTGTTGGCTAGTTTTAATGAGTAGGGGGTGGCTACAATGCAATCGTGTACGATTCAATTAAAGCGACAAAGAGGCTTGTTCTGGCACACAACGCCGACTTTGGCAGCCACCGCGATAATCTGTCCTCCTGTTCTCTAGGCCGCTGCGGCTGCCACACAACTGCCGCTAATATAATCAACACAAAACCTTATCTTCGACAACCATGGACAACACTAATTAGGATTCTCATACTAATCAAGTTGTTTTTGTGATGATGTACATAGTATATTCAAACAGCCAAGTCATCGGGGGACCATGTTTGGTATGGGTGACTGAGTGGTGTACGAGTTATTCATAAGGGTTTTTTTGTCTCACAGAATAATACTGTATTGGCATTATTCTTTTTTCAGAGTTGCATCACAACTGCTGTTGATAATAAGGCTCACATATTTGAGAGAGATCTGGAATACGAATAAACGAAATAGTTATAGATTGAATAATAAATAGAATAGAATAATAATACATTCACACATCCTATCATACCTCGGATGAAGAGATTTGTAGTACTTTATCTGTGGTCATACACTTGCAATAATATTCCTATTCTCAAAGCTCTAGGCCATATACCACACCGTATCACACCACATAAGACTTTAGCATTGTAGCTGAGGTTTTCTAACTGCTGAGGTTAAGCTTTTAATTATTACATTGTTGTAGTTTATTACACTAATCTACTCCTGCGATAAGGTGGAGCTGTAAGAATTGCCTCCTAGAAGAGAATTTTCTTATTAGCAAGTGGCAGTTCTGTGGCAGTATACTACACTTTACTATAGTGAGCCCGTAATAGAGACTTTTCTAATGCAGTTTACTCTAAGGCTAGTCGTACACCGGTTAATCAAGACAAGAAAAGACGAGATTAGTCACGTTTAGTCAACCGATTAGTCATTGCATCGGTGTGTGCTGCTTCATTAGCAGCTATGTGAATTACTGTGACTAAACGTGACTAATCTCGTCTTGTCTTGTCTGGACTAACCGGTGTACGCCCAGCCTAAATGAAAACAATCATACTACAGAGGAATAGAATCTAGTCTTTATCTATGGACATACCCTAGCGATAATACATCCTATTCTCTAGGCCATATACCACACCAAATCAAACCGCACATAAGACTGTAGAATAGAAGGTGGGGTTTTCTAACTGCTGAGGTTAAGCTTATTAAATTGTTGTGGTGAATTGCACTGTTCTACTCCTGCGATAAGGAGCTGTACGAATTGTCTCCTAGAAGAGAATTTTCTTATTAACAGGCATATTATTCTCTGTCTCAAGTGTTTAAGCCCTTTATAGTCATAATCACGTAATAGAGGTTTTATTAATTCAGTTTACTCTAAATAAAAACAAAGACAATGAGTTTTATCATAGAAAACACACGTTCGTTTCCTCTCACTATAGGTTTTAGCATTATGAAGAGTGAGTTGTTTCTAAGACATTTGAAGCTAGAACGTGTCAAATAATAAAATGGGAAGGAACTATGATAGGACATCTTGACAGGCAGGAGCGTAACCCCTTGAATGAAGAGCGCTGATACGATCCTGATAGCGATTCTGCTATGCTTTGTCTTTGAAGTGCATCAGATGACTTGGAGAAATGACAAACGTTATTGCCGCTTCCTAGGTGCAATAGGGTTGAGATCATGGCATGTGGAAGGTATTAGTCGCAGCGAGCATTATATTTTCTCGATGAGATGTCCGTCGGTAGTCTTGATAGAAGGACATAAAAGGCGCGGCCGGCTAGGCGCATTATTCATCGTCGAGTGGTGAGGCCGGCGGTATGCACCCAGCTCAGAGGAGAGGTCGAAGTGTATCCGACGAGGGCCATTAGTTTTCAGCGGTGCGCCGTACACTAGAGAAAAAACGATTGCAGGTTGAAGGGCGGGACTGAAGTGGAGGTTGGGAGACTGCCACCAGCAGCAACTGGTTCACCTGTAGACCAGACTGAACGGCGACCGCCTGATGCAAGCATCCGCTGCTGACCACACCACACCGCAGCTGCTGCCCGCTGCACTTGGCCCGATTCTACTCTCATCAACATCCGTCCGGTCTACTGCTACAACTTGACTGAATTCATTTTTACCCACTTAATTCCTTTTTTTATTGAAACTCAATTTATTTTATAAAAAGTAATCAGAGATTTTTTGTTAGGGTAGGATTGGTACGTAGGCCTACTGGAGATTCTAGTTATTAACGGACTTTGATCTACTCCTGTTTTTGGTGATGGACCCTCCTCTCAACCCTGACCGTATAAGAACATCAACTGACTGGAAACAACTCGGAATTTGAAAAAAATCCTGGAGATAATCATATACCGGATTGAAATATTATATAAATAGTATATTATATTATTTTTCCTCCATTAACTAAAACAATTGAAAATCGTTCAGTCACTCAACTTTATATTTGGAGGCATATTAAATTGTTGCATTGCAACTCAATTTATTTAACACAATGTTATCCAGCAGTGCTTTGTTCCCATCACTGGGTTACGAAGACTAGCTTATGGTTGAGGTGTCAATGTGCTAACCACACGCTACATCTTTTCTGGTTAATGATCATTCTCTGATCTGGTCATTTTGACCTCTGCTGATTCAGTCAAGTGGATGTGAAACTGGGCTGTTGGGCCATTGACAAACAAACAAATATTATATTATTAAATAGTATATCTGAACTGAGTAGGAGAGAGAAAATTCAGAACTATAAATCTCATTTATAATGAATTTACAGATCTGATGATTATTAGATGGCAATCTAATTTTCGGACATATTGAATGCTACAGAATTGAATGGAAGTGTTGAATCGTTTCAACTTCATTATACCAGGCCTTCGAATTTTCAATGTGATCAATATTAATTCTCTTTCTTCTTTCTTTAACCCTGTAACCATATTTCAGCCGATAATTCTTGACAGCAGTATGGTGTTCAACAGCCAATTACGCAAGACTGTACTCGAATATTTTGTGATCTCTGAAAAATGAGAGCTGCTCTAGAAAAGGTATTAAATTGGGGGAATGATCTACAGCTCCGATCGATTCTGCTGAAAGTGGTCAGAGTCGAACAACTGAACAAGGGCTCCGAATTACGCCGCCAGTCATCCAGACGCTGAACGACCTCAAAAGTTCCTCTCTTATCGAATTAAGCTGTATATTAGAAGGCCTTGCCAGTGATTTATGTGATCTGAAATTCCATTCTCTTCATTTTCACTCTTTCAGTGTACTCCGTTCCTCAAATGAAAAAGTAAGTCGGATCACTCTCAATATCGGTCCCAGAAACTTATCATCACAACCTGTCAGGTAAGCTAAGTTGCAACTTACGAACTTACTGTTATCATATTGGAAACAAATTGATCTCATTAGTGATTCGAGGAAGGACATTCTCTTTCGAGATTGGATTCGAATCTTATGTCATGCTTCAAGTTCATATGAATATTTATTAAACTTACTTGACCTAGAAGTTGGAATGGTCCCAAAATCGTTTCTTTGAATTGGTCGGTTGTTGAAAACATGTAACACAAGCTTGGTTAAGCGATTGGTTCAGAATTCACAGGAAAATGAATGAAAAGGATTGATAGAAATTAACTGACTGTTCTGATCATCTATTTGTAACAATCAGAAGCTAATCCAAGCAGATTGAAAGAATATAAGTTTGGCTCAATCACACAAGTTCCATTGGCATCATGGTATCTTTAATCCGGCATCGAGTTTTGAGAATTCGGCTCAACAATCAGAGAAACACACAGGCCTCTCTGAAATTTCTCTCAAGTAATAATAGAACTATCATATTCCTAGACACATCAATCAATGAATGAATTGATTTGTTGTTTTTGAATATTCACATCTCAATCGTACATAAGTACATAATGTAACCACTAATTGTTAATAATTGTGTGTTATTTGTGATGATAATTGTGATGATGAACTACATGTATGATACTGATGTATAATTATGATAATGAACCGCTGTTTTATTCTCGGTTAATGAATAAGAAATGAATGATAGCTAAAATTATAATAAGAAAATCAAATAAGTTAATTTAGCTGCAATCCTTGAAATTAAAATAATTTTTCACAAAAAAACACCGGCTTTCACGAGAGAAGGGAAACGCTCTGACACTAATTTATATTATTTTCCCAATCATACTGATTGGCTAACCCACTGTAGATGGCTGACTAACTAACTTACTTACTTACTGACTAACTTACTGTAGATGGTGGATTTATGTGGGTATGGCATAATCATCAATACTGCACATTAATCTCTAATGACAAGTGCAAACATGAATAGATTGTTGCCTGTCAATGTCCTACAGGGACTGAAGAGAAGGAGCCAGTTAAGCGTGCACCTGTCAGAATGCAAGAGAGACCTCATCCGATTGAAATGCAGCTAGCTAATCCTGCCCTGCCCTGTCCCGACCCCGCGTTGCCCGGAGAGTTCTGCAAGCATCGAAGAGAAAAAACAACGATCCGCATACTGATTCAGGATCAGAATCGCTCTCAGAGTGCTGAGCAAACGTTCCTCCACGTCAGATGCAACTCTTTGTCGCGTTACATCTATGTCAGTTCCCGCCGTAATGCGTGTACATTGCCGCCAATCGGATGACTGGAGAACGCATTTCGATTTTATAAAGATCAAATGCAGCTGCTCATTACCCCTTCATTCAGCTCATTAAATCTGTTCCCCGCAACATTTGTTTCTAGATCGATACAGGCAAGTGAACCAGGAGTCGTAATTAGCTCGATCAATACGGCAACTACTTGTACAGCTCAGTAATGAGATTCCATCTCATTTTATATTATCAGGAGCTTGTTTGGCGCTGATTTTGTTGATGTTAAACTTGCTTAGCTAAATTTGCTTGAAATGATAAGAATAATTTCATATAATGATGAAAATCGAATTTAAATCAGATTGGTAATCAACCATAGTCCTCATACTACAATGAATCTCATGAATGAATGCATGACTACTCAGCTGCACCGTACTAGTTGAGTTTAAAGTTTACATGTTAAGTTAGAAGTTTACACGTTAAAGCAAACGTTTTCTCGTTGAAGTGAAGTTTTCACTTCAAGTTAAAAAATGACACATCAAATTTGAAGTCCTAAGTGAGTCCTTTGACGCTCGACTGTTCAAGGGAAGACCCTATTTACAAAAGGTGCAAGGAATATATTGAAGTTGAAGATTATGGAGAACTAGGGCGGTTGCAGACGAACCACAATCGCATGTGGGATGTGGGACTAGATTTGGACTATATATCGTCAACTCTATACGAACAAATAGTCCAATGCACACTGACTGGTGTGCACTGGACTATTTGTTTGTATACAGTGCACATCAGTCAGTGGAGTTGACAATCATATGATCGTAATTAGGTCGATCCCACATCCCACATGCGATTGTGGTTCGTCTGCAACCGCCCTAATGACATGGAATTGAAATGATAGAAGACTAGAATTATGATGTAAACATAGAAGACAAAAATGACGAACATGATTCGAACATTACCAAATGCTTCAAGATCATATTGTAAGGTCTAACATGAAAAGATAACCAAATCCGCTTTCAGGGAATCGTACACTAGTATTATGAGAGTTATTTCCAAATTCATTTTCATTTAATAATTTTTTCGCTTTTGATAAAAAATTCTTATTGAATCTCCTCCACAAGATACCTCCTCTCCACCACTTTTTATATGCTTTCGCATCTTCCACTATGAAAACACAATGCATACTTCCACTCCCACCACTCAATGATCAATTTTGTGAAAGATCTAGTATATTTGAAGTATATTTTATTTGTACTCAATATTGTAAAACCCGTTTGAACTGTGGTGACCAGAAAAAATAAAAGGACCTATTGCATAATATCTTACTATTTAGTTCAATCCCACATCATAGCATCGATTCGAACTAGAGTAACTCCAGAGAATAATCTCCGTATGACCTGGAAATCTTCACAATTGCGAACCTTATAAGGGCAGCTATATCTGAATCCATTCTCTCCCTTTTATTCACTTATGTGAGAGATTGCAATGCGTTAGTTCGGTTGCACACTCAGCCAACAATCTCCTAATGCCAGACCCAATTCTTTATTCGAGAAGTAAGATGATTATAACAATTATCACCTTGGAGGCTGAGGTAATAAACTAAAACCCAGTTAATGACCGTCATTTCAACAATATATTTGTGAATAGCAGAATTTATTGCATTAGAAGACATCTCCAAATCTCCATGGAGATATGCAGTCATACTCTTCGAATTTTCAGACAACTAATCGAAATGGGAAACATGAGAAAAGATCAAACTATTAAAGATTGAACTATAATACAGGATAATATTAAACACACATACAAGAAGAAAATGGAACACAATATTTTATTGATGTTGGCTTTAATAATGAGCTATAATACAGATTGAACTATAATACAGGATAGTATTAAACACACATACAAGAAGAAAATGGAACATGATATCAAATTGATGTTGGCTCTAATAATGAGCTATAATACAGATTGAACTATAAAACAGGATAATATTAAACACACATACAAGAAGAAAATGGAACGCAATATTTCATTTATGTTGGCTCTATATGAGCCAATAATGAGAAATCCTCTAACATGGAAAACATGAGAAAAGTACTTGAATCTTCTTTTTTTCTTTCAATCTCTTCTTTCTCAAAATGTTCATCAAAAATGTTTGGCATTTATTAAAGTTTTCTATTAATTAATTGCTATCACATTTAAATATGTTTCAAGGCTTTATTTCGAGAACGATACTGATGACCATCGTGGCATTGTGGTAGTGATCAACGATCAACGAGAATGGATCACAATATTAAATAATTGATGTTGGCTCTAATAATGTTGGCAATAAGCTAGTAATGGTTAAATAAACTTGTTTCCAATAAATTCCATTCTGATAAACAACTTTATTACGGGAACGACTTTCTAATAAACATTTTGAAAGAAATTATTAAAGTAATAAATTGTGGAATATGCAATTAAATTCCCTTGCACCTGTTGAGGTCTGGTTAGTACTTCATTCAAGGAAAAATATGAATTGTGTTGGAGAAACCTGACTAACATAATTATTATCATCCTGCGTGCATTCAAGCGAATAATTTTCATCAATTAAACTCATGAAATTTTATTGCATTTTATCAATATTTCAGAAATCACGAAACATTTTGATCGCTTAGCTTTATATTTGTAGGCTCAATTACTCATTATGTCTTTATTATATTATCAAATAGAAAGGTCAAAATGAAATTCGCTTCTACTAAACATTTGTAGCTCACGCGCGTTTTCTATGATAAAAATTACAAATGATCAAGTATTGAAAATATTTTCAAGACCATATTTGGGAGTTGGATACAGGTAATGTGCGGAGCTGAATTAGGATTCTTATCAGCTCTTTAGGAATTTGAACTCACCTTCAAGTGCATTGCAATGCATGTAAGGTTAATCATTTGCAATTTTCCAATTCAGCATTATTGCATTGCGACTCCTCTAAGAACTTAATGAGCTTTTCATAATATTGTGATGAGAGATTGACTCTTGAATGATGAAATTTTTTGAATCTAAATAACTTCTCGATAAGCTCGCCTCTTTGATCTTTCTTTATAGGCTACTTCTCTGTTCTACTCTTCACACTTGATAAGATTAAATTAGTATCGAGATTTGGATAAATTATTTAAATTTTCGCTCATCAAGAGTTTTTACTTACGCGAATGTATTGAGAGAGGTGGAAAAAGGTGAACAATGTGTGAGATGAAAAAAATTACTCTTACATTTATGGATTCGATCACCCTGCCCAAGAAAGCAGTTATATTGTAAATTTTTCTTGAATTAATCGAGGGACAATAGCTTTCTCAATTGGAGTAGTCATTGTAGTGCCTTCAAAAGTTCAATTATATTATTTTCTCATCATTATTCTCTTGCATATGGTATTTTATAATCTCGATGAGTAAATATGATAATTTTTAATTTGTGGAGCAAGACTGAATTTGTGAACAACTATTTGTTGAAAATTTTCTATGGTGGAGAAAGATATTTCTGTTGCAATAGGATAAGCTCCTTGTAACATGATTAAAAATGCTGAGAAATTTCGAAACATTTCCCAATAAGCATAAAAATGAATTCAAGGTGTCAAACGTATTTCAGCAAAGAAGATTATGGAAGAATTTTCCTGATTGAGAGGAAATGTCAAGTATTGAAAAAGCCATTATCTTTCACCGTTTCCTCGCCTGTATCAAGTTTTTTATAACTCACATACTGTCGAAAAAGAACACACCTAAATTATTAATCAGTTGTCTAAATAAGCCATCTGCCGAGTAATTTGAAACTTACCAGATCAAAATCAACAAGTTTTTGTCACTGTGACTTTTTATCAACCTATGAACAGAATTTAGAGTTTTTCACACATGATATCTTCAATTCAAATAAGTTATCCAACTGTAATTTTGTCAACAACCCATTTTCCAAGGTATTTTGATAAAAATTCCAATAAAAACTCATCTTAATAGCTTCAAACTTGTCCCACATTAGACTTCGGACTTGAATGTTATTCATACAAGTGGATTCATAAAGAAGGATTTTATAATTTGTCCTTATGATACCTCGAAAACCACGCGAAATAGTTCAAATTGTATGCACTTGCAAATGGAGTCAGACTGATGATCCATTCTCTTCTATTTATCTACTTCACCATTAAAGCTAGCCAGTTGGCTGGTGAATCATAAATAAACATCAATCCTATATGCAGTAGAAAAGTTACTGCAACAAAGTATATGAATGTAATAGATCTGGCCGTCTGCGCGGCTGACTGCAGTTCAATTGTTGTACAACTTCGAGCGAAATTACTTGTGTATCATATTTCTATATACCTTCTCATTCATTATAATTCCAACCAGAATTTTCTGTAGCTTTGTGAGCTTCATGATGTTAAAAAACTCTATATTAACTCACTGGGCTGTGTTCCAGGAGTCCAAGAGTTTGAATTATTTCTAAACATATCTATTCTCCATCATTATCGACCTTGTAGTAGAGGTTGTGTTCTTGGAGAATGTAACTTATAATATAATCAACAAAAGAGATATACGAGCATTGGAAAGCCAACCAATGTGAACTTCTCAAGAAATTATTCTTTCAATAATCATTAATTAGGCCGACGTGCTTACCAATTAAGCTACAACAGCGCTGCAGCTTTAACCTGACCACATCGCATATTTCAACTACGAGCCCTTACAGCGCGTATTTTCTTCTAAATTTTTTCGAACACAAGGCAAGTCCAGCAAGAAATTCTTCGAAGTCTTCCACGAGCATACAACATCTGGAACAGCCAGCTATCTAGATTATTAAAGTTTTTCCGAGGCCAACAAGTACGCACAAGATATCTGTGGCTATTATCAGGCTTTTACATGGGCGGCATCAAGTCCTATGATAATGACTAGAGTCTGCATCTTGCGAAATTGAATATGAGGTGGTCGGTAAATCGTGGTCGCGGTGCGGTCCGGTCAAGTCCAGAGGGTGGGTCCGCCCGCAACCGCAACTCCCCCGCCCCTCCCCCGTCCCATGAGCAGGCACGCGTTTCTACTCTTTCTCTCACTCGCTCTCCTCTTAATGCTCTCTCCATCTCTCTCGCAGGTCTCTTAATTCATCGCCATAACCCGCCCATTATCCCAACATACGCTTCAAATGTATATATTATACTTAACGTACCACGTATCAACTTATCTTACTCCCTCTAATCACAGTCGCCTTGCTCAGCTTTCTTCGAGCATTGCTGCAACAAGTCATACAAGACATTGCAGATCGTATATCAAACCTTGTAAGCAGCCACACAACTCCATGCATGCATACACAACTCGAGTGACATAGCAGAATTAGAAAAATGTTAAAACTTACAATAGATTCGATGAACTGATGATGAGGCTTGTTTGATATCAGTTCTCAGTTACAATATTTAGTGAGTGAGTGAACAGTGTGACGAAAAGAAAGGTCTAGAATGGATAAATCTAGGACTTTCAATAGATAAGTAGTGATAATACTGCGTATAAGTTAACCTTCCAACGAGAGCTATAGAAAGTTCCAAAGAAGTTCATACATTTATTGGAATTTTAGTTCAATGAGTGCATTATATTAAAAAAGAACAAAAGGTGATGCATGTGATCTTATAAATATCGAACGATCAACTCAGCAAACCCTCAGTCTGTGTGAAGTAATCTTCAAAGCATAAATTGGGATATCAATTGGAGCTTGGTTATCATTGAATCTATATTATGTAAAATGCATGTTTTCAAACCATTGCATTTACAATAATGAATATTGAGAAATATTCCAGTACTTTAAATAATAAAATCAAATCAATAATTTAATCCAGTTAATAAATCATTAAGAACAGTGACAAGAAAAAGAAAGGGATCTAGGAGAGTATGGATGGGAAAAAATCAACCGACTTTCAAAAGAGAAAACGACGTGTAGTGAAAAAATAAGAGATGACGTAGAAGTTTAGGAGAAGCTGGTGAGGAAGGAAGAAATAGAGAATAGCTGTTCTGTGATAAAATATAATTCAGAAGAAAACAAAAAAGAGCCGATGGGGATCGCCGAAAGAAGAAGAATGGGGAATTGAAGAAACTCGATTGTGGTTTAACTGAGTGAGAGAATAAATCATATTATTAAAGTAAAGTCTAAAAAAAGTAATGTTTAACATGGTTGAGATAATAGAAGTAGAGTGAATTACTTGGTGAATAAAAAGTATGGAATGACGAGATCATTATCTAGTAAAGCTATTTTATTAGCGCATGAAAAGAGATCATATTTTAGATTTTGGCCAACAATAGGTTTGATAATGAGTATACGGTCTACCATAAAAAGTTGAGCAAACACCCACCAGCCACCAAACATTACCGAACAGCAGAATGTAGGTCATATTCCTCAACCTTGGATGCATTGTAGATTATAGAAGTCAAACTGGATTCATCCACGCTCAACTTGGGAACACAATGCACTTGATGCAGAACAGTGGCGTCTATTATTATAATATACTGTATTGACTAGCCCACTTTATTACAACAATAGGAATTTCTGACACCAAATAACTTTTCTTAAGTCACGAGCTATGAGTTCATGTTTCCAACTCTTGCACAAAAACCATGGATTTGATCAATAGATTTCATGAATTTCGTTTAAACTCTTAGGACTTTTATGTATTTCTGTATGTTTGAAAATACTTGATATTAAGATGTAGAAGGAGGATATGAGTTTTTGGTTGCCAGATTTGTTTTGAAAGGTAGGAGAAATTTTGCTTGATTAATGACCAACCCACGCGCTGGTCCTGTGTGGGGAAGGGGGAGTATTGTACGCAAAATTCTTAGATGCGACCTTGGTCAGTCGTAGTGGACGTCTCCGAAGTTTCAGACTTATTGATATATAAATTATCCTTCCAACCAAATAATAACAATTTGAATTGATGAGTGAATTAAGTGAGTATGAGATCTTACAATGTTGAATCGGTTACAGAGTAGGAGGACGAGCGAAGAAAGAATAGTGAAAAGTGGAGATAGAATGGAGAGCAAATTTTCGACGAATCGATTGCCTAAGCGCAACCATTGACTAACCAAATAGCATTGTCTTATCTGTGCTCCTACCTCCATTATTACTCGCTAATCATCCACCCTACCAAAATACAAAGTGTAAATGGAACGTAGCTTGAAGCTGCTTGAAAGCGTACATACTCTAATAATAGTGTCTCATATATCAGAGATGATTATTGCTTTCAAAGAGAAACGAAACAGTATAATCAGAACAATGTTGTACACGATTAGCTTGACTTGTGTGTCAAGATCGACTCGCGTCGGTGCAGGAAAATTATTATAACCATCACATAATAAGTGCTTGATTGGAGTAAAACCGTTTCAATCCAGTGTCGGTCAATGTTATCGGTTATAATTTCTTCAGTTCAAGGCAGCAAAGATAAACAGAGTGTTGCTGTTCATATGGGATGGAATTAATGTTTATTGTTATTGATTTTTTAATAAAGCCCAAACCGTCTGTATTTGCTAAAGTGTTTTGGATACAGAGGGTTTCTCATCTCATTAAGAAAGAAAAGGTCTGTTCACCTGTGACCCTAGAGGTTAATGATCGACAATAACAATACGCTTACTTGGGAACCAATAATACTGGATGTTGAAGTTGAACAAAGTTTTAATGACATTTGAAATTTGCTATTTTCATAGTTTCAGGTCCACTTAAGCAGGTTATTAAGTTGATATAAATGTTCAATAAAATAAAATGTTCGATACGGTACATGAAACTTGTGACCCCCTCTACCATCAGTCTGGACCGACATCTGGAATAGAATGTGAATGAATCTCACGAATTTTATCAATAAAAAAGTATTTACAGAACGATGACGTTGGAAGGTAGTTCATAGGTGTCTTTATAACTACATTTACAGATTCATTGTCCATCTCTATTATATGTGTTAACTAGTTAAAGAAACATCAGTAAGAAAATACAAAAATAATATTCCACTAAAACATATATCATGAGGTAAGTTTTGCACATTTTGTATTCCACTCTGAAGAGCGAGCACATGATATGAATTCCTTTCAACCCCCCTACATCAGCCTAACAAGAGTGAATAAATACAGAGGAACATTGAGATTCCTTATCACAACCCGTGAATCACGAAATTCAATAGAGTATTGCATAGTGAAATAGATCGAATAATGTGGAATTGTATCCATTGATAGTCAATGTATACAATCTTCCGAATAAAGCAGTTTATATTATTCTATTGACATTGCTTCAAGTTCTCGAATAGAGGAAAGACCTTATGCAGAAACCATTATTGCAGAAGGGAAGGAAAATAGCCAGCCATTCTCAACACTACAAGCCCAATAAATTCAAACACAGACACTGTCACATGTTCAAGAGCAGTTGGCTTCCACAGGCTACTTCTCCGCGTCGCTTCCTCTGGAATCAGCACTCATAAATCAAGCCATATCACCAGCGCTGGTCAAATGTAGCTGTTATCTCACCTCGGCCACAAAAGTTATTGCCTCAGGCAACTGACAATTCAATTATATCAACTCGGTATCAGTCAGCCTGATTCCAATACAACACAACTCGAGTATATGTCACTCAACTCACAAAACGCATAGGGTAGGCTACCTTATATTATTATAAAGATTACAGATCCTCTAATCGGTTGATTTCATTTTCCCTATTATGTCAATGAGCCAATCTAGGCCAGGGTTAGATTGATTTTATATTTGAAATTTCTTACGCGAGGGAGTGATTGATGCTTTATTTCACCACAGCGATCAGGTTAGAATATTGCAAAACTTGTCTAGTTCGATTCGAAACAGGACACCTCTCAACGAACTGGGAACTGTTCTTCGGCTAAGACCTGTTGCTGGTCGCTGCAATTGATACGCTATTGTTTCTTTATTACAGTTTATAAACTGAGGGGGAGGAGCAGAAAGTTTGTCAGAAGCCATTAGCCGATTCTCTGTTGACCTTCTCCATTCGAATGACGAAATAGAGATCATTAATCTGTTTCATGAGTTGAAGGTGCTGGAGGAGAAATAATAAAATTTAAGAGCTCCAGTACATATTATATGTAACGGAATTTAATACAATTTTTGAATTGAATTGTTGCTTCTGACATAACTTTTCTTCAAATGCATTTCTCATGATTTGAAGGTGCTGGATAATAAAATGAAATATTGGAGCGCCTTTTTATATGAAATCATAATTGTACACAAGGTGTTAATTATTGGGTTGTTTCTGACATCACTTTGCTTCAAAAGCATGCTTTGGAAACGATATTGCAACATTTTTATTTATCAGGTGAAAAGATTACTTGGCAGTCCGTTTACCCACCCTAATTGTTGATGAACTTTTATTTTATTTTAATTCCAATGTAATTATATTTTATCATAACATACTATTCTCCAACATTTTTATTCAATCAACTATTGTATTGTAATAAGTTTTTTAATGGGATGTCCATAAAATTCAATGAGAAATAAGCTTATAATGTGATTTTTCCCACAACTTTAATGAGATGATCCTCGTTAAAATTGCCAATTTTGCAAACTAGAAGCATTTGAATGTTTCATACATGACAAAAGTTACATTATAATTAATATTACTGAAGTATTATTTTTTTAAAGAGATGATTCAAATTATGAATAAATTGAATGTAGATATAGGGTAAATAACATAGTAATGCATAATTCAAGTACAGTAGTGACTGATTTCATCCTGTTCTCCTTCGATGCACACCATAATAATTTTTTTCTGGAAACATTATCAAACTCGCGACCTTCGGAACTGTACGGTTACTTACGCTTTGTCAATGGAAAAAGGCATTGCTAAGTCTAGTAACAACTTCAACAACCATACAAGGGTTGATGATGTAATAAAATGATAAAAATAATAATAATTGATTTGAGGTGAGCATCCTTGATCCAGAGTGGTATCCAGTATTCAGCAAGTTCTTGTTACAGTCGGCAATGGTGGTCTCGATCAGAATCATCGTTGCAGATCCAAATTCCGAGAGGAACCAGGCCAAGGCTTGGCAGAACTTGCCTCTGGGGGATTCTAAGTTAATGACTTCACCTTATCAGTATTAAACGCAGCCTGTTTGTTTTGCACCGCATGTAGGAGCATAATAATAACTTTTAAAATAGGAGTGTTCAATGGGTGCGTGCATGCTGTTGCTGCTCGGGTTTCCATATCATGAGAACTCTGCTCTGATATCAAAAGACCTCGAAGAGAAGCTGTGTCACCACTTCGCCTGAGGTGATCGTCGTATAAAACGGAAATAGAGATCATAATTGCATGAATTGAATCTGAAATATTATCGATATACCATCAACTTCTTGAACTGTCAGGAAACAAGAGTCTGAGAAAATTTCAATCATTCTGTTATAAAAAGTTTCAAAAAAACACCATCAATTTATACTATTGGTAAAATGAAAATGTTCGCTTTCGTTGACTGATCTCCTGTGGAAATCTCTTTCACTGACAGAGTGGATTGATAGCTGGTATTTAAGAAGGAGGGCCCAAGCTTGTAAATAGTGCTCATAAAAATAGATCATTCAGTTGGAAGGAAAGGGAGTATCACGTAAGTTAGTAAACGACCTTGCTCGTCATCACGACAGCTCCAGTATGAGATCGGCAATGCGGCAGCATCCGCAACATTTTATCAACAGGCAGTCCACAACTCATCCCTCCATCTTTCCACTCTAGCAGCATGCTAGCTTTAGAAAATTGAAAAGTGTTTTTCAGCACCATTTGTGAGTCTGAATACAAGAGGAGATTCCATTCTTCTTTTCTATTCTGACAGCAAGACTAAGAATAGTTAATATTAATAGTGAGAATGAATAGTTACCATATTATGTTATTTTCTTTTTGAAGGGAATTATATATTTTAATTTGTATAAGATGAGGCTATTCATATCAGAATGTTTAAAATAAGAAAAATATCAGTAATACACATAAATAGTAACCCATAAATTGAAATAATGAACTTTATTCCTTTAAGCAAATCATACAAAAAATTCACTTGAATAGCAGGAACTATGAAAATAGTGAATCCAAATTGCGAAGCCTGAATCGAGTTTTCTCTTTGAACGGAGAAAATATCTATTGTTTATCTCCTTATAAGCAAATTTTTCCTTTCCTTGGAGAAATAATTTGGAGCGTAGGTGGCACCAGAGACAATTGGATACTAATTGGATTCTAGTTCCAATTGTCTCTGGTGGCACTCTCCACTTCTCAAAGGGTGGACAAGGTAGGAGGCATGTGTGTCTGATTGAATAACATAAAATTAAATTTTCTTATAAATATAGTAAATTTCGTGGGTCGTGGTTAGGTATAACGTGGAAAGCGGTGAGGAGTACCTAAACCTGTATTATTATGATGTCTGATGTCCCACACTGAAGAAATGTTTTTCACTATACGCACACTTGAATGAATAATAAAATATAACTTTATTGAACTGCATATTATAATGAAATAGAGTAGATCACATGAAGAGTGATCACATGAACACTCTTCGAAACGTATTTGATTATTCTAGTTCCATAATGGAGATGGGAGAGCCTGTTGGTCACGTTAAGGCTTGAATAATAGACTATGATCAAACTGAACCTTGCCTTCTGGCGCATCCGTGGGTTATCATTAATCAGTGCTGTTTTTGTGACGGTACAAGCCGGTAAACCGTACCGGTACCTGTTTGGACATAAAAAAATATTTTGTAACTTCAGGTGAGCCATTATGCATAATTTTTCCCTTGTTCCCAAATAGCTTTAAACGCCCTTCTTGTAGCTGAATTTAAATCGTTTTCCCGGGGTTGGACCTCCTTTTGAATACCCCCCGGAACATTACGTACCGGAACCTATCTTGTTACAAAAAAAGCACTGTCAAGTGTCAATAATCATCAAGAGTTTTAGTAATGGGTGTTACTGAATCACTTTAGCTAGTACGGCCCTTACTGTAAGGAATGTGTAGCTGGTAAAAAGAATAAAAAACCAAAATAAAAAATCATAAGCAACCCAACACCTGCAGAACAGTGTAAATGTGTTGCATCTGTCGACGCAATCCTAAATCAAATTATCGTTGAGATTTCTCAATCACGGTAAACAAATATAACTCATTTACTTGAGATTTCAAGTGGTCAGGAACGCCCTGGAATAGATAATAATCATATCACCCTGTAGGAAAGAATTCAACAACTGAATTGACATAGAGCTTCTACTTCTTCATCAATAATTATTTGTTTGAAATTTTCGCAAACTTCTTGAAAAGAAACTTTTTTCTCAAATTGAACAATTTTCTCAAATATTTTCTACGTCGCGGGACGGATCTGAGGGATTCGCCAACTATTGCAGAATTACCGCTCTATTAAAGAATTGAAAATTATCCAAATCACTTTCATTAAACTATTATAACTGGTCAATAATATAATAGATGCTCACCAATGTCCTAGGCTCACCAAGCCTAATTAACTAGAAGGCGGTCGCCAGAGTTTCATCCCAAAAAGAGTGTCGCAGCATTGCGAATCTCTGTTCAAAATTATTAATAATCTTCAAACTCATTCTGATAATCGTAATTTTCGAACTTCTGATAGTAGGCTATCCAAATTGCTTCTCTGCTCCATACTCTGATCCATCAGAACAGAAAAATTACGATATAATATTCTTTGATCGCAAATTGGAGACTTTTTAATTGCCATAATAGACTAATAAATGGAAAGCTATTCTATGCTGTAGTATGTAAAATTTCATTAGTCACAGATGAAACGAACATTCCAGTACGAAACTATCCATTTCAGATGGCTAATGAATGAGATGGAAGTTGGAAGAATTAACCGTGAAAATTATTCACAGAAATTTTCCGCTTCAACAGGCATAGCGAGAGCTAAATTAAACGAAAGCAAGATTCAAATGAATGAGCAATACAGAACCGGATGCATCTTCGGATAAAAGTCGATGGCGATCGGAGCCAGCAAGGAAATTAGCTGAGCAATGGCGGCACTGCGATCGATATTCCACGTCGTTTGAGGAATCGGCCACGGAAAACTGGCTTGGGTTTCTCATTATCATCCTGTTGTTCCATTCAGCGATTTATTCCAACAGAATCATTCACTTTAGCTTATCGATTTCCTATGCATTTTCGAACAGTTATGTAATAAAAATTCTTTGAATGTTGAATGACCTCAAGCACATCGTGAGAATTTTGTCCTCTACATAGATAGTAAGTATACTGTATAACAGATTATTTTGGATAGATGGATTGATGCCCCAAATCCTTGAATGGTAATCAATTCGATTCAACTTATTTGGAATTTTTCAATCATGTACGGATCAGAACTGGCGAGCTATTAAGTCAATTTGATATCATTGGTATCTCATACATATTACTCAACATTATTACAATACTGTATTATTTTTCTGATAATTATTTATTTAGCCAAATACAAATAACAGGAGGCAGTCAGGTAAAAACTTATATATTGCCTCCTCAACACAAGTTACAAAATTTTACATTAATTGCTGAAAATATAAAGTGAAAATAATACATAATTAGGTACAAATTTATAGTAAAACTTACTTATAACGTACAATAACATAAAAGTAAACAAGCCAAGAAATACATGAAGAAAATACCACTGTATAACTCCATATTAGGTCAAATAAATTTGTTGAGCCAATCGTTCTCACGAAGGCATATCTCACAGATGAAAAATGGAAAAGTAGCAATAAACTGAATAAACGATTCAGGACATGTCCAGTGTGTAGGCGTGTTGAAGTCAGTTTAATTTGTGTTATTATTTTATCAAATTAAACGAAAAATTTGTTCGTGTACGAAGGGTTTAGTGATAGAGAACGGCGAGACTTTTCATCTCAGCAAGTTGTGAACCGTCTAATTTTTTAAAGATTACAGTTTTCATGTTCGATGCTCTGTCATTGCATCATTGTATAGGTTTGTGAGCTGTGGCCGAACCGTGATGCTCATGGAGCTGACTAATGACAATCTTTTCATAGTTGGAGAAAGAAAAGAGAGCGTGAGATGGTATGAGTGTCAGAAAAAGGACAGATATAATGGGTGGAAAATACAGAATTATGTGACAGGTAGTAATGAAGAGACACGAACTGCGAAGATATCATGGTTAAAAGCAGCTCTCGACGGGGCTCGCACGCTTTTCAAGAAAATCGAACCGATCAATCAAGCCGGAGCACGATTGGTGCGAACTTGACTTATTTTAATTACTCAACCGCATGTCTGTTTACAGGGCGAGAGGAGGCTTTACCGTTACTTTATTGCGACAAGACAACGATTTATGATCACTGTGTCTATTGTGGCGAGAACGCCTACTATACAAAAAAGTAGGTGAAACTCAAGTTTGGTTAGAGCACATACCTGATAACTGTTTGTCATAATTTTCCTATTTTGCTGTCGTAAGTAAACGCCATGCATAGATCACTTTTTGGTCAATACTTGAAAAATTACTTTTTTTGCGTTCCCCCTCAATTGGCAAAAGAATGCAGTTTCTACAATCATTATAATGTTACAGTGGGTGTACTTTTTAATTTATCAAATTTTCCAATATTAAAAGCATGAACCTCTTTTTTTTATTGTGAATTTTGGTAAATTTTGTACGAATATAATTTCTTAACAATCACTTGTGAACTTTAATGAAACTTCTGGTTCTGGTCACCGAACCATGTTCACCCATTGCTTCATAAATTATTATAACTATCTTTAATTACCCTGGAATAGTACATCAGTGCTAGTACTAGTACAAAATTAGTGTGCTTTGAAAATCAGCTTTCTCTTGAATACCGGTACACTGGGTGAGAAACTCTCTTTATTTACGGTAATAGGTTACCCCAAGCATCAACTACTATCTCGTGTACTCACTGTACTGTATGTGTATTTTCATATGAATTAAACATATATCTTGTCATCGCTGCTCTTAAACATTAAATCAACATTAACAACCCTCTTCACACCAAATCTGATTCCGTTAAACAGAATAGAAGCTGATACACACTAGAAATAGCACAGCCGGAAGCCACTTTTGCTTCAGAGCGCTTGAAACCTCTGTACCCCATCGTTGTAGGCTATAACAAGACTTCTAAATTTTCATGGAATAAGGAATGTGTTCAAATTAATATTAGATACCTTTTAGGTTGAAAGAAATATGAAATGAAGGTACATGGAAAGATATATGAAATCATTCAGTCGGAATAGTTTCCTTTGAGAAATTTCGTAGACAATGGAGCTGAAAGACAGTTCAGAGCTATAATTATGTTTGTTTGAAAAATGATATTTATTTTTTCTGGGATGTCGAATCATCCTATTTAACTGGCTGTCTGTTGTGCTAAATGGATGTATTCAAACAATTAACTCAAATCTATAATGGAATGACTGATAATGATGGTTGCAACTCGTATAATAACTGCAGTAGGCCTACACGTACGGACTTACGGTAGGCCACCTGCTGAAAATCTATTGAAGTGCCGCAAAGAACTTTGTATGTAAAGCTTTTATTAAGTTGTTAGCGTCCAGTCTAGTTATCAAATTGCTATAGTTATTGTAGTGTTGTAAGAGAGCATCATTCATAGTTCAAACTAGATTTGAATGAGACGTGCTCATTTATAGAACAATCTGTAATAATTTGAACTGTAGAACATTTACACACTTGGGTTTGATAAGAATGTGTAACAAGACAAATTAATATTGGTGCTCATTCTGAAGAAGTCAATGCCAAACAACATTAACAGACAGGTTTTGGCTTTTAAAAATTGAAAGGAAAGGCTGAAAAATTATAAATCTTTATTAAAATAACAATGGATTTAATAGTTTCATTAAGAGAAGATATTGAACAGATATTGTCTCATGAGTGAGAAAGCCCACACAAGGAATCCCTTCACTGTTTGAGAAATCTATTGGATCACGGTGATAATAATAAACCATACTGTAAGTAGTAGCTGTCAAGTATCAATATTAAATCCGACACGAAAGAGTAGGATAAAGCATATTATATTTAATGAGTGGATGTGGTTGCTGATCCTGTATCTCCAATAATGAAATTTGTTATTGCGAAGCAAAATTGACATTTTGCATGATTTTCAAGATATTGAATGATAGGCGAGAAACTTGAACTTGTGCAATTCAAGAAGGAATATTTTTATCGAGAGAGCTATTAGAGGAATCGCCTTGTTGGAAATATGACATAATACCGTAGAACCTCTTCTTCACGTAACTAACAACATAAAATTCGTATCTTCATTTCATTTTGTATTACAGTATAATGAATTTATTCGTGTAAGCTTTGCCTAATTTAGAAAGTTTTTGTTTAGCTTTCCTGCGCTCAGGCTTATGCCTTTGCAGGTTTTTTCCTGATTTTGTTTAAAATGTTAGTAAGTAAGATTTAATTTTTTTTGTATTTTTTATTGTGGCAAAAAGGAGATAAATTTGAATTTGAATATGCAAAAACACAAGGAAAACTGCAAAACCGCCGATTTCTGGTGTAATTTTGGGAGAATCTCAAACATTTTTTAACAGATTATATTTAGACCATGAACGAAACTAAGTACCTA
The DNA here is from genome assembly GCA_017141395.1 of Laodelphax striatellus. Lineage (NCBI taxonomy): Eukaryota > Metazoa > Arthropoda > Insecta > Hemiptera > Delphacidae > Laodelphax > Laodelphax striatellus. The sequence continues at coordinate 24,858,261 of CM029532.1, read as the reverse complement.
TCAATAACTACTGTGGTAAAGACTAAAATAAAATCTCTTGAGTAATGACTTCTTTTTCCAACCCATTTAGGGGGGCTCGATTGGAAAAGAGTTTGGCTGCAAACTAAATCTTTCAAATGAAAATGCGCCTTGTTCTCATCATAGAAATTTCCATTTTGTAAAACCCCCTTTTTGAAAAACTTTGATAACACGCGCATGGTTTCAGATAGCCGACCTACTCAATGGGTAGAGAATCTCCATATTTTAAATTGTAAAAATGCGTCTATTGATTGTGATAATTTTTGTTCTTTCTATCGAAATTTTTAATGTGAAATTCGACATGTAAAGAATGTTGTTGGTTAAAGAAAGTCAGTTGTAATCGTAAAAGTTCAAAGTAATCTCTTTCAGCTACTTATTTTTAATGAATAATGGTTGTGATTTTCAAAATCTTAAATATGAAAATGAGTGCATTTTATATGGCTTTCATAACAATCATTGAATTCATCTACCCAGGCCATGAAACTCCGCAAGTGCAGTGACTTTGAATTTTCGCGGTTGGCGCACGTATTTTCCAGCTGTAGCAACAGCTGTTGCCACTATTTTTGTATGATCCAGTAGGCAGGGCAGGAAAAAGAAAAGTCTGTTGATGTTGAGTGACTGAAGTAGAAGAAAACATTGAACATTTCATTTCTCAATTTCAATTCTGAATATTATAATAAGTTACTTTTTCATTTTTCTCTAATAATCAATTATTGCAATCACATATGTCTTTATCCTATGGATAACAAAGTAAGTATTTCAAGAATGTTCTCATTTATTTAAGTCGACAGCTAATCTTAACCTAAAATACTTACAATAATTTTATAGTTTTTCTCTCAATTTCAATCTTGATTTCACCTTAGCTAGTATTCGTTTAGTTTATTAGGAACATTATAAGAATTTTGAATAAAAACTTTTAAATGTTAATTTTGGGCTGACCAACAAAAGTTGAGTCAAAATGAAGGTTTCATTATGTCATGGATAATACAGTAATATTAGGGTATTCCGTATTCATGACACTTATTGGCTCGAATTGTTAATAATAGTAGACCTAGTAAATGATTGACCAATATTTTCTTAGTCCATGCTGACTTAGTCCCAACTCGTCTCCAGAATTTGAACTTTCCATTTATGTTTTAGGAGCCACTGGGGCCAAAGTACAAGGTTTAGGAAGTGAAGAATTCTATTAATACAACTGCCATATATAGGCTACACAGAATTATAGACTAAACGCTAAACGAATACTAATGTTCATGTTTAGATCAAAAATGCCCAGTTAGTTCTCTTTCACCGAAATAATTATTTAAAGGAATAGAGTCAATAGGTAAGTTGTATTTCCTCGTAAAAGTGATCCAAATTGGATAATCTTGAATTCTCATCTTGTTCATCATTTTACTCATGGAATAACAAAATATTTGTATTAGAATTATGCTATCTCTGCTCATAGCTTGTAAGTGGTTCCAATTCCAATGCATGTAGGCCCTATCACTCTCCTCAATTAACCCATCAACATCGTCGTGTCTTTGGCATGATCTGACCTCACCCAAAATAAAGTTTAATTAATGAAACGATTGGGATTTATTTCAAGAAATATAGCTTTGGAATACAATATGGAGGGCATAATTTTACGATCTGGTAAGGTTTTAAAAACGATTACCATCAATATGATGTACAATAATTATCAAGGTTTTCATTGTGGAACAAGGAAACACCGAGGATCAAGAATTTTTCACATGTATCCTATTTTTGAGATATGAATTTTATAAAATAGAATAAATAGTCATGTTCTTGTTGACTCTATATAGCCTAGTTGAAATTACATTCTTCCATTAATTATTGTGATCAAGATTTTATATTTTTAACCACTAATACAGTACCTATGCATCTGCTTTAAAATCGAAAACCTTACTCTTTGTTCATTAATTGAAGGTCTATTCCAACATATCAGTCTAGTCGCCGGTCCGATTAATTCAGCTCTTTCTACGCATTCATCAGTGACAAATAAAGCCCGGTCTAGACGCTACGACTCCTTGTACAACTTAAGTCGTACAACTCTACAACAAGTCGTAGCGTCTAGATGGCAAAATTAAGCAAGTCGTAAGTATAGACGCGATGCAACTCATCCAACTTTGCTTCCGACTTATGTTGTACAACAAGTCGTAGTGTCTAGACCGGGCTTAAAGGTGGGTTTTCGTTACTGCGACCGAGTGCCGCAGTGGAGCCCGACCGGCCGGAGTGACGTACTGCTTCTGTGTTGGAGCATTAGATCGTTTTCTTTCTTGCGTTTTTGTTGTCGAGCCCGGCTGCTAATCAACTCCTCCAAGACCAGTCTCCCTGACAAGTACAATATTCTAACCTCAAATGAGAACTGTAAATGTATAAATAAATGAGAAATAGAACACTTTTAACATCAAATTGAACAATAATAAGATATTAAACGGCTTTAAACCGGCGAATTACAATATCTGAATAAATTTTGAACGAGATCTGTTGCACCACTGGTAGAATGGCACTGCGTCTGAGTCGTTCCAAAGAAAACACTCCCGTAGCAGTGGACTGCGAATTTGTCCACCATTTATTTATTTATTTATTTAGTTCGTCACATATAACTGCATCTCGGGAGCAACGCTCCTGCAGCATATGACACGTCAAGGTTTGTGGAAGATATTATAAAGACATGTAACATGCAAAATTCATCTCTCAAGGAAGTCGGATAGTTTGTACGGACACAGATCTATAAGAAATTCTCGGAGTCTTCTTTTAAACATACTCAAACTATCTACTTCCTTTAATCCATTGGGAAGTGCATTAAATATTTTCATCCCCATATAGTGAGGTCCACTTTCCAATAGACTAAGTCTATGTATGGGGTATGAAAACCCCCTAAACTTTGTATTATGAGGATGATTCCATTGATTCACCTCATACATCCTTCTATTTTTAAAAACAAAAATTCCTATTTCAAAAATGTAAATAGCTGGAGCCGTCAATAATTTCTTCTCTCTAAAGAGAGGCCTGCACGAACACCTTGAATTTACTTTATAAATTATTCTTACAGCTTTTTTCTGTAAAATAAAGATTCCATTATTCTCTATAGTTTTCCCCCAAAATATGACCCCATATCTCAAGATCGACAGAAAATAAGCATGGTATACAATAAGAGCAGTCTTTTCACTCCCCAATCTGGCTAATACTCTCAAAGCAAACAAGGCTCTATTCAACTTACAAGTCACGTGAGAAATTTGTAACTTCCATTTCGAATCACTCTCTACCTTCAAGCCCAGAAATGTTGTGGAGCTAGAAGTTTCCATTCTTTCCTGAGCGTTGATGTTTATTTCAAAACCATCATACTCTCTACTGAAAGGGATTATTTTAGTCTTGCCATAATTCAAACTCAGGCTATTCCTCCCAAACCATGTATCTAATTCAAAAAGACACCTCTCTGCCTCTTTAATTAAACTTTCTCTATTATCACTTTTTATTAGAGCAGTAGTGTCATCTGCAAAAAGGGAGAGTTTGAAATTGACGTGATTCTCAATGTCAGTAACATATACATTTTGGCTGGTCGTGGTCGGGATTGGCTGCGGAGCCGCAGTAACGAAAACCCACCTTTAGGTAGGCGCACACATATCGTCATCGGACGGACGGCACGCAACGGACGGATCGGAGGATTGAATTTGATGCATTGTTTTCAATTGGAGTGCGCACACCTATCGGCATCGTACGCATCGCAGAAACGTATGCGCACTCTAGTTGAAAACAGTGCATCAAATCTAATCAGCTGATCAATCCGATGCGTACCGTCCGTCCGAAGACGATATATATGTGCGCCTACCTTAACAGAGCACTTGGTGCATTGACGCATGCGCAGTAGAATGAGAACGTGAATCATAGTGCCTCTGTTTGTGATCAACATTGAGTCTCGCATGGTTTCTGTAATGGTTGTTAAATTTAATACATATTTGTTTCTGCTGGTTTATATTGCAGATAGCAACAGTTGTTGAGCAGGAGAAAGATAGCAGCCAAGTACTAGTGCCAGAATTCGATACTACTTGGTCTCCAGTTGGTGATAATAATGATGATCAACAACAATTACTGGATTATTGTCAAATATTCATCAAAGAAGAACCGGGTAAGATGTCGTTTGATATTTTCAACTGTTACTGACTGTCCTACTACACAGTCAATCTGCTGATGAAAGTCAACTATATAATATTATTCCGATATTACTTCGACCTAATGGAGTCACTCGCTCATCAGTTACTAGAATCAGAAGCAGAAATTAATACTCTCTGATAACACAGTATACCTACAAAACTAGCCATGAGGCGTTAGATTTCGTCCGGCTCTTTGGTACTCTATGGTATCCAAGTGTTTTTCGTTCAAGGGGTTTTTCTGTAGTTGAGATGAATCTTTGCTCACTTATCCTAGAATATTGTGATCGTATGCATGATTAAATTTTGAAATCAAAATGCAATGGTATCAATTAATGAATAATAATAATGCTTACAGTTGCCATTCAAGCAGAATGCTTATTTTTGTCATGGATTTTCATTACATTCTTCATTTTCCTCTTCTATCAGCATTTATTGTAATAGTTTGCTTGTTTAAATATTGAAATCGAAATGCAATGGTATCGATTAATGAATAATAATAATGCTTACAGGTGCCATTCTAGCATAATGATATTATTTTTGTCATGATTTTTATCACATTCTTCATTTTCCTCTTCTGCCGACATATTTTAATTTATGGATTGATGTTACTGTATCTCATTCTTCTCCTTCCTGTCACATAGGCCTAATACATTTTTGAACAAGATCGCGAAAAATGAAATTTTTTCATCTTTTACTCATCCCACTTTTCATCCACATAAACTTACAAAGAATTTCCTTGAATTCTCTTGAAACTTGGTATAAAAATGTTCAATTTCGATTCGTCTACAAACTCCATCTTTATCTTATTATTTGTTTGAATTTCTCTTTAATTTATCGATGAGCATATCATCCAATTATTATTCTATTCCTTTTTTTCTCATCACTTGTCTCAATTCTTCTGTCACTGATGATTTGCATTTTCAATCTTTGCAGTTATGCAAGAGGATGAAGGATGTTCAGAAGAACAAGGCTGCAGCAGCAGCCCAGGTGAATCGGAGATGTCTTCTAGTTGCAGCACATCAACTGATGCAACAAAAGTGAGTGGGCTGATCCTCGATAAAACTGATTCGATCTCTGCAGTAGAAAATTGTACTACGCCAACAAATACTGGAAAGACTGTCAAGATTTATAGTTGTGCTTATTGTAACTATAGAACACACCGGTCCAGTAATATGAAAATACATCATAGAAAACACACTGGTGAAAAACCTTTCAGGTGTAAATTCTGTGAATATGAATGTTCTCAATCGGGTACTTTGAAGAGACACCTCAAAATATTGCATTCTGATGGAAGTTCACTTAGATGTGAATTTTGTGATTATAAGTCACCTCGTCCAAATGAATTGAAGATACACCTTAGAACTCATTCGGACGAAAAGCTTTTCAGCTGTGAGTTCTGTGACTTCAAAGCAACCCGCTCGGATAATTTGAGAATTCATGTTAGGAAACATACAGGAGAGAAACCTTACAGCTGTAAACTTTGTGAATATGCATGCGCTCAATCCAGTACTTTGAAAAGACACCTTAGAATGATACATTCTGGTCCAAGTGAACCGGAGGTGGGGCCTTCTATCTCCGACTTTGTCAATGTAACATTAGTAGAAGCCGATGCTACCGAAATAGGTGTCAATTCAACAGAAGTAAGCTCAAATGATACAGGAATAGGTTTCAACGCAACGGAAACAGGGTTTAATGTAACTGAAGTATGCCTCAATACAACAGAAGTTAACGTTAATGCAACAGAAGTAAGCATTAATTCTACAGAGGTAGATTTCAGTGCAACGGAAGTATGCGTCAATGCAACAGAAATACCTGTCTATTCAACGGAAGTAAGTTTAAATGCAACGGAATTAGATGTCAGTGCAACCGAAGTAACTGAACTGAACAGCGATAATGCAAATTCGACCTCTCCTGAGGAAAAGTGTACTGTGCCAACTATTACTGGAAAAGTTGTCCACATTTATAGCTGTGCTTATTGTAACTATAGAACACACAGGTCCAGTAATATGAAAATACACAATAGAAAACACACTGGTGAAAAACCTTTCAGGTGTAAATATTGTGACTATGAAACAGCTCAATCAGGTTCTTTGAAAACACATCTCAGACTAATACATTCAGGTGAGAAATCATTTAGCTGCGATTTATGTGATTATGTATCAACTCGTCAAAATGAACTTAAGATACACCTTAGAACTCATTCGGACGAAAAGCTTTTCAGCTGTGAGTTCTGTGACTACAAATGCCCCCGATCAGATAATTTGAGAATTCATGTTAGAAAACACACTGGTGAGAAACCTTACAGATGTAAACTTTGTGAATATGCATGCGCTCAATCTAGTACTTTGAAAAGACACCTTAGAATGATGCATTCTGGTCCAAGTGAACCGGAGGTGGGGCCTTCTATCTCCGACTTTGTCAATGTAACATTAGTAGAAGCCGATGCTACAGAAATAGGTGTCAGTGCAATGGAAGTCGGTGCCAATGCATCAGACGTAAGTGGATTAATCAGTAATAATGCAGATTCGATTTCTTCCGTGGAAAATTGGGATGACCCAACTGCAAGTGGAAAGAAGCGTTTTAGATGTGCTCATTGTAACTATACATCTCATCGGTCCAATAACCTGAAGATACATATCAGAAAACACACGGGTGAAAAACCTTATAGCTGTAAATTATGTGACTATAAATGTTCTCAATCAAGTACTTTGAAAAATCATCTTAAATTGCATTCTGATAGAACCCCTTTTTGCTGTGAACTCTGTGATTACAAATCACCTCGCTCAGGTGACCTGAAGATACATCTTAGAACTCATTCAGACGAAAAGCTTTTTACCTGTGACTTTTGTGGATATAAATGCCCCCGTTCAGATAATTTGAAAGTTCATCTTAGAATACATTCAGGTGAAAAACCTTTTTGTTGTGCATTCTGTGATTACAGATGCTCACAATCAAGTAATATGGAAGTTCATCTCAAAAGGCATACTGGAGAAAGACCTTTCGTCTGTGAAATTTGCTCTAATACTTTCACTACTGCTTGTAATTTGAAAACACATCTTAAAACTCATTCAAACAAAACACCACAGACCTAAGAGTTGAAGAATTGAAAGCAAAAAAATCAGAAAATCTCAGAAATTTCCAAACCTCTTACAAATGCAAAATGCATCCAGCCTTTAAATTTGAAGGAGTAGACGCTCTGAAAATTGATTATATAGTAAGTATGGTAAAGTAATTTGTCTATGTATACGTATACAATATAGATCATCACCCAAGAGCTAACCATTTGATTCAATGTTAGCATCATTGAATCAAATGGTTAGCTGTTCGGGCATCGAACTTTCTGACAAAAAAGTTTCTAGTGAGTGGTAAAACAAAAGTTTAAACTAAACTTTCGTTGGAGAAACCGGCCCTTCTGACAAAAAAGTTTCTAGTGAGTGGTAAAACCCAAGTTTAAACTAAAAATTGGTTTAACTGACGTTGGAGAAACCGGCCCTAAGTATGGAAAAGTAATTTGTCTATGTATACGTATTTACGTATACAATATAGATCAAGAGCTATCCACTTCCCCATCATTAGCATCAAGAAATGTGTTTACCTCTAAAAATGCCTCACAAAATGCAATTGGCATTGTCTAATACCATAGCCCCCTTTAAACTACAAGGGGGGCTATGCTAATACACAACAAGATGTTATAACATATATGTTGAATTTTAACGATAGTTACTATGTTGATTTGTATAGTAGCATAAACCACGGTATATATAATATATATAGAAGAAGACGGTATGGGTCACGCGCATGTGGCTTCGAGCCAGCTTGGAGGCTGTGACGTCATCTCTACCCACACTAGCAACTGTACTCTATACTTTAACCCGTATTTTTATGCACGCTGTTACTAAATCGATTATAATTCTTTTCCTAAAGTGTTCTGAGAGCTGAAATTTTGGATATTTATTGTCAACATGTTAGTTGAGGTATTACAAGTGATAAATCTTGTATATTGGACTTGGAATATTTGTGATTCAAAATAATTCGAAAACCAAGATTCGTATTAGCGCAAAAACGTAAGAGTGAGTTCATGTCTGAGCTGTGATTAGCGATCTCAGCTGTGATCCTAGCAACTAGTAGATATAGCAGGATGCATTGAATTTGGCGGTTGGCATATGATTGGTTTTCAGTAAAAACGTAATCGCCAAATCAGCTGGTAACCGCCAAATTAAATGCGTCCTGCTATAATATTGACGTGCTTTTCAATAACCTTGTTTATGTCATTATTTTAAATGACAAATATTCCGTATTTCAAAGTCCAATATACAAGATTTATCACTTGTAATACCTCAACTAACATGTTGACAATAAATATCCAAAATTTCAGCTCTCAGAACACTTTAGGAAAAGAATTATAATCGATTTAGTAACAGCGTGCATAAAAATACGGGTTAAAGTATAGAGTACAACTGCTAGTGTGGGTAGAGATGACGTCAGAGGAACAATTTGCCACTGCGCATCCTATTCGTGACCCATACCGTCTTCTTCTATATACCGTGGTATAAACTAATATTGAAGAAAATGTCTTATCTGTGATAATAGTCAAAATACCAAATGAGTGTATCTTAATTTAGCATAGCTAATATAAAGTACTGTAAAACGTTCAATAATATTTAAATATTGCAATCTGCCATAATATATTATAATTGTATAGTTTTTATTCAATATTTGTGTTCAAGAGCCTTCATACCATTGACTGAATTTATACGAACGAGGTGATTTTTGCGTGCGCGGTTGAAAGGGGGTCAAAACAAGTTCACTCCTTTAGACGCTATTTTCCATCCTATAATCATGTAAATGGTACCAAATTGTTCAGAAAGATCATTAGAAATTCTGTATAGCCTTAAAAATTCAACTTTTTAACTTGAAAATAGTAGTATAAGTGTTAAATTTAAGGTAACGCAAAAATTCAGGCACTGTTTATATTTGATATAATAATATGTAACATCCACACATTCCCATCTTTTAAAATAGCGACCAAAGGAGTTAACTGCCTTTATGTTTTTTCAAAGGTATTAGGGCTCATAGTACTCACCAAAAATACGGATAAAAATATTGTTATTATACTGTTGTCTAAATACACTTTATATTTTAAATACTATATTTTTATAGAACTGTATTGTTGAAGAGCTATCTATGTCTCATGACTAGAGTAGTGATTGTTTTTATTAAATTTTCTTTTTTGTGGTTATTCATGTTTCATTTACGGTATAAAAAAGTAATTTTAATTTTATAAAAATTTAATTCTTTATAAAATATTTGAAATTTATATAAATTTATTTAATTTATAATTTTAAAAGTTTGAGACTTGAGTTTCGGGCTTCATTTATTACATAATCATATAGGATAAAGTTAATCAGACGATAAGTAAATATTTCTGTGAAATTCCGTATAATATACGGAACTTATAACAAACTATATACCTTTCACTGATTACAAAAATGTGTCCACTGCTCAGATATTCTCTTTTGACCAAAATGTATCATTAACTTATAGATGCTTAATCTTGATAAGAGAAGTCAAAAGTGTGCTATTGTAATTTTGGGGTAGTTACCAAATCACAAAGTTATTATTATCTAATAACCTTGACCAAATTAGGCCTACGTCATGATAAGTATTGAACTGAGTAGGATCAAATGCATGACTGATTAAATTGTTAAACTATCATTTAAAACCCAGTTCTAAAAATAAAATTATTAAATTTCCTGACTCCTTTTTTTTAGAAAAATTTGTTGACATTGCTTATGGTAGGCCTATAACATTTTTAGTTTTCTGTCATTGAATGTGGACTAACATCTTGTTTCTTAATTTATTATTTAGATCTTAAACTTAACTTTCAAATATTTTTTGTTTTAAAAATTGTATTTGTTAAGGACCAGGGCCTTATTGCGATCTTACTCGTGTCCGTCTGTACGCATGATATCTAACGAACGGAAGATCGTACTCATTTGGAATATAATATCCTCATAGATCAAGTAAGAAGCCTATAGACTTTGAACATTGGGGATTAATTAAAAAAATTATATATATTATTTATCTCAAAATGTACAAAGCATGAAAACCAGGGTTCAAATCTTGGTCTCGGCAACTTTTTTTGCAATTATTGATTTTTACATTATTCAACTAATTATTATTCATGTTAGGGAATGTGATTTCAAATACGGTATATCAAGTAATATTATGAAATTTTCCGAAATAATATTTTATGTCTACTATAAATTCAAGCAATTATTTTCATTTTTGTAGCCAACCGCCATGTTGGGTTCTTGGACACTCCATTGTATCTGTTTATAGGTACCTTATATGAGAAAGGAATCTTTCAATTCTTTTCGTTCAAACAGAATTTTTGCAATACGAATATTGTAGAGCCCATCGTTAACGGTATAGGGATGTAGCACTGCATCCTGAACAACCAATAATCTTTGAAGTACAATGTCTCATTGAGATATATACTCGTATATTTGATGGCTAATATTCCAATAGAATTATTTATCACTGTTCCGCCTTAATTTCTCATGATTGAAATGCATAATTATGATTCTCTAAATAAATTAATAATAGAGTACATATTAATTTGTACTCTTCAAAACTATGAGGAAATTTAGCCAGTCTTATTGAGATGCGGTATTTGGGAAAATGCTAAAAATATGATTGTTCAAGTTGGAAGTGGGTGAAATATATACAGTATTATTTCAGTATTAAATGATAGAACTTTTGATTGAGCAAGAAAATGAAGTTCAACCTAGACTTTGTTCTGCTATTTTGACACTTTGAAAAGAAACATTATAGTATTATGCATGTTCTCAAGCATTCTTACATTAACAATTCTCATTGTCTTTGATAAAATTGTATTTTTGACTTCAATTTTTTGACCGAGCGAAGAGAAGACTGAGCGAAGCGAAGTCTGAACGAAGTGAAGTCTTGTTTCAAGTCGATTGGCTTTCGTCTGTTTGTGGATTTGTGTGTTTGTAACGCATTTACGGCTAAACGCATTGACAGATTTCAATAAGATTTGGCAGGAATGTTCATTTTGAAACTGCGCGACGATGTATATGTAAGGTTTTTTAAATTTTGCATTTTAAGGACGAAATAGAAGGAAAAGAGAATGGATACAATAGATATGGAACACGTGATAGGATTTATTTTGAATTGAATATAAACATCGTCATATTATGGAATGATCATCAGCTGGGTCAGAATAAGATTTTTTCGCTGTAGTCAGGGCCCCGGGCGCCGCAGTCAGAAGGGCGGCGCGACTGTGGCGCCCACCCCGGGCGTCGCAGTAAGAGGGGCGCCGCGAAAGCTCGCCGCGGCTTGTGGGACGTCGCGTATGTTTAAAAAATAAATAACTAAAAAATAGAATAAATAAAGTTATCTGTTTTTATCTATTTGAGAAAAGTTCTTCATCACTTTAGTACCGGTAGTGTATTCGGAACTTTTGGGATGCGCTAGACTAGCATGGCTTTTTCGCGAGGTCTACTGTTCACAGAACTACTAGTATTGTTCAGATCTATAATATAAATATTATTTATGAGATAATAAAATTAATTATTAGTTATTCGCCTGGAATAGAGTGGAAGCATTAGTCAAGGTAAAATGCTCAAGTTTTTACTAAATTCCGCCCGTGACGAATAATATTATATTCGCTGTGAGCATCTACGGTGTTGTGCTCTGGCGGATAATCGTATGAATCTGTTAGAGAAGATTAACATGGGAAAGGATAGGCTTATGTACGTAAAAATTAGATTATTAATGAAATAGAATTCCCTGTCGCTATTTTTCCTACTTATCAATCGTATGATTATATTTAAAATGATAAAATTAACATATCGCATGTTCTTAAACATTATTATAATCTTCAATTCAAGTTTTTAAATCAACTTTAAAGGTTATGTTCGAAGCTCATGGAGCAGACGATGTAGTTTATCCACAGCTGAGTTCAATACCATTGGTTATCATTTCAAATTGCATTATGGGCGCGAGACTTCAAATCAATCATATGCTTTTGAACTGGATTTTTCACTCGATTAATTCAAAACTGAGATCCGATTTCTCTGTTGAATCACTTTACGTTCGGAAATATGGAAGGAATAGAAGCCACAATTACTATTGTGAACGGTATTTATACGATTTGGAATACGACAATACTTTAAATGCATTGTAAATGCTTATTCCCCATCCTTTCTCATGTTAAACTAACCTTTTTCGTTCACTAAAATTCCGCGTGAGCGCAGGTGTCGATTTTATTATCCCCACCACGTACGTGCACATAGCGAATAGACATCTTCTATATTCTATATATTTATATTTATTATATATATTATATTTTAATAAAAGAGAGTTGGTGTCTGTACGCTCGCTTATAACTCGAGAACGGCTGAACCGATTTAGATGATTTTGGATTAGTTTGAATTTTGACAGCACTGGTTAACATAATATGTATTAAAATATAAGAAAATCCCTTTATAATTAATAAATAATTAGTAAATTAATGACCCAACCTATCAAACATATCACAGACCTACGTTCAAATTTGCCGGCCGAACGTGTACCTGCAACGGAAAGATGATCGCGATTCAAGATCAGATAAATTAGCAAGCATATCCTAAGCCTCCGTGGCTCAGTGCATAAGTGTCCCTGCGTGATAACCTAGAGGTTGCGGGTTCAAACCCCGCTCTGGACCGTTTATTTTTGTTCTAGGTTTTCTACTCTAATTATTTTTTACGCTACAATCATCAATTATTAAGAATGAGTTATCGTTCGTATTATGCATGTTTTATTGTTTCTAACAGGGACCTGACATCTTAGGGACTGGAAGTAAGAGAAATAAGGGGAGTAGGATGACTCTCGTTTCCGGACGGACTTTTAGCGGTGTATTTGAAAACATCGTTAATTGATAATAATTACAGCTGATTCTGATTGAATAGCGGATGGTTCAAAAGCTTGATTCACGCATAACGATATTATATCAATTATATTGAAGAATCATAGTTACACGCGTGACTATATTAGATGTTAACCATTATTAGTGAATTAGTGAATAACCATTCTAACCTGTAGTAGAGAATCACACCTACTTCTACTCAAACCAACCTAAAAAACAAAGAATCTAACAAAAATGTCACATTTGCCGTAAATATTAACCATATTTTCTCAACAGTTTTGATTTATACCGCAAAAGATACCATAAACTTTTAAAAGTCTTTATGAAAATGAAACTTAACCTAAAGCACAGATAAGATAGTAATACTCTCTTATCTGTGCCTAAAGGCTCTGAATTCAAATACAGCGCCAAAACTCCGTCCGGAAACTAGCGTGATCGAGACTCAGCCTACATATTGATGATTGAGACTACTAATTGATGATTGAGAATCACACCTACTTCTACTCAAACCAACCTAAAAAACAAAGAATCTAACAAAAATGTTACATTTGCCGTAAATATTAACCATATTTTCTCAACAGTTTTGATTTATACCGCAAAAGATACCATAAACTTTTAAAAGTCTTTATGAAAATGAAACTTACAAAGCACAGAAAAGGATAAGATTAAGGCGATATATTTATCCTTAAAAAATTGAATTTCAAATACAGCGCCAAAACTCCGTCCGGAAACTAGCGTGATCGAGACTCAGCCTACACCCTTTTTTAACATAGGGAAGATACAATACTTCCACTCCGTCTATAGACGAATAGCTGCCAAACACTAGCGCTCAAGTGAGAGACAGAGGAACAACTTGTCGGGATTGAAGATGGGTTAACATTGAATCAAATGTAAAAATGTCTGTTTTCAAACCCATCGTATTTGATAAATATTCAGCCAAAATATTCCAGTAACTTATAAAATCGAAGCTAGGATGTTTAAGAACACTTCAGTTGCCTTTTTAAGAGAGAAAAAACAAAGATAATTTTAATTTGACCCTCTTTCCAAAAGCATTCCTTTCCAAAAAGAGTAAGATAGGTACTGATATAAAATATAATATTGAATGTGAATAGATGAAATATAGAAAATATAAGATTTAAATATTATATTGTGATTGAATTAAATATTATTTGTGTAATATAGTTGATTTCTCTGGAATAATAATGTCTTTTTTACTCCTGACATTTATTGTTGCACATATAATATTGAACGTAAATAGATGAAGTATGGAAAATATAAGATATAAATATAATTTTGTAATTGAATTAAATATTACTTGTGTGGAATAATTTATGTCTCTGGAATAATAATGTTTATTATACAAACCATACTGATGGTTACACATAGCGGGAAGTTCAAACTTCAAAAACCTAACCTAGCAAGAAGAGTCTAGCAACAAGATGACGAAAATTCTGATAAAAGTACTTTAATCCAACTGATACATTCATTAAAACACCTTGAAACCACTAAATAATAGATAGCAATAACGTATTGATGATACATTAATGATTTAATTGAATTCTATCCTAAAATCGTGTTTTGTTCCTATCTCACAATGTTAAAATCCTGAGAACTTGTTCACTCTCTCTCACCTAGAGCGCGCTGATCAGGTCTAGGAGCTACTCGTCTATGACAGCCCCTGGTTTCTAATAATAAAATTGAAGAACGGGAATAAAATTTAAAAAAATAAATAAAATTAATTAAAATAAAATAAAAATTAAAAAGAAAGAAATAAATATGAAAAAAATTATTTTAATTAGAATAGGACTGATAAAAATTGAAGAAACGGAAAAAAAAATTAAAATAAAATAAATTAAAATGAAAAAAAAATAAATAAATATGAAAAAAACTCTTTTAATCAGAATAGGACTGATAAAAATTGAAGAACGGAATAAAATTAAAAAAATATAAATTAAAAAAAAATAAATTGAAAAAAAATAAAATAAATTAAAATAAAAATTAAAAAGAAAAATAAATAAATAAATATGAAAAAATAATTGGTGGGAGGGAGGGTGATATTTGATGGGAAAGAGGGGTTGACATGAAGAGGGATATGTGGGGGTGACATTTGGGGGAATGGAGGGCATTTGTGGGATGACATTTTGGGGTGGCATGAAGGGGGGACATTTGTGGGGAGAAGAGGGGGACATTTGGGGGGGGGGAAGAGTGCGATACGAAGTTCGCCGGGACAGCTTGTAGATGATAAAATGCTTTACATAATATAATATCAAGGTTATTAGAGAGTAATCTAATAAATTTGATTTAATATCATGTTATGACATATTTTTATGTATCTCGCAGCAGAATTCCAATACTTTGAGATGAATGTGATGACGAAGCTTTCATTTTATGACCTAAAAAAAGATTAGTTATTATTATCGCTCTTAACAAGATCTGATGAACGTGTCAGTAAGCTACTTTACCAATAAAAATAATAATTCCGTGTAACCTGGCTGCTCAGGTCTGGTGTCAGAGTTTTCAGGTCACTCCTGATCAGTTCAGGGTCTCTGACGTGACTTGACGACTGTTTTTTAGGCAGCCGGGACCGACGGCTTAACGTGTCCTCCAAAACACGAGGAGTGGCTTGTGCTAAAATCTCACGGTCTGAC
Organism: Laodelphax striatellus; assembly: GCA_017141395.1. NCBI lineage: Eukaryota > Metazoa > Arthropoda > Insecta > Hemiptera > Delphacidae > Laodelphax > Laodelphax striatellus. Next base: position 24,842,506 of record CM029532.1, on the reverse strand, counting down.
CTGGGTTTGAACCCGGTGTGGCGTACTGCGTTGAGGCGTACTGGATTGAGGCGATATGACGTCACTGCTCGCAGCACCGAGCAACAACTTGCCTATATACAGCATATATTTGAGTGGGATAGGACGTTACATGTCTCAATCCAGTACGCTACTTGAATGTGCTACAGCGATGTGCATGAATGCAGCACAGATTGGAGCGGCTGCATTCATTTCATGACCTGCCTACATACAGCACATATTGGAGTGGGATACGGTGTTACAAGCGTAGCGTGTATGAATGCAGCACGAATTAAATTGCTAAATTCAATTCAAACGGAACACAGATAAGAGCACCATCGAATTACCAAAGACTATTCTACTCTTTAGATAAAGTAGATTAAATTTTTTACATTGATTAATAGATTAAATTGTCTTTGATGAAACTGAAAAGCTATTCTCATAATAATTTTTACTACGACGTTTGATGAATACGAAATATTGGAATGAAAATTTCTTCATTCTCCACTTTCAATTTTATTAACTTTCATTATATTCATTATCATCCACCCCATTTCATCCATATTGCACCTCTATGAAAACGCAAACCATTTAAATATATTTAAACGAATATGAGTTTTTAAAACGAGTTGAGAAATACAAATATCGACTTCAACTTTGAACATTAGGCCTAGTACCCTTGATATATATATTTTTTTAAATTCTCTCAAAAAGCATTGTGAATATAATTTATTTCTATTGCATTTAAGATAAATTTTATCGAACACCAATAAATTACTTTCATGTTTAAGTCAATTAGAGTACCTATTTTTTCATCTGATTCACCTCGGATCATATCAATAAATTAAATTAATTTCTTTATAAGTTCATAATATTAAACCTATGAAATTTTCGCAGGATGAGAAAATACAGTACATTAATACCTATTGAAAATATATGGAAAACCGTTAATATTTGGCGTAATTTGGACATTAAAAATTCTCTGAAATAACACTAAAAGTTTCCAATGCCTAAGCTGAACCTGTGTATGAAATCGAACTTTTCTAATTCCCACGTCCCTCAAAAATCTGAAAGAACGTAATGGGACATTGGAAAACCGACAAAATCGGGTGTAATTTTGGAATGATTTCGAAACCCACTCAACAAATGATCTCTAGACCTCAGGTGAAACTATGTACTAAATTAATTTTTTTTTGCCAATCAGATCCCGGAAAAGCAGAGAAACCGCGAAAAACGCAGATTTCTGGCAGATCTAGGAAATACTGCTGGAGGTCCAACTAAACATGCCTGACAAAGTTGAGAGAGAGAGAAAGAGAAAGAAAGAGGATGAGAGGAAGAGAATAGGGAGAAAAAGAGGAAGGGAGGGAAGGGAAGAGAGTAAGAGAGGGGAAAGGGATAGGAAGGAATAAGGGGGAATGATAAAGATAGAGGCAATGAGAAAAGACAGGGAGAGAGAGAGAGTGAGAGGGAAATGGTGATGTGAGTAAAATGAAACAAAGAAGAGTAAGAGAGGAGAGGAGAGGAAAGAAGCGAAGAGGAGAGAATAGGGTAGGAGAGGAGAAGAGGACAAGAGAGGGGAAGAGCGGAGTATAGAGGAAAGGAGAAGAGATGAGAGGAGTGAAGAGGAAAGGAAAGGAGATGAGAGGTGGTGGAGGAGGAGAAGAAGAAGGGGGATAAGAGGAGCGAGGAAGAGTGAGGAGAGGGAAGGAAAGGATTGAAGAGGAGAGGAGGAGGAGTTGGAGGAGGGAGATTAGAGGAGAAAAGAGGAGAGTGGAGTAGCGGAAAGGGAAGGAGGAGGAGTGGGGGAGGATTTTAAAATATTTACGAAAAATATTTTACGTAAATCAATAGTCGCTAATTAAAAGATTAAACTGTCTGATGAAATTCTCTTCATGATTTTTACTACTAAGTTTGATTAATACAAAATATTGGAATAAAAAATTTCTTCACTCTCCACTTTCAATTTCAACGCTTGTAACCACAATGAAGAAAAATAAATAATTTAAATAATCGATAATTGAATAAAATGCATATGCAATATGTTCTTAATTCTTCATTCTGTTGAATAAAATACATTATTTTCGATAAGAAGAAATACTTATTGCATCTGTTATGACTATTAGGACTGAATTCAACCTCCTATACGAGCAATGCTGATAATTAGTATAATAACCTATATAACTTAAATAATGTTTAGATGGGTGTTCAACTGAACATGCCTAAAAAATTTGAAAGTTTTCAGTTCATTTGATTTTCAGTTCTCCTAATGAATGAGTGATTAAGTTAGTGCTTTACGTCTCTGTCATGTAAATGAATGCTAATGATTCTATAGTCTAATAGTGTTATAGAATACATTACTCATTCACTATAAATCATTACCATTGACAATGAAAAGATGGGCAAGAGGCGAATAATGTTATTAAATTTCATAATATCAATATGAATAGGTCTATTATTACACATACGATTTTCAGGACATCATCCTCAATCTGATAATACTCATTTCCTCTTATGAGAATGTTTATATTTCTATAATGAAGGGGTAATAGAAGTGTCTTCAGATTTATTGTTGTTTGAAGTGACAAGCGGCAAAACGGATTCACCAATAGCGTTTGGTCCGCGGGAAAATTCCAGCCAACCATATCGAATGCCGCGCAAAACCAAGCGTACCGCGACATTTGAAAGCACTATATAACTCACGTGAGGTTTTTCAGGTCTGGAATGAGGAGGGGACGTGGGAAAATTATACAAAAATTGTGAAAGATCCTGTCCATACAATTGATCTTACATTTAATTTTCAGACAAATCTGTTCGAAATTGACAGAGTTAAAAGCATTTTTCAAATGTGAAGCTATAAAGTTAGCAATTAAAATCAAGTAATATCCAAAATTCTTACCTAGACTTTTAACTCAATTTTAATCTCCTATTTTATTTCTGTTGAAAAATGGTCATTCAATGTTACTTTGATGATTTTGACGAGCGTCTTAGTAGCCTTGAAGTTGAAGTTCTTCTTCTCTATATTTTTTTCTTCTTCTTCTTCTTCATTTTTTCTTCTTTTTCTCCTCTTTTCTTCTTCTTTTTTCTTCTCTTCTTCTTTTCTTCTTCTTTTCTTCTTATTTCTCTTCTTCTCCCTCTTCTCTCCTTTTTCTTTTTCTCCTATTTCTTTTTCTTTTTCTTCTTCTCCTTTCCCTTTTACTTCTCCTTTTTTCTTTTTCTTCTTCATTTTTTTCTTCTCTTCCTTCTTCTTCTTTTTTTATTTTCCTTTTTAATTGCATAATTTAATACGACCCTTAGTTTGGAAGCTTTGTCAATTAATAATTATTAATTAAGCCAATTAATAATTATTGTTCCTTTAAACTCGATAGAGGATAGTGTTTGTTGTTTGACAATTTCTTGGAATACGAGAGCGCTGTTCTCACGGTTGGTGAATTCGACGAATTTTCGAATATTGTTCAAGTATGAAAAAGAATGTAAATTTTGTTTGATTTTTTCATACTACTATTTATAGTAAGGTAAGATTTAACTTTTTGAATTATATTTTAAAGAATAAAGATTTAGTTTATTGCCAAATAAAAAAATGTTACATATCTTACTTAGTTCAATATGAGCTTAAGCTATTATATCTCCTGATTAATTCAATCACAGAGATCAAATTTAAAGAAATAAAATAAGAAACAAATCTTCAAAAACCATTGGCACCATCTAGCAAAGGAAATCCCTGTTCGCTGAGTGAGAGCATCAATTCAAACAAAAATCAAGCTAATATCAAACAAATAAATAACAAAGGACGTAAAAAAATTGTAAGATTTTACTAATGTCAAAGAAAAAGTTTTCAACTATCCAGTCAATTAATTCTATTCCCATCCTTCGCCTGCCCACGGGGAAAACCATTGAAATTTATTAATTTATAGTGCTAAGATAACTCAATTTTGTCTGCTTACTATATTGTCAAGTTTTTGTGATTGATGTTATATGTGTTATGTGAATTCAATCTGAAGCTTTACAAAGTAATAATATCTTTCTCTGTAAACTCATAAACAAAAAAGACACAAAAAATTGTGCAATGAGGCGAGGTGGAACCTACCCGTAAGGGTCTTCCCACCAATAAAAGCCATACGATTAAAAAAAACTCATTCTAATTTACCCTTATGTATTGTAATACTTTCTGTATACATAGTTGGCAAATAGTCATTACCTTGAATTGGTCAAAAGTTTCTCTACTCGAATATATTCTCGGATTAATAAGGATTGTTTTTATTATCATTTTTTGCAAGATAACTAGCTTTATAGAAAAAAATTGATATAAACTTCAGCTTTCTACAAATGAAATTGTATGTGTAGCTCCTACCTTACGTTACAGTCAACCAGGATTAGCTTATATTGACAAATAAATGCATAAAATGTATCTAAGGGGATGTGAGAATTAGTAATTTAAAATAGAAAAAGGGGTTTGAAGTTTTATACCTGTTCTGTATCAAGTGCTATCGTTCTGTGTCAAGAGCAATTATTATGATTTTCGAACTATATTAGTGAATTAATCAATTATTTTAGCTTTAAACCCCTTATTCCATTTTAAATATTACTAGTCTCATCCCTAGATATTTTTATGCATTTATTTGTCAATATTTATTGACAAATAAATGCATAAAAAGTCGTTTAGGGAAAGTGAGAAATAGCAATTAGAAATAGAAAAAAGGTTTCTAAGTTTTATAGCTGTTCTGTATCAAACGCTATCGTTCTGTATCAAGAGCAAGTATGTGTCCGTATCAACCGCTAGGACGTCATTGCTACGTCATGGATATTGACGTCATATCGCCTCAATCGAGTACGGTCTCAACGGAGTACGCCACACCGGGATCTCAAGGTTACGAAGCCAGCATTACTTTACCAATATTTTTTTTGTAATAATATTATACATTGAGATATTCAAGAATAATATAAAGTACACAGTACCGGTACCTATATTATTGTTTCTTGAGTTGTAGACCTTGCCAAAGACAAAATCGCATGATCTAGACGGATTTTGTATTCTCATTCAATAATTTTTTTGATAACTTTCGAATCAAAACAGATAGGTAGAGAATAAGATTCTCTAAAAATTTTGTTCCATTCCATATTCTCATACAATGAACGGTTGAGAAGTTATTTTCAAAAAAAAAACTCATAATCGACTCAGAGTTCAAGTTTGTTGGATTTTATAAAACTCTAAAGCTTTTATGTCATGAAAATTGGTCTGGATAGTACTTTTGAGCTTTTTAAACTTTCAATCTTCGTAATTCATCAATATCATCACCTAATATAATATGTTATTTATAAGTAAAATCCAATTATAACTTTGAAAACGATTGGAACATAATAATTTTGATGCTAGCGGTGCATCATTATAGTTATGCACAATTGCACAATAGGTGCATAGGGATGGTACAAAAGTGTCCCAGCGACATTCTGGTCCACCACTCCAAGGATTCCAAACGACATTTTGTCCCATTTTCACTGACGACATTCTGTCCCACATTCCTGAGATGGACCAATATGTCGGCTGCATTCACGACATTTTGGTCCAATCTATACTCCTTCACTTTCCGACAATTTGTACCAACGACATTCTGTCCCACATTCCTGAGCTGGACCAATATGTCGGCTCCATGCACGACATTTTGGTCCAATTTACTTACATTCCTTCACTTCCCGACAATGTGTACCAGCGACATTCTGTACCACGTTTCATTCGCAATATTGATTTAGGCAAAATATCGACTGTTGAACTTCTAGTCAATTAGGAGTGTAAGTGTAAGTGTAAGTCACAGATCCCAATCCGACATTACATGTTTCCAAACATTTGACACTGACATTTGAAAGTGTATGCAGTCAGTTTTCGATTAATATGCTTTTAAAAATAAAAATTGGTATAATATTTTGTCTTTTTTCATAGGGTCATAATTAAGGTAGGTTTTAAAGCGATGAAAAAACAAGGTTAAGTGACTTTTGAAATTGTCAGTATTTGGATTTTTAATTTTCTGTAATGCTTCTTTTTCTCCACTATCAAAATTAAGAGAAAAATCATTATTTTGAGGATATCCACTGGAGATAAAATTAATTAATTATATCATTGATAAGACAGGGGGGTCAAATCAAATCAAAATCCATTTATTGCAAAATACAAGTAATGTACATGTATAGGCCACGTCAAAACATAATTACATCAAGTTACATCGAGTTACAGTTGATTTGAAAGCAAATTGGTGAGAATTTGAAGCTAAGAAATACAGCATCCTATGAAAACGTAAGTTGGACTATCTTCCTTTTCAAAATTCTCAATATCATGCATAACCATCTCGTACAATTCAAATTTCGAGACAGGTTTTACATTACAACCGACCGGCTCACCGAATTACGAATTTTATACCAATATATATCGATAAGTATGAATGAATCGATGAAAATATCGATATTTTGCATTCCTGTGATGGACCAATATGTCGGCTCCGTGCACGACATTTTGGTCCAATCTATACTCCTTCATTTTCCGACAATTTGTACCAACGACATTCTGTCCCACATTCCTGAGCTGGACCAATATGTCGGCTCCATGCACGACATTTTGGTCCAATTTCCTTACATTCCTTCACTTTCCGACAATGTGTACCAGCGACATTCTGTCCCACATTCCTGAGATGGACCAATCCATGAAACGACATTCTGTCCCAAAAATGGGACAGAATGTCGCTGGACCAAACTGTCGTTGGGACAAAATGTCACGCTCCCATTTCAGTTCAAAAATGCCTGTTTTCAAAGTAATCACAAAATATTTGAAAAATATTCATCTAGAATACAAGTTGTAAAATCAAAGCTATGTCGTTTTGTTCCAGATCATTGCAGTACCGTAGTCATTTGAAGAGGAAAGGAACAATTATATTTTGTTTATTTTAACTATCTTTTGATGTTGTGTTGGCAACAATGGTGCTAGGTGTGCTATGAAATGAAAATCTAGAAGGCAGGAAGCATGGAAGTTTCAAATGAAAACGAAAACGTAAATTTGTAGCAATGGCTGCCTGTGGTGAAGACGAACCCATATCTCCATTAGAAAATAGATTTTTCTCTGAATTAGGTAGTAGTTTTAGTAATGAAAATAAAAATCTATCGCGATCTCCATCATTAACTTCATTTGATCCGTGGCCATCTCTACTCGTCTCAAGAAAATTACCACCAAAGGGAAAGAATGTCCAGAGCAGTAAGTACAGAAGTGCAGTACACAAATTTTACCTCATTTTAGGAGAAATTATCCAAAAATATTTCCACAGAAAGTAGTTAAGGTGCTAGAGGTGTGCTCTAAATTTATAAACAGGATTGTTTATAATGCTGTAGGCCTAATGATTACGGTTTAGTTAGCATTCATAGTCGACATGTACGGATGTAGAACTAACCTTACTTTTCTAAAACCAAGTTTATAATACAGATGTCTGCTGTATCCACAGTTTATGATGTATTACTAGTAATCGGCTACATGTTCAACGTATTTGGTTGCAATTTGCCGCCCTGCCGACAGGTGTTTGCAGTCACTACTAATGTAAACGGCACACATTTTGCTTTGTAAGCGCAATCAGGACCGTCGCGTGGTTACTCGGCGCCTGGCCTGGGGCAAGTTCTTTTCAGGCGCTCCACCCTCCTCCACCAAGTTATTCTTTGGTTCATCTATTAATAAATTATATATCTATTTTGAAATCAAAATCCTGAATCAGGCCCCTCTTCTAAAAACATTTAGCCTATATCATTGCCAATATATAGCCTATAACATTATTTGTGCTACCTTGTATAGTCCGATTCACTTCAAGATGTCAGCATTGTTTATATGAGGAGCATTGATGCCACTGAGAGAGATAGAGAAAACTGCACCAAACCTGTTTGTTGGGCACTATGCGACAACAGTGCACAGTGCGGCAATTATGCACAGTGCGAATAGGATAGAGACATCAGCAACTGCCTTGTGCTGAGGAAGGATAGCAAACTGCCATCTAAGCAATGCTGACTTCTTGACGTGAATCGCACTATAGCATGTTTAGTCGTTTGGAAAAAGCTTAATACGGTGAATAGAAAATTTCATGGTTTATGGAAATTTGTAGGCTATAATGTATTGAATTGTGTAAACGGGTACCTACCCGTTATTTTAGTATAATATCATTTTTGTGTTTATTAGCTTACTGATCAATTTTCTTTTGTGATTTAGAAAAATTGGTCTAGGAGACTTTCCCCGGGAGATTTTTGTTGAAAAATTTAATAATTTCATTTTGCACACTGGTAGGCCTTTGCCCACATAGGGCTGTTGAGCTATTTACAAACAAGCAAATTGTTTTTGGCAATAAAATTCAAATTTAAATAGACAATTCAAAACAACATTTAGAGCAGTTAAGGTCAATTCCCACATTGACGACAACGACATTCTCATTTCGTTCTGCGCATGCGTCACCAGCCCGCGCTCTGATTGGTCCATCCTTTTAGAACTACCAGCCGAATTTAGGTAGTGACAGGTAGGAAGTTTTAATGTTCGCTGTTCGAATCATCTATTGTCAATTAATATTGATAATATTAGTAACAATATAAATATAATAATAATAATCAGTAAATAAAATTATAATACAAATCTTTCAAGTTATACCTTAGAGTTCAAGTGGAACACCGGAGCATCAACATAAGCCAAGCCAACATATGTTGGAACAGCATACGCCGACGGCTGCATGGTCAGAGTGCTGACAGAGACGGGTAATGGACCAGGCGACCTCCAGTTTCAGGCTTCCTGGGTGCCGGAGCTCTGCCCAGGGTGACTGAATAAGCTGTTACTCGTGGGAATCTTAAGGATAACTTATAGTAAAGAGGCTGAACAGCCTCAAACATTGAGGATATCTCCCCAAACTCTACCGACTGGAAGAGTTATTGACTGAAACCCTGCCGGAATCGGTACATGTAGAGGAAGGCACTACAACTGAAGATTCCGCAATGGAATCTGAGGTGCAGACCATCCCTGATAGAAGTTGAACACGGAATGGGTCCACTGATGGTCTGGACGAAGATGTCTCAAAGCAGCTTGGCTGTTCACTAGGAACAGAATCAGCAACATTGCTGCTGGAATGTCAACACTCTTGCAAATGAGGAGGAGACTTCTTGGAAGGCAACCTCCTACCAGAGGAGGCAGATATCAAGGCCTAGTAAATTCTGCTCTGGCCTTGGATTATGGAACATGGCATAAGCCAAAGAGGATGCTACAAAGATCGAATAGCGTCAGGTTTTAACCCAATTGTAAAAAAAAAAAAAAAAGTTATACCGGTACTGCAATTTTGAGACTTGAGAGCTATCATTTGTAAACAAAGACAGACATGGACCAATCAGAGCATGGGCTGGTGACGCATGCGCAGAACAAGCAAAATGTTTCGTGTCGTTAAAATTCAAATTCAATGTAGATATTCAGGTCGACCTTTAAGAAGCTTTTCCATAGCCGTGCCAACCTGCATAGAAAAGAAAACCTTCTAGTCAAAAACAGTAATATTCCAATAATTCATAGATCCACTTCCTTAATAGATTGACAATAAAGAATTCAGGCAAGAGATGAATATTGTCCGACATGGAGCGGTTGCAGTTGCAACAGACTGGTTGAAACCCCAAATTCTCATTGGAGACAGGCAAGGTTGGTTTGAGCTAGCCACATTAGTAGCCTAATATTGTACTTTGTCTTTTCTGTGCATATACAGATTATGGAGTATGTCTCGGCTACTCGAGTAGGCGCTATCTGAAATATCTAAAAATTATTTTCAACTCGATTTATTCATTAACTTTAGGGGTGCCGGAAGTTTGTTGAAATTTTATCATCAGAATAACATGTCAAATCGATTGCAATCTCCGAAAATTGACGGAACTAACTGGGCAGGATAATGAAATTACTTTGTAGTCAGTTGCGAATTGGAATTAAATTCAGGCTGTGAAAATTGATGATAAAAATTATGAGAATGGTGAAAATTCAAGGAAAAATATATTTGTTGAGAAGAAAATACTGGGTTTTTTTCGGTTGGTGAATTCTCGGTTTTTGTATGTTCAACATTAAAATGACTTCGGAAAAGGCATTGGATTGCTGCAACTGCATTAATTTTACAAAACTCTCAAAGACATAATAAGTGGTGTAGTAGCGACCACTACTCCATCGTGACTCGAATGGCATTACTTTATGAACTTCAACAGTCAACCCCGTTCCCCTCTTCAATTCCACTTTTGAATAGTGTCTCATCCAAAATGTAATGATTTATCGTGGTAACCTTGTACTTTCTGTGATATTGAATGTGGGATAACTTGAGGGTCTTTCATATTGAAGTTGAACAAGGCTGGATCTTATTTACTCAGAACATTTCTGTAACCTATTTTTGGAGATTGAAAAAAGAGAATGAAACAAGAAAAAGGGCGTGACAACCCAACTTCAAGCAAGAAACACTACTTTCAATATTTTTTTACTTCTACTTTGTGGAGTAGTGACTTAATACTGACCTCTTTTAATGATATTGGGGGCAAGATATGGAGTGTAGGGCCTATATGGGCATCAAGATATTGTAATGCTACCTATAATCGATAGAAAAGGTCTGGAGGATAGTTTTTCTGAAAAATTTCCTTGGTAATGTATAAAAATTATAAAATCCTATGTTCAATTTCCCGGAGAATCTATTTCAAAAAGTAAGATTAAAAAGGATTTCGAAGTTAAAAACTTCATTTTCTTACTCATTATCAGGTATTATTAGATCATGGAACTCTTTGAGGATTCGATTCTAAACATATAATTCTCAAACACTCAATTGTCCACTCATTATTAAGATACCGAGTTATCCAAAAGTCTTCAATCCCTTGAAACTTGACGAATTGAGATCACACGTTAGTGATAGGCCTTGAAAAGCTGATAAAAATGAGCTATTATTCGTTGAGATAAGGTCGGTTCTTCAATGGCCATGTAAGGCCATGGTAAGTTATCACTGATTTTTCAAATGTGCTTTTTTTAATCCAAATTTCTGAGGTTTGAGCGCATTTTAGACTATTACTTAAGACCTTAAGTAACTGAACATTCCATCTTAAAAACAGTATTTTCTACAAGTTTCATTACATATTAAAATCACCGAATAAAATTAATGTTATACTACTTATTATAAGAACTCTACTAACATTATTTTTTAGCATATCCACTCAAATATAGTCGATCAACAACCATTGAACCTCGAAATTCAAAAATTTGACCATAAATTCAAATTTCAGCATTTGGGGCCTATTAAATTTTTGCTCTTCACAAGAATGACATCAAAATAGAATTGATCACTGATCAGTGATATATCTTTTCCTCTATGACATCAAAATAGAATTTGATCAATGAGGCTTTCACTTGATTATTGGAAGGAAAGTTTATATTGAAAAAATTACGAAACCTTCATTTTAGAATAGAATAGAATGACTTCTTTATTTTACTGACGTGGCGAAGTTTGGACAATGATGTCCACTCTACCACTTAACCACAAACTGTAGTATTTATTGTGTCAAAACTAAGCAACACAGCGGCACAAATTCGGTAGCCATATTTGGTGGTTGGTTTGTCTCTTCATCCCAGTGGGTTTCCATCTTGCTTAGAACTGTTTTTGTGCCAGTTCAAGTATGTATGATCTGTAGAATGGAACTGCCAACCTATCTTTTTACATACATATGCTGAAGAAATTGAAACACTGACATGAAGGACATGTTTATGCTCTACTAAGACAATGTCTGCAGTCTCAAGGCCTTCATCCTTATCAATTTCCTAGTTTGAAGTAACTCATCAGTGATTTCGTTAACCCGAGAAGGGATGGGTTATTTGGTTATTTGATTCGTAAGCTTATACCGTAGTCCAACATCGTAATCAATTATAAATTTGATTAGCACGACCAATGGTATTAGTACTATCAAATAGTATGAAAATCATAATACTGTACTGAATAAGATACAAAACTATTCACATAAAGTTACTACTGTACTATAATAATTTTAAAAGGAAACTGAACTCGAAAAAAAACGTTATCAGTATTCACAAAAAAATTCAGTTTTTATGATTGGGGTATTTGAAATATTCTATTCGTATACAGTAGTCCAATATTAAACTACAAATTCGATTTACAAATATAAACTAACTTAGTTCCCGAGAGCCGTGCCGCCCCTAGGCAAGTGCCTAGTGTGCCTAGTGGGAAATCCAGGCCTGCATGGCTGGCATTGTACTTTGTACAAGACAGAGTACATAGTACAAGAAATTACTATGATTTGGCAAGTCTTGAGTCACACCTTGCCCATTCCAAGCAGTGGATGGGAGCACATCCACATTGAATAATCACCTGGGACTGGCACAACCAACTTCAATTAGAAGCAGAATCATTCCATAGAACTTATGGCATGTAGAGATGCCAATATCATTGAAACTGGATTTGCTGGTAGAAATAGTTATGGTGGAATATTATGTGCATCAGATACCAAAAGGTGGATTACAAGTGGCCTATCAAACTTACCATCACCTTCAAGACTACCCGATTATGAAAATGAGTGTGATTTCCCTTTCTACTTGGTTAGCAATGAAGGCTTTTCTTCAGCAAGGTACATGGTATGGAGCCTCAACCTCAAAGAACTTTTCTTCAACTCTTGTAACTCACACGTTTTTTTCGAAATCAAGTGGAGTTTCTGAAAAAATCTTTTATTTTGATTGGGGACTGAATATGATAAATATGGGATATGATATAAAATACGCGTATGATGAATATAGATAAATATTATATCTGAAACCCTTGGAGCTTCAACTCTGGGAGTTGTGCAGGGGTAGGTGAACTTTTGTTTACAGACTTTTCTATCATTATAATAACCGATGAGGAAAAATAAGCATTATATTTTTTTGTCACTGTTTAAAGAGTTCTCAAGCTTCACATATCAAGCTAAAACCCAATACATCCCCGCCTTCCATCAAAGAAGTCGGTTCAACATGGAGTTTGGTCCCAGTCAGTCTGTGATTAATGTACACATCAGTATCTACATATTAAAAGCTAGATAAAAAGCATAGAATGTAAACAAAAGTTAGCTGTAGCTTGTCAACCTTAGTGCGCCATCTATAAATAGCATTGTTTTCTCTAGTAGGCTCATCATTTGTATTGCACAGAATGTGGTTATTGAACTCTAGAATCTTTCTTCTTTAACATTAGAATTTTTGACATGATCTCTTAAGGTGGGTTTTCGTTACTGCGACCGAGTGCCGCAGCGGAGCCCGACCTAGCGTTGCCAGATGCAATTCATGAAAAATCCCCACTATGATAGTTGGGATTTTTCATCAATTGCATCTGGTAACGCTGGGTCGGGCTCCGCTGCGGCACTCGGTCGCAGTAACGAAAACCCACCTTTAGAGGAGATTAACATTTCTTGAACTTATTTATTGATTGACAAAGTATTTATATTCAATTCACGATTCTCTGGTATTATTCAATTAGGCTACATGCTTCTAACATGAATCTTAGCTACCTATAATGTATCGTAAAAAACAATATAGTGAGGTGAATGGCTATTTATATAGTGATAATGATAGAGCTATTTATTAAAAAGTAAATTGTTCTAATAATATTAATTAATACTTTATTTCTAAAATCAGTGAATTTCGTAAATTTAAAAAATAGGTCCATCTTGATAAGAAATTGTTGTTGATTTTTTATGCGAAAGAAATGAGTTTTTTTATTAATGTATAAGGTTACAATGAATGTCATACTTCATTATGTCTCATGAAATGAAGACATGAAATTGTAAAACTTGTATTTTGAATGTTTTAGCAGATTCAATAAATATCTGCTGTAGTAATAATGGACTTTTCCTAAATTATTTGTTAGGCAGCTCGTACACCGGAGCAATAAGCAACAAGCAATGAGCAATACGCAACAGGCAACATTTTTTGTTGTACTTCGTACACCAAAGCAATAAGAAAATTATTGCTTATTGCCCAGGTCGTTTAAAATGTCGTCTGACGATGAAGACGAAGTGATAATGTTGTGGCAAATTTCGAGAATGAGAAATTTAACACAAGATAAAAATTTAATTATGAATTACGTAATTACTTGAAATCATATTACATTTTCATGTAGCAAGAAAACTGATCAATGATCAATTTTCCTATGGCAAAGCGAGGACCATGGCAAGATAAATATACTGTTTAATCAAGATTGTTTCAAAAAATAAATTGTTCCAAAAAAGTCAACAGATAGATTTATTTCATTTCCAACTGCACCCTATGCTTTCTCCACAACATCTCTTTGGCTGTAATCATCTCGAAGATAATCATAAATGCATTGATATTGCTCAACAAGCTGTACAAATTTGATATTAAATGCTGCTTCGTCAGACATTTTGTAAACAAACGCTCGATGAACAAAAATTTTCAAAGTTAGGTTACTGTACTAAAAATTTAATGAAATATCATATGTTATTCAGGCAATATGTTGCTTTTCTACCGACACGCTGTGTTGCTAGCGATATATGTTGCTCTACAGAGGCGATAGCGATATCGTATTGCTTCGGTGTACGAGTTCAGTTGAAATCTAATGGAAAAACACATTGGCGATAATATTGCTTGTTGCGTATTGCTTATTGCTTGTTGCTTAATAGACGCACAACTGTAGAAAAAATGTATTTTTTTCTATATTCTTTGTTATGAATAGACGCTAATTGATGATTGATTGACTTTTCAATTTGTTATAATACGACGATCTTTCTTTCAATCTCCGATTTTCGTCAATCGTTTCTGTGACCATGTCTACAGTATAGTAGTCATTAATAAACGAAACGAATTCTAATGGAATGTTATTTTTTTATTTAAAGGTGTGATTCTTCTCTATTAGGTGCACTTCTTTAATTTTGTGTATCTGCATGCGTATGAAAGTGTTGAATGCATGAACTGGATGGAAAGTGTCTAGCAGCAGGATGGATGAAATGTGTGGCTCGTTTTATTGATCCAAGGTCCTCCCCTCTGCCAATCAATAGTGCTGCCCTCTACCCTTTTTCCTCAGTACTTAGTCTCCGGCTGAATTCATAACATACTAAAACAAGCTATCCTGTAAGTATTTATTCGGTGTATTTATTCAAATCTTTGACGATTGTTATCGATAAATTCATGTTAGTATTGGCAATGTTATTCTTCCCATTACAATCCATTTTAACTGTTTGTTCGTAATGGACTATCATTGTACAATACCAGTTGCAATAGTAAACATTGATTGAGACTTTCTCATGGGGAAATAACTTGAAATAGAAATAGTAATTGATTTTTCATCTCCCTAATTTTTTATATTGTTTCTATTTTCGAAACAATTAACTTGTGTAAGTTGTTGTATAAGGTCATAAACATTTTTTAGGTAATCTTTCTTACCTATGATTATGGAATCTGATTCTCAAACAAGTAGGCTAATTTAAATGATTTGCAGTGAGCAGTTATAAAACATGTATTTAAAAAAATAATGATTCAATTTTCAAAATTACTTGAGGTCATTTTCTTACAATTCATCCTAACATGTTTAGTGTTGCCTAGAGGCAATCGCACTAGATATTGTTCTTTCATGCATATCAAAAGAAAATTTTCGTTCAAATCATGATTCAGCAAAATGTAGGCCTGATTCATATTGCTAATTGGAACATGAAGTTGGAAAAAGTTCCGTCTTTCTTATTATTGAAGTCTGATACAGTATTAAATTTAAATTTGGGCTGTGAGTTCGAGTTGAAAAAAATATAGACGTAGAGTTATCATTATAAATTTAATATTATTATGGCTGACCTAAAATTCAATTAACCAACTCTTACATGCCGGAATTTTTTTTCGGTGTAACTGATCCACGTTACTAAACAATCACATAATCCAACTTTTCTCCATGTGGATAAATCAATTTACTGTAGACAACTTCAGTGGTTAGATTTTTGAAATTCAGTGCAATTATTGCAGGTTTGTGTAGCATATTTTTGGGATAAATGTGAAGAATGATGAGGCGGTTCTGATGAGGATGCTGGACACAAGTGAAGTGGGCTGCGACAGTGGGGGTCCCGGGGGCCTGGGCATCGGAGCCCACGACACCATCTACCTGTGCAACTTCCGGGTGTCCGTCGACGGCGAGTGGCTCTGTCTCAAGGAGCTGCACGATGTCGAGTTCAACATTCCCGACTCTTTTCCCGAACCCTCCACTCCATCTCCTGTTGAGCCACACATTATGCTTGGTACGATCAGGATTACATATTGTATAGCAGGATCCAATTAACTTGTCATAAATCAGCTGATCCAGTAATAATTAAACAGTGATTTCGACACAATAATCAAAGGCTTGAAAGTCTTAAAGACCTTTAAAGTCTTTAAAAGACCTTTTTAAAGAAGGCCTTTCAAAGAATAACTTTTTAAAAGACCTTTTCAATAATCTGCGAGATTCAGCATTTGTAGGTTAAGTATTGTGATCATATGCTCGTCGATCATATGTTTTATGACAAGTTAAACGGATCCTGCTGTACTTTGTACGATAGTTTGTTTGTGTATGCACGAATGGTCGAATGTGATTAGTAAGGTCTTTCTTTTTCTTCTTGATAGCCTACTTATCTAAAGTTAGTATTGTGAAATATTGTAATGGTGGAGTGCAGTGCTTATTTTCATTGTTCATGAACCAATTGTGGCATTATTCTTTTATCGAACTCAATTTTTAATGAGAATTTATGGTGGGATACAGTAGCCTATTTATTTTCAATGTTTTTCACCATTAATTTATTAAGCTTCATTTTCAATGAGAATTGATATTGGAATACAATGCTTGTTTTCATTGTTTATGAACGATATTCAAGTATCAAGCTTTATATTCAATAAGAATTAGTAGTGCTTATTTTCTCCGCGCTTGGATATGGCATAATTATTTTTTATGAAGCTCCATTTTTATCGAGAGTTGATTATGAAATAAGTTTCTCCTTACTTTCTTAAGCTCTGTTCTTGAATAAAATATTCTAATTAGAGAAAAATGATTAAATACAACGACATTTTTCCTTTACGAAAGGAGGCCATTGATGATCTATTGCTCTTATCGCGTTCCTGTCATTGGATATTGCTTTGCCTACTTTGAGGAAAAAGTATTGTAACTAACTACATTTTTCTAACGCAACATGATAAGGCTATCATCACTAAGGAGGTATAAGGCAATCGAGCTTGTTTATGGATTTTATATGCAAGCAGAGATAATCCATTTATGTAGTTAGTCTACGATGCAAGCTTCTCTTCAAAGAAAAACTTGAAAATTGGTTTGATAAAACTGGGCACTTCTACTTTGTAGACTTACAAGCCTAGTTTGTTGGGGCATTTTTCCACATGTATCAATATTACGAGAATGAGCATTGTGCTGAAGTGTCATCCTCCCGGTTTCTCTTGTATCAGAACAAGCAGTTTTGGACGAATATCTGTTGATTCTTCCCACGTTGTAATGTACATTTCAAATGAATAAATATGAATATCAACTAAACCATAAACAGATTTAAATCAAGTTTTGTTCTACTGTAACTTTCTGATGATTTTTTATCGAAGTAAGCTGAACTCTTGGTTACGGTGTGGGTTTTTGGTTACAATTTAATTTGTACTTTGACCAGAATAGAATAATTTTTATTGTTTAACAATTCAATAAGAAAATTGTCTCCAGCCTGTAGTATAAGTTTTTGCTCATAAAAAATGCATTGTCAATGATAGAACGTTTCTAAATAATATTTCAATATTCTTATAATCGACGTCGTCTTCTCCAAACCTATCTCAGATTTCCTTAGTACAGTTTTAAGATATTCGAATAGTTGGATTTGATTTACAGGACATTAAAAAACACACATTGCTAATATTATTATTATTATGTGTTCATAATACTAACATGAGACATTTCAATTATAATTATTTTGATCATTTGTTCCAGCACGTGATCCTGTCATCATAGAGAGGCGTAATTTAGTGAATATTTCGAAATTAATTGTTAAGGAACTAATCGAGACCTCTCTTAAGTATGGACGTATGCTGGACTCTGATCACATGCCACTCCAGCATTTCTTTATTGTTTTGGAACATGTATTGCGACATGGATTGAAGCCAAAAAAGGTACATCTCATTCAAATATTGGTTACTTTCGTCTAATAATAAACTCCATTTGAAATTTTCCCAGTGTTAAGATACTGTACTTCAACTTCAAGATAATAATGTAATAACGCTAGACGATATATTATTGGGCTTCAAAAGAAAACAATGACTACCACGTTTACGATAAGATAGTAGAATATTCTTTCCATTCTGTGTTTAAAGAAATATTGAATTTTGAGTTTTCATTAAAAAAATTGCTGTTTTAGTTTATAGACTACACAAAAATTCATGTTTTGGTATACTCGACTACTTTGAGCTCCTCATATTCCATTCGCATTGTTATCCATCTCTGGGTAACAGCATTGCTTGATTTCCGATAATCCAGAATTTACCTACTCAATATGAACCCAGAAATAAATATCAACATTTTTTGTGTTTGCAGGGTCTTCTTGGTCCAAAGAAAGAGCTCTGGGATATTCTTCAGATAGTTGAAAAACTAACACCAGAAGCACAAGACATCACAGCAAGCGTGAGAGATTTACCAACTGTAAGGTACGTTTGGTCCTGTTCATTCAAACTTCTACTGTTATTCAAATGATTGAACCTTCAAACTAACAAAGTAAAAAGAAAATAAATAACACGGTTGATTTTCTCATTTCTGAAAATTCAGAATGTTTTTGTATTCGATATTATAGTAAACTGTGGGTGATTCACAATAATGACATGAATAACGCTCAGTAAACACGGAATGGACGTCGGGCTCGGACGTGGCGTGGTTAGATCTCCCTTCTCCCTCTACTCTATACAAAGATATGGTCCAATGTACACCAAAAAGACCCGCGCCACGTCTCTGGTGTGTATTGCTCTATTTGTTTGTATAGAGTAGACAAACATTTTATGTTCCATGTCTGCGGCTCGTCCCCGCCCAACGTCCGTTCTGTGTGAATTTGGCCTAAAGTTTCAAAATTTGCGTACTGTATCAACTGCATGTTTTAATTACAGTATACTCATTCGCTACACGCTGCCAATTTAAGATTCTAATAATAAATTGTTTGCATGATACAATATTACTGTTACGGTATGCTCAAACGTTTCTAATTGAAGATTCAGATAATAAATTGTAATGTAAGTACATCATTTTATTATTTGCGATGAATTTTCACAATGAAAGAGCGACCCATTTTGAAAGAAAGAAAAATAACGCTGACAGTAGTGAAAATTTGTAAGAAGTAGAATTCACGTGATCTTTCGTTGTGAAAATTCATGTCAAATAATAAAAAATTAATTTTCCATTTCCACTTTTAACAAAATGAAAATTGAGAAAAATACAAATTTTACAAATTATTCAAACAAAAAACCACAAAAATAGATGTACTTAATCTACTTGATTTTAATATTGTAGTTATAATTACTTATATACATATAAATCAAAAGTGAGATATTTTAAATAGCACTTTCCTATATATGTTGATTACTTTTGAGGTTTTTAAAGCTCAATTAAATCAGCCACACACTTTAATTATTACACTAGTCAGGAAGGGAAGGAAGTATAGAAATACTTATTTTAGCTGGTGATAAATGAATTGTTACAGAACTCAAATGGGACGGGCTAGAGCCTGGTTGAGACTTGCTCTGATGCAGAAGAAGCTGGCCGACTACGTCAAAGTATTAATCGATCATCGTGATGATGTGCTGGCTGACTACTTCGAGCAGGATGCTCTCATGATGGGCGAGGAAGCCAACATCATCGAGGGACTTCTCACCGGATTGAATGTCATCGACTGTAATTTGTGTGTTAAGGTAAGCAGTCATGAGTGGCTGAGTCGAGTTTAACGAGTTGCATCACCTAATCAATTCCAATTTCCATGTAAGACTCAAATTTTCTAATGGAAATCTTCAAGATAATTTGTGGAATCGAGAGATAACCCTCAATCCATGTTTTCTTCCTTCTATGAAGAGAATGAGTGCTGAGGGTGGAGTTTCACCTGAAATAGAGCTTGTGCGTTTTTGAAGTTTTGAAGAAAATAGGCAATTTTGAAGTTTGCTTCTCTTATGATTAGTAATAATTATTATAATGTTTTCTTAAAACATATTGTTTCAATTATTGAAAACAATGAATTATCGACTTTACTAACTGTTACACAAGTTTGAGACTCTTATTCTACTGCCGATAATATACTGTATGTAATGTACTATTGTAAGTTAATGGTCGTGGTCGATAATAGATTTTTGTGTTTTTTTCCGAATCATCGACTCAATTGTCAACAATAGCGGTATATATTAGGTGGAAAATGTCCTAAATCAATATAAAATATTAATTATTATATTGAATAAGGTTATTACAATTTTACGGTTATCAAAAAACCTGAATACAAAGCTCACTGAGTCTTTTAGGCAAAGAGGCATTCTGACTTGTTAATTAGATGAAAAGATCAAGTTGACAATTAATGTGGAAATATGTTGATTAGTGAAATAATATATTGCTTGTCGTAATAATCAATAAGTACGTAAGAGATGAAAGTAAAATAACTTTTGTCAATTAATTGGAAAATTATTGATGTTTTAGAAAAAAGACTTGATATTTTGTTGGCCTCCATCAATCCGTAGAATCAGAGTCAAATTTTCAATGAAAACGGAACATAAATGTAACAAAATTAAATAATTCAGAAAAAATCATGATGTCACAGTTGAATCTTGAAATGTCCGTGAACTTTGAAAAATATAATACCAATTCAGCATAATATTTTTGTGCCTTTTAGGAAGAAGATCTTGATTGTCAACAAGGTGTAATCGACTTTTCTCTTTACCTGCGCTCGAGTCACCATACCACTACCATTGCAACTGAAGAAAGCCTGACTGGCGGTGCTAACGATGACCTCGACCCAGATAACATGACCACCGTTCTTGACCAAAAGAATTATATCGAGGAATTGAATCGACATCTGAAGTGAGTCTGAAAAGTACTCTTCTTTATATTAAAGACATTCCAACTTGTTCTCCTATGAATTACTGTAAATTAACAGGTATAACGTGATAGTAATGTTCAATTCACACAAAAGAGATGATGCGCGGACATGGCTCATATGATCATTTACTCCGTACAATCAAATAGTCCAATGCACAACAAACAACACTTCAGCTGTGCATTGGACTATTTGATTGTATGGAGTAGATGATCATAATATGATCCATATCCGCGCCACGTCTCCGCCTCACGTCTCTTCTGTGTGAATTGTGCGTTTTGTTGATATAAACAATGTATTTCTTACAGGTATTAGATAATCAACATGAACCTGTGAGATTGAAACAATAATTTTCAATTATTATTAGTTCATTCTAATTTACTTATGGAGTTGCACCAAACGCTATCAACTATTTTTAATCAGCTGATCCCATTTGGTTAGCATTTTATAGATCATGGATCAGAATTTATCATGCTTGGTGCAACCCAACATTAGTGTCGTTTGACCTGTAACATATATGATTTAACTGCCTTATTTGTTGCACTCTTATTAAAAATGAAACCTTTGGTTTCTCACTTCTGATTTATTTCAAAAATACTTTTTCATTTTAGTGCTACTGTGGGAAATCTACAAGCAAAAGTCGAATCATTAACGACAACAAATGCTTTGATGAAAGAAGATCTATCCATCGCAAAGAAAAATATTCTCACTCTCATGGAAGAAAACGCGAATTTGAAAAGTGATCGCTACGAGTTAGGTATTGTTGATAAGAAAGAAGAGGTGAGTTATATAATTCTATAGTTTACATCGTTACATTTTGTATCATACTTCATCCCATATTTTGCAATGACTCGAGAGAATTCCTGATATGATTTATGTAAAAATGATCTTTTTTCATCTACTCTCTTGAGAAAAACAAATGAATTGAGAATAGAAATCTCAAACTCCCTATTCTTTTCTGAAAGCTCTCCTATTCAAATTCTACGTTCTGAGATTTCATTTGAAATTTAGAGGAGATGGCATTCTCCCTTCTATAATTTTCAAGCTTGATCGTGATGGAACTCATGGCCTCATTATTTTATAGCCAAACAGGCTCTACTCATATCTAAGACCAGTTGACGGTTAACGTGACAATGCTTCTTATTGATTAGTTTACACTTACTCTGCGTTTACATTGGATGCTAGTTAGTACGAGTTGCAAGTGAAGTGCCATCACACTAGGACTAGACATTCATTTTTCATGGTTTGTGGCATTATAACAGTTTATATGTATATAGTGAATGTTTCCTTTCGCTCCCAAGTCGTACCAACTTGCATCCAAAGTAAGTGAGACCTCTTAACAAAATCGTATTAATGTACGAGTAATGGAGCTGAAAACGTTGAAAATAAGCTGCTCTTCTTACCTTAGCTCTCTTTATTTTTCAGAATTCAGAATCAAAACCAAAGGATAGTGAAATTGAAGCTCTACAACAACAGTTGGCTGAAGAGAAGAAATTGAGACAAGAGACTGAACGTGAATTACATTTACAGGTTAGATATCTTCTTTATATAAAATAGGCGAACATGTTTTTTTTTCAGCCCTAACTCGACTCAAGTGAGAGATTATACTCTCATCAGATGCAATACTGATTTACACGGAGAAAGTTGTCAAATTTTCGCATCTTTATTTCTTTCAATGCATACAGTAATAAAAAATATTGAATAAGTCCATTGTACTCGACATGAGCAATTATTTTTCATTCCAAATATGTACTTCATTTCGAATTTGTTCAGATGTCAAGGGAATTGAAACGAATACATTTAGTAAACCTCTTCATAAATTATTTATGAAGAGGCCTATTAAAAAATAAATATAAGAAAATCATACATACTTATAGTAACATCAATATTCTGCAGACTTCCACAACTGCAGAAATTAACAACAGAATAAATAGATTACAAATATTCGATGATCCCCAAAATATTTGTTTGTAGTTGCGTGCATGTATTTTTGTGGGTCTCCAACCCCTTTTTATATTTGCAGTCTTCAGAATAGTTTCTAATACTATTAAGGTTTTCATGTTATTGATAGTTATGATTTGTTATTTCCATAAGTATTATTAATTAATTAATACATCCACTGGTTTATAGAATAAAAACAATTTCTTACGTTTCATTCATCTTATCAGTATTTTTCAATAAAGTTTAATACAGTTTATTCGATTTTTTTCAATAAAAGTTTGATTGAGACTATTAGTAATGTGCTACTTTTAATTCCAGATAAGTTTAAAAGCCGAGATGGAGGTGGCGATGAAACTTCTTGAGAAAGACATTCATGAAAAGCAGGATACGATTATTTCATTAAGGAGGCAACTAGACGATATCAAACAGATCAATCTCGAAATGTACAATAAGCTTCAGGTAGTATTCTCAATCATTATTACAATAAAATTTAACTTATCTAGAATTTCAAAGAAATGGAAAATTCTAATTACACCTCTAATACTCCACTATTAGTACTCTGTAGCTCCATTTAGTGGTTTTACTAACTACTTGCGGTAACACAAGCATATAATGTTTACGCTTTTTGTGGCTTTACCCCAAAACAAGCTCTTAATAAAATTCACTGCTTGTAGAGAACATCAAATTAAAAATAATACAAATATTCAATTTTACATGATCGCGATACAACTAACCACAATGTTAATAAATATTCAAGTACAAATGACAGTTGGAAAATTTCTGTATTTAACGATTACGTTTAAAATCTGATTGAAACTTCTATTCAGTTTGACACAATCAATACATAAACTGCATATGAGTATTTTTTAACGTGCGATTGTCAATTTTGGACATCTTACTTGAATCATATTTGAAATTTGAGAATCACCCAGCACTCAATAGCATTCAACTGCTACAAAAAGTGATTTTAAAATCATAATTTTTTCCTTTTAGCAACTAATTGTATTAAACTGAGTAAATTTAACACAGCTTCTTGAAATAAATGTGAAACAAATACAACTAGCTATTCAATGCATATTTTCCTTTAATAACATGAGACTTGACAATCATTTCAAAATAGTGCAATAATCGTCAGGGCAATACTCGTTCTAAAGAAAATAAATCTTAGTTTAGATTTTCTTTCGATTGATTTCAAATTAAACTCTTCTATTAAACATTGACTTGATATGATTATTGGTCAGGAATGTGAAGAGGATTTGACACAGAAAGCTGAGATGGTCAGCAGACTTCAGGCGAAGACTAGCCAGATCGGAGTGCTACTCAACAACCTTCAGAAAAGTCAAACCTTGAATGACACCTTTAACATCACTTCACCTACATCATCACATCCTAATTTCAAATCTCCAACTTCTTCTAGCTCTGCCAACTTCACAAAGAAATGATTAATCTAAACTATGATATAAATAGCCGAGAAAAACTTATTGTAATTCTCCTATTATCATCCAACCCACCAATATAGAGCTACTTAATATGTGAGAATTGATCTCAATTACTGTTTGCCAATTATTATTTGTAATTGGAAACCATCTAAATCATATTTGAGTTGAATAAATGAATAGATAGCTATTCAAACTTGATGTGAATCGGTATAATTAAACAGGAATAATAAATTTATAACAGGAATCAAAACAAGAAACTTCAGTTTCATTTTCTTGTTATTTATAGCTACAGAGTTTTATAAAGTATTGCTTTGTTTGAGCTACAAAGTTTTATAAAGTATTGCTTTGTTTGAGAATTATTATTAGAATATTTGATTGTTTTCAATTTGAATTTTTGACACGGTTCCATTCAAATCAAATCATGCACAAATTCTTACACCTTACTAAGAAATATCGACAATTTTGTTGAATTATTATTAATATTTCAAGGGTATTTCCTGAGAATGAGTTCGTTAATTCATTCATTTCTATGACTAAAATGAAGTAATTGAATAACATTTTAAATTTGAATTCATTATTTAATATTCCAGAGAAATAATTTTAAGAATAATCCACTGTAATCAAACTTTGTTGAGTATACATATTATTCGTGATCATTGTTGATAATATTGTTAGAAACTTTATTACTATTATTCTTGAATTTTATCGGTCGTTTTCTGTTTTTTTGTCCTGATTTCATCTTTTTTTTTCATTTTAGTCACATTTATCTCTATTGAAATATATTGCTCTGCAATAAATAGTTTGACTGGTTGCAGGAGTGTGAAAGTTCATTGAAGCAAAAAACAGAGCTTATAACAAAACTGGAGGATAAGTCATTTGCTATGACTGACACCTTGCAAAAGCTGGATGAAAAGTATGTACGAATATAGCTTCCTTTTTTATTTATTTCCTCCTTTTGGTTTATTGCTTTTCTCTTACTAGTTTTCTGAATAATGTTTTATTGTTCTTTCGAGGGATAACTACTAACATAGTTGTATTGCTATTGACATTAATAATTGAGTTCTAGCCTCCTTGAAGAATAATAATATTATTGTTACATTAGAATTTAAATCTGAGAAAAAATTTCTCACAGTGTTGAGACTGTTCATCATTAACAGTTTCATCAGCATTATTTGGTGATGGGAATCATTGTTATTATACGTTTCTTCGTTTTCTTCCCTTCTTTAGTTCTAGAAAAAATTTCAGAATAAAGTATACTAGTCCTCCCCCGAAAATAACTTAATATGCAGGTCTGCAGGTACTTGTAGGTTCTAGATTAGACGAATAAACAATTGAGTACTAGATGATGCTAATTTTGATTGCTCACATCAATTGTTACACGTATGAAAATTGTCTCTAATTATTATTTTATATTAAGTTATTCCAAATTAAAACTAGTCTTTCAAGTATAGCCTATCAAAATTAATAGAAATATTCAACTCAATATCATACAGTAGTAAAAGTGATAGAATTCTAAGTATTTTCGAACACCCGTCCTTCCCATTTCAAGATTCTCAATAATTATTTCACTACAAGCTTCATTGTTTCTCAAACTCTTTTCGCCGAATTATGTTGCCCTTTGAGCACAAATCAGTGTTTGGTAATTTTTTCATAATTCATAATTATCGCATAATAAGCTACGAGCTCATTTAGTAGACCATTATGTTTGTAATTTTTTCTCATTCTGAAATTCATTGAAAACTTTCCATTTTAAACATAGTTGATTCTTGAATTTAATTTACTCTGTTCCTAACACGTTATAATTTGTGCAAATCATATTACTTAATCAATATTCCTTATTCTAGTCTCATAATCATTATTGTGAATGAGATAGTATATTGCCACCATTGTTCTCAGCTGAGAGTTTACGGCTTTTATATGAACCTAGTCCAAATTAATGGATGATGTATACAATACATTGGATTTTCTAGTCTCTGCCTTTACTATTACTTTTTTAACAATGATTATTTCCTAGTACTGTAATGGTTTTACCTGAATTTTAATTGATTAATCATTGAATTGATTGAATAATTTATTGATGTTTTGTTGAACTGATTCGATTCAAAATTAAATGAGTGGAAATCAAACTCGATGGTTCTAGTGCGATTCACATGAATCCAAATTCATGTCAAAATGCATATCTTTATATTTTTGGCTTTCATATAGAGAAGTTTTTTTTAATGACTAATTTATAGTCGTAAGGTTTCTCCGTTCTGGGTTCAAGTGTCTTTAAAGCTTCTTTTCTGAAAACTTCAAAGATTTTGAATTTTCTTCATATTCTATGTTTTAATAAGGCAAAATAAATTTTCAGCTGAGTACTATATTTTTAGTGTTTACTATGTATTTGGATTTTTGATTCTTGTTAGGAATATGCATAATAAAAGGTACGGTAGACTATAATTTATAGCACAAAGTGCATTAGTTGATAGAATATTTGATCGATTGATCAATAGTTGATAATGTTACTCCTTTGAAACTAGTGGAGGATGTGGCAAAACTTCACCACAGGCAGCCATAAATTCCACTGTTTGTAAAACTATGTATCATATAACATTCATGTAAAATGCTTTTGTACTATATTTTTTCTACAACGTCTTTGTATGTAAATAATTGACTGAGGGGCGGTGTAACGCTGGCAAGAATTGTATTCTATAGTCTATGGAAATATTAATTTTCGATTGCCACCTATCAATTTCTGCTGCTTTATAAAGTTGAAATAAAAAACTCTATTCGATATTCGAGTTTCATTTTATAAAACCAATTCTGACTATGGTTTGTTTCTAGTTGACGTTTTTCTCATTATTTTAATTCTCCATTTAATTTGGTTCACCTGCTCCAAGATTTGCCACTCCTCTCCTCGTAATTTTTCGTTAATTTCCCTGTCAATTTTATTACTTCAGTCATTTTTTCCTAGAAAGTACAGCCAAATTTCTAGGGATCCTGAATGAGTTTTTATGACGCTTTTTTTACTTTTTTTGCCTTCTATCTACATCAAAGCCAATTTGGTGAAAACCGTGATCGTTATTTCCTATTTCGTATAGGAAAATCTTATACATTTTTTTTATCAATTATCTATGGGTAAAAACCCCATTTCTGACATCCAGGAAGCTTTTGATTAGCACATCAGCTTTTAGAATCTAGCATACTCCTCGCAAAGTTGTCCTACGAATTGATAAAAATGTTCGAAAAGATTGAAGAAAATTAAAATGAAAACTAAAGGATTATCCAAGCAGCTGACCGAGTGTCCCCAATAATGGTTTTAAAGCCCAAAACCTGAAAATTACCTGTTTTTGTAAATTCTAGTGATGAATCAATAGTTTTAAAATTTCTTTATCTTCTGTCATGCCTGCTATACGTTTGCTAATGAAGTCATTTGTTAGAAAAAAAAACAATTCTCATTCAGATTTATTGGCATAAATGTCTTGAACATATTCTTACAAATGCGAGAATAAAGAAACGGCCTGTCTCTAAGAAAATTTTCAGTTGACAGTAATGTGTATTCTTATGCTGATGAGTGGTTAGTTATTCGAGAGCAAACTTATTGAATAAAACATAAGTTCTATTTAGAATATGAAGTCAGTGATGTAATGGAAGTAGATTTGAAACATTTTACAATGATTAAAATAATTGTTGATCAGCTTACGGGAATTAGCGATTTTTGTTACATGATGTTGCTTTGTCGAGAAAGAAATGTTTCTCTAAATTATTAGATAAATTTGTGCAATTAGAAGGATCAAAATTGGTTTGTTTTTAGTACTTGAAGTAATTTATCCCTTTTAAGAATAAAACCATGAACAAGGTCAATAATGCCACCATGAACATGAAATAATAAATTATTCTTCTCAGAATAATTATTGTCTTCAAGAGTGATATATTCTGCTATTTGGATTAAATATCCAGATCCTTTCAATAATTTACAGATATACATTTTAAAGTTTTTTCATAATCATGAAAAATGTTTTTTTTTTACCTGAAATGAAGAATGTTCAATTCAAGCATAATTTCATCAATCAAATCTATTATTATCTGTCAAAAATATATGACCCCTTGAAGAAAATGATAGATATCTCGAGTTAAAAGTTAATACCACATTGATATTATATTATAATCATCGTGAAGCTGAAGCTATTCTGCCAATTTATTTGCGGAAAGCATTATTTCTCATGTCAACATTTCAATCTCAAAAACAAAGCCAATTTCGTAATAAACTACATAAAAATGTATTGAACATCCAAGACTAGAACATTGACTTTGAGTAAGGCGGCTTCCTTTTTGTAAATTATTGAAGGAATGCACATCAAGAGATGCGTGTGTATGAAGATCAACTATAATCAAAACATTGAATTTGAGGAACGTTTTTTCAAACTCGAGGCTTGAAGATTTAGATTTAGATTTATTATTTTATTCATGTAGATAACAAATATGACGGCTTAAATTCTAGAATATAATAATAAATATACAACTAATTATTTGTCAAATTTACATTAGCTTATAAATTATGCCGTGATTGATTGGCTGCCTTTATTTCCTAGGGCACAGCCGGCCCTCTCTTACACTTAACCCTACCCGCCATGGGTAGATGTGAAGCAAAAATATACTGATGATATAATAATTGTAAGTTATCTAGATGAGAAGGCGAAGTTTGGACATATGAATGTCCATTCTTGGAAAAGGAGATACAAATAAATCCCTTCCATCAACAAGAAAGAGGCTACTGAACCAGATTCACCCCTTTTAAGGAAAATAGTTTCTTAAAATAGTTATTGATGATGAAATATAGGTCCTTATCATTTAAAGTATATTATAGGATTTTTCTTATCAATTTCTCATTATCAACTATTGAAAGATTATTATTCTATAATTAAACGCGATTTGTTACTGTTTCAAAAGCAACAATCTAATCATTACATATTCACTTTTTCAAGGCAAAAAGAGCTGGATATGTTGAGACAAGCTTTAAACAAAGTAACGATAGACGTTGAGGAGAAAAAAGTTAACCTTGAGACTGAATTGAAAATTGAAAAGCAGAAAACTCATTCGTTACAGTCTTCCATGGTTGATGAAAGAGAACGAATTTCATGTCTCCAACAAGAAGTCAAGCAGCTTCAAGCAGTTGCTTCTGTAAGTCTATTCAAACATGAATAAATCTGAATCTATGTTATCAGATATCATGTACCAGAATTTTTCTTGCACTGAAAACCTTGAAGGAATTATATTTTGCGATTCAAATTTCTCTGAATGAAGATGATCTGATTTATAACATTATTGATTCTTGGATATTGAAGTGGTAAACCTTTCTACTACATGTATATTAAGAAAAATCATTTTGAAATTGAAATCATTTTTTTGCCATATTTTATGTCATATAATTGAAAATATAATTATCCATTCATAAAAAATCTGTTATAATTATTTCGTTAATTCAAATTAATTATTAACTTGAAAGATTAATTACTTTGAAAGTAAAAACTACTCACAGATTAGTGTTGATAGCTATTTCGGACTGCTGTTTGTCCATCTTCAGAACACGAGGTTACACAGTGAACTGTGTAACACTGAGTTCACTGTGTAACCTCGTGATCTGAAGATGGACAAACAGTACAGTCTGAAATAGCTATCAACACTAATCTGTGAGTAGTTTTCACTTTTGAAGTAATTAATCTTTTAAGTTAATTTTGAACAAGAATTTGTTCAAATAGCCATAGTTTCATCAATGTGTTGCATCATTCGAGTCCTAATATAGATCCTAACTGACAACGAAGGCTGCTAAACTAAGTTGGCGAAGGCAACTTCGTAAATTGCAACTTTGGTAAAGGCAAACTTGGTAAATCGAAGGCAACTTTGGTAAATCCAAAGAAAGATCAAACTCTATTGTTTGAAATATTTTTGTTTCATAATACATGTGATACATTTATCACTCGTTTAGCAGTCCATCAGTTGGCATTGAAGAATCACAGTTTGAAATTACCCAACACTTTAGTTTCAATCGTATTTATGCTACTACCATAGACTAACTGTACAGTGTTGTCTGTGCTACTACATAAATTGAGATAACGGGTGTTTCATTAAGTGTAAGAAGATAATAGTGATAGGTAAATTTTAGGTCCCCAAACTTGTATAATGGCAATAGTATATTGATGGCCAAATGCAAGTGTTAGTTAAAAAGAGCTAGTCTCTCATTGGTGCTATGTAAGAAATGTTTTTTTCCAAGGATGAACGCGTATTTATTTTAGAGACATATTTTGTGTGTAATGCGGTTGATCAATAAATTTTGTACAACTGGTAGGGTACAAGATGATAAGAAGCTAACTCGCCGGCCAACAAAATTAACCGCGGAAGTGATCAAAGATCTGAACAATTGTTTGTTGCAATCACCTAAAAAGTCGTTGAGAAAGTTATCATCACAAGCTGGGGTGTTAACTACAGCAAAAAATTCATGTATTTAATGTGTACCTAGTGCAATGAATGTTGTCATTTAACTTTGAGTTGCGTCCTTAATGAAACACTCGTTATTAATAAAAGCATCATCCTACTCCACACGTTTTAAATACATTTTATTAAAAGATTTATCATATTTTAAAATTATTTGCTCATTTATGTTTTTATGAATATTGGGTTATTATTCATTCTTTTGGAAATTAGATCGTCGCTCATCGCACTCTAATCTTTTCAGAAATACGTGACGTTACAAGAGAACTACTTCAAACTTGAAGAACAGTGTAAAGAGCAAGAACTGACATTACAAGAACTGGGAATTCAGTTGAGCAAGAGCAAACTGCAAGTTTCTGATCTCCAAGAAGAGGCCAGTGTAATCAGATCGAAACCAGATAGTGCTTTATGGGCATCGGATAAAGAAGCCGCCAACTGCAAAGCGTGCAATAAAGAGTTCAATATCACCAGGAGAAGAGTAAGTTCTATTCTCATCACGTTATTTTCATTCTATTTCCAATTTCCATTTTGTAAACTTCAATCACTAATTCCACATAAAATATCAATAAACTCGCTTCAATACAATGAGGGGTTCAACAAACTTAGATGCTCTGTTACTTTAAATCAAACCAGATCACAAATACTCAGCTATTAATTTCGTTTCAAAGTGTACTAACCAAGAAAAGCAAAATGTTATTTGGTATATCGCAGTAGGAATCGACTTAATTCTAGTCAGAAGATAGCCTAAGTTTTGTCAGCTATTCTTATTTATTTGGACACATCAGGGAAAGAATTTGAATGAGAAAAGCTCATGCTGAACATAGACTAAAAAAAATAATGAGAAAGAGGGTTTGTGTTCGTTGACAAAAAGAAAATAATAGCGATCCTCAGTGTTATCAATCTTGCATTTCACTCTGATTCACAAGATTAATTTCTACCAAACTATGTAATACCCATCTGAAATACCTTATTTTATTATACTGTATTATCTTTCAATTTTAATGCCTCTTCAATTTAATGCCTCTCGTTTAATTCAATCTTAAAAATTCACTAGCAATTGAATAATATTGCAGTATTTAAGATCCGTTCTATTTAGTCCAGTCAATGAGTTCCAAAAACCCCCCGATAGGGGAAAAAATTCATAACAAGCTAATTTTTTCCCCATCGACTACTATCATATAGACAAGTGTTCTGGCAAAAGTCCCCACCACTACCCCTTTTGCTTCCCCCCCAGCACACCCTCAAAGTTTCAGTTTGCAAGGGTTTCGTATATCGTAAGTCTCTCAGCTTCCAATGGAGATATCGATTCAAACTTTTTTTCATTCTTTAGAAAATTAATTTTTCTATAATTTGTTCTATTACCATTCTACTCTAACTCTTCTAGTTTTGGAGTTATTTGTGAAAGAATGAAGTAAAGTTGAGATTTTTCTCTTAAAAATTGTTTACTTCTGCAAATAAAAGTTTACATGATTGTTTTACAGAGAAATGTTACATATGAAAAATGTAGAGCATTTCATTATCTTTAATTTGAATAATCACAATCTATATTTTACTTCACATGAACGTGAGAAAACGACCATCAAAGTACGATACGCATGATCACGGTAGTGCTCGGCGCCTGTGACAATATTTTATGAACCAGTCGGCTTTGTGAAAAGTATAGCTTATTAATGTTTTCTCAGGAGTGTTTTTGTAGATAGAATCAGATCTGATTACATCTACTATAGAAATAATTATATTAATAAATTCCTTTTATTATTCTAATGTTCCCTCTACTATTAGTATAATCTTTACATGAGATAGGCGTTTTTAAAATTTGGGATCAGTTTGAGCAGTCATCATATTTTGAAAAAAAATATCATCTGTTTCTTCAATAAAATTCACCAACAATGAGATTAATCTATTTGAATCTGACTGAATACAAAAAATGCTCAGTCATCGGCAGGTTTTCGTTGTGATAAATGGCGTGCGGTGTTAAATAGTGAAGTTATAGTGAAGTTTATTGGTTCAATTGAAGTTTATGATTCAATTTAAAAGTAGGAGATGAAGGATGAGACTGCTTGTATCATTTGTCATAGACCTATTAATGTAAGTGAAACTGTTACTGTAGGTTCTAAGGGAATTAAAACTCTAATAGATTCTAGTCTTTTGAGAAAAGATGATTTGCATTCCAAATTAGTAACATTCGACACTATAATCTTACACAAAGAATGTCGTAAAGATTATACTAGGAGTAATTCAATAAGAGCATTCTTGGCAGGCTCCAAAGAAAATAATGAAGATCAAGGATCTAGTTGTAGTAGAGATTGTTCATCTGTGAAGTTTAGTACTAGTTTTAAAGATTTTAATTTTGAGGAAAATTGCTTGTTTTGTGGAATGAATGCTGTTGTTAACTCAAAAACCCCAATGAAATATAGGAAATCTATACGTGTAGTTCATACCTTGAGCATTAAAGAAACAATTTTAAAGTATGTTGAGGGAAGGAATGACAGTTGGGGTGATGAAGTTCGATCTAGACTAGCAGGAAAATTGGATTTAGTGGCTGCTGGAGGGCGTTATCATTTGGAGTGCTACATCAGGTTTTCTACAATTAGTAAGATATCACCAAATCCATCAATGCCAGGTAGGCCGATCGATGATGATTTACGGAGATCATTTTTAAAAATTTGCGATATGATCGAAGAAAGTGATGACTGTCAACACAGCATATCATATCTTCTTGAATTATTGAAAAAGTTATCAGGATGTGACAACGTTTATGAAAAAAAATATTTCAAAAGTCTTCTTCTAAAGCATTTTGGGAACCGACTAATTTTAACTGAAATAAAAAAAGGGCCAAGTATTGTAAGCTTGAATGATAGGTTGGACACCATTTTATACGACTCATTGCAGAGAGAGTCTAATCCGGAAGAGGAGAGAAGGAGAATTATATCCTCGGCAGCCGCTCTTTTAAGAGAAGAAATTCAAAAAACAGTTTATGATGACTCTTCATATCCGAGTGTGGAGGATATAAAAACAGGTGGAGAAAATCTTGTTCCGAAGCTGTTAGAATTCTTTATGAATGAACTAACAAGGAAGAAAAGACAAACATCTGATGAAAGTCTTGATGTACGAAGAAAGAGAATGACCATCAATCATATGATAATTAAACTTTGTCGACCTCGTTCCTTCCAGTCTCCCATTCATTCAGCTTTCGCTCTTTATCTATCAAGACAGTATGGTTCAAAAAATTTGATAGAGGTTTGCTCTTCATTAGGGTATTCTGCTTCATACTATGAAACAGAAGTTTATCTGCAATCTCTCTTGAAAGCAGGAAAGCCAAGAATCGAAGGTGATAATTTTTCTCAGTTTGTATTTGACAATATCGATTCAACTTGAGTACTCTTGATGGCAGAGATACATTCCATGCTCTTGGAGGGATCCAGTGTATATCTCCAAAAAATGCTGTTTCCAGTAATGTCAGAGTTCAACGAGTGAAGTCATTTAATATAGAAGACTCAAAGTTCAATGTTCCAGTAATTCTGTATTGCAAGAGAGCAAAGAGTGGTTTAAAAACCATAAACGTGTCCAATATCTCAGAAAGTATACCCAATGAAACCCTTATATCAAGTCGTAATATGTTGTGGCTGAGTAGTTTTGCTTCAAGTTCACCTTCTCTACCTGGATGGTCAGGATTTATGCGAAACTGTTATGATGGTAGAGAAAATTTTGAGACTTCTCATATACTGGCTCTACCATTCATCAATGTAGATCCCGGAAATCCAACTGCTATTTACTCTGCTCTCAGTTTTGCAGCCAAAGAAAGCAAGTCAGTGGGTCAGCCTTGTATTGTCACATTTGACCAACCTCTCTTTGTCAAAGCAGTTGATATTGTTGCTTCTTCATCGCCAGATAATCATGTTTCAGAAGTTATCGTCAGATTGGGCGGTTTCCATCTACTTATGAGCTTTCTTGGTTGCTTGGGAAAGTTCATGGAGGGCAGTGGAATTGAAGAAATGTGGAGTACTGTTTATGGAAAAGCTACGATTCCTCATATTTTGTCAGGACATGCTTATTCAAGGTCTTATAGAGCACATATGATGACTCAAGCAGCTTTATTATTACTCATTCTAGAAGAATTTCCATATTTGAAGACTGTGATTGAGAATGAGCTTGGAGAAATTCACATTCAATTGAAAGAGAAACATTTGAGTATAGAAGATGCAATGGAAAAAAATGAAATTGTAACAATAGTACGAATGCTTGAAGAGATATGTGATGAGCTGATTGAGAATAGCAGAACATCAAAGCTCTGGTTACAGGAATTGAAATTGGTGAATTTGATGTTTGATTTTATTGTAGCAGAGTGATTGGTGATTGGAAATTACATATTGATTCTGTGAAAAAAATGATACCCTATTTCCATGCTGCAGGCCACTTGCCTTATGCAAAATCTGCTCATTTATACATTCAACAAATGGAGGAGCTAGAGATGAAATTGGGGAAGGAACACTTTGAAAAATTTGTGAATAAAAGCTTTTTTGCTGTGAGAAGGACCAACAACTTTTTTTCTGGGAACTGGACTGATATGACAATTGAGCAAACTTTGATGAGATCTTCAAAATCCATTGGGGGTCTCACTCATGGTAGAGGGTTGAGTGAACGAACTCTTCTGAAATTTATTGCCTGTGCTCCAGGATTTATGCAAATAAGTGAGGCCTTTGAGAAATTTTCTGGTTGTATGGCACAGTTCAACGAGCAACACACAGAACTGCGACCCAGTAGAAAGGAAAGAGACATGCGGGATATTGGAAAATTTTTTCAATGGCTAAAAATTCACAACCCTTTTCGACAAAACGTTGATTTAGTGTCATTATCTTCAGGCCTTGTAGTATCGAGCTTGGATGTGAACTGTGAGAATGCATTTGAAGTTGGAATTGCCTGTTTGAAAGATACAGAAAGAACAAATTCTAATTTTGCTGATATGAAATTAAAAAGAAAAAGTAGAGTGAAAAATATAGCCACCTTACTGAAAGGCGTGAGCTTGAAATCTGAGGAAGTACCAATAGATCCCGACCAATTGTTCAACAGAGTCATTTGTATCTCTCAAGGTAAGAATTCATTGAAGCAATATTTCAGTTATGAGCTCAGCCCTTACCCTCTCTCCTTGTTTGAAAATAATAAAATGCTGAGAAAAGGATCTAAATCTAATTTAATGAAGATTTTCAACAAGTGGGATTTGGGGGAAATTACTGAATTACATGACACTCCAAACAAAACAATATTTGTAGTGGATGGAGGCTACCTCCTACATAGTATTGTTTTGCCTATTAATGAATCTTTTGGCAAACTCGTTGATAAGTACTTTCAAGCGGTAATTGACAGGTATGGGATAAATTGTCTTGTAATATTCGATGGATACCCAGACTACCCCACAACTAAAGGGTTGGAACACATTCGAAGAAGTAAAAAAACTTCACCTGAGATTAACTTCACTTTGAATATGGAGTGCTCAATAAATCAAAGTGAGTTTCTAGCCAATTTGAAAAATAAGCATAAATTTATTGCCTTTTTGATAGAAAGACTGCATGCAATGAATATTTCAAGTTTTGCTGCTGAAGAAGATGCAGATCTCGATGTAGTCAGGAGTGCAATCAACTGCTGCAGGAAAGAAAGTGAAAAGAAGGTCGTTGTTGTTGGACAGGATACTGATCTTTTTGTTCTCCTCTTAGGTCTACCACAATGCGAAGGATTGAAATTATATTTTTACCGACCATCAAATACTACCTCATCGATGTATAATATAGAGAAAATTCGTGAAGATATTGGGGGAATGAAAAATGTAATTATCTTTGCCCATGCAATAACAGGATGTGACACTACATCTTTTCTGTTTGGTAGAGGAAAGTTGAATGCTTATAAATTGTTGAGTAGTTCTGAACAGCTTCAAAAAGACGCAATACAATTTATTGAGAGAGAAG
The DNA here is from genome assembly GCA_017141395.1 of Laodelphax striatellus. NCBI lineage: Eukaryota > Metazoa > Arthropoda > Insecta > Hemiptera > Delphacidae > Laodelphax > Laodelphax striatellus. The sequence goes on along the minus strand of CM029532.1, from coordinate 24,805,605 downwards.
CTGATAAGAATGAGATAAGAAGGATTGGTGAGAATTTTATGTTGGAGATATATGGGTGCAATAAGAAAGCCACAAATTTGAACGACATGAGGTATTTGAAATACATGAAAGCTGTAGGAAAAATGTCTTTGAAATCAAAATTCAACATGGCAACTCTTCCCCCAACATCTGATGCTGCTGAACAGCATTCATTCAGAGTATATTACCAAATCCAGAAATGGTTTGGTAACAACATGGAAGCAACAGATTGGGGTTGGACTCTCAGTGACAATACTTTGTACCCCATACACTCCAAAAAGCCTGCAGCCCCTGAAGAAGTAATAGACTTGGTTTCCTGTAACTGCAAAGTATCATGTAGGAGAAATTGCAGCTGTATCAAGGCTTCCTTACATTGTACCGAAATGTGTGGCACCTGTCAAGGAACTTGCAACAATAAGTCTTTCGTTGATGGTGAAGAGGCTGAAGAGGATACAATAAACTGAGTGACTGTATATTATAAAAGAACTTCATGATACTCTTGAACTTTTTTCCAATTCTCTATTTAAGTCTCATCCTCATCTATTATCTCTGATCAATTGTCTATCAATATAGAATTATTATTCCATCTAGTCTATTATTCAATCTAGTCTTGAAAGTGAAGGAATCGAAAGTGAACCTCAATCAAATACAGTTCCTCAATTGAATAAATGTTATTGATGGAAACAACCACAAGCTGAAACAACTGATATCTTGACATCACCCTGGCTATTATTGAAAGCGAGTAAGTACTTTTCCTCTTCAAAACCAAAATAATTTTTTTTGTATTTTTAGAAGCATGGGATGTAATAATAGCTACAGTACAATAGTGTGAGTAGAGCTTCAGCTAATTAATTACATTTATCTATAAAAAAATATTTGTTATTTATAGAATTTTGGCCATAGTAATTAGAATGGATTGAACGCGTTCAATATCAATCTATTCTCCTCAGTTTTTCCTGTATTACTGTAGCTTGACTCTCTCATTAGGAGATCAATTATCATGGGAACACCCATGTTTTCGTTTCTTCGGTGAATATGATTAGATTTGAATCTAATCACTCGATAAAAACTCTAGAGAAAATATTAATAATCTATACATTTCACAAAGCCGACTGGTTCATAAAATATTGTCACAGGCGCCGAGCACTACCGTGATCATGCGTATCGTACTTTGATGGTCGTTTTCTCACGTTCATGTGAAGTAAAATATAGATTGTGATTATTCAAATTAAAGATAATGAAATGCTCTACATTTTTCATATGTAACATTTCTCTGTAAAACAATCATGTAAACTTTTATTTGCAGAAGTAAACAATTTTTAAGAGAAAAATCTCAACTTTACTTCATTCTTTCACAAATAACTCCAAAACTAGAAGAGTTAGAGTAGAATGGTAATAGAACAAATTATAGAAAAATTAATTTTCTAAAGAATGAAAAAAAGTTTGAATCGATATCTCCATTGGAAGCCGAGATACTTACGATATACGAAACCCTTGCAAACTGAAACTTTGAGGGGGTGCTGGGGGGGAAGCAAAAGGGGTAGGGGTGGGGACTTTTGCCAGAACACTTGTCTATATGATAGTAGTCGATGGGGAAAAAATTAGCTTGTTATGAATTTTTTCCCCTAAAAACCACTCATTGACTGGACTAATTCTTATATCATAGTTTGATCGATTTTGGTTCGTTTTCATAACGGTTCTGGAGACTGTTTTTCATTCTGTAGTTTATTGGAAAACTCAATATTGTGTTACTAGAAGAAAGAGGAAGGGAAATTGGCATCAGAATTTTTTGAAACATCTTTTCCACTGCCGAGATGTGAAATCCCTGAATTGTATTGATGGTAAAAAATAATTTAATATTACCTTTAACAATATGGTTCGTTCGTTAAAGGTAATATTAAATTTTTTACCATCAGTGAAAAAGATGTTTCAAAAACTTCTCATGCCAATTTATTTTCCTCTTTCTTCTAGTATCCCCTTTCTTCTCTCTTCAACATTGATTTTAGTTCATCGTGCGCATTAAGATAGGTTTCTTTACAGATTTAGAAACTGAAGTTCCAGCGGTTGTTTTTACAATTTTAAACATTAATTGCCTGTTTGCAGCACCATTGCCGCAATTGTGGGGAAATATTCTGCAACGCCTGCTCGGACAACACAATGTCTTTGGCAGCTTCCGCGAAGCCGGTCCGAGTCTGCGATGAGTGCCACGAACAGCTGATTGCCCGATTCTCAATTGTCCAGTAGTTGATAACGTTAGCCTATTCACTCAATGCAATGCGCTTACTAATTGGAAGGCACTAACAGAACAACTGCGCAGCTTTTATTCAGGTGTTGAATATTTTAATCCTCTCTCAATTGTCACTTTCTATTTATCGGATGCTCAATCATTTATTATTAATCATAGTTTAATAACTACTAAAGTTATTAAAGTTTTTACTAAATCTATTATTAATTTCTTGTGAACTTAATGTGTTCTTCTTGAGGATTGATGGAGTTCTAGACTGGGCTGCACCGATCCAGACAAACATTTGTCCGAAATCGATCCATCTTTGCTGGTTCACCATGGTACTCAGTCGTAACTTAAATATACAGTATTATCAACGTCAAAGTTCGAAGTTTTCTAAAGTTCGTAATTAGTGCTAATGAAAATTATATCATTAGTGCTACAGAAGGCTATATCAGTTGATTAATTCATCGTCTACCAAGTCAGCTTTTCGGATCAAAATTGTCATTCTCGATATCCAGTGAGTCAACTGGGTGATGTGAATAAAAAAGTAATTACTTTTACTTGCTGTTTTCAAGTAAATACTGTACTGGACATTAGGTGAATAAAACATCAATATTTTAGTACTCCTTTTACTCGTCCAGTATTTACTAGACTTGACAAATATTTACTGATAACTACACAACCGTACTTGTATTCTCCATGAAATTACTGAAGTAGGTGAATAAACTGTTCTATTTACTGAAAATAATAAGTCAATACTGACGTTTTGTCAAGGCTGCCCCAGAACAGACTTGAAAAACATAACTTATTACTTTTTCTCTTTAAGCGTGAAAAATATCAATAATTGGGAAATTATGGTGGTATAAGTTATTAAAGTAGATGATCAAGGGACATTTTTCTTTCAATAGCAGTCCATGAATATGGTCATAATTATTCCATAAAATTATGGGAGCCTGTAGACAAATTAATTGGTAAATTACTACTTGGGGGATAATGCCCATTTTTGAATTTCCAATACCAATTCAATGAGTGATTGACATTGTAAGGATGCATTTAAGCATAAACTTTCGGTAAAGATGTTGAAATTCAGAGAATCAAATCTTTGAACCAAGGTAACGAAAATCTTTATTACTAAACATTTCTGCGATTTATTGGTCATCAACTTACATCACTAAACACTACAAAAGAATATTTAAAAGTGTTGGCCCTCGCTATACTGTATTTCTATAATTTATTATTATTTGTAATATTTTGTCTTTTACATTACAACAGATTCCAACCATTATCTTGTGCTTTTTTCTATTTGATCTGATGAGAGTTCCAAAACTATGTAATATTCAATTTTTCTAGATGAATGTGGTCAGTTCATTTTAAAAAATTTCCTTTGTGCAGAGATGGACAAATTTAGACACTAATCCAAAAATATTCGAGCTGTATAAAGAGTTGATTGATGTTGAACCTATGAAAGGCAATGACAAGGCCTTATTCAAAGATGGAACTCACAATAAGAAAAAATTGACTGAAAAAGAGAAATATGTTGTCCTACTGATTGAAAAAATGCTTTACTGTTCGAAGTTTGATTTTGAAAGCAATTTGATGGCATGGGATTTTTGAAGCTTGTTCTTTTGTCCTGGTTGTTGCTTCCCTGTGCCATGCTTTGTGGAAACAGAAGCATCTGATGAAAGTGAACAACATTTTGCTTTCTGAAAACAACATGGCCGAGTTCAATTTTGAAAACACTGGACTAGAAAATGAATCTGACCAACTGATGGAAGTGAAAAATCGACTTGATGATCTCTTAAATCAATACAGCAGAATTTCACAGTGTAAAGTTGCACAGAGATACACAAATTCAGACACCAATCCAAAAATATTCAAGCTGGATAAAGATTTGATTGATGTTGAGCCTTTGAAAGGCAATGACAGGGCCTTGATAAAAGACCGAACCCACTCTAAGGAAAAATAAGCTAAAAAGAAGAAATTTTCTCCCATTGACCGAAAAAAATGCTTCTACTGTTCAAAGTTCGACTTTGTGAGCAATTTATTGGCATGCGACTTCTGCAGCTTATTCTTTTGTCATGATTGATGCTTCCCTGTGCCATGCTTTTTGAAAATAGAGTGCTGTGGATGTGTCCCCTGCATATTGAAAAATTCATCAATATGCATTTGGCGCAGGACTCCAGAATATTGATGAAAATTGCTTTAAAATCAAAGTTTTGTGGTCCTTCTAATCTTACCTTGGTGAAAAACGAATTTGCAAGGAAGATAAGGTTTATGAAACGTCGTCCTCAACTCAATATTGGCATTGACAACAAGTTTGATTCTGGCAGAAAAGAAAACTCACTTTTCGAGTATACTGTTGTGGCCAAGCAGCACACACAAATAAGTGATCAAAATGAACAAACTGCTCAAGTGATGTCTGAAGAAATTGGGTTCAATGCAACTGGCAATGAACTGGCGTTGCCAAGTTTAGACAAAAAAAAAAATGGAGACTGACTGCTCAATTGCAGACAATATGATATTCATGATCCATGACAATAATGTATCTGTGATAAATTTTGAAAATTCCAACTGTGATCCTGTCCAGCAGATTGAAGACTTGGTCTGACAAAAATGTTGTGATAAATATTGCTAGCAGTGGACAAGGAAACAAATCCGGCCATCTGATGAAGGTGGACAACATAATGCTTTCTGAAAACAACATGGCCGAGTTCAATTTTGAAAACACTGGACTAGAAAATGAATCTGACCAACTGATGGAAGTCAAAAACGATTTGATGATCTCTGAAAACAATACAGCAGAGTTGCGTAGTGTAAATGCTGTTTTGTTGGAATAGATCATTTTGAATAAATTATAATCTGACAATATTTGTCAAGAAAAATTTTACATTACGTTTTGGAACTCATCTGATCAAGTAGAAAAAAGAAAAGTCATAAAAGTACAAGATTATGGTTGGAATCTGTTATAATGTAAAAATAAAAATTATCACCTTATACCAAATTATTACAAATAATAATTAATTATAGAAATATAGTATAGTGAGGGCCCACACTTTTAAATAGTCTTTTGTGATGTAAGTTGGTAACAAATAAATTGCAAAAATGTGTAGTAATAAAGATTTTTGTTACTTTGATCAAAGATTTGATTCACTGATTTTCAACTTATTCACCAAAATTCCATGCCCAAATGCATCCTTACAATGTTAATCACTTATTGAATTGGTTTTGGAAATTCAAAAATGTGCAATACTTATAAGTAAGGTAGCTTAATAGTAAATTTAAATGATTGTGTCCTATTTCCAACTAGACAGCATTTACACTGCACAACTCTGCTGTATTGTTTAAGAGATCATCAAGTCATTTTTGATTTCCATCAGTTGGTCAGATTCATTTTCTAGTCCAGTGTTTTCAAAATTGAACTCGGCCATGTTGTTTTCAGAAAGCATTATGTTGTCCACCTTCATCAGATGGCCGGATTTGTTTCCTTGTCCACTGCTAGCAATATTTATCACAACATTTTTGTCAGACCAAGTCTTCAATCTGCTGGACAGGATCACAGTTGGAATTTTCAAAATTTATCACAGATACATTATTGTCATGGATCATGAATATCATATTGTCTGCAATTGAGCAGTCAGTCTCCATTTTTTTTTTTTTTTTGTCTAAACTTGGCAACGCCAGTTTATTGCCAGTTGCATTGAACCCAATTTCTTCAGACATCACTTGAGCAGTTTGTTCATTTTGATCGATCACTTATTTGTGTGTGCTGCTTGGCCACAACAGTATACTCGAAAAGTGAGTTTTCTTTTCTGCCAGAATCAAACTTGTTGTCAATGCCAATATTGAGTTGAGGACGACGTTTCATAAACCTTATCTTCCTTGCATATTCGTTTTTCACCAATTTAAGATTAGAAAGACCACAATACTTTGATTTTAAAGCAATTTTCATCACTATTTTGGAGTCCTGCGCCAAATGCATATTGATGAATTTTTTCAATATGCAGGGGACACATCCACAGCACTCTATTTTCAAAAAGCATGGCACAGGAAGGCATCAATCATGACAAAAGAATAAGCTGCAGAAGTCGCATGCCAATAAATTGCTCACAAAGTCGAACTTTGAACAGTAGAAGCATTTTTTTCGGTCAATGGGAGAAAATTTCTTCTTTTTAGCTTATTTTTCCTTAGAGTGGGTTCGGTCTTTTATCAAGGCCCTGTCATTGCCTTTCAAAGGCTCAACATCAATCAAATCTTTATCCAGCTTGAATATTTTTGGATTGGTGTCTGAATTTGTGTATCTCTGTGCAACTTTACACTGTGAAATTCTGCTGTATTGATTTAAGAGATCATCAAGTCGATTTTTCACTTCCATCAGTTGGTCAGATTCATTTTCTAGTCCAGTGTTTTCAAAATTGAACTCGGCCATGTTGTTTTCAGAAAGCATAATGTTGTTCACTTTCATCAGATGCTTCTGTTCCCACAAAGCATGGTACAGGGAAGCAACAACCAGGACAAAAGAACAAGCTTCAAAAATCCCATGCCATCAAATTGCTTTCAAAATCAAACTTCGAACAGTAAAGCATTTTTTCAATCAGTAGGACAACATATTTCTCTTTTTCAGTTAATTTTTTCTTTTTGTGAGTTTTCTTCTAATTTTTTCTTCTCATTTTTCTTCTCCTTTTCATCTTCTCCTTTTTCATCTTCTCCTTTTTCTTCTTCTCCTCATTTTTGTTTTTCACCTATTTCTTCTTCACCTTTATCTTTTTCTTCTCTCTCTTCTCCTTTTTCGTCTTCTCATTTTTCTTTCTCTCATTTTCTTTTTCTCCTTTTTCTTCTTCTCATTTTTCGTCTCCTTTTTCATCTTCACCTTTTTCTTTTTCTCATTTTTCTCTTCACCTTCTTCTTCTCATTTTTCTACTTCTCATTTCTCTTCTTCACTTTTATCTTCTCCTTTTTCTTCTTTCTCTTCTTCTCCTTTTTCATATTTCTCTCACTTTTTTCTCCTTTTTTCCTTCTTCTCCTTCTTCTCATTTTCTTCTCTTTTCTCTTCTCCTTTTTCTTCTTCTCATTTTCTTCTCCTCCATCTTCTGTTTACCTTTTTCTTCTTTTCCTTTTTCTTTTTCTCACTTTCATCTTCTCCTTTTCTTCTCCTTTCTCTTCTTCTTTTTAATCTTCTCTTTTTTCTTCTTTTCTTTTTCTTCTTTTTCACATTCTCCTTTTTATTCTTCTCATTTTTCTTCTTCTTCTACTTGTAGTTATTTTCCTTCTTCTCATTTTCATCTTCTCCTTCTCCTTTTTACCTTTTTCCTCTTCTCCTTTCTCTTCTTCTCATTTTTCTTCTTCTCATTTTTCGTCTCCTTTTTCATCTTCACCTATTTCTTTTTCTCATTTTTTTTCTTCACCTTCTTCTTCTCCCTTTTCTACTTCTCCTCATTTTTCTTCTTCACCTTTATCTTCTTTTTCATCTCACTTTTTTCTCCTTTTTTCCTTCTCATTTTCTTTTCCTTTTTCTTCTTCTCATTTTCATCTTCTCCTTTTTCTTCTTCTCATTTTTCTTCTCCTTTCCCTTCTTCTTTTTCATCTTCTCTTTTTTCTTCTTTTTTTCGTCTTCTCCTTTCTCATATTCTCCTTTTTATTCTTCTCATTTTTCTTCTCCTTTTTCTGCTTCTCCTTCCTTTCCTTCTTCCCACTTTCATCTTCTCCTTCTTCTTTTACCTTTTTCCTCTTCTTCTTTTCTTCTTCTCCTTTTTCTTCTTCTCATTTTCATCTTCTCTCTTTTCTTCGCCTATTTCATATTCTCCTTTTTATTCTTCTCCTCATTCTTATTCTTCTCTTTTTTCTTCTTCTCATTTTCATCTTCTCCTTTTCTTCTTCTTTTTTTTCTTCTCCTTTCCCTTCTTCTTTCTCATCTTCTCTTTTTTCTTCTTTTTTTCGTCTTCTCCTTTCTCATATTCTCCTTTTTTCTTCTCATTCTCATCTCCTTCTTCTTCGCAATCGTTTCTCATTCTTCTTCTTTCTCTCCTTTTTCTTCTTCTCCTTCTTTCCCCCCTTTTCTTCTTTTCCTCATTTCTCTTCTTCTCCTTTTTCTTTTTCTTCTCATTCTCATCTCCTCCTTCTTCGCAATCGTTTCTCATTCTTCTTCTTTCTCTCCTTTTTCTTCTTCTCCTTCTTTTCCCCCCTTTTCTTCTTCTCCCTCTTTCCCATCTACTTCTCCTCCTTCTTCTCGTTCTAAATCTTCTCATTCTTCTCCTTCTCGTTCTCACTCGCTATCTTTTTATCTCTGCACAAATGCCCTTACCGGTGCAATTAACAATGAAAAATAAATTTTTGTTTCAAAAAAGCTGATCATCAAATCATAAGTTGAAATTAATGTGAAAATTCTCAGCTCACCTATCCCTATGATAAAGCAATGACAAAAATTGAAACTTTGATCGCTCATTTCTCATCTCCACGATAACTCTTTTCAAAATGTAAGACCTTATCAAACATCTACTCAATGAGATCTTTCAAATGAGAAGTGAACGAACAAATTCGGTTGAGAAACCACGGAGGAGTTCTGTTTACAAAAAACATGTTCGCCTATTAATAATATAGATATGCTCCCAATCTCATCTGTTCTCACTTGAATATATGACATCTTTGAAATCAGAACTGGTTCATTGTCCACGTTTTTCTTTCTTACTACAAAAGGAAATTGGCTGCCTGTATGAAGTATGGAGGAAATCCTCCAAATTCATTTCATGTGTACAAAAAGGATTTGAATCTTTAAAAAGACACAATAGGTACCGTACTTTCTAGCATTTCTCCCAAGATTTACCAGGAACTCAGGCTACAGTCCATCATATGCAACTGATTTCCCCATTTTCAGGCTACTAATCTTACACTCCTGTTCAGGCAAAGTGAATAATCCTGAGATGTTATTATCTGGGATCAATCTCTTTTTCTTTTGTTTCACAGCTTTCCTGACCTGCTGTTTCCAGTATTTTTCAAGGTTTTCCCATGTAACTATGTCTTCAACAAGCTGAATAGAGCTGTATCAATTATTAAAAGTTATCAATTATTATGTTTCTGTTGAATTTTCTATTGGTGCAGTTAGATGCATCACAGCTTGAGTTGGTTTCAGTAGTTGTTTTTGATAGGCCTCTACCATCACTTCCTTTTCCAGTAAAGGTAATTTGTTTTTGCATCTGTCAGGCATTGTATCTTTAGACTGTATTTTGTTGGTTTGTTTGGTAGATAAATTTTGAAACAACACCTTCCTTTAAATCTAAAGTTATCCAACATTTCTTCTACCCAACAAGATGCCACAGAGTAGCAGACCTGGCTGTTTTTGATGAATTTATAACATATTTTTGAAATTGCAGCCTCTTTCACATAATATTGTTTTCTCTCATTTCCATCATAGCCTAGTCAATAAAGGATTTTTGCTACACAACAAATTAGAGAAGCAGGACTACACGGGAATCGATAGTACACATTTAGATGTACATTCTCCAAAATGTCCACTAAAATCGACCTGGTTCTTCTTCCTCCCAATCCACCCCCAAAGTTGAAGAAATCGATAATTTTTGGAAATCCTATATCTCAGTAACCACATTGAGTTGATTTTTTTCAAAATGTTGATAATATAATTCTCTACAATAATGATCCTTTTCACTTCAATGAATCTAATATTAATGTTTTTAATTTAAAAAATCCAATAAAATTGCATTCTTTTAAGTGATTTTTTTCTATTTTCTAATGAACTTTTTTCTATGTATGTCATTTTATAAAAGAAACATCCAGTAAGCGTTGGAAATCTATTCTTTCTGTATCCAATGATGTATTATGTTGGGTACCAACATTTAGAAATGTAGCTGTGGGAGGAGGAAATAGCCATGTGCTACACTTTTGAAAAGAAGAATTTCAAGAAGGAAGTCACAGTAATTCACATAGTTGCTTATGAAGCAGCACACACTGATACAATGAATAATCGGTGTGTGTTGCTTCATAAGCAACTATGTGAAGTACTGTGACTAAACGTGACTAATCTTGTCTTGACTAATCGGTGTACGCCTAGCCTTAGAACCGGTATGTTGAAAGGAAGATCATTTTTCAAGTTTTTTATATGTATTTTTGGGCGTTGAGCTCAAATTTCACACTCCCAAGTCCATAAAATAATGAGGGAGGTCATTGTAAACTTTTACATCAAAATACATCACAGTATATTCTATTATTACATTGTATATGATATTTTATTGAGCACAACATTTAGATAATTATTGATATTACAGTAATGTTCTAGGTGCCTTCCATGCCATGTTTGTGATTGTCTTTTGTATGTATTCATTATCTATAGATGGTGACAAATTTAACTTTTTATCAAAACCAGATTCTATATTTTCGTAAATGCTGCTATATTAATTTATTTATTCGATAAACCAAGTGAAAATATTTACTGTTTGTAAATAATAGTCTTTATAAGCTTGTTGAAATTATATTGTATATTATATTGTTCGACTTGTTTTTATTTCCTTAACTTGATAACTAGGCTACCTTACTTCATAAACCCTCCTCATTCCTTTAAAATTATGTTGAAGCTGTATTTTCAGCTTGATTGCCGAATGTCTAGTATGCTAGGTCTTTCTCACTATTCTATACACTAGAGTACCTACCTTGTTTGGTCCATCTATTAGCATCATCTCATCCAAACCTCGTATTACCTTTTGTTATTTTCGTATTTGGTTGCAGTTATCTATTTTTTTTTTTTAATATTCACTTCAAATTGAGAATTGTCTTGATATTAAGTTGGAGTTGGGAGTTGAAAAAGTCTTGATAATTAATTTCACTGTAAAATAACTATGTGGGGGTACGTTTCTTGAGGGTTTCGGAGGAATATTCAGGGAAAATAGTGAAACCAATTAAATACTTCAATATTCCCTATTTAATTGTTCAATTCTATCTTTACTACCTTTCAAGCTACCGTGCATTCATAAATTTTTCATTAAGTCAATCAACTACTTGCACATGAATATTCAGAAACGATTCAGGTTTCTTTTTTGACCAGGATTTAGCAGACGTGATTTCTTATGGGCTTTCCTGTTCATGGTTAGTTCTCGAACAAATATCTTACGATTTGGAGCAGGTAGGACTTTGTTATCAAGATTCATAATCAGACAACTGAACTTGATCGCCCAATACACCACCTCCACTATACTGAGAAGGCTGAATCCCAAGAATAGCCCTGCGATTCCTCCGAATGATACTGTTGACAAAACAGAGCTTGGTTTATTCGAATGTTATTGCAATACACATAATTATAATATTAAAATGTACAGTGTAAATAAAAAGATACTGTTGTAATTCCAAATTGTCACAATATAATTTTTAAAAATATATAGTTTTGAAGGTTATTAGAGATATTAAAGTTGAAGAGGTATAAAATGAAGCTATTAAAATTATCTTGTACAAAGGTTCAAGTTGATAATTCGACATTCATAAACCTAGTAAAATATATAAATAAGTGTAACATATAAGATCAACTTACAAATAAGAGCAATGAATTAATATTACTTGAAACATTGAATAATAATCCATATACATGAGGAAAAAACTTCATGAGAGTATCAATTTACATAGATATATTGAAATAAATATTTCGATGGCAATACATCAATAAGCAAACATTCATTAAGGCAGTGAGATAGAAAAATCAACAAAATTTACTGGATGCCCATCTGACTTCTAACAAATTACTTTTAAGAATAAATTGAAGCGCAAAGCTAGTTAGGTTATTAGGAGAAAAGGCTGAACACTCGCTGCTCCTGAGGTGCAAAGTGGTGGGGAAGCCTGATTTTTTAATTCGTGGCGACGTCACACACTGCGGTCCGCCAATTATCATTCAATTATCAGCTGCAAATTATAACAGCTTATAATATCAACGTCAACTGAATCATACCCCCATTTCAACAGCTTGTCTCCCACTTCAAAAAGCATTAGGAATGGTTCAACCTTCTTTTCTAATAACCTTGCAAAGCCAGTACCTCTGTTTATTAGACTGAATTATTTCCTAATATTTAGTTCACTTCTAATTTATATTTATCCTTTCTTCTTGTGACACCAGCGTTCGTGATAAATTTATCTAGCTGAAAACAAGAATGGTCAATTTTTATCGTCATTACTATAGGACCCAATCATGAGGACTTAATAATAAGCTCATTATACAGTACATTTGAACTTGAATTGCTGTTTGTTGAAGAAGTATTACCCATTGGTTTGCGCTTTTATGGGGAATTTGCAGGAATTCTCTCATTGATTTTAACCACGGTAAAAATGTCGTCATTGCATTGTCTCTCAGATTCGTTCATTGGTTCTCGTTCCGTTGGCTCCGTATTTAGATGTTATCATTTCCCACAGCGGGTTAAATGTAATTGGATTTTCGATGTAACTGGCGCTTCTATCATTTTACTAGAAACCTAACTGAAGGTTATTATTTGTACTTTCACGTATGAACAAGTTCACGATTTCTTGCAATTCCACTTTCCCTACTTCAGCATCTAACTCAGCCAACAGAATAACACTTTCAAGTAGAAAACTTAACTTTCATCATAATGACAATTGTTTTCATCCTGGTGTAGGACATCATCAGTACAAACGCAGTTGAACAGTGTTATTTAATCCAGTAGTAGCAAAAGTATGGATATGAAACACGACAACAAAAACTAATTAATATAAAAAATAAGTTGAGCTTGATAATGTGCAATAACAGCAAGAAACAATTGTCGCGCAAAAGAGCGTGAGTAATTTTCACTTGAAAGTTTATACTTCTAATTTCTTTTCTCAACCATATTATTTTAATGCTCTCATTGAAAAGAATATGCGGATCAATCAACAGAAAATGATTTGTTGTGTATAGCAGGATTCTTTCAACTTGTCACAAAACGCCGCCGAATTGACGTTAGTAAACGTGCGTACATCAATCAGCTCAAGTTTTCTGACAATTTAAAAGAATACTGCTATACCTCTCAAATTAGCAGATCGAGCCAACCAAAAGTGACATCTCTTTGGTACATTTGGACAGCGCCCTCGTTCTTGTAGTAAATATCCAGATAGCCATAGCTGATCTGGCTCATGGGCACTATTGTGACCTTTGATGAGTTCGTTGTCCACATCGTACATGTTCTCGTGGCAGGTGGGCAGGCAGTCCGGAGCAGTTCAGAGGACTGAACATTTCTTGCTCCTCGAAAACCCCTCGCAGCGTCTTCTGTGGGTGGACTGAAAAATCTCAATTCAACTGCAGAAGTACGCACAGTCAGACAACCTTACACAGCACTCACTAGAAAAAGCATAGCACTATCGTCCAGTTTTACAAAAAAAAAAACAACAATGGAATTCAACCGCCGTGAGAAGATGCTATCATCATCATCATCATCATCATCATCATCATCATCATCATATATAATAAAAGAAGATACGGTTGTGTGTGTGTGTTTATTAGCTAGAGCAAGCTAAGCTTACTTGTGGATTAGGTCTCTGCGCCCTGAAAAATGAGAATGATTCTAGACCTGAAATTTTGCATACAGCTTCCTAAAAAATATCAATGTTATGCACCGAAGCCCAAATGGAACAAATTTCAATTTTCTTCTTTCCCTTAGATATTTTAGAATTGAAGCTCAAATTACTCTACATTCCGAAGGTTAAAATACTCTTTAATTAGCTACTTCTTACAATGATTCGAGTTCGAGGTACTTTAGTAGTATGTATAAACTGGGATCAAATTGCAACGGCTGCGGTGGAGCAGTTGGTTTAAGGTCAATTCTACATTGACGATACAACGACACGGACACGACGACGACATTCTCATTTCTGTTCTGCGCATGCGTCACCAGCCTGCGCTCTGAGCCCGCGCCTGGTCCATCCTTGTAGAACTTTGACCAGCCGAATTTCTAGGTTAAGTGACTAGGTACGGGCTAGGTGACGAAGTTTTGAATGTTCGGAATCAATTGTCAATTAATATTAATAATATAGTAGTACGAAATATAAATAGAGTAATAATCAGTAAAATAGAAATTATAAAACAAACCTTTTCAAGTCACACCGGTACTGCAATTTTGAGTAGAATTGAGAGAGCTTGATAGCTGATAGCCAGCTAGCTAGGCTTATCATTTTGTAAACACAGCATAGACATGGATCCAATCAGAGCGCGGGCAGAGCGCGGGCTGGTGGTGACGTACGCGCAGAACGAAATGTCGAATGTCGTCGTCGTGTCGTTGTCGTCAAATGTGGAATTGGACCTAAGGCGTGTCTCCCGGTGTTTCCAGACACCGAGGCTCCAGTTCCTCGGGGTTCGAATCTGAATCTCAGATCCTCCAAATTTTTTTGATTATTAAACTTAAATCATCAAAAAAATCAATTATTTTTGCTTTGCTTTTTCATATCGAAATAAAATTAATTACACTTTAATTTTTCAGTTATTTATTATTAAACCAATATCAACTTTTTTCCAATATAAAACAACAATATTATTATTAATTTATTCAATTTTTCGACTTAGTTCGTATTTTGCAGATAATTTTTAACTTCATGCAAATAAAAACAAATTTTTCTAATACTTTTACAAATCACATCACAGATATTACAATGTTGAAATTACACATTGGGGAAATAGAACCCTAATCAAACTTATTATTGAATTTTGCTGTTTAGCTGCCGTTCTATGGACAGCGATAAAAATTGTTGCAAAATTGTTATGGAATTATCTGATGGAATAGATGTACTGCAAATTGTGGGTAACATTAATAAAATTTGTAATGAAGGAGGATGTATTCATGGGGATGGGGGATCTCAGTTGTCTCATAATTTTCGCAGTTCAAGTTCAAGAAGATTTGTTTGTGATGATGGCATTTGCAAAAGTAATGAGATTATATACCGGGCCTTCTTAAAATAAAATGCTGACTGCTAACGGGAATATTGTGAGCTACAAGTAACTTACTTGACAAATGATGAATGTAGCTTACAGTAAAGTAGCGAGAATACTAACTAACAATAAGTATACAGTTGTGTTTACCTATAAAGAATAATTGAGCTTATGCCATAACAATAAATTTCATTTCCTAATATTTTTCCTGTTAATTTTAAATTGGTCCAATTATTAGGCTACTATTGATGTGATGAATTTCTCAATAATTTAAAACCATTTTGCTCTACCTTATATGTTCAGTTTAGCATAGCATTAGCATACAATATTTTAAAGACCTAATCCAGAAAAAATAGACATATCTTTGATACACACAGTGAAGAAATTATAATGTAGCTTGTTTGTCATATTGCAGGCTAACGGTGGCTAGTTTTAAATAGATGGATAAACTTACTGTCTTCACTTTCTACATCACACAGTGCTGTGGGCGAAGTACGCCAGCCCCTCTTACGGAGGTCAGTAGGAATCTGCTAGCTCTGTCATTTTACGGCGGTTAAATTCAATTGATTTTGTGAAACTGGCTGTTAGTATCTTGAAAATGTGCATTTTCCACCTATGTTGGTACTTGAAATACATACGTGTATTGCACAACTTTACAAGTTGTGACTGAATTGCGATTTTCATTTATAGAACGAGATGTAGTGCAATATTTTTTTTGCTGTATAATAGTACTACTTTACAATAAATTGTAGTTCATGCAACGGTTCCATTATCAGAGCACGAATGAGATGTAGATTAGAACACAAGGTTTTAGCGAGTGTTCTAAATGTATCACGAATGCTAGGCCAAATACAACCATTGCACACACTATTTCATCTACGAACCCTAGTATAAAGAAAAATAGTGGCTTGCGGTAGCGTACATTATTATTTTCAACCTCTCATTACCCTAAAATAACCTTGAAATAAGATAAATGAATTAAAATAAATTAATAAATCTAAATAAAAATCATGTAGGCTATCCCAATTGTTGAAGGCATAGTTTTTAATAAATGCCCATCAATATTATTATTGTTCACTATTGAAGGCTTTTGACACACAGAATATGATAGTATTTTAAAATTCTAAGTTTTTAATTTACGAAAGTGCTCATACTATCTTACCACTATGCTCAGCAACGCATCGAAGTCTACTTGCGTTGCACACTGGAATTGTGTTATCTGAAAAAAGTTTATATTCAACACAAATCATTTGAAATCTGTAGGCCTATCAACTAGCTAGAGATTAGAAATATTCACTCCACTAGCTCTCATGAAAATCTTCATTCCTATCACAGAGAATGCTACAGTTTTTGGGCATCATTTTGTTGAACAATATTAATGTTACTCTGGGTGAAGAACTTATATAGAACGGAGTCTGTTCAATCAAGTTTCTAAATCGGCGTAAAAAGAAATTTGAGTTGGAATATTATTTTACAACTTATTATTATAGCAACTAGAATAAAATTAA
Source organism: Laodelphax striatellus (assembly GCA_017141395.1). Classification (NCBI taxonomy): domain Eukaryota; kingdom Metazoa; phylum Arthropoda; class Insecta; order Hemiptera; family Delphacidae; genus Laodelphax; species Laodelphax striatellus. The sequence continues at coordinate 24,788,957 of CM029532.1, read as the reverse complement.
TTCAGTTTGTAAATTTCAGAATGATCCATGACTAGAACCCAGTAGGCTATAATGCTTCAAGTTTGTTTAAAATTGAATAAAAGTTGTTTCAAATCTGGAGTTTCCAGATATTGATAATATGTAGGCTCATCAACCAAAACCAATATTCCTATATATATTTTAATATAGTTGTAGTTATTTCCACATTGAGTCTTTTCATTCAATATTGACTACTAAAACATCAACTACTCCAATACTACAAATGTTTGTTTAAAATACGAGTATTTTAAAGTTTTCAAAGTTGTATTTCAAAGTTTAATCACTAGCAGAAAATAGTTGAGAGGAATGATATATGATCAAGATTGATTGAACTTAGCAATTTCAATGACTGGACATATAATTAAATTACCGTACAGCATTATATAAACATATTGGAGTGTGCTGTTTTTCGCCCTCAGAAGCCATAATAATTATTAATACAGTAATGAAGAACTGTGAACATAAATTTGAATACTTTAAAGATACTTTTTTGGTCAAGGAAGTTCAATTTAAAATACCTAGTCGATTGAAATAGTAGGGACGACATCCACACACTTGGAATAAATAGTCTAGCCGGCACTCAATCAGACATGACTTCTCAGTGTATGAATTCGATACGCCCAGAACGCCTTCGTCCGGCAATGTAGCAGTTCTCACGTTGACTGGTAAATTTCGAATGGCATCTAAAGTGCTGAGTTAGAGATGGCTTGACAGTGGCGCTCATTTTCATGCTCTGCCGGTACCGGAAATCCATTCCAGCTTCTGGATACTCTGTCACGTGGTGTACTTGAACCTGTAATTAAGCGGGAATCACTAGCCTATAGGGTTCCAAAGAATTCGTTTTCAAACATTTCGATTTAACTTTTCAGTTATCAATTTTCCTTACAAAAATTGATTAGTTAAAATAAAATTGATATTTATCAAAACTAATGTTTCTATTTGAAGGAGAGTGCTTGCTTTTCATACCATTTTTCATCAAATGATCTTATACATTGAGGCTGATGATGATTGTTAGGTCGGGTGTAGTGAAAATCTACATTTTATTTGTACGGTACCGTACCCGGTACTTCTCTACTAGATTCCTACCGTTTTATCATATTTCAGATGTTTGCCTGACGAGTTAAAGTACTTGAGGTTCACATAATATCCAATAAAAATAAATTACTCAGAGCAACATTAGTATGAGACTAGTAACGGGAAAAATGCATACAGTAATATATTCAATCTATCATTCACACATTATTTGATTAGGTGTACAGGGAATACATATAATTAGGATAGAATATTTGGTGTCAAACCGATATTAAAATTTTGAACGGGAAGATCTTATACCGTACTGCAATTTAATGATGATTAATTTTCTACTTCTCAATTGGATATAAGAACTTACGGTAATTAGGCTAATCAATAGCAAAAAAATTTCATTTGATATTATTATTCCATTGATTTTTTCAAAGCATAGAACTTTAGGCTAGATGAGTCCTTAGTTTACTTACCCTCACTCCTGAGTATCTAACAAAATTCAGGGTATCTGGCAAAAATTCAGAAGAGCTCATTCCTTTCATGAATACTTCCATCCCCGTGGCAGCTCCAGCAGCAGTGTTCCTTCTCAGTATGCATTCCATGTTGAAATCATCATGCTTTTTGTGAAGCGTGTCTTTATCCGTCAAAGTGTTTTGTAAGTCATTGCTGTATTAATAGAAGTGTCTTTAGCAGATTGCACTAAATTAATTTATATTAAAACACTTATAAATTGTTAACCGTTCATTACTTTATCTAAGTATTGGATTTACTGTTTTCAACAATTTCTCACTGATGATTAGAATCCAATGCTGAATATTTCAAGGTATTGTAATTTCAATTAGTTCTTTGGAAAACAATTCAAACTACGGTATAGTGATACAATTACAATTATGTATAAAATTGAAAATGTGATTCCATTATTTGATATCATGTAATGATATGCAGTAAAAGTAAAACACATTTTTCTTCTCTTCCCTATTGACTATTATTCCTGCTTCTGAACGAAGTGGAGAATATCTATAATCATATATGAATATAATAACCACCATAATATAATACAGTAAGTAAATTAAGTCGCGCACATCCAAATTGAAAAGCCTGTGAATAGGATATTTTTCATATAAATTATTGTGGCTACCGAAAGATTGTATCACTGTAATATAGACAACATATTTGAAGCCCATTATGATGTGTACAGGCTACAATAGGTTTGCAGTATCGTTTGAATTACGATAAGATAAGCATTTCGTTTTCTCAAGACAATCTTGAAGAAAGGGTTTATAAAAATACGCCTTATATATACTAGATAAACTGGAAATGAAGATATCACCAATATTAAATAGGCATACTCCACAAAGCTTCAACGAACGTAGTAAAACGAATACGAGCTTGTATTAATGAACAAGGAACCCATTTTGAACATATTTTACAAGACATAAAAGTACATATGTGCATAAGTATATGTATCAGTATATAAGTGTCTATGTTTACAGAAGTTATAGCAATAATATCAAATGAAAATACATTAATTCAAAAGTTTTTGATGTGCCCGTCTTAATAAACGCCCTGTATAAACCAATAGAATTCACCTCCCTATTCATTTTCTTTTAAACAACAAAATGAGATTTGCTGGAATTTGTTCTCGATTACTGAAAATTGATAGAATTTAGTTATATGGGTATTATGAAATTCTCATTATTGTGTTTGAATTATCATTTTTTTTTTATTTTGTCAGAATGAATAAATTCTCGATATTTATCATGAAAGTTTTTTTACCACTGGTTATGTTTTTGAGAAGTCATAGAGTTGAAAGTGTAGCAGAAACCCTCTTCAGATCGCTGCAAACTGAACAACTCACAACAATTTTCAGGTTTTCCATGCCAAGAGCACTCCAATAATAATTCCCTACATGCTGGTAGGGACTGAAAAATTGTAAAAAAGCTATAATCAACCAAATGCTTGAATTTTTATATTTTGTCATATTATTCTTCAATACTTCGTTTTATTTAACACTTTAAATACCTCTATGGAACTCTTATTTGAGCTTGCATGTTTATTCTTGGTTATCTCTCTCGATAAAGTATGGTTTAGCATTATTGTACTTGATTTTTTTAAAGATGTTTTGGAATTTATTAAATTGAACATGAAGTTGTTCTCCATCATGATTGATTCCATAGGAAACGACAATTATGTGTGGTGTGATGTTGAATATTCCATTTTACTCGTAATTTCATCAAAATCTCTTTTAGCATCACCTATTACTTGTAAATGCATAATGTTACGAACCATTATAAATAACGAGGTTTTAGGCTGTATTGCATTGGTTATTCATTTCCGATTGATTTCTGAAATAACATTCTCACCACTTCAATGTAAACTGACCTATTTTTTTGTAATTTCTGAAAGAAGAAGCATATAATACTTTTCCATTTGAAAGAGGGTGAAATAGATTTTTCATAATTAAGAGAACAATTCTTGGATAGCAGAATTTCCAACAATTAACATCATTACCTATTCATAAATTACCTTAGGCTAGGCGTACACCGGTTAGTCAAGACAAGACAAGACGAGATTAGTCACGTTTAGTCACAGTAATTCACATAGTTGCTTATGAATCAACACACACCGATTAGTCATTGCATTGGTGTGTGCTGCTGCAACTATAAATACTATTGACTAAACTCATCTTGTCTTGTCTTGACTAACCAGTACGTACTAATTACTATAGGCAGGGAATTAACGTAAATGTAACAAAAAATATAATTCCAAATGGAAATAATCTTGATAATCTCACCATAATCATAAGATCAGTAATGTTGATTCTCTCCAAGTCAGGTAGAATATCTTCACATTCGTCTAGATATTCAAGCATCCTACTGTAATATGGATGTTGGAAAAGAGATAGTACATTCAGGAAAAAATGAACTTTTTGCATTGTATTCTGGTCGGATATATTCAAATACCTGGAAGAATATCTGCATCAATAAAGTAAATTTATTTCAGTTCTACTAGATAACAATCTTTCAACGTGTAACTTGAGGTTGGAGTATAGAATTTATCATAAAATTAAAAGTAAAAACATAATAATTTTTCATGTTTCAATTAATAAGGACGTAAATTTAAAACAAACCTCATGGTATTCTGAATTTATAATAGAATCCAGAGCAACTGCAGTGAAAAACTGTTAATCATTTAGTTCAGTATAGAAATTTCCAGTCAGACATTTGCTTAAAAACAGTATTCAACCATTTTTTCCACGGGTTTGAGCGTTATAATTATATTTCTCATATAAATATATTTCTCAGCACGCGATCCTGGTTTCAGACTAATGTTTGGGTATTATTATTATTAATAATTAAATACTATGTTGATGGTTCAAATATATTTCTCAACACATTTGAAGTGCGATGAAAACCAAAGGATAGTGATTTCACAGCGAATTACATGATAGCTTGACTAGGTTCAGGCAAATTGTTTTTAGTTAAAAGAGGTTCTTCAAGTAGGACTGTTTTTCTATCCTGTATCTGTAGTGAATTCTTTAATAAATGAATAAAAGTAATTATACTCATTTTGACTTGCCTGGATATGTATTCAATAGCCACAGTTCTCTTTATTTTGTTGTTTGGGCAAATTGAGATGGCAGGAAATGGAAATAGATGCAGAGGCAGATGTGTGTCTTTGACAACGGTGACTGTGGGAGCCGTGCTGAACCGCTGCCACATTGTAGCCACCAATAAGCTCGCGCATATGAAGCATGATATCAGTACACTCAGCCATACAATCCTAAAAGTAAACAATTCGAAAACATTATCATACATATCTTCTTCACGGATCCTACTTTTCATCAGATATTATTCATGTAGCCTAGAGTATCTTATGATTTTGTGTATCTGTGGTCTTAATTTTTTTCAGGGTGATGCCCACTTGAGCTCCAGACTTGTGCGTGGGAAATGAGAAGTGTCACATTTATTAATTGGATGAACTTTGGTTTTGAAAAAGATTGGATTGGATCGACTTTTAAATAAGTTTCATTGCAATCAAGTGATTGGTGTACTTTTTCATCAAGAATATTACACAATTTGACAATGTGATCCTTTATTTGTTGTTCTGTGATTCTCTTATATAAAAAAAATTAATTTCCTCTAAGCTATATTATATTACCAATGAGTTCGATCATTATTGTGAAAGGATTTCAATTTGATAAAAACTATTTTAAGTATTATTTTGAGTTTCAGTACAGAGTAGGCTATCGCTATCATCATAGATTGTATACATTTCAAAAATTACCTATCAATGAAGGAGGCATTGTCTCTGAATACATAATGTACGCCATGGAGAGTGCAGTGTTTTCCATATTCTCTTGCTAAATTGATGATATCTTGGTCTCTAGCTCTCGTGGAATATTTTTTCTTCTTATATTTTTTATTTTCTAGAATATTTGTTATTTTTCTAACTGTTTTCGTTTCAAGTATGTTGCTCAACATCTTAGAACTAAGAAAGAACTGGAGATCCGAACCAAAAGTCTAGTATTGATGTTTATAAATGTTATGTAATGTGTTGGAAGGTTGCGAAGTTATATTCAACTCGTACATTCCTTTGAGCCAAAGGAAACCCATAATTTTCTTGCTCTGCAAATAAACTGAGCTCTTTTCTAACATCGTTTACCCCAGAAACTCTTGATATTCGAAAATATTTTCCACTTGATTGAATAGAGATACCAATTATCTGTATTTGAAAAGAAAAGTAAACATCAGTTCTATTAATCATAGTATTTGAAAAAAGGAACCCAAAATTCATCCAAATGTTTGAAAATAATACATACTAGCCATTGATAGATTTTCAATTTGCCATCAGTTTCAGCTGTCATATTTCATTTAAGTTTATTTGTCAGAATACCTACTGCAGAATGAATATTTTAGAGAAAATTTGTGTGACTTTCCTGAAAAAGCATTACCAGTTGATAGAAAACCCTATAACATTTCAAAAGGTCGACTCAATCTTCATTTTCCAAATCAATAACTTGTAGAAGAATATAAAAAAGAATTATAAATGATCAATCAATATTGGGAATAGTCCTATTTGAATCAATAATAATAATTTGATTTACATATTCTTTACATGCATTGAATATTCTTCAAGTAAAAGTCACTTTTCTCCTCAAATTTAAATTTTATTTAATCTCAAACAAGAGGAAAGGCATTCCTTCCCCCTCCCCCCCAAATAGATTGTCAAAATTAATCAAAATTTGATTGGAAGTATTACTTTCGAGTAATTCTTGAATGTAGGCCTATTACTTTCCATTCCAGTAATAGCCTACTTGAAAGTATTCAAATCAGTATTCAAAGTATCAATCAATCAGTTTAATGATTTCATTTCATTGAATACTGTACTTCCACGATATAAGAAATCGCATTAATTTTATAACACGAAGTGCGGTGCAGATCGCCTCATGCCTAATTTATCTTGAGAGATATGCATATTGAACTAGGTATTTGAAAATCATCTCTAAAAATTATTCCTGTTCATCTTATTTAGTATTGATCAATGTCAAGTTAAAATAATATGTTCTCAATGTGATTGTCCAATTCAAAAGTGTTCTAGAAAAGTAGTTGATATAATATGTTTATGGATTTTCTGTATCACAGTTTTTGTTCATTCATAAACTCTCACTGTTACTATAATAACTCTACGTTATCATGGATATTTGAAGTTTCTCCATTATCAGAGTTGAATTTTCCGTTGAATTTTATCTCCTACCGGTAGCTAGGCTACTAGGTACTGATGAAAATCAAGAGATAATAATTTTCAATTGAACTTGGGAAATGATTTGTAACATAACTGTTGGTTCTAAAAATTCGGATTCTCTGGATTCATCTTTCGACTTTCAGTTTTCAATAACTAGAATCTCTTGTGGTGATATATTTTCTATTTTTTCAGCCTTTTTAGTGTTAGTTGTCAAAGTTGTTTTGATTAAAATTTCTTCCAATTCTTGCTGTTTGATATAAATTCATGATGAGAAAATATTCTAAATCTGATAGAATACTTGAAATAAATTCTACAAGAGTTGCTCTCTACTTTTTGTCTTAATAACTTAGTAGTTTCAAGTTATTGCTCGCAATATTCATTACAAAAATAATAATTTTCAAATTCATTACAAACAATTTATTATATTTTATTATTATAATAATTCATTACAAAATTAGCAGAGAATAATGTTTTCCACTCTTAATGAGAACTTCTTTATTTTCGGATGTTTGAAATCAATGTAATAAGTCTTCATCTTCCTCTGTTTGAACTTTCAGAGGGAGGATATAAAATTTGGAAACATCTCCTTACAGATGCATTCCTATTCTCTTCCATAACGTTGTACACGTTATCTCTCATGCATTTGTGTTTGCAATGTAGTTCTTGTTTATATTGTGGATTGTCTCCGTCCTTCTGATTGAGTTGAAAATTGTTGTCCCAGTTTTGGTGAGGTTGGAATAGGCCTAAGTATTTCTGGAACAGAAGTTCATTAACGGGACAACTCCCAATTTTCAATTAATAGTTATTAATTTCCGTTATAATTATCATTAACCGTCACTCAAAGTTCTATTATTTTGAGTCACCAAGAACCAATAAGTGTCCAGGTGATCTTATATTTGCTTATTCTCAATGGTGGCAAGAATTATTTGTATAAAATACATTTTGTATTTTTCAATTTTATAACAATAACCGTTTTAAATAATAGTGATCATTAAAACTGGGTCTTTGCTGAAAATGTCATGATGCTGACTTTCGCTTGTGAAAGACATTAAATATATGATATATAAAATTAATATTATATGGCTTGAAATAATATGGTATAATGATATAATGAAGTGAGGTCCAACTGAATGTTTCTATACTAGTGTTCCTACTATTAGTTTTAATAGCCTTGTGATAATGGATTACTTCACTGAGAAATTTTGTAAAGAACTCTGCATTGGACATTGATTTCGTATGACATATTATTCTAATTTTAATATTATAATTATTATTCATTTTTTTACCAATATCTTTGAGAAGTCAAGTGATCTTGCACTGCTATATCTATTTATTTTTAATAGTCTATTAATTTTTTCATTTAAAAATTGGATTTGAATATATTTATACTCATTATTATCAATCAATCGTTTCACTTACGTTGCTGCGTGACGATTCTGCAATCTTGAACATCGCTGAGAATACAACAGGAACCGTTAAAAAAATAAATACTTCATAAACACATCCCCCATTTTCAATAGCCGGGTTTTTCATTATATAAAGGATGTTGCTGTATCCCACGCACTGTAAAAATAAGCATAAGCCTATAAGAATTATCCAATAACTATGTGTTCAATAATAATTCACGAAAAAATATTGAATGAATCACTGAATAATAATGCATTTTCATGTATTTGAAAATGATTAAGAAACATATTATAAAATATAACTATAAATTATGCTTTTTCTGTAGCATGAGATAATGATCACAATAGATGAATAAATAAATTTATCTTATTGAAAAATTGAATGCTTATTCATGCGCTGGCTTTTCAAACCAATGTGACACCATATTTCATTATTGTATTATCATTTTTGTACTGGTCTGGCAATAATGGTAGCTGCCAAAGTATTAACAGTAGTTTATTATTTTCAATACCGTAACTAATTCCTTGTTTTGAATTGAAAATTTCAGGTCATTCTCTTTTTACTCACAAGGTAAAGAAGGAGCGACAACTTGATAATACTGTCGTAGACTGGTCCAGGTCTAGCCCCAATCATCATAGTGATATTGGTGCATAGCCTGGAAGTGCTGTACAATATGACTAGGCTGAAGACGAACACTGCCACTGCAAACAATGCTGCCAGTTTGATGCCACTACTGATTTTCTGGGATAAAGGATTGTCCGAAGAGTTCTGTGGGAAAAAGACGAATATAATTAGCACTAACAGAAAAAAAACATGTTTCCAAACTATAATTCGGATTTTGAACTAAAATTTGGTGAGACCAACGAAACATTCTACTATAGCAAAATACAACTAGTAACCATAAAAAATGACAGCTTCTATAACGTTTTTGTTGAGAAAGGAGAATTCTTGAAAAACATATATGGCTCAAACAAAGTGGTAGGAGTGTAAAGATAAATTGTATCAGGGGCGTGTAGTCTCAAAACGTTCTTTGAGCTAGCTCTCCTCGCAATTAATAAACCTCTCTCTCCAAAAATTACCCTTCAATCACAAAATAATATAATGTGTTCTGCATCTTAAATAGATAATGCTATCTGCCTACCGAAACTAGAAAAACATAAGCTCAAACATGAACGCCGGCTCAAACAGTAACATCAACATGAACTCTCTTTGGCTACATAGTCGGCCGTGATCGCCACTGTTCGGGATAGAGAGACTATCTTTCTGAGAGAGCTAGTTCTGAGTCACACCACACACCTCGCATCTACCGGTATCTGTTGGAGAGAATAATATGGTCGATATGGGCCTCAGAACTAGCTCTGGGGGAATGAGCTAGCTTTGCGTACTTTTAGCCTCATCGCGCACGCTTAATTTGATTCTAGAACTTAACGTCACTACTGTTTTTCAAAACTTTATACCTTCTTAATATAAAGCTGCAAAATATTTATTTCTTAAAACAAGTTGGGCTTCGTAGCTAGCCTAGCTAGCCTTGAGAATACGCCACCGCAATAGATTCGAAATCTGGTACGTTATTTTGAATCTCATATTGATCGAGTAATCAAAATTCAAACTCAAGTTGATTGAGAGATTGAGAGGAGATCTCTTTCTGTCTAACACATGATTTTTCACGGTTTTAAAAATACCTGGCGGTTTATTCGCAACTGTGCAACAACACCAGGACACCAGCAGCCGACACCAAAAACAGATCTTTCAAAAACATTTTCTTTATAATTAATTTGGAGTAGAAGTGGAAAATGGACTTCTAGAAGACCATTTCGGAACTTAACCAAATGTAATGGATTTATATAATTATACTGTATACGAATGAATAATGATTACCGATAGATGCAAGAAAAAATTCATTGCAACTCCGGTAGCAACCAAGACGAAAACTGCGTACATATGAGCTGCACCCTCGACTATGAAATCTGTCACACTCTTGACTATTGTGAAGCCAACAATAACCTGTAAAAAAGTAAGATTGGAATTTTAGCTGGAATTATTTACAAGACAATGAATAAACAACGTCATACATTTCCTATTGAAACAACTCAATTGTTACTTATAAAAATAGAATGAATTGGTGGTGATAAATTTATAATACCAAACACAATAACTAAATATTGTTACTTGTAAAATATTGTGATTTCATATACTTCAATTCATTCTTCCTCTACCCAAATTCAATTAATACTTTTTGAGCTGATAAAATTTTTATCAGCTCAAAAGTATTAATTAAATTTATAAAAGTATTAATCAGTGGTGCCCACCCCCCCTAAGGCTCATGACGCACCCCCCCCCCTAAATTTAGCAGAAGCCCTCCCCCCTGAAAAATCCGGGAAAGAAAAGCCCCCATATTTTTTTTTAAAGCTAAAAGATAATGGAATGCCCAGATAGATGGGGTCCTCCCCGGGAAATTTTTGAAATATCAATGTCAAAATAGCATTTTATGGTCTTTTAAAGTTGGAAATCTTTGATGAAAAATTTATTCTATTCTATTTGGAAAACGTTACAGGATGGGGCAGAGATTTTTACTTATTTCCAGTTTGTGGCTGTCCCGAAGCAATGGCTATGAGAGTGGGGGGGTCATTTCTTCTGTAAGAACAAAAATATAATTTTTCACCCTTCATGAAAAACTAGAATTTCATTCTTGAAAATTGACAGTGATAGAGGATTTCAGCCCACACGATTTTTGTGTTCAAATATATTTTTCCTTTCTGTTTCCCTTAAAATATAGCTATTTCTAGCTTCAACTCAATATTGACCAAGAAACAACAATAAAATGAATACTTGAGAAGAAGTAAATTGGGAGCATGTATCCAGGATTTTTTAATGTGGATCGGAGGCCAAAGAACTGGAGGAGTGTATAATTTAAAAGCTGTAGGTGAAATATTGTATAATAGTGCAGCTATTGAAGGTTTCACGCAGAAAATTTTCCCTACTGAGCAAAGTTGTACAATGTTCCTTGGTCCTTGGACAACTTCAATACAAAAATTTGGCCTTGCAATTGCAAATCTCTTGATTAATGCAGGGTGCAACAAACATCGCTCGTTTTTCATTCAACTGCAATTTCCATCGAAACAAAGCGCCTTCATACAGAATAATTATCAATAGATACAATTGTTTCAGTAAATAAAATTTCGAAGAGATTGGAATTTAATTCATCACTGTATGTCCAACGACTAACAAGTTACAATTTTTCAAAAAAGTAGTAGATTTTTAGAGAAAAACTAAAATCACACTATTTTCAGTTTATTACAGTTAAGATCCGTTCACTTAAACAAAAGTTAGGGGCGTCCTCACTTTATGATTTTGATCACCTGAAGGATTTTTTTCGCCTCCATACCTAAAATATCATAAATTTTCTGCTGTAGATGGGTCATTTGATACAGAATGGTATAAGGAACAATAATAAAATTTAGAAACCTGCATTATAGGTACGTATAAATTTGTTTCAGAGTGAACAAAAAAAATTAGGGATTTCTTGAAATGCAAGTATATTTGTTTATGGCTGTAGCTCAAAAACTACATAAGATAGGCAGGCCAATTTGGTCTCAAATTATAAAGAAAAAATTATCCCGAGGTATTTTGAGTGATATCGTTTTATTGATTTAGTCGGTAGATAATATGAGCAATCAAAAATATCAATACCGTTACTGAGAGTTTTGTTTTTTTGGAAATCTTATTCTACTTTTTGAAAAATGTTAACTCGTTACTGGTAGTCATTGGACGTACAGTGATGAATTGAACATCAATCTCTTCGAAATTCTATTTACTAAAACAATGGTTTTCATGATTTTTCTGTATGATGCTTTGCTTTGACAAAAATCATAGTTCAATGAAAAATGAGCCGAAATTTTGCGGGTTTTGGGGCACCCTGTATTAAGCATAAGGTTTACAAGGTCAAGTTTTTTTCTATTCAAGTTGTCCAAAGACTAAGGGGTATTGCCAAAAATTCGCTTGGGAATTTTCCCATGATGAGTGTTTTTTGGATTCAATGACTTCACTAATGCATTCGCATTGAATTGTGAAAACAAGTACTCTGTCATGTATTTTCCATCACTTTTGTTTATTCCTTCAAAACTCCATTCATTCCACTGGAATGGATATAAATATGTTGATTATTCCATGTATTCTGTGTGTGTGCCAATCTTTCAATAATTATTTACTGTTTGATGAGCATTAGGCATTACCAACAGTTTTATACTATGTGCCACCGATGAAAATCAATTTGTTGACTAGAGAATTCATCAATGTCTCACCTTTCACCATACAAAGAGGGGGACCGGGGTTTTAAAATTTATGAAAAATCTGAAATTATATATGTTTAGAAGGTTTAGACATCATTTTTAGTGGAAGCCCCGTTCTATCTAGTGAGCCCCCCCCAAGAATTTCAATGACGCAGTTTGCGTCACGACCCCCCCCCTGTGGGCACCCCTGTATTAATTTTATAAAAGTAATTGGTTGTAGAAATGTCGAGAGATTGAGAAATTACAAATCAACAGAAGGCTCAGGCCACAGATTATAAATATAATGTCCTGCTTCATCGGCACATGTTTACTTACTATATAGACGATCTGAGTGAGAATTACAAATACCAGGAACAAAATAACCAAATATTTTCCCATGTTGATCCTACTCAGAAATTCCGGTATCAGAGCTAGTATGGTGATATCTCCTGTGGAAAATCAGAAAAATTTCAATCTATATTAAATAATCAAATAATGAATTAGAATATAAATTTCAAATTGTGTATTTTAAACTTATTGAATTGAATTGAATGACTGCCTTTATTTCAACCTGGGAGGGCGAAGTTAGGGCGCAGTCGGCCCTCTCTTACACTTGACCCTCAGAAGACCTTGAAAGGTCTTGAGGTCTCATTCCATGCATTTTCAACTTATTAAGAAAATCGTGATCGAGCGCGATGTTGTCAGTTGGTGGAAACATCTTTTACAATATTGAAAGGGGTGTAATTGGCTATCAAATTTAACTCTTTTCCAAAGAATGTAAAAATTCCTACATAATACAGTAATCACTATATAGAGTATAAATAAATACTTTAATTTATCAGGAGTATCATAAAGATAAGATTTCAAATGAAAATCTTTAAGTCTCTGTACTTACGATAGATGAGAAAACAGGTACAATGAACAGCTTTGTAATAGCCCTGGAGAAAGCCCGCTGCTGCAAATACGAATATTGTGACGACATAGTGGATGAACAGATCCAAAAGTCCGAAAATGTAGGTATCAACGATGGGGTTCCCATTTTGGGGAGCATGCGCCGCTAAAAAGGTGATTACTCCGTTCACCACTTGCAAACTGAGCAGCACATCGAATAGTACCATCTGTGAGTAAAGAATAACTAATATATTGTTTTTACGGATACATTCATTAGATTACAAGGTAGTGAAGACATGGATCATGATCAATCTGGTAACAGTTCGGAAGTATTTTTGATAAATTTAGATCATAATACCTAGAAAAGAGTAATAAAAATGTGGGGAAGGAGATGTTGAATTAGGTAGCGAATCTCTCACAATTTTTCAATCTCTTCAGTTCCCGACCACCTTCATCCTGCGCGATTCAATGAACCGTTATTTTCAATCAAATCATCAAATATTTAGTAGAGAAGGTTAATTTGACTGAACAGATGGGTTGCTTTCCTGAGGATCAATGCACAAATGATAACACGTCCTCAGTACGGTACATTTATTAAAGATCAGATTTTCAAATTTTAATAATTGGTTATTTTCATACTTTTTATCTTCAAATAAATAATGAAGATAGAACATAAAACGGCTCCGAATTGTTGTTCAAAAATTTGTCATACAAAACCATTTATAGATATGGGTGCAATAATAACATACTAAAAAGTATTAAGTTGCTGAAGAGATAAAAGTTACTTCCAATTTCGGGCACTTCTACTTTATTGTTAGAGATGGCATTTTTTGAGCGCATTATGAATTTTATTCTAGAGATAATTTCGAAATTTTAAATAAAAAATTTTGGATAATCAGTTAAGATTATCTGTTCAGCTTAACGGATAAATGATATTGAAAAACAAAGACTTATTCTATTCTCCTAAAAAAACTATGTTTGATGTAAAGAGAAAACATAAAGTGGGAAACAAACCAACATTTCTTTTAATGACATCTGTATCCTGGGAAACCATATTGAACAAATTTTGAATTCCAACACCCATTGGCTCATCTCCGCCTTGTAGAGCAAACAGAAGTAGTAACGCTGTTACAATAATAGGGATGAACAGGATTTCAACCACCTAGAAGGGATGAAGATACTCCAATATCACATAATGAATATCTCAATTGAACTGTAGTATTAGAATGCGATGGGAAAGTAGCATAATTTTCTTTATTACAAGCAGCAACAGAAACAATTGGTACACTCAGGATTTGTGTAACGTATCTCAATTTTAGTATTGGAGAACATTGTGATTATAATCATCATACTATATATAATTTCAACGGAAGATGCTAGTAAAAATCTCAGATGCTTTGGACTTTGCTATAGGTCATATTCTCTCTTTTATTTCGGTTTAAATTGTTTCAACCATGTGTAATAATTCCAACTAGGTACACGAATTGAAATAACATTTTGATGCCCTGACTGAAGTTTGAGAAAAGATAATATGATTTTTAATTTTAATTCCCTTTGAGATACTCCTCAAATTTCAAGCTCAGAATGTAATTGATTCGATCAATATATGACATTGTATTAAAATTAAATAAAGATTATATTCTCTGCTATAATCTTTGAATTATGAATTCAATCGGTTCAACGTTCATTTATAAAATTAAGTTTGACTCTCTCGATATAATGATTATATATAATGAGTTATATAACATACAAGCGACTATCAAAATAATGAAGATAATAAATATAGGCTGTAGCATCCAGGCTTATGGAAGAAAAGCATAATAATTATAAATGATATTACTAGCAATTGCAGTATTCAGGTAAAAAGGTATACAAATTACCTTGATGAATGTTTCAAATCCAAGCAGCATGAACATACAGACCAATGCCCAAATAGAAAAGATACATAAGAGACCAGTTAATTCGATTGATCTATTGGATAAGTCGAAAGCTTCCTCCACGACTGTACTAGAGAAATGAAAGTAGGAAAATAGCTTTTTTAATAATGGCTCTATTCTCAGTCGAAAAATACATAGAATAATCCATACAAAACATTTTCATTTGGCCCCAATAGAATCTACATCACACATAGAAAATTCTAATTTATTGTTATTTTCATTACCGTTTTCATCATGGTACTGTATTCGTCCCCAGTTTCCAGTAAATCCTACATTTTTTTTCAACTCATAAATAATTGTTCTCAATGAATAGTTTGAAACCTATCCTATTTCATCAGTGCATGGGAATTCAATTTCTTCCAATAAAATAACACATATTCCCCTCTCATCGAAGTTCGTCACAAACTTTAATAAAATCTAACTTCCCAACGAGAATTGAGCATTACTTCATTGTTTCTTCTAATACTAAACTATCTAAAATTTCAGATAAATCAATAACTTTTTCATGTACATGTAGCTTGGAAAAATTCGTTTTTGTTTGTAATGACATATTCGTTCATATATTTCTCGAATATAAAAAAAAATCATTAAAAAAGTAGCCTAGGCCTATATATAAGGTGGCCGAATTATACGGGTATCCATTAAATGCGTTTTGACATCTATCCACAACATCTTTCTTAATTGCCTTGAACTTTAGAAGTGAACTGTCAAATAATATCAAATTTCATAAATCTCTTATTGTTTCTGATCCCAGGATGTGAATTTTTGAGTTTGCTAAAACGATTCTGGTTTGGAGTGATGATCTCAATGATGAATTTTGTTTTCATTACTAGCTTTCCTGAGCGCTGTCTTGGAGACAGTCACTGCTGGAGATGGCAGTGTCCTGAGACGATAATATAATTCATTCACATTATGAACAAAGATGATGAAAACAAACACTAGCACTCACTAGTAATAAGCAGCTCCTGAGTTCATAATCATTGGTATTTTGGTATGAAAAGTGTCAGAACAATTGATGCTAGTGTAAGTGGAAGCTTTTGATGAACAATATTCATTTTCTCCTCCTGGACATGTGGACCAGCCGACTTCACCTCTCAATACATCAATGAACATGTACAATGCAATGGAAACCGTGTTGACAGACTGTAGCATGAAGTAGCCTCCAATGAAAAGTGTTATCCATCCAACACCTTGAAAAGTCACATAATGTAGTTGAGTAAAAAGAGAAATCTCAAAAGATATTAATAAAACACTTGAAGAAAATACAACTAAAAAAGAAGAAATAACTATCGTATAATTTTGAAATGAATACTATTGTATGGGTTTTTCTATTTTGTTGTATTAGATGATAAATTAAAAAGTATACTGATTTGAAAAAAAGTTTCTGAGTGGGAGCATTTTATCTCGATCCTAGTTTTTTTTTATCGTATGGCTTTTTATCGGTGGGGAGACCCTTACGGGTAGGTTCCACCTCGCCTAATTGCAAAATGTTTTGTGTCGGTCACCCATCCGAGAGCGGTCTTGAATGTTTGTTTCTTAACCACATGATTACTATCTTAGCAACCGCTCTCACCGAGTGACCACTGATATTACTATTAAAATTTCGATCCTAGTAAAAATGTGCAATAATAATAAATAATATATGATAGCGAATATTAACTGTTTTTAAATAATAATATTATTAATTAAGTTCATTTATTTTTATTTATGAATTTATCTTTCTTTCATATCATGATTCAAATTTGTATCCTTTAGTTTGAAATATATTTGCTATACTTTGGAAATAGCGCTTCTCAAACTGTCAATAAGATTTCATGAAATTATCATTTTTATTAGAAATGTATTGGATGCACTGAGACTATGGACGATCGTACATCTGTTTTGAATATTATCTGCTTCTCTGTTATATTCTAGATAGAGGGTGCTTACGGTACCCACAAGAAAATTGAAGTGATAAGAGACACAGGAAAATAAGAGAATCCTATTAAAAATTCAATAGGCCTATTACAGAATGAAGTGCAAAGGTGTGAAGCACTCATTACCTAGATGGCTCACCTTTAAAAAATGGACAGAAATTCCACGAGTTAATCACCAGAGATTTACTGTACTGACTGATAGTTCTAACAGCCAATTGAATGGGTAAGCCCACAAATATGAGCAGTAATGTATAGATTAACACCTGTATTGCTGGAACAGAAGTTTCATATATAAGAGATATCTCAAAATATTTTGCACTTTTGTTTATTGGTCATTCAGGTTCTTGTTTTCAATATTCCCTTCATTAAATAAATAGGTTAATTATTGCTTTTCCGCGATGCAAGATATTGATGAAAATTAAGAATCAATAAAAAGTAATTTACATAAATTTTGCTGTATTTCTATTTTTTCCAGCAGCACAATGTTTTCATGTCATGTAGACTTCAAAGCTAAATCCGTTGAATATTCAACTAAATATCTGCAAGAATATTTTACATACAATAACAATATTACATTTCATGTGTAGTAGCGAAAGTTATATTTTAGAGATATTGTAAAAGTACAGGAAGTTGGCATAACACATCCGGTAATAATTAGGGATGCAACTGCAACGATACATCGACTGTTTACTGGCAATAATGTGTAAACAAGACCTGATAGTCTGACCAAAGATTGAACAATAAATTGGATGATAATATTGATGATTGAGTGTCTAGACAGGCTTTTACCATATTTGGAGTCAAGGTTATTAGAGAAAAGGTTGAACACTCGCTGCTGTAAGGTGCAAAGTGGTGGGGGAAGTCTGATTTTTTTATTCATGTGACGTCACACTCGCGGTCCACCAATTATCATTCAATTATCTATTATAATTATTATCTAATTATCTATTATCTATATAATATAACAGCTGATATTATCAAAATAAATGATAAAAATGACGTCACCTGAATCATTCCCCCCCCCCCTTCAACAGCTTGTGGATTCAAAAAGCATTAGGAATGGTTCAACTTTTTTTCTAATAACCTTGATTTAGAGTCATATGTGTAATATCGATATTTTCCTATTCTATATTGATATCGATATATTTTAAAAACGTTTGCATCCCTAACAATAATTATCTGTTATTATTATTAGAATAAATTATTATTGTTTCATTAACATAATGGAGAGCTAGCTCGTTCCAATTTATACAACAATCCTCAACCTCTAGTAAAAATTCATTGTCATATAAGTTGATTTTTTGCAAATGAGTGATCTATTGTTTTATAAATTATAATTATTCTGTTATGAGTAGGTAATTGAAAGTACTCACTGCCATGAGAATGATATCTTTCTGTAGGATAAGGAACTTTATCCAACAAATTGAACTGAAGTATCACAGAAATTTTGAGAAGTGTACCATACGACATGTAAGTTCTTGCCTTGAAGAGTTTTTCCTGTAATATAAAATAAAGTTATAAAATGGGAATGCAACACATGCTGCTATTGCAAATGTTGAGCGGAGCATTTGTCTGCAGCGATTTATATGCCGTCAATTCTATCAGTCTTCTTCTTCTTCTTCTTTTTCTCCCCCTCTTCATCATCTTCCTCTACTGCTTCCCCGTCCTCCTACCACCCTTTCATCTTTCTGTATCATACTGTATCATTGTGCAACTCTCAGCTTGATCTAGTTGTAACTACTTTGAGCTTTTCCCCAATTCTGGTTGCTGGTAGTAGGGGATTGATTCGATTTTGGATGGAACCGTCGGAAAAACATCTGACATTTTGAAAAAGTCACCCATATTTTTTAAACCGCGAAAACCCCCCTTATTTTTTGTGAAATTTTGAAATTGTTGCTTTTCATTCTTGGGTAGGCCTAATTTTGGGCTACAGAGTGGGGGTGAAAAATGAACGTTTTATTCTTTATGTGATGTTTGAAAAATTTCAAATTAATGTCATTTTGTAGCGCTTTTTGAGCTGGATTTTATCGTATTTTGAAATTTTTGTACGATTGATAGTTACAGAGTGTGATGGAAAAAACGAGGCAAAAATGTTTTTCATGTAACACCTTGTATATACCCTGATTATGAGAAATTTCAAGTTTATTAATTATCACGTGAAAGAAGACTAAATTCTTATCATAATCCATTGCTAAAATTTTTCATGTGGTCATAATTGAGGTCTGTTTTAAAGCAACGAGAAAACAAAAAAATAAATATTTAGGTTAAGCGACGTTTGAAATTGTCAGTATTTGCATGGGTGACCGGGTTCACACAACTGTCATTTTGACAGTGTATCTTTTATTCTTCAATGCTTCTTTCATTCCACTATAAAAGTTGAGAGAAAAATCATTATTTGGAGGATATCGACTGGAGTCAAGATTAATCAATTACTTTTATCATTGATAAGGCAGGGGAGTATGATTATGCCAAAAATGTCAATCTTTTTCTGTGTCAATGACATTCTTTCATATATATTTTTTTTTATTTCTTAACCATCAAAAATTTCTACAACATAATAATTTATCTAATACAGGAGGTGGACCTGACGGGGGTACAACCCTCCGAGTTATAATAAGAAGTTCAAAAAACACAAATGATAAATGAAAATATAGAAAGGCTGCTAAACAATATTTAAAAAAAAAATTATTTCAATAATGGATTATTGAGGGCTACTGGAGCATCACACCTTCAGTCTCCTAGCCCTATCACCACAATGCACACTACGGTAATTATTTAGTGTCAATTGTATTTGTGAAGTTATACAGGGTGTCCCAAAAAATAGTGACGCAAGTACTACCACGGTATTCTACAAGTCAAAACAAACAGAAAATGTCGTTGGCAAAATGCTGATTTCTCCTTAGTTTACCTGTAATCCGCCATTTTGTCTTTTTAATATTTTTCATCATATCTCGTTGAAAAAACAAGATTTTCTCATGAAATTTGGTAGGGGTATAATTAAAGGTGTGGTTTACAAAATAAATATATCAATAAATTTCAATATGTTTTTTCCAAAATGGTGACCGACTAAACTTTTTAAATCGATTTTACTTGAGAATATTGCTTTTCACGATAAAAAGTATGAATACAAAAATGTAGAGAATTTTATTCTGAATAAAATGGTATATAATTTTAAAGAATCGGATAATAAATAACCGAGATATGGCTATTTGAAGATCACCACTTCTGTGTTTCTTCATTTCTTCAGCAGTGAGACATGAAAATAAATTTATGAATGCAAAACATATGTTTGCCTATCTTGAACGTTCTCAAATTCACTACTGTAAATCATATTTTCACATTCATGAAATTCATCAATAAGTTGTTCCATCCAATAATAAATTGAGAACGTTCGAGTGACAAAGATAGGCATTTTGTAAACCACACCTTTAATTATACCCCTACCAAATTTCATGAGAAAATCTTGTTTTTTCAACGAGATATGATGAAAAATATTAAAAACACAAAATGGCGGATTACAGGTAAACTAAGGAGAAATCAGCATTTTGCCAACGACATTTTCTGTTTGTTTTGACTTGTAGAATACCGTGGTAGTACTGCAGTCACTATTTTTTGGGACACCCTGTATTAATTACATTGTAACATACTTATTCAAAATCATATACAAACCTTGGTGTCAGCATCTGATATCAACTTTTCTAGGGCTGAATGATACCAATTTGCTCTTCTCTCAGTTTCTTGGAGTTCCAGCTTCAGAACTCTCCTTTTTCTGGCAGACTGGTGATGATGGCTCACCAGGTCAGAGATCACGTTTCTCATTACAACTTCATTTCTCATAGATGTCAGAATCACATTACCCTTAATTAAATCCTTTTGGTTGTATGGTTTTCCTTGTAACTTGAAAAAGAAATGAAACAAGAAAGGATGTGGCTGAGAAATGGAATATAATGTTCAATAAAGGAAGCCTGAAATGAAATTTTATGTTCAAAATATTGCGCAAGATCTGATGAAAATTTTTAGGCTATTCTTGTTTTTCACCTACACATTTATGATCAGTATTATGAACTTAAAACTTTCACGAACGGCGTCAGCAGTTATAGTTGAATATATTTGTGCAGAGAGTTATTTTGAATCAACTGAGTTAGCCTATTTAGTTTACAAGTTTTTTTAAAAGGGGGTAAAATATTATTAACAACCGGTTATCGATTATTATATCGATACAGGTATTGAAAAAATCTATTTATACCAACCAATTAACCACCAACCACTTTCGGGGTTAAGTGGTAGAGTGGACATCATTGTCCAAACTTCGCCACGTCAGTAAAATAAAGAAGTCATTCTATTTTATTCTAACCAGCTATATAATACAACAGCTAATGTTTCATATTTCAATACCGATAATAGTATTGACCAGTTATGGAACTTTGTTCAATAAATAACTCTTTAAAATAACCAACCTTTTGTTGCAGTTTTTTAAACAGCTCTTCGGCATCTTTTACATAGTCTTGGCATGTTTTATCAGCCTCTGCTTTACTTGGATCGTAAAAGGCGGCTTCTTTACCTGAATTGGACTTGACACTGGGATGTTGAACCGCACAAAATCTGAATTCTTTAGATACACTTCCAATTGGTGAAGCCAAACTACCTCCTGGAAGCATGTAATCACTCGCAATTCCAATGGATGAACTTCGAGAATACGATCTCTCTGTACTGTTTTTCATCGAGAAGGATTTTATGTCTGTATTGTACATATTGATTAAGATTCAAATGGTACTCTCTGGGAAAATTCATACAATCACAGTATAATAGTCTGGGACTAGCACAGGCTAATAAATACACAGTCCCGTCACTCGGGTACAAAAAATGACCTCCAGTAATCCTGGTGGCCAGCATGCAAAACTAATTAAATTTACAACATATGATTTAGGTATGTCATATGTAAAAAATCATATGTCATCGCTCTTTTCTTTAAAAATTGGTTAGCATTCCGTTTCTATCACTTTAAATTCTGGCGCCGTTGTGATTTGGCATGCCTGAGTTGTAAACAGTGGCGTAGCCAGGGGGGCCTAGGGGGCCCAGGCCCCCCCTCCGAAATTGTCGAAATTTAATTTTTATATAGTAAATGAAAAATGATTTGTTCTGTAATGTTTGGATTTCAGCTATCGCAAGACCTAAAAAGTATTCTAAAACATTGTTATGTACCTGTCAAATATTAAAATTTACCGGGGGAGGTACACCGCACCCCCCAGACCCCCCGGTGTTGGGCCTCCCCGAAGTCAATTTCTGGCTACGCCCCTGGTTGTGAAGCTTTTGATCAGCTGAAAAGAGATTAATCACCATTATTTTCAATGAGAGTATGTCAATATTAGAGACTGTTAGTGGAGAGACTAAAAACGTTGTTAAGCTACGGTTATACACCAGAGTACAGAGAGTGTATAGTACCGGAAACTCTCTCTTACTATCTGTACACCAGTGTAAACAGGAGTGAACTCTATTGCCTTTATTTCAAAGGACTACAGGTAATTTTTTTGTTTCTTTGATTCTTTTTATTGTCATTTTTCTTGCCGTAGGCTATTATGCAATGATCTAAAACGAAATATTTGATTTGATAATATTTTTTACAGTGTAATTTTGTTAATAAAAATTGATTATACTTAAATTAATTTCTCACATTCTTCTTGTAAAGCCTTTTGCCTTCAGCAACATTCTATAATTATTTATTATTACCGATTTTTTTACTCACTAAACTTGAATAGTGGAAAAATGTTCTGCTATTGCAATAAACTGCTCTTTCCAATTTCCGTGTTAGTTGAGGGTTGTTCAATAATTCAATAACTGTGGTATAAGACCAAGTAAAGTATAGTATGGATGAAAAGCTTCTCTAGTTGAGAAAATTTAATGAAAATATTCATAGAGTAAACTATATTGAGTTTTCTACTTTCCTACTTTGGTTTTACAACAATCTTAGATCATGCCCTTCTATACATTGATATAGGATTGTTCACAGACTATTTCTAGAAAAAGGAGATGGCTCAAGAGGGTTTCATCAATTGGATCCATCAGTCTCTTATTAAAGGAATTTTTGGAATCAAAATATAAATAATTAAATCTTTAATAACCCTAGATTTTATTTTATTTGTTTGAAAAAAGTGATTCAGCCTAAACTTTTGGGTTCTACATGATTGGAAAAGACACATCATAAGGTAATGATTCACAATATATTATAAATAATATTTTTATAATAATATACTATTTCAATATTAAATATATCTAATAATTAATGACTCACTAATAACCTCATGTATTGTCAAAATATAGCCTATGCTTATTAAAATGATTTAAATCAAAACTGAATTTATCAGGAAGCTTTTAATTAACAAATTTTACGGTATTTTATCCATGTTTTATTACTTTCTTTGTGTAGTCACACAACGGCGTAAATTTAAAATAGTCAGACTTTGGCGCCTTTCAATGCGATACGTAAATTCGATACTTGATAGTAGCGAGATTGAGAGAATCAACTTAAGAAAGGTCGATTATGAATCTGATCTCTGATGAATTTTGTGAGGTTAGGGAGAATTTTTGCATTTTCATCTTCATTCTGAATCTTGTGATTTCATTGTTTGTTGTCTCATCGTAGTGTAATTTGTATTCTATTTTGTGCTGTGCAGGCTGTATTGATTTTTGAAGAAATGTCTCTAGGAGTTGCAACTCATGAAAATTTCTTAGCTTTTAAGCAAACATGTTCCGATAAAAATTTGGCTGGTGAATGGGCACAAATTGAAGAGCTCTACAATAAGAAGTGAGTGGAAATTTTTCAAATATTTCGACTTGATTTTCAAGAAACATGCCTTAGTTATCCTTATTTCGCTATTTTTGAAGAAAGTTTCTCACTTCAGATATTTTGGTTATTGGTTGGATTCTTGCTCTTGAAGCTAGCAATGCAATCGGTTTGAATTTTGTTACTTACCGCTAGGTAAGTTTTCAAACAATAAGATAAAAATTTGTTGTTTAGATGTTCTAAACCCTTGGCAAAAACAATACAGATACTTGTTAATTGTAACTCCGCTACCGCGCAACATTGTTTAGTCCTATCGTATTTCCGAAAGTGAAAAATCCTGCAGTGGAATGCTTAGATCTAAACTGCTTATGCCTGGATCTCAATCGAATGATTGAATCTAAGGCTCTACTCACACTTGGCTACTTCAATCGCGGCTATTTGAAAACATGTGTCTTTAAATGATGACACTCAGACGATCCTGCAACCGTATTTTCTGAACGTCATCATTTAAAAACACACATGTTTGTTATTCAAGTCGCTGAGTATCCAAGTGTGAGTGGAGCCTGAATCGTGCAGGTGCCTAAACCGCCTTGCTGGCAGTCGTTACTATGTCGCCTGCTAGCTTTACACCTTTACTATATGTAGGCCTACTCGATCTCGATTACATGTTGCCACTTTCCCATGACATAATGCCTATTTGCTGTGAGCATCTACGGTGTTGCGCTCTGGCGGATAATCGTATAAATCTTCCGGAGAAAATTAACATGGGGAAGGATAGACTTATATACGTAAAAAATAGTTTATAATTGAAATAGAATTCCCTGTCGCTATTTTTCCTACTTATTGATTGTGGAATTATATTTCGAATGATAAAATTAACATATCGCATGTTCTTGAACATTATTGTAATCTTCAATTCAAGTTTTAAAATCAACTTTGAAGGTTATGTTTCAAACAGACTGAGCAGACGAAGTAGCTTATCCACAGCTGAGTTCATTCCCATTGGTCAATATTCCGAAATGGATTATGGGCGCGAGACTTCAAATCAATCATATGCTTTTAAACTGGATTTTTCACTCGATTAATTCAAAACTGAGATTCGATTTCTTTGTTGAATCACTTTACGTTTGGAAATATGGAAGGAATAGAAGCCGCAATTACTATTGTGAAACACAATAGTAACACATGGTATTTATACAATTAGGAATACGATAATACTTTAAATGCATTGTAAATGCTTATTCCCTATCCTTTCTCATGTTAAACTAACCCGTTTCGTTCACTAAATTTCCACGTGAGCGCAGGTGTCGATTTTATTATCCCCACCACCTACGTGCACACAGCGAATATATGGCATTCCTATTGGAAATAGCCTATTTGACCAAGGATTAAGTCCAAAAAGTTTAGTATGGAAACGCTGAATTTTTTCTTGAAAATTATTCAAGTTTACCGGTTTATAATTCTTGTGAATGAACTCACTGAAACACAATGAGGCTGAATGAGTTTTGTTGGGAACTTACTTGATACTTGAAGTCATTGCCAAAGCCTGGTGTTTCCAAATCGTTTGTGTCATATAGGCTTTGTTGTAAAAAAATTGTGCATTAGCTTGCTTATTCGTGATGGGGAAGTGCAGCAACCCCAAAGAAAGGCTCCTCATTCAATTCTTAAAGCTAATAGAGTGTCTTATTCAATAGTCTATTCCTCACAGTTTCAATGATCGTTGAAATCAGCTTTTCATTTACTTCATTTGGCAATCTATTATAGCCTAGTATATTAGATAACAGATTAGAATAGATTTCCCATCGTATGTAATTTGTGACCAGAAATGAAGGGGCCGATCCTAGTGACATCTCTAAGAACTCAGAGTAACTGAAGAGTGTAACGGTAAACTCGCAACTGGTGATGAGACAAAGAATAAGTGTGCAAATGAGAGTGAGTGAGCGATCGACTAGAGAGACGCCAGAGTCAGCGCTATCTTACCTCGCGGCACCTGAACTACGTGGCCAGCACGATTTGACTGCACACAAAACCGGCACACAGTTCCCTATGCCTTGAACGATCTACTACTCACCTACTATCTCTTCTCTATGCTAGTATCTTATGGCCAGTGTTGAAAAGCTATTGTAGGTTACTGTCAGCCTGCTTTGAGTTACCTCCAGTCTGGTGGCATAACATGTGTTGTGGCTGTAGACTATATAGACTATCTCTCCTTTTTTGCAGCAGATCCTGGTTTTTGTATAGATCCTGATAGATTATAGAAAGTATTTCTATTGATTACTCTAAACTGCTCAGCATTCTTTGGCAATTAACTAGAATATTGTTTACAAATATTATCAACCTATCATTAATAAATTTTTTTCAGATTATGGCATCAATTAACCATAAAACTCAGAACATTTGTCAAACATCCCAGCTTGCAACAAGGTGATGAACTGTTGCAACTCTATCAGAATTTCATAGAGCAGTTTGAAACCAAGTGAGTATTACAATTACCCATCCGCTCTCGGATGGGTGACCGGTACAAAACATTGTGCAATTTGGCGAGGTGGAACCTACCCGTAAGGGTCTCCCCACCGATAAAAAGCCATACGATAAAAAAAGTATTACAATTAATTGCACTTCAGATTAATTACAAAGTGTTACGGTATTTTGAAATGCTGTACATTTTTAATTTAGGCCTAATCTAGTTCTGAAAGCTACACTAGCACTGATAATTTAAAATATTAAATTATAAATCAATAGATCTCGAAAAAACGATGAGGAAAAACATTTCAGTAGGCCTAACACTTTTGTTTTCTATACTTTTCGAATTACAGTATGGTTATTTTAATTTTCTATATCTTTGAAAAATGCTGTGGAATACTATGATGATAAGTGTTAGGCCTACACTGTTAAAAACCTTAAGACTATTCAACTTCAGACTATGACTTCTGTTAATAACATGAGAGGATATAGTCAAAAATAGTATTCCACGATATCGTATATTAGGCTTTTGGAATGTCTCATTGTGATTTGTAACTGTTTCAGGATCAATCCCTTGGCTCTGGTTGAAATCATTGCATTCATTTTGCCGAAATTCGCTGACCAAAAAGATGCAATAAAGTTTTTGGAGAAAACCGAAGTGAAAGTGAAGGAAAGTAACTGTGCTGTTGCACTGTGCAAGGTTCTTGAAGGCCAGATCCTGTTGGACAAACTCAAGGATCTTGATGGAACAAAGGTTAGTGTAATTATTTCAATCGTTTCAGTTTGTTATGTTATAAAATATGACTTAATCGTGTACATTTAAAAATAAATCCAATCCAATGCTCTCCTTTTCCAGCTCAGATTGATTTCTAAAATTATTAATTAGATGAAGTAATGATTAGGTGACACCTTTAATAAATGAGGAAGAAATCAAATTTAGAGTTGATCTGAGACCTTTTGCCAGCATAAGGTGTTTACCAATCCATTAGAGATGCAATTTATTAATATTTTTATGCTTATCTATGGATCCACACTGTTTAAAAGGTACTGCCAAACTCCTTGATCTGAATAAAACAAATTCAATAAATTATTATAATCATAGTATTCACGGTAAATAATTTTTAGAAATCTGCTTCTTTACTGAAATAATAAGGCTTAATATCACAAATATTTATAACAAATCATTTTTCTAAAATGAGTTAAATTATAGTTTGGCTAATTAACTTTAGTTCAACATTCACTATAGGCCTAGATACTTATAGTTTGGATGAAAATTTTCGCATGATCATTGATTGTTGGTTTGTTGAATAATCATTCTTTCATTCATGTTAAAAAACCATTAATTTTATTGGAAATTCAACTTTTATTTCAGTGAAGATTTTAACGTACGGTATTTGATATCCAATAAAGTTGATATTTGTTAAAAATACTTGAAGCTGTCATTCAGCTCAATTTATATTAGTTTGAGTAATGACAACTTCAACGGCTAGTTTCACAATAATTCAATTAAATTTAATCACCGTAAAATGACGTCATTGCATTGACGTTAGAAAATTCTTTGTTTTTAGTTTAATTGGTTCCGTTGAATGACATCATTTTAAATTCATTTTGATAATTGTGAAACTGACCGCTGTCTTTAAATTCAACATCCATTACGTCTCTGCATCTTTACCTGATAATTTTTAGCATTCTGGTTGGTACAATAATAATATTATTTACGTGTCTTATTTGCAGAGAATAATCGAGGAGGTTGAGAAAATAATAGACGGTGAAGATGGAGTCACTCCAGTCCATGGTCGGCATTACTTTCTTGCCAGCCAGTATTATCGGCAACTTGGGAAGCATGCTGATTATTATAAAACAGCTCTCCGGTACGTCAAGTCACAATTCATTATTGACCAGTCTAGAATAATTCTAGTGACTAGTTGCACGAAATCCAACTGAATTGAAAAACCATTAAATATGTCGTCATTGCATTGATGTCAGATTTGTTCATTGGGTTTCGTTCCATTGATCAAGTTGGATTACATCATTTACGGCGGTTAAATTCAATCGAATTCTTCAATTGGCCTTATGTAATGAAGTTAGACAATTTTAACAATACTAGGACATCCCAGGTCACACAAAACTGCGACTATTGAACTACATGAAATAGTTTCCAATCCTCCTCCTCTTTCTTCTTCTTCTTTTTATTCGTTTGAGACTTCTTCCTTTTCTTCTTCTTCTTTTTTTGTCTTCTTTTTCTTCTTCTCTTCCTTAAAGCAATGGCAAGAATTGAATCTTTGATCGCTCATTCCTCATGTCCACGATGATATTTTCAAAATGTAAGACCTTATCAAACATATACTCAATGAGATCTTCCAAATGAGATGTGAACGAATAAAAACGGTTGGGAAACCACGGAGGAGGTATGTTTACAAAAAAACATGTTCGCCTATTTTATATAGAGAAGATGAAGCTAAAAAATATGGCTACTGTACCACAATATCAACTTCATTACTACCCAAAAAGGCAATAATTATTTTGATTCTCCTATAATAGAATGTATTATAAGTGTGTGGATCACTTATTTCATTTCGGCATTTATCACCAATCAAATTTTCAAAGAATAGTCTTATTCGTAAAATCTAAACAGCTAGTTCACGAACGATGGTACTTTGCTCCAAAGCCTATTGAATTTAATCTTCGTAGAACGAAGTAATTTGAAAGAACCAATGCAAATAAATTCTTTTAAGCTCAATCTAATGTCTCCATTCTACACTGGTCAAATTTAGTTGGTTTTGTGCAATTTACCGATGTTTTTAGAATTAAGCTGTTGTGAAATACTTCAACCAATTCCTCTGGATAATGGTATTCCTTTATTTCATTCCTGAATCTATACATTTTGCAACTAATTACTCTTCCAATTGATTTTAACTGTTAATAATTTTATCAGTTATACTAATGATTGTGTATTGAAATATTTTCACTTGAAACCAAAACTGAATAATTGCCTTATTATATTACGAATGGGAATAATTATTCTGATAGGAAACAATTAATATAATAATCGTTAATTAATTAATATGAACAATGCAAATAAATTCTTTTAAGCTCAATCTAATGTCTCCTTTCTACACTGGTCAAATTTTGTTGGATTTTGTGCAATTGACCGATGTTTTTAGAATTAAGCTGTTGTAAAATACTTTAACCAATTCCTCTGGATAATGGTATTGCTTTATTTCATTCCTGAATCTATACATTTTGCAACTAATTACTCTTCCAATTGATTTTAATATTTATCAGTTATACTAATGATTGTGTATTGAAATATTTTAACTAAAACTGAATAATTGCCATATTATATTACGAATTGCAATAATTATTCTGATAGGAAATAATTAATATAATAATTGTTAATTAATTAATATGAATAATCAATTAAAATTAATAATTAATTTGAATGATTGTTTCAATAGGCATTCACCGCTATAATATAAATACCTGGGTTGCTATACCGTATTAAAATTTCTTGAATTTAGTCGCCTGACCGCCAATCGAAAGGTGCGGGCCTCGATTCCCAGCCCGGGCTCAATATTCTTGTACAGTAGTTTACATAGGAGTCAATATCCTTGGAATTTCTTCTTGCTATTTGCTCCGTTATCAATGTTTGCTGTTGCAGAGGTCCTCAGAACTCTTTAGTCTTTATAGCATTCTTTGGGTTTTGTTCCACCGATAATTATATATTAAACATTTCCAACTAAATGGAGAAGGACCCGATGTTGTCATTTCAGACTACTGATCATGGCTGTAGTTATTGAAGTTGAGATATCGAAAAATGAGTCATGATGATTTAAATTATCGTGGAAGTATCTTCTTAGTTCTTTCTTTATTGCCTTTCAGTTATCTTGGCTGCATTGATCTTTCTGAACTGGCGATTGGAGAACAAGCACAGCACGCGTTTTTCCTGGGCATTGCAGCCCTTCTAGGAGAAGGTGTTTATAATCTTGGAGAGTTGGTGAGTAGTCTTCCCGTCACTGCAATCATATTTCAGTTTTTTTTATGATGAGCAAAGTACCCTCTCACTTATAACAAAAGTTCTTTAACTCAGTTCAAACGAAATTAAAATATATCTTAAATTTTTTAACGTCTTGAATCTTGAAATTCAGCAACTACAAGCTAAATAAATATTGTAGATGTTAGTAGTAATGTATTTCTTTTCTCCATTACGTAATGGCACTTTTATTGATCCAAAAGAACCCTTTCCGTACTATCAAAGTCTAACATTGATGAAATAATAAATATTTGTTTTCTCACGTTTTTTAAAATTCGGGTACCAATGTATGTAAGTTTTTTTTTTAATTTTTAGTTGGATACTACTGTTTATAATTTCAACTCATATCAAATAAGTAGTTATTTTCAACATTCTGTAAAAATGAAAATTTATCAACTAAATTATACAATAGGCAAAAGCCTGGTGAAAAGTATCAATAAAATATCAATCTATTTCATTCAATTCCAGATATTATATTCTGTGGTTTATAAGAGTTAACAATGAAATAAATATTCCGACTCAATGAGTTCCCTTTCTTGAATCCTCCTGGATAGTTCATATATCAAGCTTTCCAAATCTTGGATCAACCCAGTCGTCTCGATCTTTAGCAATCCAAGTTCTACTGTATCATTTTTTGCCCCGATTGCAATTATTATATTGAAGATGTATACATTCGTAATTATTGATTCAAGAATATCTAGAGTATCTAGACAAAGTTATGAAAAAGTTGGAATTCTGTATCGAAATTGATTTGAAAGTCATTTCATGTTTTATTTTTTAGTTGGCTCATCCTATCTTGGACTCGTTGAAGAACACTCCTAATGAGTGGTTGGTCTCATTGCTGCTTGCTTTCAACTCGGGCAACATAGCTCAGTTCGAGAAGATGAGACCTCAGTGGGAAACTATTCCCGATTTGAAGGCTCACAATTTGAAGCTGAAGCAGAAGATCTACCTTCTTTGTCTGATGGAGGTAATTTATCAATAGCTTTAAAATACTTGCATAGCATAATAAACTTGGGTGTAAAAATCAATAAGATCCTTCATCAAAAACATTTTATTTTGGAGTAAGAAATGTTCAATCTGTATTTGAGCAATTTAATACTGTACTAGTACTAGAAGCACGTTTTTGCTTCAGGAGTTATTCATTTCTACAGTAGATTGATGTGACAAAATAAGCAACATCTTTATTCATAACCTTGTTTTTTACTCATCTACAATCATCTCATCAAAATTGGGAAGAGAAATAGTACAGGCTCAGCCTAGTTTTTCTCTCCCAGATAATAATATTATGATTTTTGTTTTTATTATTTATTTTTTGATTTCAAATAAATAATAAACTGAGTTTTGTGTAGTGTTTATTATTTTTACATGAATATGAATAGTATGATATGTAGGTGCGTTCAATGATGGAGGAACAGATGATTTAGGGTAACGCTTGTTTTTTCTCCCTTTGATATTGTATTTCTTTTAAATAAATGAATGATTTGATTATGTTTTAAACCGAAAAACAATAATTATGTTCATTGCAGATATCTATGTAAAGTAGAGGTCTCATTAATAATAATCTTTTATTTAAATTCATAATATTTATATTTTTCAATAGTCTTAATTTAAATAAGAGTAGAATTGCATTTTATCATCTATCCCTATTGTTCTAGCATTGCAACAAAAAGTAAGACTGTGGTACCTTTCCTTTTTCCTCATCACATAACTTAGCAGATCAGATCACCTGCTTAGAATGCTCAATTGAAAAAATGTTATGTTTTAGGCTGACTGATCTCGTTTTCTTACTTTTGGTATTGGAAATATAAGAAAGTATTGATTTGTAAATTGCAAATAGAGTTTCGGCTATTTTAAAACAATTGGTCTATTTTTTAGATGACTTTCAAGAGGCAGGCTAACGATCGACTGCTCACTTTCGCCGAGATCTCAAATGAAACTGGATTGCCCCTGGATGAAGTTGAGTTGCTGGTGATGAAGGCTCTCGCTCAAGGTCTCGTCAAGGGATCCATCGATCAAGTAGCAAGCAATGTGCACATGAATTGGGTGCAGCCCCGAGTGCTCGACAAGAAACAGGTAAGTTTTTGCAAATTTTCAGTTCTAAAGAAAATCTATTATAGATTATTGATTTTCTTGATGTTTTCAAATATATGCTTCATATACCTCTGAGAACAAGAGAACTCATCAATACCATTATAAAATATAGTTTGAATCACAAGCTTTGTTTGCATTACGGTTTGGATTGGTTTCTAAGTCTCGAAACTTCTCTATTATTCTGTCCATTCCATTGTAACCTACTGTTTCTTTCGAGATTCACATTTTTCACCGATAGACTACCTAACATCTATAGTCATGAAAGTCTGTTATCAACCATTCACTTATTCACTGATCACGGTTTCTGGAAAGCTACTGCGTGGATTCCAATGAAACTTTAAATATAGCTTCGTTATAGGTCCTGAGTGTTAGGACCTAGATATCCCCTCTAACTACGTGCTTACAGCGATTATCTGATATATCTTACAAATGAAGAGTTCAAGTTTTCTTGAACAGATTCACGATAGGCTGTTCCTCATCCTCAACGGGATTTCTGGGATCCCGTAGCGAATTACGGGTGACCTGCTATGTCTTTCCCATAAAAATGTATGTTCCACAAATTGTAAAACCATTTCACAAATTATTTGAAGCTTGTACTAGAATATGCTATTATATGAGAATGATATTTAATAATTTTTATGCTTTCAATATTATGAAGCTATTGTATCAGGTCTGCTAGAAGCCACTGAGTAAGAGAATAGGAATTGCAGTAATTTATT
This sequence comes from Laodelphax striatellus, assembly GCA_017141395.1. NCBI lineage: Eukaryota > Metazoa > Arthropoda > Insecta > Hemiptera > Delphacidae > Laodelphax > Laodelphax striatellus. The sequence goes on along the minus strand of CM029532.1, from coordinate 24,755,662 downwards.
AACTCTTGACTGGCAAATTTTGTTTATTGGTGCTTTAAGAGCACAAATATATTCTATAGCTTTTTAAAGCTATCATATCAGGTCTAGCCACTGAATTAGAAAATAGGAATTGCAAAAATTTTATTCTATAGGGTGTTTACTAGGAACCGCCTGTTTTTAAAAAGGCCACAAATTTTTAAATGTTGAAAAAAAACGTTTTCTATTACACAGAATGTGATCTAGAAACTCGGAATTTTTATGATATTAAAAAAATCAAGTTGCAAAATAACTTCATGTAGCGATGGCGTCCTTTCAATTAAACGCATGTTTCCAGACATTCCCTGAAGTTACGCATTGCATCTCGTTACATTGCTTGTGGAATGGCTTAATTTTATTTTTCATGAATGATCACGTTGTGTTCACATCACGCATCCACTTCAAAATAGTGTTACGATCTTACGATCTGGAATCGGCCCTCACGGCGGAACTTCGAAGTGCCGGCGAGAGTCTGTGTCACGGACTCATTTTTGACGTAGAACCGTCTCATAACAAAGACGCAATGTTCGAGATCCCCCATCTTGAGTGTAAATGAAATTTCCAACTATTCTCCACACCATATAACTTTCCCAGCTCCCTCTACTTTCCATGTACTACCCAATACAAAAACATGCGGTTCCTCGTAAACACCCTATATATGATATGATTAGGAAACTTCTCATTTTCTGCTCTTTGAATTCACATCCTTTCACTTGAAATATGATTATCATCTCAATAAACTAATGTTTCAATATGAGTCAATGGAAGTCAATAATTGATTTAATAACTTGGAATAAAACGTGGCCTTGTGCTAGCTTGTAACTGGCAAATTTTGGTTATTGGTGCTTTTTAAGAGCACAGATAGATTTTATATCTACAGGTTATTCTGGCCGTTACTCTCTAATGCCACGTGCTATTCTTTTTAGATTGCATCAATGGTTCAGCGACTCACCATGTGGTGCAAAGAAGTGAAAAGCATGGAAGCATTACTTGAGGAAAGAAGTCAAGAATTTCTTCTGGTATAATTTTTAAATTTCTCATCAATATTTTGGTCACATTTGTATTAACACAATCTTCAATAAATACTTTTTTGAGTACTTATTTAATTTTTTTCAAAACTATCTTTCAATAGTACCTTATTCTACAACATTCAGTGTCAAAATAATTCATAATCATTGCTGATGAGGTTTTTGGTAGATTGGATTTTTGGTAGCTAATATATATTTATTTTGATTGATCAACCCTATTCAAAGTTACATTACATTGTGATAGTTTGTGGGTGGAAAACGCAATGTGTAAGATAGAATTATATTCACTGTTACAGTTACTACTACAGTAGTAGTTATCTAGGGTGTCACAACTATGACTGACTATGCTTCAGCAATCGTTGAGTGTTGCTGAAGATTTCTAGTTATTTAGGTTTTAAACTGGCGAAAAATCTACCACCTTTTGTTAGTGATTTGGACGGTCTTTTCCCAGTCGACTGGCACCTCTAATCAGCTTAGTGTTTTTACACGTTTCAATTGACATGCGCTAGTCGACTTGTTACCTGTCGACTAGCATTTTCCAGTCCAAAAATATTCAGTTGATGAAATAATTTGACTTTTTAAATCAAGAACTCAATTCTATTGAAAAAATTAACAATGCATGAATAAATGTAGGTTCACTTGCCCAGGAATACTCATGGATTTCTATGGTTGAGCTTAGAAAAGAGAACACAAATTCCTGAACATGTTCATGTTCCTGAACACAAATTGAGCTCATAGATTCCCTTTCACAGTTTTGGAGGTTTAATTTTCTATTATTCATAAGTTATAATGTTAAGTTATTATGTTTCTTATTTTAATTAGTATAATCTTGTTTGTCTCGCATATGTTATTGTTTTCTTGCTAATTCCCTTCCAAGTTTCCTTCACATTCCTTCATATAATCCTGTTTACAATCTTGCTCAATGTTCTCAATTAGTGTTATTGAAAGTATTTTATACATTTTTTATAATGCTCCATTTTTTTCTCGAATTGAACGTTTGATTCATCACAACTTTCTGATTTAGAATGTAACTTATTATTTTAACTTATTAGTGTTGAAATATTATCACTTATTTATTATAACTTGAAATATTATAACTTATGTAAGTTATAAATCTCAACAATATTCGCAAGGAACAGATATTTTTCCCCTACTTATTTTTATGTCCAGGATACTTAATCTTGTCTTTTTTTATAAAAATTCTATTTATATTTAACTTTTCTATCAACTAATGTGATTTCATTTTCCTCGCGTAAGGAAATTTTTTCTCGTCAATAATAATTTTGTTAACTCTTGATGTTCAGTTTTTCTGACGAGCTGCTTTGTGAACTTCATACTTTTTTTCATACCGATTAACAAATGACCAAATCTCCAGTCTACATAATTGGTAATAAATTTGCATGTTAATTTCTCAAGTTGAAAAATATATTTTTCAAACAAAAAAAAATGGGGTTTCTAAAAATGGTTCTTTTGAAGCAATTTTTATGGGAAAAATTAGCCACAATAAATTACCTAGAAAATGGTCAAAATAGTGATGATTTTGCATACAAGTTTTTCAATTTTATAACTTACCTTTTTACAAAAAATATGTTTTTTTTCTAAAAATGGTTCTTCTGGAGCAGTTTTAAAGGAAAACTATGTGCAATGAACTACAGTACCGGGTTAAAGATCAAATTGATGTTTGTTCTACAACCCGAATTGTTGGAAAATTCATTAATTCCAATGTGCATCTATTGTTAAAATGTAAATCATGTTCATCAATCAACCAATATTTTTTGAAATTCGGTTCTTGGTTTGTTCACAAGAAGTTCATTCAATAAATTCACTTTTGAGAAAAAGATTAAGCATCAGAAACTAAAATTTTGAACTCTGAAGTTCAAGCCCTAGAGCATACTTCCTTTGAAAAATCTATAAAATTAAATCCAATATGTCAGATAAAAATTCAATTTTAATCAAGCATAAAAAGCTGATAGACTTTTTGTGCTTAAAAATCCAACTATATTATGACTTGTCACAGAGATATCATACGTCAAGTAGATTACTCATCAGATAGGGACGACTGTTTACATTTTATTGTTCGGCGAAAATAGTTTGTGTTGGGCGTGTTCAGAGGTTTCGCCGATCGTCACTTGATTAACACAGCAAGTTTTTGAAGTACCTCCGAGTTCCCAGAGATATCGCCACCCTCACGTTTTTTCTATAGTCACTATAGTTTTTTCTGTCGTTCACTATTTATCATGGGGATAAATCATCTAATTGAACTATAATGCTTTCTCTATGCTATTATATTTAAAGCCGATAGACTTTTTATTCTTGAAAATATTAACATCTAACTATATCTGACAGTTAATACCTTCCCTCTTGTGAAAAAATGCGGCCCATTGAAAAAATACAAATACGTACCTCATAATTAAAAAAAAAAAATGTTTCTTCAAATTTATTCAATAGACAAATTTATTAATAATAGTTGAACTGATTAGAAAAATTACTGAAAAACATACATCAAAAATCGGTCCGGATGAAAACAAAAACTTTTGAATAGCATGTGCAAATGATGAATACTATCGAGGTCCCGTTTTCCAATCAAGATCCGCACAGGAAGCTCGTGAAGAGAGACGGCCGGCCTACGCGGCAGAACGCGTGTCAGTGCTCTCGTACCGATACTAGGACAAGTTCAAGTTTAGCAGCAGCATCTTTGGCGCTTCCGCTACATTTGATGCGGCAGGTGCCAGTTGCCAGTGCTGCTTCACCGCCTTCGCTTGACCGGACCGGGATTCGTTTACTAGGTTTAGCGACTCAGTGAACAGCAGTGATACAGTGAGGAGCGGTGAGAGATTCTCCAGAATTCGCGCGAACAATCTCAAGAGAAATGACAAGAGCTCGATCACCGATCAGATATTTTGAATGCCAAGAGCTCGATCACATATTTTGACCGACACCGGCAGATCAGCGAAAATAACATATTAATTTTTTTATTAATTTATTCATTCACTTTTTGAGTGAGCAGAGACATCGGTTTAAAAAACGGATGGGCGCGGATCGACAAAAATAACGTTTATTGAGTGGATACAACTGAAGCACGTGTGCGAATAGTTTTTTTCTGATTTTTCGAGTGAATAGTGTTTTTAGTTTATTGTGCCATGTTGAAATATTTTATTGTTCTATTTGCGCTAAATTTCGGACATGACTTCAAGAGGAGTTCATCGTTGGCGTGGCCGTCTCCTGCAGCAAGCTTGTCGAGGATAGCCAAAGGTAAGATAAAAATGTATCAAATTGTTTTTTTTTTTTTGGTAAATATTTTAATATAAAGTAGAGAATAATTAATCTTCCGTTGAATGTCCGTGAATATTTCAATATGAATTGGGGAATTAATCTTCCGTTGAATGTCAACCTATTATTATTATTATTGGAATAATAATAATATTGTTGGCTAATATTTTCATTGCATATAAATGATTCATGCGAGATATACCTGTGGTTATTAATTGATTGTTTATTGAAATATAATTTAATCATTTCGTGGAATTTTCTTATAAATGTATTCTACATGAAAGCTGTTACTTATGTATTAATTTTGGAGAAATAATTCAACAATTATTCCAGTACTGTACCCACATTTTTAATTCACTTATCAATTTATATTGAGGAAAAATTTATAATAAACAAGTTGACATATACATGCCTGAATAAGATGCTAAAATAGCTAATAGATTGATTCTATTACCTATACGGTAAATCATTTGATAAGAGTACACAGGGATGAAGAAAATCCCTATTAGGGTGGATGTTATTATGTATCTGAAAAAATTCAGTTCATTGTAATATTTCATGATTTTTCCATCGATTACGTTTTCGATTCTCGATTCAATCAAAGCGATTGCATGGCTACGAATATGTGATTGTTTAAAAAAATAATTTTTTGCTGTTCTGTTGCAGTTTTAAATTTTTTCCCTGTACCAGTCAGCGATGAATGTTTAGCGAGCGATGGACGAAGAACAGGTAAAATTAAATTATTCATTTTATTAATGATACTGATGAATTTTGCCAAAGCATCCAGAGAAACAACTGGATTGTTTTTCGCCTAAAATTTGAAAAAAAAATCTTCTCAAGACCTGAGGGTTGAATTTATATACTACCCTATGGATGACACAATAAAGTAAGAACCCTATATATTCTCTGATAAATGAAATTCAGCTAATTAATTCTCTTTAAAATATAATTGCCATTTTGTCGGCAGTAAGTCCCAAGGGCCTGTTTCTTGAAAATTTAAAAGTCCTAGGCTATAATACAAGAATAAGGCGAATTCACACTAGATTCGTTTAAGTTAATTGCGTAGTACATAGTGTTATTCATGTCTAGTGTATGTCTAACCTTTTCATGTTCAAATGACTTCTAAATTATTATGAGACAGGTTCCTGATCTAAAATTCAAAAATTGAATGATTTCCATCAGCGATTATCATCATTTTCTCTCTATTCAATGAAGAGTGGACAAACACTCTACTGTCAGCCGTCAGCCGTAATTAGGATCCTCACCATAAAATCCCTCAACGTTCCTTATGATGTAGATGTGAATAATGCTGTTTTAAAATTACTTATTTATTTCATTTTGCTCTTGTGATTGAGTTCCAATTTGTTTCAGGGGTCTGCTTGAACGCGTACGAGTGTCGCATCCAAAGTGGCAATCCAATGGGCCAATGCGCCCTTGGATTTGGTGTCTGCTGTGTGTGTGAGTGAGTCTGATACCAACTCTTATTTATATTTTGAATCAATTTTCAACTTTTGAATTACATTAATTATTATTTATTAAATTACATCATAACTCTTATTTGTTAGATATTCTGGATAGGTATGACCTGTTCGTCTAGTTTTAGTGAAATTATTCTCTTTATCTAAATTTGTTACAGTCCTACCAATAATAGATAAAATGTTATTATGTTTCAACCTTGCAATTGTTTATTTTATTGTTGACTTGAACTTTCAAATAGAAAATCGTATTCGGTTGTTTTATAGGGAACTTCTCCCTGTAATTCGGAAAAACGCCTGGTACACACTAGACCTGAATAGCATACGGAAATGGACTCATAAATTTAATCTAGTGTGTGTCCTGCTTTATTGGAGGACTTCATAATATCCGTGAAACAAACTCCTGGTTCAGGAAAATGATTCATATCTAATAATAATTATTTAATCAAGCTTGACTTTTTTCTTTGAGAAATAAAAAAATATATGGAGATCCCAGGTATCACATGATCATGATGATAAATTGATTGATTTTCTGCAGTTCAAGTACATCTCTTCCTTGACATGAATAAATTGAAATAATTCTCATAAAATCTTATTAAAAGTGCACAAATCGATTTGATTAGTCAAAAATGAATTTTGACACACAAGTTGCATCAGAAAATTTAAATTCCTATAATACAATAATATGAAATAAATAAAAATTACTGGAAAAAATGTAATTTATTTTTTTGAATTTAATATAAAAATCATTAAATTAATAGTTTTATAATTTATAAAGAAAAAAATTATCTCGGAAGCGATATTTCCAAATTTTTGCTCTTGACCAACTAGGCAATTCAGATTATTTTGGTGAAAACAGCTCGCAGCGTTCAGAGTATTTGAGACAGGAGACTTGTTTCAGCTCTTGTATAACGGGTAACTTGTCTTCATTATGCTTGGAGACTGAGGAAAGAGAATAGAGGAAGAGAGAGATGGAATTAGGAAGGAGGAGAAATGCAGGTCGTTCTCTTTAAGCCAGCCTTGAACTCTGCAAAACGTAAACGACTATCATAGTTCGTTGTCCTTTTTTTCTTCTACCTCTATCACATTTTATATGAAAAAATCAGTTATCCACCATCAACTCATATTTTGATCAACAATTATCCCCTTGTAATTTAGATTATCACTTTCACACCCACAAAAACTAAAACCATAAACGATTGACTGATGAAGAAGCAATATATGCCACTTTCCACTTTTCTTGCTATGGGCAAGTTTTGTTTCTGACCTGGTTTCTTAATCGAACCCAGTAGTTCGCTTTGGCTTAAATTGTTTCTCTCTGAACCTGTTGTTCATCATTGTAGACTGTGCTACTAGATCCTTTTTCTCATCATTATTCTGTCGAAGTTCTACTTCCTGTCTATAAATCTAGATTTCTGCTAGTTTGATGGTTTTATAAGTTATCGAAGAATCTTGAGTTCTCTTATTGGCAATCCTTCAACCACATTATCATCAAAAAAATATGACTTCAATTCAATATTACACCCTGCAGCTTATTCATAATAGTAATTAATGTGAAATTCACCTTTCAAGAAATGATCGTAAATTTTCAGTTGTTGTTGTTGCTACAATTCTTGAAATCACTATAATCGAGCAAATACAGAGTGTCCCAAATACAGGAGTCACTATTTTTTGGGACACTCTGTATAGAGGGTTTGAAACAAATTTAATAAATTATAACAGAAGGAATAAATATTTGTAAGAATTGGAAAAATTACAAACACATCATTGTTAACAAAAAAATTGTGGGAATGACATATTTTTAATTATGATGATGAAATAAATCAGAAGAAGAGAATTTCATGATCGAGGAAAAATATAATGGAATGGAAACTTCACGATAAATTGATTATAAATTTGTTTCCTTGCTAAATTAATTAACAGGTTGAATTTGAATAAATAAGTATTTGGAGGTGAGACAATAGGAAATTAAAATGAGTTTGTCATTATTGCATCAATATAGCTTATGAACTCTCAATATCCAATTTCCCACATCTTTTCTCTTCTCAGCGCACATTAAAAAATACAGAATTTACCTAGCTCAGCTACTTTCCATCCTCTCTCCAGTTGAGAACAGAATAAAAATCTACCCAAAAACTACCCAATCGTGTTTTTTTATCAACACTATTAATAATATAATTTAATTTTTTATTTCAGTTATAGCATCGTGCGATGCGGAAATCTCGAATAACGTTACTTACTTCGTGAGTCCCGAGTTTCCAGGTCTCACGAAGACAGCTCAGCCATGCTCCATCAAAGTGAAAAAAATTGCTCCCGAAATCAGTCAAATAAGACTCGATTTTGTTCATTTCAACCTGGTAAGTTACTTTTTCTAAAACTTACACTATGAATAATTAGCTCAGACTATACAATCAATCCTAATACAAAGCTATAGAATACGCTCATTTCTCAGTTCATTTTTGATAATTCCCTCACCTGTAGGTTTGAATATTTACATGATACTATACTACATTGAGTATTTATTGATTCGGTTTTGATCTTTGTGATATTCTGATAAGTGTTTAATTCTGTTAACCTATATTGTCAAGTTGGAAATTCATATTAATTGTTGAAAAATTAATTCTGATTTCCATGAATGCCTTCAACTCATGTAAATAATGTAAATATATCAATTTGCCATTCGCAACATTGTTAAGTATAGTAACATTTTCTTCTAACAAGCTTAATGTAAAAATAATGATTTCGGCTTGAGTTCTTTAATTGCACATTTTCTAGTTTAGTAAAATTTGAAGAATCGACTCCGATTTGAAAAAATCCAAGATCGATTTGAAGAATGATATATTATAAAAAACCGGTTTTAGCCATCTGATAACGTATAGTCAAAATTTGGAATAGAATATGGTAACGTGTAGATCATCAACAATTACAGTATGGTGAAATTTTATGAATTTAGCATAGCCTATATATCGTAATTTTTTATAATGTTTCAGATTGTGTAATTCAATAATTTCCTTTAATATTGAGAAATTTAATATAGTGCTTTCATCCTTAAGACCCCTGGCCAGCTTGCTGCGATATCCAATTTGAATGCCCGGCAATGTTGTCATATTGTGAGGTGTTCAATCATCTGGGTACGCATGCGTATTAAACCGGAATTTCAGTCTGATATCACGACTCGGTGTATCAACTTGGATGATTTACAAGTAGAGCAGATGATCAGAAATTGAACATCTGTTCATCACTATTGTAGAAGTCTGCAGTGTGCTTATTGGCAACACTGCAGGCATGTGATTTGCTAGCTCAGAAAGTGGTGGGAGACGTGTCTCTGTGTTCAGGGGTCTTGAAGGATGAAAAGCACTAAAATGAGTACAGTAATTTATGTAAAAAATTCGGTGTTACGCAAAGATTTCTTAAGCTTATGAGGCATCGAATTTGTTTGAATAACGATAGTTCGTACATTGTGAAAAATTACTATTCAATATTACAAAAATCACTATTTTCATTCACAAAAGTAAATGGATATTTCTGATTACTGACATAATCGATGATATCCTTAGGCGCAGCCGAATAGAAGAACTGGGGTTTGTGAGTCGGATATATTCAGCATTCTTGGCGGAACATCTATTGGATTGAAACTATGCGGCCAGAATAGTGGACAACACAGTAAGTCAATATATGTTCACAATTAATCATTATAGAATAAATAATCATAATTTATTTATTTAACGTATGGCTTTTATCGGTGGGGAGACCCGAGGGCTGTTACACTTCGCCGTGTTTAACCTAATTCCACTTATAATTATTTATCATCACAAACATAGTGAAGAATTGAACTATTTTATACCTCATCAATATTTAAAAAATATTACGCTTATTCGTTTGTATACATCCATACATTGTATATCTTTAACTGTAGGAAGAAGATAGTTTTTGCGTGATGAATTTGGAAAATGAAAAAGGTGGTTGCATTTACTAGTTTTCTATTTCCACATTTCTACACATTGACTATATTTCTATGGAGTAGAAAATTGATCTTAACTATTTTTGTGTCTAGCAATTTAAGACTGTAAATTCACTACTCACACAAACTAAAGTGTTTTAGCTATAAAATAATACGTCATTTATCTCGAATGATTTTGTATTATTATTTCTTCATGTTGTACTATTTCCGTTTTTCAGTTTACTACGATGTGGAGTCAGCGACCGAACCCATTTCAATACTAATGAATCTCACCAGCAACAATCTGTACAGGATGTGGGAAATAAGGGTATGTCTGAGAGCTTTGAATGTAGAACCAATCTGAGTTGTTATAGAACATTTCTGTAATGTACAGTGCTCAATTTTTTATTTCCATCAGTATTCTTCACTGTTTATTCTACTTAAGTATTCCCACATGAAATGAGGAGAGAAGCTACTCTGAATTATTATCTCTGATTACACAATCATAGGCGTCGGGCCGGTGGGGGGGCAGAGAGGGGCACGTGCACCCAAACATTTTGAAAAAAAATGCTGAGATCTGCTAAATAAAATAAATATCTGTTGATACTCAATTGCTTCTGTTTAGGTCTACACAAAATGATTCTGAGCATTTTATTAAGTAGACTAGCATATAAAAGTCACCCTAATTTTGATTAGTGCCCCTCCCCCCAAATTTATGGCCCATGCTACGCCTAAATGTATTTATATCACACTATATGTCATGTTGAACGATAAAATTATCAAGGATGAGTCTATCTTTTGAGTTTTGGTACATAAACCTGATAAATATATATATTTTTCAAATTGAAGCGTCAGAAGCATTTCTTTGTAACCTATATTGAATCAATAACTCAATTGTTTAGCCCGATATTATTTTAATAATTAATTGAACGAAATTCCTAGTTAATAATGCTATAAATTACTCTGAAGACTTTCGCTACTGCGAATATTGACAACAGAATAGTAGCTAGAAGGAAATCCGATAAACGCTGCTGTGCAAATTAATCTGTTGTCAATATTCGTTGAAGTGAGTCTTAAGAGTTATAGCATTATTAATTAGGGATTTCGTACAGTTAATCATTATTATTTAAAAGCAATTGAATAGTTGCAATATCCTATTTCCATCTATCTCGATATTAATGATTGAAATCATTGTACATTCAATTTTATCTATCATAAGGTTTTTTTTAGTTTTTTTTTTTATCTTGCCCATTAGAAAATTCAAATTCGATCAAATACAAAATCAAAATGAGAATATTCTCATTATTTGTTCCAGATATCTCAAATAGTATTCAACCAACAAGCGCCAGCAGGATGTACTCAATATCACCACGGAATAAATGGTAATTCTTCTCAAATCATAATTTTTATTGAAATAAGAATCGTCCTGAATATTAACCATCCACCAGTTAATCCATTTATCAAGTCAGCTATCATTGTAGCCAACTTAATAAAAGTACAGCTTTGAGAAATGACCATGTTCAGAATTGAAGACAGAGCATTGATCGATACCGTGGTTGGTGAAACGGGTTCACTTTTGAACGAGTGGTCAAATTTATCGACCATAGTCTAATTGACCATGGCTAGGGTATTTTTGTTCAAGATTGGTGAAACCGGTCATTACTGACTTCTTTGTCACAAAAAGACGATACGACACAAGTAATATTTCTTTCTCCCTGTGGAAAAATACCATCTAGCAATCGTGGTGTCAAGACGTTTGTAGCGTAGATCCAAATTACTTGAAGAAGTAATTTGAATTTATTAATCAAATAATATCACATAATAATATGATCTAAATAATTTAGATTGCAATGGTCAAATTTGCTAAGAAATCAAGTGATGATACAATCCTGTTTTATGTATGATCACAGTTTTTTTTCTGTAGAATCCTAGAAAGAATTTGCAAAAACCAGGAGTGAAAACATTTGAAACAGAAATCGATTATTAGCCTACTCCTTACTACTGAGAAAAACTTCTTACAACTTCACTATTAATAATGATAAATAATAAATCAGCCTAATTTGAAAATAGTATTTTTATAAGTATTAAAATATACGAAAAAGTTCGTTTATTATGATTATATGAAGTATAAATTTATCATTGCATTATTGTACATTACATTTGATGAATCATTATAGTGAATAAGATTTTCTGTAATATTGAAGGTAGAAAAGTATTCGTGTGAGACATTGCTTAATCTGCTTACTAAATATTATTTCCTTTTTTGTTGTCTGATTTGGGTGAAAATAATCATACAGATTACAATATTCTTCCTGAAATAATATTTAGTTATAATCTATTGTGAGATCAAAATGAAAAAGCAATATTTTTCATGTATTGGAAAACTTTAAAATAATTTTACAAGATAGAAAGTGAACAATTTGTACTTTTTCCAGGTGTTATTCAAACTATGAACTATGCTGTGAATGGTCGTCACTTAGCTGATCAAGATTATCTTGTTTGCATGAGGCAAGAACACAGTAAGTGGACACTTTGCATTTATTTTTTTGTAGTTTTTGCAAGCAATTGAAACTTGCAAGCAGTAATAAATGTGTTTGAATATAATATTATCGTTTATATTTTATCAAAAAAAAAACTATGAGAAAATAGATTTTATGGATACAATATTTCTATCATCAAATCAAATCAATTTGATTTGAAGTTGTTGGTCCCAGTGGCAGAGGCGAGGCTAATCGGTGAGATTAGATAACAGACAACGCCTACCACTCCCGTTGTATCGGTGACCGACTCCTCTAAATACAAAACTTTATGAGCTTCAAAAATCACTTCCCGGTGGTTCGGAACCCACCTAAAGCTGTAGGTCCTTTCATATCTCGTCGTCATCCTTCCCATTACCCACGCACAAGCTTAGAGCTTATGTGGGCATCATCCCTAGCAAAAATTTTTTTATTTGCCATTAAATAACAAAACAAATGGACAAAATGCACAAGATAAAAATTTGAATCTGGCACACATAAATCAATCCTATGCCCGGTTTTTTAGTCGTTCAATAAATAGTTTATCGATTCAATAGCGCTATTGATTCCATAAACATGAGAATTGCGTTTTTTGAACACTCGATAACGCTATTGGATCCATAAATCTCTCAATAAACTATGGAGCCAAAATCCAGCACATAAAAATTTATTGAACCAATAACTGCACAGCTGGAGATTATTTTGATCAATTTTTAATCTAGGTTAGTTTGTGTTCCGTTTATCATAAGTATCTCGGCTTCCAATAGAGATATCAATTCAAACTTTTTCTCATTCTTTACAAAATTAATTTTTCTATAATTTATTTCATTACCATTTTACTCTTAACTCTAGTAGTTTCATAGTTATTTGTGAAAGAATGAAGATTCTTTCAAAACATGAAAAATTGAAAATTTTTTACTTCTGCGAATAAACATTTACTTGATTGTTTTACTGAAAAATATTTTATATAAAATTTGTAGAGCATTCCATTATCATTAATTTAAATAATCACAATTTATATTTTACTTCACGTGAACGTGAGAAAACGTCCATCAAAGTTCTCTACAATTTGAGACCAAGTAGGCATTTTCATCTTGTCTACTTCAAGGATGATAAACTGAGGACGCCTATAAATTTTATGAGAGAGTAAAAAAATTGAAAAGGTGACCAATGAAAGAACAAATTCTTCTCTTTTTATTCATATTAATACTTTCACTCTCAAATGGCTGATAGAAAAGGAACACACAATCTAAAAGTAGACTGTAGAGAAAATAGTTACTGCCAAAGAATAAAACAGATGAAGGGATACAGGTACCCTCTAACCTACAAAATGTGGCATTTGTTTACAAAATAGAGCCTTTTGCGATGTTGCCAGATTCATTGAACCGATAAATCGTTCAATAGCTATCGGTTACATAAAATTGTTTAACGAACGCAATAAGTTTTATCGAATGGATAAATTTATTGACTCTATAGCTATTGAATGATTTATCGAACGACTAAAAAACCGGGCACTAGTCTACCTGAATATCGATCATGTGAGTACAGTATGAAAAATGGCAATTTTAACTTTAATAACTAGCATATTAAGTTGATACTTGTGCGCTATATTTTTCATGTAATTATTGTTACCTACAAATAATATGATTCGTTATTGTATAAGTGATAATTATTGATATAGAGTTTTGTTAGTAATGAATTGAAAAAATTATTTAAAGAAAGAAATTCAAATTTGAAGGTAAGTAGTCTTAATTGAATGACTAACTGATTTTCTTATGAATAACATAAGAAAAAAATAACTAAAAAAAAGTTACGATGTGGCGGTGAATATTGGCTAGAAGTAGTATTCAAGGTACCGTACAGTGTATTATTAATAAATTTTGTTCCTAAGTCAAAGTAACTTTTTCTTGGATCATTTATCAATTTATTTAGCTGTGATTACGGTGATTTTGTTGATGATAAAAGAGGTTGATAAGAAATTTACTGTAATAGAACATTTGGTGGTGGTTTATTGATAGATACGTCCTGTATACATTGTAGATATTGGCTGCTGACTGACGAATATTATAATGTGTTGCATGGATAGTGAATTGATCTCTATTTTTGTCGATGACTAGAATTATATTCCTTGCATACCGTACTTGACTAATAGCTAACAATTTTTATTTTTTTCAGATATGTGCTCGATTGTGTATGAACCATGTGATGAAAACTCATTCAGGATAGGTCCTCCTGTAGCAGGTTTGTTGGCAGGTAAGTTATCTGAGATCACTTTTCGCTGGTATCTAAGAATTTTAATTATTTAATTTGAAATAGGGAAACAGGGAGAAATAGAAATTAATACAAAATTATTTAAAGATTTTTCTTCTAGAGTATAGAGGACTACGGCAATTGAAATAGTTACAAAATGTATCGTTGATGATATATTTTTGCAATGAATAACTCAGATATTTCAGAACGCTTCCTAAGATTCCATCTTTTTCAATTGCTAAAAAAATATGTTTAGTATTTTATGATTGCCAAAAGGCTCTAACTTAAACATAGTGTTCTTAATATTTAGCCTTTCTTGGTAAATTTCTATTTCTGTTTTATATTTTTTTGTAATTTTCTTTGTAAATTTTCTTCCTGAAAATATTTTTATTTCCTAGATGATCCTGGTGGATCAGGGGATGGACCATTCCCACCGATCTTAGCCAGTCCAGCACAAACGTATACCAGTAGACCTAATGGTCTTGACCAAACGAGGCAATGCAATGATAGAGTCCTTATGCCTTGTGATTCAGAAGAATTTCTCAACGTAAGTAGCTTACGCACAATTCATTCGGATAAAATATTCAAACTAGCCAAAAATCTAAATGTAAGTTGTAATATTCATGCAAAGATAAAATGGACTCCCAGTCCATCATGACAATTCTAAGTTTTAACCATCATATAAAATGGTTTCCATTGTAACATGTTGAGTACCGTATATTGTTATACAATTCAAAGTGCCGGCAGAAAATTTCTAAAGATTAATGGTTGAATGTTCTGTTTGTCTTGTAAATAGGCTTTCACATTGAACATGGGAAGTCTAATTTGTTCTGGTCTGGAAAAAACAAATCACATGACGAGCTGTATTCTTTTATACTCGGAGCTGGTCCAGTGAAGGAGACGATACGATGCTCCTTTTGTTTGTTCTCTCCAGAACATATCTATAATTCCGATCAAAGTGGAGGAGTGGCTTCATTTGTTACGAAAAATATTTATGGAAATAAGAGTAAATGTGATAAACCGTTTGCAAAATTGACAATGTAACTATGTTAATTTTTTTAGAATATTTTTTTTAATACAAGTCTAGTCCACTTCCTAAACATAATTCCTCTATTTAAATATGCAACTTTGAAAAAGGCGAGGTGATCATTAAAAAATGAGAAAAAAATCCATCAAGTAATAGAAACATGTTAGTGAACTTGAAGAAAATGAAGGTAAATATCTATGCCAACTAGCGTCTGGATTCTCAAGAGAGGGAAATTTTTATGTTTCTCTTTATTTATTTATTTATTCATCTTCATCACATTACATCAGTTTTTGGGAATACTCCCAATTGATGGATGATATGTCAACAGTGTAAGGGTAACACCCTTTCTCTTTCATGTTGGCAAGTTTGTCTAAATCTATGCAAAGATAAGATCTTCTCCATCAGACCTTCTCCATCAGGACAACCCTTTCTTAATTGAAAATCATAGAATTTATGGATCTACCCTATAGTTACGAAATGAGGATGTGAACGGCACAAAATACTGTTTTCTCTTGTCACACATATGTCTACTGTTCGCGTTCACAGAATCTAGGTTTACAGCTAGCTCTCCACCCCTCAAATAGTTCTCGTTATTAATTTATCAAGTGTGATAAGTTACACTGAGCTAAATATCAAATCAAATATCTAACTAGAATTTAGATAGTTGAATAGTGTTAAATAGTTTAGATAGTTCAGCGTAGTGATAAGTTGTTGAATTTTGTTTTTTGTTTTCAAATTTCAGCCTGCCGGTGGTCCCAGCTCTTGTGATCTCTTACATTGCGGGAATACGTTTTGTACTGCTGGGGAATATCCTTGCCGAATAGAAAGTGAGTGAAATATTCAATGATTGCTTTGACGGATTTCATTATTATTCTCTTAATGCATTCATATTCATTGATAATTTTATTTAATAAGATGCAAGTTAAATCTTTTTAAATCAGTTCTTATCTAGCAGCCGATGAGTTCGGATCGGTTATCAGAGCTCCGGTTTGTATTCTAAGTCAGTTTTGAGGTGCATCAATCCGCCTGATTTATCGTGTTCTTGCCGGCTTCGTGTTCTATTGCATAAGTATAAAAACGCGAAAACACTCATTTTCGAAATGGTTAAGTGTAAAAGGTGCGAAAAGGAAATAGTTGGTGTTGGTGTGAAGGGAAAGACAGACGACTACAAGTGTGTTAATTGCCAGTCCCAGTGTCATTCGACGTGTGTGAGTGAAACATTAACACGTGGTGCGAAATCAAGCTGGAAGTGCGAGGCATGTAACCCTATTCCTATATTAGGGACAAGTAAACCTGAAAACAGTGATCAAATCGATACGCCAGTGCTGATAGCGATTGCTGCATTACGTGCTGATATAAATACCTGGTGGGACACAAATGATAAAAACTCGATAAAATGCAGGAAACATAGATCTCTTAAACAGTAAATTTGCGGCTTTGAAGCAAAACTCGATGGTGTTGAGAACTGGCCTTAAGTGCCGATAGGGAAGTCAAACTATTAAAATTAGAAAATTCTAAACTGAAAGACGAAATTAGTGATCTACAGCAGTATACAAGAAAAATAATATTGTGATTTCCGGTATCCCTGCTCATCCTAGAGGGACTAACGTGTTCGCGTTATTAGAGAAAATTGCCCAAATACTTCAAATTCAATATTTTCGCACGGACTTTAACGCTGCCCATTGGCTTCCCGTACGCGGGGGCGGCCAGTCAATCCTCGTTGCATTCGTGTCGAGAATTGTCAAGCATGAATGGCTACACGCGAGACGCCAACGAAAAACACTCATGGCGAACGAGATTGACGACAAACTCCCTCAGTCTCAGATCTACATGAACGATCAACTGACGCAAAGATCACGTGAAATTTTCAATGCAGCGAGGTCCCTTGTCAGACAGGAGAAGCTGGCATCAGTTTGGACAAGCGACGGCATCGTGATGGCCAGGAGGAGTCCGGGTGGACGACCCTTCCGGGTGACCAGTACACAAGCCCTTACTGAGAAAGCGCCGCCTCCGGGGGCCGAGGGGCCCGCAGCTGTCTCGCCCGCCACTGCCCAGCGCGCTAACTCAGTGCGTGCAGGCGCCGAGCTGACGTCGCGATCAAGTAGTGAGTGATACGACCAGAAGTGTAAAGAGCGAGGCCCAGGTAAAGCAGAGCAAATTATACTTTTTCTTTCTTATATTAAATTATACAGCACACTAATCGAAACGGTTTTGAGTATGATTGGATGGCTGAATAAGTGACTTCCATCGCCAAATCTATATCATTATGTTATCTATATTGATCTTTTTTGTCATTTCATTATTTCAAGTGAATGAACATTTCTTTACTGCTCAAGTCGAGTGAACTATTTATTTTTTGTCTTGAAAATGTATACTATGGTTTCTTTTCAATCTCATTTTTTCTTGACTTCACTTCGCATATCCTTGTTTATTCTTTGTTACATTGCATGGCTGACTAAGAGTAAATAAAGTAAATGAGTTACTATTTATGGCTCATCGAGAGTAAACTTAATTAGTATCTATATATATATAAATACATTTTTGTTTTCTTATTTTATTTTTTATATTTTTTACAAGTGGGATGATAATAAGGGATGATTTTCTTTTTCTTCATTGCTCCTGTAATTGATTATTTAATTGCAGGAGCCATAGAGGAAGAATTTATTGATTTTATTACGATTATTATTTTATTAATCAATTTTTATTATTTTTGTAATTTGCTTATTATCTCTTTTTCTTGGAAGCCTTTAGTAGCTGAAATTGTATTAAAAGATAGACCTAAATGAATTTCCATTGTTCATTATACTATTCGAGGTTCAATCATTGAATGGGTTCGACGAGAAATAACGAGAATAGAAACAGTCACCCATGCATTGTTGCAATTTTGATTTTATTTTCGTATCTAATTCTTCTTTACTTTACTATTATTTTCTTGGTCTATGAAATATTGTATAACTACAAAGTTACTGTTAAATTTATTTTAAATCCATCATGATGGAAATAGAGGTTCTAATAAATTTTGGAATTGGATAATTATGAGAAGATAACATTTTAAGATGATGAGATAATGTCATTTATTAGGCAGCCGAAACTACCTAGCCAATGTTTCAGAGTCTTTGATTGTATAGAGAGAAATCCAATAATTTATCGATAAACGATAAGGCACAGATAATGAGATAGTCCATCTATGTCTCTAGTAAAATATTATCTATTTTTTGCGAATTAATGTATTACAGTATACACGTGCACATTTATCAATTTTGCTCATTGGTGCAATCAAAAGTACTTGTAAAAATCTCCGTACGTGAAGGGGATTTGAATTCTTTCTTTTTTTATCACAGTATATGTATTTATTATTTCTTCCATTGTAATATAATATTGGTCCCAACTTAATCCCTAAAAGATAAAACCTAGTAAACGTATATTATTAAAAAGCTCGAGATTTCATTTTTAAAAATTAAATAATTTTTTGATTTAATAAGATTAATAAAACTTACTTATACGAGCAGCGAGATTTAAATGTGAATAGAGTGAAGTGTTTAAGATCATTGATAAAAATTCAATTCTTCCTTAGAAATGGAAGCTTTCTTCTGAGGTAGTAATAAACACTTTCTATTCTAAGGAAAATAAACTTCATCAGGAATTTATTTAACAAGTTACTGATATCACTGTCTTCATCGACTTGTATACCTGACCATTCAAAAATAAGTTAAATGGATGCGACTATGCCTATCAATGATTTAACACTAATGATCAAACTTATGTAAATATTAATTTCTTACTTTCATGCTCATTTTTATTATTTTTGCTCTATACAAGTTGGTTAACATTTAAGTTTAAATATCAGGGTACCGAGCTCTGCTCGGGGGTAGGCCTACAAAGGCACAGGAATGGAAATTTTAAAGGGAAAAAGGAATGAAATTAAACAATTTTTCAAGTATAGCCATCAGTCTTATGCACTGAATCATCATTGCACTATAAAAAAATCAATCTCAGCTTTCGAAATATTATGAATAATCGTGTTAGAATGCATATTATCATTTGAAAAATCGCACTTATAAAATTTTGCTTCATAGAAATAATAATATGGGTTGATATAGTAGGATCATTTTAACTTGTCAGAAAACAGCTGATTTAACGTCGGTAAACGAGCGTACATCAATCAGCTGTTTTCTGACAATTTAAAATATTCCTGCTACAACAATTTTTAGCTCAGCTGTTTTGATGAACTTTTGAAGATTTTTCTCAAATTAATAAAAACAGATCACATGGCTAGCTTCATGCCTCAAATTTAAAAATAACAATACAGTACATATGGAATATTTTCAAAATTTCTAATTCCTTTTAATTTTCTATAGATAAATAAAAATCAGAAATAAAAAAGGGAATAGGAGCAGCTTATGTGTTTCGATATTTTTCTCAATTCTAGTGATGGAACCGCTGGTTTCACCAAAAAAGTTAGTGTAGTTGTGTATTTCACGAGTGATCATGTGATTGAAATGCACTGTCTCAGCAGCTGAAATAATAATCTTGTCTCACTCACACACTCACTCGCTCTCACTCTTTCTCATCATTTAAAGCCGACGGAAATTTGTTTCTTCTGTCAGCTGATTCCTAAAGGATCGAATTTTCCTTTTTAAGGTCCTTCAGGGAGTTATCCCAGGGATGAGACCCGGCGCAAACTAATTTTTGTATCACAAACCTCCTATATTCCAAATTTCGTCAAAATCGTTAGAGCCGTTTTCGAGATCCGTTGGACATACATATAAACATATAAACATAATATCGGGGTACCGAGCTCTGCTCGGGGGTAGGCCTACAAAGGCACAGGAATAGAAATTTTAAAGGAAAAAAGGAATAAAATTAAACAATTTTTTGAGTACAGCCATCAGTCTTATGCACTGAATCATCATTGCACTATAAAAAAATCAATCTCAGCTTTCGAAATATTATGAATAATCGAGTTTGAATGCATATCATTTGAAAAATCGCACTTATAAAATTTTGCTTCATAGAAATAATAATATGGGTTGATATAGTAGGATCATTTTAACTTGTCAGAAAACAGCTGATTTAACGTCAGTAAACGAGCGTACATCAAGCAGCAGTTTTCTGACAATTTGAAATATTCCTGCTACAACAATTTTTAGCTCAGCTGTTTTGATGAACTCTTGACGATTTTTCTCAAATAAATAAAAACAGATCACATGGCCAACTTCATGCCTCAAATTTAAAAATAACAATACAGTACAGATGGAATATTTTCAAAATTTCTAATTCCTTTTAATTTTCTATAGATAAATTAAGATCAGAAAAAAAGGGGAATAGGAGCAGCTTATATGTTTCGATATTTTTCTCAATTCCAGTAATGGAACCGCTGGTTTTACCAACAACATCAAGAACCGACGGAAAATTGTTTCTTCCTGTCAGCTGATTCTCTGTCTCTGTCTCAGCAGCTGAAATAATAATCTTGTCTCACTCACACACTCACTCGCTCTCACTCTTTCTCATCATTTACAGCCGACGGAAATTTCTTTCTTCTGTCAGCTGATTCTTAAAGGATCAATTTCTCCTTTTTTAGGTCCTTTAGCGAGTTATCCCAGGGATGAGACCCTGCGCAAACTAATTTTCGTATCATAAACCTCCTATATTCCATATTTCATCAATATCGTTAGAGCCGTTTTAGAGATCCGTTGAACATACATACATAAATACATAAATACATAAATATAAACATACAGAAATTGCTCGCTTAATTTATAAACATATAAACATACAGAAATTGCTCGCTTAATATAATAGGATTTGGCTTTGCATATTTTTATTTATTAGCTGTAAGCCGGTTGATGCACCGATTAAATATGATAATAATTCTTATGAATGAGGATAATGATCTAGAGAGACCGATTATTGATTGTTTTGAGTTTTCTAATCTTGTAGATTACAACAACAGCTTTATAAGTGTCAATGGTGAATACTGTGGTTCAAATAGTTTCAGGGTGCTGCATCTGAATATTCGTAGTTACAATAAAAATATTGATGAGTTATTAATTTTATTGAACGAAATCAAAATTAAATATAATTGTATTATTCTAACAGAGGCTTGGCTCAGAGATGATAGCGATCTTATGAGTCTTGAGGGTTTCAGTTTATTTCGTACATACAACAGTTTAAACCAGTCTGACGGTATTGTTGTGTATATTGATGAATCTTTATCAGTAACCAGCAGACAGTTCTCTATTGGCGAAGTCGCAACGTGTCTGTCGCTAACGTTCAACTGGGTAAATACTTCTTGTGAATTATTCTGTATCTACCGCAGCCCGTCTTCATCACTCTTATCTTTCAACAACGGCCTGCAGGACTTACTTAGTTCCGCGCCGCCTAATCAATCGAAGCTAAGAATAATCGCTGGTGATATTAACTGTGATATTCTTAACCCCAATACACAGGCAGAGCGATACCTGGATATCTTATGTGAAAACGGTCTTGTAGCATGTGTGGATAAGATAACACGACCGAGTAGTAACACCTGCATAGATCATTTTTTCGTTTCCCTTCCCAAAAATACTCATGCTTACTCTTCAATTTTGCAAACAGAGATTACTGATCATTTTGTCATATGCCTCAATATTAATTTCAATCATACAATAACAAATAAAACAGAACGGAACTACTATGAGAAAATAAATTGGCCAAACATTACAAATTCTCTTGAAAACGAAACATGGAAGGAAGTATTGGACTCAAATGATGTGAATGTTGCTTCTGTTAAATTGAACAAAATTTTATTAAATACGCTGAAACAAAACACAACAGTTCATGTTCACAGAGCAAAAAACACAAAGTTAAAGCCTTGGATTACGGGTGGTCTTCTGTCATCCATACGACGCCGCGATAAATTGAGTAAAGAGGCCAGGAGAAACCCCCTAAATGTGCAGATAAATTCTAAATATAAAAGATATAGAAATACCTTAAAATCTCTAATTAAACGCGCGAAATTTGACTACTATAAAAATAAAATTAATGAAGCTCATGGGGACCCAAGGAAGTTTTGGGGTATTGTGAATGATGTAGCGGGACGCCCTGCGTGTAAATCAAAATTTCCACTGAACGCGTTTGGTGGACGTGGTGGCACTGCATCCCCCTCCTCCGATGAGGTCAAACAAATTAGTAATGAATTCAACGATTACTTTGCCAGTGTCGGTCGCCGGCTGGCTGAGGCTCTCCACCCCGACGGACCACTTGAGGTAGACGACGCTGACTATACCGCTGGTTCTGAGTTCTGGCTGCGGCAAGTTACACGGCACGAGCTGACTGTGGTCGTAAAGAGCATCAGGGGCAACTCTGCACCCGGCTGGGATAAAATACCCTCAAAATTTATAAAAAATAATATTGATAAATTAATTACTCCATTGCTTCACATAGTCAATCTTAGCATTGATTCAAAAACATTTCCTACACCGTGTAAGGTGGCTAAAGTGGTGCCAATCTATAAATCAGGACAAAATAACTTGACATCTAATTACAGACCGATTTCTCTACTTTGTACCCTATCAAAAATTCTTGAAAAATGTGTAAAATTACAACTTTCTAATTATCTTGAGCGTGAGAAAATAATATCTGATCACCAATTTGGCTTCAGACAAGATAGAAGCACGTCTCATGCATTCTTTGAATTTACAAAATACGTATCAGCTGAAATTGGAAACGGGAGACGTGTCCTGGTTACTTTCCTGGACTTGGCAAAAGCATTCGATTCCATAGATCGCCATAAGTTGATACTAAAATTGAAACATATTGGCGTTCGATCGCTGGAGTGGTTCATGAGCTATCTGGAGAACCGCTTACAATATGTAAGCATAAATGGAATAGATAGTGATGAAACTGGAATCGAGTATGGGGTGGTGCAGGGAAGTACACTGGGACCGCTCCTGTTCTTGATATATATTAATAATCTGGAGAAGGTGGCGACTAAGGGGAAGTTATTCCTTTTTGCTGATGACACGGCGGTGGTGTCGTCCGGCAGCGCATGGGACGAGGCTTATGAACAGGCGGGGGCAGACTTGGTCAGAATCAAGCGCTGGCTCGATCAAAACACCTTAACATTGAATATTGATAAAACAAAACATATGCCAATCTTTTTCAGAAATAATAGTGACCCTGCTCCGAGAAGACTGGCCCTGCATACCTGTGGTGACCTGCGGTCGGTTACCTGCAACTGCAATGTAATTGAGCGTGTTGATAAGTACAAATATCTAGGAGTAGTAATCGACCATAAGTTATCTTGGGCTCCACACATTCAGGAAGTCAAAAAAAGGCTCAGAAAATTAATGTACGCCTTTTCGCAGCTTGCAATGGTGCTGACTGTGGGTCAAAGCAGGATAGTCTACTTTGCCTACGTGCAGTCGATGCTCCAGTATGGGATACTGGCGTGGGGGGGAGTCTCGGCCGCCGTGCTACAACCTCTGGCTGTTACACAAAGATCTCTTATTAAAATAATTCTAAATAAACCGTTTAGATTTCCTACCGATCAACTTTTCTCTGAATTCCGCGTCCTCGATATCAGACAAATATACATAAAAACTCTCCTAATTTTCACCAAATCTTACAAAACAGAAATTTTTACCGAGTTGCTACACAATTACCCAACCAGACACAGATTGAATTTCGGATTTGACACTCCTAGGGCGACCTTCACTTCTGTTAACAGTAACCCTTTCCGTATGGTTCACCTGCTCCATCGAAACCTTCCATTTCAAATCCAGGAGGCTGAGGGATGCAGTGTCGCTGTGTACAAAAGAAGGGTGGTCGACTGGCTGCTGGAAATCGGCCGAGAGGCTTCTGAAGCCCTCATCAACTCACCCTACATGTGAAAGATCCTTGCTTGGCCTATACTGAAACTTTAAGTTGATTTCTCTTTCGCGATGCAGCACTCTTTGACTCAACTGAAAAATTATTAATTTGTAAATTTTACTTAATTATGAAAAACCCAGATCACGATACTTTGAACTAGAATTAGAAAACTAATTCCTTGTAGAATTATTATTATTTTTTTTTCAAGTATTTCCATTTGGTTATTTTAATGTCTCAAATATTGTATTGCTGACTACAATTCTTGTTTTCTTCAGTTCTTTTACAATTATATTAGGATAAGAATTCTTTCCCCACGCACGGATCTAGAGTCCATGTGGGGAAATATATTTCCTTTACAATTGTATATTTATATATTTTGTAATTATGTATTTTATTGTGGAAATAAAGAATTGAATTGAATTGAATTGAAATCACAGCAATTAGTAAGTGCTGATAATGTGTTACAGTTTTCAATAAATGAATATATTTTTTCGGAAATGTTTCTGAAGCTCTTGGAAAAATATTAATTCATCTTATTTATGTTGTTATCTAATAGGCATTTTCCACTTCCATTTGCAGCCTAATCATATTTACTGCCAATGAACCACAGAGTAAAGTGCAATGTTCACTTTCCAATGAAATTTTTAACCAATCTGTCACAGCTTTAGAACTTGATGAATCCCCACACCCAGACTGATGACTTAATTTTTTGAATAAGGATTCATTTGATTCGATTCGAGATGCAGTATTAAACATCAATTCTTGTCAATTAATTCAACGGTTTTTCTTATTTCACAGGTAGTATAAGACCATTCAACATTAGAATCCAGTTTGGACCTGGTGTACAAAATGAAAATCCTGACGATAATCTAGGAATGTGCTTGAAATATCAACAGCAGCCTTGCACTACTTAAGCATCATCGAACTATGGAATGTTCTTATAAACTGGTTCCAAACATAACCATCTTTATTCCATTAAAATTTTCTTCAATTACTTGGTCCCCAGTTTCATCAGTGGCTTTAGAATCCAAAGTTACGTTCCATTTACTGTTTTTACAGATAATTATTTAGTTCCATCGAATTATTAATTGGTCAGAATTGTATACAGTCGAAAATTACTTATTTTATGCATCTTCAAAATGCTACTTCTGTTGTTAATAAAGTGTAAAGCGTTCACTGCTAATTTTTTTAAACTAAGTTTTCCAATATCAAAATTCTTTATTTCATTCCTCACCTAATATCGACAAAATTCTTGGTAAATATCAGCTCATCACTTGAGCTGGAAAGTTGTATGATAGCGAATTAGTACTCTATTTCATCATCAAAATTTACTTCATTTCAGTAGATTGCAGTTTCCTAGAATAATGTTGCAGCTGTCGTAACCTTATAATAATAATTAAAATTAAATTCATTTTCTAAAGACGTTAAAAATACAGTTAACTTCGGTTGATATACCATGAAACATAATGAGATGTTAATTTGGAGGAATATCAGTATATTGTGTTTACTATAATCTCATGATCCACTCTTGTGGATGATGCACTGATAGAGTTAGAAGTATTGTTATCATTAAACAATATAATAATTATCGAGTTAACCTCGTGCAGCGCAAAGCGCCGCTTAAATTTTCTAAAATTCTTACTTTTAGTAGTGTTGCTATTTTGACTATCAACTGCTGACAGCAGCTCAGTCATACCATTGAAATCCTACCTTGTACTAACTATTAAATAGACTGAAAATTTTATAGTCACTTTTAGAAAAACTTTTCTAAGCTCTATCCATGTGACATTTCACAAACTAACTCAATAGGTTTAATAATTTAGTAAATTTTAATGCCAACAGATGGTTTTTGGTTTTCATTATTTTTCTCCATTGAAAATTATTGTTTAAAAACAAATACAGCCTGCAGAAATTCAATTTTTTATCTTTCTTTTGGCGCAAACTGCATCAAAATAGGTAAACTCAAACTTCTCCACGAACTTTCCAAAATCTACCCTACATACGGCACCAAACTCTTTTGATATAATAGATATGAATAGGCCTATATTGGTTGAATATATAGAGTTTTTATCAGCTTTATAAACTATATTTCTAGTAGAAAATAAAAACTCCGGATACTTTTAGACATCAAGGTCGTGATAAAACAAGCAATTTATTATTTTTTCGAGAAACAATATCTCTTCCATTTTCTATAATCTCGGTCAAGCGTATTCATTTTATATCGACAGTCCACAAAAATGAATCTTGTGTCCCCTAATTGGTCTTCTCAATGAGATATGGATTTTCATAAACCTTTCTCTAATTGAAAAAGAATCTCAATATCAAAATACGACCTCACACTGCTCTGCAGAATAATAGTAGAAAATCTTTCATAAGCTGTTGAATAATAATTGTACCTTGTTCAAATGGAATTGTTTATTCTCTGGAATTTTCTGGACTTCATTTTGATGTCACATGAGGTGTATTCATCCAGCTTCTGTTTTCTTTCAGTTCCACATTTCTCATTAAATCACCATTATTTCGAATAGATGCTTCTAATATCTTTAAATTTGACTCCCTGATTTCTCGATCATCATATAAAATTCCATTCTTATTTAATTCCTGATCATTTTTCAGTGATGATTCAGAATAATGAGTGGGATTTAGTTCAGCCTCTTCATTACTCTGAACTAACCGATCGTCTTCTGAATTATCATTGCTAACTTTGGAAATACCTGTGGTTACAGATTGTTTGCCTGCAGCTACCACATCATTATTTAGTCTCACCTTATCTTCTAAAGTGACATCACTTTTGCTAGATTTTCCCAAACTTTGAACTGGCTGTTTGTTATCTTTCAACTCCTCATGCATCTCGGCATTGCTTGTGTATCCGCTCTTATCATCAAATCGAGCCGGACTGTGTGAATCTTGGTTTAAACTATCAACAGAATCATCTACATCCGCATTACTTTTCAAATTAGTGCGACTGTCAAGTATGGAAGCCGAGTTCAAAGATGACTTTTGATAATTATCTATATTCCTTATCAAGTTCATCAAACTATTCATATTCCCTGAAGATTTTGAGCTCATCAACATATCAGTTAAATTTCTGTAAAAACTATTTAGTTCATTGGCCTCTATGTTGGCCGATGACTTATCGTCATTTTCAAGTTTTGGCTTCAATTTAACCAATTCTCCTTCATAATTTATTTTACAGTTACCGGTATCTGATTCTTCCTCGTCCATTGAGTCGGAACTTGCCTCTTCCAATATTCCTTGACTAACAGGCTCAGCTCCAAGTTTATCCTTCAAGTCAATCAATCCAAAATAGTTTTTCAAATTTTTGAGAAGCACCTGCTGTTCTCCATCTTCGTCTATTTGGTTGCTATTGTCATCCTCTCTGTAATTGTAAATATTTTTCTCATGTCTCATGTCTGTCGAAATTTTTTCAAGAACTTGCAGAATGTCATCTATTGACAGCATCGTTTCATGGTGCTTTTTCTGAAAAGGTGTTTGGCTCTTTAGCTTTTGCGTTTTTGTTTGTCCGGAGTCATAAGTATTGTGGAGATCATTGGAGAATGTCTTCTTCTCTTTTGATTTGATCTTATCATTGACTAACTGTCGTCGCTTAGTTGATGGGAATCGTTCAGTGGTATACTTTGGCGTTTCAAATGTCTGAAGATCTTTTAGGCTGTTATTCTCTTCATTGGCTATAGAATCGTCATCATCATTATTCTCATCATTTAAATTCTCACTTGGCTCAGTCACATCAATTTCACCAAGTTTTTCATTTTTTGGCTGGACTGGTTTATTTCTCCAACTTGTCTTTGCTGGTTGATACCTATTTTCAAAACTCGGCTTTTTCATCATTATTCCAAGCGATTGCTTTAGCTCGTTCAATATTTCTTTCTCACTTTTCGATTTATGCCCAAGGCTATTATCAAACATCAATTTCGGTGATATATCTTCGTTTCTATCCTGATTTTGGAAACCGTGCATTTTAAATTTGGAAATTCTTGAGTTCTTTTGCGATCTATCCTTATTTTGATTAGGTTTCATCCAATCTGGATCACTTTGCATGAGGTCCACAACAAGGGGAATATTCATAGTTCCACTCATATTCTTGGATATACCATTAATGAAGGTTCCAATCACATCTCCGGGAGCTGATAACTTTCCTATTACATCTTCCTTCAATAAAAGAGCTGGAATGGATTGACTGAAGCCTGTAATCACAAACAAAAAAATAAGTGAGAATATTCGGTACTTTCCTGTTATACGACACGTCTACTCATCTAGAGATATCGATAGTCAATATCGAACTTCAAAATTATCAATTCTCGTCTTCCCACTGAATTTAAATAACTTATATCAGCTGGCAATTTAAATTTTTTTAAACTATTATTCAAGTTTTTCTTGTTTTTGTCAAGTTTGTAATTTTTTATTAAAAGTAAGTTTTGTTTGTTGTTAATAACCTATATTTTTCTCATATCGAGGAGTATGATACTTTTGAAGTTCGATATCGACTATCGATATCTCTAGATGAGTAGACGTGTCGTATAACAGGAAAGTACCAAATATTCTAATGAGGATTTTTTGAGGATAATGCGAATATTGCATTATGTATTTCAAGCATCGACAGTATTATGTAGATTTATATAAAATGATATATTCTAATCTTATCAGGCTCCAAATCTGTGAAATAAGTAAAAACTAATTGAAAAATTCAATTTTTTAACAAAATGGTACCTATGTAATTTAATTTCAGAATTAGACTTATCATTGATAGGTGCAATACTGATGGGAACTCAGTCAGATTATAAACTGACAATTTTATATGTTGGCTACTGTAAATTTAATTTTTCTTTCCATATTTTATTAAGAATTATTATACGCCTACTTGCTGAAAAATCTATTGTACTGTACTGTATAATATACTTACAAAGACTGATAATTATGGAACAGATATATAATATGGAGTATAGATGAAAATCAAGGCTCATTGTGCAATTTTGTTGTTTCCGATTTTCCGGGGAACTTTCTGATTAATCATATTTATGAACAAAATAACTTAAAAACACTTTGTACATGAAATTTCTGCGAATACTCACGTACCCTATTATTTTATTCTATCAACAACTTCATTCAATGTTTGTGCAGTATGATTTGAGTGTTACCAAATGAAAAGTCCATGAACTGAAATCAGGTGTGAGCTGTTATTCTCATGTGGTATTCTATTCAGGCCATCAAGTAATAGAACTTCAACATTTTTTGTGCTCTATGTTCGATGAATGGAAAATACGTTTCATCATTCTCTCGGAAGTTGGAGGAAATTCATAAGTGCCATCTCCTCTATAATCCTCCATATTTTTCATATACCTTACGTATAATACGTACCTACATTTATTTTAATTATTATGGTTGTTGATTATGTAATGCACAATAGAGACGGTAGATGTACAACCTGCTTCTGATAGTGGTTTAATTATTTTTTTTGTTTGTGCCTGGAGTAGCCTACACTCGTGAAAAATCCCTCTGTGACCTGTTTCATAAAAATTTAAAAGTTCTTTTAATACAGAAAAATGTAAAAGTAGGTCACACACCACTGACACCAGATATGAATAGCACGGAGTAGCCTACCATGTGATAAGTTTTTGATAAGTGTAGTGTTCGCCTGCCTTTCTTATTGTATTACAGGTCTTCTATTTTCTATGAAACATGCCCCAGCTCTCAAAAAATTATTCTTAATTTTTTTTTGAGGATTATATTCATGCAGAAATAGGGATGAAATTTTCTCCACATTCTTATTCATTAAGAGTAAATACACATTCTAATAGTAAGTACCATATAGCTGAGTGATTGGCATAAAATAATAATTCTTTTAAAATTTTCGATGAGTAAGTTAACAAAGATAACAAAAAATAAGCAACAAAGACTATCATAATTTAAAAAAAAAAACATTAAATTATTTATCAACCAAAAAAATAACTAGGGGCCTAACGCTAAACATTTCTCATGATGATTTTCATATACAGTATTATATAACAATACAGATATGAGGTACCCTAAGTGTTGTGTGTTAATCCGAAAGGTTGAATCGGGTGTTGAGCTTAAAAAATTGAATTTCGTCAAATTTATTCTTTAATAGGTTCTAGATCAAGGTCGGTCTGATGAGAATGGAATACATTTTAGACAATGCTAGAAATCACTATAATTGAAAATTTCATTTCTCACAATGTAGCAGAATATGACATACATGAACCGAAAACCATTGTCCAATGTTCTATGATTATTCACTGCAGCCAGCATTTATCTCCTTATAGTGAGAGAGTTGAAACTTGGAATTAATGGGAAACAACCTTGAAAATGAACGGAGACAATAATTAATTTGATTTTGTCAAAAACACACACTATCAAACATAAACACTTGGTCAGTGTGTGCTTTTCCTTGTTCTGTACATTATTGCCATCCTTTCTTTATATTGCTGCCTTTTTGGTTGTTGGCAGACTATTTTCAAAACAGGTTCCTGTTTCTTTTATTTTTATGTTATGTGAGACTATCTTTCTTGAAATTGAATATATTAAAGAGTTTTTTAAGGATCATTGAATTCTGAACATTGAAATGAGATGAAGATTTTTGTATTAGAGCATATCCCAGTAAGACCGGCTGAAAGACATACTTGAGGTTGAGAATAAATAAAAATTGTGTGATTATATTCACAATAATGTTATTTTTTATGTTTCTCAAGTAAACAGTACCGTAGCATGTATCAAATCTTGTTGTTCTAGCCAATAGGAATGAGTTGAAATGATGATAATGATAATTATTATAATAAATTTCATAAAACTATTAAACTATGTACTATAATTATATCAACTATTATGTACTATAATTATATTAACTACCTAATTCTGGACAAAGTAATCATTATCTGTAAAAAAATAGGCCTGTATTAAAAGAGTTTGGTGCCCGTGTAGAGTACGTAGTTCGTGGAGAAGTTTGAGTGGACCGATTTTGATGCGGTTTGCGTCAAAAGAAAGTTGAAAAACGATTTTCTACAGGCTCTATTTGTTTTTCAAAAATAATAATTTTGAATGGGAAAAAAATAATGGAAAACAAAAATAGGTACCTGTGGCGCTATCTATTGTCATCAAAATGCACTAAAATTATTAAATGTACTAAGGTAGTTTGTGACTGAAATCCCCCATAGATTAAAAGAAATAAAAGTAGTACAGTGCCTATAAATAGTCATCTGTAATTAACTATAATCACTGTACAAGGTAGGATTTCATTGGTATGACTGAGCTGCTGTCAGCTGCAGATAGTCAAAATAGGAACTATCTAAAACTAAATTTAATTTATTTTAATCTTAGGAAATTCAAGTGAGCGGCACTTTGCGATGCTTGGGGAGTTCTATTATTAATTTCCAGAGCTTTTTTCGGTATTTTATATAATCATTTTTTTCCTGGACGCAAGCTATGCTCTTCAACACCAACATAATACTGCACATTATTTATTTCAATTTTTAGATGATATTATTCAGTTTTTCTCCGTCATTTTCAGATATGTATACAAATCGAGACGAATGTTCTTATTGAAAAAGTTTGTCTGAGAATAAAATTAATACATTTTAGAAAGTACTGGAAATCACTGGAATCCAAAAAAAAAATTCTCACGATAGAGCTGATTATGATATAGGCTCTACAATATTAACTTTATAATAATTATATAATTAACTTTACAATATTAACATTTAATTTATATAATTAAAATCTTTCGTCTATTTACTGGCATATTTGTACTAGGCCTATAGGAATCCTCCACAATTCCTCAGTTCTCTCTTCTTAAAAAAACATATCTTTCTCAACCAATAAATTTGTTAGAAATCTTTCTCAACTAAGAAATTATGTAATGCCAACACATGTTTCATTGTTGGGCTAGGAATGGTCCATTATTTAAAGATTTGACAAGCCCTCGACCTAATTACCAACCTGATTACATTTGGTTCAAGGCCGCTCACTATTTTCTAATTTGTTCAATTACAGTTATTACAACTGATCCTGCAGGACATGTAAAATAAGTAAATGCATTTCAAGACCAAGTTCACCTTCTCTAAACATCGAGTTGACAAGTTCCTTCCGTTTTCTTCCAATTGTTAAAAGTTTGTGTGAGAGTCCTCGCTAAGTAGAGTAAAGAATTCATTTGAATTTCTTATAGAAAAATTATATATATAAATTGTTGAAAAGTTTTCAAAATACCCAGTTCATTCATTCTTCATTTGTAGTTATTTAGTGATAATTTTATGGCAAAATATATTATACTTTATGCATATACCATAAATCCTTCCTGGGGTTTGCATAGTTTTCCTGGGGTGGAAGAGCCGGAAAAAGGAGGATTAAGATATCCTTCCGAAAGCTCCTAATTTCTTCCTCCATTATCATTGTATCATTCTAATATGAATATTTGTGTCAGGTAAATTATAGTGCATTTTTACATACGCTACAAAGTTTTTTCTCCAATTACAGTATTCTAAGAATTATTATGTTTAAATCAACTTATCGATTTAAATAATCCTGTAAGTTAACTGCGTATGATATTCTTCTTGATCAACTGATTTGCACGTGCTCATTCTAGTTGAATCTCATTAGGATATAAGTTCCTTCGCTCCTTCGCCTTTCTACGCTTCAAAATTTCAATTTAGTTGTGAGTTGTTGAAATAAAAGAGAGAGAGAGACCTTTAACGAAGGCTTTATCAAACATAAATGAATATTTAGAACTAGATAACACATGATGTTATTTAAAACATATGATCGAACATCAGTTAAATATCACTACATTCATCCCTCCTGAGAGAATGTTCGTAGTCCTTCAAGTAACTGGGTAGTCTTTTTATCCTACTAGTTCTCCTTTGATTTCCACCATCTATTGAGTTAGGAGTATCGGACACAGGAACCAATGGCGGGTTCTCCATTTCTTTCTCTTGGGTGTCTGGTTCTGGTTCCTGAATTCTGAAGGAATCTGTAAATGACTGTTTTTCTTCTTCTTGGATGCCTGGTTCTGGTTCTTGGACTCTGAAGGGATCTGGAGATGATGGTTCTTCTTCTAAACTCGCTATAGGCACAGTTGGTGCCAGGTCCCTTGAAGACACTGTCTTTTCTCTTCCATCTGGAAATTTTATGTGAGCATATTCAGCATTACCTTGAAGCAGTGTGACTTCTTCAACAAGAGGGTCGAATTTTGACGTTCTTATATGCCTTTTTAGTAACACGGGACCTGGTGTGATTAACCAGGAAGGAGTGGATCCACCACTTCCTGATCGTCTAGAGAACCGGAACATTCTTTCGTGTGGAGTTTCATTGGTAGTTGTACATAGTAAGGACCTAATTGCATGAAGTGCTTCTTGTAGACAGTCTTCCCAGTGTGTGATAGGTAGATTTTTAGATTTCAGTGTTAGTTGAACTGTTTTCCATATTATTCCATTAAATCTTTCAGTCTGCCCATTCCCTCTTGGGTTATATGGTGTTGTTCGGCTGGATGCAATACCATTTATGGCTAAGTAGTTCTTGAGCTCCTGAGACATGAAGGATGATCCTTGATCTGAGTGGATGTAGGCTGGTGTTCCAAACATGAAAAATACGCTTTGCAATGCCTTAATAACAGTTGTGGTAGACATATCAGGGCAAGGTATAGCTATGGGGAATCTAGAGTATTCATCGATGATAGTCAAAAAGTAATGATTTCTGGTCTTTGTAGGTATTGGGCCCTTGAAATCTAAATTGAGGCGTTCAAAAGGTGATGTAGCTTTGATAAGAGTTCCTTTGTGACTGTAAAATTTTGGTTTTATTTCAGCACAAACTCTACATTGATTTATAGTTTGTCGTACCTCATCCAGAGAATGGAAGATTTTTACTTTTTATCCAATGATAAAATCGGGCTGTACCTGGATGGCAGAGTGTTTCATGATATTTCTGGAGGGTTTTCATTCCATTTGTTATGGTAGCACACATTCGAGATAAAGCATCTGCTGTTACATTTTCTTTTCCTGGACGGTAAGTGATGTCATATGTGAAACAAGAGAGTTCTAAACGCCAGCGACGGATTTTTTCATTCTTGATTTTACTTTGGTGGTGTTTGGAAAATATGAAAGAAATTGATCTTTGATCTGTGATGAGTTGAAAGTGTCGCGTTAGAAGGAAGTGACGCCATTTACGAACAGCTTCAACTATAGCACAAGCTTCTTTTTCTATAGCTGGATGATGCCGTTCTGTTGTTGATAAAGTGCGGGAAAAGAAAGCAACGGGTCTTCCTAATTGTGATAGAGTAGCGGCAATAGCAGCATTCGATGCATCGGTTTCTACAACAAATGGAGCTTCTGGATCGATGGAAACTACCATAGCATCAAGTATAGATTGTTTCATAGCTTCAAATTGTAAAATTGTAGATTGTTTCAAAGGAATGTAGTTTGAATTAGAGGCTGTATCTTGTCAGAGAAATTAGGAATAAATTTGGAATAGTGAGAGAACATACCAAGTACTCTCTTCATAGATGTTGCATTTGTTGGAGGAGGGAAGGATTTGAGTGATTCTAGTCTGTTAGGATCTGGGCGAATAGTCTTGTCCTTGATAACGTAGCCAAGAAGATTGATTTCAGATTTTGCAAAAGAGCTTTTTTCCATATTTATCGTCAATTTATACTTCTGTACAGCATTCATAAACTTTTCAAGTTTCTATCATGTTCTTCTGTCGTGGTTCCACAAATAGTAACATCATCGAGATACGCAAATGTACTTGAAAGATTTTCTTTTCGAATTATTTCATCAATTACTCTTTGAAAAGCAGCGACTCCGTTTGTCACCCCAAATGGAATTCGCTTGAACTGATAGAGTTGGCCAGCTGCTTCAAAAGCAGTATATAATTTATCACAATCACTGATTGGTATCTGGTGATAAGCACTTCGAAGGTCAATAGTACTAAATACAGAGTATCTAGCTACTTTTTCAACTATTGATTCTATATTTGGCAGAGGGTATGCATCAAGTGGAGTAAATCTGTTAATTGTCTGGGAGTAGTCAATTACCATACGCTTTTTGTGATTGGCATTAGAGGTTACAAGCACTTGAGCTCTCCAAGGGGAGTCACTTGGCTCTATAATATCCTCTTTGATTAGTTTATCAATCTCTTGAGTAATAAATTCCATATCGGATTGATTGTAACGTCTTGATTTTACAGCAATGGGTTTAATATCTGGAGAAATATGCCGAAACAATGAAGCAGGTTTGACTTGAGCAGCGGTGAGACCACACACTTTCAACGGAGCTTTCGTGCCATCAAAAGACATATACAAACCTGAATGGTTTGACAATAAATCATGTCCAAGTAATATGTCACAGCAGAGGTCTTTGAGAACGAGAAGAACTACATTCTTGTATTTGTGACCAAGAATTGAGAGGTTAACTGAGCATTGTCCAACAACTGATGATCGTAGAGAGGTGGTGGCCATAGAAATTTGATCATTGGAGGGATAAATTTTCAGTTTTAGATCATATGCAAGTTGTTTATTTATAAAACTACTGGAACTGCCGGTGTCGATTAGAGCAGCTACTCTGAAATCGTTCAGAAACGCCGGTACAGTGGCTTTACCGAGTCCTGGGGGTGATAGATTACAATTTCCTGTAGCAGACACTTGTATTTTATTTTTGTAATTCTGATTTGATCTACATACTTTTGCGTAATGGCCTTTTATCCCACATTTCCTGCAAAATACGTCGCGAGCTGGGCATTCACTTCGTATATATGCCAACTGGAACCGCAGTAGTTACAGAGTTTCATATTATTTCTTTTCGATTGAGTTGTATGTGCAACAATAGTTTCAGCTCGAGCTACTGGTTCAGTTTGAGCTACAGTTACATCAGATTTGGCTACTGGATGTGTGGCGTTGAGTAGTGATGAGGACGAGTTGTAACTGAGTGAATTATGGTGTGCTAACTCCAAGGTTCTAGCAAGGTCGGCAATTTCTTGGAAATCTAACGATTTAGATTCAAGGAGACGTTGTCGAATATCTGGGGATAGCAAGCCACTTATAAAAGCATCTCGCACACAGTCATTCTTATTTTGTTCTGCTGTTACCGCTTTGAATTTACATTTCTTACTCAATAGCATCAGTTCTTCTATGAATTGATCTATTGATTGACCTGGTTGCTGCTTTTTTACTTGGAGTTCGTGACGAGCAAATATTTCATTGATTGGTCTAGTATACAGTTTCTGTAAAGAAGTAAGTGCATCAGTATACGTACCGCAGTGGCTTATTCGTTCAAATACCGCAGGAGAAATGAAGTTGATTAAAATTTTGAGTTTTTCCGCATCCGTTGTTTTTATTGTTGAGATGAGATTCATGAATGTTCTGTGCCAATGTTCCCATTCTGTTTGAGCCGTAGCTGAGTTTGCGTCCAAATCCAGTATCTTGGGTTTCAATAGATGATCCATTTCGTTTCTCTTTTCAAAATCTTGAAAATATTTAGATTTTGAAGATTTATGTTTGATAAATTGAAATAAAAGAGAGAGAGAGACCTTTAACGAAGGCTTTATCAAACATAAATGAATATTTAGAACTAGATAACACATGATGTTATTTAAAACATATGATCGAACATCAGTTAAATATCACTACAGTTGTGAAGCAAAAAAATAAAAAATGTCTTACTCGTCACTCGTTTACCGCGTGTGCTTTGATTTTATTCACGTGCTGTGCACCTTGAAGCGGTTGGCGGGAGGTTTGTCAAAGCAACAGGCGTGTGCAGAGGGAAAGGGAAAGGCGATCTTTGTGGAGGCGAGGTCGTCTGCGTACCGGCTAGCTCTTCCGGCCGTTTAGGTTATCCCGCTTGACAGTTTAATTTCATCACTCTGCGTAAACATAACCTCAACTACTTTTCATACTTGTCTGTGATTTTAGTGATTATTTTTAACAGAATCTTGCAATAAATTGCTTGAAACTAGTGTGGACCTTGCTCCTAATGGAGATTTTAAATGAACTCTTCTAATCAAAGATTATCATTATCCATCATCACTCTTTCTACTAAACTTCCTTCTCTCTGAAGTTTTCGGACTTCCTCGCGTTATGAATTATAATTATTAGGGAATTGAACACAACAATCATCAGTTCTTTTTCATCATCATTTCTTCAACATCACTTTGGTAAGTTTTATAAAACTAAAAACACAATTTTTTAAACTTTTTCTGTTACATAGGGATAGGGCCTAATATACACTAATGTAAATTGTAAAATTACAGTATAATATTTTGTCCGTGTGATAATATTATAATACTATAATAATATTATTGTGATACCGTATTATGAAATCCTTTCCAGAAAAAGAACATATCTTTACAATTTTACTGTAGAAACTTGAAAGCAGATGTAAATGCTTATGTACTTGAAGCTTATGTAAATTTAAATTTCAAATCGATTGATAGTTTCTATTATTTTAGCCTATTTGATGCTAATGGAATTGTCAAAGAAAACCTTCCGTAAACTATGGAAAAAGAGAGAGGGTGAGAGTTTATATTATACCGTACAGTATTTATGCGAGAGTGAGAACTTGTACATTCCGATCACTTGCTAGCTTTGATAGATTTTATATAATGATGTAAATAGAATTGTCAATAGTTATTCCATGTATTCCATGATAGGTCAGTGTAGACCTGTGTTGTAGATGTAGGAAAGAGAGAGCGAGCGTGTGAGAGAAGCTCATTTTAATACCCGATAGGGGCCTGAAGCTTCTAGAAGATTCCTAACGCCGACCCTAAGTTAGGCGGGCTTAGGAAGGTGTGTCAGTGAGGGTGATTATCCCTGTCTAGATTTTTATTTTTGTTCTGTTGTTATCGTGTACAACCCGTCAACCGAGTTCTGACCTGCTCTACAGTTTCCCCTTCCTCGACGATTTATTGTATGGTCGGATTCGATTCTTATTCTTCGAGGATAATTATCATCTCTGTTAAGACATTTCCTTATCACTGAATAAATATTTTATATATTTGTAGGCCTTCGCCTTTTTATTAGTTGAGACCCTTGCGGGTAGGTTCCACCTTGCCTTATTTTTGTGTCGGTCACCCATCCAAGAGCAGTCTTGAATTTTCGTGAATTAACCACATGAACACTCAGCAATCCCTCTCATCGAGAGACCATACACAGCCACACTGAATAAGATATTATCATCCTCTAGATCTAGAACAAATAGATGTAGAGTAAGTTCAAGCCCTCCAGCTTTTTTTCTTAATAATTCTAAATCAAATCTAGTGTTGTGAAACATCAATGTTGATTTAGAAATGAATATTTTATCCTAGATATAAGACAAAATTACTTAGTTTTGTGCTTGAGATTTTTCTGGTAGGATAATCTTTTTTTTAAAGAGATGAATAAAAAAAAATGTTCAATATTCTCCTCAACGTTTATCAATAAAAACCCAATAGGCCTTCTACCTAAAAAATAATATTTTATTTCAGAGACACTTTTTGCCTTTGAAAAAGTCGCCTCTTAAAACAAAATAAGGTTTACTTCCATATAGCCTATAATTTTTGAATGACTCT
Source organism: Laodelphax striatellus (assembly GCA_017141395.1). Classification (NCBI taxonomy): domain Eukaryota; kingdom Metazoa; phylum Arthropoda; class Insecta; order Hemiptera; family Delphacidae; genus Laodelphax; species Laodelphax striatellus. The sequence continues at coordinate 24,716,726 of CM029532.1, read as the reverse complement.
CGATGGCAATTGAAAGTTTTTCACACAATTTGTTTTATTCATGAGAGTTCATTCACATTGCTATCTACATTAATTAACATTTTCAGCAATGCAAAGGACCATTTCATTAGCTTGTTATACTGGTTTGCAATATTTTGGATTTATATCCTTATAAAGTGAAATATAGAAATGTTACATTTTCATCCACAGCGATAAAGATTATCTTCCAGACAACAATGATTATAACACCGACTTGAAAACTGAATACTAGATTTGTTTTGCTTATTCGAGAACAAAAAGAACGGATGCTTACATAAGTGAAAAGAATAAACAAAATATGAATATACTACTCACCTAGATAAAGGTCTATGTGTAAGAAAGGTCGGAGAGTTCTTGTATTATGACCTAATAACTTTTTAAGTTTCAATTTGATAATATTTCCCTTGGCATACCGAATACGTCATAAAAATTTATATTTAGGCTATTCATTAAGACACTCTCATAATTATATGAAAAATATATTACATTTAAGTCTATTCATTTTTTTTGTGCGAGGAAATATCTAAATATAAACTGCAGAACAAGAAAATTAATTCCAAAACTATTCAGTTTCTGGAGAAATAAGGATCCAGCTATTATTGGAAAAAATGGAAACTATATAATTATAATGCTATTTAGCTGCAAATTCAAGAAATTTTGATGATAAATTTCTATTTTTAGAGAATAATTTCAGCAAACCCAATTTCGTAGCCTATGCTGAATCCTTGATAATTCTGCACATAATTGAGCCTGATGCATAAAAGAACCTTTTATTTTGTGTAGGCTGAATTCTTCGTGTCACAACATTTATTGTAAAGTATGTCTTCCGCCATGTGACTTCAAATGCTTGTTAATAACTTAGATGTTGGCGGTCAGTGTTCACTTACTTTGTATCTCACTTATGGTAAAAATCTTGTTAAACAGGAAGGAGAATTGAACCGTTGAATCCTAGACCGGTATTTGCTGTGTGCCGCAGAATGTGTTATAAAGCTGGCCACAAGGTCGCATCTTCACTGTACAGCCATTAGAGCGATTGCTTGGATCAAATCAAGTTCGAAAAAAATACATCGATGAAACTGTCGTTCCTTGACCTCGTTATTCACAGAAAGTTTTACTGTGGTCAAACATGAGCAAAGTCAGGTAGCTGGGGTTTCCATGAATTTCACAATATGTAGGCTATGATTAATCCATTAAAACTGATCTCCACAAGCAAAAAATCAATATAAAGTTCCCAGGATAATGACCACTACTCAAAACAAATGTAGTGGGAAGCACCAACTGCTGATGGAATCCTAAATCTATAGATTTTTTAAAATCATATAAACTCCTGAAATTCGATAAGATTATTGTGAGGAATTTAGTGAAGTTATACAATATTGGTCAAAATTGAACTCCTTGATAAATTTTGGGGCTACCATTTCTCTTCATTGATAAATACGAGTAAATAAATAATGAAAAGGTGAAGCAGTTACTCACATGCTCCAAAATAAATAGAAAGATAAATTTTAGAAAAATAACCAATTCTTATTCAATCCCAAAATTCTCATTTATGATTGATGAATCATTCAGTTCCAAACTAAAGTTAAAAAATATATATAATTTGAAATTTAATTATCATCTTCATCACTCTTAACTTTTTTGATTTTACTGTTTATTTAACTTTATTGTGCTTTGTAAGTTCTCCAGAATATTGTTTAGGGCAATGTGTTTAATAATGATTGATATAGTTTTTTCTACACTCAAAGTCTTACTTGTGTAATGTGTAAGGTCAATTTAGCTGATAGTTCCCAGTAAGAAACTAGAAGCTGAAAACCAAGATAACACAGTCATAATGCTTGCTGCAAATTGTTTGTGATATGAAACTTTTTCTAGTGTCAAGTAGACTATATTTGTTCGGTTCAGGCTTTTAAGCTTATCTTTATAAGCGCAACGCTCGAGGTAATTTACAAAAAAAAACATTCACTGATAATGAAATGTTTGATTTACACTGGTAGCAGTGGTAGCTTCCCAGCAATTGACAAAAATTTAGGAGAAATTAGGATAATAAATTGTGGAAGTATAACCACTAAATATAGTTTATTACAGCATGAAAATAGTGTAGTCTGCTTGAAATTGATCCAGTTTTTACAAAGTGTAACATTATAACTCTCGTTCATTGAACTGCAGCTTTGATTAATTTTTTTAACAAGTCTCTTACAGGCCTCCTCCATTCTAGGTTAATAAACTCAAACTCAATCAGGAAGTTTGACTGTTTCTCAATTTTTTCATTTTGAATCTTCTTTGATGACGGTGTGGTCAGCGTTATCCATTGTTAATCAAAATGAAAAGTCATTAGCTGGATTATTTTATTGTTTATTGCTTTATATGGCCGAACAATAACCCAGATTTCAGGCTACTGTTCGGCTCTATTATTAATCAATCAAAAATACCTTTATTAAAAGCATTACGTATAATACAATAGGAAACATGTGTTTGTTAGTACAGTATTGATTTAATTTTCTACGCCGTGGAAAATTGAAAATGTCTTTTCCACTGGTTCATACTTTTACTCTTTCATTGCACTGTTAGTTTTAGTAATACAGTACTAAAAATAACAAGACATAAAAAATATCAATTAAGTTAAGTACAGTATAATAATAATGGATACAGTGCTATAAAATGCCTTGAAATAGATTAGTCTCATTTATCTTCTTTTATTGGAATATTCAAATATTTTTAATAATAGACTACACTTTATATTACAGTCCATCTCATGAACATATCATATAGAGCCACCATCAATATCGTGTTGGTTACTGGGTTGATATATATCTTCAAGTTGGGTAATAACTATTGGGCTTTGCGATTAGTGTGCGATTCTATGTGGAAAAATAGCAGCATACCTCGAAAAAAAGGCATAATGTAGTAGTATTGCATTATAGGCACATATAAAAAAATAATTTAAGAAGAAACTGAAACTTATATTCCACTGGATTAACATGATTAATGTATTGTTGACTCTGAATTTTGTTTTCTTTCTGAAAGAATATTTTCCAGTATGAAGAAAGACCTTTCTACATCAACTGTTGTTACTGATGCATATCTGAAGCACACTATTGTATTTGAACTGAAGCTAGATTTAATAGAAGGGTTACCTTCAAATAATAATATATTGAATATAAGCTTTATTCTTGCAAAACTTTCGTTTGAAAAAATTAATTATGTTAATTCACGGATTTTTAAATATTTCAAATGAAAAAAATGGTAATCTTGTAGCCAAAACATATAAAATAGGATGAAATAAGCAATTGATATTGGAAAAAGGCACTAACACCCAGAAAAGGCAGAATAGGCAAAATTAAGGCATTTTGCCTAACATCCGGGCTCTAGTAATAACTATTGGGCTTTGCGATTAGTGTGCGATTCCTTGTGAAATCTAGTTTCAGCATACCTCTAGCAATTGAAAAATGTTTGAAGTAGTACAAGGTGCATTTCCGGTACAGCACATAAAAACAATGAGTTTAAGAAGAACGCAAAAGGTCAACTAGGGGCCTTAACCTGTTAACAATAATCAGCATTGTCAAACTCGGTCTGTGATTACTTACACAATTCTCAGTTTCCTCTCAAGATTTTGTTTTTAAAGGCTACATGTTGGTAAGTGTACTTTGAACATCATTAAAAATTACATGTTAGAATTCGATGAACTGATACATTCCACTAATATGTTAACTCCCCGTTTCAAATAATCTGGCCATCAATGTCAACCTATGATCCTAATTAAGTAATTTATAATAAATAACATTCAACCCATTCCAAACTCCAATGTACAAAAAACTTTAGAGACCATCAAGTAAAAGATGATTGATTAATGGACCAAGCTGCCCTGGATGCATTATTGTTGTCATTCTTTATCAATTGAAATAGAACTCTGGAATAATGAATGCCTCTTTTTCATTAATCAGTAAGTCCCTACGGGAACTCCATCATGAATCTTGTACGTGAAAACTTGATGTGGATGGTGACATATTGACTCACACAGTTCTAGCCAAATACAGGTTAGAATCATAGGTACCGTACCTAAGTGATTCATGGACAAAGTCACCGTAACATCACTGGTCATTAGTTGATTTCATTTTTATTATGAGTACTTGTTGATACCTTTTTAAAAAATCAATTACAAGAAAATTCTTTTTTGCCATTCCATTGTGATACATTCCCATTGAATAGATTTAATACATTATTGCAAATTGTTGATTAAAACGATATTTTTGAAGCTTGAATGGAAATTTGCAAACTATTGATCTAATCCTAATCGAATTCATAGCTCATTGAAGTGCAATTGCTTTTACTAGAGTGCTCAATAAGGAAATGTTGATGAAAATTGAACTAGAATGTAATAGGAAATAGATTCTAGTAGACTTCTGAAGTTATTGAAGAGCCGTTATGCATGTTTATCATCCAATAGTAGACTATGATATAGATATATCTTCTTCTAAAACAAGATTTATATGTTGAGATTCATGTTTGTATGTTAAAAATGGGATGAAAACCTCGATTCTCCTCATCAAAACATCTTCAATTGATAATTCCCGTACTTTTTGCAATTAATTAGTAAAGCTTGTTAAAGGTTCAAATGCATGATACTTGCAGTTGATTATTCAATTTTTGTTTGAATTGAATTGTAAAATGAATTATTCAAAAGTTGAATTGAAATCTTCTCTTGAGAAAATATTGTAATGTGTGATTGCATAATATGTGAATGAACTCTCTCATTTTTAGCTTTTCAACTCGAAATATTATTAGAAAGTTTGGTTTTGGAGACCCTGAAACGTGATTAATGATTGAATTTTTTGTTTTGACGTTTCTGTGTATTGCACATTTAAGTCATATTTGTGTGTTTTTTTTTATACTGAAAATCAGCACACGGTCTTCGTCATAGATTTAAAAACTTGGTCATTCAGAAATTTTTATGTGAGAAAATATGAGCTTTCGTGATAATTGAGAGTGATATTGTGCATGGAAAATGCACTTTAATGAAACAGATTAGGAGTTTAGGAATACTGTGAAGTAATTTCGACTCTAGTTTCTAATAAAGATAAAGAAGACATGAGACCATTAGACGAGGTCCAATTGTTCAAGCAAATCGTGCCGAAATGGTTTGTGTGGGTCGTTGTAATTTTACAGTAGTAATGTCTGAGTTTCCAATTTGTTTATTACTTAGATGCCATTATTTGCAATGAGCTGATACGGTATATACGTGAAAATCACATCTGGAAACATCAAAAATTACTGATGCACTAAGTTTGCATAATGTGGATCAAACACACAGGCAAAATTAAGTTGCATGTGTCAATAAAATAAAATCAGTTAACGTTGATATAAATTTAACAATAAATATACTGTAATTTAATTATTCATTTTTTCAAATTTTTGATGGGATAAGGCGGAAAAATTAAGTAAAAAGAATATTGTAATCCATTTGTAGAGATGATGATATCTTTTAAAAGTCAAGAAATGTTCTGTCACTTGATGTTGAAATATATAATATAATTATGGGAAAGGCTTTAGAAATTATAAAATAATGTACGATTCTAGAGAATATGGTAAGAAGCAGAGTGCTGCCTTTCAATGTAGTCTATCTACTGTTACAATCTAGTTCTTTCAGTAAATTTTCTAAAGTAAAGAAAAAAGATGCAAACAAACCAATTTCCTTGGTAAGTTTGCTGACAGTCAATATAATTAAAGGCCTACTACTCGTATATGGTACGAATGTTATCAACAATTCACGGCCTTGCTCTGATGCTATCAAGTTCCAGCATTTATTTGGAGGTAACGTGCGTAATCCGATGAAAGGAAGGCGGGGTGGTAAGATGTGGCACAAAGTTGAAAATGTCCTTCACTAGACCAGCTGGACTTGGTCAGTCATCAGCGTCGAGTACTTGTAACTATAATAAAAGTCGGATGCTGTAACCAGAGGATCCACTTTTGAGACTAAAATAGATTAGCTGAGGATCGTGACCCTCTGAAATTTATCAGCTCTGCCGCGCTGGATATTTATCAGCTCTTCCGGCGCGGGCGTGCTGGTCAATTGAAGAGATGTTTTGTTGGTCATTTCATTCGACAACAAAACAGAAGCTTGTTGACAGGTCAACTCCTAGAAGAGATCAGAGGAACATTCTAGAACTACCGGGTAGCAATTGAGATGAGTTAAAAGATTAGCAGGGGACTGAGGTGTGTACACATGACATCAAATCAAATCAAATTTATTCGACATGATACAGGTTTTGATGAGTAGGTTGAGTCATAGCCCCTTTAAACTACAGTTTAAAACTGGTATACAGTTTAAAACTGTATTTTAAAGGAGGCTATGGTACAGTAGTTCCTGTGGTATTGTGAATGTGTGATCGAAACCTTCTACTCGTACTACTCGCGCTCCTGGAGAGTAGTTATATGGTTGATTTTTGCGCTTTGCTGATAAAAACCTATTCAATTCCTTAAAAATATACGAATAAAAATTAATTTGGAGCGTTGACTATCTGAAACAATAGGACTGGGGGTGCTAAGATAAATAAGCGATGATAATCAATCATTTAATTTTTTATCAAACATAATTGACATGAAGTTGAGGCATAATAAAATAAATTGAAGCATTTTTAATTTTTACTAATTTTACAATTGATGAAGTTCATTCCAAAACTATCAGAGTAGAAGAAAACATTTGAAATTGCAAAAATATTTTTGCTTCAATCCAAATAGCCTCGTTGGTCATCCAATGTTCCGGATGACTGACCTTCGGATAAAAATGATCTTAAACTCTACTGTATCTCCTGTAAAAACCTATGTGATGAATTGATTCACTGATTTATTCGTGGTTATTTCAAACTTTATTAATTTAAAATAGATTTCCTTGAAAAAAATGAAGTATATAATAATTATGTTGAATTATACTCTGAATGAATTATCTTTCTTCTGTTCAATATTCAGTCTTCTCGTTGAATCCTATTTGTTATCAAACAAGCAATTTCTACTATATGTTTGGACAAATTCCAGTTATGATAAATCAGTCGAACGATGGGTGGATTCAGCAGATTCAGCTAGAATATGTTTTTAACAATGTAAATGTAAGATAAAATCTTTCTGTTTATAACATTCATTCGAGAAGCAATGACATTAACAGGCCTAGTGTGAGAGCTTAAGTAGCCTAATAATTTGAAGCCAGTTGCTAGATGGATTGCGTACACAGATAAATTATATAGGGTTTATAAACTATATGAAATAAACTATTTATTCTTTATTCTATATATAAGCTATATACTACCACAAACTATCTCTCGTCTGTGACTAAACTATGCCTTCTCAGACGTTTCTTGTATTTATCCACAAATAGCGATCAAACTACCCCAAAACAGACCTTTCCTTGCCTCATAAGCTACCATCATCGATTAAATTCGACCTTGATTCTATAGAAACTCTAAACCTCCCATGTCTCCTAGTATAAAGGCGCAGAAACTTTTGTTAGTTTCGTGCGTATGACTATGGTCTGTAGGAAGTTAATTATTAAGCTACATGAAAAAAACTGTTAGTTAAATATTAGCTAGCCTCTCCTGATCCAGTCCACAAAACGCAGGTACGCTGTTTCTAGAGTATGTCGTCTCTACAATACGCGATGATGACCGATATTCTACTATTATTGTACTTTCAAAACGCCTCAATATCATCGCCACATTCTTTTAAATATGTGGGCTGTAACTAGAACAAGTACTGTACTGTTATAAGTACAGCTCCAGCACATGCTTACATCCCCACTAAGTCAAAAGATCAACTTTCAGAAACTCTTGGTAGACTACCTACCTATTATTCAAATTCGAAATAGATCATTTCATGTCAAAGTGCCCACATTTAATTTATTTCATTCCCTATTTAATTGATTTATATTGTTTTTAGTATACAAAATTATATTAGTTAGGCCTACTTATGTACAAAATATAATATTTTGAATGAGGAAATAAAACACATTTATATTTTTAAATTAATTTAATAATCAATGTTTAAATATATTCCATAACATTCCAGTTTCATCACTTATGATTTCTCTCACTATATCTTCATCTTTGAAATTGTGAACAGTGATTGTCTCAATAAATATTTATTCAATTCAATAGATAAATGAACATCACATTGAGTAATATTCAAGTTATATGGTCAGGGTCACAGTCAACGTTTGACTTCTTGGTCATTGCTAAGTAAATATCAAGTTGGTTGACTTTTCTCTTGAGAATTGAGATTCTTCCAAACCTGAAGCCGGTTCAGATATGCCAGATTGAAAATTAATGTTAATTTTATTCATGTTCCATTGAATCATTCAGGAATGTCGTACAAAAATCAAGCAAACTCTGTAGATGTAATATTTTCCAATAATTGAGAACTTGATATGGAAAAGGTAAATATTATGTTCAATGTATGGTAGCTACTCTCTATTTTTCAGTTATTTGTCACAGAAAATAGCAGAGTATTCAAAGAAGTTCATTTCAAGAATACTTGCACCTGCGTACTTGAGAATTATAAAAACACACATAATTCAAATAATTATATGCATCAATACTTTGTTGAATTTCATTATTATTATTTTTTAATTTGTAGAGGCAATTGGAAAAAAGATAAAACTATAAAATATTTATTACTGCAAACAAAATTAGAAAAAATATTATTTATTTACTTGAAAATGGTCGGGTTCATTAGACATTAATTTTGTTGATGATGTTTAGTAGTAGGCCTAGTATGATTTCCCAGTTTGAAGTAAACTTTTAAATTTATAAAAAATATTCTCTAGTGTGGTTCATTTTTTCTTTAATTGGAAATAAGTCCATTAATAATCGGCTTCTGTTTCTCTTTATTATTAAAAGCTTAGTGAGATTAATCAATTTGATTTTGTCCGATCACGTTGCCTTTAAAGATAGGCAACTCACAGGTTATTGATTCAGTTGTTGAAATGAACTATATGCTGAGTACATAAACATAAACTATTTTCTTTTCATCAAACTCTGGTCTAGTATTTGTTCAAGTAGAACTTATTACGTCTAACTTTATCGAATCCAAGACTCAACGAAGGCTGGATATATTCTCATCCACTACCTGTAAGATTTATTCCTTGGATACTCTCCTCAATTCCTACTCTGTTGAAACTTGGAATAACTTCACTAGATTCTAGAAAACTTTACCTAGCATCATAATATTTTGTTGTACTCCTCTTTTGTAATGGGTGTTTTTACAAATCATTCATCCCAGGGCTGGAATCTACTTGAGTGAATTATAAGTAAATTGATAATGTTGTAATTATAATTATACTCTACCAATTTTATCCAAATTGAAATTTGATTTTATTGAGCCAAAAAACACTACTGTCAGAATCATTCAAAAACAATTTTGCTATTGATTTTTCAACCTCCGATCTATGTGTTTTGTAAGGACGACAAATAACAGACGCTTTCAACTTGTAAAACAATCATAAATCACTAATGTCAGTTGTAATCAGGCCAAAAACTGTCGGAAACACCATCAACCTATTCCTAAGTTGTCTCTGGTCTTGTCTGAGTAGAATTTATATTTTCATAATCTATTTATTTATTTTCATAATAACTTTACCAATAATAATGGTTATAATAATTACATTCACATGTGATTTGTCAAATCCAATAAACTATCAGCGTGATTTAAATCGACAAAGGAACTGATTGTATATTTTTGTCTATTATTGCCGTTTGAATGGATTTGAACAGACTCATATATTTTTAAAATTTTGAAAATACTGACTCTAAAAACTAATCACCTTTTATTTAGATAACAAAGATAATACAGATTGTAAGTAATATATTTTGAGACAATAATTTTCAAAACAACAATAATAGTGTGACTGGTGTCAATTATTGGCATGCAATGATCACGGCTCCTCCTCATGTACAGTAAGCTTCATTTAAGCCGGTTGCTCTCATTAATTTATTATCAGTAGCAAAATTCAAGTACGAATCAATTCTCTCTGACTCTTCCAACTGGATCTATTTTTAGAGGAGCACCAAAAAAGCAATCTATAATGTTGCTTATGGTTCGTGGCAATAATAATGATTTCATGATTCAATGGCAACAACTCTTGTTAACATGAATTATATTGGTAATAATTTTATTGGTTAACAGTTATAATTAATTACATCAGGCAATTTTATTATTGCTTATCTCATCTACACAAAACTTCACAGAACCAAGCAAGTTGCTAAAGTGTATCGGAAAAAAAGGATATTATTCTTGCAATAGTTCGGTGATACTAGAATTTTTAAAGCCGATAAAATGTTATTGTGGATAAATCCATTTCATTTCAAATTGTTGTTAATTTGAGTGCTTTAAAAATTCTATAATAAAGTAAATGTAAAAAGTGAGTCAAGCTGATGATGTTGCCTGTGTGTGGGGCCACGAAACCATGGTCCTTGTACCACAAATAAATAGTAGAATCAACAAAATCATTCTGTTTTCATTTTAATTGTTATTGAAGTAAATGTAAATTATTGAATACAAATACCCTCAATTCAAAGATCATGAAATATATGGGCTGCTTCTTCAAACATTGGATTGATTACATGAGAATTAGGAATTTTATATTATTTTAAAATAAAGTGCAGTAAGTTATACAGGGTGTCCCGAAAAATAGTGACTGCAGTACTACCACGGTATTCTACAAGTCAATAAAACAAACAGAAAATGTCGTTGGCAAAATGCTGATTCTCCTTAGTTTACCTGTAATCCGCCATTTTGTGTTTTTAATATTTTGCATCATATCTCGTTAAAAAAACAAGATTTTCTCAGGAAATTTGGTAGGGATATAATCAAAGGTGTGGGTTACAAAATGCATATATCAATAAATTTCAATATCTGTTTTTTCCAAAATGGCGACCGACTAAAATTTTCAATTCAATTTTACTGGAGAAATATTGCTTTTCACGATAAAACTTTGAAATACCCCTACCAAATTTCATAAGAAAATCTTGTTTTTTTAACGAGATATGATGAAAAATATTAAAAACACAAAATGGCGGATTACGGGTAAACTAAGGAGAAATCAGCATTTTGCCAACGACATTTTCTGTTATACCGTGGTAGTACTGCAGTCACTATTTTTTGGGACACCCTGTATATAAATTTAACAGATAGAACAGACTTGTCGATGTTACGTTAGGGTCATCCTGCCGAAACTAATACCAGTGACGTGAAAATGTGCTCGAACACTTAGCTATGTGTGAAAACCCACATCTTTCATAGACACTCATTGTGAGTCCAGCAGCTCACCGTGTCTCCATGAAGTACTGTGCGGAGACAGCAAATTCATCTATTGGCATTTCCATCTACTACCCTTCTTTACTTTCCCTCCCATGATACCATTTTGTTTCTGAAAACTTTCCATTCTCAATTTCTTATTCAGTTTTAAGAATTCTCAAATATCAAATTTAAAAAATAGTTGTTTTCCAAGTACCTACACAAATTTAACATACCGGTACCGTTGCTTACTTATAATAATTCAAGAAGGTTTCTTGCTTGGGTTCCTCATCTATATTAAATCGATTTCTAAGTTATACATCTTCATTTAGAGCATTTAGAGTAAGTATCACAACTTCAGATACTCTCCATTTCATTTTGTCTAGAAGAAGTTCAAATTATTTCCAACATTCAATCATACATAAATAATTGTTTTATCAAATGTTACTGATGATCAAGAATAGGATCATACTAGACTGCTTTGCTCCTCCATTTCAAGTACGAAAGGCGTACTTCAGGAGCGTATGTATTTTCATCGTGTGAGGAAGTTTTCCGTGTTTCTTCAGATGTTTGTTGTAGTAATGCCTCGGTTTCCTTGACCAGAACAGTGGCTTCATGCGTGCTGTGTAATAGTGTACAGATCTCGTTACTATGTTTATGTGGCTCATGGTAAAATCGTACATCCTCGTGTGACGATCAGTCTATAATTGCGTTTTAATGCAAATCCAATTAGCTCCTGGTGGTGGTAGGGCTGGCGATGGTGTGCTCCTAATAATATTGTCTCACACATGAATGGCACTGCCTACTGACTCACGCAACATCGAATAATTACATAGCCCAGTGCTGTCCGAAACTAGACACTTCGAGCCGTACTCCGACTCTGATTGATTTTCCAAGTGACTTGTCATTGCAGGCCCTGCCAGCCGTGTAACAGGTTGTTAATCATGTCGGAAGGTGACGACTGTTTCCAAACTATCCACTTCTATTCTTCAAACTTCTTCTTGGATTATTGTTCGACCAGTTTTTCTCTGGCCAAATTACCTCTTTGAGTCCAATCTGCTACCTTCATTTTTTTGACCGGCTCTCCTCGACCCCGTCCCAGACATTCCCTAGAGGTCCTCCATTAGCTCAATAAAATTTACGACTGTGTAGGTCATTAAAACTGTTTAGATTATTTGCACTAGATGTTTAAAAAACATTTACGACTGTGCAGGTCGTTAAAGCGTTTTTTTTAGATTATTTGCACATTAGTCCTCACCATCCCAAACTGCATAATGCTGTTCAAATACTCCTACTGCTGCTTGCCCATGAAAAGATTTATTTGGAATATATATTTTTCCTATATATGGCACAGGGTTTCACGAGAACACATTTTAAAATTGAACTAACCTCTGGTATATACTTTCTCAACAATATAGTTTAATAAAAATAATAGAATCTATTCTATGTTAATACCATAGACTAACCAAATAATAAAATAGAGAGAATGGATTATCTCTACCTCTGGTAGAAAATAAGATGGTAGATAAATACTTGATCGAATGGTAACAATTGAATAATCAAATGAAAATACTGCTAAAATATGCTAGAATAAAGCGGCTGCTTTTATTTTTTGTTCAACTACTGTATTTTTTGTATCGGTACTGAGATCACCCCAAGTATTTTAAGGCTACAAATGTATTATACAGTGAAAATCACGTAACACACATTATACTATTGTGGTGAATGTTGAAATTTATTAATATCTCTTGTAATGTAGTAGGCTATCTACTTACAGTAGCACGTTCCCAATATTAGCCTCCTAATAGGGATTCTATAGTGTGCTCAAGTATTCTTGATATATCAGATTGAAATTATTTAAAGCCTGATAAGGAAATTCACTCTATTTGGAAAAAAATTTATTAAATTTTGTGGCTTAAGTAATCATTCATATCATCAGGAATAAAGTTCAAAGATTGGATAAATAATACCTGATTATGTTGTTTTCCTCCTGTATTACACTAATACTCCTGCTACTTACTCTTCCACATATTATAAATTGCTCAAATTCTGTCAAATTTCAATTGGACCTCACATTCTTGCTGTTGATGGTTACATAAGGAAAAAATCAATAAATTATTTTTCCTTCTCGAAATAGGGAAGGTGACGAGCAGAAACCTTATGAAGAACGTCTTATGCAATCACGGCTAAGTGAATCACTTACATGACTCTGAACCGCTTTGAATTTGTTGAATTTTTTAGTGGCTTCTCCCAACGTTATGGAAATACGATTTAAGATAAATCTTTCAGAAAACGATCGAATATTATTGTACTCATTGATCAATATAATGGATAATTTATCAAACAAATACGTTCTGTTTATTGGTAATTTTTGTATTGGAAATTTCAATATATTTAAATCTCTAATATCCAATGTTTGAATCTAGTATGACGTCCATATTCGACTTTCCTCATCGTTTCAGAATTATTGTTCTTGTGAACTTTGTATAATCTGGTTATTTCCATGACGTAAAACGAGTTCATTCATATTCTACGAAATTTACATTTGTAGGAAACTTGAACAGAACCACCCCAATTCTTTAATAATATTACAGGAAAATAGTATTATTTTCACAGTAAAGGTGATAGTCACACAAATGATTAAACTCAATAATCTGTAAATATAATGTCAATAAAATATTATGTGGGATAATTACAAATGCCGTGTCTTTTGAAGAAATTCAGTGTCATTCCTCATTACGAACACCAAATTCTATAAATTATACTGGGTAATGATTTGTTTTTGTATTGATAATTGGATTGAGTTTTCATTCTAATGAATTTTTGGCGTCTGTTCATGGTTCGAAATAAATACATGAAAATCTCTTCTTGTTGGCATTTCAGAAAAATGCACCGCTGTTCCAAACTGTATCACACTTTTTGCATCATCTCCAATTTTAGCGTATTCTGCATAATTTATTGGCAGTGATTATTCAATAAAATTTCAGTATCCTAATATAAATTGCGTTCATCTTAATTATTTTGCTAATTTATTTTTGAAATAAATCACAAGGTTATCACCTACGAAAATTACATATTTTAAAAATACATACTAACCTAAACAACACCCACTCTGCACATCTACACTTACTAAAACTTTTATCTCTGAACTCATATCTTCACTAGATTTCGTATGTGTAGCCAAAGTTCACTGTTTTGTGACGATAACCAAGTGAGAAAATTGCAATTCTATGCTGATTTAAATAGAAATATAGGCCTATGAGACTACTTCCATTTTGGTTCTAGATTTTTTTAATCAAATTTTCTGAAAAACTCTGAATTTTAAAAATTAAATATCATTATAAAAATATAATATTATGTCGACGAAATATTTATTTTCGAGTGCAATTATCCTCAAAACAACAATTATTTATAGTTTTTATGTAATAGAATTGTATTCCAGTGTAATGGAAAGCATTAGATTATCATTTAAAAAAGGTTGAATCAATCCAATATTGTTCGAACCCTGATTTCACAATGTTCTGTAACTAAAATTTCAGTAGGCTGCTCAATTTAAGTTTGACTTTGATGTGCTACAATGTATTGTGAAAAGTGTTTTGTTTGTTTGTCAATGGCTCAACAGCCCTATGTGGGCTTAGGCCTACCAGCTGGTTGCCAGTTTCACATCCACTTGACTGAATCAACAGAGGTGAATGATCATTAACCAGAAAAGATGTAACGTGTGGTTAGCACATTGACATCTCAACCATAAGCTAGTCTTCTCAACCCAAAGTTACAATAAATTGTTGAGGTCAAATAATTATGCTGTGAACAGGGCTGTTCTCTCAATATTTTGTAGCAATGTTTCATATTTTTAAGATATAGGAACATCTAAATATATCTGAATACATGATGCAGGAATATCACTTTCATCTTTGAAGTTGTTAAAATCCTTCTTTCAATTTGGAAAGTACCTTTCCAAATTCTTTCTACAGTCTTCACCTCCTTTGCTATACTTTTTAAAAATTATTCAGTAACTTCTATCATAAAAATGGATTTTTTCTTTTTTTGAAAGTAATAGCAATGACTAATGCTGTTTTGGATTTTGATCGAGTTATATTATCACTTTTTCATGAATATATATTATTTTTGTAAAATAATTCCCATCAAAATATTCAATATTTATTGGTTCAACAGATAAATTTTATAGGTACTCTATATGCGTAATTCAAAAATATATATGATAACCTCTATCACATTATTCCCACATACCAATTAACTATCACTATCTTAGAACAATGCTTTAGAGGTGGGCGTACATGTGAAAATTAGATAATCAAAGTTCACCTCTAAAATCGATTAACAATAACTTATGGTGATTTCTTTGAACCGTCACATTAAGCAGGGATCATAAACAATACATCAAATTGATTATATGATGATAGTGAGGTTTGTTTGTCAAAAATAAACTGTTTCAAATAAGGACTTGATTATTATTGTTTAACAATGACCAGTAAAATTTTCTTCCACCCTCCAAGTAAGTGAACTGTGTCTTGACCTTGAACTCGGAATATCTTGCCAATTTTCTTCAGCTGATTGAAAACCCAACACTTTAATGGATAGTTTCTTTAGTGTGTGTATGATAAACAGTGAGTGACGCTGGTAATAAACTTACCGACATCTCAATTGCTGGCAGTCTCCTCACTCCCAGTCAACGGAGTGGTTGTTGACTCCCCAGTCTTAATTCAACTGT
Organism: Laodelphax striatellus; assembly: GCA_017141395.1. Taxonomy (NCBI): domain Eukaryota; kingdom Metazoa; phylum Arthropoda; class Insecta; order Hemiptera; family Delphacidae; genus Laodelphax; species Laodelphax striatellus. The sequence goes on along the minus strand of CM029532.1, from coordinate 24,700,699 downwards.
TTTTAGAAAGTGTTTTACAAGTTTTATTTCTGCTAATTGATTATAATTGTTTTGTGTTAATTCATTCATGTAAGTAATTCTGCATGACTTATAAACTTTATTCATTTCTAACAATGTTTTTCAACTTCGGACATCAAAATTAGAATGGAAACAGAATCAAAGTAGAGTTTATCTAACTTAAATCATTTCTTATTTTACAAAAATAATAAATTAAATTTTTTTGAGAGATTCTACTGTATTAATCAATTCTACTCTATTAAATATATTATTGAGAGAGATATTTATCATCTGCTTAAGATGAAGTACAGATCCTTCCATTTCTCGAAATATTACTTTTGGAAAGTATATTTAAAAATATTTTTCTAAAATATCTGTGATAGAAATTTTTAGTTTCAATTGATTTCAAATAAATTAGTGTCTTATTTTAACATACTCATGTGAATTTAATGTGTCTAGAAAGGCAATTTGGATTAATTGACCAATAACAATTGTTATAATTGTGCAGTTGAAATTTTATGACTGTGTTACATTGAATTCGCTTGGGTAATAAATTGTCGATCATAATTAATAATATTTAATTATATAATTAATTGGAAAACTTTAGAACTCTCATAAATTATTCACAGTCTTCTCAAACTCGATTAAAACTATCATCAGTATGATTGCATTTGAATAGAAACTAAACATTGACTTCTTCTTTTTAGGCTATCTAAAAGTTAAAACTCATCAACTATAATAATCGAATAAAATCAGCATCTATTATAATATGCGCTGCCTCACGGATAATTTCATTTTTTTGTATTCGAAATTTTCATTCTCATCATGCTGAAGAAACAATTTGTTTTAACAACTTGCAAAACCCTAATTAGTATCAATTTTGTATTCATAAGTTTTTTCTGGTTCAAAGTAGCCTATTCATCATCCCATTCGTACTGTAGTTTTATTCTCTTAAACTCATCTCAACTAATAAATTTTTGATCAATGTAGAAAATATTCATGAACTTATTCATCTTTCAACCAAGGATCACTTAGGAAATGTAAATATTATCTATTTTTTGGGAATAGAGTACTAATTCTTCATTGTTTTATTTCCCTGTATTGTTTTTCAAAATCTATCGTCAAGTAAACGATAGTAAATTTTTTAATAAGGGTGCATTGCTTTATCGATGGATTACACTTTTCAAATATAATATTAACACTTTAAAATAATATTTACTTACTTGAATTATCTATTCAAGTTAATTGAACTCAATTATTTTATCAAGGTTCTCCTTCAACCAAAAGTAATTATTTTTTCATCATAGTTTTACAAAATAGTAGGTTTCTATTACTCTTTCCATCATCTTCTGTACAAACATAGAATAGTTTGAAAACCTTTTTGAAAAATTGCACCCTTTGTTGGGCTGAATAAAAAATGAAATTCAGTTTGTTTCAATCGTTTCAGAACAAGCTTCATACCCTTACCAATAGAAATACTCTTGACTATAATCTCTCCTTTAATTTACTTATTTATCTACTTGCTAGCCAGAGGAGTTATAGCTTCTGCTAATCTAGTGTGACCAAAGAATAATATCATATCATAAAGTTGTTCTTACTTTGAAATAACGTGATTTTAATTTTTGTGTTTCAGATCCAGTCTTGTCAATTGTAACAGTAACACCTATACAGTAAAAAGAAAAATGAGTAAGACTTGTGTCATTCATCAGAAAACAACTACGGAGACAACAGCCAATAAAGATCAGTTCAAGATGGGGAGTCCAAAAGTCTGGTCCATCCATTGTAAGTTATTGCTCCCAAAGAAAATAAATATTTTTTAATAAGAAAATTTTACTGCAAATTTCATTCAAATAATTCTTCCAAACAGGAAATTGATAATGGAGATGATGCGATTGAAAACAGGAATTATGATAAGGCAACACGATAAGGTACAACTCCTGCCCATTATTATTGTTTGATAGAATTTTAGGAAGGCTGCCAATGATTATTATTCTACAATATTCATCCACTACATCTCATTAATCACTACGTTCTTTCTACCTCGAAATAATTCAGCAATAGAACTGATAAAATTGTTACAGTAGACTATACATTATATCGTGGATTAGTTCATCGACATTTCTGGCAAAGACTATTGTGAATTCATAGACCATTCCAATCCGTATTGCATTGTCAACTTTCCTCTAAGCTTTCTTATTTTAAATTCTGAATTTTTAAAAGAAGGACTGTTTTTGGGCACTGAGATCTCCCCAATAATAAGGGATGCTCTACTATCTATGGAATAAGTAGTGAGTAGTGATAAAAGATGTAGTACCAAAGGTACTATCATAGACTTACTCATATCATAGACTGTATAGTTAGTCTATGGTACCGGTACTATCAATTCATCAGGTTTTTTTCAGATAACGTACATTGAAAACATCAAACTTTGCAGGATATTAATCAAATATTTGATTTTGATGAAATTTTGATTGTTTTCAATTAAAATTGTCTTGATGCTACAAAGCATCATCAATTGCTCTGACGCATTTTTAATAATTTCATCTTTTTCAGTATGAATTTATGTGAATATCCAACTTTTGTAAGTTCTTGATCACCTGCAACTCACCTATCACCTAAATGTAGTTTTACATAATTTTGCAAAACCTGTCTCATTCAACAAAATATTTTTGAGAAAAAAGCAGAATTATTTCAATTCGATGAGGAACATAGCAGTGAAAATCTTCCTCTCTGTGAATTGGTAAAATGTTCACAATGATGTTCACCATGATCTGTCGAGCTCAAATTATTTAACAAAACATAAGTGTTTCATTCAGTTGCGTGATGCAGTTCCCTTAGGTCCCGCGAATATTTTGTAAAGTCGAGTACATCAATATTGCTTGAAGTTCATGATCAAATTTTTAATAAAATGCCATAAAATAGATTAACGTCAAATTGAACATTTAACTTCAATCTGCCCACATACCACAAAATTCACTATTATTACCTAGCTTGTTGTGTTATTTACATATAGTGTGTAAGCAGGTTTCAACCAGATTTCAAATTTGTCACTAATCTATTCTATAAAATTGAAACAAGTTGATAAACTTGTAAGCTACAAACGGTGTTTGTCGCTAATCTATTTTATGAAATCTGATCGTTTGAGTTGAAAACGTAAGGACCACTACCACCTAGAGTTACACCTATTGTAACTCTAGGTGGTAGTGGTAGGACTTTCCCCGACAAACATGATAAAACAATTAAATTCAACTCTATTTATCAATTGAATTAATTGAATATACATACATTTTCTCAATATAAATGAAATGTAAATTAATTCTTTAAATGTTTCGATTGCAGCAGCTGCCCAACCATCCAAGCTGATGAAAAACCGACTGTCATCATTCCAGCCGAACATGCTGCTGCGGTCTGGTTCACTGGATAGGATAAGGCAGTTTCCTTCCTACCTGTGCCGTCGGGGGTCCGGAGGCCAACTAGTCACCTGGATCTACAACTCAAGAACTGTTTTCACTCAAGCTCTTTCTTTCACTCATGAACAGGTGAGATTTGATAACAGTATGTTCTCTGACACAAGATATCACACACTATTCAAAATGTCACAGAATAAAATATTTTTTCTGAGACTGAGGCTAAACGTACACCGGTTAGTCAAGACAAGACGATATTAGTCACGTTTAGTCACAGTACTTCACATAGTTGCTTATGAAGCAACACACACCGATTAGTCATTGCATCAGTGTGTGCTGCTTCATAAGCAACTATGTGAATTACTGTGACTAAACGTGACTAATCTTGTCTTGTCTTGACTAACCGGTGTACGCCTAGCCTAATGCCCACACAAGCCTTAAGCTAGTCTGTGGGAAATAGGAAGAGTTTTGACGAGAGATGAATTAAAAGACTGGATGCTTTTCAGACAGATGGAATCGACAGCTTAAATTATCTTTGAAAGTAACGACTTGTATTTTACTGTAAATACGAATTGCTATTACTTACATTATTGGACCCCAATGGGGTCATTCATTATTTACAGTGAAATACAAGTCGTTACTTTAACAGAATTTTCTACGAGTATTTCGTCATGGAAAACAACATTGGCTTGAATTATCCTCTAAAAGTGCGAATACACTATGCTATTCAGCTAATTTTTAGGGTTATTTCTAAAATTTTATGCAAGGAAATATATTGGTTTTAGTATTATATTGGTTTCAGTTTTTGGGTCCACTTATGAGTTTTATTCCAACTTTCGAACACTCCGGTACATTGTAAATCACATCTATTTATGCAATATGTCTCACACAATTTATTTTTGTTGTAATCAATAAAAATATATGAATAATTTTGATTATGAAAAAAAACAGTCTTTTCCAACATACATAGTAATAATAGAACATATTGAAGCTCTAGCTTCTCTAACGTTAATTCATTCTGGCTTCCTATCATCATTGTTTATATGTTTACTTATTATTTCTATCAAAATAAAAATCATATTATTGATTTGGCATTGCTTTCTATCGTTATAATATTATAAAAATTGCAATTTTGGTACGATTGTTTCACAATTTTTCTCAATCTCATCAGTTGAAAGAAAAATGTACTTTTCACTCTGGTTCATGTAACTTTATGTACTTTTCACTCTGGTTATGTAACTTTTTGTTTCTAAATTTTGTACAGTCAGTGAGAAAAACGTTGCTTTTGATCATGTTAACGGTTGGTTAATTTTTAATTGTTGTGATTCCAGTTGAGGTCGCTGATGTTCATTGTGTCAGTGTACCTGATGGTGGGTCTGGTGGCTCAGCTAGCCGCATCAGTGGTCGTGCTCGCCATCGCCTCGCCCAGCCTTCCGACCGGCATGATCTTCCCTCCTCGCCTGCATCCTCATCACCCTCTTTCATCGGCTTCAAAACGATACCGATACCAAACGAGAGAAACGGCAATAGCTTTAATTTTAACTCTTGTGATTGTTGAGTGACTTTCAAACTGCATTTGAATCTACCGCTCAAACTTGAATGAAAAACGATATTTGTCAACATTTTTATCTGCTTATCAACATTATTTCTGCCTGCAACTGATTACTCAAGTTGTTGAATAGTTAATTATCATTGATCATTTATTCGTCGATCAGTGAACCATAAACGCGGATCATTTCATTCCAAAGATAACGAGTTATATTTACATTTATTTTGTTGAATCATGTATCAACATCATGCTTCTGATTATTGGGAAAAAGTTGTTATGATATAGCATTATTCTTCTCAATTATCTCATTCTTATGATGATTTATTTATCGACTGAAATATTTCGAAATTTTCCTCTTTCAATCAGTAGGCGACTCTGATTATGACTAGTCGTTGAACTATGACACCAGAAAAAAATTATAATTAAAAGCCAATGGCACTTGATAATTACTTTTCTGAAGCGAACTTGATGATATAAATGTACATTACTCAATAAATTGCGATATTAAATAATAATCGAGGCTTGAAATGCAGTTTGGATTTCACATTTTGTTTAGATGTTAATGTTTTATATTTTCTTATATATAGTGGATATAAATTTTCTTGTATTTATTTAGTCTTCCTTTGTAATCTCCAAATAGGTTTTGTTTGTTCATGTCTACTTCTTATGTCCTCTTATGAAGATTTAAAGTTTTGTAACAAATCCGAACAAGATCATTCTCCTATGTTCTTCGATATGGTAGTAATTTTCATATCTGTTGCATTTAGAAATGACATCCACCAGGAACTTTGCCATTTATAATAATTCTATATTATTTGTACATAATTATCTGTGTTGAAACAAGATTACTCAAGAACTCCTACTCTGTTCAATAGTAACAATTCACAAAAAATGTTTTCATTTATATTTATACTTTCGACCTTCAGTACTCACAATGTAATGTTTTATCTAGCTAGCCATTAGCTAGCTAGTGTTTTCATCATTTATGGAAATAACTTCTCTTTCATATTCTTTAAATATTCCCTATCACAAAGATTTTGTTTCTCTTGTACCACTTTCACGTCACAATTATCTCTTATCTGCTCAAGTATACATTCTAAAAACTAAACGAAAAATTGAAAAATGAAAAAATAGGAAAAAAATATAACGACCAAAGAGAATGAAGTCTTTGATAGGCTTGGCCCAAAATAAAATCATTTTCATCATTAAATGATAATCAATTCCAAAATAAAAATTCCATACGGTTTATCAATCTACTTTTTCTGATTTAGAGCGAAGTTTGCAACTAGAATATTCTGTTCTGATTTATATTCCATTCCATTCTATGTTTAATCGAATATATCCTATTCAACTGCAAGACCTTTTGCAAATTTGTTCGAATGAATTGCGATTGGATGCAATTTCTAATTGAAATTTCATAGCAATTTATTGTATGATTAACCTTCCTTTAATTACTTATTCATCTTCAGCAAATAAAACCAATGTGAGAGGAACAGACAAACTCATTAAATTGAAGAGTCGCCTTGATTTTCCATAATGATGTTTAGTACTTTTCCCAGTTGATTTATATTTATTTGATCAAGACATATTTGTAATAAAAGATCATTACCATCATAACTTATTATTATTTATAATGTTAATTGGTGCCTGTTTTTCAAGACTGACTGGTATATTTTGTAGGAAAAGTCAATAAATTGTTTCATATACATAGTGTGTGTATATAGGCACTTAAATGTGTTGCTTATTTATCAACCTTGCTTCGTTTTGGGAAAGATATTTTCATAAAAGACTTGTTAATATTTTAAGTCATATATCCGTGAGTGCAGGCGCATTCCTTTCATTAAAAATAAATGTCCAATACTTTAAATTATGAAAACATTATGATTCAACTCAATAATAATTATTATTTCCAGTAATTTCTATTTACCAAATAATGAAAAGAAAAACTTCCGCTATTCAAGTTTCCTTTGAACAGAAATTATTGAAATTTAAAAGAAGTAACAGAAATGTGGGACTGACCGTAGCAAATAATCCTTTCAGTATCTAACTAGAAACAAATAATATTGTTGGAGAGTTAATGATTAATTACACTGTGAGTTGGTGTGAAGTCTATTAATTTTAATCTATATTTACATTTTCGGTCATATTACATAAATATTTAGTAGACACATTTCGGAGTATCATTTTGTACACTATCACAAATATTGTTAATGTTCAGAGGAGTTAATCATCGTAATGGCAAAAACGTCAGTAGAGCATTATAGCTCCATTGCCCTTCTCTTCTGTCACTGGCACTGAACTCTTTTTCTCGCGTGAGTCACTCGTTCCAAAGTAGATGAACGTCAGGTTGATCACGTGGACGATTACCGCTGACACAACAAACCTGCAAAGTATGAAATTTATATGGTTATGCACTTCAAATATTGTTAATCATCATCATCATCTATAAGTATTAAAAGAGTTTGGTATTAAAGTATTAGTATATAAGTATAAGAGTATATAAGTATTAAAGAGTTTAGTATCACCTATTCATATGCAATACCGTATGCTTTTATTTTATTGTTATGTTCGTCCCCGCATGTACATCCATTCATATAAAGCTCAAAATATTGCTCATGGTTTCTATTGTTGGAGCTTGGTAGAGAGTAAAGTTAATTATTAGTCCACTTCATCAAGTTAAAATTATGTCCTCGTTTGAAACAATAATACAGTATTTGTTTCACTCAGATTTAGGGTCTAGAGCTCAAAACTCGCTCAAGAATTACTGACAAAACTCGTGGGATCCAGAGAACAAGTTTCAACCTCAAAGGTACTCGTACTTTGAGCTTTGAAGATCTCTAAATACAGTAATAGCAAGTTGCGATTTAAGAGTACTACTGTAGCAAGGGTTTCGGAAGAGGCACTTTAAAAGGGAGCATATCATATTCATCTTGACACATCTCTATTGTTATGTCGGTATATATTAGTATATATATAAACATATATTTCACTGAAAACCCTCTTATATATGTGTGAAAAGACTGACTGGATAGAACTAACAGAAAATCTGTTCACGTAGTTGACTTCATGTTGTCCTCAGAGCAGAAACATTGTATTCTAAAATAAAAATTCACAACCGGTATTTTTTTAAATACGGTACTGTATAGTAATGCTCGATATTTGAGGACTTGAGGTTGGTAATCCACCTGTAGGCCTACTGGTAGGTGTAATTTTGTAACATGGCTGTAATTTTGTTTTCATCAATTTTGTTCTCTTTGTGTTTCGACTTGAGCCACAAAGTTCGATGAAAAATTTTGCTGATTTTGACAAAGCTAGGATGAACTGGATTAGTCTAGAAAAGCCGAATAAACTGTAGTTTATTAAAGTATAAAGTTTTTTAAGTTTGCAAAATGTTGGATACCTAGGCCTACTGATGTTTCATATGCCAAAAATTAATTTTACATTGTGTCTACTGATGAGACATACATAGACTTATATTAGGCCTATCCTATAATATTAATACTTTATTTTAAATAAGCTATGAGTAGAATGTAGATAAGTGACGGAATACTAGGTGATTTATTAATAACTGCTGATTGATATCACTAACACTTTTGGAGCAGAATATATTACCATCTTATTAGAACAAGGTTCAATTACTGTCCAATTACCAGAACGAGTGTCCATAAGCAGCCCTGCCATCGGATGTCCACAGATTTGCTTGATCTTCTGAACTCATCACATTCTTCTGTAACTTTTTTGTGAATTGCAGAATCCAGAAGCTCACTGCAAACATTTGCAAAATAACTGCAACAAAGAGATCAAAGACAAATGCATTTATTTTTATGAAAATTGAAATCATGTAGTAAACAAGCAAAGATGAACCAGATTTACAGTATTACATTTCCAATTCATTTCAATATTTGGCCTTACAATAGAGGGTGCAGTGGCGCACAGGGGGCTTAAGCCCCAAGACCAATTGAACCTATGGTCAACTCTTTTCGGGGGTTAGCTGTTAGCTGCATATAGGCTATACATTTTTCAACAATTTTATTTTTAATATTGATAAACTTTAAACCTATCTTTTGTTACATAAAATCTTTAAAATTAGAAGAAACAAGAGGAGAGCGGGCTCAAAGCCTATGCAAACTCATATACCGGTACTGTATTGAAAAAAATTTCAACTAATGACGGTGAAAGCTGAAGATAACAAGGAATATCAGGGAACACCGACCTTTGCTTGGGAGTACAAAGGCATAGGCTACTAATGCACAATTCGAAAGGAAAGAAGTATTTAGTTGAATAAATATTAATAACCTGGCCTGGAGGCTCTCTTCAATCGCTTTATTTGTCCGCCCCCTGGACCCCCGGCGGAATCAGCCAGAACCAGGCGTTATTTGGGGATGTGAACAAAATCTTCTGAATCTACCCTCCCAATATCTCATCTGAACCTGTGTATCAGGTTTTTATTTTTTTGTTCTGTTGTTCTTGAAAAAGAAAAGACAAGAAAATGTATAAAAACGTAGATTACTATTGGCGTAATTCTGGGATAATTCTGAAATACTTTTCCTTTTGTAATAAACATCTTTATTACTCACCTATGTACTAAATGCACTTGTTTTTTGTCAAATCGTTTTTGAAAAAGCTGGGAAAATGCAGAAAAACGTTCAAAAGCGCAGATATTGAGCGTATCTTTGGGATTTTTCAAATCTGTTCAAATCCGTTGATAATGAATTTGACGTTTCAATTTCATCATTAAAAAGATTGAAAGCTAATTCAACAAAATTAATCCCAGATCTTTAAAAGAGTAGGTGTAAGCTGTGAGCTAAAGAACTCTAAATATTATAGAAATAATATTCTTCAAAAGTCTTCATCACCTCAACACAATAGGATTAGTTCATTTCCCTGAGATTGGAAATTTTAGTGATGGTTTTATCACTTTCTACGTTGGCCAATTTTGAACCTGAAGCACCTCTTTTTCATAAAAAAACTGTTTCTAAGATTTTGAATTAAATTAAATGATCTACAATAATTTGAAAACATAATTGTTATTTAGGTCCAACGGTTTGCAAGATAGATCTCTTCAAAGTTCAAAAAATCAGCAAAGGCGGAATTGATTATTTTTTAAATTTTCAAATTTTGACCATTAAGCATTACTTTTATATAGCATCAATGCTAAGCTTTCTTGCAATCTGTTGGGCCTACAGTAACCATTTAAGTCTCAAATTGTGAATAAACCTTATTCTTCCAAGAAAAACTATGTTTCAGGATGAAAAGTATCTAAAAATGTAGGCCTACATATTTCAAATTTATGTAAAAAATTCCAAATTAAATGTAAGAAACAATTTTTTTTTACGTTTTTATGGTTTTTGACGGTGATACGAAAGGTTGTCGAGGTCGAAAACTTAGATTTAACATTACATAATATAACTTGAAAAAATCGAACATGCCATTTCAGGCAAGTTAAAATCACAGAAAAATCACTTAGGGCCGGTTTATGAGCTCGAGATTTAGCCAAGTCCTAGACTAAATCGGTTAGCTACCGTAGCATCGACAAACGTTTGTCTTGACAGGTCAGTGAGTTAGCAGCATAGAGCCCTTAGTACATAGTATAGAGGCTAACGTTTGTCGATGCTACGGTGGCCACCTGTTTTAGTCTAGGACTTGGCTAAATCCAGAGCTCATGAACCGGCCCTAAGTAAGTAAGACTAGAGAGTATTGCTTATCTATGGTAAAATGTTCTATTTTACTGGGCTACTTGGATTTTGTACTACATTGTTCAATATTCCCAGGGAGATTGAAGACATTAGAATTAAATCGTCTTGTTCTGTAAAGCTGTGTAAATTCAACTCGAATTTGTTCCAACATCTGAATATTCAAAATTAAAATTTAATCATGATTGTATTCCCTGATTATTAATATCGTATTTGTATAAAAATGAAACCCGCAATAAATCTACTTGCTTTCATTTTTCTTACTAAATCTGACGGTTATTTACTGTGTCCAGTACTGACCGTCTGAGCACATTATATTGATACTTGTGAAGCCCCCCCAAACCAAAAGTCTGGGTGCGCCCCTGAGAGGGTGTAAGCCAGTCCAAACGCTGCGATAAATTGGATCTATCTGATTGATGAACCAGATTGATGCGATAAATTGGACCACAATGTTTTGTCCAAACGCAACAATCTTTTGCTTCAAATTTCATTGCAAATTGGCAATGCCACCTAGTCTAGATAGCGATGGAGTTAGGGGGTTCGGAAAACACAAAACCAGAAAATAAACATTAAAAATCCTTATTTTTATAGCATTTTAGCCATACAAGTTACCATTTTTTACTCATTCGTTGGCTTTTCGAAAACGATAAAAAAATGCAAGTTCCCTGATCTGTAATTAACTTTAAATTATTGATATATTTAACAATTTCCAGGACCAAAGCCCCAAAAAATGGAGATTCCTGATTCAAATTTTTATTTATTCAATTTCCCTGTTATTCAAATTTCAAACTAAAAATCCGGTAATCTTCGAAAAAATCACGATCGCAGCAATAAATTGAAGCACCGTCCAGATGTTCCAATTTATCGGTACAACCACGCCAGATTTATTACATTTTCGTTCAAGCGCGACACATCGCAGCGACCTCTCGTCCAAACGATGCGATCACCGACACTATTCGGTTGGTTCGATCAGATTGATCAGATTTATCGAAGCCTTTGGACCTGGCTTTAGATGTACTGGGTATTATCATCACGAACAAAAGACCTTTGGACTTGAGACAAAATTCATTATCATTACTGAAAAGTTTTAAAATTAATTTTGAACTTTATACAAAAGCCTTATGCCTAGTATCTAACCTAGGACGGCTATTTGTTGAAGAATATTTCAATCAACTCAAATCTCAAATCATATTTATTTGCCATCCAAAACAATACAATTTCAAATCACGAAAGAAAATAGAATGAAATATATAACTTTATAATGAATGAATAATAATGGAATAAAATAAAATAATAAACATGAAGTAAGGAATAGTACAACATTCTAAATAAATTTATAATAATTTATATTATGTATACTCAAAATGTATATTTTTTAGAGAATTATTTGTAATGGCATCACCAGCAAAAAGAAAAACCTTTTTGCTTGCTGGCGATAGTTGCAAATTAGGTTGTTCTACTTTCATAACTCATCACATTGGTTGTTTTTGAATATGTTTTCAAAAAATGTACCGTATTGATGCAATCAATTGAAAAAAATAGTTGTCCATTGAGTTAGGTCAAAATTGATGGCTTATAAACCTTTTCCGTGAAATTTTACATATATATACCAAGTATCATGGCAAACGGTCCAACGGCATAGACTAACTATACTGTTGTTGTCTGTGCCAACGGTTTCCGAGTCTATCAACTCCAAACAAACAAACAAATATACAAACAAACCAACACTCTCTTTTATATATACAACGCTCCAACAATTTTTAAAAGTACCTATAGCTGTGAATGAAGAAGTTCATTGATTTATTCTTTCCAGCTCCATCCTAACACTGTATAACATAATTTACGGTACAACATTAGATAGCGATCGGATTAATGAGGGGATAAGATGTTCACACCAATGCGGTTTACATTCTGTGTAGATCAGAACTCAGTGAGGCGGAATTGGGAAACGACATGGATGCCAGAGAAAGAAGTGCGGTTCAAAGTGAAGGGAAGAAAGCGTTGCTACAGAAATGTGAGCCGAATATCAAGGGGAAGACGAGCAGACAAACAGAATCAACACACTCCAGTAGGAAAAGAAAGGAGAAGCAAAAAGCAGACCTCCACTCAAAGAGAACTTTGTTGCGAGAAGCTAGAAATTTGAGCGAAACAGAAGCTGAATACAAGTGTGGAGAGATGAAATTTTATTTATTGAGTTGCGATATGTCTAAAAAACAAGCAATGCTTTTGTTCCTAAAATTCAATTTTTGAAACCCAGCAATCGGTTGGATCCTTGTGAGAGTGATGAAAATTCTCTTCCGTTAAACAATAAGAAGTTTTCCAATTTTTGTGTTGCTTTTCTCCTGCAATTTCATCCTCTAGGAACCGTACGATTTGTTTACAGAGCCTTCAGTTTCTTTATATCATGGTAAAAGTTTTGACTAGCACAACTACGTGATGTATGTACTGGAATAACGCTTTCATTGATTCATTTTGTTGTACCGCACCGTTATTTTTTTATTATTCTTATCATCACCGTATATTATTTTCAAGAGTATGTAACTAAAAAACAAATCAAGTTATTATTTCAACAATAATAGCCTAATTTTTCGAGATTTCGTTCGTATGCATCACTCCACTGCCACCAATTTTTATAAAATTCATTCATTTATACCTTAATTTTTTCCTTTTGGACTGTTTTATTGTTGATGAGCCGATAAATTTTATTTTGGTTTGATAGCCTATTTATATTGTAATTGGAATCAGTTAGCTTCCAATTGATAAATGAATTCAAATTTAACATAGTAGCCTATATGAAAAATTTACAATAATTTGATGAGGCAATTTCAACCAATATATGAATGTGCACGGTATTGTATTCTCCAATTTACATTGAAACTAACGCTGAACACTTTTGATTTCAAATCTATTTCAAATTCATTTTGGAGGATGAAATTTGTGAGAATTATTGAAATACTTTGATTTTGAACTATTATAATGTGATACTACTATAGTAATATGATTGATATGACATAATCTGGTTTTAGACTGTTCAAGGAAATTGGAAGAATATCAATTTAGGGCATAAGATAAGCCTGTCGTATTCTCTCTTAAAATTATTGAATAAATTACAAAATAATAATGGGGGTTATAATCCTAACAACCTGAGTAATTATCCTTGTTAGAAATGTCCTGTATGCCAAAATACTTGGTATTATGAGCAGCAATTTCTTATAAAATTAATGGGATGAGATGAAAGATCTCAAGAGCGATGATGGGAGATGCATCAAGATTAAACGTAGATGATTTATATTGCAGGTTGAGAGGCCCTCCCTTTCAATACCAGCTAGAAATGTCAGACTTGTTATTATTATGACAATAAATCTTACTAAGTATGCAGGTACGTATTGTATCTTACTCGTGAGAAGATTCCATAGGTACAGTCCAGGAACTCCAGTGAATGTTCCAATGGGCGTTGTTGCAGTATTTATGACAGCAAAGACTGCAGAAGCTGCTGCAAAAATGAGTGAACTGCTGGTCGTGACAACAGTGGTCATCCAGTAGCTGTAGACCATGAAATCCATGTCTTGTTGCATCAAGTCCAATACTAGAGAAGAATAAGGAAACAATATTGTTATGGTGAAAAATACGCAATTAACAAATAAGCAAATTATTGTCTTTATCGTAAGATACTGAATAGTTTTTTACCCCATCAATACATTTTCATTTAAATTTGGAATCATTCCTATACGGTACGGGTACAATATATATTATATAACTTATATTTATAACTTCGAATATGTGTTACTCATGAAAGATTGAATTTGGTTTGAATAACATCAGCAATACATTTTGCCCTTTCGTAGATTAGAACTCGGTACCATGCATTGGTAGCCCCAGCGACCACATAATACAAATAGAAGGAGCACTCAGGCTCAGTATTGAAGCCAATTCTGGCGCCTAGACCTAAATAAGATGGCGGCGGTTTACATGAGTGGGAGAGAGACAGAAAAACAGCTGGCATAATCTTGTCTCTCTCCCACTCATGTAAACCGCCGCCATCTTACTTAGGTATAGGCGCCAGAATTGGCTTCATCACCCGTAATGTTGAAGTAATAGGAATGCTCCGTCTATTTGTATTATGTGGTCGCTGGGTAGCCCTATACGCTAGCCAATTAATACTCTACGTAACCATATGGGGAAGATTCGCTATGGAAGCATTCTAACTCGAGAGATTAGGAACTCAAAACACACCATGTTTCAAATCAATGGTATTCATAACCGATTACTTGTATGTGTGATTCCATTCATCTTTCAGTTCTTCTTCTTAGATTTCTATGGGAGCGATCCTTTGATGATCCTTTGGGATCCTTACAGAGGCAAAAGATCTTGAAATCCCTTCTTAGTGCGCATCTAGTAGGTATGAAGAATATTTGTGCAAAATTTCAAGTTTGTAGGTCAAGTAGTTTTGTCATTACTACTTAGTTGAGTAGTATTTTATTAATATAACAGATACAAAAAAATTATCGAAATTGAAACTATTGAATAGGCTATAGTTTATTATTGATTCTTGAAAATGTGATTGCTTAGTTGCATTCTAATATTGATTGTTGGGATTTTCATTCATAATGAAATCACAACACAAAATATTGTCTATTTCTCCTTTTCGTATAGACTTCTTGATTATTATTTTTTTAGTTTTATTATCGAACAAAAATTTTACATTTCTCTGAAAACAGTGTTTTTTATTAATAAAAACATGTTTATTTCATGAATAAAACAGTTTCAATTCATGTAGAAAGTCTTACTGACCACTGAAATGATACGTTCTCCAGCCGTAAGCGACGTTCAAGTCCTTGACTCCTTGAAACAAGCCGAAGTGGACGTGTCCATCGGACTCGGTCGGATTCGGAATGCGCCGAGCCTGTGCTACGACCCAGTGGTTGGTGCCCAGCGCGGCGGCTATCAGCACTATGCTCAGGCAAGATCCGAGGAATGTCACGAAGATCATTCCCCGCTTGTATAGATTCATCATGGCTCCTGCTTAGAGGGTGTCCTTCATTTTCTGAAAGCAAACAAATGAGAAATTCAAAGTTATTTGCGATTATCAATGTAGAAGCATATCGGAAGATTCCTCAAACCTCAACAGTACTGTACTTGTACTATATCTATATTTACGGTTCATAATATTGTTTTAGCAGAGATAATACATTCTCTGGTTTGTTTCTTGGTCTATTTCTGGTTTATTCGTGCTAACATTATAATTCCATGACAACAGTTGTTTCTTCAATTCAAGAGTAGACTAATATTGCATTAATTGAGTAATTCAAACATTTTAAATCGAGTTTCAATTTTAAGACTGGAAGAGTATACAAGTAAATCATGGTGAAGAGCTAGACTATGCGTCTAATGGTGTTAGTTTATATTCTTTAGTTCTACATATAGGTCCGTGGCGAAGCGTGGTACGGATGACCAAATAAGCATACCACGCTTCGCCACTGATATAGGTGGAATGTAATGTAAATATAAATTGTACTGCACATGTCAATTCGAAGCACAAGGTTAATAGAAATGTCCTAATCATTTATTAACTCCTCTATCGATTTAAATACTTCAGGCCTATATCAAGACGTAGTTTAAAAAACTAGGCTACAATACCACCAAATTCTTTTCCTCGAAATTTTCACAAATAAATTTTCTAGTGGTTGGCGTAGGGGTTGGCGATCCCATCGCCCAATAGCCTAGTGCTATTGCAAACAGCCAAAGACGTCGTTGGGCTAATCCCCCACACGTTTAAATAACTTCAGAGAAGTTACACTAGCCTCGGAACAGGACCGGATCCCCTACGCTGTAGTGGCAGAAGTGGAAAAGAAAAGAAGAAGAAGAAGAAGATTATCTATCAATGATCGTATTTCTTCATCGAAATTTGTTCTGAGAATTTTCTGAGATTGAAGAATTTTTTTGGAGAAATCTAAGTTACATTAAAATTGAATTTCTGCTCTATCACTATTAATCTTCAACAGAGTACCGCAGTACCGCGGATCTTCGTTTTTTATACAACCTACAAAATTATTGAGAATTGAATAGGATAATAAAGTTATATGAATCCTCATCAATCTTCTTCTTTGGATAAGATGCTTAAAACTGTGATGGATTCATCAATAAATAAAGCTGAATTTTGATTAATTGATTACTAGATGAATGTATGAAATATAAACTCATTTTTATACTTTATGTAACATTTTCCAACAAAATTCCTTGAGTGTAGATGAATTTTCTATAGTTTTATCAATTAGGAATCATATTTACCGACTGATATTTTTACGATACGGATGATCGGTGAGAGAAATGTCCAAATCGGAATTTTGCCTCTGTAGGAATATCATGGCTGAGCAGTGCTTTTTCCAAATCTAATATAAAACTGCCTTGCAGCTCTGACCGATCCAATACTGTAATATCTTTTGAATGTGGGTTCTTTTTGCGAGCTCACATCTATCATTGTCTATTGACAGAACGCCGATTCATGCCCAAAATAAATTCTTTTTTATTTTATTATTTGTTCGTATTCATTTTCCGGATGAAAACTCAGACAATAGAGGAGCACTTCAGAAAACTAATGAAATTCAAGTTAATCTAAGCGTGTGGATTTACCGCCGTCATGTTTGTGCTCCTTCTACTCTCAATTAGAGGAATAGAGCCACTAAACGTTTTCATTTCAAGCTATAATTATGGAAAGAGTGATCAATATTCAAGTGTTGGTTGTGATGATAATGTATGTATTCTTGAGAGCAGGGGCGTCATTTGGGGAGGGCAGGGGGGGGGGGGCATTTGCCCCCCCTGATTCCTGGGTTACAGAAAATATTCTGTACTAGCTAATGTACAAATGAGCATTTTATCCGGCAAACAACCCCCCCTGGTGTTTGCCCCCCCCCCAAAGGTTTTGGTGAAATGACGCTACTGCTTGAGAGAAGTAACTGGGTATAGAGAAGTATCGGTACGTCATTACCGATAACAGTAATATGATTGTGGTCAGACAAAGAAATTATTTTGGTTGGAAGATTGTTTTTAGATTAAATACTACAGACACAGAATGCAGTTTATTATTATTATCGTATGGCTTCACTTGATGGAGAGACCAAAGGAGAATACAGGTGTAATGACTACGGACAAGACTACAATAATCTTTATTGTTGAAATGTTGTGTAAGGAGTTCTACATCGTAAACAACATTGATAAACTTCTTACTCAAAGATTATTTAATGTGACGTATTAAATTTATTGAAACACTAAAATCTGGACAATGACAAACGTGATTCATTCCTGAGTGCTCTAAAACTATAAAGTGTCTTTAAGTATATATTATTATTTTTACTAGCGACATCTTTTTCTAGTGTATACTACTAGGTTAAAAGTTGGCCTCTTCAATGTCGACCACTTTCATTCCTGCTTGATAGTCATAGATGAGCGGTACTTAACAGTTACGTCTCACGAATAAACTTCGAAGTGAAGAGGAAAGAAAGAAGCGAATAAACGAAAAGGGATAGCCGCTGTTGAGTGTTTTGAGAGCCGTCTATGGAAAGAACTCAAAAAACGTGTGGCACTTAGTGGATTTCACGGAATGATGTGCACATGGAATAGAAGAGAAGTAAGAATAAATAATTGGTATTTCGAAAGGTGGTTTACGTCTTGGGAAGTACTCGAGAGTCGTGACTGAATGCGGCCTGCGACGACCTTTCTAAATAGCATCCGTGATCGTCGAAGCCTAAAACCGAGATAATAAAAGATGCAGCATCTAGCAGAGTCGAGTCTACATCCATGTTAGCAAGTTGATAACAAGTTGATCCCTTTGCTATATCTATGTCTCGTGTAGGCTGAAATTTTAAAAGCGCTTTAAATACGTTGCATGCGGAATGCTCCCACGGTACGATTGCATGATTATGAAGAAGAGTCAGAAGAGTTTCATAAGATTTCTCAACATCACCCAATAGGTATTTCTATTTTCTGCCATTTCTTGAATAATTGGAGCTTGATGAAAGTTTTTATTTTACAGGTGGACAGAGTGGTGTCCGTTGAAATGTGGTGTCCTCAAAACATGTCTACTAAAACTCTAGATTGATTGTGATGAATATCACAAGTTCATTGGAAAAGTTTCATGGGACACCATAAAAACACATGGGAAATATCTAAGCTACAGAATTGATAATGCTGTTGCAAGAAAATTACCAATAATTTGCTTATTTCTATTGCAATACTATTCGCAACTTTATTCTTTGGAAAGGTCATGGCTCTTGAGACAGAATTCCCTTCTATTCTGAAACATTAAACCTATGCAAGAATGTCATTCTTGTAGTAAACATCAATTGCAATTTGTGATAGGAAAGAGAAATAACTCCACTAAAAAAATTAATAATTAAAAAAGGTACGATTAAACAATGATGAAATTCACCGGAGCAATCTATGAACTTGACTTAATATCTCTAGACTACGTTAGTTTATTCAGGAACGGAAAGGCAGAGAGTTATTGTAGGCCTTAGTTCATCTTGAATTAACCAGAGATGATGAATAAGTCTCTTTTTTATCCGCTTCATAATTGAAACTGAAAAAAGCGACTGGAATGATTCTACTGATAAAAGAACACTGTCCAAGTTAATAATTGATGGAAAGCTATAAATTGAATGGAGACTGTAAACTGACTGCAACATTTTTATTATCGTTTCATCTCTTAAATAAAAAGTGGTAGATACTGGAGAGGTCAGTGAACAATGGAGTGTAAGACGCAATTTGCAGTTCGGTTATCTACGCACTTCGTTAGCCGATGAAATGATTCCAACGCCGTTATAATTTGAGTGGCCAGCAATGAATTTGAGTGATGCACCTCGTATAGAAACCATGAGAGCCGAATACGATTTGTCGAATGCACGGTGTGGTTTTCATTGCTAATAGTTTGGTGCGGTTTGGGTGAGTGGTGTCGGGGAGAGAATTAGAGAGAAAGAGAATGAGGAAGAGAGAGGATGTGTGAGAAAGACACCAAGTGGAAGGAGAGAGTGACTGGGGTTGGTTCTGGATTGAGTTACCAGAAGCATCTGTGTATCTGTGGTATAAAATAAATTCAATAATGGATTTCAATAACGTCATGGTGAGATAGGGTGGAAAAGAGATTGAGTAAGTGAGAGAAGAAGAGTGAAAGAGAAAGAGAACTTAACGAGAAAGTGGGTGAGGGAGCTAGTATGTGGGAGACTATGGAGGGTAACTAGAGATGAACAATGAATACTTGATTATTAAAATCATTCATTATTCTAGTAGTTATTATTGAGTATATAATAGTAGTTATCAATTATTGGATATAGTACTTCAATAACGTACTGGTGCGAGATAGGATGGTGAAGAGAGTGAGAGGGAGTGAGTGTGGGGGGGGGGGAGAGAGAGCTAATAGCGAGAAAGTTGGTGAGAGAGCTAGTGTGCGAAACTGATGTGAGGGCCAAAGATGATCAGTGAAAAACAATACTTAATTACCAAAATTACATAGATTGGAGGAGGTGATTTTCAACAAGGTAAATTGGGTGTAGCATTCATCAACAATGATGAGAAGATAAGTGAAGTATCTGAATAGAATAATGACTGATGCTTGAACATAATGTGGATGTCCAAAATTGACAAATCACTCCTAAGGCTTACTCCTTTCCCTTGATATGCCTTTTCATCGACATTCACCTGTGATTGGACACATTGTACGGATTTTATGTGAGAAAGAATTATGCACATACTACGTGACAGTGCTCTTGAGTACGAACGAAATTTTTAAGAAGAGAAATTTTCAATTTAAACTTATTTTACTTATTATACTTGGTTGTAAACGTTGCTGAATAACACACATAAATAATTATTAGAGCTACGGATTTCAAAATTGTGAAAATTAGAATAAGATCTTTTATAATGAAAATATGAAGAATGAATTCACATAGAACGATCAGGCTTGTGCTATTGATATTCTGATTTTGATAACCATTCCGTGTCAGTTTAATTGATTACACTGGTTAAAGTAATACTAGATTATTTCTCACATATGGGAAAATTATAACTGTTAAAATTATATGCCTGTCAAAGTTAATTGGAATTATTTTTCTACTTGCTGTAACTGTAACCCAATTTCAACTCAGACCGTTTAATCTCCAAATTTTTAAGTGGTTCTAAGGTTACTAGAAAATTTTCTAAGCCTAAGGTAAAATATTGTTCATAGAAGGTAAATACTTGAATAATAATCATGAATGTTTTTTGATAATGAGAAAAAGATCGAGATGATTTCGAGAGTAATGATGAAGAGGAAAGTATGATGACAGAAATGGCGTGATGATTGTATAGCACGTAGGAAGGTTCAGTATGTGTGTGAGGGAGAACGAAAGCGTAAAGTGTTGAAAGGAGGGTGCATGCAGTTTTGGTTGTATTGGGTGCAGTACAGATGGATTGTAGCGGACAGAACAACCGCGGCTTAATTGAGTAGTTAGCACCAGTCGAACAGTTGACAGCAAAGTGGCTGTCGTCGCCCGTTGCGGTTGGCCATGTTAAATAGGAGTTTTTGCGTAATGAATCGAGTCCGGCTTTGTTTTGTCTCTGACTGATCGGGACGACACAACACAGCCGCCTCCAGCCACCCGCCTGGCTCCAATTGCGACACTAATGATATTGTTGTTCGGGCCACGCTCCATCAGCCAACGACATTCCAACAACTACATTCCGATATTCGATGACTGCCCGCTTAACTCAGCCTCAACACAGCAGCAGGGGAGAGTTGGGTTGGGGATCACTACTTGATCTGTTAATGCTGTGCTGTTACGGTGGGAATGCAATAAAAGTTGACAGCTAACAAACTTATTGTGATAATAAATTGCAATCATACAGTTACTGTGAGTAGAAAATGAACTGGACTAGTCTGAGAGTACTCCAGTGATTAAGGTTGAAACTTTCATTTATCATCAAAGTAATATTACTGCTAACTGACAATATGAGCTTAATCATAAACTATAAACCCACTGGAAGTTTCTAAAATGAGTACAAGCCCACTGAGTTTGCGGTCGAACATTTGAAATGTTGCCATTAAGACGTAACGCCAAACATAGGTGGTTTATTTTAACTGATGTGTACGAATTTTCATTTTGCTAACTCCTTTTGCTATGAGGGAATTGGCTTTCACAATATAAATCCAACAAGGAGAATTGGATCAACTATATAAATTCTGCATCAGGAATAATAGTGATTCAGGTTAAAACAGGAACAAGCAGCTGAAATTATTCTGAGAGAAATCCTAGGCATTCTTCATAATTAGATTCATATTGTCCTGGCTGGCCATCTGCAGAATGTACAAATTCTGATTCTGTATGTATACCGTCCCATCTAGAGCCAAGTGAATATTTGGTCAAAAATGAGTGAAGTTAGTTCAATAAATGAGTAATGAATAGATAAGTTCTATTCCATATCATTAATATCAGATAATTTATATTTGTTTTGACTATTTTGTATTTGATTGTATTTTGTATTTGATTGCATTTTAATTATTATCATGATATAATACAGTGAGTCAGCGTTTAGACGTCGAAGAGGTAGCATGTCTAGAGCATTTTAGTGATAGAGTAGTGGTAGTGTAGTAGTAGTGAAAATAGTTGAGTCAGTGAAAATTCACTTGAATAGATTCGCGTCAGCGGAATATCGCGAACGAGAGTGATCGTGCGGGTGTGTGCGTGCGAGCGTCCGGCGGCGACGCTGTGTTGTTCAGCCGGTCAATGGCCGCGGCACAATCGCGCGGTGTGCATAGTGCCAAATAAACATTTTTCATTCGTTAGAAAATAGTTTCTAAACATTAGTAATGACATTCGTCAAACCATCGAAATTTTTGATTCCGGAGTTCGAAGAAGAAGAAGAAGAAAAAGTGAATGAAGAAGAAATGGAAACCGGCAGTGTAAACATCGGTCATCCTACGAGGGAATCAACGCCTGAAAAGGTTATCGATCCAAATCATTTGAAAACAGCAACCGAGCAAATATTGTATAATAGTTGGAAGGAAGCTGAAGATAAATGTAGGATAACTCAACTCAAGAATCAAGAACTTGAAAAGCAACTGGAGCAGCTTAACCAGAGAATCTCTCTTCTTGAGAACAAGGAGGAGAATAAAAAGCAGCCTCGTATTCCAGATGGAGGTAACCTTCATAAGGAAAATGAAAATAAAAATAAACATTTCTCAACAGATGAAGAAGAGTTAGCCAAGGAGACTGAGTGGATACGTGTGAAGTCCAGAAATACAAAGAAAAGAAAGATGGATACGTCACTTTCACCCCCTCTACTAACAAAGAGCAAGCCGACAACCAATGCAAATCAGGATGCCATGGAGAAGAAGAATAAAGTAGTGCCCCCTCCGCCTATCATCGTGGATGGTGTAAACAATTTCAACTCCCCTATCGAAAGATTTGAATAGTGTGTCGCCAGCTGATAAACTTAGAATCAAGCTAGTTAGTAATGAAACATTCAAAATCAACGTTCTAGATGTGGATACGTACAGGAACGTCACAAGGAAATTGGTTGATGCTGGCTACAAATGGCATTCTTACGAGAATAAACAGTCTCGACCTATTAGAGTAATGATAAAGAAGCTACATCATTCATGCAGTCCAGAGTCCATAACTGATGATTTGAAGAATCAAGGCTACAAGGTCCTGGAGGTGGTGAATAAACTCAAGTGGAAGACAAAAGAACCACTGGACATGTTCTTAATATCTTTCAGCTGCGAGGAAGATGTTAAAAAAATATTTGAACTGAAGACTGTCCTCGGATGTAAAGTGGAAATTGAAACAATAAAGAAGGCAAAGCTGATAGCACAATGTAAGCGATGCCAGGCGTACGGACACACTCAAAAGTACTGCAATATGGAACCAAGATGTGTGAAATGTGCGGGAAAGCATTCAACAAATGTTTGCAAAAAACCCAACGATGCTACACCGAAATGTGTTCATTGTGGAGAGGCTCACCCAGCGAGTTACCGAGGGTGCACTGTGGCTATTGAACTGCAGAAAATCCGAAATGCAACTCAAAAAAATAAGTCAAACTCTCGTAAGATCCCAGTTAGTCAGATTCCAATTACAAAACAAGATGAAAAAAATACCAAGCAGGTAATCTCCTTGAAAAATAAAAATACAAAGCAGATTGAAATTAGCATGCCTACTTCAAGTAAAAAAACATATGCACAAACTGTTGTTGGCAATCATAGTTCTCATTTAAATAGCCTCCAACTTGAGAATGTAGAAGGAGATATCAATCAGGTGTTGAAACTCATTCTTCAAAAGCTAGATAATCAAGAAAAGATTATTTCCAATCTTCAAAATCGTTTTGAGAAGCTGGAAAAAAATAAACCTTCTAAGCTGTAATGACAAATAACGCTCTTAGAATAATTGAATGGAATTGTAATGGACTCCTCACTCGACAACAAGAACTAGAAGCAGTTTTAAATATACAAAATATAGATATTTGTTTAGTTTCTGAAACTCATTTCACTAAACAGTCTTATATGAGAATTAGAGGATATAAGACTTACCATGCTATACATCCCAGTAATAGGGCGCGAGGTGGAAGTGCTGTTATTATCAAGGATTGTATTAAACACCACGAAGAAATGAAATATGAAACTGAGAGAGTACAATTATCGAGTGTAGCTGTTCAAACAAGGAGTTATAAGTTAATTGTGGCTGCTATCTACTGCCCACCTAGGCATTCTATCCGAAAAGAAGAATATATAGCTCTATTTGAAACATTAGGTACTAAATTCATTCTTGGAGGTGATTTTAATGCAAAAAACAGTTGTTGGGGTTCACGTTTGACAACACCCAAAGGAAGAGAGCTCTATAAAGCGATTAGGGATTATGGATGTGAGGCTATTTCTACCGGAAAACCAACTTACTGGCCTTCAGATACACGAAAATGCCAGACCTTATAGATTTTTCTTGATTAAAATGTGGGTTTCAACTATTTGAGTATTGAGGAATGTTTCGATCTTGATTCTGATCACTCTCCAATTCTTCTACAGCTGAGTGAAACTATCATACAGAAACAAAGTGACCGTCCAGAGCTTGTTAATACTCATACTGACTGGACATGCTTTCAACAGATGCTAGAAGAAAAAGTAATCCTTGATGTACCATTGAGAAGCAAGGAGCAGGTTGATGAAGAACTGGAAAAATTTGTCATTGACTTGCAACAAGCAGCCTGGTCAACACAATTAAGAAGAAGAACTAGAGGAAATAACTACCCAGCAGAAGTACGGGAAATGATTGTTGAGAAGAGAAGAGCTAGGAAGAAATGGCAACAATCAAGATCTTCAGAAGATAAAAGGCAAATAAATCATCTAACTCAACAGCTCAGAAGAGAAATCCAATTAATTAAGAATGAATCAATAAATCATTATCTGATGAATTTAACAGGAGATGAGAGCACCGACTATTCACTCTGGAAGGCAGCCAGGAAATTGAAGAAACCCATTCAGCATGCATCACCAATCAGAAAACAGGATGGTTCTTGGGCTAGAGACAATGCAGAAAAGGCTCAAACATTTGCTGATCATCTGGTAATCACTTTTCAACCACACAATCACGACCAGCTGGAAAATGAAGAAGATGTTACTCAGGAGAATCAAGAGTTCACACATGTATCACTAGAGGAAGTTAAAAAGAAATAAAAGAACTCAACACAAAGAAAGCACCAGGTTTGACCTGATAACCGGGATAGTATTGAAGAATCTACCAAGAAAAGCAATAGTGAAGTTGACTAATATTATAAATGCTGTTTTAGACTCAAATATGTACCAAGCATGTGGAAAGTAGCAGAGGTAATTATGATCCCAAAGCCTGGAAAACAACTACATGACATCTCATCATACCGGCCAATATCATAGCTTCCAGTAATGTCTAAACTATTTGAAAGAATATTATTAAAGAGGTTGACACCTATAATTGAAAGAAAGAAATTGATTCCAGCTCACCAATTCGGTTTTAGAAAAAAACATTCAACAATTGATCAGGTGCACAGGATAGTAAATGTAATAGAAAAATCTTTAGAAGAAAAAAAAGTTTGTTCTGCAGCTTTTCTGGATGTGAGTCAAGCTTTTGATAAAGTCTGGCATGAGGGGCTAATTTATAAGCTGAAAAGGTTACTCCCCAAGCAGTTTACAGACATTTTGCATTCATATTTAACAGGACGCTACTTCAGAGTTAAACATGAAGATGGATATTCTGGACTCAATGAAATAAAGGCAGGAGTTCCTCAGGGATGTGTTTTGGGCCCGATTCTCTACCTTCTATTTACAAGTGATCTTCCTTGTCTAGAAAATAATACAATAGCAACATTTGCGGATGACACAGCAATATTAGCTGTAGATAGCAACATCAATATTGCAACAGCAAAACTTCAAAGATCTCTAAGAAAAATTCAAGATTGGACGGTAAAGTGGAAGATCAAATTGAATGAAGCAAAATCTGTTCACATCAATTTTACCAATAAGAGGGCTGGACCAATACCAATTACCATCAATAATCAGGTTGTACCATATGCTAATGATGCCAAGTACTTGGGGATGACCTTGGATGCAAAGCTTCGCTGGAAGGCTCATGTCAAGAAGAAGAGAGAGGAGCTTGGAATAAGATACAAGAAGCTTTACTGGCTGATTGGAAGAAACTCCACCCTTTCAATCCCTAACAAAGTACTGCTGTACAAACAGATACTTAAGCCTGTATGGACATATGGTATACAACTCTGGGGGTGTACCAAAGAGAGTAACATCAAAGTCATACAACGTTTCCAAAACATGGTGCTGAGAAACATTGTTGATGCTCCTTGGTACGTGAGGAACAGCGATCTGCATAGAGACCTGCAAGTTGACCTGGTATCCACCGAAATCCAGAGGCATGCAGAGAAACACGAGGCCCGACTCCACCAACACCACAACGTCGAAGCAATCCAGCTGCTAGACCATGAAGGATTGGCGAGGAGGCTCAAAAGGAAGAAGCCATTTGAACTAGTGTAGTGCTTGATTCAAGTGTCTTGTGTCCAGTGAAAAAGCAGAGCAGTGGTGTGAATGAATGAAACCTAGCTATGTAGTACCGTCATCAGTAGTGTACTTAGATGTAATTGAATTAATTTGAATAAGAGAGCCTAAGGAGGACTACTCTTGTAAAAAGTGCTTAGTAATTTAGGTTAGAAAAAAGTTGCTCATTAGTCTCAAGACTAGATAGCAATCTATCTTTGGAAAAAAAAAAAAAAAAATGATATAATACAGAGTCTGACCCACTGACAATCTAGTAATGTAGTCTATTTGGGCTACAGATAGAACATTTTTTTCATTGAAGCTACTAATCTTAAAATTAATTTCTGATTCGACAAGATAGTGCCTCTTCTTGTCAAATGATTTGTTACCTTCCAAAATAATAATTGGAACGTGCACGTGAGCCTGAGTAAAGCTGATAGCATCTTACAAAAAATTGATACTCGGGTAGTTAGCTGGTACTCAATCACAAAAGTAGCCTAATTGTAACTGAAAAATGAGTAAAGTAGAAGTATTTTAGCCTAGTGAATGAGGTGATATTTGAGCATCAATTCTAAAATATCTAAAGGGAAAATTGAAATTTGAGCTTCGAGGTGCATAACATTGATATTTTTGGAAGCTGTATGCAAAATTTCAAGGTCTAGATCATTCTCATTTTTTCGGAACGCAATCCACAATTTTCAGTACCGTACATCTATTCCATCAGGTAATTCCATAACAATTTTGTAATTTTTATCAGTGTTAAAGACCACTAAGCTTGGCAAATTCTAATAATAGTTTGATTAGGTACTATTTCCTGATAAATTGATACTAGATAACTTTTCTAAAAGTTCAATTTCGAAAAGTTCAATTTCGAAAAGTTCATTTTAAGATAATTGCATCAAGTTGAAAATTATCAGCAAAATAAAAATTATGAGAGAAAAAATTGAATAAATATTGTTTTATAAGGTAAAAATAAATATAGTTCATAAATAATTGAAAACAAACGAAGAATTGATTCTATTTCGATAAAAAAGCAAAGATAATATTGATTTTTGAAAATTAAAAGTAGAAGTATTTTAGCCTAGTGAATGAAGTGATATTTGAGCATCAATTTTGAAATATCTAAAGGGAAAATTGAAATTAGAGCTTCGAGGCTTCGATTCAATTTTTAAAAGATTGATAAATTGATAGTAGATTGAATAGAGTAGAAGCTAATAAGAAGGGAACGGTGGTTGAACAGAGAACGTGGTTCTCATCAGTGCATGGAAGAAGAAGCTTCTATGAGCAACTTTTTCCCTCGAATTACAACAAGAAACTTGGCACTCTCGACAACACATCACAACTTATGATAACTTCAATTTAAGCTTGTATGTACACTGCTCTGACACTATCTCGTTCGAACACCACGAAAGTCTACAACTACCACTAATTTGTCATGGAACACATCGCGGAATGGACAAATGAAACGAACAGTACCTAAACACCCATAATTCCCAACAAACTTTGAAAATGCATCGACAACAACGTGTATCGCATTCAAAGTGGATAATCATACAACGGCGACTGGGAAACTTTGAATGGAGCCAGCTGAAACTTTGATCCAACTAATTGGATTAGCGCAATAAGGCGTCATCCTTTCCTAATCGATGACTGCCAATATAATAATTATTAGTCTCACTTCATGCACATCCTCTCTCATCCATAACGTGGAAGTTAAATGTGAGAAGCTCTGGACAGAGAGGGCCATCACTGGACACCATTTTAGTTCTCTACATAAACATACATGTAACAGAGACAAGTTTCAAAAGTAGTTGTAAATAGAAACATTTTCAATTAAGGAGAAGATTGATACAAATGTGCGAATCCACTAATAAACATAACAGAATCGAATTAAATCGATTACACTAGTGAAGAGAATTAAACGAATAAAATCTGTTCACTAGTAAACAAAATGGAATCAATAAAAATCGGCCTAACAAAAGACTATAAAACAGACCGAAATAGAACAAAATCTTTAATAGACGTTTAAATGGATTTATTTTTGCGATTTTTTTCTAATAATCAAATAAAGGATTTAATTTAAACCAAATTTTGAATAGTTCTTATTAATGGATCAATATGATTTATTCAGTGACTGAATAAAAATTAATACAGAGGCTGTAACCTGTAACTGGATAGTACTATACATTGTACAATGCAATAAGTAGAGTATATTGTTGGAATGGTCCGTAGCCATGAGCGATAAGCGATTCCTGGATCGAATACAGTTGACGGAACGGATTTTGACAACAAAAACTACCACTCACGTCTTTCAGAGGAGACGAAAAGCCGTCGGTCCCGACTTTCTAAAAAACAGTAGTCATCTCTCATCATCACTCCTCTCATTACCCATGCACAAGCCTAGAGCTCATGTGGGCATCACCCTCAGAACAAAAAATGCAATAAAATAGTGAATTGTTTTTGCTGGTTTCCTTTCTTCCTGTACAGTTCTTTGATATTCTAATTGTAGATCTGGAGCGTATTACAGATATTCTTCTATGAATAATAAACTTTAATTGAAATTAAATTAGGTTTAGAATTGGAATAATCGATCATTATTCTAATTGTTTTCTTAGTGTTTTGAGGTAGGCCTGGACTATCATAAATTTCGCGTCACGGCTCACAGAGATTCTCTTCTTTCCATGTTTCCACCTCCGGATTCCATGGTTCATTGACTCTGAACTCTTATTTTCGAAGCAATCATCCTCCTGCAACTAAAAAAAATTGATTCCATGCAAATACCTTTTTTTGTGAAGTTATTTGAACGGTTCGTGATTCTCAAGAATATCATTCATTGTGTCGAATAGTTATGGAAATTCGTTCTCTAATTTGATAGTGTTCTCTAATTAGGCTACTGTGAATCTCAAGAATAAAATCCAGTTGTGAATCTTCCATGTGGAAGATCTCTTTCCATGCAAACAGGAAAGCGAGCAATGGAATATAATGCGGCTAACTGCTATAAAAATATGTTCTCTGAAGAGCAAAGACCTTTTGAGCGTTTATTGTCGTATATTATTCACACAAAAATTATAATAATACTTTTTGAGAAAAAAACGACAAGACACTCAATCACAAAAATAAGGGTTTCACAGTCAAAACTAAAACGATGAATTACTCATTGTCTTTTTCTATTTCACTTTTGCAATATGACGGATTAAACTCTATCAAAACAGCCGAAAAATGCTATATAGCTCTAAGCTGCGGTTTGAAAAGACCTATCTAGCCTCGAGCTATCATTGCAAAGCTGCATTTCGATTTAACAAAAAATGGCTTAAATTTCAATTAATACGTAATCCAGAACTCATTTGCAGTATGAATGGAAACTTTCTTTCAAATAAAAATTTCATCATGTCTGTGAATAATTCGTACCGGAGCTTGTTTCTATCAATCATAGTGAGCATCAAAGAAAATATAATTCTCTCTTTCTGGAACTCATTTTGCTGATGAATGGCCATCACACCAACGAGTGAATGAGGATAAAATCCCATTTATTTCCATAGAAATACATTGCTGTTGCAGTGCTGTGGGAGTAGTCCATATCTAGTTGATTCACCACTTTGAAAGCAATAGCAACTATTATTTCAATAACCAAATAGATGTAACTGGGTTATTTTCATTGCTTCAATCAATTCACTTATTGATAGCTAGTCTATCTATCCGTCCAGATGAAATTTCACAAGCTAGTGGAATCGGATCATTTTCGGATTGTTGATTATTTGGCTTTGGATTTCCCATTGCATCTATTTCAGTAAATAATTGTTGGTGGATTCAAAACGTTAATGAATTTATTCTCTCTATTAACTTGAAAATGATTGATTCTGGTATAAGGAAAATAGTTTTATGCATTCAAGGGTGAACATAGATGAATCACTATAATATTATCTGCCGTTTATTTATTAACACTGAGGATGAGTGGGCCTTCATTTCAACATTTTAGGCCGAATGTTGATTCATTTGAATAATGGAAATAGTAGTAATTAATCAGTTTATTGTCGTGCTTTTTCCATCCTTTAGAGCGAAAACCTTCTTTTGGAATAAGTAATACGTTTCCTAAATTATTACAAGAGCTTACCGTCTACAGACACCACCTGGAGCTCGATAGAGCTTTGTAACAGAAGCACCATAAAATAAGGCTTCATATTCCTCTTTCATTACCGCAGCCACATTTTTCCAGTTATTTTTGTTAGTTCTCGCGAAATCTTCTATCCGAAAATAAGGGAAAATTCAACTCCACCCTATGATAAAGAATACAATTTAATCTATTTATATCAAAATTGCTCGACACATATGGGATCATAATTATATAGAGTCTACATAATATCAAAACAATGAGAAAGTTTAATATGAGTCCGGAAATGTCCGGCATATCCGAAAAAGTTTAAAGTTTTAGGAAAAGTAAGGATCAAATTTGACCAATAAGCAAATGAAAGTTTTTAGTCCTTCATCGATTACCTCAAGCACATGTGATGTTTAGGGCTTCAATTCTCAAATATACTCATAAATCGTGAGAGCTGATTCTCGTCCCGTTCAAATAAGGATGGCTGACATTTCGGAACAATAGAAATACTGAGATCTAATTTGAATACCTGCACCAAAATCAGTTCATATTCAAATCTCTTAATCATCGCTCCAGTTCCATAGAGGGTCATTTGTAATTCACAATCTTTCAACCATGAAATAAAATGTTGCCTCAGTTGTTGATGAATTCGTTAATTTCCCACTTATTTGGATAGAAATGCGCGAAAATGATCCAATTTATGTTATAAACGTGCATGAATTGCTAATAATTGTGCTAATAATCAGTTTGGTAGAATAAATCGGTTTGGGTTGCATTTTTCCGGGTTTTTTTCACATTAGAGCAAAACTTATTATTCTGTAACTCTTTCTAACTCGTTGCATTGAATTACGTTTTATTTCGCGTATATTAAGTTTGAATTTATCCATAAAGATCCGTGCTAATGTTTCACCATTTCAAGGTATTGCCATTTTAATTTTCTGCAATTTCTGGTTTCAATGAACTAAAACCACTTTGGTAGATGTTATTCTCTGAGAAATCTTGGGGAATAAAAGTTTAATTTCATATAATTTCAAGATACTGTCAATCGAAGCCATGAGACCTGAATATACAATAATTATGATATTTATAAATGATAGTATGCGCAGAACGACATAAACCGTCTCGACAAAGGCCCTGTGAAGAGGAAGACGATAGTTAATTTTTAAAACAAGAAAAATTAAGAAGAGAATTTATTACATTGGAGGTATGAAGAGAGTTAGTAAGAAGAAAAGGAAGGCGATGAAACAGGGATTAATAGGCTCAGGTAATGTTTTTGGAGAGGGCTTAAACCGTGGCGAAGCGTGGTATACTTAAACGGTCATCGCCGGGTATATTTCCTAAACCACGCTTCGCCACGGGGTTTAAAGTACTTTAAGGTGAGAGGTTTTGCGAAAAGAAGGTCGTTCATTCTAGTTAGGCTTCTCTACTCTTAACTTTAAAAATACGGTACTAAAGCACCATAGAGTTTATAAATCATACGACAATGTGAGGATTGAGCCAGTGGAGAATACCGCAAATGTCATATTACCAAAGATTCATAATAATTAAAGTTTGTATAAACATTGGATGCAGTGGAATACAGAAGGATAGAATAGAATAATCACTTTGTTCATGTAGATTACAAAATACGTCACTTAAATTCTAGGTCATGAAAGTTATTACAATCAAGGGTAAGTTACTATTCGGCATCTCAAAACCAAACATTTTGGATCCTTGGCTCCTGGATCAAATACATTTGACCGGAACGGATTTTGACAACAAAAACGACTACTCCCGTCTTTCGGAGGAGACGAAAAGCCGTCGGTCCCGACTGCCTAAAAATCATCGTCATCTCTTATAATCACCCCTCTCATTAACCACGCACAAGCCTAGAGCACATGTGGACATCACCCTCGGAAAAAACTTATAGATAAAATTCTTTACTACTCATCTTTCACCTCCACAATAATTAGTTTAATATGAATGAAAATGATAGACTACAACAGACATGCAAATATTTATTGAAATAAATTCTGTCAAGGGGTTGGGTTGATTAGTTACATTCTGATTCGGTTGAATAACCTGGTGAGCTATAAATAATCTGAGTGTTGAATTACATTTTCGTCACAAAGAAACGAGAGCCGCCGCGCTGTATGACATATTGTAAACAAAGCGCGACCGATATATACTTGGGCGCATTGCATTGTGAGTGGCAGGATAGACGCTGCATCGCATTAGCCACCACGCCAGTAGGGCTACAATTTGATATTATTATTCAACAGGAGCATGGGTGATCGCGTTGATGTCAGTTCCGGCCTTCACTGCGAGATTCGACAACAGTTCGACATGGCTAATAATGGACTCCATGAATGAGAATTTATTAGGGTCACTTTCCACTTTTGTCTCGTAAACAGAATGAACACTGTTCTCCTCTCATAGATTGCGAATTGCTGCTGTTTATTAATTAATCTTCCTCTTCTGGATGATATAGCTACAACAACATCAACGCTTTCGCTTGGAAAAACAATTTTTCTTCTATTTTGTCCATTTTCCCCACGTGTACACTTTTAATACTATAAATATATCCAGGGACGGGGGAAAATCTATCTAAATGTATAGTCGCGTTCCAACGGCTGATAGATTTGTTGTTTTAATAATAGCTACGATAAAAACTGATTCAACATCCTTAAATGTTTCAGTGAGTTGCTGTGAAACGTTGCTGCATGATGAAACGAGACTGTTTGATAGGATAATTCTTTCACGTTTGGAACTTGCACGTGCCGCTTTTCAAAATACAGTAATTGGAGAATCGTTCAATGAGAAACGACACTATGTATAATTGTATGAGTCCATGTGGTTTCAAGTTATGATATTGAGTAGCCTATAACAAATGAATAGAAACAGTTGCATTTTAATGGCGTTCAACTAACTTCATGAATTATTCAGTTGCCCACAATCCTGAATATTATTACAGAACGAATCACAGAAATGTCTGCAACAAACATAAAATTTGTTTACTATCTCATATCATGTTCTGGGTTGAAATTGCTTGATACAATACTTTATAGTGATGTACTAGATACATTACAGATACATTTAGAATCAATGCATATAGATTCAGTATGCATTAATTTTATATGTAGAGAAAAAGATAATGTATTCATAACTTTATTATCGAGAGCGTTTTCACCTTTAGGAACTCAATGAATGAATTTAGAAGTGTTTGAGAGTGATGAAGACGCCAATAATTCTGCTCAATACTTGACACTTTGCAATGAACAGCTGATGAGGATAGAAGATAGGAAAGCTTGAAAGATAGAATTGTAGCAGGAGAGGTGAACACTGAAGAAAGTGTGGTTGACAAGCAATGCACTAAGAAGACATCAACCGCATCTGGTAAACATGGCAGAAGTGGAGCGAGACTGAAATTATTCCAGTACAGCGTTTCACACAGTTTGATCAATACGGCCAAATATCTCCACTTGACAGACAATTAGTCACAACTAATTTCGCTTACCTCACAATCCAGCTAATTACAAAACCGACTTGAAATCATTATGTTGTAGGCTACATCGGTTCAATTTATCGGCGATCCCATCTCATTAGGGGAGCCAGAATAATTTGACATCAATTCTGTAAATATTATAATATTCAATATTGTGAGCCTGTAAATTGGAATTCAGACCAAACAAAATCGTTCTATTCACTTTAGCATGATCTGGGATGAGTTCAGCTGTACCAGTCACCTTATTGAACATTAGCATCATCGATCAAAGATTGATAAAATGAAATAGAAATAAAATTGGAATTCGAAATGACTGATTGGCAGAGAGAATATTCCAGATAAGATAAGACTGTGGAGAGGGAACAAGCAGAGAGAGTTCTCCTTGTGGAAAATGAATGTGAAAATGCCTCACCATTCAATCACCATGTTCACGTTTGGTCGATTTTGTGTGCGACTCAAGCATACTTCATATGCTTAAGCATTGGCCGCCGCATGCTGTGCAGCACAAAAAATGGACCATGTGTGAACATACGGAGTGAGTGACAGAGAAACTGGACTTCATATTTATACATGAATGCTCTGATCTTACGTTAATTTATTGAGATTTGGCAACTGAGGTTCTGCTCCCATTCAACAATAAAGTGTGATGAAACTGAGCATCAAATTGAAAGTATTTCTTGAATCTATAATGTGTTTTACAAGAAGAACCTAATAATATTGTGAATGAAATACTGTTTATTCGATCTCTGACGGAAAAGGAAAAATCACCACTTTTCAATTTACCTCGTATGATAATGTGATCACTGAACGTTTTAAATTTATAATAATTGTTATGCAGGTAATCGAGTCGGGAATGTTGATGATAATCCATCGCCTGGCTGCTTCCTGGTGGCAGGACCTGCACTGCACAGCACAGCTCCACTCACCATGGCAGCCTGATACCGTACCCTAGTCAAGACTGACTTTAATTAACTTCCCCAATCAGTTGAGAATGAATGCCCTTCACAGCTGAGTCAGTGGAGATTCGGGCTCCGGAACTGCGCTGGAATTACTAGCACAGCTAACAGCCAATATTGAGGTTCG
Source organism: Laodelphax striatellus (assembly GCA_017141395.1). Lineage (NCBI taxonomy): Eukaryota > Metazoa > Arthropoda > Insecta > Hemiptera > Delphacidae > Laodelphax > Laodelphax striatellus. Next base: position 24,665,354 of record CM029532.1, on the reverse strand, counting down.
CCGTGGCCTAATAATGAATATATTCCTCCTCATTATCCAAATCGTCTACCTCCCAGGTGCCTTCACAGAGGCTCCACCCCGAAATACATTTCTCCAGTTATAATTACGGATATTGAATTTAGATCGTTTGAATTCAAAGGGGAAGATTTTCTGATTGATACTTTCTCCCTTATTGTGGGTTAAGTGGAGCAGGAGGCTCTTATTCCTCAACTTCTCCTAAATCACTTTTGTATTATAAAAGTGGAGAAAGTCAATATTATCTATCCTATTTGCAACTTCATGAATTATGGAGAAGAAGTCAATTTCTCACCATTTCCATATAAATCTTTATGATTTTCATCGAATTCTTTAGATATCAAGTCCTTATCATACATTGAAATGTTTACTTTCCTTTGATAATACCCAGACTGCTTACATGGTTGAATTGGCAATTGATGTTATTCAATTTCGAGTCCATTTATCAAGAACTAGTGTAGGTCAGTAACCAGCTTTCTTTCAGCTATAGAAATAGCAATATTTCCGGCCTTGAATATGCAAGATAATTCATTTATTTCTTGACAGCGAATTAGTTAGTGAAGGCGGCATGAGTTAGCCTACTCCGAATAGCCTATGTTTTAAACTAGTTCGATTCACCCAATTTGAAACCAAAAACTGGTGCAAACAACAAACTATTATAACCAGTGGCGCCGACTTTGGGGGGGCAAGGCACTTTCTGCCCCCTCAATAATCACTCAGGGGGGGCAATGCGTGTATTTTGCCCCCCCCCCCCCCAATGTTCATATGTTACAAAAGAAAATTACATGAATAAGTATTGAAAGAATATTCTTTATTTTTTCCATCTTCAATTCCAAAAAGCCCAAAGGAAACCAATTATAAGAAACAATGGACCTGTCTAGCTATTTTTATTATATTTACATCTGGAAACTGGACTATTACAGTTTGAACTGATATAATAGGCCTACTGCATTATTTTGAAAGACTACTTCCACAATGTCCACAAACCATAAAAATAGACGATCAGTCTCCTGATTTGTTTGTTTATTATTTGCATTGCCCAGCTAGGCGCCTGGGCTTAGATTGTTATCGCCGGATATGAGTAATCAATTTCAACATTTTGTAAGAAATTCTTTCATTCATTCTTGATTTTGTTTGTTCTATGTATGACTCTCTGTTCTTGGAATATATATAGTACAAATACAAAATCTAGATAAACAAACTATAATGTAATGTTGGTTTCATAGCCACTAGCCAGAATTACTTCAGTTTTCTTTTAGTTGACTAGTGAGAACGGCCGGTAGTACATCTATTCGTGTTTCGTGAATTTCGTGCGATGTTTTTTTGACACCGATATTCGCCAATACCGGTGTCAACATCAACCGCCGAGAGATCGTTTTCTGGTCTCAAAAGACTGAAGACCTTATTACGATCGACGATGGGCCAACGAAGACTCAATTCCTTGAGTCTTCTGAACTTCTACAAGGAGGATGCTGAAAAATTAGATTTGAACAAGGTGGCTGATGAGTTCATCTCGAGAAATGACCAGCGGAAGAGAACATTTTCTCAAAATAATTATTTCTTCAAGTGATTTGATGATAATATTGATATTATATGAGAGGAATGAATTAGCTTGCGGTGTTATCTATTAATCTATTAACTTCAATCTTGTGCTGTAGCCTAAGTAAATACTGTATGTTATAATGTGTTGATAGTATACCCTTAAATTACTATTATTTTTTACTTCTAAATCAGAACTAAATATTTTGTTTTTTATTTTCGTGTTCAAAATTTAAAGAGAAACTTGATTTATTCACTAGCTAGAATCACGATTATAATTGCCAATTTGAATAAAATTAATGATAGGGTAATAATATAGGGAATTCAAAATAGTTGAATGGATCAGATTGATTATCTCTATATTACACAATTCAGTACGAAATCACATGCATAGAAGCACTCTTACTGCTTGCGTATTCTTGCGTATTTTCACAACCCCCTCCCCCCATCTTCGGATGACACCCCTCTATAGATCTTTTGGTAGACTTTGCCCCACCAATATTTGAATGAAGTCGGCGCCGCTGATTATAACAATTCACGTTTATCGTGTCTTATCAACTGACCTTGACATATAGGCTAATTGGATCATGATGAGCACGTAATGGAACATGATTGTTGTAATCTGCATTCTGCAATTGCTTTTTGTTCAACAAAGGTGGTTCGAGCAGAAAGATTGGGCTGCGGATGCTTAAAAACTGTGAGGGTGATAAGTGCAGTAATTGATGCTAATTGGTGGAATAGTTCTACTTAGGCACTGTTCCTTTCCTAGTCAGCGGTTGGCCAAACAAAAGATCTCGAAGAGATGGCTTTTGTCGGTTGATGCTAGCTGGAATAATATGCATAGCAGTCTATTGCAACTCGTACAGGTTAATGGCTCTTTCGTCTGTTTACATGTTGCAGGAAAGTTAAAGTGAAAATGTGATGCGCACTTTCACGTAATGGGCCCATTATTCTGTTCCCCCTGTATTGTTTTGTATTTTGAACTAGTCTGCGCCGTTTTTCATTGTGTGCTTTTAATGAGGGGTGGAGGCAGTGCGATCGCAATTCACACGATCTTCGGCGAGTGCCGCGCCGCTCCATTCGACAGCGAATCAACACAAACAGCCAACAGCAACATGCGATCACCCAGGCTCGAACCCACTTAGTTTCGACAAACTTTGTAACTATTCACTAGGCCGAATGGTCCATAGAGGTGCTAATAGCAGCTTCATCCGCTTCAATTTCAAAGTAAATACAAAGTCACTCCAGCTATATCAGATAGTTATGCTCGTAATGATCGAAACTCATCTTGTTATAGGCCTATTATTCTAGCTGATATAATTAAATTTGTAAGTAATGATAAATGTTTGTGAACTCTCAATACTCTTGTAATATAAGGAAATAATACTGATGATTGCTGAAGATTACTGATATATCAACGCTTAGTGATGCAGCTTACTCGTACTGCGGGACTTTAATTATTATTAAATAGGCCCAAATTTGAAATTTGTACTTTCAAATTTAGATGTAGGAGTTTGAGAATTTTTTCGTGGTAGACAGTTAATTGATGTGGACAAATGGAATTGAATTTGCTTTAAGTCATCAGAGTTTTCAAATATTGTAGGATGTTGATAGAGATAGCATTATTAGTTTACGAATTATTTGAATTTGGAAAAAATAGCGAAGTGATCATAAAATCTCTTTACATGATGAGTTTACAATACATGATAATAATTCATGATTCATTATAATGAAACAAAACTGGTCTCTCAATGGAATTGTTAGGATTTGATAGAGATTTTTGTATGAGAGCACCAGAGATTACTCAACGAATACTTATTGATTTACAAAGATCACATATTGTGTTGTTATATTCATTTGAGCTGGTTATAACTGGTATATCACAAACTAGTTAGTTGATCAATCTATTTATAACCTTCATGCCATAGTTGACGAAAATTATGAATGATGAAATTATTATTATCATGTCCAGCAGGGAATAAAATTTCTAGAGATTTTAGTTGAAAAATGATCATAGAGCAAGCATGATGTTCCAGAATAGTGCTTGAATAAACTACATACCTTTTAATGGAATATCGAATTCAAATGCTTTTGGTAATATAGTCCTTGGTTCTCTCTCGAAACCTGGAAAAATAATTCATAATGAAACTGATCCGACACAAATTTTATCTGATAATTTCTTCTAGTTCAGAGCAATGTTTTCAGGATCCGAACACAATTTTGTGATAGCTCCTGATATAAACTGATATAATATCACTTCTATCACTGCTTTCACTGCTACAAAGTATATATAGGGCTATCTGAGTGTTTTTGACTTCGTTTCATGCTCTTGGTGAGCCATACGATAAATGAATGAATAAATTAATCACTTCTATACTTGATCATGAATATTAATTATCAGACTAGTGCTCAATGCAATATTATTAGTGCTTGTCAAACACTCCCTGTAGATAAATGGCTGTGATATTGGTTTGTAAATTTGCCACATTAGCACATATGAGTAACAAATGGGGAGCGTGGCCTTCTCAAAATTCTCGGTGCAAAATATGACTGCACACTAGGGTGGATCGAAAAAAATCAAATTGCGATTTCGGAGTTCTAATAGTGCGGAAAAGTTGCGATTGGTAAATACAAGTAAAACAAAAAAAAATTCATTGAAATCGGAGGTCATCTTCCGATCGCGCAAATGACCCAAAGTTTCATAAAATAGTGAAAAAATACGATTTTTTCCAAAAATCATATTATTTTTATTTTGGTATTTTTTCGGTTGCTATAGCAATTTTTCTCTACTTTAGGCTTAAAAATATGCTCACAAAAATAATTAGCCCTCTAGAAGTATGTTTTCCGATCGCGCAAACACATGAAAGTTTATAGAAAATCACCATTTTTTGGCAATGAGATGCACTTGAAAAAAATGTGTGGGACAGGCGTAAAGGGTTTACTTTTGTATCAGTTGTGCAGTTCTTAGCTTGTAAATCTATGTTTAAAATCTTTATTATCTAAACAACTCACCACATGGGAAATTATTAGAATTATACAGTATAATCATTGTGGAATTTGTGGAATCATAGGGAATTTCGTTAGAAAACCAGGCCCTATTCCTCCACAGACTCTGCAACTCTTCACTCTGCACTCTGTTCCTTTATTATTTATCTCTTCTGCAGAGACAAAGTGAAGTGCAGAGTTCCAATTGAAGAGTTTCTAATAAAAATTTAGAAGAGTTTATGAGAAAAGGTTAAACTTTTGTGTTACAAGAGATTTTGAATTCGAGCAGGCGTTCAGGTTAAAAATCAAACACAATCTGAATTTGTTTTGTCCATTGTTAGTTTTCACTCAAATCATCATCATCATCATCATGAAAACTTGCTTGATGATGATGATTTTGTAGCAACTAAACATTAATAATGGGCTATCAACGTATTAGGCCGTGTGATTAGCCTAATATTTTCAAATTGTGTGAGGTTCAAATAAAATCTGCAACTCTGTAAATCATAGCTTCCATTTGAAGAGTTCCTAAAGTATTGGTCGAACAGGTTTACTCTGCACTCTTCAGAAAGAGTAAAGAGTTCAGAGTGCAGAGTGAAGAGTTGCAGAGTCTATTGAAGGTTGTGATGGTACTGTGACAAATACAGGGTTAAAGAGTGGTGTAATTAACCACGGGTCCAAAATCATTCAGTGGACCAATTGATCAAAAATTATATTGTTGCAACAAACTTCCAGTTATTAATTCAACCCAGAGATTGCGATAGATTGAATCTATCTGATGCTCTGAAGGAGTTGATAGAATTCGTTTTTCCTCCACCTACTATCTGAAGTCGCACACTTTACTCCCTGGAATCGAATACTAAAGTATCACTTTTAAGCACTTAATAACTATTACATACCAGTTGGGTACGAGATAAAGTGTAGTAAATATATAACAGATGGACCAGTTCATGTGTACAGAACAATAGAAACAACTCGGTGTTGTCTGAAAATTTGAAGGCGACAGTGAAACCAGTGAAAGAGAGATATGCGTTTTTTGCTCACCCCGAGAATATCTTAATTTCAATTATATTTGATAAGAGGAAGCATGTACGAGAGTTGGGCTTCAGAAGAGTCTAAAAAGCAAGATAGGGGGCACGAACAATGGGTAAAACAGTTAGAAAACTCATCACACCCACTTTTTAAACTTCAAAGCATCTGGATATGAACAATTTCAGTAAGATGAATCAACAACATAACCTCTGGACTATTTATCAAAATTTGAGAAGAAGCAGTTTTCGACAAATGTCTGTTGATTCTTACCACATTGTAATGTATCTTGCCAATAAATGAATAAATTGATTGATTGGACCAAAACAAACGATTCCTCTCCTCCTCTCCTTCGTGATGTACCTGATGACGAAATTTCAAACTTCATCCATAGTGGTGACGACCCTGATTTAGATATAAGAAGAAGATTTCCATGTCATACACAAGCCTGACAAGCCGTTGAAAGGTGTGTGAAGCTCATCACTAATGCGTCACTCTGCGTGTTTGGGTCTCAGCCAAGAGATGGCTACATCAGAGCCACAATTGAGGTATAAGTACAGGATCCATGTAAAAAATTCGAAGTGCAAATTATGTAAATACTAAATTTTATGATGTAAATAAAATGTGTAAATAATGTTAACAAAATGTATCAAAATGATGTAAATAAGTCTCGCGCTCAATGGTTAGATGGATGGGAAGGGTGTGGGTTGAGCTTGAAGTGGAGCCACCTCCACGTGGTGAGTTCTAAGTTGTTTAGATAATAATTATTTTAGACATGGATAATGATTATTATATATACAAGCTAAGAACTACACAACTGGTACAAAAGTCAACCCTTTACGCCTGTCACACACATTTTTTTCAAGTGCATCTCATTGCCAAAAAATGGTGATTTTCTATAAACTTTCATGTGTTTGCGCGATCGGAAAACATACTTCTAGAGGGCTAATTATTTTTGTGAGCATATTTTTGAGCCTAAAGTAGAGAAAAATTGCTATAGCAACCGAAAAAATACCAAAATAAAAATAATATGATTTTTGGAAAAAATCGTATTTTTTCACTATTTTATGAAACTTTGGGTCATTTGCGCGATCGGAAGATGACCTCCGATTTCAATAAATTTTTTTTTGTTTTACTTGTATTTACCAATCGCAACTTTTCCGCACTATTAGAACTCCGAAATCGCAATTTGATTTTTTTCGATCCACCCTACTGCACACTGTTGACTATCAAGGTGGAGAAATGAACGAACAAAGTGCGGCGACCACATGAGTAACAGTGTAATCCAGCATACCTGGGATATTTTGCATTCTACTCGAGCAAGTATGAATTTTCATGGAGAGGAATGGATAACATTGTTTGCTCTTTCTCCCATACACTCTCTTCCGTCACTTCTCTGCCTCACAGCCTGTTTTCTCAAGTCTTTATCATCTTTCGGAGTTGATGAGCAGAATTAATTTATATGCAGACGTGTTGCCTCACGATTTGCGAAGGTGAAGTTGCTGGTTGTACCCTACACATGTTGTAGGTAGTGCACTGGAGCTAACCCAGTTTCGTCTCATTCTAAGCGTTTCCTTCTCAAGTATCATGCAAAATTTATTGTAAGTCTCAGACTCACGTCGCAGCTGTGATAATGTTGTTATACATCCAATGTACAACTTTTGAATCGATTACACCACGGATACACGTTTTACATTTCCACACCGTGCATTGAATTATGGATTAACCACATTCACTAACACGAATAGAAATGCTTCAAGAACTGTACTTCAACCTTAACGATTTCAAACAGATTTCTGGGAGAGAAAAACGAATAGGTTCAATTCTTTCTCAAAAGACATAGACTGAACTAAATCATATAGAAGCTTATTTTATGATTGGATGCTTATTGAGTTGTGGAGTACAACTATCACAACCTACCTGAAGATTTTCAACAGGTTTGGAGATCTGATTTCCAGTAGTGTACGTACATGTCATGTGAAAATAAACGTAAAAATAGTTCGTTGAAATTTACTTGTTGGATATTCTATAATTTTTTTACGTCATTATTATCAGATTCGCTTAATATATAATATTTTTATTCACTTGAAATTCTACGTGGGAAAAATTGATCGAGCCTCCAGAAGGGAATGAGTCAGGTGATATTGAGACAAAAACTATGTATTGTGAAAAAGAAGTTATAAAAACTAAAATGTTTTCTTATTTATCACAAAGCTTAGCGTGGAGTTTGAAATTGAAATATTTACTCATTAAATTCTTTCCTCAAATGATTATTTTTACTTATACGTTCTGCTCCTTAATGTGTATCAATGAAGGTACACATTCTGAATTCACATTTTTTTACATATTTCATCATTCGGTGATGAAAGGCCCAATGAAACTCGGCTCTCTGCTGTCTTCAACGAAGATCCCGTTTGAAATATCAAGATGACAAAATTAACTTGGATATGATTGATATTAAGACATTGAATTCATATTGATAGACCTGTTCTATGTACGATAGAGCCCGAGGCAAACAATACAAACAATACGCACTTGTTAAACACAGCTTGAGGATTTCAATTACTAATGACTTAGGACAGTCTATCCAACCTCTCTGATGGGAAAGTGTTCAGTAGTCGGCAGTGCAACATGTAGGTGGTAACTTTAAAGTTATCTCAACTGGGGCCTCGGAAATTATTTAGTGGCTCTCATGCTGATGAGATTGTCTACTCTCTTCTATAGATGTTGAGGGGGGAAAGGGAAAGCTGTAATTAAAGTGCTGCATTATTGAATATGGTTCAGTAGAGAACTGAATAACCTGGAGAGATACAACTACTATCCATATTCAATTACAGAGACTTCAGTTTCGCAAGGTCGTACGGACTATGGTGACGTGTGTTGATAGCATCAACACTAATGAACTGACTGAAATGAATGAGCTCTAACCGTTCAGTCCCATCTGATATTGGTTACTTATCACTGGATACCTAAGTAATTAGAATTATCACTATAATATTTCATAACTAGATCAACTTGATATTATTGGATGAATTGTTAACGCTTTTGAGGTGAGTTCTAGTTTTTTCATTCAATTTCAATTCCGATCAAGTGAATTCAACTGAAACTGAACTGGAATTAAAATTAGTCAAATTGACGTCATCCATGAATGTGAAATACGTAAAATCATTGATTTCTTTGAACTAACTAATTTATAATCATTACACATTTCTAAACATCCAGCGAAAAATGAGATATGGAACGGATTTTGATTAGGCTTACTTGTACATTCTTACAAAATTTGCCTATATTATTGAATGAGATATGAAATGGTTTTCTATCATGAAATAAAAAATCACAGTTGTTGGAGTTCTGTTCCGTGTATGATTCATTCGCATTAGGCAACATTAGCTTCAATGTACGATTTCCAACCAAATAGGGTAATTTTATAGCCTAATTACAATGGGAATCTATTGGTTTCTTGTTTCTAGTTTTATATTATGCCATTTATGTCAGTACAAATAATTCAAGTAGGATAACGATTTAACATATCATACAAATTTGCATTGAATTTTTATATTTTGCCTCATTTTTCATCTATGAGTTTCATGTCATAGAATGAAGAAAATATAATAAATTGCAAAAATGGATGGTAGAGAAATCATGAGTGAAGTATAGTCATAAAAGTGTACTAGTGAGTGTATATCTACCCTTGAATCGGCGCAGGCTGTTTCAAATTCACTTGTATGTATACCTCGAGATATTATACTGTGCACATTCACATGTATCTTGTAATGTGCGTCGTGATATTGCGTTCTTATCCTCTACTGTAAAAGGATTTCCACCGCATCATATCAGACTTGCTCTGCTTGCTGGTTTAAAAGCTACCACCTTGTAGGCTTCTACTACTACTACTAATACTAGTAGTAGTAGTACTACTACTACTTACACAGCTACTACTGGGATATCTCACATACGGTAACTGAAGCGTTGTTACAGAGGTTCTCACATATTATATTATTGTATAAATGAAACTGTTCCACAAGTCTTCAAATTCCATTCCATTGTTACTAATTATTCACTTTCCACTTTCTTCTAGAAAACAGTAAAGATTTACAGATTCCATCCTCATATCGACATTAACACTTCATGCAAAAGAATGCTATTTATGGATCATGATTCACATAGACGTTTCTTCCATAAGATTAAATTCCAAAAAATGGCGATCTCACGCTAGACAGACAGATAAGATAATCTTATCAATTTTCATCTTTAATAATGCAGAAGTGTAGAACCATTTCTTCACTCTTAACGTGAGCCACTAATAATATACAAAGAATAGATACATAAGTCATCTGAATTTTTAAATCAACACTAGGGTACCGTGACAAGTGAGAAGGTGTAATTTCTGTTAACTGAAGAAAGTAGTGTGACATTATTAGATCTAATTTCCTTCAACGAAATAGAAAAGAAAATCACACAGGCCGAGAATGGCATTGCACTGGACTGGAGTAGACACGGCAGCTGCCTCCTGCCTGTGCCAGTGAGAGTGAGTGGAGAGATGTTCAAGCCGTGACTAGTTAAGATAAGTGACCTCCATATGAGAACTGGTCCTCTCTGGGTCATCTCCCAAACAAATAGTGACATACACACTCTCGCACACGGTTTAGAAAGCCCTTTGACCCGAGTTACCAACATTCTTTTCACCGACACTTTTCTTTGTGCAATGCAGTATCCAGAATTAGATAAATTCTTATAACAAACATGAAATCGATTACACACTATGCCTGTTGTAGTAGGCATACGTTTTCTGTAAAAAGTTGGGCCTAGGCCTAAACTCAAACCTCATATTGTAGATGTTGATGAATAAGAAATTATTTTCATCATTATCCATTTGTGTAGGAATTGGATTGAGCTTTCTTAATTCAGTCGTTATGTTTTTCATCTATTCAAAGACAAAATTAGTGTCATATTTTTCCAACTGCATTAGAATAGGCCTAATAATTTTTAAACGATAGAAAAATAATTGTGGACTATTGTTATCATATTTTTTATTGAATGGAAATTTCAGAATACTGGAGTAGAGTATTATCTGGATTTTTACAAATGCATAGATAGTAACTGTAGTTATTGGTTGATTGATTCATGAATAAATAACTCCCTTTTATGAAAGCCATCTTCCATACACATCTTTCCATCGAATCACGCTAATATTTCTGACCATTATTTCTGACCATTATTGGACAGGAATAAAGATTATTATAAAAAAAGACTCAATTTTCAAAATGGAGAAGAAGTATAGGAATATTATTAATGCAAAAGGTTAATGAATTAATTCGGAAGATAATTGGTGGCCAATACTAGATGTAACAGACCCATCAGATATATATAATGAAAATATAAAAGTTTTGAAGACATTTATAACAGAAGCACAATAAAGGTTAAGATGGATAAGAAACAGGATCTAAATCCATGGTTTAATAATGATATCAAACAATTAATTGATAGAAAAATCTCGCGTGGCAAAGTTTCAAAGGATAGACATAATTTAGACCTAAGAGATCAATTCAAAAGAATTAGGAATGAGCTAACAAATAAGATAAGAATAGAGAAAAGAGATTATCACCTTAGATTGTTATCGAATAATTATAATAATACCAAGAAAACTTGAGAAATAATTAACCAATTCGTTAATAAAAAAGAGGCCAACAATAATAGAATCAGTTAAAAATAACTTTAAAATAACGGAGGACTGGGAGATGCAGGAGGACTAACAGAAAAGGTTCAAAGAATAATTTCAAAGAGAAAGAAATTGAAGAAATTAATTTTGAGGATAGAATGGGCAACACTCGGAAACACTCTGTCTCAAAAGTTCTTCAAAAGGAAGTGGCAAATTATTCAATGGAGGCGATAGGTTTAAGTATGCGTTTCAGGAATATTAATTTAGAGTTGCTCTATGTGACTATCTATAAACTAAATAGAAAATCATCTCCAGGACCAGATAAAATTAGACCACAAGATATAATAAACAATATATTTTATTTAAGATTGATATTAATGCACCTTTATCAATAGAATTATTGAAACCGGAAAGATTCAATCACTAATGAAAGTAACTCATCTTAGACCAATTTCTAAAAATCGAAAAAATCTGAGCTGTTATAGACCGGTAGGATCAATTTCAGTCATCATGAAAATTGTAGAGCGTTTCATAGTTATACAGTTGCAAAAGCATCTGTCGGAATGGCTACACAATACAATAAACTGGAGAAAAGCGCCCAGTATGGATTCATCTCCTGGAGCAGGTCAACCATTGATCTATTGATAGCAAGGACAGGGGACATCAATAGGTCTCAATGACAACAAATTTGTGATATCGGTGACAACCGGACTTCTAATAGAAGCATATAAGGACCTTCATAATTATGAAAACGCGTTTCGCCGTTGGAATAGGATAGGTATTGCGACACGTCTATTAAGGTTGTTGAAGAATTACCACGGAATAGAACACTGCATGTGGGTATATAGGTAATTATGTTAGTAGCGGTTATGAAGTAAGACTATACGTGATTAATTAAACAGTATATTATCGCCAATCTTATTTAATATCTTATGTAAACGATTTTGCTAGCCTGAACTCTAATAGTAAAGTGTTTCAGTACGCTTACGATAATATTTCATACCCCCAATTCATAAAGATTTGGGATGCCATTGAATAAGATATATACAACATGATCTCGATTCTAGCAAACCAAATATTTTTCACAATCATATTAAAATTAATTCTATTAAAACTAAACTAATATTGTTTAAGAAATAAAGAGAATCAATGTTGATGAAAATAAGAGTTACTCAGGTTAAAGTGTCACGTAAACCAGCATGTCTCAGAAATAATCTACATGAATCAGGTGTTGATTGTCAGAACTGGAGTTCAATAAGAGTATTAAAACATTCCTGGGTATAACATTTTAGATGCAGATATGTTATTCAAATCACAAAATAAATCAGTTTTGGAACATAATGAGAGCGGCACTTTATAGATGTTCAAAGATAAGTTATTGTTTTCCTGTTACTACTAAAAGAATGGGATATATTACTCCATGACTACAAAGCACTCTTCTTTATATGGGATCACACATATACTATTTAGCACCCATGTATATTAAACAGCCGCTGCAAAATACCACAAGGAAGAATAGTTAGAACGCTTTTGACGGATTGTAGAACATGACAGTTGTTGGGTATAATGACAATGGAAGCGACTGGCCAGGTATACTGATCTGTCTCGGAATTATTTTTAATAATGCAAATATAGAGAAATAAATGAGGGTGTGAATATATGGATTTCAAAAGATATAGAAATTAAGAAGAACTCAAAGATACATAATAAAGGCATATGGTAAAAGAGCTCCAGAATATAGGATACCAGTATATTATTGAACCTCCAATTAATTTTAGAATTAAGAACGTTGGAGAGAAAAAAGAGAGATGCAAAACAAGAGTTGAAAATGTTCGTTTCATACAAAGATTGAATGGAGTGAGATTGTTTAACGTAAAAATACTTTCATCGAATTTCAGGTCTGGAGTTAAAAGTGAATGGGAAAGTTAATGGAATAATAGAAAGTGCGCCATGGCTAAGCTGCTCATCTCATTCCTATCTGAGCTGGCCGAGATGTCACAGAAATGTCACCAATCACGTAATTTTAGATGAAGGATTTGGATAAACTTATAGTTTAGAGAGTTAATGTGATAAAATCAAAAGAGAGTTATTCTAATTTATTTATTTATTCATTCATTTACTTATTTAATTACTTATTTATTTATTTAATTTATTAGTTATGAATGTGAACTTTGTGCTGTGTGAATAGAATAAAAGCTATAAATGCAGTAGAGTGCTGGAGGAGGAAAGTTGGATTAAATGTACGTATCGTTTATCGGCTATTTATCAATAATACCTTAATCTTATATGTATTGTCGGCTTTAAATGCCGTATTTAATTTAGTTTTAATAAGTCCTCAACCTCACAAATATTTTAGCTTAGAGTGACATTACGACTGTATAACTGTAATTTCGTTTGAAATTGAAATTAAATTGAAATTGAAATGTGATAGACGACAGGGGCTTGAAAAAGTAATAAATATAGCGCACGAGTTATAAGGATGAAGTTCCGGTCTTGCACTAACATTTCATGTTTTCTGTGAGAATAGGATAAGTTTGAAATCCACCAATCCGCGTTGTATGAAAATGCAAATTTGTTTGGCAGACTGACAGCATCTGCTGTGGAAGGGATTTATTCAACGAAACCCATTCAGCTTTAGAACTTTCTTCGCGGAAGTTTGGTGAGATAAACTTACTCGCAGGAAGTTTCTCTATCAACAGTGTAAATAATAGTAACATAGATCCATTTCTGTTGCAGTTTTAACATCTCAATCCTCTGAATTTCAACAGTGTATGACAGAAATCTTCGTTCTAGGAGTTATCATATCAGTCATGAATGGAAATAATGAGCTATAAATAATGTAATTTGAGATTATCTAAATCAAAAATCGTCTACATGACTCAACAGGATTTCCAGGTTGTTTTCATTATCTCAAATTAACATCCTTTGAATGTCGGAATTGCATGAGAGAATCTTCTTTCTAGAAGTTATCATAAGTAGTGGAAATAGTGAACTATATATATCTAATTTGACATTATTTCAACCAAAAATCTTCTACAGGATTCAAGTTAACTACGAGTTATTTTCATTAGCTCCAATTGATATCACACAGTTTCAATGAGCTTGATTTTAACAATTTATTCCACTTAAAAATATGCTAGAAGCTTAGAGGAGTGATTGAAAGGTACTCAACATTGGAGAGTGGTTCTGAGCATGAATTTATAGATCTATGGGTATTGGAATTCACATAAATTCACACTTTTTGTCATGTTTTCAAACATGTTTTTTTGTTATTTTGCCAAATTGTGCTTATATAGGTGATGGAGTGAGATACGGTATGAAGGATGGAGTGGTAACCAAACTCATGACTAGAGCAGTAAAAGCTCATTAAATTTTAATTACAACAATTTAGTTACAATTAGAGTTACGACCAATTATACCACGGCGGCTTCACTCTGTGGCGAGATTGTCAATTATTGTTAACGCTCTTTGCCAATCTATATCGTGAACTCTTCTAAACTCATCAATCTTGCGCAAGTTGGAATCTTGTGAGTGGTTTAAAGGCCAATTAATTGATTGACAGCACTCAACTTTAGAGCATGAAACAGGAAAAATGATGGAGAAATATCAAAAACTAAAAATGGAGAAAATATCTTATCTGGGTTTAAAATAGAGTACAGACGATTTTAGCTGCTTTTGTTAATTTCAAAAACCTTACTGGTTGATTCATGTCATACTGTACAGCTTGGATTATAACAAGTTCTATGTGATCAATAACTTGTTACTTTTCTTCACTTGAGGAAGAAAGTTCTTCCTTTTTTCACTGTTTATTATTATATTTCCGTACCCCTATTCTTGCCCCACTTCATCTCCAATGACAATTCTAATCAAATTAAATTCAGCCTCACTAACAATTTCAAAAACAAAAACAATATATTATGTACATGGAATTAGGACATAAACCTGAAAAACCTTTTTTTTAACTTATAGGAGAATGTACATCATACTATCCATGTACATACTGCCCAAACCCGCTCCTCCAATAAAATTGTTGTCTTCAGTGCAACAATGCAACTGAAAGCTTCGAAAATTTTACAAATGATTATTTTGTTACATTCTCTCAAACAATATAACGTGTATTCCATTCAACTACTACATACTAACAAATAATTTACAATATTTACATTTGTGTATGTAGATTAATCATTTCATGTTTTTTCAATCATAATCATGTTTAAAATAAATAGTTTCTTCGTAGTATGGATGCTGATTTCAATGTTTTTCTTATATTCTACAGTTTTCCTACCCAGTTCAAGCTCCATCCTTATTCCTGAATCACTGCTAACCAAACATTTTTTTCCAGAGTGAGGGTATAATAATTTTAATGATATATGATAATCGACAAGAATGGAAGAAGATTCCAATCGCAGTTTTTTTCGGCCATTAATGAGCGGCGCTGCGAGGAAGAAGCGGAACAGATTATTATTAATGAATCAGATCTAAATAGGAATTATAATGAATCGATTGTTGGATCTGGCCTGGCCATTGTTAGTTTGGAAGACAAGCGAGGGCACTTAGCATAATAGCGAACGGCGGACGCCGAACTCAGTGGAGCCGTGAACCATAATCGTTATTACGAACGGTGTGAAACGAAAATGAAGAGAAGAGGAGCGGCTAATTAAGGCGGTGTGCGTGCCGGTGACGGGGCGGGGCGGGGCCGGGACGGACTCTGCCAGGTGTTCGGGTAGGCGAAAGGATATGCGGACGAGCGCGCACATCGCATCGCAGCCGAGCGCGCGAAAGAGGTGGCGAGGAGAGGGGAGGATATCCGTTCTCGGAAAGAAACAACTTGGAAAATAAGACACTCCGAATATAAGAACCGGAACGAAAACGATGAAGATCTAACTGTGCACATTTTCATGTAGCTGCAGCTGATGGATGGATGCAAGGAGTTAGCCGAGTAGTCAGTCGTGTTGGGTCGAAGCAGTTCCTCAGCGGAAGTTCAAAGAAGGTGTATTTAGATGCACGGTTGAAATATAAATATATATTGTATATGCATTGCATCTGGTTGACTATAAATAAATGATTGATCAACCCAATTTCATGTGAGATTGCTCATTCGAGTCTGTGAAAATTGTAATATATTCAGCCATTCAATATAATAGCTATTCTGAAAATTGTATTCATACTGATGATACCTACTCTGGAAGAAACAATTTGTGAAAATGCGGATGACGAAAGTACCCACTTTGAAAATACATAATTATTTTGAAACAGTGTTTTCCTTCCCCTGTAAAATTATGGAAATGTCACATAGGCGGTGTTGTTTATTAAGCGACGATATACGAGTACATTCATTGATTTATACAGTGGAACCTTGATAAATCGAATCTCGAGGGGAATGGCAAAAATTCGATTCATCAAGTATTTCGAATTATCGATGTTCATGACAGATATAATCATCTGATATTTGTTTACTTATTCAAGATAGTACAATAATACTTATAGGATAAAACCACAGACACCTTGTCCAAAACGTCTACTCTTCCTAATTTTGATGAATATATTGAAAATGAAGGATAATGTTCACATTCACTATCAGGCCAATCACAAATTTCACGAAGATAAAAACTAATCACGATGTTACTGAATCACAAACAATAACGATTAATAACGATGTTGAATAAGCCCCGACTCGTTAGAGGTGTTCATGTCTTCACAAAATACAGATAATACTAGTAGACGGAATTTCTTTGAATCATCTGATACACTTGAAAAATCATTATTCCTGTTCAACGACCATAAATTCCAGGAAATTTGAGAATAGATGAGGGACAATTCAGTTTCACTGCATTGGATATCTCATAAACCTTTCATATTTTCAAGTATACCATTAGCATTTTTTACTGGTAATTGGTAGTAATGATAGAAGAGGAGACAAGCTGTCGAGGAAATTTGAAAATAGACGAGAGACAATTCAGTTTTACTAAATTCTAAGAGAACACGACAACACTACCCATAGTTACAGCTCACTCAAATGGCGGGAACAGAAAAGGTTGAAAAAGCGGATTCTACGGTTTTCCCTATTGTTTTCAACATTGAACCGTGGATAGAAAGGATAATTAGAAGGTGATTCTCGCCAAGTTAAATATAGTAACATAAAATTAGATTACCGGCGAAAATCGTATTTTGCAAGCCAAAATAAAACAGGAAAGAAATCTATTTGTTTAGAGAAAAGCTGGTTTCATCCGGGGCAAAAGGAAGCATTATTAGATTTCCTCTTCCTTCCAATATCTTAATGTTTCCTATTCCCGATTCAGATTATACGGAACGAAAAAAGCAATTGATTGTTTCCAGTTCATTAAAAACGCACCGCGTTCACTTCTTATCGGTTAATTTGATTAATGAGGGATGGTGGTAGAACTGAGTTGAGATCTCTTAAATAACAGTTTTCTCTCGTTGGAAATGGGATCTGCTTTGAAAAAGTGAATGGAAATGAAGGGTTGAATCTAGCCATTATTATTCGAAGACTCCTTACATAGAAATTGAATTTCAGGCATTCATATGATTTGCTCTGAAATTGAAAATAATTTTTTTTAGTGCTTCATTCTTTGAAAGTTTTCGGAAATCTGAATCTGTTAAGCTTTCAGCAAACTGATTAAAATTGAACTTTCAAATTCAGATTATAATAGTGTCAAATGAATTGCATTTCTGTTCAACTGTTCACAATCACTGAACACTGATCACTTGATCTTCTAGGATGTTCATTTTTGCCTTTTTCATCATTTTCATTTTTCCAATGAGTTTCTAATTCATTCGATTCACAGTTTGTTTTCATTAAATTCAATGCTCAATTGAATAAACATTCCCAGTGGTTTCCAGTACATTATTTTTCCGTTTAATAGACATTTGAATTGGAGTGACCCAGATTTCTTTGAAATGACTCTTTTCACTCGGATTTTTAATGATATTAATTAGTTGGAGTGGTCCGTAGTCGAGGGCGATAAGCACCAGTCTAATAATCCGAAGGTTCCTTGTTCGAATGCAGTTGACGGAATGGATTTTGACAGAAACGGCCACTCCGTCTTTCGGAAGAGACGAAAAGCTGTCGGTCCCGACCGCCTAAAAACAGTCATCATATCTCATCACCCCTCTTATTAACCACGCACAAGCCTAGAGCTCATGTGGGCATCACCCTAAAAGTTATTAATTGGATTACATACAAATATTAGTGTCATTCAATAGTGAGGATTCCAATGGATTGAATTAGTATTAAGTAATTGATAGTGAAGTGGGATTGTTTATTCCATCGTGATCATTATTGTACAGCGTGAATAAAGACAAAATACATAATACATAATTATATTAATTACATATAAATACATGTATAATGCATATTTGAAATCTTTCAAGAATAATTATGGGGATTAAAGCAATGTATTCTATTGTAAATTCAATATCAAATAGTTATAGGCTAATAGCTCAATATGATATTCTTCCTTACCAATTCTATTGGATACTCTTAAATATACAAGTACTAATTGGTTAGATTTGTTTCCGAAATTCAAATTGTTCATTAATCAAGGAAAAGCCTCAACAAGAAAAAGCAACTCAAGAAACAAGTTAACTTTTAAAGTTCACAAGTTGAACTCCATGAGAGCATGGCTGGATGATTTTCTCTACAATACAACTTTCTTCCACTGAATAGACTCCTCCACAGAATGCTTTGATGCATTGATTTAACAAGATACATTTCTGAATTTCAATGAATCTGAACCCTAGTCCACACATTTCAAGATATGTTCTTTTGAAGAACAAAAATTGGTAGTTTACATAATGAACAAATGCGGTCACGTTTTGATTTCAACTGCCTACAAACACAATAAAGGCGTGGGAATGTTATGCGAGTCGTTCTTGTCGCAACGAGATTCCAATGAGTTTATGAGTAAACTTTATGGGATCACGCTGAACCAGCGCGCAGGTTAGCTATAACTATTACTCTTTTGTCTGGCTAAGTTGCTTCCTCTGTTCAGTCACGCCACGCTCCCGTTTTACTAATCCATTTCCAACAGATGAGTGCGCCCACGCACAAGCTCCACGCCTCACAACTCACACAACGTGATGCTAGGGAAGAGCAGCGCTCAGCAGGGAGCATCGTTGCCCTGTACTGTCGCCTTGCCGGGGAAGAAGCAGTGGCAGCGTCGTAACGCTCGTCGGTGTACAAAAGACAGCGCAGCGCGTAAAAGCACCTAGATCCTGCTTCACTCACCACCAGGCCATTCTCAGGCATGCTCGTTTATTTATGTTTCTCTTTCGAAATGACAAAAAGAACGAAGAAATAATATCTTTTGAAATAGGACTTCTCCAGCCGCGCGCACACTAGCACACGATAAAAGTGGAACATTTTTGTGTACCAAGAGTGCACCACCTTACTTCGTTGCTACATTGCAAGCCCTTCCTACCACTCACAAAACAGCCAAGATTAAGTCTGAATCTGGTACGGCTTCGAATTCGCCAGGCGGCCACCAGGCTTCATTATCGTCTTCAAAAGAATCCTTGCGTCTTTTACGAATGGATACATTTTAATATTCCACAATGTAGACTACAGTTGCATGGTCTTATTTAATCTACATTGTACGTCTTTATTGTATCCCCTCAAGCCTTTGTATGCCAAACGCTTCCTTCTGTTTGGACAAAATAATGTGTAGTTGGTTTGACTGTAAAGAAACGTGAATGTGATTTTCTCAGTTTTCTATGAAAACATTTTTCCATGGAAAAAATAACTGAATATAACGGTTTGCATAATGCGAACTTGGGTAATGATTGAGTTGACTGTAATTTCAGTTGTTCATTTTCATGGTGAAAAGATGTGAGTATTATTATCCCCCAGACAAATCATCAAGCTTTGAAATCAGCTCTATAACAATGTTAAATAGATTCGTTAGAATTTCATGAAAGGATTTTCTTAAAACACAAGAACAGAATACCCAATCATAATCGCATCCGTTTATACTTTGTCACGATACAAATTCTGGCAACCAAATAAAGCCTCAATAAAATATTGTCAATGACCACTAAGTGCTGGTATTATAATAGATAGCATAATTAACGGTAAGCTGACCTAATTTAGCAGTACTCAATATTGATAAAATAATGATAACAAGGAAGCAAGCGCTATCACCACAAAAGTCTGGATCATACCACATTGTATATTTATTTGTATTCCTTGATGTTAATTTATAATTGAAAAATCCAATATTGAAGATGGCCATAACCTTCATCCAAAAATATCAAAACACACCACTGCCTATATGGACTATCTACTGAAAGATGTCAATGCCAATAAAATCATTGGAAAATTATGATTCATCAATTATTTATAAAATGTATAACACTTAACTCATATGTTAACTTGCTATTAAATAACATATTATTATTATTTTCTGCTAAAAGTATCATCCCAAGGTGAAATGATGTATATACAGGTCTCATGTCTTCGGTGGTTTCACGAACAGAGAAATATATTTTGAAATATTTATGATTGTATATGATTACTATTAGAGTCAGTTATTTATAGCATAAAATATTTGATGTATATTAATTTAGCAATAAACTTTCAGTTCATCCTTGAATTTGGCAGTGGAGTTGAAAAGGTAAGATTTTTTAAAGGCATCTTCAAAAATAAAATAAAATTGAAAGGATTTTAACGTCCTATATGTTATTTTTGTATTATATATAATATATCGCATATTATTTATATAGACTAAATGTTGAACTACTTTTGTGCATTGTACTGACGTCAAAACACGATATTAATTGACCAATCACAGCCCAGCATTTCATTAAAAGTTCTAGAATGTTCTATTGAAAATTCTGTTTCCTGAATTCTAGCAAGGGCAATTCTCTTCCGTTTGAGACTCCTTAGAGAGCATTTGCTTTGAGCATGAGTGCAGTTTAATTATTTTTAATGTAACAACTTCAATTTAAATGTTTTAACTGATATATTGAGCTATTGGCAATGGCAAATTAATATTAATATTCGTAAACGAAGCTGATACAAAACAAAAGAATCTATTCAGAGCTGAGACACATCTACTGAGATGGCTGTTCAGGATCCAGACCACCTGACGTAAAAGCATCGCCAATACCAGTGATTCGTTTCATTAATCAAGGCGGAAGCCTCTTTTAAAGTGAAATAGTGGGAGAAATTATCATATGTGAAACATAAAACATGAGTCTCATGGTCTAGTAGTTAACATTCAATTTAGAGATTTGTACTATCTTATTTGCCAGGCAAAATACCCACACCCACGCTCTACCGAAAAATATATATTTTGTAGTAACTGATTATTATTATTAACGATAGTTAATGAAATTTGTAACAATTCATTTATGATCAAGTTACTGCTTTGTTTATTCTGTTGTATGTTCTAAAGGAACAGGAGAATATATAATTTTTCATATGGGTTTTCGTCTTCTTGCATCTGTTCTGGCAATCCTAATTGATACATTAAATTTATTTAATTTATGAAAATATCAGTATCTTGATGAGCCCATGCAAGGCCAAATTTGACATGCCCAGTCACGTAAGGAGTATGTTTCATGAATACATGATTGAGATCTTGTCTTTGATGCGTGACTATAGTCCATCACATAGTTCTCCCTTATCTTGTGACACATTTGACTATATTTGCTTGATCCTGACGTCACAGGACATACAACATAAAAATAATAGTGTTACAAACATGGCACCATAACGTGGCAATGTTACAACTTGCATTTGAATAATTTTCATTTGTTGGCAACTACACTGAATCTCCATTTCAAGGCTGGTGAATCTTTATAACAAATGAGATACATCTATAATAGATGAGATCACCGTGGTGCCAGCACCAGGGACCACATTCTACAAAAATGCATTATAGCTTATATAAGGCTATCCTACCGTCCCTGCGATCCCAAATCGAACACTGCCATGAAAAAGAATTTCTATGCACAATATTCTGTTTAATTAAACTAGAATTGTCCATTCATATTCTTGAATAACTATTCAATTCATGTCCAAGAGAATAGAGTTCATCACGAGGTTTCAAAGGAAAAACCCAGTGCTCGTTTACTACAAGGCTATTATAACAATAGGGAGAGTCAGACCAGAGTGAAAAACCACAAGTGCAACAATTAGTATCAGAGCGCACAAAATTAACATTCCTCTCACAATTCCATTCTAACCTGTACGGTGCATTATCAATGAGCTCGTTAAAAAACAAAAAGGTTCGTAGCGTATTGTCTGAAAACCAATGAAGATGGTCCTGCAGTACATAGAAAAAGTTCTGCTTTCCCACGACAAATTGATGTTCAACGCTGTCTCAAGGTGAATGTGTATTATTCCATAACATAATACCAAATAACGTATGATAAGCCATGTATTCTCTCTTCGAAACTAGAAAATATGTTTTTTACAATTAATAATCAAAGTTTTGATTGGTAGTGAATTCTTTTCATGAAAAGCCTTTCAGTTTTGAGGTGATAGTATTGAGTTGGGAAATCATCTCACTCGTTACATGAGTAAGAAACATCATTGAAGCGTTATCGTGTAATAAGATTTTATTACAGAGGAGAGAGGTCTTATTCATCACACAATATAGATGAAATATGGAATTAGTACTATATTTAAAAATCTAATGATCAATTGAATGCAATTCCACAGCTCTAATCATCAGAAACATAACATTATTTGTTGGCCATTATCTTAGGTAGGAATTTGGTAACCTTCCCTTCCATATCAATTAATTAGGGATGTGATTCGGGTTGATCTCCACCTATAGCACTTTAACACCTCTGATAGGTTTCTATATGCCTTGTGGTACCTACATTCAAGATGATTCTCTGATTGAGAGATTCAAAAAGAAGTGAGAGTTGCGATGATTGATGCAGTTTGAAACAAGTCACCATAAATGAAAATTTTACTGATCATCGAGCCTGATGATGAGAATGGCAAAAATAGCGTTGGTAAATATTAGTAGACGAACTTCTGTTTCGCAAGAACAAAAGACTCTATTCAAGCGCTTCTTTAAACATCTAACGGAAATCTGTTCCTTTCTTTGATTCAGAAAACACCTGTTAATTCTAGCATGAATGATTAGGCTGGCTACGAAAGTTAGTCACGATGGAATCCAGTCATGCTAGATAAACTCGTTACAAAGATGGGAAACATGTTTTTGCAGGTTGTTCACGGAATCACAAGATCATTAAACTTAATTTATGATACCTGTAAAGCAGAAAATTCGTTGCAGTTGGGACTTTATTGGCTGTTTTCCCTCAGACGGTATCCAACTATCAATTACTCAACGTAGATGGAAATTTCTTTCATGAATAAGCAAATACCTTCATCATCTCACTATTTTCAATTTCTCATCTCCATTGTTTTTGGAGCTAGTTACATCTTTCTAGCTTCACGCTTGCTTTCATTAGAATTTATTTTCAGAACTTAATTAATGCCCTTACATGCTTCATATACATTTCATCCCATTCCCATACGAGATTTTCTCTGGAAGTAGAATCAATTTGGAAGATGATATCATTTTTCCTGTTAGGATAAATTGAACGAAAGTCTCCTCGAGGAGCATTTCAAGTCCATTTGAACAATGTAGCATTCCATCAGCAAGATCTGTTCGCACATCTACTATACAGTATTGAACAGTGCACTCAATCTGGAAATAGTGATGCTGCTGTGAGGTGGCTTACATGTGGTGGAAATTATTTCCTCCTCAGGTAGTAATGACTTCACCTTGTCGATCATAGCTAAACTATTCTGAGATCACAGCCAGCAGGTGGACTAACCGAAAACAAGACAAAGAGATTAATATAAGTGATCCAATCCACTTTCTTTAAATATAACACAAACGTGTGAGAAGTTTACAAATGAGATCAATCTCAAAATTGGAGCAAAAACCTTATTCCCATGTGGAACATACAGTATTGATTACTAAAACTTCTCTGATTTCCTGTTTATATGTGATTCTACCTGTACTTTATAAAGATAGATAAGAATAATAGAAAAAAACTATTGAGTTTTTTAGTTCTAGACTATAATCCCATATACTAAATCTGGAATATCCAGGAAAAACTTCATAGATGTCGTGTTCTAGTATTTTTTAAATAAGCTTCAGCTTCTTGGACATTCTGACGAAATTGGCGGAATTTAATCTAGTTGTTGAACAGATCATATCTCTTCCAAGAACACTGTCAATATATTTCTATCGTTTTTAACAAATATTTTTTTTCCTCTGACAAAAATGGAAGAGAGCGATCACTTATACAATAATGGAACAGGGTTTCCCAAATGACAACGTTAACTTCGTTAGATAGATTATACTCCCAATTTTCTGTCACATGATTATGTCAGAAACAAAGGAAATCTGAATAGAGGTCTAAACGAATTACACCAGTCTTTATAATTGACTTATTCATTTGCGGCGTGATTTTCGACAAAATCTAATCGAGTTTTAAAGTAGGTCAAATAGGTAGATAGTTTTATAATAGCGTTTAGTTGACTGTTTTCATTGTAAGCGACAGAATTGGCAGAATTTGTTCCATTTAGTTTAAGTGTCTCACTAAAGTATGTCAGCTTCTCAAATGAAGATCAAATTTAGTAAATTAAATAAATCAATATCACATTGAATATTACCTTTACAAGACCCCAATTATCATTATTGATCTCCCATAAAAGAGAAATTGAAAAAAATCTAAAAAATTGAAAAATAATAATTTTGATAAACATAACATTATTACTGGAACGCGTAGTGATTCGGGTAATTTTTATCAGTGGTTCATCCCAAACCGAATTAATGACGCAGATTATTAGTGCTATCAAGAGAGAATCATAGCAGTTTTTGAAGTTTTTTCGAATGAAGTAATTCAAAAATGTCATGTTAATTAATGATGATTATTCAAATCACAAGATAAAACTCAATAGTTGTAACGACTTTGAAGAGTTTCAATTGCCAGTTATCATTAAATCTAATGAAAGTTACAATGCTTGAGAAAATCAGGGCTATGAGAAAATTAAAATAGATAATTAGAAACTTTGACCGCCAGTTGGGAAGTGGAGAAGAGTTGGTTGGCGTGCTGAAAGTTGCGTTCAGAATCAGCCAAGGTCATCCATCTACATGAACTTCCGTTCCTCCTTCGAACGTCGCATACTTTTCAATCCTTGGAATAAATTTACTGTTGGAGGCCAACACACAACTTCAACATTCATACATTTGATTATAATTGATGCGGTGGAGAATAATAATTGTTTTTTACTACTGTGTGCTATATGTTTTTAATCAATGGAACGGAAGTAGAAGATCACATAATTCGAATTTTGAAAGTCAAAACGTTTTATTATTCATTTAATAATACCACTGTAATAATTCAATACTTCATTCGATAATACCACTTACCACAGAGTTATTTATGGATTTATCATTGTTTTAATATATTCAGAGAGGGCATAATAATTTAATTATTAGGCTACATAGCATGCTTGAGCCGCTGGGGGTCATAGTGGCTGTATCTCAATAACAATAACTCATTTAATAATTTAATTGGGAAGGTAACCTTCCTCGTGGAACTCTATTAATATAATAGATAATATAATATTATTATAATCAAGATATTCTGATGAGAATGATAGCGTCCATCTCTAAGCAGTATGGAACTTACATGGCATGGTTACTCAATAAATTATACTGATACCTAGCTCGATATGAGGAATACGAGCTCTGTGAGGAATAGAAGAACATTGATAAGTGAATGAGAGGGAGAATGAAGGGAGAGGGTAGAATGTATTTCTGGCACCTTTTCCAATTCCTGGATGTTGATCACTTCTTGTACATAAGATCACTTAATTAATTGCTCAAGTTACTTTTCCCTTATACCTATGATCACTAAATTAATTGTTTATAAGTTACTTTTTGAACTTATGAAATATATGATTAATAATAGCAACTGGAAATTATAATGAAATTTATTATTCTCAACACTAAACTCAAGTAGAATTTGCGAGTCTAAATTGTGTGAACAAAAGATTTTGGGCATAACATAATTTTCAATTGATTGGTTGACAAGGGGTTAAGTGCATTGTTTTATTCTATTTCGTATCTTTTCTCAACAAATTCAAAATCTTTAGTGGGCCGAGGCTACTTTTTTCTACTGAAAATTTCTTTGTCGAAGTGACGTTGAAACAAGATCTAATTTTGGATTAAATTATTTATCAAAATTCAGGAGAGAAACAGTTTTGGTCTAAACCTGTTGTTTCTCTCCCAAATCACATAGGCTAATGATGATTTGTGATTGCATATTAATAAATTGATTAATTTGTACAGCCCGACTAGCCACCGTACCACCAATAGAACCAAGCCACGAACTTAGTGAAAGTGAAGGACTTTCAACCTTTGTTGTCACATTCTAGATCTAGAATAATGACTAAGGTTCCCCTTCATCGTAGTTAGTGATGAAGACAGAAGACCTCTCTTGGAGTTACGAGTTTGAGAAGAGTTTAACGAATAAGTTTGTACTAACTCATAAGTCATAAGTTAGATTTAGATAACCTTGTACAATATTATCAATGTATAGGATTGAATCATTCTTTTATTGGAACAAAATGAGGTAATATATTACCAAAAATTACCGGGCCTATAAGAAGGCAGAACACCTTCAATATTAGCATCACTTGGGATTGTGGACAATCAATTGAAACGATGCATGTTTTCTTTGCGTCGCTCACTGAATTCAGAATGAGATGATTGGATATCCTCTACGTGACTGGATTAAAGTGTAACCCAGCTTTTGGTCTGTAACCTATTGTTCATCATGACCGTGAAGGAGCAGCAAACGAGTAATCGATATCACGTCACATCGTCACATGCAATGTGAATGAAAGGTAAAACCATTTTACTAAACAGTGGATGAATGAAAGAATTCTCCTTGTGAGGAAGGTAAACGTTTTATCAAATCGAAGAAGTGCAGACAGTTTCTAATTTAAACTGAACATGGGAAAGATTTTATGATAAAATATGAATTTCATACTAATAACATCATTTGTAAGCACACAAGGACATCTATTTTTCTCAACAAAGGTCCTAGAGGTTTTTTGTGTTTATGAAAAAGATAATTCAGAATAATATAATGCACAACCAGATACAATTCTACTGTACTTTTTATTGATAATTGATCATAGTACGATAACTATTGATACTAATCGATTATAGTACTTCTCATTAATTGTGGTTTTAGTAAACTATTACAGAACATTATTGATTTATCTTTAAATTATGTCTATATAAACAGAGTTATAAGATTCAAGATTTACGACAAGAGCACCATGAATGAGAGTTAGTACTCTTGCTTGAATCTGAAAATCTACAAGTTCACCTCACTATTGCTGCAACATGAAACATAATCAGCATCCATTAATCTATGTTTCAATAAGAGAAGAAAATGTAAGCCTAGATCTACACGTGTAGCTTACACACACTTCTGCACTTGCACTATTGAAGAAGAGCTGTGTAATGTATAATCCTTCTCAGTCTCACTAGCTTGTCTCAAATTTACCTCAACATAATATAGGTCTATGAAAATCGTGAAATTCTAGATAACTTGAAATTTAGAAAGTCACTTTTGGATGGTATCAATCGTCAAAGCATTGCAGTGAAAGTGAAGGTTTCAAACTGTTGTCAGTCATGCAAATTCAGTCAGAAGCCACAAACGTTTCCGTGAACTCTCTTTACTTCCAGCGGAATCATTTTGATGACGAAAATAGGAGACACGCATTAAAAAGCAGTTCGATTGTTTCGATTTGTTTCTTGGTGAGAGTTTCATGAATAATTAGTCCCATTAATATCAAATTGCCACCCTGTCAATCTCCCATAATTGATCATGATTGTTGTAATAAAACTCATTCCAAAGTTCAAGTACAATTAGATATCGTGTGAGAAATTATTCTTTTATCCTGACGCCAGTTCCGAATTTTTGCATCTCCAATGTCTTAGTTTTTCATAATAGGAGATAACAAGGAAGCCACTGTGATTCCTAACTAATTATTATTCATCGGTTTATGACTGATGTGAATAGCTTCATTGTATTCGTCCACGTCGGCAAAGAATGAAACGTGAATTTATTCCCACAATAAATAATATCACAGAAAACGATCATTAATTTGCTGACAGGATCATAAGGTTTTATAATGATTCATATCAAGGAAATATTAAAAGTTATATCTTCAACTGACTGTCAGGATCATGAGACTTGATTTTCATCAAGGGAATTTAATTCCATTTGGTTATTTTACTCTTGTTATTGTTGTCTCACCACTCAACGTCTTTGTGAAAAGATTCTTCTCCTAGATAGAAATTGAGATCCAAGTATGTTTTGTTTTTATAAGAGAATCAATTATTTTTATCATCATAGTCATCCTGTCATTCTTATATCATTATATAAGACAAACAAAATTATGCTAATAGTAGACAAACAATATAAGTGAACAATTGAAGCTCATTAAGAAAATTATATGTTTAAATTCAACGAGGTGTCGTTAAGCTACATAAAAAGTAGTCGTTAAATTTATCTCTCATCAACCCCTCCCATTACTCACGCATAAACCTAGAACTCATGTGGGGATTCTAAATAAATATCAGATTTATCTTATTTTTTCATCCCATTTAATGTCTAGAGTTGTTTGTGAATTTTCCAAAATCGTAGTGATTGTTGTTAATATCATTGAATTAATTTTGCGAACGGAGGAAAATGGTAATGAGGGCCCTGAATGCTAAAGGCAGTAGAATATTGATCACTATAAATTACCCAAGAGCCGTCCGTTCTTTTTGTTCAAGAGGCCTAGAAGAGCGGCAAAAATATTCACGAGACGGCCTACACCCAACACTAAAAGGGTTGGCTATTCAGAGGATGTGCTCTTTGAATATTAATGATGGTGTTTATTCATTTACAATGTACATGTGCATCACAATAACATCTCAGGCATCTTTTAAAAAAGTTAGTGTACAACTTGCAATTTTTGTGGATTATACCCCTTGATCTAGCAAAAACGTTATTTCTCAATACTTTTGAAAATAATTGTTCTGTATCATCCTAAGACGAAGGATCGCCAGAATATTAACCAATCTCAGAAAATAAATCTTACAAAACAGACGGAATATTTCTTCCAATGCATTATATATAATAAAGTCGAATACTTTCCGAAGAATGTATTTATTACTTCTCCGTGTTATCACATTATTATCATTGCTCTCATTGCTATCATTGGTCTCATTGCTATCATTGCTCTCATTGTTGTCTCTTCTCCATGTTGATTGATTGGCTCATGCTTAAAGCTTTTAATGATATTTATTCAGAATATCTGAAACTGGCTATAGCAGCCTATTACTACAGAGACTGTATAAGTATAATAACAGTGTGGCCATTTGATGTCACCCTTTTGATTGGTTAGCTCGGACAAATCCACCATACTTTTGCTAACTCCCATAAGATTTGCATTGATATGAAACGCAAATCATATGTTATGTTGAGTAATTCACTTATTACCTACAATTTGCCTTTCTTAGTTTTAGTGTCAGTTTTCATTATTTTAAAAGCTTTTAACACAATATTATCAAGAGTAGAGAGACAATCTTTAATGGTAGAAAAGTTATTTTTTTTTCACACCTCATATTGCAATCTAGTCTAAGAAGACTAATGAGCAATTTTTTTCTAATCTACTATTATTCAAATTGATAAGTTTAGCAGCTAGGACTACTACTTTTTAAATACTAACAAATAACATAGATTAATAATCAATTACATAACATAGTCATAATAATAAAGATTAATAATCAATCACGTAACATAAATAATAAACTATTTGTGCACTAAGATCACATTAGGATTCACACTATAAACACTGCTCTGCTTTTGACATTACAACATCACACAATTCGAAGGGTTTATTTCCAACCTGCGCAGCTGTTGTAGTAGCTGGGTAACTTCTTCGTTATCATGCTGTTGGATCTTCTCAGCATGCTTGCGAGCAAATTTTCACTGGCTCACCTTCAAGTCTCTGTGGATATCTGCATTCCGGATGTATCTTGGTGCATTGACGATGTTCCTCAAGACCTTGTTCTGGAAGCGTTGGATTGTATCCATTGCTCTTTCAGAGTTGGATTCCATACATACATATGGGTTTCAGGATTTGCTTGTAGATGAGAATCTTGTTGTAGAAGGAAAGTGTTGAATTTCTTCCTATCAACCAGTATATTTTGCTGTATCTTATACCTAGTTCTTCTCTCTTTTTCTTCACATGTGCCTTCCAGCGCAATCTTGTATCCAGAGTCATCCCCAGGTATTTAGCCTCATTAGCATATGGGACCGGTTTTCCATTGATGATTAAGGGAATTTGGTCAAATTTGCGGTTGGTGAAGTTCAAAGTTATTTTTAATGTTGTTTCTCTTGAAATATGTTTGAAAAATGAGTGAATGGGTTAATTCTTGCCTATAATCCCATATGAAATTTAATAATTTGGCGGTGGCGGGAATAAAAAATATTCCAATACAATGTTATGGACCCACTTACAACAATGACCACACTGTTATTACAGTATAAAGTACCTGCACCTATTACCATAGATAACACATATAGCCTAAGGGAAGATTTGAACTCCATTCACATCTACTGACGACCACCGAAGACCGACGTGCGACATAGACCGACAAGGTAGGTAATAGGTACTGTATTCAATTCAATTTCAACAGGTAATACACCTCACGGGCACCGAGCGGCACCGACTGATGTAGATGTGGGTACGCCAAATCAAATCAAACTGAAAAATACCTTGTCTCAGGCACGAAATGAGTCGGTGGATGTGAATGGAGCTGTAGTCTATTTTATTGGTTTTTTGGGCGATTAGTCCTATTACATTAGTCCTGTTGATTTCCCTCTTTGGTCTATAGGATGTGTTTAATCACATCATCAGTATGGTTTTTAACTTACTCAACTCGTAAAATTTAAAATTGATAGTATAGTTTTTTCGGTCTTCTCTCAGTTAGACCTACCTTTATAGCTTTCAAGTTATCTAATAGAATAGACAAATCATGATATCTTTGAAGGTCAATTTCAGACCAAAGGATTCGCAAGCTAAAAAGCGCCTTGCTGAAATTGTTAATTTTTTTTGTAATAATTGAAACAATAAAATTCACACTATTTTACAAATAGTCAAGATCTACTCACCAGTAATGCTTGTAATCCAGAGAAGGTTCCGAGGCGGTGAAGCATTCTCTTTGACACACTGCACACCAAATACTTTCGGCACGCGAAGCACAAACAATATCAATGATATCAACACAGATCACACAACAATTAATTAAACACAGTAGTATATGCACTATTAGGTCGTGAGAGGTTGAGAAACTTTAACGCGCTAGAATGTCAAAAAGCAGCATGTAAAATGCAGCCATCTTGTTCCGTTTCACGGTCGGTCTGATCCACCTACTTTCCAGCGCAGGTAAGGTCGGTTCCTGAGGCTCTGGCAGCTGGTGGATCCCCGAGGGACAACCGGTTACCATCGATGGTCCTTGCCACTCCAGGTAGACGCTCTCGGTTGCTGCATGCAGGATTGCTACGATGTGATGCACAATGTTTCAAATATTTTGACAGCTAGTTTAGTGATGTAGTAGGGCTCTGTTAACCACTCACAATGATCTGTAAATTAATGTTATACTGCAACAACGTTGCATTATAATGATAATTGTATAAAGATATAATTGTATGAAGATAATGCAATAGGAAAAGTTAATTGGTGTTATTGTGTGTTGATAAGCGAGAATACATTAGTAAGTTGTTGTTGGTTATACAATACTGATCAATCTTGTTTGACTCAGTAATCATGTTTCATTGTTTCCTGACTACTTTTCTCTAAGTAGGTTCTCTAGACTAGACAGTACTCTTCTATTCTGGGAAATACTAGATTGAATATTTTCTATTCAAAGTGGAAACGATCTGAAAACTGTAACCTTTTCCATGTTCTTATTTATCACTATCTACAGAAAAAAGTAAACTTTATTTAATTGAATCTACTGTACTACAGAAGATCTCAATTCAAATCCCATCATTTACTTTTGTGACATGAGTCATGAGCGGGAGCTGTGTATGCAACCTTTTCAACACTAGTTCTAACAATGATAAAAACAGTACAATATCATACGAATACAAATGACTCAATGGTGCTGTAGATTAAATAACACAAAAGAAGAAATAGCATATAATATATGCTAATGTTATGCTTTACATGATTCATGAACTGTAAATATTTTCTATCAGACCTATTGTTTCTCTGACTAATTCCACTATGTAGGTTCTCTAGAATAGACAGTACAGTATTTGGGACAATTCAAGCCAGGCAATACAGATATTCAAAATACAAGAATGAGAGCAATTAGGGAAATAGTGAGAGAATCTATTCGAAAAAGTTGTGGCCTCATTCTAAGGATTTGAAAATGGATGTATGGATTGTTGTTGGTCAAAAAATAATAATACAATTGTTTGCTATTGGTTGACTATCTATGACTAACAAGAATCCAAGCTTATTTATTTTTAAAGCCCTCTGCTTCATTGATAGGAAAGGGAATAAATTCAGCTCAAGTGAGTTGTTTCACTCGTATAATACTATAGAAACAGATAGAATTTGAGAGATGAGCAGAGAGCCACCCATACATCGGACGAGTTTGTATAAAAGGAGAGTGAAGAGTGCTCGAATTTCTCTCTACAACTCATTGCCAGTACATTTTAATAAGGCAAATTTGTAGGAAAGGAGAGTGAAGAGTGCTTGAATTCGTCTGTACAACCCATTGCCAGTACATTCAGGCATTCACAGGTAGAATAAAGTTTTAGAATAAAAATTAAGGAGTAACTTTTAAATGTCTGACACTTTATTTTCTCATGAGATTCAGAGTGATAGAAGAATATCTCCTTGACGACTTGAATTACTGAGAAATTCATATAACCCTTTTAAAGGCGGTAAGCGGATGCTACTAAATATATGAAAAATGATTAGGTTTTCATCTCATCACACTCATAAACACGTAACTCTCAAAAAATCAATATACAATCATTTTTATATCATTGAATTCAACTGAAGGACAGGTCCCTTATAATTAGTTATAAAGAATTATTGCCAAGATTACTACTGCAATCATTTTTGCTAGAGAGAAAGCTCTTGAAAAGGAGGATCACAAAAATAGAATTCACTTTTGTGAACAGGCCTTTTCGACTCATTCAGAGAGTTGGGAGAGTAAGCCTCTACAGTGAAGATAATTATTCTGAAACAAGAAAAATTGCGGAAATTACTCTATTTGGATTGGTTTTCTAGCTTGGAAAACTAACGTGCGTCAAAATTATTACTCTCCATTGGGATTTGAAATAATGGTGAACATTCAAATTGATACTAATCTGTTCGAAGATTTTAGACACGCAACAGAGCAAGTCTATCAGCTATGTTTCTAAAGGTATTGTGGCATTTCAGGTGGTCAGTCTGTGGAGCAAATATCTCTTTCACTCCTTCCCTTACTTTCTCTCTATCACTCCCTTACGCTCACTCTCCAATCACCCTCTCTTGGCACGAATCAGCACCACCTGTCTGTAAGTTTCAGTTGTTACAACGGCGCCAAATTCCGTTGCTACTTTGCTCATGAGAAACAAAACTAACGTTCTGGAACCAAGCACATTGATAGTAACATCAGGCTGCACGTTCTTACGCATTGTGTTTAGTAGCAAAGACAATTTAACTATAAAGGTACGTTTCCATCAAGGTTTGTAGAGAACTCTACATAGGCTACCTTGCGTTTCCATTACTACAAATCACATGTTCCCGACATGTGCCCGGCACAAATTTCTAATTTGTAGTAATAGAAGATTAATTATTAGTAAGTAAGAAGTAGTAATTTATCTATAACTACAATTAACTACAATTTAAGTTTACAATTAACTATAAGTAGTTAATGCGTCTACGGTTTGTTTTGATCGGAATTGGATTCTTATGTTCGGTTGCACCAACCAGAGTCAACTGCATTTCATATTTGCAGTTTAAAAATTTGCTCTTTTGATTCATCTGCCTTCTTTAAAAAATTCTACTCTACTATTTACAAGAAAAATGTGATACGATTTTAACAATAAACTAAATTTTCTGGGCAATTATTACTAAAGGCCGAGAGATATTTATTCCAATATGAAGCTGTTCCACCTCCACCATTCTCTGTAGTCAATCGGAATAGGGGGTCCTGCTTAGAAATGAATGAGCGTTGGGCAGCGGTGTCACTGCGTTTGTCTTGCATTATTTCAAATAATGAATCAAACTGGTGTGATGACGGACAAAAATACTGGAAGGACCCGGATTGGTCGAACCCAAGGTGGTGGGTTGGGACATTCTTTTGGAGAATGGCTCTATTGAAGTATTGTTTAAACGGCTAGCAGGACCGAAAACAGCAGGCGCTGTGGTGGGAGTAATAGAGGATAGAGTATAGAGTATTATGATCTCTCACTCTTTTTTGCCTAACATATTGGGAGAAATATCTCTAAGTATTTAGGCTATCAATAACAGCTTTTTTCAAGCAAATTTTCATATTCAATTATTCATTAGCTGTTCAATTTCATTGTTTGAATAGATGTGTGAATTTCGAAACGCTTATAATAATAGTCATAATATTGATATGATTCATCGTTCCCGTTGAATGTGTGTAGAACTGGCATCAAACTAACATTTATAGACTCCGGGAATAAAGTTATCGGGAGCGACCTTTATCACACAGGTCCAGGACTGTCGAAATGTTTACAATCATCAACACGGCCCACTCAAAACCACCTGAACAGACAGATGCTAATAACGATCAATGGGTCCATTTGATCAGGCTACGTTTCCAAAATTTCAATAGGGTCGTTTTGACAGTTGGCAAACCACTCGACCACCGTGAACTTTATATCCATTGTAGAAGCGTGATCGTCACTTTGTTACTCGATAACAGAGCTTCTAATTCATTTTACTGCAATGAACTTCCATGAAAAGTTGGGTACATCACAAATGAAGGCTTGTTAAACTATTATTATATTCGCACTTATAATTATGTTTCAAGTGATAGTCTCTCCGTAACATGTACAAGTAAATAGTTCAACCATAATACATTGGCTAATCAATATCTGACATCAAATCATTCAATTTCTGGACCATGCTTATAGTCGTGACAAGTCTAATTCATGTTTTTTTACTTAATATTACAAGTCGTTTGAACATAATTTGATATGCTCCATTCTTTATTCGGTTCTATGTGCCAACACGTCCAATACATCGATCTGTCTCTCCATGTCTCCATTTGTAGTGTTATAATATTGGTGCTGAGGTTTCTTCAAAAGTTTTCTCGGAACAAAACATTCATTGATTTCTTATTGATTTCAAAGCTTTCTCATTTAATTGAACATGAATAGAATGGACAGGATGGAATGAACAGGAACCAGTACCTTACTGGCAAAGTTGAAAAATTCTGCAAATTTTGCTGTAACATGGCAACAGGTCTAATCATGGTCTCTTGTCCAGGTACGTGATCTATTGTACGACTGCATTCCGTGTTCGATTGCAGACTGCTTTTGAAATGTCAGAATAGAAATATTGACAACAGTTGAATTATTTTCCCTCAAATTTTTTTATCCAATTTGTCATCGATCCTGTTCCCAATTCATAACAAGGTTGTATACAGCATACGTATATGCGTGTGTGAAGCTTTCATGACACAGGAAAAATCTCTTGTTGTCGTGATATGGGCAGCAGTGGAGGCGCTTATCAATCACAGTACAATACTTTGGAAGTATTGTACACGTATGCAGGTGAATCTGACTGAATCATCAACCACAAGAATGACTGGAATGAATCATCACAGGAACAGCCCACAGCTAAGTTTCAAAACCACGTTTATAGCTATGAGTTGCACTCGAATCGTAATCATTAACTTTGCTGAGACAATAAAACCAACTTCTATGTTGAAAAAGGGAGTTCTTCTACTTACAAAAAAGAACTTTCAAGCAATATTTTAATCAGACGAAGTGGTTGAAAAAGTCTATAGACCAAGACTATAATATAGAGACTTTTAATGTTCTACAATTGCAAACACAACTGACATTGATCTCCATCTAGAGATCTAGAGGCTATATTTAGCATAATCATGGAAACCCGTTAATCGGTTGAAATCCAACGAAAATTATTCTGCTGAAAATGTATTGTTTGCAAGCGAGATAAATTTTAATCGAGGATCAGCACAATGATAAGTATGTATGATCTGATTCAAAATAGTTGATCCCAGCTGGTGCGACCCAACATCAACAATTACCTCTATTACAATGTTCTCCATGCAATAATTCAAAATAGGCTATTTTGAATCATGGAAAATGACTACTGTACTTATTTTTGATTTCTTACATATTTCCAATGATCCCATCATTTTCAAGTAACTCTGAGTAAGTATTAAATGATAATCTAACACGTTGAATCGGTCTTAAAAATAATGTGTACAGTATTTTGTAGAATTTTGGAAAATACCTGATTAAGACCATGAATTTATTGAACTTGTTAATAATAATTATTAAGACATGTAATTTAGATAAATTTCAAGAATGTGGCATTTGACTATCATATCAAACTAACGATTGTTAAATTTATATATAACTGCATGTTTTGTGTGTGTGAAAGTGTGCATGAATGAAGGTATGAATAAGCTTCAATATTGGATATAATCAATAAGAGAATAATTTTATTTTGTTTTGCAATTGATTTCTAGTAGTTTCAATAAATTAGAATTCGAATTATAAATGTACAAAAGGGGATTCAACAGTCTTTTCTTCAATCTTCGTAGATATAGTATACGTTTTGGTATTGGATCTTTCAACACAATTTAAATGCATTATAATATTGAATAGGGAATGGTTAATTCAGAATTTGAATTGAGTTTTTCGGACTCACTCATCTCATCTTCTGCATGCGGTTTTTGTTGCATGAGGGGATTCAATGGTTGCCAGGTTTATTCGAGAGGTCGTTAGCATCCAATTAAAACTTTTACTTTCAATAGAATGTAACTTTGAGCTTTGTACTGTGAAGAGAATAAGACAAAGTTTTAGTCGATTTATGTAGCAATGGGAAATAAGAATAACAATCTTAAAGATAGATTCAGATAAAAGTTTTTCAAAAAGCTATGTGACCTCACGTAAACAATAAAACAAGAACTGATCCCTTATATATTTCAAAATGCTACACAATCCAAATATCCATTCGCTTCAGTTTGAATATCAAGTCAATATAAATTTCAAATATCCAGTTCCTCCAATTTTTTCTTGTTTCTCATTTATGAGGGTAAAGCTCACATTTTTCAGTGAAAAATTCCATTAGCAGTGCAACAGTGATTTCATTGCTCATAAGAAAAACTGATGATCAATCGAAGTTACTTCCAGGGGCCTGTTGCATGAGAAAACACGAGCTAGTAATACTAGTTGTCACTATGGTAACTTGCCATCTGACAAACTGGTATTGCTAGCTGGTATTCTCTCATGCACAGGCCCCAGATACATAGATAGTAGGCCAATTACAAACTCGGCCAAGTCCAAAAACTTCAAAAATGAGATTAATATTGTTTCTTATAGTATGTTGAACACTGAATACGAATATGACATCTGTTTGTTATAAAAACAGCCAGATCAATGCTTAAAACGTATTTCAAAATGATAGTTGCTTACAAAACCAAGGCAAGTTACTTCCAGCATGTACTTTATAAGCAAATAAGTAGGAAGTGACGTAATGGCAAGTACTTCCAGAAAGTAACTTGCTTTCTCTACTTTCCCTGTCAATAAGCGCCTTTACAGATCTAAATAATAAGACATATAATAACGTAGATTTCATCATATTGCCACATCCACAATTATTTATTATTCTGAATTATGTTACACGTTCGTGGATGTTTGCTGATAATTTTTAATCGGAGGATTATAAATTCTTATATAATTTTAGGTTATTTTGAAGTTATCAATCTCTTGTGTAATTATCAACGCAAACAAAAATGTTCTATTGGTCTATGATCATGATAAGCCTTGTAAGTGCCTTGTATGAATGGATAGTGTCAATTGAATTCTCATTGATCTGGGTGCACTGAGGAATTGATCCGAATGCACTGGATATTCCTGGAAAGACAAGTTGATTGCTCCTCGGGAATTTCAGGGTGAGAGTAATTTGAATATTTGAAACTGTGACTAACACGTTTTTGTCGATAGAGACAGAGAGGGAATTGAAAGGGTCTTTCTAATGCTGTTTAAGCCTGTGATAGGATTGGCACTAGCGTTAATATAGAAGGAAAATGGAGGAAATATGCAAATTCCAACCACTACATCTCTCTCACGCCTAGCCTGCAGCGAGGAAAGATGAAGCAGTTTAATTCTTTCTCACCCTTTTCTAATTTGGATGCTTTCCTCGCCAGTATCCTCCCTAGTAATTACACGATAGTCTGCAGTTCTCTCATGGCAAACTTGACAAAATTGTTAAGAATGAAATCAAAACGATTGCAAACTGTTATTAATTTCTTAGAGAAATTGATTTTGGATGGAATACTGTCATTAATTTCTTAGAGAAATAGATTTTGAATTGGAAGCTTAAATGCATATGAAAATCTTCAATTCTATTTCTTCGAAATTTTCAATACAAAAAGTGATAGTGGCTGGAAGGGGACGAACGCTATGAAGACTTGAACTTGAATAGCAGCGCAAAGTGGTTATGCAGGGAAAAGCTGTCATTTGCATTCTGCCCACTCCGCAACAATTTCTTCCAAGCTAGGGGATCAAAGAAAATCGTCGGTCATTTTTCCGGCTTTAGAGGCAAGGCTACAATTTCCACTACTCTCTTGACACGTGACGGTGTACTGTAAGCGAACACCACCATTTGTCGCGTTTCCCCCCTCCATTTCTCATCCCTTCCACCTTCAATTTGAAGCCTGATCTGACGATCCGTGATATCAATTCGGAATCTTTCCTTGCAGATCGGATACCTTGTACATCACAGAATTCAACACGTAGAACATTCAACGGATGCACGGTACAAGCGTGATTCTAGTTTCTGCACGTGATAGAATTCTATTAGAAAGGTCAGAACCAATCTTGAATTGTAATCTATAGATGATACGAAATTGATTCCATCCACTCTCGTTGTCATCAATATCCTCTGGAGTGATAGGCCTAGTAAGAGAGTTACTACTCATTTGATCGTAACTCATTTAAAAGTAATTTAGTATCCACTAAATGAAATACACACACACATAGTCGTGATTTCTACAAATATTCCCAGAAAACTACGAATCTTACATCTTTCTTTTTCAATTATTAACTCACGTCTTTTGAATAAGTGATTACTGTATTTTTAGTAGTATTGATGTACTTCAGTTTGAGTTTTTGATGTACAGAATTCAAATTAATGAAAAAAGTTCGTTTACACACATGTGCAATTTACATCTTGCTATAACACAGGAAGGTATGGGTAGAACAATTTCAATGCTTCAACTCAATCGTTGCAGTAGAAGACTGAGAACGAGCTTTCGAGATGGCATAGCGCAATAGAATGTTGAACATCTGAATGTTTGTTTTTTAACGACCCTTCTATGAATCTCTGTGTATGGGTTAATTTACTTGTTTAGGCATTTAGCTCGACTTATTCGTCTCACAGAAATGACTACAGCACTTATAATTAATAATAATGTAGTATTCTTACAATACTTATAATAGTAACTTATGTAAATAAGTATTTATAAGTTATCATTTTAATACTCACAATAGTTATAATAGGCCTATAGTGGAAGTACAAGATACCATATACTGGGCATACCTTTGAGATTGATACTTGAGTCCAAATGTAATGTCTTCTCCATTTATCTTTGAACATCTTTCCTTTGGATTCATCTTTTTTTATATGAGACGATTACTGATATAAATTAATTTCTCACCTACAAGTTTTGTTATTGGTGATTATTTATTAATTTATTATTTTCCGATGTCCTAGCCGTAGAATTTTCTTTGAGAATAGGGAATTTATTGGAACATAATAAACAATGCCAATCGTTGATGAAGATTCCTATTGACTCCCCTACACTGACATTTATTTTTAGAATGTAAAATTATGTGATAGTTTATCCAATCAATAATTCCAAATTATATATCTCAATACCTAGTAAGGTCAAGTGATTTCAAGTAATATAAGCAATCACATCCCAAGTATCATAACTTTATTGTTTCAAATTAGAAGATTCTCATACCCAGAATAAAGAGATATTGTAGCACTCGTAGGTTCATAGTTATCATTGTCTCTTTCTTGATTAGAGAAGTTGTCTTCACTGTCAGATGAACTTGCTAAGTGATAAGTCCATTGTGTTCTAACAGATGTTCTCAATATTCTATTAAGTGAAGTTTCAATTTGAATACTTATCTCGTGTTAAGTTCATTCCTGGGAAAACAGTCTCCAAGACTCAACACAAAGTCATAATGTACTGTCTATTGTTTCTAACAGTGTTATACAGATGATAAAGGAACAGTGTAAGTTGAGTGATAAGTTTGCATGACAATGAGTTGAGTTTGAATGTTATCATTGTGATACAAAATTATAGAAGATGAGCTGTGGATGCATCAGCTGAGAATAATATTCTATTCATCAGCTGTGGATGTACCATCTGCGGTTAAACTGTATTCATCATTAGCCCAGTAAAATAGTACATTTTACCTTGCATGAAATGGGGTAGTCGGTTTCTTTTTTTAATAATGTTTATGGTAGTCCTGGGATGCTAAATCCAAGTTTTAGACCTCGGCAAACTATGGGATCATCTCCAAAAATCATACAAAATGGCGGAATTTTGCACTTTTTTTACGTTTGGCCAATTTTCACCCTGAAGAATCACTTTTTCATATAGGACATTGTACATATTTTTCAAAGTATATTAAATTACC
This sequence comes from Laodelphax striatellus, assembly GCA_017141395.1. Taxonomy (NCBI): domain Eukaryota; kingdom Metazoa; phylum Arthropoda; class Insecta; order Hemiptera; family Delphacidae; genus Laodelphax; species Laodelphax striatellus. Next base: position 24,624,112 of record CM029532.1, on the reverse strand, counting down.
TTCAATTTAAGACCAAATTTATCAACGTAGGCCCAACCGTTTGCGAGATACAGCTCTTCAAAGTTCATCAAATTAACGAAAATTCACCCTTTTTTTCAATTTTTCGCAATTTTGACCCTAAAGAATCACTTTTTCATATAGGACATTCAACACAGGGTTGAAAGTAGATTCAAATACCTACAATTTGATACCTAATTGGTTATTGTAGGGCTAACCGTTGACGGGATACAGCTCTTCAAAGTTCATAAAATTATCGTAATTTTTCACTTGTTTTTACATTTGGTCAATTTTGACCGTGAAGCATCACTTTTTCGAATGTGACTTTAGCAAAGTTTTGAAAGATAATTTAAAAAGCTACAATTTGAGACCAAATTGATCATTGTAGACCCAATAGTTTGCGAGATGTAGGCCTTCAAAGTTTATCATATTGTTGAATTTTTCCACTTTTTCTACATTTCTTCAATTATGACCCTGAAGAATCACTTTTTCATATAGGACATTCAACATAGTTTTGAAAGCTGATTTAATTACCTACAACTTGAGACCAAATTTGTTATTGTAGGCTTAACCGTTTGCGAAATACAGCTCTTCAAAGTTTATCAAATTATCGTAATTTTTCACTTGTTTTTACATTTGGTCAATTTTGACCGTGAAGTATCACTTTTTCGAATAGGACATCCAACATAATTCTCAAAGAATATTAAATTACCTACAATTTGAGACTAAATTGGTCATTGTGGGCCTGATAGTTTGCGAGATATAGGCCTTCAAAGTTCTTAAAATTTCAAGTCTGATTGAATACGCCATATTGAATCTAAGTTCATTTTTTTAAATGGGAAGGTGGTCATTTTATACATGATTTCGATACAGAATTTCAAGAGAAAATGAATGGCGAAAACCGCACCACGATATGTGAAACCGTTTTCAAGATATTTCAATTATAAATCAGACATATTTACACCTAAATCAGTTAATATCTCAAAAACCGTTATTGAGATGTATCTCGAGCTGTATCTCGCAAACGGGTGGGCCTACGTTGATAAATTTGGTCTCAAATTGAAGGTAATTTAATATACTTTGAAAAATATGTACAATGTCCTTTATGAAAAAGTGATTCTTCAGGGTGAAAATTGGCCAAACGTAAAAAAAGTGCAAAATTCCGCCATTTTGAATGATTTTTGGAGATGATCCCATAGTTTGCCGAGGTCTAAAACTTGGATTTAGCATCCCAGGACTACCATAAACATTATTAAAAAAATAAACCGACTACCCCATTTCATGCAAGGTAGACCCTATTTTTGATGACAATTTTACTGGGCTACATCACTGTGGATGGATGTATTTATTGTGGGACAATCAAGGATATATAAATCCTAAGATATTGAACAATAAGTTCACCTCTACTAGCTATGTCCACACCTTGTCGAGTTTCGTTTCAACTTCCGTCATTTAGACGTTTCGTCATGCTTGTTGACTTGCTGCTCGTCTTACGCTTCACGCATCCTATTGAAATTAGACGGGAAAACGAATGCTGCACCGCATGCGTCATGTGCTGCACAGCATGCGCTATGACGAAAAACGAAAAGCAGACAAAAATCGACCAAGTGTGGACATAGGGAATGGCCTCAACAACTGTATAATTACAGTGTTGCCATTTGATCATATATACTGATTTATATTTATAGTGATTTATAGTATATTTATAGTATATTTGATTTATATTTATAGTGATTGCGCGAGGAGAATAGCTTTCATTAAGAGAGTTGAGATGGTGGCTGCTACAATGCTGCCAATGTGTTCAATAAATACCCACTCCCTAGCTAAATGTAACTACGAATTTTAAAAGCATTATACTAACTTCTAATTTCATTACAATATTATACCTTATTATAATATCATATCGAATAGTAAACTGCTGAAGCATAACTGTAAAGAACGTCACTTGTGTGAACTATAGCATAAAGTAAGAAACTGGGATAGCCTTAACTGTAAAAGGAAAATATTCTTGAATTAATTATCACGCTTAGTGCAAGCGATACAGATTTGAAAGCACTGCTTTAACACTATGATTTTCAGGGCTGTGCATGCATAGCCAGCACTTCATGCCATTGATCATCTAAACCTGAAGGCTATTCTCGTCGCATCATGACTACATCAATTCAATGACAATAACAATGATCATAATCATGATCTAAGCTATCTAGGCTACTTAGTTCTCCATTTATCCACATTAAAGGATTTAAGCCGGCTTATGAATGAAAATATGGAATAAATGAGAGACATAATTTACATAACATAATTTATTTTTGATTTGACAATAAAAAAATGTACAAAACTTTCTCAAATAAGTCGCAAAGATGGAACTGTATTGAAAATATGAGGCTCAATATTATAGTAAGTCTAAATTGTACATTGAAGGAGCACCCAGATAGGCCTAGCTTACATATAGAAACTTGGTAACTTAAAAATCACTAGCGATTCATTTCTACAAATCTAAATTCACAGACACAGCCAATATTATGCAAAATGAAGTGTTCCAATTCACTAACAAAGAAATATTAATCCTAGAACCTGAAAATAACGCAGAATACAAAGAGAAAATTTCCATTTTGAAATCCTTAAAGCTTAAGTAGATTTTCAAAACATTTTTTAGACTGACTTGTCAAATAAAAAGACTATGAAAATATATCTGTAGAAGATTGGCTATCTATGAAAGGACGATTTAATATTGAAAATAATTCTGAAAGTAATAATCACACACTTGATGAAGAAAACTAAAAACATTTCCTATCATATTCCGTCACATTTCAGGAAGGAAACCAGTATTTTATTACTAAATTCATTCAAGTTGGAACAACAATAAACACTGATTTGAAAAGAATAGGATGGAAGATGATTGATTCAAATAACGTATCGAAACAATGACAATTTTCTTAAAGTAGGTTGCACTGCTTAAGATGACTAGATTATCACTCATTTTCAGCTGCAATTTTCTAATACAGGAAATGCATCTACAGAGAGCTAATTGAACTGCTTCAATTAAATGATTAAATCGGATAAGATATCTGAAAAGCTAATCAAACACTTCTCCAAAGCTTTGTACAATGAACACAACAGGAGATATAAAAATATTTATACAATCTGTGAACTTTTTTATTTCGTTAATACAATAGAAAATCCTGGAAATAGGCTACACTTTCAAAGTAGGAATTTTAACTCCAAGTCACCTAATAATGAAGCGACCATCTTGCCTTCGTCAAAGGTATCCAAAAATGTAGCATACCAGACTGAATAGCTGCTGTAGCTTGCGCAACTCAAAATTTCTAGTTTGAAGTCATTCTATTTTTAGTTTTTCAGAAAACGTAGATCCTTAAAACACCACAACAAGTATAACTTCATCCGAAGTGGAATACAGCTTAAATAAATACTGCAACGGAAACAGCTCAGCTCATATTGTGAGTTTTTGGTCAATTCATAAAGAATAGAGACAAGTTATATAAAATCAATGACAAAGATGATTCTAAAATCAGAGGCCTGTTTCATGAGCATTTAGAAGTCCTTCCAAGTTCTATTCATTTCAAGTGTATTCATTTCGCCTTCATCCATTCTCCTGTCATAGAGGACTTCAGTTCATTGATCAGTCCCCTGTTTTAAAATTCATGAATAATTATTGAATGAGGCCAAATAATAACTGCAACACTGACATATTGTACTGTAGGCAACGCAGAGAGAAACCCGCCTACTTGTACCGTGGCAAAAAAAAAAAAAAAACAATATGATGAGAAACGAAACTGCAATACTAACAGCTCAAATTGTAAAGCTTTGTACAATGAACACAGCTACAAGAAGGTAAAACTTCTAAGTGTGTCACTTTGTTGATGTTTGTTTTTAACAGAGTTCCAAACACTAACATTTGAGTTTTCCAAACACCTGTTTCGGCAGGGAGAACAGTCTGTTTGTCCTTAGTGGTCCTTATATACACATCCAGTGTCTAATACACATTAGTGACTAATATACATTAGTCTGGTCATGAGGACCAGCAAGTGGTCCTTATACACATGAGTCGTTGAAGCAGACCTGCCTGCCAGTGAGGTAGGGTCGACATCAGGGCCTATTGCACTGCAAGTAGTGGGTGGTGCCGTCTCGCTTGTGAGTGCTTAGTCGCGAGGCGCTGTTGCCAGTCGCCTGCTTCCGCCTCGCGACCCGCTGCTGCTGCTGCTGCCGTCGTGACGTGCAGTGTCTGAGCGTCAGTCGCCAGAACGCCAACCGGAAGTCTGGACTGTAGAACGCGTAGATGAACGGGTTGATGGCCGAGTTCAACCAGCCTGTAACAAGCGAGTCATTCAAGTTCAATTGGTGGCTAGCTTTTTTTGCAAGGGATGATTGTGACCTAGAATTTGACCCTTGAACTGCCATGTTTTCCTTACAAGGGACTGCAACCCTCTGTACCATGAGTGTCCAGAAGAAGCTTCACTTTAATCTATTTGAGCAATTTTCAAAGTCTATTGAATTTAATTTCTAATTACGGGGATTTTGCACAGAGACAAGGTCTCACAGAGATAATTGTGAAATTATTTCTGTGAAATTATATTTGTGAAGAAATTTTCATCTTCTGTTGAGATTTAGTGAGATAGAATTTTGGAATGTAAAGCGCTACACTAATAAAATTGGGATAGTTTGTGGGATTGTATAGAATTTATTTGTGTATCTGTTCAACATAATTCCTGTTACAGTAAAACCTGTCTAAGACGGAACGCGACCGGACTGAAAAAACTTTTCCGTTTTAGCAGGTTTCCGGCTTACAAAGGTACTTTTACCTTTATATAAAATTCCTTGGGACCAGAAAACCCATTCCGTCTTACATAGGGTCCGCCTTGGACAGGTTTTACTGTATTATAATCTTCTAAAAAAAGTAAGATATATTTATTCCCAATAGTAGTGATGAGAAAACATTCTTGAGCCTGAATTTTTCAACTTTGAATTGCAAATCGTGTCAGATCCATAGAAATTCAGAAATAGAGAGTTTTAGATTAGTTCATCAACATTTTAGAAAACTCAGAACTCGGTAAACTTCAATAAACGTCAATAAAGTTCGTTGTATCCATTTATATTTCTATGGTATGAAGGTTACTCCAAGAAGAATGCCTCTTTCAAGTCGAATGCCTGAGAGGCATCTTACATGGAAAATGATTGAAATTAGAAATCCAGATCGGAGGATTCAAAAAGGAAACCCCCATATTTCTATATCTGAGAAGAGTTTATGGGATCGCGGTGTAGTTACTTGCTGAATTACGCCCACGCCATCTGCTCCACAGTTTCTGCGCATACTAGAAAGTGTGAAAATATGTTATGATCTTTGAAATATATTAATAACTCTCATGATATAAATTTATGGATACTGTAACACAATCCACTTCTATAGATAACTTCAGTCTACGAGAGTAACACCACAGAGGTTGCTTATAAAATACAAGCTTCATTGGAATCATCATCGCTTTTTTCCTCAACATGTAGGATACTCTCCGGTTCACTCGTTCAATGAGTTCATAAACATGCTTGAAAAGCATGGCCGAAAACATTCATCATATAATTTCATATTTTCAAAACAATTCTCAGAAAAAGAAACGTTTCGAAGCACGTTTCTGGCATCGTATGTACTATCCTATTATTGATGGAAAAATGCAATACGATATTTTCATTTCGAGAGATCTTCATGTTCTGTGAAATACATTCACGAGAATAAACACGAAAACAACAAAGCTTTCTAAGAATGATGAAGCTCAGGATACTCGTTACGAACAGAAGGCTCAATTTGAAGTAAGAGTATTCAGCTCAGAAATATCAGCCCACTCACTAGTGAATATCAAAATTCATTGACTGGAGCCAACATGATCAAATAACCTGTGAATTTCGGAGAGGAGAAAAATTCAGTAACCCCATCATTGAGTCGATCTGCCTACATAACATTTCTATTCCCAATTCCCTCCTGAGATGTGATGAGTTTCACTGAGCGGCAAGATCTAAAGTGCAAGGAAGAAGAATTTCTCTTCGGTAGGCTTTTCCATGTTGTTTTTTTCTCTAGATAGAATATTCCAAGGAGGGATTGAAATCTCACAGAACAGCTTATTGGTGGGACAAGAACCCTTTTCGGAAATGAGGGCCCTAAAGCGCTCTCTCGAAAAAGTTACGAATTCAGAAGGGTTTCTCTCAGAACCTTTTGGATCTGAATTTAGCACTCACTCAATCGACTTCTCAATCAATGTCTTCCTTATACGAAGAAAACAGATGTTTGAAATTATAGCATGTGATAAGCTCGCATCATGTCCTAATGGCATATTTATTTGCTTTGGAGAAGATGTGAGCTACAGTTGTAGCTGCTGCAGTAGGGAAATACTAAGATACATAATGTCATATTGTAAAATACTCAACAGAACAAACTGAATTTTTTTGTTCTACGTTTTGTTCATCCTAGAAACCCATATTGTTTGAATTTTGATCACTATCTCAAGATTATGCAATAAAGTGATCAAATGCTGTAATTAAGTGTAGTAGTCAAGTACTCTATTATAATAGAATATATATTTCTCAGTAACCACGTATCCAATCTACCATTATACAGTATGTTTTGATCTAATGAGCAACAAACAGAGTATTACACATGTAGAATAAGTAGATAGATATTGCTCGTCATCAGTTTTCTCAGTTAGGATTTTCACGCCCTGATCGCTGAAGAGGTTTCTTCTATCACAAGAAGAATCCATTTCAACAATAAATATAGAGAATTGGAAAAAATAATATTTTCATCGCCTATTATTTTAGATATAATATTCAATAAATAATTTTTCGAGAGTAAACTTAATAAAATTATCATGAAGGGGAACAGTTTTCAATATTCAAGTTTCAATCAACTGTATTCGTTATTGCAATTACTAATATCATAGTAGTATTCTATCACTTTGTACTCGTAATTTCTATCAGAGTATTTTTAGGAAATTGAGTTTCTCAATGACCCAATTTCATTGGGGAGAATTTGGTAACTTGAACAAGAATATGGGCTGACTAAAGCAATACATAAATATTTGAACTGTAGAATAACTAAAAAGAATAAGAGTTTTCCCCAAATATGTATAGCCTAAGCGTATATACAATCGGAGTTGGATTTCCAATGTTTCCATGTATCTCATAATAAACAAGTTATAACGCTGTATTTTTCTTCACGCAGCCATGATCCTAGAAATTTACATCTAGAGAGACCTCAACGCAGTTTACATATATTGTGAATAGAGAAGAATTGTGAATGTAAGAGGATTTCATCTATTTTACAATGCTCATAGGATTTGGTTAGGACTCGCCTCTGGTTTATTCAAATTTCTCGGTCACCACAAAAGCTCAGTAGAATACAGAAATTGTGTGAAATGTTTTGTGCACGTCTCTATGTCTTGGTCCAACATAGTTGCGAGATGAATTCCAAGTACTTGCAAGTTCAGTTAACCACCAATGATTTGATAGAATATCAGTTTTTATAATCTAACATTTTTAGAAGTCAATCTTATGACTAAATAATCCAGTATTTGAATTCTTTGTTATAATATGTTGAAAAACAATAAAGAGTTTTTTTCTTAATCTTGAAACTTTAATGTATTGAGTTTGGTTTTCCTTGAAAGGCGAATCAATTTTCCTTGATTCGTGAAGATCCTTGCAAGAATTATATATTTTATTCTAAATACTAAACATTAGATGTATAGAAAATCATCGATTTGAAGGGCATGTGTCTCCTTGTGCACTTCGCTAGCCTCAAAACCTTATTCCTCATACAATGACTTGAGAATCCCTGCAATTACGATGGTTCATGACATTGAGTAAGTTGTAGTAGTGGAAAATTTCTGTGCATCAAACATGGATTCTGCTAACCTATTCAAGCCAAATACTTCATAATCATATTCAAGTACTACAGGCTACTTATTAGTGAATAAAAATAAAATAATTAAATTGTGAAGAATAAATTGCATTAAATTGATGGCTAAATTGTAATTAAATTGCCAGAACAGAAATGCAAAATACTGATTCAGATGCTTAGTCGTTGTAAAAGGACCTTTTACAAATGCTCATACCTTTGAATTCAGTTTTCTGTATTAGAAATGGAAATGGAACTGAAAAAAGAATGGAAAGAAATAAGAATATAATAAAATGGAATAATCAGTAACAAAAATAAATCATTCAATTTAACTTCTTAATTTTAATTTGTTCAAGATATGAGAGAATCCATGGATTTGTTGGAATTCATTGCATTTTCATTGATCGAGTAAAAAGTATAATAGTGATTCAACATAGTTTCCATTGTTGTATTATGACTATTAATTTCGATATAATTCATCTCAATATTCAACAAAAAAAGGAGTTGAAAGATTGGTTTAGTGAGGCATTGGTCGAGATTGATATCAATTTCACAAACAAGATTTTCCAAACTTTCTACCTCATTAGAAAAGTTATTCATCATTCATTATTATTATTATTATCAGCAACACTATAATTTTTATTACGCATTTCACTTACACAGACTAACTTATCACATCCATGTTCTGACTTCTCTGTGAAAATGTTACAACAATTTTAGTCAGTGACAGAAATTTTGGAAAGTAATTTCTACGCCCTTTTAAAAGCCCTCTGTTTTTTCGAAATATTTATGATTCTTTTTTGCGGAATGTATGACTTCACTCTCCTCATCTAATTATGAACTCGGATGGAGGGCAATTTATTCTCCGTTCTTTGTTGTTTACAGCACTGTATTCAGAGCAGCTGTAATGGGCACTTGGTCTTCCCTTATCAGATGTAACATCTACTTTACTCTGGTGAGTGGGAGTCGGACACAGAGTGATAAATATTTAGCTTGGATCAATATTCTGTAAAGAGTGGGGGGGAGGAGCGATTTATCATACAGTATTTGTTCACACTCTAGGCCGGGCAATAGCTCATAGGCTTGGAGGGCATCAAATATTCAGTGATATATCTGTTATGGTCAACAAAAATGGAGCTCGTAATTAGTACTGCTGTTTCTAACGCGACCATTCAAATGATTGTTGTTCGTTATTATCATCAACAATTAATTCAAAAAGTATTCTCTCAATATTTGTGAAGCTCCTCTACAAGCAATACGTGAATAGCAGTAAGTGAATAAAACAAAACCTGGAATAAAATAAGTAGATATTCACATTTCCTATTATATTTCATAGTCAACTACAAATCCATTTATTTTATGACTATTATAATTATGTTTGATAGCTAAGCCAACAATTAATGGTCTACTACTACAAAAGTTTGAGTTTTTATTAGTAAATTCAATTACTAACTTTTAAATTTATTTTAATTAAATTATTCACTATTTTCTGTATAATTTTGTACCTTGCAGATCAAGCCTTGAGGTAATGTAATTTTTGATTGTATGGAAGTTTCTCTATCCTATTCTATATTGCCTGACAAGAGTTTTCTGAGTATAACAAGCTGAATGATTTGAAAACAATTTTGAAATGAGCTACGTTATTTTTGTCCTTATTGCTTTTGTGAAAACATTTATATGAATCAAGAATCTATACTTTACATATCATCCCGATTTAAGAATAGAATTAATTTCACAACAAGCATGATTTTCTACTATCAAGATACTCTGACCGTTTCGTCTTCTGAGAAATATGATTTGAGCTCGTATAGATTGGGAACATCAATAATTCATGCTTATGTTTATTCCAAGTAAAAACGAAGTGAAGTCTATCATAAAACAGACCTGGTTTCTGGAGAACGTTAGTGTTGTGAATTATTCTTAGTTGATAAGAAATAAGAGTAAAACAATGGTACTGTGATGTCCATGTGACAAGTTGTAATAACAATAATAAGAAAATTAACACTGGATTTGTTATCGAAAATTAATTACCAATATTTTTGACAAACTCACTTAAGATTCTGAACATCATCTTTTGAAAAGATTACAACATTGGGGAATAACGCAGATATAGTGGGATGAAAACATCCCATTCGGTTCCTCTCAGAACAAACTTAATTCCAGTTGACAGAACGGAACAAACATGCTCTGGTCATCGTGCTGAAGGAAAGTGAAAAAATTTTATATGAATTTTCAGAGCTGCTCGTATAGAAATGTCATTAAACATACACTACACATGTTGCTGGTTGGGATGGCATGTAGGTGCTTGGTAAACATGCAACGCAAATGGAAAGCTACCACAGAAAATTTTGGAAACACGTTGTAAGTGAATGGTTGGCGTTGATTAATAATAAATTGCAGTACCGGTGTTTCACTTTCAGTATTTTTTGAGCTAATTCCGTACCGGAACGATCCAGTGGCTAACGTTGAGTATTCCAGCATTCGAATTAATAAGTTGAAATACTTGTAATTGAATTATCATTCTTGAAATGGAGTTTGGATCTGAGAATATAACGAAAATTGCGAGCAAGATAATGATCACTAGATGTGAATATATAAATTAATATCCTCTAGTCGAGAATATTTGCATATAATTAAAAGGAGACACGTGGAAAGAAAATATCAAAATACTGTATTACTTTCTTCATGAGTGAATGAGAATGAATCTAATTTATGTGGATCAACATCTATAAGCATAATAGTTCTCAACATGTTTGTTGAGGTGGTAATGCGATAGATGATTTCAATATGGAATTTTACGACTAAGTAAATGGCGAAAACCACAGATCGATATGTCTCTCTGTATATCACTCCGTATAATTTGCCATCGTAGTAGATTGACTGGCGAATACTCGCTAGTTCTGAAGCTGGACGTAGTTGTAAGCTCAAAGGGTGATTCTGCCGAGTAAATATTTTGTCACAAAACCACTTTCACTTGCACTTTCGAGGAGAGTTCGTATTTTCCCAAGTCGTTACTCTTCAGTTCTCCACGAATTCAACTTTCATGTGATTCCAAAGGAACCGTCCACCTGCATCGAATTCCAGTCTCATTGAGTTTCATGAGTCAGCATAGCCTGAACTCTAGTCTAGGCTGAGAAACCTCTGCCTAAACTCCCGTTCCTAATGAAATTCAAGGAGTATGAGTCACTATGCTTTCGAGTATGAGTCCCAGGTCTCTCTTTACATCCTGCATCCATCGTGTTCTCGGACTCTCTCTTCTACTGACTGCATCCAGTTTGTCCTTTAACATTACTTTTTGAATTTTCTGCAGTTATTTCTACTCGTTAAACCAGCATATCCATCTTGCCTTGACAAACCGGAGGATATTCTTACCTTGCAGGATTGTCTCTATTTTCAAGTTTTTTCTTATTTCACATGAAAGACTTCGATAGGAGCTCATGAAGAAATGAATACTACCTCAATAAAATATAGTACAATTTACCTTGGGCAATCATTTAATGGGGTAGAGGGAATTTTCTAAGATACAGTGATAGCTTGGGTTTTGAATCCAAATGTTTGGCCTCGGTAACCTCCTGATTCATCGACCTTAGCGGGATAATTTTGCTCTTTGGTAGGCCAATTTCCACCCTGGAGTATCACTTTTGGATAAGAAGCACTCATATTATAACCATTAAATGAAAGAAAATTATATTATAATTTGAGACCCAAATGGTTATTATAATTATTGTAGACCGAACAGTTTGCGCAAAATACCTCTTTTGTTTATAAACAAAAAACAGTGATGAAGTTTCTGACAAAAAAGTGATGGGGGAAGGTTTGCAGGAAAAATAATATTAATGAAAACGTCTAGGCCCAATTTTACCTGTCGCAGCAAGGGGAGCTTTCGAAGTCAACTGATTCTAAACGAGTGTTTGATATGATTTTGTCAGTTTTTGTTGCTTTAGAGCTAACTGGCGTTCAAACTTGGTTTTCATTTTTGGTGAAATAGGGCCTATGATGTTGTCACATCACTACTATAATCAATTACAAACAGCAATACCATGGTTTTAAGGCATAACCTGCCACATTCTCGGTTGTACTGCAGTATAAACTGAACCTAACTAATTGAATTTTAATTAGTTTATTTTGTGATTTGTAATTGTTCAATAAATAGTGGTTTTGAAAATGAAAGTGGTTTAATGGAGAAATATCTCATCACTTCAAGTACAAAAGAATTCGGAAAAATAATTTGTGAATAAGTTCGTTCGTTCCTTCCTTCCACTCATTTTTTCAAGCATCAGTTCAGAGCAAGATGTTCAAAACTTCCATTTAAATTTGACAGCCAATCGCCCCCTAGGTGTTCTGAGTTGCGATCGGAGTGAGTGATTGTTCTTTTGCAACTGATTTTCATCTATATAATCATCATTAATCTTGATCTTCAATACTTCTTGATCCAAGTCATTTTTTGTGGACGTTTTCTCCTATCACAAGTTATTTGAACAGCCAGAGAAAATATTCAACCAGTTCTGTGAGCTGTTCTATTGAGATTACGTATATTGACAGAAAATTAAAAAATTCTAACGTTTTTCTTTTTTTGTTCATTCTTAGGATGATGCCCACATGAGCTCTAGGCTTGTGCGTGGGTACTGAGGGGGTGATTATGAGAGATTACTACTTTTTTGGCATTCGGGACCGACGGCTTTTTGTCTCCTTCGGAAGATTGATTAAAATTGATTGAAACCCTGACCATTGAAATTATATTGATATTGAATCATGAGGATCTGTAGACCCCTCCTTATCAAGAGTCCCCTCCCAAATACTCAAGATTTTCTGAGGTCATAGAATTATACACAAAATAAAGAAATTTTGAGTTTTAACTACATTTAATAATAGTTTGAGTTGTTACTAAGTTTTTCTACATACATCATTGTAGGTATGCTACATCATTAGTCATGAACTCCTTCTGGTACTATTAACATCTGGTTTGAATCCCTTCCAAGCTTGAGACCCTATCTCTCATTATCTAACTAATACCTGAATGCACCTGATATTTATGACCTGAATGCAGTGGAACAGAAATTTATTCAAATGAAAATTTTTAATTAAAATTCAATTGAAATGTATATGAACGGTAAAATACGATTGAAATTGTAAAAATGTTAAGAAACACTGGAATTTAATATTCTAGATGCACTCAAGCTCAAATACTAGCTCAAAACAACTTGATTGACTATCAGAACCTGATTTATCTCAATAGTCAATTAGGCTAGGCGTACACCAGTTGGTCAAGACAAGACAAGACGAGATTAGCCACGTTTAGTCACAATACCACATAATTGCTATACACACCGACGCAATGACTAGTCAGTGTGTGTTGCTTAAGCAACTATGTGAAGTACTGTGACTAAACGTGACTAATCTCGTCTTGTCTTGTCTTGACTAACCAGTGTACGCCTAGCCTAACATGACAATTAGTCAGCTATGAACAAAAAATTGATGTTGAAATTGGGATTCATTGTCAAAGAAATTACCAAAAACAATACACAGATAAATCATAGAAGTACAACATAAAAATACAAAACTTGCTCATCCCATTTTTTGACAATCTTGTTTGAGTGGCTGAAGGAAGACGATTCATGCAGTCAAAAGTAGTAGAATGTATGAATGAGACTGACCTAGCCAGGTGAGGAAGGTCATGAGCCAGTTGCCTATTGTGCCGGTGTCGAGGAAGGGATTAACGATGTAGGCGACAAAGAAGGGCAGCCAGCAGGCGATGAAGCCGCCGACCACAATAGACAGCGTCTGGGCGGTCTTTGACTCGCGCTTGAATGATGAGACGCGGGTTGCCGAGTCACCGAACCGAAGGCGGCGGCTCTCCAGAGACCGTCCGCTGCTGTTTGCTGAAATCACTCCGGTAGGCGTCACCACCGGCATTGATAGAGGGGGCATCAACCTGCAACAACAGAAGGTTGTCATTTGAATAACTATCAAAATTTCAGTGTTTTTCGTTTTCCGAGAAATTATGACGTTTCATCAAAGACGTGAAAATCATAAGCTATAATATTAACAAAATCATGTAGCATTGACCATGTGTTGATTAATAGAGCTAATCAATTCATAAAATGGATGATCTAGTCTGATCATTCTTATAAAAAATATTGATTCTGAGTAAACGTTGCTCAGCATTGATATACAACACGAATTATGTAAATATATAACTTCCATTAGAAATATAACTTTGAAAAATTTTCAAGTACATATATAATTAAACCAATAGTATGAGGGACGATGGTTTTTCCCTAGTGTTATCTATTATCAGAAAAAAGTAGATAAAAATTATCTCTGCTCGCTATTAGTCAATCAGGGTATCAGTCCTCTATCCCCCTATCAGCCTGATAGACTGATCGTCACCTACTAGAAATACAAAAATATTACCACTCGAAAGTGATACTTTGTCTTATATTCAATCAGTAAAAACTAGGATGGATTTGCAACACTACGACTTCCTCAAGCATCAAAACATGCTTTCATGTGATTTTTTCTTCATTTTAGCTCAAAAACGTTTTTATAAAGTTTCCCAAATTTTCTAACTGTATGAATGAATTGTTGATCCTACCTTCCAGCTCTCACCACTTCATCACTTTCAGAACGCTCTTGGTCCGATTCTTCCAGATTCGCCACGCAGCGCTTCGAATAAGTCTAAAACAAGAAATCAGAATAAAACTCATATTAGCGTGCACTCAACAATAGTTTGGTGTTTTCAACTTCAAAACCCGAACCATTTACTAGCGTATTTAAAGTAATCTATTCCCATAAAATCCATCATAGTTCGTAAAATTTTGTATTTGTTCACTGAAAATTGCATTTCCCAAAACACAGAGAAAAATTAGAGAGGCATGAACGAGCGAAAACATGCTGTATCATTACTCTATCATGACTTTTTTATCATGCCTGTTCATTGATATTCTCTTTGTATGTCATTGTTTCAAGTGTAAGCTTTAGTGCTTTAGATCCGTTGATGGAATGGATTTTGCAACGTTCATGAGATTAAAACGGAAATGGAGAGAGCGCACATCATCAGGAAAAAATTATGCAAAGTTGATTGGACGTTCAAAAACGTTAGATAATCGATCAAGCTATTCTTAAAAAGAATAGTTTACGAATCATAAATTAAAAATGGAGTGTGAATGAAGTAAATATTTGAATAAAGGAACTGTATTTTGGTTGACGATCACCGATCGCCCGGTAGACGGTACCTTTTGACCCACCAAAGTAATTTATTTTTTTAGTTTTTTCTCTACATCCCAAACATCTACAAAAGTAGACAGAGGATGGGTCAATATTATTATTACTATAAAATAACAATTCACATTTTGGAGTTTCATATGACTAAACCGAAATCAGCAATATTAACTGACCTGGATGTCAGATAACTAAGCAGCCAAGTTATACTACTTATTATATAGTTGCCGTATAAAAAGCAACTATGTCCACAGCATTTGTGAAGCCTACTAAAATGTAATTACAGATATCAATCCCAGTTCTAAAGTTATTGAATGTACGAGTAGAATATCATGACCTGTTTGCATCACATGGATATCAATCCCTACTTTTCGTATTCGCAATCGAAATCCAGTGCATCCACTGCTGGATTTGATCCAGAATTAATCTGAAGCGGAAAATGAGTTCACGAATCTATCGTTTCGTGAATCAGAGCTCTGCCTGATCTCCAATGTTCTATGTGATTTGGTATTCTATTATCCCGTCTCCACAGGTAGCTGTGTGGAATTAAAAACTTATCAGTTGTTTTCGATAACCTGGTTAAGTGTTCATTAAATCATTAATCCCCATTTACCGCTCTCTTTTTTGAAGAGATTATTATCATAATTAACCTTTTCATCTACAAAAAGAGGAAGAGATCATTTGCAAAGCTTTGTTCTCGACAAGGAAATCCTGTATACTCTGTGGTTACGCAAGAAAGGCTACTTGTGGACCAGGAATATTGAAAGGTTATTTAGAACAGCTCGTCGTTATAAAATATTCCTATTAAACTCTTAATTATGATAGTTGTAAGAGTATGGAATTCTCNCTTTCTTTATATTGCTGCCTTTTTGGTTGTTGGCAGACTATTTTCAAAACAGGTTCCTGTTTCTTTTCTTTTTATGTTATGTGAGACTATCTTTCTTGAAATTGAATATATTAAAGAGTTTTTTAAGGATCATTGAATTCTGAACATTGAAATGAGATGAAGATTTTTGTATTAGAGCATATCCCAGTAAGACCGGCTGAAAGACATACTTGAGGTTGAGAATAAATAAAAATTGTGTGATTATATTCACAATAATGTTATTTTTTATGTTTCTCAAGTAAACAGTACCGTAGTATGTATCAAATCTTGTTGTTCTAGCCAATAGGAATGAGTTGAAATGATGATAATTATTATAATAAATTTCATAAAACTATTAAACTATGTACTATAATTATATCAACTATTATGTACTATAATTATATTAACTACCTAATTCTGGACAAAGTAATCATTATCTGTAAAAAAATAGGCCTGTATTAAAAGAGTTTGGTGCCCGTGTAGAGTACGTAGTTCGTGGAGAAGTTTGAGTGGACCGATTTTGATGCGGTTTGCGTCAAAAGAAAGTTGAAAAACGATTTTCTACAGGCTCTATTTGTTTTTCAAAAATAATAATTTTGAATGGGAAAAAAATAATGGAAAACAAAAATAGGTACCTGTGGCGCTATCTATTGTCATCAAAATGCACTAAAATTATTAAATGTACTAAGGTAGTTTGTGACTGAAATCCCCCATAGATTAAAAGAAATAAAAGTAGTACAGTGCCTATAAATAGTCATCTGTAATTAACTATAATCACTGTACAAGGTAGGATTTCATTGGTATGACTGAGCTGCTGTCAGCTGCAGATAGTCAAAATAGCAACTATCTAAAACTAAATTTAATTTATTTTAATCTTAGGAAATTCAAGTGAGCGGCACTTTGCGATGCTTGGGGAGTTCTATTATTAATTTCCAGAGCTTTTTTCGATATTTTATATAATCATTTTTTTCCTGGACGCAAGCTATGCTCTTCAACACCAACATAATACTGCACATTATTTATTTCAATTTTTAGATGATATTATTCAGTTTTTCTCCGTCATTTTCAGATATGTATACAAATCGAGACGAATGTTCTTATTGAAAAAGTTTGTCTGAGAATAAAATTAATACATTTTAGAAAGTACTGGAAATCACTGGAATCCAAAAAAAAATTCTCACGATAGAGCTGATTATGATATAGGCTCTACAATATTAACTTTATAATAATTATATAATTAACTTTACAATATTAACATTTAATTTATATAATTAAAATCTTTCGTCTATTTACTGGCATATTTGTACTAGGCCTATAGGAATCCTCCACAATTCCTCAGTTCTCTCTTCTTAAAAAAACATATCTTTCTCAACCAATAAATTTGTTAGAAATCTTTCTCAACTAAGAAATTATGTAATGCCAACACATGTTTCATTGTTGGGCTAGGAATGGTCCATTATTTAAAGATTTGACAAGCCCTCGACCTAATTACCAACCTGATTACATTTGGTTCAAGGCCGCTCACTCTTTTCTAATTTGTTCAATTACAGTTATTACAACTGATCCTGCACGACATGTAAAATAAGTAAATGCATTTCAAGACCAAGTTCACCTTCTCTAAACATCGAGTTGACAAGTTCCTTCCGTTTTCTTCCAATAATTAAACTTTTAACAATTATTGTTAAAAGTTTGTGTGAGAGTCCTCGCTAAGTAGAGTAAAGAATTCATTTGAATTTCTTATAGAAAAATTATAAAATTGTTAATAGTTTGTGTGAGAGTCCTCGCTAAGTAGAGTAAAGAATTCATTTGAATTTCTTATAGAAAAATTATATATATAAATTGTTGAAAAGTTTTCAAAATACCCAGTTCATTCATTCTTCATTTGTAGTTATTTAGTGATAATTTTATGGCAAAATATATTATACTTCATGCATATACCATAAATCCTTCCTGGGGTTTGCATAGTTTTCCTGGGGTGGAAGAGCCGGAAAAAGGAGGATTAAGATATCCTTCCGAAAGCTCCTAATTTCTTCCTCCATCCATTATCATTGTATCATTCTAATATGAATATTTGTGTCAGGTAAATTATAGTGCATTTTTACATACGCTACTAAGTTTTTTCTCCAATTACAGTATTCTAAGAATTATTATGTTTAAATCAACTTATCGATTTAAATAATCCTGTAAGTTAACTGCGTATGATATTCTTCTTGATCAACTGATTTGCACGTGCTCATTCTAGTTGAATCTCATTAGGATATAAGTTCATTCGCTCCTTCGCCTTTCTACGCTTCAAAATTTCAATTTAGTTGTGAGTTGTGAAGCAAAAAAATAAAAAATGTTTTACTCGTCACTCGTTTACCGCGTGTGCTTTGATTTTATTCACGTGCTGTGCACCTTGAAGCGGTTGGCGGGAGGTTTGTCAAAGCAACAGGCGTGTGCAGAGGGGAAAGGGGAAAGGCGATCTTTGTGGAGGGGATGTCTTCTCCGTACCGGCTAGCTCTTCCGGCCGTTTAGGTTATCCCGCTTGACAGTTTAATTTCATCACTCTGCGTAAACATAACCTCAACTACTTTTCATACTTGTCTGTGATTTTAGTGATTATTTTTAACAGAATCTTGCAATAAATTGCTTGAAACTAGTGTGGACCTTGCTCCTAATGGAGATTTTAAATGAACTCTTCTAATCAAAGATTATCATTATCCATCATCACTCTTTCTACTAAACTTCCTTCTCTCTGAAGTTTTCGGACTTCCTCGCGTTATGAATTATAATTAGGGAATTGAACACAACAATCATCAGTTCTTTTTCATCATCATTTCTTCAACATCACTTTGGTAAGTTGTATAAAACTAAAAACACAATTTTTTAAACTTTTAAATAGTTTACTTTTAAATAGTTTAAACTTTTTAATATATTATTAAATTAATATACACTAATGTAAATTGTAAAATTACGGTATAATATTTTGTCCGTGTGATAATATTATAATAAGATACTATAATATTATTATTGTGATACCGTATTATGAAATCCTTTCCAGAAAAAGAACATATCTTTACAATTTTACTGTAGAAACTTGAAAGCAGATGTAAATGCTTATGTACTTGAAGCTTATGTAAATTTAAATTTCAAATCGATTGATAGTTTCTATTATTTTAGCCTATTTGATGCTAATGGAATTGTCAAAGAAAACCTTCCGTAAACTATGGAAAAAGAGAGAGGGTGAGAGTTTATATACCGTACAGTATTTATGCGAGAGTGAGAACTTGTACATTCCGATCACTTGCTAGCTTTGATAGATTTTATATAATGATGTAAATAGAATTGTCAATAGTTATTCCATGTATTCCATGATAGGTCAGTGTAGACCTGTGTTGTAGATGTAGGAAAGAGAGAGCGAGCGTGTGAGAGAAGCTCATTTTAATACCCGATAGGGGCCTGAAGCTTCTAGAAGATTCCTAACGCCGACCCTAAGTTAGGCGGGCTTAGGAAGGTGTGTCAGTGAGGGTGATTATCCCTGTCTAGATTTTTATTTTTGTTCTGTTGTTATCGTGTACAACCATAGCCTCCTCTAATGTATTAGAGGAGGCTATGGTACAACCCGTCAACCGAGTTCTGACCTGCTCTACAGTTTCCCCTTCCTCGACGATTTATTTTATGGTCGGATTCTATTCTTATTCTTCGGGTATAATTATCATCTCTGTTAAGACATTTCCCTTATCACTGAATAAATATTTTATATATTTGTAGGCCTTCGCCTTTTTTATTAGTTGGGAGACCCTTGCGGGTAGGTTCCACCTTGCCTTATTTTTGTGTCGGTCACCCATCCAAGAGCAGTCTTGAATTTTCGTGAATTAACCACATGAACACTCAGCAATCCCTCTCATCGAGAGACCATACACAGCCACACTGAATAAGATATTATCATCCTCTAGCTCTAGAGTCTAGATCTAGAACAAATAGATGTAGAGTAACTTCGAGCCCTCCAGCCTTTTTTTCTTAATAATTGTAAATCAAACCTAGTGTTGTGAAACATCAATGTTGATTTAGAAATGAATATTTTATCCTATAAAAGACAAAATTACTTAGTTTTGTGCTTGAGATTTTTTCTGGTAGGATAATCTTTTTTAAAGAGATGAATAATAAATGTTCAATATTCTCCTCAAACTTTATTAATAAAATCCAATAGGCCTTCTACCTAAAAAATAATATTTTATTTCAGAGACACTTTTTGCCTTTGAAAAAGTCGCCTCTTTAAACAAAATAAGGTTTACTTCCATATAGCCTATAATTTTTGAATGACCCTCGATGGCAATTGAAAGTTTTTCACACAATTTGTTTTATTCATGAGAGTTCATTCACATTGCTATCTACATTAATTAACATTTTCAGCAATGCAAAGGACCATTTCATTAGCTTGTTATACTGGTTTGCAATATTTTGGATTTATATCCTTATAAAGTGAAATATAGAAATGTTACATTTTCATCCACAGCGATAAAGATTATCTTCCAGACAACAATGATTATAACACCGACTTGAAAACTGAATACTAGATTTGTTTTGCTTATTCGAGAACAAAAAGAACGGATGCTTACATAAGTGAAAAGAATAAACAAAATATGAATATACTACTCACCTAGATAAAGGTCTATGTGTAAGAAAGGTCGGAGAGTTCTTGTATTATGACCTAATAACTTTTTAAGTTTCAATTTGATAATATTTCCCTTGGCATACCGAATACGTCATAAAAATTTATATTTAGGCTATTCATTAAGACACTCTCATAATTATATGAAAAATATATTACATTTAAGTCTATTCATTTTTTTTGTGCGAGGAAATATCTAAATATAAACTGCAGAACAAGAAAATTAATTCCAAAACTATTCAGCTTCTGGAGAAATAAGGATCCAGCTATTATTGGAAAAAATGGAAACTATATAATTATAATGCTATTTAGCTGCAAATTCAAGAAATTTTGATGATAAATTTCTATTTTTAGAGAATAATTTCAGCAAACCCAATTTCGTAGCCTATGCTGAATCCTTGATAATTCTGCACATAATTGAGCCTGATGCATAAAAGAACCTTTTATTTTGTGTAGGCTGAATTCTTCGTGTCACAACATTTATTGTAAAGTATGTCTTCCGCCATGTGACTTCAAATGCTTGTTAATAACTTAGATGTTGGCGGTCAGTGTTCACTTACTTTGTATCTCACTTATGGTAAAAATCTTGTTAAACAGGAAGGAGAATTGAACCGTTGAATCCTAGACCGGTATTTGCTGTGTGCCGCAGAATGTGTTATAAAGCTGGCCACAAGGTCGCATCTTCACTGTACAGCCATTAGAGCGATTGCTTGGATCAAATCAAGTTCGAAAAAATACATCGATGAAACTGTCGTTCCTTGACCTCGTTATTCACAGAAAGTTTTACTGTGGTCAAACATGAGCAAAGTCAGGTAGCTGGGGTTTCCATGAATTTCACAATATGTAGGCTATGATTAATCCATTAAAACTGACCTCCACAAGCAAAAAATCAATATAAAGTTCCCAGGATAATGACCACTACTCAAAACAAATGTTGTAGTGCGAATCGGAAGCACCAACTGCTGATCAAATCCTAAATCTATATTTTTTTTAAAATCATAAAACTCCTAAATTTGATAAGATTATTCTGAGGAATTTAGTGAAGTTATACAATATTGGTCAAAATTGAACTCCTTGATAAATTTTGGGGCAACCCTCTGTCTCCATTGATAAATACGAGTAAATAAATAATGAAAAGGGGAAGCAGTTACTCTCATGCTCCAAAATAAATAGAAAGATAAATTTTATAAAAATAACCAATTCTTATTAAATCCCAAAATTCTCATTTATAAGTGGTGAATCATTCAGTTCCAAACTAAAGTTAAAAAATATATATAATTTAAATTTAATTATCATTTTCATCACTCTTAACTTTTTTGATTTTACTGTTTATTCAACTTTATTGTGCTTTGTAAGTTCTCCAGAATATTGTTTAGGGCAATATGTTTAATAATGATTGATATAGTTTTTTCTACACTCAAAATTCTTACTTGTGTAATGTGTAAGGTCAATTTAGCTGATAGTTCTCAGTAAGAAACTAGAAGCTGAAAACCAAGATAACTCAGTCATAATGCTTGCTGCAAATTGTTTGTGATATGAAACTTTTTCTAGTGTCAAGTAGACTATATTTGTTCGGTTCAGGCTTAAGCTTATCTTTATAAGCGCAACGTTCGAGGTAATTTACAAAAAAAAACATTCACTGATAATGAAATGTTTGATTTACACTGGTAGCTTCCCAACAATTGACAAAACTTTAGGAGAAATTAGGATAAAAAATTGTGGAAGTATAACCACTAAATTCCGTTTATTACAGCATAAAAATAGTGTAGTCTGCTTGAAATTGATCTAGTTTTTACAAAGTGTAACATTATAACTCTCGTTCATTGAACTGCAGCTTTGATTAATTTTTTTAACAAGTCTCTTAAAGGCCTCCTCCATTCTAGGTTAATAAACTCAAACTCAATCAGGAAGTTTGACTGTTTCTCAATTTCTTCATGTTGAATCTTCTTTGATGACGGTGTGGTCAGAGTTATCCATTGTTAATCAATATGAAAAGTCATTAGCTGGATTATTTTATTGTTTATTGCTTTAAATGGCTGAACAATAACCCAGATTTCAGGCTACTATTCGGCTCTATTATTAATCAATCAAAAATACCTTTATTAAAAGCATTACGTATAATACAATAGGAAACGTGTGTTTGTTAGTACAGTATTGATTTAATTTTCTACGCCGTGGAAAATTGAAAATGTCTTTTCAACTGATTCATACTTTTACTCTTCCATTGCACTGTTAGTTTTAGTAATACTAAAAACTAACAAGACATAAAAAATATCAATTAAGTACAGTATAATGGATACAGTGCTATAAGTAGCCTTAAAATAGATTAGTCTCATTTATCTTCTTTTTTTGGAATATTCAAATACAGTATTTTCAATAATAGACTGTACTTTATATTACAGTCCATCTCATGAACATATCATATAGAGCCACCATCAGTATCGTGTTGGTTACTGGGTTGATATATATATCTTCAAGTTGGGTAATAACTATTGGGCTTTGAGATTAGTGTGCGATTCCTTGTGAAATCTAGTTTCAGCATACCTCTAGCAATTGAAAAATGTAGTAGTACAAGGTGCATTTCCGGTACAGCACATAAAAACAATGAGTTTAAGAAGAATGCAAAAGGTCAACTAGGGGCCTTAACCTGTTAACAATAATCAGCATTGTCAAACTCGGTCTGTGATTACTTACACAATTCTCAGTTTCCTCTCAAGATTTTGTTTTTAAAGGCTACATGTTGGTAAGTGTACTTTGAACATCATTAAAAATTACATGTTAGAATTCGATGAACTGATACATTCCACTAATATGTTAACTCCCGTTTCAAATAATCTGGCCATCAATGTCAACCTATGATCCCAATTAAGTAATTTATAATAAATAACATTCAACCCATTCCAAACTCCAATGTACAAAAAACTTTAGAGACCATCAAGTAAAAGATGATTGATTAATGTGGACCAAGCTGCCCTGGATGCATTATTGTTGTCATTCTTTATCAATTGAAATAGAACTCTGGAATAATGAATGCCTCTCTTTTTCATTAATCGAGTAAGCCCTACGGGAACTCCATCATGAATCTTGTACGTGAAAACTTGATGTGGATGGTGATGTATATTGACTCACACAGTTCTAGCCAGGTACAGGTACCGAATCATAGGTACCGTACCTAAGTGGTTCATGGACAAAGTCACCGTAACATCACTGGTCATTAGTTGATTTCATTTTATTATGAGTACTTGTTGATACCTTTTTTAAAAATCAATTACAAGAAAATTCTTTTTTTTGCCATTCCATTGTGATACATTCCCATTGAATAGATTTAATACATTATTGCAAATTGTTGATTATAAAGATATTTTTGAATCTTGAATGGAAATTTGCAAACTATTGATCTAATCCTAATCGAATTCATAGCTCATTGAAGTGCAATTGCTTTTACAGTTGGACTAGTAAATACTAGAGTGCTCAATAAGGAAATGTTGATGAAAATTGAACTAGAATGTAATAGGAAATAGATTCTAGTAGACTTCTGAAGTTATTGAAGAGCCGTTATGCATGTTTATCATCCAATAGTAGACTATGATATAGATATATCTTCTTCTAAAACAAGATTTATATGTTGAGATTCATGTTTGTATGTTAAAAATGGGATGAAAACCTCGATTCTCCTCATCAAAACATCTTTAATTGATAATTCCCGTACTTTTTGCAATTAATTAGTAAAGCTTGTTAAAGGTTCAAATGCATGATACTTGCAGTTGATTATTCAATTTTTGTTTGAATTGAATTGTAAAATGAATTATTCAAAAGTTGAATTGAAATCTTCTCTTGAGAAAATATTGTAATGTGTGATTGCATAATATGTGAATGAACTCTCTCATTTTTTAAGCTTTTCAACTCGAAATATTATAGAAAGTTTGCCTTTCTGAGACCCTGAAACGTGATTAATGATTGAATTTTTTGTTTTGACGTTTCTGTGTATTGCACATTTAAGTCATATTTGTGTGTTTTTTTTTATACTGAAAATCAGCACACGGTCTTCGTCATAGATTTAAAAACTTGGTCATTCAGAAATTTTTATGTGAGAAAATATGAGCTTTCGTGATAATTGAGAGTGATATTGTGCATGGAAAATGCACTTTAATGAAACAGATTAGGAGTTTAGGAATACTGTGAAGTAATTTCGACTCTAGTTTCTAATAAAGATAAAGAAGACATGAGACCATTAGACGAGGTCCAATTGTTCAAGCAAATCGTGCCGAAATGGTTTGTGGGTCGTTGTAATTTTACAGTATTAATGTCTGAATTTCAAATTTGTTTATTACTTAGATGCCATCATTTGCAATGAGCTGATACGGTATATACGTGAAAATCACATCTGGAAACATCAAAAATTACTGATGCACTAAGTTTGCATAATGTGGATCAAACACACAGGCAAAATTAAGTTGCAGGTGTCAATAAAATAAAATCAGTTAACGTTGATATAAATTTAACAATAAATATACTGTAATTTAATTATTCATTTTTTCAAATTTTTGATGGGATAAGGCGGAAAAATTAAGTAAAAAGAATATTGTAATCCATTTGTAGAGATGATGATATCTTTTAAAAGTCAAGAAATGTTCTGTCACTTGATGTTGAAATATATAATATAATTATGGGAAAGGCTTTAGAAATTATGAAATAATGTACGATACTAGAGAATATGGTAAGAAGCAGAGTGCTGCCTTTCAATGTAGTCTATCTACTGTTACAATCTAGTTCTTTCAGTAAATTTTCTAAAGTAAAGAAAAAAGATGCAAACAAACCAATTTTCTCGGTAAGTTTGCTGACAGTCAATATAATTATACTACTCGTATATGGTACGAATGTTATCAACAATTCACGGCCTTGCTCGGATGCTATCAAGTTCAGCATTTAATTGGAGGTAGCGTGCGTATCCGATGAAAAGGCCCGGGAGTTGGTAAGATGTGAGTGAAGATGTCCTTCACTAGACCAGCTGGACTTGGTCAGTCATCAGGTCGAGTACTTGTAGCTATAATAAAAAGTCGGATGCTGTAACTAGAGGATCCACGAGACTAAAATAGATTAGCTGAGGATCGTGACCCTCTGGAAATTTATCAGCTCTGACGCGCTGGATATTTATCAGCTCTTCCGGCGCGGGCGTGCTGGTCAATTGAAGAGATGTTTTTGTTGGTCATTTCATTCGACAACAAAACAAGCTTGTTGACAGGTCAACTCCTAGAAGAGATCAGAGGAACATTCTAGAACTACCGGAGTGGCAATTGAGATGAGTTAAAAAGATTAGCAGGGGACTGAGGTGTGTGCACATGACATCAAATCAAATCAAATTTATTCGACATGATACAGGTTTTGATGAGTAGGCTACAGTCATAGCCCCCTTTAAACTACAGTTTAAAACTAGTATACAGTTTAAAACTGTATTTTAAAGGAGGCTATGGTACAGTAGTTCCTGTGGTATTGTGAATGTGTGATCGAAACCTTCTACTCGTACTACTCGCGCTCCTGGAGAGTAGTTATATGGTTGATTTTTGCGCTTTGCTGATAAAAACCTATTCAATTCCTTAAAAATATACGAATAAAAATTAATTTGGAGCGTTGACTATCTGAAACAATAGGACTGGGGGTGCTAAGATAAATAAGCGATGATAATCAATCATTTAATTTTTTATCAAACATAATTGACATGAAGTTGAGGCATAATAAAATAAATTGAAGCATTTTTAATTTTTACTAATTTTACAATTGATGAAGTTCATTCCAAAACTATCAGAGTAGAAGAAAACATTTGAAATTGCAAATTTTTTTTGCTTCAATCCAAATAGCCTCGTTGGTCATCCAATGTTCCGGATGACTGACCTTCGGATAAAAATGATCTTAAACTCTACTGTATCTCCTGTTAAAACCTATGTGATGAAATGATTCACTGATTTATTCGTGGTTATTTCAAACTTTATTAATTTAAAATAGATTTCCTTGAAAAAAATGAAGTATATAATAATTATGTTAAATTATACTCTGAATGAATTATCTTTCTTCTGTTCAATATTCAGTCTTCTCGTTGAATCCTATTTGTTATCAAACAAGCAATTTCTACTATATGTTTGGACAAATTCCAGTTATGATAAATCAGTCGAACGATGGGTGGATTCAGCAGATTCAGCTAGAATATGTTTTTAACAATGTAAATGTAAGATAAAATCTTTCTGTTTATAACATTCATTCGAGAAGCAATGACATTAACAGGCCTAGTGTGAGAGCTTAAGTAGCCTAATAATTTGAAGCCAGTTGCTAGATGGATTGCGTACACAGATAAATTATATAGGGTTTATAAACTATATAGAAATAAACTATTTATTCTTTATTCTATATATAAACTATATACTACCACAAACTATCTCTCGTCTGTGACTAAACTATGCCTTCTCAGACGTTTCTTGTATTTATTCACAAATAGTGATTAAATTACCTCAAAATAGATCTTTCATTGGTTCATCAGCTACTATTATCGACTAAATTCGACCTTGATTCTCTAGAAACTCTCAATGTCTCCTAGTATAAAGTCGCAGCAACTTTTGTTATTTTCGTGCGTATGACTATGGTCTGTAGGAAGTTAATTATTAAGCTACATGAAAAAACTGTTAGTTAAATATTAGCCTCTCCTAATCCAGTCCACATAACTCAGGTACACTGTTTCTAAAGTATGTCTTCTCTACAATACGCGATCATGACCGATATTCTACTATTATTGTACTTTCAAAACGCCTCAATATCATCGCCACACATTCTTTTAAATATGTGGGCTGTAACTAGAACAAGTACTGTACTGTTATAAGTACAGCTCCAGCACATGCTTACATCCCCACTAAGTCAAAAGATCAACTTTCAGAAACTCTTGGTAGACTACCTACCTATTATTCAAATTCGAAATAGATCATTTCATGTCAAAGCGCCCACATTTAATTTATTTCATTCCCTATTTAATTGATTCATATTGTTTTCAGTATACAAAATTATATCAGTTAGGCCTACTTATGTACAAAATATAATATTTTGAATGAGGGAATAAAACTCATTTATATTTTTAAATTAATTTAATAATCAATGTTTAATAATATTCCATAACATTCCAGTTTCATCACTTATGATTTCTCTCACTATATCTTCATCTTTGAAATTGTGAACAGTGATTGTCTCAATAAATATTTATTCAATTCAATAGATAAATGAACATCACATTGAGTAATATTCAAGTTATATGGTCAGGGTCACAGTCAACGTTTGACTTCTTGGTCATTGCTAAGTAAATATCAAGTTGGTTGACTTTTCTCTTGAGAATTGAGATTCTTCCAAACCTGAAGCCGGTTCAGATATGCCAGATTGAAAATTAATGTTAATTTTATTCATGTTCCATTGAATCATTCAGGAATGTCGTACAAAAATCAAGCAAACTCTGTAGATGTAATATTTTCCAATAATTGAGAACTTGATATGGAAAAGGTAAATATTATGTTCAATGTATGGTAGCTACTCTCTATTTTTCAGTTATTTGTCACAGAAAATAGCAGAGTATTCAAAGAAGTTCATTTCAAGAATACTTGCACCTGCGTACTTGAGAATTATAAAAACACACATAATTTAAATAATTATATGCATCAATACTTTGTTGAATTTCATTATTATTATTTTTAATTTGTAGAGGCAATTGGAAAAAGATAAAACTATAAAATATTTATTACTGCAAACAAAATTAGAAAAATATTATTTATTTACTTGAAAATGGTCGGGTTCATTAGACATTAATTTTGTTGATGATGTTTAGTAGTAGGCCTAGTATGATTATCCAGTTTGAAGTAAACTTTTAAATTTATAAAAAATATTCTCTAGTGTGGTTCATCTTTTCGTTAATTGGAAATAAGTCCATTTATAATCGGGTTCTGTTTTTCTTTATTATCAAATGCTTAGTGAGATTAATCAATTTGATTTTGTCCGATCACATTGCCTTTAAAGATAGGCAACTCACAGGTTATTGATTCAGTTGTTAAAATGAACTATATGCTGAGTGCATAAACATAAACTATTTTCTTTTCATCAAACTCTGGTCTATTATTTGTTCAAGTAGAACTTATTACGTCTAACTTCATCCAATTCAAGACTCAACGTAGGCTGGATATATTCTCATCCACTACTTGTGAGATTCATTCCTTGGATACTCTCCTCAATTCCTACTCTGTTGAAACTTGAAATAACTTCTCTAGATTCTAGAAAACTTTACCTAGCATCATAATATTTTGTTGTACTCCTCTTTTGTAATGGGTGTTTTTACAAATCATTCCCAGGGCTGGAATCTACTTGAGTGAATTATAAGTAAATTGATAATGTTGTACTTATAATATTATACTCTACCAATTTTATCCAAATTGAAATTTGATTTTATTGAGCCAAAAAACACTACTGTCAGAATCATTCAAAACTATTTATGCTATTGATTTTTCAACCTTCGATCTATGTATTTTGTAAGGACGACAAATAACAGACGCTTTCAACTTGTAAAACAATCATAAATCACTAATGTCAGTTGTAATCAGGCCAAAAACTGTCGGAAACACCATCAACCTATTCCTAAGTTGTCTCTGGTCTTGTCTGAGTAGAATTTATATTTTCATAATCTATTTATTTATTTTCATAATAACTTTACCAATAATAATGGTTATAATAATTACATTCACATGTGATTTGTCAAATCCAATAAACTATCAGCGTGATTTAAATCGACAAAGGAACTGATTGTATATTTTTGTCTATTATTGCCGTTTGAATGGATTTGAACAGACTCATATATTTTTAAAATTTTGAAAATACTGACTCTAAAAACTAATCACCTTTTATTTAGATAACAAAGATAATACAGATTGTAAGTAATATATTTTGAGACAATAATTTTCAAAACAACAATAATAGTGTGACTGGTGTCAATTATTGGCATGCAATGATCACGGCTCCTCCTCATGTACAGTAAGCTTCATTTAAGCCGGTTGCTCTCATTAATTTATTATCAGTAGCAAAATTCAAGTACGAATCAATTCTCTCTGACTCTTCCAACTGGATCTATTTTTAGAGGAGCACCAAAAAAGCAATCTATAATGTTGCTTATGGTTCGTGGCAATAATAATGATTTCATGATTCAATGGCAACAACTCTTGTTAACATGAATTATATTGGTAATAATTTTATTGGTTAACAGTTATAATTAATTACATCAGGCAATTTTATTATTGCTTATCTCATCTACACAAAACTTCACAGAACCAAGCAAGTTGCTAAAGTGTATCGGAAAAAAAGGATATTATTCTTGCAATAGTTCGGTGATACTAGAATTTTAAAGCCGATAAAATGTTATTGTGGATAAATTCATTTCATTCAAAATTCTTGTTAATTTGAGTTTTTTTTTAAATTTTATAAATAAAGTAAATGTAAAAAGTGAGTCAAGCTGATGATGTAGCCTGTGTGGTCACGAAACCATGGTCCTTGCACCACAAATAAATAGTACAATCAACAAAATCATTCTGTTTTCATTTTAATTGTTATTGAAGTAAATGTAAATTATTGAAAACAAATACCCTCAATTCAAAGATCATGAAATAAATAGGCTGCTTCAAACATTGGATTGATTACATGAGAATTAGGAATTTTATATTATTTTAAAATAAAGTGCAGTAAGTTATACAGGGTGTCCCGAAAAATAGTGACTGCAGTACTACCACGGTATTCTACAAGTCAATAAAACAAACAGAAAATGTCGTTGGCAAAATGCTGATTCTCCTTAGTTTACCTGTAATCCGCCATTTTGTGTTTTTAATATTTTGCATCATATCTCGTTAAAAAAACAAGATTTTCTCAGGAAATTTGGTAGGGATATAATCAAAGGTGTGGGTTACAAAATGCATATATCAATAAATTTCAATATCTGTTTTTTCCAAAATGGCGACCGACTAAAATTTTCAATTCAATTTTACTGGAGAAATATTGCTTTTCACGATAAAACTTTGAAATACCCCTACCAAATTTCATAAGAAAATCTTGTTTTTTTAACGAGATATGATGAAAAATATTAAAAACACAAAATGGCGGATTACGGGTAAACTAAGGAGAAATCAGCATTTTGCCAACGACATTTTCTGTTATACCGTGGTAGTACTGCAGTCACTATTTTTTGGGACACCCTGTATATAAATTTAACAGATAGAACAGACTTGTCGATGTTACGTTAGGGTCATCCTGCCGAAACTAATACCAGTGACGTGAAAATGTGCTCGAACACTTAGCTATGGGTGAAAACCCACATCTTTCGTAGACAATCATTGTGAGTCCAGCAGCTCACCGTGTCAACATGAAGTACTGTGGGGAGACAGCAAATTCATCTATTGGCATTTCGATCTACTACCCTCATTTACTTTCCCTCCCATGATTCCATTTTGTTTCTGAAAAATTTCCATTCTCATTCAGTTTTAACTCTCAAACATTAAATTTAAAAACTATATGTTTCCCAAATAAACAAATTTAACATACCGGCACCGTAGCCTCCTGATAATAATTGAAGATTTCTTGCTTTGGTTCCTCATGTTAAATCCTATATTAAATCGATTCCTAAGTTCTACATCGATGTTCTCCATTTCATTTTGTCTAGAGAAAGTTTCAATAATTATTTCCAACATTCAATCATACATAAATTGTTTTATCAAATGATACTGATGATCAAGAATAGGATCATCATACTAGACTGCTTTGCTCCTCCATTTCAAGTACGATAGGCAATTATCAGGAGCGTATGTATTTTCAACGTGTGAGGAAGTTTTCCGTGTTTCTTCAGATGTTTGTTGTAGTAATGCCTCGGTTTCCTTGACCAGAACAGTGGCTTCATGCGTGCTGTGTAATAGTGTACAGATCTCGTTACTATGTTTATGTGGCTCATGGTAAAATCGTACATCCTCGTGTGACGATCAGTCTATAATTGCGTTTTAATGCAAATCCAATTAGCTCCTGGTGGTGGTAGGGCTGGCGATGGTGTGCTCCTAATAATATTGTCTCACACATGAATGGCACTGCCTACTGACTCACGCAACATCAAATAATTACATAGCCCAGTGCTGTCCGAAACTAGACACTTCGAGCCGTACTCGGACTCTGATTGATTTTCCAAGTGACTTGTCATTGCAGGCCCTGCCAGCCGTGTAACAGGTTGTTAATCATGTCGGAAGGTGACGACTGTTTCCAAACTATCCACTTCTATTCTTCAAACTTCTTCTTGGATTATTGTTCGACCAGTTTTTCTCTGGCCAAATTATCTCTTTGAGTCCAATTTGCTACCTTCATTTTTTTGACCGGCTCTCCTCGACCCCGTCCCAGACATTCCCTAGAGGTCCTCCATTAGCTCAATAAAATTATTTACGACTGTGTAGGTCATTAAAACTGTTCAGATTATTTGCACTAGATGTTTAAAAAACATTTACGACTGTGCAGGTCGTTAAAACGTTTTTTAGATTATTTGCACATTAGTCCTCGACATCACAAACTGCATAATACTGTTCAAATACTCCTACTGCTGCTTGCCCATAAAAAGATTTATTTGGAATCTATATTTTCCTATATATGGTACTGGGTCTCACGAGAACACAATTTAAAATTGAACTAACCTCTGATATATACTTTCTCAACAATATAGTTTAATAAAAATAATAGTATCTATTCTATGTTAATACCATAGACTAACCAAATAATAAAATAAAAAAGAGAGAATGGATTATCTTTACCTCTGGCAGAAAATAAGATGGTAGGTAAATACTTGATAGAATAGTAACAATTGAATAATCAATGAAAATATTGGTAGAATATGCTATAATAATACGGATTTATTTTTTGTTCATCTACTGTATTTTTTGTATCGGTACTGAGATCACCCCAAGTATTTTAAGGCTACAAATGTATTATACAGTGGAAATCACGTAACACAAATTATACTATTGTTGTGAAATTTATTAATATCTCATGTGATTTAGTAGGCTATCTACGTAGTAGCACGTTCCTAATATTAGCCTCCTAATAGGGATTCTAATGTGCTCAAGTATTCTTGATATATCAGATTGAAATTATTTAAAGCCTGATAAGGAAATTCACTCTATTTGGAAAAATCTTTATTAAATTCTGTGGCTTGAGTAATCATCCATATCATCAGGAATAAAGTTCAAAGATTGGATAAATACCTGATTATGTTGTTTCCTCCTGTATTACACTAATACTCCTGCTACTTATTCTTCCACATTTTATAAATTGCTCAAATTCTTTCACATTTCAATTGGACCTCACATTCTTGCTGTTGATGGTTACATAAGGAAAAAATCAATAAATTATTTTTCCTTCTCGAAATAGGGAAGGTGACGAGCAGAAACCTTATGAAGAACGTCTTATGCAATCACGGCTAAGTGAATCACTTACATGACTCTGAACCGCTTTGAATTTGTTGAATTTTTAGTGGCTTCTCCCAACGTTATGGAAATACGATTTAGGATAAATTTTTCAGAAAACGATCGAATATTATTGTACTTATTGATCAATATAATGGATAATTTATCAAACAAATACGTTCTGTTTTTTGGTAATTTTTGTATTGGAAATTTCAATATATTTATATCTCTAATATCCAATGTTTGAATCTAGTATTACGTCCACATTCGACTTTCCTCATAGTTTTCAGAATTATTGTTCTTGTGAACTCTGTATAATCTGGTTATTTCCATGACGTAAAACGAGTTCATTCATATTCTACGAAATTTACATTTGTAGGAAACTTGAACAGAACCACCCCAATTCTTAAATAATATTATAGAAAAATATTATTAATTTCACAGTAAAGGTGATTTCACAGTAAAGGTCACACAAATGATTAAACTCAATAAACTGTAAATATAATGTCAATTGGTCCTGTTATTACTAAAATATTATGTGGGCTAATTACAAATGCCGTGTCTTTTGATGAAATTCAGTGTCATTCCTCATTACGAACAATAAATTCTATAAATTATATTGTGTAATGATTTGTTTTTGTATTGATAATTGAATTGAATTTTCATTCTAATGAATTTTTGGCGTCTGTTCATGGTTCGAAATAAATACATGAACATTCATGTTGGCATTTCAGAAAAATGCGCCGTTGTTCCAAACTGTATCACACTTTTTGCATCATCTCCAATTTTAGCGTATTCTGCATAATTTATTGGCAGTGATTATTCAATAAAATTTCAGTATCCTAATATAAATTGCGTTCATCTTAATTATTTTGCTAATTTATTTTTGAAATAAATCACAAGGTTATCACCTACGAAAATTACATATTTTAAAAATACATACTAACCTAAACAACACCCACTCTGCACATCTACACTTACTAAAACTTTTATCTCTGAACTCATATCTTCACTAGATTTCGTATATGTAGCCAAAGTTCACTGTTTTGTGACGATAACCAAGTGAGAAAATTGCAATCCTATATTTAAATAGAAATATAGGCCTATGAGACTACTTCCATTTTGGTTCTAGATTTTTTTAAACAAATTTTCTGAAAAACTCTGAATTTTAAAAATTTAATATTATTATAAAAATGTAATGTAAATATTATAATATGTAATTTTTGAGTGCATTTATCCTCAAAACAATAATTATTTAGGCCTATTTATAGTTTTCATGTAATAGAATTGTATTCCAGTGTAATGGAAAGCATTAGATTATCATTTAAAAAAGGTTGAATCAATCCAATATTGTTCGAACCCTGATTTCACAATGTACTGTAACTGAAATTTCAGTAGGCTGCTCAATTTAAGTTTGACTGTGATGTGCTACAATGTATTGTGAAAAGTAAGTTACAATGAATTTTGTTTGTTTGTCAATGGCTCAACAGCCCTATGTGGGCTTAGACCTACCAGCTGGTTGCCAGTTTCACATCCACTTGACTGAATCAGCAGAGGTGAATGATCATTAACCAGAAAAGATGTAACGTGTGGTTAGCACATTGACATCTCAACCATAAGCTAGTCTTCTCAACCCAAAGTTACAATAAATTGTTGAGGTCAAATAATTATGCTGTGAACAGGGCTGCTCTCTCAATATTTTGTAGCAATGTTTTATATTTTTAAGATATAGGAATATCTAAATATATCTGAATACATGATGCAGGAATATCACTTTTATCTTTGAAGATGTTAAAATCCTTCTTTCAATTTGGAAAATATCTTTCCAATTTGAATAAGAAATGAAATAAGTTTATAGTCCAATTATTTGTGCAGTCTTCATCTCCTTTGCTATACCTTTCAAAAATTATTCAGTAACTTCTATCATAAAAATGGATTTTATTCTTTTTTTGAAAGTAATAGCAATGACTAATGCTGTTTTGGATTTTGATAGAGTTATATTATCACTTTTCCAAAAATATATATTATTTTTGTAAAATAATTTCTATCAAAATATTCAATATTTATTGGTTCAACAGATAAATTTTATAGGTACTCTATATGCGTAATTCAAAAATATATATGATAACCTCTATCACATTATTCCCACATACCAATTAACTATCACTATCTTAGAACAATGCTTTAGAGGTGGGCGTACATGTGAAAATTAGATAATCAAAGTT
The DNA here is from genome assembly GCA_017141395.1 of Laodelphax striatellus. Lineage (NCBI taxonomy): Eukaryota > Metazoa > Arthropoda > Insecta > Hemiptera > Delphacidae > Laodelphax > Laodelphax striatellus. The sequence continues at coordinate 24,588,762 of CM029532.1, read as the reverse complement.
CACCTCTAAAATCGATTAACAATAACTTATGGTGATTTCTTTGAACCGTCACATTAAGCAGGGATCATAAACAATACATAAAATTGATTATATGATGATAGTGAGGTTTGTTTGTCAAAAATAAACTGTTTCAAATAAGGACTTGATTATTATTGTTTAACAATGACCAGTAAAAATTTTTCTTCCACCCTCCAAGTAAGTGAACTGTGTCTTGACCTTGAACTCGGAATATCTTGCCAATTTTCTTCAGCTGATTGAAAACCCAACACTTTAATGGATAGTTTCTTTAGTGTGTGTATGATAAACAGTGAGTGACGCTGGTAATAAACTTACCGACATCTCAATTGCTGGCCGCAGTCTCCTCACTCCCAGTCAACGGAGTGGTTGTTGACTCCCCAGTCTTAATTCAACTGTTTTTAGAAAGTGTTTTACAAGTTTTATTTCTGCTAATTGATTATAATTGTTTTGTGTTAATTCATTCATGTAAGTAATTCTGCATGACTTATAAACTTTATTAATTTCTAACAATGTTTTTCAACTTCGGACATCAAAATTAGAATGGAAACAGAATCAAAGTAGAGTTTATCTAACTTGAATAATTTCTTATTTAACAAAAATAATAAATTTCATTTTTTGAAAGATTTTACTAAATTAATCAATTCTACTCAATTAAATATATTATTGAGAGAGATATTCATCATCTGCTTAAGATGAAGTACAGATACTTCCATTTCTCGAAATATTACTTTTGGAAAGTTTAATATTTAACAATATTTTTTCAAAATATCTGGAATAGAAATTTTTAGTTTCAATTGATTTCAAATAAATTAGTGTCTTATTTTAACATACTCATGTGAATTTAATGTGTCTAGAAAGGCAATTTGGATTAATTGACCAATAACAATTGTTATAATTGTGCAGTTGAAATTTTATGACTGTGTTACATTGAATTCGCTTGGGTAATAAATTGTCGATCATAATTAATAATATTTAATTATATAATTAATTGGAAAACTTTAGAACTCTCATAAATTATTCACAGTCTTCTCAAACTCGATTAAAACTATCATCAGTATGATTGCATTTGAATAGAAACTAAACATTGACTTCTTCTTTTTAGGCTATCTAAAAGTTAAAACTCATCAACTATAATAATCGAATAAAATCAGCATCTATTATAATATGCGCTGCCTCACGGATAATTTCATTTTTTTGTATTCGAAATTTTCATTCTCATCATGCTGAAGAAACAATTTGTTTTAACAACTTGCAAAACCCTAATTAGTGTCAATTTTGTATTCATAATTTTTTTCTGGTTCAAAGTAGCCTATTCATCATCCCAGTCGTACTGTAGTTTTTATTCTCTTAAACTCATCTTAACTAATAAATTTTTGATCAATGTAGAAAATATTCATGAACTTATTCATCTTTCAACCAAGGATCACTTAGGAAATGTAAATGTTATCTATTTTTTTTGGAAATAGAGTACTAATTCTTCATTGTTTTATTTCCCCTGTATTGTTTTCAAAAATCTATCGTCAAGTAAACGATAGTAAATTTTTTAATAAGGGTGCATTGCTTTATCGATGGATTACACTTTTCAAATATAATATTAACACTTTAAAATAATATTTACTTACTTGAATTATCTATTCAAGTTAATTGAACTCAATTATTTTATCAAGGTTCTCCTTCAACCAAAAGTAATTATTTTTTCATCATAGTTTTACAAAATAGTAGGTTTCTATTACTCTTTCCATCATCTTCTGTACAAACACAGAATAGTTTGAAAACATTTTTGAAAAATTGCACCCTTTGTTGGGCTGAATAAAAAATGAAATTCAGTTTGTTTCAATCGCTTCAGAACAAGCTTCATACCCTTACCAATAGAAATACTCTTGACTATAATCTCTCCTTTAATTTACTTATTTATCTACTTGCTAGCCAGAGGAGTTATAGCTTCTGCTAATCTAGTGTGACCAAAGAATAATATCATATCATAAAGTTGTTCTTACTTTGAAATAACGTGATTTTAATTTTTGTGTTTCAGATCCAGTCTTGTCAATTGTAACAGTAACACCTATACAGTAAAAAGAAAAATGAGTAAGACTTGTGTCATTCATCAGAAAACAACTACGGAGACAACAGCCAATAAAGATCAGTTCAAGATGGGGAGTCCAAAAGTCTGGTCCATCCATTGTAAGTTATTGCTCGCAAAGAAAATAAATATATTTTTAATAAAAAAAAATTACTGCAAATTTCATTCAAATAATTCTTTCAAACAGGAAATTGATAATGGAGATGATGCGATTGAAAACAGGAATTATGATAAGGCAACACGATAAGGTACAACTCCTGCCCATTATTATTGTTTGATAGAATTTTAGGAAGGCTGCCAATGATTATTATTCTACAATATTCATCCACTACATCTCATTAATCACTACGTTCTTTCTACCTCGAAATAATTAAGCAATAGAACTGATAAAATTGTTACAGTAGACTATACATTATATCGTGGATTAGTTCATCGACATTTCTGGCAAAGACTATTGTGAATTCATAGACCACTCCAATCCGTATTGCATTGTCAACTTTCCTCTAAGCTTTCTTATTTTAAATTCTGATTTTTTAAAAGAAGGACTGTTTTTGGGCACTGAGATCTCCCCAATAATAAGGGATGCTCTACTATCTATGGAATAAGTAGTGAGTAGTGATAAAAGATGTAGTACCAAAGGTACTATCATAGACTTACTCATATCATAGACTGTATAGTTAGTCTATGGTACCGGTACTATCAATTCATCAGGTTCTTTTCAGATAACGTTCATTGAAAACATCAAACTTTGCAGGATATTAATCAAAAATTTAATTTTGATGAAATTTTGATTGTTTCCAATCAAAATTGTCTTGATGCAACAAAGCATCATCAATTGCTCTGACGCATTTTCAATAATTTCATATTTTTCAGTATGAATTTATATGAGTATCCAACTTTGATAGTTCTTGATCACCTGCTATCCACCTATCACCTAAATGTAGTTTTACATAATTTTGCATAACCTGTCTCATTCAACAAAATCTTTTTGAGAAAAAATAATAAATATATCAATTCGGTGAGGAGCATAGCAGTGAAAATCTTTCTCTCTGTGAATTGGTAAAATGTTCACAATGATGTTCACTATGATCTGTCCAGCTCAAATTATTAGTGTTTTATTCAGATGCAGTTCCCTTGGGTCCCGCGAATATTTTGTAAAGTCGAGTACATCAATATTGCTTGAAGTTCATGATCAAATTTTTAATAAAATGCCATAAAATAGATTAACGTCAAATTGAACATTTTACTTCAATCTGCCCACATACCATAAAATTCACTATTATTACAGCTTGTTGTGCTATTTACATAATATAGTGTGTAAGCAGGTTTCAACCTGATTTCAAATCTTTCACTAATCTATTCTATAAAATTGAAACAAGTTGATAAACTTGTAAGCTACAAACGGTGTTTGTCGCTAATCTATTTTATGAAATCTGATCGTTTGAGTTGAAAACGTGTAGGACTTCCCCGACAAACATGATAAAACAATTGAATTCAACTATATTTATCAATCAAATTAATTGAATATACATAAATTTTCTCAATATAAATTGAATGTAAATTAATTTTATAAATGTTTTGATTGCAGCAGCTGCCCAACCATCCAAGCTGATGAAAAACCGACTGTCATCATTCCAGCCGAACATGCTGCTGCGGTCTGGTTCACTGGATAGGATAAGGCAGTTTCCTTCCTACCTGTGCCGTCGGGGGTCCGGAGGCCAACTAGTCACCTGGATCTACAACTCAAGAACTGTTTTCACTCAAGCTCTTTCTTTCACTCATGAACAGGTTAGATTTGATGTTTTGACGAGAGATGAATTAAAAGACTGGGTGCTTTTCAGACAGATGGAATCGACAGATTGAATTATCTTTGAAAGTAACGACTTGTATTTCACTGTAGATACGAATTGCTGTTACATTATTGGACCGCAATGGGGTCATTCATTATTTACAGTGAAATACAAGTCGTTACTTTAACAGAATTTTCTACAAGTATTTCGTCATGGAAAACAACATTGACTTGAATTATCCTCTAAAAGTGCGAATACACTATGCTATTCAGCTAGTTTTTAGGGTTATTTCTAAAATTTTATGCAAGGAAACGCTTATTTTTCCATTAAAATGATATTATAAATAAAATTTGGGTATTATGGTACTATAAATGTCATTATATCTCATAAATTATCTATATAATTCTTAGAAATAAACCTACTAGTCGCTGTCAGTCAACAGAAAAGTTGCCAGTCGACTTATATGAATTATTGAATAATTTATTAGAATGAATGACATTACCATAATACTTCATGTCTCTCATAATACCATTTTGAAGGGAAAATAAGCTTTCCTTTTCTGAAATTTCAGGAATAACCCCAAAAATTAGCCGACTAGCATTATTAGGCGACCTTTGAACACGGCATTGGCACTCTTCGTCACTGTCCCAACTGGGATAGAACCGGGAAATTGAAAATACGGAATTAATTGAGATTATTAGTTGATATCGTTTTCTTTTAGACAGCGTTGAATGACCATCATGTTCTGAATCACAATAAGCGCACTTATCCTCAACTTCAGCTATTTAAAACTGTATGTGAAATGAAAAACACTAGAAAATGGATGTGTTATTGCTCGTTTGTGTAACAGGAATGGCTGTGCATGACTGGTGCAGGTCTAGATTTATTAAAATTTCCACAAAATTGTCGATTGAATTCAGTTTGCTGGAATAGAACCTTCAACCGAATCTATAGAATGGAGAATTAATCTCCTCTGATAGATAATTAGGTTCATATTATTGATAAAATGGATCATGACTATCGAAACTTTCATATCTCAGCTCTTTTAGTAGGTTTCAAAAAGTACGAGTATTTTTAGTATTATATTGGTTTCAGTTTTTGGGTCCACTTATGAGTTTTATTCCAACTTTCGAACACTCCGGTACATTGTAAATCACATCTGTTTATGCAATATGTCGCACACAATTTATTTTTGTTGTAATCAATAAAAATATATAAATAATTTTGATTATGAAAAAAAACCAGTCTTTTCCAACTTACATGGTAATAAAATGCACATATTGAAGCTCTAGCTTCTCTAACGTTAATTCATTCTGGCTTCCTATCATCATTGTTTATATGTTTACTTATTATTTCTATCAAAATAAAAATCATATTATTGATTTGGCATTGCTTTCTATCGTTATAATATTATAAAAATTGCAATTTTGGTACGATTGTTTTCACAATTTTTCAATCTCATCAGTTGAAAAAAATGTACTTTTTCACTCTGGTTCATGTAACTTTATGTACTTTTCACTCTGGTTATGTAACTTTTTGTTTCTAAATTTTGTACAGTCAGTGAGAAAAACGTTGCTTTTGATCATGTTAACGGTGGTTAATTTGAATTGTTGTGATTCCAGTTGAGGTCGCTGATGTTCATTGTGTCAGTGTACCTGATGGTGGGTCTGGTGGCGGCTCAGCTAGCCGCATCAGTGATCGTGCTCGCCATCGCCTCGCCCAGCCTTCCGACCGGCATGATCTTCCTCCTCGCTTGCATCCTCATCACCTCTTTCATCGGCTTCAAAACGATACCGCAAGATACCAAACGAGAGAAACGGCAATAGCTTTAATTTTAACTCTTGTGATTGTTGAGTGACTTTCAAACTGCATTTGAATCTACCGCTCAAACTTGAATGAAAAACGTTATTTGTCAACATTTTTATCTGCTTATCAACATTATTTCTGCCTGCAACTGATTACTCAAGTTGTTGAATAGTTAATTATCATTGATCATTTATTCGTCGATCAGTGAACCATAAACGCGGATCATTTCATTCCAAAGATAACGAGTTATATTTACATTTATTTTGTTGAATCATGTATCAACATCATGCTTCTGATTATTGGGAAAAAGTTGTTATGATATAGCATTATTCTTCTCAATTATCTCATTCTTATGATGATTTATTTATCGACTGAAATATTTCGAAATTTTCCTCTTTCAATCAGTAGGCGACTCTGATTATGACTAATCGTTGAACTATGACACCAGAAAAAAAATATAATTAAAAGCCAATGGCACTTGATAATTACTTTTCTGAAGCGAACTTGATGATATAAATGTACATTACTCAATAAATTGCGATATTAAATAATAATCGAGGCTTGAAATGCAGTTTGGATTTCACATTTTGTTTAGATGTTAATGTTTTATATTTTCTTATATATAGTGGATATAAATTTTCTTGTATTTATTTAGTCTTCCTTTGTAATCTCCAAATAGGTTTTGTTTGTTCATGTCTACTTCTTATGTCCTCTTATGAAGATTTAAAGTTTTGTAACAAATCCGAACAAGATCATTCTCCTATGTTCTTCGATATGGTAGTAACTTTCAATCTGTTGCATTTAGAAATGACATCCACCAGGAACTTTGCCATTTATAATAATTCTATATTATTTGTACATAATTATCTGTGTTGAAACAAGATTCACTCAAGAACACTCTGTTCAATAGTAACAATTCACAAAAGGTTTTCATTTATATTATACTTTCGACCTTCAGTACTCACAATGTAATGTTTTATCTAGCTAGCCATTAGCTAGTGTTTTCATCATTTATGGAAATAACTTCTCTTTCATATTCTTTAAATATTCCCTATCACAAAGATTTTGTTTCTCTTGTACCACTTTCACGTCACAATTATCTCTTATCTGCTCAAGTATACATTCTAAAAACTAAACGAAAAATTGAAAAATGAAAAAATAGGAAAAAAATATAACGACCAAAGAGAATGAAGTCTTTGATAGGCTTGGCCCAAAATAAAATCATTTTCATCATTAAATGATAATCAATTCCAAAATAAAAATTCCATACGGTTTATCAATCTACTTTTTCTGATTTAGAGCGAAGTTTGCAACTAGAATATTCTGTTCTGATTTATATTCCATTCCATTCTATGTTTAATCGACTACTGCAATATATCTATTCAACGCAAGATCTTTGCTTGCCCTGCAAATTTGAAATGAATTACATTTCTGCGATTGGATGCAATTTCTAATTGAAATTGAGATACCATAGCAATTTATTGTATGATTAACCTTCCTTTGGTGCTGAACTTATTCATCTTCTTGTGCAATAAACCAATGTGAGAGGAACAGAGCAAACTCATTAAATTGAAGAGTCGCCTTGATTTTTCCATAATGATGTTTAGTACTTTCCCCAGTAGGTATGTAGACTAGTAGTTGGTCATGTACTTTTCATTTAGTGATTTATATTTATTTGATAAGACATATTTGTAATAAAGATCATTACCATCATAACTTATTATTATTTATAATGTTAATTGGTGCCTGTTTTTCAAGACTGACTGTATATTTTGTAGGAAAAGTCAATAAATTGTTTTCATATACATAAATGTGTGTATATATAGGCACTTAAATGTGTTGCTTATTTATCAACCTTGCTTCTTTGGGAAAGATATTTTCATAAAAGACTTGTTAATATTTTAAGTCATATATCCGTGAGTGCAGGCGCTCACCTTTCATTAAAAAATAAATGTCCAATACTTTAAATTAGAAAACATTATGATTCAACCCCAATAATAATTATTATTTCCAGTAATTTTCTATTTACCAAATAATGAAAGAAAAACTTCCGCTATTCAAGTTTCCTTGAACAGAAATTATTGAAATTTAAAAAGAAGTAACAGAAATGTGGGACTGACCGTAGCAAATAATCCTTTCAGTATCTAACTAGAAACAAATAATATTGTTGGAGAGTTAATGATTAATTACACTGTGAGTTGGTGTGAAGTCTATTAATTTTAATCTATATTTACATTTTCGGTCATATTACATAAATATTTAGTAGACACATTTCGGAGTATCATTTTGTACACTATCACAAATATTGTTAATGTTCAGAGGAGTTAATCATCGTAATGGCAAAAACGTCAGTAGAGCATTATAGCTCCATTGCCCTTCTCTTCTGTCACTGGCACTGAACTCTTTTTCTCGCGTGAGTCACTCGTTCCAAAGTAGATGAACGTCAGGTTGATCACGTGGACGATTACCGCTGACACAACAAACCTGCAAAGTATGAAATTTATATGGTTATGCACTTCAAATATTGTTAATCATCATCATCTATGTATTAAAAGAGTTTGGTGTCCGTGTAGAGTAGATTTTGGAAAGTTCATGCAGAAGTTTTAGTGGACCAATTTTGATACGGTTTGCGCCAAAAGAAAGATGAAAAATCAAATTTCTTCATGCTGTATTTGTTTTTCAATATATAGTGAGTTAGTTTGTGAAATCTCCCATAGAGCTTGTAAGCTAAAAGTAGTACAGTGACCAATAATCACTTTACAAGGTAGGATTTCATTAGAACGACTGAGCTGCTGTCAACTGCAGATAGTCAAACCTAGCAACTATTTAAAACTAAGAATTTCAGAAAATTCAAGTGAGCGGCCTATTCTTTAACAGTCTTCAAACACAAAATTTTCGAAAAAATGGCCTAACTTAGGCCTACTTAATCAAAAATTGATACGATTCAAAGGTCTCAAAACCTCAAAAGGTTTCAAATTATCTTATGAATAGCTTTCATTATTATTAATAACCAAACTGTGATTTACTATCAGAATCAGGTGCTCAGTGGTATCGAAAAGAATTTCATGAGATAAACACAGTATTTGTGAATCCTGGGACCTGTTTAAAAAAATTAGGGAATTCTGCTAAATAGGAAAACGGTGGACACATTCTAGACATGAATAACACGGTGGGCTGTGTCTGTCCGCTGTTTCCTATTTTATGGGACTTCTAAATTTCTTGATAGAGGCTCCTGAACAGGATCGCAACATAGTGAATCAGAATTCCATTCACACAGGAAATTGTAGTTGACTTTAGTATCAGCTATTCATATGCAATATGCTTCTATTTTATTGTATGTTCGTCCCCGCGTGTACATCCATTCATATAAAGCTCAAAATATTGCTCATGGTTTCTATTGTTGGAGCTTGGTAGAGAGTGAAGTTATTTATTAGTCCACTCCATCAAGTCCAACTTATGTCCTTGTTAGAAACAATAACTACAGTATTTGTTTCACTCAGATTCAGGATCTAGAGCTCAAAACTCGCTCAAGAATCACTGACAAAACTCGTGGGATCCAGAGAACAAGTTTCAACCACAAAGGTACTCGTACTTTGAGCTTTGAAGATCTCTAAATACAGTAATAGCAAGTTGCGATTTAAGAGTACTACTGTAGCAAGGGTTTCGGAAGAGGCACTTTATCATCAAGGGAGCATATCATATTCATCTTGACACATCTCTATTGTTATGTCGGTATATATTAGTATATATTATATACACACACACACACACACACACATATATATATATATATATATATATATATATATATATATATATATATATATATATATATATATATATATATATATATGTGTGTGTGTGAAAAGACTGACTGGATAGATCTAACAACAGAAAATCTGTTGACTTAGTTGACTCCCCTCAGACCTTGTCCTCAGAGCAGAAACATTGTATTCTAAAATAAAAACTCACAACCGGTATTTTTTTTTAAATACTGTATATTAATGCTCGATATTTGAGGAATTGAGGTTGGTAATCCGCCTGTAGGCCTACTGGTAGGTTTAACATGACCGTAATTTTGTTCTCTTTGTGTTTCGACTTTAGCCACAAAGTTTGATGAAAAATTTTGCTGATTTTGACAAAGCTAATATGAACTGGATTAGTCTAGAAAAGCCGAATAAACTGTAGTTTATTAAAGTATAAAGTTTTTAAAGAATAAAGTTTTTTATGCTTTCAAAATGTTGGATACCTAGGCCTACTGATGTTTCATATGCAAAAAATAAATTTTACTTTGGGTCTACTAATGAGACATAGCCTACCACTTATATTAGGCCTATCCTATAATATTAATACTTTATTTTAAATAAGCTATGAGTAGAATGTAGATAAGTGACGGAATACTAGGTGATTTATCAATAACTCTTGATATCACTAACACTTTTGGAGCAGAATATATTACAATCTTATTAGAAAAAGGTTCAATTACTGTCCAATTACCAGAACGAGTGTCCATAAGCAGCCCTGCCATCGGATGTCCACAGATTTGCTTGATCTTCTAAACTCATCACATTCTTCTGTAATTTTTTTGTGAATTGCAGAATCCAGAAGCTCACTGCAAACATTTGCAAAATAACTGCAACAAAGAGATCAAAGACAAATGCATTTATTTTTATGAAAATTGAAATCATGTAGTAAACAAGCAAAGATGAACCAGATTTACAGTATTACATTTCCAATTCATTTCAATATTTGGCCTTAAAATAGAGGGTGTAAGCCAGTCCAAACGCTGCGATAAATTGAATCGATCTGATTGATAAACCAGATTGATGCGATAAATTGGACCACAATGTTCTGTCCAAACGCAACAATTATTTGCTTCAAATTTCTTTGCAAATTGGCATTGCCACCTAGTCTAGATGGCGATGGAGTTAGGGGGTTCGGAAAACACAAAACCAGAAAATAAACATTAAAACCCTTTTTTCAAATCATTTTAGCCATAAAAAGGTACACATTTGTTACTCATTCGTTGGCTTTTCAAAAATGATAAAAAATGCAAGTTCCGTGATCTGTAATTAACTTCAAATTATTGATATATTTAACAATTTCCTGGACCAAAGCCCCAAAAAATGGAGATTCCTGATTTAAATTTTTATTTATTCAATTTCCCTGTTATTCAAATTTTAAACTAAAAATCCGGTAATCTCTAAAAATCTAAACTAAAAAATCACGATCGCAGCAATAAGTTGAAGCACCGTCCAGATGTTCCAATTTATCAGTTTTATTTACAATTTATTATACATTTTTCGTTCAATTTTCGTCCAACCGCGTTGCAGCGATCTCTCGTCCAAACGACACAATTCGGTTGGTTCGATCAGATTGATTTAATTCATCGCAGCGTTTGGACCTGGCTTTGGATGTATACTGGGTATTATCATCATGAACAAAAGACCTTTGGACTTGAGACAAAATTCATTATCATTACTGAAAAGTTTGTTTGAAAAAATTAATTTTTAACTTTACAAAAGCCTCATGCCTAGTATCTAACCTAGGACGGCTATTTGTTGAATCATAGCCTACTTATTTTCCATCCAAAAAAATACAATTTCAAATCACAAAAGAAAATAGAATGAAATATATAACTTTATAATGAATGAATAATAATAAAGTAAAATAAAATAATAAACATGAAGTACCGGTAAGGAATAAATAGTACAACATTGTAAATAAATTCATAATACATTCCAATCTATATCACGTATACTTAAATTCAAGTTCATATGTATATTTTTTTAGAGAATTATTTGTAATGGCATCACCAGCAAAAAAAACCTTTTTGCTCGCTGGTGATAGTTGAAAATTAGGTTATTCTATTTTCAAAACTCATTACATTGGTTGTTTTCAAAAAATTTATTGATGCAATCAATTGAAAGAAATAGCTGTCCATCATCCAAGTTCTCTACGCTCCAACGATTTTCAAAAGTACCAATAGTTGGGAATGGAGAAGTTCATTGATGTATTCTTTCCAGCTCCATTCTAACACTGTATAACATAATTTATGGTACAACATTAGATAGCGATCGGATCAATGAGGGGATAAGATGTTCACACCAATGCGGTTTACATTCTGTGCAGATCAGAACTCAGTGAGACGGAATTGGGAGACCACATGGATGCCAGAGAAAGAAGTGAGGTTCAAAGTGGAGGAAAGAAAGCGTTGCTACAGGAATGTGAGCCGAATATCAAGGGGAAGACGAGCAGACAAACAGAATCAACACACTCCAGTAGGAAACGAAAGGAGAAGCAAAAAGCAGACCGCCACTCAAAGAGAACTTTGTTGCGAGAAGCTAGAAATTTGAGCGAAACAGAAGCTGAATACAAGTGTGGAGAGATGAAATTTCATTTATTGAGTTGCGATATGTCTAAAAAACAAGCAATGCTTTTGTTCCTGAAATTCAATTTTTGAAACCAGCAATCGGTTGGATCTTTGTGAGAGTGATGAAAAATCTCTTCCGTTAAACAATAAGAAGTTTTCCAATTTTTGTGTTGCTCTTTTCCTGCAATTTCATCCTCCAGGAACCGTACGATTTGTTTACAGAGCCTTCAGTTTCTTTATATCATGATAAAAGTTTTGACTAGCACCACTACGTGATGTATGTACTGGAATAACGCTTTCATTGATTCATTCTGTTGTACCGCACCGTTATTTTTTATTATTTTTATCAGCACCGTATATTATTTTCAAGAGTATGTAACTAAAAAAAACAAATCAAGTTATTATTTCAACAATAATAGCCTAATTATTTGAAATTTTGTTCGTATGCATCACTCCACTGCCACCAATTTTTATAAAATTCATTCATTTATACTTTAATTTTTTCCTTTTAAAGTGTTTTATTGTTGATGAGCCGATAAATTTTATTTTGATAGCACAATTTTTTGTGTCGGTCACCCATCCGAGAGCGGTCTTGAATGTTTGTTACTTAACCACATGATAACTTTATGTAATCATGATTACATGATTACGGTATTGTATTCTCCAATTTACATTGAAACTAAAGCTGAACACTTTTGATTTCAAATCTATTTAAAATTCATTTTGGAGGATGAAATTTGTAAGAATTATTTAAATACTTTGATTTTGAACTATTACAATGTGATACTTATATAGTAATATGATCGATATGACATAATCTGGTTTTAGACTGTTCATGGAAATTGGAAGAATATAAATTTAGGGCATAAGATATTAAGCCTGTTGTATTTCTCTCTTAAAATTATTGAATAGATTACTAAATAATAAAGGGGGTTATAATCGCTAACAACCCGAGTAGTTATCCTTGTTAAGATTGTCCAGTATGCCAGAATTCTTAGTATTATGAGCAGCAATTTCTTATAAAATTAATGGGATGAGATGAAAGATCTCAAGAGCGATGATGGAAGATGCATCAAGATTAAACGTAGATGATTTATATTGCAGGTTGAGAGGCCCTCCCTTTCAATACCAGCTAGAAATGTCAGACTTGTTATTATTATGACAATAAATCTTACTAAGTATGCAGGTACGTATTGTATCTTACTCGTGAGAAGATTCCATAGGTACAGTCCAGGAACTCCAGTGAATGTTCCAATGGGCGTTGTTGCAGTATTTATGACAGCAAAGACTGCAGAAGCTGCTGCAAAAATGAGTGAACTGCTGGTCGTGACAACAGTGGTCATCCAGTAGCTGTAGACCATGAAATCCATGTCTTGTTGCATCAAGTCCAATACTAGAGAAGAATAAGGAAACAATATTATTATGGTGAAAAATACGCAATTAACAAATGCAAATTATTGTCTTTATCGTAAGATACTGAATAGTTTTTTACCCTATCAATACATTTTCATTTAAATTTGGAATCATTCCTATACGGTACGGGTACAATATATATATATATAACTTATATTTATAACTTCGAATATGTGTTACTCATGAAAGATTGAATTTGGTTTAAATAACATCAGCAAAACATTTTGCCCTTTCGTAGATTCGAACTCGGTTCTATGAATTGGTAGCCCCAGCGAAATTAATACAAATAGAAGGAGAAATCAGGCTCAGTATTGAAGCCAATTCTTAACCTACATAAATGGAAAGAGACAGAAAAACAGCTGGCTAATCTTGTCTCTTCACCAAAATCTTTAAGTTAGAATTTTCATCACCCTTAATGTTGAAGTAATAGGAATGCTATTGTATTATGTGGTCGCTGGGTATATAGTAGCCCTATACGCTAGCCAATTAATACTCTACGTAACCATATGGAGAAGATTCGCTATGGAAGCATTCTAACTCGAGAGATTAGGAACTCAAAACACATGTTTCAAATCAATGGTATTCATAACCGATTACTTGTATGTGTGATTCCATTCATCTTTCAGTTCTTCTTCTTAGATTTCTATGGGAGCGATCCTTTGATGATCCTTTGGGATCCTTAGAGGCAAAAGATCTTGAAATCCCTTCTTAGTGCGCATCTAGTAGGTATGAAGAATATTTGTGCAAAATTTCAAGTTTGTAGGTCAAGTAGTTTCTCATTACTACTTAGTTGAGTAGTATTTTATTAATATAACAGATACAAAAAATTTATCGAAATTGAAACTATTGAATAGGCTATAGTTTATTATTGATTCTTGAAAATGTGATTGCTAAATTGCATTCTAATTCCTATTTGAATGTATAAATTAATATTGATTGTTGGGATTTTCATTCATAATGAAATCACAACACAAAATATTGTCTATTTCTCCTTTTCGTATAGACTTGTTGATTATTATTTTTTTAGTTTTATTATCGAACAAAAATTTTACAATATCTCTGAAAACAGTGTTTTTTATGAATAAAAACATGTTTATTTCATGAATAGAACAGTTTTAATTCATGTAGAAAGTCTTACTGACCACTGAAATGATAAGTTCTCCAGCCGTAAGCGACGTTCAAGTCCTTGACTCCTTGAAACAACCCGAAGTGGACGTGTCCATCGGACTCGGTCGGATTCGGAATGCGCCTCGCCTGTGCTACGACCCAGTAGTTGGTGCCCAGCGCGGCGGCTATCAGCACTATGCTCAGGCAAGATCCGAGGAATGTCACGAAGATCATTCCCCGCTTGTATAGATTCATCATGGCTCCTGCTTAGAGGGTGTCCTTCATTTTCTGAAAGCAAACAAATGAGAAATTCAAAGTTATTTGCGATTATCAATGTAGAAGCATATCGGGAGATTCCTCAAACCTCAACAGTACTGTACTTGTACTATCTATATTTTCAGTTCATAATATTGTTTTAGCAGAGATAATACATTCTCTGGTTTGTTTCTTAGTCTATTTCTGGTTTATTCGTGCTAACATTGTAATTTAATGACAACAGTTGTTTCTTCAATTCAAGAGTAGACTCATATTGCATAAATCGAGTAATTCAAACATTTTAAATCGAGTTTCAATTTTAAGACTGGAAGAGTATACGAGTAAATCATGGTTAAAAGCTAGACTATGCGTCTAATGGTGTTAGTTTATATTCTTTAGTTCTACATATAGGTCCGTGGCGAAGCGTGGTATGCTTATTTGGTCATCGCCGGATGACCAAATAAGCATACCACGCTTCGCCACTGATATAGGTGGAATGTAATGTAAATATAAATTGTACTGCATATGTCAATTCGAAGCACAAGGTTAATAGAAATGTCCTAATGATTTATTAATTCCTCTATTGATTTAAATACTTCAGGCCTACATCAAGACGTAGTTTAAAAAACTAGCCTACAATACCGCCAAATTCTTTTCCTCGAAATTTTCACAAACGATTATCTATCAATGATCGTATTTCTTCATCGAAATTTGTTCTGAGGAGCTACTTAATAATTTTTTTTTTGGAGAAATCTAAGTTACATTAAAATTGAATTCCTGCTCTATCACTATTAATCTTCAACAGAGTACCGCAGTACCGCGGATCTTCGTTTTTTATACAACCTACAAAATTAATGAGAATTGAATAGGATAATAAAGTTATATGAATCCTCATCAGCCTTCTTCTTTGGATAAGATGCTTGAAACTGTGATGGATTCATCAATAAATAAAGCTGAATTTTGATTAATTGATTACTAGATGAATGTATAAAATATAAACTTATTTTTATACTTTATGTAACATTTTCCAACAAAATTTCTTGAGTGTAGATAAATTTCCTATTGTTTTATCTATTAAGTTAATTAGGAATCATATTTACCGACTGATATTTTCACGATATGAGTGATCGGTGAGAAAAATGTCCAAATCGGAATTTTGCCTCTGTAGGAATATCATGGCTGAGCAGTGCTTTTTCCAAATCTAATATAAAACTGCCTTGCAGCTCTGACCGATCCAATACTGTAATATCTTTTGAATGTGGGTTCTTTTTGCGAGCTCACATCTATCATTGTCTATTGACAGAACGCCGATTCATGCCCAAAATACATTCTTTTTTATTTTATTATTTGTTCATATTCATTTTCCGGATGAAAACTCAGACAATAGATGAGCACTTCAGAAAACTAATGAAATTCAAGTTAATCTACGCGTGTGGATTTACCGCCGTCATGTTTGTGCTCCTTACTCTCAATTAGAGGGATAGAGCCACTAAACTTTTTCATTTAAAGCTATATTATGGAAAGAGTGATCAATATTCAAGTGTTGGGAGTGATGATAATGTATGTATTCTTGAGAGAAGTAACTGGGTATATACCAGACTACGTCATTACCGATAACAGTAATATGATTGTGGTCAGGCAAAGAAATGATTCTGGTTGGAGTTTGTAGATTAAATACTACAGACACAAAATGCAGTTTATTATTATTATCGTATGGCTTCACTTGATGGAGAGACCAATGGAGAATACAGGTGTAATGACT
The DNA here is from genome assembly GCA_017141395.1 of Laodelphax striatellus. NCBI lineage: Eukaryota > Metazoa > Arthropoda > Insecta > Hemiptera > Delphacidae > Laodelphax > Laodelphax striatellus. Next base: position 24,572,158 of record CM029532.1, on the reverse strand, counting down.
ACGGACAAGACTACAATAATCTTTATTGTTGAAATGTTGTGTAAGGAGTTCTACATCGTAAAGAACATTGATAAACTTCTTACTCAACGCTTATTTAATGTGACGTATTAAATTTATTGAAACACTAAAATCTGGACAATGACAAACGTGATTCGTACCTGAGTGCTCTAAAACTATAAAGTGTCTTCAATTATATATTATTATTTTTACTAGCGACATCTTTTTCTAGTGTATACTACTAGGTTAAAAGTTGGCCTCTTCAATGTCGACCACTTTCATTTCTGCTTGATAGTCATAGATGAGCGGTACTTAACAGTTACGTCTTCACGAATAAACTTCGAAGTGAAGAGGGAAGAAAGAAGCGAATAAACGAAAAGGGATAGCCGCTGTTGAGTGTTTTGAAAGCCGTCTATGGAAAGAACTCAAAAAACGTGTGGCACTTAGTGGATTTCACGGAATGATGTGCACATGGAATAGAAGAGAAGTAAGAATAAATAATTGGTATTTCGAAAGGTAGTTTACGTCTTGGGAAGTACTCGAGAGTCGTGACTGAATGCGGCCTGCGACCTTTCTAAATAGCATCCGTGATCGTCGAAGCCTAAAAACCGAGATAATAAAAGATGCAGCATCTAGCAGAGTCGAGTCCACATCCATGTTAGCAAGTTGATAACAAGTTGATCCCTTTGCTATATCTATGTCTCGTGTAGGCTGAAATTTTAAAAGCGCTTTAAATACGTTGCATGCGGAATGCTCCCACGGTACGATTGCATGATTATGAAGAAGAGTCAGAAGAGTTTCATAAGATTTCTCAGCATCACCCAATAGGTATTTGTATTTCTATTTCCTGCCATTTCTTGAGTAATTGGAGCTTGATGAAAGTTTTTATTTTACAAGTGGACAGAATGGTGTCCGTTGAAATGTGGTGTCCTCAAAACATGTCTACTAAAACTCTAGATTGATTGTGATGAATATCACAAGTTCATTGGAAAATTGTCATGGCACACAATAAAAACATGAGAAATATCTAAGCTATGGAATTGATAATGCTGTTGAATGAAAATTATCAATAATTTGCTAATTTCTATTGCAATACTATTCGCAACTTTATTCTTTGGATAGGTCATGGCTCTTGAGACAGAATTCTCTTCTATTCTGAAACATTAAACCTATACAAAAATGTCATTCTTGTAGTAAACATCAATTATTGCAATTTGTGTAAGGAAGGAGGAATAAATCCACTGAAAAACATTAATTAATAAAAAAGCTATGATAAAACAATGATGAAATTCACCGGAGCCATCTATGAACTTGACTTAATATCTCTAGACTACGTTAGTTTATTCAGGACCGGCAAGGCAGAGATTTATTATAGGCTCAGTTCATCTTGAATTAACCAAAGATGATGAATAAGTCTCTTTTTTATCCGCTTCATAATTTAAATTGAAAAAAGCGACTAGAATGATTCTGCTGATAAAAGAACACTGTTCAAGTTAATAATTGATGGAAAGCTATAAATTGAATGGAGACTATGTACTGACTGCAACATTTTTATTATCGTTTCATTTCTTAAATAAAAAGTGGTAGATACTGGAGAGGTCAGTGAACAATGGAGTGTAAGACGCAATTTGCAGTTTGGTCAATTACGCACTTCGTTAGCCGCTGAAATGATTCTAACGCCGTTATAATTTGAGTGGCCAGCAATGAATTTGAGTGATGCACCTCGTATCGAAGCCATGAGAGCCGAATACGATTTGTCGAATGCAGGGTGTGGTTTTCATTGCGAATAGTTTGGTGCGGTTTGGGTGAGTGGTGTCGGGGAGAGAATCAGAGAGAAAGAGAATGAGGAAGAGAGAGGATGTGTGAGAAAGACACCAAGTGGAAGGAGAGAGTGACTGGGGTTGGTTCTGGATTGAGTTACCAGAAGCATAGTGTATCTGTGGTATAAAACAAATTCAATAAAGGATTTCAATAACGTCATGGTGAGATAGGGTGGAAGAGAGATTGAGTGAGTGAGAGAAGAAGAGTGAAAGAGAAAGAGAACTTAACGAGAAAGTGGGTGAGGGAGCTAGTATGTGGGAGACTATGGAGGGTAACTAGAGATGAACAATGAATACTTGATTATTAAAATCATTCATTATTATTCTAGTAGTTATTATTGAGTATATAATTGTAGTTATCAATTATTGGATATAGTACTACAATAACGTACTGGTGCGAGATAGAATGGCGGAGAGAGTGAGAGGAGAGAGAGCTAATAGCGAGAAAGTTGGTGAGAGAGCTAGTGTGCGAAACTGGTGTGAGGGCCAAAGATGATCAGTGAAAAACAATACTTAATTATCAAAATTACATAGATTGGAGGAGGTGCTTTTCAACAAGGTAAATTGGGTGTAGCATTCATCAACAATGATGAGAAGATAAGTGAAGTATCTGAATAGAATAATGACTGAAGCTTGAACATAATGTGGATGTCCAAAATTGAAAAATTACTCATTAGGCTTACTCCTTTTCTTTGACATGCCTTTTCATCGATATTCACCTGTGATTGGACACATTGTACGGATTTTATGTGAGAAAGAACTTTGCTCATACTACGTCACGGTGTTCTTGAGTTGAGTACGAACGAAATTTTCAAGAAGATAAATTTTCAGTTTAACCTTATTTTACTTATTATACTTGCTTGTAAACGTTGCTGAATAATACACATAAATAATTAGAGCTACGGATTCAAAAATTGTGGAAATTACACGATCTTTTATAATGAAAATATGAAGAATGAATTCACATAGAACGATCAAGCTTGTGCTATTGATATTCTGCTTTGGATAACCATTCCGTGTCAGTTTAATTGATTACACTAGTTAGAGTAATACTAGATTATTTCTCACAAAAACTGTGAAAATTAAAAGCCTGTCAAAGTTAATTTAATTATTTTTCTACTTGGTGTAACCTCATTTTAACTGTCATCTCCAAATGTTTCTTCAAGTGTAGTGGTTCTAAGCCTAAAATAAACTATTCATATTGAATATAAATATTGATAAATATCAATATAAATATTATTATATAATCAAATGATAAATATTCATATTATGTAAAATAGTTACTTGAATAATAATCATGAATGTTTATTGATAATGAGAAAAATATCGAGATGATTTTGAGAGTAATGATGGAGAGGAGAGTATGATGACAGAAATGGCGTGATGATTTTATAGCACGTAGGGAAGTTTATGTATGTGAGGGAGAATGAAAGCGTAAAGTGTTGAAAGGAGGGTGCATGCAGTTTTGGTTGTATTGGGTGCAGTACAGATGGATTGTAGCGGACAGAACAACCGCGGCTTAATTGAGTAGTTAGCACCAGTCGAACAGTTGACAGCAAAGTGGCTGTCGTCGCCCGTTGCGGTTGGCCATGTTAAATAGGAGTTTTTGCGTAATGAATCGAGTCCGGCTTTGTTTTGTCTCTGACTGATCGGGACGACACAACACAGCCTCCAGCCACCCGCCTGGCTCCAATTGCGACACTAATGATATTGTTGTTCGGGCCACGCTCCATCAGCCAACGACATTCCAACAACTACATTCCGATATTCGATGACTGCCCGCTTAACTCAGCCTCAACACAGCAGCAGGGGGAGAGTAAAGTTGGGTTGGGGATCACTACTTGATCTGTTTTAATGCTGTGCTGTTACGGTGGGAATGCAGTAAAAGTTGACAGCTAACAAACTTATTGTGATAATAAATTGCAATCATACAGTTACTGTGAGTAGAAAATGAACTAGACTAGTCTGAGAGTACTCCAGTGATTAAAGTTGAAACATTCATTTATCATCAAAGTAATATTACTGCAAACTGACAATATGAGCTTAATCATAAACTATAAACCCACTGGAAGTTTCTAAAATAAGTACAAGCCCACTGAGTTTGTGGTCGAACATTTGAAATGTTGCTATTGAGGCGTACCGCCAAACATAGGTAGTTTTAACTGATGTGTACGATTTTTCATTTAGCTAACTCCTTTTACTATGAGGAAATTAGCTTTCACATTATAAATCCAACAAGGAGAATCAGATTAACTATATAAATTCTGCATCAGGAATAATAGTGATTCAGGTTAAAACAGGAACAAGCAGCTGAAATTATTCTGAAAGAAATCCTAGGCATTCTTCATAATTAGATTCACATTGTCCTGGCTGGCCATCTGCAGAATGTACAAATTCTGATTCTGTATACCGTCCCATCTAGAGCCAAGTGAATATTTGGTCAAAAATGAGTGAAGTTAGTTCAGTAAATGAGTAATGAATAAATAAGTTCTATTCCATATCATTAATATCAGATAATTTATAATTGTTTTGATTGTATTTGGTATTTGATTGCATTTTAATTATTATCATGATATAATACAGAGTCTGACCCACTGACAATCTAGTAATGTAGTCTATTTGGGCTACAGATAAAACATTTTTTTCATTGAAGCTACTAATCTTAAAATTAATTTCTGATTCAACAAGACAGTGCCTCTTCTTGTCAAATGATTTGTTACCTTCCAAAATAATAATTGGAACGTGCACGTGAGCCTGAGTGAAGGTGATAGAGCATCTTACAAGAAATTGATACTCGGGTAGTTAGCTGGTACCCTATCACAAAAGTAATTGTAACTGAAAAATGAGTAAAGTAGAGTGAATAGAGTAGAAGCTAATAAGAAGGGAACGGTGGTTGAACAGAGAACGTGGTTCTCATCAGTGCATGGAAGAAGAAGCTTCTATGAGCAACTTTTTCCCTCGAATTACAACAAGAAACTTGGCACTTTCGAAAACACATCACAACTTATGATAACTTCAATTTAAGCTTGTATGTACACTGCTCTGACACTATCTCGTTCGAACACCACGAAAGTCTACAACTACCACTAATTTGTCATGGAACACATCGCGGAATGGACAAATGAAACGAACACTACCTAAACACCCATAATTCCCAACAAACTTTGAAAATGCATCGACAACAACGTGTATCGCATTCAAAGTGGATAATCATACAACGGCGACTGGGAAACTTTGAATGGAGCCAGCTGAAACTTTGATCCAACTAATTGGATTAGCGCAATAAGGCGTCATCCTTTCCTAATCGATGACTGCCAATATAATAATTATTAGTCTCACTTCATGCAGATCCTCTCTCAGCCATAACGTTAGAGTTAAACGTGAGAAGCTCTGGACAGAGAAGACTCATTGGACATCACTGGACACCATTTAGTTCTCTACATAAACATACATGTAACAGAGACAAGTTTCGAAAGTAGTAATAGAAACATTTCCGATTAAGGAATAGATTGATATAAAAAATTTGCGATTCCACTAATAAACAGAACAGAATCGAATTAAATCGATTACACTAGTGAAGAGAATTGAATCGAATAAAATCTGTTCACTAGTAAACAAAATGGAATCAAATAAAATCGGCCTAACATAAGACTATAAAATAGAATGAAATGAAAAAATCTATTAATGGATGTTTGGCATGGCTTTAATTGTGTGATATTGTGTAATAATCTAATTAAGGATTTAATTGACAAAATGTTGGATAGTTCTTATTAATGATTCAATATGAGCATGAACTGAATAAAAAATACAGAGGCTGTAACCAGTGACTAGATAGTACTGTACAATGCAATAATAGTAGAGTATATTGTTGGAATGGTCCGTAGCCGAGAGCGATAAGCGCCGGTCTGATAATCCAAAGGTTCCTGGATCGAATACAGTTGACGGAACGGATTTTGACAACAAAAACTACCACTCACGTCTTTCAGAGGAGACGAAAAGCCGTCGGTCCCGACTTCCTAAAAAACAGTAGTCATCTCTCATCATCACTCCTCTCATTGCCCATGCACAAGCCTAGAGCTCATGTGGGCATCACCCTCAGAAGAAAAAATACAATAAAATAGTACATTGTGTTTGCTGGTTTCCTTTCTTCCTGTACAGTTCTTTGATATTCTAATTGTAGATCTGGAGCGTATTACAGATATTCTTCTGTGAATAATAAACTGTAATTTAAATTAAATTAGGTTTAGAATTAGAACAACCGATCATTATTCTAATTGTTTTCTTAAGATCTGGAGCTCTTACAGATATTCTTCTATGTATAATAAACTGTAATTGAAATTAAATTAGGTTTGGAATTAGAATAACTGATCATTATTTTAATTGTTTTCTTAGTGTTTTAAGGCCTGGACTATCATAATTTTCGCGGCACGGCTCACAGAGATTCTCTTCTTTCCATGTTTCCACCTCCGGATTCCATGGTTCATTGACTCTGAACTCTTATTTTCGAAGCAATCATCCTCCTGCAACTAAAAAAAATTGATTCCATGCAACCTTTTTTTGTGAAGTTATTTGAACGTTTCGTGATTCTCAAGAATATCATTCAATAGTTATAGTGTCAAATAGTTATTTGATAGCGTTCTCTAATTACTGTGAATCTCAAGAATGAAATCCAGTTGTGAATATTTTATTTGGAAGATCTCTTTCCATGTAAACAGGAAAGCGAACAATGGAATATAATGCGGCTAACTCCTATAAAAATATTTATGAAGAGCAGAGACCTTTAGAGCGTTTATTGACGTATATTATTTACACAAAAATTTTAATAATACTTTTTGAGAAAAATTTATTTAGCATCAGAGAGCTATTTTTTGAAGAATTTCGATAGAAGAAACACAAAATCCTCCCTTATTTGGATAATTGCTTTACGTGCATACTTGGAAACTACAATAATGTGACCTCAGATATGAGGAAAAATCTGATCAGTTCATAATGTTGGCATTATTATAAAAAAATTGACATTAAATCTATAATAACTAAATTCATTTTTGTTGGCCTATTTATTGTTGAATCTCATTTCAACTTTCAACAATAGATTAAACTTATTGTTGTTCAAAGATAGAAGAAGAGCAAACTCATATAGAATACAATCAAAACTCAATCTGATCAGTTTCAAATTGTAAAATTCCTAATCCAGTCTCCAAGATATTTGATTCTTTATCTCTGGATACTCAAGGTTTTCACTCAATTCTTTTCACGATAGTTTTTCACTGATACTCAAGTCGATTTCACTGTAACTAGAACGAATAAACAACTCTACTTACACAGGAAAGATGTATTCTCGAAGAATTGATAAGTAGTATTGACTCTATGTGCATCGGTTCATACCGAACATGAAACACAATATTTGAAATGTGAAGCGATGTTAACCTTGAATGGCAGTATCAAGTTTGACATTTTGAAAGACGGATGGAAACCAGTCGTTCTCTCTGTTTGATCATATATCAATAACTTACATTGTAGAAGAACTGCTAGCAATATTTGAAGTAATACGATACAATATTTCAGTATCGTATGTCACGTTTCAACTGAGAGAACAGTGAATCTTGATAAAAAAAATTGGTTGAAATATGATTGGAAATTCACAATTGACATTATTTTCTCATATTCATAATATTTATTTCATAGAAGGGAATGTCAGCTACTATAGACGAATTATGACGTTCAGCTATTATATACGAACCTGAACAGATGGAAGACCAAAATTTTTACTTCTATGGGAAATTTCTATGAGAATTCCTAATTCAAATTAAGTTGAGACCTTCCAGTTTTTTGAATACTTCAACAGTGATGATTAATCCAATTATTGTATTTTTTTAGGAATGGTCACCCTTGAAAAAAACACAGGGTACGAGAGAAATGAGAAAATGAAAAATCGTGCTCTCATACATTGTTGATCTATTTCCTTTGAAAGTTAAGTGGAACAATTCGATCCTTTTGCTCCTAGTTAATAAGAAGACTGGAATTAATGAGGAATGTAATAACTGTATCTCAATCAAGTTCATTCACGAACACGGCTACACTTATGTGTATAAATGAAGAACGACGAGACACTCAATCACAAAAATAAGGTTTTCACAGTCAAAACTAAAACGATGAATAACTCATTCTCCATTTCTATTTCACTTTTGCAATATGACGGATTAAACTCTATCAAAACAGCCGAAAAATGCTATATAGCTCAAAGCTGCGGTTTGAAAAGACCTATCTAGCCTCGAGCTATCATTGCAAAGCTGCATTTCGATTTAACAAATGGCTTAAATTTCAATTAATACGTAATCCAGAACTCATTTGCAGTATGAATGGAAACTTTCTTTCAAATAAAAATTTCATCATGTCTGTGAATAATTCGTACCGGAGCTTGTTTCTATCAATCATAGTGAGCATCAAAGAAAATATCATTCTCTCTTTTCTGGAACTCTCATTTTGCTGATGAATGGCCATCACACCAACGAGTGAATGAGGATAAAATCCCCATTTATTTCCATAGAAATACATTGCTGTTGCAGTGCTGTGGGAGTAGTCCATATCTAGTTAATTCACCACTTTGAAAGCAATAGCAACTATTATTTCAATAACCAAATAGATGTAACTGGGTTATTTTCATTGCTTCAATCAATTCACTTATTGATAGCTAGTCTATCTATCCGTCCAGATGAAATTTCACAAGCTAGTGGAATCGGATCATTTTCGGATTGTTAATTATTTGGCTTTGGATTTCCCATTGCATCTATTTCAGTGAATAATTGTTGGTGGATTCAAAACGTTAATGAATTTATTCTCTCTATTAACTTGAAAATGATTGATTCTGGTATAAGGAAAATAGTTTTATGCATTCAAGGGTGAACATAGATGAATCACTGTAATATTATCTGCAGTTTATTTATTAACACTGAGAATGAGTGGGCCTTCATTTCAACATTTTGGGCCGAATGTTGATTCATTTGAATAATGGAAATAGTAGTAATTAATCAGTTTATTGTCGTGCTTTTTCCATCCTTTAGAGCGAAAACCTTCTTTTGGAATAAGTAATACGTTTCCTAAATTATTACAAGAGCTTACCGTCTACAGACACCACCTGGAGCTCGATAGAGCTTTGTAACAGAAGCACCATAAAATAAGGCTTCATATTCCTCTTTCATTACCGCAGCCACATTTTTCCAGTTATTTTTGTTAGTTCTCGCTAAATCTTCTATCCGAAAATAAGGGAAAATTCAACTCCACCATGTGATAAAGAATACTATTTAATCTATTTATATCAACATTGCTCGATACATAATATAGGATCACTTCGAGATATTATTATAGCCAGAGTCTACATCATAATATCAAAACAATGAGAAATTCTAACAATAGTCCGGAAATTTCCCGCATATCCGAAAAAGTATAAAGTTTTTGGGAAAGTAAGGATCAAATTTGACTAATAAGCGAATGAAAATCTTTAGCCCTTTATCGAATAACTCAAGCACATGTGATGTTTAGGGCTAAAATTCTTTAATATACTCATAAATCGTTATAGCAGATTCTCGTCCCGTTCAAATAAGGATGGCTGACATTTCGGAACAATAGAAATACTGAGATCTAATTTGAATACCTGCACCAAAATCAGTTCATATTCAAATCTCTTAATCATCGCTCCAGTTCCATAGAGGGTCATTTGTAATTCACAATCTTTCAACCATGAAAATAAAATGTTGCCACAGTTGATGAATTCGTTAATTTCCCACTTATTTGGATAGAACTGTGCGAAAATGATTCAATTTATGTTATAAACGTGGTTGAATTGCTAATAATTGGGCTAGTAATAAGTTTGGTAGAATAAATCGGTTTGGGTTGCATTTTTCCGGGTTTTTTTCACAACACATTAGAGCAAAACTTATTATTCTGTAATTGATTCTGTAACTCTTTCTAACTCGTTGCATTGAATTACGTTTTATTTCGCGTATATTAAGTTTGAATTTATCCATAAAGATCCGTGCTAATGTTTCACCATTTCAAGGTATTGCCATTTTACTTTTCTGCAATTTCTGGTTTCAATGAACTAAAACCACTTTGGTAGCTGTTATTCTCTGAGAAATCTCGGGGAATAAAAGTTTCATTTCATATAATTTCAAGATACTGTCAATCAAGGCCATGAGACCTGCATATACAATAATTATGATACTTATAAATAATAGTATGCGCAGAACGACATGAACCGTCTCGACAAAGGCCCTGGAAGGAGGAAGACGATAGTTAATTTTTAAAACAAGAAAAATTAAGAAGAGAATTTATTACATTGGAGGAATGAAGAGAGTTAGTAAGAAGAAAAAGTAAGGCGATGAAACAGGGATTAATAGGCTCAGGTAATGTTTTTGGAGAGGGTTTAAACCGTGGCGAAGCGTGGTATACTTAACCGGTCATCGCCGGGTATATTTCCTATAGGACATATACCCGGCGATGACCGGTTAAGTATACCACGCTTCGCCACGGGGTTTAAAGTACTTTAAGGTGAGAGGTTTTGCGAAAAGAAGGTCGTTCATTCTAGCTAGGCTTCTCTACTCTTAACTTTAAAAATACGGTACTAAAGCACCATAGAGTTTATAAATCATACGACAATGCGAGGATTGAGCCAGTGGAGAATACCGCAAATGTCTTATTTCCAAAGATTCATAATAATTGAAGTTTGTATAAACATTGGATGCAATGGAATACAGAAGGATAGAATAGAAAAGAATAATCTCTTTATTCATGTAGATTACAAAATACGTCGCTTAAATTCTAGGTCATGAAGGTTATTATAATGAAGGGTCAGTTACTATTGGGCATCTCAAAACCAAACATCTTGGATCCTTGGCTCCTGGATCAAATACATTTGACCGGAACGGATTTTGACAACAAAAACGATTACTCCCGTCTTTCGGAGGAGACGAAAAGCCGTCGGTCCCGACTGCCTAAAAACCATCGTCATCTCTCATCATCACCCCTCTCATTATCCACGCACAATCGAAGAGCTCATGTGGGCATCACCCTCGGAAAAAACTTATAGATAAAATTCTTTACTACTCATCTTTCTCCTCCACAATAATTAGTTTAATATGAATCAAAATGATAGACTACAACAGATATGCAAATATTTATTGAGATAAATTCTGTCAAGGGGTTGGGTTGATTAGTTACATTCTGATTCGGTTGAATAACCTGGTGAGCTATAAATAATCTGAGTGTTGAATTACATTTTCGTCACAAAGAAACGAGAGCCGCCGCGCTGTATGACATATTGTAAACAAAGCGCGACCGATATACTTGGGCGCATTGCATTGTGAGTGGCAGGATAGACGCTGCATCGCATTAGCCACCACGCCAGTAGGGCTACAATTTGATATTATTATTCAACAGGAGCATGGGTGATCGCGTTGATGTCAGTTCCGGCCTTCACTGCGAGATTCGACAACAGTTCGACATGGCTAATAATGGACTCCATGAATGAGAATTTATTAGGGTCACTTTCCACTTTTGTCTCGTAAACAGAATGAACACTGTTCTCCCTCTCATAGATTGCGAATTGCTGCTGTTTATTAATTAATCTTCCTCTTCTGGATGATCTAGCTACAACAACATCAACGCTTTCGCTTGGAAAAACAATTTTTCTTCTATATTTTGTCCATTTTTCCCCACGTGTACACTTTTAATACTATAAATATAGCCAGGTACGGGTGAAAATCTAGCTAAATTAATTGTCACGGTCCAACGGCTGAGAGATTTGTTGTTTGAATAACAGCTCCGATAAAAACTGATTCAAAAGACCTAAATGTTTCGAATTTGCAGTGAGTTGCTGTGAAACGTTGCTGCATGATGAAACGAGACTGTTTGATAGGATAATTCTTTTACGTTTGGAACTTGCACGTGCCGTTTTTCAGAATACAGTAATTGGAGAATCGTTCAATGAGAAAGGACACTATGTATAATTGTATGAGTCCATGTGGTTTCAAGTTATGATATTGAGTAGCCTATAACAAATGAATAGAAACAGTTGCATTTTAATGGCGTTCAACTAACTTCATGAATTATTCAGTTGCCCACAATCCTGAATATTATTACAGAACGAATCACAGAAATGTCTGCAACAAACATAAAATTTGTTTACTATCTCATATCATGATTGTTCTGGGTTGAAATTGCTTGATACAAAACTTTATAGTGATGTACTAGATACATTACAGATACATATACATTTAGAATCAATACATATAGATTCAGTATACATTAATTTTATATGTAGCGAACAAGATAATGTATTCATAACTTGTTTATTATCGAAAGCGTTTTCACCTTTAGGAACTCAATGAATGATTTTAGGAGTGTTTGAGAGTGATGAAGACGCCAATAATTCTGCTCAATACTTGACACTTTGCAATGAACAGCTGATGAGGATAGAAGATAGGAAAGCTTGAAAGATAGAATGGTAGCAGGAGAGGTGAACACTGAAGAAAGTGTGGTTGACAAGCAATGTAGTAAGAAGACATCAACCGCATCTGGTAAACATGGCAGAAGTGGAGCGAGACTGAAATTATTCCAGTACAGCGTTTTACACAGTTTGATCAATACGGCCAAATATCTCCACTTGACAGACAATTAGTCACAACTAATTTCGCTTACCTCACAATCCAACTAATTACAAAACCGACTAGAAATTATTATGTTGTAGGCTACATCGGTTCTGTTTATCGGCAATCCCATCTCATTAGGGGAGCCAGAATAATTTGACATTAATTCTGTAAATATTATAATATTCAATATTGTGAGCCTGTAAATTGGAATTCAAACCAAACGAAATCGTTCTATTTACTCTAGCATGATCTGGGATGAGTTCAGCTGTACCAGAGTCACTTATTCAACATTAGCATCATCGATCAAAGATTGATAAAATGAGCTAGAAATACAAGTAGAATTCGAAATGACTGATTAGCAGAGAGAATATTCCAGAGAAGATAATACTATGGAGAGGGAAACAAGCAGAGAGATTTCTCCTTGTGGAAAATGAAAAATTCAATTTAATATCTTTCATAGCACTGATTAGCCTAACCACTCAACCACCATGTCCACTATTGGTCGATTTTGTGTGCGACTCAAGCATACTTCTTATGCTTAAGCATTGGCCGCATGCTGTGCAGCACAAAAAATGGACCATGTGTGAACATACGGAGTGAGTGATAGAGAAACTGGACTTCATCTTTATACACGAATGCTCTGATCTAAAGTTAATTTATCAACAATAAAGTGTGATGAAAGTGAGCATCAAATTAAAAGTATTTCTTGAATCTATGATGTGTTTTACAAGAAGAACCTAATAATATTGTGAATGAAATACTGTTTATTCGATCTCTAACGGAAAAGAAAAAAGCACCATTTTTTGATTAAACTCGTATGATAACGTGATCACTGAACGTTTCAAATTTATAATAATTGTTATGCAGGTAATCAAGTCGGGAATGTTGATGATAATCCATCGCCTGGCTGCTTCCTGGTGGCAGGACCTGCACAGCACAGCACAGCTCCACTCACCATGGCAGCCTGATACCGTACCCTAGTCAAGACTGACTTTAATTAACTTCCCCAATCAGTTGAGAATGAATGCCCTTCACAGCTGAGTCAGTGGAGATTCGGGCTCCGGAACTGCGCTGGAATTACTAGCACAGCTAACAGCCAATATTGAGGTTCGCAGTGGCCTAATAATGAATATATTCCTCCTCATTATCCAAATCGTCTACCTCCCAGGTGCCTTCACAGAGGTTCCACCCCGAAATACATTTCTCCAGTTATAATTACGGATATTAAATGTAGATCGTTTGAATTCAAAGAGGAAGATTTTCTGATTGATACTTTCTCCCTTATTCTCCCTTAAGTGGAGCAGGAGGCTCTTATTCCTCAACTTCTCCTAAATCACTTTTGTATTGTAAAAGTGGAGAAAGTCAATATTATCTATCCTCTTTGCACCTTCATGAATTATTGAAAAGAAGTCAATTTCGCACCATTTCCATATAAATCTTTATGATTTTCATCGAATTCTTTAGATATCAAGTCCTTATCATACATGGAAATGTCTACTTTCCTTTGATAATACCCAGACTGCTTACATGGTTGAATTGGCAAATGATGTTATTCAATTCCAAGTCCATTTATCAAGAACTAGTGTAGGTCAGTAACCAGCTTTCTTTCAGCTCTAGAAACAGCAATATTTCCGGCCTTGAATATGCAAGATAATTCATTTATTTCTTGACAGCGAATTAGTTAGTGAAGGCAGCATATTAGTTACTCCGAATAGCCTAGTTCGATTCACCTAATTTGAAACAAAAAACTGGTGCAAACAACAAACAATTATGACAATTCATGTTTATCGTGACTTATCAACTGACCTTGACATATAGGATAATTGGATCATGATGAGCACGAAATGGAACATGATTGTTGCAATCTGCATTCTGCAATTGCTTTTTGTTTAACAAAGGTGGTTCGAGCAGAAAGATTGGGCTGCGGATGCTTAAAAACTGTGAGGATGATAAGTGCAGTAATTGATGCTAATTGGTGGAATAGTTCTACTTAGGCACTGTTGCTTTCCTAGTCAGCGGTTGGCCAAACAAAAGATCTCGAAGAGATGGCTTTTGTCGGTTGATGCTAGCTGGAATAATATGCATAGCAGTCTATTGCAACTCGTACAGGTTAATGGCTCTTTCGTCTGTTTACATGTTGCAGGAAAGTTAAAGTGAAAATGCGATGCGCACTTTCACGTAATGGGCCCATTATTCTGTTCCCCCTGTATTGTTTCGTATTTTGAACTAGTCTGCGCCGTTTTTCATTGTGTGCTTTTAATGAGGGGTGGAGGCAGTGCGATCGCAATTCACACGATCTTCGGCGAGTGCCGCGCCGCTCCATTCGACAGCGAATCAACAGAAACAGCCAACAGCAACATGCGATCACCCAGGCTCGAGCCCACTTAGTTTCGACAAACTTTGTAACTATTCACTAGGCCGAATGGTCCATAGAGGTGCTAATAGCAGCTTCATCCGCTTCAATTTCAAAGTAAATACAAAGTCACTCCAGCTATATCAGATAGTTATGCTCGTAATGATCGAAACTCATCTTGTTATATAGACCTATTATTTAAGCTGATATAATTAAATTTGTAACTAATGATGTAATGATACATGTATGAAAACTCTCAATACTCTTGTAATATGAGGATATAATATTGATGATTGCTGAAGAATTCCGATATATCAACGCTTAGTGATGCAGCTTACTCGTACTGCGGGACTTTAATTCTTATTAAACAGGCCCCAAATTTGAAATTTGTACTTTCAAATTTAGAAGTAGGAGTTTGAGTATTAGTAGGAGTTCTTGTATTATTAGTTTTAGTTTTTGTTTTTTTTTAGTTTTAGTTTTTATAGTAGTATTAGTTTTTGTATTATTTTAGTAGGAGTTTGAGAATTTGTTCGTGGTAGACAGTTGATTGATGTGGACAAAAGGAATTGAATTTGCTTTAATCATCAGAGTGATAGTTTTCAAATATTGTAGGATGTTAATATAGATAGCATTATTAGTTTACGAATTATTTGAGTTTGAAATTGCAATCAATAACGAAATGATCATAACAAATTCGATGACATTACATGATAATCATTCATGATTCATTATAATGAAACAAAAGTATTCTCTCAATGGAATTTATAGGATTTGATAGAGATTTTTGTGTGAGAGCACCACAGATTACTCAACGGATACTTATTGTATTATATAGATCACATATTATATTGTTATATTTATTTGAGCTGGTTATAACTGGTATATCACAAACTAGTTAGTTGATCAATCGATTTATAACCTTCATGCCATAGTTGACGAAAATTATAATTGATGAAATTATTATTATCATGTTCAGCAGGGAATAAAATTTCTAGAGATTTATTCAAGTTGAAGAATGATCATAGAGCAAGCATGATGTTCCAGAATAGTGCTTGAATAAACTACATACCTTTTAATGGAATATCGAATTCAAATGCTTTTGGTAATATAGTCCTTGGTTCTCTCTCGAAACCTGGAAAAAGAATTCATAATGAAACTGATCCGACACAAATTTTATCTGATAATTTCTTCTAGCTCAGAGAAATTTTTTCAGGATCCGAACACAATTTTGAGATAGTCACATAGCTCCTGAATATAAATTTATATAATATCGTATCACTTCTATACTTGATCATGAATATTAATTATCAGACTAGTGCTCAATGCAATATTATTAGTGCTTGCCAAACACTCCCTGTAGATAAATGGCTGTGATATTGGTTTGTAAATTTGCCACATTAGCACATATGAGTAACAAATGGGGAGCGTGGCCTTCTCAAAATTCTCGGTGCAAAATATGACTGCGCACTGTTGACTATCAAGGTGGAGAAATGAACGAACAAAGTGCGGCGACCACATGAGTAACAGTGTAATCCAGCATACCTGGGATATTTTGCATTCTACTCGAGCAAGTATGAATTTTCATGGAGAGGAATGGATAACATTGTTTGCTCTTTCTCCCATGCACTCTCTTCCGTCACTTCTCTGCCTCACAGCCTGTTTTCTCAAGTCTTTATCATCTTTCGGAGTTGATGAGCAGAATTAATTTATATGCAGACGTGTTGCCTCACGATTTGCGAAGGTGAAGTTGCTGGTTGTACCCTTCACATGTAGGTAGTGCACTGGAGCTAACCCAGTTTCGTCTCATTCTAAGCGGCTCCTTCTCAAGTATCATGCAAAATTTATTGTAAGTCTCAGACTCACGTCGCAGCTGTGATAATGTTGTTATACATCCAATGTACAACTTTTGAATCGATTACACCACGGATACACGTTTTCCATTTCCACACCGTGCATTGAATTATGGATTAACCACATTCACTAACACGAATAGAAATGCTTCAAGTACTGTACTTCAACCTTAACTATTTCAAACAGATTTCTGGGAGGGAAAAACGAATAGGTTCAATTCTTTCTCAAAAGACATAGACTGAACTAAATCATATAGAAGCTCCTTTTCTGATTGGATGCTTATTGAGTTGTGGATTGCAACTATCACAACCTACCTAAAGATTTTCAACAGGTTTGGAGATCTGATTTCCAGTAGTCTACATGTCATGTGAGAATAAACGTAAAATAGTTCGTTGAAATTTACTTGCTGGATATTCTATAATTTTCTAACGTCAATATTATCAGATTCGCTTAATATAATATTTTTATTCACTTGAAATTCTACTTGGGAAAAATTGATTGAGCCTCCAGAATGGAATGAGTCATGTGATATTGACACAAAAACTATGTATTGTGGAAAAGAAGTTACAAAAACTAAAATGTTTTCTCATTTATCACAAAGCTTAGCGTGGAGTTTGACATTGAAATATTTACTCATTAAATTCTATCCTCAAATGATTATTTTTACTGATACGTTTTGCTCCTAAATGTGTATCAATGAAGGTACACATTCCGAATCCACACTTTCTTACATATTTCATCATTCGGTGATGAAAGGCCCAATGAAACTCGGCTCTCTGCTGTCTTCAACGAAAATCCCGTGTGAAATATCAAGATGACAAAATTAACTTGAAGACATTAAATTTATATTGATAGACTTGTTCTATGTACGATAGAGCCCGAGGCAAACAATACAAACAATACGCACTTGTTAAACACAGCTTGAGGATTTCAATTACTAATGACTCAGGACAGTCTATCCAACCTCTCTGATGGGAAAGTGTTCAGTAGTCGGCAGTGCAACATGTAGGTGGTAACTTTAAAGTTATCTCAACTGGGGCCTCGGAAATTATTTAGTGGCTCTCATGCTGATGAGATTGTCTACTCTCTTCTATAGATGTTGAGGGGGGAAAGGGAAAGCTGTAATTAAAGTGCTGCATTATTGAATATGGTTCAGTAGAGAACTGAATAACCTGGAGAGATACAACTACTATCCATATTCAATTACAGAGACTTCAGTTTCGCAAGGTCGTACGGACTATGGTAACGTGTGTTGATAGCATCAACACTAATGAACTGACTGAAATGAATGAGCTCTAACCGCTCAGTCCCATCTGATATTGGTTACTTATCACTGGATACCTAAGTAATTAGAATTATCACTATAATATTTCATAACTAGATCAACTTGATATTATTGGATGAATTGTTAACGCTTTTGAGGTGAGTTCTAGTTTTTTCATTCAATTTCAATTCCGATAAAGTAAATTCAACTGAAACTGAACTGGAATTCAAGTCAAACTGACGTCATGCCATGAATGTGAAATACGTAAAATCATTGATTTCTTTGAACTAACTAATTTATAATCATTACACATTTCTGAACATCCAGGGAAAAATAAGATATGGAACGGATTTTGAATAGGCTTACTTGCACATTTTTACAAAATTTGCCCTATATTATTGTATGAGATAAGAATTGGGTTTCTATCATGAAATAAAAAATCACAGTTGTTAGAGTACTGTTCAGTGTATGATTCATTCGTATTGGGCAACATTAGCTTCAATGTACGTTTTCCACCCAAATAGGGTAATTTTATAGCCTAATTACAATGGGAATCTATTGGTTTCTTGTTTCTAGTTTTATATTATGCCATTTATGTCAGTACAAATAATTCAAATAGGATAACGATTTAACATATCATACAAATTTGCATTGAATTTTTATATTTTGCCTCATTTTTCATCTATGAGTTTCATGTCATAGAATGAAGAAAATATAATAAATTGCAAAAATGGATGGTAGAGAAATCATGAGTGAAGTACAGTCATAAAAGTGTACTAGTGAGTGTATATCTACCCTTGAATCGGCGCAGGGTGTTTCAAATTCACTTGAATGTATACCTCGTGATATTATATTGTGCACATTCACATGTATCTTGTAATGTGCGTCGTGATATTGCGTTCTTATCCTCTACTGTAGAAGGATTTCCACCGCATCATATCAGACTTGCTCTGCTTGCTGGTTTATAAGCTACCACCTTGTAGGCTACTACTACTACTAGTACTAGTACCACTACTACTACTACTACCACTACTGAGATATCTCACATACGGTAACTGAAGCGTTGTTACAGAGGTCCTCACATATTATATTATGGTATAAATGAAACTGTTTCACAAGTCTTCAAATTCCATTCCATTGTTACTAATTATTCACTTTCCACCTTCTTCTAGAAAACAATAAAGATTTGCAGATACCATCCTCATATCAACATTAACACTTCATGCAAAAGAATGTTATTTATGGATCTTGATTCACATAGACGTTTCTTCCATAAGATTAAATTTCAAAAAATGGCGATCTCTCGCTAGACAGACAGATAAGATAATCTTATCAATTCTCATCTTTAATAATGCAGAAGTGTAGAACCATTTCTTCACTCTTATCGTGAGCCACTAATAATATACAAAGAATAGATACATAAGTCATCTGAATTTTTAAACAAACACTAGGGTACCGTGACAAGTGAGAAGGTGTAATTTCTGTTAACTGAAGAAAGTAGTGTGACATTATTAGATCTAATTTTCTTCAACGAAATAGAAAAGAAAGTCACACAGGCCGAGAATGGCATTGCACTGGACTGGAGTAGACACGGCAGCTGCCTCCTGCCTGTGCCAGTGAGAGTGAGTGGAGAGATGTTCAAGCCGTGACTAGTTAAGATAAGTGACCTCCATATGAGAACTGGTCCTCTCTGGGTCATCTCCCAAACAAATAGTGACATACACACTCTCGCACACGGTTTAGAAAGCCCTTTGACCCGAGTTACCAACATTCTTCTCACCGACACTCTTCTTTGTGCAATGCAGTATCCAGAATTAGATAAATTCTTACTACAAACATGAAATCGATTACACACTTTGCCTGCAGTAGGCATACGTTTTCTGTAAATAGTTAGGCCTAGGCCTATACTCAAACCTCATATTGTAGATTTTGATGAATAAGGAATTATTTTCATTATTCTCCATTTGTGTAGGAATTGGATTGAGCTTTCTTAATTTAGTCGTTATGTTTTTCATCTATTCAAAGACAAAATAAGTGTCATATTTTTACAACTGCATTAGAATAATAATTTTCAAACGGTAGAAAAATAACTGTAGACTATTGTTATCATATTTTCTATTGAATGGAAATTTTAGAATACTTGAGTAGAGTATTATCTGGATTTTCACAAATGCATAGATTGTAACTTCAGTTATTGGTTGATTGATTCATGAACAAATAACCCACTTTTATGGAAGCCATCTTCCATACACATCTTTCCATCAAAACACGCTATTTCCCCAGTACTTATGGATCCTAGGCGATTAAAAATGGATACATACTTATTAACTTATATTCCTTTAAGGTTTAAATACTATTTCTCAACTTGCCAGTCGAAAATTTGTAAATTGAATCTATCTGATAATCCCTAAGACACCAAATTGCTCGAATATTAGTGAAATGGAGAGCTTATGAATTGGAATCAAAACTGTTTTTTTTTTTTAAATACTATTCATACAATCCGTCTTCTTCATTATATATTTTCTTCTACTTTTCTATTTTTCAAGATACCTCTTTCTTTTGGAACTCTGTACACTTTTCTATACAAACAGACGACAGTATATGTGATAGACGACAGGGGCTTGAAAAAGTAATAAATATAGAGCAAGAGTTATAAGGATAAAGTTGAGGTCTTGCACTAACATTTCATGTTTTCTGTAAGAATAGGATAAGTTTGAAATCCACAAATCCGCGTTGTATGAAAATGCAAATTTGTTTGGCAGACTGACAGCATCAGTTGTGGAAGCGATTTATTCAACGACTCATTCAACTTTAGAACTTTCTTCGCGGAAGTTTGGTGAGATAAACTTACTCGCAGGAAGTTTCTCTATCAGCAGTGTAAATAATAGTAACATAGATCCATTTCTGTTGCAGTTTTAACATCTCAATCCTCTGAATTTCGACAGTGTATGACAGAAATCTTCGTTCTAGGAGTTATCATATCAGTCATGAATGGAAATAATGAGCTATAAATAATATAATTTGAGATTATCTGAATCAAAAATCGTCTACATGATTCAACAGGATTGTCCAAGTTGTTTTCATTATCTCAAATTAACATCCTTTGAATGTCGGAATTGCATGAGAGAATCTTCTTTCTAGAAGTTATCATGAGTAGTGGAAATAGTGAACTATTATATTTAATTTGACATTATTTTAATCAAAAATCTTCTACAGAATTCAAGTTAACTACGAGTTATTTTCATTAGCTCAAATTGATATCACACAGTTTCAATGAGCTTGATTTTAACAATTTATTCCACTTTTAAACTTTGAAAAATATGCTAGAAGCTTAGAGGAGTGATTGAAAGGTACTCAACATTGGAGAGTGGTACTGAGCATGAATTTATAGATCGATGGGTCTTGGAATTCACATAAATTCACACTTTTTGTCATGTTTTCAAACATGTTTTCTTGTTATTATGCCAAATTGAGCTTATATAGGTGATGGAGTGAGATACGGTACGAAGGATGGAGTGGGAGCCAAACTCATGACGAGAGCAGTAAAAGCTCAATTTAGCAACAATTGAGTTACAATTAAAGTTACGACCAATTATACCACGGCGGCTTTACTCTGTGGCGAGATTGTCAATTATTATTAACGCTCTTTGCCAATCTATATCGTGAACTCTTCTAATCTCACCAATCTTGCGCAAGTTAGAATCTTTTGAGTGGTTTAAAGGTTAATTCATTGATTGACAGCTCTCAACTTTAGAGCCTGAAACAGGAAAAATGATGATAAATGGAGAAAATATCTTATCTGGGTTTAAAATAGAGTATAGACGATTTTAGCTGCTTCTGTTAATTTCAAAAACCTTACTGGTTGATTCATGTCATACTGTACAGCTTGGATTATTACAAGTTCTATGTGATCAATAACTTGTTACTTTTCTTCACTTGAGGAAGAAAGTTCTTCCTCTTTTCACTGTTTATTATTATATT
This sequence comes from Laodelphax striatellus, assembly GCA_017141395.1. Classification (NCBI taxonomy): domain Eukaryota; kingdom Metazoa; phylum Arthropoda; class Insecta; order Hemiptera; family Delphacidae; genus Laodelphax; species Laodelphax striatellus. Next base: position 24,550,246 of record CM029532.1, on the reverse strand, counting down.
TCCGTACCCCTATTCTTGCCCCACTTCATCTCCAATGACAATTCTAATCAAATTAAATTCAGCCTCACAAACAATTCAAAAACAAAAACAATATATGATGTACATGGAATTAGGACATAAACCTAAAAAACTTCTTTTTTTTTAAACTTATAGGAGAATGTACATCATACTATCCATGTACATACTGCCCATGCCCAAACCCGCTCCTCCAATAAAATTGTTGTCTTGAGTGCAACAATGCAACTGTTTAACAAAGCTTCAAAAACTTTACAAATGATTATTTTGTTACATTCTCTCAAAGAATATGACGTGTATTCCATTCAACTACTACATACTAACAAATAAGTTACAATAGTTACATGTGTGTATGTAGATTAATCATTTCATGTTTTTTCAATCATAATCATGTTTAAAATAAATAGTTACTTCATAGTATGGATGCTTATTTCAATGTTTTTCTCATATTCTACAGTTTTCCTACCCAGTTCAAGCTCCATCCTTATTCCTGAATCACTGCTAACCAAGCATTTTTCTTCAGAGTGAGTGTATAATAATTTTAATGATATGATAATCGACGAGAATGGAAGAAGATTCCAATCGCAGTTTTTTTCGGCCATTAATGAGCGGCGCTGCGAGGAAGAAGCGGAACAGATTATTATTAATGAATCAGATCTAAATAGGAATTATAATGAATCGATTGTTGGATCTGGCCTGGCCATTGTTAGCTTGGAAGACAAGCGAGGGCACTTAGCATAATAGCGAACGGCGGACGCCGAACTCAGTGGAGCCGTGAACCATAATCGTTATTACGAACGGTGTGAAACGAAAATGAAGAGAAGAGGAGCGGCTAATTAAGGCGGTGTGCGTGCCGGTGACGGGGCGGGGCGGGGCCGGGACGGACTCGGCCAGGTGTTCGGGTAGGCGAAAGGATATGCGGACGAGCGCGCACATCGCAGCGCAGTGGAGTGCGCGAAAGAGGTGGCGAGGAGAGGGGAGGATATCCGTTCTCGGAAAGAAACAACTTGGAAAATAAGACACTCCGAATATAAGAACCGGAACGAAAACGATGAAGATCTAACTGTGCACATTTTCATGTAGCTGCAGCTGATGGATGGATGCAAGGAGTTAGCCGAGTAGTCAGTCGTGTTGGGTCGTAGCAGTTCCTCAGCGGAAGTTCAAAGAAGGTGTATTTAGATGCACGGTTGAAATATAAATATATATTGTATATGCATTGCATCTGGTTGAGTATAAATAAATGATTGATCAACCATCTTTCATGTGAGATTAAACCGCATGGCCTGAAATGTACATCAATATTATTCGAGTCTGTGAAAATTGTAATATATTCAGCCATTATACCTACTCTGAAAGAAACAATTTGTGAAAATGCGGATGACGAAAGTACCCACTTTGAAAATACATAATAATTTTGAAATTTTAGTGATTTTTTCTTCCCCTGTAAAATTATGGAAATGTCACATAGGCGGTGTTGTTTATTAAGCGACGATATACGAGTACATTCATTGATTTATACAGTGGAACCTTGATAAATCGAATCTCAAGGGGAACGGCAAAAATTCGATTTACCGAGTATTCCAAATTATCGATGTTCATGACAGACAGAATCATTTGATATTTGTTTATTTATTCGAAATAGTACAATAATACTTATAGGATGAAACCACAGACACCTTGTCCAAAACGTCTACTCTTCCTAATTTTGATAAATATATTGAAAATGAAGGATAATGTTCACATTCACTATCAGGCCAATCACAAATTTCCACTGCCGAAGATAAAAAACTAATCACGATGTTACTGAATCACAAACAATAACGATTAATAACGATGTTGAATAAGCCCCGACTCGTTAGAGGTGTTCAAGCAAGTCTTCACAAAAATATTATTGTGATAATACCAGTAGACGGAATTTCTTTGAATCATCTGATACACTTGAAAAAAACATTATTCCTGTTCAACGACCATAAATTCCAGGAAATTTGAGAATAGATGAGGGACAATTCAGTTTCACTGCATTGGATATCTCATAAACCTTTCATATTTTCAAGTATACCATTAGCATTTTTTTTTTACTGGTAATTGGTAGTAATGATAGAAGAGGAGACAAGCTGTCGAGGAAATTTGAAAATAGACGAGAGACGATTCAGTTTTACTAAATTCTAAGAGAACACGACAACACTACCCATAGTTACAGCTCACTCAAATGCCGGGAACAGAAAAGGTTGAAAAAGCGGATTCTACGGTTTTCCCTATTGTTTTCAACATTGAACCGTGGATAGGAAAGGATAATTAGAAGGTGATTCTCGCCAAGTTAAATATAGTAACATAAAATTAGATTACCGGCGAAAATCGTATTTTGCAAGCCAAAATAAAACAGGAAAGAAATCTATTTGTTTAGAGAAAAGCTGGTTTCATCCGGGGCAAAAGGAAGCATTATTAGATTTCCTCTTCCTTCCAATATCTTAATGTTTCCTATTCCCGATTCAGATTATACGGAACGAAAAAAGCAATTGATTGTTTCCAGTTCATTAAAAACGCACCGCGTTCACTTCTTATCGGTTAATTTGATTAATGAGGGATGGTGGTAGAACTGAGTTGAGATCTCTTAAATAACAGTTTTCTCTCGTTGGAAATGGGATTTGCTTTGAAAATGTGGTCACCGGAAAAAGTGAATGGAAATGAAGGGTTGAATCTAGCCATTATTATTCGAAGACTCCTTACATAGAAATTGAATTTCAGGCATTCATATGATTTGCTCTGAAATTGAAAATAATTTTTTTTGGTGCTTCATTCTTTGAAAGTTTTCGGAAATCTGAATCTGTTAAGCTTTCAGCAAACTGATTAAAATTGAACTTTCAAATTCAGATTATAATAGTGTCAAATGAATTGCATTTCTGTTCAACTGTTCACAATCACTGAACACTGATCACTTGATCTTCTAGGATGTTCATTTTTGCCTTTTTCATAATTTTCATTTTTCCAATGAGTTTCTAATTCATTCTTGTTCGATTCACAGTTTGTTTTCATTAAATTCAATGCTCAATTGAATAAACATTCCCAGTGGTTTCCAGTACACATTATTTTTCCGTTTAATAGACATTTGAATTGGAGTGACCCAGATTTCTTTGAAATGACTCTCTTTTCACTCGGATTTTTAATGATATTAATTAGTTGGAGTGGTCCGTAGCCGAGGGCGATAAGCGCCTGTCTGATAATCCGAAGGTTCCTGGATCGAATACAGTTACCGGAATGGATTTTGACAGAAACGGCCACTCCCGTCTTTCGGAAGAGACGAAAAGCCGTCGGTCCCGACTGCCTAAAAACAGTCATCATATCTCATCAACACCCCTCTTATTAACCACGCACAAGCCTAGAGCTCATGTGGGCATCACCCTAAAAAAAGTTATTAATTGGATTACATACAAATATTAGTGTCATTCAATAGTGAGGATTCCAATGTAGAATTGAATTCAGTATTAAGTAATTGATAGTGAAGTGGGATTGTTTATTCCATCGTGATCATTATTGTACAGCGTGAATAAAGACAAAATACATAATACATTATTATATCAATTACATATAAATACATGTATAATGCATATTTGAAATCTTTCAAGAATAATTATAGGGATTAAAGCAATGTATTGTATTGTAAATTCAATATCAACTAGTTATAATAGCTCAATATGATATTCTTCCTTCCCAATTCTATTGGATACTCTTAAATATATCAGTACAAGTTGGTTTGATTTGTTTCCGAAATTCAAATTGTTCATTAATCAAGGAAGAGCCCCAACAACAAAAAGCAACTCAAGAATTTAAAGTTCACAAGTTGAACTCCATGAGAGCATGGCTGGATGATTTTTTCTACAATACATCTTTCTTCCACTGAATAGACTCCTCCACAGAATGCTTTGATGCAATGATTTAACAAGATACATTTCTGAATTTCAATGAATCTGAACCCCAGTCCACACATTTCAAAATATGTTCTTTTGAAGAACAAAAATTTGGTAGTTTACATAATGAACAAATGCGGTCACGTTTTGATTTCAACTGCCTACAAGCACAATAAAGGCGTGGGAATGTTATGCGAGTCGTTCTTGTCGCAACGAGATTCCAATGAGTTTATGAGTAAACTTTATGGGATCACGTTGAACTAGCGCGCAGGTTAGCTATAACTATTACTCTTTTTGTCTGGCTAAGTTGCTTCCTCTGTTCAGTCACGCCACGCTCCCGTTTTTACTAATCCATTTCCAACAGATGAGTGCGCCCACGCACAAGCCCACGCCTCACAACTCACACAACGTGATGCTAGGGAAGAGAGCAGCGCTGAGCAGGGGAGCATCGTTGCCCTGTACTGTCGCCCTTGCCGGGGAAGAAGCAGTGGCAGCGTCGTAACGCTCGTCGGTGTACAAAAGACAGCGCAGCGCGTAAAAGCACCTAGATCCCGCTTCACTCACCACCAGGCCATTCTCAGGCATGCTCGTTTATTTATGTTTCTCTTTCGAAATGACAAAAAAGAACGAAGAAATAATATCTTTTGAAATAGGACTTCTCCAGCCGCGCGCACACTAGCACACGATAAAAGCGGAACATTTTTGTGTACTCAAGAGTGCACCACCTTACTTCGTTGCTACATTGCAACCCCTTCCCTACCCACTCACAAAACAGCCAAGATTAAGTCTGAATCCGTGTACGCTTCGAATTCGCCAGGCGGCCACCAGGCTTCATTATCGTCTTCAAAAGAATCCTTCCGTCTTTTACGAATGGATACATTTTAATATTCCACAATGTAGACTACAGTTGCATGGTCTTATTTAATCTACATTGTACGTCTTTATTGTATCCCCTCAAGCCTTTGTATGCCAAACGCTTCCTTCTGTTTGGACAAAATAATGTGTAGTTGGTTTGACTGTAAAGAAACGTGAATGTGATTTTCTCAGCTTTCTATGGAAACATTTTTCCATCAAAAAAATAACTGAATATAACGGTTTGCATAATGCGAACTTGGATAATGATTCAGTTGACTGTAATTTCAGTTGTTCATTTTTATGGTGGAAAGATGTGAGTATTATTATTCCCCTGACAAATCATCAAGCTTTGAAATCAGCTCTATAACAATTTTAAATAGATTCGTTAGAATTTCATGAAAGGATTTTCTTGAAACACAAGAACAGAATACCCAATCATGATCGCATCCGTTTATATTTGCATTTGAATAATTTTTATTTATTGGCAACTACACTGAATCTCCATTTCAAGGCTGGTGAATCTGTATAACAAATGAGATATATCTATAATAGATGAGATCACCGTGGTGCCAGCACCAGGGACCACATTCTACAAAAATGCATTATAGCTTATATTATAATAGGCTATCCTACCGTCCCTGCGATTCCAAATCGAACACTGCCAGAAAGAAATAATTTCTATGCACAGTATTCTGTTTAATTGAACTAGAATTGTCCATTCATATTCTTGAATAACTGTCCAATTCATGTACAAGAGAATAGAGTTCATCACGAGGTTTCAAAGGAAAAAACCAGTGCTCATTTACTACAAGGCTATTATAACAATAGGGAGAGTCAGACCAAAGTAAAAAACCACAAGTACAACAATTAGTATCAGAGCGCACAAAATTAACATTCCTCTCACAATTCCATTCTAACCTGTACGGTGCATTATCAATGAGCTCGTTAAAAAACAAAGGTTCGTAGCGTATTGTCTGAAAACCAATGAGGATGGTCCTGCAGTACATAGAAAAAGTTCTGCTTTCCCACGACAAATTGATGTTCAACGCTGTCTGAAGGTGAATGTGTATTATTCCATAACATAATACCAAATAACGTAAGATAAGCCATATATTCTCTCTTCGAAACTAGAAAATATGTTTTTTACAATTAATAATCAAAGTGTTGATTGGTATTGAATTTTTTTCATGAAAAGCCTTTCAGTTTTGAGGTGATAGTATTGAGTTGGGAAATCAAATCACTCGTTACATGAGTAAGAAACATCATTGAAGCGTTATCGTGTGATAAGATTTTATTACAGAGGAGAGAGGTCTTATTCATCACACAATATAGATGAAAGATGGAATTAGTACACTATTAAAAGTCTAATGATTAATTGAATGCAATTACACAGCTCTAATCATCAGAAACATAACATTATTTGTTGGCCATTATCTTAGTTAGGAATTTGATTAACCTTCCCTTCCATATCAATTAATTAGGGATGTGATTGGGGTTGATCTCCACCCATAGCACTTTAACACCTCTGATAGGTTTCTATATGCCTTGTGGCATCTACATTCAAGATGATTCTCTGATTGAGAGATTCAAGAAGAAGCGAGAGTTGCGATGATTTATGCAGTTTGAAACAAGTCACCATAAATGAAAATTTTACTGATCATCGAGCCTGATGATGAGAATGGCAAAAATAGCGTTGGTAAATATTAGTAGACGAACTTCTGTTTCGCAAGAACAAAAAGACTCTATTCAAGCGCTTCTTTAAACATCTAACGGAAATCTGTTCCTTTCTTTGATTCAGAAAACACCTGTTAATTCTAGCATGAATGATTAGGCTGGCTACGAAAGTTAGTCACGATGGAATCCAGTCATGCTAGATGATAAACCGTTACAAAGATGGGAAACATGTTTTTGCAGGTTGTTCACGGAATCACAAGATCATTAAACTTAATTTATGATACCTGTAAAGGAGAAAAATTCGTTGCAGTTGGGACTTTATTGGCTGTTTTCCCCTAGACGGTATCCAACTATCAATTACTCCCAACGTAGATGGGAAATTTCTTTCATGAATAAGCAAATACCTTCATCATCTCACTATTTTTCAATTTCTCATCTCCATTGTTTTATTGGAGCTAGTTTACATGTTTCTAGCTTCACGCTTGCTTTCATTAGAATTTATTTTCAGAACTTAATTATTAATGCCCTTACATGCTTCATATACGTTTCATCCCATTCCCATACGAGATTTTCTCTGGAAGTAGAATCAATTTGGAAGATGATATCATTTTTCCTGTTAGGGATAAATTCGAACGAAAAGTCTCTTCGAGAAGAGAATTTCAAGTCCATTTGAACAATGTAGCATTCCATCAGCAAGATCTGTTCGCACACATCTACTATACAGTATTGAACAGTGCACTCAATCTGGGAAATAGTGATGCTGCTGTGAGGTGGCCTACATGTGGTGGAAATTATTTCCTCCTCAGGTAGTAATGACTTCACCTTGTACAGATCAATATGAGCTAAACTATTCTGAGATCACAGCCAGCAGGTGGACTAACCGAAAACAAGACACTTTTCAAAAGAGATTAATATAAGTGATCCAATCCACTTTCTTTAAATATAACACAAACGTGTGAGAAGTTTACAAATGAGATCAATCTCAAAATTGGAGCAAAAACCTTATTCCCATGTGGAATATACAGTATTGATTACTACGAGTACTTCTCTGATTTCCTGTTTATATGTGATTCTACCTGTACTTTATAGAGATAGATAAGAATAATAGAAAAACTATTGAGTTTTTTAGTTCTGGACTATAATCCCATATACTAAATCTGGAATATCCAAAAAAAAACTTTATAGATGTCGTGTTCTAATATTTTTTAAATAGGCTTCAGCTTCTTGAACATTCTGGCGAAATTGGCGGAATTTAATATAGGTGTTGAACAGATCATATCTCTTCCAAGAACACTATCAATATATATTATTTCTATCGTTTTTAACAAATATTTTTTCCTCTGACAAAAATGGAAGAGAACGATCACTTATACAATAATGGAACAGGGTTTCCCAAATGACAACGTTAACTTCGTGCAGATAGATTATACTCCCAATTTTCTGTAACTTGATTGTCAGAAACAAAGGAAATTTGAATAGTGGTCTGAACGTAATTACATCAGTCATTATGATTGACTTATTCATTTGCGGCGTGATTTTCGACAAAATCTAATCGAGTTTCAAAGTAGGTCAAATAGGTCGATAGTTTTATAATACCGTTTAGTTGTCTGACTTCATTGTAAGCGACACAATTTGCAGAATTTTTTCCATAGGTTTTAAGTGCCTTACTAAAATATGTCAGTTTCTTAAATGGAAGAAAACATTTAGTGAATTAAATTAATCAAGATCACATCGAATATTATCTTTACAAGACCCCAATATTATCATTATTGATGTATCATGCAAGAGAAATTGAAAGAGGTGTTCATTCTCATCAACAAACCTACATTACTATAATAATTTGATGATAGAAGTAACATTATTACTGGAACGCGTAGTGATTCGGATAATTTTTATGAGTGGTTCATTCCAAACCGAATTAATGACGTAGATAATTAGTGCTATCAAGAGAAAATCATAGCAGTTTTTTGAAGTTTTTTCAAATGAAGTAATTCAAAAATGTAATGTTAATTAATGATGATTATTCAAATCACAAGATAAAACTAAATAGTTGTAACGACTTTGAAGACTTTCAATTGCCAGTTATCATTAAATCTAATGAAAGTTACAATGCTATGAGAAAATCAGGGCTATGAGAAAATTAAAAATAGATAATTAGAAACTTTGACCGCCAGTTGGGAAGTGGAGAAGAGTTGGTTGGCGTGCTGAAAGTTGCGTTCAGAATCAGCCAAGGTCATCGGCTACATCTTTCCGTAATAACGGAACTTCCCGCTCCTCCTTCGAACGTCGCATACTTTTCAATCCTTGGAATAAATTTACTGTTGGAGGCCAACACACAACTTCAACATTCATACATTTGATTATAATTGATGCGGTGGAGAATAGTAATTGCTTTTTACTACTGTGTGCTATATGTTTTCAATCAATGGAACGGAAGTAGAAGATCACAACCATCATTTGAATTTTGAAAGTCAAAACGTTTTATTATTCATTTAATAATACCGCTGTAATAATTCAATACTACATTCGATAATACCACTTACCACAGAGTTATTTATGGATTTATCATTGTTTTAATATATTCAGAGAAGGCATAATAATTTAATTATTAGGCTACATAGCATGCTTGAGACGTAGCTGGGGGTCATAGTGGCTGTATCTCGATGATAACAATATCTCTTTCATTATTCAATTGGAAAGTTAACCTTGCTCGTGGAAGTCTATTATTCAAGATACACTGATGAGAATGATAGTGTCCATCTCTAAGCAGTATGGAACTTACATGGCATGGTTACTCAATAAATTATACTGATACCTAGCCCGATATGAGGAATACGAGTTCTGAGAGGAATAGAAGAACATTGATAAGTTAATGAGAGGAAAGGCGAGGGGAAGAATGTATTTTATTTATTTATTTATTTATTCAGTAATGTACACATAATTATTTTACAATGTATTTTTGGCACCTTTTCCAATTCCTGGATGTTGATCACTGCTTGTACATAAGATCACTTAGTTAATTGTTTAAGTTACTTTTCCCTTATACCTATGATCGGGCCGGTTTCTCCAACGACCGTTAAACCAATTTTTAGTTTAAACTTGGGTTTTACCACTAACTAGAAACTTTTTTGTCAGAAAGACCTCTCTAGGAGTTACGAGTTTGAGAAGAGTTTAACGAGTAAGTTTGTACTCGTATAACTCATAAGTCTTCTGTTAGATTTAGATAACTTGGGACAATATTATCAATGAATCGGATTGAATTTTCTTTTATTGGAACAAAATAAGGTAATATAATACCAAAAATTACCGGGCCGATAAAGAGGCAAAATACCTTCAATATTAGCATCACTTGTGATTGTGGACAATCAATTGAAACGACGCATGTTTTCTTTGCGTCGCTCACTGAATTCAGAATGAGATGATTGGATATCCTCTACGTGACTGGATTAAAGTGTAGCCCAGCTTTTGGTCTGTAACCCATTGTTCATCATGACCGTGAAGGAGCAGCAAACGAGTAATCGATATCACGTCACATCGTCACATGCAATGTGAATGAAAGGTAAAACCATTTTACTAAACAGTGGATGAATGAAAGAATTCTCCTTGTGAGGATTGAACGTTTCCTTCAAATCGAAGAAGTGCAGACAGTTTCTAATTGAAACTGAACATGGGAAAGATTTTATGATAAAATAGGCAAAACACACTAACCATCATGTGATTGTGGAAGAACACAAGGTCATCTATTTTCTCAACAAAGGTCCTAGAATGAGATGATTGTGTTTATGAAAAAGATAATTCACAATAATATAATGTACAACCAGAGACAATTCTACTGTACTTCTTATTGATAATTGATCATAGTACGATAATTATTGATACTATTAAATTATAGTACTTCTCATGAATTGTGGTTTTAATAAACTATTACGAAACATTATTGATGCATCTTCAAATTATCTTTATATAAAGAGAGTTATAAGATTTAAAATTCTCATCAGCACCATGAATATTAGAGTTAGGCTGGCGTACACCGGTTAGTCAAGACAAGACATCTTGTGTCAGTGCGTGCTGCATTAGTGTGTGCTGCTTCATAAGCAACTATGTGTATTACTGTGACTAAAAGTGACTAATCTCGTCTTGACTTGTCTTGACTTACCGGTGTACGCCTAGCCTTAGTACTCTTGTTTGAATATGAAAATCTACAAGTTCACCTCACTATTGCTGCAACATGAAACATAATCAGAATCTATGTTTCAATAAGAGAAGAAATCATCCTGAAAAGTGGATAAAACTACAACCTAAGTGGAATTAGGTTATCACGGCGAGGTGGAACAACCTTCGGGTCTCCCCACCGACAAAAGCCATACGCTAAATAAATAAATAAATAAATAAGAGAAGAAAATGTAAGCCTAGATCTACACGTGTAGCTTATACACACTTCTGCATATGCACTATTGAAGAAGAGCTGTGTAATTTACAATTCTTCTCAGTCTCACTAGCTTGTCTCAAATTTACCTCAACATAATAAAGGTCTATGAAAATCGTGAAATTCTAGATAACTTGAAATTTAGAAAGTCACTTTTGGACGGTATCAATCGTCAAAGCATTGCAGTGAAAGTGAAGGTTTCAAACTGTTGTCAGTCATGCAAATTCAGTCAGAAGCCACAAACGTTTCCGTGAACTCTCTTTACTTCCATCGGAATCATTTTGATGACGAAAATAGGAGACACGCATTAAAAAGCAGTTCGATTGTTTCGATTTGTTTCTTGGTGAGAGTTTCATGAATAATTAGTCCCATTAATATCAAATTGCCACCCTGTTAATCTCCCACTAATGATCATAATTGTTGTAATAAAACTCGTTCCAAAGTTCAAGTACAATTAGATATCGTGTGAGAAATTATTCTTTTATCCTGACACTTGTTCCGACGTTTTGCATCTCCAATGTCTTATTTTTTCATAATAGGAGATAACAAGGAAGCCACTGTGATTCCTAACTAATAATTATTATTCATCGGTTTTTGAGTGATGTGAATAGCTTCATTGTATTCGTCCACGTCGGCAAAGAATGAAACGTGAATTAATTCCCACAATAAATAATATCACAGAAAACGATCATTAATTTGCTGACAGGATCATAAGGTTTTATAATGATTCAGATCAAGGAAATATTAAAAGTTATATCTTCAACTGACTGCCAGGATCATGAGTCTTGATTTTCATCAAGGGAATTTAATTAATTCCATTTGGTTATTTTACTCTTGTGATTGTTGTCTCTAAAGGATGTGAAAAAAATCTTCTCCTAGATAGAAATTGAGATCCAAGTATGTTTTTTTTTATAAGAAAATCAATTATTTTTATCATCATAGTTCATCCTGTCATTCTTATATCATTATATACCAAAAAAAATTATGGTAATAGTAGTAGACAAACAATATAAGTGAACAATTGAAGCTCATTAAGAAAATTATATGTTTAAATTCAACGAGGTGTTGTTAAGCCGTCAGTTGCGGCTACATAAGAAGTAGTAGTTAGAATTATCTCTCATCAACCCCTCCCATTACTCACGCATAAACCTAGAACTCATGTGGGGATTCCAAATAAATATCTGATTTATCTTATTTTTTCATCCCATTTAATGTCTAGAGTTGTTTGTGAATTTTCCAAAATCGTAGTGATTGTTGTTAATATCATTGAATTAATTTTGTGAGCGGAGGAGAATGGTAATGAGGGCCCTGAATGCTAAAGGCAGTGGAATATTGAGCGCTATAAATTACCCAAGAGCCGTTCTTTTTGTTCAAGAGGCCTAGAAGAGCGGCAAAAATATTCACGAGACGGCCTACACCCAACACTAAAAGGGTTGGCTATTCAGAGGATGTGCTCTTTGAATATTAATGATGGTGTTTATTCATTTACAATGTACATGTGCATCACAATAACATCTCAGGCATCTTTTAAAAAAGTTAGTGTACAACTTCCAATTTTTGTGGATTATACCCCTTGATCTAGCACAGGGGTTCTCAAACTTTTTGCCACTGCGACCCCCTTTTTAGACCTAGTATTTCGGCGACCTTCCCCCCCCCCCCTATTTAGAAAGTGTTTGGAACTCAGTGTTTGGAACGCAAAAGTTAAGAAAGAAGATTTTGAAAATTTTACATCAACTCAAGAGTTTATAGTCTACATCCTACTGTACATCCCCTGACACTTCATCTCTCTCCTTACTAGTATCTTCTCATCTCGAAGGTTTGATTGAACAGTTGACATATTACATTCCAAATAAGGATACGAGTGGGGTTTTGTGGGTAGTCAATCCGTTCAGTGATCAAGTCGTAACAAAAGCTGAGCTAACTGCTCGTCAACATGATCAACTGATCGAAATTTCAGGTGATCAGTCAGCAAAAATCACTTTCAACAGTGCTTGTATCGACAAATTTTGGATAGATATTAAAAATGAATACCCAGAGCTGTCCACAAAAGCATTACAGACTTTGATGCCATTTTCTACGTCTTATAACTGTGAACAAGGTTTCTCCATAATGGTGAATATCAAAACAAAATCAAGAAATCGTTTGACCCTGGAAAATGACATTCTTTTGTGTATTACAAAACTCATTCCGGACATAAAAAAATTGGTTAATTCCAATCAAACAAGCTCATGTTTCCCATTAAATAGTATTAGGCCTTTTTCAACTTGTATGTGTATTAGAAATTTGTGTAGCCTATAATTTTTGTTATTAATAAAAACTACAGCTATGACTGATTTGTTTTTTTTTATTTTCCTCATAATCCCGCGACCCCCCTGGACACACCACGCGACCCCCCTGGGGGTCGCGACCCACAGTTTGAGAACCACTAATCCAGCAAAAACGTTATTTCTCAATACTTTTGAAAATAATTGTTCTGTATCATCTTAAAAGACGAAGGATCGCCAGAATACCAACCAATTCCAGAAAATAAATAATACAGAACAGACGAAATATTTCTTCCAGTGCATTTTATATAATAAAGTCGAATACTTTCCGAAGAATGTATTTGTTACTTCTCCATGTTGTCTCATTGTTATCATTGCTCTCATTGTTATCATTGCTCTCATTGTTGTCTCTTCTCCATGTTGATTGATCGGCTCATGCTTTGAGCTTTTAATGATATATATTCAGAATATATGATACTGGTTATAGCAGCCTATTACTACAGAGACTGTATAATAACAGTGTGGCCATTTGATGTCACCCTTTTGATTGGTTAGCCAAACAAATCCATCATACTTTTGCTAACTCCCATAAGATTTACATTGATATGAAACGCAAATCATATGTTATGTTGAGTAACTTAATACTTATACTCAATACTTAATACTAATTCACTTATTACCTACAATTTTCCTTTCAATTTGTTTTAGTGTTAGTTTTCACTATTTTGAGCTTTTAACACAATATTATCAAGAGTAGAGAGACAATTTCTAATGGTAGAAAAGTTATTTTTGATGTTGTTTCTCTGGAAATAAGTTTAAAAAATGAGTGAATGGGTTAATGCCTGCCTGTAATCCCATATCAAATTCAATAATTTGGCGGTGGCGGGAATAAAAAATATTCCAATACAATGTTATGGACCCACTTACAACAATGACCACACTGTTATTATAAAGTACCTGCACCTATTAACATAGATAACATATTATATAGCCTAAGGGAAGATTTGAACTCCATCCACATCTACTGACGACCACCGAAGACCGACGTGCGACATAGACCGACAAGGTAGGTAATAGGCAAGATTACTAGACAAAGATTACTAGACAAGATTGTCTAGTAATCTTGGGTAATAGGTACTGTATTCAATTCAATTTCAACAGGTAATACACCTCACGGGCACAGAGCGGCACCGGCTGATGTAGATGTGGGTACGCCAAATCAAATCAAACTGAAAAATACCCTGTCTCTGTATATCAGGCACGGAATGAGTCGGTGGATGTGAATGAAGCTGTACCGGTAGTCTATTTTATTGGTTTTTTGGGCGTTTAGTCCTATTACATTAGTCAAGTTGATTTCCCTCTTTGGTCTATAGGATGTGTTTAATCACATCATCAGTATGGTTTTTAACTTACTCAACTCGTGAAATTTAAATCTAATAGTAAAGTTTTTTCTGTCTTTTCTCTACAAATACAGTTAGACCTACCTTTATAGCTTTCAAGTTATCTAATAGAATAGACAAATCAAGATATCTTTGAAGGTCAATTTCAGACCAAGGGATTTGCAAGCTCACAAGCACCTTGCTGAGATTGTTTATTTTTTGTTATAATTAAAACAATAAGATTCACACTATTTTACAAATAGTCAAGATCTACTCACCAGTAATGCTTGTAATCCAGAGAAGGTTCCGAGGCGGTGAAGCATTCTCTTTGACACACTGCTGAGGCACACCAAATACTTTCGGCACCGTACGAAGCACAAACAATATCAATGATATCAACACAGATCACACAACAATTACTAAAACACAGTAGTACATACACTATTAAATCGTGGGAGGTTGAGGAAACTTTAACGCGCTAGAATGTCAAAAAAGCAGCATGTAAAATGCAGCCATCTTGTTCCGTTTCACGGTCGGTCTGATCCACCTACTTTCCAGCGCAGGTAAGGTCGGTTCGGTGTACTCTGAGGCTCTGGCAGCTGGTGGATCCCCCGAGGCCCGAGGACAACCGGTTACCATCGAGGTCCTTGCCACTCCAGGTAGACGCTCTCGGTTGCTGCATGCTGCAGGATTGCTACGATGTGATGCACAATGTTTCAAATATTTTGACAGCTAGTTTAGTGATGTAGTAGGGCTCTGCTCATCCACACACAATGATCTCACACCACACACCAAGATAATTGTATAAAGATATAATTGTATGAAGATAATGCAATAGGAAAAGTTAATTGGTCAATGTTGTTTTCCATGACGAAATACTTGTAGAAAATTCAGTTAAAGTAACGACTTGTATTTCACTGTATACAGTGAAATACAAGTCGTTACTTTAACTGAGTTAATTGGTGTTATGTTGTTGATAGGTTGACAACAGCGAGAATACATTAGTAAGTTGTTGTTGGTTGTACAATACTGATCAATCTTGTTTGACTCAGTAATCATGTTTCATTGTTTCCAGAGATATTGTCTCTGATAGCAATATAGTATCTAGGATCCAAGTATTCTGACTGCAGGTTTTTCAGGAGTGGCATATTATTCGATTTCTCATATCACACTGTCTGTGTTGAAAATTATAAGAGTCGCAATGATTCCACAAAAAAAACTTTCAATTATCGAATTAAAAAATTCGAATATTTGATGACTCAGAAATCTATACAAATAATTTTGTATGGATTTCTATTTTGTTCTATCACTATATGATTATAGTTTACAATTTTACAGTATACATTATTAATAGAATACTTATTTATTTTGTGATATCAGAGATAATCCATTTTATATTTGGTTAGTGTATGGTGTTATGTAGTTGTTTGGAATAATATAATCACTGAAAAAAGATAAACCACTTATTTTATTAGTTTTTTTAATTCTATAGGAGTTTGAAAAGGATCAGTTGTAGTCTATAACCTTGTTGATACAGTGTCTAGTTAGATAACGTGTTGGATGCAGTGTTTTGTAATGTTCAAATAATAATAATGAACATTTTATTAGAAATTATTTGTTATGCTCAAATTTAAGAGTTAATTTATTAAATACATCATATCATATAATATTCACTTTTTCAGCCCTTTTGTTTTCCTGACTACTTTTCTTTATGCAGGTTCTCTATACTAGACAGTACCCTTCTATTCTGGGAAATACTAGATTGAATATTTTCTATTCAAAGTGGAAACGATCTGAAAACTGTAACCTTTTCCATGTTCTTATTTATCACTATCCACAGAAAGAAGTAAACTTTATTAATTGAATCTACTGTACTACAGAAGATCTCAATTCAAATCTCATCATTTACTTTCGTGACATGAGTCATGAGCGGGAGCTGTGTATGCAACCTTTTCAACACTAGTTCTAACAATGACAAAAACAGTACAATATCATACGAATACAAATTACTCAATGGTGCTGTAGATTAAATAACACGAAGAATAAAAAGAAGAATATAATATATGCTAATGTTATGCTTTACATGATTCATAAACTGTAGTGGCAAATAGTTTCTATCAGACCTATTGTTCATCTGACTAATTCCACTATGTAGGTTCTCTAGAATAGACAGTACAGTATTTGGGACAATTCAAGCCAGGCAATACAGATATTCAAAATGCGAAAATGAGAGCAATTAGGGAAATAGTGAGAGAATCTATTCGAAAAAGTTGTGGCCTCATTCTAAGGATTTGAAAATGGATGTATGGATTGTTGTTGGTCAAAAAATAATAATACAATTGTTTGCTATTGGTTGACTATCTATGACTAACAAGAATCCAAGCTTGTTTATTTTAAAAGCCCTCTGCTTCATTGATAGAAGAGGGAATAAATTCAGCTCAAGTGAGTTGTTTCACTCGTATAATACTATAGAAACAGATAGAATTTGAGAGATAAACAGAGAGCCACCCATACATCGGATGAGTTTGTATGAAAGGAAAGTGAAGAGTGCTCGAATTTCTCTCTACAACTCATTGCCAGTACATTTTAATAAGGCAAATTTGTAGGAAAGGAGAGTGAAGAGTACTCGAATTCATCTGTACAACTCATTGCCAGTACTTCTGTAAGGCATTCACAGGATTACTAAGATTTTAGAATAAAAATGAAGAAGTAACTTTTAAATGTCTGAAACTTTATTTTCTCATGAGATTCAGAGTGATAGAAGAATATCTTCTTGACGACTTGAATCACTGAGAAATTCATATAACCCTTTTAAAGGCGGTAAGCGGATGCTACTAAATTATATGAAAAATGATTAGATTTTAATCTCACCACACTCATAAACACGTAACTCTCAAAAAATCAATATACAATCATTTTTATATCATTGAATTCAACTGAAGGACAGGTCCCTTATAACAAGTTATAAAAAATTATTGCCAAGATTACTACTGCAATCATTTTTGCTAGAACAGTAAGCTCTTGACAAGGAAGATCACAAAAAATGGAATTCACTTTTGTGAACAGGCCTTATCGATTCATTCAGAGAGTTGGGAGAGTAAACCTCTACAGTGAAGATAATTATTTTGAATCAAGAAAAATTGCGGAAATTACTCTATTTGGATTGGTTTCTAAATTGGAAAAATAACGTGCATCTAAAATTATTACTTTCCAATGGGGATTTGAAATAATGGTAAACATTCAAATTGATACTAATCTGTTCGAAGATTTTAGACACGCAACAGAGCAAGTCTATCAGCTATATGTTTCTAAAGGTATTGTGGCATTTCAGGTAGTCAGTCTGTGGAGCAAATATCTCTTTTACTCCTTCTCTTACTTTCTCTCTTGTCTCTCTATCACTCCCTTACGCTCACTCTTAATCACACTCACTCCCTCACTCTTTCTCTCTTTCTCAGGTGGAGAAAAGTTTAACAAAGATATTCGTGACCGTCTCCCGCCAAAAATATTGGTGGAAGTGGGGAGCTCCAATACAACCCTTGGCACGAATCAGCACCACCTGTTGTCTGTAAGTTTCAGCTGTTACAACGGCGCCAAATTTCGTTGCTACTTTGCTCATGAGAAACAAAACTAACGTTCTGGAACCAAGCACATTGATAGTAACATCAGGCTGCACGTTCTTACGCATTGTGTTTAGTAGCAAAGACAATTCAACTATAAAGGTAAGTTTCCATCAAGGTTTGTAGAGAACTCTACATACCTTGCGTTTCCATTACTACAAATCACATGTTCCCGACATGTGCCCGGCACAAATTTCTAATTTGGATTTAATTATTATTAGTAAGTAAGAAGTAGTAATTTATCCATAACTACAATTTAAGTTTACAATTAACTATAAGTAGTTAATGCGTCTACGGTAGTAGTATAGTATTCCGATTTGTTTTGATCGGAATTGGATTCTTATGTTCGGTTGCACCAACCGGAGTCAACTGCATTTCATATTTGCAGTTTAAAAATTTGCTCTTTTGATTCATCTGCCTTCTTTAAAAAATTCTACTCTACTATTTACAAGAAAAATATGATACGATTCTAACAATAAACTAAATTTTCTGGGCAATTATTACTAAAGGCCGAGTGATATTCATTCCAATATGAAGCTGTTCCACCTCCACCATTCTCTGTAGTCAATCGAAATAGGGGGTCCTGCTCAAAAATGAATGAGCGTTGGGCAGCGGTTGATTTGTTGACTTGCATTATTTAAAATAATGAATCAAACTGGTGTGATGACGGACAAAAATACTGGAAGGACCCGGATTGGTCGAACCCAAGGTACTGGGTTGGGACATTCTTTTGGAGAATGGCTCTATTCTAGACGCCTAGCAGGCTAGCAGGACGATAAACGGCTAGCAGGACCGAAAACAGCAAGCGCTGTGGTGGGAGTAATAGAGGATAGAGCATATGATCTCTCACTCTTTTTTGTCTAACATGTTGGGAGAAATATCTCTAAGACTTTAGGCTATCATTAACAACTTTTTTTAAGCAAATTTTCATATTCAATTATTTATTAGCTTTTCAATTTCATTGTTTGAATAGATGTGTGAATTTCGAAACGCTTATAATAATAGTCATAATATTGATATGATTCATCGTTTCCGTTGAATGTGTGTAGAACTGGCATCAAACTAACATTTATAGACTTCGGGAATAAAGTTATCGGGAGCGACCTTTATCACACCGGTCCACGACTGTCGAAATGTTTACAATCATCAACACGGCCCACTCAAAACCACCTGAACAGACAGATGCTAATAACGATCAATGGGTCCATTTGATCAGGCTACGTTTCCAAAATTTCAATAGGGTCGTTTTGACAGTTGGCAAACGACTCGACCACCGTGAACTTTATATCAATTGTAGAAGCGTGATCGTCACTTTGTTACTCGATAACAGAGCTTTTAATTCATTTTACTGCAATGAACTTCCATGAAAAGTTGGGTACATCACAAATGAAGGCTTTTTAAACTATTATTACATTCGCACTCATAATTATGTTTCAAGTGATAGTCGCTCCGTGTAACATGTAAAAGTAAACAGAACAACCATAATACAATGGCAAATCAATATCTGACATCAAATCATTCAATTCCTGGACCATGCTTATAGTCGTGACATGTCTAATTCATGTTTTTGTATTTAATATTACAAGTCGTTTGAACATAATTTAATATGCTCCATTCTTTATTCGGTCTTCTATGTGTCAACACGTGTAATACATCGATCTGTCTCTCCATGTCTCCATCTGTAGCTATAATAATTGGTGCTGAGGTTTCTTCAAAAGTTTTCTCGGAACAAAACATTCATTGATTTCTTATTTCTTTCTTTCAAAGCTTTCTCATTTCATTGAACAGGAATAGAATGGACAGGATGGAATGAACAGGAACCAGTACCTTACTGGCAAAGTTGAAAATTCGGCAAATTTTGCTGTAACATGGCAACAGGTCTAATCATGGTCTATTGTCCAGGTATCTATTGTACGACTGCATTCCGTGTCCGATTCCTTTGAAATGTCAGAATAGACATATTGACAACAGTTGAATTATTTTCCTCAAATTTTTTATCCAATTTGTCATCGATCCTGTTCCCAATTCATGACAAGGTTGTATACTGCATACGTATATGCGTGTGTGAAGCTTTCATGACACAGGAAAAATCTCTTGTTGTCGTGATATGGGCAGCAGTGCTTATCAATGGGCGTGATGTGGGCGCTTATCAATCACAGTACAATACTTTGGAAGTATTGTACACGTATGCAGGTGAATCTCTCTGAATCATCAACCACAAGAATGACTGGAATGAATCATCACTGAAACAGCTCACAGCTAAGTTTCAAAACCACGTTTATAGTAACTGTTATGAGTTGCACTCGAATTATAATCATAAACTCTGCTGAGACAATAAAACCAACTTCTATGTTGAAAAAGGGAGTTCTTCTACTTACAAAAACAAACTTTCAAGCAATATTTTAATCAGACGAAGTGGTTGAAAAAGGCTATAGACCAAGACTATAATGTAGAGAATTTAATGTTCTACAATTGTTGTGCAAACACAACTGACATTGATCTCCATCTAGAGATCTAGAGGCTATATTTAGCATAATTATGGGAACCCGTTAATCGGTTGAAATTCAACGAAAATTATTTTGCTGAAAATGTATTGTTTGCATCGTCAACAGTCAAATTAATATAATATCATAGTGAATTTTCTTGTAGGCTATGTAATCTACCAACGATCTAAAACGAGTAGACCACAGTAACATATTAATCATTGCATTGATCAGGTTAAGGTTACATTTAATTTATTCAGTTGTGGGATTTCGAAATTATCATGATAAAATATGAAATAGATCATTACTATTTAGATTGAATTATTTTCTAGGTTGAACGAGGTTTACAAATTTGGACTCTTCCAACAACTCATCTATCATATTTCACACGTAGTTTTTGGTGATAGTATACAGATTATGATATTTAGACTAAAACATCAATAACTTAAATGTGTCCCAGAAGCATTTTATGACATTCATCAATATTGAATTTCATTCAAAGTGAAACGTTTTGATGCAATGGTAGGCGTGAAGTAAATTTAAAATTGCTATATCTTAAAGATAGCTATCTTCTCCTTCTATCCAATATAAGGTTCTTGAATGTTGCATGTGTTCTTGTTTTATCTAGCTTCATATAATTTTATGCTTATAATTTCATTTTATTATCATGACAAAACAAATGACCATCCAACTGTAATAGCGTTCCAGTCTGAACAGACCGGTAAGTTTCCCTATCCAATTACTTCAATAGGAAAAATGAAGGCTGTCAACTTTATGTAATATTGGGATAGGGGCGATGATCGCAATCTCATAATTATTTTTGGGAAAAATACTTTGAACAGTTTTCCATGAACAATAAACCGTTTTTACAATGAATCATTCTATCCACATAAATTGTTTGTGCAATGATACTGGTAATTTTAATGTTGTTTAAGTGTTCCATTTTTCGAACACATGCTTTACAATTATTCTTCATAACAAGGAAACATCCCTTTTGCTCAGAATAAATTTTCATTTCTTGTTCTGCAGTTTACTAAATGCTGGGTTGCACTAAAGAGAGTGTATAGTAACAGTGTGGCCATTTGTGTGAAGCACTCCGTAAAAAAGTATGTTGAGATAATTTTTTCCCGCATTCCCGCCGCCGCCGAACTTTTACAAAATTTCTTAATTTTGATATGAGATTGCAGGCAAACGATTTCAACTCATTTTTCAAACTTATTTTGAGAAAAGCAACATCAGAAATGTCCTTTCTAACATTAAAATTAGTCTCTCTACTCATATTATTTCAAAAGCGTAAAATAATGATGAAAACTTAACACTGGCAAAGGAAAATTGTAGGTAAGTTGAGAAGTGAATCACTCAACATAACATATCTTTCGCGTTTCAATGCAAATCTTAAAGGAGTTGGTAAAAGTATTTTGGATTTGTCCGAGCTAAACAATCAAAAGTGCGACATCAGATGTCCATCATACAGTTATCTGTTATTATTCAGTCTCTGTACTTTACACCAAGCGAGATAAATTTTAAACCAGGATCAGCAGAATGATAAGTATATGTATGATCTGATTCAAAATAGTAATTGATCCCAGTTGGTGCGACCTAACATCAACAATTATTTACCTCTATTACAATGTTCTCCATGCAATAATTCAAAATAGGCTATTTTGAATAATGGAAAATGACTACTGTACTTATTTTTGATTTCTTACATATTTCCAATGATTCCATCATTTCCAAGTAACTCTGAGTGAGTATTAAATGATAATCGGTCTTAAAAATAATGTGTACAGTATTTTGTAGAATTTTGGAAAATACCTGATTGAGACCATGAATTTATTGAACTTGTTAATGATAATTATTAAGAAACGTGAGTTAGAACAATTTCAAGAATGTGGCATCTGACTATCATATCCAACAAACGATTGTTAAAAGTATCTAAATAAATAAAGAAGACACGGTTGCGTGTGTTCGTGTGTGTGTGTGTGTTTGTGTTTATTAGCAAGGTGCAAGCTAATTTTGTGGATTGCGTTCCGAAAAAATAAGAATGATCTAGACCTTGAAATTTTGCATACAGCTTCCAAAAATATCAATGTTATGCACCTCAAAGCCCAAATTTCAATTTTCCCTTTAGATATTTCAGAATTGAAGCTCAAATACCACTTCATTCCGGAAGTTTAAAATACTCTTAATAGCTACTTCATAATGATTCGAGTTCGAGGTTAGAAACTTTAGTACGCTAATAAACCGATCAAATTGCAACGGCTGCGGTGGAGCAGTTGGTTTAGGCGTGTCTCCCGTGTCTCCAGACCGAAGGGGCTCCAGTTCCTCGGGGTTCGAATCTCAGTTCCTCCAAATTTTTTTGACATTAAACTTTCATCAAAAATCAATTATTTGGTGCTTTTTCATCGAAATAAAATTAATTCTTTAATTTTTCAGTTATTTATTATTAAACCAATATCAATTTTTCCAATATAAAACAATATTAATTTATTCAATTTTTCGACTTATAATAGTTCGTATTTTGCAGATAATTTTCAACTTCATGCAAGTAAAACAAATTTTCTAATACTTTTACAAATCGCTATGATATTACAATGTTGAAATTACACATTGGGAAATAGAACCTAATCAAACTATTATTGGAATTTGCCAAGTTTAGCGTTCTATGATAGCAATAAAAATTACAAAATTGTTATGGTATTATCTGATGGAATAGATGTACTGCAAATTGTGGTACATTAATAAAAATTTGTAATGAAGGAGGATTATTCACGGGGATCTCAGTTGTCTCATAATTTTCGCAGTTCAAGAAGATTTTTTGTTTGTGATGGCATTTGCAAAAGTAATGAGATTAATACCGGGCTTTCTTAAAATAAAATGCTGACTGCTAACGGGAATATTGAGCTTACAGGTAACTTACTTGACAAATGATGAATGTGTAGCTTACAGTAAAGTAGCGAGAATACTACTAACAATAAGTATACAGTTGTGTTTACCTATAAAGAATAACTTGGAGCTTATGCCACAATAAATACTTCTCTTCATTTCCTTCCTAATATTTTCCCTGTTAATTTCTGAATTGGTCCAATCCATTAGGCTACTTTATTGGATGTGATGAATTTCTCAATAAATTTAAACCACTATTTTTGCCTACCTTATATGTTCAGTTTTAGCATAGCATTAGGCTATACATTATTTTAAAGGCCTAATCCAGAAAAAATGAATAATATCTTTGATACACCAGGAAGAGAAGAAATTATAATGTAGCTTTGTTTTGCGGAGCTCCATTGCGAAGCATGAGTGGCTTCTAGTAATATATAATTGCATGTTGTGTGTGTGTGTGTGTGTGTGTGTGTGTGTGTGTGTGTGTGTGTGTGTGTGTGTGTGTGTGTGTGTGTGTGTGTGTGTGTGTGTGTGTGTGTGTGTATATATATATATATATATATATATATATATATATATATATATATATATATATATATATATATATATATATATATATATATATATATATATATATATATATATATATATATATATATATATATATATATATATATATATATATATATATATATATATATATATATATATATATATATATATATATATATATATATATATATATATATATATATATATATATATATATATATATATATATATATATATATATATATATATATATATATATATATATATATATATATATATATATATATATATATATATATATATATATATATATATATATATATATATATATATATATATATATATATATATATATATATATATATATATATATATATATATATATATATATATATATATATATATATATATATATATATATATATATATATATATATATATATATATATATATATATATATATATATATATATATATATATATATATATATATATATATATATATATATATATATATATATATATATATATATATATATATATATATATATATATATATATATATATATATATATATATATATATATATATATATATATATATATATATATATATATATATATATATATATATATATATATATATATATATATATATATATATATATATATATATATATATATATATATATATGTGTGTGTGTGTGTGTGTGTGTGTGTGTGTTTCAAAAGGGGATTCAACAGTCTTTCCTTCAATCTTCGTAGACATAGTATACGATTTGGTATTGGATCTTTCAACACAATTTTAATGCATTATAATATTGAATAGGGAATGGTTAATTCAGAATTTGAATAGAGTTTTTCGGACTCACTCATCTCATCTTCTGCATGCGGTTTTCGTTGCATGAGGTGATTCAATGGTTGCCAGGTTTATTCGAGAGGTCGTTAGCATCCAATTAAAACTTTTACTTTCAATAGAATGTAACTTTGGACTTTGTACTGTGAAGAGAATAAGACAAAGTTTTAGTCGGTCTATGTAGCAATGAGAAAAAAAAATAACAATCTTAAAGATAGATTCAGATAAAAAGTTTTTCAATAAGCTATGTGACCTCACGTAAACAATAAAACAATAACTGATCTCTTATATTTCAAAATGCTACACAATCCAAATATCCATTCGCTTCAGTTTGAATATCAAGTCAATATAAATTTCAAATATCCAGTTTCTCCAATTTTTTTCTTGTTTCTCATTTGAGGGTAAAGCCCACATTTTTCAGTGAAAAATTCCATTAGCAGTGCAATAGTGATTCATTGCTCATAAGAAAAACTGACGATCAATCGAAGTTACTTCCAGGGGCCTGTTGCATGAGAAACACAAGCTAGTAATACTAGTTGTCACTATGGTAACTTGCCATCTGACAACTGGTATTGCTAGCTGGTATTCTCTCATGCAATAGGCCCCAGATAAGCATAGATAGTAGGCCAATTACAAACTCGGCCAAGTCCAAAAACTTCAAAAATGAGATTAATATTGTTTCTTATAGTATGTTGAACACTGAATACGAATATGACATCTGTTTGTTATAAAAACATACAGATCAATGCTTAAAACGTATTTCAAAATGATAGTTGCTTACAAAACCAAGGCAAGTTACTTCCAGCATGTACTTTATAAGCAAATAAGTAGGAAGTGACGTAATGGCAAGTACTTCCAAAAAGTAACTTGCTTTCTCTACTTTCCCTGTCAATAAGCGCCTTTAGAAAGTGACGTAATGGCAAGTACTTCCAGAAAGTAACTTGCTCTCTCTACTTTCCCTGTCAATAAGCGCCTTTACAGATCTAAATAATAAGACATATAATAACGTAGATTTCATCATATTGCCACATCCACAATTATTTATTATTCTGAATTATGTTACACGTTCGTGGATGTTTGCTGATAATTTTTAATCGGAGGATTATAAATTCTTATATAATTTTAGGTTATTTTGAAGTTATCAATCTCTTGTGTAATTATCAACGCAAACAAAAATGTTCTATTGGTCTATGATCATGATAAGCCTTGTAAGTGCCTTGTATGAATGGATAGTGTCAATTGAATTCTCATTGATCTGGGTGCACTGAGGAATTGATCCGAATGCACTGGATATTCCTGGGAAAGACAAGCTGATTGCTCCTCGGGAATTTCAGGGTGAGAGTAATTTGAATATTTGAAACTGTGACTAACACGTTTTTGTCGATAGAGACAGAGAGGGAATTGAAAGGGTCTTTCTAATGCTGTTTAAGCCTGTGATAGGATTGGCACTAGCGTTAATATAGAAGGAAAATGGAGGAAATATGCAAATTCCAACCACTACATCTCTCTCACGCCTAGCCTGCAGCGAGGAAAGATGAAGCAGTTTAATTCTTTCTCACCCTTTTCTAATTTGGATGCTTTCCTCGCCAGTATCCTCCCTAGTAATTACACGATAGTCTGCAGTTCTCTCATGGCAAACTTGACAAAATTGTTAAGAATGAAATCAAAACGATTGCAAACTGTTATTAATTTCTTAGAGAAATTGATTTTGGATGGAATACTGTCATTAATTTCTTAGAGAAATAGATTTTGAATTGGAAGCTTAAATGCATATGAAAATCTTCAATTCTATTTCTTCGAAATTTTCAATACAAAAAGTGATAGTGGCTGGAAGGGGACGAACGCTATGAAGACTTGAACTTGAATAGCAGCGCAAAGTGGTTATGCAGGGAAAAGCTGTCATTTGCATTCTGCCCACTCCGCAACAATTTCTTCCAAGCTAGGGGATCAAAGAAAATCGTCGGTCATTTTTCCGGCTTTAGAGGCAAGGCTACAATTTCCACTACTCTCTTGACACGTGACGGTGTACTGTAAGCGAACACCACCATTTGTCGCGTTTCCCCCCTCCATTTCTCATCCCTTCCACCTTCAATTTGAAGCCTGATCTGACGATCCGTGATATCAATTCGGAATCTTTCCTTGCAGATCGGATACCTTGTACATCACAGAATTCAACACGTAGAACATTCAACGGATGCACGGTGCAAGCGTGATTCTAGTTTCTGCACGTGATAGAATTCTATTAGAAAGGTCAGCACCAATCTTGAATTGTGATAGATAATGCGAAATTTATTCCGTCTACTCTCGTTGTCATCAATATCCTCTGGAGTGCGATAGGCCTAGTAAGAGAGTTACTACTCATTTGAACGTAACTTATCTAAAAGTAATATAGTATCCACTAAATGAAAATTACACACATGTCCTGGTTTCTACAATAATATCATTGTATTCTCAGAAAACTACGAAACTCGCATCTTTCTTTTTCAATTATAAATCCACGTTTTTTGAATAAGCGATTACTGTACTTTTAGTAGTGTTGATGTACTGATGTACATCAGTTTGAGTTTCTGATGTACAACAGAATTCAAATTAACAAATAAAGGTCGTTTACACATTAATATGTGCAATTTACATCTTGATCACACAAGAAGGCTTGGGTAGAACAATTTTCGATGCTTCAACTGAATCGTTGTATTAGAAGGCTGAGATCGAGCTTTCGAAGTGATATTTGAAATGATAATAGAATTATAGCGCAATAAAATGTTAAACATCTAAATGTTTGTTTTTAACGACCCTTCTATGAATCTCTGTGTATGGGTCAATTTACTTGTTTAGGCATTAGGCTCGACTTATTCGTCTTACAGAAATGACTACAGCACTTATAATTAATAATAGTATTCTTACAATACTTATAATAGTAACTTATTGTAATAAGTATTTATTAGTAATTATTTTAATACTCACAATAGTTATAATAGGCCTATAGTGGAAGTACAAGATACCATATACAAGGCATACCTTTGAGATTGATACTTGAGTCAAAATGTAATGTCTTCTCCATTTATCTTTGAACATCTTTCCTTTGGATTCATCTTTTTTATTTGAGACGATTACTGATATAAATTAATTCCTCACCTCCAAGAATTGTTATTAGTGATTATTAATTAATTTATTATTTTCCGATGTCCTAGCCGTAGAATTTTCTTTGAGAATAGGGAATTTATGGGAATACTGTATAATAAACAATGCCAATCGTTGATGAAGATTCCTAGTGACTCCCCTACACTGACATTTATTCTTAGAATGTAAAATTATGTGATAGTTTATCCAATCAATAATTCCAAATCCTACATCTCAATACCTAGTAAGGTCAAGTGATATGAAGTAATTCAAGCAATCACATCCCAAGTATCATAACTTTATTGTTTCAAATTAGAAGATTCTCATATCCCATAATAAAGAGATACTGTAGCACTCGTAGGTTAATAGTTATCATTGTCTCTTTCTTAATTAGAGAAGTTTTCTTCACTGTCAGATGAACTTGCTAAGTGATAAGTCTATTGTGTTCTAACAGATGTTCTCAATATTCTATTAAGTGAAGTTTCAATTTGAATACTTATCTCGTGTTAAGTTCATTCCTGCGAAAACAGTCTCCAAGACTCAACACGAAGTCATAACGTACTGTCTATTGTTTCTAACAGTGTTATGCAGATGATAAAGGAACAGTGTAAGTTGAGTGATAAGTTTGCATGACAATAAGTTGAGTTTGAATGTTATCATTGTGATACAACATTATAGAAGATGAGTTGTGGATGCATCAGCTGAGAATAATATTCTATTCATCAGCTGTGGATGTACCATCTGCGATTACACTGTATTCATCATCACTGTGGATGGATGTATTTATTGTGGGACAATCAAGGATATATGAATCCTGAGATATTGAACAATAAGTTCACCTCTACTAGCTATGTCCACACCTTGTCGATTTTCGTTTCGACTTTCGTCATTTAGACATTTTGTCATGCTTGTTGTCTTGCTGCTCGTCTTACGTTTCACGCATCATATAGAAATTAGACGGGGAAACGAATGCTGCACCGCATGCGTCATGTGCTGCATAGCATGCGCTATGACGAAAATCGAAAAGCAGACAAAAATCGACCAAGTGTGGACATAGGGAATGGCCTCAACAACTGTATAATGGCAGTGTTGCCATTTTATCATATATGCTGATTTATATTTATAGTGATTTATAGTATATTTATAGTATATTTGATTTATATTTATAGTGATTGCGCGAGGAGAATAGCTTTCGACGAGAGAGTTTAGATGGTGGCTGCTACAATGCTGCCAATGTGTTCAATAATTAATATACCCACTCCCTAGCTGAATGTAACTAAAGGGTGCGGCACGGCATTTTACTTATTTTAAAGAACCACAAGTCAAAAAGTATTAAAGATAACAACTTAATTTTTTTATTTTTACAAAATGCTACATTTAAAGTTTTGTTTGGTTCACTTAGAAGCCTATTTCTTGAATATAATATCTTTTATGTGACCTCCACGTTCTTCAATGCATTTTGTAAGGCGAGATCGGAAGTTTTGCTCTACCTTTTCAAGCATATCTGGACCATTGTTGACAATTGCAGCGCGAATCTTGTTCTTTAGCTCAGCTCGGGTCCTCGGACGATTGGCGTAAAATACGGATTTCAGGTATCCCCACAAAAAATAGTCACAGGGGGCTGAATCCGACGAGCCTGCTGGCCACTGGAGATCACCGCTTTGAGAGATGAGCCGTCGTGGAAAGTGTTCGCGCAAGAGATCCATTGACGCCTGAGGAGTGGCACCAACTTGCTGAAACCACACTTTGGTTTTGATTGAGATTTTGTGAAAAAACTCTTCAATCATCCGCGTGTACCGTTCCGAAGTGACTGTAACTGCCCTATCGTCTCTGTACCGCCCTATCTGCAAAACCACCTGCCTTACTCTCTCTACGTTTTCTGGTGTTCTAGTGGTTCTTGACGGACCTGGATTTGGTTGCCAAACACTACCGGTATTCTAAAAATATCCACCTACTGAATGATCAATGTTCGACCAGGAACACGTCCTTTGGGCGCGACATTAAACTGTTTCCTAAACGCACGCTGGGTTGCAATGATCAAACGACTGTTGGAAAAGTATGCAGACACTGCGAACGCTCGCTCCCCTCTTGACCACTGCATGGCCGCAACTAACCTAGACTGAGTAAAATTTTAAACTCCACCCATCTGATTGCAAATGGCCCCAACCTCCTACGACCGATGGCCGCTGCGTAGCGCGTAATTCAAATAAGTAAAATGCCGTGCCGCACCCTTTACGAATGTTATAAGCATTATACTAACACTTCAAATTACATTACAATATTATAACTCATTATAATATCATATCGAATAGTAAACTGGTTGAGCATAACTGTAAAGAACGTCACTTGTGTGAACTATAGCATAAAGTGAGAAACTGGGATAGCCTTACCTGTAAAAGGAAAATTCTTGAATTATTTTCACGCTTGGTGCAAGCGATGTAGATTTAAAAGCACTGCTTTAACACTAGGATTTTCAGGGCTGCGCATGCATAGTAACCAGCTCTTCATGCCACTGATCATCTAAACCTGAAGGCTATTCTCGTCGCATCATGACTAAATTAATTCAATGACAATAGCAATGATCATCATCATGATCTAGGCTATCTAGTCTACTTACTTCTCCATTTATTCACATTGAAGCCTGTATAAGAATAAATATAATATGGAATAAATAAGAGACATAATTTACATAACATAATTTATTTTTGATTTGTTGACAATAAAAAAATGTACAAAACTTTCTCAAATAAGTCGCAAAGATGGAACTGTATTGAAAATATGAGGCTCAATATTATAGTAAGTCTAAATTGTACCTTGAAGGAGCACCCAGATAGGCCTAGCTTACATATAGAAACTTGGTAACTTAAAAATCACTAGCGATTCATTTCTACAAATCTAAATTCACAGACACAGCCAATATTATGCAAAATAAAGTGCTTCCAATTCACTAACAAAGAAATATTAATCCTAGAACATGAAAGTAACGTAGAATACGAAGTGGAAATTTCTATTTTGAAATCCTTAAAGCTTAAGTAGACTTTCAAAACATTTTCTAGACTGACTTGTCAAATAAAAAGATTATGAAAATATATCTGTAGAAGATAGGCTATCTCTGAAGGGACGATTTAATATTGAAAATAATTCTGAAAGTAATAATCAAACACTTGATGAAGAAAACTAAAAACATTTCCTATCATATTCCGTCACATTTGAAAAATACAATTTTAGGAAAGAAAGCAGTATTTTATTACTAAATTCATTCAAGTTGGAACATCAATAAACACGATTTGAAAAGAATAGGATGGAAGATGATTGATTCAAATAACGTATTGAAACAATGACAATTTTCTTAAAGTAGGTTGCACTGCTTAAGATGACTAGATTATCACTCATTTTCAGCTGCTATTTTCTAATACAGGAAATGCATCTACAGAGAGCTAATTGAACTGCTTCAATTAAATAATGAAATCAGATAAGACATCTGAAAAGCTAATTAAACACTTCTCCAAAGCTTTGTACAATGAACACAACAGGAGATATAAAAATATTTATACAATCTGTGAACTTTTTCATTTGGTTAGTACAATAGAAAATCCTGGAAATAGGCTGCACTTTCAAAGTAGGAATTTTAACTCCAAGTCACCTAATGATGAAGCGACCGTTTGCCTTCGTCAAAGGTATCCAAAACTGTAGCATACCAGACTGAATAGCTGCTGTAGCTTGCGCAACTCAAAATTTCTAGTTTGAAGTCATTCTATTCTTATTTTTTCGGAAAACGTAGATCCTTAAAACACCACAACAAGTATAACTTCATCCAAAGTGAAATACAGCTTAAATGAATACTGCAACAGTTACAGCTCAGCTCATATTGTGAGTTTTTGGTCAATTTAAAAAGAATAGAAACAAGTTTATAAAATTATATATACAATATGAAATTAATAACAAATATGATTCTAAAATCAGAGGCCTGTTTCATGAGCATTTAGAAGTCCTTCCAAGTTCTATTCATTTTAAGTGTATTAGTTCGCCTTCATCAATTCTCTTGTCATAGAGGACTTCTCAATGTTTATTGATCAGGCCCCTGTTTTAAAATTCGTGAATAATTGAATTAGGCCAAATAATAACTGCAACACTGACATATTGTACTGTAGGCAACGCAGAGAGAAACCAGCCTACTTGTACCGTGGCAAAAAAAAAACAATATGATGAGAAACGAAACTGCAATACTATCAGCTCAAATTGTAAAGCTTTGTACAATGAACACAGCTACAAGAAGTGTGTCAAAACTTCCGAGTGTGTCACTTTGTTGATGTTTGTTTCTAACAAAGTTCCAAACACTAACATTTGAGTTTTCCAAACATCTGTTTCGGAAGAGAGAACAGTCTGTTTGTCCTTAGTGGTCCTTATATACACATCCAGTGTCTAATTTGCAGTAGTGACTAATATACATTAGTCTGGTCATGAGAACCAGCAAGTGGTCCTTATACACAAGAGTCGTTGAAGCAGACCTGCCTGCCAGTGAGGTAGGGTCGACATCAGGGCCTATTGCACTGCAAGTAGTGGGTGGTGCCGTCTCGCTTGTGAGTGCTTAGTCGCGAGGCGCTGTTGCCAGTCGCCTGCTTTCGCCTCGCGACCCGCTGCTGCTGCTGCTGCCGTCGTGACGTGCAGTGTCTGAGCGTCAGTCGCCAGAACGCCAACCGGAAGTCTGGACTGTAGAACGCATAGATGAACGGGTTGATGGCCGAGTTCAACCAGCCTGTAACAAGCGAGTTATTCAAGTTCAATTGGGGGCTAGCTTTTTTGCAAGGGATGATTGTGACCTACAATTTGACCCTTGAACTACCATGTTTTCCTCACGAGGGACTGAAACCCTCTGTACCATGAGTGTCTAGAAGAAGCTTCACTTTAATCTATTTGAGCAATTTTCAAAGTCTATTGAATTTTAATTTCTAATTACGGGGATTTTGCACAGAGACAAGGTCTCACAGAGATAATTGTGAAATTATTTCTGTGAAATTATATTTGTGAAGAAATTTTCATCTTCTGTTGAGATTTAGTGAGATAGAATTTTGGAATGTAAAGCGCTACACTAATAAAATTGGGATAGTTTGTGGGATTGTATAGAATTTATTTGTGTATCTGTTCAACATAATTCCTGTTACAGTAAAACCTGTCTAAGACGGAACGCGACCGGACTGAAAAAACGTTTCCGTTTTAGCAGGTTTCCGGCTTACAAAGGTACTTTTACCTTTATACAAAATTCCTTGGGACCAGAAAAACCATTCCGTCTTACACAGGGTCCGCCTTAGACAGGTTTTACTGTATTATAATCTTCTAAAAAAAGTAAGATAGGCCTAATTATATTTATTCCCAATAGTAGTGATGAGGCGACATTCTTGAGCCTGAATTTTTTCAAATTTGAAATGCAAATCGTTTCAGATCCATAGAAATTCAGAAATAGAGAGTTTTAGATTAGTTCATTATCATTTTAGAAAACTCAGACCTCGGTTAGGTATATTAAAAATTCCAATTCAATAAAGTTCGTTGTATCTATTTATATTTCTATGCTAAGAATGTTACTCCAAGAAGAATGCCTGGAAGGCTTTACATGGAAAGCTATTGAAATTAGAAATATCTGGATAGATTCAAAAAGGAAAACCCAAATTCTCTATATCTTGGCAATGTTTATGGGATCGTGGTGTAGTTACTAGCTGTGTTACGTCTACGCCATCTGCTCCTCAGTTTCCGCGCATACTAGATAGTGTGAAAATATGTTATGATCTTTAAAAGGTATAAATAACTCTCATGATATAAATTTGTGATGGATACTGTATCTGTAACACAATCCACTTCTAAAGATAACTTCAGTCTACGAGAGTAACACCACGGAGGTTGCTTATAAAATACAAGCTTCATTGAAATCATCATCGCTTTTTCTCCTCAACATGTAGGATACTCTCCAGTTCACTCGTTCAA
The DNA here is from genome assembly GCA_017141395.1 of Laodelphax striatellus. Taxonomy (NCBI): domain Eukaryota; kingdom Metazoa; phylum Arthropoda; class Insecta; order Hemiptera; family Delphacidae; genus Laodelphax; species Laodelphax striatellus. The sequence goes on along the minus strand of CM029532.1, from coordinate 24,516,242 downwards.
TGAGTTCATAAACATGCTTGGAAAGCATGGCCGAAAACATTCATCATATAATTTCATATTTTCAAAACAATTCTCAGAAAAAGAAACGTTTCGAAGCACGTTTCTGGCATCGTATGTACTATCCTTTTATCGATGGAAAAATGCAATACGATATTTTCATTTTGAGAGATCTTCATGTTCTGTGAAATACATTCACGAGAATAAACACGAAAACAACAAAGCTTTCTAAGAATGATGAAGCTCAGGGTACTCGTTACGAACAGAAGGCTCAATTTGAAGTAAGAGTATTCAGCTCAGAAATATCAGCCCACTCACTAGTGAATATCAAAATTCATTGACTGGAGCCAACATGATCAAATAACCTGTGAATTTCGGAGAGGAGAAATATTCAGTAACCCCATCATTGAGTCGATCTGGCTACATAACATTTCTATTCCCAATTCCCCCCTGAGATGTGATGAGTTTCACTGAGCGGCAAGATCTAAAGTGCAAGGAAGAAGAATTTCTCTTCGGTAGGCTTTTCCATGTTGTTTTTTTCTCTCTAGATAGAATATTCCAAGGAGGGATTGAAATCTCACAGAATAGCTTATTGGTGGGACAAGAACCCTTTTCGGAAATGAGGGCCCTAAAGCGCTCTCTCGAAAAAGTTACGAATTCAGAAGGGTTTCTCTCAGAACCTTTTGGATCTGAATTTAGCACTCACTCAATCGACTTCTCAATCAATGTCTTCCTTATATGATGAAGAAACTAGATGTTTGAAATTCTAGCATGTGATAAGCTCACATCATGTCATTATGGCGTACTTATTTGCTTTCACCATGTTCCCTATCAAGGGATAATTGGTTATGTTGGTGAAGAGGAACAACCCTACTCGGGTCTCCCCTCTATTAAAAGCCATACGCTATAAAAAAAATTTGCTTTGGATAAGATGTGAGCTACAGTTGTAGATGCTGCAGTAAGGAAATACTAAAATACATAATGTCATATTGTAAAATTCTCAACAGAACAAACTGTTATTTTTTTGTTCTACGGTTTGTTCATCCTAGAAAACTATATTTTTTGAAATTCGATCACTATCTCAAGATTATGCAATAAAGTAATTAAGTGCAGTACTTAAGTACTTTATTGTAATATATATATATATTATATATATATTTAATATATATATTGTAATATATTATATTTATTAGAATATATATTTCTCAGTAACCACGTATCCAATCTACCATTACACAGTATGTTTTCATCTAATGAGCAAAAGAGTATAATGTCATACAAGTAGATAGATATTGTTCGTCATCAGTTTTCTCAGTTAGGATTCTCACGCCCTGATCGCTGAAGAGGTTTCTTCTATTACAAGAAGTATTCATTCCAACAATAAATAAAGAGAATTGGAAAAGTAATATTTCCAACGCCCATTTAAGTTATTTTAGATATAGATCTAATCTTCAATAAATAATTTCTCGAGAGTAAACTTAATAAAATTATCATGAAGGAAACAGTTTTCAATATTCAAGTTTAAATCAACTGTATTCTTCATTGCAATTGCTAGTATCATAGTAGTATTCTATCACTTTGTAATTTCTATCACAGTATTTTTAGGAAATTGAGTTTTGGAGATGAACAATGAAAATTGCTAAACAATGACTCAATTTCGTTGGGGAGAATTTGGTAACGTGAACAAGAATATGGACTGACTAAAGCAATCCATAAATATTCGAACTGTAGAATAACTAAAAAGAATAAAAGTTTTCACAAATCGGTATAGCCTAAGCGTATATACAATCGGATTTGGATTTCCAATGTTTCCATGTACCTCAGAAATACAGGGTGGCGCAAAAAGAATGGATGGATTTGAGTACGATAATATCAGTGAAGTGGAGCTGTCTGTGACCGCAGAGCGACACCATTTTGTAGATTAAAGTATTCAGTTTTAGTAACACTAGCGCAATTGACCTTGCAAAATCGCATACTTGCTATTGAGCAACATTTCCAAAAGAATAAATCCGCAATCGTCGTTCAACGGAGCTTTAGCAGAGAGTTTCAAGTCGAGCTTATTGGCATGTGATTCTTCTTTACCTAAAATCAAGTTCACTGTCGTAAATATTGTTACATTAAAGATTTGAATACTGCAATACATGAAAGAATTGCTGCTATATCAAAAGTTAAGGACCAATTTGAGGCTTTTAATGAGCATTGACGCATTAGGTGCTCCATCTTTCCTATGTTATTAAAAAAAAACTCAAGTGTTTTGGAGTTTTTCATACAAATTCTCAAATTGGGTTATTTACTTAGTATTTTGGTGTACGGAAGATGAATGTATGATAAAAATAAACTTTCTTATAAAAATTTGAAAAACATCCGTTCTTTATGTACCATCCTGTACTATCATCATAATAAACAAGTTATAACGCTATATTTTTCTTCACGCAGCCATGATCCTAGAAATTTACATCTAGAGAGACCTCAACGCAGTTTACATATTGTGAATAGAGAAGAATTGTTGTGAATGTAAGAGAATTTCATCTATTCTACAATGCTCATAGGATTTGGTTAGGACTCGCCTCTGGTTTATTCAAATTTCTCGGTCACCACAAAAGCTCAGTAGAATACAGAAATTGTGTGAAATGTTTTGTGCACTTCTCTATGTCTTGGTTCAACATAGTTACGAGATGAATTCCAAGTACTTGCAAGTTCAGTTATTCACCAACGGTTTGATAATATCAGTTTTTATAATCTAACACTTTTAGAAGACAATCGCATGACTCAAAAATCCAGTCTTTGAGTTCCTTGTTAGATGTTGGTAAACAATAAAGAGTTCGTTTCTTCAATTTGAAAATATCTTGTAAGGAGTTTGGTTTTTCTTAAAAGGTCCGTGAAGATCCTCACAAAAATTATATATTTGATTGTAAATACTGTAATAATATGGAAAATAATCGATTTGGAATACTGTATCTCCTTGTGCACTTCTCTAGTCTCAAAACCTGATTCCTTAAAGTAAGGAATCCTTATAAAATGTCTTGAGAATCCCTGCAATAACGATGGTTCATGACATTGGGTAAGTTGTAGTAGTTGAAAATTTCTGTGCATCATGATTCTGCAGACCTATTCGACCCAAATAAGTTGGGATGCTTGATAAGTATACCAAATAAGTTGATATACTTCATAATCATATTCAAGTACTACAGGCTATTTTAAAGTGAATAATAATGAAATAATTGAATTGTAAAGAATAAATTACATCAAATTAATGGCTATATTGTACTTGAATTGCCAGAACAGGAATTCAAAATAATGATTTAGATGCTTAGTCGTTGTAAAGGGACCTTTTACAAATGCTCATTCCTTTGAATCCAGTTTCCTGTATTAGAAATGGGAATGGAACCAAGAAAGGAATGGACAGAAATAAGGATATAATAAAATCGAATAATCAGTAACAAAAATAAATCATTCAATTTACCTTATTAATTTTAATTTGTTCAAGTTATGAGAAAATCCATTATTTCGTTGGAATCCATTGCATTTTCATTGATCGAGTAAAAAGTATTGAATAATTTCAATGTATTCAATGTATTCAACAAAAAAGAATGGTTTCTAAGGTTTAGATATTCCATTAAAATAAACCATTTATAAAGAATGGTTCAGTAAGGCATTGGTCGAGATTGATATCAATTTCACAAACAAGATAGAATCCAAACTTTCTACCTCATTATACAGAAAAATTATTCGTCATTCATTATTATTAATATTATTAGCAACACTATTATTTTTATTACGCATTTCACTTACACAGACTAACATACTAATCTCATCCACGTTCTGACTTCTCTGTAAAAATGTTGAAACCATTTTAGTCAGTGACGGAAATTTTGGAAAGTAATTGCTACGCTCTTTTAAGCCCTCTCTTTTTTCGAAATATTTATGATTCTTTTTTGCGGAATGTATGACTTCACTCTCCTCATCTAATTATGAACTCGGATGGAGGGCAATTTATTCTCCATTCTTTGTTATTTACAGCACTGTATTCAGAGCAGCTGTAATGGGCACTTGGTCTTCCCTTATCAGATATAACATCTACTCTACTCTGGTGAGTGGGAGTCGGACACAGAGTGATAAATATTTAGCTTGGATCAATATTCTGTAAAGAGGGGGAGAGTAGCGATTTATCATACAGTATTTGTTCACACTCTAGGCCGGGCAATAGCTCATAGGCTTGGAGGTCATCAAATATTCAGTGATATATCTGTTATGGTCAACAAAAATGGAGCTCGTAATTAGTACTGCTGTTTCTAACGCGACCATTCAAATGTTGTTCGTTATTATCATCAACAATTAATTTAAAAAGTATTCTCTCAATATTTGTGAAGCTCCTCTACAAGCAATACGTGAATAGCAGTAAGTGAATAAAACAAAACCTGGAACAAAATAAGTAGATATTCACATTTCCTATTATATTTCATAGTCAACTACAAATCCATTTATTTTATGACTATTATATGTTTGATAGCTAAGCCAACAATTAATGGTCTACTACTACAAAAGTTTGAGTTTTTATTAGTAAATTCAATTACTAACTTTTAAATTTATTTTAATTAAATTATTCACTATTTTCTGTATAATTTTGTACCTTGCAGATCAAGCCTTGAGGTAATGTAATTTTTGATTGTATGGAAGTTTCTCTATCCTATTCTATATTGCGTGACAAGTGTTTTCTGATTATAACAAGTTGAATGATTTGATAACAATTTTTGAAATGAGCTACGATATTTTTGTACTTTTTGCTTTTGTGAAAACATTTATATGAATTAAGAATCTATACTTTACATATCATCCCGATTTAAGAATAGAATTAATTTCACAACAAGCATGATTTTCTACTATCAAGATACTCTAACCGTTTCGTCTTCTGAGAAATATGATTTGAGCTCGTATAGATTGGGAACATCAATAATTCATGCTTATGTTTATTCCAAGTAAAAACGAAGTGAAGTCTAATCATAAAACAGACCTGGTTTCTGGAGAACGTTAGTGTTGTGAATTATTCTTAGTTGATAAGAAATAAGAGTAAAACAATGGTACTGTGATGTCCATGTGACAAGTTTTAATAACAACAATAAGAAAATTAACACTGGATTTGTTATCGAAAATTAATTTCCAATATTTTTGACTAACTCGCTTAAGATTCTGTACATCATCTTTTGAAAAGATTACAACATTGGGGAATAACGCAGATATAGTGGGATGAAAACATCCCATTCGGTTCCTCTCAGAACAAACTTAATTCCAGTTGACAGAACGGAACAAACATGCTCTGGTCATCGTGCTGAAGGAAAGTGAAAAAATTTGATGTGAATTTTCAGAGCTGCTCGTATAGAAATGTCATTAAACATACACTACACATGTTGCTGGTTGGGATGGCATGTAGGTGCTTGGTAAACATGCAACGCAAATGGAAAGCTACCACAGAAAATTTTGGAAACACGTTGTAAGTGAATGGTTGGCAAGTTGATTAATAATAAATTGCAGTACCGGTGTTTCACTTTCAGTATTTTTGAGCTAATTCCGTACCGGAACGATCCAGTGGCTAACGTTGAGTATTCCAGCATTCGAATTAATAAGTTGAAATACTTGTAATTGAATTATCATCCTTTAAATAGAGTTTAGATCTGAGAATAAAACGAAAATTGCGAGCGGGATAATGATCACCAGATGTGAATACATAAATTAATATTCTCTAGTCACTGTTAGGCTAGGCGTACACCGGTTAGTCAAGACAAGACAAGACAAGATTAGTCACGTTTAGTCACAGTACTTCACATAGTTGCTTATGAAGCAACACACACCGATTAGTCATTGTAACTAAACGTGTCTAATCTCGTCTTGTCTTGTCTTGACTAACCGGTGTACGCCTAGCCTTGAAGTGTCACAAATCTAGTCACAAATCAAAGGAGACACTAGAATAATTGAAAAGGAGAAACTTGGAAAGAAAGTATCAAAATATTACTTCTTTCACGAGTGAATGAGAATGAATCAAATTTATGAGGATTTGACAACATTATCCTATAAAATCTAAAATATTCTCAACATGTTTCAGATGTTCTCCTCCATCCGAGTGAATGCGTATTGTTTTGAATATGATTGGTCAAACTCCGATCTTTTCTCAAAAATATTAATAAGCTTTCCATCGGAAATATCAGAGATGGAAATATCGCAATACATCAATTGCTCAAGAAAACTTAAAAAGGAGTTACTCAAAATAGGGTATTACTCCAGAAATCCTAGTAGCTTACAAAGTCTCTGATAAGTTCCCAAATTGATAATGTTCCAGCAAGTGAGATTGAAAAGGAGAAACTACCAATGAACTCACTTTGCAAGTAGAAAATATTTTATATCTACTACAGGGTGTTTCATTAAGGACGCAACCCAAAATTTAGAAGGATAGTAGTAATGTATAAGTAAATTTTAGGTCCCCAAACTTGTATGATGGCAATAGTATTAGTATAATAGTAGTAATAGTATATTGGAGGCCAAATGCAAGTGTTAGAGATAGTCTACTATTGGTGATTTTTCATCTGTCGTTTCGTGACGTTGTGTCAGAAATGGTTTTTTCCATGGATGAACGTGTGTTTATTATAGAGACTTATATTGTGTGTTAATCTTACAAATCTGTGCAAGATAAGTTCCTAATGGAGTTTCCTTATACTGCAGTTCCTAATAAGTGGACAATAATGCGGTTTATCAATTAATTTTGTGCAACTTGTACTGTTCAAGATGAAAACAAGCTAACTCGCCTGCCAACAAAGTTAACCGCGGAAGGTATCGAAGATCTGAACAATCGTTTGTTGCAGTCACCTAAAATGTCGCTGAGAAGGTTATCACAAGCTGGGGTGTAATTAACTTAAGCAAGAATTCATTTTTACCAATTTAGTGCAATAAATTTTGTAATTCAACTTTGGGTTGCGTCCTGAATAGAGCAACCTGTAGTTAAGAATTTTGAGAAACCCTTCTATGAACCTTCATACCTTATACGACTAGTCTTGATATGTTATAACTATACCTACATAAAACAGGCTCTATCACAACGTATAATTTGTCAATGTAGCTCGACTGGCGAAAACTCGCTAGTTCTGAAGCTGGACGTAGTTGTGAGCTCAAAGGGTGATTCTGCCGAGTAAATATTTTGTCACAAAACCACTTTCACTTGCACTTTCGAGGAGAGTTCGTATTTTCCCAAGTCGTTACTCTTCAGTTCTCCACCAATTCAACTTTCATGTGATTCCAAAGGAACCGTCCACCTGCATCGAATTTCAGTCTCATTGAGTTTCATGAGTCAGCATAGCCTAAACTCTAGTCTAGGCTGAGAAACCTCTGCCTAAACTCCTGTTCCTAATGAAATTCAAGGAGTATGAGTCACTATGCTTTCGAGTATGAGTCTCAGTTCTCTCTCTTCACATCCTGCATCCATCGTGTTCTCGGTCTCCCTCTTCTTCTGACTGCATCCAGTTTGTCCTTTAATATGACTTTATGCATTCTTTTTGCATTTCTTTCTACTCGTTCAAACCAGCATTCCCATCTTGCCTTGACAAATCGGATGATATTTTTACCTTGCAGGATTGTCTCTATTTTCAAGTTTTTTCTTATTTCACATGAAAGACTTCGATGCGAGCTCATAAAGAAATAAATACTACCTCAGTAAAATATAGTAGATTTTACCTAGCAATAAATGTGGTAGAGGGGATTTTCTAAGATACAGCACAAAGTAGAAAGGAAACATATGTCTAACTGTCTTTGAAAGGCACATTGATTCGGCCATTTATAAGCAGGGTGTGAAAAAAACCATTATCGATATGTGTGTGGCCGCAGTGAATGAGGTTTTCCCAAACTGGTTTATAGAGTGTTCTACTCATAAACAGTTTTGCATAGAGAAACTTATTCTTATCAAGCTCAACTATGAGTTGAAAATAAGAATAAGCTCCCTGCCAAAGAACGTTCAGGTTAGAAGGAAGCTCTTTCATTAAACCAATAGTTTAAGGCTGTGCATCAGTTTAAAAAAAACTTTTTTCTGGTGATATTTTTTAAAGTTTTACTATTTGGATACTATCAAGCTATCAAAATGAATTTTAGAGGAAAAAAATTTTTTTTGTTCATTAGTTTTTGAGATATGGGCATCTAAAGTAGAAATTTTTGGAGAAAGTCATCTCAAAATTGGTTGCAAATACAATCATGAATTTTGAGCATACGTGCTTGAAGGTATTTTCTATTTCTCTACATAATTACTTTCGAAATATCAACTTTCGAGAAACATCACAAACTCTCAATTTAATTGCGAATTGAGTTATTTTTTAAAGAATATATTTTAGAAAATATTTTTCCCCAAATTGGTTATTTTGAGAAACTGATTATGTCAAGTGATAAACAATACCTCCAAGCACGTATGCTTAAAATTTCATGATTTTATTTGCAACCAATTTTGAGATGACTTTCTCCAATAATTTCTACTTTAGACGCCCATATCTCAAAAACTAATGAAGAAAAAAAAATTTCCTCTAAAATTCATTTTGATAGCTTGATAGTATCCAAATAGTAAAACTTTAAAAAATATCACCATAAAAAAGTTTTTTTAAGCTGACGCTCAGCCTTTTAAGAGATCAAAACCGAACCACACACTTTTGCCACTTACACAGCGTGATTCAGTCACTGTTTTCTGTTCTTTGCTTTTCTACTTTTTTGATAACTTTATTGTTCATTCCTGTTGAAATTTGAGTCTTATTTTACCACAATTCATTTACTCTAGTTATGAGTAAAGATTCCATTTGAATGTGGTTTATTGTTTATTTTAAGATGCTCTTCATTCTACTCTATGTTCATGCTTCCTTTAAGGCAAGGGCATGAATTTTCAATTTTGTATACATTATCTCCCATACCTTAAAAAAGAATTATGTTTAACTTGTATATATCATTTCTTCTATCCTTAGAAGATTCGCCTTGGATTTTTAATTTATAGGTACAATTTTATTTCTAAGTAGAATATTCTCATATTCTTTCAAGTACTATTGTAATCTTGTTTTCATTACCGTACGTTTCATAAGTTAATTTTGATATATTATGTCTTTTATTTGTTTGTGTTATCAGCTGAGACATAATATTATAATTCGTTATTAGCAGGAACGATTAGTATTGATAAATGTAATTATTTTTATAATTATTTTAATTTTAGAAATTATTCATAACAAAGCTATTATTGAATAACATCATTTATTGATATTATTCTTTTCTATGTAAGATTTTTTAATTTTTGTGTTACTCAATAGATGCATATGTCAATAATTACAATGACAGTGCAATATCTAACTCATTCTTAGATTTTTGTGGTAAGACCTTTGTTGGAACTGATAGATAATTTATGGTGTTCCCAAGTTTCCATTTTTTCACTATAGGTTGCTGTAAGAGGAAACTTGTATCTCGCTAGTATGCAGGCCTATGCTAATATGTCAATTCAATCTGTCAATACATGAAAAAGTAGAAGTAGACAGAAGTGAATATGTAAAAGAGCAGTACTCTATCTAGGGCCTACTGACGGATGCCTGGTTTTCACTTTTGACAGAATGAACATGAATGTTTCCAAGTTGCAAAAACGAAAGTAAGTTATGGTATGTTAAAAAAAGACCCTCTTTGAGGGTTAAATTCTAAAAGTTAATTTTATTTTCAACTTAAATCTTGACTGAATTACTTTATAAAGAAGACTAACACGAAATGACTGTAATTTATATCACTGATCCAAATTTTACCACTTACTTCACACAATTTTTAACCACTCATACGAATTACCAATCTCTTATTGCAGATACAGACCCGAAATATCCAGCTCACATATGAAATAAAATTTAAATGTTGAATTCTCTTTCAAAGAAAATATATATTGTAGCCTTGACTTACTCACTTTTGTTTATGAAGTTTGTGAAAATTATGTCTATAGGTTTTACTCGAAATCATTATGATATGAAGAACTCAAATCGAATCTTCTGAAACTTGATTATTTGACCAATGAACTGGAATTTTCCATTATTAAAACTAGTAGATAATGAAATTTGATGAAAAAATGTTCAGTTGAAACATAATCTGAAATGCATTCAAACCTAATTTTCAACACTTATAAGGCTGTAATAATTTTCTACAAACAAGTTATAACATCTATATGCGGTAGTTGTCAATTTCTTATACATTATTGTTTTTGTTTAACTCAGGAATTATTGCCTACCGTTAACGGTCCTTTTTTATGATAAAAAATATTTCATTTGCAACATAAATGTGTTCCACTTGCTACTTTATTATTCCTGTTATTTATTATTATTTACTAATAATTATTTTCATTAGGTACTTATTTATTCCTGTTATAGCCTGTTTATCATTAGCTGTCTAGCAAGTTTTATTATTGACAAGAAAATAGCATTTCTTGTTTTTCTTTGTGCATTCTTGTTTTAATTTCTAGAATCAATTAATCCAGAAAACCGTAAAAGAGCGAATAGATCACTTGATGTGAAATTTTATAATTATTGAATTGTAAAAATGTATTACAGTAATGTATGAACCTTTATACAAGCAATAATGCAAAATAAATCTGGAGTGGATTGATAGCATAAATTCTATAGAATAGATTAATCACAAGACCCTATCAGGTCCTTAATAAAGTATGATTGTAGGAGTTAACTGCGATCATTATTCCATATCACTATAATATAAGGTGTGTATATGCTATTACTATTACTCTAATAGTCTAATCGTCTAAAATACGGTGTAATGGATGGTAAAAATTTGATAATTAACTTATCAAGTCAAGCAAAGGGAGAACAAAATGAAATTATTATATTATTATTATATGAAGTCAGTGTATTCAGAGTATTTTACAGTATGTAATACAATTTATTAGTTTGATGAGAGCATCAGCGGTACAGCGCTCGAAATACTTTAGAAGAGTGAAAGACTCTGATTGCTGAAAGAAAGCATTTTCAGTTCGCTCACTAGCTGAGCGTTTCCTTGTATATTATGATGTGTGTGCGAGCGTCAGAAAGTTGAGGATGATAAGCAGAGGTAGCCAGTCAGTTGTGGAGGGATTACTACAACAGTGGTGGAGGGGATATGAGAGCCGTCGGGAAGAAACTGCCGAAGTTGCTGCTATCTCTTGGCGGCCGGAGAACTAAGATCTAGACACCAACGTACGATGTTAGAGCCCCATTTAGTGTAACATTAAATGTGTCCTCTGTTCCTTTCTACTTTGTGGATACAGTGATAGCTTGGGTTTTGAATCCAAATGTTTGGCCTCGGCAACCTTCCGAATCATCGGCCTTGGCGGGATGATTTTGCTCTTTGGTAGCCCAATTTTCACCCTGAAGTATCACTTTTGCATAAGGAGCACTCTTATTATCACCATTTAATGAAAGAAAAGCAGATTATAATTTGAGACCAAAATAGTTAAAAACCAACAGTTTGCGCGAAATAGCTCTTCAAAACACTTCAAAAGCTCTTCAATAGAGACAAAAAACAGAGATGAAGGTTCTGACAAAAAAGTGATGGGAAAAGGTTTGCAGGAAAAATAATTAATGAAAACGACTAGGCCCAATTTTACCTAATGTCGCAGCAAGAGTAGCTTTCGAAGTAGACTGATTTGAGGCCCGTATTACACTATCAAATGATTTATAAAAGATCTTTGACAAACATATTCCCGGTTTCTCAGTCGTTCAATAAACAGTTTATGGATCCAATAGCAAGATCGAATCAATAACCATGTGTTTAGTTCATTGAACAACTGAGAAACCTGGCATATGTGTGTCAAAGATTTTTTATAAAACATTTGATAGTCTAATACGGGCCTTAAACAGGTGTTTGATAATTATGATTTTGTCAGTTTTTGTTACTTTAGAGCTAACTGGCGTTCACACTTGGTTTCCATTTTTGGTGGAATTGGGCCTATGATGTTGTCAAACCACTACCATGATCAATATTACACATAACATTACCATGGTTTCAAGGCATAACCTGCCACATTCTCGGTTGTACTGCAGTATAAACTGAACTCTACTAATTAAATTTCGATTAGTTTAGTTTGTGATTTGTAATTGTTCAATAAATAGTGGTTTGAAAATGAAAGTGGTTTGATGGAGAAATATCTCATTACTTCAAGTAGAACAGAATTCAGAATGATAATTTGTGGATAAGTTCCTTCGTTCCTTCCATCCACTCATATTTTTTCAAGCGTCGGTTCAGAGCAAGATGTTCAAAACTTGCATTTCAATTTGACAGCCAATCGCCCCCTAGGTGTTCTGAGTTGCGATCGGCGTGAGTGATTGTTCTTTTGCAACTGATTGTCATCTATATAATCATCATTAATCTTGATCTTCAATACTCCTTGATCCAAGTCATTTCTTGTGGACGTTTTCTCCTATCACAAGTTATTTGAACAGCCAGAGAAAATATCCAACCAGTTCTGTGAGCTGTTCTATTGAGATTACGTATATTGACAGAAAATTGAAAAATTCTAACGTTTTTCTTTTTTTGTTCATTCTTAGGATGATGCCCACATGAGCTCTAGGCTTGTGCGTGGGTACTGAGGGGGTGATTATGAGAGATTACTACTTTTTTCGGCATTCGGGACCGACGGCTTTTCGTCTCCTTCGAAAGATTGATTAAAACCCTGACCATTGAAATTATATTGATATTGATTAATGAGGATCTGTAAACCCCCTCCTTATCAAGAGTCCCCTCCCAAATACTCAAGATTTTCTGAGGTCATGGAATTATAAACAAAATAAAGAAATGTTGAGTTTCAACTACATTTAATAATAGCTTGAGTTGTTACTAAGTTTCTCTACATACATCATTGTAGGTATGCTACATCATTAGTCATGAACTCCTTCTTGTAGTATTAACATCTGGTTTGAATCCCTTCCAAGCTTGAGACCCTCTTATTATCTAACTAATATCTTCATTTTTATGACCTGAATGCAGCGGAACAGAAATTTATTCAATAAGAAATCAAAAATTGAATTAAAATGTATATGAACGGTAAAATACGATTGAAATTGTAAAACTATTAAGAAACACTAGAATTTAATATTCTAGATGCACTCAAGCTCAAATACTAGCTCAAAACAACTTGATTGACTATCAGAACCTGATTTATCTTAATAGTCAATTACAAGACAATTAGTCAGCTATGAACAAAAAATTGATGTTGAAATTGGGATTCATTGTCAAAGAAATTACCCAAAAACAATACACAGATGAATCATAGAAGTACAGTATAAATAAAATTATATTAATAACATAATATACAATATATCGATAATGGAAGATGAAAAGTACAATATAAAAAATTCTTAACTGTGAATGAATTGTTTGACAATGCATTAAATTGAGATTTCTCATCTCATTTGACAATAATGATTATTACAACACAAAAAATACAAAACGTGCTCATCCCATTTTTTGACATTCTTGTTTGAGTGGCTGAAGGAAGACGATTCATGCAGTCAAAAGTAGTAGAATGAATGAATGAGACTGACCTAGCCAGGTGAGGAAGGTCATGAGCCAGTTGCCTATTGTGCCGGTGTCGAGGAAGGGATTAACGATGTACGCGACAAAGAAGGGCAGCCAGCAGGCGATGAAGCCGCCGACCACAATAGACAGCGTCTGGGCGGTCTTTGACTCACGTTTGAATGATGAGACGCGGGTTGCCGAGTCACCGAACCGAAGGCGGCGGCTCTCCAGAGACCGTCCGCTGCTGTTTGCTGAAATCACTCCGGTAGGCGTCACCACCGGCATTGATAGAGGGGGCATCAACCTGCAACAACAGACGTTTGTCATTTGAATAACAATAAAAATTTTAGTGTTTTTCGTTTTCCGAGAAATTATGACGTTTCATCAAAGACGTGAAAATCATAAGCTATAATATTAACAAAATCATGTAGCATTGACCATGTGTTGATTAATAGAGCTAATCAATTCATAAAATGGATGATCTAGTCTAATCATTCTTATAAAAAATATTGATTCTGAGTAAAAGTTGCTCAGCATTAATATACAACACGAATTATGTAAATATATAACTTTCATTAGAAATATAATTTTGAAAAATTTTCAAGTACATATATATAATTAAACCAATAGTATGAGGGACGATGGTTTTTCCCTAGTGTTATCTATTAAAAAAAAAGTAGATAATAATTATCTCTGCTCGCTATTAGTCAATCAGGGTATCAGTCCTCTATCCCCCTATCAGCCTGATAGACTGATCATCACCTACTAGAAATACAAAGATATTACCACTCGAAAGTGATACTTTGTCTTATATTCAATCAGTAAAAACTAGGATGGATTTGCAACACTACGACTTCCTCAAGCATCAAAACATGCTTTCATGTGATTTTTTCTTTATTTTAGCTCAAAAACGTTTTTATAAAGTTTCCCAAATTTTCTAACTGTATGAATGAATTGTTGATCCTACCTTCCAGCTCTCACCACTTCATCACTTTCAGAACGCTCTTGGTCCGATTCTTCCAGATTCGCCACGCAGCGCTTCGAATAAGTCTGAAAGAAGAAATCAGAATAAAACTCATATTAGCGTGCACTCAACAATAGTTTAGTGTTTTCAGCTTCAAAACCCGAACCATTTAATAGCGTATTTAAAGTAATCTATTCCCATAAAATCCATCATAGTTCGTGAAATTTTGTATTCGTTCACTAAAAATTGCATTTCCCAAAACACAGAGAAAAATTAGAGAGGCATGAACGAGCGAAAACATGCTGTATCATTACTCTATCATGACTTTTTTATCATGCCTTTTCATTGATATTCTCTTTGTATTTCATTGTTTCAAGTGTAAGCTTTAGTGCTTCAGATCCGTTGATGGAATGGATTTTGCAACGTTCATGAGATTAAAACGGAAATGGAGAGAGCGCACATCATCAGGAAACAAATTATGCAAAGTTGATTAGACGTTCAAAAACGTTGGATAATCGATCAAGCTATTCATAAAAAGAATAGTTTACGAATCATAACTTAAAAATGGAGTGTGAATGAAGTAAATGAATGAATAAAGGAACTGTATTTTGGTTGACGATCACCGATCGCCCGGTAGACGGTACCTTTTGACCCACCAAAGTAATTTAGGTTTTTTGTTTTTTCACTACATCCCAAACATCTACAAAAGTAGACAGAGGATGGGTCAATATTATTATTACTATAAAAATAACACCATATTTTGGAGTTTCATATGACTAAAACCAAATCACACAAATTAACCGACCTCAATATTACAGATAACTAAGCAGTCAAGTTATAAAACTCATTTACCGTATAAAATGCAACTATGTCCACGCATTTGTGAAGCTACTAAAATGTAATTACAGATATCAATCAGTTCTAGTTATTGAATGTACGAGTAGAATATCATGACCTGTTTGCATCACATGGATATCAATCCCTACTTTTCGTATTCGCAATCGAAATCCAGTGCATCCACTGCTGGATTTGATCCAGAATTAACTAGCGGAAAATGAGTTCACGAATCTATCGTCTGCGAATCAGAGCTCCGCTCGATCTCCAATGTTCTACGTGATTTGCATTCTATTATCCCGTCTCCACTGGTAGCTGTGTGGAATTAAAACTTATCGTTGTTTTATAACCTGGTTATGTTCAGAATCATTAATCCCCATTTACCGCTCTTTTGAAGAGATTATTATCATAAATTAACCTTCACGTTCAATAAAAAGAGGAAGAGATCATTTGCAAAGCATTGTTCTCTACAAGGAAATCCCGTATACTGTGGCTACAAGAAAGGTTATCAGACCAGGACTATTGAAAGGTTATTTAGTACAGCTCATCGTTATAAAATATTCCTATTAAACTCTAAATTATGATAGTTGTGAGAGTATGGAATTCTCCTATAAATTGCAATAATAAGCCTAATAATAAACTAAATTCAAGTGAATATCTATAATTTTTTTTTAATTTTATTTTTGTTTTATGAATTTGTATTTGGCATCTTAATCTTCAAAAGTCAAATTGTTGTTTTGTAGTTTTTTGTTCAATATTATCAGTGGAGAAATACTCATAATATGAACATAAGTACATAGGCCTAACCTCTAGAACGTGTAATCCAAATTTCGGATTGAAGTAGTTTCGGATTATTGGGAAGTAGTTTTAAGCTATGCCTGTTAATTCTTCCCACATATTGTGCAGTATTCTAATTGTCAAATAAATAAATTAATCAATGTAATGTTATGAACATAATGTTATAGACTTGAGAAACTATTTATTTTGTGCAGTATTCTAATTGTCAAATAAATAAATAAATTAATTAATGTAATGTTATGAACATAATGTTATAGACTTGAGAAACTATTTATTAGTATGGAGATTGTTGCAATATAATCAATCAATTATTCATTCAAATGATGTGATAATAAATAATGATGATGTGAACACGATGATAAACGGAAAAATTCAGGTTTTCTCCAGTATGCTAGCTTCTAGAGTTCTGGAGAATACTAGTAACATTTAGGATCAAATGTTGATTTTTCGTTTCAAATGTGATTATAGTATTACCGAACCTTACTCGTATGTGGTGATTGTGGTGTGTGGCCGTTTGAGCAGCGCCGTTATTCATGGCGTCCAGGTTGACGTGTCGCTGAGCTATCTCCCAGGATATCCTCGCGTACACGTAGATCATGACGGCGAGAGGCACAAAGAACGACAACATGGCCGACACCACCACGTAGCTCTTGTTCTGGCTGTAGGTACACGTCTTGTTTTTATGCCGCTCCCAATCATACCTAGAACCACACATAATCCATTCATATTTATTGATTAATATTGATATTCATATTTGGCTAGCCTATGCTAGAACATTATTAACATCAGTCACTTCAATTCCATCTTGCTTGATGATAATTCAAATCAAATTCAAAATTTATTTATTTTGCACACAACAGTTTACAATGAAGATTATACAGTGTTACTTGAAAACCTTCACATCGAAATATAAAAATAGGAATAGAACAAAAGCATGAATCATGATCACAAGGAAGGATTTGAAGCGATATATATATATATATATATATATATATATATATATATATATATATATATATATACAGTGTTACAGCTACAGTATTATCATTCAATTACAAAACAATATTGAAACTAAAAGGAACAAAAAACTCTCAAGTAATTCAACTCTTTATTCCATCAATTACATGTTTCAGACGTCGTTGCAAAGTATTATGGAACATTTGGAACTTTCTCTAGCTAGCCAAACGCAATCTTGCTGATACCGATTGGAGAGCATTTGAAACCCCCTCCCACTATGCCACTAATCAATCTTATTATTGTGAACCGTATCTTTCAATAGAAAATTTGAAAAAAAGAGAATATGTTGAGAAAATTTGTACAGAACGTTTGAAATTGATTGATGAAATCTGCTATTCTCTGAATATTGTTTTAGATTGAGTTCCATAGAATCTATAAATTTCAGAGTTCCGCATAGTTCCGCATAATATAGTAACGCAAATGCAATAGCGGCATATGTTGTGTTAGAAGAAAGCACGGAAAAGAAGAGTGATTGTAGTTATATCTACATCACCAACGGTTATCATTTGTTAGACATTATTAATTTATCCAATAATCCATGATAATATGTAATTAGATTTATTTGAAACATGAGGTGATTTCAATTCCATGTGATTAATTGTGAGAATGGAAAATGCAAAAAACGTATTTGGAAGAGCTGGTATTTTGAATCGGTTCGATTTTATTGTATCAAGATGGACCATCCTTGAATATTTAAGATGAAAGAATATTTGTTCATATAATAAGGGGATGATTTCGATGCACAAAGTAGCAATAGGCTTTTTTTTTATAATGCGATTGTTATTTGGAATTAAATTATGTACTGTCATTCACATCGCCTCTCTTCATTCATATTATGTTTTAAATAAGCTGCTAGAACGTTACGAGAGATTCAGTGACATGTATCACAAAAAAAGATTACTCCTACTGTTTTGTAATTCAACTTTGTGATGTTGGAATCAAAAACTTGGATTAGAATCAGCAAAACTTTCTAAAGTAATGGAATTGTATACGAGACGTGAGGACAAAGCATGTGTGTTTCATACGGATACAATCTGGATCTAAGTTTCAAACCTCTTTTCATCTTTGGAATAACATCCTTCCCATACCGAGTATGTTGATATCTCCCGAGAATGAGTTGGGAAGTTATAAGAAAGTATATCTCTAGCTCTGAAGTGGAAGTATACTCAAGAAAAATTGTGACACTCTCAAACTTGAATTTTGAATAACAAGTTCATAGTTCGCTTACGAATTTCAATATAAATTATTATTTGAATTGCAAGTGTTGCTACGTGATGAAGTTGAACCAGATGGGCGAATTGATCGGTAGTATTCAAGCTTCGAAGTACATACTTATTCACCATTATATTGAACAGTATAGAATCATCACTTTATTGATAAAATCTTTAATCTTTACAAATGTCACAGAATAATCCAATTGAACCACACAAAAATAGATATTTTGACAATTATCTTTGGAATTGAACTCCAAATAACATTATACTCAGCAGAATATTACAGAAAAATGTGTGGAGCGTTATTTTTGTTTCATATTTCATTTTGAAAAAACCTTGATTAACTGAAGTGTTAGCTATAGAGCCAATCGTCATCTCATCACTACCCTATAACCAATCGCCTGCGCCAAGTTTTCTCCATTTAGAAAGATAATATTGAATTATTAGTGATAATTTGATTCTTAACATTCCAAAAACTTAATTAAATTATTTCTCTGAACTTCGAGAGATTGAAATGGGAATACTCTCCACACTGGAGAGGCCGTAGCTGAGTTCGTTTATTGTCAAAATTACTGGTTCGATCGCAGATGACTCCAAGACATATTTTTCAGGCAATTCCAGAGTTTTGGAGGACACATTTCGCAGCTGCAGTTTCAGCTGCCCAGTATAAAGTCATTGAATTCATCTCTCATCATCATTATCCTCCACAATGATCAAGTACAAACCTAGGGCTTATGAATGGGCAGCACGATAGAAATAACTCTCAACATCTAACACCATAAATTGAATGGAGAATGTGAGGTCGAGGTCTCTTTCAGTCTTGAAGAAGAGATATTTTTTTGTATAACAGTATCAATCAAAGAAACCTTACAAATAGTTCCATCAAGCTGCAAGTGTTTTTAGCCAAAGGATGTAAGATATTCAGGAATATGTTGATATTTTATCCCCAATAACTTTTTTTTGATAATTTTGACAATAATAATTCTATTGTTCTTCAAATCAGCATTGTTGTTTAAGTCATCCTATCACAACGCAGGAACCATTGATCTGATATGGATATCGATTCGGAAGTGGAAAAGTTATAAACTCCAATGACTCAGTGAAGCTTAACGAGAGAACGGCGTTGGCTTTTGGGGGATTGTCTCGGGAGATGGCGAGACAACTAGGATTCCATGAGACAGCCCGGGCTCAATATTTCAATGATAAGCTGTGAAATTTACATGGTACAGCCTCGCCACGTTGCCACTAGGCGGTATAGTAGCTGCTTCTGTGGACTACATTATGTTCAGACACAACCAACACAATCTCTACTAAATTCATGAGCATAAAATATACAAGAAGGACGTGACCGACTCTCTTTATTGTGGCATTTTGCACTAGATAGCGACTATTTTCTTCTACATAAATTATGATAATAATGGAGTGAGCAAAATAAACGTATGACTAAGGACATAGTTGGATTGGTTGGTTTTTATGATTGTGATAATCATAAGCTTACTCTGGTAAAATAAACTGACTCTCTAGAATGAATTGATCTCGTGAATATTTCCTTATTGTTTGTTCAATTCAATAATCAAAACGGTATTAGGATACACCTCCAATTTTACATTGGAAGTAAATCTAGTATTAATTTCGTATCTAGTAATTACATCGGAGGTTCTTCAGTACTCTTGTAAGGAATTTGTGACTACTACAAATTGGGAATACCTAGAAGAAGATACATTAAGTTCTCATTGTACACAAAATGATGGTGTGTCAATGTAATAATCCTTTAAGATTGGTTTTGTTTGTTGGGATGTATGTTCTCAATAAGTTTGATTTTGTTTGGTTTTCTAATTATTTTGTACAATAGTGTGTGGTTATTATTTTGTTGTTTTTCTGCAACTATCAGAGTAGTTATTATTTTGTTGGTTTTCCTCTCCTTTTCTGTGCCTGAGAATAGCGACTGGTGATAGATTCATAAGTGATAGTATTGGTTAATTGAGTATATGAAAAAGAAGCCCCATACATTTAGGGCCGGTTCATGAGCTCGTGATTCAGCCAAGTCCTAGACTAAAACGAGTGGCCACCGTAGCATCGACAAACGTTAGCCTCGATACTATGTACTAAGGGCTCTCTATGCTGCTAATCCAATAACCAGTCGAGACAAACGTTTGTCGATGCTACTAGTCTAGGACTTTATGAACCAGAGTATTAGCATTGGTCTTTCACAATCATATAAATAATTCCCATTCCACATATTATATGATTTAATATTCAACCACTTAGACGAGACAATAGCACTAGAGTGGCAATACATGCACCCCTCAGGTGTATCTAGTGAGTCACCTCTCAATTTACCACATGGCATGTTATTGGACTAGAGGAAGCAATGCTGTCAATTAACGGCAGCTTACCAGCCAAATATAGGTGGACAGGTTATTGCGACGGCAGCCACCCAAACGACGAGTATCATAATGAGCGCCAGTCGCTTTGAACGCCTTCTGCGTGTGTAGTTGAGCGGCTGTGTGATGGCAAAGTACCTGTCGATGGAGATCGCGCACAGGCTCAGTATTGACGCCGTACACAGGCCCACGTCCAGCGATATCCAAACATCGCACAAGATGCGGCCCATCTCCCAGCTCCCTGTCAACAACAAAACAACACGCATCAAGCACGTTTTGCAAATCAATTTCAATTATTGTTATACAAATTTAATGTACATTAACATAATATTATCGTCAATGTATTTTATCATAGGTAATGATCGTAGATAATTTGGAAATTAATTTCAGTTATTGTAAAATTTACAATAACTTTACGTTAAAAAAATATTACGTTAAAAATTGAAGAACGTTATAAAAATTAACGTTGACATAATACATAATAATGTATTATGGTCGAAGTATTTTATCATAGGTAATGATCATAAATAATTTATAACTAAATTCCAATTATTGTTATACAAATGTACATTGATATAAACAACGTCAATGAATTTTATCATAGGTAATTTAGAGCTTAGGTAATGCTTGAATCTGCCGTGAGTTACTGCTTGAGGAATGCCGTATTACAAGAGTCTGTCTGGATTCTCATGAAATAAATGAATTTGTAAGGGCCATACTAGAAATCGCGACCAAATATCGGTGGCGTTTTTTGGTGGTAATAGAACAGTGATAGTCATAATATTCTTGTTTATGAAGAGCAGAAACTTCGTCGAAAAAAATATAGTTACTTGAAATTCGGCCGTGTTTGTCGCAATTCGTTTGACCGTATAGTATGGGCCTAAGCCAAATGCAGATTTGAGTATTGAGGGCTTTGGAGAAATCATAGAAGTTAAAGTTATAGATTTAAATGTAGAGGTTAAAGTAGGCTATCCATTCATGTAGTTCGTAACACGATACTAGGATTCATCAGAGGATTGGTATTGAGTAGGCTTATAACTTATTCTCAAAGCTTTTAACTTAGTCAGACCACAGATGGATCTTAACTCACACTGATAATGGTGAATTATTTTCACATTGATGATGGACTCTCAACAGAACTATAAATTCTTGAAAGTCAAAAGCAGACATCTGTTGAAATTAAGAGAATTCGCATCAAATAGAACTACAATCCGGATATCATAATTAAATTTAAGTATTAAAAATGAATTAATGAATTGAACAATGAGTAACAACTGAATAAGATTTAAAATGAGTAACGTTTTACCAAAAAATCGGTAAAAACTGTTGTGAGATAGCAAAAAAGATTGTTTAAGATCATTGAGTGGACTGAAACCGCAATGTAATGTTCTATCAATGTTATAAATGATTGAGTAGTGTGAAGACGCCTCTGAACGTTTCTGAGCTGAGAACTCTTCAGGTTCTGAAACTTCACAGTCAAAATTCATGAGCCACTTTAAAGCTCGAAACTCAAATACTGCAGCACTAGATTCTTTAGTTTCAGTGACTTTTCATTGACTTTGAAAAGTCAAACTACTTACTGTTGAAACCATGCCACCTTCAACCTTTGATCATTGCGAAATCATTCTAGTGGGATATAATATTCTCTATTTAAGATGCCATCGATGATCTCCCGAACAAAGCAAACACAAGATTGAAAAAAATTATTCTTAGCTTTCAGTATTCAGAGTTCTTTATTTGTTAAGATTATTACAGTTTATACTGAATTGCCATACAAAACAATAGGAAGAACAACATAAAAATAATAGTAGCCTATATACTAGAACAACGCTATTCAATAACAGACAAAGCACTAATATTAAAGCACAATATATGTTATAGAAAACTACTATATGACCAATGGCACTGTAATACAATATTTGTATTGAGGATGGTCAATTCAATTTGATAATTATAAGGTTTGACACTTCACAATATCAGTACAATATATTATACTAGATATGCTACTAGTCGACGCACAAGTTTTTGAAACTAAATAATAAGGTTAAATTTTTCAAGGATTTTCATATCTGTGGTGCAATATCCAATATGATTGATCTGACACTCATTCGCATCTAGGGCCAGTTTCCACTGTGACAAAAAGAGTCACCGCATTTCACTCCATACAAGGAAGCACAATTTCACTACATTTTGCTGCTGAATTTGAGCGCCCAAAAATTGTGATATTCTCATTGAATATTCTCATTGAAGATTAGTTTCCAGTCTTTCCACCTGTAGTTGAAAATATAATTGTAGTTGTAGTGTGATAAAAAAGTGGAACGGTCACAAAAGATCTTGTATAAAATAAGGAAGAATACGAGCAAAAAATGAGAAGAAACGGGAAAAGTCATCAACGATCGTACAGTATACTTTTCCGAGGAAGAGTTTTTTAATTACAACTTTCCATTCTCTTTTTCATTAGTCTATAATTGTGAGTAATTTACTCCGTTTTCTAGTATTTTCGACTCCTTATTTGATGATCAAATAAGGCATAATGATGAAATACTGAAAAATGGCAAATAATGATGACAACTTGTTCTAATGTTCACTGGTTCATGTTTCCACTATGAATAATCAATCATAAGCAGCAAATCAATTAACATCAATTATAATATTATTATTGAGTTAATGATCTCTATAATAATTTAATATTTATCATGAAAACGTTTGGTCGAAACCCATTATCGATAATATGATTATATTCATGAATGTTAATAAAGAATTATTCATCATTTTAGTGTTGTATATTGTATAAGGCTGTGTGATGTATTCTTGAGTTTATTTCCATGTTAAATTTTATTTCCCGAACAGGATTATAGGATTTTAATTAGATAAGTACTGTATATACTTTTCTTTTGGGTGATTGCCATGTTTTGAAGAGCATCAAAATATTTCATGATTGAGGTAATATCCTAGATCTTATGTGAATTTAAAACTACGAGTCTACGTAGCCCGTAGCTGAAGCTGACTCATACCAAGATAATGGTTGTTCAAAGTTTATTGACAATGAACTTGCTCATCAATATCCAAGTGGATCAAGAAATCCAAGATCTCAACTGAGACTCCTCCACTCAGCCTTCAGTGAACGATCTATTCGACCTGATTAAATATCAATTCTGAGTGCAGCTAAACTTTGGCCCTTTGTACTTTTGATTGAGAGGAAATATTTCCGCCCTCAAGCACAGACAATAGAACTTGCACGATTCATGTCCTTTCCCTTTCCCTATCCCTTTCCCTTTCCTCATTCGCCCTTCCGTTCCCCCAGCTCACGTGGCACATTAATCATTGAACGGATGCTACCGCAGAGTGAAACAAGCATTAGTCTGTCGCCCTTCCGAGGAGGAGTGCTTATTCGACAATGCTTTATTCTTGTGTATTCTTCATTCTTGTCAGATCACTGCTTTCTTTTTTCCGACTATCTTTGATTTTATTTGAGAAATAAGGACTAGGAGTAGGCTTGAATTTCTTCATTTCCATAATATTCTTATTCTCATGTAAATAAGATTAGATTGTCTTTGGAAGTGACGATGAACAAGAAAAATTGTTTTCACTCTGCTCATGAATAATTTTTGATTGAAATCCTTTTAAGATTCAAACATAAAATCTTTTACTTAATCCAATACAATACCATTGACAATTTTTTTGAGAATTCAATACCTAAATATCTATTGAAGATGAATTCTAAATTCAGTCTAACATAATTGGAAACTTCTCGCGAAGATTTTCTTTACCGTGCTCCAGCTGCTTTTACCGTGCTATAGCTGATTTTGCAGTGCCCGAGCTAAATATCACCTGTAAATGATAACTTTCCAGTCTATTAAGTGACCAGCAACCAGCTTCTTACCATGTAGTGGGGCGAAAACAATATTATATCACGAATGATTTGAAATTTCAGTATTCTATTTGCAAATTCCTATGCGTAATATAATCACCCAGTGAATGTTGAAACCGGCAGAAATTAAAACCTAAATAATATAAAGCTTATTTTTGGACTTGAGAAACGAAACTGTAATTACGAATTGTCTCAAGCTCCTACTATAATGTCTTGATTTGAGACTTCTACATTATCTGTAATATTATCTAATATTTTTCTTGGTTGTTTATTTTCGTTGGATATCTTTGTTCCATTTATTGTGTGTGTGAGTGTAATGTTTGAGAAGGATAAAATTGATTGAAATTCCAGAGTGAGTCACACAAAGGAGCTCTAAAAATAATGATGCATCATTTTTATTGGTAGAGTTTATTCAAATAATTCATGATATAAAAGGCACACCTATCCTGAAACTGTTGAAGTACATAGAGATTGTAATAGAGGGGATCTTCTTGTTATGTTGTGTAAAAAATACCAAACCATCCCAAGGACATCCAGCACACCTAGAAAGCTTGCATACATGCAATTCAGCAAGTTGGTGTCTATCCTCGTGAATAATCAAGGGTGCAGGAAGTTGAAGAATAAATGAGGTGGGTAGATTAAAAATCTCCATTCATGTCAGCATATTCACCTGGGATCGAGAGAGAAGCTACATAAATTCACCACCCGCCCCTTCATTCTTAATTGTCTCTGACATACTGAAAACAATCTATCGAAGAACGACGGCATTTTATCGAATGAATTTGCATTGATAAGCTCTCATCTCCCACATGGCACAGAAAAATTCAATGAATTTTAATAAGACGAGATTGCTCCGTGATCAGCATTTGAGATTGAGATTGGACAGGGAGTTGCAAATTGGAGTGAGAAATGGAAACCTCATGTGGCCCACGCCTTGTTTAGTTCACCAATAACAAAATAATCATTCTCAAGGGCTAATAGATTATTCAATACTCTTTGAACATTTGTGCTGTATTAATCAATTCATTATTTATATTGATCAGAGAAAATATTAAAATTGCTGCATATATTATTTACTGTCAAATTGTTTTTTTCTCTCAGATACATTTTTATCTCAGATCGTTGTTGAGATCAATATAATATCAATCTGTTTTTATTAACAAATCGATGATTTTATGCTATAGGCTAACCGGCCGAATCCCTCGCTGTACTGAAGAGTTTGTGCGTGTATTGGTTAGTCATATTATTAATTTTTTTTGTCTGGCATAATTCGAAGTTGAAGCTATTTTATATACTGATCAGAGTACATTACACAGAATGTAAGTTGTCAAATAATAGCAGTATTATACATTCCAATTTTTTTTAAATCTCGTTATACTAATTGAATAAAATTAAAAAATAATTCAATGAAATTGAAGTTGTATTCATGGAACGTGAACTGCAGTATAATTTTCAAATGAAATTCGGAGCTCTATCAATAATTTAGATTCTCAGCAATCATTACCATTCTTATGAAGAGTAAGTGTGCTCTCACACATTTGCAAGGTTTTTGAAATCTTCAAGTTTTCTAAATAGAGTATCCGATTCGGCATTGAATATAGAAATGACCATTCTTGTGAAGGAAGTTTGTGTGCTCCCAGCAATGTAACACCTTTTCTAGTGTTGCGGGGTGAAATCTCCTCGGAGAAGTACGATAACAAAGAAGAACAGAGGAGCTGCGAGAAAAGATTGTGCTATGGCTCATTCAATCATGAGATACCTTTTGTGAGGTGAAGCGAGTGAGAGAGATGAAGAACGCAGTGAAAGCAACAAGGACAAGGCTACCATCAGCATTAACAGCTTCCAGGTGTCAGAGTTTCAGGCGGTAGGCATCAGTGCTGTTTTGTCATAGCGGGGAAGGAAAATTGATGGGATTCAGGATTCCGGTTAGAAAAAGATCCATCAGGATATGGCAGGATGTCTTTTTTATCGAGATCATGGACGTTTTTTTTTTTGTTCGAGAAGTTTTCGCGTTTATAAACGAACGGAAGTGAAAACACAATTTGAGTTTTATCACTATAACTTGATTTCAACCAAATTTTTGAAAATATGGAGAATACTCTGATACTGATACTATCAATGTAATTATTATTATTATTCAAGAGAAAATACAATAACAGAGTGATATTTGACAAAGATCTTCCTTTCTGAGAAGCGTATTAGTGAAAAGAGTCACAAAAAAGTTCTGACAAACGTTCAAATACGCAACAGAAAGCCGGATTCGTTGGAATTTACATGCAGCTCGAAAATCCCAAGCAGATGTCAACCACGTAGAAGGCCTACACTTTGACATTAACATTCGCAAGAAAGTAAAGTCCAGGAAGAGCTTACAAAAAAGGCTTACAAGCTTAAAGAGTTCAGTTTTCATTAACCTTTATAACCGTACAACTTTTGAACAGTTGAGGAATTTTTATGTACGGTACTAAACAATGACAAGATGTAACCTTGGAGAGATAAGTTGGAAATAGTATGCATATTGCATAATACTCTATTTGGATCAAGTAGAAGTTAATAATACTCTTTTACTTCACTTGATATTGAGAGATCATATTAATCCCTGTAATCAAGGAGAGATTCTACTCAATTATGATCCACTGATAGATCATTCTTCTTCTTGTGGTTCCTATCCGTTACGGATGTTGGTGACCAGCTTGGCAAGCTGGTAGAGCATAATTTAAACAAAATTAGAATATGGAACATTCATTAAACTCTAATTGCTGATAGAATAGGTCCGATTCATTCTAATGCTTGTTCTTGTCTCTATAAATGAAACAGGAATATTTATGAATAGAAAAATAAAATAAATTTATCGATTGTATTTTCACAAATGGAGTCATTACACTTCCAAAGTTTCTCAAATCGTTAAGTAAAGATTATTTTGCAGTGAATTAGAAGCTGGCTGGAATTTCTAATACAATATCTTTACTAAAACAGTATTTATACTTGTTATTACAAGTTTGATTATACTAGAGCTTTAAAAATGTACAGTGAAATTATCAGAGTAGTTCAAGATCTTATTTAAGCTTAAAAGACCCATATATAACGATAGTAGTCAGACGAGACTACAGTGACTATAGAAACATTTTCTTCGTTGCAGCCGAGACGATTCTCGAATCGTTGAATTGGGTTGCAGCTGCTTTCTTCATGGGCCGTGAAAGCAACTTTACTTGTGCTCAGTACTCACGTTTGAGCAATTCCATCCGAAGATCTCAGCCAATACAAGTCACGTTGTCACGTCACGTACAAACATCTTGCTATTGAATCGAATATCTCTACTTGAACAAAGTTGTCGTGAATTAGGCCAACAAATGCATAGAAGAAACATAAGATCGCTTCGTGAGATGAGATGTAATATTTAAAATCAATAGTGAGAACGCTGTACTAGTTTCCAGTCCAGTTGATAATAGTATAATAAGATCAATCCTCAAATCATTAATCTATTTGAAATGCTTGTAGAGTGAAGATGAGGAACTCTGAAAGTAATGGAATCCCAAAACTTCAAGCTCCAATGTTAGCAGCAAACCGAGTGTCACTAACGCCAGTTCAAACTGTAATTAACAACGTTCCTGCATTCCAAACTCAGAGCTGTACTTTTCAAACTAAGGAAACAGCGTGAAAGTCCCACTTAGTTGTGAACTCATGATTACAAATCTATGGATAAATCAACATCAGCTTCAGTAAATCAGTACTGGAATAACTGGTAAGAAATGAAAGTGTTTGGCTGATAAATTGATTGCAAATTTTGAAATCTTTGCAGAAAACTGCGGCATGTAAAGCCCATGTCACTCAGGGCGCTCTCTTCAATTACATTTATGCATTACGGTTGCGATTTTTTTAATAGTGGAAAGGGATGTCACTGCTGCCAACGCTCTTCAGGGTGATCAGAAGGTCACTGCACAGTGCCAACAGCGGTGAACAGCATTGCACCTGCACCGTAGCTCAAAAATGCTCCATATGAGGCTGCTTACGCATTGCGATTGCGATTTCTGTAAGTAAATGAGCCATTTATGAACTGCGGTGTAGTCTGCAATATGGTTGCGACACGCAGGCCGAGGATGACTGATCAACTATATTGCAGTTTGAAGATACATTGGGTATATTATACCCAGCTCCAGTCACAATGAAGCTGTTTTTATACTCTCTTAGAGCAGAGAAATAGACCTTATTCTTAAATTTTCGTCGATCATACTACCCTCATTCAAACACTAAAAAGAAATAATTGGTTCATAAGCGATAATTAGTCATAATAAATCCAAATTATTTTGCCAATTTTATTTGCCTTCAATGCCTAATAACCTGAAGAATAATTAATAGTAATAAAAATAATATCGATTTCTAGAAAGCCAGTACTTGGGCTAATTGTGAATAGGACCAATTTAAAAGTAATTTTATTCACATTTATACTGTAAACCGAAGGTTGAAATTGAAAATTAGGAGTTATTTCATTGATACAAATCATTACACAAGTTTAAACCCTCCCCCTCCCTCAACCATTAACACGGCAAGGTAACCTTGCCAGTTTCAATTTTAGTCTCCAATGCATGTGAGGTTGTTCCTCGCATGCGGATTACATATGAAATGCATGAGTGCTTGCAACATTAATTCTGTTACCTCTGTATCTATCTCCTGTACCATAGCGAACACTGTATGACAAATAGCCCGAGTCAGGTGAACGGGTCATGTCGTTCGGTCTGGTGCCAGTAAGTTAATTCAAACACGAAGATGACCTCTACTCGTGCGAGTTGACCATTACATTTTTTGCGTGCTCAGTGAACCACCCCGCGATTATATATTACACATCTGTCCTTCACAACCTATCTGTTACTTATTCATACTGAATATTTGTGTATCGTCAATATTTCAATAAACTTTCTATGTTCAGTAATTTGTGAAATGATTTATAATTATCCTATTCCACTTATATTATCTCATCGGTATCATGGGCTTCCTACTTACAGAATATAAGTACGCATATGGTGTTTGGGAAGTTCATTGAATTATGAGATTACAAATTTTGCTGTAAAATAGTTAGAAAAAATCCTTTGTTATTGACTGAACAAAATTCCAAATCACGAAACTTGCTGACTTCTAAAATTATAAAGCTACATTCTTCACAATTCTCCTAGAAATAATTTTTGAAGCTGACAAATACTACTAAAGAATTGAACAAAATTAGTTCAAATTCAAGGTTTCTGGTCTCGCAACCTTGACTTGTACCCCTATTAAACAACCCCCCCCCTCACCTGTGACATCAGTTCGGAAACTTCATCAAAAGATAAAATGACCAAGGTATGTAGAGAGACACACTAAGCTTGACTATTCACTATAACCTTGCATATTTACTAACCTTGAATGATTACGACCTACGAAGTCCTTCCACATTCAAACGTGAGGGGGTGGGGTGGTCACAGAGCGTGAGTGAGAAGCAATAGGGGTAGGCGATGAGACTTGTTAGAGCACTTTTCTACATGATATTGATCAATGAGGAAGAGTTAGCTTAAATGTTCCATGTATCCCTCTATCTAGGGCGGGAATTTTAGGAACTCTTTGATGGACTTCAAATATTTGTGAAATATTAAATCGTAGCAGTAAAATTGTCAAGCGACATTTCATTCAACAATCTCTGGTTTTAAGCAGGGAAGAAACTCACGTCACACAAATAATTACATTCCCGAATTTTCTACAATTGAAAAGGAATTATACTAAATTTAAAAAAAGGATTTTTTTCCAATATTATTCATATTGGAAAAATGCAAGAGGTCAATCTCTGCAATAGGTCAATCTGATTGGAAATCCGTTGAAGAGAATTCATTGATTTATAAGCTGCTTGACGGTTTGAGAAACTCATCAAACCAATACGAGTGAGTTGGAATGAGAAGAGAGAGGTTGATAGTGGAGTAAAGGTCACGGATGAGGTGGGTGAAAAGGAGAAAAATTGTTGAGGAAAGTAGAGCATAGAAATTGAAGGTGACTCGGAACAGGAAGGAATTCAAAAATTGACTGAGATTACTCGACGGTTATGGTCACAATAGAAATGGGGGAAAAGGAGTGGGAAAAGTTCGCATATACTGAAGAAATGGGTAGGATGCTGAGGCGAGGTTCTAGGAAACGGATTTATTCCAGCTTTCGACCTGGTAGTTTGGTAGCAATGAAGTATGAAGATACTATTTAAAGAGAAATATAACTGAGAAGATACTATTTCTTGGTTAGAATTATAAGGATTTGGTAGATCTGAAGATCATCATCTGAATAATCAACATAATAATCATGTGAAAGAACATCACCATCAGTGTTCAAATAGCTTGGATAATAGCTTGGAGAGAGATTGTGGTAAATTTTTATGAATAATTTAAATATTATCCGCTCTCCTTCCTAAAGAATTCAGTTTCCACCCTGTCTCACCTGATCCAGTCGAGAACGTTGGAAACTCAAATGTACCAGGAAATCAAAGTATAAGCTCAAAATGTTTTGATATAGCCTGCAAATCTAGAAACCTGTCTCCCTCTTCGGTATAGCATATAAATACAATATACTTATGTGTGAAGTTACCCAACAAAAATGGCTCCTTTTCGAGTTATTGACATTGAAGAAAATACTGGGAAGAAATTTTGGGGAGGCGAGGTGCTCAATCTCACCCACTTAAAAATCATAATGAATTAGAAATATGGTAAACTTTCAGGAATCACTCAGTGTTTGAGCTAACAAGTTTTATGAATTTCTAAATTATTGAGCGCTCTCGCCCTCCCCAAAATTCCTTCAATATTTTTCTTCAATGTCAATGGCTTCAGAAAAGAGTTTTCATTTTGTTTGTGTTTTAATACATAATTATTATATTGTATGTATATGTATACTGCAGAGGGAGACGGGTTTCTATTTAGGCTATATCAAAACATTTTCTTTACTGAGTCTTATAAAAAATTTTGATTTTTCTGGTACACAAATTTTAGTCGCGCTCACCAGCGTTTCTGATAGGGTCAGTAGTGGACGCGTGACGAGGAATTCCTTTGGAGCAGAATTTTGGAGAGGATATCAGTTATTTTTTAATCACCTTCTTGTTATAGAGGTAAACACTGCAACCACAATGGATGGGAGAGTCAATCTTTTTAAACAGTGGAATGCTATGTTATTTGATAAATGTACTTCTATCCTCACTATTTGGGTGCTACAAAATTATTCCAGCTATAAGTGAGCCAGTTATGGTTATACTGACTGAACAATGTGTGTATTGACCTTATTCGGACAGAACTACAGAGCTCGGACATTGAATAATTTGAAATTTTAAATGTGAATAGACTTCTACTAATCTACTTGAAGGCCTATATTTCGCAAACTATTAGGCCCACAATGACCAATTTAGTCTCAAATTGTAGGTAATTTAATATACTTTGAGAAATATGTTGGATGTCCTATATTATGAAAAGTGATACTCACGGTCAAATTGACCAAATTAAAACAAGGAAATATCACACTGATGAACTTTAGAAGAGCTGTGATTTCGAAACGGTTGAGCCTACACAACAAATTTAGTCTCAAATTGTAGGTATTTATATTTAACCCTATGTTGGATGTCCCAGATAAAAAAGTGATTCTTCAGGGTCAAAATTGCGAAAAATTGAAAAAGGGTAATTTTTGTCAATTTTATGAACTTTGAAGAGCTGTATCTCGCAAACGGTTGGGCCTTCAATGATAAATTTGGTCTCAAATTGAAGGTAATTTGATATACGGTACTTTAAAATATACAATGTCCTATATGAAAACAGATTCTTCAGGGTGAAAATAAAAAGTGCAAAATTCCGCCATTTTTACGATTTTGAGATGATCCGGTAGTTTGCCTGGGTCTAAAACTTGGATTTAGCATCCCAGGACTACCATAAACATTATTATTAAAAAGAAACCATTACCCATTTCATGCAAGGTAGACCCTATTTTTGATGACAATTTACTGGGCTATTATTGAAAAGGTCGAATTTGGCGGTGGCAACAGTGTGAAACTTTTAGTTTTAACCGCTAGGATCGCGATACATCAGGCCGCCCTAGGAACATGGTCTAGCTAGACACTGAATTTAAACGTGCAGCTGACGTCATCACATCGTGTCCATAACAACTGATGTTTATAACTCATCCCTCCATTAAAATTGGAATTCGTGTTTGGTTTTTCTGGTCTCGAGTTCATTTCAACTGCACGATTACCTTTGGTGGGTGAGTAGGTCTATTTATTTATTTTAAATAATAAAATTCAAATATTCAAACTTGGTTGTGATCAGTGGCTGTTTATGAACAGTATAGTGGAGTGGTAGGCCGCTTAGCCGTGACGTCACATTTCGAGTGTCTAGGCCATGTTCCTGGGTGCCCTGTTTACATCGATAAAAAGCTTCAAATTCTAACTTCAAATTGCAACTTTAATTTTTATTCGGACAGAGCTACAGAGCTTAATCGGACATTAAATGATTTGAAATTTTAAATGTAAATAGTTTAAACATGTTCAATCGCTTTTGGTAGTCCGAAATCTCAACTCATTACAGATTTTTCACATCAAGTGCTCAAAGTTGAAAAAATTGAAAATCCCAAAATTAGTAAAATGACAAAATACCCATATAGTATCTTCGCGAATTTATATCGTAGAAAGTTCGTTCTGATCTTAAATGAAAGCGCTCAAAAAATCTCAATAATGTCATTACAATATTTTAAAATTTTCACTACCTTCCTGTAAATTGAGATGGCGGCATGCGAACATCAAAGGGAAGTTCGTTACAGAATATATAGTAGTCCCGGTCTTTCATTCGTATCACGGGGGGGACGGGTGGTGGAACGACCGTTCCACTAGATAATTCAACTAAGCAGATTATTGTGGTGAAACAAATTTCAAGTTAATTTTGAACTTAAAAATGTCAATTCTGAAAAGTTTGGATTCTATTGAGTAAACAAGTTAGTCGACTTGGAACAAAGAACACAATTCAAAATCGTCATATAATATCTAAAATTTCAAACAATATTCGAATTCAGGCTTGTTCAATGTTTATGTCCTTGAAGTTTTAGCCAGATTGTGCCAAAACATCAACGATCTCGGAAGCTGTGGTCCCGGGGAGGCAATTTCATTGAACGTGCCAGAAATTGGGGATTTTATGTTGGTTGAGAGTAATATCTTTCTGCGAGAGGATGCTATAAATTCATGTTGAGCTTTGGACGTGTTCTGGGCGGTTGCCTTTTTTCATAAACATTATGTATATATTGCAAGCTCTGTCATTCCTATCATTCCAGTCGATAAAATATTAGATTTTTTATAATTTCGAATTGGAGTAATAGGAAGGAGATCAATAATCTGAATCGTTATCAATCTAGATTATGTACTGATTATTAGTTATTTATTCTGTAGTTATTATCAGATAGATATTTATTATTGAAAAAAGAAAATGCTTTCTTGTAGTAGTGAAGGTGATATTTTGGTAGTTATCCATATTGAATAAAATACTCGGAGTTGTTATTATACAAATGTATTTTTTTAAATATCGAGATGTTACACCATTTTCAGTGTAACAGCCAAAACAGGTATCTTGATATTTAAAAAAATTTTTGGGTTTTAACAACTAAAATCCAAAATACATGATAATTATAATTTGAATTGCCGTCAAATAGTTCAAGTAGGCTAATTGCTCGATATTACTTAACATGGAAAATTGAAGAGTATACTTCCAGTCTGCTCCTTCCAAGACTTACGAAACATTTTTTTTTAGACTGTCAAGAGAATTTGTCATGATTTGGAGTGGTTTGACTCCAATCTTGATCGAGTCAACTCTCACAACATGTGAAAAAGAACGTCTACTTTTCTGAAATATTGTAGAACACACGAGGACACAAGATGAGGATCTAATTTTTATCGTTAGAAACTAGAAAATGTAAGATAGGAAATGTCTCCAACTTGAGCACGACTATTACCTAGACAACACTGAGACACAATAAATAATTGTAACTGAAAAAATTGTCAAATTGGAAAAAGACTGTAAGAAATGCATATCATTTTGAATGTCTTTAAAACAGTTGAGACAAAATGCATTAAAAAAATTACGAATCGTGACAAAAATGAATAAATAGAAGCTGAAGATGAAGAGAAGATGAAGTAAATAGCTTGTTTAAAAAAAGGATGTTTCAACTACTGTGAGAATATTTTAGAGTTGCATTCATGAAGAATCTTGAGGTAATCAATTATCCTCATGAAAAGGAGATGTTGTGAATTCTATTTGGCGGTTGATATGCAAGCCACAACAGAACAGAGTGAGGCTGGAGCTTCAACTGGATTTATAATTCGTGAGAACAAAGCATCGCTAACTGACTATGTACTACTTCTTGTTGTGCTACCTCCAAGGGTTCAAGGGTACAACTTGATGAGTTGAGGGATGCAAATTTTAATGAAATCTCGACCACGGACAGGCTTGGAAAACGGAAACGTTAGGTAGCAAAGCAAGACTGAACCTACTGCTGGAGTTGAATAAATGAAAAAAGGCGCTTTTAGTTAACCAGCAATTCAGGTGGCTTTTGTTCATTGTACTCTGAAGTTGGTGGTTTTTTCTTTCAAGTACAATGGAGTCAAATCATTTTTGATTTGTGTTTCTAATGAGGCAGTGATGTGTTATACATGATGTACCGTATTATCAGAGATAAAGATATGGTTAGTCTATGGTATTATGCTACAACAAGCGATTCACTTGAAATGAAATGTATTGCAATGCTACAACGTGGAACCACAACTGCAATGTTCAGTTAATGATACTATAGAATAATAAACTGATGAATAGGCTGTCACCTGAATTTCTTAATGGATCATCATAGCACA
The DNA here is from genome assembly GCA_017141395.1 of Laodelphax striatellus. Lineage (NCBI taxonomy): Eukaryota > Metazoa > Arthropoda > Insecta > Hemiptera > Delphacidae > Laodelphax > Laodelphax striatellus. Next base: position 24,480,760 of record CM029532.1, on the reverse strand, counting down.
ATAATAGTTTTTTCTACAAGAGTACAATGTGCCAGTGTGTTTTCTTGCAAATTTTCCTCAGAAACGTTTTGAAATTTATTTTCCATACCTAGTATTTAGGTGTAGACTATCGTTACCTCTTTGAGATATGATAATATTTTGTCGAAGAATTTCCTTATAATCACTATTCTATAATATTTGCGATAATTACAACCATGGAAATTGCATATTTAATGAGATGTGCTTTTTCCGTCATTGAAACTTCAATTTCTTTATAATAATTATTCATAACTTTCACATCCCAAATCCTGAATGAGGATTCTGATAAACAATCATCGATTAAAAGAATTAATTCTACAATTGAGCTTTAAATTTTAATTCACAGGAATAGAATAGTTGAGTATACTGCCATGCTGCAAATTATCATCGTGCATAGTATTAGTTGGTGTATTTGGCATGCGAGTATACTGTATTTCACATCCAATATTTATTATATTCTCTACTAGCTGTCCCGGCAAACTTCGTATCACCCTCTCCTCCCCCCCCCCCAAATGTCCCCCCTCTTCTCCCCACAAATGTTCCCCCTTCATGCCACTCCCCAAATGTCCCCCTTCATGTCACCCTCAAATAACCCCCTTCATGTCACCCTCAAATAACCCCCTTCATGTCACCCACCTCTTCCCCCCAAATGTCTCCCCTTCATATCACCCCCCCCCACGAAAAAAATGTCACGAAGTTAAAATATCGATATCCACTTGCTTTATTGATGGAAAATTAAAAGAAATCTGCAATATACCAATTTTTATAAAGCTAGTGGATAATAATCAATATTAATCAATGCTGAAAGTTGCCAAAAAAATCTCACCCGTCTCGGAATCGAACTCGAGAATTCTGCGTGGAAGGCAGATTCGCTAACCAATAGACCGCCGCGGTCGTTTAGGGAAGACCTATATTGTAGCATCTTCAACTACACATCGTTTTCATAGGAGCATTATTGTTTGGACTGGATCAAAATGGATGTCATGTTTGATAGGTTAGATCATTAATTTACTAATTATTTATTAATTATAAAGAGATTTTCTTATATTTTAATACATATTATGTTAACCAGTGCTTTAAAAATTCAAACGAATCCAAAATCATCTAACTCGGTTCAGCTGTTCTCGAGTTATAAGCGAGCGTACACACATCAACTCTCTTTTATTAATATAGATTGATTCAATAGAGACTCTATTAGGTCACCTACAAAAAATTAACCTACATTTGTGATCTCGTGAAGGTACACGAATATTGAAGGGATTATTGGCTACACGAGGAACTGAATAATTGAACTATAAAAGGTAGGGTGTCTACTATCCATGAAAGTGCATTTCGTAGCAAAACCGTTTGCAAACATCCCGTTCAGTTGAGAAGATGCGGGCGGAGATTAAAGAGCCACAAGAACGCTTAGCAAACTGTTGCTAGTAATGAACTTCCTCAACGATATTTATTTACGGAGTGTTGAAGAAGAGTGAAGCGAAGGCATGCTCAAAGTTTAGAAAATTCAAACCTATTTTCAGACTCGTGCTGTCTCAAGGCTTCTTGATTGTGATGATACCCAAGTTGCCACGTTTAATTTCAATCTAGAAGTGATATAAAGACTCGTCTATCCTACGTCATACAACAAACTGTGATTGGTGAGCTTTGTTTGAACGCTTGTAACTGTATGTTCAAGATCAAGGTTACAGGATATTCTTCAAGGTAATGATTGCCTTGGGCGAAGTAGAGAGAATTCACCGGATCTCGGATACAATGCGATGAGACAGGTTGAGAAGTTACCTACTTAACTATCTTCTATCCTCTATCTTCCATCTTCTATCTTCTATCTTCTATCTTCCATCTTCTATCCTCTACCTTCCATCTTCTGTCTTCTATCTTCTACCTTCTATCTTCTACCTTCTATCTTCTACTTTGGGTTATTGGGTTATGTGAGGATGATTGTTAACTGGGGACAGAAGAGAACAGTATGCTATTGAGAAAGTGAAGAATATTTGTTGATTTTTTGTGAATTTTTAATCTGTTGGGCTTGTCTCAGGGAAAAAAATTTCATAGTTCTAAGACTACATTAGTTAATAATTTGGTTCATTTATTTTCTATGTAAAAAATAGTCGCAAGTTATTGTATTGTTTGTTTGTTTTTTCCTGAATAAATTTCTAGTTATATTTCTATTTCTATTTCTAATAGGGTATGAAGAACCTGTATTTTCACAAAGTTGTTTTCGCAACATGGCCAGAAGCGTGTTTCCACAGCACACTATTCTTAAATGTGTCTACAAGTACAAGTTTCTGAATTCTATTACAAGTTAATGTATTATATAACTCAACTTATATTCTATTACTTTTAATAATGATCTGATCTGGTCATTATCATGAATTATGAACTGTGTTCAGTCCATGATTATGAAATAAATTATCAATGGATTATTTGCCTTATTCAATAAATCTTCAGTCAGCGATTAGGAGCCGACGCGAACGGACGTGTCTTCAGTTTTCATGTAATTGTTTATTTCGAAAGTAGAACATCAAACTGCGGACTCAAGTAAAATCGGCATTGCCAAAAGTGCGAGTGAGTGTGTACGCGTGCGTTGTCAGCAGCTATGCCTGTCGCCGCGTTCTGGCTGCAATTCGGTGAGTGCTGAACAATCATTCTATTGTGAAAGTGAATTATGTCGGACGATCAATCATCGGCTATTATTACAATAACAGGAGAGAATGAATCAGAAGTACGTTATGAAATAAAAGGACTTCAAACGGAAGCTGAAAAATTTTTATTAAAAGCCTGGAAGGATGCGGATAAAAAATTTAAACAGTCAGAAAAAACTAAATTGGAACTGAAAAATCAACTGGATCAACTACAGGAAAGGTTAATAGCGTTAGAAAATAAATCTAAGAGTGAAGAAAAAAAAGAAGAGGATTATCAAACCGATGAAGAAGACTTAGCTGCCAAAACAGAATGGATTCGTCAGAAGCGAAGAAAGAGGAAGAGAGTGCAATCTGATTCACCTCCAACACAATTAGCTAATAAGAGAAACGTTACTTCACGTGAAGAAAATCAATTGAAAGAGAATGCCGAACCCAAAAAATCTACCAGCTACAAACCAGTTGAAAATAAAGTTAAGAAACCTCCACCCATTATACTCTACAACATACAAGATTATCAAAAAGTGTATAAGATTTTGAATGATAAAATAAAAGGCTCTTATAAAGTTACTCTATTGAACAATGGCAGTCTAAAACTCAATGTTGACTCTGAGGATAATTATAGAGAGGCTACTTCAGTGTTAAATGACGGAAAAATGAGCTGGTCTTCTTTTGAAAACAAACAAACGAGACCCATTAGAGTTATTGTGAAGAAATTACACAGTACTTGTAACCCTCAGGAGGTGAAAGAGGAACTTCAGGAGAGAGGATTTAAAATATTGGATGTTGTAAACATTCTTAAATGGAAAACAAAAGAACCACTCCCAATATTCATGCTCACTTTTGAAAATACTGAGAGCATAAATAAAATTTATGAAATAGGTGTAATTATGGGTATGAAGGTTGAAGTAGTCCCGCTGAAAAAATCTAAATTCCTGCCCCAATGTAAAAAGTGTCAAGCCTGGGGACATACTAAGAAATACTGCCAGAAAGAACCAAGGTGCGTGAAATGTGCAGGTCCCCACATCACTATCAATTGCACTAAAAACAAAGAAGCCAAACCCAAGTGTTACAATTGTGGAATGGAGCATCCGGCCAATTATAGAGGGTGTGTAGTAGCACAAGAGTTGCAAGCACTTAGAAACAAGAAAAAATCGAACAAAACTGTTCCACCAGTCAGTAGAAGAGACAATCCCATTGTACCTCAGAGAGATATAAATGACAGTAGATTTAACGACAATCAGAGCTATGCTGATAGACTGAAAAATATTTCAGCTTCCAACAAGAATGAAAAAATGCAGCTTCAAGATTTTAGCTTAGGTAAAGATTTAGGACTGAACATTGCAACTCAACTTCAATTGATTCTTGAGAAACTAGTTGCTCAAGAACAACTTAATAAATCAATATTGACTAGGCTAGAAAAATTAGAGGATATCACAGTTAAGGAAGCCATCCATAAGAAACATGGAAAATAGATTTAAAATCATGACATGGAATGCCAATGGACTACTTCAGCACAAAGATGCTCTCTTGGCTATACTAATTGAACATAAAATAGATGTCTGCCTTATTTCTGAAACTCATTTTACCAAAGAATCCTACTTCAAAATCAGAGGTTACAAAACATATCACGCTATACATCCCAACAACAGTGCCAGAGGTGGAAGTGCGGTAATTGTAAGAGAAGAGCTCAACCATCACGAATTTACAAAGATAGAATTGTGTGAGTTCCAGTCAATTTCAATCAAAGTCAAACTCATTGGCCAGCCAACTGGAATGATCACAATTGCAGCTGTCTACTGTCCACCACGATACAATTTGAAGAAAACCGATTATATTGATTTCCTAAGCAACTTCACTGGAAAATTTATCATTGGAGGAGACTTCAACTCAAAGAATACTTGGTGGGGTTCCCGACTGACCACAACTAAAGGAAAGGAGCTGTTAATGGCTGTTAATGAATACCACTGCGATGTACACTCAACTAGGAAACCAACTTACTGGCCAACAGACAGAACAAAAATTCCAGACCTGATTGACTTCTTCATCACAAAACATATTTCATCAAATTGTGTTGAAGTTGAGGAAGAATTTGATCTCAACTCTGACCACTCACCAATAGTTTTGACAATGCATAGTACGGCTGTTAAAAAAGAAAGACCACCACAACTCATCAATAGGCATACAGACATGGAAACATTTAAAAATATGGTTGACATGAAAATAGATTTAAACACATCTCTACAAACTATAGATGAACTAGAATATGAAGTGCAGGAGTTTGTAACCATTATCCAACAATGTGCCTGGGAAAATACACCACTACTTGGAAGCAGGATTATCAAAGGTAATTGCTACCCTGTGGCAGTAAGAGAATTGATAGCAAAAAGGAGAAGAGCTAGAAGATTATGGCAATCAACAAGAGACCCAAGAACTAAAATAGAACTGAATAGAATCACATACGAACTGAGAAAGATGATACAGGATGTGAAACAACATGATATCAATAAGTACCTGGAAGATTTAACTAATGATGCTAATACAAATTATTCATTATGGAAATCAACTAGAAAATTGAAGAGACCTCTTGAACAAGTTACACCAATAAGGATAGATCATGATAGCTGGGCAAGAAGCAACAAAGAGAAAGCCGATCTATTTGCTGATCATCTTGAGAAAGTTTTCTCACCCCATGAAGAAATAATCATGGATGAAGATCCTCATCATCTTGAAGCAGGAGTCATCCCTCCAACATCTCCAAGAGAAGTAAAAAACGAGATTAAAACATTGAGCAGAAAGAAAACGCCGGGATTTGACTTGATAAATGGCGAAGTACTGCAGGAGCTCCCAAGAAAAGCAATTGTGAAGTTATGCCATCTCTTCAATGCTTCATTTCGGTTGAAATATGTGCCAAGTTTCTGGAAAGTAGCCGAAGTCATCATGATACCTAAACCTGGAAAGCCACCACATGATGTATCCTCATACAGACCAATTTCTCTACTGCCTGTGATTTCAAAATTATTTGAGAAACTTCTACTCAAAAGATTGAAGCCCTTTCTGGATGACAATGGATTAATACCAACACATCTGTTTGGATTTGAATGTAATCATAGTACAATAGATCAGGTTCATAGAATAACCAACATTATTGAAAATACCTTGGAGGAAAAGAAAGTTTGTTCAGCTGTCTTCCTAGATGTGGCACAAGCATTTGACAAAGTATGGCATGCAGGTTTGTGTTACAAAATGCAGCAGTTTAACAGAATACAGTCAGATAATGAAATCATATCTTCAAGAGCGTTATTTCAGAATCAAACAGGATGATGCTTTTTCATCTCTCAGAGAAATCAAGGCTGGAGTTCCTCAAGGAAGTGTGCTGGGTCCCCTACTGTACCTTCTCTACACATCTGACATACCTCAGCCCGAAAATGTAACAGTAGCAACATTTGCTGATGACACTGCAATTTTATCAGTAGATGAGACAGTGGAAGATGCTACAGAGACATTGCAAGTGGCCATCAACAGGATCAATACTTGGACCAAGCGGTGGCTTATAAAATTGAATGAAGCAAAGTCAGTTCATGTAAACTTCACAAACAAAGAGTACAATACATCCCTTAACAATCAATGGGAATATTGTACCCTTCTCCAACACTGCAAAGTATCTAGGCATGACGCTGGATGCCAAGCTTAGATGGAAAGAACATGTAAAGAAGAAAAGAGAACAACTAGGAATCAAATTCAAGAAAATGTATTGGCTACTTGGGAGAACATCGCAGTTGTCAACTTATAACAAATTGCTTCTCTACAAGCAGATTCTCAAGCCGGTGTGGACCTACTGAATTCAACTATGGGGTTGCACCCGGCCATCCAATGTCGAAATCATCCAGCGCTTCCAGAATAAAGTACTAAGGAGTAGTGTTGATGCTCCATGGTACGTCAGGAATTCTGATCTCCATCGTGATCTGGGAATGGCGACAGTAACCAGTGAAATCCAGAGATTCGCCATAAAACATGAGGAAAGACTCCATCATCATGTGAACGTAGAAGCGATCCAGCTGCTAGACGTCCATGGGATGAGAAGACTGAAGCGGAAGAAGCCACATGAATTAGTTTAGTGCCAGTGTGAAAGTGAAAGTGCAAAAGCAGAGTATATGTGAATGTGTGAAAAATAATTAGTTCTTATTTAATATAGAAGGCTGAACCACTGGGTTTCGCCTTCTTTTACAATCATTATCATTTTAAGTTAGAATAGAATAGCTTATTAGTCCTTGACTAGGTGCTATAGTAGCAATGAAAAAAAAATAATAAATAAATCCTGACTCTCTCTTGAACTGAAGCTTACAAAAAAATGTATTCTGTTATCAATATCTTATCAAAATAATGTTGGATTGATCAAAGTAACTTCAGTGAGAGAGAGTTATCGGTAATAGAGGAAGGAGGGAGAATTAAGGAAGAACTGTAATAAAAATAACAGAAAAGAAGAATTGAGTAAACTAGGAATGACAAGCAAGAAAAACATTCAATATTTCAATTTTGAAGCTCTAATAATAATATAATCATGAACCCGAAAAATTATTCTTGTAAGTTATCGAATATGTATTTCAAACTGTTTTAAGGGTAATAATGATTTTGTAATATTATCAATGGCTGCTTCTACTTTATTAGACTTACTCAGTTTTTGCAATTCAACCGCCACTTCCCCTTTATTAAGCCTACAAATACTGATACAGTATTATACGCCCAATACAGTGTGTAATGTGTAATAATGACTGCAGTACGTTGTTCAACGTAGAATACTATGATGCTTACATTGGGCCAAGGCTGTGTGACTGAAAGGCAAATGGATTGATGGAGGACGGACTCGAGGGCTTAATAGGGCTTAATCTAGTAGGCCGGAATAGGCCTGTAGCCTACATGACTAGCCCCAGGTGCTGTGGTTGACAATTCACCGTCATATTTATGATAATTGCCACAGAAGCTATTCATGACTCATGGATGAGACACTTGATTGCAATTACGAAGATGAGTCAATTAAAAACACATCCATGGAAGGCTCATGCATTCCTATTATGCTTGTAAAGTGGACCGACCCCATTATCTAGGCCGGCTTATTCATGTTCTACATAGGCTGAGCCAATCTGTTGCCTATAGTTTTGATCAAACTCCATTGTGTTTGACCCTTGGTTTGTAATAACCAGAGTCCCTTTGAATCGTAATGAGGTAGCTGATTATTTCTTGACATTAAAAAAAATGTAGGATTGATTATTGATTGTAAAACAATATTATTGATGATGATATGCGATATTGATTAACAATAACAAATAATTATTACTGCAAATTCTTCTTATCTAATAATGGTACGTCATTCAGTAATTCGAATCTCATTCGAAGATGAATTTTTTGTCGTATAATCCAATAACATCAAATCATTACAAATTTTAAATATGAAAATTTCAGAGAAAGTTAATTCTCAGAATACATTCATGTAGATGAAAGTTATATATAGGATAAATGCATTGTTACAAACAATCTCATGGAAAAATGTTCTTCCGAATTGCATAATGTATCTAAGATCATTCATTAAAGGAGAAATCATAATAGTTGAATCCATTGTTCGCTTGTTCATAGGTAAAATCCATTCAAAGAAACAGAGTGCCAAGTATTTGTTAAAACTACAGTCTACAATTTACCTTTATGTACCGATTTCAAATTGATTTGCTCAATTTGATAAATTTGTCATCAACCAAGGACTTAATTAACAGTTGATCATCAGATTTATTTGAATTACAGTAGTAGACAGTTTTCTCATTCCCAATTCCGAAATCCCCAATTACATGATTTTCTAGTATGATGAAAATCAAAATCTGTTTTCATTAGGCTGATCTTAGGACTGTATGTACCTATTGCGAGAACAAAATTTTGCATAAAATCGTCCATGTAGAATGCTAAATGCTGTAGAATTGTTTCATTTTGGGATGATGACACAGTAGGTAGTTCATTTCTACTTACAAAGGAAGACATTCATTTTCTTATGGTACAATAATGTCATTTTCATACCTTGTCATAGATTTCATCTCAATACATAACCAGGAAACCCTGCAACTCATCGGCTAAAGTCCCGACGCAGTTTTCTAACAGAGACACAGGAGTTGGGCTCCGCAGCGCCACAGGAAAGAATTAGACTATGGCATGAGGATGCAGATGCCTCTGACCTGGTGCTGAGGGAGCAGCTACCAGCAGGAAAAGAGCTGCCATATGGAAAATGGAAAACTTTAAACCGCCTTAGAGCAGAGTGTGCCTCTAATAAAGAAACCCGCACAATTTGGAGGCAGATTGACGATCCTTATTGTGACTGTGGAGAGATCCAGTCAGATGATCACCTCCTAAAATGTTGTCTTGCACCAGCATGCACCCGACAATACCTATTTGATTTTACTGACGAAGCTGCTAAAACAGTGGATTACTACTTCAATTTAGGCATATAATCACCTGACACGAACGAACCAGGAAATGTTTTCTTTATCATTACTTTGTAGTGAATTATTGTTCGATTATTTACTCACCCATGATATGGTAGGCGACAGCGACCGGCATAACGAATATTCCGACCAACCAATCAGCAACAGCCAGCGACATGACAAAGCAGTTTGTGACCGTCCTCAGGCGTCTCGTCGTGACCACGGCTCCTATTATCAGTGTGTTTCCCACCTGAAATAACAAGATAAAAGCCGCTTTCAACTAGAAATATCGAGACATTAGAAGAGCCGATGTTAGTGTGGAAATTGGAACGAAAACTACAATCTGTCTTTTCAAATACATAAGAGATAGATATAGGTGATAATCATAATGTAGATATGAATGAGAGGTTTTCAAACACAGTTTTGAAAATCGGGAAAATTTCTATTCCACAACTCCAATGATACACACAGAAATTCAATTGATATTATTGAATCCATGGTTTAATGATGTAATTGAAATACAAGGCAATCCTCAACAATTGAAGAACATAATCACCTCCCTCTTTCATAAAATAAATGAAAATTCTCAACTGAATGATGTTTCCAGAATTGTTCCTCATGGTAAAATGAGAAAAATAGTTGGTTTATTTCTTCTCACAAAGGAATAAATTTATAAGTTGGATTGTCTTTAGATTGAAAAGAGATTTGTTTTTATTTAATTCTTAGATTGGATATGTTTTTATTTTATTGATGTAGTTCTTTTTACTTATAGCCTAACTAATAATAATAATAATTTCGTGTAACCTGGCTGGTTCAGGTCTGGTGTCAGAGTTTTCAGGTCACTCCTGATCAGTTCAGGGTCTCTGACGTGACTTAACGACTGTTTTTAGGCAGCCGGGACCGACGGCTTAGCGTGTCCTCCGAAAAACGAGGAATGGCTCGAGCTAAAATCTCACGGTCTGACCTAACTTTGAAATTTTCAAAATCAAAATCCAATTATTTGGTTGTCTTTAGTGAATAGTATGTATAATGTATATAACTGAGAGTATGGATGCAATACATGTAGGCTGCTGATGTTTTAATGAATTTGTTCCTGTCAGGAAAGATAATTCGCAATTAGTTGGGTGGAGAGAATGCCAGTGACAGGTAAGCTTGGCGAAAAATGTCCGGCCCTGTCAAAAACAGAAGATCAATGCTCTTGTAGTGAGTAGTCACACACGATTACATCACTTTAACGATCGTTTGATTTCATCGGAAAACCTCCGATTTAGCTTTCAACTCTCCAATTCCCACTCCCAATCCCTGCTCACATGAAGTGGAAAATATTTTCTTTTGAAGGAAAATATGATAAACGTTCATTTTTCTAGTAAGCTACACAAATATATGAGGTACTTAGTAACGTATCATATGCAGGGAAATATTATAAACGTTACAATTTGAAGTTAGTTACAAGAATGTGAGGTATTTTGTAACTTACCCCATTACTACCCCATAAAAGTTGTAGGCTGTAGGGCATTTCATTATATTTAATTTGAGTAATCACAATCTACATTTATTTCACATGAACGTGAAAAATCGTCAATCAAAGTGCTATATACATGATCACGGTAGTTCACGGCGTTTAGGTCAATATTATATTAAACAGATGGTTTCGTGAAATTAGTCCATTCATTGAAGGTTTTGAATTTTGAAGCAAATAATCGTAATTTTTCTTCATCCTTTCTCAAATAACTCTAAAACTCCCAGAGTTAGAGTAAAATGGTAATGGAATAGATTATAGAAACATTAATTGTCTAAAGAATAAGAAAATGTTTGAATCGATACCTCCATTGTAGGCCGAAATACTTACGATATACGAAAACCTTGCAAACTGAAACTTTGAGGGAGTGCTGATGGATAAGCAAGAGGGGTAGGGATGGGTACTTTTGCCAGAACACTTGTCTGTATGATAGTGTTGATGGGGGGAGAACTAGCTTTATATGTATTTCTTCCCCTAAAAACCACTCATTGACTGGACTATCAAGTTTTGAGCAAATTTTGTAAAAATCGCCGATCTTTGACTTCAATTTTGCAAACGCCATTCGACGCATATAATCTAATGCTCTTTAAAAAGAAAGAGAAACTTGTTCGTAGGATAAGTAGTTTTCGAGTTATATGCGAAAGTTTAAAAAAAGTGCCAAAATTCTGCACTTTTTAGGCTCTCAAATCTGAAGTTCAACCTAGAAACCGTCGCAAACTCATAAAAACATAAACATTCAGGACCCCTTGAAGTGGTTAAAACGATTCTCAGCTCTCGAGCAATTTTTGGAAGCTAGACCCTTTTTTGCACTAATATGCCTGGGCTATAAGAGAAGTCCATAATTATTGTTATACTGCATACTACAGCCGAATTTTCGTGTAAGCTAGCTATATATAATAAATATATAGTCGAGTTCTCCACTTTTGTCTGTCCTCCCATTCACCATCTCTTAGATTCCTGGCCTCCATTGCCTCATCCACCTCATTCCTCCATGACCGTCTCGGCCTTCCTCTCTTTCTCCGCCCTACAGGGCTCCAATCCGTTACCACTCCTATCCATTTACTTGCACTTGCCCTCCTAGCATGTCCATACCATATCAACCTTTTGTCATCAATGAATTTTACCACATCATACTCAACTTTCATTCTGCCCCTAATCTCCTCGTTTCTAATCCTGTTCATTCTGGTGACCCTACAGCATCTTCTCCAGTATTCCATTTCCACTGCCCTTATCTTATTTCGCGTTTTCTTGTTCGTTATCCAAACTCCAGCACCATATGTCATAATGCTTCTGACAATTGCATTGAAAATTCTTTGTTTATTCTTTACATGAATACCTCTACCCCAGATGACTGGATGCAATTGTCTGATGCAGCTCCTTGTCTGTGCCAGCCTAGTCTTTATTTCCTCCTCTGTATCTCCATTTTGCATGATGGTAAATCCCAAATATTTAAATTTATCTACACCCTTTATTTCAGTATTCCCATCTATGGCCAGCTTCTGCGTAAAATTGTTACTAGTTTGCAAGTATTCTGTCTCATCTACGTTGATTTCCAACCCAGCCTTCTCATACTCTTCCTTCAATTTCCACATCATGTAGCTTAAATCCTCCTCATCTTGTGCAATAACGACTTGGTCGTCAGCAAAACAGAGTGTAAACAGGCATTCTCCTCTGATGGGTATACCCATTTCTTGGCACTTTCTTTTCCAGACTCTCAAGGTATCCTCCAAATATATTTTGAGATGAGCTGCATCCTTGTAACAATCCTTTTGATGTTTCAAATGGTGCTGTAACGGTTTTCCCCATCTTTATCCCAATCCGATTTTCTTTGTAAAGCTCCACTGTGGCATTTATGAGGTTTTTAGGTATATCAAGGTTTTCCATTGCTTTCCAGAGTCTATTTCTGGGGACTGTGTCATATGCCTTTCTAAGGTCAACAAAGGCAAGATGAACTGACTGGTTTTTTGCACATTTCTTCTGGATGATTTGCTGCAGAGTATAAATACGAACCTGCTTGTTCATCACCAATTCTTCCTTCTAAGTTTTTTCAAGCTTATTTTTTAATGTTTTCCCATATATTCTCGCAATTGTTAAAACTGCTATCCTTCTGTAATTTTCACACTTCCCCCTGTCGCCTTTCTTGAATATAGGAGTCATATGCGCTATTGTCCAATCCGACGGTGTCTTTTCCCCATTGATTACTCTCTGAAATAGCAACGACATTATTCTGTATAACTTTTCAGAGCCATATTTGATCAGCTCTGGATTGATGCCACCTGGCCCAGCTGACTTATTATTTTTCAAATTCCTGACTACCTTTTTCACTTCATCTTGTGATACGAGAATATCCTGTTGTTCCTGATCCTCTTGTGTTCTATTATTCCCCAGAAATTCGCCTCGCGTTTCTGTCAGCAGGGTTTTATAATAATTCTCCCATTCTAGCACTTAGTAAGCTAGCTACTAAGCTTGAACTTTCCAACTTACCAGAAACTGATATCACATGATGTTACAATGTTGAATCAAGGCCAGTTTCGAAGAAAATAGTGGAGTAGTGGGAGATAGAAGAGAAATGGTAAAAAGGACTCGCATAGTGAAAAAAGCAACCAATCCGATTAAAGCTAGCAACGTTGCAATAGGTGAGTGAATCTCCAATGTCGAGGGATTATTTGCATACCCGATTCTTCTGATCTATCAGAAATTCAATTCAACCCCAGAGAATTGTACGAACTCTGTTCAAACTCCCTCATCTCTGTGTGCTAGATTTCATTTCGAGCAAATATGCTCGTCGGGACTTTGTTAGTGCAAACTGAAATTACCCCACTTCTGGTGTGACGTTGCATGCTTACATTACACCTTTCTTCGATTTCTGATACGATCTTTCTAAAAATACGAAATTGATGATTTGTGCAGATTCATTTGATTGGTAGAAAGGTATTTTTCATAGGTAGTAAGCTTTCCTGCTCATTTTTCACACCAATTTCACTAGAAGACTAAATTCTATGTAATGGACTCGACTAATCTCCTCAGTGATCAATTAATTACTTCTGTAAAAACGATGGAATCGGATATCCTGTGCTCTTTTCATCCCTACTCCAATCAAATTCAAATGCTAAAAATGAAACGGTTTTCATCCCCTTATAGCTTTATACAATATATAGAACTATTTCTTCAAATCCTTGTAATTGATTTCAATTACTGCTCAATGAGAAAATTTATTCGACGCAAGGACTAAAGCTCGGAATAAAGCAGGTTTAGGAATGTTCATTTCCAAATCACACTTGCAGTTGAAATCTTCAAGGATAATTATTTATCTCATTATGGTCTGCCAGCAAAGACAATTCTACTACTTCAATACAGCTTTAATATCTGAATTGTCTTTGCCACCAGTTAGTAAGCCGTTATGAGTCTCCTGATATCGTTGGAGAACTAATGTTATTACCAAATTTTTACCATTTTATTTCATTCAGTCAACATCATCAGTGATGGCTCCATTTGTTTCCCAGTCTTAATGCTTTCATTACCTCACTATTTGAAGATAATTCCTTGAAAACGTTCAGAGGTCATCTTTGTCACACTGTTTTTTGGTACAGTGTGAAAAACATCGGTAGATAAACAAGTAGTGTGAATGAATTTGAATGAAGAAATATGTATAAACAAGAAGTTATTATCAGAAATCATAATAGTGGCCGAAGAATAATAGTTGTCGATGTAATCAGAGTTTAAGAAATCTTTACATCATTGACCTCCGACATACTTTTCATTGACAACCGAAACAAAAGACTCAAAAGCAAAGTGTTGAGTTGTAAACTTATAGACTCTCTTTCTCTCTCTTCCTCTGTCAATTAAGTCAAAGAGTATTTGCTAGAAGAGAATTCTCCCTTGGGGTATGAGTAAACAAAACGATAGTAAAGATTGTTTATGGCTAGATCAGATGGGAATTCAGTACCGGTACATAAATCTTTGGAAGTAGGTAAGTGATCCCAGGAGACTATGGTTGGCAGCAGAACAGGGAATTCCACAAAGGGAATGGTGAGAGGGCAAATGTCAGTGTTGTGAACCGAGAGTTTTCAAGAGCGAAGAGAGAAGCTAAAGTAGAAAGTAAACCTGAGGCAGCCACTAAAAAAGCATCTCTGACTTCAATTCCTCAACAACTCTAAAAAGCAACTGTACACATAGTATAATGCATTTTTCGCAGTTATTATTCCATCCAAATAAATCACGATGAGGAGAATAACTATGTAGCTAACCGAGTGTGTTGAAAAACTAGCTGTGTCAGGAAACTGTGCAAGATTCCGAGTTTCCAAATAACTGCATGATATTGGTGTCTGATAATAAATTCCAAGTCTATGAAGAGCTTTTCTTTTCAAACAATAATAACTGGATTTCTTGACATTAGAAACATGATTCACCAGTAAGCTCACAGATTATATTTGCAAATATTATCTCGTTATTTTGTCCAGCTTTGTTTTCGTATCTCCAGGATACATTGCCCATTCACGTCTCAAAAAATTAATCCTTGAACGATGAATATTGTGAACTATCCATCTTGAATATGATAGTCGATTTGTGCTTTGTTCAGTGCTTTACAATAAACTCCACTTTTAAGCTCCAAATAATAGAAATCTTACAAAATCCAGATTACCTCTAGTCCAATTGTTCTCTTGTCGGATTTAAAATGAAATTTCATTCTCAGTCGGTCCTTGTCCATGTATGTGTTTATGATATAGGTGACTTGCACAAGATTTGATAATTTCATTCTATAGTTATTGTTTCTGACATGCAATCTGCAATATTATACATAATAGCTTTATAAATCAATTTCATAGTAGAGCTTTTGATTCTTGGGCTCATTATTGACTACAATTAAAATTAATATTGTTCTATACTGAACGTTTCTCAAGCTGTATAAACTTAATAATTATGCTTTGTTACAGAAATTCCCATTTAGCACAGTACGAGTACATTCTGTATGGATTTATCCTAGTTTGTATATTACATTTTATACCAATTGACCTCGTTTTATCATTTTATACTGGTTAATTCATTATGATTTCTTCATTGGGCAGTAGTTACATTATGGTTTTGGTTTACTACTTGTGATCTCTCATGTTTATGAGTTCGCCTAATCTGAATCAAACGTACAAAAATTATTTCAGCAAAGATACAGACAGTATTGAGCCAGTGATGCAAGAAGCAATCACAATCTGAACATGTTGCTAGGGAAACAGCGAATATCAGTGGATCACTTTGTTGTGCAAATTACAGGAGCAGCGGGATGCATCCATGCATCAGATATGGTCATCACAAGGTATGTCATGGCTCACGTTTGATGCGACATATTCCACGCGACAGCTCACGTCAAGGCCTGTCAGCTATCGATGCATCGCATCACATAGTTCAGCATGACGATTTGTTCTGTTAAATAAACTGCCCACGCATTAATATCCTTTTATTGATTCGACAAAAAAAAACGTCGAATCTTGACCAGAAAACCGTCAACTACTATTCATGCAAATTTTGTGTGCAGAGTTCATTGATTGACATTTCGCTATGACATGTGAAGGACTGTATTTTTCACCGTTATCATCGGAAATCAATGACAGAAGCTCTATTACGCCCATGAGCGCTGGTGATGAAGGGTGAAGTGAATTGTAAATAAACATCCGTTTCAGCAAATTGAGCTTGACAATCAGAGATACTCAACAGGGAATTAACCATATTCGAATGGAGAGAAGTGTTTATTTCATGGTAGCCTATGCTCCCAGTGCCAGTAGACCAAGGTATAGAAAGATAGACAATCCAGAAACGAATTTTTTATGGAATTTTTGTAGAATCAGTATGTTACACGAATCCTAAATCAAGTATTTTGTTTAGTATTTGAAAGGGTGTTGGATGCGAAGTTGAATTTCACTTCACTTTTCACATTTTGAAATACAGTTTTTCAACACATAGTAGAAAGTAATAGTCACCTAATTCTTTGTTCCTGAAGTCTTTGAACAAAAAGGTACTATTTGACTGTTTATCTAATGCATAATATCGAGGAGGCATGAGGCTGATTGATGACAATGTATCTATGGAGTGGTTGGTGTTGAATTTTAATATCAGTTTATACTGATATTATACTGTATAATGTTATAATACATTAGGCACTTACGTACCGTTATGGCTGGTTTTCTTTGACTGATAATATGACGTCGACTCTGGAACTTGAACCATGAATAAGATAGGCGAAGTCTTATTTCCAAAAAAACTTGAGACGGTTCAAACTTCCACTGATACATTACTTTGAAACCAGGAGCAAGTGAAATGGAACTGACGAACAGAATGAGACTTCTTGTGTTGAAAAGAGGAACAGGCAGCTAATCAGATAAGAGAAACCTGGCAAGGAAAAATGGAGCATGTTCTCGGAGATTGACGTGACCTTGTTGTGCAATTCTTATTGTGTTTATCTGTTTTGCTGTAAAGACGGCAACAGAAGGCTAGAATGAAACTTCTTGACGGTTTAGAAACTTCTGTCCAGAAGTGGAAACCAAGGAGGAAATTATTTCTGATTGATTTTGTACTGCTGCTATTTAATTCAGTCACTGGCGGCTCGTGAGGTGAAATGCCCGTATCTTATACTGTACAAACACTCCACCTATTTTGTCGGCCCGAGCCGCCGGGGTAATAGGAAGAAAAGCCTAGTAGTTCTCAATAGAAATAATTATATGAACTTTTTTTGTTTTATTAGATTTAAACAAATAAGTTCAGTTCTGCTAAAATAGTATAATCATTTTTGATAATCATTTATCATTTTTTGTTTATTTTTTAGATTCCACTCTACCTCACAAATTAAGAATGCTGAATCGTTCGTATAACCAGTTTAGATTCGTAATTAATTAATTGATGAGATTCGTAATAGAGTGAAACCTGTGAGTGATATAAATGAGTCCGGTTTTAAAAGTAATACTCAAATGGTTGATTGATAAAGAAGGCTCTCAACTTAATAAGCTGCAACTGAATCACAACAAAGGATCAGAAGGAAAAGAAAATTTGGGACTAGAATATTTATGGAGGATTATTTTTGTTCAAGCTGAGTCTGAAGCCATAGACCAGTTGAAGAAGTGTAGAATTTCAATGCTGTCGATGAAATTATATAGGCTAATACCGTAAATTGTGAAAGAGAAGATCCTTCCCCTGGAAGATTTTTAAACTTCATTTATAAGAGTTTGAGAGCCTTTTCTCAGGCATTCTCAATCACAAAGGGAAGAAATCATTCTTAACCACTTTTAATGATTCCAACTCATTCCTCCAAAAACCTACTTACTCAATTAGTAGAGTATTCCATATTATAGTCCTACACTGTTCCATTCATTGTGGATTTATTCTACAACAATTACCGGTACTCAATTCTAAAGAAATTCAACAATATCATATTATGTGACAGCATCATCATTCACTTTCTAGACTGAAGAATTCTCCAACGTTTCAGACATTTATTTCCTAAGAAGAGGGTCCACCCGGATAATTTTTAAACAATCATTATATTGTAGAAGCTGTAGGCCTTAAAATTGTGGTTGAAAATGGGAAAACTCCTCTAAAGTGCATTTTATCTAGTGAAAGATAGAATAGCATGGATTTATGCCTGTTCATATCATATAGCCTACCCCTTAAAAAGTTCTCAAAAAAGTAAGCTCTTTGTATTTCATCTTCTAATAATGCCTTTATATCACAAAAAAAAGCCAGGAGAATTGTTCAAAAAGAAGTCTGACTGAGTAGCCTGTATTCACTTCACTGTACTGTGTATATTTATAATTTAAACTGTTTGATACTATGATATATTTCACGGGGCTGTATTATGAGAGTAAAATACAACTATAGAATATAGAGAGATGGAAGTCAAGTGGGACTCTAGGATGGAATAGTGCAGTCTGTGATGGACGACCGTTTTCCTATTTCGAAATAGATGTCGTATTCCATTCAAAAGTTACTGAATTTCCATCAGAATGGTTCTTTCCGAACTCGCCAGAGAAGAATATTCTATTACTTCGAGGGTTAAGCGGAGATTGCCTTCGACCAGATTTCGACTGGAAATATTGTAATCGAATTTCATCATAGCTTTCCTCTAGAATATCATAATAGCTTCATTGAATTGAATCTGTGAACGCTCGAACTATTAGATTGTACTCTGGAATGAATCGAAGATCAACTTCTTTCCATTCATTAATTCCATAGATTTTTTGGATGCATTATCATTAAAAGCTTTGAGGCTTGTTGAGCATATACATCGATAAAAGATTATGCATCTATCATGCATCATTCTTATTATCAAATATTGGAGACATCATATTATGCATTCATAGTCCTACTAGAGGCAATTGAGAGATTCACAAGAAAAATATGCATCGACCACCGGCTGCTTCATTTATGAAAATGAAAATATGATTGTATATATAATATTTTATATATTGTCTAAAAATTTTAGACATTCATATTTTTATCATTCTGCTCATCACCTACACGTACAATAGGACGGTCTCCGGGTAAAAGGGAATAAGTCAATTTTTCCAATTTTTTTATTATTGAAAATCAACTTCTTTGACAGCTTTATCTTTGGGTGAAAGGCAATAAGTCCATACTCTACTATAACAGCTGTAATTACCCATGTGAATATTGTAATAAGTATTCAGTAGATAACTTTGTGAGGGTAAAAGGTAATAAGTCTATTTTTGACTTATTCCCTTTTACCCGGAGACCGTCCATTTTATATAATATTTTAATAGTGTGGGTTGACTGGAAGAGGAGTCTTTTTGCCTCGAACTCGCCCTCAGCACTTATTTAATGTACAAAGTGGAAGAGTAAAGTCATCTACATGTTACAAAAATTTGTGTGAATTAGTATTTTATACTTCTACATCCATCTACGCGTTACAAAAATTTGTGGTCATCATTGGCAGGAAGTATTTTATAAAAATTCAGTTTCAGTTAATTTTTGATTGTAATTATCTGGATAAAAAAAAAATCTGGATAAACGAATTGACAATGAATCGATTTTTGGAAACAATGCAGAACTTTGGAGAACCTCGGACACATTCGAAACATTAAACTTTTCCGATGTATAACCATTGGAAAATCTTAGGGATCAGCGAAAGAGACAAAGAACTCAGGACATGATTCTTAGATCAAGTCCCAATATTGTGGAGAGGAGAATCCTACTTTGTGAGAAACAGCTATTTTTCAGGAAATTCAGGATAACATGTTATTTGGAAATTCGTGATGATTGATGGCAAACGAAGCTTAACAATCTCCTTCATCATTTAAGTTGTACCACAATCTACAGAGACTGTAAATAACAGTGTGGTCATTAATGTGAAAAGGTCCATAAGTCTTGGAACATTTTTCTTATTCCCGCCAACGCCATACTTTTGCCAGTTTTTGAAATCTGTTACAGGACTACAGGAAATATTAACCGATTCACTCATTTTTCAAACTTATTTCAAGAGAAACAATAGCAAAAATTACTTTTCCAACATTAATAATAGTCTCTCTACTCTTGATATTGGTTTTAAAGCTTGGAATGATGAACTAAAACTGACAAAGGCAAATTGTAGGTGAAAGAGAATCACTCAACATAACATATAATAATGATTTGCGTAACATTTCCATGCAAATCTTATGGGAATTGCCAAAAGATTGGTGGATATTTCCGAGCTAACCAATCAAAAGAGTGACATGAAATGTCCACACTGTTATTATACAGTCTCTGTATCACAATCTATTGATCTATCAAAATGATTATTAATAATAATTAACAATTTGTGCTTCGTCTCTCCAAGTTGAGCCAACTACTTTCTAATAAAAGTGCCTTTCAATTATTATCATACAATTTTTCAGTAATTATCTATCTGGTAACGATCAATCAATAACAACCAATATTGATTTTCAAGGAAGGCCAAGGTTTATTGGATAGAACCCTCACTTTTCTCGTAACGAAGAAATGCTGAGATTCAGAATCAGTAATATACTTTGGAAATGGATGATGATTCACGCACGTGGCAGATTTTGATGAATTGGGGAATGTGAACTTGTTATCTATATTGATGCATCAATCACAACCAAACTCTCACTCTCAGCCATCTTGATACCTGTGTTACAATAATATGTCTTGTTTATTCGCCACATTGATTCTCAAATAGGTCGAAAAAACGAACTGGAACATTTTCCAACAATCGAAAAGCCTCAACATCACATTATCGACATCCTAATCATTCATAGACGAGTATTTTTATTTATAAGTAGGGTTTACAGATTGAACTGGGGCTCAAGTGTTTTTGACTTTCACCATGCAATACAAAAATATAACAAACGTACAAGATTGAACAAAAATAATCATGCTTATCTTTCAAAATCTCATGTTAATCTTGACAAATACTAACTACACACTCCACAATTCAGAGCATGATTCAAATCTACCTCAAGAATTTTTCTCGTGAATGTTTACCAATGTAAAGTTTCTGCTACACATTCTGTAGTTACAATACATAATTGATTAATTATGCTACATTCGCTAAGTAAGATACACACGAGTATCAAGGTGGAATAAATTATAAAGGCAATAATAATAAATACGTGATAATATCCTGCAGCTTCTTATCAAATCATTGAATTGAATTAAATCATGACTGCCTTTATTTTCCTAGAGGGCAGCCAGCCTTCTCTTCAACTCAACCATCAAACCATTAATAGAATGATTCTGGAATTTACTATAATTATAATATTGAATAATACTTCAACTATTCTGATTGAATTAGTATCTAAATAACTGGTTTCATTTGGAGAGTAATCAAACTTACCACTGTAATAACAATGAATATGAAGAAGAGTGTGATCAGACAGAGCTGCTGCCACTCCAACCAAATCTTCATTCTGGAGCTGCATTGCCACCTGCAACAATTAAATCATTATATTCTTACAACTTCAAATATAAAAAAGTGAGAGTTTTATTTTTATCTTCGTGGAACGATTACGTGATCAATAATGATACTTGATCTGCACTTATTTGATCAGTACAGTATTTATTTCATAAACGAGTCAAGGTTTTCTTGAAATAGTCTACATTTCTTTAACATAACTAAATATGTTCTTTCTCGTAGTACTTGATACATTCCCCACTATGATATATCATTCATCCATTAGTATGTTAATATTAATATTTATTGACACCGTTATTATTGTGATTAATCACAAAGTAGAAAGGATTAGTGTATTAGTGTAATACTGTGGATTAGTGTAACCGATGATTTGAATGACAAACTTCTGGATCTTATTAAAGATCCAAGATGGACAGTAATTGAGTGTTCTAACTGAACAGTGGGTGTAATAGAAAATTAATATTTTACTGTGTAAATAGAGGGCATGGATAATCTGCCAGGTGACACTAGGTGTGGTCACTTTGATGAGAAATGCTCTCTCTCATCCACCTACGCTTTGCTCAAAAAGGGTGCGGCTGGTCTCAACAATAATTATTTCAACTCAAAAGTTGCTGAACTAAAACTACCGTGATGAACCTCAAATCATCAGAAAA
The DNA here is from genome assembly GCA_017141395.1 of Laodelphax striatellus. Lineage (NCBI taxonomy): Eukaryota > Metazoa > Arthropoda > Insecta > Hemiptera > Delphacidae > Laodelphax > Laodelphax striatellus. The sequence goes on along the minus strand of CM029532.1, from coordinate 24,458,561 downwards.
TTACCAGTGATGCTTGAAGCTTTAATTTTCCACAAAACTTCACAATTTAAATCAGTATATGGTAAACTGGTTGTTGATAGTTAACAAAGTTTTTATGTTGTAGATCTAGTTTATAAAGAGTGTTACCTTGATGAAAACACTAAGATGTTTTTTTATCGTATGGCTTTTATTGGTGGGGAGACCCTTACGGGTAGGTTCCACCTCGCCTCATTGCACAATTTTTTTTTGTGTCGGTCACCCATCCGAGATGGGTGACTAAGATGTAATTAAATATCACTTGTTTATCAAATAAAATGACGAACATGTTCCACCACCATTGTTTAATAAACAATTCGACTACGTCTAAAAAAAGTCTAATTCAGTAATGTGTGTTTTCATTATGTTTAGATATTACAACATCTCACCGTACACTATGTCAGAAATAAGAAATTATTTCTTGATTGAATCTTTTTGATTTTCTAACCCCGGTCGTACACCGAAGCAATAAGCAATAGGCAACAAGCAACATATGGATCATATGATTGTCTACTCTATACAAACCAATAGTTCAATGCACACCGAAACAGCTGCTTTAGGTGTGCATTGGACTATTTGTTTCTATAGAGTAGACGATCATATGATACAAAATTAATGTTGCTTATTGCCTATTGCTTATTGCTCCGGTGTACAAGCTGCCTAAATGTCTGTTATGAGAGTCAATATCGGGGTACCGAGCTCTGCTCGGGGGGAGGTCTACAAAGGCACAGGAATGGAAATTTTAAAGAAAAAAGGAATGAAATTAAACAATTTTTTAAAGTACAGCCATCAGTCTTATGCACTGAATCATCATTGCACTGAAAAAAATTAATCTCAGCTTTCGAAATATTATGAATAATCGAGTTTGAATGCATATCATTTGAAAAATCGCACTTGTATAATTTTGCTTCATAGAAATAATAAAATTAGTTGACAACTATTTTTAGCTCAGCTGTTTTGATGAACTCTTGACGATTTCTCTCAAATAAATAAAAACAGATCACATGGCTTACTTCATGCCCAAAATTTAAAAATAATGATACAATATGGAATATTTTCAAAATTTCAAATTCCTTTTAATTTTCTATAGATAAATTAAAATCAGAAATAAAAAAGGGAATAGGAGCAGCTTATGTGTTTCGATATTTTTCTCAAATCTAGTAATGGAACAGCTGATAATTATAATCTTCTCTCACTCGCACTCACTCTCTCTCAACATCAAGAACCGACGGAAAATTGTTTCTTCTGTCAGCTGATTCTCTGTCACTGTCTCAGCAGCTGAAATAATAATCTTGTCTCACTCACACACTCACTCGCTCTCACTCTTTTCCATCATTTACAGCCGATGGAAATTTCTTTCTTCTGTCAGCTGATTCTTAAAGGATCAATTTCTCCTTTTAGGTCCTTTAGCGAGTTATCCCAGGGATGAGCCCCGGCGCAAACTAATTTTTGCATCAGAAGCCTCGTATATTCCAAATTTCGTCAAAATCGTTAGAGCCGTTTTCGAGATCCGTTGGACATACATACATAAATACATTCATATATACATAAATACATAAATACATAAATAAATATAAACATACAGAAATTGCTCGCTTAATATAATAGGATAAAAGCGTCTCCTAGAGTCAAGGCCTATTGTCTGTTTGAAAGTCTCCTTCCACAAGTTATCTCTCTTCTATTAGATAACGTTTACTTACGTTTAATTATTTTATTCATTATCTAATTACATTAATGATTATTTAGTTACAGTAGATATTCATTTAATAGTTTGTTTACTTTCTACTCGTATTAGCTTATTGGGGTGAAACTAATACTTTTCTCGATACTGATAGCTTTTCGTATATTCGATAGGGTTGAGAAATTTTATCGGTTTATGACCATTGTTTGTTACCCATGACAATTGGACAGTATATCTGGCCATTACTGTGATTGAATTCCTTTGTGCAAATGCAGTGACAGAAATAAGCAATCACATTTCACATGCTACAACAAACAATGATAATATTGAAGATTAAGCTCAGTAAGAGAATTATTTTCTCTTCAATACTGTTTTAGGATTAATCATTCTGAAAGCAAAAGAACTTCAAGTTTTTAATCCACTAATGCTCATTTTTGAGACGCTTTCTTCGCTAAAGAGGTCACCTAAATTTCTATTCCAAGATTATTCGACCTTACTTACTCAATTTAGATTCTCTTGATAAGTTTTAAAAATTCAAGTCACAAGCTATAGAATCTTAGAGACTCTTAAATTTTTCAAATTTGAGTCATGTAATTTCTGAGCATTCGTCGAAAATTTTCAACATTTGAGTAACATAACTTATTGAGAATCTTCAAATCTTTGATTTCCTTAACATTTTCTAAAAGCGTTCAATATTTTTGTTGAGTGGTTATAGGTAGTCAATTTGAATGACATGAAATATGGATTATTTTTATCCACTCTACTACCAACATGCAGTAACTTTATCTCAAATGTAAGAAAAAAATTTGTCTGGACAACAGTCTGTTGAAAATGAGTTCATGACATTCGAAGTGCATAGTAAGTAGACGAAATTGTTTCTTGTTACAGAATACAATGACTGCATGTCGGTAGTAGAGTGAATCAAAAGTATATGCATTGCATATACTATATACATATACTATATACATAGTTCGTAAATGAATCAAGAAATCATCACTTTCATGGAAATTTCTTGATTATTTAATTACTTTCCAAAAGTATGCAATATTGTTGCGATCAGGATATTGGTGATATAACAGCTTGTGCTATAACTCAATGTACATAGCTATAGTGTTTTGGACCTGTTGATGATATCGGCTGCATCAGCAATCACTACTTGTTTCGATGCAGATAATAACGCTTCTGAGCAGCCCTTCACCGGTGCACTTGTTGCTAACTCCCTCATGCAGCCTTGGGAAATGCAACTCAATATTCATCGATGATAGGGTCTAGTTCATTAACAAGCATATTGTTATACCTGCCTTGATCAATGTCGACAGAATCAGATCAAGTGCGCTTGAATATCTAACTAACGAACACTGCTTCCATTAGGCTAACCAAGGTACGTCATTCTTTAGATTTAGATGATCAGCTATGAAATTCAAATGAACTGTATGGGAGTGTTTGGAACTATAGGCTACAGAAGCTCAAGCCTACAGTATTGACAGGCTTTTAGTGGGTTAGATAGTCTGATCGAAAACGCGACTAGAGCAAGTGATGCTGCTACTAGACCAAGCCAACTTACTTCAGCTTCTACTAAAACAACGATAACTATTGAAAATTCTTCTTGCGCGTGAAACCTACCGTGTGTTCCAGTATTCTTGGAAATAGTGCATTTAATCACCCATGATGACGATCACACTTATCTTCAAAAACAAATTCAGTTAATTAATAATCTTGTTTTTGATGGAGGCAAAAATAAACTTCAGAAGCTCACATTGCTCACGAACCCTCACCGCCTTTTCTCAAGGAAAAGTTACACAGCTAGTGTTCTCTCAAAGTTGATTTCTGAAAGTTCCCGATAATATTGAAAAGTTGGTGTTCCTTTTGCAAAAAATGAATGAAGCTCATTAATTCTCACTGCAATAATAATACAGAAAATGATTGGAAAACTATGACCAAGTTAGTTCCAAGTGGCCATTAAGAATCGCTCCCAAGTGATTTCTTTGAGAACACAAAGAAGTGGATGGAAAAGAGAGGTAGTCACGTGTAGCTCAGCATGGCTCGTTATTGGCTCTATGAGCCTCTGCTCCAGCTCTTACATCCCTCTTCACCACTCTCTCTCACACTCTCTCTCTTTCTCTCTCGCAGGGATCTAATTGATTATTCTTCTTTGTTGAAGAATCATTCAATGCAGAGCAATACTGTCAATACAATTATTAATAATTTATCAACATTCAAGACGTATCGTAACTCGTTAGAAGTCTGACATTACTTGTTGCCAGGTGAGAAACTCATAGCCTTTCAAGAGTTTTACCTTCAAAATTGTTCCAGTAATAAATATTTATCACGTTTCTAAAAAAATTCTAGAGAGTTATCAAGTTGTTTTCTTTCAAATGTCATCTTGGAGTCGACAATTTATCCACGTGGATGAAGTGAATATTATCTCAGTGTGATAATCATTGAGAGTCAATGAGTGCCATGGAAAACGAGAATGTTGTTCCATCAAAGACAATTCTATCCAGAATGAATAATAAAGAGAGATAAATTCTTAAGAAATAGAATTGTCTTTGGCCCCATGTAATAAAATGTAAACAATGTCATGGAAATGATAGACTATTTCAAGTTTCAGGAACATCTGAAATTCTGTTGAGTTAGAACTAACTCAGATCTGTTATACCATAGAGAAGCAATACTTTCTAATCGGTTCTCTGTGGTTATACTTACCAGGGGAAATACCGCACAGTTCCAATTCAGCAGCTTGATAAATTTTTGAACTTCCACATTTATTATTCGTGGAATAATAACCAATGAAGAAAGACTAAGGGCCGGTTCATGAGCTCGGGATTTACCCAAGTCCTAGACTAAAACGGGTGGCTACCGACACGGGTGGCATCGACAAACGTTTGTCTCGACAGGTTAGTGGGTTAGCAGCATAGAGAGCCCTTAGTACATAGTGTCGAGGCTAACGTTTGTCGATGCCACCCGTTTTAGTCTAGGACTTAGCTAAATCCCGAGCTCATGAACCGGCCCCAAGAATCAATGTAATTATTTAGATTTCAAATATGGAAGGACGTCTATAAGTATGAGCCTAAGAAGGAAATACTATTAGTACAGCTACATTTTCAATAATTACATAAATAATACAGTGCCCATATTCAATTATTATTTCTTCCTCCGTTCTAGTTGTATATCCATTATTATCGATTGATAGCGGTACTCTTTGTTTTCAGCAATATAAATCTCAACTTAATAATACTTATAAAGAGTTTTCAATTAAATTGTTTTTTCAAAAAATCGTTTAAAAAAATAGTTCAAAGTTGACTAACAAACACACCTAGTAAAGTTCTATTTGCGATGGAGTTTGATGGATTGGTTTTCAAATTGATAAGCAGGAAGGGGAATATAGACTCTCAATCATTTTTTCCATTAACCAACCTAACATATAATCCACCATTGACACTGACATTGTTTATGTCAATTTAGTCAATCTACTAGGCACGTCAGGTCGAGCATTGGCCAACGTGATAGATAGGCGCACTGTCAGTAATTTAATATAGCCGACTGATCGTTGAGCTACAACTTCGAAACATGATTGTGGAAGTGTGTGATTGATTGAAACATTGCCCTCTAGGCTGCTTTCCACCCCCCTTGCTGTTGAATTTGAGTTTGAGTTCATACCTCACCGAATGCATACTTTCACAATAAACTGCACCGTTTGTTCGTGACATTCGCGTTAATTTATTAATCCTCTGATGTGCACTATGTTGGTGATCCGTTTCACAATCAATGTTACTCAAACTACCAATATTTAATCCGTCCAATGCAACTCAGAAGTGATTTGTGATGGAATTAAAAGAAAACTTTTGTGTGCACCGGTGTTTTCGTTACATACATTTGCTTCAATTAACTATTATTAAAAAAGCTCTATCAGCATCCAGTATGAAAGGGCTCTAAGGACAATGCATTTTATGCATCGTGTATATAAAAATTACAATACAATAAAATGGGAGTTTAATTCCCATGATGCCATAGTATGCATGCGTACTATGCATCGTGTGGTCACGCCTTAAGTCCCATACAATACGGGAGAAGAAATCCCTACCGAATATTGGCGTCAAACACGGCCGAATTTTAAGTGGCTATAAGCTTACATTGAAACTGATTTTTTTCTGTATATAGTCTGCACTATAACAAGATGACCGAAAAACGCGACCAGAATTCGGTTGCTATTTTAGATCATTCAATCTCTCTCAGCCTCAATGAAATACTAAATAAATAAATGATATTTAGTTGAGTTACCCCCGGAAAAGAATAGTCTCAGAACATAATAAACTTTGCTAATTTGTATCAGATGATGGCGAACCTCAATATTTTCAGTATTTTGACTTCTTTAATATTCTAAAGACATTGGCAACTCCAAACTGTGCAGTTCTTCCTTGGTGATTGGTACAAACACAATCGAGCGATAGCTGCTGCTTGGTGGAGTTTCTGAGCTCTTCGCTTTTGGAAGTGTGAAGTTTGCCGCAGTGTGATTGAATCACGCTTCGGGAAGGGTCAGAAATCATGTTGGAGAAAGTTTGGATTCTTTGGAAAAGTAGCCCGACAAATTGAATTTGCCGAATGTTTAGGAAGAAGCTTGCATTGAATTTATAAGTTCAATACCATTCGAAAGTTTTCATCTCGTAAATATTATGAATAGTGTCAGTGCAGTGGTTGATTTATCTTTATCCCAAGTGCTTCCAGTAATGGTCCCGTGAGCTGATCAGTCAAGTTATTGAATTTCTGTTTATATATTGTAATTCTACCTCCATCTTACAATTCCTGACTCAAACTTAAAATTCATGTAGCTGAAGGGTTGAAAACTGGGAACTTCAAAATAACATTGAGAAACAAGGGTCATAAGAGTTATTCATTCCAAACTCAGACAATTAATAGCAGACATTTTGAGTTTTTCATCCATCAGAAGATCTTCTAAATTCCGCATACCAATAATATTTTTTTAAACAAATTTTGAATTTCAAGACCAATATTTCCACTTCTGAATTCCAAGACCAGATAATATTTCCAATATATACTATACTCCAATATTTCCAAGACCAGATAATAATATATGATATTTTTCCAATATCCAGATAACGGATAACTTGTGTATCACCATAGAAAAAATATTTCTGATAATTGTAATTCTACCTCTAGCTCACAATTCCTAACTCAATCTTCCAATTCAAGAAACTAAGATTTCGAATTAAAATATTAAAATTGTTCTTGCCTCCCCTGTAATCTTTACTATTATTTTTGTTTCCCACAGTATTGAAAAGAAGACTCCAAACTCTAATCTCAGTATGGATTAGACTCCACAAAATATGAGAAGTATTTTTCAACTGATATTTGAATAATATTTCACCTTCACTCCTTTTACCTTCAAAAGAGATGAATAAGCTCGACCCGTGAAAATTAAATCTGGTGTGACAACTTACAAATCATGATTGTCACTATAAGTAAAGTTACTAGAAGAAATAACTCTCTCTCTCTCTCTCTCTCGCGCTCTCTCTCTCTCTCTCTCTCTCTCTCTCTCTCTCTCTCTCTCTCTCTCTCTCTCTCTCTCTCTCTCTCTCTCTAGATTAGTGGCTTGATTCCGTTTAGGGTGAAGGTGATGTTGGTGAAGTCACTGATTTTCCCATATTTTAATTATTGTGACATTGTTGTCAATGACATGTCCGTTATCTTGTCCGAACGTCTCCAGCGAGCACAGAACTACTGTGTCCGTTTTATTTACAACCTCCGAAGGGATGACCATATCACTCCATATTTTCAGCAGCTTGGTGTACTGAAGCTCAGACCTGTGAGGGCGCATCACACACTTATGCTGCTCTATGACTTAATCAATTTCAAGTGTCCTGAATATTTAGCAAGTAAGTTTGTCTTCATAAGAGAACGAAGTGGCAGAGGTACAAGGCATGGATCTCAATTACTGGTTATTCCCAATCACAGAACATCCATGTACAATAGATCGTTTCATGTTACAGCTTGTCGCATCTGGAATCGATTACCCTCACCTGTAAAGACCCTTAATAGTCGAGCTCAGTTTGGCGTGGCGGTATTGAAGTGGCTGGAAGCGGGTGGCGCGGTTTAGGCGTGGGCCGAGTTTGGTTAACTAATTGATATTTTAATTATCTGACATCTCTCCTTTGCTGATTTTATATAAATTTTTCTTCTCTCTTTCCCATTAAGATGATGTCAGATTCACTATAGGAAATTGAAATTTGTGGTAGCTTGTTATTAATAATTTGCTTGTGTGCATGTGTGAGTGAATGGTAATTTAAATTTTGAAAATAATGTAGAATTTTGTTCTAAATATTACTATAATGTACTTACTTACTATTATGTAGTTTTTCAAATCTATTAACTATATCCTGTTTTTTTATTATTCTATTTATTTGTATTTTGTAAAATGAATTGTATATTTTGTATATATTGTAAAGGGTTGTGTGGTAGAGAGGACCAGGAGTCCTAACTCCGCCCTTAATAAAGGCAATTAATCAATCAATCAATCAATCTCTCTCTCTATGGTTGAGTGTTGATGGGAAGGATGTCCTTGCACATCCTTCTCCAAGAATGGACATTTATATGTCCAAACTCCGCCATTTCACGTAGATACAAAATCAATTACTTATATTTCCAATGAATCCATTTAAATAAAATATATCATACTAGTATTAAGTTGTATTCAAAAATCTTGAATTAAAATTTATACCTATATATTTTCATTTAAAATCTCTCTTAATTCATGTTTTGTTCAATTAATCTTATGCTGTAATTATCATTTTTAAATGTCGTTCATTGAAATGACTTTTATGACCTAGAATTTAAGCAACATATTTTGTAATCTGCGTGAATAAAGTGATTATTCTATTCTATTCTCTCTCTCTTCCTTTCCTTTAATGAATTAGCAGAAAACTATTAATTTTTAGCTCTAATGATTGTATGATCATATTGTATATTTATATTGATTAAATTATCGTGATTACACTCGATTCAACGATATTGTGAGACTTCTCCATGATGAGATACGTGATTGAGTAAATGAATGTGTTGAACGAAGTGGAACCTCACTCTCCATTCCATTCATTTATTCCGACATTGATTAAAGATTTTCGAGTAACTCTGGGGGTTTGGAGAGAATATCAATAAATGAATTCAATGATAGTGGATGTAACGTTTCTCCTTTTGATACAGGTGAACTGGAAGAGAGATACTTTTCATAGAACTTCTGTACTTTTTGTATTCTAGCAACTGCTATGAGACAAAGATCGATAACCAATCTTTTTGGACAATTTTTTTAATCTAGTCCACCGGGTGCAGTCCCTTCTGCTTCGAACAAGAAGACCCTTTCCCAGTGCTGAACAAATCCACGAATTTGTCGTATTTCATCATTCGTCCAGCAGCTGGGTACAATCCCTGTGGAACAATGGCTTTCTTCTGATTTTTACGAAACATCAGTCAGCTGCGTCCAGAAAAAACTGTTCCTGAGTTGGTGATAGCCATGGGATTCCGAGAAGTATGTGGGGCTCTATAGCTAGGGACCCATAACATGATAATATTGATGGTCTTTTCGATATCAGAGAAGAATGAAAATAACATCTCGTCTCCCGGGTATGTGATTTTAGTTCCAGTCGAAGCTCATCTCTCACAGAGAAGTTATATCATCAAATCTTTCAGCTTCTAACATGATGAACTTCATGCTTACTATTGACATAAACTTCTTGCAATAACATTACATTGAGGCAGGCTACAGCATACAGGAAAACTTGAAAAGTGTCAATATTTTCAACCAATGATATAAATCGAAAGTTCGAAAATTTTAGTCAAAAAATTTGTAGAAATTAAATTGTCAATCCCATTTCTCTGATTTTGAGTTACTCATTTCCTTTAGTAGTACTTTGATAAGAGCCTTTTCACAGAATAATATTATAACATAACTTATAACTTATTTTACTTAGTGACTTGATAACTTATATAGTCTTCAAATCAATGCTGCTAGATGTAATCTTCCATCGAAGTTGATGCTGGTAGTTTATTTGAAGGATTATAATATCATATTAGAAAGTCTTTTCTGGCATATTTATGTGAAAAATCAATAATTATTATTATTATAACAGATTCTTATCACACAAGAACAAGGATCTGAATATTCTATGACCTATTCCATTTTCCTAGACAATTACTTTTGTAATGAAGTCTGTAGAACATTTTCAATAACCCCTTTCATAGTTCAACTGGATTGCACTTCTGAATCATATTTTGAAGTTTAACTAAAATTTCAGTTTATGAGGAAATATTATATTTCCTGATAGACTTTATGGTAGAGAGGAAATGTTTCTCCGTGTATATTGCGAGGATGAGAATAGAGATGGTCTCATTTCGTCAAAAAACTAAGATTAATCAAAATTGGAATGAAATGTTGAAATATTGAATCATTCTTGTAAAAGAAGTTTGATTTACTGCATTGCCATCCTATTATACTAATCGAATCACGATGAAATATATTTCAGAAGGGAGTGCGTCCAGACCTGCCTGAACGATAGTGTCATCCATGCTGAGAAAAGCACTATTTTAAAAGTAGAACAGACTTTTGCTTTTGTCAGCTATCATCAATAACGACTGGCCGTGGCCACTATACTCACTTACACACACGACGCGACTTGTGGTATGTAGCTTTAAACTATTGCACACGTCTTGTCTGTGAGTGTACACATAATCTCAGAGCCAACCCCAACCCCCACCTGTCCCTTAACTATGACAAGGGTCTGGGAACTGCTCGGACAGTGAGGATAACATAGGGTTGACGAGTACGTTCATCTCACAAGGCGACACGTCACAGAATGCCTCTCGCTGTCATTTCTCGACCAGCTAACTGGCTACTCGGCTTCTGCACACATTTCTTGTTTCTCTCATGATGAGATAATCATCATTTATCAGCATCATGTCTCACAAGGACGGGTCACAAGAGGTAAGCCTTCTTGGCCTCTTTACCTCTTTGAGCCACAAGAGATGTCACAAAACGATGAAATTATTGTTCTCCTACTGCTTGACATTTTGTTATTTCACTGGATATTGAAATGTAATATCACAGATCCAAGACAAGAACTCGTATCGCATTCTTCGAATAGGCCTTCCGTTCCAACAAAACCAATATTCATTCTTCGAAAACCTAGGATTCCAACAAAATACCCTGAACCTTATTTCTAATTGGTATCTTGAAATTATTAATTGGTATCTTATTTCTGGATAGTGGCAAAGCGTGGTATACTTATTTGGTCATGACCAAATAAGTATACCACGCTTCGCCGCAGTTTCTAGAGTATACTTACATATAGAGTGGTTAGTTTAGTTTAGTTTAGTTTAGTTTGGTTTTTATAATTATTTTTGTTGTGTGAACTGAAAGATTTCTTCATGAATGATGAATGATATTTTGAGTGTTGTCATCATGCAGCCCTTAGAAATTTATTATTTACATAAAGCCATATATTGTACAGAATAAAGTTGGCTCTAGCTAAACTATAATTAAAATTAAAGACTTGACTTGAAAATATATACAGTACCGATATTTATAAATAATTTTATATGTTGCTACTGTATATCTAATTATGTATATTGCTACATGTATAAGTTTTTAAATGTATCATTTTTTATATTGCTCTTATATTCCAAATTCTGATCCATAGCTACAGTTTTTGATTAGATTGAGTGATAATCATAGTATTTTCTATTATTCTTCCATTTCTGTAAATCAACTTAGATATTTTCTCTTCGGGGTTACTATAAGGTCATACTCACTTGCTAATTTTCTTCTCTTATCCACTCACCCAAAAAATCTTCCACCAGTAAGTATCATAATCGAATGAAGATTTAATCTCTTTGCAGCTTATAGGGCGACAAGATACTTATCTATGGTTGAAAACCCACCAAGTAAGATCATTTTCTGGAAGTTTGCGTCATGACGCGAACATCGTTATGCAATCTCCTAATCTCATCTCTGTCTTCTAAGTCTATCGACCATCCAAATGGATCTCATCAATGTAATTCCTTTCAAGTTAACCATCATCACTTAAACTCTCCCTGGAACTTCTCTGAAAATGACATTTCCTGCTGATATTCCCATCTTGAAACATTTCAAGTTAATTGAGGTTCCAGTATAGATCTCAAACATCCTCAATTAATTGAACAGATCTTATTTCAAATTTATTTGACCATGGAGAGAATAGAGAGTTTATAACGGTTTGACAAATCCTTATACCCCTTTGAGAGGAGGTCAGCGGATGCTGAATTAACTCCTTATAAAATGTTTAAGATGATCAAGTTGTTGATGAATTGTTAAAGAGTCTGGAATATATTTTCTTTCAACTTGGTCATAAGTTTAATGATTGTTGTGAGTTTTTGTATGACATATGACTGATAATAATTGAATTCTCATTAATTTATAAGAAGATAATATATATCTAATATTTTCCATTCATCGTTACACATTCATCGTCTATTTTGAATGTGTGATTGACGGCGATTTGTAACAAGAAGAGGTAAAGAACGAAAGGATCATGCTCCTGATTGAAATTTTTTATCGAGAAAACCTCTTCCTGAAACTTGCCCTGCGGTGGCTCGATTCCTCAATAGTATGGTTGATAATGCACCGTTATGATAGTTATAATATATATGATAAACGTGAATGACTGTACATGAGTGAGTTTATACTTGTCTATATATTTTCCATTCAATAATGTTAAACCCCATCTTCTAATCTAAACAATCTCCATGTCTATTGTGATAAATGGAACAATTTACAATGTGACCGGCATGGTGCTATAAATTAATGAAAAACTAATATCATTAGGAGGAACAGTTTGTGCGGGGGCTTTGGGCCTGTTTCCCGAAACATTTATAAAACTTGACTGGGGCAATAATCTCTCCACCTCTGACAATATTCTTCCTCATATGTTATCATTAGGAAAAGGGAGTGGCCCACTCACAACCCGCAACTGGAATGAAATTGAATGAAGTGTATAAAACTCCTCCACATACTTGGAAATTATCCAGTAGGGAAAGAGTGACAGCAAAGACATCAATCATTATTACTGCCAAAACTGCACAGTTGAAATGTACAAGTTGTAATTTCTTTCAAAGCAATTCAAGAAGTACCTTCTCACAAGTCTTGTAGGCAAAATTGTGGGATTTTACCACAACTGCCACATCTGACTATGACTGTGGCCTGGATTTGGATATTTTATTGGTATTAGGCCTATATGGAACAGTTATGATAATTATTAGACGTTTAGTATACTGGACTTCCTGACATCATTTTCTCATTTGATCATTTTTTTCGGTTGCCAATTATCGAATTTTTTTTTTTATCCAGCCCGCGGGGGTTACTAGTTACTTTAATTTTTCTCTGATAATATTTCATGTGCTCATTCAGAATTCATACTTCTAAAACAATCTCTCAATCTTCAAACTTCTCAATATTCACTGGAAAAAGTATGAGGTACAATGGTAAACTAGTATATTAAATTAGTTCTTGCATGATTCTCCACCGTTGAATAGAAGTCATTCAGTTTTTTTAGTGCAATAAATTGGGAGATCAATTCTCATTCCATTAGAACAATGACATGGGACTCGATGATGATAATAATTAATGCTCACTCGCTCTTAATCCCTTTCTCAATTATTCGCCCAATCGATTGTTCCAGTTAGTAGCAAGATTTATAATGTTCGTGGCAAACTGCCATCCAAACAACGTGAATTAACATAAATTGTTTGTAATCCTCTTCGGTGCTGCTGATTGATTTATCATTGCAATATTGTACTCACTGTACTCTATCAGTTTGCTCCATAATGACATCAACATCTAACAATTAACACAACATGGATACCAGGAAGTGATAGTGGCCAAATTGTTAACAGGAAAACTATTATCATTCTGTACAAATTACTACCATAGTCCGATGATAATGTTCCTAGCTTGAATAGAATGTAATACTGGTCTATTCGCCTTTTGCCTGTGGAATGCAACATGTCTGAATCATTAAACTTATATCACCCTTTTTTTTAAATTGCAATAATAATTTTATATCTTGATAATGGACTTAATGGAACTGAATATTTTGTTGTCGATTTTTTAAGAGAGTGATTTTTTTAAAAAAAAACTTTAGATTTTTTTTTTTCTGAGGATGATGCCCACATGAGCTCTAGGCTTGTGCGTGGGTAATGAGTGGGGTGATGATGAGATATGACGACTACTTTTTAGGCAGTCGGGACCGAATTCTTCAATAGATTGGTGTGGTCGGTTGCCGTTGAGTTGGTGGAGTTGGTTCATCGCTAGTTTCATAACTCAAATGTTCCTTGTTTGATCCCATTTTTTTTAGTACACGGTACTGGACTGCCCGACATCATTTTCCCAACTCTATAAATTGGTTGCCAATTATCGAATTATATTTTGTATATTATATTTCTCAGTAATTATTTTTCTCGGGCTCCCGTTTTACAGAGGAGACGTTCAGCCTTCGATCCCGGCTGTATAAAAAGTAGACATTTTGATTGATATCTCAACTTATCAACCAATCACCCACCTCATTAACCAATCACGCCTCCCTTACCCTTTACCCAAGCCTCCCTTTACCCAAGCACAAGCCTTGAGCTCATTTGATCATCATCTATGTTGAAAATATGTCTCCTTTCCCTCTTATTTTTTTAAGCTTTCCAAACCAGTCTTGGTTTTAGTTAATCTTGTAGCTTCTCTCTGCTCTCTGCTGTTCAATTGTCCAACTCTCTGCTCTTGCTCTCCTTCAATCTGCAAACGCATTTATTAGATTACAAAAAGTGAGAGAGGGGGTTCTTTTCTAATGAAACAGATAAATAATCTCAAAGAAGGACTCCGAGGGTTCTATTTTTGAAGAGGGTTCCGAGTCATACAGCAGTCACCTACTGATTAACATCTTTGAATATCTTTATTCTAATTTTGAGTTTTTTGTTGTTACTGTAATGAGTCTTTTACCTATAGTATCAATGAGGTATAAAAATTAATAAACTCTTAATTTCTCCGACCCTGACCTTCTACTGTGCCCTTTCAATACAATACACAAGTAACTAGCCTCAATCACAGTGGAGACCAACGCCCTGCAAACAAACTCTTATTTGACTTAGCGAAACAAGCGTTATATCAAGTTGAAACCTAGCTTAAACGCTATCCAGTGGTCGTACATGAGTCTTACAATCAGATGAAGACATGGGAGTTTGATCGGGACAACTAACCGGTATTGAAGCCACAGTTAAGAGCCACTGTGGCAATATTGTTGTGGTCGTGGCCGTAGATGAAAAATAAATATCACAAATCCCATATAGATTATTTATTGATCAAATTAAGTAGATAAATCACGTGAAGACTCTTGAAAACGAAGGAATTCAGCCAGAAAACAATAATGTTACATTCACAGACACATTCCAATTCTTCCCAATGCTGGTGTTGAAACATCAGCTGAAAAAAAGAAACACATGGGTAAAGAGGAAGGAATTTTGACAAATGGTCCTCACAGAGAGACGTAGTACAGTAAGTGGTTTGGATGCTTGAACGGGAAGAAGGAAAAGAGGGACTGCGCATTGACAGATAGAGAAGGCGTATGGCAGGGAAGAAATGTCACCTCTAGGGCTTTACTAGGAAGCGATCTTTATTGTCATGCATGTACTGCTTTTAACGGAGATCCCCTGTGAATGGCGAGTGCTACTGCCATGTGACATGCGAAGCACGGCTCCAAGTTAGCTACAGCTGACAGAACGTATCATGATGCTGAATGCTAAAACATTGATTAGAGATCCTTGAACACGATTTCATAAGACTAAATTTCCATAAATGGAGCAGGAATGAGAAATAGATCTGCACGATAGACACAAGACACTCGCTGTTGCGTCAACGAATCTCAACCGTTATTGAGAGATCTAATAAGTGTATTAATACTTCAATTTTATTTTGTTCAATAATAATATGCTATAGCGGTTGCTGAATGATAAATTTGCCCAAGCTACGAACACTCAAGACTGCTCTTGGATGGGTGACCGTCACAAAAATATGCCAAGGTAAGACCTACGCGTGAGGGTCCGCCCACCAATGATGAAAAGTCATAAAAAAATTTTTAAATTCTGTTGCTTCCTCGCATTCATCATTTTAATAGGAATATCCAAATGAGGGTTCTGAATCAAACGTTCATAGTGATGTCTCAGTTAGCAATTATCAACTACCCTGGAAGGTAACTAGAATATTCTAGTCAACAGATATGTGACTATTCAAATCCCTTGTTCGCAGTATGATTAGATAGCTTTCGTTGATCAATATTATTGTTTTCAAAGGGAATTTTCAATAGTTATCGATTAAAACGACTTACCATTAGAGAAATCTCAGCATATAGGGACATTAGAGAATATAGTATATAGTATAGAATATGAATATAGTATTATTTATTACAATAACCATTACAATATTATTATTGAGTAATAACTTACTTGAGATATAGGAGCTAATAGATAAAATTATTATAGAGACATTGTCTTTGACATGCTGGTAGGCATGAGCCCATTGTTGAGATTCATTAGCTAGTTGTTTCTTAAAGTCCAGTAAACAATATTAGTATATTATAAACACTAAATTGACTTAAAAAGCAAGATACTCACAAATAATGTGTTTATGTACATTTCGCGGTGCTGTGCTGCATCGTTGGACCGCGAAATGTACATAAACACATTATTTGTGAGTATCTTGCTTTTTAAGTCAATTTAGTGTTTATAATTTACTCAAGTGAGAAAATAATGGATCCACAACAACCAATATTAGTATACTTAAGGTGTAAGTTGCGAGTTTTCTACTTGATATAATAATTTTTCGCTCACATTTTTGAAGCTGGATAAGGAATCCTCTGAATGAAAATAAACATAATTTTTCATAGAAGACTGGTTCTTCTTGAAATCTTCTTCGAGTCTCTCCAGCTAAGC
Organism: Laodelphax striatellus; assembly: GCA_017141395.1. Lineage (NCBI taxonomy): Eukaryota > Metazoa > Arthropoda > Insecta > Hemiptera > Delphacidae > Laodelphax > Laodelphax striatellus. Next base: position 24,441,853 of record CM029532.1, on the reverse strand, counting down.
TACTTACAGGGAGAGTAATCTCCTTCAATTCTTTTTGGAGCATTGAGAACAGCTGCTCCATTGCAGTTCGAACCAAACGCTCTCCAAGGATACCGTACTATTCCTAAGAAGATTTAGTGGCAGTCTCAAGGAATCCTACTTGATATATTCCATTCTTCATTCTCTTCAGAAATTTCTTTTTTTAGAGAGATATTACTGTAAAATGTGGTCGCTTTTGCATTGAAAACATTAATTGTCTTAATTTCTCAGGAATTAGTTTTGTGTTCGCAATCTACTTTGAATATTTCATTTTTCCACTTTGAAAAAACTTGAAGGAGCTTCCAATAATTGAGTGATTTGATTTCATGGAATTTTTTAAGCCACGATCATTAATCCGAGTTTATCGCTGGTTTTATAACCCAGAGGTCCCTGGTACGATTCTTGGTTCAAACAAAATATTTTTGTCCCGTGTTTCGGAGGACACCTTGAACTGTCGATCCCAGCTGCCTACAAAGAAAGAAAGAGAGAGAAGTACTAGAAAATTAACAAACTCTCTAATTTCTTCAACAAATCTGATTTGATTTCACTTGTTTTATTCAATTAAATAACTGGCTATGATAGTTGTCATATCACATGGTAAGAATTGCAGTACAGTATTTGCTTTCTTTCCTGTTTCCCACCATCCTAGTATTCTCTGTATCTCATTATCTTCATCGGAGTAGAGAAGCTTTCATCCTCACTTCTTCCAGTTATAGTTACGCAGTTTGACTTTACTCGACAACATGTCTTTATGAGTAAAACCGCTTTTATGATAAACCCTCATGAGTTTTTACCCCAATTTCTTGTACCAACTCTGTCCTCCATTTTTGTAACCCTACTAATCTATCACAATAGTTCTCAATCAGTGAATGAATCAGCTCGAGCTCTATGTTTTGGCTTCTGATTAAGAATATTCCATGTTTTTTCCTCATTCCTGAATAACAATTCTGATTAAATGCTGCTTGAAATTTGAATATGTTACGAAATTCATAATGAAAATAATTCTATCTTTCTCACTTTTGATGTTTGAGGCCCGATTTCACCACACATTCTGATATGGATACATCATTTCTAGTAGTTTTTGAAAAAGTTATATCTATATAATATAGACTATATTGTCAATTTTCTTAGAATACTTAATAAGTTCAGTGCCAGTTTTTTTTTTACTTCAAAGAACTTCGAATCCATAGAGGAAGAATTACTCAACTATAGAATGCAATTGATTCATTATTCTCATGAAAATCTTTAAAAACTATACAAAACTATTCACAGTGAAGGAGAATTGAAAAACTAAATCCAACGTGTATTAGCAATAATTGGATGTAGTACTCTGCATTATTTCTACTTACACATTCAAGTTTGAAGAAGAAACATGAAGTGTCAGTAGACAGTGTGTAGTGTTGCTCCTCCATGCATCTCGAATTTTCACCCGCCAAAATTTACCTGAAAATAAGTCGGGTGTTATAACATTCATTATAGTATATATTATGTTACTAGTACGGGAAGTTGGAGTTTACCATACGAATATGATAAATTATCATATGAGTTCAGTAAACACCTTCCCAGACGAGTTACATATGATATTTTTTGAATAATACAGTATCATAGAATAATATAAGAACATATATTAAGTTTAAAATAAGAAACAATAAATCATTAGGGTAAGTTCGTTTTGGAGCTGTGATACTAGCAACGCTCTCATCGATGGTCGATTGCTCAAATGCAATTAGGGCCAGTTCATGTGCTCGGGATTTAGCTAAGTCCTAGACTAAAACGGGTGGCCACCGTAGCATCGACAAACGTTAGCCTCGAAACTATGTACTAAGGGCTCTCTATGCTGATAACCCACTAACCTGTCGAAACAAACGTTTGTTGATGCTACGATAGCCACCCGTTTTAGTCTAGGACTTGGCTAAATCCCGAGCTCATGAACCGGGCCTTAAAATCGCAGCTCCGACATAAACAGGCTTATTAGAAAGCACGTCAATATTATCTACGCGCTGCTAGTATCACAGCTGGTATCGCTTATCACAGCTTCGACATGTTCCCACCCATAGGTTGAGTATTTCAAATACTCGCTTCGCTCGAATTCCAACCTTGTAGCTCACTCATGGTTTAAAGGCTCTCACAATACAATCATTGCATGAAATACTATTAGAACATTAATTTCTTTTCCTCTTTTCTATTATCTTGCAGAACAATCTGTAAGTAAATTATACTGTATGTATAAATTTATATTATTGAAAAGAGCACATCATTATAAAAATGTTATGTACATCTTTCTTGAGTACATGCAAGATTTCTAAAACTGAAACTGATCAAGTAGGAGAAGTATCCCGAAAGATGGTCTATACTGACCGATAATATTCTATTCAATTCAAAAATTTGTTTATTTCATCAAAAATACAAGAGTTTTTTGTGGTACATTTAAAAATAGAATCACACTTTACAGCAAAAGGAATACTACCACAAGAAAAACATATGAAGAATAAAAAATAAATATTTTACGAAATATAATCCTCGCAAAGGCATTGCTGCCTGTTTGCGAGAATGAGTCTAAGGTAGGTACAAGTAAATTATTATTCATCATTTACTCTTTTTCTATTTATAAAAAGGTTACTAAAAACAAATGACACCATTATCCCCCCTCCCACCCCCTACAGCTATGGAGAAGAACTACACCACCCCCCCCCCCCTAACCAACAAGACCCACGAGAACCCTACCCGCCCAAGCGCAAGTAAATATATGTATATGAGGAAGGAACAGTTCAAGTGAAAGAAGAATCAGAATCAGCCGTGGAGCTCCAAAGAATTCAAGTTTAAGAGATCTCAATCACAATGATTCATGATGGTAAAAAACTTTATAGATTACAATTCTTTTGAATTTAGGGAACTGCACAGAACTTTTTGTTCAACTCACACTTCGGTTCTCATTGGGGAATGTGGTCAGATAGGGTAGTCGCTTTCTATTCATCATAAAGTCCTCCCGCAATTGTAGCCAGGAAATAACCGCAGTCAACTTTGCGGCAATAGAGGCCTTTGAAATTGTCACAGTGTGGTTGCGACCCACCAGTCATTATTCTCACTGAGAACGCTTCACAATCTGCATTTCAGAATCTCGTTAAAATATCGAGCTTTGTGCTTGTTTCAATGATGATGGATCGCATTCTGTGAATGATCAGTTGAATGATCTCACAATCAATCGAGTATTTGAAATGGTCCTTTCAGAACAACAAAAACCATATTGTAAGCTCTCCAAATTCGAATAGAGCTTTAATTGCAGAATTACTAATTAATCCAATCACCTTACTGCGTAAATTAGCGAGTATGAACCGTTTTGATGTACGGTAGAATTGACTATTTGAAAATTAATTCAAAATAGTGAAGTGCAATAACCGATTGATATGAAGAATAGCTGACATAAAAAATTAGGTTTGAATAAGGTTTTGAATCAATTGATTTGATTAGACGATGTTTATCCTCAGCGAACTGATATGTACAGGAAATTTAGTTGGTTAACTGACTCTCTCTGATTTTATTTGAAATGGGTTTTGATTGTGATGGTTGACCCAAATCAAGTTTTCAACCTCAGGGTAACCTACTCATTTTTCGCAATTCTATAGACAATATAATTTATTGTATTCTCTTAATGTAAAATGTATTGTATTTCCGGGTTATGAGATAATGTTGTAGAAGCTTTGCGGAAAATAAAAAAATATTCATCTAATTATTCTCAATTCGCGAGTTCTAGACTATTCTCAATTTCAGATAAGGGACCGATTTGCTGGTGTAAATAATTCATTCAAAATGATAAGTGGATAACAAATACATTGTTCAAATTCTGTATCAACTTGATAATATTATTGCAGCTTAATAACACCTCTATCGGTAGAATTTGTCTTCAATCGATTCTGCTGCTCTGAAAAAGTGTTGTCAACATAGGCAACTCTATCAATTATAACTGCAAGCTATAAAAACCCCAATCTCAACTACAAGATTGAGTTTATTCAATCAGGTAAAATTATAGTTATAGATTAAAAAGTCTTATTATACGAAAACTCCTGCTCTCTGTCAACTTGACAGTTCGAAAAGTTTAAAAAACTTGAAAGTTATTATTTCTACGTCTGTATTTTTTCTCCTCAACAATGAACGAACGTAAAGTGACATTCATTTAATTTTACGCTTGGCATTAGATAGATAGGTAGATGGAGAGATATCATTTCTCGACGTTGCTGATGACCGTAGAGTACGATGGCAAAGAAATAATATATATCTGTATCTATATCTATCTATATCTATCTATATCTATATCGTCAAATCAAATATCTATATCCTGTACTTACTTGTTTATTTAAAAATACCGTATATTGAACGGAATAATTGGTGAACAGTTTTTCAGAACGCTTTAGCATACGAAAAAATTTTGTGATAAAACAAAATCATCCCTTCCAGATGAAGTGTAATGTAAGCCAATCAACAGATCACGCGCAAACTCTTGACGTATCAAATATCCACTTCACACTCACTTCTAGAGCTGGTATGCGATTGTTTGGCAAGCGAAGTAATGAGAGGTGAGTGAGTGCTCATATGACAAACCACCACAGCCTTGAGTGTTTTCCTCTAACGCACCCGTTGCCAGAACCACAGAGAAGAAAGAACTTCCTCCTTCTTTCTTCCTTCTCAGTGCCAGAACAAGACCAAAATCTTCACTACGAGGTGTACTGACTTGAATGGAAGAGAAGATAATTATTTATTAATATTATCAGCTTTGATGAGAATTCTTGAAATTCCTGGAAGAATTCCTTCAATAAAAATTATGAATAGAAAACAAAAAAACAATTGTTTGAATTCTTCACCCAAATATTTTTTCATTCTCTTCTAACGTTGAAGAAGGGCGAGCTTCCAAATATGTATCAGCAAACTGTCGGTTGAAAATAGAGAGCAACGTTATAAAAATTAATTATAACGTGTGGTTCAAATGAACTTCCAAGTTTCATAATTTTATACAAAAAATGTTCAGTTCTGGTGTTGTTTTACTGAGGGAAATATCACGTTTTCTACCTCCAACTGGAAATTGAGGAGCTCCATTCCAAAACCTGCAAAAGTCAAAAAACCTTTAGTCAAAGAACGCCTTGTTGACTTGACAGGCTTTGGAAAAAAATTGAATATCTGAATGGTGATTCTAGCTGTAATAGGCAGGTTTTGACAAGAAACACCAACAAATGATAGAATCGTATGTTTTGATGAAACATAACCTAATAACCGAAAATCAGAAATTGACTTAGCAGGTTTTCGAATTGTGCTTCTCAATTTTGTTTGTGGCTTCCGTTGATTATCTTGCAGAAACAGGAATGTGAGCTAGCTTATAAATCTGAGGATATGTGGTGTGGAAAAGTAGAAAAGAAAATATTGGCGAAAGGAATCGATTGGAAATGTATGGAGAAGAGGAAAACAACTCAGAGGATGCTATTCTCAGCTAATGCCTTCAAAGTAGTGTTGAAACAAGTTATCATTTCCTAGACGGTTGAGTGAGAGGCAACTTAAGACATCATTTGAAGTGGCTTTGTACATCACAAAAACAGCAGCTAACTCACTCTGGTAAAGCACTTCATAGTCTACGTGATGAGGTTCTCTATACTAACCTAGGGATCTTGTTAGACCACTAACGAAAAAGAAGCCTTTTAGAGCTCTTCTCCTCTTGAAGAAATATTTTAGTACAATCCTCTTACAATGATGAGATTAATGATACTGTATTAGTATTTTGAGAGTATCTCTGTTCAATTATTCGATATGAATAATCATTACTCAAGGAAAACATAAACCCAATCATAGACATCAATATTTACAAGAAAAAGGTATGAAGTTCTTCTCCCTGTAAGATATAAAAATCTGACAGCTCTCTTCTTTGTGTCATTGTGAATTAAATCGAATTCTCTAACATTATTATTTTGGTCCTTCCAAAGAAAGAGAACAATTTTTGGTTCAATTTGACTGCTCATCAATATCGATCACTGACACATTCGAGATTAATAATCCATGAAATGAATTAAGTATCATAATGAATACATTCGTACAAGGCTTCTAGAGAAAAATTCAATGGAGAAGCCTCCCTCCATCCAGAATCATAAAGTAGTGTGAGTGTAAATTGAGTTGCAAAACGAAATATTCCTTGTATGATATTTCAAGTAGTATGAGAATACTCATTATTCATCTAGTGAGCTTTATATTTGCTCAAATTCAAAAATAAGTATAAATCAATGTCAAATTCAAATTCATATCTTCTATTGAAGTCTGATGACTGTGTGGTATTTTCTAGGACAAGAGTTCAATGTACTCTGGGGACAAAATTTTCATAACAATAGATCTTCTCAAGTAATTCCAGTTCTGAGTTAATGTGAAGGAGTACAGAGATAACAGATGTTCTGCTTAACCGATGATAAAACGTTTCCTCCAGTTCTCTCAATGAATACAATAGAGACGCTGTAAGAGTTATGGTAATTGTGAGGCTTATGATTCGAGTGGAATTGAGAACGATCTTAGAAGTTCAAGGCTCTTGGAAGGTCCTTCGATGAGCTACGATTTCGAAGCTTGATTGTGGTATCCCAAAATTCGTTTAGTTCTATCATAGACCAACGTCCCTTCTCTGAGCAGTTGTTTATTGGTTTTTTTCTTCTTGGTTTTGAGCAGTGGTTAAAGAATTTCTTGAGATTACATATTCATATTAATATTTGTTTATTTGATTCAAATCGAAGAATGATATGATGGAGGAGAGAAGAAACAGGCATTAGCCCAAACCTTTTTCTGTTCAAAATTTACTCGAAATATTCCTAAAGTCAGGTTATGTCCAAAATCGTTGGATCACAAACACATTAATTAACACTCGAAAAAGATACGCCAAATGAACAATTAACAATTGATGATATTCACAAACATTGAATAAAAGTTTAAAAATCTTACATACCTAGAACTCACTTATAAGAATCAGTCCTTGACCTTGCTATTTCAATATTTAGCCCTATATTTATGAACATTGGGTTTGAGTAAATTATTTATTCAAGCTTAAACTGTTGATATTTTTTATCCTTGCCGTTAGCGATTCCGAATCATTTGAATTGATATATTGAAGAATTCAAATTGCTTGTAGTTCAGTTCCATAGTAAACTGAACCTTTGATTCATTGAAACACTGAAAGTATATCGCTCTTATTCATTTACAATCTCAGCTAGTTCGAATTATAAACTTGTAACCTATGCCATATCATATACAATCTTGTGAGAAAAGCTGTTCTTTGAATACTATTCTACTCTTATATTATTTTCAATCATATTTTGCGAGTCTAGATCAACTCCACAACAACCTAGAAAAAATAAATCATTGAAAAATAATAACTATTATCCAAGCCCAAACAAGATAATATAGGAAATCAGTGATGAGATTGTATGTGTTGTACTGGATTTATTCCTGCAGAAGCTCCTAATCCATATACGTTCATGATCATTGAACGCATTGATTCAGAATACGTTCGATCACATTGTGAAACGCTCTCCTTTTTAGGTGTTGCCTCTACAAGGAGAAATTGGCGCGCTTAAAAAATTCAAGGAGTTATCAGTTTCAAAAGAAAAAGCATTCGACTTTTTCTAATCAGAGGGCTCTCGTATGGCAGAAAAATCCGAGATTAACTTTTCTAATTGTTTTTATTCCACTACCTGCATTCTCACGCCAAGCCAATGTGTTCTGAAAATCGATTCAATTATCAACAATACTTTGAGAAATACGTAAATTTCTCATACTAGAGTAATTTCCAATATTACTTTCATTTCTCTCCATCTTGGCCACTCTAAGCCGTCTCTTTCTCAGCTCCTACAGAATGAAGGAGAATTTACGTGTACGATGGTAACTTAACATAAAGACATGATATTTCTATCGAACTATGTTAGTTTAATATTCAGTGAACAAGTTTAGTGAAGGAATTTCTAGTACAATTTTTAGTTCTGTTTCAACTGTTTTTGGGAATACCTGAGGTACAGGTATTGTTTGTGGAGTGTAATGGTTAGTCCATTATCTGTGGTTAAGGTAATGAAGTTGAATCTTCTATCAGTATATTTCTGCCATTGAATTTCTTGACTAACAAAACTCACCTTAATGAACAAAAAAGATAAAATCCTGTTTCTCTTGGTGTGTTCTCCACTTTTTCCCAACTATTGAGAAAATATTTATTAAAAAATTGATTTTAAACTCAAACGCATTTTGATTTTTTCACACTTGGATTACTCTATTTCAAATTTTTATACAGTATAGTGAGTTTGAACTTCATAAAAACCTATAGTCTCGACTTGGATGTTCAGATTACTTCTACTATTCACGGTATCACTTCGCACTGAAACACACTCAGTCTCACTTTGATCCGTATAACAGTCATTGAGAACAAAGATCCAATAAGCGAGCTTAACAAGTAAATACTGTCCACAAACCGTGTGGCGTCAAGGAATTATTAGGAAGCGAGTACGCCACCACCTATCTGTGCGGATGTATGAGCTTAAGCTGCGAGTAATTGACAGGGGTGGTGAGTGAGAGAAAGGCGGTATAAAGAGAGATGGTAAAAGCTAGAAGGTAGAGAGAGAATAATGAAATGGATGAACAGATCGAAGAGGACTTAAGATGGAGAGAATGAATAGCGATGAACGGGCAGGCAATACATTAGTCGGTGTGTGTGGGATTTATCGTTTAGAAATCATTAATGAAGGTTGAACCACGCACTGTCTGGGTTCCGCATCCCCAAGCCACTGCAGCTGGAAAGACGCTATCTTCCACAGAATACTGCTTCTGTATTCACTCACCCCATTCAATGTATGTGAGACGTCTCCGCTCCACAATAAAGTGGAAGATATCAAATTTTCTCAGATAACCTTGCTCATAGAGGGAATTGTTTATTGCTTTCTCAGTTGTGTGATCATCGGTTGAGCAGAGTGGAAACATAATATAAATATTGTGAGAATTTCTCAGTACAAGCCAATTTCAACATGATAGCATTGAGCCATATTCATTAAATCATCATACCAAACTTATACAAAGATTTACATAGTTTCAAATTTTTTATGAATCATAAATTGAAGTTGAAACCGGATAAAGAGTTTTGAAACATAATAATTATGGGCCCTCAGAGCTGGTTAATGAAGTCTTTCATAGTACTTTGATAATTGCTTCTCGGAAATCAGAGCAGGATTCTCTAGGATATTACCAGTTTTTTACTTTGATTACGTTTTTAAGTTACCATGTTCATGACTGCAAATCCAGAGAAGAGATAAAAACCAAGTGTACGTTATTTTCCATTTATTGAATATGTTTATGAAGATATTTATTTTATTGAGATATTCTTTACTGCAATGAACCAAATATGAATAAGTACTGTATGAACCGATTTGGCTTCTCAAAGCCAGGTTTTCATCAAGTTTAATTAGAGGTAGAGTAGCTTGCATACTTAAAAGTAGTACTAACAGTACCTTGACAATAATTTGATCGTTCCCATTATGTATTCTACTCTAACATGTACCACGTACGAGTACGTTTTCATTGGAGGAGATAGTTGGTACTTGCCAGTAAATTCAATCAGCCATCACTATTATACCAATGGAAACCCTGCTTGATTATTGGAAATTGGTTGGATACAAAAGTATATTAGAGCTCATTTCCTTCCATTTCTCGTAATAATACATTTTACACGTAATCAATAAACCTTTCCGTTCAAATGAACCTTCATGTAGACTACCATATTCAATAAACCTTTTTTCACCTGAATGCTCTTCTCACCAGTTTTACGCTTTAATTTTTGTTATTCCTCATAGACTAGTAATGGAATGGTTTATTCAATCTTTGTTCTGAAATGTCACTCATACGGCAATGCTATTCCATCCATTCAAAGTACGCTTTCCACAGTTTATAGTTTTCTCTTTGTAGATCATAAAATCGTCTATAAAAAATCTCGTACTCGTAATCGGTCGCACTTCCACAGTAATTCTTGCAGTTCAACATACACACTGAACTTCTCCCAGCCGCTTCTCATAAGATCACACAGTAACTTATTCATTGTTGAACATAAAATCAAACCAATCGTGTGCCGCCACTTCTTTCCATTTCCATACATCACAAGTTCAAGCAATTTCCGCTTGAATAACTTTTTGATCTTGTGAAGTGTGCAATACCGTGATGAAAGTTGGTTAGAGTGTTTGCTTCTGCCATACTGATTCGAAATTTTGGTTCTCAGTATGGTTAAAGTCAGCCTATATAATTCAAATTGATCCATCACACCAAATACTTTTAAAACTCTTCTATAAATGTTTCAAGCAGGATTCTTTTATAGACCATATCTTTTCAACTATATAATCGATTCATAGCAATCGTGCATCACCGCAATGTTGAGGCTATTCTTCTTGAGTTGACATGTGAGCTCGTAACATGACTTGTTTGAAAAATGTATATTGTACTTTTATATTATAGTAAAATTAATGACGACTGTGATATACAGGCACTTGTTGCTGATTGTATTTATACGAAGAATTAAATAAATTTGAAATTTGAAATTCTCTGGTCCTGTTGAGTAGAATGACAGTAACCTACTACAGTAGACTCCCGATTATCCGAGGTAATTGGGACCAGAACGAAGGTTAAGTTCAGTATGGTAAAACAGACGTAAAACCCTGTGAAAGGTTACATAACTGGTTTATTGGAAGCAGAATCATACAATATTCACAATTACCTGTAGGCAAGTAGAAACATACCTGTAGATTATTTATTGAAAAGTCTTTGATCGTCTTCTGAAAATCCTCTTCCCTGGCTTGGACTCGCTATTAAGACTTTTATTTGTCATTTCTGAATGATTGACTCGGTTAACCGAGTCTCGGATAACCGAGAGTTTACTGTATTGCGTAAAACATGAATTGCCGTAACTGAGAATGTGTATTATAAGTATGATTTATATTGAAAAAGATTACTTAGTAATCAGCAATAAGCCTTATCATTAGGCCTACTATTTTATGAAAGAGATACGCTACTGCTGCTTAATGTACAAATATACCTTCTATAATTATGTTATATACAATATATAATATAATTTATTGAAGCGAAGTATTCACCTTACTCATGTAAGCTGTATGGGAGTTCAGCTCCGCTGTATAATTTGACTAATCGAGTTGTATCAGTGTTTCATTGATGTTTTTCATATTCTTTGGTTTCATAACATCACAAAACATTTGGCCACAAAACATCGTAATCATGTGGAGTTTCCTACTGTTTTCTTCAATCGGCAACAACCGAAATCGCTCAGTAGAGGAACAGTGTAGCTCGGGAATCTTCACACCCCTTACAACAACAAAATACCTCAATACATCAATGAGACAATGATACAGCTTGACAAATTACCCAGCGCAAAATCATATGTGAAGAATATCACTTTTTCCTTCCATCTGCAACTATTGAAACAGCTCCACTGAGGAACATCAATAGATGACAATCATGACATATCAGTGCATTATTCTTGATGCCATTTCCAGTGCATAAAGTATGTAGATTGATGTCACCCCCATCCTTTGATAGTATCCACCATTCACTCTATGTCATATTTGCAATTTTTGTGGTAAGGTGAATCACTCGTGGTCAAACAATCAACTACTGGACGCACGTGTACCACGCGGTGAAATTGGACTGAATAGAAGTTGCTAGGTCATTAGGGGATCGTTAGCGGGATCGCCGCCTCCCGCCGCCGCCCGCCGCCCGCCGCCGCTGCGCTGATCGCGTGTCTGCAACAATCATATTATTCTGTGTCTACGTCATGTATTGGAGAATCACCCGCTACGTCACTCCATTAGATTACGCCACGCAATAGAAAGAGGCCAGTCCTGGATTTTGGTAATTTTCTATTCTATTTGAGAGTTGAATCATTGTGACGCAACTCCAGAGGTTGCTTGTATCTAAATAAGGGCTTTTTGGTATATTATGCTAGTGCTTTATTGTGAACAAGGAAGAATCCTTGACACCTGACACCCCAATACTTGATCGTTAATTTGAAATCAGAATTCCAAAGCTCAAAAACTTCTAAGGTATCACATTCTTCATTATCCTTTTCCTTATTTTTCACTATTTATAATTTATCATGTTTTCCTCTATTATTTATCTAGAATTTATTTTATTGTGTCTACTCATTATTTGCCTATTTAATCAATAATATTGTTGATATTTATAACTGGATACATTGATAAGGATGTTGTCTTAAAGGACGGACATGGAAGATTTCTATGTCATGCAGACAAATAAATCATCAGGTTTAAGCATTTTTTCTGTATTCTTATTTCTGCACAATTATTACATGATAAATTGAGAAATATGATATGGTAAGACTTATTGCGAACCAAATCTGATTGGACTCAACAACATAACAAGGAGAAGCTTTTAGTTAGTTATAAATGAGTTCCATGAATACCATGAGCACCACACCCAATTAATAATCCTGTGTGAGTGAAAATTTCTTAAAATTACTTCAATCAATGCGGGTCTTAAGTATTAGGTATCATGATGTACGTTCATCTACATCAACCGAATAAACAGTGTACAATGTACTGGAAATATCAGAAAAATTGAACAGAGAACTATGTATGAAAAAAGTCGACACAAATGGAAAATATCGTTGAAAAACAGAATTATCTCCATTTAATCTATCTAGACAATTAATTTTTTATTAGTTTTGGAGGGAAAAAACTGATGCTGTAATACAAACTTGACCTTGAATTGACTGTGTTTTTCTTGGATGTTGCTATTTCAATTTGGAAGATTTCTAAATATTTGCCTAGTCTTGGGCTGTAATACTGCTTCACTTCAATTATGATATTCAAGATTGATTTCCAATGCATAGTAATGGATGAATGAATGAATCTTCAAGTTCAATAAGAATAAAAAAGCAGGAGGTGTTCTTGAAAGTAAGTTTTCGGCTCCCCAATTTGGTGTATAACAGACAAACGGAGCTCTTAATAAAAGTCTAAATTGTTCAAAACTATAGTTATGGAGTTTGATGAGAAAATAAATGAGAAGTTACTTACAGACATACCTTATTGCATTATCTTTGTTATTCCAGCTCTTATCTAAATTTTCAATTTTCTTTTTTTTGCTATGGATGATGCCCACATAAGCTCTAAAAGCTTGTGCGTGGGTAATGGGAAGGATGATGATGAGAGATGAATGGACCTACAGCTTAAGGTAGGTTCCGAACCACCGGGAAGCGATTTTGAAGCTCATACATTTTTGTATTTAGAGGAGCCGGTCGCCGTTACAACGGTAGTGGTAGGCGCTGACTCTTATCTAATGTCACTGATTGTACTCGCCTTTGCCACTGGGACCAACCGCTTTCCAATTATCTTTATAATACAAAGATAATTGTGAATTATCTATAATAAAGATCTATAAATTATCTAATAATATAAAGATAATAGTCACGATATTATCATGAAAGAAACAGGACAAGCAAATAAAACATCAAGGAATATTTAGACAAAATAATAAAGTGCTGGAGTGCTAGAAATGATAGAGTACATTCATTTCATTGAAAAATACATTTTGGAGCCTGAGAGAGACGTGAGAGTTTTGTTGGCGAACCAAACACCAGCTTAGCCATGCATCTACAAGGCCGGCGTAAGGTGAGTAGCTAGGTAATGCTTCGTTGAGTAGTGTACACTGCTCCTCCATCTAAAATATCCCGTAAATTACAGAGCGGTTTGAGTGACAACACCCTCTGGTACATCGAGTGTAAATGTACCTTGCCAGTGTGGAATGGGGTTTCATCCTATGCCTCTTATTATTAGCATTACTCTCCATCAATTAATCTCATATTACACGAAGCACCGGTTACAATATTCTCTGAGAGTGCATTATGAGTATTATTTGTTACAAATTGATTGTCATCAGTCCTACGATGAAGTGGGAGTTTCTTAGTTCAGCCGATTCCATAAAAGCCAAATAGATTCATTCAGATAAATTACGTCATTCAATCAAATCTGCTCATATTGACCCTTGTCAAATGACGTCATTTTACTCTTGTACCATTGGCCGCATGACTTTGTAATCGAATAGAATTATCAGGTACGATCTCTATTGTCACACTCCACAGATTTAGAGACTCCATTTCAGATTCTCTGTTTGTGTGGAGAAGTACAGGAAGTAAAAAATAAATTTAATCCATCATCACCTCGATAAAAAATTGTTGAGAGTTGAATTTGAAAAAACCAACTGATAAAGAGAATAAGATGTGAAAGCCATCACAGGTTCACTTCTTGGATTATTGAAGGTTTTTCATTACTAACAAGATTAGTAATTCCTTCTTCAAGATATATGAGTTTAAAGCCTAGCTAGTTGTTCCTACAATGATTCCAGAGTTGGAGGAGTTCTGTATTTCATAAACTACCCACGTATCCAGTATTTCTCTATAATATGGAATGATGAATGAGCAGAAAAATGAAGCATCCAGCATTTTTAATCTTCAGCTGTGAGATATTAATCTCAAATGGCCATAAATTGCTTGAATTCTGGAAGAGAAGTAATATTGGAGTACTGCGGAAGAGATGACGCACGTTAAAAAACCAATCTGCTGAAGAAATATTCATGATATGACTCAAGATGAAACATTGATAATAATTTCCTAGTTTTGTTCGATCAGTTGAAGACTTAATGATGAATTATTGAAAAATAGTATATCATAATAATTTTGAAATTTGTAAACTCATCAATTCATTGATTATGATGACAGTAGGTTCCACAGAGTTCAGATGTTGAGCAATGAAACAAAAATTTTGATAATGAGCTGATTTTAAGTCAAGACTACAGAAAAAATCCTATATGGTTAGCATCGTAACTGTTGGAATTGTATAATAGCGTCCGGGCCAAATGGAAAGCAGCCAACTAACTTGGAAATTATCCGTATTGTTGTTGAGAACAATTCATAAATTACTTCCACCTAATTAAGTAGCTTGCGGGTTATCAAATCCATTACTTAATGAATGTTATGGAGAGTTTCCATACAAGTATTTTTTTCTATTGATAAAAACTACTCTTATGGCTCGGTGAGGAGACCCTTATACGAAAAGGTTCCAACTAGCCTTATTCAGTGTCGGTCACCCATCCAAGGGCAATCTTGAGTGTTTGTGACTTAAAGGCCTGATCACTCACCAACCGCTCTAACAGAGCGACCAAACACACCCAGTATTGATATCCAACATTTCAATGTATTTCAATGTAGTTATAATGTCAGTTGAACTAACACTGTTTGTCCTTGTAAAGTATGTATCCTTCAACATTAAAGTACTTCACTAACTTCAGCAGCATCCATTTTGTGAGTTTTTCATGTATCAAAAAGAACTTTTTCAAAATTGGATCTCAATACGAAAAATGGATAAAACTTCAACCTGAATGGAATTATGTTACACAAGGCGAGGTGGTCAGGTGGAACAACCTTCGGGTCTCCCCACCGACGAAAGCCATAATATGCTAAATGATGTGAATAATAAGAGCAAGATTGTATATAAATCGATAAGCTTCATTAATATTCTGAAAAGAACAAGAATCTCTTTCAGGAAGGTCCAGTGTTGGAATCTTGCAAAATTTCATTTCTATTAACATTTTCATTAAATTATTTGTTTCCTTTTTTCAAATTATCCAAGATAAGAAACAACAGACAAATTATTGTTATGAGAGGAATATTTTACTGATAGGAATCGAGCCAGTTTTTATGAAAATTGTTATTTTTAATCTATAGTAGGTTATCCCTAATGAGATTGAAGAGATTACCTTCATACTGGATTTCAATGTCGATGTCAAGCTGTCAATGACTGCAATTGAGAGTTTTTTTCTGTGAAAAATGTACCATAGTTTGGATATTTCAAAACCATGTGTTCCATGAGGAAAGAATCCGGATCCAGTTGGAAAAAGCTACATGGTCTTGTGAAGAGTGACTCACCTTGATCGCAATTCCTTCCAAGTTACCCTTACTAGCCTCTCTGTCTACGGGATAATGTTTACGCAATTTCTCAAGCTAATGATGGTGCACTATTCTTCTTGAGAGAGTGATCACTTTCCATTGAAGAACATTTCGAAACGGCCAAAACTCTCAATCGAAGAAAACTACACAATCTATCTAGGAGCAATTCCACTCAACGTTTCATTGATCCCGTTAACCATAATGCTCGGAACTAGGAAAAGGATAGTCGATTTTCAAAAAGCTTCAGAGGAGTTACGAATGCTGGAATACATTTTAGAGCTCTCAGAAGAATTCGTTGGATATGTTAGCACACAGAAAATACCACATTTCAACTTTTGTTTTTTCCCTTCCATTTACAGTTCCTCTAAGAATCTCACCACCAAAGGCGGTTGCATACTTTGCCCTACACTGTGTCCTGTTTTCTCTGTAACATTGTGTTACAAAATATTATTTTTTCCGATAAAATTTAGCTTGAAAACCTTGGGACCTTTCAGGTCTTTATCAGAACCCCACATTCGATTTCACTACCTATCTAGAACCACTGAATACAGAACACTTCTGTATTCAAGTGTTCTGTATTCAGTGCTAGAACCGATTTCAAAAAGACAGTATCTTACTAGAAATACCTACACTGTAAATCTGCTGTTATATTTTTAAATAGACTGCACTTGTCAACAGATAAGCAAAAACTATTCCATTCTATCAAACGAGGGTTTCTTCTGCAAAAGATCCAACCTTTCTACTTACAATGCAGAATCTAAATATTTTTCAAAACTCCTTCAAAATTATGTCTTTTCTAGCATTTCATAGTGTAGTCATTGTTTCCTCATTCAATCTACAAAAGTTGACAAATATACTCATGTCCTTTGTTGAACTATAAACCGATCCACCGTGCTAGTGAAACGCCATAATGCAAAGCCAGAAACTCTGGAACCGTACAGCGCTATGCAGGCATGAAAATGTTGGTGTACCAAGCCAAATACGTAACAGCACGAGTATCCTTTGTTTATCACCCCTAATTCACGAATTGGCTTGAGCATTGTTTAATCGCAGGAAATATCTATTGATTGCTCGCCGGCAATAATCTACTATTCTGCCATTACGTTTGTATCGGCCACGCGATAACGAGCAATTCACCTAAAATACCATATAACGTGATGTTCGCCAGTCAGACACTTATTGTAACTATAAACAGTGGGCAGGGTGACAATCGATTGTGAAATTTGGATAAAGGGTTGAATTTCTCGTGAACTAAGCATATCTTTCCAATCATCACAACATTATCAGTGATGCAATAATTTATTTTAGCTATAACTAGAATACCCGCTTCTAACTCATTAATTTCTATGACTTCTATAAAGAATTTCAATTTTCCAGCATAATACTAGCTGATTCGAACTGATTGAAATAAGGCTTTCTTACAACAATCCTATTCTGAGGAAGAATCAATGTCAGTTTAACTTCTAGAACAGTTTTATTAATTCATAACATTTTTGAAAATCATGAGAAATTGAGTTTACTCTAATATTAAGAGTACTCTAATAATATTCGTATACTGTTCACAATATTACAGAATGAGAAATAGTGTGAACTCAGACGCATAATAGGTTCCGATCCATTAGAATTATTTCTTTTTATGATCAGTGTCTTCTGTATTTCACATTTGCGTTATGGTTGAAGATTTGAAGATTTTTGTCAAATCAAAGAACGCTTCTTACGCCATAACTTTGTCAAATCCATACTACGCCTCTGATACTACGTTTTATCACAGACCTACTATTAACAACGATAATATTTGACTTTGTCTGCCAGTATTGAGTTATTTATCTTCGATACCAAGGTTAATAGAATGCATTATGTTGTTCGACATTATCGAATAATGTAGGGAGAAAGATAATTAAATAAATTATAATCAATTTAATTAGCTATGATTCTATAGAGAGAAGAGTAAAGTGTATTGATCAATCAATTTCCGAAAACACAGGTTACGAAGGCGCTGGTTATGCAAAATCCACACATTCGTGTTATCCGGTCTCATGCCGCTTAGTTCTATCAGAGACAATTGGAACTAAAATTAGTACTCCAATTGTCTCTGGTTCTATATAGCCGCTTAAATAGTATCGTCTCTGAAACATGTAATACTCCAATACTGTAATATGTTTTCGCCTTTTTAAATCCTGATTATTATTTTTACCAAAAATATTATTCCACTCTAATATTAAAATATTTTTTCCACTCATGATTTAGTCAGTCAATATATGAAGTCAATATGAAAAGGGAGTTTCGCTTCAATAGTATCGAAGAATGTTTTTTTCGGTTTTATTCTTGGGTTCTAATAACATCTACAATTTGAAATCAAATCAACTTTATTTTGTAGACTTGGGAGTTTCCATCAAAACCTACATTGGAATCATTTCCTATCAGAATCATGTTTTGTAACATAGTTCCACAAACAATGATTGTGATGATATAATGGAGAATGTACCGCAACGACAATAATGAACGGCCCACTTTCAATTCTCAGAAATTCCATGTAGAATAATCAGAATTTATCACCTCCAGTTACCACTTACCTAATGTGGCAACGTTTTAGTGGACATGCAAAATTACTTCTTCTATGTAGAACAGAACTTGCTAGCAAACTCCAATACCTATGATGTACTCCTAACGAGCTTGCATGGAGATGAAAAAGCTAGATTGAGATTCATTCGATTTTAATTATTATTAGAGCTTTCTGATTTAGCTGAATTGACTCTGAATTAGGACGCTGCCTTTTTTGTGGCCTCATTAATGTTCCATTTCTGCCGGTTACATGCGCAAATAACTTCGACGCTCACCACGCCCCCTAGATACCTTTTGGCTCCCCTCGTATTCAATCCCACATTCTGCACCCCCAAACCGCTTCGAAGTGGAGTAATTTCATAATTGAGTTATGGGAACTGGGAAACTGGGAGTAAGCTTCACCACCTACAATCTTGACATTTCAAGGACTTTGAATCTGCCAAAAACCGTGAACTAGTATAATAATCATTAAGATTCTATCTTTATTATATCTCTATCATAGGCCCATTGAAGAGAGAATGAATAATTATGAGAAAATTATAATTTTATAGATATTTTCATCATTGCTTTTTCTACTTAATACCTCTGTTGTAAAAAACATCTTCTGATAACATATGAAACTCTCATAGAAGAAACTCTGGTTCTCCACTTTCACTGTCCCACTTACTCATGTGGCTTTTTTGGTTTCAATCTTCTTATTGAATTGACATAGTTAATGGAAATAATCAAATCATTTCAAGGAACTAATCATTTTCCTCATCAAATCATTGTACTCATTTATGTGGTGCTTTTTCCATTCACATGAATTTTCTAATGATTTATTAAAAACGGCAAGTTTTACTAGATTCAGGATTGAAAATTAATGATGAATTATTGTGAAAGTGAACACAACCTTTAATTGAAATATTGATTAAAATTGGGTATAGAAAATGTTTTGGACTTTGTCAATTTTTTCTATCATAAATTTATCTATTTTTCAGTAATCCCTTTTCAACTTATAGTGGAAGTCATGGAATAATGATTAAATATTGTTAAGGAAATGAAAATATCAGATTGAATTAATCTTTCAAGAAAACGTGTGATATGAAAATGTAGGACATTGATCAAGTTTCGAATTCACATGAGATAGAAGTTACAAATTCTAGCGAGTTATTCATATTTCGTCTCTTCAAATATTAGCCCATGGGAATTTCTTACAGTGAATCGGAATATTTTGTATCAAGGGTTTCCTTTCCACGATGGGAAAAACATGAAAAGTTTTTTGGTGAGAACTTTGCTGGTCAACTAGTATTCATGAGGTACTGCTACTCGAGAAAATATTTTTCCTCATGTGTTTTTTTATATATTTTACTTCATTTTCTATGATGGTGATGAATAAATTGGTTCGAGGTGGGAAAAACCTTCTCCATATCTTAGTAGTTACTCAGTGAATTAGTTAAATAAGTCATTAGTTTAATCAGTTATTGCTTCATAGCTTTCTCGTTGTTTCAATCATTTAAATTCGAACCCAATACGGACAGTTTGGTCTGATACCATTCCATCAAAGTCCAAATAGATGATTCAAGTTTCACTCAGAATACTTATGGCTGTTTTGCTTCCTTTCAACTTTTTCTTCACAGTTCCTTCTCTTCTCCAAAGAACCTTGTCGCCCAAACGCAACTCTATACGTATTTCCCATTCACATTGAATGGAACTTTCTTGTGAATGACGCTTTAATCAATTCAGTCGCTATTCAACCTTTCTTAGTGTTTCCTTTGTCGGCGAAAAGTTTTCAATTATTCAATTTCCTCCTCCTCTGTATTGTACTCATCCTACCTCCTTTCAAGAACTCTGGAAGTCTGCAACTTACGCAATTGTCTATTCCTTTATGGCTTATAAGCTTCCATTATCACTCCACACACAATACAGAATGATCATTCTACTGCTCAACGGCATGATTTTCTCGGAGATGATCGTGGAAAATTTTGTTCTCCCAAAGTCGATTATAAGGAGTAATAGAATTATCGAAAGATGAAATAATTCTTCATATTCTTCCATCGATAATTTTCATAGTAGTGCTACACTATCGACTTCGTTATGACTTGAGTGACAGAAAGATCAACAGTTTGTCCGACCGAAATTGAAGCGTGAGAGAGAGAGCACAAAGGAGAGGAAAGAATGAAAAATGATTAATAGATCTAATTCTAGTATACAGTAGGCCTCTACATGTATAAAAATGAATCATCATATATTTTTTATGAGTATTTATACTTTTAACCTGGAGTTAGAGCATTGATATTCATATTCTATCTTATTCATTCACTGATTATCATGAATTCGATATGACTGAATTCAAGGAAGTAGGGAATCATTTTTTATTTAGGTAAATTCTCTTTTCAATGATTTATGTTATTGTTGTGACTTTCTTTGTAAAGTCAAAAATAAAGCTTATTTCATAGTTCAATACATACTGCATTGAAAAATATGTATAGGCTATTTATATAATATTTATAGTAACTTATTTTATATCAATATAATCCCGAGACTAAGTTTATATCTGCCCTGTACTGTTATCGATTTATATTTTGAACATTCATTCCGCAAGTCACGGGCTAGGTACTAAACAACCATTCATTTTGGATTCGTGGAAATCTAAAACAGCTTTTTCGCAAAACAGACTACCTACATGTACCTACTGATATATATGAAGTTCTTTCAGTCCTGAAGAGAATCAGGATTCCTGAACTTTCATATTTTGTTTTACAATATTCGAAATTTGTAATGTTAGGTTTTGGAGTTAGAATTCTTTCCCTAATGAAATACGTTAGATAACCTGAATTTAGGCTGTCTCATTAATAGGTAGAGGAACAGTTTTTGGTGCAAGCCTGTTAGACCTTCCATTCCATTTTCTATATCAATAATACATTGCTGAAGGACCTGAACTGGAGTTACATTGACCAACTCAATTTTCTTCAATCTTGAGCTAGCGTGAATTCCACATCACTGAAATATATCTCTTCAGCATGGTTTTTGCGGGTAGAATATCGTACCCTCTTTTGAGACACTATCAAAGAGGCTTGCAACTCTCTTATCACTTTTAGATGTGGAGATTAATTCACACTTGCCTCTCGTTCTGTTTAAAATTCTACCAACAGCCTTTACATTCAAATCAAGCGGAACTTTTGGAAGAGATGAATACGACAGTCGGTTGGAAGGAAGGAATTCATGTTCTGGTCTCCCATCATCTGCGACCAAAAATTTAGATAGGAAAGTAGCTGAGACCAATTCAGATGAATTCAACTCCTTTTGATGTGGGAACGTGTCAACTCAAGACTGAAAATCATTCATGGTGAAATATTCCTGTCACCAGCTTAACGATAACTTCCGAACTATTAATTCACTATAAGATATGCTCTTCATTGTATTCCATACGAGCTTGAGATACTGTACCTATCATATTATTACCCTTTCATATTGGATCTCTTTAAAAAGAGTATTTCAAACGCGAGTTTTCAGAGAAAATATTTTGTGAATGAAACAAGAATTTATTCTTGAAAATTTGTGAACTTGAAACTTCAATGTGAAGAAAATGGAAACTACAATGTCCGTCTGGTTGTTCTCTTCAAAAAATCATAGACCAATCATTCCAACCTGCGATTTCGCACATCAAACTGTAACACTTTCTGAGTATAAGGGATGTTGATGAAGGTGTCTGGGGATTTTAGAGCTTCAATAATACATCTTCTGCTAATCAATACACCTCGACAGATGAAAGAAAACTACGGCGTCTGAGGGATGTTCAGTAGCGCCATAGCGCCTCACATGCATTCTCTTCAGCAGAGACATCATGTGGGCTGAAATCCTCTATCAATGCCAATTTTCAGGAATGTAATTCTAGTTTTTCATGGAGGATGAAAAATTATATTTTTGCTCTTCCAGAAGAAATGATCTCCACCCTCATCCAGGACATCAAACTGAAATAAGTAAATTAGTCTTCCTCATCCTGTATTATTAAAGATCAAATCAAATGAAAGGTGCTTACAGAATTTTGGCATTAACGACAATCTCATTACTTTTATTGGATATCTCAAGCTGCCTTTCCTGAAAATATCCATCAAAAACTTCATGATGATGAGAAATAAATTGCTATGTGAGCTCTATTCTCTCACAGCAACTTGTACATTGTAGTACACCATCTCTAACCTCGAGAAAAATCATTGCATCATCTTTCCTCTGAATTGATACTGGGAGAATAGAATATCTTTTTCTCAGCTCAATAGAATGAACTTATCTTCAAGCTAGCTCACAGAAAGAAAGAATCATCCACTTGTTCCATCTTATCTCTCACAGTCTAGAAGTTTTCTCGACTTCTCATGACAGAATTTTCCAATTTTCTCTGAGTAAAATACATTACGATACTTTCAACAACTCCAACAATGGAGCCCCTTGACCTAATGACACAAACACGAGAACATTGACATATTTATGAAGAAATATAGAGCTATGGAAGGGATTCTTGCAGACGAGACTCTGCTAAAATTCTATATTAGGGTTCATCTTGATTCTCGGTCTGCCATTATCATAGCCAACTGTGTTCGGCCTCTTTCGAGGATGAATTTATAGAATATAATGACTTTTTCATTTAATGACATGACGGAGTATTGATGAAAATGTTTGTTTTATCTTCCACTTTACCACGGAATAGCCACTAAATTAGGGACTGGATTTCCCGCTAGCAACAATGCTATGAGATTTATAATGGAATTTTGTCTAATATGAATTCAGTTGAGTGAATTCCTGCCATTTTATATCAGAATAGTTTGTAGATATGATGAAATTATCTTTCTTACTGAACATAATTCAATTTTAAACGTCCCCAACCTTTTAAATTCATTATTCACATTCTTTATTATCAATTCTTATTTTGTTTTTATATTATCAAGCCTTATCTTGGACTACATCTTCAATCAAAATTCGGGAAAGAAATAGTGAGGGCTTAGCCTGTTTTTTCACTCCCCAATCATATTATGACTTATGTTTTTGTATTATCAGTGAATCAATAAAGAGAAATCTATAGAGTTTTTATTCTCGAATGAGATGCTATTCTCAGAGCACTGTTAGAGACTACAAAAACAGTTCAGGACAATATCAAAATTTAATTTTTCTATAAGTGACACAATACTATGATGACATCTCAGAAGACAAATTCTTTCATTTATAATTGTGAACATCAATGGGGAGGAAAAAAGAACGAATTCTGAAATGAATGCCAAAAGCGTTTTGACAAAAAAGATAAAGAAGCTGAACGCTGAGAATTATTATTGTCAATTAGAAATTCATGAAATATAGCGGGGAGTTGAATGTCTCCCAATCTTCACTGAGAAAGTAGGAGGAACTTTCCAAGTAGTAAAAATCCAATTCTGAAATAATATCAGTTCATTTGAAAACTCTAGAGGATCAAAAAAATTATTCGTATTATGTAAATTGTTTATTCTTCAACACCTATTCTTTTTTTCTCTTGATCTCCCTATCATTCATTATGATACTTTCTAACTTTTCTTGAACTCTTCCATTAAATCTTAGAAGATCTCACCCCGGTCGCACACCGGAGCAATAAGCAACAAGCAACTAGCAACACATGGATCCTAAAGGTGTGCATTGAACTATTTGTTTGTATAGAGTAGACAATCATATGATTCATGTATTGCTAGTTGCTTGTTGCATATTGCTCCGGTGTGCGAGCCCACTTAGAATATTCCTTTAGAAACTCACTAATTGTTATGTCGCTTTAATCTTTCTGATCACATGAACAATACTTAATTTTGAATAATGGATACACATCCAATATTTTTCAAGTATTGAAATGTATATTGATTTTAATTACTCATAAGTTATTAAAGAATTAACTAAATAAAACTGGAAGGAATCTTTCTTTTTATTGGATAGAACATATTCTATGTATTCATATCAGTGCATTAGTTTATTATATCTACATATTCTGTTGGTTCGGATAAAGATCACGTTAATACGTATTACAATTCTCATTACTGTCTCTTAACAAATAATAAAAACCTTAAAAATAATATAAATAAATAAATAATTGAAAACATTCTTCGTCTGCATCGATTAAAAACCCTAACTGATAAAAATAACTTACCTAAACGAAAAACTGTAATGTAACATTATGTCATGAACTCATTCCATGATTTCATAACATAAGCAAACGTTGCATGAAATCCACTAAAAATAAAATTATACAAATATACATAAATTAGAATAATTATAAAAATTAACATGAATTTTATCATGTTTTACAAATCATACTTTTTACGCAGCTTAACGAGAACGTAGAGATTCTCAAATTGAATAATAGTGAGCTGGAACTGGGAATAGCTTATGACTAATTAAATGTCTTGTAGTTATTGGAACTACAAGATGTAGAAACAAAAAAATATTTTTGTAAGAATTTTGACCTTGGGCCGTTCTCATTATATTTTCCACGTCCTGATATTAAAATTTATTCGAGAAATTTTGACATAGAAGGCAAGCATCTAGAACAAAGGACAAGGAAATAGCATGATTTGGAGGTGCAACCTTGTGCTATTGCTGCAGTATTTCATAATTCAACTCGCTTTTCGACTCCTATTCTCGTGAATTATTTAGATGGAAATTTTATAGCTTAGCTACGCGTGGCGGAAGAACCTTTTTACTCAGAACGCAACACATAAAGAAGATGAAAGATTAATGACGCACTGTCATGAATTTATGGCCACGTTGTTCATACTTCTCCAGCAATAAGGGTTGAGTGCTCATTTTGGTTTGTTCAGTTGAAACAATGCAATGCTGTGTGTGTTGAGTTGCTCGGTGCAAGCGGTTGCTAAGTGATCATGAGGTTAAGTCAAGAACACTTATGACTGTTCATGTACGGGTGACCGACATAAAAATAAGGTGAGGTGGAACCTACTCGTATAAGTGTCTCCCCTCTCAAAGGGGTTAATCAAAGCTTTCTTGACGGGTCTCTTAAGGGTCAATACAAAGCTTTATAAATATTTTATTTTCAATACACATTTTATTTCATGTGGCAACTACATCAATAGTGAGTTAACCACAGTAATATACTTTCATTAATATACTATTTATTCGTACAAAAAATACATAAAAAGAATCTATCAAGTGCATTCCTCATTAGGCTAAGCCTGTACATACATATGGAATCAAAGCAATGTATGCAAGAGTTTAATCAAGGTAGATAAAATGAATTGGCAGCCTATATCAAGTAAGATATTTTATTCACTAAAGATAAATACTATTCCTCATTAGGCTAAGCCTGTGTGGAGGAATGGCTCCATATCGAATAATAAATTACAAGTACATTCGTATACTGCAATATTATATAGCATAGGTGGTTGAAAGTTGAAAAGATGCAAAAATATAAGTGCAGTACAGAGTTTGTCTTCAAATTCGCTCTGAGACATTTGAGAGAAAAGGATCAAAAACAAATTACAAAATTAAGGAATTCAGTTCTTAGTAACAAAAATGGGAATGGAAATTGTTTATGGAGAGGAAAAATTAATGCGGAAAGGAAAATAAGATCAGACGCACCGCATTAGTTTATCATTCAAGGCCCAATCATATCAAATAATGTCACATTCATGATATTTCTCCATGAAGTCTTATGGCCAGTTGAACAAAGCCTCCAATTAAATTTAAACGCCTCAAAATTACGTCATTGTATTGACAGAAGATTTGGTCATTTGTTTCTTACGTGGAAACATTTTCAACGTTAAAATTCAATTGAACTGGCTGTTAGAGAATTACGAGAAATTCTCCTGTGTTTTGGTTTTTAGAATTTGAACTTTGTGCGAGGCTGCGAGTAAGCCTACTTTTTGTTATTGGATCATACCAGCCTAATATTTCCGAATCGTTGATTTTCAATATTCTTATTCTGCTTGTGGGGAGAGAACTTTTTAGAATAACCGTCTTCGACTGTATAATTTCCCTATTCTACTGGAAACTTTGAACAGGGAAGCAGTAGCAATTTCTCAATCAAGTGCTGAAAAACTTGTCAGAATTATCTTTCCACTCGCCGGGTAAGTAATTTTCCAGCTACAAACTTTCCACTGTGAAAAGTGAGATTTTCACTGAAAATATTCCTCACAAACCCCTGGAAAATTTCTTTGAAGTTCAATGATTCGCAACTCTTGCAGGAGCTTGACGGTGTATTTACGCGCCACGTTCGACGATCAAATCTGCCGAAAACTTTTATCAGGAAAAGTTCACGAAGAGCTTGATTTTTAATTTAATTTCTCACGAAGCAATAGAAGGTCACACCAAACTGCACACTCAAGATGATACGACAACTACGAAGTTTACATTCAATTCTGTATAAATGTAGTATTATATACTACTGTAGTAGTTGTTTTATTATACTATTAAACAGAACTTAAGTGTCATGTGCTCTATTTTTGAAAGTGATTATTCACTTTCCAAAAAATTAAAATATTGCAGAATGATTTACAAATAGAATTATCCATCAATCCTTATCAATTAAAAGAGTTGTTTTGCAAAACTAATGACAACCAGTGCAGTTAGACCGGTATATTGGGCCAATTTGAATAAGATTTGTGCCAAAAGAAAGTTTAGTAGTCTCCTAGATGTGCAGGTTTTATTCGAATTTTGGAAAAAATACTTTTAAGGGATAAAACGTTTTATAAACTCAGCGTCAACTCTCTGTTTTTGAATATAAACTGATTGAAAATGTTGGCTACAAAGAGAATATATTGAATAAGTGCCGTTAAATTTTAGCACAACTTTTCGTTGTGGGGTTACTCTAGAAGTTAGTAGGGTATCACAGTCTAATAAATATGATGTATTTATTAGAATAAATTCTATTTGACCAAGGTTGGTGAAACCCAGCATAAGTTTCTCATATTATTTCCAGTTCTTAGAGCAATACCAAAAGTGGAGAGACCATTTTTAATGTTAGAGAAGTTATTTTTAGTGTTGTTTCTCTTAGAATAAGTTTGAAAAATGAGTGGATGGGTTCATGTTTGCCTGTAATCCCATAACAAAATTTAAAAATTTGGTAAAAGTATGGCGGCGGCGGGAAAAAATGATCTCCACATACTGAGTGCTTCACACAAATAGCCGCACTGTTACTATACACTCTCTGTAACCCTTACCATAGGAAATTATAATCAACAGATGATAAGTGATGTCACATAATATATGAACTTCATCTCTCCAGTGTTTGTTTCCACATTTTCCTTTGTCATTGATTGTTCTTCTATGGTTGTCATTCGCCGGAGCTGTTTTTGCGAGCTTCCCTGAAGCTGCGATGTGAGGGCAAATTTGTTGGCTATAGATTTTACGACTGACTGCCACCTGGCGCCATGGCTACAGTATTACAATGTAGGCTACAAGTTTGTGCCCCAAATTAAATCTATCACTCACCGCTTGAAAGATCAATGTGTCGGCCATATGTTACCTCCATTCCTGATGGATATTAAACATTCCTCTGCTTGTTTATAAGGTCAATATAGATAGAGAGATAGATAGATAAGTAATACTTTTTTTAACTTTTTCAAAAGTACTGAGAATTGAGCACTGATAGTACAGTACCGTTACATAAATGTGACAAAACTTTCAGTAGTAGTGAATAACTTGAATCGCTTTCTAGAACTTTAATAAGAAAAGATGGGAGTAAACGAGGAATTTTCTTCCAATATCACTTTTCCTGTATCACTATTAACTATAAAATATTTGTCAAAAGCTTATATTCTTTCCAACTTTGAAATAATTGATCTCATCAACCCACTCGGTCAAATTGATGTTTTTTCATGACTGGAAAAACAGTAAGAATAGCCGCATTAGTAATAATTGATTAGTATAATTGATTATTGTACCCTGGAATCATTGATTGTAGACAATGTGGATGAAAGCAGGGTGCTCTACGTGATAATTGACTTTTTCAAGGCTCACAGACATGATAATCTTTTAAGATTCATTCAAGATATTTTTTTTTTTTTAATTTTTTGACCTCATGGGATCACTCAAGTCATATTATTTAGTCTTCCTGGTCTTCCAGCCCTTAGTCTTTGCCAATACCTCTTCATGTTGTCAGACATCTGTTCTCACTCTTCTCTGCTCATCTGTTACCCTCACATTTCTTGTCGTCCTAGCCACAGAAAAATGTTTTGTCTTTAGAAAATTTTTTATCTTGATCTTATCTGATGCATCTTCGACTGTCAGGCCCATTTCCTCCAAGTCCCTTTTGATTTCAGTTACGTATCTACAGCCAGTCTTCACATGCAATCCTCTGGTAACAAGTTGCTTGAGCAGTCTCGTGTCCGGCATTCTCATAATGTGAAAAAAATATGACAGCCTCCGCTTCTTCATGACACTAGTTATGGGCTCTATATTTCTGTAGACTGTCTCATTGGATGCAATTCGCCACACACCGTCTTTCTTGTAACTTTTGTTTATACAATTCCTAACGATCCTTCGTTCTGTTTTTATTGCTCGGTCACTTTTCGTTTCATTTTTTATTTTGAATAAAGTTTCACTCGCATATAAAGCTTCTGGTAGAATGACTGTTTTATAATGTCTCAATTTTGTATTTATGAACAAGCATTTCTTATTATAAGTCGTTTTTGTTAGAATGTAGGCATTTTGCAACTTTGTCGCTCTGTTACTCCATGTCAAATTTTCTTTTAATCTACAGTCAATGATCTCACCCAAATATTTGAACTTTTGTACCAATTTTATATCTGTATTATTGATTTTTACTTTGTCTATGCATAGTGCATCTAAGGGCATAATTTCCGTTTTTTTATATGAAATCCTGAGACCAACCTTCCCCGCGATCTCTTCCAGGTTAATAATTTGTTTTTTTAATTCTCTCATATTAGTTGCTAGAATAGCCAAATCATCGGCAAATCCCAGGCAGTTTGTTTGTATGACATTTCTTCCTTTTCCAAATTCAATGTTTGGTGGATTTTCATCTGCCCATTTCTTCATGATAAAATCTAAGGCTACGTTAAATAATAGCGGTGACAGTCCATCACCTTGTCTTAGGCCTGTTGTGATGGTGAAAGGTTCGGAGATTTCTCCTCTAAATTTCACCTTGGACTTTGTGTTTTCCAAGGTTAGACCAATTAGGCGTATGAGTTTAGGATGTAAACCATAATTTCATAAAATTTTCAGCAAGGTACCTCTATGTATACAGTCATACGCCTTTTTGAAATCAATAAACGCGATAAATAACTGTTTCTGTTTACTTTTAAAATACTCTATTTTAAAATACTCATTCAAGATATTTATTATAATGATTCAGGCAATATCAAATGGAAAACTATTGAAAATAAGTTCAATGAGAAATGTTATTGAATTTAATGCAAAGGCAGGAATTTGATTGAAATTCTCTTTCTTAAGATGTTCAAACAATAATTCAAAAGATCAATAATATGTGAATAAAGAGGTTTGAGATGATGGTTCGAACTTAGTATCCAAGAGTTGAAGTTGGCATTGACGAGGAAGACTAGAGTTAACTGGTCTGAGAGTTGAATGATAAGTAGTTTCCCCGCAGCAAAATTTCGAGTTTAGAAGTTCAGAATTATTACTGTTGAAGTCTCAAGCTGATATATCAAGAACTTAAGCAGCTGTTATTTGAAGCATGCATGAATTCTTGAGTAACTGGGTACTCTGCCTTGAAAGGACAGAGAATTTGAGTCACTCAATATATATCTTCAAGCCTAACACTCCTAACGGAATAAACTTGATAAGTCATTAAAACAAGAGCCTAGTAGATAGAATATTTGAATGCTTACAGACCAACACTATAGTGAACTTCATCATCATCTCCTAAATGTGGGTCTGTCCACTAGTTCACGATTGCACTATGTAACCTATATACGAAATATGATTGATGAGCATGAGGACATACTTTTTTATAGCAGCTTGAAGTTAATTTTTCTCCTACTTACTCTTAATTAATTTTCTTAGTTTCATCGCTCTTCTCGACAATGAATTTTTTTCAAGGCGTTTCCAGTTTGAGATGAAAATACCTTGAAGCACTTCATCAGATAAAATATCTTTTGGGTGAATTTCCTTAGTTTACCTTCGCTTTTTCAAAAGTAGTCACTGATTCATTGTAATTGTTTGGCAGACAAATAGATTATATCAATATTATAGAGTTTGATTTCTGATATTTAAGCGAAGAATCCATCTTTCCAATCAAATAAATAAAGTAATGAGTAAGTTAGTATTCGATCAATACTGACGTTCTATTCAATTACGGTGATGAACTGGGAGTTTAATTGCATTGACTTGTTCAGATCAGTGGTATCATGTGTAGCATGAAGAACGTGCAAGTATAGAAAGTTAGTAGTTTCAATTGTTAGGGTTGATGAACAAGTTGTGAAAGCCGTTAATGGAATAGCAGAGAGAACAAACCACAAGAACTGGGTTTCTTGTTTCACAAGCCATCATATGGATATACTTTGATGGAATAGCAACATCCCTTCATTTGTCAACAAGTAGCAACTAGGACCAAACTCATTTTGCATCACAATAAAGGTCAATTCACACATGATCCGACGTGACGCCGATCCGACGGCAGCATTTTCGTTCGCGCATGCGTCACGAGTCAATGCTCTGATTGGTCCATGTCCATCGTTGTTGACAAATGCTCGGCTTCCTTCTGTAATTCAGATTCAGTGAGATTAGGCCTACAGAAGGAATCCGAGCATTCGCCAACAATGATGGAAATGGACCAATCAGAGCATTGATTCGTAACGCATGCGCGAAACGAAAATGCTGCCGTCGGATCGGCGTCGCGTCGGATCATGTGTGAATTGACCTTTAAGCTTCAAAAAGATGAAAAAAATTAATCTTTAACAAAGAAGAAGAGTGAGGAGACTCGAGTTTGGAGTATGTATGTAAAATACATGAAAAATAACTCTCAAAAGAAGTTATTTCAACATAATTATTATCAATGGAATGAGTTGAAATATTGTAACTTATATAATATTAATGTAATACAGTGAAAGTTACCACTCCACGTCAAAACATTAACATTGATGTCGATTTTCTAGATGGTTTATTATCTCATTGCTGCTTATATTTATATATTTGAAAAGAATTTATGTTAATGTGTAAAAAAGTCGAAAATTCTCGGGAAATATAAGTAAGTAGGCTACAAGAATTATTCAGGCTTAATTCTTTGTCCTAGACCCTATAGAATCATTATTCACAACATCACAACAATTTGTATGATCAACTATAGGCTATTACGTTTACATTATAATTCATATAGTTCCTGTTCGTTCAATTCAGAATGAGATTAAATAGAATTATAGCCCCCTTTAAACTACTGTAGTTTAAAGGGGGCTATGATAGAATGCAATAATCAAGAATGAAAATCACACACAAAATGGTGCGAAACTCAGAAAATAATATAGCGAATGCAGTTGCAGAAGAATTCCAGTTTCTCATAATGTACACACTAGCAATAATGAGTTTTAAACTTACTCTCAGTACTGCTCAAATATTTTCCTGTGATAAAGGAAAATCTATTTTCTACATAGATTTTGTCACGATACAAATTCTGGCAACCAAATAAAGCCTCAATAAAATATTGTCAATGACCACTAAGTGCTGGTATTATAATAGATAGCATAATTAACGGTAAGCTGACCCAATTTAGCAGTACTCAATATTGATAAAATATTGATAACAAGGAAGCAAGCTCCGACTCACCACCAAAAATCTCTGACTCATATCACATTGTATATTTATTTGTATTCTTTGATGTTAATTTATGTAATTGAAAAATCCAAATATTGAAGATAGCCATAACCTTCATCCAAAAATATCAAAACATACCACTGCCTATATGAATCATCTACTGAAAGATGTCAATGCCAATAAAATCATTGGAAAAATTATGATTCATCCATTATTTATAAAATGTATAAATACTTAAGCCACATATGTTAACTTGCTATTAAACAATGCATATTATTATTTGTACTCACCAAAAGTATCATCCCAAGCCGGTGAAATGATGTATATACAGGTCTCATGTCTTCGGTGGTTTCACGAACATAGCAATATATTTTGGAAATATTTGTTGTATATGAGATCATACTATTTTGGGAGTCAGTTATTTTATGGCATAAAATATTTGGATGTATATTAATTTAGCAATAAACTTTCAGTTCACCTTTTGAATTTGGCAGTGGAGTTGAAAAGTAAAGAATATTTTTAAAGGCATCTTCCAAAAATAAAAATAAAAATTGAAAGGATTTTAATGTCCTATATGTTATTTTGTATTATATATAATATATCATATTATTTAAATGGTTATTGTAGCTAAATGTTGGAACTACTTTGTGCATTGTACTGACGTCAAAAAACACGGTATTAAATTGACCAATCACAGCCCAGCATTTCATTAAAAATTCTAGAATGTTCTATTGAAAAGTCTGTTTCCTTGAATTTTAGCAAGGGTAATTCTCTTCCGTTTGAGACTCCTTAGAGAGCAGTTGCTTTTGAGCACATGAGTGCAGTTTAATTATTTTCAAATGTAATCAGTTTCAATTTCAATTTAAATGTTTTCTAACTGTGATATATTGAGCTGTGGCAATATATAATTGTTTAAATTCATATAAAGTCGCGAAAATATTATAACCCATGGTCCAGAGCCAAGCAGTATCGTGAGATGACACACGGAATCCAATCTACCCTTGAGATGGCTGCCTAAACCAGGATACGGTAACCAACGTCGAAGCATCGCCAATACTGTGAGTGATCCGTTTATTTAATCCTTTGGCCAAAGGCGCGAAAAGCCTCTTTTAAAGTGAAATAGTGGGGAAAAGTTATCATACTGCGTGAAGCATAGAAACATGAGCTCATGGTCTAGTAGTTAAGACTTTCATAATTTTAGAGATTTTGTAATATCTTATTGCCAGGCAAAATACCCACACCCACGCTCTACCGAAGATATAAATTTTGTAACAAGCTATTTATTGTTATTAATAATTATTAACGAAATTTGTAAAATTCATATAATTGTTCAAGTTGTGTGTTCTGAAGGAACAGGAGAATATACTCAAGTTTTTCACCTAATTACTGGGTTTTCTAGTCGTTCTTGCACCTGTCTTGGCAATCCCAATTGATACATTAAATTTATTTAATTTACGAAAATATCAGTATCCTGGATGAGCCCTTGCAAGGCCAAATTTTGACATGCCCAGTCACGTAAGGAGTATGCTTAGCCAATTGTGTTACGTAAGTGGATTGAGATCTTGTCTTTGATGCGTGACTATATTCCATCACATAGCTCTCCCTTATCTTGTGACACATTTGACTATATTTGCTTGATCCTGACGTCACGGGACATACAACATAAAAATAATAGCGTTACACACATGACCCACAACACAGTAATGTTACACATGGCGCCATAACGTGGGGCTGTTACACAATGTTACACATGGCACCCAACATGGCGGCCTGAGGAGATATACAAAATTTCTTTATTAAGAAAGCCAAAAATTTGAACTCAGAAATCACAGAGTTGATGGTTGAAAACTTTTGAAATTGAAAATATACCTTATGGAATTGCCAAGCTTTAATAAAGTAATTAATTAATTTGAATATTGATTTCATTATTAAATTATTCCTGAGGAGACGTCGAGGAAGAGTATACTCAGATATATCGCCAACAATTTAAAGAGATATATGCATTTATTGCTTCAATCACATTCCGTGATCATTCAAATAATTATTTTAGGTAGCCTAACAAGAAAGCTAGCTTATTTAACCTTGAAATTAAAGCTTTAAAGGTACCAAAATATTATTAGTTTACCAAAACATTAAGGTCTTGGGGGCTTATTAATTTGTTAATTAATCTATTAATTTAAGCAAAATCCCAGAATTGATCTCATAGGCAAGATATTAGGAGTATTAATTGTTTATTTATTGTTTATCTGTGATAGTTTGAAAATCGCCAGATTATTAATGAGCATTGAATATAGGGCTATTTATTAATAGTTACCATATATAAAAATTTATTTACTGGTAATTACCAGATATCTATTGATTTAACTATCATTGCATGTTTATTTTGTGCATGTTTATTTGTAATAAGTCTTGGAAAATTTATTGTCTCACTGTATATATCACTTGTCACTTAATCCTTTTGGTCAACATTTCACTGCACTTGAGTCACTATCGCACTCACGCCGCGCATCTATTTCCACGCCGCGCCTACACCCTTCACGCCGCGTTCACACCATCGGACCGCGACATCCTTGGATTTCACCACTAGCCCAGCTGTCCAAATCCTAACTCACCATCATGGAGAACCTCTCAGCCAACTCATCTGTGTCCTACATGGAGCTGGGAGACAACAACACTTTGCGAGAAGTGACCACACCTAACCCCGAGGCAACAAACAACACTGATGAGACAGCGCCCAGGGAGCGAGACGCAGGAAGTGTCACTAGCGCCAACTTCGACCCTGAAAATCTTCGTCAGCTGTCTTCCACCCGCCTGGAACCAGATGTCAGCCCGACAGAAGTGCCTCCGCGTACGCCGTCACCTACCACTGTCAATCCTACTACACAACTCTCGCCAGATGAACTGAGTCCGCTGACTTCCAGATTAATGAATGACACTCCAACCGATTTGGTCACCCTCATGCTCAAAATAAGTAATGACCTCAAAGATTCCCAAGAGAAACTGATCAAAGATTCCTACGAGAAACTGGGTAATCGACTGGTTAGTCAAATGGAGAAGATGGATAGTCGAATGGAGAAGTGGGATAAGAAATTGAAAGAGGACATGGAAGAAATGAATAATCAAATAGAAAAATGGACGGAGGATCGAGAGGAGAGACCAGAGACATCAAGGGAGAAATGAAGGAAAAGAAAGCAGTTAGATGACACTATTGTATGCCCCAACCAAGGAGTGGATGATATGCAGATGAATTTGAGGAAGGAACCTGAAAATCTTGAAAAACAAACCAAAACCGACATACAACAGGCAGTAGAGAAACCGAAGACAGAGTGTGTCACCACCTACAGGGATTTGGAAAAGCAAATTAGAGATTCCACCCAGCCACTAGAAAAATCTGTACAGGAAATCAACACTCAACTAAGCCTAACTAACACATCTCTAAATACCACCCAAATCCAAGTTGAAAGTCTAGTAACCGACATACAACAGGCAGTAGAGACACAGAAGACAGAGTATGTCATCACCTACCAGAATTTGGAAAAGCTGATTAGAGATTCCACCCAGCCACTAGAAAAATCTATACAGGAAGTTAACACTCAACTAAGTCTAACAGACACATCACCGAATACCGCTTCTAATACTGATAAAGATAATAATCCACCACCTTCTACTAATATACCATCAAAAACAAATGGAAAATCAAACAATCCATCAGGGAAAAATTCCAGCGGTGTCCATCATGCAAGACTAGGAGGAGAGAAAACTTATAAGACTCTGACGGTTCAAATTCCGGCAGCCCAGAGCAAAGCTAAACGGCAGTCCAGCAAAATAAACAGTAAAGTGTATCACAACTCAGGCTTTCATCGGAAGCATGCTCGATATAAAAAGCCGACAGCTTTTGAGCATTATGCATGTTTTCATCGGCGGCACACTCGCTTCAAGCCCGCCCTAAAGCCAAGAGATTGTAAAAAACATGCTCAATATAAAAAGTCGACAGTTTTCGAGCATTCTGCATGTTTTCATCGGCGGCATACTCGCTTCAAGCCCGCCATAAAGTCAGGAGATTGTAAAATTTGGACACCAAAACCTAACCTCTCTCAAGACGTTGATCGAATACCCACAACCAACCGGCCAACATAACCTAAATCGCCCACATCTGGTATACGAAAGGTTAATAAAAGCAGCTTCAAGACCCTGAAAACACTTCGTCTATTTGGTACGAGAACCTCGCCAACATTAAACCCTACTATAGAGAATGAACAATATCATTCCTAAGAACCACATGCTTCCGGTTTGGAGATAAACGAAAAAAGTGATTTTTCTACAACAGGATTCAAACTAACATGAGCCAGAGATCGTCCCAAGGATGTACTACGACGCCTGACCGTATTAACTACGCAAAATAAGTGATATTGAACTTTTTAGAAAAATACACAGTTCTGTTAATAAAATTATTAATGGCCAACGATTGCCATATTTTCTGATCAAACCAAACAGAATCCTAACGGTAAATTATTACCAACTTCAAATATTAGTGAAAAATTACCTTCTTTTCCAAGACTTACTATGTTATTATATCATATATTTGTTAGTATTAGTAAATATCTGAATTTTTGTTAGCTTCTGAAGTCATACGTTATGCACATAACCAAAAAACACATATGTTATGATGTCTACTTGTGTGCGTAGACGATATATTGTACACATACGATAGGCCAATGCCACACAAATCAAACAGCATGTATATATTCCATACATCACAGCTGTGAAAGTTTATAATCAAATTGTTATAAAGTAGCCAGTATTATTAAGTAAATTTTGTTAAAACTAAGATTAACACATATTTTGATATTATTATTGAATGTTTATTTATTTGTAACCATAAGTGTTTGCATGGCAGTGAATTTTGAGTCAAGTGGTGAAACCACAGATTACGATTGTGAGCCCTAGGCTAATAACTTTGTCAATCGATAAAACAAGTCGGCACCCATTTAAGTTACCTGATATTTCCTTCAGATCAGTTACCAGAGTTATTGTACATCTATCTATGTAAATTGTTTGAGAGCTTTATTTATGTCATTTATTGTCTAGCAGAACTTATGAGTTTGAATTGTATTGTATTTTCGAGTGTCATCTGAGATAACCTCACATACCTTTTGTGCATCAGCGCTTGTAGAGATTCCTTCGGCACCTGGCATACTCTTTGGTTTGACATGTCGTCATCATAGTATTGTTTAGCCGCCAACTTTTGAATTCTCATATCGCTCTTTCAGATGTATTATCCTTGCTCTATTTTTCTCAGCTAAATGCTTGATTTTTTGTGTAAATCACTGCCATGATTAGATGTTACGCTTCTGTAAATCTTATGAGTAGGTAGCGTAGAATATTTCCGTACCGAATTCGAGTCGGAAGGTAAACTAACATGAGACAGTTGTGTTCACATATTTTTTAGAGCCTTCTTTATGTTATGTGAGATCTTAGAAAATTTGCCTCGTTCTCTTTGTATAGTTATACAAACTCGCTCTATCTGCAGCTTATTAAAAGCTTATTTATTCGCTCATTTATATAACTATAGGGGGCTTCTGTCACGATACAAATTCTGGCAACCAAATAAAGCCTCAATAAAATATTGTCAATGACCACTAAGTGCTGGTATTATAATAGATAGCATAATTAACGGTAAGCTGACCCAATTTAGCAGTACTCAATATTGATAAAATATTGATAACAAGGAAGCAAGCTCCGACTCACCACCAAAAATCTCTGACTCATATCACATTGTATATTTATTTGTATTCTTTGATGTTAATTTAGGTAATTGAAAAATCCAAATATTGAAGATAGCCATAACCTTCATCCAAAAATATCAAAACATACCACTGCCTATATGAATCATCTACTGAAAGATGTCAATGCCAATAAAATCATTGGAAAAATTATGATTCATCCATTATTTATAAAATGTATAAATACTTAAGCCACATATGTTAACTTGCTATTAAACAATGCATATTATTATTTGTACTCACCAAAAGTATCATCCCAAGCCGGTGAAATGATGTATATGCAGGTCTCATGTCTTCGGTGGTTTCACGAACATAGCAATATATTTTGGAAATATTTGTTGTACATGAGATTATACTATTTTGGGAGTCAGTTATTTTATGGCATAAAATATTTGGATGTATATTAATTTAGCAATAAACTTTCAGTTCACCTTTTGAATTTGGCAGTGGAGTTGAAAAGTAAAGAATATTTTTAAAGGCATCTTCCAAAAATAAAAATAAAAATTGAAAGGATTTTAATGTCCTATATGTTATTTTGTATTATATATAATATATCGCATATTATTTAAATGGTTATTGTAGCTAAATGTTGGAACTACTTTGTGCATTGTACTGACGTCAAGAAACACGGTATTAAATTGACCAATCACAGCCCAGCATTTCATTAAAAATTCTAGAATGTTCTATTGAAAAGTCTGTTTCCTTGAATTTTAGCAAGGGTAATTCTCTTCCGTTTGAGACTCCTTAGAGAGCAGTTGCTTTTGAGCACATGAGTGCAGTTTAATTATTTTCAAATGTAATCAGTTTCAATTTCAATTTAAATGTTTTCTAACTGTGATATATTGAGCTGTGGCAATATATAATTGTTTAAATTCATATAAAGTCGCGAAAATATTATAACCCATGGTCCAGAGCCAAGCAGTATCGTGAGATGACACACGGAATCCAATCTACCCCTGAGATGGCTGCCTAAACCAGGATACGGTAACCAACGTCGAAGCATCGCCAATACTGTGAGTGATCCGTTTATTTAATCCTTTGGCCAAAGGCGCGAAAAGCCTCTTTTAAAGTGAAATAGTGGGGAAAAGTTATCATACTGCGTGAAGCATAGAAACATGAGCTCATGGTCTAGTAGTTAAGACTTTCATAATTTTAGAGATTTTGTAATATCTTATTGCCAGGCAAAATACCCACACCCACGCTCTACCGAAGATATAAATTTTGTAACAAGCTATTTATTGTTATTAATAATTATTAACGAAATTTGTAAAATTCATATAATTGTTCAAGTTGTGTGTTCTGAAGGAACAGGAGAATATACTCCAAGTTTTTCACCTAATTACTGGGTTTTCTAGTCGTTCTTGCACCTGTCTTGGCAATCCCAATTGATACATTAAATTTATTTAATTTACGAAAGTATCAGTATCCTGGATGAGCCCTTGCAAGGCCAAATTTTGACATGCCCAGTCACGTAAGGAATATGCTTAGCCAATTGTGTTACGTAAGTGGATTGAGATCTTGCCTTTGATGCGTGACTATATTCCATCACATAGCTCTCCCTTATCTTGTGACACATTTGACTATATTTGCTTGATCCTGACGTCACGGGACATACAACATAAAAATAATAGCGTTACACACATGACCCACAACACAGTAGTGTTACAATTTCAATAATCATCCATTTGATGCTGTTGTCAATGTTCCCAATCTTTGCAGTTGTCTGGTATGACTGGTGTCGTGGTGTCACACAAAACAGAAATTGAAAAATTGAGTTATATTGTAAAACTGAGACATATTGTACGAAGTGAAAATTAATATTGTTACGTCCTGGCGCCAAGAATTTTGACTGATTTGTTCTTCAAAAATCACATTCTTTCAAATGAAGTGATTAATTTTGAATTGTGGATGAATATGAATCATTCCAACCATTACGAGATTGATAGAGAAACTTTTCCGAAAAAAGGGAGCTCGAAAAGTTAGTTTATAGTGAGGTTCGTTGGAAGAGAATTTTGGTATACAGTATTCAGAAAGAAGAGAATGTTTTAATTATGAAGGGAGTCTGTGCAGATCGCTTATAGGACAGCTGCGGTATATCATTAGACCATAATTAGAGCCCTAACAAAAGAGGAAAGAATAAAGACCATAAGAAATGGGAAACTGGTAGAATTATGAGAAAAGTTGGGTCACAGAAGCACAGACATAAGAAGTTTGAAACTTTTGAAAGCCATGCATCAATAATCTGACGTCAGGAAACTGGAGCAAACGGAGATATAATATATCTTCATCATATTAAAATGCATTTTTCTTTGTTCAACAAAAACTATGATGAATACATTTTTAATGGGACTTTTCCTCTTTTTCGTGAATCACCTTATCATTCAAGCATTGGGAATCATCAGGCTTTCAACTCAACACAGTTGATATCGGCTAATATCGGCTAGTCGCTAGATGCCCATACTCTCCCAGTCTTGCTATCCTCAAAATTTATATCAATCTATTTGTTTAATCTTGAATAAAGATTGACATAAGTTACAATGTTGTGCCTGGTTTATTATAATGAATTCCAACTCTGAGGGTGAAAATATTTTGATAATAATAAAAAACAATTGATCAAAATGTATTTATTTATTTGCATGATAAGTGATATTGATTGGGTGAGAGGCACATGGTGGTCCCGTTGAGATTAATGAGTTAAGCAATTCATTACAGTAAGCTTCAGCTTTTCAATCACATTTATTTGAATTTCTTTTTTCTTTCTTCTTCTGTGGTTTGAGCCTACAACTGTAGGTCCATTCATTTTTCACCAATATTGACCGTTGCTCAAGTACAACACTACAAGTATCATGAGATTTTTTCTCTACAAATATAGCTAATTTACTTCTAAATTATTTAGCGTCTAATTTTGTTATTGACATAGGCAATAAAACTTGGAATGCAATACATGCTGCTGTTGCAAATGTTGAGCGGTGCGTTTGTCTGCAGCCATTCAGTTATTAATTAGGCAGCCTGGCATATTAGACATGACTAAAAAGCATTGTTAATCAGTGCAGCATGTATATGCATATGTGACGATCGCCCAAAGCGATCGATTGCCTCTTGGTAATATTGGTAATAAGTGCGTTATATATTATGTGATGCTACATTAAGACAAGAGCTACTTGTTAGGTTATGTGAGATTATTCATGTCCTGTTTTGTCCACTTTTGTTTGGTCTACTTTATATATTAATTTAGGAAAAATTTAATGAGCAATTCGTGCACAAAGTATTGTTGCTGCACTCAAGAAACTTTTTTCATTCGCCTTCAGCTTGTGAAAAAAACTTTTTCAGTGATTATTCCTCCATGGTATCATTGGTATCATGGTATCATTTCAAATTTTATTCTCATAGAGCCTTTCCATCGTTGATATGCATGTTCAAGCTAAATTTCATGGAAATCGGTCACTTAGTCTATGATCACAACCGATTTACTCAAGTCGCCTAAGATTTGAGCTTCGCTTGACTTCGTCTCGCTCCGCTCAATTAGTATTATTCTGGAATTTCTGGAAAATTTTGTAAGCTATCAATAAAGGAATAAAGAAATAATTATGAAGAAAAACCTTCGGCAAGGAGCTCCAATTTATCGATATTGAGCAATGTTTAAAATAATCAGAGGTAGGCTGAGAATAATCGTCCAAAGTGAAACTGTAACCAAATACTTTCTTCCTCCTCTCCATCCCAAGCAATTTTGGTTATTCAACGGATATCGAATTTCATTTTCTGCAAGCTCAGACTACAATAATATCCACTGCCAGGTGAAACACAAGAATGGCAATGCAATTTTGTTGGAAACGTAGGCAGCTGGACCATTATTATTAGATTTCAAGCATGAGTTCAGTGGTAGTAAGGCGGAAAGCTCTGTAACAAGGAAAATCGTGAAGGCGGAAACTGCTATAGTAACTGAGAAAAAGATTGGGTAGAAAAGAGCTGATATACCAGATTTTTACGAAAAATTACATTTTCACCTAGAAGTTGAAACGTGGGCCGAGGGATGCATAACTGGTTAGGAGAGCTCAACTGAGAATGATGTGATTCTATTCTCCAGGGAATGATTATTTGGTTGAGCTCATGACTCAGCAACACGTTTCTCCTTGTTTAACCACAATTCATGAGCGAAGTTAAGCCATGAATCCTCATAACACCTGGCTGCAAAAAGTGGTAGACAGTGAATTTTAAAATGATCATGTTTACTGACATAACAAATTCTTCGCAATCACGCTGTCTTCTCTAGTTCGCACAATCCATAACGCCTAATATGAGTTTTTATTTTGCTGAGATAGCTTACAAATATTGCAAGTAGTTTTAGCTCCCATAATAGAAATTGATTGATTCAAAAAACAGTATTTTTAATCGACTCCAAATACAATTATCATAAAAATTTAATATTGATATTATTTATTATCTTACTAAATTATCCAATTTAATTAATGTTTGAAAGAATAAAAATCATTTTCTGAGTGAACGTTTGGAAAATGAAT
The DNA here is from genome assembly GCA_017141395.1 of Laodelphax striatellus. Classification (NCBI taxonomy): domain Eukaryota; kingdom Metazoa; phylum Arthropoda; class Insecta; order Hemiptera; family Delphacidae; genus Laodelphax; species Laodelphax striatellus. Next base: position 24,399,236 of record CM029532.1, on the reverse strand, counting down.
GTGAATTTTATCAGATTATTTTGTTGGATTTGGAAAATAAATCATTTATCTGTAAATTTTCTGTCTGAACAGCTTTTTAATATTGAACGCCAAACATGAAGTGTGATTCAACAAAGAAAAATAAAGATCGACAAACATTTTATGTCGGTCAGAAATTGAACTGATGCTATATTACGTGTGTTTATATTTACCTTGCTCACAAAATAAAAATTTACATTAGCATCTGAAATCAAATTGTCCGTGTATGTAAATAGTATACAGTTTCAAATTGATAGTAAGAGTGCTTCCCAAGCACAATTCCCTTAAATTGAGGATTGAGAATTTCTTTTATCAATGAATTTTCTATAACATTATTGATTGATTCTACGACTTCATGATTTGCTACGACCTTATATAAGTGAATTATAACCCAGCTTTTCCATTGCATCAAATTGAGATTGATTCGTTACCTTTCTTACGTTAACCAATTTAGAAAATGAGTGGGCCGGATAAGAAATGAATAGGTTTTTGTTGCAGCACCGATTGACAACTTTCCCAAATTGCTTTCCTCACCTTGTTTCTCTCACTCTTCAGTGTCATTCTTTCTCTTTCTCCAATCTCGAATTGTTATTTCGATTGTGTCTGGCTACGGAACTTAATTTCCCAATTGAGCAATTTCGTTACAACTTGGAGCACGGAGAGAGAATATTAATGATTTGCTAATATCAAATCCTGGGTTAGCTTCGCAGATAAGGAGTTGAGAAAACGATGAATTCTATTGACTGATTTGGAGGGAAAAGCTGAGTGTTTTTGAACGTAGCAATCTCCCTCAGGGTTAATTTAGCAAGAAGCGGGTTTGCCGTCGAATAAAATCCTCCAACTCCCTCAAAACGGCGCTTATTTTCATGCCGCAGGAGTCTTTCTCTCACAAATAATGTTTATTTGCATGATATTTTCGTTCAGTCTTGAAGGAAGAATTCTAGGGTGCAGGCAATCGTGATTTTGGAAAATGTTTTCAAAAAATCTTTCACTCTGAATCATGTACTGCATCTGCAGTACGGTACTCAATGTCAGTCTGTGCTCAACCAACACACCAAAAATTGTACAGTTATACATCAAATCACAATTTTTATATCAAATAAGCTTGTCATTGAACTCTCATTACACTTATTCAGTTCCCAGTATTACTTTTGTTATTCCTGGAAGATGCTTGATTTGATCTATTTCTTACAATAGTTGGATGATTTCTGGTTCAAAATAAGTATGAATTACCAGAAGAAAATTCAGTTATGTTAAGCATGATTAAATGATTTGTTGACGATCTAATCACTTTAACTGACTTGCAAGAAATAGATCATCTTGAAAGTACATCATCGTCAAGGTACATTTGTATATTTTGTATTAAGGTACAGGTTATAAGTAGGCACAAGTTTTGTATTCGAAACACATAAATCGTTTTCGGAATGAAATAGTGTGTTGAAAAAACGTACAAATTGATAAGAATCAAGAGGTTCAATACATTCAATTTCAGGCTTACAGTTCTGGGATAGAAATTCTAGCAAAAATTTTCTCATACGCATACAGAATTTCAGGATTTCTTAGTGGGACACATCATCCAGCCTTTTCATGCAAATAGTTATCGAGAGTCTAGATGAAAAGTGTAATAAGTTTGACAGCTGGAGTACAACAAAGAAATGTCCAGTAAAGAAAATGTTATGTGGCAGCTGCTGCATATTGGATCTGTCAATAGAAAGAGTATTGAAGTTCCACTCAACAACACTAACAACTTATGACAAAAGTTCATTTAAAATGCACAAAAATAAATTTTCAATAATTATTCTTTGACATCCTCAGGTCATACTAATATTCAAACTTTATATTATACTATATTCAAACTTAAGTTTTTCCAGTAACTGACAGATGAGTTCCTGTTCTTTTCCCTGTAGAGTGAATAATAGAGCCTGATTAAGCCTGATAATATAATTAAGCCTGATATATAATTTATACTGTCGCCCTCAGTCATCTTTGAAGAAACTGTGTTGCAAGATGTAAATTTCTCATTTTTCATGAAATTACTTTAACATGTCAGCCTGCTTTTTTCATTCTCCCTATAAGAACTGAGTGGATGAATTGAAGTGGCCTCATTCATTATTCAATTATCTTCATTTCATGTAGGAGTATTCAAATAACCCGTCACTCAGTCCTTTCAAAACCTTGGTAAGAATTATTCTTGTTATTATAACGCATCTATTCTGATCAGAATTCAATAGAAGGTATTCTTTGGCAAGCCTGATTATTATTATCCTCGTCGTCAAAAATGTCATCATGTAATAAAGTTAGTTATCTGAACCTCTAGGAAAGATGAATAAATATGAATAATATTAGGAGTGTGGATAGTTGCTAAGTTTCTACTCCTATTAATGCCGAAGTGAACCTGTATCACTATTCCTTTTCTAAGTCATCAACAAATTTATTATCTATTATCTGATAAGGTAATGGGTGTCTAAGATTGAACTAGTATTCTAGAAGAAAGAACACAAACAAATTCAAGACAGTCATTTTTTGTTCATAATACCTTGTATTCTATGAGAAAGTCCATACTGTAATTCACTCAGTCTTGGAAATCTGATAAAACAAAAATTTGATACAGAAAGATACACATACAATACTAAGGTTGGGTTCGAGAATCAGAGACCAACCAGCAACCAGTGAAACTTTCTATTTGATTGTGTATATTTGACCAAAACTGTAGCTTAACAGTTTTTTGCAAAGGCTCCATGCGAATGAACAATTCCCAGTGAACCTTCTAAATCAAATGCAGTTTGTGGAATCTGTAGTTCTTCCAGAATGCAATGAGCAGAATAAACGTTGTGGAAAAATAACGAATTTTGACATGAACTGGAATGTTTCGAGCCAACTGGAAAATATTTAAACACTGTTTGTTACTTGTACTGGAACGAATCATGAAGCTTGACAGCAGAATGAAAACCACATATTTGAAGGCAGCAATCTCTTACTTTGATCAAGTCCATGTACAATACTTCTAATGTAAATGAGGCGCAATATAGGAAGAAAAAATTCAAGATAATTATTGTGATTCGGTTGAAAGTGAAACGTAAGACCTTCTAGGCATCCGTATAATCGTATATTTGGGTCAGTACAAACCTTTGTGGTAAGTCCTTTCATCAATGCTCGTTGAATGAAGTTTGTCTTACGGAAGAGCTACTATCTCTTGTGTTAGAAAACTTCTAGGTACGGAATTGCTCTCAATTACGCCTATTCAAGAATCCAGGATTCACTTAGCTCGTTTAAAGAATATTTTAGGAATTCTCGTCTTACGATGAGAATGAGAAAGAAACGACAACTCGCTCTGAAGTTTTCTAATCGAAAAGTTACTAATTAAAACTCTGACTCAGCTCGTAAGTCCCAATCTCGTTAGATCTGCGAACGGAGATGGAGTGTCAAACAAAATTGAGCGTAATAGTCGAACAAGAACATAGAAACAACGTTGAACTTGCAAATATACTAATCGATAAATGCTCTTGAGTTCCCCTAGATAACTGAAGCTCAATAAAAAATCAATATCAAGCAGTAATTATTCTGAAAGTAGAATATTTGCACGTCACTACATAAAAATATACAAACCTACATGAAAACTACATCACAGAGTAGTGGTGAAGACTATAAACAAAAGATGTGTAATGTAATACTGTATTGTAATATGGATTCCCACACAAGCAACACTGCATGATTCTTTGAAAATCTCTGCTTTTTACGAATCGATGTCTTGTTGAATCGATTGCCCTATAACATTGATTTGTTAGGCAATATACAAAGTTTTGCTCATCAGTATCTATAACATGATAGAAGAGTGGATTTGGGGATATCAGAGCCCAATATTCCCAGTATATATTTGAAAATATGATCATGTTCATATTTTCAGAAATCTTTTCAAACACGCTTCCATTGTATTCGTGAGGATTTTCTTAACAAACTTGTAGACTTATTCTCCAATCTATTTGCTGTTTGTTGATGAGTTGAAGAAAGCAAATAATCAGTGCAAATTGCTACTCAAGACCCTGCCTGAACAGAACTAGAAATCGGTATCGCTTTTCTTATTCAGGAGTTAGTGCCCTTCTAAGCTCATCTATATAATGGTTTCAGATTTTCAAGAAACATCTTCGCACTGAAGTGGCGACTTGATTTAGACCAACAATATGCTGTCAATATCGTGTTTAAGTCGGTGCTACAAGCATGTACAAGCAGAAGCAACCATGCTCTCCAGTAGCTGTATTGTGACCAGTCACCATTGTAAAATGTCACTAGAAAAAAGTTCCTAATATGCTGATGCACAGCCTTATGTTAGCTGAATTAAGTCCAGTAGTTTGTAGCTCAAGTTTATTACGGAAGCCAATTACACAAAAGCTTATACATAAGCGTAGAAATAACTGCGGGAGTTCCTAGAATCTCAGAGATAGATCAATGACATTAAATCGTTCTCAGAAACATACAGGTAACATACCCGCAACCATCTGTTCAAACAACCCTTTCAGGTGAATCAGGGTTTCTCAACTGAAATCATACACTCGTATTATTTAAATTTTGGCTTCGAAATTTATGTTAGCACTTGTCGCTCTCTCGGCAATCTTTCAAATAGGATTAATGCAATCGATGATGCTTCATAACTTCATAAAATTATAAACGAATAAAAATATCATCAACATATCGTCAAATTATACTTCAGTCTCGACGTCATGGAAATTCTTGAAATTATTTCACTTTCAATCCAAGTGATGATTACATTTCCAAAAGTGTTCAATTATCTGCCTGATCAAATAAGAAAACATTTCATTTTTATTATAACTAGAGGGTCTGTACTGAAATTTGAAATACACAAATAAAACAACAACTGAAAAATTAAAATAAAACCAAGGAGAGAATAATCGTCTCATCTGAAAGTTCATACTTTTATTATTGAAATACAGCAGATAATAGTAGAACTCTTCAAATAATTGAATTGCACTTTCAAATGCATTCCTATATCTATTCAATTCCTAAATCATATGTTGAAGAGGATATGAACAGGATACCTATGGTTCAAAAGAGGAGAAACGAATGATACGAATCTCGAAAAAATAATGCACAAAATAGAATGCTACAAATCTCGAACACTATACGGCGGTTGTTCGTTCACCTTTCCTTTGCTTGAATTTTGTCAGAATCAAATTAATCGATAGCTCTGCATGAAAAATTAACATAATATAATCTATTGGTTTGGAGAGAAAGTACGGAATTCCACTTTCAAGTCTTGTAGGAAGACATCTAATATTGAAGATCATGTTTTCAATTAAAACAGTTTCACGAAACCTGTCAAAAATCTAATATGCTGAATGCGAGAGTCAGAATAAGTTCGGAAAGCTATTATCATTCTATTAGCTAGATTTCATTGATCAAAGCTCGTAGCCTACCAAGTGATGAAAGTGCACAGACTACTTAAAGCTATTTTTGGAAATGGAATGTAGAGAGAATGGGGAAATTGATTAGCCCATCCATTATCATTCAAATCGAGTAACACTTTCCATAAATAAGTGGATTACACTTTCAAAAGCAGGTTGAATTTGGCAATTTTGAAGAAGATTTTGAACTCGTCTAAAATGAGATTAGAATATAAAGCTGATTAATCACTCAAGTAAGTGAAGATAGTTATTGTATTTTACTTGTAACGTACTAGATTGGGAAGATATTATATCATTGCATTCGCTTGTCATCCAAAAAAATATTTTATTTTATTGTTCATCCTATTGCGTGTTTAGATGTAGGTTGAAGAATAAAATATGCTCGAATCCAACTTTCACACACTTTCAAAAACATGTTCTTCTTTTTTGTATTTTTATCAGTTGAGAAGACTTATTTTTCATGGTTGAGTTGCAGGGAATCCCAACTCCTCCCAATAAATGATAGTTCAATAGCAATTTAAATTTTTACAAAAATGCAATCGAATTATAAGAATGATATTGTGAAAATTTGAAATTTTGATCATGTTAAAAATTAGAATTCATTTGAAATTTCTGAACACGTCTTCACCAAAGATTTTTTCTGTCCTTTATTAGTCAAATGTGGCACAGAAAGTAGAAAGAAAAATAATAAAATTTTTATTATTGAACATTTTTGTAAATGTAGAATCCAATACTGTATTCCAATTAGGACCTGTTCAAATGTTCTGTTTTCAAACCATGTTACCGTTTGTCGTTGAATAAATAAGATTTTGAGAGCTTCCTAGATAGACAAAGAAAAAGAATATGGGTTTTATTAGGAAAACTAAGGAAATTCGTAGGTTTTCAAGATAACAGCGCTTATGTCAATAATTATTTTTGGTGGTGAGTTCATGAAAAGTTTTCAGCATTTACCTTCGAAACGCAATTTGATTCAAGCATGTATTGTATCATGTATGTGGCCTATGAAATGAATGCACAACTACTTGTACACACACTGGCCTAAATAACAAAGGATCCTGTTTCCTTGGAATTATACCAATTATGGGTGTAGAGTGAGCAAACATTTAGTAAGAATTGAGAAATTACCAGTGATTGAAGAGTATTTAATCGCCTGTCAGAAGTTGACTAAGTTTATTGCGTTTCACAGGTTTGAAAAGTTTTCAACTGTTTTCGCGCCAATGAAGCAAGCAACAATACACGGAGCTAGAGACGAAGTCGACCGACACGGACCACTAGATCGACGCTACTGGGAATTTAGCGACGTCGACGGTAGAGCGTCGCGACGCCGGTCACCCGGCAGCGTTTGCGCGCAGAGACGCTCGCTTTTCTCACCAGAAAGCGTCGCTTCACTAACCGCCTTTGTGTCCCACATAACCATGATCACAGGTGAAGGCTCACTGCACATCCTTTAATCACAGACACCATCCTGCCAATAGTCGAACATTTCTCGTTTGAATCCCATTTTCCAGTCTTTAGGAGATGTTTACGCACTACTCTACGGGAAATGGGTTGACACAAAGAAATCAGGTATTAGTACTGATTGAAACTTGTCATTCTATTCTAAATAAATAGGCTGCAATGGAAAGTATTGGCCCGACATGTTTTTCTACATTCCATACGAGCCTAGTCGAATAATGACAGTGATTAACGACGCTTTTGTTCGATGTAATTTATTCTAGAGTTTCTTCCCATGTGTGTGAGCCGACATCCTTCCGTTCATCTTTCTTCCAAATTCTCGAGTATTCTCCATTCTATTCAAGAAGCTTGTAGAGAGAAACGAATTCCGCGTATGGCCCTTCACACCTGTTTAATCAAGTTTTTAACTGACAACAGAGTCATTGAAGTTTTTTTTTACTTTTTTCTATTGCGTGTGTTCATTTTGGATCACTTCCATGATCTGGATCTCTCCTATAAAAACCTTGAATTGACATTGTCATTGAAGATTTTTTGTTCTGTAATCTATCGATTAGAGGATTCTTTTGTTGTCTTTATTTTTATGCGTGAACAGTTATCCATGAATAACATCTCCAAAACTATTCTTGCACTTCCCAGTGGTATGGAACACACTTGATTTTTAGATCCAATTAAATAATGTAAATCATCATTACCCAGACCCACTCAAGTCTCAGACTGATGTGGGCTGCGAGTATTGTACTCTGGCTGAAAAGAGAAACTAATATTCATTAAAATTCACTGATTTATTTTGTTTTTGATGCAGTCATGACCGACATTCCGCAGTCATTCAGTCGTTGTGATGAGTTTTCACCATTTACACTCTCAATCGTTTCCTCACAACACTAAAAAGAATAGAAACATTTTTTATGCAATAATTCACCTTACCGCCTTCAATATTTTACCGCCTTATATTTTTGGTACACAGCCAAGAGCCAATTGAAGAATCCTTGAGGCTTTAGCCAACGGTACTCTTCAACATAAAAATAAAGAAAACGATTTTGTCAATTCCACTAATAAAGTGAAATTGACAAAATCGTTTTCTTTATTCTAATGATGGAGAGGTTTCACAATATAAACAAACATAAACTCTACAAATTTTATTGAAAGGTACTCTTCAAATCTGTGATACTGTTTTGTTCGAACGTTTTTTATGTTAATTTATATTTTAGACAATTTTTTCAAATAGTGTTCTGGTAAGAATTATTGATCATCCTAAGGAAGAAAGTACAATTTATTTTTTGAAAATTCAATCATTAGTGGCAATTAATTATAATCAACTTGATAAAAGTAAATAATGATCGCAAAACAATAATGACTGGTGACATGATCGTTATTTTTCCTTTCATAAGTTGATGATTCATTGATTGATTCTTCATATACTCAAATTTTTACTTTAATTCACGTATTATCTAATCACCCATTATTCAGAAAACAGAACTCATCAAATAGTCTATTAAGAATTATCAGAAACTTTTCAATCTTATTATTTTATTGGATGACACTCTTACTGAATTTTGAAGGGTCTGCTTGTCTGTAAGTACAGTTTGATAAGATGAATATAGAGAGAAGCTCAATCTAGACCAGATCAACAATCCAATCATTCAGTTGGTAGCATCTTGTCGTTGCAGTGGATGAGGATTCAAGTTTAAGGAGCTTACCAGAGCCAATATTGAAGATTATTCTATCAAGTTTCAGGAAGTTGCGAGGTATTATCACCTGGAAGCTACGAGACAGACTGAATATAGCTTCTCAAGGAAGCCAATGTGAGTTTTAAGCTTTATGGTTAGTCAACCGCTGTTTGTTCTATAGTTCGTTAGTTTAAATTGACTGGGTTCTCGCTGAATCACTACCGATAATTGGTCTTAGGATTAATAATTTGCCTGAATAATTAGTATTGGTTTACTTTAATAGAGTTTGACCATCTTGCTCTATAGATCTCTAGAGCAGCCTTGAGAGTTCATTACGTAATACCATGGAGAGAATAGAGAGATATACAGTACATAAATGAAAAATTTGAGTTCAGTTATCATTTTCAGAAGAAATGACTTGCTATCGTCTTCAATAAAGTAATATCACATATTTTCGAAGTTTTTTTGGTTATCCCTAAAAAAGGTCTAGCGACCCGGTCCCTCATTCGAGAGGACTCAAACAAAACTGACTGATCAGTTTTTCAGAGATATCAGTAAGAAGTAAAACTTTGGCATGCTCAATGAAATTTCATACTGGAAAATACATGACTGGCAATAATAAAGGGATTTCGATTGAAAAGTTTTGGAATGTGAGAAGCAGAAGAAAGCGATAATAATTGTAAAGATTCTTATCACAGACAACACATAGTTAGTATAGTTAGTCTATGTTCTTATTTAGCAAAATGAGTATGGAATCAAAGGCAATACAATCAGACAATCTTAGGATTGAGTACCGGTATTCTGATAGCAGATTTTGAAGTATGGTATGTAATTCATGACATTGTAGAAATGAATGGCAATGTAATATTGTTAAGGCATTATACAAAAGTACGCAGAAATTTATATTGGAGATTGAAACCGAAAATAGGGCTTAATAAATGCAAATGCATTTAAGCTTAAGCTCAAAAATTGAAAGAGAAAGGAAACTTACATGACTTACAATGACTGGACTATAGTTTATGACTTTCGATATTCTACATTTTCAATTGTATGGATGACCTTTGAATCCTTTCTTCCTTTCTTCCTAAAGCTTCAGGGATTAGGCATATTTTCAGCTCTTATAAAACTTTAGTATCAATTTTATACTTGACAAATAAAATTGATTTTGAGAATTCCTTTAATGTCATTCATTCTTCAGAATGTTAAGGCATGCATTAAATGCGTTCTATTATGTAACTTTAGTATCAATATCTCATTTCCTACCATCTTCAAAATTGGATTCGTATTCCGGGGGGGGGGGGGGCAACATAGGTATTTTGCGGGAACCCAAAATGTTTTGATCCGGCACTGGAAACATCTCTTCAGGCGAGAACAGCATCCAAGAACTAGGAGATTCCCTTTAAAGCAACAAGCAGGTTTCATTTCAGTGTTCATAAAGCGTTATTTGTCTCCATTTCAGTGTTTAAAATAGTCACTTGGAAGTTGGAAACATATAAACACTTGAAAAAGGCTGGGAGATTACCGGGTTCGCTAATCTCGGGTTATTGTTACTCCAAACTTTATGCCAATGATGCAATGAACAATGATGAATGATTGTGGAGAAATGTTGTACGGCTGTCAGCACTGCCATGATGCAAAGCTTAACCATAAATTTATTGAATCAATCCAAAATTATTTTAAATATTACTAGTTCACCCTGTGCAGCGCAAAGCGTCGCTCACTTGAATTTTCTAAGATTCCAAGTTTTAAATAGGTGCTATTTTGACTACTGTACAGTCCGCCAACCATGAGAAAAGAGTTGGCAGGAATGCTAGGAATGTAGAAGCTAGCCGAGTGGGTTAACCGATTTGGTCGAACCTCGACTTCACTAACACTTGTAAAACTATTGGTACCAATACAAAATAGTAAACAATACAGCCAGGGTGAGTAGTAGGCAGCAGTGTGCGAGAAAGAGAGGAATAGCATGTGAGAGAGACAGCAATGAAGGACCTTCCCGCACACCTCATACGTCGCCTCTATTCTTGTGGTTGGCGAACAGTATCTGTAACTTCCAGCAGCTCAGTCGTACCAACGAAATCCTACCTTGTACAGTGAGACTATATTATTATAGTCACTGCACTACTTTTAGAAAAACTTTTCTAAGCTCTATCTATGTGGCATTTGAGTACACAGTAGATTCAATTGTTTGGTACATTTTAATGCCAACAGATGGTTTTTGGTTTTCATTATTTTTCTTTCATTCAATTTTTTTTAAACAAATAGAGCCTGCAGAAATTCAATGTTTTACCTTCAAATCAAATCAAATCAAATCAATTTATTCAGCCAGAAGGTACAATATTATACATGAGGCTATGTCACAAAACGAAACAATTAATCATTAACATTTTATCCCACATATATTAACTCGGGATACGTTACAGCATTTTTGCTAAATTTAATAGCTAAAAATAATTAAAATTTAGTAGCTAAAATTAATTAAAAATTCACAATGAGATTGATTAAAATTCTTAAAACGTCAAAATCATTAACATTTATCCCAGCACTTATTAATTCATTAATAATAAGTTCTTATTAATTCGTTATAGGATTAAATAATTTTTAACAGTTGAAATTAACAATTTATCCTACACACTTCTTCCTTGAATTCATCTATAGAATAAAAAGGATTTGTAATTAACCACTTTCTTAAAGCTCTAAGAAATATAGGCTGGGGTAGGGCACGAAAGGAGGTTGGTAGGAGGTTGAAAAATTTTATCCCCACTACTGGAAAACTTGACAGGGATTTACTGAGCCTGCATCTTGGAACATGTAGATTTACTGAGGCCCTAGTCGGGTAATCATGAATATCGCTGCCCACTATTAAAACATTTTGCCTCGATTTTATTTCTTTCAAACATTGATATATAAATTCATTATTCACTGTTAATATAGAGTTCTCTCTGAACAATGGTTTACAGTGGTCTAGATAACCCGCGTTACTTATAATTCTGATAGCTTTTTTCTGTAGCATTAATACTTTCGTTATACTCGAGGAGTGGCCCCACAATCTGATACCATAGCTCAATATTGAATGGAAAAAAGCGTAATAAGCTTGCTTAATATAATGATCTGGCAACTCACATCTTAATCTTCTTAACAGATATATAATTTTACTTAGCTTTGAGCAAATCATTTCAACATGTGGTTCCCATATCAGTTTAGGATCTAGCATAAAGCCCAAAAGTTTAACCGGATTGCCTGACCCGCTTACATGGTTCAAAGAGAATATAATTTCCTGTGTTTTAGTTTCATTTAAAGCCAGCTCATTTATAGAAAACCAGTTACGGGCATTATTGTAAAGTTCAAGTACTGAGCTCTTTGCAACGTCGACTCTGGAATTGGATGCATAGATAGTTGTATCATCAGCAAACATTAAAGCCCTACCTGATAAACAATAAAACAGATCATTTATTGATACAATAAAAAGTAGTGGCCCCAAAACTGATCCCTGGGGAACTCCCCTCCTGACAGGCAGTGGAAGGGAGTCGACTCCATTCCAGCTCACTATCTGTTTTCTGTCTGCCAAATAAGATGTAATTAATCTGAGGGCATTGTTGTCAAGCCCATACTGCCTCAATTTCAAAATAAGAATGTCATGAGAAATGCACTCAAAAGCACGTGACAGGTCGCACAGTAGGGCGCAGGTAGATTCCCTGATTTCAAAGCAATTAAAAATATGTTGGACAAGGGACTCAACAGCCAACACTGTCGACTTATTTTTTCTAAAACCGAATTGAGCTGGAACAAGGTGGTGATGCATCTCAAGGTAGCTGTACAATTGGCCAAACAAAATGTATTCAAAAAGTTTTGCTAGCATAGGAATTATGGATATCGGCCTATAGCTGGAAGTGTCATTTCTTGAGCCCTTTTTAAAAATTGGCACTGTTCTAGAGACCTTCAGCTGGTCCGGAAAAACGCCCTCAGATATACATTTATTAATCAAGAATGCCAGCAAGGGTGCAATAATAGGTATTATTTGTTTTATAAAATTTGGTGTCATTCCGTAGATATCTCTACTATTTCCTTTTTTTAAGCTCATTGTTGCATCTATTATATCCTGAGCACTAACTAGATTCCAGCTGAAAGCTGATATAACAGAAGGCAGCAAATCATGGTTCATAGGAGGATCATTCAAATTAGTTGGTATGTCATTAACAATTTTTTCCACTGACTCAACAAAGTACTTATTGAATTCGTCAGCTGATGCAAAAGAGCTATCTTTTATTTCTGAGTGAATTCTATTCTGGTTTATAATTCCCCATGCAGCCTTACTTGGGTTTGATGATTTAATAATAAAGTCAGCATTGGCATTTAGTTTGGCATTTTTTATTTTTAAGCGATATTCACGCCTAGGCATGCAACAAGCCCATCAAGTTTGAATTGAACTTAGCCAAGTTACTTACAATTACTATGAAGTCCCTGAGTTTCGCCAACTCGGGACTGTACCAGCTAACTTTTGGTTTACTAGGTCTACCTAATTTCATTGCAGTTCTGCCAGGTGTTATGGTAACATTTTTTGACTTGAGTGGGAAAAAGGAGTTGAACATTTCATTAAATTTAGTAAAGAAGATATTAAACATTTCTTTGCCAGGTAATTCTCTCACTAAATCAAACCACACCCCAATGATGGACTGCAGTGCAGCGCCAAATGATATAGTGGCCCTTTCATTCAACACTCTAAACTTATAGGATTTGCAGACCCTAGGCAGATTATCTAGATATGCTAGCCTGGCATCCATAAAAATATGCTTGTGGTCAGAAATCTGATCATCACTAATACAAACAGAGTAGCTCTCTCTATTAAGGTTGGTCAGGATGGAATCAAGAGGTGCATCACCCCTAGTTGCTGCCTCTACTGTGCTATGCATACCAAATCCCTGGATCAAATGAATAAAATCCCTCATCTCATTGGGAGAGTACACTGGATTGAAATTATGATCTGTACCCACAAGAAGGAAAAGGCCAGCTGACAGCAAATAGGACAGGCATAGTTCCAGCTTATTGAAGAACATATTTATATCACCACCAGGAGGCCGGTACATTGCAACCACTACAAGTGATAATTCTGCAACGTACAAACCAGCAAACTCTGCCACACTCTCAATACAAAAAAGACTCAAGTCCAATGACTTTACAGAAAGAGAGAGTCTGCGATTAAAGTATACTGATACTCCACCCCAAGGGGTCTGCCTACAAAAATGGCTAACAATATCCAAATCACCTATTTTACCATAAACATCTATTTCTTCATTAACTAGCCAATGCTCAACAATACATAGAATGTCAATGTTGTAAGAGTAACATAAGTGTTCAAGTTCACCTATTTTATTTCTAAGAACACCTCCTTGTACAGTGAGACTATATTATTATAGTCACTGCACTACTTTTAGAAAAACGTTTCTAGGCTCTATCTATGTGGCATTTGAGTACACAGTAGATTCAATTGTTTGGTACATTTTAATGCCAACAGATGGTTTTTGGTTTTCATTATTTTTCTTTCATTCAATTTTTTTTAAACAAATAGAGCCTGCAGAAATTCAATGTTTTACCTTCCTTTTGGCGCAAACCGCATTAAAATTGGTCCACTCAAACTTCTCCACGAACTTTCCAAAATCTACTCTGTATGGCACCAAACTCTTTTAATACAATAGATTAATTTGGAGTGAGTTCTTATTGCAGAACTTTCTGAAACTCATTTCAATCACTATGAAGCGCTCAGGATGAAGTCCAATTTGAATGACTTGATTATTCTACAGAACACCTCCAACACTTGAAACTAAGATCGATAGAGAAGTTGCTGCTTGGAACATCTGCCAATGGCGACCCATGGTTCCATGAAGTGAATACCTTAGAGTTGAACAAATTGAGTCATTTGCGAGTGTAAGGACCAACTAGCAATTCCGATCAGCTCTGCCACTGAATGGACAACCAGCTTGAATTGGGAAGTTGTTCAGGAAACGTCCAGTTGCATTACATGGTTGATCATTGACTTTCATTTTCCAGATCTCGTCCTTCATCAACCTCTTCATTGCAGTATTGGGCGTCAACTACAGAAGGAATGATGATGATTTTTCAATGATGAATCATTAAAGATTTTGGTGATTCATTCAATTATTCCTTAATATCATAAAATCTTACTTAATATCATTACCGCTCGATATCACTAAATGGAAAATTCCCATTCTACAGAACAATGTTATTTTTGTAAAAAAATCTACATATAAACATGGTAGAGATTTTAAAAAGCATATTTCCTCAGAGAATTTTGAGAGAATACAATTTTTTATACAGATATTCAACATTTAAATAAACGCTTAAACTAGGCATCTAGTTCTAAGGTATTGACTACTATAAAATTCTTCTTTAAGGTATTATAGATGGTATTTTATTCCAATAATTAGAGAATGCACACTAGCTGAGTTGAGAAAAAACAGCTAGTTTGCATTCTCATCAACAACAACAAGAATGATTGTACATTAACTTTTTAAAATGAACCTGTATTTTTAGTTATTTTACCTCATAATAAGTTTCTATAATGCATTACATATTATTCCTTATTATAAAAGGTCTGTAGTAGAAGTATTGTATAAGTTTTAGCTGTTTTACTCTTATCCTGAGTTTAAAGAGTAACAATTCAAAACAAAGTAATAAGTTGACTATTTCAAAGGACAGTGATAATGTAAGAAAACGTATTCAAAAGAAGCTTCAATAATTTTACAACATTTTTTAATAGTACAATCTATGAATAAGTTATTTGATGGTCCAATTTCACAAATACGTTCGTCTTTGTTTTGGCTGACTGAAATTTTCATTGTGAATATCCCTTTCCTTGTGAATATGATTTTTATCATTACCCATTTTATCTAGTGTAAATTGGATATCCAAGGGATATCCCCTAGCCCCTCTCTGGGTCCACCACTGTCTTTACCTTACTCTTATTTACTCTTTCTATCAACAGTAATAATTGAATAGCGCGGACTACAGAAACTGATGGAATCAGTAGCATAGAGATAACACTTTGATCAGTATATTGATTTTGAACGACGGTGTCCAACACTGATGACATGTTTCATGACAGTGTGAGCAGTATGTGAGTGAGAGATGTACCTAAACATTTAGGCTAGGTACAGTATTGCTTATTAGCTCATAACATTATTTATATAGTAACACTCAGCCTGTAACACTCGAATCAGTTATCATTATCGAACGCTGGTGAAGGTGGTGATGGAGGTGGTGGTGATGGTGCAGGTTTGCGATTTCCTTGCTACGATGATATGAGCTTTGCTTCGTGTTGCCCAGGTTGAGCTGCTCTCACACGAGACTGCACCTAATAAACACCAATCCCGCGAGAATTCACGTTCAATTTATCCTACCCTAACTTTGCAACTTGCTTATGTGACCGAGATTCGCTGACAGTGAGGGTGACTAGACTACTAAAGCTGCGAGTCACTTTGCGAACTTGTGTGTGTGGGTCTCTCAAATCATCCAGGAGCTACTTTTCCATTCAAGAATTCTTTCAGGTTTAATTAAGAAACAAGATAGCCAAGTAAAGTGTTCTAACTGATTTTACAATAACAGTGAATCCTATCTAAAACAGGCTCTTATAAAAAAATATACAGCACTTGACCTGTTGCTCAGTCTTAATGCAAGTCAAATCCACAGAATGTCTACGTACTTTGTGCTTATCATATTTCAATTTCAAACATGTTGATATTTAAGTTAATCTAGTTCTTTGATTTCTTATATTCAATCTTTTTGAAAGTTTTGTATATAAGAATCAATTATCAAGATAAATAATATTTCAAACAGAAATGTTCAATCAAACATATTATCAGATTAATAATTCAAATGAATTCTAAACGGTTTGACATGTCAATATGCGGCTTCCACCATTCATTTTGTCTTATTCAAATTCCGTATCGAAATCAAAAATATAATATGACCACCTTCCCATTAAGAAAATAAACTTACATTCAAAATGGCGGACTAAATTTAAAAAGTCACAGTAAAGTAGTTTTTTTAATTCGAGTAGAATCCTCAATCACACCTATTGTCAAATTACATTTCTACCGCACGTATATAAAATATCACTCTGTATTATATAAATTTTCATTCAATACTGATTATAAATTCATCTTTAAATTGTATCTTCAAAATGTATGTAGTGAGTGGATGATTACATTAACTACCTATATGAATCAAAAGGCCAGAATCGGGTTTCTCCCCTATTTGCAATGTTTTGAAGTAATTGCGAAAATGTAGGTTAAGGCACCTTATAGCAGGATTCTTTTAAATTGTCAGAAAACAGCTGATTGATGTACGCTTGTTTACTAACGTTAAATCAGCTGTTTTCTGACAAGTTAAAAGAATCCTGCTATACTCGAGTATTGCTAGTTACAGGAGCTGCATCGATTTTCTAAAATTCATCGTACATTTATCAACGATTGCTTGCTTTGTGACGGTCGTATAAAATGGACATTATGGGTGAAGAAGTGATGGCTTGGTGGCACTAAAATGAAGTGCACAATAAAATGAGGACAACAAACAAATTTACGTCTGTCATACATCACTGGCTACTTCTGTATTCTTTTGGTATCACAAAACATGAGTTTGCAGGAGCCTAGCACATTTCATACTTCAATGACGTTTTATGTTCATTTTCTCATACTTTATAGTTCTATGACAATATTTACTGTACAAACTAAAAAAAATTCAACCTATTGAAAATAGACGAAATAAATGAGATAGAAAGTGGAGTAGTATGAACAGTTGTCAATTCTAAACTTGATTGTGCAAACTATGTGTATAGATTTGTGTTATAAATAAGTACAGTATTATACACTTCAATATACTTTTGACAAACTTCTGAAAATAAATCTTTATGAAATTGTAATGAAATTTCAAAAATAACAACGTTATTTTGCGAATAGTGTCAAACTATTGAATGTTTATGTTTTGAATGTGAGAGTACCTTTTAGTTTTAGTGATAGGTACAGTATCTCAAAAACGTATACCCACCGTACACCGTAAGAAGGTTACTCGAAACAGTTTGTATACCTGTATAGTTGTTTTTAGTGAACTTGCTACCGTACTACATCGTGAAATTTCTTTTTTGATCTTCGAGTAAGGCAGGGCTGCCCAACCTACGGCCCGCGAGCCGATTTTATGTGGCCCGCCATGTTGCCATAAAAACAAAAACCTTAAAACAAAACTGAAACGTAAAACGGTTTCAGCTGAAACCGAAAATGAAAATTTACATTACAGGAAGCATTGAAATGTGTTTTATGAGGGTAAAAATAATTACAAAATTTACAACCCCTGAACCCCCGGCTTTCCTAACAGCCCGCCTTGTCTTTGAATGTTGACAATGTGGCCCTTCATTGATAATGGTTGGGCACCCTTGGAGTAAGGTATGGATATATGCAGATATGTTTGAGGAAAATTGGAATCAATGAGAACAAAAATTATGCAAAATTGCACTTGATACACGATATCGTACCTATCATAGTTTACTTACATGGATAAAATGTATTGAACCGGTTGTCAATTACCTTATTCTAGTAACCTGTAGGCTACTCTATTCAAGCTGCAAATGATAGTAGTTCCAACTCATTAATCACTTACACAATTCTAAGGAAAATTATACTGCTCATGAAGTGTAAGGGAAAGTTTCCATAAAGGTAGCCTGGACGTGAGGGTGTGAGGATAATGAATCAATGCTATACTTGGAGAACAAACTGGCATAATTATATATTATTACTGTATTTTTGCCGTCAATATAGGCCTACCTGATTTTTCAACTGGAGCAACACGCACGTGGGGACTCAATGAATAACTGTCCTGACTCCCTGTGGCTCACCTATTCGAAGTCAATAACGATCATCTCAATTATTTTGTAATATCAACTCGTGCGAACATGCATTCTGCAAGCTAGTAGAAAGCCCTAATGTTTATCTGTCAGTCAGTTATGGACTTATTGAATATTCAATCCTTCTACAGAATGTCATCAGTTTGATTATCTCTTCATTCTGCTGATTCCGAGGTGAAGATATACTAATAATACCGCGATTACTTGTTAATGATCGATAGTTAATAAAATGTGGACTCAGAATGTCACCTCCCTATTCTGTGTATTATATGGTATAAATATAGTTTTAAGAGGAAAATAGATTTAATTCATCTGCGTTTGGAAAATAGTTGTCTTGCTTCAACTGCAAGAGAAAATTTCAATAATATAAGTAACAAATTCAGAGCCCTTTTTTGTGTTCCATAATGTGATTTATTTTTTCACTTCGGCTAAATCTCAGAAAAAAGATATTCATAAGTATGAAACCCCCTAAGCCCTAATGGACTATTTTATTATTCAGAGAATAGTATAAATTCTGAAAAATACTTTTTGTCTGTAGCCTAGTTGGTTTATTTCTGTAAATATTTTTTATCTAATGATCGACCAAAAGCTTCAGTCATTGCAGTTTATCTCGACAATATTAGTATAAAAGTTCTTGAGTAGTTTTCTCTCCTTTCATGATCACAATAAAAATGTTCTCCTTAGATGTTGTGAAAGACTAAATGTCATTCTGTAAATGTGTTATAGCTTGAAGTTGGCACATTTGCTCCTTCAAATAAACGACTATTGTAGACTTTTTTGCAAAACAAAGTTGTAAATAAAGTGTGTGTTAGGATCACTCCCCTTCCATCGCTAATGCTCAATAAATACTTCTTTTATTGGAGATTTAACAGACATTTCCACTTCTTAGTTACGGTATACTTGTGATTTTCTTCAACAGCGATTGAAATACTTCAACAAAGATTGAAAAATTTTGTATCTAAAGGTGCGTACAGAATTGCGCGCCGCGAACCACGAACAGATGTCGCGAGGGGCGGGCGCTCCGCTCACGCGCACCTTAGAAACTTGGTGGAATTATGTTCGCGAGAGGCCCGTGCGTCGCTCGCGCGCACCGATCAAACTTGGTGAACTCTTTGTTGCGCTAGGCGCGTTCGTGGCGCAGCGCGTAATTTTGTACGCACCAGTCTATGAACCAGATGAACCAGTCAATGTGTTATGTAGCCTACATGGTGAACGTAATTTGTCCGAACTCAACAATCTTTTGTGGCGTAACTACGGGGGGGAGATGAGGTGGATAGATGAACCCCCACAAAGAGAGTAGCATAGAGAGGTGGAATTTCGGATGAAAATTATGCATTTTAAGAGGATGAATTTCCGCATTTAAAATCAATTTTTTCGCATGATTTCTAAACGATCGAGAAGTATATAGATTTATCCTATGAATATACAGGTTTTCTCAAATTCCCGCCCATCTTACTCTTAAGCCCGGTCTAGACGCTACGACTTGTTGTCCAACTTAAGTCGTACAACAAGTCGTTTCAACTAGTTGGAAGCAAAGTTGGATGAGTGGCATCGCGTCTAAACGTCACGACTTATTCCAAGTTTCCATAAGCTGATACATCTTTTGTGGTACGACAGTTGGACAAACTCTTAATTTTGCCATCTACACGCTACGACTTGTTGTACATCTTAAGTCCTTAACAACTTAAGTCGTACAACAAGTCGTAGCGTCTAGACCGGGCTTTACGTTGACATCGACAAGCACGTCAAGAAGTGCCTAGTGCTTACAAGAATAGCGTCTCGAATTGTTGATCTTTGATAATACATTTATATCTCATGTCATATGGTTCATACTTTACCTATTCATAAGTATAATCAAAGTTTCGTTTTATGTATATTGTGTTTTGTGTATTGTGTATCACGATAAATCTGATAATATGCCAAACAAGAGAAAAATTCAACCTCCAATAACAAGTTAGTGTTTTCAAGAAACACCATTTAGAAGTTGACAAATCCCTTGAAGATGGAATTATTGTAGGTAAGGAAAAACATCTTGAGTCAGATGATTCAAGATACGTTAGAAATCTGCTATTGAATCGCTGGCATGTGGATGCACTATCAATAGTGTTAACATTTACCCAAACTAATAAGATATTTTTCTCCCAGGCAAGGCTAAATGGGCTAGCGATGCTCTCCATTCATCGAGAGCTTGGATCATTCATCATCCGACGAAGTGATCGATGAAATGGCAAAGAAGCCACGAAAAAATTGCTTAGTTCTGTGAGATTGCAAATAGTTTGAATTTTGCTACACTTTGTTTTTACGATAACATAAATTATTCAATCAAGAAGTTATCTTTTATTCAATATAAACTACCTTATTCATCAATAGCCCACTTGCCTTTATTACTGCTTTATAGAAGAACATCGATTTTGAGACCGATATATTCAGTGCTTAATTTGTCGAATTGTAGGTTCTGTGGAGGAGAGAACGTATATAGGGGGGACTTGACCCCCGGGGCTTGTCCGGGGTCCTCCCCCGGGAAAAAAATGAAATTTTAACTCCTCAAAACTTGTTTTTAGAGTGATTTAAAAAAAAATTACTATAGGACTAGCGAGTAGGTTTGAAGAAGATTGCAGAAGAACCCGTACTTGAGAAAAACTAATCTTTTTCGTAAACAAGGTGAAACAGAAACTCACCAAAACAGGTTAAAATTTTTTATTGGGTTGTTTGTGTCTACTCATAATTTTTTTTTAGTATGAAAGAGAAGCAAAACATCAAAAACGAATGAAACACACCAAATTTTAACATTTTGACACAAAATTATATATATATATCCTTTCAGAGGTACCGGTACGGCGTACCGGTGCGTACCGTCACAAATTAAGCCCTGGATATAGTAGGGGTATTCATGGATCTAGGGTAAGGCCACACTGGCGCGGACGATCGCTACGCTACGGATGCAAGCAACGTCCAGCCTCCTCAAATAGTCCAATGCACACCAGTCAGTTTCTTCTACAAATAATGGCGCGGTTTCACGATACCAGTAGACGTGTAGGTTACTAGCAGGAAGGTTAGTCATATGATCTGCCATAATTCTATACAAACAAATAGGGCAATGCACACCAGTCAGTGTTAATTGCCCTATTTGTTTGTATAGAGTGGAAGATCATAATTATGACCAACCTGCCTGCCAGTAACCTACACGTCTACTGGAATCGTGAAACCAAGCCATTAATCTTCCAAACGTCTGGAGGCGGAGAGACCATTTCCATCTCTTCTTTGTTCTATGGTTATTCGTGTTAATGGAGTTAAGAACTTACATATAACCTTATAACCATATCATTTATGTATTTATGTATCAAAAAGAAATGCTTTCAAAATTCAAAATCATTCTGAAAAGTGGATAAAACTACAACCTAAGTAGAATTAGGTTAAACACGGCGAGGTTGGAACAACCTTCCGGTCTCCCCACCGACAAAAGCCATACGCTAAATAAATGAATAATTGGTAGGGGAGAGGCCAAGGCCGTACCCAGGAAAAAATTGGGGGGGGGGGTGGTTTTAAGCACCGGGGGTCTGGGGGGTATGGAATACCCCCCAGGACCGGGGGGTCCGGGGGTTCTCCCCCGGGAAATTTTAAAAATTCAAGTGTGAAATTACGCATTTTAAGACCTTTTTAAACTCTTGATTATCCAGAGTTTATATGCAAAAATCTATGGTTTGACTTGAAAATTTTTACATTCCATACCCCCCAGGAAGGCGGGGGGTCCGGGGGCTCTCCCCGGGAAAATTTTTGAAAATTTAAGTGTGAAATTACGCATTTTAAGACTGTTTTAAGCTCTTGATTAACCAGAGTTTATAGGCGAAAATCTATGGTTTGACTTGAAAAGCTTCAAATTAAATAGTCAATTTTTAAGCCATTACAATGTTTTTGCATTAACATATCTTATCTGACCCTTTGAAAGTATGGAAATACTTTCCCTTGTGAATTGGTTAGCTCTAAAAATGAATAGATAAATACAAAGTACAAACAGACTTAAATAATTTTAATACAATCATCACGTAATATTTAAAAAACTTCAAAAACTATAATACTAAATCTGCTCTTCTATTCTTCTATCCTAGCCTAATGCTGGTGGGCTCGGGGCGGGATAGTGGTGAGAGTCAGAGAGAGAGAGAGAGAGTGAGGGAGTAAGAGTGTGAGAAAGAGACACGTTAGCATTAGCAATACACTTCAATTTTACCTTTGTGAAAATTTGTGTTTTGATTTCAAAATAGGCTATTTATTTCTGGAAAATTTCGGGGGGGAGGGGGGGTTTCAACCCCCCTGACCCCCCCCCCCCGGGTACGGCCTTGGGAGAGGCAAAAAGGAAAATAAGGCGTAGTACGATTTATGTCTACTCAAACCAACCTGAAAACCACAAAAATGTATTTTACCGTGAATATTCTTCGAACAGTTTTGATTTATACCGCAAAACATACCATAAACTTGAAACTCTTCATGAAAATTGAATTTAACATAAAGGCTCTGAATTCAAATACAGCGCCAAATTTCACTCATTGTGAATTCGGCCAATGAGAACTCAGCCAAAATTCAGTCCAAGTGAATTCGGCCAATGAGATCGAGACTCAGGCGACTAGCGTCACCAGCCTTTAACATAGAGAAGATGTTCCTCTCCATCAATAACAGCTCCATGAAAATATTGAAACTATCTGATTCAGAAGGCTATGGCCCTGTTCTCTTCTCTAGATCTTGTGGTATCGTGCGACTAAGCCTACGATCACATTGCATCATTTTATAAAATTCCAGAAGATTTTTAGTATCAACTATGTCGCAAAGTAAATTGAATGATTTGGCAGGAAAATTTAGTGGTCCAACTCCTAAAGGTTTAGGGATTGGCTTGAAAGTTTTAGCTGCTTTTGGAGCGGCAGCTTATGGTGTCAGCCAGTCCATGTTCACAGGTAACCTCTAAAATTTATCCTAAAGATGATGGTTTGATTTTTCATTGATTTATCTAAAATTTATTTCAAATCCAAGTTTTTTTATAATTCTCTATGAATGTTATAATTAGCACCATTGCATCGATTTTTCATACCTTACTGAGAATACCTTCATTCACATATTTGGCCTCCTACGGAAAAGCTATTCTCTAACTTCTACCGGTTAAATAGGAAATTTGCAGGTTTTTCAATGACATGCTTTTAGTTCCACAATAACGATCTATAATACTGGGATGTGACTAGATTAGAAATCTTCTTTAGAAGACTGAAATCTTCTTTTAAGGGACCAACTGAGGGGGGTACAATTTCACCGACAGCCTTTAAATACCACACACCTTCAAATCCTTTAACTGGTCTGTAAGTTCAGACTCAAACTAATTCTGCATAACTTACTTGTCCCAAATTTGCTTATCATCCTAAGTACTCATTAATTATTATTGTTTCTGATCCTTAGTTGAGATTCAGTTAAACTAAATATAATTAGGTATAATTCTAGTGGAAAAATTCATCTGATTGATTAGAAAGTAGGTTACTATTTTTCTAAGAAAAGAATAAATTTTTATGACATATTTATCATGATTTTCATATTCAAAAAAACATAGAATACTCTTTTTGGCGATGATAGTTTAATTTTTCCGGGGGAGGACCTCCCATAAATATTTGATGGAATAAAATATTATTTCATAATATTCCACAGAAATTACTTCTGAATCCACCCCTGATAAGTAGCCTACAAGTTCAAATTTTTTACTCAATAGAATAATAGAGAATATTTATAAATATTTTTTAATTCTTGACAATAAGTCTTGTCTAAGAACTTGAAAAAGATTCAAAAACACTTTTAAATTCTTTTGAGAAATTGCAATATGTAGCTGTAGAGTAACAGGTACATATTGAGTCCTTCATACTTTATACAGAGTGTTTCAGAACTCCCTACCAATATTTTAGGGCATTGTTCATGGGTAAAAACCATATCCAGATATCATATTTAAACTGTCCGGAATTCCTTGGTTACTCACACAGCTGCCATTATGTTACACATTGTCCATGCGATGCTAGTAGTCAGTCCAATTTTTAGATGTAGGGGAGAATCAAATAGATTTTCCAGACCAGATTCTCTACTAGCATTGCATAAATGCGGCATTAGGTCAAGTTCGGCAATCGATGGACTCAAATCCAGGCTCAGGGACCTGTTTCATAAAAGTTGCAATACAAGACAACCTCTATAATAATATTAATAAAAATTAATTCACAGTTTCCGCTTGTCCCTCTGCTATATTTTTTTTCATTTTTGCAGCACTGTCTTTGAAATTCTATTGATAACATCATGGCATTCTTGAATTTAATACCTAATCAATTTGCGTTTCGGTGTGATTACCTGATTCATTACATTATGTTTTGCTAATACGTATGTTTTATTACAGTTGATGGTGGTCATCGAGCCATAATATTCAGCAGAATCGGAGGAATTCAGTCTGAGGTATTCGCTGAAGGACTCCATTTTAGGATACCTTGGTTCCAGTACCCAATCGTTTTTGATATCAGGTATTATTGGCGTAGTATTATCTTTCATTATTTTACAACTTTTCTAATAATGCACTTCTGATCAATATCAATGTTGAATTAAAACTCTCTTGTGGCCTGTTCACGAAAATTTAAGATTCCTGTAGCCTATCACAGGAGAAAGCTGTACACTCACTAGATACTAAATATAATTAGCATGGCGTACTATGTAAAAAATATATAGATAGAAGACCTCTATTTTTTATGAACTGGGATTCAGGTCTTGTAAAATGACCATTTTCTCCATCTCATTGTTTTGAGTAATTTGATAAAATTTGAGTTGTGTTCTACGTGCAATACTTTGCTTGCAACAGTATCAGCTGTCACCAATGAGGTTAGTGGAGTCGCCCTATATGGTTTTTGAGTAATTGGCGACTGCTGGTACCGTTGCAAGTGAATCATTGCACGTATGAACGCTCCTTGAATCACATTACAATGCTACCAAACTTTAATATATTATGCCATAATTTATACAATTGATACTTCATAGAAGGACCATCAAGCTGCAGAGACTGTATAATAACAGTGTGATAATTGGTGTGAATTGGTCCATAACATTGTATTGAACATTTGTCACTCCCGACCGCCATACTTTGGCCGAATTTTTGAATTTGATATTGGATTACAGGCAAACATTAACCCATCCAATCGGCCTATGTTAATGGCGGTCATTTTTTGGGTTGCCGCATACGGTTAGTTTTCTTATCAAATTTGCATTTACATTCAATTGTACAGCCGTTTATTCTAGGGATTTTTTTAAAAATTCAGTCAATTTATTCAACTAATCGAATGAATTGCATAACGGAGACTTCAAAAGAAACAAGATATCCCTTTCAGGTACAAGATATTTGAGGTTAGAATCCCAGCAGCTGGCGCACTACTGGTTTTGAAGGAGTGATGCGCTGGGATTCTAACCTCAAATATCTTGTACCTGAAATGTTTCTTTTGAAATCTCCGTTTATTATTAAGCTTATGGATTTTTTGGCGGAGAGACCCTTTCAAGTGTTCCACCTTGCCGAATTATCCAGTTTTCCCTAATGGGAAATATGGAAAACATTATCAATTTGTTGAATAAATCGACTGAATTTTCACAGAGGCCTGGAATAAACGGCTGTACAGTTGAATGCTATAAGAATTAGAGATAAAATGCAAATTTAATCTAAAAACAAGCCACATGCGGCAACCCAAAAATGGTCGCTATTGCGATCAATACTATTAACATAAGCGGCCCATTTTTTCATATTGGCTTTTATATCTATTTAGCATCTATTTTATATTTATAGCGGCCCATACACCAATCGTCATTGCACGACGGGCCAAAAAATGAAGAAACGTGCCAGTGTATGGAGGTCTTCGTCCTAAGCACGTCGTGCATTGCATGGCACGATGGCTACCAGGGAAGGTTTGATTTCCGTCGCGCCGTGCTGTCCTGCTAATGTGTGGGCCAGTCTCGCGCCACGTGCTGACCACTCTGTTATCTTCTCTCTCTATATAGATGCTAAATAGATATTTAGATTAGTCTAAATCTAAATAGATATATAAGCCAATTCATGAAAAAAATGGCACGACGTGCAATGCACGATCAGTGTATGGGCCGCTATAGGCCGTTCGCGGTGGGCTGCGGCGCTCGGTCGTCGCAGCGAAACCCTACCTTTGGATGAAATCTCTGAATCAAAAAACAAAACAAATTAACAATAATCTACATTCTCCGAGAACAGATAAATTCTTATCAAGGATTTAATAAAATAATTAGATTATTAAAATAAAATAGGCCTACTCATTTTACCAATTTTTACTTGAAATATTCAAGTTAACTAAGCAATTATTATTTTGATTTCAGATCGAGACCTAGGAAGATTTCTTCTCCAACCGGTTCCAAAGACTTGCAAATGGTTAATATTTCTTTGAGAGTATTATCAAGGCCCGATGCTATCCAATTGCCAACCATGTACCGGCAACTGGGTATTGATTACGACGAAAAAGTGCTTCCATCTATTTGTAATGAAGTTTTGAAATCAGTTGTTGCCAAATTCAATGCTTCTCAGTTGATCACTCAACGTCAGCAGGTTGGTATTGTTGGTTTAAAGATCGACTGGAATTTGAAACTCATGTTTATTTATCCTCATTGTCCTGGCCACATAGAACGTTATGCTTCCTTAACTTACTCGCGTAGTATATTTATATAAACCATACGATTTAGATATACTTTTGCGAGTAAGTGAAGTGAAGCAAAGCATTGACGTAAGTGGCCAGGCCATTAGTTTTCAAAAGTTAATTTTGGTTTAACCTGAGCATTAAAATTCCATATGCTATATTTTATATCTATGCATAGTTTAATAATAATAGTTATGTGCAATAAACCAGTGATGTTACAGGATAAAATCTATTGTGTTTATCAATTGTAAACCTTCAGTATCATCCTAGAATATCATTGATTCTATCTATAAAATATTTTGTTGTTCTTATTCCAGTGTAGTCTATCAAATATTCGTTGATGGATTCATTCACATTTAAAATTTGAATAGTGAAATATGTTTGCATATTTATGAGTAAATGTATTTAATATTACTTTATGTTACATACATATGGGTGTAACGAAGTATTTTTTCTACTTTTGCAGGTATCTTTGTTAGTGCGAAGGGAACTTATTGAAAGGGCTCGTGATTTCAACATAATCCTCGATGATGTCTCTATCACTGAACTCAGCTTTGGCAAAGAATATACCGCTGCAGTTGAAGCAAAACAGGTGAGCTCTGCAATATTCATTGCGTTCTCCCAATGAAAATATCCAATAGTTTGATAGAAGAAATTGACATTGTTTGACTCAAGAAATTTTATTACTCATTATTTTAGGTTTTTCTGTGGCATGTACGCCTCATCCTGACTATGCCAGCGGCTTGACGCTAAGTCTAAACTTTGAAATAATGTTTGTTTAATTAACAATCATTCAAACAACTCATTTAAATCTGTTTTCATTCGTACATAAATTTATTTTTAAAATGGGATGAAAATCCAATGTGGCTGCCTTTTTTCTTTGTTGGAACTGCCGTGGACTCTAACCCAATGACCGTGGATATTGGACTATTCACACACGTACTGACTATTCACGATATCGACTATTCACGCGTCAATAATGACCAATCACAGAGCGCTAAGCCATCGACGCATGCGCAGAACGAAATGACTGGAAACGGAACGGAGATGATCGGACACTGCACTGATGTGTATGAATAGTGTTACTTGCGAAATTGATTTGAATTTGGCACTTGATCTTATATTGGAGCTTTCATCAAGTAAAAAATCTCTGGGCAATTTAATAGTATGCCATCATAAAATTGAAATATATTTGAGAATTATTTCCGCTTTTGGAATCCAGTGAAGGCAAGTAATTTTTCATGGCTCAGACGACTGCCACGGCTAAAAAATATTTGTCTTTAGACTTCATCCCGCATTTTTTTTCAGGTAGCTCAACAAGAAGCTCAAAGAGCGGTTTTCGTAGTTGAACGTGCCAAACAGGAAAGACAACAGAAAATTCTCCAAGCTGAGGGAGAAGCAGAAGCAGCAAAAATGATATCCTTTTACATTCTAACATTATCTAACGCTAGTTTATAATTATGTCTCATCACAATATTATGTGTCATTCGATATTCCTGGTCCATGTTTTTTTTTTCAATTTGAGCCAATTTAATGCGCAAACCAAGATATGGCTGATGCCAATGGTTATCGGATACCGTGCAAGTGAAGTTGAATCTTGTTTGTTATACGCTCAGGTCTGATACACCATCTCCGTCATTGGTCTAGAAAGAATGTAATTGAAAATTAATCAAACAGGGTATCTCTGAACTCTCTTGTGACCATATTAAACGAGGCGCATTGACCCGACATTAATTTTTATCAATGACAATTTTTATTTTGCGTCAATGACATCGAACCAATCACAGAGCACTGTGATTAGTCCGACTCGTATTATATGGCACTAAGTGTGTATGGCTTATAGGGGTTGTTGATTCATTTAAGTAAAACGAAAGATCTGTACCAAACATTCCGGCAATGCATTGTTACAGAGCTGAAGATGGCGAAAGATACCGGATTGGTGATAATGTTGAACATTTTTATAGATTTTTGGTGACTTATTCTAGTCTGAAAACCGTTTGGTTCTATAAAAATTTACTCAAAATTCCAAGTTTAGTTTTCTAAGCCTATAGTGTGAATCGAGAGGAATCTGGTGGCATCTGTCGTTTCTAGGAGTAGAGTTGGATTACTAAAACAACAAGTTTTCTTGTATTTGTATATTCATCTCTGTTGAATTCTTTTGAAATGTTAAGGGTAATAAATTGGTTCCGGTATTAGAATTGGTAATCGTGTTTCGAAGTATAATATTTTTATAATTTGCTGCTCCACTATTTTTCATCTTGGAAGATGAAATTTCATGCTTCAAAAATTGGCTTCTACGATGACTTCTTAATTTCAATACTTCCTATAGTTTCTGTACAATTTTTTTCTATCATTGAACTTGAGAAATTCTATTATTTGTGTATTTAAATTTCAATGAAAATTGGATCAATGGTGATTCAGCATCAATACAGGAATAGATTTAATTCAATTCATAGTACTGTATTCAGTTGGAAATAATTACGAATTTTGATGGGCTTTCCTTAATAATGCTTACTTAGGTCAAGCTGTTGGAGCAAATCCTGGTTACTTGAAATTGAGGAAGTTGAGGGCTGCTCAGAGCATTGCTCGAACGGTGAGTACATCCTCTTATTTTTAAAACTAATTTCTCGTAATGGGTGTCCTTTTTCTAAATAAATAATCTTGAAAATTCCAAGTTCAGTAATGTGCATTTGGATCCGATTAAATAGAGAACAGAAAAAGGGACTTACTGTCAGATATTTCATTTTCACAATAAATCATAGATTACCATTCAGATACCATTTTTTTTATATTCCTTACGATACTTTCATTGTCCCAACGCGTCAATGCACGTCTGAATTTTCAGTGTATATTTATATTTTATAATTTTCATACTACTTCTACTGTATTTACTGAATTTACTGTATATTCTAGATTATACATTATTATCTGTTTTATTGGTAGATCTTTCTTTATCCCTTCTTTTTCAATTTCAAATTCTTCAAACTTTTTACACTATTTCTATGTAGGCTAGTTGTGAAATTCTATGATTTAATGGTCTTTTTTTCACTTCAGATTGCCAACTCACAGAACAGAGTGTACCTGAGCGGATCAAATCTCATGCTCAATATTAGCGATCCATCCTTCGATGACCTCAGCGAAAAACTGATGAGTAAGAAAAAATGAATTTGAAAAAATGGTGTAGTCTGTAATTACGTATATTTTAGTTTGTTATTAGTGTGCGATTTGATGAATGAAAATTTCTATTATTGAACACATACGCCACCAAAATTGATTCCTTGGTTATTGCATTTGTCAAAAATACTTACATGTAAATATAAATTGTTACATTATAATTGTGACTCGATGATGTCATGAAATAAGCGAATAATATAGAACTGATCAATTACCTTTCATACTGAATATGATGGACTATACACTTTGATGTTTCAGAGGGATTTATATGTTATTGATTATGCTATTATTAATATCTTTTGTATCACTTTAGTTAAAGTAGACATTTCTCTAGTTGTTGAATAAATAAAATTCGGTATTTGATATTGTTTATTTCAAGTTTTGTTTCCAAACATTTATTTCCTTTCGTTTGAGCCACAGAATTTATTATTTCCAAGTTATGTTATTGATTTTCCTACATATTATATCAGTTGAGGGGATCGATTCATGAATCATTTATTTATTCGTTTTTATGTAGTCAGTTTGGAGGTAAAGAACAATTAATTGAATGCACCCGCTGCATCACATTTTACATTTACTTAATTATTATTTGTTGATTACTTTAATTGGCAATTAAGCTTTTCCATCGTGGTGTATTCTTCAATGAGGAAATTTCATTGAAAACTAGGAGATAGTGCCAAGTATCTTTCAAAATAGGAAATACTAAAATATTCACAATGAATTTAGGATTACAAAATAAGAACATTGTTCAGAATTTGTTGTATACTGAACTGAAAATGAATCAACAGTATTACTAGAAGGTTATATTCCGTAGATTACGGTACTAACCTACTGAATGGCATAGATTCGAATTCACTTTAATTCTGTTGCTATTGGATATGGAATATGGTACATAAATCTTGTTGTAGAACTCCAAAATATTTGGTTTGTCCATTTGCAATATTATCAAATAGAGCAATGAGACAATTTTCTCTGTTTCAGAACAAGAATTGAAGAACTGACCACTCACTCTCAATATTATTATTGACGTTCTGGTTGCTTTTCTTTGTGTAACTTATTATTTTGTTGTTACATCTTGAGGTAGAATAAATGGAACTTCAATTTGTTGATCCGGATGAGAGTTTTATCAGAATGAGAATTATCAGCCGGTTTTATTCTCTTACTTCTCATTCATTAAATGGACCTACCAGAAAGCGGCGAAGAATAATTGACTCATGAATTACAATTTATCATCTAAATTTTCTGTGTTGTGACCAGTGTGATTCAGTTGAATTATCCGCACTTTATTTCTGCAGAATATACTTGACCATCTCCACAAACGATTTTTCATTAATAGAACATAGTTGCAAGCTTTTCATAGTTACAACAAATTATATTGAGCTTTAATAATATTAATATTGAATTAGCTTTAATTATTAGGATAAAATTTACCACTGATGAGAAACTGCATTTTGAAAAATAGATTTATATGGAACCGCTCATACATTATTAGTAAAAAAACTTCATGGTTCCAGAATGAATAGAAATTGACATTTTCAATCGTTTTTTCGCTGTTTTAAATTCAAACATACTTAAACCTGCGAAATAAGTAGAAAAAAGAAAGCAAACTTAGAAACGATAAGAACAACTATTTCACCAAATATTGCCAACTCTTAGTTGGTTTTTTCTTGATGTTTTATAAATAGGTACATACAAAACTTACCTTAAAGTTATGTAAGGTAATCATACTATCATCAAATAATAATGATAGACCCTTGGCTTTGACAATTCGCATGCTCAATATCACTTCCATTTTACGATGATTAATTTTTCTATGGAGTGTTTTGAACCCTATCTCATGCCAACCATTTTCCTAATTTTGGTATTTCGAAATCCAAAATTGGATTTTTACTGAAATCAGTTCTTAAAAATCTCACTATTTTCGTTACATCTTGAAACAAAATTTTACTAACATCTTTCATCAAATTTATTGCACTTCAATATGGCCAACAACATTTTCTGAATAATAGCAGCTACTGAATTTGGTTTTGGTTTGCAGAATCCAATGTACATAGCTCCTGGACGTCGGGCGATACCAAAAACGTTGCAAATTTAGCTAATAACGCAGCCGCCCAACTTGTAGTAAAGTGAGAGCGCCTGTACAATGATTAGAATTGAAGACTTGGTTAGCAAAAATGTAGGAATGTGGAGTGAATTGGAACTTGACATAAATCTAATGTGATGATTTTGACTTTTGTATGAATGTGCTGAACAATATTAGTCTAGTGAACATAGATTAAATGGGATATTAACTTCATGGCAGTCATTAGCTTATCAATGATGTACATTATTAATAAACTTACAGTGGACTTCTATATTGTGACTAATCGCATCACTTTCTACCCACAATTCACATTCAAACATAATGCCAGTTGCACGACAATCCAATTGAATTTAAGCACCGTAAATTGACGTCATTGTATTCCGTCAGAAGACAGCATTTAACGGTGGTTAAATTCAATTTGATTCTTGTGCAACTGGCCGGATGAGTTTTCATTTGTGTAAATTAAAAACACCAAAGTAACAAAGACGAATTGACATACTGAACATTGTGAAATACCGGTACCTACCTGTCAAAAATATAACCTTGGCATGTATTTTGAGGATCGGTGGTCTATTTTCACAGACCAAACTCTCCAAAAGGTGAGTACTTACATTTATGGTACGGTAGTTGATTTAGCGCAAGTATACAAAAAAATACAGTCAATACAATAGCTTATCATTCGTCACTTGATCATGCAATAAATGGGTATAGTATGGTCAAGTGACTTATATTGAGGACGCCCCTCACCAAGGCGAAACAGCCGCCACTTTCTCATGACGTGAGTTACGCTTTTTTTATTTAAATTCATAACTCATATTTGTTAGATTGAACAGAAGAATAGATCTTCAACATCATAAAACAGCACTATTTTGAAGCCGGTATGCCCGGTTCGTCGTTGGTTCGTTCATCAACTCGAATTAATGAACCGACGATTGATCAAGATCATTTCGGCTCTACTCACACTTGGAAACTCAAACTTATTTCTCGTGTTTAGTCCACATGTCATAGTGGATCATTATAAAACGCACTAATGAGATGCCGTAATTCATTGCCAATCCAGGTGTCTTAGCAATTCATTATTGAATGGATTGAACTCTTGAGCAATATCTCTAGGAACTAGGATATATGCCTTATTTGAAGCGGAGTTGGCTAGCTACCGGTAAAGCCTTTGCATATATGGTATAAAAATAGTATTTAGGTGTGCCCAGCTCAGTCCTGTTGAAACTTCCGCTCCCACACGTTTTTATCTGCTGAGTGTCTGCATTTGTAGCCTGTGCTATATCTATAAGCATAAATGCACTGTATTTCATATTTTCAGACTTTCCAATGCGTAGTAGCACAGTTCTTTCCAGGTCGAGGTTCTCTCCCAATAAAGGCCGTCAACCCCAGCGCGTTGTTATTGCCAACAATTCAGGCTGTAAACAAACCCATCCACTCACAAATGCAGTTGAGCCTACTATTGAAACAGAATGATATTCTTTTAAAACTTTGATAGTGCTCCTTTACCAAGCCTTTTTACTGTAGACCTTCTTCTACGGCTTTTTTTTCAACATAAAATATTTAACAAATATAGGTAATATAGAACACTTTTGCTGCCTGTCGCACGAAAATCCAATTGAATTTTCCTGCCGTAAAACGATATCATCTAACGGAACCAATAAATTAATTGTCAGTGCAATTACGTCATTTTACGATGGTTGAATTCAATTGGTTTGTTGGCAACTGTTCGGCTACTGTTTTCTATGAAGTTTGAAACAAACGTTTACAACCAATATGTCAATAAAAATGTTGGGAAAAGATTCAAAATAGCTAAAGAGCTGGTTTTCCAAGTTGAAATTAGAATATATTCGAATGATCCTTAGTTTCTTTGGAGGGAAAAATATATTGAACTGAAGATGTTTAAAATAGCTTTCTTTCTATTTATTATATTGCACACATATTTCAATGGTAGTCGATTTCTCTCTCTTGCAGTGAATATCATCGCAAATCTCAGTATACAAAGATTGGTATTTTTCTTGCTCAACGATAAGAGATGGGATAAATAATAAATAAATAAATAACGCCTTTATTCAGTCTCCAGAATATTTCATTTTCAATACATTTTTCTCAAATAATATAAAATTTACAAATCTTTCACTCCTATTATTTCTGAGTACTGTATTTTACATTTCAATTTTTCTCTATCTACTTCTAATAGCTCGCTGAAAAATTAAATTAATCATTTACAAAAAAATTTTAACTTACGAATTTAAAACTAAAAATTTCAAGAGAGAAAAAATACATTTCTTTGAATTTCTCTTCAAATAATTTAGAATATATGCATTAGTACGTTGTAGTTCTTTCTCTTGTTATAAATGAATTCGCTTCGAAATTAATATTAAACTTCAAATTTTTCAGTTCCCTATATATACATCACACATTTTTTAAAGTCTGCAAATCAAAGAACTTGATGCGTTTTCCTCAAAAATAGCTCATGAACCGCAGTTATTCACTACCTTTTTGATGAATCTCTATGAATTTGTGAAAGTTGAGAATCCCTGTTTGATTAACATCTATGATTGTATGCTGCTGCTATGTAGACCTTATCATTGGGATGACAGTATAATTTTTATTCAAACTCTAATTTTGATTAGTTCAGGAGTGAGTTGTTAAGCTACTTTCAGGCGATAGGTATTTGAGAATGAAAATTAATATTCCAGTTTCAGCACAGATTAACAACTTTTCAAGCAATTGGATTCTGTATTCTATTTTTATCAACATGTTATGCTGAGGTTTGAGGTATATTATAACAGTTGTCAATTATTGATAGAATAAAAAGTATTCTCTCTCACACTCCAACTCTTAATATTGTTCATTTTGAACAATTAACTGAAAAAAAAATCATTTTCAATTAATTTTTGAAAAAACTTTAACTGCATGAGACCTTTTAAAATAAAAAATTAAAAAAAAAACACAGGAAAAGATTAATTATTTTGTTTTAAAATAATTTGTGAAAGTGAGCAACGCCTCCAGGTTCAGTAAACTAAAAATACACATCGGCCTACGGTTTACCGTTTCAATAATTATTCTACTAGCAATAATCTCTAATAAACACAACTCGCCAGACAGGTATGACGAGAATCGAAAATGCTTGACCTTGCATTTCATTAGCATAACGAATGCGGACTTGTCTGATACTAAAAATATCTCAGCATTACTTTGCTCGTGGAGGTAAAGGAGCTTAAATTATAAGAATCAGTATGTTCAAAATTTGATAAATGAGTGTTGAATAATAACTTTAATAAATAGTCTGACAGTTTATAGCTAGAACTCACACGGAAAATAGCTCAAGCTGTATTTTTTACAGAGGCGATTCAATTAGAATGATGATTGTTTGGTTTTTTAATCTCATTATTCATATTGTAATAATTATCTCGAAAATATGACTTATTAAAATTGAATACGGTAGCCGAAAATCAACAACGTATTCAACCATTTTCAACTAATTTAAATCTTCTTCAACTAATATAAAATATCTGAGGAACTTCAGAAATTTAATTCATGCTCTATCGATGAAAGTCGACTAATATTTTACTTTATATACTGTTGGCTGACTTCTATAATAAAGCATATTACATCAGACATAGTGTAAAAAATCACATCATTCTACACGTGCACACGTTCTATACTGACAGTAAATAATTTTTGCTATTTTTACTTATTATCTGAATCTGTACAAATAATATTTATATGCTTAGCTTCATGGAGGTCACATAACAGAGTTATTTATTATCTGAATGCTGTCTGATATGACTCTCCCCCACAATGGAAATTAGAAATTGTCATGAAGCACAAAGGTTTCCTACTTTAATCTATTGTCACGAATAATGTTTAGTACTGTACCATATGACGTCTTCAGACACGGAATTTTCAAGGTCAAACACAACTTCTTTTTATACAATAAATTGAAAATCTCTTAATAGATATTCTTTTTAAATATGGTAAGTCAATTGTTTTTTTGAACATAAATTTATAAAAATAATTTGCTACAATTAATTTTATAATGTCTATTATATAGTTAAAAGATGTAGGCCTAGACATACATTTAATCTATTTATAGCTATAAATTGAATGGAATGGCTTCTATATGAAAACATTTTGATTTTCATGAGAGGGTGGGTGCGTGTCTGTCTAATCTTGATTAAGTAGTTATTTTTGCAAATTCTTCTGAGTTCCGTCTCATTTATAAAAAGATCTCATTTTTCTATGAAATAAAGTATTGCAGAATGTTAT
This sequence comes from Laodelphax striatellus, assembly GCA_017141395.1. Classification (NCBI taxonomy): domain Eukaryota; kingdom Metazoa; phylum Arthropoda; class Insecta; order Hemiptera; family Delphacidae; genus Laodelphax; species Laodelphax striatellus. The sequence goes on along the minus strand of CM029532.1, from coordinate 24,362,544 downwards.
GCCATATTGAAAAAATTTATATCCATCTCAGCTAATTTATTTGAAACAATTCCACTTATCAACAAAAAAACCGGCATTTCTCATACTCACGTATGAATTACTTATTAACATACTTTATTTGTGTTTTTATAAGGCATGAGTTACTTAGATGGTCATAATGACCAGGTCATTGCATAAATTTACAGTTTCATGTTTTCCGAACAATTTTTTTTTTTATCTAAGACATTAGACTAAGCTGTGTGTATTATTTATATTTCTATCCACTTCAAAGTGTCTTATCTATCTTTGATTATCCCAGAAAAGTATATCTTATTCATTTAAAAAATCTAGAATAATAATAATACATTTTATAATAACTTTTACTATATCTGTATTGTTAAGGAATTACAGATTTGTGAGAATGGACAAAAGTTTTGATAGCAAATGAGCCTTGTACAACAATTATATTATTTCATTCATAATACTTGTGGGTCGTTCTCCCGGAACTACAAAACTAGACTACTATTAATAGATCCTCGTTATCTCCAAGACAATATTGTTAAACAGATTGATAATAGGTCTGAAGTCTATTTTTGGATTTGAGAAGCACTTCTATTTACTTTTATTATTGATCTGGAACTTGTTTGTAGTGTTCTTTATTAGCCTTATGAAATTTTGTTGGTATTTTCTCTTATCAATTAGGATGACAATTGAATAATATGTCTCTATCTATAAATAGATTTATTTTTCTAATAGAGTAGACGTAGTAGTGGATGTAGCCGGATTTTAGCAACCGTCAAAAGGATTACAGTATCTGAGTATAATTAGTTAGCTATCTACAAAAATATTAGCAGCGTATCAACTTTGGTTTTACCAGACGACGGTACCGGTACTTAATTTGGTATTCCAAGATTCCAGCAGTCATCGCATACAAGTTGGAGTTGGATAAACTTGTTTGCTAAAACAAGTTTGTAGCTGTTCGAATATATTTCATGACGTCAACCCAAGAGATAAAAATATATTTAATCAGGCATTAGGCATTAATCTTAGAAGTGTCGTCCATACATTTCCTAATTATTAAGATACTATTGTAATTTTGTTTACTAATGATAAACTCTTGACATTATAACATTCAAACGATCACAAAATTCATTACAATATTCAATATAATATTTTAAATTAACAAATTCAAAAGGTATTGAAATCAAAATAATTTAATAATTAGGTTCAATGAAATCGTTACCGTAGTATTCTACGGTAAATTTCTATTTCTATTTAAAATACAGTATTGACTTTTTCAATACATAAAAGCATTATTTCTAATAAATTTAATAGTAGAATACCAGTATATGAATATTCCACTGTAAAATAAAAGATAACAATCACTTCTAAAATTAAAAGTATAATTATTTTATTTATAAATTTATTTATTTACTTATATAAATAATAATAAAGTATTAGTCTTAATTATTTAAGTATTAATAAAGTGATACATTCTCTCAAATTATTTTATAAACTTATTTTCAATAACGATATTTCATGTAATACCGTATAGACCAATATTTGATACTACCTGTACCTGATAGTAATATATGTATGTTTACACGTAGTTATAGATAATAAATTGTTCTACTCCTATATTGAAGTTGCCTGGATAGCACCTCTGAAATCGAAGTTAGCTAGAAGTCAACCATGACTCCGTTTTCCAATGATTATCCAGTATTTTGGCTATTTTTATTAGGAATTGAGGGGCTTATCAAGTAGTGGAAGTGTTTGCTGAAAATCACTTCATAATTAATGTCAATAAAAAATCATAGAATGATCTAGATGCTCATTAAATTTTGTTATTGATTAGTGACTCAATAATAACAACAACAGTTATCACTACTTCACATTCATGAGTAGAGAGAATAGCTTTTGGAAAATCGTATCTTATCTAATAATTATTATTATTGGCAGCAGCAGCCTCAATACTGAATTACTTCTTCAGTAAAACATAGAAATGATTAATGACTATGTGCTTGTAATCGCGTTAAAAGTTTTTGCAGAAATTTTTTATCAAAATTTTTGTCTTCTGAGAATAGTAACTTACCGTATGATATGACGCTTGAACAATAAGACTCTAAAGTACAAAGTATTAAAGGTTATCGCTATGAAACGCGAGCTCGTATCACTTGAAGAAATCAAAGTAATAAATTTAAGGCAATTATATAAAGCTTTTTATTTAACTTTTCTCATTTCTGCAGCAAGATACAAGAATATGAGAGAAATTATGGAGTCAGATCATAATTATATTACAGAAGTCTACCATCTATTGCTCTTAATTGTAAAACTTGAATACTTTCTCATTGACAAATCTTGTAAAATACTCTCGCTTGTGGGAGGGAATAGCGAGTTTAAGAGGTATAATTTTCATGTTGGCTACATAAAAAATATATTAGCTAAGTCTGCATTTGAGTGGGAATAAATCAACACATGAAAAGTGTAAAAATTCATCATTTCCCACAGACTCCTAATAAAGGCGCAGGGAACTTTTCATGCATTATTTTCAATCAGCATCAGGCCCACTATAGTTTGACAAATAATTTCCAAATTTTTATCTTACAGGAAGTAAAAGTTTATGCGTCTTTATAAGTCAATAAAAAGTAATAACACTTGAAACGTACTATTTTTGTATTTTTTTCAGAATTTCGAATTTAGTCAAGGACTTTCTGAAGATAACAAAATTATATAACTAATTGAAAAATCACTCCACTTGAGTTGATTCAATATTATGATGAATATAAAGCAATAATTATTATTACACTCATATTAAAGAAAGAAGACAATAAGAGGAATCAACCTTCAATCCTTCGTCCCATTTCCAAATCATCTACTGATGATATAATAATTTTATTTCACTATTATTACTATACTTTACTCTAACACAGAATGATAGTGTAACATTACCTCTGGATTTTCTGTGGTAATAATTACCGCATACGGTACCTCAAAAAATAACTGCATGAAGTTTGTACCTTCTGTATAGATGTACCGGTATTGACGATGAGAATATTTTTCTCAAAATAAAATAGAATTTCGATTATACATGTATAAATGTTATGATAGAACGGAATAGTGAAGTAGCATGACTGAGGGCCTGGTCACATACGATTGTGGTTTGCTTTACTTTACTTCACTGCACTAGAAGAGCTACTTCGATTGTGGTTTGCTTTATTTCACTTCACTTACTATATACCATACGATTTATATAGATTTACTATGCGAGTAAGTGAAGTAAACCAAAGTAGCTTTGTTAGTGAAGTGAAGTAAACCAAAGTAGCTTTGTTAGTGAAGTGAAGTAAAGTAAACCACAATCGTATGTGACCAGGCCCTAATTATTGTTTTGGGTATTATTAGATGATTATAATGGATAAACAAATTTGAATAAACAAAAAATAAGTTATTTCTTTGTAGAAAAATAACAATATTTCAACTTGGAATTAGAGCAAATCAAAATAATTCGAAAGTAAAATGAGAAAAATATATGCAAATATAACTATTACAAAAACAATCAGCATATGCTTCTGTTATATTAAAAATTAAAAAAATAATAGTACCCAACAAAATTCTGCAATTGATTATTGTAGGCAACTGCCTACAGTAGTACTTACTGTCTAGTAGACAGTACTGCCTACTGTCTACTTAGGAGTTCCAGCACATCATTTTTTTCAATATTTAAATTAATTTGAATAATTTAAATAAAGTGCATTTTATTGAAAATGAACATTTTCTTCGTGTTGCTCTAATAAAATTCTGACTAAATTAAAGACTATGTACATAGTTGATAACTGTAATGTAAATAACGTGATTATTGTGAATATAAGAAATGAATTTAACAAAAATTTAATTATGAAGTGCATCATTAATTATCAACTGATGACACGTATCATTTCTCTGAGAAATTTGAACCGAGTAATTTCTCTGTATAGGTACTGTTTTTTCAATGCTTGGAAAGAATACTGAGGTCTTTCATAAAACTTTTTAAGTCTAGGAAAGGCAAACATACACTACACATGAATTGATGAATAGCACGGTGTAATATTTTAAAGAAATTTACAACTCTAGAGTACGTCTTTAATTTAATAAGTGCGTCTTTTTCCTTCATCTTTGGACTAAATAAATTTTCTCATGAGACTTCGCGCCGTGCCACTTTCTTATTTCATCGCTAGAGCGCTGCACTAGTCCAGTCTTTCCCCTCCATAAAACAGCTGTGACTTGAACTTGTTTTTAGATCACACTAGCCGATTAGCGCACAATGTCAAGTCACAGGTCGTAGTCGTAGTAGATAACCAGTGAACAAAAGTAACCAGGTTGTGTTAAATTCTTTCATTTGCAATCGATTATCTCGTGATAGAGTAGCACAGAAAAGTGATAACTAGTTTCAGAAGAATAATGAGCGACTTTCAAACTGTTTATTTTTGTCGGCAGATGATTGCAAGCGCTAGAGAATCGAGGTTTTCCATCAGGAGTTGAGTGAGAGTGCAGAAAGAGTGACTTTGGTGCTGGATATTAGAAGCCAAAAATAGAACTGAAATTTACCATAATTCGATTGGATCGGTGAAGTAATAGCCACTAAAATTACACTGTTATTGTTAGTATTCATAAATTCGACAAGAGGGTTGTTGATTGAGAGAAGTACTTTAATTTTTTATGTTCAACTTATTTAGGAGCATCAATTTTTGTGGAGCATTCTGATTTGAAGTCAGTCTTTTACTAAAAACCTAGCAAAGAAGAACTTTTCTACTTTTTCTGTTGTCTCAGAGCTTTACACTGGATTCGAACTTGTTTGTCGTGGTAGTTGGACGAATGAGGAGAGATCTTCAATCGCAAATTAGACACACATCATCTGATCATTTCTCAGAGTTGTCAGCGGCCATCTAGTATTTAATTTGACAACACTACAGTTTGGAAATCCTATTGATTTTTCGTCGTCCAATTCTTTTATTGTGAGCACGCATTGCTGCAGTCATCGCGAAATTGGTCTTAAACTGGTAGTCAAATTTGAAAGGGAGAAGAAATATTATCATGGCACCCGAACCGCTCGGGGTCTCTCACCTGAAGAATAAGGACGATTCTGATGAGGAGAAGGACGTTAACTACTCATGGACATCTGCCCCTTATGCAGGTAAATTTTTAATTTTTCGGTCTCTAGACTATTATACTGATTTATTTGCATAATATTTTTAATTGCTAGTTATTACATTGCTTGTGAAAAACAGTGACGTTATTTGATGGGCGGTAAGATAAAATATAAGGATGAAAGTCACTAGGATGTAGTCAAATATCACTGGATTTATTATAAATAAAGTGACAAACATAATTCGGCATTATTGTTCCATCTTCAGTCATTCAGTGTACTAAAAACTAGTGTTTATAGTGTGTAGAGTTTTTAGTTCACTAAAGATGGCAGATGGCACAATGATGCCGAAACATGTTCATCATACTATTTAATAAATCCAGTAATATTTGGCTACATCCTAGTGTTTTCATTGTGTTTAGATATCACACATCTCACCAGACACTGTTTCAAAAGTAAAATAAGGATTTAAAACTATTGAAGAATTGAAAATTCAAGAAGCTTATTTCTTATACCGTAACTCATTTGCTAACATTTTAAGGTATACTTCTAGCTTGATTACTAATCATTTTCCCTCATACTCATACATGGGTGACAATTGCCACGGTAAGCTTCAATACGATACGCTACTAATGTAAAAAAGTACCTCTGCCTCCAGGCAGGTAACCTGCCTCCAGTAACCGGAACGTCTACTGGAATCGTGAAATCCAGCCAGTATATCAGGAAACACTATATTTATCCCTTATAAATTTTCGTATTTTATTGTAGAAATCTTCAGATGCAGTCTTTCTTCACAGCATCAGATATATAGTACAGGCTACCTTAAATCTTATATGAACATGAAAGGTTCAAGTCCATAAAAGGTAAAAGATTGAAAAAATCTTTCAAATTTAAGGGACAGGTACATTATCTCTCAACGGAAGAATAGGTACTAAAAAAATTTGATAAATCCATCAATATGATCCATTCGTCTAGATTTGCGGATTTGTTATCTGAAATTAAAGTCTTTTTGACTTTTTTATGACGTAATCAGAGCTTAAACCAAGGTCATTGCCTTTTCGGTGGTGAAGTTATTTCAAAGCATTTTATTACATAAGTTTCAAAAGAAACGTACCGTAGCCTTCAGTTTCTTTATCAGTTCTAAGAAGAGTTTCTCTACAGTAAGCTTAGATACATAATAATAGCCTACATGAATCTATCTCTCAGAATAATGTCAAAAAATGTGTCTCAAATTATCTTCTATTGGATACAACCATAAAACCTTTTTTCTTGGCGTGAGTCTGGGAAAAGATTTCATAAAATAAATTATGGCACAGCAGTGCCAGTACCAAACAAAATATAGGAGTTAAGTTATAAGCTGTTTTTTTTTAAGAAAACAAATGTATTAATTTTCTACAATCGTTTTAATTTTGTTGTTACTATTTTTGATGGTTTAATTTCAATATTTAATTATGAGTTTTTGACTGAGTCATAAATAAAATTCTCCTAGTATTAATCACTGCAATAGGATTTCTGGAGAGAAAACGTTCACGCATATTACGCTAACATAGAATATACCCATGTAAAGCACTAGACCTACGTTTTCTTTTTTCTAATGTAAATTTCATATTGCATTACTGATTCATGAAAAATAATTGATTGAATTCCCTAGTAGTAGTAGTAGAATGAATACAGATCACTTCTGAGGTGTTCTGTATTCAGTGGTAGTAGGATACAGTAGAGGTAGAGCATTCACCTTTATTATTTGAAGAACTAATTTTTATTAGAATACTATAACAATTTGATTCATTCGTCTAGAATTGCGGACTTGTTATCTGGAATTAAAGTCTTTTTGACTTTTTCATGACGTAATCAGAGCTTAAACCAAGGTCATTGCCTTTTCAGTAGTGAAGTTATTTTAAAGCATTTTATTACATAAGTTTCATAAGAAACATACCGTAGCCTACACTAAAGCATAAAACTAGTTGAACACTTTGTTTCAATTTCAAGTTTATAATTAATTTTTCAGTACCATGTGCTATCTCACGCAGTTAAGTTATATCGAAGATTATCCATTCATTTTTTTTTTTTTTTTTGAGGATGATGCCCACATGAGCTCTAGGCTTGTGCGTGGGTAATGAGTGGGGTGATGATGAGATATGACGACTACTTTTTAGGCAGTCGGGACCGACGGCTTAACGTCTCCTCCGAAAGACGGAGATTTATCTACTATCTATTTAGTTGGTCTATGGTTATACTCAATGAATATTAAATTGCCCTTTTTCGACTCTGACTTAACACTTACGTCAACATATATTGTGATAATATTAATTATTTTTTTGCGAGCTTCAATGAATTACTTGAGTGGCCACTCAAGAGGCGCATAGAGGCAGAGGCGCATCGTTGTAATGGATAAATAAACTTTTTTGTTGTTGTATCAATCGCTCAATTTAAACTATCTCCATTAGCATCGTAGAGCTTCTATTTATTAGTTTCTCAAGACTCATGGTCTCGGTCTGTTTATTTACTCTACTGACTGAGGCCAACAAAAGGCCATTATAATTAATATTGTACTCTAACTATTAAATTCGTAGAGGATATCTACATTGATTCATAATAGGAAGGAAGAATTAGAAATAAAGAATATAAACATTGTTACTTAGGAGGATTTCTTTTTTCCATGAGACGGTTTGAGAAGATTTGCGCCTCAAAGACATACAGTTCTGAAGATTCAAAATGTCTTGATTTTGTTATAAATAAAAATCAAATAATTAATTCAGCTTGAAAATTACCTACATATATACTACTATTGGCAAAATATGATCTACTCAAGCTCTTGAAATAAATGAGCTTTCGATGTTACAAGATGACTCCATTCCCAAACTGATAAACCCTTCGCTAAGTTTGAGTCATAATGTTTTACCGCCTTCTTGACTTGACTTGAACAGCTTGAAAAATGCTGTCTAGTTGCTCAATTTTCTGCTCAAGGTTATAGAGAGACCTTGCCGCTTATAAACGCTGAACATCTTCCGTGTTTTGCAATATTTATCGCGTTTAGCTAATAATGTCCATGTATTAAATTGAGCTGATATTTCGCAACCCATTATCCAACGATCATTCTTAATGAATTATTTACTTTCAGCATCAAATGTAAAATTCATTTATAATCTATAATCATCAACATTAATTCTCTAAGCAATTTGGGAACACCCTCCTCCCATTCGATCAACTGTGGGTACCGTACGTTACTTTAAAAGTAGACCTATCATGTTTGAATTATTCATTATTTGAATTATCATGTTTAAATAAATTTCATTGACAGAAATCCATTGTTGAAAATTCATTGATGGAAATCCATTGATAAAAATTCATGTAACTTAGTACCCCTACCAATATGCTCAGATTAAATTTCTCTATTGATGTACGTTGTATTGAATTTTAACTTTGGATGATAGAATAGACTAATTATATCAATTTCAATTTTTTGCAGTTGGAAGAAGATTCTCTCCACTTGTTGTGGCTTTAGTTGGATTGCCAGCAAGAGGAAAAACCGTTCTTGCTCATAAGCTACAGAGATTCCTGTCTTGGAAGGGGCATTCAGTAAGAGGTAGGCTCTTGGAATTTCATTAAAGTGTATTTAAAATTTAAAATAAAGCTACAAAATAAACGAATTATTATTTGTAGATTTTCTAAAATTGACTTTATTAAATTGTCATCTGTGATTTTTCATATCCTCTACTCATCAGAAAGAATGATAAGAGGATTGCTACATAGAAGATAATTTTTTAAATTGATGTAAATGTAAGCTACGATAAGTAATTTAATGTTTCAAATAGAGCAATTTCCAATGGCAGGAGAGTCATTTTCACGATGTCAGGTCTGTCTTGATAAAGTTGGAGCCAGTGCCAACTTCAAATTCTAATAATAGAAAGAATTGGTCCATCTGAATACGAATATGTGAACTATTTTCATAAAGATGTTCGCCTTCCAGTTGCAAAAATTGAACAAAAAACTATACTGTTGTTTCATTAGCATGAAATGAACTGATTGATCAAGATCATATTATTCAAATTTTTCATTTTTGTCATTCAATTGATTTAAAAAAAAACTAACCAATTGTCTAGACGTGAATCATTATTGTGAACCCCTAGAAAATGTATATTTTAATAAACCATGAAAATCAATTCTAAACATTGATTTCTCAGTAATAACTTATCCAAATTTTTTACTAATCAAATATCTTGATTGACTGAGAACTAATAGAAGAATTTCTTTCCTTTTTTAGTATTCAGCGTGAGTAATTACAGAAGAAAACATATTGAGCTGTACAACAGCCACGATCTGTTTAGAGCAGACAATAAAGAAGCCTACGAAATCAGAAAGCAAAGTGCTAGAGAAGCCATGGAGGATACATCAGATTGGCTAAAATCACATGGCGATATCGCTGTGAGTAAATTTGGATTCACTTTCCAGTAGCCGATAAACTTGATAAAACTCCAATAACCCTATACTCCTATGCCTATACTTTCTGCAAAATATAAGAAATATTATTTCTCCATCTTCAAATGGTCGGTTTGAAAATCTTGCTAAATTCAATGGAAGATAAGATAGTAGGTATTAGAAAAAAACTATTTTTTTTAAATTCTCGAAAAATTCAAAGGTTTATGAATGTAGTCTATAGCTTTACAGAAAATTAGCTTGAGCTTTTTAGCTTAGTATAGCTTGAGCAGAAAATTGAATCGAAATACTTGCTTGAGTAGTTTCTTCAGCAACTTTTGTAAGCGATACCATTCTTTTTGTTAGCGCTCTCCATCTATTCTGCCCAGTAGGCCTAACGTATGTTATGGAAGTTTGAATTGTTTGCTTGAATCATTATTGTTGTCCATTTCTCAATCACTCAATACCAAACAAACTATGACCTATTTAATTGTTTAGGGAAGACTATAGAAAGACCTATGAAATCAGTAATAAAAATGCTTTGTCAACTCCATTGTTTTTTTAGCGAGTAAGATAAATTGCGATTTTGCTCGCCACATCAAGCAACAAATTTTTAGAGAGCATAAAGTGTTAATGGAGACAGCAGTGAATTTTATTGAACAAGAATCAAACTAAGAATGATAATCAAAGAAAGACAACAAAAATGCCAAGCCTAGAGGACGTCACTGGCAGGGAAGCCATCAATTTGTCTGGAAACTCCAAGAACAATTCTTTTCCATGTTAAGTTTGCTGTCAAATGTCATGCTTTTGCGCAGTACAACGTTCCTTAATACTTAATACTGCTCACGGCGCACTTATACAGCCTGTAACTTGTTCATGAGAGATGGTGAAAAAATTTCAGCCCGCCTGGGAATCGAAATCATGAACGAAACAGTGATAGCTTATCAGAGTGTTAGACATAATACTCAGTAATTTTCAATATTAATTAAGGCTTACTCTTTTTCAGATTCTTGATGGGACAAACGTCACAGAAGAAGCACGCTCGCGTGTAAATGATTATTTTGTCAAGAAGTACGGATTCAGAATAATGTTCGTTGAATGTGTTTGTGACGATGAATACATTATTAGCCAAAACATCAAGGTGAGCCGATATTTGAAATTCATCGCTTTCTTAAGAAATAATTTGAACAGAATTTATTGACTGAAGTTGAAATTTGGCTGAAATTTTACTGATATTATTTATGCCTTGAAATCAAAAACATTCAATTCTTATTTGTATTTCAGGACATCCTTCAATTCAGTAAGGACTACGAAGAAATGAGTAGTGAAAAAGCTTTGGATGATCTTCTTCGTAAAATTGAACATTACATGGATGTATATGAGACTATCAATAAGAAATCAGAAGCTCAGTACTCATACATAAAATTTGTCAATGCAGGTAAATATTGGTGTAATCATCAATAAAAATTTTGTTGGAATTTGAATGGAATGTGTAATTTTTTGCCATGTTTTAGTGATTAATCAACCTATACAGTATAAGTTTAAGACTGATTTTTTCGGAATTTTTTTAAAAGCCTTTAAAACTTCAGTATATTTAAATTTCAATGTGTATTTCTGAACCTGTACTAAATGAGATCAATTCGACAATCCTACGTGAAATAAGACACAGAATATACCAATATTGGCCTATATTATAAACAGAATTTTACCTTGAGGGATTCAAGACTACCCTATCATTCACATGATCTAGTCAAACTAGTCTAAATCTAGTTTTCGTATAATCTTACAGCGAATATTTACTCATTATATTCACTAACATCTCTCTTTACAGTTTTCCAATCATTCCACTTATCGAACAATAACGTTTTGTGGGGATGAAAGCGAAAACATTTACGTTTGAAGGCTTCAACAGGTGAACACAAAAATCATTGTATCAAGTTATGATTGTATTTTATTAATATTTTTGTGTCTGATTTCAATCTTTACTGTATGTAAATTTATTCCAGGTACATTATTGTTTTGAAATCGTTAGGAAATGTTTTGTGAATCATAATAACCCCCAAACTAATGTCATTATGAAGCAACAGATTGTCCATCAAGTGGTAACTTACTCATGAAACAGAAAATTATTTTCTTTTAGGTTTTCATTTCTACATAATTTAAATGATTTTTTCAGGTGAGGAGGTTTCAATGAATAAAATTAATGGACCAGGACTTGGTGATATAGTGACATTTATTTCAAACTTTAAACCACAGTCAAAGACATTGTATTTTTCACGGGTGAGTTTCTGCCAAATTTCAAAGATTTGGTTCAGTTGATTTTCAGTCTTTCTGATGAATGAATGTATGTGCCATTTCATTCTTTATTTTGAAAAAATAAATAAATAAATTGACTCATAGTCTTGCAATTCACTACAATGATCTCACACAATATAATATTCTGAGCAATCATAATTGATTGTGGAAAACAAGTATATTGTGAAAAAGCCTGGTGCTTCTCTTCTTTAAATAATACGACTCACATGGCATCTATCTCGTTTATGAATAAAATCAGATTAAGCTCTTTTTTCTTTTGATAAAACTTTGATTATTGTCTTTTTCCAGTTGAAAATTTCATCTAATCCTGTATGTAAAGTATTTGTTTGATCTCTTAATTCAAACAAGCACTACATGAACTATCCCTATTTTGAACATAAATAGGCATTATTCCAGTAATTAATCTTGAATTGAATATCTATAATTATCTATATACAGTTGAAAATGAAAAAAATATTTTCAAACTTTATATCTTTTCTTTAAATTAATTTTTAAACTATCTTCTTTTGATATGTGTTACTCAAGATGTCTTCTATCATGCCCACAAGTTTGCCACTTCTTAGTCATAAGTTGGAGCTGTTGACTTGGGATAATGAAACGAATACTACTACTACTTGTTCTGTAAAGAACGTGGCTTATCGCCGGTTTAATATACAAAGGTTCCCGTTTCATCCCTGTTGACTACAACAGATTTTGACCAGAGACAGCCCTCCCGTCTTTCGGAGGAGACGTTGTTGTTGGTCCTGGCTGCCTAAAAGTAGACATCTCTCATCATCACCTCCCATTACCCACACACAAGCCTAAAGCTTATGTGGGCATCACGCTCACAAATATATATAATTTGGGTAATTTCCAATTCTTGAGAAATTTGTAAGTTTGTTGTTATTTTCTATTTAGCATGGAGAAAGTGAGAACAATGTGTTGGGGAAAATAGGAGGAGATGCTGACCTGTCTCCAAGAGGGGCAACCTATGCTACTGCTCTAGCCAAGCACATGAATGATGCCTCTATTGCCAACCTGAGGGTCTGGACGAGTCACAAGAAAAGAACTATACAGACCGCTCAAAACATCATCGCACCAAAAGAACACCTTGCAGCTCTTGATGAACTTGATGCTGTTAGTATTCTATCAACTTATTGGTACTTTGAATTCATGTTGAATACGCTTGTAAGCTATGTATTGAATGTCATATTAATATAGTCAAACAATCAGATAAATAGTCAAAGTGTCTGCTGGGAATCAAAGTGTTCTATTCTACCGTATTGTTGGTTCAAGCATTGTAAATCACAATTTTTAATTGAAAATTTGAACACATTTTTGAACAAATAATTTAAATTAGTAGGCGTCCACCTTGCTTGAATCGATTTTAAAGATATCGCTGTAGATGGTGAAATGAGAATGAAAATATTCTTATGGAGCTTTTTGTAATGATGCTTAATTTATTTCAACTTATTTGTAGAATTTCTGTTGATGTATAACTCAATGATAAGTCATTCCCACCCCAGATGTGTAGCAAATCATTAATATTATAAACTTTTTTTTATAGAGTTTTATTGTTTCATTACAATTTATGTTGTAAATTTCTTGTCCCATTACGAACTGCGATATTTTACTATCGTTTTTCAATTTTAATAACGTGGTTCGTATTTCAAATGAAAATTGATGGAAAACATTTTATTTGTTTCTACTGTTAATCTCTATAATCAAATTAATAAGTCTATTGAATAAAACAGTGAACCTGTAGTCAGCATGCACTGAGCAAACGCATGTGTCGTTCTGTCTTGTTTTCATTACTCTAATCACAGAGGAGAGAGTATTCTCTCCTCCGTGCTTTAATTGAGCTACTCAAAATCGGACTCAAGACTATTATAACAATTGATTGAACTATTAAAACGCTATTGGTAATATCTTTCTGGTTGATACGTATTGTTAAACTTGCGATATCTGAGCTAACTACAGGTATTCGCCTGTAACCGCCTGTATTCGTTCCTGATCCACAGGCATTCACCCATGTGAGTTGCCTTCTTCAAACTATTCATGTATTTTTTCTATGCACAGTTTACAAAGAATAATAAATATAATTTCAATTTCATACAATCATGGTGAAATACTATGTTTTTTTCAGGGAGTGTGTGAGGGCTTGACCTATGAAGAGATGCAGGAGAAATATCCACAAGAATTCGCATGGAGAGATCAGGACAAACTGCGATACCGTTATCCTTGGGGTGAATCCTACATAGACATAATGAATCGCTTAGAGCAAGTGATCTTGGAACTCGAACGAGATGAAAATCTTCTAGTTATTAGTCATCAGGCTGTTTTACGTTGCATACTTGGATATTTTCTCGACAAAAACTTGGGTAAATAATTTTTTTCACTTGTAATATATAATATAAAAAAGTTCCACTGAATTATTCATCAATTATTTTATATTCTTACAGTTTTGTGTTATTTTCTCACTGATTTCCGAATCTATTCTGATTGATAATTGAAAAAACTCACAAACTCTTTAGCAGTGGTCTGCAAACTTCCACCGGTTTCTATGATGAAAATGTCAATAAGAAAATCAGCAAACTGTGAACATTACTTATTAGACTACTCACCTGAATTGGAAATTAAACTCTGATGTCCTACCAAAAGAGTAATTGAAGAGCTAGGTACCATATCATGTAGTAATCCAATTTAATTCAATATTATTGTGGTTCAGTGGCGGATCTAGAAATGGATTTTGGGGGGGGCTTAAAACCGATGACCGGGGGGGGGGGGGGTTGGTAGTCGATTATTATTATTAGAATGATATTCTTATGATAGGTCTCGCTTTCATTGATTTTATATGAATTTAAACTTAAAATGCACTTAATATCTTATAAAATAGGATTGTATTGCCAAATCTGCCTCGTTGAAATTTCAATCAGACATATAAACACTTTAACACTTTAAAAATAATAATAAACAAGAAATCGTACATTATAACCATTTTATAACAGAAAATTAACATTTTTGAAAGACATAACATCTTTATGTAAAAAATATTATTGCATATTATGTTCATTAGTTTTTCTTGAACCGAGAACCATTTTTTCCATCAATGCATCTCAAGCGATTTCTCGCAATTTCACTTGGTTTTTTGTTATTGCACATGATTTCCGCGAGAATTAGCAAGAAATAGCTTATGATGTATTATTAACATAGATGAACTTTGAAAAGCTATATCTCGCAAACTGTTGGGCCGCCTTTAACAGTAATCCTTGTATGAAATTGAGGCTTATTTAAATTGATTTTAAAATGATATTAGGTGCTGTTATGAAAACGTTATGCTTCAGGGTTAAAATTGTTCAGCCTACATATAAACAAAAAATTGTTTTGGCTTCCTATAGAGGTTTTTAAGAGATAGAAGGCTGTTGATCGGTACCAATTGGATTCAATGTTCCACGACATAGAAAAGAACCGGGCTACCCTTATTTCATGTGAAGTAAACCCTACTTTTTGATGAGACAATTTCACCGGCTTATATAAACGCATTTGAAGACGTAGAAGTAATGATGGAATTCGGTCATTCTTAATGAATATTTATATAAAAACTTAAAACTAATTTATAAATAATATATTTCAATCTATAAATATTATAATTATATTATATAATATTTGTATGAATTTTACATTCTCATAAGAATGGTTGTTTTGGGGGGTTTGTTCTGTGCCCCCTGTCAGATCCGCCACTGTTGTGGTTTGACGTGAATGAATTAAACGCGCGAAAATAATTGTCATGGTTGGTCAGTAGTGACATGAAGGGAGGAGTAGCTACTATGAATAAGAGACTCTAAGAAGTGTGGAAGTAGTGGTTCTACGCGCTTGTACTGACAGTGATAATCCCAATATGTTTCTTAAATTAGTTAGGTTTTCATGTAAAGCTATCCCAGTATTCTATTTGTTGCTATAGTCCACGCAAGTGACATTTTTTACAGTTATGTTTTGCCAGTTTACTATTCGTTCTAATGTTGTTAATCACATTCATATAGCTAGAGAATAGGCCTAGAATTTTTCGGATCGTTGGCAGCGTTATAGCAGCCGCCCACTTCTCGGCAGAAGCAAGTGTTTTCGCGCGATGACTGTTGCTGAAATCGGCTTGAAAATGAATATGTTGTAGAGAAGTCACAAGTAAACAATAATGATCAAGGTGACCATTAAGAACACTGCATTTTTCAAGTCTTACCAGTTACATAATATCTTACAAAGGACTTTAATTTTCAGATGAATTGCCTTACATCAATGTTCCACTCCATACGATCATCAAACTGACAACTGAAGGATACAAATGTCGTTTGGAATTCATCAAACTGAATGTGGAATGTGTTGATACGTACAGAAAACAGCCCAAGGTAATTTCACTTTTTATGAAAATGTTACTTTAAATAGCTTGTTATCAGTTTCTTCCACTTCAAACTGAAGATGTTGTCGTGCACACATATTCCATCATCATTCAATTTCTTCGCGCGTCTCTTTAGTCAAGTGGGTTTACCACTGGTCTGGTAACCTCAAGATTGTGGATTCGATCCCAGTTGTTGTAACCAAGATTTTTCTCTCGGGTCTCCCCAATCACGTGGGAAGCCTTCGACCACGGCAGCCTAAATAGCAGTCAAAGTATTGTCAGAACCCTTCACTTGCCTCACACTTTGAATATTCATGTAATAATTGAAATTTTCTTAATGTTTCAAATTATAAGTCCAGTTATATTTCAATTGAAAATTATTTTATCAATTTTTGTGGGTTCATGGTGCCTGAATTACGTTTCATAACATGATTCTCTATCCACAGACAATTTCTACCTCTCGAACCACGGAAGAGGCTCTCAAAACCGTACCTTATCATCTTGAAGAACTCAACGATCTTTGGAATTTAATGAAAGATTCTCCGCTGACATCAGACTTGTTCAAACCTTAATTGCGGTTTTTTCCCAGACTCGCAAACTTAAAATTGTTTTTAATACCTAGTTTTTAGCTCTATAAAATGTTTTATCAGGGAGCTGATAACAGCAGCTATTCTATTTAATTTTAATGTTTTGGAAGTGATCAACTATTCAAAAAACATTGTTGCTGAAAATTTATTTAATACATGTTTAGCGATTAATTTTTATTAAGAACACTACTTGGAGAACCACATTCTTGTTGATTATTCAATTCATCATGGGAATCTCCTCTCTCAGTCTATTCTAAAAAATAGAGAATTATCAATTTTAATTGGAAGCCATATTACGTTGCTTTTCTCTTAGAATAGCGTTTACTCGTGGCATTTCAATTCCTTATCTTAATATAATATTCTTGAATCAACTTTTTTATGGTTGATCAGCATCTCTAACATTATAACGAGGTACTAGAATCTAATTATTAGTATCTATGATGCTATTTGAACATTTGAGTGTTTTCAATTTTACTGCCTTAAGCTATTAACTAGTTTTATTTCAGTTTTTATGTTCAAGTTTGTGCTTGGTCATCATTTGAAACAATGTATGATGTTTTACTTGAATCTGAAAGATCAACTCTTTATCCTTATTAAAAGGATATTATTTTTCAAATTTTAGTTTATAATGCAGTTTTTTTATCGTTACATCATTTAATTTTAGGATTATTTAGTGGGAATTTGACTCGCACTCTTTTTCACATTTCTCATCCTATCACTTGAGATGACATAGCTACACTACTTCTTCTATAAGATGTCTATTGTTATACTCGTATTTGGTGTTTTCAAGTGAAATAATTAGTCTTAGGAAGATTAATATTATTTTATACACTCTGTATTTTATTTTACATAGGTAGTTATTATTCATTGTACTGAGCTTTACTTCCATGTTGAACTTTTTTTTGAACCAGACATAATTATTTATGTTGTGAAAACATGTGGGATACTATTAGAAAGACTGACTAAGTTGTTGACAATTGCGAGCTTACGCAAGACTAAAATATTGTTGATTTGAACCCAATTTTATTCATGTTTACAGCTGAATCAATAAATTATGTTTACTATTCAACAAAAAATCTGTGATAACCATCTGAGGATTACATTTATATCTAAGAATGATGTTATTTCCATCTAACAGCTTTAGTATCAACAATCACACATTTATTGCAATTATTGATATTGAAGGTATTTTATTAATATTATGGTATTTTAAAATTGTATTTCTGAGACAGTTCGTTTTTGAACAGTATTTTTGTATTTAGGTCTATAACTTTTCATTGGAATAAATTCTTTTTTTTCAAGTATCAAGGTTTTTATTTCAAACTCACACCCTATTAGTGCGTTAGGTATTGAGATGGTTTTAAGAATAGAAAAAATATATTATACAAAATCAAATGTTTAGTAGCATAAATATTGTTCTACTATAAATAGTAGCCATCAGCTAACTATAGAAGTTGAAAAGCGGCTGGCTTTGAGCCGTGCTGGTGTCTAATCGCTCGGATGATAGCAGACGTGCGCCTGCTATTTCTGATGTAAGGGTGATCTTAATTCTGATAAGGGTGGTCGAAGCCCTGCTTCGCTAATTTCAGTTCATGAGAATAACTGATGGTTTGTAACCTGCCTATTTTAGCTGCAGCCTGCAGGTTCTTTCATCTTTTATGATCATCCTTCTGCTTCTCATGACACGCACAAGCTAGATTAAACAGAAAAAACTTATTCTAATCTTGAAGCTTACCTGTTGAATGGAGATTGGTCAACTGCATAGGACAAGAAAACATACACTGTGTCACATAAGACATAAGTACCGTATCGTGGATTCTGTGTCACAAGTACATTATGTGCATATATGATTGGGTAGGCTACATAATAAGTACGGTACCGGTACCTATATTATATTAAGTTGTTCTGTTCAATTCCACTTTGCTTCACAATCACAGTTAATCTTTTCTTTCACTTGGAAAGCTATATATAGGCATAGACCATAAAAGCTTATAAATTAAACAGACTGGTTAACATTTCATACTACTGTGAATTGTTGTTTTTTTTTTGTAGAAATTATATTGATAAGTTTTCAAAACGGTAATTTTTATCTCTACCGGTCCAAGCGGGTAACTTTGAACGGTTCTACCGGTAAACTTTTTTTTCAAATTCACTGCCTAATCATGATCGACTGGATAAAATCGACTTTGCAGCATTCTTTCCCAATACAGTATTGTGGTATTGTTGCCAACACTATCTCACTCCTAAGCGCCAATCTTAGATGGCCGGCTTCAATTTACTACAGATCTACAGATGTAGTTTTTTGTTTGTATTTGTAGGTACCTTGTTTACTAAGGTATTTGTGTTATGAAATTTCATATATCTTAATGCTTGTAGACATCCTCATACATTCATAAAAGTGTTTTTGACATGATATTTCTAAGTGGAATTGGCAGTAGTGGTTCTTTTTGATTTATAGGATATTTTTCATACGAAGTGCAATTGGAGGATAACATTGAACACTGTTCAAAGTTAGGAATAGATTTTCAATACAGCAAAATAGACCTGTATGATAATTGCTCTGTCACTCATTAATTTCTTTTTTAATTTATTGTTTATAACTTATTGAAAAAACAAAATCATTAATTTTGGTAATAAACTTGAGTGATTCACCTCTTCTGACTGGTATCATCTTTAGGTATTTTTTTCACTGTGTTAAAAATGTTATTTTTTCATTATGATAAATTTAGGAGAAAATAAAAATGTTTTAAAATGTTTCTTGGCTTTTCTTGTAACAAATTTATACCCATCCATAGAGTGTAACTTTGTAACATCAGTAGCTTTACATAGATTTTAGTAGGTTTTACATGACTGTTCAAAGTTAGCCGCCAGTGAGGGTAACTTTGAACACACTTTTTTACTTTTTTTTCAATAACCAGAATAAGGAAACTATTAATAATCATTAGAAATATTGCAAGTCTTCAAGGGTGCCCCTGATTCAGTATAGTAGCTAAAGCACTAAAAATAAAATTGAATGTGAATTTGATAAAAAATTTAAAAAAAGAGTTCAAAGTTACCCGCAAGCATGGGGACTATAGACTTTGTACGGTATGTCAATCAACTTTCAATCAGTAAAAAGGTAACCTACTGATGTTATATGATTAGAGGTTTTAGGAGATTAGGAGATTTTGAGGCTTGAGCCACAGAAAAGAAGAGAAGAACAGAAAGCTACTCTCTTCTTTTCTGTGCTTGAGCACAATTTAAGTGTATCAGAAAATGATAAAAAAAAGCGGGAAGTTTAAACTTCAAACATCATAACAGAGTCTGAGCAAGAAGATGACGGAATGCTCAAACCTCTAAATAATAAGTATACTTGTAGTAGCAATAAAGTATTGATGATACATTGATGATTTAATTGGATTCTATCTCAAAATAGTGTTTTGTTTAAAGCCCGAGTCTAGACGCAACGATAAGTTTGTCAACTTTTCAGGATTATTTTAAAATTTCATAAAACAGCTGATTTAACGTCAGTAAACAAGCTTACAACAATCAGCTGTTTTCTAACTGATTGATGTACGCTTATTTGCTAACGTTAAATCAGCTGTTTTATGACAATTTAAAATAATCCTGAAAAGTTTGAACAAAAAGTTTGACAAACTTATCGTTGCGTCTAGACCGGGCTTAAGATCTCTCCCGGTTGTTCACTCAGTCTCTTACTGGAGCGCGCCACTAGTACACCAGCTCACCATTATTTAAATAATTATTTAGAAGGAGATTGGCTTTTAAAAACCGTGATCAATCTCTGAAGTTCTGGGTATTTGAATTGTCAATTATATAATTACTTGAATGGTTTGATTAAATGATGTATTCCAGAACACTCTTCAAAACTGATCAGTTAGAAAATATCGAAATTGAAATCAAGGTTGCAGTGAACAGCTGTTTGAGCCGTTGCCGGTCCGTTGTTTGTATTGTATGTGTGTGTGTGTGTTCAAGTGCAATATTTGAATTTGGAGGAAAACCGAAAAGTTTTTACTTTTGAAAGTTGAACAACACTATCAAATTGAATTGAATATTGTGGAGTCTTTGCAATCGGTATAGGCTAGTAATTTTGTGAGAAATCCATACAAAAGTGGAAAATGTAGCCTAATTCATCGATGTTTCTTAGGCCTCAGCCTTTGTTCAACTAGGCCTTGCCTATTTTGAATTTGGAAGTAAGTTTGTAGTTAATTTATATTTTTTAAATTATGAACATTACATTACAATTTAATTGAACATTATTTACATTATAAATTTTACAATGAACTAGGACATCCCAGGTCGTATAAAACCGACTGAAACTAATCTTACTCCTTCTCCATCTATTTCTTTTAATCTTCTTCTTGTTCTTCTTCTCCTCCTCCTTCTCCATCTCCTTCTTTTTAATCTTTTTCTCATTATTTCATTCTATTCTACTTCTCTTTCATATCCTTCATTTTCCCGACTTCTTCTCGTTCTTCTTTTCCTCCTTCTCGTTCTTCATTTCTCATTCTCCTCGTTCATACTCTCTATCTTTCTCTTTTCTCTCTCTCTGCGCAAATGGCCAAATGCCTTTAAGCTTGGTCTAGACGCTAGGACTTGTAGGACTTGAGTTGTAGAACAAGTCC
The DNA here is from genome assembly GCA_017141395.1 of Laodelphax striatellus. Classification (NCBI taxonomy): domain Eukaryota; kingdom Metazoa; phylum Arthropoda; class Insecta; order Hemiptera; family Delphacidae; genus Laodelphax; species Laodelphax striatellus. The sequence goes on along the minus strand of CM029532.1, from coordinate 24,341,136 downwards.
TAGCGTGTAGATGGCAAAAGTCCTAGGACTTGTAAAACAAATATAAGTGTAAACGCGATGCAATTCATCCATTAGTCCTAGCGTCCAGACCGGGCTTCACCCAAGGATTGTAGAGATAGAGGTTGGCCAATCCCCCATAAAGCCTGGTTTTCATTAGTAGAGTTAGTGGTAGAGTTCCCTGGGCAAGTACTAACTATCTTGTGAACACTCCCAATGAAAACGTTCATAGTAGGGTAGAGTCATATTAGAGTATAGCAGGATAATTTAATAGCGTGAGAACACGCTAAGCCGGCGGTCCCGGCTCATCATAAAAATGATGAGTAATGTAGTTTTGCAAATAAAATCAATGCAATTTAAGGCTTTCCAACACTATTTTGTCTCAATTCTTCATTTCAAGTTAGTTCAGTTTGTCGTCGATCCCATTATGTTGCGTCCCCGATTTATCGCCTTGTTAAATTTAATAGACGTACGAACAACCAGGCATTAGGGCCGGTTCATGAACCCTGGATTTAGCCAAATCCTAGACTAAATCGGGTGGCTACCGTAGCATCGACAAACGTTTGTCTCGACAGGTTAGTGGGTTAGCAGCATAGAGAGATCTTAGTACATAGTGTCGAGGCTAACGTTTGTCGATGCTACGGTAGCCACCCGATTTAGTCTGGGATTTGGCTAAATTCCGAGTTAATGAACCGGTGGCCACCCGATTTAGTCTAGGACTTGACTAAATCCCATGAACCGGCCCTAAAACTCTCATTTTTGCTAATCAATGTTTTATGATCCGCTCTTTCTGCATAAATCAATGATCCAGAAAAGAATATGAAGATATAAAAAACCGTTATAGCTTCAATACCGATACAAACTTGTATCACGATCAGTAAAAATTGCACAATATTTTGTTTGCAGATTGAAGATTTTCCTGCCGTGAATAATGTCTGGGGACTCAACATTCGGTAATTCCAACATGGCTGCTGCATCCTCATTAAGCGACTCCGGTAAATTCTATTTTAATATAATCAAGTCACTGCAGTATAATGATTGAAATTTAGCCTATGTTGTTCTGTTATCTTGAAATTCACTCTATAGGCTTAATATGTATAGTCATTCTTTTCTAACAGTTGTAGAAATATTGCAGGGTAAGTTAATTGTATTCTTCAGTGCAATAAAGTAGAAATTTTTGTAGGATTTCAAATTATTTAATAACACATCATTAAAAATTAACTATTCAGAATACAAGAGGAACTTCTGCTCAAGTACAGCATTTCACATTTGTTCATGTATAATATTGTTGAAGTTATTATATATTTTGTTCAAGCTATAATATTGTATCAAACACAAAAAATAAGTGAGTTGTTTCTCAATCAAGGTTTTCATTTCAAATGTATTCACATAAAGAGTGTAGAGGACATTAAGCTTCATTTGATTCGCCTATTCATTTTGATACTTGTGTATTTTCATAATCTATTAATATTATTAGCTACTAACCTGGCTATTAGTGCACAGTGCAAATGATAAATCAATTTTAAATACTCACATTCTTATTCTGGTCATCTCAAAGCTAAGAAAACAGTATAATCAGTATTACCAAATACCAAATTTTGAGTTGCTAAATTGGCAAAAATAGTAGAATGGAATCAGTCTGTTTCCATGTAGTAGTCTTCATGAGTAGTGGGAAGAAAGTGATTCTGATAAGTTCTTATTATAATTTTTGTTTGACTTAATGATACATTTTTGAAATGAAAGGTAGAATGGAAGGAAAGACGGTAAATTTAATGAATTTACTTGTAAAAGTAAATGTCTGAAACTAACCATTAGAAACTTGAGTCAATAAAATGTTTAGTGTGTATTAATGCTCAAAATTAGAGTTTCAAAGAGCTTCACTGTGTATTAAAGCTTTTCATTCAAGTGAGATGTAATTTTGCTTCATTTGCATTGTTCAATATCCATCAAGAACATATTATTATTGTAAAAATAATAATTAACGGGAGGCCACCGTAGCATCGACAACCGTCGATATATTATAGACTTTTTAAAGTCTTTAAAAGACCATTTTAAAAAGACCCTGCTTAAGTCTTTGCAATAATTTGCGAGATTCAGCATTTGTAGGTTAAGTATTGAGTTTTGTCGATGCTACATCGTGTCGACGCTAACATTTGTCAATGCTACGGTAGCCACCCATTATTACCAGTACTGATAATTAGATACTTTTCATTCAAAAATGTAGGCAGACATTTTATGTCAAAAACAATACACGACAATTTACTTATGGGCAATTTCTTGTGTTCTATATCCTAGTGCATATCATGATGTATTTCTTGTATGTTATGTATTGAGAAATAAATTTATTTTTATTTCTAGATGAAAGGGACAAAAAGGAACCGCTGGAGAAGCTTCAAGAATCCAGTCAATACAGTACCAATTCAGAGTTGGACCAAACCGCCAATGCTGAGTGGCAAAAGAGTAACGCAGCAAAAGTCGCAAAGGTGTTATCGAACTTTGGCGACAGTGTGAACGGGGCTCTGCCAGATTCGCCCGAAAAACGATCTTCCAGATGGCGGCAGAAGTTGTCGACTCAAGGTAAGGATGCAGCCCAAAAAGTAAAAAAGGCCGAGCAGCATTTCAATCTGACGGATGATTCAATCGACGCTGCTGAGCAAAAGTTCAAGAATAGACGGCGACCTTTTACAAGAAACCAAAATCAAAAGGATCGAGAGGAAAAGTGGAGAGAAGCTGCAGCTGCTGCTCTAAACGACACCAACGAATCGCAGGAAGCCGAGCAGATTGTCTACAAAAAGCCGCGCTCCTTCTCCCAGCGCGTTCATGCGCTCAAAAACAAGATTGCTGGAAAGCAGGTAACTCAAAATGTAAATGCGTTCGATGTCACCGACAGTTCAGTAGAGGAGCAGCAGACTCGCGTGACACGTGGATTTCCAAAAACATATAGAACGAGTTCGAAGGGTAGAGTGAATCCGGATTATTTTGATGTAACTGATGAGTCGCTAGTTGTTGATAAGCCACCGGTGCAAGAATCGAAGAAGCGGCGATTTTCGCGCTATGAAAGGAAGATAACGGATGCCGATATCAATGCACTTGATGTATCTGATGAAGAAGAGGAGGCTGATGGATGTCAGGGTGAAGAGGAATTAGTGTTGGAATTGGATGAGGAAGCTGGTGCTGGAAGAGACAATGGAAGTCTGGAGGAAAAAGGAGCAAATAACTCAATGGACGAGTCCGGCGATGAAGCAGATCATGATAATAGAAATCAAACACTAGAGATTCAGTCACCCATGGAAGTGGCAGGAGGTGAGGATTCGCTAGATGAAGAGGTTGATGAGGCGGAAATGGAAAGTAGAAAATCAGATAGAATCGTTTCGAATGAATGCGAGGAGGAGGATGATAAAGTTGAAAAACAAAAGGACGCTGTTGCCGCGGAGGGTGGCAGTTGTAATGAACAGTCCAGTCTGCTTTTGGAGTATCAATTGTCGATTGACAATCACAGTGAATCCAGAGTTATTGTAACTGAGAGTCATAGTAGAAGTGCATCACTCGTGAATAATACTAGTAAGACGGTTGAAATAACAATGGCAGCACGCGGAAGCAGACGATTCACACAGCATGGTTCACAATTTTTAGACGTAGAAGATAGAGTAAAAAGTTTGCATAATTTTGGAACAAGTTTTGATGGTTTTGTTAATGTATTGAATGTCAGCTCTACCTCAGGAAAAAAATCTTTAGGCCCTGTTGAAGGCGAAAATTCCAGAATATCGCCCGTGAAAGCGACCCCTGAATCCGATTCTAACAACACATCTTTGCCAAGTCAGAATAACTCTGTAAATAAAAATGGAAAAAGAAGTTCTGCATCTAAAGAACTCTTCTACGATAGAACGTCGAGTTCAAATAAGGATACGTCGGGAAATAATTCAAAACAAAATTTAAATGATTCTATTGGTGTTCTGGATGCATCTATGCAATCATTAGATGTAGAAGAAAGAGAAATTAATAGAAGTTTGAGGAGGGGAGAAGATTCAGCCAACAGAAGTTCGAAAAAGAAGAACATAGTTACAAATTATTCAAAACAGACGAACAAGAGTAGAGAGAATTTGTTGAATGATTCAGTAGCTAGTAACAGAAGTTTGAGAAGTAGAACTCGAGGAGAATCTAACAAAAGTGTAATTGATGATGAATCTAAAACAAATGAGGAAAGTAGAGATGGGTTGCTCATGGGTGTCATTAATGAATCACCAAAAGAAGCAAATGAAGTGAGAGGTATCAATAGAAGTTTAAGAAATAGGACAGGAAATTCCAGTAACAATATGAGTGAGACAGAAGGCTCGAAAGAGAATTCAAAGAGTGGAAATGATATTCATGATTCTCAGAAAGAAGAAAGAGGTAATAGCAGGAGTTTAAGAAATGAAAGTAGAGGAAATAAGAACAAAAGTATAACTGAGAAAGAAAGTAGTGATGTATCAATGGATGTTGTCAATGAGTCTCAGCAAGGTATGGGTGAGCTGGAGAATAGCAAGAGAAGTTTGAGAAATAAGAGTGGAAGAAGGGAAGAAGATGGTTCAAAAGAGAATGAAAAGAAAGGTGAGGTGTCAATTAATGTTTCCAAGCAAGGATTGGATGAAGCAGACGGTGTTGAAAGAAGTTTGCGAGATACATCGGCAGCAAAGAGACTTTTAAATAAATCCGTAACCGAGGACCGAAAGGAAAGAAGGAGAGAATCTTCCAACAAGAGTTTAACTGAAGAAGCAAGTTCAAAAGAGAATAATGTTCAGGAAGAAGCAGATGAAGAAAGAGGTAGCAATCGAAGTTTGAGAAATAGATCAGTAGCAAAAGGAAAATCAAACAGAAATGTAAGTGGAGATCAAAATTCAAAGCAAAATTTTGACGACTCATTCAATTCAATTCATGATTCAGTAGGCTTTGTTAGCAATGCCCGAACCAGGCGTGCTAGTATGGTTGCTTCAAAAGACGAAACTGGAGAGTCGTCTCCCGATGAAAATGCTGAAAACATAAGTGATTCCTTGCGTTCATCAGTTGGAGCAAATAGAAGTAGATCGAAAAATAATTCCCGGCTTGTAGAAAGAGTTTCTCCAGGTGCTGGAAGTGCTGAAGTAGGTGACGGGTCTCCTGAAACTGTTAGCGGTGGAAGAGATGCTATAAATGGAGTAACATACAGTAGTGAGGAAATCGTAGGTCAAAAACGAGGAACGTCTTTGCTTTACAACAGTCTGGACACTTTTAGTGAAGAACATCGTAGTTCCGTTTCAATGCTACAAATACCTCACAATAGGAACGAGTCCGCGATGATTAATAACTCGTTGGATTCGACAGTGAACGCGACCAGACACGATCCGATTCCTTCTGATGAAGTGATGCCGGCTCCCAGATCTCTGCCCGCCCGCAAGCGGCGATTGGCCAACGTCGATACGCCGTCGTTTTCTTCGCTCACGCAAAAAAAGAAGAAAACTGTAGCGGGGGAAACGGATTCTATTGTCGGATTGGTGGAAAACAAAATGATCAAGTCGCCGTCAACAACAATCGAGAAGTGATGGTGACGAAAGTGGACTACAAGTGTCCCAAACTGAAAAAGCCTGAACCTTGGGCGACCAAGAGACTCTATGATTGGATTATACAAAGATTAGAACCGCGTTACAAGCTGCGATCCAGACTGAGGGCCGAGGAGTTTGTGGTGTTTCTGTGTTCAACTGTCAAGACTGTAATTAAAAAGAAAGAAAACTACGAGAAAGATATTGAAGATTTGAAATACGAAATGGCGCGATTGAATTTGATTGAAAATAAGTTTCAGTTTTTTTCGTTTATATATAAGTTTTTGCCATGGCAATTCGAGGATAAATCATTGCCTTTACCGCAGTCGTTCATTACCCATACGGGGCCGCTTGTTACCTTTGAAAAAGGCACACTGTATGATCCGATCTTGTAAAATTTATATTGTCTTGAAGTTTTTGATCAGGATGATAAACATTTTAAAAGTTAAGGAACTCTTATGCATGCTAATAATAACGTGTTTCAGAATCAATAGAAGGTTCAGTGGTTCATCAAAAAACTGAATGTCGCTAGTTTACTAAACTGAAATCATTGTAAAATTTAATCATTTTTAAATATACAGTATAATTGATTCAAATTGCATCCATGTTAATAGAGAGAACATCCTCATCAAACAACTAGAAAATTAATAATGATAATAATTATTTATCAATTTGCGAAATGATTAACAAGATAACTAATTGAAAATTATACAGTTACTCATATGCGTAACCATCGGGAAATGAGGGTTAGGCGTTGTAAACCCCCATTAGTAAGCAAAAATTTTATTTTGCTTATGAAAATCTTGAGATTTCAACCCCCCCACTCCTCTGTAGCTAACCTCCCCCCCATTTCTTGAACCTAGTTACGCCAACGATAGTGACTGAATAATAAATTATTTCACAAAATTGATTACTAGATTTTCCTTTAGAGTTTGGACATAGATTGTTTGGAAATGTACAACCAAATAGCTCTTCAAAGTTCATCAAATTCTCCATCAATGCTAGTACAAGTACGTTTCAAGCGGTATCTTGCCATTTCACGTGATTTCTCGTGCTGTCACGAGATTCCGCGAGAAAATCGCTTGAAATGTTTTAGCATTTATGAAGTTTGAAGCTCGCAAACTTGGTACAGAGACTGGATAATAACAGGGTGGCCATTTGATGTCATACTTCCGATCGGTTTGCTCGGACAAATCCATCATAATTTTGCCAATTCCCATAATATTTGCATTGAAATGAAACGCAAATCGTAATTATGTTATGTTGAGTAATTCACTTCTTATCTGCAATTTGCCTTGATAGATTTCATTATTTTGAACTTTCAACACAATACCAAGAGTGGAGACACAATTTTTAATGTTAGAATAGTTAATTATTATGTCTTCTCTCGAAATAAGTTTGAAAAATGAGTGAATGGGTTCATGTTTGCCTGCAATCCGATATTTCCGCAAAAGTATGGAGGTGGGAATAAAATATTCCTATACAATGTTATGGACCCATTCACACCAATTACCACACTGTTATTATACAGTCTCTGTACTGTTGGACTCTCAATAACCAATTTGGTCTTAAATTGTAAGCAATTTAATAATTATAAATACTGGCTTACAGGCAATACACGCGGTACTGGTGAACTGTTAGTCTAAAACTAGTACTTTCCGATCCCAGTATTTTGGACTACTTCAGTACTTTGTCACTAGGTACTCTTGAACCAATACTAATACTTTAAACTAAAACTTTGTAATAAGAATCTTTGGTATCGGTTACATATCCCAACAGCAAGTAGGCTAATTGTTACTAGAATACCGACCCATCTCTAATCTCCGCTTCTCCAGAGGTTCAGTAGGAGTAGGACCTAAAATCGTTGTCTTCACACATTCACGATAACATAAACCGGTACAGGAGTGTACAAGGTAGTGGCGGCTGGTAAGACAAAGAGTTGGGGAGTGCTGCAATGAAAAGAGTCTATGAAATTAATTGAAGTTAAATTTATTAAAATTTTAAAAAAAGGAATTACAAAAAACTAATAATATTGGAAAAAATTAATGTAGAGGCTTACCAAGGAGAGAAGTTAATTCAAATGAGAACTTCATCCTTCTTGTTTCTGCATTCATCAACTTTATATTAGATTAGACAGTATATTTCCTTCTTTTTGACCTGTTTTACAATCTACAGGCTTCACTTAGATTCTCACTGATGGTAAATTGCCCCAAAAACCCAGAGAAATAATAGGCTATTGTTCTTATGCTGACAAGAGAGTTGATGTTTTTCATTCATTTCATTAAATTTATTCAAGGAGTAAAAATATCACCACCAAAAAGTAGACACGGAAAACAAAATGTATTTATTATATACTGTAAACTACCATACATAAAATATTTTGCTACTTCTCTTAGGGGATAAAGCACAAGGTTAGTGGATTTAAAGTCTTTCTACATACTTTGTATAAAGCATAGGTAATAGATTGAATCAAATTCAGATTTCAGTCATCACATATATACCGGTACCATACAGTATAATAATATCTTGTCTTATTATGGTGAGATAATATAAATGACACAGATGTACAGTATTATAATATAATATAATTATATATTATAAAATGAGGGTAGAGTGAAGGCAACATTATATATACCAATATGGTAATATTTATATTTTTCAATGTTTTTTTTATAAAAGACACCTTATTCTAGCTTTGAGCTGCATATAATCATTGAATATATATATATATATATATATATATATATATATATATATATATATATATAAAAGTAATTGAAAACATTGCAAAAGTAATATTGTCTGTAGGTACCGTAGGTACCATATTGAAAGTAGCCTATATAATGTTGCCTTCACTCTACCCTCATCTTATAATATATAATTATATTATATTATAATACTGTACATCTGTGTCATTTATATTGTCTCACCATAATTAGACAAGATATTATACTGTATGGTACCGGTATATTTGTGATGACTGAATTTGATTCAATCTATTACCTATGCTTTATCCAAAGTATGTAGAACGACTTTTAAATCCACTAACCTTGTGCTTTATCCCCTAAGAGAAGTAGCAAAATATTTTATGTATGGTAATTTACTGTTCATCAAAATGTCAGCGAAAGATATCCTATGCAGACTCCAATCAGCAATTTCAAAACTCATGAGTCTGTCAATCTCCTACGTTACTGGAATTGTTTTCTAGAAAAAAATAAGTCATTGTCTTTTTGAAGGGGACTTGATAACAAAAGATTGTGGATCGCTCGCTTCTTGAAAAATGTCAATTACCACACCAAGTCATTCAGATAGTCATTTTGAACAGTCTAATCTATGGAATAGGGTAATCAATATCGCAACAGTCTGGAAAAATGACGTAAGAAGTAATCAACCCGTTGTAGTCTTCTTTTTCGTGACCTTTGGAATTTTTTAATGAGAAATGTCACTGGCAGGAATCTTGAATATAATACGAATAAAGCTATAAATAATGAAGACTGCACTGGGCTGAATCATTTAGAAACTGCATCTGGAATGGCAAACATATTGTTATTGGTCTTACCTCTTCTATTTGGCTACCTCTGTTGTGCTCAATACAATGGAGATGGATTCAATATTTACAAAGGTACATTGATCTTACATAATGGGCTCAGTATTTAAAATATCATTCTATTTTATTAATGTAATATTTTTGTGTAAATTTTCTTATTACAGCCAAATTATTATTTATATTCTATCGATGGAGGAGAGTGAAGCTGGAATGATCTCAAAAATCGAGAACCTTGAATTCATCACATTGTTTTCAATAAATTTATGTAATTTGGCTTCAAATTTGGCCTGTAAGCCCATTATTTGACTTCGTAAACGATTTTCTTAATATTTGCACATTTTCGTCAAACACCTGCAGAAGCGCAGCAAGCACACTTCTATTGCAAATTTTCAGTCAACATATAAGAATTACAGTCGATTTCAAGTATAAATAGGTAGAGTATGAATAATATAGGTAGATTTTTAGCTCAACTGATGACTTAGTGAATGAATCAGTCCCATTTCGTTTTCCTATAAAGGATTAATTTGAATTTATTCATTATTGCAATATTATTATTATGGATGGTATCAAAATAAATCTCGAAATCCAAGTGGAAGCAAAATTCTGAATCCCGAAAGGAATGAATATAATTAAACTACTCTCAAATAAACTCAAATTCCCTATTTTCATTATATGCATATCATTCAGATTTCTGTTTTATTCAATGAATGTATTAAAGGAGTTATAGAATAGAACAATCTTCTTTCATTTTGTCCCATTTCTATTATCTTCTTTCATTCCCATTTCTAGACAGATGAAATTATCTTTTTGAAAATGAAAATATATTTTATTAGGCTATATGTGAACAATGACTAAGTGTCACTGAAATAATAATAAACTTACTCTTTGGCAGTTCTGTCTAGACAAGACTATCCTATTTCTTTTGTTCACATATTTCCCTTCAAGGACGTAAATTCTTATTGATTGCAAAATGACAATCGTCAAGATAAACAAAATATGAAATTCTTATTTCAGATTTTTTTATCAACAAGGGAGAAAGTTCTTTGAAGGATGATGATGACGATATCAAAGAGCTATTGAATAAAGAAGCAATAATACGTGAGTATATTTGGTTAAATTTATAAATCTCGAATTTATAACTCCAAAGGTACAATAATTGTACCTCTTTACTGTACGTACTCTTGTCACGAAAGAAGAAGAGAAAAATGACTAGGAAACTATAGAGGCAGCAAGTCCGATGCTATTGCCATAATAAATTCAGTCCAGGGGAATCCAATTATGATTTTCCATATAGCTGGGAAATCGCCCTAGTCATCTATCCGGGAAATATTTTGTGTCGACACATGAATAAATTACATATCTGTTTCAATAGATTTTTCTCTTATAATCATGGAATTCGCTGAAAAAATAATTCCAAGCCAAGCTATATTTGCCAAAACGCTTGTTCTCTCTTGAATTTTCAATTACTTGGTGATGATGTCATTTCTGAGAACAAAGAAATAAGGTAACTTACTTGTATGTAATTGTGTTCCAGTACCCTCTATGGCTGCAAAAGTGCACGTGACATCTGATTCAACAAAAAGAAACCATTTATTTAAAAGTGAGTATATTTTCAAGCATTCTCTTCACTAATAAAAAGCAGAACGCCTTTAGTATCCTGGCATAGACAAACTATACATAGTATACTATATTCAAGCATAGTAATACTATATACATAGTGTTGTCTGTGATCCTGGTTATAGTCTTGTACATGGCTTTTTTTTCTAGAAAATGAGTTTCAGGAACTCATTTGACCACGCATAGGCTAGTAGTCTATTATAGGTACCGGTACTCTAGTCTATAGAATAGGTGTAGGCTTTTTATTTTTGTTGACTAATATTTTTGTAGGCTACTCTGTAACTAAAGCCTAATATAAATGCATGAATAATAGCCTATTTTGGTACAAATATGAAATTCTAATTCAATGTTTGGAAATATAATCAATGTTACTGAAATTTTGCTCCTAAATAGTAATTAATTAATAAAATATTCACATATGCCTAGCAAAGAGGTTCGCTCTCAATTAACAATCGATAATTGGGATGATATGAGAAGAATCAACAGCTGTTCTATTTATTAAGAATAAATAATTGATTAAGAGTCATGAACTTATAAAGTGCCAATTCAAATAATATAGATTTCATTGAAGAATACATACCAAGTAAAAAGAAATAACTTATAAGAAAAATACCAGCTATAGTATTTTCTTTGGTTCAAAGCTATATTACAAAAGTGAAGTGTTAATAATGTATTATAGACTGATACTTACTATAATTATATACTATAGCCTACTGATAATGTACTAGTAAGCCCCGTGGATGGAGAACTCGCTTGCAAAACTCCAATTTGATGCCCATATTCCGCATGATTTTCAGATTTTCATTCGTATATAGTGATATTGAGAAGCTATCCTTTTTCGCTTGAAATTTGAAGTTGATTTATAAAGGCTTTCGAAAGTTATCGACGAACATACAAACACACAATGCCTCAAGTCAAAAGGAAGACTTCGCTACGCTCGTTCAATTAAAATACGGTAGTCAATTATTGTATATTTGATTGATGTACAGACTCATAATGTTGGCTATAATAATTGTATTATGCTACGACGGTGTAGAATGTAGGTAGATAATGGATGGTATGAAGATGATTTTATATTGAAAAAGCAAAATAAACCTCAATGCTTGTTGAAAATTCGTCCCCTCTACTTCAGTTTATGTGATAAATGATGCCATCTGAAGTATATATTATTCTACACGTGTTTACAGTTTCAATTACTATACCTATTCTCTATGTAGCCTATGTTCAATAATAAATTTGTCAGTAGACAAATTTTCAGTAGACTTACTATAAATAATTACGTTATAGGTCTGAAGTATAAATGATTAATTCATTACCTATATTAAAATTGATTCAGTATTTTTCAAATAAAACTCTTTGATTCACAGATTTAATGGCTGGAAGAGATACAACAAGTCTTAATATTCCATATCCAGGTAAATTATTTTTCCTTATTTACAATAGATGAATTCTTACTTACAAAAAACCCTGTTATTGCCTGATGATGGATTTATAGTATAATAAGTATCTAGACTAATAATTGTGATAATTTATTTCTAAGCTTCATATTTATTATTATTTATAGTATGGTAGGTATAAGTTACCTATGAAAATTTCCAAAAACAATTTATATACTTTCATTCATAGTGTTACGTTACAAATAATGAACTAAAAAAGTATTGATATCAATAATTAGAAAAACATTTTTGTTAGTTCTAGCTTGTAAAATACATTGGTGGTAGAAGTGTATAGTTGGAACGCTTTTTCTGGATACCGTATGGACTTTTCATGTTTTAGTACCTATATAAAGAGTGTTATGCTTTTTTTATTTTATCAAAAAAGGAAATTCGAAATTTTCTCCCTTAAAAAACTATTTATAGTAGTCAACCTAACTGTCCTCACGAAAACAATTTAATGAGAATAAAAAAGTTACGGTACAGTATCATACAGTAAGCTACATACATTATGATTTATTGCTTTTTATAATTGGTAAAAAAATAATACTGGCTTGAATGACGGTAAAATAACTATACTGGCCATGTTATAAAATATTCTCCTATTTTTTCAGTATTTCCATCTGAAACCAGAATTCTACCACCGAGAATTGGATTTAAACGAGATTATCTCATCAGTGGTAAGTATAAATTAGCATGGGTTTAAAATAATTCAGTACCGCAGGCTACACACAACGATATTTTGTCGACCGCGCTGACCGCTGCAGGGCTAACCACTTTTCCCTAGATTTAGAAGAATGTATGAATTGATAAAACTATTTAAACCAAAATTGATTTATTATGCATTGAATTAAATTTGAATGAATTGCTATCGCTGCATCATTTCCATTTCGTCTGGCATTTCAAGTATCATCCTTATTTACCTCATTACCCACGCACAAATTCAATCATTTTTACAAACATATATTAACAATAAGTTATTCGATACAATCATTGAAATAAATTTATAAGACCTGCACGAGAGAGTGCACGAGCATATGAAATGGAAATGATTTTACTTATGTGAACATCATAAGTAGAGTAGCCAAAAAAGTTCATCAATCAGAAATAAATCTTCTAAAATAAATGAAATTTGAAAGAATAAACAAGATTTGAGAAATAATAAATATTAATTGAAAATTATCAGCAATGACGTATTATCCTTTTTCTGCAGACCCTGATGAGATGAATCTGAGTAAGTTGGATTATGAAAAGGAGTACAAACAACACAATAAGAGATCTCCAGGCTCAGTACTCACCTATACAATTGCATCTTCCAAGCCCTCGAGACTCGAATTCAGGTAAGACGTGAAAAGATGAAACATTTTATTGAAAATTATTTGACTTCAATCGAATCAAGTCAATCAATCAATCATCGATGATTCAATCAATAAATAAATCAGTCACAATGTTTTTTTACCTGATTCCGATCCTCCAAGCCTCAGCATACCAACAATTCAGCCGTTTATTAGCTTTCATTCAACATTATAATATGTAAGCCATAATTTGAATGGTGCCTTTCCTTTAAGGTTTGCTCAATTCAATTTGAGTTTAGATACTTGACTAAGCATCAGTACGTTTAGTACTAGCAATTTTGAAGGATTACCAATATCCTCTTATGCAAGGGTTACCAATATTCATACTATTTTATACTAACCGAAATAATATTATTATTATTAGGGATTGATATAAAAATGATTCATGATATTCCAGTTTCATAATTATTCCATGAAACCAAAGAAATTATTCTTGATCTAACAATACATTACACTTTCTCAAAACTTCATTAGTCTAGCATTTTTATCATTATAATCTGGTTTTAAACTCATGAGTTTCATGTCCCTTTTGCTTTATGATCTCCAACTCAATAGATTTTTAAAGTTCTGTAAATTTTATCGTACAAAACTAACTTGATGTATTTTTTAAAATTTGAATAATCAAGGGATGTAACTATTCTGGATAAAATATCTGGGTATAAATATATGTAGATGGCAATAAAATATGGTACCAATAATTAAGGTTGAATGGTAGAAAGGACTTTCTAGTCCTAACTTCGCCTAATAAAGAATATTTTCATTTCAATAATTGCGTCTACTATGCTGTGAATAAGTTTTAAAATTTTATTCAAATTTGTTCCAGTAGAAATATAAAACGCATTATTGTCAATATTATGAATATTATTTTGATATTATTTAATACAATCATTCATTTCACAGGCCTGAAAGTGGAAAGCATCGATTCCAACCAACATCATTTGTTGCAACTATGGGGAAATGATAGTTTAGAATTTGTTACAATAGCAAATTGAAATAAAACAGTCTACATCTTGCAATAAGGATTTTATTTCCTATTCTAACAAAATAATCTCTTGATCTCGTTCAATAGAACTCAACTAGAAATCTTCTCTAGTATAAGGTATTCAGAATTTGCAGATATTGCATCATGTGATACAAATAAGTGAGACCTAGGGTTGAATTGGCATTGCTTTTTTGTCTGATAAATTCCAAAATTGCAAAAATCAGGTGAAAATCAATTGAAATCAGGTGCACCTCCTATTCGAATTTTTAAAGAGTTTTTATTATTTGAGAAATTATCATGATTGCATTAACTTATTATGTTAGTGTCTTAATTTATTATATTAGGTGAATCGTGATACAGCTACCTCCTATATGATCTATAAAAATACTCATTGTCTAATAATTCTTAAGCAATCCATCATTCATTGGTGTTGAGAAAGCATCCAGAATGGAAATGAATTTCGATTAGGCAACACGCAATTAAATGTCATACAGGACACGGACGTGTGACTTATAGGACTTCTGTAACAAGAGATTCTTGAGAAGCTGAAGTGAGATTCATTCATGCTGAAGAGATTATTTGTGATTTAAGAGTTGACGCCTTTGGTGCTCATCAAGTGCAGCATGGTGTAGTAGGTATAGCAGAATTTGACAGTCTAAAAGTAATTATTGTAACGAAATTTTTAAAATATGGGAAAAGTGACTTCTCGTAGAAAAATACAAATTTGAATGGAAAATACATGGGAAATGCAAAGACAGAAAAGTAAAAGAGAAATAATTTCGACATCTATATCTTCAACTATTATTCAATGTTATACACTTCAAATTGAGTAATATAAGCAGAATAATATATTATTCTACTTCTAATACAGTAGGTAGCTATAATGTGTCGTATCAAGTAGGTACGGTATTTCTCAAGAAATGATCGAAGGTGTTCAAAGCATGATCGATCTATTTCATAGGACCGAGTAATGGAATTTATTATTCTATGTCACTTACTCCAGGGTAGGCTATAATTTTACTCATTCACTGAATAGGATTATTTATAATGAAAATCATATATATTATGTAATCATTAACAGTTCTTACATATAAAAAAGCCACTAGATCCAGGTCCATTATTCCCATAACTTTGAAGGACAGAGGTCTCTGAACTCGAACCATCATGAGAGTAACTGCTCTTCTACAGAATGTTTCAGAACTCCCTACCAATACTCTAGGGCATTGTTCCTGGTTAAAAACCATATCTAAATATTATATTTAAATTGTCCAGAAGTCCTTAGTTACTCACACAGCTGCCATTTTGTTTTTTTCACTTATTATTTTTTATCTCAATAATGGTGAAACATATGGAATTGAAACTTTTCACCAACATTTATGACAACTAGACAAAGCTACAATAAAATTATGACAATTTTTCAAATCCATAAAACAAAATGGCGGCCATTTTAAATTTTGTTTCTTGCTGAATAACTCGAGAATCGTTGATAGTACGAAAATTTTACAAGAATAACTTTTTTTAGTAAATTTAATTAAAAATCGATTGAAACCTTATTTGTTAAGATTGAACCAATATTGACTGAGATATGGCAGCTTTAGTGATAGGTGACCGCTGGAGGTTACTTGCGCCTTTTTTACTGTCTTTAAAATTCACACAAAATAATCTAATATTGCTTAAAAATAGCATGCAAAGCAGACGGAGACTGTTGCATTGTTGTAAAAGACTTTAGCCGCAAGCCCAGGATGCACTGCAACCAGCCTTCTGGTAGGGAGTTCTGAAACACTCTGTATACTCAGAAGAAGCTTGACTCCAATTTGTTTCATAGGCTACAGTTCTTTGTTCAAAGACTACGAAAAGAATAATTGATTTTTTAAAAATTCTATAAATTATAATGATGATGTTTTGTTTCTAAAGCGGTTTATTGACATGGAAAGTAGAAGAGGAAAGTTACTTTCTGGAAGTACTTGCCATTATACGTCACTTTCTACTTATTTGCTTATACAAAGAAAGTACTGGCTGGAATAAGTAACGTGCCTTCTATTTTTTACTTTTTAATGTTTTTCTCAACACATGTTATTATTTCCACAAATCATCTGATTAATGGGAGTGGCCATAGCCGAGTGGGTTAAGTGCTGGCTTTGTAACCTAGAGGTCCCGGGTTCAAACCCCGGTCAGACCGTGAGATTTTAGCTCGAGCCACTCCTCGTGTTTCGGAGGACACGCTAAGCCGTCGGTCCCGGCTGCCTAAAAACAGTCGTTAAGTCACGTCAGAGACCCTGAACTGATCAGGAGTGACCTGAAAACTCTGACACCAGACCTGAGCCAGCCAGGTTACACGGAATTATTATTATTATCTGATTAATAAAACGATGCGTTTCTTCTGCTCTACTGGCTGAAAGTGGGAGAAAGTGATCACATGACCACCCACGTGACCCTCTACTTTCCTTGGAGTGGCAAGTAAAGACAAACAAGTTTGATTTTACTTCCAAAGTAAAGTGATTACTTCCTCTGAAGTGGAAAGTAGCCCTATATAGACAGGGAAAGTAAGGGGTAAGTTGAAGAGGCAAGTACTTGCTGGAACTCACTTTCCTTCTCTACTTTCCCTGTCAATAAGCCGCTTAACAAACATTTTTTTGAACATTGATTATTTATTAATGTTTTTTAATCATGTATTCCAAAAATAGAATCGATATATTAAAATTTTTATGTGTAAGAAGTATTTTTTTGCTTCTTGTAGTAGATGTGTTTCACGGTAATTTTGATTTTGAATGGTCCACTTTCACATCATATACCTCCTTGAAGGACATAAAACTAATTATGGCTTCTAGGCTACCTACATTCCTATTTATCTATTTTGAAACACTGGCAAAATACATTCAAGTTCATTGAACTATTAAAATATTTACACACTTTTTAACGTCTTTTTGGCAACAGTTTTCAAAATGAATGCTTTTTAAATTCATATTTTCCCGCCAATAATCGAATAAAAACTCAGTAAAACATGTTGAAGTAATAAAAATAACTAACGAATTCTGTATTTAATAATGATGAATAATAATGTGACTTCAATAATAATATAGACTTATAATTATAATAATATTTTTTTTATAAGTCCGTTAACCTCCCTGGTTAACCTAACCAATAAAACGGAGAACCACCATGCCGCCAAACAAGCAATCAAGATCAAGCATGTTTCAAGTTTCAGTTTCATCTTTCATCGTTTCATGCAAGTACTGAACAACTGAACTGTTAACTTTTTCATTGCAATTATAGTTTAGTAAATAATAATTACAATCTACAGTTGTAGTTTGTAGCTGTTGTCTCCAGCAGTTATATTAGCCTCATGCTCAAGATGTATTTTTATAATCTATTTGTGTTTTTTGACTGAGTTTTTCATCGTCATTTCAGGTAATTTTATGCAATATTATTATCATTGTTATATTCTATTTCGATGTAAGTATAGGCTACTCATTTGATCTCTTCAGTTTGTCTAGGCCTATTTCAAAATTTCTTCTAGTCCTCTAAGCGTGTTTCTCTGCTGATACTGAATGTTTGAAAATTTCTCGTTGTTCACCTAAAGTTTTGTTCAAGTCAAACCAAATGACAGGTCATGTGAAGTACAATTAGCCTATTATTGCGTCCATCAAAATTAAATTAGCATTTATTACTTCAGTCGGCCTATAACCATCACATATAGGCCTTGGGATGGTCTCCTCCAACTTGTTCCAAGCTATATAAGTAAGGACGCCAATCTTTGGTTCCTCTAGGCGAGAATCCAATGTTGCTTGAAAGATTTTGGAAGTGATAAGATTTGATTATGCCGAACTACATGGTGTCATAGATCTGCATTATTATGCCGTTTCTCAATTTCTAACATTTTAGACATGGGAAACTTTTATTTATTATTTAATAGTTTTATAAGTGATATTTTACTGTAATGAAATCATATATGTCATTTGTTCTTGTAAATAAGTTGAAAAATTGAGAATTTATAATGCCATATAGTGTACAGTAACTTACGGTACTTTAAACTTCTGGATCAGTCGATCGAAAGGATCTTAATCATAGTGGGTGGGAGGTCGCATAAATCTTGTTTTATGGTAAATTAACAATTAAATAGTTAATGAAACATCGAAAATGTAAATCAAATACATCTCACTTGCTGGGTTTTAGGCTTATAACCTCTGAGGCGTTGCAACATGTAGGGTAGCCTATTGATTTGGACAATGGATTTGAGTGTAAACTTAGGTTTTACTTTGAAATTAATTTCTTCATGACTAAATATTGAATGTTCAACAGTGCATATTGAAGGAGATGAATGTTGAGCGGGGGTTGAGCAGGGCACTTCCCCAATGTCAGGGGAGACATACCGTACTTATGGCTCAATAGGGGCTAGGTTGGCAGAAACCCAAGTCTGCATAACTCAGGCTCGGGTGGCTGACGGAGAAATGCTCAGGAGGATTTTTGATCTCATTAAGTTAGTAACAAGTGAGTACATAAACAATTCCCAATTAACATTCATTGTTATTTTAACGTAAACATGCTTACACATTATTTGTACATTTTAAGCAGCGGTTATCAACACTAATAAATCAAACTAGAAGAGAAGTTTAAAAATCGAAATTCTGATTTGAACTTTCAAACGTGTTAACCTGCGTTTACACTATGTAACTTGTTTATAAAACTTATGTTAGACAAGAAGTTTAACAAAAATGTTTAAGTTAGGCTACTAATCTATGTAACTTCGTGTTTTATAACTTAATTTTGTTTGTGTAAAACTGTATAACCAGTTTTTCCTTTCTTGTACGAAGTCGGTAAAGATCAAAGAAAAAGTGTAACTTGTTATATATGTAACATGTTACGAGAACGTTATACTACTTATAACCTGTAACAAGTTACAGAACGCGGTTGAAATAGGTGGCGGGGAAGGGGAATCAGTCTCTCAATGGTTGTTGACAGTGGAGGTCTGTGCTTGGTTAATAGCTTAGTTTGTTGGTTATTAGGTTAGTTAGTTTTATTGGTTTTATCTTTCATCAATGATACTAACTTATGGCTGGTGTATTCAGGCTCATTGAGGAATATCGAAAGCCCTTTCTGTGGAATCCAATGGATGAAAATTATAAGAACAGAAATAAAAAGCATGATGCATGGGTGAAACTTGACGAAACCTTTGGAGTGAAAATGGGAGAGTGTGAAAAAAATGAGCGTGAAAGAAACTGATAGGCCAATTTATAAGGGAGGGAAAGAAAATCACAAAGATGAGTAGGACTGCAAGTGACAAGAAAAGTGGATTATTACAAGCACATCCCGTTATTGAGGGATAAAAATTTACCTCAAGGAAGTGGAGATGCTAGAATAGCGCGGGAGAATGAATCAGAAGAAGGCATAGAAACTGCTAACGACCAGGGTAGCAGGTAATTAATTATTTTGGATATCGTAACTGCTGATAGGCCTATAAGGATTTTAAAAGTTTTATTCATAGATAAACTGGAAGCAGACGTCTCAATCCCAGCTACAGTACTCCATAATAACAATGGACCTCCCCATTTATACAAAACAGACTTCCAGTTATGCCCTGCTTTAAACTTTATTGATGTTATGAGAAAAAAAAATTGTGCTAAGATCACTCAATAGGCCAGTAGCACTGTACTTATTTTGCGCTTGTAAAGGTGGGCGTTCTTCGCAGAACTTATCACAATAAAAGCCGCAGCAGCAAGTAGAACATCGTCATCTGGAGTCGCCATGATGACTGCAGATGGAAAACACATACTGATGTTTTTGTAACTTGTTACCAATTTCTTTTTGTCTATCAAACTTGGTTGTACATCCATAGTTATATAACTTTTTTTAACAAAAGTTATAGATAATTTGTTACATGTAACAAGTTTTACAAGTTACATAGTGTAATGGCTGGATTTCACGATTCCAGTAGACGTTCAGGTTACTGGAGGCAGGTGGATCATATGATCGTCAACTCTATACAAACAAGTAGTCAGTGTGCATTGGACTACTTGTTTGTATAGAGTTGACGATCATAATTATATGATCCTGAAAGTTACTGGAATCGTGAAATCCAGCCATAAACGCATCTTTAGAGGGTGAACAAGAGTATATTTTTGTTTATTAATAAAACAATCTTTTGGTGAATATTGATAATTACAACGTCTAGGCCTACATTGCAAATGCTTGAAATTTAACATATTTGATAATATTACGAGGCGTATTTTAAAAGTAAGTACCGCGCGCCGTGTAGCTGCATGGGAAGGCTGATACGCCATTACAGAACCACCAGATCGAGTCTACAGCTGTTTGCATGATTTTAAAATGTAACCTATTCATGATTATTCAAACAATGATTATTCAATTCAATCTGTTGATCTATTCTTCTGAATGAATTCTTCGTTTTGATAATTATTGAATAAGTAGCAAGGTAGGCTATTCCATTCCCTGTTCTATTTGGAATATTAATTTTTATGTTTACAATATCTTTACTGGATCAATCAAACAAATACGAATTGGAAAGAAAGAGAAACAGGCAGTCGCCCTTAATTTCTTCAATGCCTGAATTTAGTTACATATGTAGTAATCATCCATGACGAAGTGCTCATGAACAATAGAGCTCTTTTAGCAGCTTCTCAATATTTATCGATAGTTTATTTAACAGAAACTATAATTTTCAGTTCCACGTCGAATTTGGGTCATGTAGGAGACGACTATTGAGAAATCTACCCGGAGTCCATTCGAGTTCTATCCAGAAGCTGTAGCAGTGGTTTCCTATCTCCAGCTTACAAGGCGTTTTTGAATTGAACGCTCCTCACAGTTCAAATGAAATGTATGAGGCTCTCGTGAACAAACCAGAAAGGTGAGTTGAGATAATATTTGGTAGCTATTCTGATGAATAAATGGCTAATATTTTTACCAAATTTGAAGGGATTGTGAAACAAGGAAAATATGAAAGTATAGTCATAACACACTAGAGGACCTGTGATGCTTCACAAAATTATGATTTAAAAGATAAAAGTTGAGCAAACAAATTAATCTTTTCATACATTCAATCATAACATACAACAGTTCATGATTTTATTATTGAAAAAATACACGGGTAATTATAGAATCCCTTGAATAATTCAATTGAAAAGTGATCTACTTTTCATTATCTATTCAAAATAAAAAGTTACTATGCATTTCGAAAAATATTCAATCATAATTTTGAAAAGCATATCTTTGAAAGGTATGGTTTTAAAACCAATAAAACAAATATCGGTGATTTTGAAAATACAATTCACCTTCATAGTGTTTGTTAACGAAGCGTTCGCTTCAAACTCGTCCGATTCATATAATTAAAGCCAGCACTTCACGCTAGATTCCTAGACCAAAAACTTCGAGGTAAGATTACTAAAACAGGAGTTATGTTTACTTTGACTTTAATGAAGTGAACTTGAAAAAATGAAAAAGCTACTAATTTGAATCTTCTACGATAAGTACATGGAGAGCAATTTTTAAATTCTAAGTAGATAGTATAAGTCGATTTATGCGGTACATAAATGAAATTCCGATTCTTGATGTCGAATTTTCATGGAAGGCTTCGTGGTCGTGCCGGTTATCTAATCGCAAGATTAGATAAGAGGCTTGCACCTGTTATTCCCATAGTAAGGGTGACCACTTCAGGCCTTTTCCGCTGAATGTAATGCATTAATGAGAATCAAAATCGCTTCCCGGTGGGTTGGAACCCACCTAAAGCTGTAGGTCCACTCATCTCTCATCATAATCCTTCCCATCACCCACGCACAACAGCAAAGTAAAAAATTTATCCGCGTACCTTTAATTCAAGACGTAAGTTCAAGTTAAATTTGAGAAAACCAGTCCAGAGATGGGGCTAAAGGACTGAAAGGAAACCCTTAGATTCAATTTATAAAATATGTTGATAGTCTCACCAGTGAATGTAGTTCTTATACCAACTGCTGTAAGTTATTTGTAACTAAACAACCTAAAAAATTATGTTTTTAATTTAGTTAAATTGAAAAACGTCTATGTAAAACATTCGAGGGAGACACGTGGTATCCCAATTTCAGAATTTGGGGTGTTTCATAGAACTTTGGCTACAATCATATTGGATGCACGCTTGCGCATGTAATCTGGTGGCGCACGCGTGTGCAAACTTTGAATAATAAGCTGTGTGCTCACACTAAATACAAGCAAATGCATGTTAATTTATAAACTCTTGTCTTGAAAATCAAAACTCTCCAATTCAAAAGTCTAAAACCAGCTGAGAAGATTATGCAAGCTTGCACCGAAAAACAAATTAATATTATTGTTTCGGAGCAACCTTGCATGATGGCTTGGTTTCACGATTCCAGTAGACGTTCAGTTTACTGGAGTCAGGTTACCTGAAGCAGGTAAACAGAACCGTGACACCACTTACTTGAACAGGTTACTGGCTTATTCAGGTTACCTGCCTCTCTACTGGCTTATCTAGTCGACCTGCCCGAGAGCGAGGAGTATACTACTTGAACAGGTCGGTCTTCCCAACCAATCAAAATGCTTGTCAC
Source organism: Laodelphax striatellus (assembly GCA_017141395.1). Classification (NCBI taxonomy): domain Eukaryota; kingdom Metazoa; phylum Arthropoda; class Insecta; order Hemiptera; family Delphacidae; genus Laodelphax; species Laodelphax striatellus. Next base: position 24,318,104 of record CM029532.1, on the reverse strand, counting down.
TGAACGTGTTGAGGTTTTGCTCTAATTGGGTTTGCTGTTCATTCTGTTTGACTGTACTGTTCGAATGATATAAATATAGCTTGTTAATATCAATATAAATGAAATATCATCATGCGAAATAATATCTAATACAACCTGACTGGAATCGTGAAAGCCATTCATAAGCGTGCACGTGCTGGTGGCGATGAAAACCGCCACATCATCACAACTTGTTCTGTTTCCAGATTCCAGATTTTGTTTCTACGTGCATGCATTCATGTCCAGAATGAATTTGAATTTGGACCAACTTTAAACTAGTCTATGACACTACCTAACTTCGCTAGTCATTATCAAATTTTGTTCAAACACATTAAAGTCCAAACTTTGCCACGTCAGAAAAATAAATAAGTCATTCTATTCTATTCTAGTCATTATCAAAATTATACTGCATGGAAATTATACTGCGTGGTAATTGTGTTCAATGAGGGAGTCAGACGAAACTTTACTGAATGGTGTTTCCTCAAATTACATTTGAAAGAGAATAGGAGCCATTTAGGTTCCAAAAATAAATTCGAGGAAAGGGAAAGCATTGCTGCGGCCAAGGTGTGTTTCAATTAAATATTAGGTTTGTCATTGCGATCAATAGGTGGATTAGAAATGCCGACTTGAATGAGTTCTCCTTCAAGTATTTGATTGGGTATTCTAAATTATTCTCTATTTCTGAATTGGATTCTCGAATTTGGACCCCTTGATTCGCAGTGGTTGTCTCTCTTCATTCTCATTGAAAAGCATTTAATAAGCTATATAATTTCAAAATATTCGAATTTTTTCTCACTCTATTGGGTCTTGGCTTGTAAGGCCACATCCGTTGGTCCGCTGTAGGGCTGGGCTCGCATATCCAATTATATTGGGTTGATGATAGTTGACGACTTACTTGAGAAACCATTTATTAAAAATATTTATATAACGATACCAAGGTAACGGTTTTATTTGTTCTCAGGAAAGCTTTAATCACATGGACAACATCTTCACTCGTTTCCAGCAACCCTCTTCATCATCCGTCCGCCGCTACAATACTGGAGAGCAAACACAAACATTGGCTCTCGAACTCCAGCGAATTTACCAGGATGTCAAAGTCAGGATGTAATTTTTTGTTACTTTAGTAGTCTAAGATTGTAGAACATCTGTCTGTATAGAAATTTTACACATATATGCATTTTTGTGTTCAGGGGCCTGTTTCATGAATCTTGAAAGTCTGATAATACAGTAGAGTGGCGAACTCACTATAAACAGACAGATTAGCTGTAGGTATAGTAAATAATATATTTTTTTCAATATTTGTATGTTCGAATTTTTATTGTCTGTGAAGCTTTTCAAATTTTAAATAAACAATACACTTGTCATTATCTTTTTTGAGTTTTATATTAAACAAAAGATGTTGACATAACTCTACTTCGGATCTTTCAGTGTAAGATCGCCATTTTTATCTTTACAAGATTCTAAAAGTTTATGAAACAGGCCCCTAATCATAATCATAATGTCGCCTTGAGGGGCGTACAGACTTGAGCGCTGCACCGTTTGCGAACATGAATTCGCCTAGTTTGTACGTTGCGAGTGGAGCACCGCAACCATGGTAAATTAATGTTCACAAGCAAGTCTATACGCACATAAGTGCACATAATAAAGCGATTATTTTTTTGCTAAAAAAATATCACTAAAAGAATCTATCAGCTACTTTTTTTATTTATTATATAATAATTCATATTACTTTCATCAATAATATAAGGAAATCACGGCTAGCGCACAAGTCTTATGCTGGTCGAGCCGCAATATGAATAAACGTTGCAAACTGTACTTGATAAAATAAGAATAAGAATTTTTTTCGGCCATTAAACAAATATGCCGAATATCAATGCAATAGGCTTCGTCAATAAATTTAGTCATACTAGTTTTAACATAAAACATAAAAATCATACAATTCTGAGTTACAAAGCTAGGGTACTAATGACACAGTCCAAGTGATGATTATTTATTTATTATTTAGTGATATAGATAATCTATATCAATAGCAAACTTGAATAATTCAAGCAAGTCAAGTACTACCGTAAACCGGGGCGAAGTCGATCAGAAATTACGATTTCTTGTGATAAATTTGCTTTAGAAGCCCTGATAAAATTCTAAAAAATAGTATTGATTCTATCATTCTTGTCCTTATTATTACAGTTTGAACACAATTTTTAACATTTTAAACAATCCTTATTTTTTTTGTTGAAGACTGATCGACTTCACCCCATATAGTGGGGCGAAGTTGATCAGCCATATAATGCAGTGTAAAATCGACTTCACCCCACACATGATGTGATTTCAATCAATTATTATGTTTTAGAATAGTTTATTATGCTTATTTATATCATAGTCCCCTTTAAACTACATGGCCGCGGCCTTCAATGTGACAACCTCGCAATACCGGCTGGTTTCATTATAAAATCATACTTATAAAAACATTACAAACACATGACTTATAAAACACATGATCGATTTGCATTGCTCATGCAAGCCGATGCAGCGACGTTGTCACATTGAAGGCCGCGGCCATGTAGTTTGAAGGGGGCTATGATATCATATATAATTGCAATATTTGAGCATTAAGCTTTGGTTATATTCAATAGCTAGTGTAAGCGCAAAAATTTGCATAGCCAATATTCAACTGATGAAAATTATAGGCCTATTACGTACAATGAAACCTGTGGTAAAAAGAAATTCTATCATTTTTAAACAACTCCTACATAACAATTTCAACACAAAAAAATTACATTAGCCTACTTAAAAATGAAAAAATGGTGGTGTGTTGAAGTCTTAGTGAGGTGAAGTTGATCAAAAAGGAAAGGTGTAAAAGAGGACGGAAAATAATTATTTATTAATTTATTTATTTATTCACCATACATGTCATGGGTGATACAATAAGCCAAATCAACAATTGGCATATACAACAAATGAAAACACAATAACAGATAAACAACAATAAAATTAAAGGAAATTAAACAACAATTAAAAGATAAATATTGATTAAATGGATTGTATTTACAGTAGACTTACAAAACAAAAATACATAATTCCTTATTAGTACAAAAAAATCCGCTAACAAATAATTGAAATATCATGATTGATTACAATGAATCGATCTCGCCTTATATCTCTTACTTGCAATTTTTTTCAATAGAGATTGGTTTGTATTTTGAATGTCCAAAATTTCAGGAAAATGGAAAAATGTTTGTTGTTGGCCGATTTTTTTCTCAAATATTAAATTGAAAAGTTGTCTTTGTCTAATATATTTATGATTTTCCCTGCATAAAATCTTGAGCTGTCAGTATTTTCAAGAGGAAATGCCACTAGCACAAAATCATCAATTACAAATTTTTCTTGTGACTGTTCAAAATTTTCAATAGGAGGATTTTGGATGTTGCTCAATGAAGCTTGTGGTGGGACAGGCCTGTCTTCTGTGTCATCTTCTTGGGGTTCTGGTTCATCAATATCCATTTCGTGTTGACTGTTGATATCACTGGAAATGATGCCTTTCCCTGGTGGAACAATCAGTCGCTTGCCTCTTGTTCTTTTTGGTTTTTTCAGGATCCATCCTCAATTGCTCCAAATGTTCTGTGAACGATGCAGACCACCTATCTTCTACTCAATCATCTTGAGAATTCATTGGGATTTTTTCCAGACATATTGACATTGTCAGAGCCGGTGAAAAGTATGAGAACGGCTTGATATCTGATAATACAAAGGTAATTTGATGGTAGGGCTAACTGAGGATCCTACTGTAATCAAAAATACTACTTCACAGTGACTTTTCCAAATTTAGTCCGCCATCTTGGATTTGCCATTATTTTTCGAGATATGAGGTGGTAATGCGATACATGATTTCAATACAGAATTTCAAGGCAAAGTGAATGGCGAAAACCGCACTTCGATATGTCAAACCGTTATTGAGATATTAACTGATTTAGAGTGAATATTTCTGATTAATAATTGAAATATCTTATAAACGGTTTGACATATCGATGTGCGGTTTTCGCCATTGATTTTCTCTTGAAATTCTGTATCGAAATCATGTATAACATGACCACCTTACCATTTAAAAAAATGAAGTTAGATTCAATATGGCGGATCCAAGATGGCCGACCAGATTTTTTAAGTCACAGTAAAGTAGTATTTTCAATTTTAGTACGATCCCCAATGTCACCTACCGTCAAATTACCTTCATATAAGAAATATTAAGCCGTTTCCATAATTCTCACCAACCAGGAACACCAAATGCAGCTCCAGGAACACCATTCTCAGTCCATGTGGGGTATAAATGTTTCGCTTTATACACTACATAATTATGGTGGAAGAACTGTACCATCCCCAGATGCAGCAAACATCACACTTACACTTGTTTTTGAGCTGTCCATCACTCTGTCTGGGTGTTTTTTCCCTTTCTCACAATCACTTTACTGGAACCTGGGTCGTCGGTGAAGTTTGTTTCATCGTAGTTGATGATATTAGTGGAGGGTATACCTCTCAAAGACTCCTCAATATTGTCAAAAAAATTTGAAATCACTTCCCCACCAATACCAGCCCGAACCCTCTTTATATTTTGACTGAGACGCTATTCACTGAGTCATGCTTTTTCGATGTCTACAAATATCATTATTAAATTTTTGTTATATTCCCAGTTCTTCTCACATAACTGTCTTACAGAAAAAATAAGGTCTATTGTACTTCTCTGCGGTCTAAAGCCGTGTTGTTCTTCACTTATTTCTCTTTCCACAGTTGCCCATATTCTGTTCAGTATAATTCTCTCAAAGATCTTTGCCATCTGCACCATCAGTGTAATCCCTCTATAATTCTTGCATTGTCTCTTATTTCCTTTTTTAAACAGAACTATTATGTCTCCACATCCCCACTCATTTGGAACGCTTTTTGATTCCCATACAGTCTTGAGTATTCTATATGTCCACTGCACACCAACCGGCCCAGTAGCCTTTATCATTTCGACTGTCACCTCGTCCGGACCTGGTGCCTTCCCAGTCTTCATTCTGTTAATCGCGTTTTCCACTTCCTCCCATGTTATGCTATTCACTTCTTCGATCACCTCTCCTTCTCCATATCGTTCCCTTGTATAGTCCTTATTCAACAGATCTTTAAAGTATTCTTCCCATACCTGTCTTATTTCATTGGGTTTATCTGTGGTACTTCCATCTTCTTTTCCAATTATAGTTGATACATTTGATACTTCATAAGTAGTTTATAATACTAATCTACTCACTAAAATAAAAATAAAAATTATGCAGTATATTCGCCCTTTTAACACATATTTTGCATATTCGCCCTTTTTAAAATGTACTGTTTAAAACAGGAAATGAATTAGAAGAAGTAGTTATTCAGACAATAACTTTTATTATGACAAAAAAAATTAATACAATTGTTAAGAAAAAATAAAAAACCTTATTCAGGTTGGCTTCTTCTTAGTTTTCAGGCAAGTTGTTTGCCCTCTCTTCTTCGGTTTTTGTTTGGCCTAGTTTACTTTGGTACTGTTTTTTTGCTTGGTGAGGCAATTCTTCGTAAAACCTATGATGAAGAGTAGGTATTTCTTTTGCAACACATAGATCTTGAAGGTATAGATATTTAGCCCAGGTTATTGGTAATTTGCTGGTATAAGCTTTTGGTAGATCATCAGAGTTCTTAAGAGGCCTTCCTACACGTTTTAGGAGCTTCATTTCTTTGAATTCTACATCATTGTAACCATACTTAAAAAATATGGATTCAGGGTGGTCGTTTTGGTACAAGAACCATTCAATCTTTCGCCATTCCACTACTTCTTCATCCGCTGTCTCATATCTCGCCTTCCTTTTATTTTCTTCAGCTACTGATGTCCAATTAATAAATGAGTTATGAGTCATTGGCACAACATTGTATGGCTTTGGTGTTTTTCTTACAAGTTGACAAATTAACTGCCATTCTGATGGAGTATTCACTTGAATGTTTTCCGCAGCTCTTTCTATGACAGAATGGAAGGAATCTTCCTCCATCTGCGAATGACCTGGCTCATAATATACATGCTCTATCTTTTCAGCATGAGTCATTTTCACTGCATACAAGAAAGCAGTAGAGATAAATTGGTTAAGATTTTTTCCCCCACAACTATCACTCATTAAAAAGAACTCCAGCACATCTTTGCGATTATTGATGTAGTTAAAGATGCATGTAGCAATTTCAGTAGATCCTCTGTTTCCTTCAGTTTCGTCCCACATGCAACATGTACCTTCTTTTGAAATTATATCTAATTGATTTTTATTTTATTTTTTTTTTATTTATCTTTCAAATTCGCAATGGATGGAGGTGTCACAAGAGAAAGACCAAATTTCTTAAGGTACGTTTCCATTTATACAAATCACATGTGACCGACAAAACTCTTCTATTACTACTATAATTAGCCCAGTCAATGAAAGGAAAAAATATGCCTTTATGGGAACTAATTATTAAAAAGCTGAATTTTTGCCAGATTTCACATTGGTAGGTATAAGATAAGTTTGTACACGAAAGTCCCCGACCCTACCCCTCTTGCTTCCCCCCTGTGCCCCCCCAAAGTATGAATCTGCAAGGGTTGCGTGGATCGCAAATATCTCAGCTCTCGATTAAGTTATCAAACTGAACTTGATTTCAACGTGTTCAGCATAAAATTATCTACAATTGATGTATTTTCGATTTTGTCGTATCTATCAATGTTCGAAAGTTATTTCTATATGAAAAGAGAAGAATTGTTTTTTCAGCCTCAAAATTTGACATTTCCTTGAATAAAAGTTCACTGCTTCATTTTATCAAAAAATATTAATGGTAAAAGTTGTAGATCGCTTTTTTCTGAATCCAATTATGTGTATAAATACATAATTACGATCAGAGATGATGCGTTGGGAGGGAATAAGAACACGCTACGTGGTGATGTGGGCGCAAGTGTTTCTGGTTCCACTCAGCAGTCACATTGCAGCAAACGCCTGTTGTGTGAATCTTGTAAAACATAGCTGCTCCAATTATGATATGAGCCTGTTAAAAGCAAAGTGGTGTAAGTCACATCGGCTGCATTCTGAGATATTAAGGTCCAAAGTTCAACCCCTTTCATAAATTAATGAATGCATTTATCCATTTTTTCAATTGAAAAAACCAATAATGAGGGAGTGGATTAAAATATAGAGCTATTTTGAAAGCAATTTTAATGAATTTTCATAGTTTTTATCAAGTTTAGAAATTTTTAAAGGACTTACACCACTTTTCCATTAAACATAATATGCAATCAGGATATTAATTATTGTTAACTATTAATATGAAAATCATGATGAAGTATGTATTTAATTAATAAGATCCAAGAAAAATTGCAAGATATTATTGTTATCATGATTTATATAATTTTCACTTCAATCGGAATCTGAAAGCTGCTCGTCAATGGTTTCAGGTAGAGGTCCTATGTCTTCTCCGGTCTCAGATGTTTGGAGGTTTAGAAAAAATTCTTGACTGATTGGGGGGATGTACGGCAAAAGATCCATCATGTCCTTTTTCTTAGCTTCAGTCACAGGACGCACTCCACTGTACAGTTTATCCATTGATATTGAGGGAAGAGATACTCGCCGTCCACGTTGTTTGGTTGGTGTGATGTCAATTTGTGAAAAAGGCATGTCTTCTGAGAGAGTCTCCTTGAAGAAAACTGTGAAAGGCTCACTCTTCCTATACTGCAACCACTGTATCTTGAGCCAATTCACGGGCAATCCATCTGTTGAACACTTCCTTCTTGTCACTCTACTCTCCAAGCTTTTTGTTGACAAAAAGTCATCACCAGTCATTACACTTAGATGAAATGGATTTTTCTTTCTGGCCTGGACAATGATTTCATACCAATAATTTGTGGCTCAGGAACATGTTCTTCAGCATCCTCTTGAATGTTCTCTGTGATAACAGGTAGTATTTCGAACTGTTCAGCTAAAGCTCCATTCATATCATCATTTCCTGTAACCAAATGAGTTACCGTAAATAATAAGTTGGCAATGATACAGAGAATGATGAACTTGAGCTCTGAAACTTTCAGTTTATTCCATGAATGCTGAATGTGAACATGAATCTCACTTACCAAAAATAAATTGTCCATGTTGATTTGAAGGCTCCTCAAAATTCAGTACAATTGGGATATTTTCTATGTCAATTAACTCGGATTGCTCAATGTTCTCTGCTGTTTGTTCCTCTTCTAACATGGCATCGATCAATGACATCTGTAAACAATACAATATATTATGTGATTTGTGTACTTCAAAGATTGATTATTGCATTTGTAAATAAACAACACAAAAAATATTATGGTGAATGGTTATATAATAATATGGAGTGATTATATTGAGCCGATGGAAAATATCAAAGGCAACATTTGAGTTTTCTGAGGGCAATAATGAATATTGAGATTCTCATAGCCTACAGAATTAACATGAAAAAGAAATATGAAAAAATAAAATAGCTTATAGCCTACCTGTATTTCCAAAAAGCTCTGAATCAGAGTCAAAATTGTCGCTGACTTCCAATTCTGAATCTGAATCATTATGTGAGATTTCAAATAATTCTTTATTTGAAAGGATCTTTTCATTCCCAGACATTATACGTTTCCACGGTCTTAGAACTAGACTAGGTCTAAGTTATATCAAACGATAAAACGCCAGGAGCATGTTGGTTGTTGATTCAAAACTAGGTTATAGACCAACGTCGACTGTGAACTACAGAGAAGAAGAAAAGAAGTAACAGCTGGTTTTCAATGATGACAAAGATATATAGAATGGCCTGGTAATAGTTTTGAACAGCCTGAGAACGAGTATAATACGTAGTGAATCATTTAAAAATGTGATGTAGGCTGTGTGAGCCAGACTTGCACTGCGTCTGTGAGCATAAATTCTGAACTGCGAGCTCTAGCCGTAGCTCGTCATTTCAGCCATTCAAGATGTTTCCGAGACCGTCCGAAATGTGTTAACTGCAGATCCTAGCTCGTTGGGTTATGCTCTTTCGTGTGTCCATAAGAAACAATAGTAAATGAGGGGCCTAGATGGCATCAGAACCCGAGAGAGAAACTCTTGTCTGAGGGGTGCTTGTGGGTCTCAGAACCGATTTGAATGAGAAAAGTTGAGGGGCTGAAGTGACCCTCAAAACCGCAAACATGTTAACTTTGAACTTAAATTGAATAATTTCGTGTAATAAATGCAATAAACATGGGTAAAATAAAATTAATAGCCTAACCCAATCTTAAAAGATACTAGAAATAACATATGGAAAACGGTAGACAATAATTGCCAGGCAATAAAAGGTTTTATGTGTAAAATAAAAATAATAAAAAATGGCAGAACTAAATATTGAAATTAAAGTGTAATAGTCTTCCTAATTGGATTTGTTATATTTATATCATTTTATGTAAGTTAAGTGTATTTTATTTTTTGTATTTATCAATCGAAATTATAGAGACTCTGTATGATTTCTTTGTGTTATAATGACAGTAAATACATTTTCAATGTTCATAAAGAGTGCCAGTTTTGGTTCGAGGGATTAATCCTAACCCTTGATTATTAGGGCCGTTCCATTATCCACCACCTATGGACCTGCCGTGTTCCGGACTGGTAAAACCGGCAGGTGTCAAGCTGAATTACATGTTTTGTTTACTGTCAACACCATCACGGACCACCCACCCACCACTATATACAATAAACACACTATATACTATAGAATCACACAAAATTAAAGTGTTTATTTTTTAAATAATACATTAGAAGCATTCTTTATACTGTTTTATTCCAATCCAATCTCATCATGATCATCAATTATTTCATCAACATTTGGACTGTTGTCACAATATAGTTTACTGCAGTGCTCACACATGGCAGAACAATTGAGTCCTACTCTCCGACACCCACAATAGTTGAGACAAGATGATTTACAGCTGCAAGACACAAGCTGCAGAAGGTCATCAGGTGCAAAAGGTTTAGTACATTGTATTGGTGTTAAGCTTTTTCTGTGACCACCATTTTCCTTCACCAATTCCATCTTCCAGCCCCAATCTGTAGCGTCCAATCTGTTTCCAAGCCATGTCTGAACTTGTAGATAGACCCTTAACAAATGCTGATGAGCAGCTTCAGATGTTGGAGGAAGCTTAGCAAGGTCAAAATTTGATCGTAGTTTTGATTTTTTGGCTAGTTTTGTGAACATGTAGTAACGAGCTTCATTAACCCATCATTTACCGAATTTGTTTTTCGTCCAACCTCTTTCATTTTCACAAAAACTGATACTCAGGACCTAAATAGACACTATCTAAAGTCATTTTGAGGAGAAAATAACTATAAGTCAATAAAAATGCCTGTCCTCAAATGAGGACAGTGGTAAGATCCATGGTGATCTTCCATGAAATAAAATGTTGTGTTATTTCTGTGTTACATCTTCATTATTCATTCAATAAAGAATGAAAATGATGTTGGTTCATAGAAAATAAAAACAATAATATTTATAAGATAATATATATTTTAAGAAAAAGTTTTAAAATAGGTACAAATATAGATATAGCAGTGGAAAATCATTTTTTTGTAGCTCAGTTAGACCTTTTGTGATATGGGTCGAAGCATGCCATACATAACGTCACATTACATTTGCCACAGTATGTCCTTGGTTTCGAATCACAGTTCTCCATATGACAGCGTCGTTGTTCCTCCCGCTTTTTTATAGTATGTGAAAGATCATCAAACCTTACCCCTTCTAAGGGCTTTGCCACCTGCACCCTTGGTCGTCCAACATCACCCAAAAAAGATGAATGTTTTAGAAATGACAATGTGATGGATCTTTTGAAGTCAAGGAGAGACATTGGTGCTTTACCTTTATTCTGGTTTATTACTTTACTGATGACCCAGCTATTTACAAGCATTGAGTCAATTATATGTGTTACAATTGGTCAGTACCATTTCTTCCCCCTTATTTTTATTCTTCGTTCAGACACAAGCCAATCATGTAGATCAACTCCCCCCATTGATTTATTATATGACTTTATAACATTTGGTTGAGGGACTTGTGCTTGCTTCCTCAATTTCCTCACATAGCGTTTTGTATTATTTACTGGTTCATGTGAGTCATAATTTGTAGCCAGAGTAACAATATTATTGTCATTCCATCTCACAATGAATATTTCATTGCTCTTGTCAAACGAATAATCAAATGTTCCTCTTTCAGTCTTCTTCATCTCTTTTTGAGGCTTTATTGGGCAAGTTTTTAGTCTGTTCTCCCTGATTGTTCCAGTACACCGGAAGCCAATGTCACTCATTTCTGAAATTAGGTTGAAAGAAGTAAAAAAATTTTCAAAAAATATTTCATATCCTAGAGGATCATCAACTACCAGCAAAAGATTTTGCACTACACTCAACCCTAATGGGATAAATATTACATTTTGTTTTAGTGTCTTGTCCACAATACAAATCAAATCTGAAACAATAGCCAGAAACACTACACAAACTCCAAAGTTTATACCCAAACCTGATTGGTTTCCCACGGATAAACTGCTTTATAGAATGCTTCCCAAAATATTTCACCATCGTTTCATCAACAGAAAGCTTGTCTTCAAAAACTCCAAACTGAGCGAAAGAGTCATTTACCATATTCAAAAGTGGTCTAATTTTGAAACCTTTATCGATTTTAGTCTCATCATTCAATTCATTGTTGTTTCTAAAATGCAAATAGGACTTTATTTTTGTGAAACGGTTTCTACTCATGCATTTTTGAATGAGAGGTACCCCAAGATCTTCTTGTTGAGACCAGTAATGAGTGGCTTGTGGAACTTTATGATACCCAGAAAAAAAAGTATTCCAATAAAAGCCTGGAGTTCTTCTATGCTAAAATTGAATGTAGTATCATTCTTAGTCTCAGTTGCATATATGATTGTTTCCTTTACAATGTGCTGCATTATTTCATTATTACAAATAAATTGAAATATTTCCACAGGACTAGCCTGCTCAAATTTTTCATAAAGCAAGTAAAAAAGACATTGTGCAGTATTTGTCTTGGGAGGCAGATTATTGTAGTCCGGAGCAACTTTTCGCCATTTTGAAGAAATATACAGTATGTAGGAGCTACTACAGTGCAAGAGCTAGCAGAATCATTGTCCAATGTCTTTTGAGCCTATATAAAAATTAAAAATGTTTTTGTGTCATCTTGATAGGTTTGTGATAGGCTAGTTTATTTTTTTTTCTTTGGGTTGAATAATAGAATAACTAATTTGTCTTGAATGAACGGCAAACGTTCTATCATAGCTTCCTACAAACATGAGGCACACTTTCCAAGTCAAACTCTAATGCCGGGTTGCACCAACCAAGATCAAATCACAGGATCACCAGATCCGAGATCAAGCTGATCCAGGATCAAGTTATTAGTCACGTTGCACCATTACCAAAAACACGGATGTGATCCCGGATCAGCCAATCCCAGATCATGATTCAGCCAGGCGAATGTGTTTTCGAGAATAGTACATTTTCAATCAGATTTTAGTCAACATATGAGAAATCCAACCCAGAATACAGCTGGGACCGGGTTTTTTGAACATAATTTTTTGGTTGGAAATTTTGGTGTTGAAGTAGATCCACAGCATAACCTAATTTTGCATTATCAAAATAAAAATCGAAATAAAAATATTATCAAAGTGAAACAGTATTGGGCTGAGTTTGTTCATTTCTCTATCAAATTATTTCGAAATCATTCTATTCATATTTTTGGTGCTTTTTTGGCATTTATATCGACCTTTTTAAATTCTAAATTGATAACTCATAGTTTTTAGCTTTGAAGTGGAAATTTGTGTTTAATAGTGAATGTAAACATAACCTTTTGAAATAATTACCAAAACAAGTAAAAGATGTTTGGACTATGTGTCTGTGTTAATTTTACTTCCTTGAATAAATAAATCGTGTTATTCAAATAATTTGTGTGTATTATTAACTGAATATGTAATTAATAATTAATGAAAAATCGTAATTACTTTTAATTAATTGGAGATATATTTCCGTAAATTTGCATAATTCTTTTCAAATTGGTTCATCCAAAATCAATGTCTATTCATAATAGACATAAATTGACAAGGTAATATGTTTTTTAAATAGATTTCGAACTCCAATTCAAGAAAATTAATTTTCTATTCTCATTGAGAGTGTAATCTAACCTAGAAACTGCAGAGTAATCCTACTCTGTCGAGGTATCAGCTTTGATCCTGGATCAATCAGTCACGTGGTAGGATCAAATTCCTAATCCAGGTTGGTGCAACGGAATATCGTGGATTAATGTACCTCGATCATGATCCAGGATCACGATCCTAGATCTGCTTGATCTCGCTTTGGTGCAATGAAATTCCAAGATCAAATATGGCGAACATGGATCACGATCCTGGATCAGACTTGATCTTGGTTGGTGCAACCCAGCATTAGGCTAGTTTCACACACCAAGATTTTTGCCGTGTCTAATAAATCATATTAGATTGAACGGGATTTGGCAAACATATGATTTGCCCAAATATGCATCATGTGTTTGCCAACATCTGTTCAATCTAGTAGGATTTATTAGACATGGCAAAAAGCCGTACGGCAAAAATCTTGGTGTGAAAAACTAGCCTAAGAAATGCTTGCCTCAAATGTTTTGAAAGTTTAGTTTGAAAGTTTTTCTAGACAAACAAGGGGCAAGGCTTGCCTGTATACATTGTTCCAACAAATTATTGCTCTTACCTCGTCTACACGAATATTTTCTGTGTTTATATCTTTATCTGTCGCATTCTCATCTACTTCTATAGGATCATTGATGTCTGTGAAAACGTCCTCATTCAGGATTTCCTGGATAAAGCTTTCTTCCAAGTTAGGCGGAGACATTTGGAAAAGTTGGGTACTGTCATTAGGTGAAGCCACATCTTCATTAGGTGATTTTTCCTCATCCAGTCTTACAACCATAAACATTGATCCATTTTCCAGAACTTCCGGTGTGCCATCCTATAATAAAATAGAAACTGTTAATAATAATGAAAATGTAGGCCTACACAATCTTACTCAGGTACTTTCCATTTAAAGGGAAATAATTTATTCTCTTGTTATTCATAATAACAACAATTGTTATTAAAAAATGACAAATATAAATGTATTATGCATTACCGGTATGCATTTGGCAGATTTAAACCTGCATTTCAGGTTTAACAAGTACTACTCTTTATTGTAACATAATATTGTCAGATAAATATGATACCTACCTATTTTTTATAATAAAAATTTCGATTCTTTTCAAAATAACAGTTAAAACATACTTTCAATATTTATAACTCATGAACTTTAAGAGGAAAACCGATAGCCCTATCTTTGAATGTGAAATTTAGCAAGCTTATTATTTCTAGTCTTTTTGTATAATTAGGTAGCCTATCATACTAAATAGCCTACAATAATAGCCTATTCTATAAATAAAATAAATTTATATAAATTACTTACTTGTATTTCCACCAATTCCGACATTGATTGAGGATGCAAATAATTGTGATCTGGGGATAAACTGCTCAATATAAAACTTGGTTGAATGTTTGAGGTTGTACTTTAGTGGAGCATTTCTTTTCCGTTTTGTGTATTATATACTCACATCTTGTAAAAGATTTGTTACATACATCACACTTATAACCCATATTTGCATGTTAAATGATCAAGAATTAGAAGAATATTATTACAGCTTACATTATTTACATTATAGGTAACAAGACAGAGAGAAAACAAGAAACAACAAAGTTAATAGCCTATGTCGATTGTTGATCATGTCAATAACCAAAAAATATATTATCATCCCCTCCAAAACTATCAGCTGTTTCGAAAAAATATTTAAATTTTAAACCGGCGTTAGTGATAACTGATAACACATCATAATAATAAACTTTAATAATAATAAACTTTATTTCCGTAAAAACATCAAACTGTACAGAAGATAAGATATATAATGATATGCTGGCAATAATAGTAAGCTAAGTATAAACAGTACATCTGATAGAGACAAACTAAAATAAAAACCTTACAAAAATTACAAATAAAGGAGAATAAGTAAATGAATACAGTTTATGCAAACAAAATACAAAAATGTAAATAAAAACACTACAATAATTACAAAAACAAAATATTAATAATAATAGATCAATAAACTGTATATAATAATACCAAAATAAACTGGATATGCCATTGCATAAGTAGTACAGTAAGTAATTTGCAGAAATAATACTGCATGCAAATAATTTCTTAAAGAAATCATGTCCGCATACAGGAGTATCAGAAATTATGAAAAAAACTATTTTATAAAAATAAAAATCATATTATTATATACACCGAAGCAGTCAAGATAGTTTACACTCATAAATAGAGATTCATATTTGAATGAAAACTGGTCACAGAGCAATAAATACAATTATAGGCTATTACAGGAATTTAATACATAGGCTATTATAGGAATAAAAAAAATGCATATGAATATGGGTAAAAACTTGCTTCTCATGTAGATAAGTTGAAAAAAAAATAACTAAATTTTAGAATTGAAATATGGAATGTGCAGCAACTAACGCATAGAAGTTAAAGGCAGTTGCATCCAGGGTGACAGTGTACATATCCTCTATCTCATTAATATTTTTCTGTAAGAGCCATTGCCTGAGATGTAACTTGAAACGTGATTTTTTATTCTTAATTTTGAAAAGCTGTTTTCGCAGCCTGGGCATTAAATTGAAGAACTTTGAAGTTAAAAAAATAAATGCTTTTTTGAACAGAGTACAGTTTGGCCTGAAAGCTCTAATATTGTAACTAATGGCTTGTCTTGTACAACGAGGATCATCGACTATGTCACAGTAGTCAATCGTGACACCATCATTACCACTGATCAAATAATAGATGGATAACACTTTGTGCACGTACAGGTGTGTCTCAACGGGAGAATTCCAAATCTACAGAATAAAGTGTACTATCACGACGGGCCACTCCAGCAACTATCCTTATACATGATTTCTGTACTTTTATGATAGGGCTAATTGATGTATAATAAGTACTTCCCCAACAACTAAGACCATAACTTATTCTTGAATGAACAAAAGCATGGTAAACCTCTATTAAATTATTAAAATTGCAAAATTCCTTCAACTGAAACAAGACACGTAAATAGAAAAGTAAGTATTTTTTAAGTTTCAATACATGATTTTTCCAAATTAAGTTTTGATCTAGTAATACCCCCAGGTACTTGATAACTGGTGCACTAATTAATAATTAATAATTAATTTTTATTATTACTTAATTATTATATAATTAATATTATATAATTATTAGTTATTAATAATATAAATATATTATTATTAATAATATATATATATATATATATATATATATATATATATATATATATATATATATATATATATATTATATATATATATGTTATTATATAATTATTTATTATTACTTTTATTATTAAAGCATTAATTAATAATTTTATTATGTTACTCATACTATAACAAATTTTTTTATAA
The DNA here is from genome assembly GCA_017141395.1 of Laodelphax striatellus. Lineage (NCBI taxonomy): Eukaryota > Metazoa > Arthropoda > Insecta > Hemiptera > Delphacidae > Laodelphax > Laodelphax striatellus. The sequence goes on along the minus strand of CM029532.1, from coordinate 24,301,525 downwards.
AGCTACCATTCTTAGAACTATTATAAATAATATTATTGTTGCTATTGAAATTTAACGTAAGTACGAATTGGTAGCAATATATCCCAAGCCAAAAAACAGTAACTGCATCATGCTAAGCAAAAAAACAGTAACTGTACTGTAGATACTGTTATTTGGCTTAGAAAACGCAGATACTGTTTCTTGGCTTAGGAAAACAGGGTTTTTGGTGTAGTTACTATTATTTATTGTTTATATCTCAAATACGGTAAGAGATACGGTTTTCTGGCTTGGATTTCTGGCTTTTTGGATTCCCCGTCTAAAACATTAAAATCAACTCTAACCTCAATATCCATAATTTTGTCAGTTACTGTCTTTTGGCTTACAATGGCAGTGTAATACACTTTCCCATGTAATTTTCCAGTCAACTGTTTGCAAAAGTATAATGCTTGATTCTCAGGAGCAAGAGCTATTAACAATATCAATAAATCAGTGTCTGAGTCATACAACATGACATTCTGTTCACTCTTCAGCTCTTCTAGTCCAGTCATAACAATTGAAATATCAGCATCATCTTTTGCAACAATGGTTTTGATTTCCAAACTTTTGAGCTCTTCAGAAACTAAAAGTATGAGCCTTTTCTTGTTTCTGGTGTTGCCTAAAAACTCTTCTTTTGCTGTCAAGCATTTGGTGTTTTTATCAAAAGTAATGTCACTTGATATTGATCTTTGTTGCTTGTCGCTTGTTGCAGATCTTTTTACTGCTCTCCTATTCTGCTTTTCTTGTTTAGTTGAACAGTCTTCTGGATAGTCATCAAATACAGCAGTTACATTTTTCCCAAAGATGACCACAACATATCTGCTGTAATTATCTATAATATTTCCGTAAGTGCAGTCTTTTGGCCAGGGAACATAATGAAGGAGAAATCCTCCATCAATAATCACTCTCACATTTGTTGTATCAATTTTTCTTCTCCTACTACATCTTCTTGAAAATATTTTAGGGCAGCTGATTTGGTTCCTTTTCTTAGTGAAACATTGTCAAAGAGAGATGGCAGATGTGAAGACAGTTCATATTCAAGATAAGATTTCAATTTTTGAGGACTATCACATACACAGAGAATTCTATTAAAGAGCTGTTGAGGGTTTACAGGTATCTCTTTAGATCTCACTCTTACTGATTTGTGTGCTAGCTGGGTCTTAACCATGTCTTTCCATTTTAAGGTCAGTTTTCCAAATGATTTCCCTATCATTGTATTCATAGCAGATAAACCCACTTCATAGGCTTGGTCACAGTTGACTTACTCATCACTGATAAAACCAGATGATAGAGAAATCCAAATTCCTTGTTAAATGGATTGTGCTGTCTGAACCACGTGGTAAATTTATCAATATCAGCTTGGTCTCTAATTTTCCCTGTCTTCCTAAGCTCAACAGGTTGTTCACTGTAAGTAATAGAAATGTCTTAGAATTCCTCTAATGCTTCATGAATTTCTATGAAGTATGGCGTCCCAAGAATCCATTTATTTACAGTTCTTTCATTCATTCCCCTTCCATGAGTTAGTCCTCCTACAGATTTCATTGGCCTCATGAGACATTGCTCTATACACATGTCTGTCCATATTCCTACCAGTATCTTGACGTTCTTTTTACAGTAAAATAGCCCTTGTTAAAGGGGCCCACAGACTTTACGGATTTGGCCTGTGGCAGCCTCCAGATTTCGCCTGTGTCCTTGAACGACTCGGAGCAAAACCACCACACACTTGTTGTAAGCAACACGAGTCCGGCTCGCCGTATTTTCCCCTCCTCCAAAATTTAAATCAATCATCAATGGAGATAGACGAATTTTGATTTCAGATTTGGATTCAGCGCCGTCAAATTAATAGAATCCCTTGTGGGTACTTGTAATTATCCAAATTTGAGGTATCTTTTTTATCAGTCATAAAGTATGTATGTGTTGAATATTCTTTCTTGGAACTATCTTGACTTCAGTTAGGTATATGAGTTCAAAGGAAGAGGTTTCAGCAGCGGCTATTGTATTAAATGAATTGAGGTTTTTTGTGTGCAAGAAACGCTAAGAAATTGTGATTCTATTTCAGCTTCCCAAATCAATAAAAATCCACACAATTAGACAAATAATAGAAAAAAGAAGTTTATTCTTATTGAATAAAAGTTGAAATACAGTATGTTTATTCTACAGCTAATAGAAATTCCGGGGAAATACAGGTACCGTTATTGTTGTATTAGTACTTTCTTACTCAATGATCTACTAAATTCATCATAGAAAAAGATGAACAAAAAAGAACAAAAAAATTAGTTTCACAAAACTTGAAACTTATTGTGTGCGTAAAGCATACAATTTGCTCACTGGTCTTTTCAAAAGCCCAGAAGCCAAGCGCACTGTAGCCACCTGAACAACACCGTCTGAACCAGGAAAAACTTCTTTCACTACACCAAGGGGCCATCTCAATGGCGCGAGATTTGGCTGGTCAACAATGACCAATGTACCAACAGTGAGAGGTGTCGAATCCTTATACCATTTCAAACGAATTTGTAGTTCATGCAAATATTCCTTCCGCCACTGACTCCAAAATGATTGGACCATTTGCAAAATCAATTCAAAACGATTCAATCGATTTATAGGACAATCTCCAACATCCAACATAGGGAGGTATTTCAGAGGAGTCAAAGTCAGAAAATAAGCCAGTGTGAGTGCCTGAATCTCACCAGGATCGGCGCTCAATTGACACAGAGATTGAGAATTGAGAACAGCTTCAATTTGGACAAGCACCGTGTTCAATTCCTCATAGGTCAATAACTGCTTCCCAATGACAGGAACAAATGAGATTTCACAGACTTAGGGCCGGTTCATGAGCTCGGGATTTAGCTAAGTCCTAGACTAAAACGGGTGGATTTAGCTAAGTCCTAGACTAAAACGGGTGGCCACCGTTGCATTGACAAACGGTAGCCTTGACACTATGTACTAAGGGCTCTCTACGCTGCTAACCCACTAAACTGTCGAGACAAACGTTTGTCGATGCTACGGTAGCCACCCGTTTTAGTCTAGGACTTGTGTAAATCCCGAGCTCATGAACCGGCCCTCAACATTTGCCTCCCAGAGTCCACCAAAATCTGGGCTACCAGGTGGAATGAATTTCCACTCAATACGATAATCAGACAATTGAGAAGTCAATGTCTCCTGAAATTCCTTCGACTCTAACAATTGAGCCAACTGAATCAATTGTTCACTAGCCCCAACAAAATTCGTGCCACAATCAGAATATATTGTATGACGGGGTCCTTGACATGACAAAAAACGCTGAAAGGTGGCCAAAAATTGCAAGAGTCAATAAATCAGACACCAACTCAATATGAACGGCTTTAGTAGCCATACATATGAAAAGACATATATGTGAGCCTTGAATATGAATGGATTCCCACGTCTAGCCATTGTAATCAGAATCGGACCAGCATAATCAACACCACAATTTTCAATGGTTTACACCGACAAACTAAGCCACAGATGGCAGCACCAGACAGTAGCTGTTCAACAAATTCAAAATTAGTGTTGCTACCAATTACTATATATATACTACTATATATAATAATGAATAAATAAAGCCTTTATTAGTTTCCAATTTTCCAATACATTTAAATTCATCAAAATAAAATTGATAATTCTTGTTCAAAATTTACAGTGTAATAGATATAAATTAATTCATTTAACTTATTCTCTTCAAATGAAAGTTCTTCAAATAAATTTCATAATTAACACCTTTAATTGGAAACTAGGCCCGCTATCGGGCATAGGCCTCCCCCAAGATTTTCCATTGTTGTCTATTTTCAGCCACTAACATCCAGTTTTTTCCTGCCGTCTTGACAATGTCGTCTTTCCATCTAGCGTGTTGTCTCCCTATTCCTCTTTTTCTCCAAGTATCTTTTTCTCTTAACTATAATTATAATAACTATAAAGTATATAAGTATATATAAGTCAACTATATAAGAGTCAATATATAAAAGAGTCAACACAGACTTAACATTCAATTGAGTGGAAATAGCTTATTCTTTTAAAGCCTGCAGTGTGGGAAAGTTTCTCCTTGAGATCATCATAGGTCTCCCATATTCCATTTGCTCTTCAGCTATAGGCTTTATAATGACCAATTGCATCCACATTTAATCCAAAACTTATAAATCCAATTCTTATTTTCATAGACTAATAATTCTCATTTCAATGATAATTCTCATTTTGAATTTTTAGAACCTTTGTTACACGTACTCTGAATGCACATTGTGATAATCTTTCAGGGCTTCCCTCAGTGATATCCAGTATTAGATGACTGTTAATGCTCAATTTTCGGATCCCACTACAGTTTGCGCAATTAGTCTGGGCACTTGGCCTTGACAAGGCAAGAGATGGAGATTGGTGTGTTTATCGAGCATTTCTAAATACATTAGCCTACCCATTGCGGCGGCCGTAGTATTGGTGGCCAGCTGACTACAAGTAGCATCAGAGAGCCAAGTGCCCAGACCAATTGCGCATATTGTACACAAAGGGTGACTTTATAAATCTGGATCAAGAATTTTCAATTAGCATTCTCCTCTGGTAATATCTAAAGCAGTCAGTTGCTCTGTTTCTTAAAAAGTGATCTTCAATGAATTGTTGTAATTTTGGAATTCCATCTCTTGGTATACCCAGTTCAAACTTGAGAATTGGGATTGTACTCTTAGGGCTTGGGCAGGTTGGAGACATGCAATACCCTACTTCTATGTCCTGCAAGAAATTATCTTGTAACAAGTGGTACCATTACACTGGAAACATTGCACAAAGCATGGATTGTGCTTATTCTCTTGTCATTGGTAATGTTGCCCATCTCAGAGAGAAATTTTGCTTTCCTATAGGTTTAGCACTTTTTCCTTTATTAATCATATCATCAATCATTTGCCCTAATGGCTATCTGTCAACAGCAGCTTCCACTCTAGCCTTGAATGCACTGCTGTCACAATAAGTGCTGGGCAATATTTAAAAAAATGAATCAAATGCACATGTGTTTGTAAACACAAATTTATTCTTGTCAATTTGCATGGGCTGCAGAGTATTTAAATTCCCATTTTTCAATATACCAATTGGAATACAGTATACCTTTTCAGTTAGCTCAGTTCAATATGCAACCAGTCTGTGTTGGGCTCCAAGTGAGATTTCCTCTTTCTTGCCTGAGCTTTCCCCAAACCCTGTCAATTTTCTATGTCTGTTGATGCAATTCTTCTATGCTGTTCTTCTTTACTCATATTTGAGCAAGAATAACACTTTGGAGAATCTTTATCAACAATTTCACTCTATATTCCAAACAGAGCATTGTTGATTTTTGATGTCTCAGTACATGATGGGGCATCCTCAACTTTCCTCATCAATTCTATCTGACCAGATAGAGCTGGTATGTAAGTGATCAGGGAATCATCCAGACATTTTGTTAAATCTACTTTTTTGAAAATCCTGTTTTTCAAATTATTGAAATTTGCCTCACTTGCTGTAGTGCTAGCAGTCACTTGTACCCCAAAAAGTGCAACTAAAACTGCTGTCTACAAAGGAATTGTCTTTGAGACATTCAAAATGTTGTCAATCAGTTTTGGAAGGAACTGTTGATTTCCTTGGGATCCATTTATGGCTGACTGCACCATTTCCAATATGGTTTACATCCAAACTTGGAAGCCAACTCCATACTTGGACTTCTTATCATCCTGATTGTCAGCCCCCTCTACTCCATTCTCTTCCATTCCTTCTCTGTCCTCCTCAACCTCCTCATACTCTTCAAGTAAAACAGGATCTACAATCCCCCAATTCTCTTTTCAAGTATGCTTCACTTTCTTCACATGGGTTGGGCCTCTCGTTTCAACTCCATCTCCTTCAGTTTCTGACATACATACTGTAAATATACATTTTAATATACGTCCCTTTTCCTTCAAACCAGTACATAAGATAACAAGTGCTATTGATTTCAAATAGATATGTCTTGAAACACACATTTGATTCAGAAATTTTGTGGAACTTCTCCATATTAAGGTGAATGAATAAAACAAATGTTGTCTATTCCACATTTGTTTTAGAAATGTCTTGTTCTTTTCAGCTGACCTTTCAGACTACTGAACGTAGAGAAAAGCTTCATGTTATGAGCTATATCATACCTGATAAAGAAGCTGGAAGAGAATTATTCTCTACTTTTCCGTTTTTCAATATCACCTCTCATTGATAAGATATTATTCCTCCAATGATCTCATATTGGTGAATGCCGGAATGCATGCATTTGTTAGAGCAAGTGACATATCTATCACTATTTCTTTTGGTATCAATGCACCACCTCTCAACCATACACTCAGCCAATGTCATATTGTTTCTGTATCCTGCTTTCCAGAGAGCTTACTACTAACAGGAATAAATTATTTCTTCTTTTTGTCATGTATGACAATTTCATAAAGCATGATATGAGAGAATCCCTCTCCATTAGCCCTGATGACATGCTTTACCACTTGGCCAGTTGCATCAATGCTCACTCTTGAGTATGGATTTCCCATACAACACCTTCTCTCAGCATGAATTTGACTGGCGTTCCAAAAATGCATATAGTTGGTCATAGCATACATTTCTTATAAAATTGCTGTAAGGAGGAACATATTTTACAATAACCACCACCATTACAGGGTCTTTGTCAAATCTCTTCTCTTTGGATGAGTTGGATTTTGCCTTCCTTAATACTTCAAAAGAAGGTTTTATTGAAGAATCAATCAGTTCTGTAGCTAGCTCTCTTTGAACAAGACTTGCCGATTTTTCAAAACTTCCACCAAAAGATAGTTTGAATTGAATTTTTCCTGTGGGAAGGTATTGGAAGCACCAGACATCAACAACACATGGGTCGCCCTTCTTTCTTTCTGGACAAACTGAGTTTGCTGGGCCTCCTTTGTGTATTTGACATACTCAAATGGCAGGTACACATCTCTTCCCTTGATTGTTTTTTCAATTCTTGCGTGCATTGAGTCCCCCTCCATTTGAGTATGTTCCTTCACAAGGTACTTCTGAGTCACCTTAACCTCATTCTGAATATCAGAATGAAGTGTCACAATTTCTTTGTGGTACAACACTTTTTTTATGACCCCTTGGTCCAGTGGTTGCAGACAAGAAGTGGTATTTGGTGGCAAAAATTCCACTCTCACATTTCCTAGTTCAGGCAAATTATTATGAGCTGTACAGTTATCAATCAGCAATAAGATTTTCTGTTTCTGCTTCATCATGTTGCTATGAAGCCCCAAGAGCCACTCTGTAAACAGTTCTGCTGTCATCCATGCATTTTTATTTGCTGGATACATGATTAGGAATGATTGAATGTTGTTAAAGCAGCGTGGTTTAGCTGATTTTCCAATGATGAAAGGTTTTGGCTTCTTGGAACCATCCATGTTTGTGCACAAAAGTAGAGTTATGTATTCCTTGCTGTTTTCACCACCATGGCACTTGTCTGATTTGAGAGTACAATCATGAATGCATCTATAGAATAATGCAGTCTCAACAGTGTTGAAGATATCTCTTGGATCATATTAGGAAATCATCTCTACCAGTTTTTCTTTCCACTCATTGCATACGCCTTCTCCAACATCTGCACTCTCACAACAAATTTTGTGGAACTTGATGGAATCTCTTTTTTTGAATTTTTCAAGCCAGCTGCCACTTGCCTTAAAGCCGCTGATTCCCAATTTTTCCACAAAATTTTTTGCCTTCTCCTGCAACAAAGGGCCTTCAATTGGAACATTTTTCAAACAGCATTGAGTGAACCACTCTAGGAGACAATGTTCAAGTTGAGGGTCACTTTTTTCTGTCTTTTCCACTGTGCAGTCAATGAAGAAGCAGCTAGCACATCTTTCTTCTTACTTGTTAACATAGAAACAGCAATCCTGAAGCAATCTGCCACTTCCCTCTTTTTCACATCACTTTCAACAGCTTCTATGATTTGTTTTTTCTCAAACACTGAGAGACACTTATAACAAGATCGCAATGAACTCATATTCAGTTTTTGAAGTATGCAAACTGAATTGTAAACTTAATCGCTAAACTGACAGAAATGTGGCTAACCTGTACTGAGTTATACACAAAACTGAATTGGAGTACAATGACTTATATGAATGAATTATAGAGTGTGATAGTGAACCAGTGCCTGTTTGGGCTGCAAAATTAATACAAACTATTGAGGGGACTAAAATACATTATTTTTCTACAAATTATAGAGGCTTTTTTCAAGGGACTGAGCTGTTACTACGAATTATAGAGGATTACAAATTATCAAGGCACAAATTATCAAAGTTTGTCTGTAATGCATAAATCACAATTCCTGATGATTCTGTGTAGTATGAACAAGAAAAAGAGTGGACAATTGAAATTGTTGGTAATATAGACATACCTGAATTAGTACACAGTCATATCATTTATCCAAAGGTAACTGTAAAAAACAGGACCAGGATTGACCTCATAGAATGAGTGAGGTTCAAATCCAATGATAGAACTATTGTGAGTACATTGTACACTAAACCCACAATTGTTGTAGTTGAAAATAAATAAGTAAAGTAATTAAAGTCAAAAATGAAGGAAAATAATGAAATGACAGACCATATGATATTTAGAATTATATTGGATAAAGAATAATATTGCAGGAATAATATTTTTACAAAATAAAAATAGAACAGATGTGATGAAATGTGTTGAAAGTTAAAATGTGTTGAAAGGAATAATTGATGAAAATGAAAGAACAAATTGGGAAATGAGAATGATGAAATGAAATGATATTATGAACATAATTATACTACTTAACTTGAGTAGAAGGGTTGAACAATAGGAACCCAGGAAGATCCAACTGGAAACCAAGCAGCAAATGCTGCAATGATGTCGGCTGTCCCTCAGCATGAGCAGAAAGCACTAGACTTTGGCAATGACCCTCACCACAAGAAATTGGAATAAGAATACTCAGACAATGTTGGTTGTTGATGTCCGGCCCAAAACGACTTGAAGGGTCCTGATTGGAATTGTAGTTGCAATGGGTGAAATAATAATCAGACCATGACACTGGTTGATGTCATAACAATGTTGATGAAGTTGAAACAAAATATGTAATATGACTCAACAGTAATCAGGAACTTTCACACAGACTTGAGGTGCTTATACCGAGTGGCGCAGAGCACTGCGTGACCTCGAACAGGTCGTGCAAAAACAACCAGTGAGTTTTTGAATATTGTGTATATACCATCTTAAAATATATAAAAAAGCATTTATGAATATGTAATGTTAACTTACCTAAGTTTTAAAAATAACACCAGTAACCAGTAAGATGATGTCCATTCAGGCATACACATTCTTCCAAGCGAGCCGTTCACCGGACCCAACACCATGCGACATTTTCTTGTGGGGTTACATGAAAAGTGAAGTGTATCAGGTTAACCCACTACAAACAGTCAAAGCACTGAAAGAACGATCCGACAGGAAGTGATTCAAATCCCACTGGCGATGCTGCAGGATGTGATGAACAACTTCATGGCTTGCTTGGAAGAATGTGTACGCCTGAATCCCTGAATGGACATCATCTTACTGATGTTATTTTTAAAACTTAGGTAAGTCAACATTACGTATTCATAAATGCTTTTTTATATATTTTAAGGTGGTATATACACAATATTCAAAAACTGATTGGTTTTTTTACACAACCTTTTCAAAATCGCTCATTACTCTGCCCCACTTGGTAGTTCAAAATGATAAAAAAGAGAGTTTGTAAGTGAAAATTGCCATTGCAACAAGGGATGCAAGCTTGATCATTGCACCAACACTGGTAATATAGTTCAAGACAAAACGTGACAAGATGAGAACAAAGAAAAACTATGAACATTTGTACTGACTGCTGGTATTATAGTTCACAATATGAGAGATTCATTTTAATATGAAATTGTTGATGCAAAAGGAATTGAAAAATCCAATCTTACAATGACTGCTGTTGAAAGATGATAATTATGGTAACGTTGTTGCATATGTGATGAGACAAGACAAGAATCAAAAGAGAAACTTTTACACTGACTTGAGGTGCTAATAATTCACTCAAATACAAAAAATTAATCTCAATACAAAATTAAAGTTGCCAATGCAAAATGAATTGAAAAGTCCAAACATTATTCTGACTTCTGAAATAATGATGGTAACATGATGATGTGTTGATGTGTACATGACCAGATCTCAAGCAAGACAAAGAAGTTAATCAAAGAAACTCTGTACACACTCAATTGTAGCTTAGAGTGGTATTTACAATTGCAAAAAGATGAGAAAAATAAACCGCAAAACCAATAAACTGTTATAATGTGAAACACAAACAGCTGAAACAAGTTGAAAAAGACAAAATTTGTTAATTGAATCAACAGTGACAAGTATGGAATAAATTTGCACAAATGACCTACATTATCAAACCGAATTTGAGAATCTGGGTGGGATACAACCATCCTTGCCTTTTTACCAAGGGAAGAAGGACTTTCTTCATCAGCTTCACAATCTAAAGAGCGAGGACGACCCCGACTTCTCTGAATTGGTTGCTGCTTTACAAAGTGAATGAGAGCTTTTCCCAGATTCAATTTGTATTGCAAAAGTGGTAAACGTGATTTTTTATCAATTTTGTTGTCATTACACCACCACATGTACATGATCCAGCAGTTCACTACAGCTACAGCCAGATATTGAAATGGTTGAAAAATCTTACAGGCCACTTCCTAGTTCTAATACAGACTTGATAGTAAGCCATGTATTGATCACACAAGTCAACACCTCCCATTTTCAAATTATATACATTTACTATCTGAGGCTGGGGAACATCTATCTTCCTCTTTTCCTCTTTTGACCATCTTTTACAAGATGTTTGAGGTTCACTAGCACAATATGATGACAGAAGGAGGACTGATTTGTTGTATTTCACAATTGCTACTCTCTCATCCTCTCGGACACGTTCATCAAACTCCCCCTTGCCAAATCTCTGTCATCTTTTATTTTTTTAATTACTTTCCCAACTCTATTTTTCATAACCATCCCAGTTTGATAAATATTTTTAGATAGATAGATAGAAAATGCCTTTATTCAATAAAAATAAAAATAATAACATTACAATCAAGTTGCAAAATAAACAATTACAAATTTTTAAAAAGATGATGATTGTGTTAAATAAAGTAATACATGAGACAATAAACTATGACATAACCATAAAGGTTGTCTGCCAGAGTTGGTAGGCCTATCATATTAATATTATTCTACAAATACAAATGAAATTCAAAATTTTGTAAAAACAATTATCATTGGAAACCAAATAAAGAAAAAAAAATAATAAAGAACCTGCTAAATAAAGTAAAAATAAATGGAAACTGTACAAAACTAAATAATGCTAAATAAAAGTACTATAATGCTAAAATACCCTTACTTTTAATATTCAATAATTAAACTCCCTAATCATTTCATTTCTAATACTAACTGCCCTTTCCACATATCGCGCTAAGAGACTCCAATCTCTTCCATTCAACCACTCCATTATCTCTATATCATTTAATGAATTCTTCCCCAAAAACCTTTTACGTAACCCCACTAAAACAGGACATACTCCTAGGAAATGCTTTATGTCTTCTCTTTGCCTCAAATTACACATAGAGCAGAGCCATTGAGATTCTTCCCTCCCGCGCCCAAAATTTAAATTCAAAAGAGCTCCACGTGCCTTGAAGATGAAACCCTCTGTCTTCTTATCAAAGTTTAAATTCAAATAACTTCTACCTCTTTCCTTGTCCAATAGGATGTAAGTATCATGAAATTGCGCCGAAGCCGCACTTTGAAAACTACACATAACATTTTCCTCTTTCACTTTCTCATACATACATTTGAACTCACGCTTCCATTCACTCCTATTATCAATCACACATCCTACCAACCTACATCCATACTTCACATCCAAACGCATCCATTCCTTAAACCAAGAAGTCTTATGCTCTATTATTTTTCTAGCTAGTTTCCTAGGCAATCTATTTCCAGCCATATTTAGTGCCTTGAACGTATATTCAACATGCATCCTTAAAACTTTTAGAAATGCTGGTTCCATACCTAGTTCCATCTGCAATATACAGGGTGATTCAAAAAGGACTTTACAACTTTGAAAATCCATATAAATTTTATTAAACAAGGTACAGAGCTCGTTTTGGTGTTGTTTTAAAGGAAAACACTTCAAGTTTTTTTACCTTGAACTACAGATGTTCTATGTGACTTCCGTTGGTTATTCTGCAGACATCCCATTGGTAGTTGATTTCTTCCCAGACTCACACTAGAATTTCAGGTGTAACTTGCTCAACAGCAGCGCAAATTCTTCTTCTAAGTTCAGGTAGAGTGGTTGGCAAAGGAGGTACGTAAACCGTATCTTTTATGAAACCTCAGAAGAAAAAATCCATTGGCGCAGCACGGCCAATCCACTGATTTGGAAAGCGGTCATTGAGAAAATCCCGGACATCAGTCAGATAGTGTGGTGGTGCGCCATCTTGCATTAAGATAACATTTTGCTCTTGGTCATCCTCATCGATCTGTGGTATCAAAAAAATTTGCAACATATCAAGGTACACTATGCCATTGATGGTTCTCTCTTGGAAAAAAAGGGGACCGTACACTTTCCCCTTACTCAACGCACAAAAAACGTTCACTTTAGGGCTATCACGAACATGTTGCAATGTTTCATGCAGATTTTCACTGCCCCAAATCCTACAGTTATGTGTGTTCACTTTGCCACTTAAATGAAAAGTTGACTCGTCAGAAAAGATTATGTTGTCCAAGACGTGTTCATCATCATCCATTCGATTTAACATATCCACACAGAAGTTCCTACGGGCAATCTTATCAGTGTCGTTAATTGCTTGTAAAAGCGAATATCGGTATGGTTTCAAATGCAAACGTTTCCTCAACACTCGCCAAACTGTCGTTTGTGGGACTCGAAGCTCACGAGATGCACGCCGGGTCGATTTCGTAGGGCTGTTGACAAAACTTTGTCTCACTTGCTCAACGACTTCATCAGATGTGCTTGGACGACCTGAGGATTTGTTATGTTTCACTGAGCACCCTGTTTCTACAAAACATCTATGCCACTCATAAATTGTAGGCCTACTAGGAGGATCTTTAGCGTACTTGGTACGAAAATTACGCTGAACTGTTGTCGCAGACTTCGATTCTTCAAACCAAAACACACAGCTAGCACGCTCGGGTCCAGTGAAGGCAGCCATCTTTGACGTAACTGCCGCTAGCGCTTGTGCGGCGCTACCAGGCACTAGCGGACTACGCGAGTCAAAACTTGAAGTGTTTTCCTTTAAAACAACACCTAAACCAGCTCTGTACCTTGTTTAATAAAATTTATATGGATTTTCAAAGTTGTAAAGTCCTTTTTGAATCACCCTGTATAGTTGGGTGTTGATTGCGGCAATGATAGCATTTTTTTCGCAAAAAATCTAGGTAGAGACTCCAGCATGTCGCAATTCTTGTACCCCCATACCTGTGCACCATACACTGCCACCGCCTCGCTCATTCATACTTTCATACACGGTTTTTTGAAGGAGACCAAAAAACTTAATGAGGTGATAACTTGAATGAGGCAGCGACAAAATTATGAAAATTTGAAACCCTCTGCCTTTATTATCTCGGTAATAAAGCATTTTAGAAGCCATGTTTACTAAAACTTTTATCTTCATTTTGATGTAAGAAAAACACCTCACTAAGTTTTCAGGTTTTTTTCAGAACACCCTGTATGTATAGTGTTTTACTAGACCATACAAAAACAAAATGAAAAGCAACATTAAAGATATGCACTTTAAATTTAATTAATATGTAGGTCTACTCACATGTCAATACTTTCCAGATGAATGAATTTTCTTTAAAAGTTCATGATTTTTTTTGAGGAGGTCTGCAAACTGGCTACAGGACAAGTCAATGTTACATTTGACTAGCAACATTGCTTTCAACGTTGAAATTTTCAGCTGCGACTTCTCCTGGGTCCAAATGTCATTAATAATTGAAAATATTCGTTCAACCAGAGCATTTGTTCCTGGTAAAGACAGGAAGAACAAGATCAAAAGTTCTATGTTTTTCACTGGCACATGATTATTAGAAAAATGACCAAATATTCCAACCCATCTTTTATCTGATGGGGTTTTATTCTCAACCCATTTGGATATCTTTTCATCAGTCACATATTTTTTCAAGTAAGTAATTTCATAGAAAAGTTCACTGTCATTAATTCTTAGCTTACTCAATTTATTTACAACCAAATCCATCCCCTTTTCAATTTTTTCCCACAAGGGAACTTTGTTGAGACAAATCCAGTGGAAATTTTTCATTTCATCGAAATGCCAAGCCCACAAGTTCAGATATTGTAAACAATTTTCATAGAACATCAATATAGAAGTCACAATGTCCTCCTTCTCAGCTGATTCTCCAATTTTTGTAATTGAGCTACGAACTATGAGGGGTATGAATTTATTGGACAATCTCTCTTCATATTTTTGACGCAGATCAGACAACACTGCAGCAACTTCAATCGCGCTGATATTTTGCCCCTCAACTTGCAAAACTGTTGCATGAAAAACTGCAGCTTGGTTGTGTATGAATAGAAGCCATACTTCAGCACACGGATTTAAAAAAAAATCTTTAATGAGCTTTGGGCTTTTTTCATGGTTCAGAAAGTAATTTTTCAAAGGTTCGAAAAGTTCTAAAAGCCGCTGGACCGCCGGCATGAGTGCCAGCCACCTGGTTTTGCTGTAACCCAATAGTTTTTTATATTCCACTGCAGCTTGCTCACAGAATTCTTTGAATGACTCGACTTGCACCGTGTAAATGTAAAAGTAACTGTAAATTTTCACTACAATTGTCTCTATATCAATTGGGAGACTGTCTGCTGCTGACTGAATTGTGTTGTTGATGATATGGGCAGCACAACCGATTCCAATAACATCTTGTCCTAAGGCATTTTTTAACTTGTAAAATACATTATTCTTCCCCACCCGGGCTGCACCACCAAAGTTTGTATTGGTATTATCGGCTGAAAACCCAACAACTTTATGAAACACGTTGGCCTCCTGCACTACAGTTATTAAATGTTCACATACAATGTCAGAAGTTTCTCCAGGAAGTTCTTGTAGTTCAAGAAGTTTAACCTGAACTCCTACTTTGGGATCAAAGTATCTGACTAATGATGGGAAGATTTTCAATTCTTTGTGATTTGAAGAATCTAGAGATACAGAAATAAATTTAGCTTGATTTAGATCTGATTTCAACTCGTTCTCGGCAAAAGGGGCTAAGACATTGACTACCACAGATTCAACTTTAGTGCGTGCACAGGTAAATTTTGGTTCAAAAAGTTTTTGAATAATTTTGGAAGTGCAGTCCATTGATCGGAAACTCTGACAATGATTGACTGTGTGAAAAGCAAATACTCCTTTGGCAACAGCTAATTCCATTTCTTTAGCTCCACAAGTTGATGACTTGAAAAACGTTTTCACAGAACTTGATGATGATGCTGCTGTAAGAGCTAACTTATGTTTTTCACTTTTGAGATGTTGATTGATGTCTGATTTTCCACCATGAGAAACAGAAAAGTTTGTGTTGCACAAATTACAATGAACATCGGAATCAGTCTTGGTTTTTTTAATGAATGGAAATTGTTTCTGTAGTTCATCATTAAACTTGCATGAATGTTTTGGCATTGTAGAATTCTAACGCACCACTTTCTCACTCACGCACAAACAATAAACCATTCCAACTTCAACAAAACTTCAAAATTCGTTTAAATTTTTAACCATTAACAACTGTACTGTAAGCTGTTATTAGTAGACTTTACATAGGTTATGTAAACTTGATCACGTGTTTCAGACTAGCGCCAAGGAAGGAACGTTTAGTTAGAACATTAGAGTGACAACTACAGCTTTGTGTTGCTGTTAGCTACAACAGAGCTGTGGGTGGGCATTTTATGAACTACTACTCCTCTATTCCTACTATTCCTCTATTCCATTCTTTCTTCCAGTTTGTTTAATTGTAAAGCGGGATTTTTAAAGTTATTTATAATTTGAAAATACAAAAATTGTGAAGTTAGAGGTAGAAATTGGTATATAGTATTCAAAATATAGAAGTTGAAAGAGCAAAAAAACTGTAAATTGTTAAAACGGGACAAATGGGCGTCCCAAGAGGTTTGGTGGGGACAACGGGACAAGCCTCCAGAAAACGGGACTGTCCCGTAGAAAACGGGACGTCTGGTCACCCTAGGCTAATAGTACTAGGTCGTCGGCGTACAGCAAGGCCTTCACATTAAGCTCGTCCAACCACACTCCCTCCACCATATTATCACATAAATTGTTAATAAACAAAGAAAACAGAAGTGGGGATAAAACGCATCCTTGCTTTAAGCCGCTAAGCGTCTCAAAATAACTAGTCATTTTCATTCCGGTGCTACACCATATACTAGCTTTTGTAGACTTGTACAATTGCTGAATTATTCTTATGAACTGATTAGACGCACCCAAATCATACAGTTTATGGATAAGAGCATTTCTATCAACCTTATCAAACGCAACCCTCAAATCCACGAAGAAACAATATACCTTCCCACCCCTCCTCCTCAATTTCAAGCTAATTATGCTAGAGAGATTGAATACATATCGACCATCGAATAACCCCTTCTAAAACCAGCCTGGTATTCACACAAAATATTGTTCAACTGAACCCACTTTTCAAGTCTTGCCAGTACAATTGTAGCAAACCACTTCGCAAAAGCATTAACAAATGATATCCCCCTATAATTTTGAACCTCTGAAGTGTCACCTTTTTTATGAATGGGGAATATTACAGCCTCTCTGAAGTTTGATGGTACATCCGCATTCTGCAGTATGTGATTAAATAAACAACAAACTTTCTCTGTTAATTCATCTGGAATATTTTTGTAAAACTCTATAGGGATACCATCTGTACCTGGCGCCTTGTTATCTTTCAATCTTTTAAATGCTCCTTTAATTTCCGACATGTCCATCAAACCATCCAGAATTTCATCTCTTCTAAACGGAACTACATAATCGATAGGCATTGCAGTTTTATTTGGAGTGAAAAGATTCTCAAAATGTTCAATCCAATTCTGTGCACTTATTGTCTTATTCATTACTCTCTTATCACTTTTAAATATTTTTACTGTGTTCCAAAACGTTTTAGAGTCCCTAATGTTCGCCAGCTTATTGCACATATCCTGATAATACAACTTCTTCTTATTGCGACACAGATTCTTATAATCATTCTTAGCATTTAAATACGCATCTTTCACACAAATAGCATTGGTTCTTCTAAATAGATTACGATTTTTAAAACTACGTATTCTTGCTCTCTCACACTCCCAATCATACCAAACTTGTTTAAATTTTCCATTCATACCACTCCCATGATGCATTCCATTCATACATTCCCTTATCACGTTCATAACTTGTACAGTACCCACTTCAGAATTATTAACATCGACGACTGAATCCTCTAATTTGCTCCTTATTCGCCTTTCATAAGCTTTCTTTTCACTCTCTACCCACCTATATCTAGGTAGATGCGACAGGAGGGCTTCATCTTCACGTAGCTCACTTTTAACAATTTGTAACTCTATAGGAAAATGGTCCGAAAATATAACTGAATCTACTTTGAAATCATTTATTAAATTTAAAAGATTCCCAGATACACAACAAAGATCAATTACAGATGCTCCCATGCCACTAACAAATGTAAATTCCCCTTCCAAGTCACTCATTGATCTACCGTTTACTATTATAAGATCATGTCGTTCACAAAGCTCTAAAACTGTCCTACCTCTTCTATTCACTGTAAAATCCTTTGATTCCCTACTGCTGTTCACCCTCACTCCAGGGCCTGTTAATTCATCAGGAATAATTTGACTATTACCTATTCTACAATTAAAATCACCTAGGAGAATGAAATTTTTATCCCCTGCATGATCCTCCAACAATTCCCACAAATTCAACAAGTCTCCATCCCATCTATCCTGATTACAATTTAAATATACTGGCACTACACATGCTTGCACTTCATCAAAGTTGACAGAGAGACAGCTCGTATCCCCCAATACCTCAAACCTTGCCCTGTTGTGCAATTTTTTTCTATTGTACCCCAGCAATGTTCCCCCACTAGCCCTACCTCTAACACTCGCTCTTACTGCCGGCACAAAACGCATATCGTATTCAGAAAGTACATTTCTAATAGCTTCAAAATCAGATTGTTCTATAAAAGTTTCACACAAACATAAAATATCATAACTCTTGAGAAAATTAATAAAATCATAATCATGCATCTTACCTTTCAACCCTGCTACATTGTAGCCTAACAACTTAATAGTAGAGTTTTCATTACCGTGCCTTGTTTTAGAAAAACCCTTCTTATATCCCTGGCAGACAACACTTTCCTATTTCCTAGACACAATATTATCATTTTCAGTTCCTTCCCTATGTACTCCTGTCGCTCGTCCTCTATCCACAATTCTCTTGAAACTCTCCGCAAAGTCCAGTTGAAACATCTCCTTTATTTTAGCCAGTCCATCCCGATTTCCTGCTCTCAATCCGTCTTCCTCAGAATAAGTAAATATTAGTCCATCTATTGACAGCCTATCCACGTTGACATACACACTTATTCCATCTACCATTTGAGTCAGGTCCTTTTTACACTCAAACAATATTGCGCGCGTTCTACCAGTCTTGATACTAAAGTCTCTATGAACAACAAAACTGGAACCCTTAAGTCTGTATGTATTTTTTAAGATGCAATCCAAGTCCTTGTCCGCTGGTATGTGAGCTATGATAGGAGCACCATCCCTCTTAGCACCTAGGACGTGTGCTCGATTCACACCTATGTCTTTATCACATTTCAAAACTTCTTTACAAAAATCCTTGATCACAGCATCACAACACACCAGTCAGTCATCTGAGGAGACACAAAAAGGAATTTTCTCTTTAGTTCTCTTCTTTTTTTGAAGATGTTTTGTTTTCTGGGTAGAATAAAGCTCTTTTAAATGGTGAAGGAATGCAGTCTTTAGTAGTTTCTGGTTGTTGAATTTTTGAGGTGCTTGGACGATCTGTTTCTCCATTCAATTGTCTTTCATTTTTGGTGTTGTCATATCCGGTGCTGTCATCTTTGGTGCTGTCATCTTTGGTGTTGTCATCCTTGGTAATGTCATCTTTGGTATTCGGTACAATAATTTCTACTTCTCCATCTATTACTACAATTTCATTCTGTTGAGTATCACAATTCAGATCTGTGAAATCAAAACTCATATTGTTCAAAGACAAGTCACTTTCATTAATTACTGGAAGCAGTCCATCAAATTCTACCAACTCTTCCACATTCTCTTCTGCCTTCCTCTTCAAGACCAGGAATAAATTACGGTCCATCAAGTCTACTTCCTGCTCCCAATTGAGTGACATTTCATGAAACCTAAAACAGCTTGATTTTTCGTTTCCTATCTCCTCTTCAAGTACATCCAATGAAACTCTATGTTTGTTATTATTTGTCATTCCAGTTATTTCATGTGTTTCTTTTTCAGCAGTTGCTTCTTCAAGTACCTCCTTTGTAGGATTTTGTTTAAAGTTTATGGCTTCCACATCCCATGGATATAACCCACATCTTTCAAAACCATTCTTCAAGACATCTGGTGTGATAGTTTTTATTGCTTTCTTCAGCAATGGAGCAAAATGCTTTTTCTTCACCTCTTTTCCAACATTTTTGCACTTCTATCTCCAAAGATGTACCTGCTCCCTCCAAGCACTTTTGAGTGTACGGAAAACTGCCACATCCATGGGCTGAATCAAATGGGTAGCATTTGGATATAGAGCCACAAGTACAATACCGTTTTGTTGACAAAATTCACTAGTGTGTAGACTTAGATGAGACGAATGCCCATCAACAAAAAGAATCACAGGTAATTCAATTGATTTTTCAACCAGCCATGGGTGGAAAATGTTCGATATGAATTCAAAAAAATAGCTGACGTCATCCAGCCATTCTCACTCCTCCCTATACCCCATCCAGAAGGCATCTGCTCCACAATTTCATGTGGAACTCTTTCTATTGAAAGACAACCATTGATGGGCATATCTCTCCGTATGCATTACCACACACCATTGTTGTTAGGCATTCTTTTTTGTTGTTGTTTACTACTGAGTAAACGCATTTCTCGCCTTTAGAAAATAAAACTTTATTTCCTTTTGGGTTTAAAAAGAATGCTGCTTCATCTGCATTATAGACCCGGTTGGGATTATCCATCAAGTGAGATAGATTATTTTCATTCAAATAATTTGAGATCTCCGCATGCCAAAGTCTCAAATTTTTTTCTGTTACGTTGGACCTTGAACTAGTTAAATTTTGGGGTGTCCTAAGAGAAATTTCTGGGTGACGTTTCAAAAAACTCTCGTACCAATGTCTTCCTGGTCTATCGTCAATGAAAGGAAACTCTCTTTCTGGGTGTTTATTTTTGAGATTTTTTACAAGTCTTTGAACACTATCTAAAAGTTCGGTTTTAGTTACTGGAAATCCAGCTTTACCAGTTTTTATAATCCAATCACAAAGTAGCCTTTCTTCTTCACTGGTAAGGTAACTTTCTCTGCCACATTTCTTATCTTTAAATTTACCTTGAACCTTGTACAGAAGAGTTACTCTTGGAACATTATACTTTTTGGCAGCTTCACTGCATGATATACCACTTTTAACTTCTTCTATAGCTTTATCCATTTGCTCCTTAGAGTACTGCATGCGTATTTTGGGAGATGCCTTCTTAAACTTGATGTTCATTTTCTTCTTTCTGGGTGGTGTGTTTTTCACATTTCTAGCCATTTTTACCTGAAACAAAAGAAAACCCATTCTGTAGTAACTTAACTTACTAAAAAAAGAACTTTCTGTAACTGTGAGACTTTAAAATAATTAGTGTAGATCAAATTAAATTTTTAGGACATTTGAATCTATTGATTGAAATAAATTAAAGGTTTATTGACATATGTTTTAAATAGATATTCAAAATTATTCAACAACTGCAAAACAAAAAAATAAAAGTAACAATGTTACGGTAACTTACTGCTTGTTTCTTTTAAAAGTGTTTTTCTTGCTTCAATTTCATTTCAAGTATGTATTTTTAATGTGAAGGAACCTCAACACCTTCAGAGGTCCTGGATTTCTCTTAAGTTTGTAAGTGCATTATGATATGTACTATAATATATACATCTAATTTCAGTTAGCTTATTTAGTTTTTACATTATGAAAGCATTTATTTATGCTATTTTATATCATTGTTTTGTAATGCTTATATGAGATATAAATTCAACTCTGTTCTATTCTATTTTGTTCTATTCTATTCTTACTGTAATGAGTTCTTCAAAACTATTAATTATTTAGTTTTAATTACCTTCTATGATGTTGATAGGCTCGTATAGAATTATAGAATTGCCTTGGGGTTATCAGCTGCCACCTCTTCAATGTTAACTCCTCCTTGAGATGAGGCAATCAGAACTGGGTCCTAAATAACAAAGCAAATACAAATAATAAATAAATGAAAATACAATGCTATTTATCAACTATACAGTAGTATTCATCAACTGTAGAATACAATTTATACAATTTATTGGGCATGGGTTCTAGACGAGATATAAATTCAACTCTGTTCTATTCTAAATTATTTCCACATTTTAAATCTCAAGTTTTAATCAAAGGAAATCATTTTAAGCTAATTTTCAACTAAAATTGTATAAAATTTTAATTAAAGCTAATCTATGGCTAAAAGGCCATTCAGGTTATTCAAATTTTCAATTCCTTTTCGACCTGTCAATAATTAGGACCCACCAAAATAATATCGGGGTACCAAGCTCTGCTCGGGGATGGGCCTACACTAAATCATCATTGCACTATAAAAAAATTAATCTCGGCTTTCAAAATATTATGAATAATCGAGTTTGAATGGATATCATTTAAAAAATCGCACTTATGGTAAAATTTTGCTTCATAGAAATAATAAAATGGGTTGATAACTATTTTTAGCTCAGCTGTTTTGATAAACTCTCTACGATTTTTCTCAAATAAATAAAAACAGATCACATGGCTAACTTCATGCCTCAAATTTAAAAATAACAATACAGTAGACCTACAATATGGAATATTTTCAAATTTCTAATTCCTTTTAATTTTCTATAGATAAATAAAAAGGGGAATAGGAGCAGCTTATGTTTTCGAATTCGGTGTAATAAAATTAAATGTTCATAGTATCTACATTTCAAAACGGTTCTGATATTAATGACTCATTTACTGGTCACGATACAGCACTACGATTCAACTTAGTAACTTGAAATACATATCTAGTCCAGTCGATATAATGAAAAAAAGTGGGTTTGCTGGAAAATATTCCGAAGTCTATGAAATTTTAACATGGTGTCTGGGGGTACTCTGGGATGTATATCCTGAGTTTTCCCCCTCCAGTACCCTGTGCTAACTTCGAGGGCCAAAAACTTCAAAATTTTCGGTATTTTCTATGTTTTTCGTGTATATCTTGTAAATTAAGCATATTTTGTGTACCATTGTGCATTACAAAGTTGTAGAGCATAAAATTTGCTAAATTTTGGTTGGTGAAACAATTTTGTAGACTCACTATTAACTGGAATACAGCCCACCAAAGTTTGAATTTGTTCACCCGTTTTTTAGATAGTAAGTGAAGTCGATTTAATACGTCTGATTAATAATTGAAATATCTTAAAAACGGCTCCACATATCGATGTGCGGTTTTCGCCATTAATTTTCTCTTGAAATTCTGTATCGAAATCATGTATAACATGACCACCTTCCCATTTAATAAAATGAAGTTAGAATCAATATGGCTGATTCAAGATGGCGGACCAGACTTTTGAAGTCACAGTAAAGTAGTATTTTCAATTTTAGTACGATCTCCAATGTCACCTACCGTCAAATTACCTTTGTTTAATAAATATTAAGCCGTTTCCATCATTTTCACCAACCCTATATGCTCAATATCCGAATCTTATTCTCAAAAGATGAAGAATTACTAACCAAGAATTAAAAAGGGGGGGAGGTTCGTTGATAGATATTCCAAGATATTGTTATTGATGAATTATTAAAATAACTACATAACAAATATGATAATAATAAAAATAGTTACAGGGCCGAAAACTTCAGTTTTTAATAATTTGTTTACATTTTTAATAAAAAATTCAAACTTTGGTCGACTCTATTCCAGTTCATATTGAGCCTACAACAATGTTTCACCAACCAAAATTTAGAAAATTTTATGCTCTACAACTTTGTAATGCACAATGGTACACAAAATATGCTTAATTTACAAGATATACACGAAAAACATAGAAAATACCGAAAATTTTGAAGTTTTTGGCCCCTCCCGAAGTTAGCACAGGGTACTGGAGGGGGAAAACTCAGGATATACATCCCAGAGTACCCCCAGACACCATGTAAAAATTTCATAGACTTCGGAATATTTTCCAGGTAAAAAGTGTATATCTACTGGATTAATCTGGACCTCAGAGCCAAAGGAACTTAACTCACAAACAACACTTTTTCAGGAGAGCCCAAAAACTTTTTTTTTCCTGCATTTTCTTCAATTTCTAAACACTCCATCACTGTCAAATTTTCTAATTAGCATATATTATGTTTAATTCACGATATTTACACCCTGGTGTAGTTATTTTTGTCGTATTTCACTCAGATTTTGAGAAAATGGAGTTAATACTTTTTGGTCCTCAGAAACGTGGCACATTCGGCTTGAAAAGTTGAGAACCAAAAAGTAGTAACTCCAGTTTTCAATGTTTTACATGGTAGAAATTCTTCTTATTGTTTTAATTATTATGCTTGTTAATTAAATTTTCACAATTACATAAGAATTAAATAATCCAATAATCAGTCAATGTTATTTAAATCAAGCTCAAATCCTACTACCAATAAAGTTCTAGGTATTCTGTGTGTATGTACTTTCTTAATTCAAATTTCAGATAACATACAAACTTGAAATTTTTCAAGTTTTCAAAATCTTAAGATGTGTATTGTATAGCTGAGGCCAAATAGTTAGGTAGTTTCGTGGGCCTCTTGTGCTCTCTAACAGCTGATGTTGTCAATTAGAGTTCTTATTTGGCTAGGACCTCGATAATGTTTTTTTTTAAATTAGAAGAGGCACTAGATGCATTATATCAACTCTGTTAGTAAGTTACATCACTTACAAGAGACCCACAAAACCGCCTGACTATTTGGCGTCAGATATACGTCAGGTATATGTAGTAATGGTTCAAAACTGAAATAGTGATTTTTGTCAATTTTTTAAATGTTCATTACTTTGTAAAATATCCAGAATAATTCACAAGCTCAATGCCGTGTTGCATGACAAGCTTGAAGTGGAATCATTTATGTGTTTCAATTCCTGGTTTATCAGGCTCTGAACTAACACCACATAATGAATTAGTCTTATTTCATCAAATCATTTTGATAAAGGATACATATGTGAGTTGCAATGAAAAGCATACCGTATATTTTCATGAAGCTAAAATTTATTATATAGATAATAATGTTGGCATTTGAATAATTGATAAATGAACAGCAATTTAATTATTAAACTTCATCTAAAACATCATTGCCTCCATTGCCATGGGGAAGACTTTGGAAAAACCCATGATATTCTTCAGGAACCCATTTCAAGAGAATTTGAAGATCTTGGTATTTAGCATTGCTTATTTTCTTCCTTTGTGCTCTCAGCTGTGGTAGCTCTTCAGGAATAGAGACATCCTTTCTTCTGTTTTGAACTAGATCGACGCACTTGAATTCACTTTCTTCAAATGAATTTTTGAAGAATAACTTCCCTGGTTCATTTTTTTTCACTTGAAGCCATACTGCCGACGAAATTTGAAAGCTGCTTCCATCAATACATTGCTTCCTCTGAATAAGAGGTCCTGATCTTTCTGTCAGCGATGTGAAGGACAAAAAATTTTCCAGCATCATTCTCACAACATTGAAAGGTGGGCCTGTCTTTTTTGCATTTGTGATTACATTCACCCAGTCATTGCATGTGAAAATTGAGTGACTGGGTGCCTTCTTTGACGCTCTCTCAATGACACTGTGGTCACTGTCCACTTCCATGTGTGTGTGTCCTCTCAAAAGAAACTTGTGATTGATTACTTTCAATGTTTTACTTATTTTCAATAGACACATGTACATCAACACCATCATCAAGTTTCTATTCTGCCCGGGACAACTATCCGTCCATACAATCAAATTTTCTAAATCTGGGTCATCTTTCAACCCTGCCTCAATTGCCCATGTGTAGAAGCATGAGGCTATCTCGTTGCCACCGCGACCTGCTGTCGATTCATCCCATAGCATACAGTAGGTTTTATTAGAGCTATGAATTGTATAATTTAGAGTCCAAAGTTTTCTCAAATAGAAGCTAGAAGCTAGAATACTAGAGTACCATTCATAGAGTACCAATCAGCTCATTTGATGTTACCGGTTTTCTGGTTTCTTATAGATTATAATTGAAGACAATCCTCAATATTTCACAAATAATACATATCTCTGACAAAGTATTCCAATAATAGATTGAATAAATTTCTTCAATAAATAAAACAAACCTAAGACATTGATCACCAGAGTGCGCTGAGCATGATCTGTCTCCCAGCTGTTTTAGCCAGTCTATTAAACTTTCTTTTTGATAGCTAAGATACGCTGATACAGAAGCACTTAGATACACTAGTGCTGGGAGTGGGACTTACGTGAAATAGCCTCATAATCTGTTTAGAGCCAAAGAATAGTATCTGGAATTACTATTCTTGGCATTGGAATTCTTTAAAGCTAGACAGTAGTAAGGTGGACTTACTACTGTTTGGTTTTGGGAGAATATTGGAGTTACAACTACTGTCTAATCCTTGTTATCTTGAAAACGAAGCAATTCTGGAGTTAATGCTTTTTGGCACTGAAAGAGGGAACCTAAATAAGTTGTTTTATGCAAAAACCTGAAAATGCCATTTTTGGAGTTAAGGTCCTCTGGTTCTGAGGTCCAGATATATTATGAAGAATAATTTCAGGGTTAAGACGAATTCAACACTAAAATGTAGTATAATGTAATTTATCTATTCCTATTAATTTGGAATCTTGAATTATTTTTTTTTTTTTAGAAATTTCCAACATCTTATACAGTATATCAAGAATATTTTTGTTTGTATACTAATTAATTGTATTGATTGAAAATTAACTGCCTTGTTATTGAAATTATTTTGAGTTTTATTGCTTGAAGTGAACAATATGATTTTTCATCTATCTATCTATCTACAGTAGATCAATAGGAAAATAATTGGATTCAATTATTATAACTTGATACAGTAACGTATTCACTCACCAATAGTGAAGTTAGTCTTTTCTTATATCTGTGATTCAGAACTTGAAATTATGGTTCATGCACACGTAAGATAGAAGTAGAAATTCAGTTCACGAATTCAAGTGCAAATAAAATTGATGCAAAAATTATATGATTGAATCAATTTTTCATCTTTAGAATAGAACAAAACTTCTTCCATGCAATGGTTCTGAGAATATTTGGTATGATTTGTTTCAAATTGAGAAAAGTGTTGCTAAGTTAACAATCTGATGCATCACATTGTTGTACAGCTGATAACATAGCTCAATTTTGCTTTAAATGGAAATAATAATGATAGGCTACAATATAGAATATTTTCAATGTTTTTAATTTTAATGATTTTAGTTCCTTTTTATTTTAATGATTTTAATCCCTTTTAATTTTTAATTAATAAATTTGAATCCAGAAGGAAATAGGAACAGCTGATGTGCTTCTGCATTTTCTCAATTTTGGTAATCGAGACGCTTGCGTTTGTATTTTACATATGGTCAGATGATTGAAACAAATTATCTCAACAGCTGATAATTATAATCTTCTCTCACTCGCACTCACTCTCTCTCAACATCAAAAACCATACGGAAAATTGTTTCTTCTGTCAGCTGATTCTCTGTCACTGTCTCAGCAGCTGAAATAATAATCTTGTCTCACTCACACACTCACTCGCTCTCACTCTTTCTCATCATTTACAGCCGACGGAAATTTCTTTCTTCTGTCAGCTGATTCTTAAAGGATCAATTTCTCCTTTTTTAGGTCCTTTAGCGAGTTATCCCAGGGATGAGACCCGGCGCAAACTAATTTTTGTATCACAAACCTCCTATATTCCAAATTTCGTCAAAATTGTTAGAGCCGTTTTTGAGATCCGTTGGACATACATAAATACATACATACATAAATATATACAGAAATTGCTTGCTTAATATAATAGGATATAGCTTTTATTATTGACAACATCTGTCAATAGTTGGGACAGCACAGTCAATCCATGTCCCAAATACTAACATCACTTTTTATTAATTTCCCTCCAAAAGATTGACTCATTCTAACCTTCTTTCACTACTAAAACTACTTCACATGTGGCAAAACTAATTAATATCACATCATGATTATATATAGTAAGGTTGCAACTATTTCCCTCTTACCTGTATCTTAGCAAAATCAGGAGTACTCGAAGGTTTTCAGCTGATCCAGGAACACTCGTCAAATAAACAGCATGGAACTATAAAACTATACACATGTCAGCCATTATAGTCTGTTTGCAATGTAGCCAACAAAACAGAGCAACACATCCCAACATTTTAGAGCTGAAGTAAAATATCCCTACCTTATTATTTAGTGTTTAATAAGTGACTGTCAATAGTTGGGACACTGTCAATAAGTGGGCCTGTTACCTTTGATGTTTTCTCAAAAATTTTTCTATTCTGCCAAAATCATGGTCAGAGTCTAAGTAAGAATGCCCTACTTCAGGAAACTTGTGATCAATCTTCTTAAATTGGCCTTTCCCAACAAGGTATTGGTGAGCACATATAACATCAAAAATTTTTGTTTTGGCCTGAGCAAGAGTCAGTCCAAATAATCAGATGTTTTTTCTGTTTGAGTGTGTTATGAACTTCAATGGCTCTCAGAAGAGCGCTAACAATTTCCTGACTGCCTTTGCTTGCTTGGCTTCCTATCCATGTGCAACAGATAGTTTTCTCAACATTCTTCGCTATAATATGTATACCAAGGTTGTAGAACCACATTTGGCATAGATAGAATGCTTTGGAAGTGCTAAGTCGAGGTAGAGGCATGGTTTGTTGGAGGTCAAGTGTTATGTACACTGTGTTCATGGAATTTCTTGCAAGTTCTCTATCATGTTTCTGTGCCTCAAAAGCTGCTCTATAGTCTGATTCTAGTACAAATTTGTGATTACATTCAAGTATTTTTCATTAATTCCAATTCTTAGTGTACAGCAATTCATAAAAAATCAAAAAGTTTATTTTAAGTTAATTGCATCAAGTTGAAAATTATCAGCAAAATTAAAATTATGAGCTAAAAAATTGAACAAATATTGTTTTATAAGGTAAAAATCAATATAGTTCATAAATAATTGAAAACAAACAAAGAATTGATTCTATTTCAATAAAAAAGCAAAGATAATATTGATTTTAGTTCAAATTTTTTTGTCCAATGCCGTAGTAGAATTGAGAGGTTAGAAACTGACTTGTTTCATTTATGAATGGCTATAGGAAGTATTTTAGCCTAGCAAATGAAGTGATATTTGAGCATCAATTCTGAAATATCTAAAGGGAAAATTGAAATTTGGGCTTCCAGGTGCATAACATTGATATTTTTGGAAGCTCTATGCAAAATTTCAAGGTCTAGATCATTCTCATTTTTTCAGAACACAATCCACAACATTAGCTTGCTCCTTGCTAATAAACACACACACACAGGAACACACGCACACATGCAAACGTATCTTCTTTTATTTATATGATGATAATGTTGACATTTTAATAAACATACACTGAAGAAAGTGATTGGTTTTGTTCCTGTACTTGTGTATTAACACCACAGCAGCTACAGATTATTGTCTTTGCATTAATTTATGTTGAGTTATCATGTAAAACTAATCAATTCGTGAATTATCAACATAATTTAAATAATATCAAAAAATGTCAATATGATAGCATTCAACTTTCAACATCAATCAATGGATGAACAATAATCTTTAGTTGGGATGGCAAAGAAGGAGCTCCATTTCAATTTGATGCTTCTCTTTCATCAACTCCAACTTCAAATTGTGCTCTTGCTGAGCATGTTGGAGTTGCTGAGTGTAAACCTGCTTCTGCAGCTCAACCAAGCCGAGTTTTTCATCAGCCAGGGCATCCAGCCTTTTGCCTGGCTAATTGTCTTCTGCCTTCTTCCCTTTTGATTTCACTTGAAGAAGAGGGGAGATTTTATATTTCAATTTAGGGATTTTTTTCTAACTACTGGCTGGAGCTGCTTGACCAACAAACATTTCACAGTTTATAATATTATTGTTCTGTTCCACCATACCTACATCTTCAACATTAACTACCACACCATCACTTTCTTCTGAGGTAATTTCCTGAACCTCCAGAGTCTCACACAGTACATCAGGATGCATAATATCCACAACTTTGCTCAATTGCATTTTGTCACTGTCATAATACTGATGGCCACCCTTCTGCCTGAGAATTGTTTTTTTCAAATTATTTTATTTACCTTTAATGCACTTCCAATCCCGGTAAATATAACTACTTTGACCATTGAATGAATCAGCCAACTGCATCCAAGCTTTTTCTTTTGATGTTACAGCATTTGTTCTTTTGCACTCTAAAATGTCTTTCTTCATCCAAACCAATTCCAAAATCCAATGTCCTATATCAAGGATGATACTTTGCCGGCCTCTCACAGAAAATCTACAAACTAAAACTTCATTATGATATTTATTTGTAAGTATTTAAGTATTTTATAATAGGAAAAAATATCATATTATAAAATCATTACATAATACTGAAAAAATTATTTACTTCCACATGTTGGTACTCTACTACAACACGTAGAATGATGAGAATGAATTCCATTTTTTAGTTCTCATTTCTGTCCCTAGATTGTGCAGGCTGTATGAAACTGTTCAATTGTCACATTTCTAGGACACTGTGACTGAGAAACTGCCAATCTAATGTATTTACTCCATACAATGGACAGAAATTGTATTGTCCTAGATAATTAATATTGAACAGCTTATTCCCAATATAAATCATATAGAGGATCAACTGTCAAGTTATTCCAAAGCTCGCAATTTCATGCTGCCTATTTTAAAATCATCTATCTTCAGAAGTGAACGTGTGTTATTCTACTGTTGAATGTTTCAAATGAATGTTTTTGCTTCAAGTGTGCAATAAACTGTGGGTGCCTGGAAAACTGTTCAGTCTTCAAATGAACATAAAAGTCCAGGTGCTTTCTCTGACATGTTTCCCTTTCCTTTTAGTACGCGTAAACGTTTGTTTAATCCTATTGTTTCCACACTAGAATAATTCTAGTCAATAATTATTGACGACATGCAGTCAAATTTTACTGTAAATAACATAAATGTTACTCACTGGACTGAAGCGCTTTCAAGTTCCTTTGAACTCTTTTTCAACAGTGAAGGTCTTGTTGATAGGCTGGAAGTGTGGTAGGTTTTGAAAGTTTTGGTGTGTTGTTATTAGGTGGTCAAAAAGTTTGTTGGATTTGAAGTTTAATTGTTCATTTAATATTTCATCTTTATTTGTTAATGTGTATTTGTATATTTCAAACTGCTCTAAAGTGTTTAATTCATGGCCTTTCTTTTTTATGTGTAGGATGTTAAGGTTGGTATCAATGTCAGTAAAAGAGTGGCCTGTTTGAATGAGGTGATTTGCAAATGTGGATTCAGATGTATTTTTTAATGCACTGATGTGTTCTTTGAATCTTATTTTAAAGGATCTGCCGGTTTGTCCTAAATAGAATTTACTAATTTAGAATTTAATCAGAGCACTTCAGTTTATAGATGCCTGACATATTGAATTTATTTGTGGGTGTACTGTTGGGTGATAGAGCTTTCATCAGTTTGTTCCTAGTTTGAAATGAAATGTTGTATCCTGCTTTCTTGAATAGTCTAGCTAGTTTGTTGGATTGTTGATTGATGTATGTTATAGTAATGAATTTATTATTTGTGATGGGAGTTTTTTGTTTCCTGTTTTTTTATTTTTCTGTTTATTTTGTCTATTAGGCTCGGATGGTAACCATTGACTTGGGCCATGTATTTTATTGTATTCATCTCATTATTGTATTTTTCAGGGGGGAGGGGAATGTTATTTAGTCGGTGAAGCATTGATCTGAAGGCAGAATGTTTGTGTTGAAGGGGATGGTTGGATGAGTTGTGGATCAGGGTGTCAGTTGTGGTTGGTTTTCTATATATGTCTATAAATTGTGTTTTTGTTCTGGGGTTTTTGTGATGGTGAGGTCAAGGAAGTTGATTGATTTATTTATTTCATATTCTGCTGTAAACTGTATTTTTATGTTTATTTTATTTATTTGTGAGCGGAATAGTTCACATTGTATGTGACTGCTTTTGAATAGTAGGAGCACATCAACTACATATCTGTACCAGTAAACTATGTTTTCAGAGTAGCTATTGTTTTTTAACACATTGAATGCCAAGGCTCAGGATGTGATATTTTATTGAATGCCATGTCACTCATAATTGAATGACAGTAACATTTCTGTTACGGCTCTGTCATTCATTTATGAATGACAGGTGGAGCTTCAACACATGCCATGTCTTTCCCATTTGAATGACTAGGAATGCATTTCTAATGGCAAGACTATAACGTGGCCCACTGTGAACATGTATGTGTACTTGGTTTGGCCCGTGGTTTGAGCAAATTGGCACAGACTTTGTCTTTACCAAAGTGAATAAAAAAATGCAATTATTATCGCAAAAAATTATTTATTCTGGAAATATTGTCTAGTAAGTAATAATTTCAAGTAGGAAATTATAGTAATACAATAGTAA
The DNA here is from genome assembly GCA_017141395.1 of Laodelphax striatellus. Taxonomy (NCBI): domain Eukaryota; kingdom Metazoa; phylum Arthropoda; class Insecta; order Hemiptera; family Delphacidae; genus Laodelphax; species Laodelphax striatellus. Next base: position 24,269,498 of record CM029532.1, on the reverse strand, counting down.
AAAAGTGAAATCAGGTAAAAATTTATAGTAATACAATAGTAAATAAATGAAATCAGGTAAAAATTTCTGAGAAACTCAGTCTAGGAAGTTGAAAGAATAATCAAGTAATATTTTGTCTGAAACCCCTAATCTGGAAAGAAAAACTAATTAGGTAGAAATGTCAGTCTTTTCAATTTGATCTTGAATTATTCTGTTTGTTAGTGCACTGCATTGAAACAATCCAGACACATTTGAGGGGTTTGAGAACAAGAATCACAATATGTAGTAACCATCTTGGACTTTTTTCTTGCTTCATCCCTACCTACTTCTTCCTTCATCCTGGCATAACAACTGGAACATTTTCGTCTCATTTTCTTTCCTTCGTCACTTTTCCTTTGTAATAAACGGTGGATTGATTTTTCTGATATATGACAGTCTCTTTCTTTGTCTTCAATGTGTAGAATTTCAGTCACTAGTAATTCACGAAACTTTCTTATCTTTATTTTACTTTTGGTAACATTATTGTAGACAATCCATGCATTTACAAGAGCAATCCCTAGCACTAGCTCCACTCCAAGTTTCCTATACCACTTTACTCCTTTGCGAAGGGTTGTAGCATAGGAGGCCATCTGATCCGACAAGTCAATTCCAGATTTTCCCTTGTTGTAAGCCAATATGCCTTCTGGCTTTGATTCGGCACGTCTAGATTTCCTCTTCTCTCTTGTAACAATTTCAGTTGGTTGGTCATGGTCGATTGGTTCTTCTTGGTTAGGTTCTTCTTGTTCATTTATAGAGTTCTGCTCTGTAGTTAATGACACTAGCCCTGGTGAATGTTTCATTGACAGCAGTCTTGCATCTCTGGTGTCCCTCCACTTGAGAACAACAACACCATTCTGATCTTCTCTTGATATTATTTCACCACGTTTGAGTTTTTTGAGGAGAACCTCTTTAGGAATGTCCTTTTTATTTGCTCTGAGTGTTCCTACAAGATGGGTTTCCTTCACTAAAAGTTGTTTTGCCATCTCATAACTTGTATAAAAGTTGTCAACAAATAAGGTTCTGCCTTCATGTAAGAGTCCTTCAGCCAGTTCCAAACACACATTAGTTGCTAAACCTACCTCTCGTACTCCAGATGTTGATTTGCCTGAATACACCTTCAGTGCCCATGTGTAGCCAGTGGTGGAGCATAACTTGAATAGCTTGATACCATAGCGGTGAGTTTTGTTAGGAATATACTGTCTAAAAATAAGACGTCCTCTCCAAGGTACAAGTGTCTCATCAATAACAAAGTCTTCACCAGGATAATACAGGTCTTTGAATTTCTCTTGCAATATATTCAAAAGAGGTTGAATTTTTGATAGGCGGCCAAATTGTTGTTTTTCTTGTTCATTTGCATTGTCATTGAAGTGCACCATACTCAGTAGAAGTTGGAATCGATTTCTTGACATAACTGATCTTGGAATTTCTTGTCGATAAAGTTTTCTTGTTGTCCAATAGTCTGGTATAGTACCAAGGGGTACTAGCCGCATCCATATCATCAAGCCGAAGAACTTTTTCATTTCTGCGACATCTGTGGGTTTCCATTGATTTAGATGAGCAAATTTGTGTTGTTTGCCAGCAATCTGCTGTGCTGCTTGGCACTGCTGTGCAAAATTATTAGTTTCATTCACAATAAGATTCCACACATCATCATCAACAAGGAGCACAAACACATCAAGTGGTGAACTGTTGGCTTCAATATTTTTCTGCAAACCATTTTTTCCAGTAAATTGAAAATTTTTATGCCTCCCACATACTCCGTCCAGTTGCCTTCTAACTCTATATTCTGTTCAATTGAATTATCCTCTTCATCAATTATTTCCTCTTCCCTAACTAAATTGTTAAGAATCTGCTGTAAATCCTCAGTATCTTCTTCTTCTGATGATGATGAAGTCTCAGCTTGCCAGTCACGATCAAAATAATCTTCAACATCATCTTCAAATGAATCTGAATCAGAACAATTCAGAATTTTCTTCAGTTCCAAGTCAGATAGAACTTCTCTGCAACGTCTTTTACTCATTTTCAACTACTAGTACTGTATTGCTAAACCACAAAAACTAGCATCAATTGAAAGAAATAATATAACTTATAAACTTCTAGATGAAACTTCAAAAGCCACAAAACAACAAAGTTCGACTTGTAACTGCATAACATAACCACAAATACTTGGATTACCGAAAACTAATCGATATTTCACTCCAACAATGGTGTGTGATCGATTTTGTGCAACATCGATATTATTTTACATTCAACAGCTGATGAAACAGATGATTTATTGTATCACTCATCTATGAATGACGTGGCACTCAGATGAACCAAGTCAACCAGGGGCCGTGTCATTCATATTTGTATGACATCTAAATATATCATATTATGAGGATATATCAGTACTATAATGATATTACCTAATAATATTACCATTTTGAATAAGAAATAATGTGAATAATTTAGAAAAACAGTGTGGCCCCCAGTAAAACATCAAGTCCTGGGCAATGGCACTCAATGAAGCAATACTGTCATTCAATTATGAATGACATGGCATTCAATGTGTATGTGGTTTTGTTCCATGTGTTGGAGGTAGATTTCAGCTAAAAGGCTACTTATGGGAGCTCCCATTGGTAAGCCATCAATCTGTGAATAAAAATTATTGTTGAATGTGAAATAGTTTTGTTAGGTTATCATCTGGAGGATTTGTATTATTTCATTGATTTGGTCAGTTGGTGTTTTGTTTTTGATTAGAATGGATTGTATTATATTGATGGTTTCATTGATGGGAACATTGGTATAGAGGTTTGTGATGTCAAAAGATGCAAGGGTTGTGTTAGGTGGGATTTGGGTGTTTTTTATTTTTGTGATTAAGTCATTGCTGTTGATATCAATTAGGTTCCTGAGGGTGTGATCTATATGTTTGGCAAGTTTATAGGCAGGCGCTTCACAGTAATTTACTATTGGTCTGATGGGAATGTTTGGTTAATATGTAGTTTGGGAAGGGTTTGTAATGTTGGAGCTTTTGGGTGGATTCGTTTCAATGATCTTTTCTGTGCAGCTGATATTATATGTTTGCTGTTGTTGATAACTTGTTTAATTGCTGCTTGGTATTTGATGGTGGGATCAGATTTCAGTTGCTTCATGTTGTTTTTCTCTATATATTCCATTGTTTTTCTGTTGAGGTCATCTTTGTTTATAATTACAGTAGTGTTTCCCTTATCTGCTTTTATGAATGTGAAATTGTTAGTTTCAGCTTTCTGTTTCAGTTCTTTGATCAATTTCATTTCTTTGCTGAGTGAGCCTTCTAATTTAGTTTGGCTATTATTGTGTGATTTTATTGTTCTGTAGGCATCAAGTCTTAGTTTGTTCAATGTTTATTGTTTACGCACTAAAAATGTAACAGTAACACACTTTTACATAATGTAAACAACTTTTCCACATCCATATGTGACGATGGGTGATGTGATGAGCAAGTTACAAGTAACAGTTAACGTTAACATGCAAAATGGAACTGCTCCAATGAATAACGACCTGGTAACGAATATGTTACCAGCGCATGCGCACTACAGATTCCTGTTTATTTTTGGTCTGCAAGGGAGAAGCCCGTGTATTCTGTAGTAGCGACTGTCTTTTAGTAGCGACTGTAAAAATGAAAACAATCTACCATCAGCGATTAAACAAACAATAGCTGCGTCATACCCATCCCAGCCATCCCTTTCCTACAAACTACAAAATTTTGGACCATGTGGAAATAATTCATTCCCTATGCAATATTATAAATCTAATTATAAAATTGAAAGTGGGATTTAAATTTTTCTGAAATTGGCCAACTTTGAAAATTGTAGACTTTCTGAATGGAGTTATAATTTTAGCCTGACAATTCCCAGAATTTCTACTGCATCTTTCAGGTAAAATATGGGTGAAGTAAAGCATACTATTGTTTGAAATATTTAAATAAAATAATTAAGCTTTGAAAATAATTATAATAATTCAAATAATTACTCAACAAAACAGGTTAGCCTGGACAATGCCAAAATTGTAGCTTTTCTTGTTAAATTTCCAAACTTTTGCACTTACACTATTTGAGTGGTGTTTATGAATTTGATTATCTCTGTTCACATGAAACTATTCACAATTTATCAAGTAGTGTTTTCAAATGTGATTATTTCTGTTCACATGAAACTATTTACAATTTATATTCTTTCTTTTTAATAACCTAAAGGTTTCCATAGGTTTCCTAAAGGTTTCCAAATACCATAGGTACTTGTGTATAACTCATTTTAAACGTCACTTTTGTTGCTATCAGGAGGTAACATTTCCAAGCCTGTTAAACTGTCATTGTTAGATTTACTAGCCTCATGGTCAATTATTGAGGTCTCAGAATCTTCAGTTGTATCTGTAGTTGATAAATTTATAATCAACTGATTTAAGTCATCTTGTAACATATCAGCTTCTCACATTTGCTTTTCTATGCCAATTGCATGATTAACATGATTCTTCCAGTTTTCTGGCGAAATTCGTTCATAAGCTTTGTGAATTACTTTATGAACATCATCTCTTTTAAAAGTTGAATTATTCATCCTGATGTAATGTTTAAACTGACTCCAAACCAATTCAATCAGATTTAACTCGCAATTATAAGGAGGAAGTCTTAACACTTGCAATCCTGATTCATGAGCCATTTCATCAATTACGTATCTCAAATATTTTGATTTATTCTCACTAACAATGTGAAGGAGTTCTCTCTTTAACAGATCATCAGAGGCCATAATTTCATGATCTGTGATCCACTTCAAAATCTCTCCCTTTTGCCAGGATGTAGTTGGAATCGGCTCGACTTTTGTGTGATATGATGCATTGTCCTAAACAATTGAAGGGCTTGGCGAAAGATAGTGCTAACCCACACAAAAAACATTTTGAGTAAATTGAATTTTTAAGTTTGGCCAAATCTTCAATTCACATAATTATATTGATGGAAAAATTTGCAAAAATACTCATTATGTTCTTCAAGTGTTTCCTAACAAAGGTGAATAGAATTGATGTACTAAACAGCTGATACAATGCTAAAAAAACATTTTCTTCAAAACAAAACATATGTTTTGAGGGTTAGCATTGTCTTCCAATCAAAATTATAGTCAAATAATTCAGTACTAAAATATGCAAGTATTTCACTTTGATACTAGGGCTACTATTATGTAACAAATAAAATAATAAATCTCAGTACCCTTGAAATATTTTTATTTTAACACTAGTCTCGTACTCCTAACAAAGTGAATCACTTGATAATGTCCTAATGAGTACAAAACTAGTGGTGTTAAAATAAAAATATTTCAAGGGTACTGAGATTTATTATTAGTTTTATCTATCATGAAAGTATTGTATTCTCAATTGTTTTGTAGGACAAGATGTAATAATATTAGTAAGATGTAATAATAGATGTAAGTATTGTAGTTCTCCATTCTTATCATATGAAAATAATAGATTATGTAGACAAATAAGACACATGGCACACAATAAAACAGTTCATCAATTAATTGATTGTATTATTGATTGATATTGTATTATCAATTTAATTTCACTGATTTATTTTATTACAACACTACAATAAGGAATGAAAAAAAACAGACATTCGGCCAAAACTTCTATTCAAATTGAAATGGAAGTGTCCAAATTCAGTTTATGACCCACATTAATTATGACCCAAATTCACTCAAACTATTTTTACTCTAGAAAAAATACCAGTATCAAAAAATTACAATTTAGAACCAGAAAGATTGTTATACAAGCCACATAGACAATTTAAATTTGAAAATCCTTCAAGTATTTGTAAGATTTTTTTACTTTTGAGCAAAAATATTTTTCCGATGTTATGAGGACTATTTTTACGACGATGAAACTAGGTACTTGAAAGTACTTCATCAATCTAATATTTCAACATCTTCTTCAGTAGCATTTGTAGTTTCAGATTCTCGAAGGTTTTCATAGAAGTGATGATGCACTTGTGGAATATAGGGAAGAAGCTTCTTAACATCAGCCAACTTTTTGGGGTTTATTGGATTCCAATTCATGTATTTTTGCTTCAAGTCTCTTGAAGTTGCAGGGTTTCCTCTTCTCCAGTGAAACTGTTTTGAACTCCTCATTCAAACTGTGTTTCAACAACATTACGAATGGTTGATTCTTTTCAAATTTAAAGCAGATGGCATCTTTGAATCTTATCATTCTTTCCTTTTTGTGTTCAAATTATTTTTTTTTAAAAAAGTCATAAATAACCTCCTTCTCCTCTGTGTAACAATGAATTTCTTTTACCACATTTTGAAATAAGCATCCTCCACTCATCAGGTGAATAGATATTGGACTCCCTTTTTTGATAGTTTTCAATCTGTGCAAAATCTCGATCAGATGGAAGGAAGGTATGTCCTGAGATTGAATAATAATGTTCAATCTCTTCAAACATTTTCGAAGAAATCAAATAGTTGTACAAGGCCATCAAGTTGTAATTCTTATTTTGCCCCGCACAGTTATTGGAGAATACAACTAGCTTTTTGCTTTTAATGTTCATGCAACATAAATATTTTAACAGACAGCTGCCGATTTCATCACTCCCTCTGGCTGCAATACTCTCATCCCAAAGAAACATGTAGCCTGAATCATTGCCACAGTTGTGAATTCCTACATTGTACGTCCAAATCTTTCTCAAATAAAAAGCAGGGCCACAAGAAAGTTTGGGTGTGGGAAGTGTTTGTTGTAGGTCAATGCTTATTGTGTGCACTTCATTGGGATTCTCACTGGATTTAACCGATAACTCTTTAAGCTTGTCTCTCATAGCATCAGCTCTTCTCAAATGCAGTTCTTTCTTTATCTCAGCTGCTGCTTTCTCATCTGGGGTGGTCATTTCATTTTTTAATATGATATTAAGCTCATCACAAACCTTACATGTATCAGATTTTGGCATTTTGAACCCAATGTTATAGCATTTACTGAAGATTCGCCGATAATAATCCTCACTAACTGCTTCAATTCCACGCTCTTGGCAGTAAGGCACAAAAAGTTCTCGATACAAAGATGATATATTCAAATTACTATCTAAATATTTTCTTTTTGGATTCTGAGAACGGCTGTAATGTGACTGGTACAAGGGTGTTGACTCAATATGGTCATGAACAGCCTGCACTTTTGCTTCAGAGACACAATTAGGACGATTCAAGGTATGTATACCTCTTCCATCAGTCTTTGGAGTGGAGCTTGATTTCACATGATTGTTTTAAAATGTTATTCAGACGTCCTCTACTATTTTGAAGCCCATGAACTGAAAGAAACGATTTTCTGCAAATACGTTTCAATTCACCATCAATTTGACCTTGAAATAATAGGACTTAAATAAATAAATAATAAATGAATAAATTTATTTCCTCAAAAACATTACAGAAATGTGAAAACAAAACGAAAAGAAAACAAAACAATTTTTTATGAGGGAAATATACGCACCCAATGAAGGTAAGACACAAGTCTTCCTTATACATGGGTGGGAGTTCAATATACTGTAGATAATATAATATAATTTTCTCTTATCTTCAGTTCTTCAGAATAATAAAAAATAATTCTTTTTATATTAAGTTATTAATAATGACTGAGAAGAATGATAATGGACAGCCCATGAACAAATGAAAGAAGATAAATGAATGAATAAAGAGAATGGAAGAAGTGGATATGAGTGCATGAAGCATCAAAGAATAAAAGAATGAAGAAAGCAAAGAGTAAACAGAAACACGAAGTAAGAAGGAATTAAGAATAAAGATAAATTATCAATCCTGAATTTCATTGAATCAAATTAGATTGGTTGAACTGTTTATATTAGATCCTGAATCAAGTTATAACCCTGTAATAAACTTCAATATCGTCCCTATTAATACTGAAAAGGAAGGTATGCAGTGATTTGGAAAATCTATGTGTGGACAAGCCCGAGACTCGTACTTGGGGAGGTAGAGAGTTATAGAATTTAGGTCCCAGAAAAACAAAACTTTTTTGAAAGAGAGTGCAGCCCGACCTGGGGAGACGATACATGCCAACCACCGCCCCTCTTGTAATATGCATAGTGGGCACCGCAGCGCAGGACAGCCCCCCATCACCGCCACTATTGTAAAACAATCTTAGAACTTTATAGACATAGAGATGCCTTAACGGCAAAATCCTTGAACGCAAAAATAGCGGAAATGAGGGACTGCCCCGCCCAGCACCATTGATTAGCCTAACAAATTTCTTTTGGAGAGTAATTATAGGCTTTAGGTTGGACTGGTAAGTGCTACCCCAGAGGGTAAGCCCATACTCAAGCCTTGAATGAACCAAAGCATAGTATACTTGTCTTAGTAGAGGAGCAGGGCACATTTGCCTGAGGAAAAACAAAAGCCGTAGGGAATAACGCAGTTGATTTTTAATTTTTGATATTTGGACTTTCCAAGAAAGATTTTCATCAACTATTAATCCAAGATACTTGGTCTGATTACATTTTGTGAGTACCTCACATTTTGAGTACCTCTTATTTGATTACAATTTATAGCATGGATTTTCAATGGAACATTAAAATCAATAGAGTGAGAGAGCGAGAATATCATATAAACACTCTTAGTGACATTCAATTTGAGTCTATTATGATGAAACCACAAAGAGATCTTACTGAGGTCAAGCTGCATATGAGAATAAAGTTCATCTCGAGAAATAGCACTGTAAGAGAGGGCTGTATCATCGGCAAATGCTGTAATGCAACCATAAAGTTGGGATGAATAAAAGTCGTTCATAAAGATCAAAAAAAGTATGGGTCCAAGAACGGAGCCCTGCGGCACACTACACGTCACATTTAGAGCCATACTCCTAGTATTTTGTATTTTTACAATTTGGCTTCTGGAAGACAGGTAGGATTTAAACCACATCAGAGGCAGTCCACGGATTCCTGCTCTGTCGAGCTTCAGTAACAGAAGATTGTGATTGACAGTGTCAAATGCCTTGGAGACATCCAGAAAGATTGCTGATGTTTTATTTCCCTGATTATTATTAAGACTTTTATAAATTTTTGTTAGAAAATTTTGAAGAGCCAGTTCTGTATTCATCCCACTACGAAAACCATACTGATGTTTATAGAAGAAATTACATTTATTCAAGAAGGAAAGCAGTCTTATTTTAATAATTTTTTCTAAAATCTATAATTACAGACAAGCCTCTTACTTCCCTTCTTAAAAATAGGAACCACAACAGCTTTTTTTAAAACATCAGGAAAACAGCCCTGAGAAATGCTTAAATTGAACAAATAAGTTGAAATTGGAGCTAAGTGATCAATTGATTGCTGAAGTATTTCAGTTGTTATTAAATCATCACCACTACTTTTGTTCACCGCAATAGATTTAATAATATTGATAACCTCACAAAAAGAAACTGGAAAAAAGAATATGGATTGTTCATTGAAAGAGTGATTGAACACGTCTTCATAAGATATGTTAGGGCTATAAGTAGCTTCCAGAGACCGAGCCAATGTGTTTGAAACATTAACAAAATATTCATTAAAGGTGTTAGCAATTTTAGATTTATCAGTAACAACAGTATCATCAACCTGCAATATAATATCTTCTGTGCTACGACCTCCCTTTATGAGATCATTAATTACTTTCCACTGACGTTTAGAATTGCCTACATTATCTGTAAAAAACTTTGAATAGAACTTAACTTTGGCTTCTTGCACCCATCAAATCAACTTCTTTCTATACTTGTCCAACTCTCTCTTAGCAGCGCCATCATTGGGATTCCTTTTATAGATTTTATACAATTTATCCCTTGTCTTAAAAGCACTCACCAGTCCGGCAGTCATCCACGGCTTGATTCTGTTACTCTTTCCCATAGAGAGCAGTACTTCGGTAGTACACTGGATGACCAAATTGCTAAATAAGCTATAGAATAGGTTGAATGATTCATTTGCCTCAACAGCCTGATAGACCTCTGACCAGTCAGCGTGCGCAATTTCATTTACCAGCCGGTCAATATTGACGATTTTTTTCAAAACGACAGCAGGTGATGACTGGTCACAAGATGGAGGAACTGTCAAATGGAGGGACATCATGCACATCCAAATAAAGGAAGGGCATGATCTGCGCATGGTTTACAAGTGCTCACAATTGTGCTTTTTTCCTGTTTGTCACTCTTTTCAATAATTCTTGACAAGAAAAGAAGTTTTTACTGTGCATTTCATGGAAAGTGAAAGGATTTTTTTTGAAGCACTTTTAGCAACTTTTGCCCAGTCTGAAGGAATATAGATGTGTTTGTGATATTTTTTTTCCTTTTCGATGAGGCCAAAGTATTGGTCACAAGCCAGGAATGAATGGCCTGAGACCAAAAACTTGTGGTCAATCTGTTCAATTACAAAATTGTCACTGTTCATTACATAATTCATGAAGTTATACATTTTAATGTTTTTATTCTGCCCCCCACATTGGTCACTGTACATGATGATTCTTTTTTTGTTATTGCAATGATTTTCAAAGAAGTGCAGAAGGCATGAGGCTATTTCTTCAGGACCTCTTGAAGCAATAGCCTCATTCCATAAATAGTTGAATACTTGACCATTTGACATGTTGTGAATTCCAAGTAGGTACGTCCACATCTGCCTTTTATAATAACAAATCCCCACATCCAAATCTGGAGTTGGAAGGGTTTTCATTAGATCAAAACAAATTACAATGGTGTCATCACTTTCCTTGCTTGAATTGATGTCTTCTTTCATAGATTCTCTTGCTCTTTCTGCTTCATCATGATGTATTGTTAGAGCTTCTTTCAATTTTTGTTTTTCTACTTCATTGCTGGTATTTTCAATTTTGTTTTTATAGATATTACATCTTTTACATGTATCCTTTAGTGGTGCGTGGAAATGTAGATTGAAATTGTTATTGAAGACCTCTCTGAAAATAGAAAGACTGCAAGATTCATTCTCTGGAGGATCTATTTTGCAGTGATCTAAATATAGCTTGTACATAATGCTTATGTTCAGTGAAGGTGACAAGTAGAGTCTATGACATATTGTCATATTGTGGGTTCTTCTTTCGTGAGTAATGGGATTCATAAGCTGGAAATTGTGCAATGAACTTTCTCAGATGATCTTTTGTAGATGTTGGTGTCTTATTATGGGGTATATGTCTCCCTTGTAAATTGTCAGGACAATTTTTCTTAATAGCAGTTGCAATTCTCTGGTCAGAAATTCTCAATGTGTGTTTGAAAACATTCTTACAAACTTCTCTATCATTCCCGTTGTTTTCAGTGAAAAAGTAGTTGCAAGTAAAACTTCTTTTACTTTTATTATTTTTTGTGCACTTTCTCTTGACTTCATTTATTTTTATTTTGGACTGAATGAACAGTGTCTGGAGTTTCCATTCTTTCAGATCATAAAAATATTTATGTATCTCCTCACGCTTTGCATAGTTGAAGTGTTTTCCACAGTCATAACAGCATTTACATTCAAAAAATCTGAACTCTTTTTCCTCAACAGGTTTCCCTTCCACTGAAAAGTATTCTTCACCAGAGTTTCTCAGTCTTTTCCTCACATTTTTCTTCCAATTGTTTTCATCTCTCTTCCTTTTTCTACTCAATTTTTTTGTATCAGCATATTCATTGTCATTCATTCCATTAGATTCAGACATGTTGTTTGTAGATTCATTATTATTATTATTTGTTTCAGTAGGTTCAGCCATGGTATTTGTTGATTCATTGTAACTTATTTCAGCAGTTCCAGTCATATCACTTGTAGATTCATAATAGTTTGTTACAGTAGGTTCAGTTATGGCATTTGTGAATTCATCATAATCTATTACATCAGTTACAGTCATAGCACTTGGAGACAATAAGTCATAAATTATTACAGTGGATTCATCAAAACCCATTACATCAGTTCCAGTCATAGCACTTGGAGGCAATAGATCATAATGTATTACAGTAGATTCATCATGACTTGCTACAGTAGACTCAGTAATGGCATTTGTAGATTCATCATAACTTAAAGGATTTCCAGTTATAGCACTTGTAGATTCACTATAATAATTTGTTACAGAAGGTTCAGTCTTGGCGTTTGTAGATTCATCATATCTCTTGACAACAGTTTCATTCATGGCATTTGTAGATTCGTCATATCTCTCAAACACTGCAGGTTCAGTTGTAGCACTCGTAGATTCATTGAAATTATTTGATTCAGTGGGTTCAGTCATGGGATTTGTGGATTCATCACAACTCATAGCAGTTCCAGTCAAAGCACTTGAAGATTCACTATGGTAATAATTTGTTACAGTAGGTTCAGTCTTGGAATTTGTAGATTTATCATATCTCTTGACAACAGGTTCAGTCATGGCATTTGTAGATTCATCATATCTTTCAAGAACAGCAGGTTCAGTTGTAGCACTTGTAGATCCATTAGAATTATTTGCTTCATTGGGTTCAGTCATGGCATTTGTGGATTCTTCATAACTTATAGCAGTTCCAGTCAAAGCACTTGTAGATTCACTACAATAATTTGTTACAGTAGGTTCAGTCTTGGCATTTGTAGATTCATCATATCTCTTGACAACAGGTTCAGTCATGGCATTTCTGGATTCATCATATCTTTTGATAACAGCAGGTTCAGTTGTAGCACTTGTAGATTCATTAGAATTATTTGCTTCAGTGGGTTCAGTCATGGCATTTGTGGATTCATCATAACTCATAGCAGTTCCAGTCAAAGCACTTGTAGATTTACTAGAATAATTTATTACAGTAGGTTCAGTCTTGGCATTTGTAGATTCATCATATCTCTTGACAACAAGTTCAGTCATGTAGGTCTTGTAGGTCTATGTGAATCTGAATAATTTGAACCTGAAAATAAAGAGCTTGTTTTAGTGGCTAGATTTCATGTATTGTTCTTCATACCAGAACAGTCTAACCACCAAAACAAGTCTAAGCACCAGTGATTGAACAAAATTGAACAATATGCCAGAACAGTCTAATCACCTAAGCAAGTCTAAGCACCAGTGATTAAACAAGAGCAAATGCCAAAGTGACTTAAGCGACAGGTTGTCACATTTTGGCATTTATTATGCTATTTGAACACTTCAACCAGTATAAAATCATTTTATATGATGGACTTATTGGTTTTACATGTGCCCTTCCTATTAAACCTTTTATATTTTCAAATTGGAAGCTGTAATAAGCAAAACTTTGTCATTTCTATAGCCAAAGACATCACACTTTAATTATTATAATATGCTTCTTTAAAGAGGCATACATAATTTACTGGTTATTGTCTACAAAGAAAATAGCAGAGAGATCATTTTAGAATATTGTTTTTTCAATAAATGTTGATATTTTGATAGTAATAAACTTCAGAAGTTGATGGTCCCTAACTAACCTCCAAAATGAGTGACAGTAAAAAATAATGTTATTTCAATAATTTTTGCTGACTTACCTTCAGATTTTTTTCTTTTGAGGAACTTTTGCTCATTTCGAGTATTTTTAAAGTTCTGGGGTTTACAAATCTCTCCATTTTAAACTTCTAATTAAAGTTCAAAACCACTCACACAGCACTTATGGCGAAAATAGCATTGACAATGGCAGTTGAGTCACTCTGGCATTGGCAACTGAAGACTTCCACAGGTTTGCCATAACAAATTGGTATCAATATTAAATTTCCCTCACTATTCTGTCGCTTGAGCTTCTTTGGAATAGTAGAACAAGACTAGATCTATCCATAGAGTATAAAATCTCATTTTTTGAATTTTGGCGCTTAGGTCACTATGGTTCTTAGCGCCTCATTTGTTTTATTCAAATAAATAAACACAAGAAAAAATACATAAACAAAATATCATGAATAGACTCCCCGCTTGGATGACTGACATGTCCGTGTGCGGGGAGGAGTTGCGTTAGCAAACAACAAAATTTCAATACAATATTTAGTTTCATTAATAATTTTAATTTTAAATTAATAATTTTAATTAATATAGGCTAGTAAATTGTAATACAGTTATTTGAAAGACAATACAAAATAATATTAATAATAATGAATATAAATTATAAAGAATTATTTTATAAACAAAAACTTTCTTCCTACTCAACAGCAATCAGGGGTAGAAATCAACAGAGAAAGGAAAGAGAAAAAAACTAAAATAAATATGACTAGTCTATGAAGAGACAAGATTAAATCATTATTTGAAACTTAAATGATTGTTTTATGTAAGTCTTTATATAAATGTTATTCAATAAATTTATAAATTCTTGATAACTGACACTATGATTTACTCCTCTAGAGTGTAGACTGTAGAGCATAGACGTTAATTCAAGAAGACAACGGGTGTGCGAGGATTCTCCCCCGGGAAAAATTGTAAAAATACGACTCAAAAACTGAAGTTGTTTGCCTTTAAAAAAGGAAATTTATGTGATAGAAAACTGGAGATTATAAAATGCAATACATTATAATATTATGCATTTGTTACATATAATTGAAAAGCAATTTTGTCAATGCCCCTCAGAATATTGTGCCTTGGAGCAAAGTCTCCACTCACCCCATATAATATAGTTCAGTATAGTAGATGTAGATGTAGATGTGCCTAAACAAGGACTTTAAAATCATACCTTCGAATTTCATACATTTTTCTGTTTTCAAATCTTTGTCATATCCAATTCAAAATTCAGGAAAAATCCAGTTTTTAAAGCAATTCGTATTTATCACTGCTTTATATTGTATAATGAACAAGAATAAATAAATCACCAAAACGTTTCCTGAAAATGAAAAATTTCCTTATTTAATATATTTACATCATAAATCAGTTCGCAAAAAAAAAGTGTTCAGAGCAAGACTTGAGCCACAAATTTATGTTTGGCAGATGGTGATTTAGTTAGCACTTGCAGCTATCTGGACACTGACAGGAATTAGGCGAATTTTGGATTATTTCTATCATATTATTATTATTATAACGAAGCAAAAATTGTGAAAGTTGAGTTCCGAGTAGTCCAACCTCGACCTTGGTCAGCCTTCAGATAGCGCCAAATAGCATAAATCTAATTGAAATATTTTTGAATAGTATCGCTAAGCTTTGTATTGGCACATACCACATCAAAATCGATCCACTCAAACCTCTACACGGGTTGTCATTAGTTGTTTTCCAAAACTCTTTCAATATTATGTCAAAACTCATGGTTTTTATGAAAAAAGAGGATACAGAACTATTAAAATTCTATCTTAGAAGTAATGATGATTTTTTTAGATATCATGTGAAAATATCTTGTAGTTATTTTACTTTTTAGATAAAACTTTTACATTTAGAATAATGATAATTGAAAATTGTACGTTTCTGTAAAATAGTTTAAATAAATCTTATATTATTGTTTGAGAAATATAGAACCTTTTACAGAATACATATATAAAGAATAAAATCTGTATATTATGCTTTACCAAGTTTTAAAAATTAAAAATAATAATAATTCATCTCACTTGATAATTTGATTTTTTCTAATTTGTATGATAATTGATAATGTTATGTTAGTATGGTTCACCACATAATTATATGTTCAAGATTAAATTTATCGATTTTCTCTTTTCTTTGCATGCTTTCTATGTAATTTTAAGTAGAAATAACTACATTGTTATAACTACAGTATAATGATTAAAATCACTGATGATTAAGATAATAGATTTTTTTTTTTGAAATTTCCAGTTTACAATCATTAAATTTATTATGTATAAAGTATTTTGATTTAAAAAAAAATTCTGTTATGATATACATTCATGGAATGATAAATTCAAAATGGAAAAGTCTGTATTTTTGTCAAAAATAGTTGTGAGTGATACAAAAAATAACAGAAATAGAAATTATATCGGATTAAATGTGTGGAAGGCTTATACTATTAAATATATGAAGGCTTCTATAATATCTTTACCTATGAAGATATTATATTCCAAATCTCAAAAGTGTACTATCTCCCTTCGTTAGTTTTCGTGCGGACGGACGGACAGACGGGCTCACGGGCACCAGTACGATCGCATTAAGAACCCTATCTGGTCCTTACTAATTAATTATTATTTTTTATACTAGTCCTAATGAAGATATCTGCATAGATTCCAGAGCCCTATAAAAGATTTTCCCACGGGATTACATTTGCTCTCGGACTATTAGACATATTTTCTTGATATTGCTGATGAACAATTCCGACACTTCAACTATAGTAGGCCTAGGTAACTAGGTATGAGGATAATAATATTATACTGTTGACACGAGGAGTCTGATGATACAAGTGTGAGAGGGGACTGAGAATAATCGAGGTGGAACTGTGTTAGCTCTTTTTGGTTCGGCATTGGAATGTGGAGTAGGTAGGAATGCGCTCGTGACGAGCAGCATACTCACTCAGTGATTTCTACTAACAGGCAAACAGAGCTTGTTAGTGCGGAGCAGCTTTCACTGCAAAGGCAAACCACTCTCCCGTGAAGTTCTCAACTGCTACTGTGCTATGTGGCCCTGGTAGATTGGACAGCAAAAGATCCGTTGCTGCTGCATTCGGGACATCGCACCGCATTCGATCTGCATTCCATTGCTGCATTCGTTCTGGACACCACCAACCAATCTAGCAAAGCCAGCCAGTTCCACAAAGCTATTTCCTTTCTTACCTATTGTATCTCATACCATCGTCTGTGGATCGTTATGCAAACCCTCAACTAATTTACAATATACTAAATTACTAAAAATAATTTATTATTTCATACATATATCTCATACCTATATTATCTCATGTCATATATAAATTATATACTGTACGTATCTCATACTAGATCTCTTCTGTAGGTAGTAATGCAAAAATACCTAAACTGCGTTTACTAAAATATACTAAATTACTAAGAATAATTCAATAAATTATAATCAACTTTTGAGTTGAATGAACAACATCTGAGCTGGATTGCCGAGCTTATAAATAAATGCAAGTTTAACAAGAAAGGGTTTTTGTTATAAAAAATCTCATTGAAAATAAGTTTCTCGAATCTTGAAATGATGTTTTTTGTTCATGACGTACAGTTACCTAGATTGAATTTTTCAGGAGGATTGAAATTTTTAAGGAGCCTTGGAAGGACGCTCGCCTGTTCTGATATCGTGAGATAGAGGTAGAGATAGAGGAATTGTGATTTCAGATTCGGATTCAGCGCCCTCAAATATTAGTGATTGGCCTCGCATTTCTCAAAAATAAGCAAAATTAAGGAAGCTCATTTTTAACAATTTTATTTTTATTTAATCCACAATTATTTTAATTTAGGAGCCACAATAAAGGCTCCTCGTGTGAAAGCCGCGGAGCGCGAGCCACTTTCATATAGCAGCGAGATCCGTATGGATCTCCGTGTGAAAGGGGTCTAGAGTGATAGTGTAGCCGCAGTATGCGTTTATATTGGAAGTATTGTGTATTATATAGTTGAAAAACGTGGATGACTGCTTTAAGTCATAGTACGCGACGCTGGTCTGAGCTTCGGAGTACAGTACTTGGAAGGTGCGATGAGAGTGTGACTGGGAGTGGAGTCGGTCTCTACTCCGGACGAGTTTCGTCGGTCTGCCGGCGATTGCTGCTTCGCGTCGTCGCGGTTTGGGAGTTGAGTGGGTGTTTGGGTTGTACTTGCAGTGAATGAAGCCGCATTTGACCTGCGGTGAACTTCTGTGAGCCTGGTCTCCGAAACGCTTAGATATCTTCCTCTGCGCACCACATTGCGGCTCGGCGCAGTCCGAAGGCAGTCACTGCGATTATCGCGCACGATTCGCCGCCACCCGCCTCAGCCGCCGACTCCCTGACACATGATGTGTGACTCCTTCATAGTTCATACAGTCACTGATGCAACATGCACAGAGTGAAGCAACGACTTCCCGTTGTTGAACTCCGAATACAGTCAGCCAGGCACTTCTCGTCCTCCTTTATGTGTAATGTGTTTATATACAAAACATCCAAATACACAATTATCGAAAACTATATTCTACTGAAAAAATTGATAGGGAGAAGCAAGCTTGCTATTACGTCTTGCTACGACACCTGTGCCCGGTTTTTCAGTCGCTCAATAGACAGTTTATGGATCCAATAGCACTATTGAATCAATAACCATGTGTTTTCAAATGCTAAAAAAAGTTATATTTGATTCAATAAGTTTTATTTATTGAACGACTGAAAAACCGGGCACTGGACTGACTAAATTTTCTCATCACAGCATTTTACACAAATTTTCACCATCAAATAGTATATTTATGTTTATTTACTACTAGCAGGTCATCCGTGCTTCGCTAAAAAGGTTAAGGATATTTTTGTGAAGTAACTAATCACTGCGTGCACTTTGTTAGAGGAAATTTTAAAGATACTGTATATGAAAATCAAAACCTGCTATATTAATTTTAAATGTCAACTTTGACATAGAAGCCGAAAAAATGAACATGATTAGGCCTATTCGATAGATGTAAATATAATGAGGTTACTGATAGAAAATTTGGGATACATTTTTGATGGATTGGGGTGTCACGGGGTGCCATTTTTATTTTGTCTATAATAAATAGATTCACTTTGAATATTGTAAAAAGTTGTAATGTGTTGACAATTAATTTTTAATCCTGGTGCACTGGCAAGATGAATCGTTTCATGATCTATTTATTATATTGTTGAAATGAGCTATCTCCACGACTATTTGAGGAATGTCAGGTATTTCTTGGAATAAATAAACATGTAGCAGTTGAGAAATTTATTTTGTCACTAAATATTATTTATTTTGTCACTAACGTATTCTCGTTTTTATTCGTTGTTTCTAACTATTTGTAAAGTTACACTTGCTTATTACTTGAATTCGAAATTTTCTATGCATTTTCTCAACTGCTATATGTTTATCTATTTATTACCAAGAATACCTGATAACTCCCCAAATAAACTTGGAGATAACTCATTATAACAATAATACAGTAGTTCACATGCTATTACAGTAGCTTACTTGATTCTTTTATTTTTTCTTCGTGTTTCAATTGTTTCAAAAATATTAATTAACTCAAATTTTTTAGTACAATAGAGTGATATTTTTGTGTGATTCATGTAATTGTAAATAATTGAAATTGCGATTACCTATTTCAATGAAAGTAGTTTCAGATTATGCAGCTGAAAATTAAATTAAAAGTTCATTATTTCACGAACCCTTTTCAGAAAATATAATTTTCTAAATAGTTTTAATTGCTCAAGTCTGTACTACAAGATGAAAAATCTTCCAGTGTTCTTCTACAGTACCTATAAAATTTATAAATATCAATGAATAGTAAGGTATAGCTAATGTAAAGAATGATTTTAGTTCAATTCTACAAAACTTCACTTGATTCAGTGAGATTCCAGTTGATGAAGCAGCAGGCTGGCTGGCTCTTTCATCTCAGACAGCTCAGTGCTTGCTTGTGTTGTGTTTGACTTGGTTTCTCCAATGCCGGTCAGAGCTTCAATTTGTCTTCTGCAGACCAGGCAAACAGAAATCTGTCAGAGCAAAGAGTTGTACTTGTATCACAGACCCTATGCAACGCTAAATATTTTCTATAAAGTGTTCAATTACAAGCAGTGGTACTGCTCGATTTTAAGCTCCGTGTCCCTGAGAGGAATGCAAAACGTCATCAGGAACCGGTTTTTGTAGTGTATAAGAGTGCTATTCACGTCTCTCCTCTTAAGCTCAGGGACACAGAGCTTAGACGCGGGCAGTACAAGGCGTGTATTGCAAAAATTCAGTGGTGGCTCCAGAGAGCAGGCCGCGTAGGCCTGGGCCTACCAAAATTTTGGTAAATATTTAAAAAATTTATACAAAAAAGGAAGATTTATATACCTAATGAAATAAATAATACGTAAAGTAAATAAGGAAATATATACAGTATATTGTGCTATATACAGTATATTTGAAATTTATATATAGCGACAAACAACAGCATTAACTTCTTTTAGCATAGGTTAGTTAGAGGCTAGGACCGATGAGGATTAGGCCTCGGGTACGATACGAGCGGCATGTAAGCGGCGGGGGTGGCTACAATACAAGCGACACTTTTGTAACGCTCACCTTTCTTGGAACATACAGGGTTGGTGAAAATTATGGAAACGGCTTAATATTTCTTACACGAAGGTTATTTGACGGTAGGTGACATTGGGGATCGTACTTAAATTGAAAATACTACTTACTGTGACTTAAAAAATCTGGTCCGCCATCTTGGATTCGCCATATTGAATCTAACTTCATTTTTTTAAATGGTAAGGTGGTCATGTTATACATGATTTCGATACAGAATTTCAAGAGAAAATGAATGGCGAAAACCGTACATTGATATGTCAAACGGTTTATAAACTGATTAATAATTTAAATATCTTATATTTTTTTCCATATGGGTTTATATGTGAGCGGCGAGCGGCGTTAAAAATAAAATCTGTTTGGAAATGGATTCATGAGCGGCGCCGCTCATCGCCGCCCGCCGCTCAGACGTATCGTGGCCAGTCTCAACAAATTCACACGCAACTAAATGAGACCCGAAATCTGAGCGGCGCCGCTCTCGCCGCTCACCGCTCGTATCGTACCCGAGGCCTTATGGTGATTACTTGTGCATAGAGGAAGAATAGAGAGCCTTATTGTCGATGATATGTCGTGTCGCAGTTTGATAGAGAAAAAAGCTATAGAAAAAGATATCGTAGAAAAAAGCGCCCGAAACACCTAACTCTTTTTCGCCATCATCATAAAAAACGTCTAGATTAGTCTTGATAGTAGTATAAATTCATTCAAAATCAGCTACAAGGCCCACCACAGGTTTCTAATGAAAAAGAGCGCAAACCTCCCTCCCTTCAGCTGCAGCTTGCTGCTACTGTTCTGCTTCCTGCTGCATGCTGCACGGCATGCAACCAACTCAACTTGCTTCTCACAATGTGCCTGCTTGCTGCCGAGAAGCAAAAGACGACGCTTGTAGCGCAGTTCTGCACAGTTGTTGCCGCCAATGCGGAAAACTACCAGGCTACCAGAGCAGCTTAGAAGTGGCTGTTGTCTGTCGCCAGGATACACTTCAACTTCCGTTGCAAACTAAATGCGTGTAAAAGATACGCCAGGACACGCATTGGAAAAACGATGCAACACGACTAGGAAATACTAGTTGGTAGTAGTTTTGGTACTATACTTTTTTGTATATTTTTGAAATTTAAAAGTTTTTTTTCATGTATTAGGTGACAATTTTGAAAAATATAGACTGAATCTCCATAATTCAAAAGCTCTCAACTATATTCTCCTTGTATCCTACAGTATTTCATTTTTCAATGTCGGTGAAAAATGCTTTTTATCTATACGTTAATAGCTGAACACAGTACCACAGCTCTTTTTGGGAGAGAGAGGCATTTATTTCGTTGAATCTCATAACTTGTTAGTTCGTACTACAGAGAGTGTTTAGTAACAGTGTGGCCATTTGTGTGAAGCACTCCATAACAGTATGTGGAGATGTGGAGAATATTTTTCTCGCCGCCGCCATACTTTTGCCAATTTTTTAAATTTTTATATGAGATTACAGGCAAACATGAACCCATTCAATAATTTGTCAAACTTATTTTAAGAGAAACAACATAAAACATAACTTTTCTAACATTAAAAATAGTCTCTCTACTCTTGGTATTTATTGCTTTAAAAGCTTAAATGATGAAAAATAACACTGGCAAAGACAAAATGTAGGTTAGAAATGAATCACTTATCATAACATATGATTTGATTTTCATTCTAATGCAAATCTAAGGCTAGGCGTACACCGGTTAGTCAAGACAAGACGAGATTAGTCACGTTTAGTCACAGTACTTCACATAGTTGCTTATGAAGCAACACACACCGATTAGTGCATCGGTGTGTCTTTGCAATCTCGTCTTGACTTACCGGTGCACGCCTAGCCTATGGGAATTGGCAAAAGTATGGCGGTTTTGTCGGAGCTAACCAATCAAAAGTTTGACATGCAATGTACACACTGTGACTATATACTATCTGTAGTTCGTACTATCTTTGCCGCAGTTTGGAAATGTTTTGAAAATTAACAAATAGAACATCTAGCTATCAAATTTTATGTTTTACCTTAGTACACAAATATTCTTATGTTTTGCTTCCTCATATTCGTAAACGCATTTCTTTGTATTTTATTGTGTTCTGGACGTGGTTAAGTGGTAGAGTGTACCTCACTGTCCAAACTTTGCGACATCAGAGAGATAGAAATATAATTCTATTCTATTCTATTATACAGTAGAACATGAAATTGAACGATGGTTTCTGGGGTTTATTTGTAACAAGCTGTCCCGGCGAACTTCGTATCGCACTCTTCGCCCACCTCTTCTCTCCCACAAATGTCCCCCCATTCATGCCACCCCTCAAAAAATGTCATCCCCCAAATGACCCCCGTTCATTCCCCCCCAAATGTCACCCCCACATATCCCTCTTCATGTCAACCCCCTCTTTCCCATCAAATATGTCACTCCCCTCTTCCCACCAATTATTATTTTTTTTAATTTCTTCTATTTTGTATTTTTTTTCATTTATTTATTTCTTTTTAATTTTTTTTTTAATTTCTTCTATATTGTTTTTTTTTTATTTATTTCTTTTTAATTTAAAAAAAAAATTAAATTTTTTCATTTTTTTTCCGTTCTTCAATTTTATTATTTGAAACAATGAAACATGTATGATACGAACGATAACTCATTCTTAATTGATGATTCTAGCGTAAAAAAATAATTAGAGTAGAAAACCTAGTACAAAAAGAAATGGTTCGGAGCGGGAATTGAACCCGGGACCTCACGTTTTCAACGCCGATGCTCTAGCACTACGCTACTGAAGCTTAGGGTCTGCGAGCAGATTTTCCCATCTCAAATACACGATCATCTTTCCGTAGCCGCTTGGCCGGCAAGTATGAACTGAAGTCTGTGAAATGTTTGATAAGTTAGGTCATTGATGTACTAATTATTTATTAATTATAAAGGGATTTTCTTATATTTTAATACATATTATGTTAACCAGTGCTGTAACAATTCAAACTTATCCAAAATCATCTAAATCGGTTCAGCCGTTCTCGAGTTATAAGCGAGCGTACAGACACCAACTCTCTTTTATTAATATAGATATTTATCATGAAAGTAATATACCTCATTGCAACTTTTTGCAATGTTCAAAATGTATAAGGACTCATCCACTAAGAAGCAAATAGCAATCATTTCAATCAATACTGTATAATAGATTAATTTAATTATTCTTTTTATACACTTAGATCATTGTTTGAAGTTTCAATGAGGTAATTTATTGTCAATCTTCTTACACTCTTTCTCTACACACTCTTCTTACACACTTGGCGCCATAGGAAAATGAAACAGTTACACTCACAGTTCTTACGTAACTTCTAAAACACAGTAAAAAGTTATGACTGCTTTGTGTAATTTCCTCTTTATCAACGATTCATGGGTGAGCCAGCGCTTCCATCAGTCCAGAAAAGAGATGCTCTGCTATAATGACTCTATTTCGCACACAAATCTCTTGGATAGCAGCAGTTTCGCAGCGACAACAATGATAATTGAGGTACAAATCTGTTTTAACTTCTTTGAGAGAACAGATAAAGAAGAAGAATAGAGGTCAGTGATGGTAGTGAGTGCCGGGGGCGGTCATCGATCGCAGCCTCTGTAGTTGCCGCCTCCAGGGGGTGGGGAAGGGGCGGTGGGTGCGCAGCCGCCTCTGGGTTCGGGGCGGCGGAACCGCCTCTCGCGGCGCGGAGCCCCTTCAGTCCGGCCGAGGACGGCACACGTCATCGAACCGCCTTCAATCTGCTGCTGCTACTGCTGCTACCTTCTCGTCGACAGGCCAGCCCCAGGACACAGCTGGGCCCATCGCAATAGGCAAGTGCCAACTAAAAAATAATAGCTTTTCAGACAATTCTTCTGACACTTCAACAAGGTGGTGTTGCCAATTGCTGTTTCCGCGCGAAAACAGATCAAAGGCAATCTAAACAAGGAAATCTGTAGGTCTTTCTGTGATTGTTATCATTTCTATTTTCCACATGAATCCCTCTCGTTAATTTGATGAACATGAGGAGTGTTTTATAAAGTTCAAAAAATAAATGGAGGTGACTCAGTAGGTTTTTAAAGTTTAAATGTTAGTGTTTAATGTTTTGATAGTAGCAATAGTGCGATAATAGTTGTAGTTGCACTTGGAAATAAAATGTAATTATCTTTAAAGTTTTTATCATCGATAGGAATATATTTTTTACAGGATAAGATTGACTAAATGATTAAATACCAAGCTCATATAGTTTTATTTAACAAAATAGTTGATTACTTTTATAACAGTTGAAACTGCTATATTGTCTTCAGTATCCAGTATAAGAATGATTAATCATTGTTGATTTGATTCCTTACTTTTCTCATATCTATATTAATAAAAGAGAGTTGGTGTCTGTACGCTCGCTTATAACTCGAGAACGGCTGAACCGATTTAGATGATTTTGGATTAGTTTGAATTGTTACGGCACTGGTTAACATAATATGTATTAAAATATAAGAAAATCCCTTTATAATTAATAAATAATTAGTACATTAATGACCTAACCTATCAAACATGACATCCATTCTGATCCAGTCCAAACAATAATGCTCCTATAAAATCGATGTATAGTTGAAGATGCTGCAATATAGATCTTCCAAAAGATGACCTCGGTGGTCTGTTGGATAGCGACTCTGCCTTCCACGCAGAAATTCTCGGGTTCGATTCCGAGACGGGTGAAATTTTTTTGACAACTTTCAGCATTGATCAATATTGATTATTATCCATTCGCTTTAAAAATTAGTATATTGCAGATTTCTTTTAATTTTCAATCAATAAAGCGAGTGGATATAGATATTTTTACTTCGTGACATTTTTTTCGTGGGGGGGGTGATTTGAAGGGGGCCATTTTGGGGGAAGAGGGGGGTGACATGAAGGGGAGCATTTGGGGGTGACATAAAGGGGGACATTTGGGAGTAACAATTTTTTGGGGGGGGGGAGAGGTTTTACATAAAGGGGGCGACACGAAGGGGGGGGGGTGACACGAAGGTGGTTATTTGAGGGGGACATGAAGGGGGACATTTGGGGGGGGAAATTTTTTGGAGGGGGGGTTACATAAAGGGGGTCAATTGGGGGAAAATGGGGGTGACATTTGGTGGGAAAGAGGGGGTTGACATGAAGTTGGATTTGTAGGGGAATTAAGGGGGGCATTTGGGGGATGACATTTTTGAGGGTGATACGAAGTTCGCCGGGACAGCTAGTTAATACATATATAATGTGTCTATTGATTAATTAAACCACTTGAACCACTATTGATCTATATTTATCAAATCAATAGGTAGTTCAAATGAAGATACACATTTGTGATCTTTTCAGTTGATACGGTGAATAGCGGTATAATTATATACTTTTCCATGTTTTTACAAAAACACTCGTTTTTGTAATAAGTTCAGAATATTTCTTCACATCTACTTCTAAATTATAATTCGATTTGATATCTTCAGTCTTATTTTATTAATATATTATCTCCACAAAACATTTAATATTTTTGGTTTACGAGTTAGGAATTGGATTGTGTGGGATTCATGCTCCTCGGAAAATTGTTCCTGAGTCAAAACGTGATAGCTTATTGCAGCTCACTATGATATCATAAATCTTGCAAAAAGCAGGATCCACGACCCAAAAGCCTAAGTGAATTATTGCCAGAAGAACTACGCCGTCTTCCTCACACTCAAATATATATAATCCAATATTTTCATATGATTCCCGTAACACAACTTACATATGATTCTCATACGTAATACAATTTATGCAAGGCAAGTGTAATGAGATGAATGATAACATAAAAAGGCCAAACCTGGCCCTTCGACTGAGAGCTCATGACACCCGGGTTAGCAGTTCAACAATTTTAGTTATTAATATCAGTCAGATCCAATGGCTATTTATGCGTAATTCATTTTGCAGGCATACGATTTATTTCTCTACCATCAATAGAGATTCTAGAGTGTGATGTTGCATGAGATTCTAGTGTGTTATGCCATAGATAACAGATAGATTAGAATAACTACTATCTCTCCTCTCTGGTTTTGCTGCATGCTGCTGAAAACTTTCTTAGTTTTTAGACTTCAATTACAATGAATAATGGTTTCAATCTCAGTTCATTACAAAAAAATATAGGAATATTCACCTACTTCCAGATTATAGACTTTATATATTCACCTCCTATCCCTTACTGTCCTTGAAATTCATTCCAAGTTCTACCCAGAGATTATAAAATAATTTCTATTCTCTCTGGTTCTACCCTTCTACCACTCGCGACTAGGATCATCGCTAGAACTCGTTATGAATATCAAAGACAGTTGAACTGGATGTGAAGTGGATAATCCCATTTCCAATTGTCCAAAATTGGACTTCAATCCCTAGCTAACCAGTTTTATGTAGTAAACATGAGGTAGACTGATTCGGGGTTATTATAATAGATGTGGAGAAATATTACACCATGAGAGGAAAAAATTAAAAAATGATTGTATGATGCGAATAAAATGTAGGCATAGTTATAATAATTCATAATATAATATTCATTTTAAAATAACTAGAATATACAACTTTGAAAATAACAATCATTGCTCCATTCACGAATTTTTATTGTAAAAATCTTCAAATCAAATCATCGCAGATTCCTATAAAGAAACAATTATTTACTTCTCTAAATCACATAAGGAAACCTAATTCAGTCTTCTAAAATACATCAAATTTATAGTTTACACCTCGACAAACGTGTATTTCCTCTGCCAAGCGATATATTAATGTGTTGATAATGGTACAAAGAGATAACTACTACAAACTAATACATTAGTAGTCAATATTGTTTCAAACTAAACCGTTGTTTAAAGCACGCAATCTCTCAAGCTGAGGCCGCACTGCTGGATGGTTTCGTAGTGGGTGGATAGAACCACAGTAACCAGTGGACCTATATAAACTAATACATTAATAGTTATATTATTTCAAATGTGATCACATAACAAGTGATCAAGTAACAAGTGAATTGAAAAGTGATCGAATCATTCAGATTATTTCTCAAGATTTCAAAAGATTGAAAGTATTAGTATTGACTATTTACTGTAATACTATTTACTATAATTCGGAGATTATCCTCTCGTTTCCTGTGCTATTGATGAAAGACATTTGTAAATTATGAATGGAAAGCATAAGTTGACACTGGATATACACAATAGATAATATTCACTAGCTTCCCTACTACTTCCATTCATTTCAATATTGTTTCAAACTAAACCGTTGTTCAAAGCATGCAATCTCTCAAGCTGAGGCCGCACTGCTGGATGGTTTCGTAGTGGGTAGATAGAACCACAGTAACCAGTGGACCTATATAACATAGAATATCCATAATAGGGATATGTTCTATAGATATTACATCTACCCACTACAGCAGGAATGAGTATTAATAGTTTAATTGGCAATGAGTATTTTCAAAATTCGAGCAAACATATTTTCCCTAGATTACTCTACCACTTTCGGGTAGTCTTTAGAATTTGCAATCTGACGTAGCCTTACTATAATACAAGGGACAAAGCAGCTATTATGTATTACCGTGAAGGGAATTGATAGGGTTGAATGAGCACTGGCTGTGCTCCGAAGTTTGTTTCAAGTATAAATACTGTGCCCGGGAGAATAATAAACTGCATACTGAGCAGTGAACACAGACACAGCAGTAGTTAGTAATCAGCACCTTCCCGAGAGAGCATAACAGAAACTTACTAGTTCACTTGATAGCTTATGCTGCTCTTAGCACTTTATCTTCAAACTATAATGATAAGGATGTGATGACTAATGCTCTCCAGATGGAAAACTTGTGGGTGGAAGACATCATTCAAAACTAACGACTTCAGCTATTTCCTACAAGAGTACTGTAGCCTAATTATTATTGTAATGATAGAGCTGTTTTCATGTGAAAGTTCTATTTTTGTTTCCCCCATACTTTTTTATTGTTTGCCATGTCTTTATATGATATGAGAACTGAAAAACATATTTTAAATAATCTTAATTTCTGATGCATAAGAAAAATCAAATACAGTTACAACAGAGACTCTATTTCTTTGGTTCTCTGATTATGGATGAAATGCTTCATCATCTATGTTCATTGTTCAAGTTTTTAAAGAGGAAGGTAATGTAGTTGAAAAGAGTCTGAAAAAGATCAAATCTCAGACTTATATTTACTCTGTGGATTAAATACGTTTACAAGCTAAAGTAAATTACATCACTTCAAAAAAAGCCTATGCTATTTACAAATATCAATATACAATAAACAATTTACAAGCT
Organism: Laodelphax striatellus; assembly: GCA_017141395.1. NCBI lineage: Eukaryota > Metazoa > Arthropoda > Insecta > Hemiptera > Delphacidae > Laodelphax > Laodelphax striatellus. Next base: position 24,241,111 of record CM029532.1, on the reverse strand, counting down.
ATACATCACATTCGTTATAATATTGAATTATTGCTCATCAAGTATGAATCATGTCAATAATTTAAATGAAATTACAAAAGTAATACATGATTCAACTTTATAATGTTCATGTATTCAATCTCATGAGGATGGAATCATGTAGGTAGGCCTAATTAATAAGCGCTATGAAGTTCACAAACACTGAAAAACGAACGCTTCTATCAATATCGACATCCCAAGTTATACGAGATCTTTGAGATGACTGGTCATTAATCTATATCTATAGAAAGGACACCTTATGAGAAAGTGGCATGGGATGTAGATAGTTATGATGAAATTCAAGTTCAAGAGGATAAAGCTTGATCAGACATATTGATACTGGATCATAATATCACAGTACCGGTAATCGTAGGTTTTCCCTCTTGCGAGGGAGCATATTCCAAATTAATCAAAACTTATTTCATTGTAACACGAGGCCTTGATTCGAATACAGTTCACGTATCACGTTCCAGTAGCGGATATTTTTGGTTTTACACACTTCAATAGTCACCACCGTGGCTCGAAGGGATACTTGACCTCCATTTCTATCCTTTCGTTGAGATAATTGTCAAAGGATTCAACGCTGCTGGCTTCAGACTCGACGCTGTTCAGTGACGTCATGCTCACGCTCAGATCACTCCGCTTCCTCCGTCTGCATTCTTTGAATGTCTGCAACAATAACGAGCTTGATGAGAATCAATAATCAATATTAATAGCAAAAACCAAATAGAGAAATTTTACAGATGTAAGGAGTGATTAGACCTTATATCTGTGATATATTTTCAAATATTAAATTTTGTTGCCATGACAAAATTTGTAAATAACATAAATTTCGGGCTCTAAATTTTTAGTTCAAAATTTCAATATTTTCTTGTATCTTTCGTGTTTTTGTGTTGTGCTTGTAGTTTATGAACTTTTGGACTTTTATGTATCAAAAAGAAACGCGTTCAAAATTCGAAATCATTGTGAAAAGTGAATAAAACTACAACCTAAGTGGAATTAGGTTATCACGGCGAGGTGGAACAACCTTCGGGTCTCCCCACCGAAAAAAAGCCATACGCTAAATAAATAAATAAATAAATAAATAAATATTAGGTACATAATAATAAAAATCAACGAAAAACAAACAATGTAATGAAACTTCCGCATTTGTGAACATTGACAACAAATTGATTAATTTAATAGAGGATTATTATTTGGAAACAGAGCTACTTAGTCCTAAGTAGAGTCTAATAGATCTAAAAATCTAAATCAGAAGTGATAGATGAAAAAGAGACGTACTGTATCAAAGTCACACTATGAGTCACAGAACCTACTATAATGTTGAAGACTTTTTTCTAAAAACTAAAAACTTGAGTATAGGCATAGGCTAACAAAAATGAATCGATTATCTCTGATAAAGGTACTGGGAAAAATGAAAAATCTGCTGGAATAAACGAAATAAGTTTTAGAATGTTGAACAGGTCGATCAATTTCATTTCTTGTAATCAACTACCTACTACCCTACAACTACCCTACTTTTATTTGAAAAATTTCATTCACAGGTCTCGTCAAGAAACGAGCTTTTTTGTAATCTAATAATATCTGTTGATTAGTTGATTTTTGTAATATTATTAATCTAATAAAGACTTATTGGTCTTACGGTCTATTCCATTCTAATGCTGATAGCACCAGTACAGTATTTTAAATCATATTGATATTCTTGATTTTTGTTTGAATGAACTCTTGATTAATATTATTCAGTTCAAAGTTGATCAATTTTTTTCCTGTGAAGTTGAACACTAAACATAAATTTGCGTTATCAACTTATGTGATGCTGATCTTAAAATGCACAACTCGATAAATTCAGTGAGTTATCGTCATCTTGATTCCCATAATAATAATAATTGGAGTAAGATTTCCTATCATGAAAATTTGAGAAACCAAAAGTGAATAACTTGACAACTCCTTATTTCTAAAGTTGCCAGGTAGTTGTGAAGTTATAGTTGTAACTTCAGACAAAGACAAGCTCCAAGTTGGATACAAAAGTTGGGTAGTTCGAGAATCGAATGCTGGCGGGTGCTGTTTGAGAATGTGACTAAAGAGAGACCCATCCATTCACAATCATCCTTGTGTTTATAGATCGAACTTTACTCGTTCAAACTCCAAACAATGTTTGTTGTTGAAATTTCCGCTGTTGAAACAAAAACAATTCTAACAATTACTTCATGAAGTTTGCTTCTTTCATAAGGAACTGCTGAGTATAGAGTTTTACTACGAAATCTATGCCATTGAAACACCAAAGTCTCATTAACTAATACATGAAACATTTTCTGTTTCATCCATAGGGAGCTATTGAGTGTAAATTTCGATTTTGTTTTTGTTTGGACTGAGACCAGAATAAACGGAATGCGTCAGGAATCTCGTATTGATTGATGTGATGTGAGTTGAAAGTTATTCGCCCCACAGTAGGCTAACCTTGAATTTATAAAGGAGCGAGACAGATATATTCATGTATTCAGATCAATAATATAGAATTAGCGGGGAGTCTTGTATCATTCTCGACCCTCAGGTAATATTCATGAATATTGAATCAAGCCTAATTATTATTGATAGAATGATAGAAGTTGTATACAATGATTACACAATATGAGTAATTATTGTTCTGTTAATAGTGGATTGAAAGGCTATCATGATAGAATATAAAATTCATTGTATTGGAATGAATAATATTTGAAGGTGTTTTCGGCATATTTCAGCTTTCAAAAGAACTTCACCCCAAAAATATCAAATTAAAACGAAAGATGGCCCAAAATAGAAATCATAGCTCAGTAGAAACCATCGTATAAAGTAGTTTATTGTAGATATATAACTTGAATATAAATTATTGTTTCTTTGGTTGAAAAAGCATGCCTGTCAACAGAAGTCATCATATTGTAATAGTACCGTAACTATGATGACGGTGAATAATAGTAGATAAGGTAAGTAAATCCACGATAATGAATCATAGTAAATATTTATAGACAATAAATACAGTTGATGTATAGCTCAGTAGATAGTAGGTGAATAAATTATAGTAGAATAATGAAGGTGTGCCTTCAGGTAGGTAGCAAAGAGACTTGTATGCATAATAAACCGGGTCTTGATAATTGAGCAACATCTTAACACCCTTTTTTCCGCTTCTATTTTGTGTTGAAATTCAACATCATTCTCTTTTTTTGTGCCTACGCACAGGTTTTATACCTATGTAGGCACATTTCCATGATGTTGAAACTTTGTATTAGTATTATATGTTATTGTATAATTTTTCTAAATTTTGTACTTGTACTTGTAATATTTTCAAACTGTAACATTCAAAATATGTGTAAGATATGGAAATAAAATTATTCTGACTTCTTTCCATGTTACATTAGAATGTGACAGATACCACAACACCACATGCTCTTATATATCTTGAAAATGTATAAGTTGGAAATATAAGATAATAATCGTAAATACAGTATGCAATGTCATAATCAATACAGGTACATCAAAGAGACTCACCTTGATACAAAGTTTACTCCTACTCCTCAAGAGGAATCTGACGATCTGCGACAGGTGGTTCATGGCGAAGAAACGGTCTAATCTGGCCCACAACAAACCGTTTGAACTGGCTAATCAGTACGAGGACGAGCACTTTGAGTACACACTGCAAGAGATCACATTGATGACTGATAAGTGAGTGCCGGCGAAGCATTTGGTGGTGCGGATGCTGCACGTCGGCGATATAGATGCTTCGAGGAAGAGTGCGGGTGGTGATTATGAGAGTGGCGTGTTGGTTGGGGGAGGGGGGCGCGTGCCGGCCGGGCAGTAGTGAGTGCTTTGTGGAGGGTAGCGGATATTTCCCAGCGTGACTCCCCTTCATGGAAAAGCAAGGCGACACGCGTTCTCACACAATAAATAATTATTTGCTCGCGAGTTCGATTCCCATGAACGATACATGAAAAGACTGTGGCGTCGCCTAATATGCGTCGATCGGCTTCCACTAATCTGCACTTGGGCCTTCCTATGCCACCCTCCTTCCCAACCAAACACTCGTGCCGTTCTTCATTCAATTAAGTTGTGTTTTGCTAGTGCAACACAAGGCCGCTCCACTTTCCCTGATTGCTAATATTTTTAATCACACAAACAGCTCTCGAGAGAAGACGACACCACAGCTCCCACGTGAATTTAATGTGACTATGGGAACTGGATGATGTAGAATCTCATGAAGAATATTATTTATGTATTGCTCAATATATTCATATGGTAATCTTTTTACTATGTGAGTTAATAGTAGCTATTTAAAGTTTTAAACTATGAGACGAGTAGAGGAGATTGAAGACTTTTTATTCACAGATTTCGGAAATGAATCCTGTACACATGAGTTTTCAAGTAGAGAATTAAGAAATTCCAATGATTGAGTGTCAATTTTATCCACAGAATTAATGCAGAGAATGAGCATACTAGAGATAGTTTATAGTTGACACATGTTAATTTCCAAGCAAAGAAACGGAAAGTCTCACCTCGGTTCTCATGAGCGGTTTTTGGGCGGTGGCGGTTAATAGCGGTTAGCAGCGGTATAGAAAATGCCAAAGGTAACAAATCCAATAAGCTACATTTATCAGAATTCTAGATTGAAACTGAATAAACTGCTCTGAAAATACCATATTATACTGTAGTTCTTTTATTTGTCACCTTGTTTAGATCATGTTTCTTATAACAATATGATATGATGAATATTCTTTAGGTCATGAATGTTATATCATTTTAGTCACTGAAACATAATGCAGAAAAAGCTGTTACCTGAACCTAGTATTATTTCACCATATTTTAACCAAAGATCATGTTTCTTATAACAATATGATATGATGAATATTCTTTAGGTCATGAATGTTATATCATTTTAGTCACTGAAACATAATGCAGAAAAAGCTGTTACTTGAACCTAGTATTATTGAGAATATTCCTACAATACTTTTATTCAATAAAATGGCTTCTCTTTATTGTTTTTATATTAATTGATTAATGTTTCTTTCTCAACAAATCGGAGACGTGATCTCAAGGAAGAATCTCATGACATGTTGAGTAGGTTTGAGGATCCTGAATTCTCCGTTAATATTTCTTTCACTAGTCGCAGTGCTGATAATACACTTTGCTTGCCACGATTGGAATCCTGCCAAAGCGATTTAGCGGATCTTCAGACCGGCCGGCAAGCAAGACAAATGGCCACTTCTTAGCCGATCGACAGCCATCCAACTTTGGACAAATGATTGACTATCCCTTGATGGAATGCTCCATTTCCAGCCCTTCTCTGCCCTCTACCGAGATGAATTTGAAGATTTATCAACTCTATCAAGTCAGATCTGCTGACAAGTGAAGAGATTTCTATCGTCAAGTGAATCTTCTTTCTACTCCTCAAATTTATTTCATATTTTAATGACAACTATGAAAATGTTTGATTCTGAAATTCGAAATTAATGTGATGGCAACGGATATGAGGAATGAAAAAGAACGAGATTATTTAAAAAAATTAGATTATTTGACAAAATAGTACGTGATATGTATTGAGACATTAATATTGTGAATATGATTGAAAAAAATAGAATGACAAGTTCTTCAATAAACTTAAGTCATATTTCAATCACTTCCATCATCTTTCAATTCCACAATTTCCGATAATTGCTCATAAATAATAGGAATAGTTTAAAATAAAGCAATAAATCGTCACCCAGTGTCTTCTATTTTGTCATGACGCTACTTTTTTAAATCATTTGAGGAAAAACATTACCTCACTTTTCACAAATCACTCACTTCACTTTATCAGTTACAAACTAGGATTCTATTTTCCGGCTTAGCCTGGTCGACGGTCGTCCACTAGAACCTTTTTTGTCAGAAAACGACGGAAAGCCCGAAATGTTAACATTGAATCAAATGGCCAGCTGTTCGGCATCGGACGCTTTCTGACAAAAACGGTTCCAGTGGACGACTAGCACGGCCACCGTAGAACATAGAACCGTGTTCTACGGTGGCCGTGCGACTAGGCTTATAGAATTTCATTATATTTATTATAGAGGGTTAAGTGTAAGAGAGGGCCAACTGCGCCCTAACTTCGCCCTCCCAGGTTGAAATAAAGGCAGTTATTCTATTCTATTCTATATAAGATCATATACATTCCATTAGATTTTAATATAGTAATTGAGTAGAAATCACCATAATTAGATCGAAAGCACAATGGATTCTATAATCACATCAATTTATATGTGACAAATCATCTTAGACACCTCACAAGTTCTTCATGCTCTCAAAAAATTCAAGAAATCGTGAGTGACTGATCACTGATCGTCATCGTCAATCACTGTCTTAGAAACTGTTCAAACGATTATTGATTTTTTATTCAAAGACCCCTTAATATCGTGAGACCTGTGAATCTGTGATAAACAGGATACAAGAATTAGAATACCTAATGTCTAATATGAAAGAATATTACAAATTATTCCAGTTTCGAGAGGATTAGGTGAGTGCAAACTAATCTTGATAACGGAGATATACATTCATCCCAAGCGGTGATAACAGGATAACAGCTGGCTTCCCCTTCATCCCCTTCATTCTTCAAGCCATTCACGACACGGTCGCGAGTTGAGCTGAACAAGTTTCTTAATCACTCTTTTAATTAAATCTCCCGCCTTCATTTCACTTTTGAGAGCCAGAAACTGAATCTTCTGTTACATTTCGCGAATAGAAGATGAGATGTTTTTAATGTTAAATCTTACTAATCTTCTTGGGCTCACAAGTACTTTTCAGAGGAATATTTGAGAACAATACTAATGCAAAGCAATGCTATTTACTTTATTTCTCAGGAAAGCTTCGTTGGGGAATACTCTTCTAATCTGACTTTGAGAAATGATAAATAGTAGTGATTTTATCATGCTATTTGAAATGGTAAATTATTAAAAATTAAGAATCCTGTTGTGTTTGGATTTTTGTTCTGCTATCTCTCATGAAACATCAACTTCTTCTCATACATTAATAAATAGTATTTTGAATAGTAGTCTATAAATAGGAGTGCTACTTATGAGTAACAAATCTCTCTCTGTAAATATGTATGTAATGGATTTCAAATAGGCTACCTAATTTTTAAATCTGCCCAGTGGTGGCATCGTGACCAATGAAGTAATACTAATTTGTGAAGAAGTAATACTGACTATAAAGAATACGGATCTACGATTATTGCTACTCGATAACGTTTCACAAAAAAATAAAATACCTTGGAGTATCGTTTCTTTGGAGATAGAAAATCCCTCAATACTGTAGAAATAAATAAAATTCTTTCAATCTGTAGCTCAAACCCATCTCAGATTATTGGAGAAATCGTATTGTTTTGTGAGAGGAATTAATTTGACTGGTGAGCTATAATAAAAGGATTAAAGCAAATTTCGAAACCTGATTATTCAACATCATAGCCTACTTTTTGAAAAGAGTGAAATTTTTAATATTATCAATATTATAGAGAAGACTTTGAGAGGACAAAGAGGTACAGAGGTCTATGTGAAGACTTTCTCCAGGTATTAACGTATTATCATGCTGTATACAAGAAGAAAATTATTTTTCTTTTGTGATAATAACCAGAAATTATCACAGTAATGGTTACAGTAGTTACATTAGTTTCGGCCAGTATATTATGATATTCAGTTTATTAGTGAGAGAGTATCGAGTAATTTTAATAATTGTGCAGTTGTTCTCCTCTTCCATCTAACTGTCATTAAAGATTGAAAGCGTGTTAAATTATTGTTGAAATCGTTTCGAGTCAAGATCTGAATCTGTCCTCGCCGACTTCTAAGCGACAGCGTATTCACAACCCTTTGAAGTACCCTTCAATGTAGCAGTAATCATTACTATTGTTGCTTTGTCACAATCTCCCTTCATGATTGTGTTTTTGACAACACTTTGCATACGTTTTCGATTTCCAAGAGGACCGAAAAAAACAGTTCGAGTGTCACATATCAAGTAATTAATATTCAATTGAGTCAGTTTCTTTTTCTTCTGATATTGAACACATCGAGGAATCGAGATTGCTCCCCCGTTCAACTATAGAAAAGGGAAATTAGTGGAGTTCGTCGATGATAAATTTGCAAGCGATACTTTGGAGAGCCCACACTCACGCATTCATTAATCATTTCAGTATCCATTCGGATTGGCATTGTTCTAGCTGACCGTAAAAAAATAAATAGCTGATAGCCCGTGCATTCTGAATGTAGCAGAACCACTGTCATAATAAAAAAGTATCAATCAAATGAGAATATTCTTTAATGGTGATCACAATACTACAATTATATAGATTAATTACCGTTAAGCACTAATCCAGCATTAATCATTTTATGTTTTATTTTGTCTGAATGAATTAAAGAATAAATAGATCATGATTTATGCTAATTTGTCATACTGACATAGATGTTGAAATTGATTTTTCTCTGAATAGATGTTGATAATTTCATGTTTATTAAATTGAGGGTTCCAGCTTTTCAAATGAAATACGTATAATTGATATTGTCATTGTGGAGTATCTCCATAATTCAAATTAAGTAATTGTAATTTTGTTTGTGAATTAATAGATTGAAATTGAAAATTGAAAGTTTCCTTACAATAATATTGTGAAATAAAACTGAATAATAATTATGACAAATTCTCATCTGTTGAAAAATTGAATATTAGTTATTGTTGTATTGGATTGTTCAATATAGATAATTTTAAACTGTTACAATTAAACTAGTTCAGTTGTAAGATTCTCTATCCATAATTAACATTGCCAAAATCGATTTATACGGAGTTTATAAAGAAGTTAAGGATTTTTTAATTTATAACATTTTAATTTTGGTCGTTTATTGTTGAAATTCGTCATTTTACAGCATCCTAGATCCACTAATATTTCATGAGAGGAGCGTCCATGGATAAATCATTTAGGAATTCACGTAGATACACTCGTTTGTTCCATACCTGAAAAGGTTCATACATCGTAGCCTAATAATAAAGCCTCGCTGGTGGCACCCATATATCACAGCGCTTACAACGAAATTTCCCCTCGTTCTAGATGCGAAAGATAACAATCATTATTTGTTGCTGCAAACTCTGGTGCTAGTAAATTTGAATACTATCATGCCGTTATAACTTGTCTCGTAACTCAACTGTGTATTGCAATATTCATACTGTATTTAAAATGATCAATGAATTTTTACAGGGAGAATTTCCCGCTCTTGACCTACACCTGGAAGCAAGAAAAGGCTCGCTGGCGGGACTTGAAGGACGGCCCGCAATTGTCGAATTGGATTTTCTCCAAGGGAAAACTAAAGGTTAGTTACAAAATTATTCCAATTATTTTTCTTTTTTCTCTTTAGATAAGATAGTGTAGGTTATGAAATGATTGGTTTCTCACATATTACAAGGCTTTAGTCGATTCTGCAACTTTATTATATGTGTTCAATATATCTTATGTACTGCAAATTTATTATGTTTGTTCAGCATATCATTATTATTTGTTCAGTACGTTTCTAGAGTATGAGATGGGTTATGGCTATGATTTACAAGTCATTCATAAGAATCGAGTGATTGAAAATTCAGATTATACCTTGATTTATTGGTTTCTCTGTAACATTTTATAGATAAAATATTTTTAACAAAGAAATACATAAGATATTAAATATATCACAAGGAATATATTGAATGGTATTATAGACCAAGCATAAACAATCACAAGAATAACCCCTCCAAATCAGCAAAAACGTGAATGAGTATACTATGGAAAGGTACTATAGGTACCTACTATACAACATAATAGAACCTATAAGTAGTATGATTATTACTTTTCCTTTTATTGGAGCTCTCTAGATCGAATCTAAAAAGCCATACCGGAAGCCTTACGAGTACGCCTCTTCCTTAGGGAATTGGGGGAAGAATTTCGTCATGATCTATAATGTGATGTCATGGCATAACAAGACCAGATACCACTAATCACGAAGATGAATTCTCTTAACGCTGTAAACCGTATTCAGCCAATTGATGGGAAAAGGGATAAATTCAATTAGCGGAAAGATTCGGTCTGCTGTACCACCCCATTAACAATGCTGGAGTTGACGATCTCACAGTGGGGTGGATGATGTTGGGGGTGGGAAGGGGGTGAGAAGGACGGAGAGGGTGAGAGGCAAACATAAACAAGGTCAGAGGGGAGATTGATAGGGCCACGCGTCGGCTTTGCTCTCTCACTCATACACTCTCAGGCGCACTCTGTCTCTCTCATAGTCCGAAATAGGTTGCATTTATTGCGACTGTTTTGTCTTTTCAACACACGGCTCCAGCCTTTCGTGTGACGGGAATATCGACCGCAGCGCACCGTTTTGTGGAACCCTCAACTAAGCTGGATTCCCACGTATCGCGGTGGTGGTGAGGGCTTGCACCTTGCCTCTTGCCCCGTTCAGAGGACCACCAGGTGCCACCCGCGCAATCTTTCCACTTCAACTTCATCCATATACATGTATACAGAATTCACAATGAAGATTGATAGATATAATAGGTGCTTGTTGATGTCACTGATCGCTATTACTCGGCACCGGCTTGCATTTTAATGATGTATCTGCTTAAAATGTTGGCCAAACGCTCCCACGTCGCATGCGCTCCAACACCATATGTGTTTTCTGCTTAGCATGAAACTGTAATTAGAAGTGAATCAACCTGATGAATATTAATGACCGTGTTTTACTGTTGATCTTTTTAATCTACCGAATTTTATTCCACTCATATTTTAAATTGGTGGCGGTGAAATTTCTGGGAGGCTCTCTAGGGCACCAGTTGGGATGATAAGAAATTGAAAGTTTCGTTAGGAATGGTCACTTTATAATCATTATAATAATTATATTCTATTTTTTTCAATTGTTATAAAAAATTTACAATACAAAAAATACTCAACAACAATTCAAGTAGTCGCCCCTAATGAGTTAGGCCCACAGACTAGTGCAGACCAACTTTACTCTTACTTACCCATCTGTGGCTAGGCCCGACCAGTCAAGCTAGTAGAAAATATTCATTTTTACCTTCAATTTTCATAGTATCTATGAACAAGAACAATGTTGACTCGTTTGAGTAAATTTACTTATTATAGTGAATGCTCTTAAATAATATTTTTCACTTGGACTATTTCATTTGAAGATATTTTCACAAGTTTGGTTTTCTGTAACGTTATGAAACTATTTCTTATACATTATTATTTATATGCTAATCATATATATAATAAATATATTATCATAATATACCGACAGCTAGAATTTTTTGGATCGAAAGTCTGAAAATTTTCAAATTACAGTGAATGCCTAGACTGCATTAGTGTGATATGGGTCTTCTTTGTCATATTGTGGACGAAATCGGAATAGCTTCCATTCAAAAAACGCTCTGAGACGAACGAAATTGAAGAAATTGGAAATACTCTCACTCTTAAGCCTGACACAGAACGTGAGATTTGTTCTGTTCTTTTGAAGCTTTTATTATGTACTTTCGCCTTTTGATCGGAGAACTCGCAATCCAATATTGAACGGCTTTAAGAATTCCCGGGATTGAATAATATAGAAGATTTCAAAGGGCACGAAACTAATGAAAATTTCTAAATAAATAAAATACTGCAGATATATATGAAAGTTCATTGTCTTTTCTCAAAGCTAAGTAGAACTGGAGTTGAACAATACAACCAATGCTATTCCATTACAGTATGAACGAATGTAAACGCAGCATAAGGACTATTATCGGGTAAAATAATTTTGATCATTCAAAAATTCATTTCAATTACAATTTACCATTACCAATGCAGTGACAAATCATCGTAATATGATGATAAAACTTGATAGAATCAATTTATTATCACTGAAATCAAATGATGATATCACTGAGCTACTTGCGATAAATTAAATAATTTATTTCTCTGAAAATAAAATCAAAATACCACACTGGAGATAATCCAATATCACGGCAGTAATACTATGCAGAATGCTAGATAAAAGACTCCACCACTTCATATGCAGATGAAATATTTACAATTTGTTAAGCAGAGACATGAAACCTGTTGTGACCAAAGAACAAGTGCAGATCACTTTGTACAGAAGAAGAGCCATCTGACATCCAGCGAATCCTCATGAGCATGAGCGTGGTCAGTGCTATGTTTCCGTATTGAATAATACGGGGATGTTGATTTTTAATCAGATCAAAGTCGAGTGGGAGATTGAGAAGAGATGCTTCACATTGAACATTAATCGGCCTCGCAATGGTCAGTGTATGGTCACCCCTCAAGTGGTTTGTAGTAGCACGCTACGCTGACTGACCACGACGGGGGAAGGGGGGTGCATCTGGCCATCCGTGATGCTGTAACATCTGTACAACAATTCCCTTCCCCAACATCAACAATTACCGATGACCACTGAAGTCATGTTGCTTTTGAATTATCACACCGCTTCCTGCAACCAGTGGGCGCGCGCGCACATTCGAAAACCATTTTCGCATAATGTTATGGCGTGCTAATCAATCGACTGAATGCTGCTTGCAATTTATGTACTGGCAGATGAACACTGTATACTTCACAAATCAAAACTGCTCAATAGATGGGATAACAAGTTGATTATTGAATGAGACCCGGGAGCCTTCGTTATAGTCGATTTATGTGTGTGGCATTGGAAGTATTCCAAGAATATTTGGGTCAGAAATTCGGAGAGACCAACACGATGCTTCTACAGAGTGACAGATAGGAAGTTTGCAATATTATTTTTTCTCATCTATTTTTACTGGATTTGATACAGTACTAAATAGTATTATTTTACTGGATGTGTTACAGTACTAGATAGTTCCATAATAATTAGATACCATATAATTTATTTTGTAATGCATGACTGCATAGATGAACACAATGATGATGTAATGTAACCAATGTAATTGTATAATAAAGTAATAAATTCAATTGTAATAATATAATATTGTAACCAATAAAGCACGTCTCACTGAAGTGGAGGAAACCCTATTCAATTTCATGTAGTAAGTGTGAATTCTTTTTTTTAAGATTACGTCTTGTAGACTCCAGTAGGGAGTGTAAGACAAGTTCAATACATACCGGTATACATATACTGGTAGTCCAGTTTCCAGTATTCTCTTCATAGTCTCTCTATCAATATTACTAGTTGTCATATCCATGGATAATTATCACGTACATGTATCATATTTCATAGTCCTGGTATCAATAACTAAGAAATTGACGACCTGTTGAAAGAAAAAAATGATTAGTGATTATGTGTTACCTATCAAACGTAGATCTTTCGCTCGGAATAAGTTGATATTTTCTTATTTCTTAGGATAAGAAATCATTTTGAAGGGGGTTTTCTCAAAATTCATCATCCTCTGATAAAAATCCTTAAAGAGACTTTCATTCAATTATTAAAATGAATATATAACCGTATTTGATCAATTTAATCAAAGTTAATTGAACTTTCACTGAAACTTAAATCAAATTTATACTTATTTGTAGAAATCTTATTGATGTTGTGGAACATAAAACAGTGGAATTGACAATATCCTTTAGTGTTTTATTTCAAATTTATACAATGAACAATTCAGAGAAATATGTTACTGAATCTTTGTGCCGTTTGAAAATCAATAAGGAATTGTTATATCACTTGAGAAAGTGATAGACTCTGTCACTCCTCTCCATGATTGGCGTTTGAGCTTTTAATCACGCCCAACCAGTTATTTTACTAAATACTGTAATACATTGCATGGCCAATTTGGAAACTGATAATACTTGAATCCAGAATCTATTCGTACATTATCAAATCTGGCTCATTTCACTTGACACTCTCGTCAATTATCAGATTTTGACTGGAACATTTTCCGTAATGGAGCTGGCATTAACAGACGCTTAGCCAATCCAATCGGATATGATGAGCTGAGCTTCAGTTAATGCAGCGGCTTGATTGGAGCAGTGGCTTTCGATTTCTCCCGGGATCAGGGTGCATTCTGCATCGTATTACCGCCGACAGCGAAATTGGATTATCTCCAGCGAACCGCAAACGCATAAAATACTATATAGTCACCCACTTCCCTCAATCACTTTCCCAGCTCTGCTCTGAGTGTTTTGCTCCTCTGAATAATCAGCGTTTATCCATCACAATTGAATTTATGCTTTATTGTATCAGAGCATTTGTTTATGAATATTGTAACAATGTAATGTATACATTATTGATACTTGGTTTTCTCACATTGGGTAATGAGAACTGTGGTTTTCCTCACATTGGGGGATGAATGTGACTTGGTTACTTAACAAATTACTTCACCTCAATGAAGACGAATCTTATTTGAAACTTCTTAAACTACTTCTTTAAATCAATAAACCTTTATTGTAGTCTTGTTAAGAGTAGTTTCTCTTTTTTTCTAAAAAAGAGATTGACAAAAAAAGAGCAATCCATTTTCTATGCCTTCCACTCTGGAATGCATAAGCACTCTGCTCTATTCATCTACATTTCATTCAGTTAAGAAAAGTCTTCCTTATCCAAGATTTTTAAGTAGCCTTTTCCAATAAAATTCATTGTCTCACTACGCTTTCCTTCCTATTTGTCATCTCCGCAAATTTTCTTCTGATTTCAAGCAGCGGTCAAACCCCTTGCGGTTCATGTGAGAATTGATTCCATATCTTATAATCTATTCTTTATTTTTGAAGTATGGTTTGTATTTGTGTGTACAATTGTATGCTTGTATTTGTTTTTGGAATCTTATAGAATTCTATTCATTTCAATTCAATTAATGTATTGCGTCAACTTCATGTTTCACCTAAAAATCTTCACTTAGCCGTTTTTTTTATTTCCATGTATACAATATTAACGATTTGCGGGGAATTATTCTCGTTTATTGCGTCCAAATGGCTGAACTGCGAACAAGTGTGAAGCCTAGCACTCCAATTGGTTTGAATGACTTTTAAAGTGGCTGAAGTTGATTGCAGCCGAGTGACTTGCACGTGCATTGCACTGGCAAACAATGGCCACTTGATTGGTTGATCGGCGCGGCGCCCGGTGTCAATGACTAGTAGATCGATTGGCGGCTGAGCGAGGAAGGAAGTCGAGGAGGAGATTGCTGCTGAATGCGCATCGTGACATCTTCGGCTGGTGATCGATCCATCACGTTCGACAGGTTCCTCTTCCTGGTGATGCACTGGGCCATGTGTTATCCGGCTGCAGCCAGGCCAGAAGGTGTTCGCAAATTTGCGCCTCTGCTATTCGTTGATCAAACAAATGTCGGAACAGGCAAATGGCTAATCCTTGCCGGCAAGAAGAATAAGACAAATGACTCACGCAGACTACCAGTCTGCACCAATGTAGCCGATTGAAAACGGAAGCATTGCATGGCCAGAAAATGTCTCAAAAAACGAAAACCGATTAATCGATACTGAGCTTCGTAAACTGAAACTGAATATTTGTGACGGTATTGCAGCTTTCAAATATGTCCATCTTGCTCATTTGGTACATTCTGAACCAGCTTAAATCTTATTGGACCTTGAAAGTTTCTCACTAATTCATTGAGGTTATTGATTCTTATTATCTCTTGTTAGTTGGGATTCTCTGTGTGACAATTTAAGATAATTTTCTGTTGTACATATTTCCCCTATTTCTTATTACAATCATAATACCATTGTGAAACTTTTTTCTCGGATTTTCTATTGTTAATTTTCCTATTAACCTTTGTTAGTAACTCAGAGATTCATGCAGCCTGTATGCTCCATTATCATTGTATTCCTTCTTCATTATTTTATCTTCTATTATACAGTATGTAAGAATTATTTGATCATAACAGTTATAAGTTACTCTCTTATCGGTTTGTAATGAATTAAGTTTTCTTTTGTTGGCGAGATAGACAAGGTGACAAAAGATAAAATACATGGGAAGAGAGTGGAAACTGCAAGATCGAACGCAAAAATTGAGAGATTGGTGAAGGATTGTGACAAGAGGAAGTACGGTACTTACTGAGTTGGATATTCTGTTCAACATGGGTTCTGACGTGCAAAAACAAGCTGACCGTTACAAGAACTAAATGAAATCTGTATTCGTTTGGTTTGGTTCAACCCTTAACATATTGAAATATATGCAATTCTAACATGAGAAAAAGGACTATTAGAGCGTGAAAAAGGCAGAATGGCGATCATGCGTGAGTTTAAACCAGAAAAACACTAATAACTGACCCAAACTGATTCTCTCGTTTTCCCCCTGAATACGAAGAATTCAAAAAAGCGGCAGTGAAACATCTGCTGAACAAATACGACAGTGTTCTAACTAATCGGACGGCTTGTTAGAGACGCGTAGTTTGTTCACACGCGCAGAAATAATTCCTGAAAAATGAATTCTATGCATTATTAGCAAGCTTACATGTTGAAAGGTGGTGAAAGACTGGTTTGACAATTAGCCGATGAAGCGCGAGACTGAACAAAAGACTCAACCGGACATCACTCAGCAACAGCATCCCCGTTCGGTCCAAATCTGGTTTGAGGTGTCATGCTTCGAAAATCAATAACTTTCCAAATGCTTTGAAATTCGACAGATGAGCTGAAATCTCACTAAAGTGTAAGGAAACTGTGATTTTAAAGTATTATTGTAGGGGGGAAACTATTAGCACACTTGGAGAAATAGCCTGGGTTAATAATACCTTGATTACTTAATTACTACATTATCACATCACTACTTTGATTATAGTAATTCCAATTGAAACGCTTCGTTTTGATAAGCCCGACTTAAAACAATATAATGAGAGCGTAATTACTCGTGATAACGATAGCTTGAAAATTATACATTTATCTGGAACGAAGAAGATTATCTAGGTTGCAAAAAGGTTATTCTGTTTTTGGCAACGACTTTTCTAAATCTAAGCAGCAGACAGGGGACAATAGGCTTTTGTTTTCCTTTCTCCAAATTGAAAGAAAAATCATAGAATTTCTTTTCCGTCTTTGTAGTTGGGATTAACTTCGAATATTGTCAAAGTGACATTTTGTCAGAACTTTTAAGCTAGGGATATCAAGTTTGTTACTGAAGATCTAGGTGATTCACATGGTAATTTTGTGAAAACTTGCTACTCACGTCTTTCCTTCACCTAAACCTGTGTTCGCTTTTCTGTGATTCATTGATGATAGCCCTACAAAAGGAATGCGATAAACTTCTATTGAGTGAACCAGGAGCCCGTAAAACTATTTTCTCAATACACGGATCACCAAACTGCGAAAAGCGCTCAAAGAGATTGTTGTGGCGAAAACGTTCGCCTGAAATTCCCGAACGGCTTCGCCGCAAAACGTGACCGAATTGGGAAAACACCACAAACAAACCTCCGTTCACCAGACCCACCAAACGTACTATACGAGTGGCAGAGCTGAAAGTTAGTTGTGGTAACCAGAAAACGCTTTTCATGTAGGGTTTTCAATATTAGTAAGCTTTCATAGTCAATTGCCGAAATGAGCAGTTTTGAAAATTTAATCGAGATACTAGTCTGCATAAAGGAGTCAAGTATATATTATGGTGTTTTAAAAGACAAGATACTGAAAGTATTTCCTTGGATATGACTATACAATATTATACATACCGTACTATACACTTGAATAATTTAAGTAATTATTAACACACACATAATAATTTACGTGTATTAGTAGTTTACTATTTACTGTTAGTAAATTAGTAGTATGTTTCATAGTCATTCACTATACACAAATAATTTAAGTCTACTTATAACCTAGGCCTGTTTCATCAAAATTGAAGCCCTGTAATACAGAAAAGCTCTGGACACACAATAGAATGTGTGTCAGAAATAATTTGTATCATACCATACTGTACTAGTACGTTATGAGTTTTCAAGTCTGACTTTTTTCTGTATTGCAGATTTTCTGAATTTTGATGAAACAGGTCCCAAATATTTACATAAAACTGACAAATGAACTATAGTTTCAAAACTGCCACATATAGCCCAGTATTCAACGCCTACACCTCGTAAGCTATAATTGAGTTTCAATAATTTGCACAAATTAATTAAAACTTGTCTACGCCGCAACTCTCCACGTCGATTTGTATTCATTATTATTTGTTTGTATTCAAAATAATTCTGGAGGAATTCATGTATGTTTTTTTTTAAATTCCTCATGTTCTTGATAATCTCTATTAATATAATTTATTAATGTTCATTATAAATAAATTATTTGTTTTCATTGTTTTGGCTCCCAATGGACGTTCAATTGAAAGCTAGCATTACACACCTTGGTTTGGAATGGTTTAGATGGCCTTAACAATAATTGAGAATTTAACAAACCATGGATGACTTAACATAATCCTCCTCTCCACTTAACATCAAGAGCACTTGAGATTTGGATACTCTTCCTTTGAATTTGTGAATAAGAACTGGTATCAGTTCCAGTATGGTGATATTTCGTCCTTATCACTTCGCTGAGTGAGTCTGGAGTTTGCAAATCCCATGTGATAAGTTATGTGATCCAATTTTGTACAAATCTACAGTGAGGAAAAATTGAGAAGAATTTTCAATAGTTTTTTTTACTCTCTTCAATACAAAACCTCCTCCAATTTGCAAAGCTCCTTGCAAGTTGGAGAACGCTGACTACTGCAATGTAGATTCACATGAAGAAAATGAGAAAAGGTGTGAAAAAATGAATAAGTAAAGAAAATATATTAAAATTTTCAACAACATTTATTAATTTTCTTTGGACGATAAGCATGTACTCATACTTATGTTTACATCATTAAATCCTTATTTATAATTTTCTGTTGAACATAACTTTGTTGTTGAAAGTTATATTTACATTGTTTTCAAAGTGAATAATCCAGTCTTAACTGATTTTCAAATGGTTTTGTGACTAGACTGACTTCTGTTAGAGTTGAAACCAAGAGGGTCTTTGGAGACTGGTTAATGATTCAGATATCAATTACTATTGTTGTGAGAAACACGTTAGAGAATTTAACAATGCAGATAATTTACAATGAAGTCAAGAGTGAACGACACAGTTAACAAACCAAGAAGTGATCGATTCATCACAGTTATCGAACCAAGAAATGATTGATTGATCACAATAAAAAAATTGTTAACATGCTTAAGAAGTCAGTTGTAAACATACTGTAAGTTATTTTTTTATCAAATCGATTTTATATACAAAAATGTACAAGATATTTACAAAATAATGTTCCAAAAATAGGCTCCTTATCTACCAGATTCTTATACTCTAAAATCTATAATCTATGTGGGAGTCCATTCAGAATAGAGGAGGTAAAAAAATATTGTTTTCTCTCAAAGTTTTCAATACATTAAAATGGAAGTTGAAAGTTCGAGTATAAAGTCAGTCTTTCAAGTGCAGGATTCGGTATGTTTCAAGCAAAATTTAATTGAACTTTCAGTAATTTAATCATTCATTCATATTAAAGAAAAAATATTCAAATTCCCACTTCAATGCATTTTTTCAATCATGATTCCGATTGAATTTGAATCATGATAATTATTCTAAATTATTATTTCAAATTTCTCAAGTTGACCTGACTCACAATTTGTATCAATCTTATGTTGTTAATATTAGACTATTATTTTGAGAGCGACGCAGTGGTTTGCTTCATATAACACGATTACCTAATACATAAATAGCTACATTATTATATTGTTCTGTAGCACATACAACTCTATTCTAATGATAGGAAAATGACTAAAAAGAATGCCATTTTTGTTTTGTGGAACAATCACGTTACGCAGAGAAAGGAACTAAATTTCACATTCTCTCGTCACCATTCTTCATAATAACACTCATTACATCAAAATTTCATAAAAAATATCTGCAATAGCAGCAATTGACTAGTATAATTTTATCACTATTTGTTCTTTTAATATTCAGTTAATAAGCCACTTCGGCACCCCACGGTCTGTAGGGTTTCATTTGTGAGGAGACCTGAGTGGAATTGGGATGATGGGGGGAGTAGTTTTGGTGGGTGATGTCGTTGGGATTTGGATGATAGCCGGGGGCTTGATGGGGATGATGGTGATGGTGGGTTTGGTGGTAAGGAGGGGTTTGTTGGTGTTGTTCCTGAGATTGGTGGTGATGGTTGCTGGTGGAGTGGTGTTGGTAGAGAGCGTTGGACGCTGACGACGACATCGAGACCGGTGTGAGAGGTGTGAGGGTGGTCTGCGAGGAGGAAGTGGGGGGAATGGCTGAAGGTGTTGACGGCACTGACGGCGATGAGGCTGCCGTTTCACAGGAGGTGTCAAACGACGAGTTTCCTGTCGAATCGAGCGAGCCGTGCTGGTTCTGATGCTGGTTTTGATGCTGATTCTGGTGTTGCAAATGTCCCTCGGGTGTCGCCGCCTGACCATGCCCCGGGTACCATGACGACTGCTTGGACGCCAACTCCCTCTGCGCGGCAAAGCACTGCAGGTGTGACATCAGCCGCAGCCTCAGAGGATCCTGAATGTCGAGGCCCTCCACTGTCACCAGGTAGCGTGCCACTTCTGCTGCACATTCCCTGAATCCGATATTGTGGTAGTCCATTGCGAACTTGGACGGATCGTAAGCCAATGCATCGAGACCTGTAACAAAAGAGGAGAGCATTTAGAGAACCAAGTCAATAAAATGTATGAATTTAGATTATTTTTTATATAGAATGCTTCAATTAAACCGCGGTGTAAATCTATGGAATTTTCCTAATTTCAAGCCTATCAATGTTTTTGATTTCTGTTCTGATTTGACCATCACACGATGACATGTTGCGAGTGGTCAAGGAATCTGAAATTTGTCATTTAATTATCTCCATAGGTTAATTGCAAGACAGTACTCATCCTAATTTTGTTCATTCATGTTAAAAAATCACTGGTTAATATTTCTAAAATTCATAATCCATTCCCGTAGCGAAGCGTGGTATACTTAACCGGTCATCGCCGGGTATATTTCCTATAGGATATAACCCGGCGATGACCGAAGTGATGCCAAATTAGTTTGTTATTATCTTGTGAATTGTAATTTTATATGAATGGAGTAAAATAACCACCTGTTCTATTCTATTCAAATAATTAGGCGTGTCTATCTATTCATTGTCTATTCATTTAGGGCGTGTGATCAAGTAATACTCGCATGCAAGTTAGTATTTATCTTTTACAAATAGGAAAACATTTTTTCTGTTTAAGTCCAGCCTGCTTTCTACATATTTTTTGACTATTCACGTTTCACCAAATATCACAATGCAATAGAGTTGTTTGAACAAAAGTGAAGTCTGGTGCAAGTCAAATAAACATCTAGCTTTCAAATGATGAGGCTGGGAACGATTTCATGGTTGCCATTGAGGGATTTACGGCTGGTAAGCCGAAGGGCTGCTAGGGCAGGGGGTGTGGTGCTGAGGGGTGGGATAAAGGGCTGTTAGGGCTTGGTTGACTGCCTGCATTGTACCGTGAGAACTAGGACGAGAACTAAGTTCGCCTCTCTCGCTCCCTCTCCCTACCCATTAACAATACAGCACCGATTCGCAACAATTAAATGTGAATGGAGCGGATATTTAGATTATATGACTGCTATTAACATTATTTTAATTCCACTTCCAATAGAATGTACTAGGCATACAGAAAGTGAGAAATTCATCATCTTTCTCAAAGAAATGAACCAATACATTGATTGTTGTTTATTCTATTACTTTGTTGGGCTTAAATTTGATAGGGAAATAACACAATCTGAGAAGTATGAGTATTGATCAATACAATATTATTCATGAAAGTTTTTATTCAGTGGATTTGAATTAGATTAGTTCCAATAGAGTATGATATTGGATTAATAAATGGAGCTACTTAGGTAAAAACATTTCTACTTGCAGTTGAGAGTGTACAATTTAATATGGTGAATGATATTGTATTTAATTTTTTTCACTTTTATAGCTTGTGTCTTACAAGTTGGCATAAGTATTTTTTCATACAAAAAGAATTCATAAACGACAACTGTTATCAGTGATAGGAATACTTAGAACTTAGTTCTCAAATAGTATTGGAATGCTATTAATTTGAACGATTGTTTCAAAGAGAAATAAGATTGCTTCTTAGTATTGTTGAACAGTAACAGTAATTCCTATGATTGATCATACAGTAGGTGCACCCAAATGAATTATATTTAATCGAAATCAAATCCATTATGATTTTGAAATGCGTTTTATGGTGGCGGAGCATGATATAAATTAATCATTCACAATTCACTCAATAGTACATTTACGTTGTACTTATTTACTCGGAGTAGGCTACTTATTAGATTTTAGCTTTGGCAGCTGGTTAGAGAGTGAACGATATGATGGTAGCGAGCCATTACTTTGCGACACCCCCACAGCAAAAGAAAAGTTTAGTGGTGTTTGACCTTGGCTTTCTTCGCAGTTGGCCAGAACAGTTTCTATCTGAGGCGTGAGAATATTTGTTGTGTCCACCAGACCGGAAGTGGGTTCAAACAGAACGGAAACGCAGACTGGAGAGTCAGTCTTGTACCAAGCAGCAGCAACAGGTGTCCGAAACGCCACCATAAAACGCATCCCTTCATTCAGTAGCACCTGGATGAACACTGGAGGCTACTTCAGTCTCATTCTACCTGCTCGCTCTTATCTGCCTAATATGCTTCATGCTGAGCTGACATCACATTCACAACTACTGTGTAAAATAAGTGGTTGGATCATCATTGAGCTATTACTTTTTTGCTTGTGATGCCCTCATTAGTAAGCGGCCTTTGCGTGGGAACTAGTGAATAACTAAGATTAAACTCAAAGTTGTTGATTGTTTATTAAGAAGGAACAGATCTGGAATATAAATAGACAGAAGAAAGGATCTTTTATTTTTATCACAACTATACCATTTTTTAATCGAAATCAACAAACAAGTCTTATTTGAATACTTAGAAGTCACTCGATTACTTGATTGAATTTTCAATTGTATTTGAATGAAGATGGAGAAGAATAGCGCACATTTAAATTTGATATTGATTTGAGATTTTTTAGTAGTTGATTATTCATTGCAAAAAAGGAAGTACTGTATCATACTCAGAAGCGATTGTATACTCATCTTTGAGTAATAATGTCTGAGTGCAGATAATTGAGTTGATTAATTGGAGAATTATTGCAGAATTGAAAAACTAGCAAAAAATTCTATGGGAAATATATGAACTAACCTACCAGAATAATGACAGAAGAAGGAAGTCATTAGATCTTTTATTGTCAAAAATATGTGGAAAAAATGTTTAAAAACTTTAGATTAGAATTAACACAGAAATTCGATAAGGATTTTTGTTTTTGAATTTAATTATTCCATCAATGATATTATTTTCTACTGCAAATCAGAACTACTTTATTCCAAGATTGAACACATTTTTTTCAGAATCTCTCCACATTTTTCTTACACATACGGAATGAAAACGGGGATTTTTTCTGTAGAATGTAATCTTTCAAAATCAGTTCGCAACTGAATAAAATCAGCAACTGAGTAAAATTAGCAACTGAGTAAAATTAGCAACTGAGTAAAATTAGCAACTGAGTAAAATTATCAACTGAGTGAAATTAGCAACTGACTGAAATTGTTGAACGTACCTTTGGAATGAAGCACCTTGAGATGATCAACAGTGAGCTGGAGTATTTCGGCCTTTTCCAGTTTGGCCGATCCCTGCTTCTCGTAGGCCGAGGGCACCAGCCGGCGCAGCTCCAACAGGCTGTTGTTGATGCGGTCGCGGCGCCGCTTCTCGATTATTCCGCGCCGCTTCTTGCGGCTCAGCATCTGACAGCTGTCTGCTTCGCCCGGCGATGGACATCTGAAACACCATCATCAGTCACATTCAAACTCACTCGACCTTGGTGACTCAATAAATATCATAATAAAAATAGGGAAGCACTTGAGTTTTGACTATATTGTCAAGCCGATGTCATCGCTCAGATAAGATAAGCGACGTGCGCCTGTAGTGGACGAAGGTGATCCCAAAGGTTATGATCATAGAGGATCAGAGAGGAATAGGATCAAAGAGATAAAGAGAGCTCCTTTTTATATAATTAGGACTAACCAAATAAAATGTATTATCAGTGATATAATCTATGAGCTTGAAAATCACCCGCTTATCATTATCCTTTAAACTTCCCACGCTCGAGCTTATAGGCAAAAATGACAAATAATGACAGTAGATAATGTTGTACATACTCAACAGATCTGTGGAAATTCTTATTTTCTAGAATTGTAATTTTTCCACAGAACTGTGGAAAAATTAGAATGAATATTGCAAGAATATTTGATCAACAATGAAGCAAATTTTATTTGGATTGGCTATGGTTAGAGGATATAACAATCTGTTTCATTTTGTCTGTTAATTGCTTTATTCAATACAAATTCAAATTGCTAGAAAAATATTTGAAGATATCATGGTGTTGAATTGGAGGGGAATCAATGATAACGATTGAATTCATATTATTCAGTGTTGAAATTTCCATTCAAATATGTATTATGATTCATTTTTATACGAATACAAAGTTTGTATCATTCATGTGATTGTGAACATATTCAATTTTATCAGATCACTAAACCGTCTCTGACATGGTGTGACACTGTATTGAAACGGTGACCGGTTTGACTAAACAGTGGAAAATAGGTAGCCTACCCAAGTGAGTGAAAAATACAACTTCAAAATTTGCCAATCTCATAAACCTGATCTTCACTGCATAACAACTCAAACTGAACACTTGTATTCCCTGAATTATTTGTCACACAGTAGGCCTATTTATTCACAGTTTCACTCCAGAATATCTCCACACTTCCAAACACTACATGACACTATGAACACTGTTGATAACTTACTGGTCCTTGGATGACTCCTCGGAGAAGGCGTCGTCACAGTCGTCGCTCTCTGAGAGAGCCCTCTTGGCCGGGGGCGGCTGATGGTGGTGATGCAAGACACTGCTGCCAGGATGGCGTGGAGGTGGAGGCGGCGGATTGGCCCACGGAGCGTAGCTGCTCCAGTGGGTTAGTGGATCGGCGGCGGCCGGAGGCGGCGGCTGGGGGGGCTCCGCTGCCCCCCGGGGTACTACTACTCGCCACAGGGTCACGTGGGTTGGAGACAACAAGTGGGAAGCGAGCGGTCGCGCGAACGTCGTTCGAACGAATGCTGGAAACGTGGCGAGCGTCGGCCGGCCGGCCTCACGTGTGTGCCTGCGTGCGTGAGTGCGTGCGTGGTGGGGATGGTCGCCACGCTCCCGCCGTGGGAACCAAATACTACCCTTCATTCAACACCCCAACCTCTCCCTCCGCACTGCTATTGTAGAAGCACCTCTATAATACTGTACTATCGTAGGATATATACATGGTACACTACAGTAATACTTTGTTCTATCTCCCATGTGTAGCCTACAATATGTTGTGTTGTGCTACCGGGACTTGTTCCGCTCTTCCTTCCTTCCTTCTTTAGCCAAGACGCCGTTGGCGGCCGTCGGCCACACTCAATAAGTAATGGATGAAGGCAAAGATTCTAGATCGGCGCCGCATGCCACTTGACACACGCTGCGCGTGTCACTGGGTCAACGTCGCTCGCCGTACATGTTAACACGTATCCTAAACACTTGTTAATGCGGCAACAAGTATATTGCATAGGCTTCAAATGATTTTTTCATAGCAAATTTATTGTTATTCCTGTCGATTCGATTAATTTTTATAGCATATTTATTGTTATTTCTGTCAATGCTCTGTTAATTTTTGATATAATAGATTTATTGTTATTTCTTTCGACACTCTGTTGATTCTAATCAAAGAGTGGACCAATTTTGCGGCAATCAAGCTCTAAAAAGTACGCCTGGACCCCAGAGTATAAATATGCATTTTTTGTCAGTTTAGGTCTCCAAACGAAATTCTACAATGAAATTTTTAATAATTATTTTCTACCCTTGTAACCTTTCGTTTTACCATGTATTAATTCTACCGAACTAATTTTGATTCGTATGTGGGAGTCTCTATTTCTATAAGTACAAGTTCCCATTGCATACTTAATAACAGAAGATTGTTCAGTGTATTTCAGTGACTTTACAGATTATTGCAATGTTGAAATTTCTATAGTTTTCTAGCATGGAATACGTTGTACTTTAAAAACTGATTCTTAAAATTTCAAATTGTTTCCTGAAAATGAAAGTGACATGCGAATAGATTTCCACAATCGAGTCGTCTTCCGAAACGATGTAGTCTATAATATAGTGATGGATAATTTGAAGTTCAACTAACAACTAACTTTGAGTAATATAATATCTTATATTATGCTTTTTCAATTAGTTCGCCGGTGGTTTTGCACCCACAAATAAATTCCCCTCCATTTTTCCATCAAGATCATGATCGCGATTCATTTAGGCATCAAAATAGTATATTTCGCACCTAGGGCGGAAAATGGATGTTTGCCGGCTTGAGATCGCAGTTTTCAAGTTCGAGACGAAGTCGAGAACTTGAAGCGATCGAGAGCCGGCAAAACATTTTTGCCCGCGTTGCGAACGCTATTTTTCGCCACAACACAAAAAACAAACAAAACAACAAAAATAATGCAAAACAACCAATGTAAATACCAACTTAGTGACCAACAAAACTTTGAGGTTAGGATTCTACAAAGAACACAAATACAATGCTTTTGATTAGAAACAGCTGTCATTCAAGGTCATTTTCTTTTCCGACCTGCAAGAACACATATAGCAGGATGCAATTAACTTGTCATAAGTCAGCTGATCGACGAGCATATGATCACAATACTTAACCTACAAATGCTGAATCTCGCAGATTATTGAAAAGGTCTTTTAAAAAGTTATTCTATGAAAGGTCTTCTTCAAAAAGGTCTTTTAAAGACTTTAAAGGCCTTTAAGACTTTCAAGCCTTTTGATTATTGTGTCGAAATCACTGTTTAATTATTACTGGATCAGCTGACTTATGACAAGTTAATTGAATCCTGCTGTACAATGCTGTTGTTCAGATAGAAACAGCTGTGATTCAAGGTCATTTTCTTTTCCGCCCTAGGGCCGTAAACGTTTACAGGCCTCCAGCTGACCTCGTCGGAAATCGAACATTTTCGGCCTCCAATAGAGGTATGAAAAACAGTTCATTACGTCCTAGTGTGGCGAAAACATAATATGAATAGTGGAAGACTTCCTTTCTTACGAGGCGTAAAAGAGGTAAGATGTATGTTATGAGTTAAATGAGATGATCATTGGAAAAAAGTTGGAATTCCATTTTAGAGTTGATCAATTTTCCTATTGTAATATGGCTCTTTAATACAATGGAATAATATGCTTTATTAATATAATTGAAATAATGGAATGTGAATTAGATTATCAAAAGTAATTCCAAGTATCCATGAACATGAGACCCCATAAATTATGCAATTTTATTAGTTGAGTGAAGGCAGGACAGAGCACTAGAAGCGGAGCATCTCAGAGACCATTCTGATTCTGTGCCCTCAATGTCAAAGTCAGAAATTCAGTATTTTCATTCTGAATGGACGCAAAAAAAACGTATTGACATTTTCTCAACAACTGCGAATTTATAGTGGAGGAAATTTTCTCAAGATTTATGCATTGGTGAGATGCATGGATTATTATTTGACAACGTAGTCGTTAATGACTGAAGGAACAAAGTAAACGTGAATTGATTAGAAGTGATTAATTCATTTTGCTCTCATTCGACTATTCAACCATAACATTAAATCGAACTCAAATTGACGAAAATAGGTATAATGGAATTGATACAGTATTTATAAACTGAACAATAAAGTGATGAAGTTTGAAATAAAAATCTGACATCATCGTACATTGTATCGGCATTATCGTCACAATTATTATGCTTTTCAACAATTTCACTAGGAATTCAATTGATGGAAATTCAAAAATAAACCCAACAATCACCCAAACACATTATTTATGTTTGAATACGATCGTATACTTTTCATCATAAAAGTCAAATCGTGAAAGAGGATAATTTTATTCAAAAGTAGAATTCTGGAGAGGAACCTCTCCAAGAATATGAAGGTGAACTTCAGCAAGCTTCCAAACCAGAATAGCCATTGAGTAGAGCCTGTCATGCACTTGGGTAATAATAGCACTTGAGTCATTGATTTCAAGAGTACCTTTCTACACCCTCATCAAAAAAATCTGTCGAATTCTTCCCGTCTCTCAGCTCACTCTCTCATTTTTCTCGTACTCTCTTTCTCCACAATATAATCAACTAATAGAGGTTCATACATCCATCACTCTCACACAGAGTTGGAAACCTTGGTCTCTTTCCCGAGAGAGGTTTTTAACTTAATAAGCTGTGGAAAAGCTGCTTTTCCACAACAGTATTTTCTTTTTTACTCTTGAGAAAAATGGATGTTGTCTCTAAAAGCTCCATAATCACATTATTTTCTATTCTAAATTCATTCGGAATCCATGAATTGAGTCAAGCTCCATGTTCTTATGATTAGTTTTCAACAACACTGTTTGGGGTTTTCCGATCACCATTAGAAATGGTAATTATAAATAAATGAAAATTATGGTCCAAGAACCCAAATATCCATTGATTCTAGAGTATGTTTCGTAAATGTTAAAAGTCCTGTAGATCACGAAAAAGGCAATCTCACACTAGACTTATAAGTTATTGTTCCTTGTTGATAATATTTACTGATACCAGCATGAAATTTTTTTATGGTGTATTAAACTTTTTTAAATTATTATAGTAGTAACCCTCACCCCTCAGTAATGAAGAAAGGAACTACAAAAATGGAGATTTTAAAAATATAGTGTGTAAAAACTGTAGCAAATAGGAACAAAAACGTGTAGGAAGTGAGCTTGTTATTGAATAGAGGAAGAGGGAAGAAATAGAGAGTGAGAGTTGCTATATTCTGAGTAGTAACAGGGTAACCTAAAACAGTGAGTAGAGGTGTTCTTGAACGAGTTTTTTTCTCGTTATTGTATTTCCGTAAGGATAGGACCCAAAGCATCCAGTTTGTAGCTTTTTTCCGTTATTGACGACGGTCGTCTACGCTATTGTAGAAGATCAGGTTCCTTCCTTCATCTGCAGCAGCACTATACAACCTGTCGGAATGGGAAGAAGTTGCTGTGTATGACGCAGTTTAGCGCGGCAGAAAAAAAACGGTGCAGGGAAGAGAAGAACGGATCTCCTACCTGTAAAGAGTCAGGAGGGTAGAAGCAAGCCTACTTCCGAGTAGGAAGTGCGTAATATCTTGTGTGGGGAGCAACAGCGGATCTAGCAGTAGTGTTGTGGCTCATGGTAAACAAGGCTCGGGAGGGAATGAAGGGTGTTCAGGAAGAAGGCAGCAACAACTACACATCAAAGGGAGCGAGCTGAGAGCCTAGCGTGGGAACCGCTCCACGGAAGTCTCCCACACCCCACCACTCTCCTGCCCAACAACAACCCCTCTCCTAAACACTAACCTTGCCCAACTCCTCACTCATTTTATTCACCATCTTTTTCTTCTTCTTGGCGGTGGCCCGCCACGTGCCGCCAGCCTCTCCTTCGTGTGTCGCGGCTCGTGCCACGGCGTCTTCGCCGGCTTCTTATTACACTTGCAATCCGCTTCACAACATTTTTTGTCTCACTCCCATAAAATCTAGGTTACAGGTTTCTCGACTCACCAGGCTAACACAAAAAACTGGATTTCTGTAATTTTGGAGACGCTCTTTATTAGTTGACATGTAATAGTTGATCACAATTCAAGGTTATATTATATCAATTGTACGTGTTGATTACTTCCATATCGTCTAATGTTTCGTTACATAATTTGAGTGAGAGAGGATTATTAGACTTCTCAACCACTTTGTATCTAAAAAAACAACAATCTTTGCTGTAAGTCTTCATAGTTCCAGTCTCAGAATAGACAGGGATATGAATGAAGAGTAAACTTAATTGAGGAATAATATTTTATAGTGGCATTCAATAAAATATTTATTACTTAAATTCTTGAATAAAATTAAATTTTCATTGTGAAGGTAAATTACTAGTTTCGATAAAATGGACAATTAAATTTAATTATGAGGATCTTGCGATTATTTCACAAATCCAGCGTCATCTATATTAATAAAAGAGAGTTGATGTCTGTACGCTCGCTTATAACTCGAGAACGGCTGAACCGATTTAGATGATTTTGGATTAGTTTGAATTGTTACAGCACTGGTTAACATAATATGTATTAAAATATAAGAAAATCCCTTTATAATTAATAAATAATTAGTAAATTAATGACCTAACCTATCAAACATTTCACAAACCTATGTTCAAACTTGCCGGCCAAGCGGCTACGGAAAGATGATCGTGTATTTGAGATCAGAAAATCTGCTCGCAGTTCCTAAGTCTCCGTAGCGCAGTGCATAAGCGTCTGCGATGTGAATAAAAAGTTTCGGGTTCAATTCCCGCTCCGAACCATTTCTTTTTGTACTAGGTTTTCTACTCTAATTATTTTTTACGCTACAATCATCAATTATTAAGAATGAGTTATCGTTCGTATTATGCATGTTTTATTGTTTCTAATAATAAAATTGAAGAACGGGAATAAAATAAAAAAAATTAAAAAGAAAGAAATAAATATGAAAAAAAATCTTTTAATTAGAATAGGACTGATAAAAAAATTGAAGAACGGAAATAAAATTAAAAAAAAAAAATTAATTAAAACGAAAAAATTGAAAATAAATAAATAAATATGAAAAAAAATCTTTTAATTAGAATAGGACTGATAAAAATTGAAGAACGGAAATAAAATAAAAAAAAATTAAAAAGAAATAAATAAATATGAAAAAAATAATTGGCGGGAGGAGGGGGGTGACATTTGATGGGAAAGAGGGGGTTGACATGAAGAGGGATATGTGGGGGTGACATTTGGGGGGGAATGGAGGGGGGCATTTGTGGGATGACATTTTTTGGGGGTGGCATGAAGGGGGGACATTTGTGGGGAGAAGAGGGGGGGACATTTGGGGGGGGGGAAGAGTGCGATACGAAGTTCGCCGGGACAGCTTGTTAGCAATAATGTTTAGAGTTGAAATATATAAATATGTTTTAATGTTTTAGAGGCAAGTATGGTGCCTTGTATGATGACAAGAGCTTGAATCAAGTTCATAATTGGAGAAAATGATTTCACATAAGATACATGAATTATCTATCTACAAGACGAACATTAACTCAAGTGACAATGAGTTAAGCAACAATATACTTATGACTTTTTTATAATACTGTGCATTATGAAGCCTAATTGATCATATTTTAGTTAATAAAACCCAATAATTGGAATTTTTTATAAATCCTTCAAAGCATTTAAATCAATTGAATATAGCTTAAATTCTTATTGATGAATGTCTGACAGTCTTGAATGCTTCTGGAAAAGTTTACAGAATTCACCATTACAAAAAGGAATTACAAAGCTCTCACAGAAACTTATTCATATTTTAAATCAAGGTTTGTATCTTCCAAAATCCTACGGTATGGCAGTAACCAATAGGATAAGGGTTTCTCTGTCAGCTCTGCTCTCAATTTGAATCTATTTTGTATATCTAGACCGATTTCCATAATACTGCTCCGCTACCATGGAAACGTCAGAGGAAGGAGGGCCTCAAAATATGCTGTACATGCTCTTTCATCCACTGAAATTTATTCTGAACAACAGAATGGGATTCCACCGATTCTGTGTTTTCATTCCAAGCTTACTGGTTCTTGGACATACCAGCAACGATTTAGGCTCTTACCCTCACAGCTTACTTGGGGATTGTTATACCATACTTTCGATATGATATACCTGTATTTCATTCAGTAAGTGGAAAATCAGAGTGCAGTGATCTTTGTAGAGTTTTGTTTTATAGTCATCAATATAAATAATTCGTTCAAGTTGGAAAATGAAAACTCAATCCATTCGAATTATTCAAATTAGATTGAGGAATAAAAAACCTCCAGAATCTCCAGTTACTCCAGTTTCCAGGAAGTGGATCAATTCATACGTTTCAAGTAATTATTATTCTGTAGGCCTGCGTAGAAAGTAGGCAACTTGAATTCAGTAATTAATAAAAAATAAGATGTTGTAAACTACGTTATGAAACTCGGTATTCAACATATACTTTTTTCAATTATATTGTTAGCAGGAAGAAGTTTTAAATTTTCGCTAAAGTAGTTTTTGTTATTGTTTTTCAAAACTAATTTCACAAAGCAGTGCAAGATCGAAAATCCAGTACATTTAAAAATTTGAAAACTCCTTTCTCATGAAATCCGGAATGATTCTTCTTCTGAATTTACTCAACTGAATGATACTCAACAGAATTTACTTTATATTTATGATTAGAGCAAGATTCCTGCAAGACGATTCTAGTGTTCCTGAAAGATGAAAGTGCCATTCATCTCAACTTATCGGAGTTCTCTAGTATTTAATTAGATTTTTCCAATCGTTCCAATGGTATTGAATATTGTATTTCTCAGAAATACCGCTTGCTTGATATCGATTTTCAAGATAATTATTCTCCTCTGGCTCCACTTCGCTGGTAGTTGAAGTATCTCAATATTCGATCTTAACATTTTTCCTCTTAGATTCAAATTTTAAATACTTAAGCCATAAAAGAGGAAGAAGAGCTTATTGAACTTCTTATTACGTCAGATCTATCGCTAGCTGAAGTTTTATTTATTGACTTGAATCTTCAATGAAGCAAAATTCTTCCTAAAAGAATTCCTTTTCAAAAGAAGGGATCTTCTTAGCGCCTTTTATCTTCACTATCCTTTGAGTATACTGTGAAGCAATATTGGATGGATATAAAGGGTGTATATGAAGGAAGCATAATTGGTAATCATCAGTTCTATTAGAATCTGAAGAAGACTGAGGCTTGGTGAAAAAAGGGTATTATCACTTGACGTAGAGTCCGAGGTAACTCTTTTTTCTTGAAATGTAGGGGCCCTTATAATGCAGACCACCTACAATCTATACATTTTAAATTTATACATAAGTCAAAATAAATAAATATATATCCTTATTACTGGTGTTCCATTGGTAACCTATCCAGCGAACAATTGATTCATCAAGTAAATTGAAGTAAAGTAAACGATTATCACACTATTGTCTAAAGACGTGATCTTCAACACTGAATTATTCATGAAATTTTCAAATTCCGAAATGAAAGTTTAGCGGAGTGTCTAGTTTTCTGGCTCTTCCAGAAAATAGGTTCAATAATTCAGATGATACCGAGCATGAAATACAGGTAGGCTACGTAACTTCGTCTCTCACTTGCTGTCCTCTCACTCTCTCAC
This sequence comes from Laodelphax striatellus, assembly GCA_017141395.1. NCBI lineage: Eukaryota > Metazoa > Arthropoda > Insecta > Hemiptera > Delphacidae > Laodelphax > Laodelphax striatellus. The sequence goes on along the minus strand of CM029532.1, from coordinate 24,207,787 downwards.
CCCCTCTCACTCATATTCTTTCTCTCTGTGTTATTTCGCATTGTACGTTTATTTCACGTTTCCCACATGACGTTCAAATAAACGAGAATCCCATGAGAAATGTATTTCGTTGTTTGGAAAAACACGCCTGGAGAAAAGCGCCGGATAAAAGCCGTAAAAAAAGGACCGGCCTGGGCTGTAAAAACACAGGTAACTTTTTAATGGGACGTTCAGGTTGTACTTTGTTACAATACATTTATCATGAATTCAGTTATTCATATTCATGATTCTCTCCATAAACCACACACTCTTGTTAAAGTAATAATAATAACGATAATGATGATGATGATGATGATGATGATGATGATGATGATGATGATGATGATGATGATGATGATGATGATGATGAATGATGATGATGATGATGATGATGATGATGATGATGATGATGATGATGATGATGATGATGATGATGATGATGATGATAATAATAATAATAATGAATAGTGGATGATCATTTTACTACGGAATGACTCAGAAGGACAAGGGATGTCTTTAAGGTTGATTTCTCTTTTATTGAAATAACAGAGCCTGATATTCAATATTATACTATTCAACCTGATCTAAACTCTCATTAAAAAATCTCTTCTTTTCAGCACTTCTCTGAGCACTACTTTGAGTACTTGAGCTAAGCAGCGAACCGTCTTAGAAATACATACTCAGTATAATATGCTATTGTAATAATTGTAACAATATTTACTGGTTATCGTATATTATTTTTAAAAAGTTTCAACTGTAGTCTACAGCGATAGCCTGCCTAGTACATAGTTATTAATAAAATAATAAATCACAATATGACTTATCCCTCCATGCACACACAATTTAGATCGCTGAGATCTCATGCCATCCTTGCCATCAATGTGATCCTTCGAAATCATTAGCATGTAAGAGAAAAATAAAAACTTCTGATCCCTGAGTGATATTCGAGTAAATGTTGACTTGAAAGAAGGATTTTCATAATGCGCTGTACTGATTCTTATTCAAGTAGGAGTTCTCAGCTCATAGCGGTTTCCAAGAGGATAGAGAAATATCATAACTCATAACGTTACCATAGAGGAGAATCGCAACGTTTATCTGTTCAATTGGCAATGGATTGTTTGTAAACTTTGATTGTAATCGATACGACACAATTCGTCTTCCATTTATAGAATCACCATAATTATCTTCGTCATCGTCCATAAAAGAAAACAACTTCATTGCTATCCTTTAAATGCATGTATATATTTTTTCTATTCACTGTAAGTTTCTTGGAAAATAGGAATGAATGAATGGAGAAACAATTAAATCGTATATTATGAATGTATCTGTTCAAAAATCAGTTTCAGATTTTAATGAGTTTCTAACAGTGATTGATTGTGATTAGTCAAAATGAAACAATTTGTGAATCACATGATCAAAGCCTGCTGCCACTTTCTCACAGTACCAATAATCTCAGATGATAAAGATTATCTAACAGTACACAAATTAAACTGACCTTTCCAGGCCGACTGAGATGAGCTTAGCATCGCCGCTTTTGCTTGCAGTGTCTGTTTGTCTTGATTGGGGTCGTCCTCCCCGCTTCTAGGGCTGCTCACTACACGTGCATGAGTGTGTGCACGAATATGTATAAAACTTGTAGGGCCCAAAAGTAATTTCATTGTTGCTGAAGTAAGGGCCTTACATCAGGTCGGAATCAATTTACGGCCAGCGTTTTGCCTGCATTACAGTATCCCGCTGAACGGCCTCCACACAAGACAGCCCAGCCAGCGATGGGTGGGGTTTCGATACTTTTAGGTTAGGGCCGCCAAAGTTGTTTAACTTTAATCTGCGTCCGACACGCGTTTAGCACGTGGCCTAATCTCCTAATTTATATTTCTTTTCAACATGACGAGTGCGTGTCTGTTCGGAAATCACTCGTATTCGATCAGAACAAAGACTGGATACGAAAAAGCTTGAACCAATAGCAACATCCGCAGTTGAATTGTGTATAATCACCTGTACACAACTAAAATGAGTGCTTTGCTCTGTAGAAAAAGTAATTTTGAACATCCATTATCTATACGCCAATCACAAAACGAATCTATCAGGGAAGTAATGGTTATGAATGGTATTGATTATTTGTGTGAGTCAATGTAATGAAGAGATCTGAAAGTTATAAATTTCATATACTCTAAAAATTATATGAACCGTATATTCATGAGTGGTTCTAAAACGTATTTGTTAAAGTAGAGTTAAGAAAATGAAGACGATAATATTGTTATAAGAGAGAGTAGGATTCTTTTAAGTAGGAGTAAGAAGAGTAGAAATATTTTACTTCATTTTGATGAAATTTCTGACTTTTTACAAACTACCTATTAGAGATTTACAGTAAGTATTAAATTATGTATTGTTGGTATTCTAGAGCTGATTCTATCCATTTGTTCATGCGATGCCTTGGGCGGCTTGGGCCTCAGTTTCTCTCCAGGTTCACTTTGTACAATCCACCCATGTTTAAGCTGATAGGCCTAAATAGCTTCGTGGCAGCGATTAGCTTTATTGCCGTATTTACAAGCCATGATGTATAGGTTTACCTCCAAATTAATCATGTAAACTAAACTGAAAGTTCAACCGGAAGGGATGCTAAGCGATGCAGGGTCGGGGTACGATCTGGTGGATCCTTTCCTTGCCGAAATAACTTGACTAATATTCTCAAGTTGGAGGCTCGACGTGGTTTATGTCGGAGCTGCGATGTTAATTGCACTTGGGAAATGGGCCATCGATAAAAGCGTTGCTAGTATCACAGCTGGTATCGTTTATCACAGCTCCGACATGAACCCACCCTGAGGCCTGCACTCAGCTCACGGAAGCATTAAAAGGTCCAATATTTCTGAAGTTCAACATTAAAATATTATAAAATATTCAGGAATTTCATAACTATTAGAGAAGAATTTTTTAGTTTTTCTTTCAAATCAACTGTAGGAATGATCTGTATCTAGTATCTATTAGTATTTACTAAATATATTTGAAGATAATATAATCTATTTATATTAGTATATATTAGATAATATATAATATATTAGCAGTATCTCTTGCAACTACTGAAAGTAGTTGAATACTGAAAGTACCTGGACCCTGGACTATTTTATTATAGCTGTCAGACTGTTGCTCCGAGGAAAGTTGGAAACGTTTAAAAAATATTAAGTAACTTCTTTCAAGAATCTTGAAAGCTTTTTATTAGTCTGCAAACAATTGAAGAGGTGGAATGAATTTCATTGGAGTTGATCAGCTATGACTAGTCTACTCAGTACAATCAGAAACTTGTATTTTACAAGCTACGGGTTGTAAGCTATTACTGTTTGCAAAATTATCATCAAAACAATCACATGCTTCACAGTAGGATCCCATCTTCCTACCGTTTATATTCAATCCTAAAAATTCAGTAATTCATTACTGTCAAATGTATATTTTCCGAGTTCAATTTTTAATATCTTCCATTTAAAGAAATCCTCGTAATTTATTATCTTGCAAAACATTTGAAGATGGAAGAAATATTTAAAGAGATAGGATGGATTTTTATTTGCATGAAGTCTACACCGCATCCGCATGCGGATCAATGAAGTGGAGCTTCGAATGAATAATTTGATTGATGAGTTAGCTCCATTTCTCTCGCCCAGACATCACAGCGGGAGCCAAAATGAATGGTTGAGCACTCTTCTTTTCGTTCTTGTCATGGTCTCTCAAGTATTTTCAAGATTCAGCGAACGCTGAACTGCTAAAATGAAAAATGGAGCTCGTTTCTAGATGGAAAATCAATAGCCTATACAGTTCAACCATTGTTCGGTCTTTTGCGTATCGCTACATGTATCTCATAATAAATTCATCGTCACTGTGAAATACGTTCACATGCATTATCGCGGACATCTGACAGCGTTTTCCTATCTCTTCGAATTAGGCTCTTTCATCGAACTTTTTCCATGCAAACTGTGAGCCGAAATGTTTTTCTGTACGCACACAGCGGATGCTAAATATGACAAGCTATATTTTTCGCTCCAGGCAATAGATGTTGTAGCAGACATACAAGCAAGCCATTCATTTTCCAATGTTCTCTTAACCGAATTTATTCTCGATCTATCCGGCCATTCATTATTTAGTCAACGTTTCCTGCGAATGAAAAACAGCAAATTATCAGCATGCTGATTGGGGCGTTTAACTAGTTTCAAAGGACACGCGATTCCAAATGAGAACTGTGTTTTATCAAGATTTATAACATGGCTATGTTACAGCGTGAAAACACGACAATAAGTTGCATTGAAACATATTTTTTGTGAGTAATTTCGGAGTTGTTATTCGTATTAATTTCCAAGGAAAGTATGGTTTCGTTCAATTATTGTTACACGCATTTATAATTGTAATTATTAGCTAACCTTAAACTTGAATGTTCATAATGATAACTGAAGCAATATACACAAAGTAATTATCACTAACCTCCATCATTTCAGCTCCCGTTCACCATTTTTCTGAATCTCTATCTTTACAATCCATCTCTATGAAGGGTTACATCCATCCTGGATTTTAATCATCCATTCTTACAATATTCTTCCGGAACCAGAGCTTAAATTAAATTTCATCATTTTCCATTTTCAGACAGAATCCATCACGGTCTGTAAAGTATTTTTATAAGTGTCATCTACATTTAAACGAATTCATCAAATGAATATTCGACTAGTTTAAATCAAGACCTCACTCAAGTTTGAGTTTGTCTTTCTAAGCAGACAGTCCTCTATTCAACCAAAATTATTTTGGAAAGTGAGTTTAGCTTGAAGCTATCCATTTTTCAATTTGACCGATATTATGAGTGTCAGAATTTGAATTCTAGAGTAGTTACTGGAGTAGATTAGAGTAGAGAATTCTAGAGTAGGAAATTTTATTTGCTTCTCAAAAGTCTGTCAAAGCATAAAAACAAGTCACAAGCTCTAGCCTCCTCTGTGAAGAACTGGTATGTAAGTTGCAAATGAAGTCATTTGAATAAGTAGTTTTTCGCTTGTTATGCTAGGGAAAATTTGTTCCCAAGTAATCAAGAGGTGCTTGATGCTCGAGTAAGTGTGGCGAGCAAGATATAACAAGGTACTCACTCATAGGGCCACAATTAACAACCGCACTGACCCTGTTCTTATAGGACGCAGAGAGTAGTGCCATACCTCCGCCAGAGCCAGACTGTGTTTGTGGCACTTTGAAGTACGCCCCAACTCAAACCAACCACCTTCCCGGTCCCCCCCCCTGCACCACCAAACCCGCCAACACAAATGCATCAAGAGTAAGGTCATACCTCATACCTCAGGCTTTTGATGTTTAGTCTCAGCAAGTTTGTGAGACCATACTCAAACTACTACCTTCTGGATCTGCCTTTTGCCTTTGATAAATCACCACAATGCCACTATCAAAATACATAATTGGCCTGCTACCTCCTACCTGAAGTTTCAACTATCCACATCAATAACCAAGTTGCAGTGAACCGGTATACAATCTACTAGTATTAACCAACTAGCACAAATGTAGAAATGGAAATGTTATAGAGCTCGATCATTTAAAAATAGGCTCCCATGAGTACCTAAATGAAACACATGTAAACAACTGTTCACAGGAGAGAAAAAGTTATACTGAACAATAATAGTTAACAAAAGTTTGAGGTGGCTGATTACAACATTTCCCAATAATTATTTCTGGTTCTTCAAAATACAATCGTCCATACAGGAAACAAGTTTATTGCAGTTATTTCAGTTATTTGTAGACTATCTATCATCAGTCATCAATGCCTCATCCAAATGAGGCATCCAGATGATTATCAATCACGTATCACGTATTTTAATGATAAAAATCTCCTCCAAAAACCTGAATTGAGTGAATATATTCAGTTTATTGGTAATTGATGTCGAGTTTTAAGTGATCAAAAGAATCTAAATAGAATAAAATAATTGAACGAAACAATATTGTGAAAACTTTTATTCTGTGCACTGTAGAACAACTCCGATTAGAGTCTACATTACACTGCAATATATTATTTATCCCGTCTCCACTCTTAAAATCCCTAGATGATAGACTTAATAAAATTGAACTGTGCATCCATCCTTGGCTTTTAAGATACATCAATGATTAGGACAAGCGCAGACTACAAATTTTACCGCACAAATTCTCCAACCGATTTAAACTCATTTGAACTGATTCCAACTGATCCAAACTGATTCTAACTGAACCAGAGTATATTGAATCAACTCGATCTATCTTGATCAAGAGTTGATGAATCTTGTAATCAATAAATATATCTGAATGAAAAGAATTCTGTTCAATTAAAATTGACTAAATGTTTCGCTTGAGAAGTGTACTTCAATTACTCTTGTTTTATCATTTTGAGGAAGAATGATAAACTCACAACTTCAACAATAATCTGATTTTTTATCTGGTTTCTCCTCATTGTAAGTTATAGTGAGAACTTCAAAATAAATTTGTGTTTTAAAATAATGCGCGAAGTTTTGAGAGATTATTTTTGAATGGACCGAGAAAGAATCGGTCAACAAATTTATCTCTCACGCCCACAGTTTACACCGTGTAGTACTTTTTGATAACTCGGTCAAGTTTACTGAGTGGTGGCGCGGCTGGCGGCAGTCGGTGGAACTAAACGGTACACAACCTGCGTATTGATCGGCAGCGCAACGTTCGTGGCAGCCGACGTCGTCTGGTCGCCTCTCGCCTCGCTCATTCAGTTCAGTCAGACCGACAGTCAGCTGTTGTGTTGTGTGCGTGCGATCTGCTCTGTTCCGGAATGTACACGCGGACTTGCCTCCTCGCTAGATAAAAACTGTTAGTAGCCTACTAACTTATCTCTTATCAAAAAACTATTTTTCGGTGACCGAAACCTTCTCTAATGACAGTTCGGTATGGTGTTACTCAACTATCATTCTGAGGTCAGTCAACCTTCAATGCAGCAACGGCCTCATAATAATCCCACACTTTTCATGATCGATTGAATTATTTCGAATTGACATGTGTGCGTGGGTGAAAGAGCGACGGCTCGCCTCTCGGGAGCAAAGTTAATCACTGTTTAAAAGCCGTTTTGAACTGTTTCTGTCTAGCGCAGTTTCAGAAAGAGTGAGATTCAACGATAAATTTAGAACTAAATTGAGTCCATTAGCGATTTGTGTGTAAATATAATCGGCGATCCCTCGAGACTCATCATTGCTTCTCAAGCAATCCAACTGACTACTGTTTGGCAGTGAGTATTTGGAACACAGTACTCTAGTTCAACTGAGAATGCTGTTCTAAAATAAATGATCAACAAAAACAAAACCATGATAGTCCTCTAGATTTTTTGAGGAGAGTCCACTAAATTTAACGAATATTTTTACGTTTAAGGCTCTACTCACACTTGGAAACTCAAATCGCGGAAACTGAGCGACTCGGATAATAAACATGTGTTTTCAAATGATGACGTTCAGGCAGTACGGATGCAGGATTGTCTGAGCCGTGAGCGTCATCATTTGAAAACACATGTTTATTATCCGAGTTGCTCAGTTTCCGCGATTTGAGTTTCCAAGTGTGAGTAGAACCTTTAGTAATAGCAAGTGAGAGTAAATTACTGAATAATCGGTGTAGTGCAATTATATTGTAACATTGCATTGTATCCCGTTCCGTTCAGCAAAAACTATTTTTAAATACTCAACAAAATATTCGAATTATTCTCTATAGATCTAGAGTTATAGTACTTTCTATAGTAATCGATAATTAAATCAATCAACTAATGATGCCATTGATAAGTGCCTACTGACACTTTGAGTCTGACTACTCACGCGCATGTCGTTTACAAACTTTTTATTTTGTTTGTAATATACAACTCCGATAATACTGAGATTTATTAATGTATTATTATAACTTATTAATTATATAATGTTAATAAGAAATTTATTAACATCGTCCTCTTCTCAATTAGTGGAATTGGAAATGAGAAATAATTTCCCTACACACCAAGGATGGTAATTTCCCTCCATGTCATTACAAGTTTTTTCTAATAGGGGCTAGTGTTTCAATTTTAAATGTCAGAGGTCTTCCCAGGAATTGTCACGAGCTCGTAGATTTTCTTCAGGATGTCTAGAATAAAAAGTTGAAAAACGTTAATTATGTTACTATTTGCCTGTTCCAGGCGCTATTTGCCTGGACTTTAATTATTATTTTGTCCAGTTTTATTTTATAAAATTTCATATCTCTCTACATAGAAATATTGAGATAGATATGAAATTTAAAAGAATTTAATTCACAATTAAGTCGTTAAACAACGGTAATACTGAAGTATATCTGAACAACGAATTTCAGATATTCGCAACAATTGAAGGCAATGGAGACTATAAAAAATAAGAGTAGATAAGAGAAAAGTCATTAAAAATATTTACCTTAAAATATAGGCTGCTACTATTTCGTATCACGAAGCTCTAAAATCTAAAACAATAAATCATTTTCTGTCATGTATATGAAAAATATCTTCTTGCTTCTTGTTGACTTTGACTAATTGGATTTCACGCTGGATAAAGTGAAATCTTATCAAGTAATGAATCAAAATTTTAATTTTCACCAGAATTATTGTCTTTTTTCAAAACCAACTTGATCAATCTCAAATTATTGTCAATCACATTATTTTGATAATAGCTTCTTCTAGCATACCATCTATTATCCCATTGTCAGGAAACGTCATGATTGATAAGGAATTCAAGCTACTGTATTATTTTTTCAAATCCATAAACAGGAAAATATTCCCTTGAGATTGACATTTATTTCTCTTATTTTTAGCAATCGTCGCAAACCGAACATCTTGATAAAAATAAAGAATAGAATTTCAGACAATTTCACAGTTGAGTTGATTCAGGGTTGTGGAAACTCTCCGGAGAACGAGGAAAATCGGAGGAAATTGGCTGTCAAAATTTATCTTTTTAATTATCTTCCGAAATAGGTTTTATAGCTGCTAGGGCAGTATTCCACTTTCGTTGAGAACAACGAAACGAGCAATCCCATAATTGTTTTTTCTATCAATTTCTCGCAATCTTTTCAGGAAACAGAAAGTCAATCAAAGCTTGACATCTGACATGTAAGATTTACAATTCAAGTGTCTCGTCGAAATAAATAATTAACCCGTTTTCGTGTCTCGTCGAAATAAACAAACAAAATTAATAGATAAATAAATAGCAACTCACACTCACTCAAGTCATTACATTTCTCAACACTGGTACAGGAAGAGTTTTTACACAGTATATAGATAGAGATTTAAGATAGAGATTATCTACATGAGAGTCCATCATAATTCACTACTATAAAACAGATTACTGCAATCTTTATTTCCATATTGTATTGGTCTGTATTGAATCATTGAAAATGTGAGTTACAAAAAAGGCGGTGAATTACTAGGAATTGCAATTAATTCTTATTTAATAATACTACTCAAATATATATTTTTTTAACTATACATATTTAATTATATACATTATATTTCATTTCATTATTTGAATATATATTGTATACTTATAGCCTACTCTCTTCTCCAGAACTTTCAATACTTGAGTTATATATTGAGAACTCAAACAACTCACGAACAGACCTGCGTGTCCATGTGAGTGTTATTTCATAATGTTGTCCATGTATCGTGATATATTGCTGGAAATAAATAAATTTGAATTTGACACCTGCATGGAACTCAAAGTAAATTTCATTATAACTGTACATATATATTTTTGATATAATATACACATATATTAAACAATTAGATATATTTGTAGATGTGGAGAGTCCTAGAGATTTAAATCTTGTAATAACATTAACTAACCATTAGGACAAGATGTTTATTAGACTCTAACAAATTAACTAAAGAAGAATAAACTACTTAAGGAGAAGGATCTACCAAGTATGAATAAAATTAACATAATACGGATTGAATTTATAATAAAAATAAAATCATTTCCAGTGTAATATGCCAGTCTCAAATCAGATTTTTTTCATCATGTGTTTGAAGTATAATTGCTCGTAATATTTGAAGGAATCGATTACACAATAAGCATGATAATCGTGACAACATATTTTTGTTTCTACTTGGTCTGGAAAATTACCCAATAAAAATATGATTAGATTGACAAAAAAAATCGGAATCACAGAAATTTGTAGCCTCACTGCGAGTGAATTGGAATAGGCCTCTACCACTTGTAACGTGCCGGTAGCGGTAGTAGACTTGTCTCAATGACCTTGCTCTAAATTAAAAATATTACAATACAAAGATAATTATATCATAACGTCTTGCACACCTATTTTTGAAGGTTGTAGAACGTGATTTCAGTTGGTTGAATAAATAATATAATAATACAGGACCACAATCATCTGGCTTGTTCTTATTTCGCTAGAGATTTAAACAGAATAGGCATAGTGGAATGTTGTCTTTACTCCTAAGAGTCCTAAGATAGGCCTGTTACATGCAAAAAAATTATTTTGTTTGGAGGAAGGTAAGTTTTCGCTTTATAAATACAAATACTTTATTGAAAAGATTATGATTATGCAGGCTGAAAATGAACATTTTGATTAATAAAAGTAAGATGTCTGTAAATTTAGAAAACTCATTGAAAAATTTGAAAAGATGAAGGAAATTCAAGTCTACGATTAGGTTTCTTGGAGAATGAGCAAGTATTTCTCCACTATCAATTGGATCCAGTGAATCATAACTTGCTCATAACGCCTTTTTCTACCATCAGCTTTCCACAATTTCTTTGGCCATGAGTAGAGAGTATATTATGTTCTGTCACCAATACATTGCTGTGAGTCAGCAATGCAAAAATCATTCTTCAAAATTACATGCGGTTGATAGACCGTAAAGTTTCAGAAAGCATCAACGTCGTCGATAAATCTCGATCGTAAAATTATTTTACTAGCTACAACTGAGTTATTTTGAACCTAGACTAGACGGACTTTATTATTTCGAATTACTACTTCAATAAAGACTTGATCATAGAACTAAACGTGTATCGCGCAGACGTTATCTGCGTAACGTTAGTGTTATTTCGGTTGAAGGTGCATTGGAGAAAATATTCGTTGAACTGAAATGTGACGTCAAACGTATTCAAATGTTGTAGCTTCCCCGCTCCCCGTGACGCTAAGTCATTGGCTGTCCTAGCCATTGCTCACCCTGCCAGAGAAATCTGTTTAAAAATAATATTCCTGCAAAGCAAACAGATACTTTTATAATATACCACTCAACATGTTTTCATTAGTTCGAGTTGAATTCACTTTCACCGAAGGAAATTCTTCCAAGTACGTGATTCTCGAAAACATTTGTTAATTACCTTTTTTCATGTATTTTAAGGTTGTGTTTTTAAAAAATTATAATTGGAAAAATTCCTATAAAAAATTGACATTTTTGTCATAGTTGTAAAAAACTATTCATAAAAGAAAAAAAATAGGAGGTCAGACACTCTATAATATTGTCTGTCAAAATTTGTCAATTCCCATTATGTTTAAAAATTATGTTGAAAATTTCTATAAAAAATTGACATTTTTGTCATAGGAGGTCAGACACTCTATAATATTGTCTGTCAAAATTTGTCAATTCCCATTATGTTAATACTATTTAGATTTGAAGTATAGAAAAGACTGGAATAATATTTAGCATAATTATAGGCCTACAGTATATAATTTCGACCAAATACACTTGATTTGGAAATTGCAAGTTATTGCTCTGTTAGAATACTAGGACTTCTTACAAAATTTCATTTTGTATGTGACAGTTTTGAGTTAAAATCACAATTTTCTATTTCAATTTTTTAATGTAGCTTGGATGGATAAATGTGAGAATTTGAATCTGGGTTTTCTCATTCAGAGGTTTGATTCTACGATAAGTCTTCTTTATCGTATCTTGAAGCAAAATTAAACACCCTTCATTCGAAATAGAACGATAAGAATATAAGATCACCTTAGCAGCAATTCAAATTCTGTATTTAGTGAATAATTTGCCACTTCTATAAGTGGAGAACTTTTGTTGTATAGTTTGAGGATTTTGAAACTCACTATTCCTCACCAGCGTTCAATGAAATGTCTTTTGCTTTGAAATGTTATTGCACCGAGATGAGCGTCTAATAAAGGATCAGAGAATAGGCTTTCGTGTCTCTGAGTGCCTCTCCAACGTTCTGTATCAACAGAACTTGGAGCATTTCAAGTTAGAATAACCCTCCTCATATTTCATTGATGGTTAGGATGTAGGTTCTAATTAAACGCTAAGCTCAGCGCCACTGGTGGAAATTGAATTGCTTCCTAGACAGGTCTAAATTAATTCCAAGTGCATGCGCACTTTTGAAATGGAGCACCGGTAAGCTCCAACTCGATTCATTAGTTAATTGTTAATAATGAACAATCCCTTATACTCCCTTATACTCCTAATGCCCTCTAATTACATGAATTCTAACTTATCCTTTGTTCTCATTTGCTCTAACGTAACATGAGTACACTCAATATCATGAGTACGCAGTGTAACACTTCGGTTGAATAGAGAGCATCATAATTACATATTCAACTAACCATTCAAATAAACCTTTTTACATTCATTTTAAACTTTTTTAAGGAATTAATGTACTAATCACAATCTTGTCAACCACTAATTTCAGTAATACTAAAATAAATAGTCGACACAGCGAGTACTTCGTCATCTGAAGTAATCGGAAGTTGGAAGTTTCAAGAATATACACATCCCAATTGTGCAAAAAGGTATTTCTTTCATATTTTGTATTGCTTGAAACCACCCTAAAAAACTTATTGAATTTTGGAAATCTGTAAACATAATCTATTTCATAAATTTCACGATGTTTTTTAAATTTTTTCCTGTATTTGTTGGTTTCAGCTCTCTAATTTACGTACAACAGGGTTGAACATTAACAAATCTGCTAATTAATCAGATGTGTTGCAGGTTGCAGGCATTTGGAACTTCAGCACCCCCCAAAATTGACATTTGTTGTAATTTTGTCTCTTGCTCGCTTTTTTATCCCATGAAACTACTACGTTTTTATAACCCTCCTGCCTATTTCAGCACCCCCCCAAAATAAAATCCTAGCTACGCCCTTGTTCATAGTCAAATCGATGTTGAAGATTATCACTGTATTACAGAATGCAAACTAATTATTATCACAAGAAATTATTCAGACTACTGAATCACATCGATTGACATGATTAGGTGGATGATCTAACTTAATAACAGCAATTTATTGCAGCAACCCTAATTACTATAATTTAGGGTTGTTATTACTGAATCGGAATATTGAATACCTACTAAACATCGCATACGACAACGACGAAAACTATTACAAACCAAGTTGGTAGCAGCTTTGCCAAATTGCATTCTGTGACTACACTGTGCGTTGTATTAAATTTGGGTAACATTGATTAATTCTGAACAGACAATGGAGCTCAGACAGGTTGATTGAGATTGATTCTCTCTGTGCGACTCTAAACGGAGATTGGTTGGCAGCGAAACAATTACATCCCCTTTGTATCTCTACTCTCCATTCACTCTGACTCTCAGTCACTTCATTTTCCGGTAAGATCTTGTCATGTCTTCCTGTATTTGTCTCATATATATTCTCTATTCTGTGTACCTCTGACGCTCCAGCATCAAGATTCCATGAAAATGTATCATATAATCTATTAAATGATGACAGTATAATAATACAAAGTGAATATCTATTATGGTGCAGATGATCTATTGACTGATCTCTCCTTTTAATGATTGAGAGTTTGAACATGAGTTTCGATATTTCTTTCTTCTTTTGAGATCTCTAGATGTCTTGATCGGAATCAAACTAGATAACTAGACACATAACTAAACATTTAATACACTGAGGGCGTGTACTGACTGTTACCCGAATAATAAAGTGATAAAGAGACCGATAACGAGTACGCAAAAACCTTACTTTTTAAGAGGCTGTCCTAGAGAGATTTCATGACTTCCATATTCAGTATATTAGCTTATTTTTCAGTTATTAAGTCATTTCGTGCATTGAGGGAATCAATGCAGAAAATAGGAAATCTTTAAATAAAAATATTTTAGCTGTTTTTACTGAGCCTCTCATACCAAAATGTCTTGAAAAAAGTAAAACTGATTTTATTATTCCTCTCTGAAAATATGTTATACCTCATGTAAGTCTACTTTATTTGATAAATTTATATATGACTGTTGTTTCTTGTAACGGTATTTAGATGGCAGTTTATAAAAAATCAACAAATGAATACCAAACACTAAAATAATCTATACATGTTTACTGTATACCATATTCTCATGATATTCTTCAATATTTCAGTTTATTATTTTCATCTAAAATTATTTCTCAACCGTCTCTGCGACTAATTGTAGCGTAAAACGATTCATTGATATTTTGGCTCACTACCAGACCATTTTGGCTAACTATACTAGCATGGATGCATGAAATACTTTAGGCTACAATTTAGAGGCTATTATGCTCTAAAACACTTGCAACTAATGTTTTCTTATTCATCCAATTTCAAATTGTAATGCAAACTGGTTGTTGAATTAAAAACGGTCTTCTAAACTCTCAAGTGAAATGCCACTCAAGAAAAATGTCAATAAATTTTCTAGATTTGTACTTTATTAACAAGAGTTGATTTTCAAAATGTTCTTTTGGTGTGAGGATTATTAGGCTGTACTTTGAATCGGTACTACCCTATGTATTATCTTATCATACTTGTAACATAAAGTGGAAGTGGACTTTCAGGTGTCACGTTTTTTATCCTGATATCATTTTCTTCACAATGAAGTGTTTAAAAGTTTTTATAAGGGACCTGTTTGATAAAATCAACAGTTGTGAGTGAAACCATGATTGGTTGAATCTTAGGAAATCGAGATATTAGAAAAACTACATAAATTGTTTTTGCAGTCTTCTCCACTTCATCGATGTATTTTTTATTCATCATCCCTTGTAATTTTTTATTCATCATCAAGTGTAATGCTTGTTGATGCAATCATACAGCCATACTGTATTGATGTCACCGAAAATCTTGTACTGAAATGTGTCCTATTATTGTAATGTCAACAATGTATAAAATTACGTGTTTCGGGGAAATTAACAATGCCAACTATCTCTCAATTACCAGAGTTGGCAGATCGAATTTCTATAACATTGTTTTATCACGTCTCAGTTGCTGACAATCAATGCGACTGCAACTTGCTATCATTTCAGATACGAGTTATGACCTAAATGTTCGCTAGGGAACGAAAACAAACGACGTTGTCCTATTTCTGTTACGCAGAGAAGCAATAACGGACAACGAAAAACGACAATTTATTCAGTCAACGTATAGCACCGCTGTGCGGACAAAATAGCAAAAAATCTACTCAGGAGACAAACTTACACGACAGTTTGTTCCTGTTTTGCTTTTAACAAGCTGAATCTTTTTTGTGGACTAACAATTTGCGCCAGCAGGTCTGCAATACTGGCTACAATACAAACCTTGTCCAAAGCATCACAATATGTTCGTTCACCTGGCAATACTCCATGAAATGCATTGAAAGAGAAAAGTCTGTGATATTGTTTTGCTTTGTTGGTGGAAGCGCTATTCCCTTCTTATTGAGTCACAATATATTAAACATTTCTATCCTGTATAATATATATTTCACAAAAGATTAATAATCATTGACAAATATTCTTTTTTCTAGGAATTTTCCAAAACAATCTAAGAACAAATAAATGAATTAGATTTCTCTCTAGAGAATTGAAATTCTCTGTAATGAGAAAAATAAGTAAAACTTATGAATTATGTTATAATAATTATAATATAAATCATTTACAGTTTCCCCCCTACGAAAACTATGCGTCTGTACTCCCTATGAAATAAATCATTTAAATCACAGTTTTGAAGCTACAGCTTGATGAATTGTGATTAATTTGAATTGTCTCATTTTTGCTTTTTTATTCAATTATCAGAAAAATTATTTTTGAGGCAGAGCTTGGTTGCAGTTCCAAACAAAATCGAGTTTGTTTCCAATTTAAATCAAATTATAGAAATATTGTATATTGTTGATCAGTTCATCAGTTGTATTATTATACAACTAGATTTTTGATATTTCTAGAAATTAACTTAAATTTCGACAGCATAAGGAGTTACTGAAGCTTTGTATAGTGATAAACTTAATACTATTTTGCATTTATGAAAGTTCATCACAACTTACAGATGGTGTAAACCATATCACCACATCAAAGGGAGAGATATCACATTCCAAGTGTGATATCACACATGATAATGGTGATATAACCAGTATACTAGTAGATGACATGGTCAATAGTAAGTGCTACAAGAAAGAGAAAGCTCGAGGGTGAGAAAGAATCTAGGTACTCATGTTACAGCTTGTTTGGGAAGACATTACTTGATAGCCTGGAGCGATTCCATTGTATAGTCTTCTCACTCTTTTCTCACTTCGTTACCTACTTCCTCCCTTTTCCACCAACCAATAGAATTCAACGTCAGGGCGTCTACCCCTGTTCCAAATTATGTACTTCATACAGTGAGCCTCTTCTCTAATAAAGATCCAATTTTTCATCGTTGGGCCTGCTTTATAACAATTTAGAAGTTTAGTAAAACAAGGAAAATAAGCGGACACACACTGAATAAGAAGCGTACTATGTAATACACTTAAGAGTTATGTATAATATGTGTGCGCCTGTATTACAGGACTCTCAAACAGGCCTCAGATCAAAATTCTCATAAATTATCTCCAAGCTTTTTCTAATTCAGAATCATCAAGAATCTTCTTCCACTATCACTCAGTTTTTTACTCACCTTAGTCAACATCTCTTCTCTTCTCCATTATTCTTATCTCATATTTCTTCTTATCTTTTCATTATCTCTTCTCCACCCCAAAAACCCCCTATTTATACTAAAGTCTTATAAGTTTCGGAGCTTCATGGTTTAAGAGGCCGAACTGGCTTTGAAGTAAGATTATCTTTTCATGACAATGTCATTTTGTTGCCTCCCTGATAAATCGTTTTCCCGGGAGAATTTTATGACGTGAACTACAATTTTGACGTGTTTTCATAAAATTAGTTTGTCACCTTTTGCACACTATTTTCATTTTATTTTCTTATTGTTTCAGATCCGGATATGAGAATTAACGTAAGGACGATGGCCACTCCGATACAGGAGGAAGTGGACAATAATCTCAAGGTAGATATGATATTAATAACTAAATGTATTGTATCTTAAACAGAAGAATATTTTCAGATTGAGTGTTGATTTCGAAAACACTCGAAGTTGCACAAAGGTTTGTTCACAAGCTTAAACCTTCAATTAATAATGATGATACGAGTTATAAATGATACGATTAATAATAATGATTTGAAAGGTTATCCTTGAAATGGAATTTAATTTTAAAATTTCTTTACAAATACCTACGTACTTTTTATTCCAATAATGCAATGGATTTCATTCAAAGCTGTTTCTCTTTTCATTCTATGATTCCATAAGTTGGATCCATTTCAATCAATCAAACGACCATGTCACTCAATACAATTGCATTCCAACAATAATACCAACTTGTAACAATGAAGTTTTTGATTGAATCTGAATTAATTGAATCTACGTGAAATCTCTTTCGAATAGTCTAATCTAACGTGAGTTATTAATTTCGATTTTGAACGTCGTCCTAGAAGTTTGATACCAAATTAAATCTTATTAACAATACAAAGTATCATATATTACGAAGTATAGGCTATTATCGTGCCAAGGTAATACGCTCGAGTGAGCCAGAACGTGTGTAATTCATAAAGAAATGTATCCTACTCTGCGACGTTCAATTTTTTGTTAAAAACTCGACAAAGTATTTCATCTCTACGTAGCCATGCTAAATTGTAATTCTTAACCACGTTGTGGTCTGTATAGAGCTGAATCATGCTCTTTAGGTTTCCGCGATGGAAAAGTTACTTGCATTTCACAGGAAAGAGAGCAGCATTGAAATTTTCTTTGGGCACAGGAAGGTAATTCATGCTCGGAATGTCAAAGAGTTTAAAGAAGATAAATTATTATAGTGAGTGGCTTGTTTCTTTGTGCGGTGACCCGTGCTGAGGCAGGTACTAGGCAGGCTCGTTCAGTCGTAGGTCGTGAAGAGGAGAGGAAGTAAAGGAACTTGACAGAAGAGGAAAAAAGTAAAGGAAGAGGGCAAGGGAGAGCCACCGCATTTGTTCTCCAGTTGCTGCACATTTAATTCGTCTGGCAAAACAGAAAAGGTCGACCAAAGAGAGCAGCGGTTAGGTGGAAACTGGAAACTGCGCTAGTGAGGCATGTTATCAAATAGTAACAAGGAGTAAACCAACACAACTGGAGCTCCACTGTCACTTCTGGAGCGATTAATTATTATACAATGGGCCAGCAAATGATGCTCAAGCATTCAACTGCACAAGTAAGCGAACACTCTTGGATCAACAGGCGTTATAAATAAATAACGAATATGATGATTGTGATGACGTGTTTATTTCAACCAGCCTCCATTCACAAAATTGAGAAGTACCTACATGAAATCAACAACAAAGTACACAAAATCGGAGAATTTGATTATCTCAATTGAACTGTTCTTTGACTGAACTTGATAAAACTTGCTCGAGAGTTAAGTAGAATTGGATAGTGTTTATTCATTCATTGTCTTTAGAAAAAACACTATTTCTCAAATAGACTTGACAATCAATTTGAAACTTAACGGATAATAATAAAGGATATTTTCAAATTCACTATTAAATAGGATTCATGATTAGCCCTCAATTAAATGTACGTGATAATAATCAATGTTATGAAATAACTTTGTTCGACTAATTTTTTTTATTGAATGAAAACTCAAGAGAATGGAGTTGGTGGAGAATTATTGAGAGTTCATTGCTGGTGTGTTCAATTTCTTTTCGAGTGATATCAGTATCAGTACCTATGTAGCAATTTGATTTGACATTTTCTGCTTACGATGTAGCCAGTGAGATTTTCTACTGAGACTAAAAACATAATCAAAGTCAAGTTTTGCTATAAAACTCTTTATCTGTCTGCAGTTTTTTAAGACCACATTTGGTGCCAAGGTGGTTTGAAACAAGAAAGTAATAAAATCGTAGCTTCTGCTTGAGTGTTGAATCTGACCACAAAGTGACTACGGTACACCAACCAATAGTCCACCTGTTCTGAAGCTGCAAACTTGCGAAGTTGGTTGGCCAAGAATCCAATACAGCAGTTCACCTGGAAATCTGCCAAACTAGTTAACGCTCTACCTTTCTCCAGACAATTTTCCTTTCAAACCATATTCTTTTCCCTCTTGATAGCTTAAAATGGATTAAAGTGATCAACCCAATCTGCCTATTCATATCGCTAAATGGCTAGGTTGTTTTCAATTTAATAAATAATATTTCAAAGGTTAATGCTAACTTCACTAGTATTAGGTCTACAGACTACAGGCCTATATGGGCGGAAAAATCAAGGTACATAACGTAGATAACGTAAATAATTTTGCCAAGTAAAGGTAATCATACGTATGTTGTTAATAGGTAAGTTTTTGACTAATTCCAATTTCATTACAAAATTTGCATGATAAATCACAAGAAAAACGTATATGTATTATTCTCAATTGAAACCCCTTATATTGTTAGATAAATAGTTACATTTCCACTTCGTAGTAGATAGCAGCACCCAACAACAGAAAATAAATAATATTTTAAAATTTTGAACTATGGAAATGAAATTCCAGTGTTGTACCTGATATTTTACATCGCGTTTCAAATGAAATCAGAGTTTGCTGTTCAGAATCAAATGCGCCAAGACCGAAGACATTCATTCATCCGCTCCGCATGAAACGTACCTTGAATGAGTCACTTGTCATGGATCCGCGCTACGAACCGGGATAAAAGATAGTGATCTATGGAGAGTAGCCAGTCATACGTTTTCCCCCTGAGAGAGGGAAAGAGGAATATGCTTTCAGATCAGACAAAAGAGTTCTAGAATCCAGATGTCACGAAAAGGAATGACAAATGACTGGCTCAAGTGAATAAATTGTCTGACTATGGATTACCGAACAACCGAACTGCACTGCATGAATATTACATGCCATCTTTCACATTTCTTTTGGATTCTGTAGTAGACTATGGTGCAAAATTTTTATTTGTGCTGTATTAGAATGAAGTACTCCTTATATTATTAGTTATGCAAAATGCAATACATAGAGTGAAATAATAAAATTTAATATGAAATAATGAACTTCATTTCTTTGAAGAAAGCATACAAACATTTCCATCGCTGAATCACATGAACTATAAAAGTTTTTTTAGAGTTGATCACTTTATTCAGTATTCGAAATCACTTGAATTTTGCCGAATTGGGATAATAACTTGAACAGTATAGTCTTATTCTTATTCTCTACAGACTCCACGCACCAAGTTTTTATATTTATCAAATTTAGTATCGGTTTATGTCAAGTGTATCAAATAGCTGCAGTTGTTTTTTCTTCAAGTAGATAGAGTGAAGAATCTGAAGCATAATGTCGACCTATAAATAAATAAATAAATAATGGCCTTTATTACATTAAACAAACAACAGTAATGAAATCAATATATACATAGTATTGTCGGCATATTTTCTCCATGGCATAGAGCCGTCTGGAGGATAATGTCGACCTATATGTACTTCATTAACAGTAGTTTTTGAAGAATTATTGTAAGGAAAGTAATGTTTAATTTTACTGTGAGT
Organism: Laodelphax striatellus; assembly: GCA_017141395.1. NCBI lineage: Eukaryota > Metazoa > Arthropoda > Insecta > Hemiptera > Delphacidae > Laodelphax > Laodelphax striatellus. The sequence continues at coordinate 24,187,009 of CM029532.1, read as the reverse complement.
ACCTGAGTTACAAATGGCGATTCCTATTCATATTCATAATATTGCCAACTCTTCTTATCATGTTTCAGGTTCGCACAGGAATGGTGAAGGTTAGCGATGGTAAAACCAGGCCCACTCCGATGCGAATGCACCTATCAATGGAACTGCTAAAGCTCCAAAAAGAGGAAATAATGCCAATCAACCAAAATCAGAACCAAAAACACACACCGACTGACTCCAAAGTAAGAACATTTTAGAGTAAAAATGTCAGACTGTAGAAGAATCTTGATGTAGTAGATGGTTGTATATATGATCTGATATTATAGATATAATCATGTACGGTAGTACTTCACTTGAAATACAACACCGTGGATGAAACCAATATTGATGGCCAAGGCCAAGTTTTATTGTGGAAAAAATAATTTTGTAATATTCAGTTCTCGTCTTGTAATACCGGTATTAAATGAGAGTAGGCAGAGCTTTATACACACTATTTTTGAAATAAGATATGAGGAATGTTCCTAAAATCTCTCATCATCATTCTTCCCATTACCCACGCACAAGCCTAGAGCTTATGTGGACATCATCCCCAGCAAAACAAAATAATAATAATATTTCTTGACAATTTTTCATATCAATATTACAAATTCTCAACAATTACTGAAGCTTGAAAATAATATAAAACTATTTCTATGAGTTTGACATAAGCTTTCACTGATATGAGTCATAAAAGTAAATGGTACAATAAGTGACCAGAAAATAGCGAGGATGGAGAATATGATCTGAATTTTTTTCTAATTGAATTGTAATTCTTTGAAGATAAATATTCTTCAATTTCATTGAAAGTGTATTTTCTAATTTAATTCCGATTTAAATTTCTAATTCTATTGAATACTTGAGATGGGCAAGTTTTATTGGTTGTGCCATAAAAATAAAATTAATAATAAGTACAAGTGGCCAGAAAATACGAAGCTGGATAAAATTATCAAAAAATTCTTCTAATTGTAATTCTTTGAATACGAATATACAAATAAATACAATTAATTACATCAATAGGAACTGAGACCGGTAAGTTCAAGCCCGTTATATTCTTATCTCAATATCGAGCTGTCAACACAGATATTTTTCAATGTCATTGAAAATGAATTCTGTATTTTTAGTTCCGATTCAAATTTATAATTCTATTGAATATTCGCGGTGGGCAAGAACAGGTTTTATTGGTTGTGCCAAAAAAGTAAAAAGTAGCCTACATGAGGCAAGAAGATACCGACGCTTCTATTCTGATTCTTTTAATTGTAATTCTTGGAAGATCAAAATTTTTCTATTACATTAAAATATGTTTCTTCTATTGCGGAGGGCAACATCAATAATAGATAAGGTTTTGTTGTGCTTGATTTAGATGAAAGGGGATTAGTATAATGACAAAATCGTCAATTAAGTATAAGCTTAAATTTCACGAGCAATACAGAAAGTGAAATTTTGTGGCTCTTCTAAATGTTGGAAAAACTCTTGCAGGTACGTATTGTAAGCGTTACAAGACAAAAGATCGGGGGTCTCGGTCTTAGCATCAAAGGAGGAGCGGAGCACAAGTTACCAATACTAATATCAAGAATATTCAAAGACCAGGCAGCCGACCAAACGGGGGAACTTTTTGTCGGAGATGCCATTATCAAAGGTATTGAAGCATCTAATCAGGCAGCATGTTGTGTATAATCTTTAGAAAAAAAACAGTGAATAGAAATAGGCTAATACTCTTGTTTTCGTCTGGCACTAGTTGCTAGTCAGTCATCCAAGTTTCACAAAATTATCATTACATTGCCAACTTTCATAGCTGAGAAACACTAGGGTGCTGTTAGTGTTCTCAGTATACGTATAACATGTAATAAATTTTGCATTGAATTATGTTTTGCCACAACACTATCCTAGTATAAGAACATTTATAATCGTTGTCAGATTAATAGATTGATTATTTATCAAATAGGATCGATTGATTAATTTTGAATTTTGATATTTAGAATACCACAGACATCACTTATACAACATAAAAAATTTCATAACGTCCAACTGTTTGAAAAAATACATAGAGAAATATTACATTGTGTAAATGTTATTTCCTATGAGGAGATAATATTCTTAAAATAATTTTTAAAAATAGTTCTACAATTATAATATTTGGGTAGTCACATAGTGGACGAAAATACAGAAAAAATCCGTATTTTAAATTAGATAAAAAGCAATAAATTATCAGGAGTCAATTCCTGACAAGAATAACTGATGACCCAAAATCTAACCACCACAAAATTAAAATAAAAAACGATTTGGTAGCTCCATTTTCAGTGATTGTGTCATGATTTATCAACATTATAAGAATATTATATAACAATAATAAGATATTGAAGAACCTCGCCACCTCTACCCGAAATCTTTGAAGTGAACATCAGAAAATATAAAGTATTGGTTCTGATACAAGTCAAGTCAATTTAATCAGTTTTCAGTCCCCAGAAGCATCGTACATCGTACTTTTATTTATTTTCTCCTCACGTATTATATTATAGCGGACCACACTGCTATGTCAACTTGTCAAGCTATATGAAGACCAATTCACCACGATGCCAGAGACTTCCTTCCGTCCTACTTAATAATCGATTTTCAACTTTTTCTTCTCTAAACAGAAAATAGCCTAGTAAAAGCTTTCTTCAAGGAAAAGTTTTTAGAATATTATCACATTCAAAATAATGAATTTTCACAATTTTTTTTAGTAATTTGAACCTAAATTTTGAACTCATACCAAGTTTGTGGAGTAATGTGATGATGAATTTTGAATTGAATGTTTATTTGCAGTTAATGGTGAGCTGATCACGAATTGTCAGCATGACGAGGCAGTTAATATTCTGCGCAATGCAGGAGACATGGTAATGCTCACAGTTAAGCATTATCGGGCAGCCACACCATTCCTACAAAAGTCGAGTGAGTTTATATAGCAAATAACTATAAAAAATAGGAATAATAATTATCATGAATGAGATATAGAAAGTGATCATTCATGATCATAAAAAGTGCATTGAAAAATAATGGGTGTATTGTATGAGAGAAAATTAATAGCTAATACCGGTATTAATTAGCCTGTTTAGGTAGGTAGTATCATTGAATATATATCCTAAAAGGATATATATTCAATGGTATATACCACAGAGGAGGTATAATCCTCTACCTTATCGGTGGTAAATAAAAGTGCCGTACTGAAAAACTTGTAGCTACTGGGCTAACCAATTTGTTTTCAATTATCGAATATTTTCGCATAATATACTACATCATACATATTTTATGATTCAGTGTGAGATTAACCCATCAAAATACATATAAATATCCACTTTTGCAAATTACAAAAAATGTGCATCTTTCCATTTAAATTTATCCAATTGCATCGAGCAAGAGTAGCAATAATTTGGGGGTCAATATAAATAATTATGCAAACTGTTTCTCAATTTGATAGAGCTTAGTAAATCTGGAACTTGTAGTACAGAGCGTGCCATCCTTGCTTCACTGATTTTCAGTGTGAAATAACAACGTGTCTATTCTACATTTGATCTAAATAGTGGCGAATGATTGATTTTTTTTGTTATAGTTTTGTTTCAGTTATATTCTGGTTTCATTTATATAGGTTTGTTTCAGTTACAGTTACGGTTTATAGTTTTTGTTTTATAGGTTCCTGTTTGTTTTATAGTTAGTTTGTTTCATAGTTAGTTCTTGTTTGTGTAAAGATGGATAATGAACTCTAGTTTTGGAACCACCAATAAAAAGAAAAGTAACAAAAGAATCACTGGCCTTGACGATTTTGATGTTGGTGTTGTACGTAGAATTGTTAACATACTTATCTAATGCCTCCCAACTCTAAACATGATAAAAATAAGATTGGAGAACGATTTATCAGCCAGTTAATGTGAACAGTGATACATACGAGGTGGTTGAATGAAAAGCTGTTACCAAATTTACCACGGTCTGTTGTGGTAATTTACGGGATATGTTAAAAGTGCATGTATAGGCGGGCGTGACCTACGGTACGGTAGGCAGTAAATCTTGAAAAAAGGCCCAATATGAGATTTCGATTCCAATCCTTCTGAAGAAGAGCTACTAAAGTATACAGCCTCAAAACGTTTTGGAAATTACTCTAATACCTACAGTAGGTGAAATAGGTATCACAAGTAAGTTAGGGAGATGCGAATAGTATTATTTTTCCAAAATAACAAATATCACGACATTTTAAATTTTTACTGTTTGCATATACTTGTCAAACAATGCGATACAGTGATTTAGTTTCAAATTATACTCTCAATTGATTTTCTATTGACTGTTACATTATATTATTTTTACAGAAAAAGACGAACAGCAGTTGGATAATGATGGAGCGGGAAGTGAAATAGATGACAGGAGTTGGGGCTGCAGAAATGGCTCAAATAGAACGTCCACCATTATTGACGATAAAGAAACTTCTCAGCAAACTAGATGGATAGATATTATAACAGGTCAGCATTGAGTGATCTATAAGGTTGCATTTAATAACCTAGAAGGCTATTTTGTTGGAATCTAGATTTTTTACAAATACAATCTAGCACTTGCCACATTTGCTAACTCATTTGGTAAATTTTATCTTGTACTACAAATAACTATTTCACAACTAGAATAGACTTCAACCGTCACCTTACATACTCTATATTGGATTTTTTTTAATTTGGCGGATGGCGAATGATTGTTGAGAGACCCCATACGTTTGTTTCCCTATTTGTAAACATTTGATTCATCCGCCATATTAAAAAAATATCTAATATATAACATCTATTGAAATGTATTAATATAATCGCATAATATAAACTTATTATATATTACAATCATATCTCTTCCTTTTCTAACCACCTCTTTTATCCGATTTTTTCCAAATGAGATCGGATGCTAGATAATTTGTCATGAATTTCGTATAAAATCTATTTGGTAAATAAATAATATGAAAATAGATTATCTTTAATTTGAGTGTTGAAGATGGATAAATATCCGAAAAGCGCGCCACTCAAGTAAGTGATAAATCTTGATTACTTATAAAAGTTAGACTGTTTTCGTATGAAAAACAAGTTCAAAGAAAATAGATAATCATGTTTGTGAGAAATTTGTTATGAACAACTGATCTATTAAACATTGAACCAATTTTCAATGTATTTAATGATTAGTTAGAGTAATAATTTGGAATATTTTTTATTGCAGTTCCTCTTATGATGGCATACGTAACACGCTACATATTCGGCACAGACAAGTTGAGGCCGAATGCCTTCGAAGTAAGAGGACTGAATGGAGCTAGCACAGGAGTTGTACATTGTGATGATGCTGCCATTTTATCACAATGGCTGAAATTTATAAGTGATAATATACTCGGACTGACACACTTACAAGTGAGTAAGAATCTCATTTGAGTTATCTCAATTATCTATTCTGAATCTTTATTGGTTGCAGCTAACACTATCATAAATTCATTGAAAGCAGCCAATAATAACTGCGATTTAGTCTATTAGTCACTACAATTGCAAATAAATTATTCACTGAAGCTTCTTGCATGACTCGAAATGATTATTTTTCAATAACGATATAGTACGTTGAACATACACACAATAAATTCAAGATTCTCAAATTGGGCCAATGATTAATAGGCCTACTCCAACTTCATGAAATTTCTCTTATCATTGTAAAATTGAAATCTGTTATCAATCACTATTAGTTCCCTAATGGTTTGTTTCTATTTTTTTCATACATATATTGCATTGAGTTAGACGTAAATCAATTGAAATCAAATCAATATTTATAATCTTTATAAAATTACAAAAATAATGAATTATACACAAAATGATATAAGGGTATCTCCTACATACTATATACATCGGTGTGTAGGGGGCATCGAAATCAGTTATAGGATCAGTAGGATCAATTTATAATTAAAATTATACATTTAAAATTGTTACGTATTTTTTATGTTCAACTAGTATAAGCCTGCACTATAATTTGATTAGATCGGTCTGATATTAGAAATGTTCAGTAATGAATTTTACAAGAAGATTTGTACTTTCAATTTGTTCATGTAATTAAAACATTCAGAAACTTTCTATCGCAATGATAAAGAATGCGAATTAATAGTGAGTGAATAATTCAAAAGATTTCAAACAACATATTATTCTAGATAGAATAGTTCAGCAGCATATTATAACAACGTTGAATTGTGTACCTACTTTCTTTTGGAATTTTGTTTTTTTGAAATTGAGTATTCAACTGGATGATGGAATTACTGTACTGTTCTAGATGAAATTATATAATCGTAATTTCCCAGCTGCCGAGAGAATAGAATACATGGGCTGGGTGAATGAAGGAATTCTTAACAACAATAATAATCACCCATGGCAGAGCTACCAGCCTAGGTTTCTTACGCTAAAAGGAACAGATGTATTGTTATTTGATTCACCTCCGGTAAGTATCATGAGTAATAATATTATATTAATTATACAGAGTGTTTCAAAAAGGGCTTTACAACTTTGAAATGCATATACAGTAATTAAAAAAACAACTGGATTTTGGTGTTACTTTAAAGGAAAACACATCAAGTTTTGATTAGAATATTATGGAATCGCTCTTAGTGCTCTGTGATTGGTACGACGTCATCAATGCAAAATTCAGATAAATTATGCCCGCGTCAACAATATGGTCTTATGATTTCTTATGTTTTATTTTTATTAAGCACCCTGTTACTATAAAAATTTATGCCAATCATATTGTAGGCCTTCTATGAGAATCATTTTATCATTTGCCGTACTTGGTACAAAAATTACGTTGAACGGTTCTTGCCGACTTTGATTCTTCAAGCCAGCTAGCATGCTCGAGTCCAGTGAAGACAGTCATATAATTTAAAATAATATCCGCTAGCGCTTGCTAGGGCGAAATTCTGCACTTCAATAATATGCCAGTCAAAAATTGAAGTGTTTTCCTTTAAAACAAGACCAAATCCAGTTCTTTATCTCTTTAAAAAAAATATATATATATATATATATATATATATATATATATATATATATATATATATATATATATATATGTATTATTTCAAATTAATATTTTATAGGTATTGATTATATTTTCTCAAAAATAGAATTCTTTATAATAACAAAAAAGAACATTGAGTATTTTCAACAGAACACCTGAAGATATTTGAATTGAAGAGTAAATCTTCAAGCTTTTTGTAATTGATTAAAAAATAGATAGGTACAGAGCGTGCCATCCAAATTGGCGTCTAGGGGAGGCTGTGCGAGAGAGATGGATAATCTCTGTTTCAGTAAATAGTACAGTCAGTGAAGCAAATAACATCATAGTAGCCTACTGCTAGGTAACCGAAGCGAATATGAATTTTTTTAAAGCTGAGTTTGCCAGCTGAATGAACTTTTGAAATTTACTGTACCGCGAGTCAGCAGGCACTGTAGTGGGAGAAAGCGATCAACGCGCATGCTCCAGTGAGAAGCCAATTTGGATGGCACGCTCTGTACAAAGTATAAAATCTTATTGCTTTATTACTTACAAGAGACACGAGATCTTCTGTTTCAAGTAAATTATTATTATTTATAACGTAGGCCTACTGATATTTTAATATATTCTACCCAGTGATAGACTTGTTACTTTATTTGTTTATGATTCAAACGTCTGGACAGGAATCGCGTTACTTTTCAGTGGAAACCCGACAAGAACTGCTGAGGATAGAAAGTGCATGGCACTGTTCTGTATGTGCAGCTGTCATGAAACTAGGGGTAAGAATCATTTTTAATAATATATACTATATACTACCAAGAATGGTTTAAATTATAACTTAGAATGATTTTGACGTTTGGTGTAAACTGTAAAGTAATGAAGAACTGGTAGTGAATTAATTGTTGATGAACCTTATGATTGCTGAAAGAAAATTTTCAAACAATAAATAGTAACAAACTTAAAATAGTATACTATTTGATCAGAATTTTATTCATTGGACCTGAGGTCTGTCTCATATAAAATCAGAGGTCTTGTAAAACGGGAAAAAGGTGGACACACTCTAGACATGGATAGCACGGCGAAGTGTGCAATAAAATTTAAGGTTCAATGCAGTTCTGCCTTTTTCCTGTTTAAAAAACTTCCATATTTCAATGAAACAGGCCCAAGGTGAAAAATAATAATTATATGATATAATAAGAAATTAATTATTAATTTGAGGGTTGAGTGGAGGGCCGGCTGCGCCCTCTAGGGAAATAAATGTAGTAATTTAATTCAACAAGAAGAGAAACCCTAAGCAATGGCACGAAACATATTTTATTACAGAATATTCTCGATAAACACTCCAAATAATGAAGTTTATTACATTAAATTGAAATAATAATTAAACTTATTAGGTATTTTAAACTATTTCCTTCTAGAATGAAAAGCTCTTGTCGAAGATGTGGTAGCCGAGTCCACAGATGGAGGTTTTAAAACTAAAACTAGGCCCTATAATTGAAACTTTATACAGTATTCAAATGAATGGAATATACCACAGAGAAGACCGAGTGAAGTTGTCAGAGAGAGAAAACTACAGGAAAAAGAAATAACTAGAAATCAAGAATTTACTCCAGACAAGACTTATATTGCAGGTCTAAAATTTGCAAGAGAAGACAGCAGCCTTGCTGTAGGTTAAAGATTGAAAACTTGAAAAGTGAACGTATTTAAAATCATTATTTTTCTGTTTGCAGAGCAAAACGTTCAATGTTACAGCGGGTGGAGCCGGTAAAACCGCTGGTCTAACTCTGGATTGGAATCTGGGCTTTGCGTTGTATGACACGCAAGCACGCACCTACTCGTGGCAGTACAAATTCTCCCAACTGAGGGGCTCATCGGATGATGGCAAGAGCCGCCTCAAGTTACATTTCCAAGATTCCGAAACGAAAGCAATCGAAACAAAAGTATGTGAAAATTCTGGTAGTAACAACCATAACAATTCTGGTACTATTTTATCAATATAATAATACTGCATACGGTATTTACTTCATTCTTCTTTTTACATCAGTTTCTTTTTTTTCTAAATATTCGGCAGTAAAAAACAATATTCTCCTCAGCTTGAATTTAATGATACATATAGGCCTATTTCAAGTCATGCAGAGGAAAAATAATTGGAAGGAATGAGACATAGAAATATTATTCGATTGCTAGTAGGCCCAAATTAATACTAATTGAACGAAAATTCTTTTAATAGATTAAAAAATAACTCATTGTGAGTTAACACTACATTTTTAAATGTATTTCAATATTGAACCTCATATTACAACCTTCAAAAGTTGAAGATTTTAAATAACGGTCCATGGAGTTTTGTTTCAAATATATCCAACCACCTCAACTCATTAATATATAGATTGTTGATTGGATATTGTTATTGAAGTTTGATTCCCTAAAATTTATCAATTTTTACAATTTTACTTGATTCCTCTGTGCTAGATATTTGCATTTTGAAAACTACACAATTTCAAATTTAAAAATTTTCCATCATAATTGCAGGTACCGTACTTGAATTCCATCACACAATGTACCCTTCTAATTTTTGTTGAAGATTAATGTGAGAAAGCGTGCTTTCTGTTCTATTGAAGCTTTGTTTAGTTATTTTCTATGTATAATCAGAGTACTTGGACCTTAAAATCTAATCTCAACAAAACCATTTTAATTGTATTTAGAAGCAAATTATTTTCTATAGATTTAGCTCGATAATTCTCCATCTACGAATGTTATTTTCAAGAACTTTTTGTTATAATTCGTACTGAAATAACACTCACTCAGTCGATGATATGCATAAAATTAAGAAATTTCCTGAAACTATGATTGGTAAGAACTTTGAATGAGTATTTTCAGGATCATTCAATTACTTAGCCTACAATTTTCAACTCAATTTTTTTTATTCATCATGCATCAGTAATATTTTAATGGATGACATTTTTAAATACTACTATCATTTATAAGGCTTTCCAAGTTGGCTTTCATTTACTCTTTATTGTAGAGCATTATTTACTGAAAATTACTGACAAATATCACAAATAAGGTAGTGTATATACATTCCTACTTTGCACTGTTATGCTATGACCTTGAGATAATTTCTATTCCACAAATAAATAGAATAACTTTAAACAGTTTTGAAAGAGGAAAATTCATTGAACTATAATTCGGTTTTATACTTTGTAAACTGTCAGAGAGCCATAGAAGCTAGCTTCTTAAATTTTTACATCTTGTGATTCAATATCATTATATAAAATTCATATTATTAATGACATCATATTTAGTACAGTAGAACTATTATTATTTAATAGTTATCATAAACTACCAAGAGTTTATTGCGATGTTTTCCATGAGATTTTCTTTGACTGATTTGATGGAAGATTTGATTTTTCAAATTTCATAACAATCTATAAATTGAAGATTATGATATGATAGCGTAGTTCCAGCTAGAAATAATGGTCCTTGTAGATATTCATATTTAATTACTTTGAAAAATAAAATCATCTTATTTTTCGATTAACCCTTATAAATCCGCCACATGGACTCTCTAACTGAGGTTCCCTATCTTAAGCTGTTCAATAATAATGTGACATAATTATTCTCAGTATCCAATATCTCACAATTAGCAAACAATGAATGTGATAAGAAACCCAGAATAAATGGAGAAACATTCAATTTGATTGGAAATTATCAGAAAATTAAATGATAGAAGATGCATCATATTCATTAATGCACGGTAAATACAGTATATGCTTCCTAGCCACCGGTTTTTAATAGAAATGCCATATACTAAAAGGAATGCAGAGATTATCCGGTATTGATGTTGAAATTTTTGACAATTCTACTTATAGGTAAAGGATTTTGTTTTTTGATTCACAGTACGAGTTAAGTTATTAAGATTGATAATTTGTTGTTGTTTTTTTCTTAGGAACTGGAATGTCCTTCTCTTCAAGGTCTTCTTTTTTGCATGCACGCATTTCTCACAGCAAAAGTCGCATCTGTCGATCCAGCCTTCCTCTCATCCAGAACGCCTTAGTCATTGAACGCCTTAGTTCCTCCTTGTTGTCATTGGCTGGTGGCTGAGTGCTTTATCAATAATTACTATTATTCGGCTACTGGTAATACCACTGAATGCCTGCCAAATGACATTAAAACCATTGTACATTGTGTAATAATGACTAATAGTTATAGTTTTGTTTAAATAGAATCTTGTACAGTGTGTTAAATTTATTTATAGATTTATTCGAAGCGTTTAGATTCCTATTGATATATATTATATATATATTTGTACAGTTCGAAAATCGTGTTAAATATTATTGTAAATGTTGACATCATTTGTTATACCGCTATAAATTATATTGATCATTATCTATTAAAATACTCGAGACAAACTTCCATAAAAATAATATTTACTGTAAATGAATTTTATCTATTAGAAACTGAATAACTTTACTTTTGCTATTTTTTACTGATTGAATGAGTTGAAAACGTTCCCTCTTTTCTCAAATATCAAAATAATCTAAATGCCTGCAAATTGCAATTCTCGTAACAAGCTGTCAATTCAAATATTACAAATATTGTGTAAAGAATAAAACTTATTTTTGAATCATCGTTGTAGAGCTATTTAGAGACAAATTATAAACTGTTGAATGATCATAATTATAACTTATCCATAATGTATGAGTTTCTACATACAGGTATATGAACTTATGAGAGAATTTTCCGATTAGGAGAGATAAGTGTTTGATATAATTCTTGAACATATTATACAAAAAAAAAACAAAACAAGTAAACTTTGAAAATCAAATTATAGAACTCCTCTTTAATTGAGTGTATGCAGTGATACAGAATACGATTTTAGAAGGTGCTTTTGTCTTACAACAAGTGGATAACCAGGTTCATTGGTGGTCACTAATGAACATATTTGAAATCGATTCAGAAAAAACATGAGGCAGATCTCTTGCTGCTACAGTATTAGTTAAAAAAAAAACAATTTTAATCAATTTACTTATCTATTTTTTCGAACTCGCGTATTATGAAATCAGAAATACAACGGCATGGAGCATACATTTCATCATAAAGAAAGCATACGCCAAGTTTGATTCTATACGCTGATACGCCAATCTCTATGATTTTATACTTCCAATCATCAAAACATTAACATTTTATTCAATCACTAAAAAGATTGTTAAATAAAACATAAAAAATATCGTGTAAGAGCATTATTAAGGAAGTAGGAGCCAGGCCTTCAACAGATCAAAACTACTCTTTTTACTCATTCCCCATAAGTATCCGCGACTTCAATTGAAAGAATTGATATTCATATTGGATTAGTTTTTATTCTAAAATTCAATAATTTTGTCAGAACTAATGTGACGAAAATTTAGTGCATGGCGTAAAAAACATCAAACAAACAGCAATGGCATGTTCAATCGCTCATAAATGCTTATTTTCAAGCTTATTTTAATTTTAATAGTTTCGATTCGTAAGCATGTAACATTTTCTACTTCAGTAAACATTGAACACTATGCTTAAGCTTCTCAACAGTACACAAATTTTCACTACACTTCATTTTCTTTGATTTTTGAAAATGGAATACAATGGTGATTTCTGCTGTATTTAAATTGTGGGTCTTTACTCTTTAAAATAATATCAAAATTCACAATCACATGAAAGCAGTAAAACATTATTAAAATTCCATGATTAGTGGAACAGTATTAGCAAAGACAATATTAACTACAGTTAAATTGTCTTTGGTATTAGTAAATCAGTGATACCTTATTTTAAAGACGGGTTCTCGGCTACACTGTTAATTCAAGGTCGCTTCAAGGACACTTGAATATTCAAGTCTGAAAAAGTGTAAGCTCGACGAGCAGCAAAGAATTAAAATCACCAGTTACAACCAAACCATAATTCTGAAAAATATATTATTCATATCTCATCATATCCTCCTTCATATTACATACGCACAAACCCAACGCCTGTTTGGGTATCACCCTCAACGACAAAATACATTCGTGTCTCGCATTCGTTAATATCACTATTGATGGATTTTTATAGCAATCACGATTCTTATGTGAACAACAAAAACGTACTTGACCATATTCATTCCATAAATAGGCTTAATGATGGTGAATATACCTACAACTTCAGAGACTATACATTATTATACAGTCTCTGTACCAACAACTAACCGACTACATTATACCATACATGTTTATGCAGTAATACTTTTTTAGGTAACATCCAACCAATCTACTAGATTGAATGAATCTCTGAACTTATGAATGAAACTCTGAACTTGTCTTTCTAGTTCATTTACATCATGCAACATATACTTGAAAACTATCCTGCCTTCCATTACCAGTTACCGAATCCAATTCTGAGAATTGATTGAATAATAATATTAAAATTGTAGTTTTTAGGTGGTTTGAGTTAAAAAAAAAGTTTATATGAATCTGCAATGTAGACTACAAAGAAATTATCGCATTCAAATGTCGATGAGATGTATAAAAAAGACTGGTACAGCAATACCCATATGAACTATTAAAAAAAATCCAACTTAGATTGTTAAATAATTCATGGTTTATGAAGTGATTTCTAAAATAAATTCATAAAAGATACACTGCAACTATCAATATTACCTAGATAATTACGTTATTTGAATACAATATTCGATAAATAATTGTTCTTAGTACGAGATTTGTAGAACATTTTCATAAAATGGTATATATTTTTCATTGTAATACAAGTAAGCAAATACCAAACATTGAATTGTAGTACCTGAGACATCTATAAGCCTATACTAGATCTTTACTAGGATTTATTGTAATGACGATTGTGTATAAAATTACCGAATGTAGATTGGAATACTATAATTAGTTTTATAAACCTTCATAGGATGTGCATCCAGCATAACCACTTATTCTATGGAAATAGTTGATTTTGGTTGTGAAATTTCTGAGTGACCCATCCTTGAAATGTTGGTGTTAGGCTACTGTAACAAAAATAATTTTATATTCCTGAATGTAACTCTATTCAATATATGGTACTGAAACAGAATTCAAATGAGATCCTATAACTTGATGATAAATGATAAATTTGGCATAGCTCCTTGAAAAAAAAACAATAATCGAAAGACAGGTGGAATTCTCATAAAAAAGCGCATGGCTTTCAAGCTAAGTGGTGGAATTCTGCAATAAATTTACTACGGTTCTATGCTAGTAAAAGCATAAAACCTAAAATCAACTAACCAAGTAATTTTAGTAAACCTATGGTATTAAGTACTTCTTACTCGAAAATAGTTGAAAAGAAATTCTAATCTAATCAATCTAATCTGTGCTGAAAATATTCCAATTCATTTACGATGATTATTTATAAATAATTATAAAACATCAATAAATTAATGCTCGACTAGGGGGTTTTTTCATAGAGAAATAATAAAATAAACAATTTGAATCAGTTCTAAGAAATTATTTTTCTGATCCAGTAGGTGAAAAAGGAAAAGAGAATCTTACATAGCTATGATAAACTTTAATTAAGAAGTTCCGCAGAGATGTTTTGTTATGGGATTCAATTTCAGTTAAAGACAGTTTTACAGACTGATTATGGAATAATAGGGAATGGTTACGGTACGTATAACTGATAGAATGCTTGACATTGAAAACATCTATATGGTATACTTTTAGTCAGTCATTTCATGAATAGCTTGCAGCAAAATTCCACATAACAAAATACCGTATATAATAGAATAGAATTTCGAAACCGAACACAATACTCTTATACATTGGAAATCGATCTCAACCTTTTTCGATACCCTAATCGTAATGCATTACCCCACACATTACCTTATCTGCTAACGTTTATTAAATTATTATTTTGGAACTACCAAAAGGTAAAACCTTATTTCAGGCAAAAATCTACATATTTTTTAAATTGATGTTTTATACTAATATTTTGAATCTTAATGGGCGATTAACAATTGAATAATCTGATTTCACGAATGAAAATTAGTAGCTCCCAGGTAGAGCATCAGTTCTGAAGAATTGTACGGTATTATGAAATAAAACAGATTTTATGACGAGATTCCTGTTCTATTAATTTTAATAATCCTTCTCCTTGTAACCATTTATTACCTTGTATTGTACAATGTGTTCTGTTGAATCACAATGTTTTATGTGCAGGCAGTAGCCAATCATCAATAATAACTTTTTCACACCTAGGAGAGAGATAATTCCAAATAGGAGAGAGATTATCTTATACATCAAAATAGTATTGAATAAAAACTATGAATGCAATCCAATCAACAATAATTGTTCGATCAGAATATTATCTTCTGAATGGAAGTGAGAGTTCAAATAAAAACATAAAGAAGCAATGAAATAACGTAACCTGGTGGTGTTTCAAAACATCAAATGACTACAGTAATTACAGTTGATCTTTTTTGTACCTACTTGAATCTCCATATAATGAATAAACGAAGAAAATTGAAACTTCGGATTTTATTTTCAACATTAAACAATTAAATTAAATAAATCTATTATTTTGCTATTTACAGTACTTCTTCAACACAATGAAAACGATTTGTTACATACTCATTCAGTGACTTCCACCCAGGGGTGTTTCTCATAGTTCTCTATACTGAGTTGTTTGATTCTTCTAATTTTGACATTGATGGCGTCTTCTTCTTCATCGGCTGCCACGGCCAGGATTTCGATGCGAGAAATATTCAACAAGTTGTCATTCTTGGGGTTGATTCCTTTAATAATATCCACTTCATCACCGACATTCAGCTGCAATTGAAAGAGTATTTATATCACTTGAAGAAAACTAAATGTTTACTACCACCACGTGAATTTTACATGCAGCAGCTTTTTTTGTGGATCCATAATCTTTTCTCACTTTATCAAATATACATATGCTTCTGCTAACTAAGCCAAACTAATCAATTTTGAGTTTCACAATTATATGAAACCAAGTCTACAATAATCTACAAGTAAAAAATGAGAAGTAGCAGCAGATTGAATGCTTTGCCAAACTAATGAAATTAATAATTTACTTTATCAAATATAGACACTGTAATAAAATGGAAATTTACTCACAAATTACTGTGTTGATGGCCATTTCGCAGTGCTGTGCTGCATCATCAGAACACGTTTTTACATGAGATGATTTACAGAAACCACTTCCTCTCCCATAAACACCTACCTACTTTCTTCCCATAACCTCAAATCTAGTTCATGTAAAAACGAGTTCTGATGATACAGCACAGCACTGCGAAATGGCCATCAGCACAGAAATTTGTGAGTAAATTCCCCGTTTATGATTTCATTGTTTTTCAACCCCGTCACATGAATCTCACGTATAGTAGTACAGTACGTAAAATATGTCTTGAATGCGAATGAAAATCGAATTTCATAAATTTAATATGTTTTCTTTCAATTTTTCAACTAAAGAAACATTCTAATTGATTATTTTTGTTAATTTTCAGCTTATCCAACAACTTTTGTCTCTTACAATATAAACAAAAGACGTTTTGACTTTGAAGGTTGGAACTTTAATTCTCGCTAGATTTATCAATGTCATAATATTCAGCTAATTTCAGCTGTCAATTTAGCTAATTTCAGCTAAAAAATTTACTGCAAGATTCAATTCGACGGCAGCTTCAAGTTGTTTTATTGATCTGACAAAAAATGGACAATTCTGTTCAACAGTATTATTGTTCAAGGAGTAGAGGCACAATAAAAGTAGCTTTTATAAATTCACTCACCCTTTGGCTTTTCTTTGTGATTTTGGATCCGTTCAGCCGTAGTCTACCCTCATAGAACAAAGTATCGATTTTGCTGTGAAAATAAAATAATCAAATTTTAAGATATTCATTTTATTTATGGAAAAAGCTCACTGACACTAAGTCCATTCAGTGCGTTGTTGACACTTTCACTAACATTATGCGTACAAAAAGGGAAAACCAAAAAATCGCACTGACTCAGTCATTAGCATAGAAAAAAACTGCATAAACTATTCCAATAGGCCCTATTTATAGAGCATCTTCAGGTAATAGTTGTCTTGTCATTTGCTGTTTAATCATCTGAACACGCATGCTTATTAGACCAAATCAAATTCAAATTAAAACCAATTATTGCCACAGACAAACACTTTATAATTTGAATCGTTTACGTAAAATTACAAATTATATTAGAGATCATACTTCACATTAACAATTATCTGAAAAATCTAGACAGAATCCATTTTAACATTCATCTACAACTACACTAAAAAAAAATCTATCAAAATTTATCAATATATCAATTTGTTTAATACCAAAATATCAGTTTGCTATCACGACTTGGTGTGTTAACTAGGATGATTTACAAGTAGAAGAGATGATAAGAAATTTGTCGAGCACATCAGTTCATCAGTATCAAAGAAGTGTGTGTTAGTATTGGCAACACTGCAGGCGTGTGATTTGCTTGGAAAGTGGTTGGGGCTGTCTCTGCGGCTGCGCTCAGAGGTCTCTAAGAGCGGGTTCACACGAACGGGTTTTGGGCGATTGCGGTTACCAGCGGTTCCATGTGTGGGAGAGAGACAAGATTATGCCAGCTGTTTTTTGTCTCTCCCACACATGGAACCGCTGGTAGCCGCAAATGCCCAAAAACCGTTCGTGTGAACCCGATCTAAGAATGAAGAGCACTATAATTGGAATAAATAAAACAAAGCTTTTTCACCCACAAGCAGCGACTCTTGATTCAATTCCTAGTCTCAGGAATGAACGCCTTTGGTCAAAATTGGTAGCTCGACACTGAAAAATATAAATAATTAATATAGTTTTGTAATGCCATGCGAACGTGCGTTACGGTACGGTAGGCCTACTTACTTTCTTGAAACGGCAAGTCCACTTTTAATCAAGGCATCCACTCTCATGGACGTCACACTGGTTTTAATAACTTTCGCATTTTTATCCAGTTTATCCACCAGGTCATCATCATCGTCATCATCACTATCGCTTTCTTCCTTGACTTCACGTTTATTCTTGGGTCCATAAAACAATTTTTAAAGATTACTTCAGAATACTCTTAATATTGAAGGTTTTATTCAAACATAGATCTAATTACTGTACAGATTTATGTAAAATAGTCTAAAAATTTGAATTTATTTACATTTTAATTAGGAGAGCTTCTCCATTCCAGAGATCTCTTTCATGAAAATTCAGTAATCCTGTAGTACAGAAGGAGGACACAGTTGCACACTAGACTTGTATTGCATATCGTACGTCGCGCTATTCATGTCTAATTTATGTCCGCCTTTTTTCTGTCTTATTGGGCTTTCGTGATGAAGCCTCCCAAAACTTCTCAATTTTTTTCGTCTTGCGTTTTTTTGCAAGAATGTAAAATTCATACAAATATAATTCTTTAATATAATATTATAAAGATCTTCAAAATTCATCAATGTTATTAGCTTACATTCCAATCAATTTCTCGGTCTCGCTAAGACTCGCGGAAACCACGTGGAATTGCAATAAATCTCGTGAGATCGCTTGATATACATTCATAGAATATTTGAGAAACTTTGACGAGCTATTGGTATCTAACAAACTGTTGGGTATGCAATAACCAATTTGGCTCATATTGTAAATAATGTAATTCATTCTCAAAATTATTTTAGCTGTTTTTTATATATAAATATATAAAAAAATGATGCTCCAGTGTCAAAATCGGCAAAATTGTTTGAACGAATCCCTGTTGTTGCTCCCCACATCCAACATACAGAATTCTGGTATAATAATTAGAAAATAAGAATAAACTTGAGAAAGCTCACAGCGCAACTTTGTTCATGGACCTTCGACCATAAACCCCCCCTTGACCATCTGTAGAAGCCCTCCAAAATTAATTTCTAGATCCGCCACTGTTTTAAATGTTCGTGAATAGCTGAATCCATCCAGGGAGCTGTTTCATAGGTCATGTAAAAATAGGGAGGAAACCTCTTCTTTTTTTCACTGTTGAAAAAGGGTTCAAAGCGATAAAGGTGCCTCTAGCCCACAGTGGTTTGTATAAATGGTGAAAGGTTTAAAAATGTATATAAAAATCTGTTATAGATCTGAGTAGGTAAGGTAGTAAATGAAGAGAATCCTTCAAATGGGACTCAAAGTCAGTTATAAGTTACTCACTTTCTTCTTCGAATAATTCCGTAGAGCAATGGCAGGGCTAACTGAGTAAACTGTTGGTATTCGATTAAGGTAGCGATCATGGGAGATTCTTTTTGAATCATACACTTTGATACAGTGAAATTTTCTTCCATTTTTAACAGTATCTATCTTTAGATTTGGAATAACTTGGGTCGAACATATTCTAATAACATTTTGTTGATAATCTAAAGGAAAACGAGCTTGTATCCTCCTGATCATAATAATAAACAAGACTTATCAGGACTTCAAAGAATAAAAACTGCCCAAAAATCACACAGAATATGGTACCGTGTCAATTGAATTATAATATTAAAGTCCTAAATTATTGTAATCAACTGAATACACAAAGTACTTTACAACTTTTAGAGGTTATGTTGTTCATCAGTGTGAATTATCGAACGCGGTCGAAAACCGATCATCGATATGAAACATCGATATCTTATAATTCTCAACATCGATACACAAAATTCCGGCGGCAGTTTGACAAGTAGGTTTTAACCAAAGAAGTTATAATTTTATTATAAATTATATTCACTCAATCAAACTCTTATTTCTGCCCACAGATGTCAACATACCCATACATGCCTCTTTATAGTCATCATTAAAATTTCAATGTTTTTAAATTAATTTAAACAAGCTCAACCCGTGTAGCGCAAAGCACCGCTCACTTGAATTTTCTAAAATTCTCAAGTTTTAAAATTTTGACCATCTGCAGCTGATATCCTACATTTTACAGATGACTAGGCTATTATTTTATAGAAACTGTACTTCTTTTAGAAAAACGTTCCAAAGCTCTGTCTATGTGTCATTTCACAAACTATCTGAAGCGATTTAATAATTTAGTACATTTTATGCCAACAGATAGTGCCGGTGCAGACTTCTGCTGTTCCAGTCAAGGGTTGTAAACCCAAGGTTTGTAGAGAACTCTACATACCTTGTTGTAAACTACCCCCACTGACTGTTTGTGAGCCACGAACAGGTGATTTACGTTAATTGCAACCGGTAAAACAGCCGGTCCCTATCAGTTATTGCTGTTCACTTGTTCAAATTCCCAGTGGCGGACCTAGGCTTTGCGGTGCCCTGGACAATTGACAAATTTTGGGCCCCCATCTATGGAGTCTGAGTGGTTCCATAGTCCCTTGTCAGTTTCAATTAATAATGAAATAGCCGGTGGCTTACGGGATGCCATTTTAGAAATTATTCTTATACTACTAGTAAGATGCGTTGAGTTGATGAGGAAGAATGAATGATTGAACTAATTCAATATTTTGAAACTGGAAGAATTCTTTACATTCTTTTTACTGATCATCATGACATATAGTGGTTGCATTTGTTTATTCACATAGTCTGTTGTATGAAAACTTTAATTGTGTGTAAATATGCGCAGTTGTTACTGCAGCGCCTCGATTTGAAGTCTTGACCAAATATTGAACAAGATTTGAAGCTCTTTTATTTTTTATTATGAAAATTTGAATGTTTAATTTGGTGCGTTGTTATGGTGTGCCCCTCTGGTCGGCAAGCCCGGACAATGTCCGATTTGTGAAACATGGTGACCCAATTAAATTCACATTTTCGTTTCAGAACATAAAATTCCACGACTGATGATAATTCAACTGATTCTCCTATGTTTCATTATTCTGATTCGTAGGATGAAATGTCATTTTTGTTTTAAACAGCTTTAAAACCGTGGAGAGTTCTCTGATGGATACTGACCTCAGCTGCACATCTTGAAATCTTTCCACATTGTCTGAAGGAACTTCATTATCAGTGCATTTTTGGTCTGGTATTTGTGAAATTGACTTCAATTCCCGCCGAGAGTGACACAGGTGAACTATGAGCCTCTATCTGAATCTTATTCTTTATCATTATTTATTGTAATATTATTCGAAAACCCATATAGATCGTTGGAATGATCAAATATATGCATAAGAAAAAGTTGGGCTGTATTTTTATATCATTATCAGATCTAATTATAAATTGGCTTAATTTCAAATAAATTTATCCATTCAACTGTTTCTCGGTTGGTGTGACCTTGAGACTCATTTCATAATATAATGCAGAAGATTCTACAGTTTTAAAAGTATTCCTACTTGAAAATAATATTCAACTTTCCCATCCAGTCATGATTCTCAGAGAAATTTATGAAAGTCAGGATGAATATTCATGAGAATGCATCATTATAAATCTTCTCGGAGATTGTTGCCACAGCTACACATTATAATAGTTGCAGTAAAAATCATTTCTGAACTTATGATGAAAATATATTGTCAATAAATTATAGAAAATCATTCTTTATCACTAATTTAATCTGATTTGAAAAATTGGCATGTAATATTAAATTTATGAGAATATGACATAATTAACGATATCCATTCGATTGGTTCATGAAATATAAACATAATCTATAATTCAGGCATTATTATATTGAACTAACTATATTATAGGTTACATATATATTATTTTAAATGCATGTAGAAATTAATAATAATGATGTTAATCAGCTCATTCCATATCTTTGCAAGTGAACAACAGCAATAATTATTTGTCTTTGTTACATAATCAAGCATTCAGTTGGTCGCGTGAAATGAGAGAGGCAAAAGCATCTATGAACTAAGTTGCAGCAATAAAGTGCAAAAAACTAACTATTTACTAACTTATATAGTATGGCGGGAGTTTTTTAAACAAACGTGGTGAGATAGTTAAACGTATATTGCCTGAAAACTATACAATAAAACTTGTCAACAGCTGTCATGGTGTGAAAAATTAACAAATCTTAATACCACAGAAATTAATAATACTGTACTAATTTCCTCTTCTCAAAAATTTCGTACTTATTGGGACACGACATCACCATCACGAGGTATCTAAGCAACATTGGATCTTAATAGTCATAATTCCCAAGTGATTCCGGAAACAAAAGGTATAAAGTTCTATGCTAATATTTGAATAATGAATTAATACATTGGCGTACCACAAATTAAGGAAATTATATTTCAATAAACTTAGCAACAAATACGATTTATGCAAAAACATAATCCGGATGTGTATAAAATTATTCTACTTGGAATACTTTCCCTAAATACTTGAGCGTTTTTAAAAAAAATATTATTTCAAGCTAAAAACGCTTCGGTCTCAAGCATATTTTATAATCAAGTTGAGGTGTGAACATTAGGAAATTACGAATTTAACCCATACGTATGCATTATGCAAGCTTATAATAACAAAGCTATAATGTTAGTGCCTCATTTTTATTTTTGAACTATTCCATTTAGAATATAATCATCCATGCAATGTACAGACAGGCAGGGTAATTCCTCTCACTTAAACAATTAAAATTCATTTTTTCTGTTTTTGATAACAGCATTTTTATCAATCATTTATAAATAATAATTCATTTCTCAGAATTTCATTTAAAATTACAATAATTATAAATACTAAATTTTAAACTTACACAAAATAAACTGCTATAAATTACAAAATATTTTCTTCGCATCATCAATTACTGAATTCATCTTTAAGTACTTGATTATCTTCACTTCACTAATGCCATCAATGAAAAGCGGAAAGTTGTATTTATAGTACCTATATGGAAATGATAAAAGACAGCAAAAAGTTTAAACTATAAGTAACTAAACTGTTATCATGAAGAAAGCTGGGATAAATTACAAGAGTTTTTCTAATCTCGAGGTAGTTTACCTCCTTTGCTCTATGCTCTTCAGGGGATATTGATGTGTTTCAGTGTGAATAAAGTATCGAATTACTTCTCAACGTCTTCAGGGGGTATGCAACTATTCATTATATGAGTTGATAAATACACTTTTATGGAGCGGAAAATATGCCATTATTGATTTCTATTTATAATATTCTCTCTATTGATTTGAATAGAGAGATAAGTTCAACAAGACTACAGGTGCCTATACAGATTATTTCTATTTCTATGATGGCTATGTTTCACCTGTATTTCCATTACAATAGAAATCTGGAATTATTTTGAATGGATATCATATCATATGGATCTCATATTTTCAATGGATAGCATATCGATAATTTCCTGTGCCCCATCAATTTCTAGATGATTTTCGAAGTAATTTATAATCTTTACTCTCTTATCTGGTTCAAGGTTTTCATTGAAAAGCGTAAGCTCATATTTATGTAACATTTTATAGATAAAAGGATGTAATATGTCTCTTTCTTTGTTTACATAATAGAAAACCCTATGCAAAAGTAATTTACGAACTATATTTTCAAATTCTAGATATTCGAATGTCTTCACAAGATCTGGAAAACTATCATAACCAAACAACTTTTTCAACTCTTCAAAATTTTCTGCAATGAAATTGATGAACTTATCTTCTATTTCACTAATGAAACAATCAATTTCCTTCATAACATTAAGATCATGAATCTTAATTTTCATATAAATCATATCATAAATATGAATGTTGTAGCTTGGAGTTTCCAGTAAATATTTCATCAAAATGGCATAATGGTTTAAACTGACGGGAGGATTTGCATGTGTTTTCGGAACAATAAAATCGAATTTATTGTTAGAAGTGTTCAGCCAAACCAACTCTTTGAATAAGTACCTGATTTGAAACGGAATTGGGTTATCATTTCGGGCAACAATGAATGGGGATAATTGTACATGATCTGGCAATACCCTTTCAATACCATTACCACTCAGCGAAAGCCAACAAATGCTTGTTTCACTGAATACATTCATGAGATATTCAAATCCTGAAAAGCCAATATCATTTCCATGCAGATCAATGTAAACGATCTTTGTGTAGGGAAGGGCTTCGGCTAGTAATTCAACAGCACTTGGTCCTATTTTGTTATTGCTCAAATTTAAAGATATTACTTTCGAAGATTTTAGAGCTTCAGGTAGAGGCTTCAATTCATCATAACCCATATCAATGCCACTGAGATCTAGATAGAAAATGCTATTAACTGTTAGAAACGAATCAATTTCGCTGAAAAAATGGTTTGTGGAATGCAGAGGTGGATTCGGGTGAGATTCTCCAGAAAGACGGTACACTCGTATGTCAAGTCTTTCATCTAGAATCTTCTTTTGCTTGTCAGTGGGCACATAGGGTTCGTAGGATTCAGTGGGCTCATATTCATAGGATTGGTTGGATCCACGCATCCTATGAAACCTACGAGTCCTATGAGTCCTCAAAAATTTCATAAGATCTTTCTGATTGCATACATTTGTATCAGTCATGTGTAGGAAATTCAATGAAATTAATTCTAGTTTTGTGTCACCAATAATCCTCAAGTCTTGGCTATTAACTTTCAATTCACCAATTTTACTTCTTTCAAAGATTGAAGTAATATAATCATCTATTGAATTCATTTTGAATTCAATTTCTTTTATGTTGATTCCATGATACGCTCCAAATAAGTGGGGGATTTTTGGCGAGTGGAAACAGTCGTAAAGAATTAATTTTGTTATTCCAGATTTTTGAAATCCCTTATTCAATAATATCAAATTATCGACTCCCTTCTCTAGTGATGGTTGATTTATTTCTATATCGCAACCTGGATATCTAAAAAGGTTAACACGTTTATGGGAGACAAAATCATCAAAACCAATTGTGCAACTACCATTTTCTTTGCATGGTACAAAGCTTTTGAACAGATGGTTTGCTGTTGTGGATGAAATATTGATCCCATAGAAAATAAGTTCGATTATGTTAGTACGACTAAGATTTCTAGCTAAATATTGGAAGCAATCATCATCTAAGAACTGATTGTTGGAGAGATTGAGTGATGCTACTGGAGAACCCAGTAAGCCTTGAACCAGACACTTGAAACCCTCATTAGAGATGATATTATTCGATAGGTTTAATGAGGATATTTTAGAGTGCTTTAAAACTCGAGCTACATAGTGGACATTGTTGCAATTTATCTTGTTATTACTTAAATCGAGCGAAACAACTGAAGAGCCACATAATCCCCGAGAGAGATATTCCAGGCCATCACAATCAATCATAATGGAACTGAGATCCAAAAAGCTAATATTTCTTGTCTTCAAGATACTTGCTAGATTAAACAAACTAATTGAGCAGATATTACTCTTGCTGTTTAGATCGGGGAATGATCTGAATAGTGGAGAATGTTTGATAGTCTTCAAACGTAAAAGGAAATTTATTGGACTATGATTGCCGAATTTATTTTCACTTAGATTGAGTTTAGTTATCTGAGTGTATTTCAAAACAGACGCCAAATAAAAATTATTACAGCATATATTATTGCGACTAAGATCCAGTGTTTTGATATTTGTATCCTGTAAACTCAGTACAAGATTTTTCAAGCTATTGCATTTAATGGAACTATTACTGAGATTCAAGTTTGTTACTTCACAGTCTTTCAGACAGGAGGCTAAATGTTTGACGCCATCATATCCAAATTTGTTATTACTCAAATTAAGCGAATTTATTTTTGTACCAATCAAACACGATGCAAGTACTTTCAATCCCTCACAATTTATACAGTTTTGACTAAGATCAATAGAGGTTATCTTGGTTCTAGCAAGAACTTGTGATAGAGATGTAACACCCTCATTTCCCAAATTATTACAGCTCAGAGAGAGACAGCTAATTTTTGTCTCAATCAAATGTGATGAAAATGCATTCAAGCTTACATAATTCATATTATTTTTACTGAGATCGATCGAAGTGATTTGAGTATTTTTCAAGCAATGTGCTAGGTGATTTATTCCTTGAAATATGAAAAGATTACCACTCAAATTCAGGTGAGATATCTTTGTATCCACCAAGCATGATGCAATCAACATTAAGCTACTACAGTTCATAGTGGTATGACTAAGATCGATTGATGTAATGTGTGTTTTAGGCAGGGCAAGTGCTAGATATTTGATAGCATCAATGTTCAAGTTATTGTTACTCAAGTTTATGGAGGTAATTTTTGTATTCATCAACGCTGATGATAAAATAGACATTGTTTCACAGTTCATAGTGGTATGACTAAGATCAATAGATGTGATCTGTGTCCTAGGGAGGACAGCAGCTAAATAACTTATAGCATTAGAGTTCAAGTCATTACCAGTGAAATTGATGCAAGTTATTTTAGTATCCTCCAAATAGGATGTTAATATTTTCATGCTTTCACAGTTGAGGGAAGTATAACAAAGATCAATTGATGTGACTTGTGAGTAACTTAAAGCAGGTGCAAGGTAGTTGATAACATCTGGGTCTAAACTAATACAACTCAAGTTGATGTTCGTTACTTTTGTGTTGACCAAACACTGAGCGATTATTTTCAAGCTTTCGCAATTAATTAAATTATTACTAAGATCTAGACAAGCAATCTGATTTTCTTTGAGGGTATGTGTTAGAAAGTCTATGCCGTTTTCCCTGACATTCTCACAATGGCTCAAGTCAAGTTTCGTTTTTTTTGTTCTTCCTCTTCCATCAAACTGATCAAGAACATTACAATAATTACAATCTACAGCGTTAATTTTTAGTTCAACTGAAAATAATCCATCATCTCTGATAATATTTTCTAAATACTTGATTTCTTGATTACTTAATTTATTCCCACTCACATCAAGATGAGTGATGTGAGTGTTATTGAGATTGTGTACTAGATATTTAAGACCTTCATAGAACAGAGGATTCCCGTCAACAAAGGCAGTTGCTCGACTCATTAAATTCAGCATATAATCTCTAACGCTCTCAAATCTATCAATTCCAGAATCGTGTCGTGTATTACCTAAAAAATCAATAACATCAGAAGCTACATTATCACATCCCTCAAGTTCTTGCTCAGTAGTTTCTGAAACTTTTTCATGATCAAATGTCGACTCCTGACACGGAGTGGCATCGTTAACTATGTAATCAGCTTGGACTGAGGCGCCCCAATTATCACTCTCCAGAGTCGAGTGGGTATCCCTTATGGACTCTGATACTTTTTTCAACTCAGCCAGTGATAGAAGACGATCATTGATTATCTGACAGTTGAAGCGATCATTTTTAGAAGCATGGTCATCGCTTCGGGGTATTGATTTCTCCTTGAGATCAGTCACAAACGCTTTCATAATCGCTCCATGGCTCAATAAATTATCTTTCATTTTGAAAATTTCAATAAACCACTGGCATCCAAAAATAACTCACAGAGGTGACGCTGTCCAGAATATTAAGTAGAGGAACAGTTTTTCATTTGTCCACGATGAGATATGGCATGGAATGAACCGGATACGAGTCAAGCATGACGATATTATGAAAGCACAATCTGCCTGCAATGAATACAAGCGAAAATTTATGAATATGGTGAGTTCAATTCATTCAAAGAGTTCAATTATGGTGGATATTCATTCAATTGAACAGACTACACATGTTTCATTTTATTGAAAGAATCATGTCAGTTATGTTAGTTGTACATAAAGCACTATTTTTAATTTTCGAGTTACATATTATTTAAAGAGTCTGCAATCTACAAGAAGATGAACTCAAATCCACATAATCTTTTCTTATTATCAATCTTCAAGTTTCAACGTACGAAGATGGTGGCAATTAAACTTGATGCAGCATTTTGATGTAGTTAATACGATTCAAGTTATCAACACGATGTAAGTATAGCCTAACGGAATTCAATACAGATCTGTAATATGAAGTGTTGAGAGTCAAGAGTGTCAGTCATTTTTCAAAAATTACAGGTAACTTCGGCACAAAGATGCCTTTATAAAAATGTTTTTCATTATCTTATATTATCTCATGATCTTTAAATATCGTTATAAAATGTAATTTTCATATTTATAATTGGAAATTCGGTTTTATTACAGTAGGCTATGAATTCAAAATTAACCTTATTTAATTAAAATTATCATTATTTCAATGGGAAAGAGGAAATTTCAAAGTTTTGATCAAAAACTATTTTCAACGTATCCACCATTTTTTGCTGTATGGTGAACATCTATGCGGTAGCAATACTTGATACATATACAAGAGAAAGTATAACTACTATACAGTAGTATAAGTGCATTTCAACACTATTTTGTGTGAGACAAACTTTGTTTTCCGGATTGACATATTGAAATTTCATAATGTATTGAATATTTTTCAGTTTTCCTGTTTCTTTGGTAGCAAGAATGTCCATTTTGTAAATTGTTCAACAATAATTTTTAAAAAATAACAAAAATATTGGAAGATCAGAGGATTAACAGAATAACTCACACAGATCGTGATGCATTCTATCCAGAGTGACATACAATATGAAGACTGCCTCCATCAATTAAATAAGATTTGAGTGCCGGCGCTGAATCACGAATACAAAACTTTGATGAAAATGACGATACAATCTGCAATAAGAAAAACAAAGATTAGAATAGAAAGCCTGACTGAAAATACTGTTAGAATAACAAATAGAGATAGAATACAAATGAGATTAACCAAGTCTAAATGAGACTAGTCTGTACCTAAGAACTTGGATTTTATTTTAAGTCCATCATCTTACCATAACATGGTTGATCGTTATGGAACAAGCTTTCTAGGGTCTTGTATAAAATAAGCGATATGAAATTACTGTATTATGTTCACTGATGATGTTCAATAATAGTTGATCCATCTTTTTCCTCACTTGATCAAAAATAGTGTCACAAAGTGAATTTGTGACGAAGGATTTCATTTATCAAATTGCTTTTCAGCTAATTAACATACTATTAATTAATTAGTTAATTAATTAATAGAATGGAAGTTTATAATGCAAATAAAATTGGCTTTAAAAGTATGCTGCTTGACGCGTGGTTATCAGCACCGGCTGCTGGCTGCAGAGATAACGCTAGGAAGATAGCGCATCCTCTGTTGCGCCGCCTCCTTCTACGTCATGCCATCTCTCTCCCCCGAAGTACTTGGACGACAGAAGGGCAAAACGTCGGGGATCGTCGCAGCGTCAACTACTTTTCTCTTCTCTTTCAACACTGAGCCTCTACCCGCCCCTCTGAGACCTCTTGATCCCTTCCTTGCGGGCTGTCTACATGCAACCTCAGCTGTTGCTCCAAAATCCTCTGGGCCGTAGTGAGCTCAGCCTCTACCCAGCAGCCAAGACTCTTTTCACCTCAACCTTTTCACCTGAGTTTCACAATCTGTAACCTGCGAGGGCCTCACTTGGATTACAGATTGTGGGAATCCTATACGCCGTTTTAGACGTGCGTTTTCCTAGCGGTTTCAGATCGCTTTCTTTTTTCCTACGCGGTTTCAGACCTGCTAGTCCTTCCCGCAGTTACAGATTGTGGGGTACCCTGTACGCCGTTTCAGACGTGCGTTTCCTAGCATTTACAGATTGCCTTTTTTTCTCCTACGCGGTTTCAGACCTGCTAGTCTTCCTGATTACAGATTGGGTAGATCACATATCGGACGTGCGACTAGTCAAACAATTAGTGCCTTATCCTACACGGTTTCGGAACTGCTGGTCCACATTGAAATTTACATTGACGGTCAGATCATATGTGACAAATGGTCATGTTTTCAAACCCATGCCTGTATTTGATATATTCAGCCAACAACCAGTAATTATACTGTTTGACAGGCACTTTGGTTTCTTTAAGATATTTAACTTTTTAATCACCTCTTTCCAAAACATTCCTTTCCAAAAAGAGTAAGATGGATGTACAGTGTATTATAAAATATAATATTGACTATATAGATGGAACAGCAACATCTATGAATATGTAAATATAATAGGATTATAAATATTATTTAGTAGTTGATAAATTCTCTTGAATGAAATATTTTTATTTAAATTGATTGTTGCACATATAATATCTTGAATAGAATGACAGAAAAATCTAAGATGTAAATAATTAATGTTGATGAATTGAAAGAATATTGCCCCCTGTGTAAAATAAATTTATGTCTCTGGAATAATAATGCTTTATTGATAAACCATCGTACACATCAAGTTCAAACTTAAAAAACCTAAATCCGTAACAAATGAGTCTGGTGTAACAAGTGAAAAATTTCAGTAAAATAGAACCAAATGCATTCACAAAACACCTTCTAAACGCTTGGTGAATGTAGCAATAACGTATTGATGATACATTAATGATTTGTGAATTGCTATCCTAAAATCAGGTTTTGTTTGTCATCTCGACCAATGTTAAAATCCCGATAAGTTGTTCACTCTCTCACCGAAGCGAATGGCTGATCGGCTGGTCCAGGAAACAAAAACGCAGTTTTAGACAGTGTTTTCCTACCACAGCTGAACTTCTAGGCGGGTTTCGTAGACGCTTGTCCTTCCACCGATAGATTGTGGGGATTAGCGTTTTGCACTGGACGTGCGTTTCCTACATTTACCTTGATCAATTCAATCTCCTACACGGTTTCAAACCTGCTAGTCCTTCCCGCGTACTGGTTATTATTGGTGGGATGTTCACCCTATTACGCCATTATAATCTATAACAGATTCCAGACTTCCGTTCTAATCCATGTTTTCTTAACCCTTTCCTGCAGTTACATATTGTGGGGTAATCTATACGCTGCCTTCACACACTCTTTCAATCTTTCTTTCCTCTTTCCTCGAAAAGAGGTTTCCAGCACCTGCTTTTCACCAGGGCGTCGTCCGATCATATGACCCAACCAGTGCTAAATGCCCAGTAACCTAACGTCCATAGGTGAAACTGCTACAACCATTTGTGTATGCCGTAAATTTCCCAACGCAGGATTTTTTAATCATTGACCGTTGGTTTCTAGGCATATTTAAATTTGTAGGCTAAGTGCCTGAAACCCACAGTTTCAATGTTCTTGAATAAGCGAAAGTCTGAATACGGAAATGATAAACCGGTGCAATGTTAAAAGGGCTTAAACAACGTATTTAAATTATTTTAAATATTTTTTTATTTAAATATTTTAAGGCTATATATATAATGCAGAATGACAGAAAACCATCTACCAATGAATACGGATAAAAATATTGCTCAAACCTACAAGTTAATCTTTGATTTCAAATCTTAATATACCGTATTTATCAAATATCTATTGATTGTTCAACCAAACTTGGGGTTGTAAACTAAACTGAAAGTGTTGAAAAATCACAACAGACTTGGTACATGATGTGATGATGGTTTATTCAGACAAGACAAGAGAGTCATGCAACACAAAAAAAAGCATGAGACCCATGGGGATTATTATTCGACCTGAATCAATTCGAATGGTCGTAAGGTCAGAAATGTCCACTATTCTGTTAGCTTGTTTAATTTTTACTCTGCAAACAATCATTCGTAGAAATCGGCTGTGCTAAACTTTTGAAGAACTCTTATCAAAGATTAGCGATAGAAGAAGTTTGCCTTTGAATAAAACACAGAACAAGAATCTTTCTCTAGCTATTACCTTGAAGTTTGAAACTTCACGGTGATTGTTACTTGCTCGAAGTACTTTTGAAGAACCCAGCGATAAAGGGCAGGGCAGCTTTGTGTGGATTAACGTGTTATTATGTTAACTGTAATGTTAGAATATAATTTGGTGTAACTGGCTTGTAAATGTGATTTGGGCATAGAGAAAACATGCGTCTCATTTTGAATGCTGTCGAAAAGACGATCGAGAGTTCTACATTACTCTTGCCTCCTTCTCTTTCTTGGCTCAGATCAACAGCTCCTGGTTTTGGTGTGAACGGTGACAACATTACAGTACTTCAAAAACCCGACGATTTTTATAATAATTTGATACATCTTTGTCAAAATGCTAGAAGAAGAATATCTCTAGCCTCATTATATTTAGGAACTGGTCAGCTTGAAGAAAAACTGGTCGATATTTTATCAAATAGATTAAATGAACTTGGTGAAAGCTTAGAAGTGAATATACTATTAGATGCAAACAGAGGATCTCGAGGGGATCGAAATTCCAGAACCATGCTAACACCCTTAATCAAAACTCATCCTCATTGTAAAGTGTCAATGTTTCATACGCCAGCTTTAAGAGGTCTTTTAA
The DNA here is from genome assembly GCA_017141395.1 of Laodelphax striatellus. Classification (NCBI taxonomy): domain Eukaryota; kingdom Metazoa; phylum Arthropoda; class Insecta; order Hemiptera; family Delphacidae; genus Laodelphax; species Laodelphax striatellus. The sequence continues at coordinate 24,154,840 of CM029532.1, read as the reverse complement.
GATACGTATTACCAACTAGATATAATGAATTAATAGGCTTACAACATATGAAGTTATATCTCTTTGATGATACAGTGATTGTAAGTGGTGCAAATTTGAGTACAGATTACTTCACGAATCGCCAGGATCGCTATGTAATTATCAAATCTCAAGAGTTAGCTGACTTCTATTACGGCTACATACAAAAAGTATCATCTGTCAGTTTGCTCCTTAATGAAGAAAACAAATTAATATCTCAATCATCATCCCATCACCCTTTCCTGGCACCAAAAAATGCTTATGTAGAATGTGCTCAGAAGAGGATTTGGGGATATTTTCAGAGTGAATTGGAGAAACCAAAAGTAGAGAAGCAAACAGATGATACTTTGATATTTCCTCTTTTTGAACTGCCACCTTTTGGAATCCATCAGGATAGTATAGCTACACAGCGAATAATAGAGTTAGCTGATCAAAAATCGACTTTGAATTTAGCTACAGGATATTTTAATTTGACAGAGACGTTGAAGAACTCAATTTTATTTCGATCTCAAGCCCAATTTAGAATACTCATGGCTCATCCTATGGCCAATTCGTTTTTTAAGGCTCCAGGCCTGGCTGGAGGCATTCCCAGTGTCTATACAAACATAGCTTTATCATTCATTTCTTTAGCTAATAAGTGTAAGCAAGCCCATAGAATTCGTCTATTCGAGTACCAAAAGCCAGGATGGACCTTTCATTCTAAGGGATTATGGCAAAATCTTGAAGACAACAGAATGTTGACTTTAGTTGGCTCTTCTAATTATGGAGCTCGTTCAGTAAATAGGGATTTGGAATCACAGATAGTTATTATAACTGCAAATGAAAAATTGAAAGCGAGCCTTTCAAACGAGCAAAAACAATTATTTGAAGTAGGGATTCCATTCTCAAATGAAGTTGTTTTGCAGCCAGACAGAAATCCTCCATTGTGGACTAAAGCGTTCTCCTGGCTTTTCAAAGGATTTTTCTAATACCTCTCAAATGAATTGATAGTAAGCCAATTATTATGTACTACTTACCTTTATAGATTCAGTGTAGAACTAATAATTAAGTAAATATATAGTATTTCGCAATAAATTATGTTAAAACCTGTAGTTTTCTGAATAAATGATCATGAGTTCTTTCAAGTACCAAAAGTTCATTGAAAGTTTTTTCAAAGATATTGTTCACTGTATTCCTTGAATTAAGTTTACCATTACTTTATTTTCATGTTAACAATTTTTATTTAAATGTGATCGAGTGATCAAATTTAAGTGTGAGGATACTTATGTGTGATTGATGCATCCACATTATGTAGTCTAGACCACTCAACCCCGATGACAAAACTTTGTTTCATAGGAATAGGGTGATTAATAGAAGTTATACTTTTACTATTTCCACTCATAATAATCGAATTGTGGCTGCTCCTTCACCATTCCCCACCCCCTCCACCCTACAATACAGGCTCATTATCCGTGAAAATTTAGGTGAAATTATAGTAGTAACCTATGTCACCTCAATACATATTTTCACTACGTACAAAGTAAAAAATATTCCGGTATTCATCCACTATTTCAATATCAACATGTCTATGTAAGCTTAATCATTTCTTGAAAAATGGGGTAATTGAGTGTATTTGTTGAACCCCTTATGCTTATAACTTGGAATTTTACAAAGATATTATTGTTAGTTACATCAAAAGATAGAAAATTTAATGCTCTACAACTTTCTTCCTAACGATTTTGATGTAGAACCATCATGAGAGCTACTAGAAGCAAATAATAAGCAAAAAAAGTGCAAGGGGGAGGAACGTTCAGGGCCGGTTCATGAGCTCGGGATTTAGCCAAGTCCTAGACTAAAACGGGTGGCCACCGTAGCATCGACAAACGTTAGCCACGACTCTATGTACTAAGGGCTCTCTATGCTGCTAACCCACTAACCTGTCGAGACAAACGTTTGTCGATGCTACGGTAGCCACCCGTTTTAATCTAGGACTTGGCTAAATCCCGGGCTCATGAACCGGCCCTTAGAAAATTGTCGATTTTCAGCGGCGTGTAACTCGGTAACTATGAAACTTACGACAGAACTATAAGGAACGAAAGTAAAGTGAATTTAGTTTACTACAACTTCTATTCGAAGATTTTTACTCCAAGATCGATATTTATCGAGATATTATGGAGAAACCCGAAAATTGTACCTTCTCTACCCCCTTCCCACCCATTGCCGAAATACTTTTTGGTGGGAAATATCAGATTCGTGTTCAGCGACCTCGAAAACATAAAATAAGCCATAAAAACAATTACACCAAAACATTCTTTCCACTTCAAGCCCTTTGACTGGACTATGAATCAAATGTAAAAAATGCCTGTTTTCAAACCAATCATATTTGAAAAATATTCCAGAATATCTTACAAATCGTTTACTCTGTCTCTCTTGAGCGCGCCACTATCTAATTTTCACATCGTAAATAGTTACTGACAGAAGAAAATCAATCTGAATTTTAAATCTAAATACCTTATTTACAAATGTCACGATTATTCAATTAAAATTAATGTGGTACAGTTGCATAGTCGTGAGAGATTTTATGAAAATTGTTTAATAGAATTTACGGTACCGTACCATTAAGGTAAATATTTCTTAAAACCTATCGGAAATCGTTGCTAATCCGGCCAGAAACTTCCAGCTATTATACATCAGTTAATTAACATTTCGATGAAAAATATACATTTATATAAAATTGTGGCAATACATAAAATTTTTAATTTCACTCAAAAGATTGGTGACAATCTTTGATAGTAAAACATTTCTAAAAAATTGATGTAGTCAAACATGAAATTAAATTGAAGAAATGAAATGAAATTCTGAAAATAATTTGGTCTTAATTATTCATATTTATTTCACTTTACAGTGGAGTTCACTTGAAACGAGATCCACTCCTAAGTAGGTATGAAATACATTCCAAGTTGTCTTCTATATACAAGGCGACCACGAGAAATATTTACATTTTGAATAAACTCAAAGCCGTTAACTCAGTCTCCCTCCTCAATTCCACTTTCGAGTGCTGTCCCATCCGAAATGTAAAAGTTTTTCGTGGTCACCTTGTATAAGAATAGGAAATATCTCAAAGTACATTATTAAGTACGAAAAAATATTTAATATATCGTTCCCTCGAGTCCATAAATTCATTTTCGTGGTCTAATTAATGGAGATTTGCATTTCTAAAATTTAAATATGTGGGCGTTCGAGAAGAGGGTTGGAGGGATATTAGTCTACTAAAAGAAAGTGATTTCAGCTTTTTTTAAAATTATTTCAGACTTTATTGACTGGATTATCAGCAAATATAGATTTCAATTAACTTCCAACCAATCAATATTTTGTGAAGTAGTTTGACACTCCCAAGTTATTTAGTAGATAGCACGGATACCAGACTAGTAAATGATAAAACAGCGTTTTAAAAATATTTTCAGAATACCTAATAACACAGTTACATTAATATTTACAGAAATATACAAATTTATGGTTAATAGATCAAATTGAGTTGTTTGAAAACTAGTGCTGATTTAAGAACTAGAATATTCTCTGTTTAAAATACACAATAATACACTTGAAGACTACAGTATTGTTTTGGTACCTATCTATTATCACAGATATGATTGTTTTTTCGGTGTCGGAGTCAACTGAGTTATTCGTCAGTTGACCCGTCCGTCTGCTATATGAGTGCCGATGCTGGCAGACTGCTGTGCTTGGGCTTGGTCTTGTTGAGGAACACCTTGATGCCACCGTTGAAATCGGCGCTGACCAGCACATAGCCTTGCGACGGATTCGCTTCTGGCTCCTCCATCTGCTGGATAATTACTTCCGGATTTGGAGCAAATACTGCACACGTCACCACAGCATTATGCACTTTAACGCCTTCCCAATAATCGTTGCGATCCCTTCTAACCGACGAGAATTTCGAATAATCGTGATGTGTTTTCCATATGTAAATGCACTGGTTCTCGGATCCGCTTACAATATATTTTCCATCGTGACTGAAAGAAGCCTTTATTTGACTGCTGACATTTACATAGCCCTTATACTTACAAGAAAGATTCAAGTCTCTCAAATCGTATAATCTGATTCTACTGTCATTGGAAGTGACCAAAATTTTGTCCTCCTCTGGCATGGGTTCTATTCCACTAATTTTACGTCCCGTTGAATTTTTACCGCGAGTTGATCTAACGTGTATTTGTGTGTGATACTTTAGTTGATCGGTATTGTAGAATATGCATCTTCCATCATAGGATCCTACGACTGCGAATTTCCCATTCTGTAAGAGAAAGTGATTGAAATTAATGAATACGTCATTACATTGACAAATTTTGACACAGTATAATGAGTGGTGTGAACCGTTGGATTATGACAAAATCATCTACTTCTCTTACCATCATTGTTTCCATAACTTTCCCACAAGTCAAGAGTTTATGTGGGGATTATTCACGGAAAACATCTCTAAAGCATAGAACCAAAGCTCCCATTGAGGGCATTGGAAAAATTATAAATAATTTATTGAAATTCATTGAAACTATCAATGAATGCAGTAACGAAAAAATAATGTCAGTATGGAGGAATTGAGCCTACAATAGATTGATAAATCAGTAATATTGAATATTTTTCCTATTTAATAGTTACTGTATTCACTTGGAAAAAGTCCAGACGATACTATTTTTAAAAAAAACTCACTACTGTAATTAATCGTCCTAGGTTCTTTATTCATCAAGCATGACAATGATACTGCATGGTAGAGCAAAATATGATATTATCCCTACTTTTAATTTCAATTTTCAACTTAATGGAATGCAGTCAAATTATCACAAAATAGTCATGGACCGATTCCAAGGCAAGAAATAGTTACCAATAATTTAATGAGACAATATTTAATGGAAGTACAACGTTACTTCCACACGTTGAATTTGATCAAGATTATTTTTGGAATTATTATTTTTTTATTATTATTGTCAATCATCTAGTGACCGCCTGTAGAAGGGGAATGCAGATTCGTCAAAAATTAAGTCATTATTAATTTAGTCATCAATAAGTAAGCAATACGAAATAAAATGCAGAATCTTACAGCTTCAAGAGAGAACTGAACTATTCTATGCACAAATATGGCGTTGAATTTCTTCAAAATGAGATATGGACCCTAGAGTATGTCACCTTCAAAATAGAACTGGGACTTGCTTCATGAATCTTATAAGTGACGTAATATAGAAAGACCTGTATACCTTGACATGAATAGCACAGCTTTCCATGAAATAAATCCGACTAGTGTGAGTTCGCCTTTTCCTTTATTACAAGACTTTTAAAAAAAGAATTTCTACAGAACAGATCTGTTCTGCTCTGAGACCTGTGGCGATCTCATACTAACTCTAAGCTCTAATGACTCATCATAAAAATGTTTCAAGTTTATATTTTCAATTGTTTATAGTTAATTCGGCTTGTCTATCAACCTTTTCAAGATTTAAGATAGATTATTTACTTGTGTCTAGCTTTTTCGATTGTAAATTACGAGGATTATACAGTAATGTACAATAATATTGATACCTAATGGAAGGTCCAACAGGCCTACGCTCAAACTTGTCCCTTTCCCAATTTATGAAAACAGTCCAAATCCAGGTTATGTGACTTTTTCACAAAGAAACAAATTTCAACTCCAAAACGAAACACAAATTTCGAATATTTTCAAAGATAATATGAAGTTTCCGGATCAAAAATAGCCAAAATATCAGTAATCTATATTCTTCGAAATTTTCAATTTAAACAAAATTTTGTTCAGGGTGAGTTTACCATTACACCAGTATGTTTTGAAATGAACCGTCCCCAGTTCTTTTTGTGTAAATTTAGAAGGAGATGATGAATGAGAAATACTCTTACTTGGCAGAAATTTGCTGCAGTGATCAATTTGGGATTGCCATCCACTTCATTCCATACAGCAACTTTCTTATCGGGTATATTCCAAAGCCGCAGTTTTCCATCCAGGGAGCCGCTGAGGAAATATCGATCATCACGAGGATGAAAAACAATGGCGGTGACAAAGTCGATGTGCTGAAAGCAGCACAAGCACTCCTTTCTGGATATGTGCCACAGTCTGACAGTCTTGTCCATGGAGGAGGAAAGGACAAAGTAGTTTTTCGACCAGGAGACATCGAGCAGGTCGGAGGTGTGTCCGGTGTAGGTGCAGAACGGCTTCGGCATGAACGGCGACCGATCCCCGGCAGTCGTGTCGCACGACTGCGCAGCCGCAGCGGCCGCCGCAGCCGCGTTCTGGTCATCGGACGACGAGTGCTGCGACACTAGCGACTCTTGCGACGGCGTCGGCGACACTTTCTCGGCGTTGTACTTTGTGCGCGTGTCCTGGAAGTAGGCGTATGCGTTGCGCACCACCCAGATCCTCAGCACCCTGTCCTGGCCAGCCGTCGCCAGCAGACGCCCGCACTGAGAAAATTTCATACACCATACCGGTCCGGCGTGCTCGCCGCTCAAGTCCTGCAAATCAGTTTCAAGTTTTGCTAACATAAAACATCTATTGAAAAGACACGATGATTTTCATATTCAATTAATTTTTGCTACCTTAAATAACATTGGAATATATGTTCCTATGGCTTGTTATCGGTGGGGAGACTCTAACGGGTAGTTTCCACTTAGCTTTATTTTGGTATCGGTCACCCATCCAAAATGAGTCTTGAATGTTGTGACTTAACCACATGATCACTCAGCAACCGCTCTCACCGAACGACCACATACCACAGCATGGCATACAACAGCCACATACCATTGGAAAAAGCATGTTTACTCCTCCGGTTGCTATTTTTAAAGCTAGGAATATGTGGAGGGTCTTAAATATTGCTGGAATTATTGTTGTCCTTAAAATTTCATCATCACTCATTAATTTTTTCAATTGGAGTTTAAAATGAGTGAAAATTTATTGCTTCTGGAGACCTCAGATACCGTTGCAATGATACGTCTATCTACCTACAGTGTGAATAGAACAAGTTGAGAATTGAGCCCCCAGCCAACGAAATAGCGGCGAGGTCAGATTGTGTGAAGTTATAAATTCTACAAATTTCCAATTAAGCCATAGATCTTTATAGCACTTGTATGGGTGCCTACACACTGCAAGCGTTAAAAGAGTTGGAAACGTCAAAAGAGGCAAAGACGGTGTTTCTGTCTTGCAGAAACAAGTCTTGACGGTATTTTTCGATGCAGTAGCTGTTCTTGCCCACAAATATCCAATATCCACTTTATATAAAAAAATTTGGAAGTTGGTTTTATTCAAAATAATATTCGTGACATTTCTGTTGTGTAGACAACGACTAATAATTGATTTTATTATAATACAACTTCAGAATCGTTGAGCAGATAACTTAATTATTCAATAGGACGCTGTTTTCATAACCTAAATAACGAGATACTCCATCTTTGTCTCTTTTGACACTTTCAACGGTTGCTGGGGCTAATTCAAAGTGAACCAACCGATCTTACCTGCACATGTTGCAGGCAGTCGAATTCATAAGGTCCCTTATGACTGTTGGAAGCCTTGAGCTTAATGTATTGTTCACCGGATGGACAGACTTCATCGACTACCTCTAACCCGTCATCTCTGTGCCGCGCATGCGTCGAGACTTCTTGTGCTATTGTTTTCGCTTTGCTGACAGTGCGCTTCATGAACTGCTTCAGTTTGGCCGTTTTCCTCTTCACCGGTCCGGGCTCTTCGCAAACAATTGTCGACTTCTTACTAATGACCGACTCCTCGTCGGACTCTTTTTCTTTATCGAGATGTGGGTTGCTGACATACTCGGAGGTGAGGCGCATTATGTGCAAGGACAGCGGGTTGATGCACTGAGGCAGCTTGTCTTCGGCTATGCTCAGTGGCACTCGCTCACCCGTGTCCAGGTTCAAAACTGTCACCTGTTCCAAAATCTCCTGCAAAAACAACAATCACGATCAATTAACAAAGCATCTTTTACAAATTTAAACAGCATAATAATAAATGAAATTTGAAGAATATAAAATAACCAACGCTGGGTTATGCTCATCAGATGGGGCCACGCTACCTGTCCTCTGTGTATTTTTCCATAAAGGTCCGAAAAGGTCCCTAAAATTACTCTTCTCTGATCTACTCCATTGTTATTGGATTCCGCTCGACTACACTCATTAGTGGTCCCTTCTCTGGTACTGAGGGCACTTTTGGTTGGTGGTCATCAGGACTACCTGATGACAAGGCTCTCTGGGCCGCTTTGGGTAGTATGAGGAAATTGTTACATAAATAGTCTACTATTCAAAATAAATAATTTTCCCTATTACTTGGAGCGGCCAGAGAAGCAACCTACTTTGAAATTAAATAGCAGTGAGAGTATAATTTCAAGTGAGTATGTATTTGTAGGCCTACTTCTAGTTGTTTTGAATATTTATTATATTATGGATAGATAATTATTGATAGTATTTAGTGAAAACTGTTTGCCTGATTATTATTACTAGTAATATTTCATCATTTGAGTTGTTAATAAACTGTGTAGAGTAGCCTGAGTGTAACTGAATTTGCAATATCTATTTGCTAAGCTGTTAAAGTGCCCTTAGACCATCAGAGTGGTCCACCAATAGTTTCTTCCGTGTGGGAAAATTTCAATTCAATAACAATAGGCGACCCAAAGGTTGAAATTCTACAACAATAGACGGTCGCAGAGGGTGTAGCACAACTTCTACCTGTCCACCTATTGTTATATGTGGCCCCATCTGATGCGCATAACCCCCAACGCTTCAACAGACACAAATGGGTTGGTCAAGATTACACCATTAGCATTCATAGAGCAAATAAGAACATCACATTTAACAAAAAGGATTACGTACTCGTTCATTAAAGTAATGTATATTCAAGATAACTGTATACAGAGTAGTCAGATATAGATATTTGTACTAAAAACATTAATGAACGGGGTAAATAGTATGATTTTAATATAAATTGTACTGAGATCATTAATATACATGGGAGTATTTACAAATTATTTTCGTAATCACTCTGTATTATTTTAGCAAATAGAAATGATAGAAATTTACGGAACTGAATACTAGCACTTAAGGGAAGGGAAAATGTTGCCAAAGATCTTTTGTATTAGAATACCAGAATTTCATGCGTTTAGAATCATATTTACATCAGGCACATTTATTAATAAAAATCAAAGATCAACCTCAAAATTAATTATTGAATGAATTTCCTAGTGTGAAAAACCATTACCCAGCACTTCCTATTCAATGAGACGGAGTATACTTGATTCTAGAATAATAAAAGTAGATCTATCTAGTCGAAAATGAAAATAGAAAGTCGTAATAAATCTAGTTGTTGGTGGAGGTTTTTACTGGCCCCGTCTACAAGGGTATTGAGGCTCAATACTAAAGTCAGGGTTTCATTAGTAGTTTAGGGGTCTAGGACAACTCGCCGCGGCCAACTCGCCGCCGCCAACTCGCCGCGGCCAACTCGCCGCCGGACCAACTCGCCGCGACCAGCTCTTATAAAGACTGATTCTCCCGGCATTTGTCACCACTTTTCAGGGATATTTAGATGCAGCTAACGATTCGACATGATATATAAATTAATTTTTAATTCACTAATCAAACTAATGTATTGAAAAACACAACTAAAGCATGTTAAAAGGTACAAAAACTAAATTCATTGATGATATTTGTATTGAACCTTTAGCTTCTCTGTAAAATGCCTAATTTAACAGTAATTTCATTTTTCAGGAATTCACTATTTTAACAAAGTTAACGAAGTTAATTCCATTTTCATCACAGAGAATGTTCATTCTACAAAAAAGTCTTATGAAAGAATAAAATTTAGCTATTATCAATTATAATTTATTATTATATATATTGTAATTATAATTAAAATTATAATTTATATATCATCTCGAATCGTTAGCTGCATCTGAATATCCCTGAAAAGTGGTAATAAATTAAATGCCAAGGGAATCAGTCCTTCTGTGGAGCTGGTCGCGGCGAGTTGGGTCGGCGGCGAGTTTGCCTGGCGGCGAGATGGCCGCGGCGAGTTGGCCGCGGCGAGTTGTCCCATTCCGGTAGTTTAGAGGTAGAGTAGCTGGCATACTACTGTAAAAAGTAGTTGAGTAACTTCACCACGGTGCTATCCAACAATACAAAAGACAAATACTCTACTCTAACAAGTAAAACTACTCTAACAATGGGGGAGTTGACAAGATAGTACTTGCCCAGTCAACTCCAACACTAATACTACTAATGAAAACCCGGCTTTATTGATTGCTGCATTATAAGAGTGCTATTCAATTGAAGACCATACAACATGGATTTTACCATGGATAAAACTCGGAATTTGTTATCAATTGATAGTGAATCATAAAAATACAATTAGTTCGGCTCTGCGTCAAATTACTGAACTTGAATTCTTGAATAATAGATGAATGATCTACCATGCCACACTTTGAACCAAAAATATATTTAACATTTTCACATAGTAATAGCATTAATATTAAGAGTGTAGATAAATAATGTGCATTGAAGGATAAGTATGACATAAAATTAATGTTCAAGTACATGTATATAAACTTTAGTGAACTTCATGTGCTAGCAAAACTAGGAAGCAAGAGCACTCAATACGATAATTAAGAGTACTGCTGTGTTCTATCGTTTATAGATTTTTTGTGAAGAACTTCAAAGTGATACAGATCGCGCGTACAAGTAGCTTGCTTGTAATTAATTATTCTTTCACAGATTGTTATCCATGCCTCTAGGCACTAGAAAGCAAGTTTCTGACAATAATATCATTATTATAATATAATTTAGTGTAAAATTTATATTTTCAACAAGCGGAGGTAAATAGAAAGACAAACTATTTACAACAGACATGCACTATGAGATAAAAAAAATTGAAACAGGAGGAAAAACATCAAAAAAGGATGAAAGAATACAAAGATTGAATAGTGAACAAATAATAATATATACAGGTCTAAGAAGAAGGAGAAAACAATGGTTGAGATTGCAGAAGTAGCTTGTTTGTATCTAACACTACAATACATTATTATAAGTCCGTTAGTTTGCTGATTACTGTAATCTAAGTGTATAACTAGGGTGACAAGTTTCCATAAGACATCATGTATACAGCTGACTTACATATTTCAGCCTCTACAATAATTGTTAGCATGTAATTCAAAACGCTGAAATGAGAAGTCATAAAACTCTTTATTTGAAATATTAGTAATATTTACTCAGAAAGAAACTCTTCATTCAACATAAAGGAGGATTTGAGGGAGGTGGGAGTAACATCATTCAAACATAATGAAAAATTGACTGATGAACTATTTTGTGAAAAGGGTGATAATAAAGTTGAACTCCAGTTGAATAACTCAACACCATACGTGAATTAAGGAGATTTATGTCATGATCTGACAAACTGGCATGAGAGTGGAATTAGCTAAAATTGTTAATATCAACATACAAATGAGTACCACTTTCTGTTTTTCATCAAACATTGGGTCAATTTGAAAAATATGAAAAGATGATAACACTAATATAGGCTACTGAAAAGCTTTTATGGATGAGCTATTTTTTGGAAGATTGATTAAATTCAAAAATTTTAAATTGATGCAAAGGATTTTAGGATTGATGCATTATGTCTACAATATTTCTAAAATTGATTAATTTGTTTTAAATAACAATAAACGAAGTATAATTATAAAATTTAGTACCTCCTGAATGATCAAGTAGCGTCAAATTCAACTTTCAAACGGTAATGAAATCAATTTTACTTAAAAAAGTGATCAATTTTTGGGGTATATTCAGTTTATACATGATACTCTTGATATGGTTTGAAAACGCAATTAGTTGGTAGCAATTCCCAGGATTCAAGTCAATCTACTGAATCGACAGACTGGCCAATGATAAATTATAAGAATTGCGTTACTATGAGTGAAATAAATTATTTCACTCATATAGTGATATGACATATCATATCATATGACATATATTCATATCACTATATGAGTGAAATAAATTATTTCACTCATATAGTGATATGACAAATATGTAAAAAACAAATTTACACCAAATAGTTTGATTCACGTTGATTTTCACGATTTTACTGGAAAGGGTGACTTTTGCCTAATCCTAATGTATCAAAAGCAGTGAGAATATATATTTTATTTATGCTCCCTGACTTGAATAGAAGTTCATCAACCTCTAGATCATATTTGTAGGATTTTTGTCATTCAACACTATCAAAGTCTACGTCAATAAGAATCGTCTCGGTAGATCGACTTGAAAAATTAGTCTACCAAGAATTGAAATGTAAACTTGTAGTACGCTATGAAAGCTGTAGCTGAGCTTATGAGGTAAGCCAAGCTAAGCTTGAGCTAAGACGTTAGTGTAAGCTACGAAGTTTCATCTAAGATAAGATTCTTGTTCATCCATCTTGTCAAAATAAAAAGAATAAGTTTTCGATGGATAGAAACTTAGTTATCACGTGTAAAATTGGACAATTGTGAGAAATACACCCACCATATCGGACAACTGTTTTCCAGAGTCGGTTCTAGTGCGCACGAACATGTTCAGTTGCTGGGCCATCAAGCCGTGTTCGTCGCCGGCCGACCGCCGTCGCTCCCTCGAGTTGCGCGGACTGAAGCCGAACGGCCTCAACGACGACTTGCCAACGATGCCGTTCGAGCTGGCACTCAGCACGTGGCTCGCGTCGAAATGGTGACTGCGCTCCGTCGAGCCCACGTTGAAGCTCTCACGGTGCTGTTGAATTTGTCGCTTCAGCTGTTCCACTCTTTCTATTTCACTTTGCGATGGACCTTCAGCTTTCGATTGATCCTCATCCTAAAATTAAGATAAACATGTGATTGAACAACAACAAAGCATTCGAATATTTCAATTCTCAAACTCCAATTCGGTTGAACAAGTTGAATGGAAATGATGAAAGTTTGAATTTGAAAATAATCAACTTGAAATATCGACAGAGAGAAATTATTGCTGTTGTTGTAACTACTATGATAAACGTGATTGAACAACAAAGCATTCAAATATTTCAATTGATTTCAATTCTCAAACTCCAATTCGGTTGAACAAGTTAAATGGAAATGATGAAAGTTTGAATTTGAAAATAATCAACTTGAAATATCGACAGAGAGAAATTATTGCTGTTGTTGTAAATATCTACTATTTACAGCTCTTATTCTAACTAGGAAATAATTGGAATCATGGATTTATTCCGTAATACAGCTAGCATATAAATACATTTACAATATAATTTTTGAAAAATTTACAGATAATTTTTGAAAAGCTTCAAAAACAGCTCTACATTGATGTTGATAGTTTCCAAGCAACCTTTCTTTCTTATTAATTCCATGATGATCGGGCGCAAACAAATAGAAGAAAAAAGGATTTCTTCTCCAAAAATACAATTACTGTTGTAGAGTTGTACTGTGATGTTGTATCTGTAGAGCATACAAATGTAATGAAGTCCACAGTAAATTCATTGCAATTAGTTTTTCAATTTATTTATTCCTCTTTAAAAATACAGTACAAAGGTTATAGAATTGTGCAATACAGAGAGAAAAAATATTCTTCACATGGGCTGAAACGCCTGTGTGCGAAGAAGAGTCTGAATTATTTTTATTACAACCTGAACAGAGGAAAATGGAAAGAACACCAGAAAAAATTAGGTAGTACAGCCATAAAAAAAGAAAGCCAAAAAAAGGCTTGAATGGAAAAGAAGAGTTGTATGGAAGCTGAATAATTTTAGTTTAAGCTTTAATTTTGGATGGTCAAATACGGATGATCAATTCATTTTTTATTATTCATAACCAATAAGATCAATTTCAGAATGACAGCCTCAAAATGTTGTTGTAGTTAAGAGATTCAGTAAATTATATTCACAACACTCATAGACTATTGCTTCAGAATATTAACACTTCATGTATTTTTCCGAAGTATTTTTCTCAGCTATTTTTCTTCTTAGACCTATCTATTTTTTTATTTACTCAACGAATGCAATAAATAGTTGAAAATACAATATTGGACAAAATTGTCATTAATAAACATCAAGATGAGAATTACCTGAGGTTTCACAACATACTGTCCTTTAGTAGCAGAATGTATGTCCAACGAATGTTCAAATTCTCTAGTGAGAGACTCGATAGTGCTAGCTGGACTGGGAAGTGAACAACTCCTGCATGTCATCGTTCTGGCTGGGATATCATTATCATTTGACTGTGAAAAACAAGTTTTGGTTCATATATTGGACAAAACGTTTCTAGACATAGAAAATCAATAGAGGCAAAGTTTCAAATCACATTATAAATAAAAAGTATTTAGTAGCCAACACAGCAGTGGATAGCTGATGATTCACCCCACATCCTTAACCACATCCAATTTATGGTTCAAAGATGACTGAGCCAGACAAATAAAAACGTCATTCCAATGAGATCAGCCAACAAACATTTCTGACTATGTATAGCAGGATCCTTTTAACTTGTCAGAAAACATATGATCGACGAGCATATGATCACAATACTTAACCTACAAAAGCTGAATCTCGCAGATTATTGAAAAGTTCTTTTAAAAAGTTATTCTTTGAAAGGTGTTTAAAAAGGTCTTTTAAAGACTTTAAAGGTCTTTAAGACGTTTAAGCCTTTTGATTATTGTGTCGAAATCACTGTTTAATTATTACCAAAACAGCTGATTTCTGATAAGTTAAACGGATCCTGCTATACTAGTTCCATGAAGAAATCAACCACGCATGTTCTCGATCGAATATCATTAGTATCTCGCAGATCGAGTCTGGAAGAGTATGAAGTGCAATCATAACCAACTCATACCTTCTGGAGAAGAACGAATAAACACTCAATTTAAAAAAAAAGTTTATACATGCAATGATTCACTTGCAACAGTATCAGCTGTTGCCAATAAGAAGAGACTAAAAAATCGTATAGGGCGACTCCACTAACCTCATTAGCAACAGCTGATATGCAGCTGATATGATCGCAAGCGAATCATTGAACGCTTCTTAATTGTAATTTCTGAACCAAATTAATGGGCAACATCATCACTCTCGTTTGACAAAATATACATACAAACATAAATAATACTACTTCAAGTTGACATTACACTACCACAAATTTATTTAAAGCAACCCAATACTAAATTCAGTTGCTACACCTCAATCAAACTCTAGCAAACCTATTGTTTGTTGAATAATGGTGTAAGAACCGAAACTAGTATCTCATTGTTTTCAATAGATCTGTGACAACTGCAAGTCTGATTATTCACAATGGTTACTTAACACAGTATCAACTCTGCAAATAAATTCGTTAGTTACAAGTGTCCAAGTTCTAAAACATTGGAGAAAGAAACAGAGAATCTTATTCAGTAGATAATAGAAATAATAATAGTTTTAAAAAAATTCAAGCGATAATTTTGGTAAAACTAATTTATCCAGTAAACACAATAACCAAATAAAATTTACACTTGATTCAGAGATGTTACAGAATTTCTTTATAGTAGGTAAAAGTATGAGACCAATGTTGTCTATTCCACTGTGGAATAAACAACATTGGATTCTATTGCGGAATTGCGGAGACAACATTGGTCCCATCCTTTTACCTACTATGAAGATAACCTAATAAATTTAAAAACGCTAAAGTTCCACAAATGAGAAGAATGCGACAAAATACTGTACATATTTGAAAGAAGCCAAGCAGCTCACAATTTTACAAGACGAAGTTCAGTGAAAGTACCTTTGGAATGAAAGGAGTATTTTGTGTGTCCAACGGCAGAATGGGAACAGGCGCCGGTTGCGGTTTGCTCTTTTTCTTCTTGCGAGGAGGAGCAACAGGTACAACGGGAGGCACAGCAGGGGCCAGCGGGTCTACAGTGCTGACACTGGCACTGCTGGATGTGGCAGCCACAGATGCAACTGCGTTGCTGCTCGATTTTGTGCTGGCGATAACGTCCGGTTCGGGCACGGCTGCAATCGACGACGGCCTCTTCTCCTCCTCCGAGTCTCTCTCCCTTTCCTCGAGCACATCGTCCTCCTCCTTGAACTCCGACTGACTTTTCAGAGTGCTCGTCGAACCACTCAGCGAACTGCTCACTGTCGAATCACGTTGCTGGAAGTTCATACCACCACCACCTCCTCCTGATCAGCAAACAAAACACATCAAGAATAGTGTAACGAAAAATCAAAAACTTGGAAAAATCTCCTTAAATGTATAATGTATTGAAAATGTTCTATCTTTTATGATAATGGAGCTTATACTTGAATAAATGTAACTTCCATATTGAAATACAATGTATTCCCTATCGTGCTACGCTGAACCAGAAGTTATATGTATTCAAGTATAGTAGGTGTTCATTTAAGAAATTACTTCATGTGAAATAACAACTTTTCGACACTCAAAATCATTTCTAAAACCAACAATATCAGCTGATAGAACAACAATCATAGTATAGCACGATCCATTTAACTTGACATAAATCAGCTGTTTTGGTAATAATTAAACAGTGACTCCGACACAATAATCAAAAGGCTTAAAAGTCTTAAATACCTTTAAAGTCTTTAAAAGACCTTTTTAAAGAAGACCTTTCAAAGAATAACTTTTTAAAATACTTTTTCAATAATCTGCGAGATTCAGCATTTGTAGGTTAAGTATTGTGATATTACTCTTTGAAACAGCTGATTTCTGACAAGTTGAATTGGATCCTGCTACAGCAGGATCCAATTAACTTGACAGAAGTCAGCTGTTCCAGTAATAATTAAACAGTGATTTCGACACAATAATCAAAAGGCTTGAAAGTCTTAAAGACCTTTAAAGTCCTTTAAAGTCTTTAAAAGACCTTTTTAAAGAAGACCTTTCAAAGAATAACTTTTTAAAAGACCTTTTCAATAATCTGCGAGATTCAGCATTTGTAGGTTAAGTATTGTGATCATATGCTCGTCGATCATATGATTTCTGACAAGTTAAATGGATCCTGCTATATACAGCAGGACTCATTTAATCAGCTGATAAATCAGCGAAAATCAGCTGATTTGGCAATCAGTAAACTGCTGATTTAAGGCAGCTTTGAAACAATAATCCAAAGACTTGAAAGTCTTAAAGACCTTTGAAGTCTTTAAAAGACCTTTCAAGGAATACCTTTTTAAAATGGCTTCTCAATAATCTGCGAGATTCAGCATTTGTAGGTTTTAAGTATTGTGATACTGGTCGCCTAATCAGCTGGTTTTTGCCATACTATTTTCGCTAGACTGATGATATTTCAATTCATAAGACATCTTCAATTTAATTTTATATATTTAAATCACATTGGTTATGATTGCAAATTATGATTTTCTATTGACATTTTGTAGTATTCGGAAAATACTGAAACAATATCAGAATAATAGACAAACCCCCTTCAACTGTGGTATACAGCAGCACTACCTAATATCAGGCACTAAAATGGTCGATATGATCAGATGACATGTCGACAAACCGGGTAGCCACCCAACTGTCATAGCTCAAGCTATTTCTATAAAAGCTAATCTATAGAATAGAATAGTGTCTTTGAATATTCCATATTTCCATTATAATTAAGTTAATGCAGACAATTACTCCTGGTCTGTTGACCGTCTGAGATATTGAGATATATACCAATATCTAATATCTCAAAAGCTAATCTATAATATTGTATAATAATTTGCTTAAAACATGGAATGTGGCTTACGTGAATAAATACTATACTTGTATGATGATTTACTTTTGAAAATGAAATATGGCAAGCATTAGCAAAAATGACAACATACCAGCATCTTGCACTCCACTGAGAATCCTACCAACTCTGCCCAGAGAGGTCATACTCTGTAAACTGACAGCATCGTGTTCGATGATGCGAAAAGGATGGCTGCTTTTGCCAGGATCGGGGCCGGAAATGATTTCATCCAGAGATGAGTTGTGGCTGTTGGGCGGTGATGAGTTGCTACCGCCCCCCGCCCCCGCGCCACCACCACTTCCACCCCCTTCTTCGTCATCAGTCTGTATCCTTTGGCGAATTTCCACGAACCTTCTCCTGCCAGGCTGGTTCTTCTCAATTACCTGAAAAATGTATCAAGTTCGTGAACACCGAATAGTTTTTTCATAGAAATAGGATTTCTGAAATACTGAGATACCATGAGCATATGTCCATATGGCTCTAATGTCCATATTATGCCTTTTGTATGATTATCAGAATCTCTTATGAAGCCACTGGCAGCTATTTTTTTTTTAAACCCTTCCTGTATACATTCTTATATACTCTGTAATAGAATGCAAAGTCGAAATATCGAATTCCATTTTCTGTAATGATATGAATCATTGAATCTCTCATAGTTGGATTTTTTAGTAGAGAGCTCATTGTTTTCAACCTATCACCAGATACTTTAATGCCTTGCGTTATCCACGATAGCTGCCGTTTTTTATCAATTTTGCTGGTCTTTCCGGAACAGAGTTGTTGCAGTGATTGATATATATGGATAAAAAATTGTTGAACATGTCTTCAACGTTGCTACAGTTATAAAGCTAACAGTTATAAGCTACAATCTTCAGAAGCCTACCTGGATGTCATGTTTGCGGTTGAATTATCAGCAAATCCGATAATTGAATTACATTACATGATATTCTATCGAATCAATAAAATATATCCAAGCGTCTCATTCACAATCTCTTATGGTTTGTAAGATAATTTACAAAATCCTAAATGACTTATTGGGAACGTTTTACAAGAGTGGATTAACACTTTATAGACTTCATTCGATTAAAATAGTTTTGAAAGTTTGTAGCCTAATATTCTCAAGTGTAAAATGTAGGTATCAATGGACTTACCTGATTCTCGCCACAGTTGGATGACAAACTAGTAGAAGTTACAACTGTTGATTTCAATTTGTGGCTCTCAATAGCCTCCGTGATTGACACTTTTTCATTTTTATTTTCCACAGAAGAGGAACTTATGACGTCATGAAAAGCTTTTGCATTTTTATTTTCCACAGACGAGGTACTTATGACGTCATGAACAGCTTTTGAAGTTTTATTTCCCACAGGCGAGGTACTTATGACGTCATGAACAGCTTTTGAATTTTTATTTTCCACAGAAGAGGTACTTATGACTTCATGAACAGCTATTGAAGATGAGTGGCTGGTCTTTATTCGCCTGAAAAAATTGCATAATTACAACTGTGATCACCACAACTATTTTTTTTTTGCTATTAAAGTCAAATATTTACTCCAACAGATCAATCAATAGAATTTAGTTACAGTATTTGATATTAATTTGACTGCATTTGCGAGGCGCCATAGTTTGGTTGGCCATACGGTTCAAACCGTTGCCTAGGCCTCAATTCTGATTAAAGCCCGGTCTAGACGCTAGGACTTGTTGTAGGACTTGAGTTGTACAACAAGTCCTAGCGTGTAGATGGCAAAAGTCCTAGGACTTGTAGTATACGCGTAGACGCGATGCAATTTATCCGTAAGTCCTAGAACTTGTACAACAAGTCCTACAAGTTCTAGCGTCTAGACCGGGCTTTAATATCACAATGTCGATCATGGGATTGATTCATATTCAGCTTGGCATTTACTGCATGATCCAAAGTCTATCATTATAATTATGAGCTACCTTTTAAAATGTTATAATATGAAAGGTAACTCATCTATTCAATCTTTTAATCTGTTTAATCATGATTTGTGATGCATGTGAAATATACTGAACAGTTTACTGGGCGAATTAAACTCTGCTCACATCCTAACCTACCGTGTCAATTTAAATTCAGTAAGTTAAATTGACAACGGTGTTTCCGGAATTCAAGTTGAAATATCCAAGTTTTAATATGGATTATTCTGACACCATCAATATAGCCTGCATATTATCAGGAAAATTATTGAATTATTTTGGTAGGAGGATGCCTTCAAGAAGTAAAACGATCATCAATCTTATAATGTTAGAAATCCAGATCTATCATTCTATGATAGTCATAGTGACTCTGGCTTATCATGAAGCTTCAAACCTACCATTTCAATGATGAACTGAAAAATTTTCAAATTCTATAATTTTATTCCATTTCCTGGATATTTTGATTTTTGATAAGACTAATCAAAAGCTGGATTGAACGAATAGATAAGATACGGTAGCTTTTGTAACTAAACTACCTATAATGCTTGAACATTGAAAAGCAATACCAGTGCTGATAAGAACTGATTCCAGTAAATTGAAAATCAACAGCCTACATTGTAAAATAAACTAATCACGCCTAAAAATGAAATTCAATAATCTTTTTTTTACAATAGATGGTCCTTGAAAATTTTGGGGTTAGGCTGATTACAAGTGACAAGATTTTATAGTTACCTGAGCGTTTTGAAAGGTGTGATATCCTCTGCATCGTAAAATTCTTCCGAATCACTACTACCTGACATGTTTAGTATTTGGTAAAATAATTCAAATATGTACGTGAATAATCATGAAATTTTAAAAATAATGATTCCCAAAAGGGATTTAAGATTGCAACAACTCAAATACCGTCATGACTCAAGAATTCCAACCAATCGCATGTGCAGACGGATAGAGTTTCCTCTGCGATTGGACATTTCCATCTAGACTAGCCTGCACTCTCCAACCCGTTGATCATAGCTCCCAAAATCCAAGATGGATGACTTGGAAGTGGAAGTATGCGGCGAGATTGGTGCCTATTATAAGGTTCGTATTTACATAAGTATAATTTCAATTTCATATATAAAATGGGTTTTTAATCTATTAAAGTATTATGCTTCACTGATAAGTTGTATTTTGTTTGAGTTCAGCTAGAAAATGTAATATTTCAGTCAAAGAAAACTCGTTGGTTGCATGGTTAGGACGCCATGTCGTTTGACAGGGCGTTATTTTTCCATGTGCATTCTTTTCTATTCCATGATATTAATTTTATGCAATGATTTAGTGAATTGAAGTATTATAGTTTACTGGTGTCTTGAAATATTTTCTCAAAAAAATTCAATTGAAGCATACCATTGTATGGTCTTGATTTGTTCTCCCGTGGGCTTTCGGTATTGTTATTTCTGTACTTTATGAAATGTGGAGAAATGGAATTTAATTGTTACAAACCTTTATGGATTGACTATTAATTATCCTCATTATTTCGCCTTCTGATTTTTTAAACGAAAAGTATTTATTTCATGAATTTGCAATAGATATTCAAGTTCCAAGTAAGATTGGGTTCAATACCATCGTTTACCTAGGACCAGGCATCAACTTTAATTTAGGAAGGATATAAATGTTATTGGAACAGCAAATTATAACTGTCATTTATTGTTATGCAAATGAATCAACTCAAGAGTAAATGAGGCTGAAAGTGGGTTTTGAATAAGTTATTCTTTTGAGGTTAACCTTACTAATATTTAGTTACTAGCCCACTGTAAGTTATTTTCAATCCTGCACTATCGCCGATAATGTTTTTTTATAGTAATTTTATAGAGTTGGTGTCAATTTGAAATATGTGGTTTGCTATTGTAATTTTATCAAATGATTTCATAAATCGGTAATTTTTAATTACCCATTGATAAGTAAGCTTATCTTTGAAAAGTTTCTTAACTTATACTGTTAGGTCCTGAATCAAATTTTATATCAATTGTAACTTGAGTGATTTGAGTCTTTTGCAAAATTTCCGTCGATTTAAAACTCAACCAATTATTGAATTCTTCATAAGATACATAAACCACTTGACAACACGTCAATCTCCTATAATATATCTTGTTTAATAATACTGAACTCATATATCCTTATTAAGAATTGATCCAAATCTTTTACCCATGGGTGAATGGTCGTTTGGAATTACTAGTAATACCTCCTGTGAGGGAGGAGGGCAAAAACTCCCTTTGGATCCTCCAGAAACTTCCAAGTTCCTCAAGAGTATTCAATTAATAAAAAAAATTATCTCTTTATTAAGATTGAATTCTTTCCTGTATCACTCAACCCAATCTAACTTCTTACGTATCTATAATCTATTGAATTCTCATTCTGGTTAGTGTAAAGGTTAAGAGTTTAACATTTCTGATCTTTCTAAACGCTCTTGAGTGTTATCTATCCTAACTTTAGGTAACTTAACTCCTAAACCTTCAATGAATTTAGTCAATATCCAATGTCTACACTTGTGTATGTTTCACACTGAAATGTAGATGAAATCATCAATACACCTATTTTTTTTTTATCGTATGGCTTTTATTGGTGGGGAGACCCTTACGGGTAGGTTCCACCTCGCCTCATTGCACAATTTTTTTTTTGTGTCGGTCACCCATACGAGAGCGGTCTCGAATGTTTGTTACTTAACCTACTTAAACACCTATAATATAACACCTATAATACTTGCATGAATGTGCATGGTATCAATTTGCCTCTTATTAAAAAAAATGGTTTAGCTGATCGGTTGTTAGTATGAAATGGACAAGCTGCTTCTGAATGGAGCCGTAAAATGAGTGATTCACATTAATAAATATGTTATTCTAGATTTTGATGTTTACTATCAGCCGATAAATAAATGAAGGGAATTTGAATAATAGGAGAGGTATTTGAATTGATATAGTCTACTTTTGGAATTCGATCCTTGATTAGGCGTTCAGTAAGTACATATTTCAACATGGATTGATCAATTTCAATGCAATTTTCGTTACAATTTATTTGAGTATTTTTGTAAAGTACTTGCTTCATTCAGCTATCTTTGATATTAGTGGCTGATAACCTCGTTCAGATTTTGTTATCCGTCTTTAATAATATTGTCAATCTCTCCAGTGAATCTCAGTATTTCATTTTCAGTCTTGTATTATTTCTTGTACTATTTATTATTCTTCCAATACTTAGCTAAGAGAGGATCATCCAATAAAGCAGATGAGCATAATATAAAATCTAGTATTTACTTTTCATTTTTATCATTGTTTACGAGTTCTATAATATTAATATTTCCTTGTTGGAATTATTTTTGCGAGAAGTGCCATGGTGCTTTCAAGTGTTTTTAACATGTCAGCGGTCATGATCTCTTGAATTATGAATCACTGAAGTGTTTTATATCTATTTTTCAGGCATACGTCACTGATGTTTTTGAGAAAGAGGTGTCGGTTGTGTTTGAAAATGAGTAAGTCAATTTCCTTTTTTGATATCTTTCAATGTTAGAACATAAAGTCAGTTTTATTTAGCCTAGAGCCTTGAATAATTTCATAAATTTTTAAAATGGAGATGAATCAATTCGTCTTGTCTTACGGAAGCATAAATGTTGCTTTCCATCATGTGTGAGGTGTACAATGCTCGGGAGTCGAAACATTTAATAAATAGTGAATATAATCCTTCTTTGGAATAATGTTTAAAATCGGTAAGAGAAGTTGTTTTGAACTTTGTGTTTGTTTTCATCCTGAGTAATGAATTCAAATTGTACTGAAATGACGTTTCAATTCATTTAGATTCTCAAACATCCATAGGTTTAATGGAAATTATCAAAGTTTGTATTAGGTAAATAATCAACTTACTCCGAAATTGGTGGCTTGATATCAACTGAGAAAAATTTTATTATTGTTTAAATTATTGTACCATAGTCTTTTACTCTCACTATAAAATCTCTTAATTGATTCCATAACATATCTAGTGTAGGATATACATCCATGTAAATGTTATTTTCCTTTGATCTTTTTAACAAAAAGATTTTTCTTTGGGAAGCGGGTTGGTCCCAGTGGCAGAGGCGAGGCTAATCGGTGAGATTAGATAAGAGACAGCGCCTACCACTCCCGTTGTATCGGTGACCGGCTCCTCTAAATACAAAAATTTATGAGCTTCAAAATCGCTTCCCGGTGGTTCGGAGCCCACCTTAAGCTGTAGGTCCTTTCATATCTCATCATCATCCTTCCCATTACCCACGCAAAAGTTTAGAGCTTATTTGTGCATCATCCCTAGCAAAAAAAAATATATACCATTGTATAATACGCACAGCTTTTCTTTGCTTATTGGATTTCGCTTTCAAAATTTCTCGCTGATTCATTATTTTGTATTGCTTTGCACAGGTGGCAACCGGAATCGAAAGTCTCGTTTGATCTGGTGCGGCTCCCTCCACAGAAAGTACCAGATAATCAGCCCATCGAGTTTGTGGAGAATCAGGAAGTCGAGGTGCTATCGAAATCAAATGATGCAGAATCTTGCGGATGGTGGCGTGCTTTCATCAAGGTGATTCACATTTGTCTCTTGTTGTATTTACTTATATTTTGTTCCATTCAAATATTTTGTCTGGTGGAATGGAGTACAATGTTTTCAGTGTTCGTTTTGAAGCACTTGACATTCACAGATGCATCACTTCGTATGTGTTTAATTGATCATTACTCGGTGCATTGTCATTCCTACAAACCTGATTACATATACTGTATTTTATTCATAAAATGTATTACATAAATCATTTTTTTATAAATTCAGGAATACCAATGCTGAGGAAATGCACTAGTTGGTAATTAGTAACATTAACTTGAAGCGAAATATTAGGGAGACCACGACACGCCACTCTATGCTACCTACTAGCATAGGTTAGTGTTGGTGAAAAGGTTAGCACACTGGATTATGGTTAGGATTTGTGCGTAGAGAGATCAATAGAGAGCTGTCGATGTCACGTAGTGTCGCAGATGTGGTATCCACCCAAAATATTATACTAGTAATAATATTTAAGGTTATTTTTTCTATAGTCTGTTCAGGGAAAGGAAAGACGATGTAACTTGAATAAACTTGTGCGTGCGAGAGTCTATCTAGGAGCAGCTAGTCTGATTCACAGTAGAACTACTGAAATAATATTGATATTATCATCTGCAGTACTTGATTTCAGTCTGACCTTGAATGAACGTATTGTGAACTGGAATTGGACAGAAAACTTATCGAAAACAGCTGTGAGTCATCGCTTCTATACGCACACAAATGCAAACAGCTTGTTTTGGCCGTCTCTCGACTCGGTGAACAGAGTATGGATATTGTATTGGAGACAGCTATGAATTAAGGAGTAGATGATAGCCTACTACAATCTCTCTGTGATATTTTCAGATGTCCAAAGGAGGATTTTACGTCGTCGAATACCTTGGATGGGATAATTCTTTCTCAGAAATAGTTTCTACTGATCGGTTGAGAGTGCGGAATAAGAATCCACCAATTGATAGCAACACTTTCATCAAATTTGAAGTTGTGGTTCCGGAAGAGTGTCGTGAATAGTGAGTATAAAAGTTGATCTTCATTTACTATTAATTCCATTCTTGTGATGAATCGGTCTCTCAATGAAATATTTTGAATGATTCATTTGATAGCTAAAAATATACTATGATTAGAATTTCATTGAACATTTTCAATTAAAACCTATCTAAAACATTAGTACCCAGAATAGTTTTTTTTTAATGAGAAGAATGTCACAAATTGGCTAGCGCATTGGTTTGCTAAGTATGTTCATCCCACTGAGGAAATTCTAGTATAATCGTACTCTCGCAATCTAAAGAGAAAATTAAAAATGACAACTCACTAATGAAGGATTAGACAATGAATAAACACTGAAAGAACTAAAAAATAAATTGATATAGTAAATATTAAAGTTGACAGAATTAAACTAATGAAATGGTCTAGTTTAAAATTGGACATTGGTTATCAATTGATGAAACTATAGAGAATAATAAATTCGAGAGAATTAATTATGTAGACTAGTAAAATAACTGAATACCATAGTCCGACCAAAAACAAGAGATCCTTCGCGCATTGTGTCACTGTAGTGATATCTCACTCGCTCCACTGTATTGCGTATCGTGCGCAGTAGAGTTCTTATTTTGGAGGTTCTTTTGACTGTGGTGGGACTCTAGTAATAATTACTTGTAATTTACTCGTAATTTGATTTAAGCAATGTCCTTCTACAATTTTATGTGAGAATCGATTTGTGTATCCATGCGTAGAGAGTACACATCTGTTATCCATACTTATTTTTTTGTCTTCAGTGCACAAAAAGAAGGAGCTCACAAAGAATTTCAAAAGAGCATAGATGCCTGCATTTGTCGGTACATCCCAGAAAAAGGAGTACTAAGTATCGTTTCAAGGCATGAAGGCTCTAAAAAACGGTTGGAGTTACTAAAAGAAATGCATTTTCGTAATCTCATACAGAAGGTCATGCTCATAAAAAGGACTGAGGAAGCTAAGCGTCAACTAGAGTCAACGAAGCAACAAAATGTTAAAGTGTAAGTGGATTTTGAGTTATTCTCAATAATATAAGGAAAATTGATTTGAACAGCTAAATATTATGAAGTGAACATATCTATCGTTATTTTTTAGTCTGAATAGTAGTTAAATTTTGTTATTTTAAACGTTGCTAAATGACTCAGTTTTCGGTAAAATTAAAATCTGAAAATCAGTCGAATGATTTTTTAAGTTGAGATATTGAATGTCTATCAATGACGAATGGAAATAGTGGTTGATTAACATATTAATATTATGTTTCATATAAAAGCTTTGAAGATCTTTAGAATTCTATATAGCTTTCTTAGGATTTTCGTTTCACTAATTATGATGTATTTAAATGCTGTTGATCAAAATTCCAAAGTCTAATAACTTCTTTGAACTTTCAGATATTTGGAAGAATTTCAAGTAGAGACAAAACTGATGGGCCTTGCTATCGGGACTCATGGCAATAATATTCAGCAAGCTAGGAAAGTAGATGGTATAACCAACATTGAACTTGATGAAAATACGTGCAAATTCAAAATTCATGGCGAGGTAAGTAAATAGAAGATTATATTTTGCTCATGGAAATTCACTTCGAAAACTGCCGGATCATTTTATTTCTCATTTATGTTCTCTATTATTAAGGGGAAATTTAAAGTTACAATTTTAAAAACTCAATGATATTGTTGGTATGGTCAGATCTTGAGTTTAATTTTTTTTTAACTGTAAAAACTGTTTGATTATTTGTTTTAATCACTTGGGCTTCTTATTTATTTCATCAGTTTCAAGTAGAATGCGAATTTTGTTCTTCTGTACTTCACAACCTTTTTCCACCTGCACCCACCTGGTCTGTTATTTGTCATGCTACCCTTGATCACACGTAGCTAGTTCGAGTTTCATCAGAGAGAAACAAGTCACTCTGTGTTTGTCAGAAGTAGTCATTAGAAGCGACTGTATATTTAGTTGAGCTCTATAAATATGATCTTTTATTTTTCAGACTGCTGAAGCTGTACAAAAAGCTAGAACGATGCTTGAGTACAATGAAGAATCACTCAATGTTCCTCGGTCATTGGTTGGAAAAGTAATCGGCAAAAATGGAAGAATTATCCAAGAAATAGTCGACAAAAGTGGTGTGGTATGTTGAGTCATTCTCTAAAAAATTTATGCCAATAGCTGATAATATAAATCAATTTTCTATCAAATTAGTAATGACGACGAAAATTTTCGACAAAATCGACGAAAATTATATCATGATTAATTGAAAATTATCATTCTAGATTATCAAATTCAATAAGAAATGAGTAAATGTATTATGTTGATGAAAATATAACTGATAATCATATTGCATAATATTATACTGGAAGGGGAAGAGATTTGAGGTGGGTGGTTTTAGAGGTATAAAGTCTTCTACTCATTATAAATATATTTTTTCTAAATGTAAGCATTATCCTTAGCCAAAAATCACTTGGTTCCTTCTTCTCTTGATAATAGATATTTTGATTACTGTTATAACTATCAATACTACCGAACAATGTGTTAACTATCATTATCGAATTGTTTTTATACTCATATTTTTTTATTGATTATTACATTTATAAATCTTGAAATTTAATTCATATACTACGTACATTTTTAACTGTAATAATTGTAATATAACTGATAATCATATTGCATAATTATATTGGAAGGGGGAGGGATTTGAGGTGGGTGGTTTAAGATGTATAAAAATCTTCTACTCATAGAATCCAAGTAATATAGAATATAGAATCCAGTAATGAAATGAAGGGCCAGGGGGAAAAACGACGAGAGTCAAGAGATATCAATGGTTTAAGAATTCAGGCAAGTGGGAAAAACGATGAGGGTCAGTTTTTCAAATTCAATTTTCTCGGTTTACACTCAGATTGACTCTCATCGGTTTTCCCCCTGAACCTTCAAATATTTCATTATCTAATTGAATAAATTAATTAAATTTAATAACACATGCAGCAAATTAGTGAAGTATCGAAGAGTATGAAACTCATATTTATAGTGATTGAGGAACTTCCGATAATGGAAGTAGATATTACACCCTCGCAACGAATTAATGATTTCATTCAAGCAGTAAAACTGTTGGAATTGATAGTATTAGAAACTACAACTAATACAAACAAAATCACTGATTTTTTAGTTTTATTACTCGCTGGTTTTAAAAATTAAATTGCTTACATTTAACTATCTATCTTGCTTGCTATGTATTTTCTTCTTTCGAAATATGTTTGGACTTTGGAACAAGAAATACAACCAAGTCATTTTTTCTCGTAATTGAGTATATTAGCTTATCTGATATATTTTTCACGTACTCTCTAATGCAACCACATCAATGTCCTACCACATGACGTTTCGAGATATTCTATTTTATTTTGAAATATACTGTTACAACTTCTGCTACATTTTCTAATTGTTTTTTTTTGCAGGTGCGTGTGAAAATTGAAGGCGACAATGAAGCTGAGCCGAGCGTGCCCCGCGAAGAGGGCCAAGTTCCTTTTCTTTTTGTTGGCACCGTTGAAAGCATAGCCAATGCTAAAATGTTGCTAGATTATCATTTGTCACACTTGAAGGTATGTAATTCACAGCTTATCTATCCCATGCCTCATAATGTTGACCATTTTTTTGGTAATGGACCAAATGTGTGTTCTGTACCACCAGGAATTCATTTTAAAGCTCATATCTGTTGGTTAGTGGAGCTGTCCTCCCGTCCAACGGAAGTACCGAGCACTCGTCACTTATCTAATCTGAGTGAATAGGTGCCACTATTTTTGTTACATTATTACTAGATTCCATAATCGCAATTTAACCACGTAATTTCTTGATTGTGATTTCTTTTTTTAAATGATATTGTAGCTCAATTGTATTAAAATGAATAAATCACGTTTAAACTATCTTACGAATCAATTAAA
Source organism: Laodelphax striatellus (assembly GCA_017141395.1). Classification (NCBI taxonomy): domain Eukaryota; kingdom Metazoa; phylum Arthropoda; class Insecta; order Hemiptera; family Delphacidae; genus Laodelphax; species Laodelphax striatellus. The sequence continues at coordinate 24,125,648 of CM029532.1, read as the reverse complement.
AGATCTAAATAGTAAGAAGATGACCCAGTTATTTGTTCACATCGTGAAAGAAACTGAGATAGATTTTGCAATTCAACGCATTTGAACGGACAAGAAGACATGGTATATATTGCCTGAAGACTCCAATGACCTGAAGATTCACACAGTTCTAACGAGTAAGAAACCTATTAATAATGCTATGTATGCTATAAAGAATTTAAATGGATATAGAACGGTAGCTGTTAAGATCGATGACGATATTCAAAAGGAATATTTTGATGAATCATTCAATGTTTGTTTTCGAGAATTACCATTGGAGGAATGGGTTCCAAATAAGGTTACATCTCGACCTACCGAACCTCTCCAATCATGAATGAAATGAGAAGTTAGTGACACAACTCATTCAACTGAAACCTTCTGAATTTATCGATGATTGATCAAAAATTATAACTGTATTTATAAATGCATCGTATTACAGTTTAGTTGATACATATTTATATCAATTAATTAGATATTAAGCTCAATGCTTATACCTTCTTACTTTTTCAGGAAGTAGAAGAAATGCGACAGGTTAAAAACAACTTGGAGACAGAACTGAAAACACTGCACGGTTCTATGGGCTCCATGCAAAGCTTTCCCATTCAAAGGCGTCCAGATAGGTAAGTTGGAAACGGTTTTGATTTTCTTCAAGCCGAATTTTTTCTTTCAATAAAAATTAAGGAAAATTAAATTAACGAAAACAAAATTAAGAAAACAACTGTCTTTTTATAGACTTCCTTTACGTTATTTGATCAAGAATTAGATTCTCTAAAAATTGTATTGAACATTTTTTCCCTTTATAGGTAATTTAACGGAGTTATTGTAGTCCAAACGCAAAACAGTGCGAGACTTGTTTTTCAACCCCAATCTTTTTTACTTCACCCTTTACCCCAATTTTCTCCTATACTATTGGAGATACAGTTCTGTGACAGGTTTTATTCGATTTTCAGCTCATTTTACATAAAACTTATCTAATAAACAAACTCAACGCCCAAAAATTTTCAGTGTGAGTTAATTTCACAGAGGGACCTGATTTTCAGGCGAAATCTTTCACCCTTTATAATTTGCGAACAAATCATTTCCGGACCCATGTATATATGAACTTTTTTCATTATTTTGGTGTCAGGAATCAGTATGAGAAGTTTGACAGATTACTATGAATTCATAACTTCAAACACATCTATTTCGTTCGTTTCAATGAAACCTCCAAGTTCAATTATTTTCAATGTAACTTGATGCTAAGTTGATGAATGCTTTGTTATTCAACCAAAGTTTATCCAGATTTGAGTTTCATCGTCCCTTTTTAATGTGTCTTTTTTAGGGGCTATAATTCGGATATGGAAATGGGTGGTGGAAGGGGTCACGGAGGAATGATGAGAGGAGGAGGAAGAGGTGGACGTGGAAGAAGCAGTGGCTCGCGCTACAGCTCTGGTTTGTATTCTTCTTCTTCTTAATCTTGAATTTGTGTTGTCCAACAAAAATCTCAGTGAAGTGTCACATAATCTATACGTTCCCTAATGTCACTTCTATAGATTGTCACTTCTCTAAGCGGCAGTCTATCGATTGTCAGGGGTCTGTTGTGATGTCTGCTGCATGTTTTGATTCATATTTTACCAATTTTGGTCACTGAGTGGTATTCTGACACATATTTTACATAGTGAGGGGCCACAAAATTCAATTATACAACAATTTAAATTTAAAAGGAATCTCCCCAAAAATTTCAAAACTTTCACAAAACTTTTTGGAAAGTGTTTTAAATTATCATTTAGGCTACTGAAAGTAAGTGTATAACATATTTTTATCATTGATTTTTCTTTTTTCTCTTTGTCATTGTATTATAAATTTATTGTTTGAATAATTGAAATATTTCATCCATTCATTCTTTTCATTCAAAGATTTTACATTCATATTTTTGCTGTATAATGTTGAGCTCCTTGAATTTGATACAATTTTGATGTGTAGGTTCATGGCATCAAAATGCAGACTCAGCAGACGACAGCCGAGTGCGCGACCTGCCGCCGCGGCAACAGCAAGGGGGCGGCTACCAGCAGTCGTCGCGCGGCCAGGGAGTCGGGGGCAGTGGAGGCGGTGGCGGGGGCGGCTACCAGTCGAGCAACAGACGACAGCCGCCGATCGGTGGACCCTCGTCGGCGCCACCCCGGAACCACCTCCGACGCGGCGATGAGAGGCGGCGCATGACTGACGACGAAGACACGATTCTAGACAGCCATGATAGTCGCGACGATCGCGGTGAGTCTCAATACACCATCACTCTTTTCAACTCAACTCACACATGTTATGCTTGTGGTAAGCTCACCTCTAGTCTGCTCATTTGTAAGATTATTTTTATTGAAGCGCTCAGTATTGTGTCTCATTCTCTACTTCTACACTTGGTCGATTTTTGTGTGCTGCACAGCATGCTGCATAAACTTATGATGACATGCATTGATAACATGCTATGCAGCACACAAAAATCGACCATTTGTGAAATACTTGAAATTCAGTATTATGTCTCATTCCCTACGTTTACTCTTGGTCGATTTTATGGGCTGCACAGTATGTTACCAATGCTTGAGCATATACAGCATGCTGTGCAGCTCACAACAATCGACCAGGTGTGGTCTTAAGGAATTAGACGTAATACTATATTTCAAGTATTTTACATCTGGTCGATTTTTTTGTGCTGCACATCATGCTGCTTAGGCTGCATTGGTAACATACGTGCAACACTCAAAATCGAACAAGAGTGGACATAGGGATTCACCAGCTTTTTTCAATAGAGCACATTGAATAAAATAAGTATTATTCTCCTTGTTCTCTACGCAGTACTTCTTGAACACAAATCACTCTTATTTTTAATGTGCACTGCAGTACAGTATAGTACCTGGCGATACTTGATTGCTAATCGATATTTTCTTGAAGTACACTGCAATACTGTATTGTACATACAGTACAGTAAAGATTCCTGTTTAAAACGCAAATTACTTAGGTAAAATTATTCCAGAAGTCAAAAAAAGGACTTGAAGTACTTTAGTTATTGTTACTTTTGTTGAATTATTCCATAAGTAATAAGAAAGAAGTAGCTAAACTTATTTATAGTAGGTTTCAATTAAAACTGAGACAAAATTCAAGACTTTACTTCTCTACCTACTTTTAAGTTGAGGAATGAGTTTCATTCAATTCTCAGATAGAATTCAATAGAATTCGACATTCATTCATTTGTGTTCGAGATTCTTTGCTCATATTATTTGCATAACATATTCTTTGCTTAGGAACCCTCCTCATTCTGATTCACTCTTGTAGGCTCCTTAAACTTTTTTTAGGCTGGCTATTTGTCAAAATTCCTATTTCGCATATTATGACTGAGTAAATATCACTTTCTTGATCATTCGACATGATTTCTTAAATTCTTGTTTCAATCAAATTTTCATATCTTCAACCATATCTATTCCATCAACTAGTTTATGAATTATATAATTCATTATGGAACTTCGAATTCGAAAAACCATCAAGTAGAAATTTTCTGTGATTTAACAATAACGTTTTTATCATGAGAACCTCTTCACGAAATACTACGTGTAGTTCAGAAGCAATTTATTTTCTTAGGAATATTATTACCTTTAGTAGTAGAATCTTATTCTCAAATGCACTTAACTCAACGATATTTCATAAAAATTCCTGTCAAATTCAAGTCAAAAATTCCATTTTAAGGCATGTATTGTTTGTACAGCTTTGTAAAAATAGAATTGAAGCTCATTTGTGTTTTTATATATTGTTTGAAGCAAGTTATTCATTCTTTTCAATAGATGCTTAAAATAATTATTGCTTTATTCACTGCTTATTATCAACTTCACACTTAAGCCGGCGCATGGTTTTATGCTGTTTTACGCTTTTTTAATGTATGCATGGTTAGCATAATTTCTGTGTGCATCTGAACAATTAGCGAGAGGCAATAACCAACAATGCAGCGACCATTAGTCTTCAATATTGATTCACTCTACTAACCTCATGAGGCTTCCGACCTTTTGAGCCTTTCTAGTTTCCACTAGATGATGTAACACTTTGTACCTGAATCAAAATCATCCCATACCACGGTTTAGTTCCCATTCTAATTTGGCTGCATTTTTCAATACTAGAAAGAACCATATGCTCGGGGTTTAGTGTAACACGATTTCCAATTAAAATATTTTTTTTGTTTACGATGGTAACTCTTGAACGTCCTAAAATCTATATTGAAAAAAGTGTGAGATGTTCAGTAACATTACTTTTTACAGCTATTTAAAAACTAACAAAACTGGCATGCGTGAACTCATGAACGTGCAAGGATGAGGTCATTTTCCACTAATCGAAGTTTAATGGATGGAATTGAGTTTAAATATTAATTTTTGAAGAGTTCATTTTTTTAATCGAATCCAACATATATGCTGGTTTATCAATAGAGCATTCTGCTTGGTATACATAATAAATCAAACTATTTACTCGAAATACGTTTTTAAAATAAAGTTATGGAATTTTATAAATATTTCTTTATTATAATCTGGTTGAATTGCTTCATTTCCAAAAGAGAATACAATGAAAACATTCTGAATACAAGGTATCAGAATGAAGATAACAAATAAACTTGCTTACAATGATCATCACTAGTTCATTGCAATAAAAAAATATATCATGGAATTGGCTCAAAACCTGTCCTTTGCAGATCCAAAAATTTAGCATAATAGACTCAACTGATATCTTTTCAACCATAACCTCTGTTCTACATTCAGACAAATCTATCTACAAATTTCAGTCATCCTACTATCAATTTAGTCTTATGATTCCATATATAAACGAAATAATTTTGTACCTATTCCATTGTAATTAGTGTTATGAGGACAATAATAATGATCTTATTACTTATGCTCTCAACTATTTAATTATTCAATATAATTATAAAGAAAATAGAGAATTAACAGAAAAGATTATAGTAGAGCAAATTTATAAGCGAAAAAACTCCCGATTAAATTATTTCTTAGTTTGATAACTGATAATTTCGCAGCTTAGGTTTTTATGTTTCTTTCTAAAAGCTCAAGTATATGATTGTACCCAGACAATACTGGTTATGAGAACATATTATTCTTGAATTTTCATTTGTTTCAAGTAGGTTATTTCCATTAGTTTAAATTCCAATATCCTAACATGGTGTGAAAAGGGAAACATTCATAAATGGCTTCATGAATCAGTTATCTATCATTCTCCGGAGTGGGATTAGATTCAGTGTTTTTTTATATTCTCATAATATATCATCTTGCATCATCATTTTCCACTCCAAACATGAACATTATTATACGCTTACATATAAAATTCATATTCAATGATACAGACTATTCGTATTACTATAAAATTCAGGAATGATATACTACAACACTAAAATATTTCAATCCTGTTTCATGACATTATCATGAATAAAATGGATTTAACTTGAGTATGGGGTGAAAAGCATGTTGATGGGAGTAAAGGCAGAGGAAGTTATTGAAATGGCAATAGACTGATGGTCCGGTTATTGTTGGTTGGTGTGTGCTCTTGTAGAGTCCGTATCAAGCATGGAGGGCGGCAAGCGTCCACAGCGACAGAAGCGTCGACAACGCAAGCCGACGCGCGCGCACAGTCAGACGCCTCAGCCGACGTCCGCCTCCAACAACTTCGAGAACAGCCAAGCGGCGGCGGCGGCGGCGGCCCCTGCAAAAAGCGCCGCCCCCTCACTGCCCCCAGCTGCCAACGATAACAAAAGTGCCATCACTAATGGAAATGGTAACAGTGCTGGTACGTAGCAAACCCTTCCCACCCCCCGATCAACTCAGGCTAATTGTTCACTTGTCAGTTGCATGTTGTAAGTGTGTGTAAATACTTGTGCAAAGTAATCTTGATATTGTTTGCTACCATGTACAATGTAGTGCATTGGGTTTTAGTTCATTACTAGAATACGAGAATTTTCTGTTACGCCATGCTACCATTTAGTGAAGTATAGCACGATCCTTTTAACTTGTCAGAAATCAGCTGTTTCGGTAATAATTAAACAGTGATTTTGACAGAATAATCAAAAGGCTTAAAAGTCTTAAAGACCTTTAAAGTCTTTAAAAGACCTTTTTAAAGAAGACCTTCCAAAGAATAACTTTTTAAAAGACCTTTTCAATAATCTGCGAGATTCAGCATTTGTAGGTCAAGTATTGTACTGGTGGCCGAGTAAAACATATGTTTTCTGACAAGTTGAAAGGATCCTGCTATAGTGCAGTGATTTCCAGTTCATTTAATGGTTCAAGTTGTCCATTAAATGTGTTGAGTGTGGTTTCTTCCAATATTATAAACTATAGAGACTGTATAATCACAGTGTGGCCATTTGCTGTCTCGATTTTGATTAGTTGGCTCGGTTAAATCCGTCATAATTTTGCCATAAGATTTACATTGAGAAGATACTTGAATCATATGTTATGTCAAGTGATACACTTCTAACCCATAATAATGCCAATTATTTGCCAGTGATAGTTTTTAAAACATTAGTGTTCCAAGTTTTCAAAAATTCTACATAACGGTAGAGAAGTTATTTTTAATTTAGTTTCTTTTAAAGAAAGTTTGACAAATGAGTGGATGGGTTTAAATTTGCCTATGAGCCCATATCAGAATTTTAAATATTGGCAAAAGTATGGCGGTGGCGGGAAATGAAATTTTCCAACACACTTATGGGCCTTTCACACCGAGGGCCACACTGTGATTATACTGTCTCTGTAGTATATAATTATATAAACTACGTTACTAGTAGTTATTGTTTGCGATCTGCTAACCAGTACAATGAAAATAAAACATGGTTTGTAGTTTTTGTTGGAATTGTAAGAAAGTTGAGTACAGCCAATGTACCGCCCTCCATGTTACAGACTAATTTTGTTCATCCTTGGTATTGTCTTGTATCTTGACCTTCAACGGTGAATAATATGGCTGCCACAGGACTTACAAGACCAGTTTTTACTTTGAAAAATTCACATTTTTTTTCTATTTCTTGTATTGTTTACTTTTCTTCGTATTATTTATTTTTTTGAACGATTTAGGAGCATACGTGACTCGATACTAGATTCCTTGTGAATATGAAATAGATTTTGTAGAAACATATTGCTTTCGTAGAGATTTAATCTACTTAATTGCAATGTACCTCTTACCAAGGTGTTAGGCTCATTGCGTGTACTCCTGTTAGTGAAATATGAATTTTAGTATAGTTGGGTTGGTAAAGTTCCTAAGTGTGCACCGAGTCCTGAACAAAATTCTACAACATTTATTTGTTTGAGAATGTATTTCAGATCTGTCTGATTGTTGGTTCGAGTTGTTTTAAAGTTCAACCCCTCTGTATTGTTTTATAATTCATAATGTTATTGGTTCATCAACTTACTGAAAGATAAAGTAGACATCGTACTGACACTCACCAAAGGGCTCCCATCCACTTACAGTTCTAACTGCAGTCTGGGGCTCACAGTTCCGCCTGCCGGATTCCCCATCCAATCCATCCACAGTCCAGGCCTGCAGTTAAAACTGCAAGGATAGGAGCCCTAAGTGATCCAACTCATAAAAGCTACAACTACTTCATGCTCTCAAATATTTCAACTGAAAATATAATTTGTTCTGGAAACTGGTACTAAAAGGTGCCGCAATGGTTTCACGAACAAATTAATCATAGATTTTTTGTTTTAAATTCAATGACTGTCATTGGTTTCATTTACTGACCATACACTTCACGGTATACCGAAGAGGTTAACCTGTGATTTAGTAGTTTTTTTTTCGGATGACGAATAACTGTCATTTAACTTTTTCTTGTTATGTTGATTTTTTTTTAAAAAATGTTGAATTTTACAGTATATACGTGAAAAAATGAACATAGCATCACTTGTTACCATGGAAACTTTGATTAACTTTGAGTAATTCGTCAAATTGAAAAATTTCTACAACATGGACACCTGATTGTCTACTTCATGGCTCATACAAAAAATATACCAAAGCACACCAATGTACAGTATTTGTATTGGTCTGTTTGCTTGTATAGAGTAGACGAATGTTCACTAGTAAACCTCTTCAGTATACCGTATTGTCGGCCTAATTAATAGTTTCATTTGAATCGATGATGATGTGTGATTGTGTTGCAGTGTTCGGCAACGATCAGCAGGCACAAAGTGGCGGCGGCAGCGCAGGTGTAGGCAGCGGCAGCAACAGTAAAGAGCCGAATGCGGGCGCCGAACAGACATCGAGTAACAACACGGGGGGCGGCGGTGGCGGAGGCGGTGGAGGCGGCAAGAGGGCGCGAGACCAGCGCAGTGGACCTCGCTTCCAGCAGCGCAATAATGTGCCGATGTCAGGAGGCGGTGGTGGCGGCGGCAAGAGAGGCGGCTCAGACAAGCCGCCCAAGGAGGCCTCACTCGTCAACGGCACCTCGGCCTAGTGCAAGTGCTCATTTGCATTTTATGTTTTGCAATTTTTTCGCCCTTTGAACATTGACTCGATACGACAAGCAAACAGTCATTCTTTCCTCAATATCCAAGTGTGACTGCTACTCCACTCAAAAACATTCACGATTGATACTGAATTCCACCTCCGCTCTGCACAATCACAATAGAGCGTCAAATATATCTTCATAACACTATCGGCGTTTTCACACATGGTTACGATATCATAATGAAACGCTGTGGGCTCTACGAATCTGAAAATCAGTGTCCTTAGCGTGTTGTTACGGTATAGTAGTGGTGTAATCGAAGATTCGAGTTCCGCCTAAGCTCACAGCTCATGTGTTTCACAACTAAAACGCAGAACGTTTATAGCGTACAGGTTGAACGTTTTCTTGACGTCGAAATTACACGGGAATAAGATGAATAGCGTGATGTGATCATTAAGTTTAGCTTCAATGCGTTCCGTTGCGTAATCCCGAGACTAAGAATACGACCCTTGAGTTATTATGGCGGTATCCATTTTTCGAGAGACAAAATTTTATTCAAGTGACAGCTTGCCATCGGCCATCCATTTGAAAAATGGCGGTTTCGGCCCATCAAACATCGGCTTCAATTTTAAATTAGAAGAAATTATGTGCAGAGAAGGAATTTTCCAGTGACGACTCCAAATTACGTCTGTTCTACTTTAAATAATTATTGTATTATATGTCTGAAATCAACAGCTTGTTCATGTTGTATACAAACATCATCTACACATGATTATTGAATGCTTACAGACTCTTGAAAATCTTGAAAGTCTTTTCATAAATATAACTTGATTTGCTTCTCTTGCTTTTGTCGGCAAAAATGTTGTATCAAATACACTATTGTTCATAAGAAGTTTTGTATTCTAAAGCGTGAGAATAATACTCTCATTGAAGCTAAAATTGAATAAGCTCTCCAAAAATATTTTTGTTTGAAAGATGATCCGAAGTAATTGGTTCATTCAACGAAATTACTTTGATCTTGATCGCTTTCTGTAGATAGAATAGAATGATCTATTTTGTTTGCGAATCACTTCCAATACAGGAGAAATTCAATTTTCATAACTAACCAACCAAGCTAACATTTATCAAATTAGATTGTTGTCCGTTCTTTCCTCCCTAGTGTCGCATATTCCAAAATTTTTATACGTATTGGTATATTGTGATTCTCTGAAATTGAATAATGTGGTTGCCTATGATTAATTGTAACTTCTCAAGGCAGCCAAAGGCACCATGACGTTTGCCGGTATTATACTTCAAAGAACTAAAATCGTATTACTTATAAATATAATTTATCATTGTTTGATCAACTACGGTGAAAATCAACTAAGTTGTCAGTATTATTTCAATTATGCAACGTCACATGATAAACGAATGATTTTTTCACATTGCTTTTTTCTGGTGAATATTGTTATTATTCTACATTCATGTTGAAGGATTTAATAAAATCTAATATAATGTCTGTGAAGTATTATTGTATCATTTAATACAAATTTATGTATTTTTGAATGTTGCTCCTCATTCAATATGGCGTTTCCTAGTTAACTGCTCATTCACATTATTATATCCATCGTAATAGGTAGTGTAATTTTCTTTTGAAATAATAATGTTTTGCGCTTTAGCAAGCATGTTGAGAACTCACTTATTTCATGATTTAGCAAGAATAGCTGCATTTAGTTTTTTCATAAAAATGTGAAATCCTCTAGATTTTTATTCACTCCATTTAAATATAATTATTATGAAAGCTTCTATACTGTAAAAAGCAAAAAAAAAACATTCAAGCTGAAAAGTAGCTTTTTTCATTTTTTGAAGTTGAAAATCTGTTTTGAAGGAATCATTTTGGTGTAGCTCATGTGAACGTATATTATCTGGAATTTAATTTTCGAAACTATTCGAATTTTATCAGCGTTCATGCATCAATATTGATTGATAGTTGTTTTAGTTATTATTCTTTCTTTCTCAGCAAAACCACTTATTATTCAGTATGTTATTGAATTCAATTTGGAATATTGCTTGATCGTCAATAATATTGTTCAACTATTTTTGTATTCATAGAAGATATCCTCAATTTATATTATGCTTTTGTTTTTGAGGTATTCATCTTATTCATTGTACCAAGTTTTTGTAAATATATTCGGTTTCTCATTTACTGTTTCGTATAATTTGCTTATCGTTCCCGAAAATGATAGAATACATTTCAGTTCACCTACCTATGCAGAATAATGGTCCAATGCTGTATCTGTACAATAGTTGGCAGTTTGGAGTTTTTCAGTTATATAACACGTAAGGATACCGAAGCTTGTTTTTTGTGATTTTAGAATGGTTTTCTTATATATTTTGTCTAACACAATTTAATTTAGTGCTAGTTTTTCTCTAATGATTAGCCTATTTTTGAATTTCCTTACATTATTGTCGATAAGTTTCGACTGAATTTGTTTTTTGTAGACATTTCTACATAAGAAAGGAGCAAAAGTATTACGTTCTCAATATATAGTATCTTAGTAATAATATTGATAGAGTAAGAAGATGAAACTTGCAAATTGCAGTCACTTGATGTTTGATATGACATGGTTCAAATTCAAACAACAATTCTTATTATTACTATTATATTCATTATCCTATAATCTGTCAGCTATCATTGTTTTCACATAACAATTCATATTAAATGGGTATTAATAAATGTTAATTGATGAGTATGGATAGTAATAAACGAGATGTCTAATAGAATTTTAGTGGATACTATAACTTAATAATTGTCAGTGTAGCGCGCTTCGGATTTTGAAAAGTCAATTTCTGCTGATTTTTTCCTACAGAAACTTTGAATTTATTGCCAGAAAATTGACAGAAAAATCATGATACAGTACACCTGATGAAAAAATGAGATAACCTACATGTGACGTGAGTTTTGCCCGTTACCTGCCTATGTGCAGTGTAGTGAAATGAAAAACGCCTCGGTCACACGTTGCCATTAGCATTGCCAGTCGACTGGGACATGCCAGTGGCAAAGTGTGATCGAGACAAAAGCCTGCAAATTTCGTTCACACGTTACCATTGGCATATGCTTTTGGCAACGTGTGACCGAGGCATTATTGTCAGATTTGCCATCTAATTTGGATGAAGTTGGGTGACAAGTTGATAAGGTGTATGTTTTGTAAATGAACATAACAAACAATACTTGACATTGTCATCATCCAGGCCATACAATCAAAAAAGTTGAATCTAGGCACTGATTACTTTAATGAGAAAATGAAGATAATATGGTCAGGAAACAATTTTGATACTGTCCATATGTAACTTTACCCTTCCTATCCTAATTATAAATAAGTAAATTTTTTGTATTGTTAGGAACCCACTGTATTTAAATTTATTGAAGTAAAATATAAAAATTATGAACAAACTTGTCTTTTCATTTCAGTGTGCCCAAAATTTCCTGTTCAAATCTTGATATGATGTCGAATACTGCTTGGCGACTACGTTTGATGATTAATTGAAGGCCCTTTCATACGCATCGTCGAGCGACGATGAGTTCTGTACTATCAAAGGGCTCAATGATTTAGCACGAAATGTACACCAATTAGGGCTTTTGAACTATGAAAGGGTTCAATGCTTTAGCATGCAATGTGAACAAATTGTGCGCCCGACGTCCGTTGCACGACGCAGAGTAAAGGGGCCATCACTGTCAGTTTGACTATTCAAGCAATAAATGTGAAAATTCTGAGCGCAAGATACGCTGTGAACAAAAAGAAAATTAGAGCAATAAATATAGAGCAAAATGAGGAAACAAACTTTACACTTTCGTTACAGTAGCCTACTTGTAAAACTTTTAAATGATAATTGGCAAGAAGCCGGACTTCTTCAACCCAGTTATGGTAATATTCATTTAATTTGGTGGATGACATTAGAGAGATATTATTTTTTGCCATCGGACTCTACGGTCATCAGCAACGTCAAGAAATAATATCTCTCTATCCATCCATCTAATGCCATCAGCCAAATTAAATGGATACTACAATATGAGAAAAGTTCTTTAATTCACTCAAGTAATATTGAAGTTGATAAGATTAAAAAGTTTTGATGGAAACTAGTGACTGTTGAATGTAATGCAAAAGCATCTATACGCCTTATTATTCTATTTCATTCTAATTAGTGTGTGCTTGAAAAACAATTACAAATCCACAATAATTACATCAGTAACGACTTTAAATTGATTATTGCACTTGAAAAATGTTAGAATATTCCAAAAGAAATCCAACAAAATGGAAGTCAATTGTAAAATGACTTCACTATTGAGCTCCGTCGAATTACGTCATTTTACAGAAATCAAAAATTTAATTGGCTTTGTGCGAATGTGTTCTATGTAACATAATGAAAGCTATCACACGGATTGCGCACTGTACTTACTATAGCTTACAGTATGTACTATTTACACTTCAACTTTAATAGTATTAAAGTATTAATAGACTAATATAACTTTTAATAGACTAATTAGTTCCAGATTCATTGAAAAATCATACGTTGTACCACTTAACAAATTAAGTTCAGTTTTTTTTTTACCTTCACCACAGTCGATAGACCGGTGAATTGTTAAAATGATGGTACACATTAATAATTCAAAATTAATACTAGCCTACTTTATGAACTGGAAACCGTGAAACCCAAGCACGTTAATTAAGCGTGTAGCACAGACTAACAATTCATCCAAAGAGTTACATTGAGTTGTAAGTGTGTCCATGATGGTGTTATTGTTGTTTTAATGTGACGTGATTGGCCTGAGTGGCTCGCAGGTGTTCGCGTGGGAGGGAGGGAGGTAGGGAGAGCTAGCCAGCAGGAGGAGACAATAGGCGCGCGTCCAACAACAGAGTGTTGGAGTCAGAAGCAGAAAGTTACGCCGCCGAGACTTGTCTTTATATCTGGGCAATTTATTTTTGGCACCGCGTGTCTCGTAGGCGTGAGAAGGAGAGAGACTCGCTCTCCTGAGAAGAGTGGCGATTCGCTCGCGCGGTGCGGTGATCAGGTGATGCCGCGGTAAAGTGAGTCAGCACCACTTCCAGCTCGACGAGCACCTCCGGCATGACGGTCAGCTATCAGTACGAGGTGGCTTCGTCGACCAGCGGCGGCTTCACCCGGCTGCTGTTCATGTGGCGCGGGTCGCTCTACAAACTCATCTACCGCGAGCTGCTTCTCTTCCTTGTCGCTTTCGGCTGTCTCAGTGCGCTCTACAGAAATGTCTTCACCAGGGAGCAGAAAAAGTGAGTCCTACTTATTCAATTAAATTCTACTCAAATACCCACAAAATACAATGGAAAACAAATTGACTGTACAAAACAAAAACAATATTGGTTACGGCGCTGGGGTGTGCTGAAGAGAAGAAAGGAGGAAGAATGCCTAGCCAAGTATGGTTTCCCATGTAATAGACTGGTAGGGGGGAAAAAGTTGGAAAGGAAAGGGTGTGAAACAAAGGATAACAGGGAGGAGAAAGAGAAGAAGAAAGGTTCAGTTCAATTGCTTTAAAAAAGGAAACCATGTAACGTATTTTACTATTCTTCTCTTTTCATTGAATTCTTTCAACTACCGGTACATACAGAGAAGAAGTGGATGTTGTGGCCTCAACGTCACCCGCAGCACTTACTTATGTAATATAGGTTTCAAAGTGGAAAAATAAAGTCATCTATCTATCTACAGAGGAGTAACGATTGGTAGTTCATTAAGGATGTAACACAGACTAACAATTCATCCAAAGAGTTATGGTACATTAAATTGTAAGTGTGTCCATGTTGGTGTTATGGTTGTTTTAATAGAATAGAATAGCTGCCTTTATTTGATACCTGTGATGTGATTGGCCTGAGTGCCTCAACGTCACCCGCAGCACTTATGTAATGTAGCTTACAAAGTGGAAAAATAAAGTCATCTGTCTATCTAGTTGTGTGTGTTTGAATAAAATTGAATTGAAAACATTGAATATTTACAGAGGAGTAATAATTAGCCAAGGCCTCTTCACCAACTGTAACTATATCACTATCTGGCGAACAAAAGCTCCAGGGGCTTATTTCATAAAATGTTGGATGTCCTGTAAAACAGGATAAAGTTGTACACGCTCTAGACATGGATAGTACGGCGTACGCCAATCAATCAACTTGAAAGTCTAGTGTGGGTCCGCCTCTTTCTTGTATTACAAGAATTTCAAATTTTTATGAACATGCCCCAAGTTCGGTGCCGTACCGTACCCAACTTAACATTCATACTCAACTGTATATGATCTATACAATAAGATGACCAAATTATGATGCAATTTCAAAACATGCATCCTTTTTGATTTACTCGTACTGGTACAGTATTCAAGCTTTTTATGAGTGTCGTCTTTTAAGCGAATCAGACACGAGGATTGCAAGCCGTGCCATTTTTTATATTATTGTAAAAGCCATTACAAAAAATTATTCATAGTGAACAATGCAGGCTAATTATAATTGATACTATTATATTCTGAAAATAACATTGCTCTAGCTGGAAAGTTGATATGTTATTGTAAATTGTTATTTTACTAATATTGTTATAAAGTTGTTATATTATTTTAAAAGTCATTACAAAAAATTATAGTAAATAATGTGGGCTAATTATAATTGATACTAGATTCTGAAAATAATGCTCTAGCTGAAAAGTTGATCTCACTTCTTCTCGACCATTTAATCAGTTTTATGTTGCGCATTTTCTGTTTCACTATTTTTAAATGTAAGATGAGACAAATTATATTCAAATTTCCATTCTTGGAAAGAAGGACGCGTTTTTCAAGTGCTTCTGAGATCCTCGCAATATATTTTCTATCAATACCATATAACTTTTCAAACAAATTCTGACAATAACTAACTCTAAGATTGAATTCTCAACTCCATGATTTTTTAAATTCAGAAACAGATCATCTACTGCCCCCGGCTATTCTAAAGATTAGTACGGTACGTTGCTCTATATATTACCGTATTATATTATAACTCCATCTAGTTATTTTCATGAATCGATTGTGACGAAAATTTGTAGGATATCTATCGTTTTTAATAAATTTATGGGAACTTTTAATTGCCAAAACACTCTTCAATAGTTGTCAGCTTCAAATTCTGAACCATCGAGAAATGTTCACCTTTCGCACCGTCTGATATAGGTTATTGAGACGTTCTGTGTGTGATGAAAAATCCCTGAAGACATTAATAGACTATTGTTCAAAAAAGTACAGTCAATTACTGCAGATTTATATAGGCCTATATTAGAAATTCAACATTCATACTTCAAATTACAGTATTGAAATATAGCCTTAATATAAAATTAATCACTAGCATTTGTTTATGTAGAATCTATGGCTATCGGACTTATCAACTGTACATGGGACAATAATTAAAAGAGATGCCGTATTTATTGCTACGGATCTCACTAGATATATAAGATTGCAAAAAGAAAAACATAAAACAGTGAAAGCTTTTCGAGATTTGATTGGTTTAGAGGGGAAAAAGGCTGCACATCTCAGCCACTTTCTTTATCATTAATGCTGTTTGTCTAGGAAGCTCATGTTTCTATAATAAAGAGAAAAGAAGAATCATGATTTCTTTGTGAGATACAAAAATGAGTAGAATTACCAAAAATTGTAGATGGACGATGTATAAATTGTGTAGCACATGACCTTTGGTAGTATAATTTATGCAAGTAAAATAATTGATTAGGAAGCAAAAAAAACGTGTCAGAACCTATTACAATTTCTGCTCTTCATTCTTGACGCTACTGTTAAATTTCTTGTATAACTTGAAAAAGAATAATTTTGAAAAGAGCTCTCACAATATTTTCAATAGCTACATTAAGTTCTTTATCCATGACTAACCGTCAGTTGCAATAATGAATATGTTATGCATTTTTTTTGAAAAATGAACTCAATATTTGAAGAAACGTTTCAACATGAATTCAATAGAAGTCGTTCAAATCACTTTGGGTTTTCACGGCCTTCATCCTCAATTGCTTCATTTCAGACTGAAAAGAGCTGATTCTAATTATGTTATTCACTTAATTTTACTTTGAGCTCAATTGTTTTTTACCATTCAGGATTTTCACTTACATGCGAATTGTACTGACCTCTAATCGTACTCACCTCAAATTATATAGTACTCACCTCTCACTGTAGCGTGAAGGAAGAATAAAGTTCAAAGATTCCTTCCTTTTCCACCCATAATCAATCCAACCATCCCTCTCTCTCTTTAAAAGTTTTTTTTTGTAAATTGAAATGAACCTAGAAAGTTTTCGAAAAATCTCTAATGCACTTCAAACTGCTTCTATCTAGAAATAGGCTTACAGAAGCTAGAAATATACCTTACTGTTATGGATTTCATTACCCATACACAAGCCTAGATCTCACGTGAGCATTACACTCAGAAAAAAAGTAGTAATTTCTTGAAGAATAGCGAAAAATGCGAAACATATAACTTGTGAGCCCACTTCTGTATGCATGAATTTGAAGATTATTTCATAAGTTTGTAATACCTCCTGGAATAATAGTCAATTTTTCAAATTTCCACTAGGTAGGCTACTACATATTCATTTCTATTAATCTTAGTGAATATTTCATATTAGTAACCTCAATGGTAATTCCTTTTTTCGTTGTAGTATTTTGATTTGAAAGTTTAGAAACAAGCCAATTAGAACATGAGCCTTGTTGAACGTTTATTTTTAAGCCACAATATAAGTTCTCTAGCTCATTTATTTTGAGGTGCATATACGCTTCACCAATCCACTGTGAATCATGCTGCCGCCTGTTGCTTCAACACATTAGGACCAGCTCCAGCTATTTTTTTATTCCGCGTACACATTTTGAAAACATCACCGTGCACTGAAACTGAAATAAGTTCATTGATATACTCTTCAATGAAATAACATAGTACGGTATTGCCTTTTTTATTCCCAATTCAAATGAAAAATACTCTAATTAACGAATAATTTATATAAAAAAATTCCCTTGAAAACAAATAACTATTGTTTCAAATTTATAAATTTCAACTGCTCTAATTGTTCTGGTCTTTTTCGAATAAACAATACTGTATCATCTTTGGGCTATACAGACGCGGCGTCAATATTTCATAGAGCCAACAATTACTCACAGAGCATCACAGTAGTGCTCTGTGATTAGTCCGGCGTCATTGACGCATGCGCAGCAAATTGACGCCGCGTCAATGTGGCCTTGTATATCATGGCCCTTAGAATGCTCTTAGGATTAAAATGTAAATAATGTAAAATGTAATAAACGTAGAATGCTCTTAGGATTAAAATTGTGGCTGATGAAGCTCCTCATCAAGAGTGAAATGCATCCCAATTGTGTCCAATAATATTAGTAATAGCATTAATTATTTACAGTGAAATACAAGTCGTTACTTTAACAGAATTAAAATCTAGTAGTGGTTCGTTGAATGCTGGCCTATAGTAAACTATATAGTTCATAGTTCCAACATCACTGCCAGATAAAGTTTTTAGATTTCAATCTCTTTTTGTTATGATAATCAAACTCTCATCTACAATAAATTAATTGGTACAACAACTGTTAATTTTTACAAATTAATTTATTTGATTCTTATATTCAAGCCTAAATTATAGAAAAAACGATATTTCTCAAAAGAATAACTTGTAAAGTACTTTACAAAAGATTTCATGATGAAATAAACCCAAATTAGTTCATTAAGGTATACTTTTAGTCTTTATACTACACTTCCAAACTTATTCTGTCTTGGAGAAACCTATTTATAGAAAGACGGTAATCAATAACTTCAGCCAACTTCTCAAAGGATACAGGAATCGATGTGATGAATGATCTCCACTACACGTCTTGTCAAGACCAAAATAGATGGCTTTCTCACTTTTTAGAAAATGAATGTAATACTATAGACTGTGGGAACTTCTAAAAGCTATATCTTTCCTCCACAAGCATGCTTTGCAAACAATTTCATCTGCCAAATTCAAATTAGTGCGACGGAATTTTTCATGTGAAGCGGAGCATTGGAACACCAATTTCTGCCGGCGAATCATGATCATAAATTATCAATAATTAGTCTATTGCTAATAAGTAGAAGAAGGAGGAAGATAGTCAGCAACAACTCAAACTCTGTTAATTCTCTGACAGAGATATGCGAGAAAGATAAACTGCTATTATTCGTTACTATTTACTGCTATTTACGGTACTCGGAAATCATGAAAAGATTCCTTCACAATATTTATTCTAGCCAATGATATTGGAAACAATAATACTATATACAGAGACAATAATATTTTCTTTAATTAAATTAAAATTGTAGTTAAATTATTTAACTACTTAATAGTTGAATTTTCTTTGATATTACGGTGCTAGTGCAATGTATTAGGTAAGAAAATATCGGGAATATTATTTCAAATGTACATTAAATGTCAATATTGAAGCTTAATAATGTAAGGAATAGGCCATAGGTAATAAATATGATTGAAAATACAAAAATAAACTTAGTAGTAATATTCATTTAATTTGGCGGATGGCAAATAACTTTCATTCAATATTTCTATGGTAACGGGTGAAGTTCTGTTGATTTTTTTAAAATATGATTTTTACAAGTTATATTACATTTCTTATGTGAAAAAATTCAACAGAACATAACCCATTACCAAGTTATGAAAGTTGTTTGCTATCCGCCAATTTAAATGAATTTACCTATAAGTAATTCAAAAAAAGTTTTTTATGGTACCTACTTATATTTATTTATTAGATCAGTTAAATAGAAATGATTTTGTATTGAAAATAGGATGGAATATTTTATTACTAAAATTTATTCGCACAAAATAGAATTAAAAATCACACCCTCATGATAAGGTATTTGATAAGGTCCTTCTATAGTAGCCTACTACTTATGGCAGGATGGAAATTCTTCTATACAATAATTTGATGAAAATTAAACAATAACATGTTTTCGTACGAGTTACATTGCCTTACGTACTTCTTATATTATCTATCTTATATTTTTTAGATTTATTAGTGTTTGATCCTATTTGTATATCTTTCCAAAATCGAAGAAAGTCAACATCTTCCAAGGTTATTAGAGACTCTCTAATAACCTTGAACATCTTCCACTTTGTATGTGAACTTTTTTCTCTTTTCCTCATTTAATTCCAATTTATTTGTTTAATTCCATATGTTCATGTTTTATTAAGCAGTGATGCATGAATCAATCAATTCTTCTAGCTTTAATTGATTCGCGTTTAGTTTTCCAGAGTATAAAAAATCCCGGTAACGGTATTCTTCAAGACAGAATGGTTCTCAGCAGAAGCTGTACAAGTTCGGATAAAGTTGATTCCACTCCAAAATGTTTATTCTACATTATGTAAACTTTTGGATTGTTCAATCAAGTAGCTAATTTAATTCTAGTAATGAATCACTGTTTTCATTTCGATCTGACTTTATTGTAAGAATTACACTAACACTAGACAAAAGTGCACGTGTGCGATTGAAAGCGCGCTTGTCTTGTCTGATTATGGCTGGATGGCATCCAACTCTCCAATAGAATCGCCAAGGGAACAAGCCAGCCTGGCCAATAATTTTAGCCATTATACGCTGAAAAAATTGTTTTGTTTATTGGCCCGACCGTTTTTGCCAGAGTAATACGGCGAGTAGCCTTAAAATGTAAATTTCTGTAGAATGCGGTGCATTCACAACACACTTGTGATAAATACTGTGAGGCATGAAAATCAGTTAATATGCAGAATTGTCAGGAAAGAATTTTTGATTCTAGTAATCAAAGATTGAATATTTTTTAAGATTCCTTGCCTAGTCATATTCTTGGTAATTGAAGATTCACGACAATAATAATAAAAGTATTGGGTCCATTTTATCACAGCTCCCATTTATCTATCTATCTATTCAATCTGATACTTCTTCTGTTCTTCAGGAGTTAAATTGTTGTTGAAAGAAGTGAAGAAGATTTAAAGAGCACTGTCATTATGAAAAAGATCTAGTAGTTTTACCCTTATCTGCAATAGGGGCGGAGAGAAAGAAAATTGAATGCCGGCTGTCTCCTCTAGGTTGATAGGGGTGATATACGCTCTGTTTGAAACATTTATTCTTCAAAATATGCATCATGTATATTCGCCTCCTAGTTGATTATTATTACAATGTCAGCAAATTAAAAAAATTGAAGAGATGATTATCATCAACATCTTGCCTGAATGAACTGCACATGCAGGCCAAATTACATGCTTGATAAATTTTGGCTGTCTTCCCCCTCCAGGCACATAATGTAAATTTAGAAGATTCTGTGAGAAGGGAATTCTGGAAAAGATGTTTTTGATTATTTACGAACTTGAAAGAGAACCAAAACTTTATTTCTAACTATAAAGTTTGAGAGGGTACAGTAAATCACCGGAATGCAGATCTGATACAAAAGAATGAGTTTATAAATAAATTACAAGAACAGGAACTAGAGATAAAATTAAAACACTGAATCTCCAGCCGGACATTTTTCATGCATCATAGCGGCTTAAATTAGATAATCAAATCGAAATCTCTAGTAATAATTTTCATTTTCAAAGTCTCGTTTCTATATCTGTGAACAGATAAATTCATAGACATAGGTTTGTCATCCACCTTCCCATCTAATAAAGGTTTATTAGAATAATTATTGTGTTTCTACACTTGCTACAGTTTTGCCGTCATTATTGTTTTTATGAAACAATTACTCATACCACTCTAGAGAAGCAATACTTTTTAAAATTGTTATTTTTCTGCGTAGGATATGAAACTCGAATGAATTGAAATATTTCATTTGATCAAAGCGATTGCTAATTGAAATGTATCAAGATTTTTGTTTTTCTTGTCTTATTAGAATGTTTATTAAAATTCTTCAATGAGAACTGAAAAGCAGATGAGACATATCCTATACTAGCGTGGATGTTGATTCTCGCTTCAACTTCAACAGAATATTTTAGGACAAGGTTTTCGCCGCCATTGTCATAACATTAATATATATCCTCGATATATAGGGTATATATTCAATGGTCATAATTTGCTTACCTTTTTTACTTGGCAAAGGATCAATATACCCACTCGGCTTGAAATAATTACAAGTTTGTAAACACAGCGGCTAAGTTTTTACTGTCAATGAAATCTGCCATTTTCTAGGCTATATAGTAACTTGCTTATCCTCGGTATGCAAACTACGATTTTTTTCCTTGGAAAAGCATATTTGTCTGAATAAAAGATCCTACAATTTACAAAGATTCAGGCGGACCCTTCCATATTCTCTTTCGAAAACAATTGTTGTAATTTTTTACTAGGATGCACCCCATTTTTACTTCACCAAGATAGCTGTCAATGTATATGAGTCATACATTTAATAATACATTTGTGTATATAATACCTAGAGAAAAATTCATAAGAGAAGAATACATGGATTTCATAACAGCCCCATCAATAAATTCTCATTAAATCTCCAGATAAAATTTTGGTAGATTAATGTCTGGAAGGGTTCTCCAGTACGGTATTCATATATTTTGCATCATAATTATTGCTCCTAGAAGTTCCTCTTCATAAATATTTGAATCGTGATTTCCGCAAAAATAATAAATTGACTACCGGGCTACGATATAATTTCAGTGTTACAAAACTCGATAGACCAGTGATTAATATGATACACCCAATTCCATCTTAAAACGTGGAAACTCTATTTGCAGACTTGAAAATCTCCATTTTTAATTAATTGCAGGCTAAATCGCTCCATTTCCAATACATAAAAAACTACGTCACTGTGAATATTCAAAATTATCAAGCCTCCCAATTTTTAAAATCTCTATAAATACATTTGAATTATATTGTTTATAGCTTTAATTCATATTGATGCGAACAAATTGCTGTACAGGAAGTATAAAAATATCATGCTAATAGCCAGTAAGCTATACATTTGCCTATATATAATATATGCTTTTCCTCACACGGGGAAGCTTAGAGCCTAATATATTAGAGCAAAATAATCTTTCCAGCTAACTATAGTTTCTAGATCTTAATGTGTACTCTTACAATAAATATTTATTTTTTATGCTAAGCCTAGTATTAGAGCAAAGTTAATAATATTTACAGCTACCGTATTTTGTTTCTTAATTAATGTGTGCACTCTACTAAATACTAAATTTTTATTTTTTTTCATGCTAAAAATCAAGTGTATTTGGCCGCGTGATTTTTCAACTACCATAGTGTCACAAATATAATATTTCTGAATCACTTGAAAGTGTGTGTCTAGCTTCGAATTTTACACTTTCCGAACTTTCCCAGTCTAAAATTCCAATATCACAGAGTTTTATTGGCACTATGTTTTTCTGTGGTCCTCTATTACACTTATTTACATTAGTTCACGGGCTTACTTTTTTTTGTTATATTATAATCTGGATGAAAGAGATTCATTGCGAGATGCGAGTTGTAGAGTGGGTTTGGTTGAAAAAACATCACATGCATGCATGCAGCCCTTGTAGAGTTGAATGTTTTAGCTGCAGTTGCTTTGGCAGACGTTCTCTTTCTCATCTCCCCTACTTTATTCTAAATTATAATGGAAAAGATACAAAACATCATTTCGTTCTAAACGTTCTCTGTCTCTTTAGAAAGACAACCCCTTCCCTCGCAACGAATTCTGTACTTTCTGCCAACAAATGCCTGACGACTCTACAAGAAGCGGCAGAGAGAGCCAGTCAGGCAGGCGTACGGACGGGCAATGCTCTCTCTCCTTCCACAAATAATAGGCCTTAGGTGCTGATAATTCACAGAGCCTCTTCTGCCACATCCGATACTTTTAATAGAAATCCTAGCAGAGCTAATATCATGTCTGAATAACTTCTAGGCTCGAGCTTTTCGAAGACTTTGTATCCAACAAAACCTAAAAATAACAATTACTTCATCGGTTAAAACACAGATTCTTTTCCCTGAAGGACGATCGACTGACTAAAATATCTCAATCATCTTGATTGTCTGACTTGATGCTGCTTTGCATTTAGTTCTTGGTCAACGCCGGATAGTTATTTATGTACCATATAGTCTATTCATAGAGAAACTAGAATATTTTTTCATTCTTATCCTCTGATCCTGATGATTTGAATGAATATTTTGAACATTTTCCTGAAAGTATATTTATGCTCCTGGATAACATGATACATTTCCTTGGGTTACACCTGTTCAATATATATATAAATATAAATATTCAATGGTTGGGTGCTGTCACAATGAAGGCTAATATAAGGGCGGGGATAATAATCTTATACGTGCTACGCCGATATAAGGAAGTTACACCTGTTCAAGTATAAATATAAAGTCTATAATAAAGAGTACTTAGGTACCTCTCCTCGCTGTTTCCCAACCATTACTCTTTTTCTTCATCATTCCAGTTTTCTGGAGACGATGGAGTCCTGTTGGAGACTTCTCTACGTTAGAGTGCATTGACCGATCAAAACTAGCGGTGGCAGAGGACGCCAAGGGTCGAATAAATTTGGAAAAATGATCCTCCTCAACCTACTGACTTTTTTATCAATCTCATCGTATCAACTTTTCTTGTCTATAAAAACACACATGGCAGCGCTTATCGTCTTACTTGAGTTTGAAAATTTTGTTTTATGAGTTTTGAAAACTTTTTCTAGAATAATTTTGCTTTGTTCACGAACTAAATTAATGGAAATGTGTATTTGTTGTGTGTTTCAGGCTCTTCGAGAAGGTCGTGATTTACTGTGATATGTTCATAAGCCTCATTCCACTGTCATTCGTGCTCGGTTTCTACGTTGCATACGTGGCAGCCAGATGGTGGCAGCAGTACGTAGCCATTCCTTGGCCTGACAAGTATGTAGTCTGTACGTAAAATTTATTATATTTCTATAAAATAATGATTTATTTTTAAATAATTCATTTTTCAATTAAGCTAACATCTACGTTTTTGAACTTTCTCTCTCTTCAATTTCAATAATATCCACATTTTTTACTAATAACATTATCATGACCTTCCAAAATTGTATAGGTAATCTACTAATGTACTAATAATTGACAACTTAGTAACTCATAATTGTTGGTTGAAACAAAGATAATTCTCATAAATTGAGAAATGGGAAATCCTTTTCAGGACTATAAATTATTCTGACTTACGTAACAGTTACGAAATGGCGCCCCTGGAGTAGAGAAGAATATAGAGAGGAATTAAATATTATTCTCTTGTATCCCTTGTATGTGTTTGTGGCTTCAGTTGCATTCTGTTAGCTTAGCGCTCTCACAACCAAGTTAGTAATATTTTCCTATAATTATATTTTTTCAATTATTGAAAATTCTATATAAATTCAAGACAATCAGAATTTTTTGGGAAGTTTTCATTGCTAAGTCATGGTACCCCACTTTATGCACACCACAATTTCATATTAGTCGATTCATAGGTCAACTAATTCGATGTGACTCAAAAAATCTTTGAGCTCTAAAGAGAGAACCCCGTATAGAACAATTCAACAATATCGAATGTATGCTAAAATTGAAATCCAGGAACTATTCACCTTCAAAAATAAAGCAAGGCACTGTCCCAATTCTAAGTTTAGAACTTGGAACTTGAAAACATTATTAACACTGTCAGTTTCTTTTTGACATTTTCGATATGGAATTAATTATTATTGATAGATATAGTATACCACAAAACGGAATCTGTTTAATAGATTGAAGGTACGGTAATGTTCATGCGTTAGTGGTGGTAGTAGCAGTGGCGCTTCGTGGATTTTTAAACTTGTAGGAACATAAAGAGGGCTACTATTTACTCGTAAATATCCATTATGATTGAACTGATTCAAATCTTCAACACGATGGCAGCGGGAAATTATAATCTATACTGTCTTAATTGACATGTATCGACTAATAGAGCACAGCGCTACCTGTACGCAAAGTAATGAACTGAGGTTATTTTGTCTCAACTTGGAACTGCTCGTATAGTTTTTCTTAAATCGACTTAAAATAAGTTTGAGTGGAGTTATTTAAATTGAGAATCAAAATTCAAATAGCTAAGCCATTCATAGGAAACAAATTTATGTACAATAAATCAATTAATATTTGAGAATCTAGCTCATGCATTCACACCACACCTCACATTTCCACTAAGTAGTTGTCACCATATTCCCTCACAACTACATTACTCCAGTGGACAATATTATTGTTGGTTCTACAAAACAATAGAAAATTAATTTTTTGGAGGTCAGGTGGATGTGGTTTAATTTTGCGTCTCACCTGACCATAAAAGAGAGGATACTGAATTAAGGGATATTACGTCCACTGCGTAATAGATCTACTTTGAATAATGATAAAGTAGAATCTATTATCGATTGGTATGGCAATGTTGCTTGAAATGCGAAGCCAGTCTATATCTAGAAAGAACAGAATTATTTAATTTGGATACTTGAAAATAAACTTCGAAAACGTGAAAACCCCTAAATGATAGTAAATCAGAAAAGAGGGAAGATGATCTTCTTCAAGGATTAATTCTCTACAGAATTTAAAAGCATAGGAGAGATAGCCAAAATCCTCTTTTTTTGGAAAAACAAATTATTTTATAATCAAGCATATTTTAATAAAACCTGACACATAAAAAACTTTTTATAAAAGATAATTACCACATAAGATCACTTGAAAAAAACATTAGACACTACGGACTTTGTTTTACCCTCATCAAAACTATTCAGTTTAGTTTCCATCTTTCTTGTTCTCAAACGTCAATGTTGATTGATTTATGCATAGTTATACTCTTTATTGTCATGTTTAAGATTTTTCGTGATTTATGACCGATAAACAGGTTGTAAGAATAAATAAATAATCACTTCAAGGTATTTTTTCATTGAAATATAGAAAGATCTCATGTTGAATAAATTGTTATTATTACCAGTAAATTTCTTCATCCACAAATGTTTTTTTTTTTTGAATTTTTGAATTGAATTGAATTTTATTCTCAATAAGCAGATATACAAATACAAAATAAATAAATAAATATATATACACAAACATATCAGAAAAAAACAAAGCATACACTATTGTACAAAATAATAAACAAAACAAAATTAATCTGAATGAGAATATACCATCCAGCACATAAGATTAACTTACGGACCGCTGGAGGGAGTCTTACAAATGGGAAAAAAGAGAAAAAGACCTAAAGCGATATAAAGTCGAGAAAACTCAAAGCGAAGAAAAAAATTAGCATCAAATGAGAGAATCTTAGCTTGAACTGAAACAAGTTAAGAATTTGGTAATGTAAATCTAACAGGAAAATAAGAAGAAGAAGTAAGAGGAGAAGTAGGGCACTTAATCATAAAAAAATTATAATATAAAAGCAAATATAAACTATATGAATTAGAATTAACTGATCAAATAATAATTTGAAACAAACTTTCTAGATTTTCGGAGTGAAAGACAAAAGCCAAAATTTAATTCTTCCTTTCACATAATTTTTACTTTTTGACGCAGCAATGGCTTGCTTGATGTGAAGCGGTAACGCATTAAAGAATCTCGGCGCCAAGAAAACAAACGTTTTACGGAAGAGAGTGCAATTGGGTCTGAGACATCTAACACGAGAGGCAGCAGCCTGCCTTGTCTGGCGAAGGGCGGTAACAGGCTGACAGTAATCAATTGTCACACCCCTGTTTCCACTAATATGGAAAAACAAGGATAGAACACGTAAAGGAATCTGACAGGCAAAATTTTAAGATGACGGAACAGCGGGAATGAACTAGCATCAAACCTACTACCCGTTATCAGTCTAATAAAAGCTTTTTGAAGTTTGATAATTTGATCCTGATTAGCATAGTAAGAGCTTCCCCAACAAGTAATTCCATATTCAATCTTGGATTGCACAAATGAAAAATAAAGATCTTTCATGACATTAAAGTGACAAAGATGTTTAATACGATAAAAAACCATCAAATAGAATCTTAAAGACTTCTTTAACATTTCAATATGATTCTTCCAATTTAAATTTACATCCAATGTAAGTCCCAAATATTTACTTGTCTTTGCTGAGCTGATACTTGGACAGTTACAGGTAGCGTAGCAACAAACAGGAGAGTGAAATCGCAATGGAGCAGGTAGATCAGAACTTCCAGCAAGACTAAAAATCATATAATTAGTTTTAGATACATTAATTTTAAGCTTGTTACACGTAAACCATAGAGATATTTTGTTTAAGTCAGACTGCATTTTATCTTGTAAATCTTGAAGGCTGTTACTTTTATATGAGAGAGCAGTGTCGTCCGCAAAAGCAGTTATCCGTCCATTCAATTCACCATTATACAAATCATTAACAAAAATTAAGAAGAGAATAGGACCGAGAACCGATCCCTGCGGCACACCACACGTTATGGGTAAAACTTTACTTGCAACATTTTGACTTTAACATACTGTTTCCTACCCTGAAGGAAGGATTTAAACCAGTCTAGCGGAATTCCCCTTACACCAGCACTCTCCAGCTTGTGAAACAGCAGACTATGATTCACTGTATCGAATGCCTTACTGATATCCAAGAAGATTCCCGCTGTTCTGCCACCACAGCCACTGTTCAGACCAGAATAGACATATTCAAGGAGATGCTGCAAAGCAATCTCTGTACAAACCCCGTCCCTGAAACCAAACTGACATGGCGAGAAAAGTTGCAGCTGTTAAGAAATGAAAGTAATCTACTTTTAATAATTTTCTCAAACAGTTTTGACATGACTGGCAATAACGAGATGGGTCTATAGTTTTCCTTACTGAGTCTACTTCCCTTTTTGAAGATGGGAACAACAGTGGCAGACTTCAGTATTTCGGGAAAACAACCAGAGGCCAAAGACAAATTGAACAAATATATTAGAACAGAAGAAATAGAAGAAAAGTTATCTTTGAGAATTCTAGCAGTCACAACATCATCACCCGAACTCTTACGAGTAGGAAGAGAGTCAACGAAAGTTTTAAGCTCAATAAGTGTAACAGGGCTAAGAAAAATAGACTTATGGTTAGTTTTAATTCTGAAGGTCTCTGAAGATTGTGCATGAGTCTGGTAGGGCACAGTAGGAAAAGACTGAGAAAGAGTTTTAGGCATTTCAATAAAATATTTATTCATTATATCAGAAACTAAACTGTTGTCATCAATTAGAATGTCATTTTCCTGCAGCACAATATCGGCATCTTTATTATTGTTTTTTACTGGTAAAATAGTTTTTAATATTTTCCATTTTTCCCGGGGGTTTTGCTTATGGATAAATAATTGAGAAGAGTAATATTGAAGCTTAGCCTCTTTTACCCATATTTTAATTTTATCTTTCATATTGTCAAATTTCCTTTTAAGAAACATATTATTAGGATCATTTTTATATAATTTGTGTAATTTATCTCTAACGCGAATAGCATCGGACAGTCCAGGAGTCATCCAGGGCTTCAACATTTTTATGTTTTGTTTGTATTTGAATTTCTTTTTAGATTTTCAATGTAATTATTTAAAATTTTGTAAAACTATTAAATGCTCTATTGGTTTGAAGTTCTTGAAAGACAAGTTCCCAATTTTCATATTTTAATAAAGTATTTAAATGTTTATGATCCAATTTTTCAACTTCAAACTGCTGAATCCTTCTTTTTTCGATAATTATAGGCAAAATGCAAGCCACAGCCCGGTGATCCGTGATAAGGGTTTCAATGACTGCAACTTTATTTATAGTGAAAAGATTTGAACGATAAGATAAGTGGTCAATACAGGTCAAAGATGACCCTACTGCCCTCGTCCCTATATCAATCAACTGCTGCATACCATTTCCATTTTTAGACAATTCAAATACGAATCACAATATACATCTGAAACACTAACATTGAGGTTAACATCACCTAAACAATATAAATCAGAGTTCCTAGTGGTAGCCAAGAATCTTTCAAAACTGGCAATAAATGTAAGACGATCTCCCAGGTGAAACCTGTACAAACCTAACACATGAAATAAATAATTCTTGTATTTACAAAAGAGTAACAGGGAGTCACAGTCAGCGATGCAACAATCTTTTTTAGTGGCAGTAATAGAAGAATGAACAAAGATCACAACACCGCCCGCCCTCGTCACAGTACCGACGGCAGCAAAGCTCTCATATCCGTCAATCTTATATAAATCTATTTCATTGATATCCTGTATCCAGGCTTCACTCAAGATTATTATGTGTGGCTTGTTAATTAAATCATTAATATATGAAAGAAAATTATCAAAATTGGAATTTAGGCTACGTATATTTTGATGGAAGAACAAAATACCAGGTTCAGAGTCGAAAAATTCATTCACTTCAAAAATTGAACTTAAAAGTGTAGTTTTAGAATTCATTAGTTAACAAAGTTTGAATTTAATAACAATAAGTAATTGCACTCTCCTCCATAAATATGACAAGCCGATAGAAATGAATGAATACGGTAAAATTGATTAAGCAATTCAGTGAAAGTATCAGTATCTGATTTGAAAAGAGGAAAACAATTCAGACTATCAAGATTGATAACGTGCAGCGACTGACCGCTATCATAATTAGTTATCAATTTGACTGTGACAGCCCTCACCACTACAACGCAACTTGATAAAGCTCCGAATTCGATAAGAACTGTGTCACCAGTACTATGCGTTTCATTGCTGAGAATTCTACTATCACAAGAGAATTGAGATAACAGAAACCCAGCACACCGTTTGGCGCAGTTAGTACAATGGGATTTATTACTTCTACGATACACTAAACATGAATAATGGAAGCGATAATTTTTCAATACACGAGTAAAGTCAGCTATATACACATTGTGAATTAAACCAGTAGGAAGAAATAGCTTACAGTTCATTAAGATCATTTAGGGATGAAATTTTCACAACCGGTTTACCCTGCTCCCTCCTCATGAGTATTTTCCCGTTCTGCACCCACAGATAAGCGTAACCGTTTTTCCTCTTAGCCTCCCTGGCAGCCGCAAACAACTTTCTCCGTTCCGGACTCAGACTCTCATTAATGTAGACAGCTGATTTCTGTTGGAATCCAAGGTCCTGCGTCGATAGATTACGCTTAACTTTCCTCTTCGCCAAGATTGAAAACTTGTCCTCTCTCCTGACAAATTTCACAATAATACCAGCAGGCCGAGTGTCCTCTTTAGGCTTTCCCAGTCTATGACATACGTCAATCTTCTCTCTTGTCATGTTAACATCTAGAGCTGTACACACACTCCTTACAGTCTCATACACATCCTCGTTTTTTATCTCTGGGACTCCATAGATTTCCAGTGTATTTCTGCGTGAGTACTGCTCAACATCTTCGAGTCGTGTCTCCAAATCACTCACCTTTCTTTTGAGACTAGTATTCTCCTTCCTCAAATCCTCAATTAATCTAAGACACTCATTTAATTTAAGTGTCTGATTTGAGATCGTCTTAGTTTGATCGTCAATCTTACTGTTAGCAAACTCGAAGGAAGTGTTAAACTCCATCTCCATCCGCTTCCTATCCTCTCTGGCCTCGTCCAGCATAAATATTACCTGTGATAGGCTAGCAGTGCCCTCCTCGGCGGCGGATACAGCAATCCTACTCTGCCTTCTCAACTTGGAACAAGGTGGACATCTCCAAATCTGACCCTCGTTGATAATACAATCAACATCTGCTTTTGTCATGTTGACACATTGAGGGTGACACAGTCTCTTACACTCACAACAAGCAAGTTTGCTTCTAGTCGCAGGAATGGGAGCCTGACAGATCGTGCACACAGAATTATCAGCCATAACGAACAAAAGGAGAAAATACTATAGAAAATTACTATTGAAAAAAGAAATATTTGGAGTGAAATACGGAATAAATAGGTTGATATGACAATGGAAGTACTGTAGTTAAAAGGAAAAATGCGTCAAGAGGGCTATCGAGACGACTTGAACGGATGGTGAAATTGGAAGCCCCTGAAAATGGAAACGTAAAATAGAAAGAAAGAAATAGAATGTCACGAAATATTCATAGAATTATCCTAATCCACAGTGTTTTCAAATTTGATGTTTAATAAGTATTACTGTACAGTTCTCTATGTAAAGATATGCTGCAATAATAAAATAAATATGGTATAGATCTTATTTTATAATAATGACTGCATTGTATTTAGAAAAGCAGTTGCTCATATAATTATATTATAATGATGATAATTATTATCTGTATGGCAATTAAAAAGACTTGGGTATCGTTAAATTTTGAGTTTTGAAAATTGTAGTGTATTGTGCGGTCTTTTGAAAATCGCGCTCATTATGATTGATTTACGTATCGATTTAGCTCTCGATTTTCACATCGATCTTGCATTATCGACATTAAAGACCGGCATTTGTTTTGATTGCTAGGTTATGTTATGTTTGGTGAGAAGGGAGAAGTAGAAGAAGAAGTTCAATAGTGTTTTTGTTCACATAGGTCCTTTTATACACATAAGAAATTTCAAAGTTACTTTTGGTATAAATAAAATTATTTGATTCTGCTGAATATTCTGAAAATCTTGATAATCTATCTTTCTATCGGCCTTTGTGGACTTCTCGAATCAATCAAGAAAGGATCTTTCACTCTTTTCCTCAACTGCTGTTTTCCTGAGAGAATTTTCATTTTATTGCAATTTTGCTAAGACCTCTATTACTGAAAATTGCCAACTGAGATTTAGCTGTTGGCTAATAAAGTAAAAGTACACTCGTTTACCAGTACCGTAGACCGAGAGGAAGGGCCATTGGATGTTTGGATTGTGCATAAGACCCAGATATTTGAATGAAACTCCAAAAATGTTATCCCAGTTACAATAACTTAATACTAAATTCTATTAAAGTAAAAATCTTTAAACTTCGATGAACTTTGTGAATCAAGAAGTTCAGTGCCACGCCAACAACAAGAGCTTGATTTGAGGTACAAGGAATATAATTATCAGGGACTTGGAGTGAAAATAGTTGACAAGTTGGCTACCCGGCCGTTACTAGTATGATGAGCAGCTCAACTATTTTTTTCAAGTTGTTGCGAACAGGCCAACATATTTTCCCAAAATTTAAAGAAAAGGTCCAAACCCACTGAAGCAACAAGGATTAAGGTCAGTAACTTTTCTCTTCATCCATCGTTGACCAGCTTTCATGCTGGATAGATCTCGTCAAAAAACTAAAAACATTTCATTTGAGATATTTAGTATTATAAGCACCTATTTGATCTGGAGTCTGCTTCATAAAATTTGAGTACGGCAGTCTTTTAAAACATGAAAAGGGTTAAACGCTAGACTTTTATAGACCTCTAAATTCAAATAAAGCATGCTCGGTGACAATTCTGGTTGTCTTCCATCCTCCCAACAGACTTTATGAATAAAAATATGTCTATTTTAAGCAATACCTTGTCGTAGCCTTTGACGGAGACTGGCCAAAATTCTTTGCAGCTTGTCTACCTATCAATATGGAGATGCAGAATTGCAATATTTAGGTCTTCCAATGTGCCCCATTTATTGTGCTTAACACGCAGTTTGATGTTTCACAACTTAATGAGCAGTTCAATTATTATCGTTGATATTAAATAACGTTGAGACTATATTAAATTTTCATGTACAGTACATTAAAAAAGTACGGTTCTCATGACTGGCCTTGTATAAGAGCTTTGAAAGTTTGATGAATATGAATCTTATTCTCTAATTTGCTCAATAGTTTTATATTTTAATTTATTTATTCATTTATTACAGATTTTTGAAGACTGAAGGTAAAGTCTAGACATTCTTCATAGAAAATTATCAGTATAAATCGATTTTATGATGAGAAGTTATAAAGTAGTTTATTACAATTTAATAAATAATATTTATATGAAATAAAACAAAAGATTAGTAGAATGCTGAGCTATAGTTAAGAGAGAAAAGATATAGTGGAAAAGATTATGGAAATTTAAATGTAGATCACTGTAAAGAAAATTCGTAAACTCTTCAAATAAATAGAAGGGTTTCCAGAACCAAAAACTCAAAGTGACTTCAAAATGTAATTGTAATTAATATTGTTTCCCAATCTGTATCATAGACCCATGAGTATTTAGATCTTCAGGTCATCAAAACTATTTATTAAATACTATTAATTCAGGTTTCTCTAATTATTAAATACTCACTCAGTCACCACTCTATCAAATGGTCTGATGACTATAAAGAGGCGAACATCTGTGTAAAGTTCTAGATCCAGGAACAAAAAATAATTGACTCTTCAAGTATTTAAGCTAGGAACCAATCATTGATATTAAGAAAGGAGAGTGGACAAATCCATTCAACGAAGTCACTATAGAACTTATTTGATACCGGGGAGTCCGATCTTACTAGACGTCAAACCTGCGAATTAAGTAGAAACCAATATGAAAACAATTCAATTTAGAATACAAAGACTCATTTCTTTTGAATTGCAGTATTGTTTTTGTGTGTGTTTTTATTACTTTTGGATTGCAGTAGTGTTTGTTGTTGTGCTTTTTCAGAGCAATGCACTCTCTGGCACTGTACATTCATGGCAACGATGAGCACGGCCGCATGCTGCGCCGCACGCTCATACGCTACCTCAACCTGACGCTCATTCTCGTGCTGCGATCGATCAGTTCAGCTGTCAAGCGCCGCTTTCCCACAATGGACCATCTTGTACAAGCTGGTAAAACAATCTTCACCTCACTCTTTTCGAATTGCTTACTAATCTGGCTTGAGAATGTTCTGAATTCATAATTGTTTAGGAAGTTTATTCAATCATCAGTTGTTATAATGTACTATAAAAACATATCTAAATAATAAATATAATTTGATTTATTGATTAATAATACTCCAGAAAGGATAAATGAACTGCTTTGTGCTGTATATACAAAATTATTTGAATAACCAATTATTATTGATTAGAATAATTTTAACTATTTTAATATAGGATGAATTGAATCAGGACATGTTATTTGAGAAAACATCTTACTTGTACAAAAATTCAACATATCCTTAAATAAAAAATCCTTTGATTTATTGATTCAAGAGTCTTATGTAGTGAAGAGCAGGCAAGCAATACTTAACTGCATTACACAATTATTTTTATTGCAATTAGATGCCATTGACTATTTTCTCTACTTACTGGATAATACTACTCTATCATTCATAATGCTTGCAAGATATGATTATTAAGGGGACTACTTTTAACTTTTTCCAATTACGAAAAATAAATTGATAATCTATTAAATTTGAGATTAAGTTCTTAAAGTTTTTTCGCGTTCGCTAATTCAATGATTGAATATTTGTGAATGTAAAGAAGTGAAATCACCTCTTACAGTAATAGTTTGTGGTATGACCCTCAAACACAGTGATAATATTACGTCCATGATTTTTTTATGTTATGAAATTGAAATATTTTTTTTAGGTTTCATAACAGCGGTTGAGCTGCAATTATTTCAGTCGGTTCCAAGTAAAGAGTTCAATACCTATTGGATTCCTTGCTCGTGGTTTATATGTCTTCTAAAGCAAGCCAGGAAAACAAATCGCATCACTGATCCTCAGGGGCTGAAACTGATTGTTGAGGTGAATATTGCACTAATTTGTACACAATCGATAACTTTAGTAGTACATTAAATATAGGCTGCAGTAGTTATGTCCTCCCAAAGTTTTTTTGTTGATCAAAATTAAACTAGCAATAAATGTATATCGTGATTTAAACTGAAATAAATCATTTAGTTAATTTATAACTTTATCAATTTATCAAATCGACTTGAGATGCCTACAGTAGGCTATACGAGTTCATACAAATCTTGTAATACTGAAATATTATTCTGATATAAAAGAATCTGTCATCATCATTTTCATCAAATCATTATCTCTATTTGCTTTGCTTTGATACGATTCAAACAAAAGACATGGATCAACTAAAACATGAAACAACTATTAAATAACTATGATATGAAACAATTCGCATAGATCAACCTAATTGTGGACCACATCAAAATTCGAGAGAGAAAGAGTAAGGGCTGAGTCTGTTTTTTCTCTCTCAAACCGTTCTTATAATGTTATAATTATTAGCTTAAAATTTATAAAATTAATAGAATAATATTACTTACACTTGTACATCTTTTGTGATCTAGAACCAAAACAGTTATATTTTGTTATTTACATGAATAAAGAAATCTTAAATCTTAAACCGTATCATGATTATTGTGTCTTGATAAATCAATGAATGAATATAAAATTGATTAGAGAATAGATTGTTGAAAATAGTAGAAATCAAATGCTGTAATTGACAAGTTTTTATATTTCATAATATCTTTCATTCAGAGTATGGTACGAATGCAATGGAGGATTTCTTTAAAAAATTGGCCTACCTGAAGTTAATGTTTACGGCTTATGCAAACCGCTATGTTGGCAAATCTTCGTTCTATTAATACGGTACATGAAATATCATTCTATTAATATATTTCCATTACCTGAATCTCAAAATGAGGTACCTAAGTGATAATAAATAATTAGATGAATTTGTAAAATGGAAATTTTTTCAGGAGTTCAACGAGTTTCGATCAAAATGTGGTCTCCTTTGGAGCTTTGACTGGATAAGCATTCCCTTAGTCTATACACAGGTTGGTATCTGATAACTTAATTACAATCAACGACTTTTTTAATAAATTTATGATGTTTACTGTAATGTGAAGCCATTCAATTTAGATTGATTATACTGTATAATCATTCTATATTACTTGAATTTAAATCATTAATATATTTGTTTCGTCTTTTCACAATATAATGATACGCAATCACCAAAATGATTCATAATGATACTTTTTGGAAATTGTTCAAGTACGCTAACTTCTAGACATTGAAATTCTTTTGAGAATATTGATAAAATTATTACAATATTTGGAAAAATAGAGCTTTCCCTCCAAAACTCCATCATAACTCAATTATTATTACCATTTAATCAAAACACAATATCATTGTTTTATTGATGAAATCTAGGAATTTTCCCTGACTAGCACTTCTGATCTTCTTCGAACTTCATAGTTCCTCATTTTGTTTGATCACATATCATTTTCTCCCATAGCTGAAAAATAGCTATTCCATTGAAAATTATTTCATAAAGGAAATCTCCACTGATAGTTGATTGATATCAGGTTGAGAATCGGCCTACAATATTGTAGCCGCAGCACATTTGTATATTTATAGATGGTTGAACTCAAATTTCCCTTATAATAACTATTTTTATATAATAATCAAACAATATGAATTGTATCTTGATTATATATCTCGATTGTATCTGTAATTTTTTTCATGTTATCTGAAGTTTTTTTTAATGATAGTTAATTGAACGAAAATCTTAATAGTCCAATATTTCTTCATAATTGTTGTATTAATTGATATAAAAGCTCTTGACAATTTTTTGGGTTATGAAAATGTGATTCAAATGATATTTCTGTTATAAGCGTTTTCCTATTGTTCGCAGGTTGTAACATTAGCTACTTACTCGTTCTTCCTAGCAGCACTAGTTGGAAGGCAGTACGTAGAAAATGCCGATAATTCAGTTAATATAAGTAAAAAATTACAAATGGAAATTGATAGGTACATACCAGTCTTCACAATTCTCCAGTTTTTCTTCTTCATGGGCCTACTCAAGGTAAATACATAAATAATATTCGTTGAACATTTGTTGAAATAAGAACAAATCGTGTTTTTTAATCGTATAGTGCACAAGTTGTCAATGACCTATCTCTGTGAAATTATGCTGTTCGCCAGTACCAATGCAACAAAATTATTTCAAGTTCTGTTGAATTGCGTCATTTCACAGGCATTAAAATTACATCACTCATGTGCCATTGAGCTTAATTTTTAATAATATTTCAATAAATCTCTTAGTATTCAAGCTTTGAATTATATATACTTTTAGTATTTTTTTATATTCTTTGAAATTTGAGCCTTTCTCATATCAACAAAGTTGAAAGAGAATGAAAGATGTAACACTACATAAAAAACTGATTATTACGATATGTTGACTAGTCTATGTACTATGCAGTAGGCCTACTAATTATATTTTTTTCAATAATATAAATTCACGGGCTTAATTTCATAATGATAGTATTCTTATATTAATGATTTTGTTGTAATATGAGAGCAGTACAGTAATATTACTCGGAAATCTTGATATAGGCTACTTATTTATTCATATGTATAATATTGAATTTATAAAAATGAGCTATTTTATGTGAATGAACTCGTCCATACACTCCACTTCCCTCTTTGTAATGTAATATTACAATCCTTTGTTGATTACTTTAATGTGAGACAATTTAGTATTAAGTTAGTTTTTCTTAGAAAAAGTTGTATAAAATTGAAATCCCAATTGTTAAAGATTTATAGATTTTTTTAAACAATATTGGTTGTTTAAGAAAAGTACTCAAACCTGACTCCAGTCATTGAAATTATGAAAATTATGATAGTTTATAGAATTCTGATTATGACTTTTTCAAAACAAATTCATATTTTGTAACAATTGACAGGTAGCTGAGCAACTGATCAATCCTTTTGGTGATGATGACGAAGACTTTGAACTGAATTGGCTGATAGACAGGCATACAAAGGTAAAGATAATAATTAATCACTGTTTCATTTCATACAATATTTTCAGACCAATGCTTTTCAAGCTGATATGACGTTTTATCGATATTGAAATTGGGAATATAAGAATGAAAAAGAACAAAAACGGAGCAAAAGCCTTTGAAGTTTTTTTGTAAAATTGTAATGGGAAAAAGTGATGATGAGAGAATAAAATACAAATTGACAGAACTATAAGTGAGACGCATAAAGAATCCTCACAAAATGAAATTAGCGGTACTAAGTAAATCTATGCCAACTTATCATAGTTAGTGCCTTATCAATTGAATTGAACTGAATTAATTTATACGAGGCGGCATGTCGCGGCGTCAGTTTTTCTGCGCAAGTATCAGTGTGTCGGATTAATCACAGACCCACACAGTGCTCTGTGATTGGGCCGACGTCATTGACGCATGCTCAGAAAACTTGACACTGAGTCAATTTCTTCTTGTATTATACAATATTAAGACTGGGCAAATAATATACTGCCCTCATGCTGGGTTGCTCCAACTGGAATCTATTTATTTTTTTGCTGTGGTGATGACCACAGAAGCTCTTAGCTTGTGTGTGGGTAATGGGAAGGATGATGATGAGAGATGAGTGGACCTACATCTTTAGGTGGGTTCCGAACCACCAGGAAGCGATTTTGATTTTCATGAATGAATGATATTCAGCGGAAAAAGGCCTTAAACTGAAGTGGTCACTTTTACAAGGGAGTAACAGGTGCAAGTCTCTTATCTAATCTTGCAATTAGACTCCGGCACGACCACGAAGCCAATCGCTTTCCTATTTGCGTTTTTCTATTAATTTGTTTGTATAGAGTAGACGATCATAAATATGTTCCATTATGTCGGTGTCATGTCGTTAAAATGTGAAAACGGTCATTGGCGGACTTGCTCCTGGAGATCAAGGAGCCTATGGCAACGTTCTTGACGCTTCTGCTGTCATTTCTACTCCAGGTTCTTGGATGCTGGTGCTAATTTTTTTAATTTTACAGGTTTCATATTTGGGAGTGGACACCCTAATGACCCGTTGTCCACCTCTTGTCAAAGATAAGTACTTTGATGATGTTGATGTTTCTCTTCCATACACCGGAGCAGCATTTGCATACAAAAAGAAAACATATCGTGGATCTGTTCATGACATGCAGTAAGTATTTATTGTTTTACTATCGGATGACTGATTTATTTGAAAATCAAATAAATTACAATAAAAAAATAACATTTTCAAGTATTTGTTCCCCTGAAGAAGTGGTTCTAATGAGAATAAAACATCAAAACTTCAACTAAGTAAAATAATTTAATCAACTTTCAAAAATAAATAATTCAACTAACGGAATGGAAGACGATAGTTTCGTTTTAGATGATGCATCATAAGAATGACTCGAGACACTTGAAGAGGATGCAAGGATTCACTCCTTGACTGACTAGCCAGTCGCCCAGGCGAGAAGATCGACACTCATCTCGTTAATTGAATTATTTTATCTTGAGAGTTGAATATTTTATTTGTATAATATTATTATTGATTGACGCATTTCTAATTATTGAAAATTGAATATTTGTGTTTCAAAAGAAGTACACTATTTTGTTTTATTCGTAGAAACAAGGAGCTATCTTCAATAGTACAAAAATATTATTTTATTAATGCATGAACTACAGCAGTTGGAGAGAAAGAACAGTTTAAAACAACTTTTGTTGTGAGTTGATTGAATTTTTATTGGATTCTTTATTTTACGTTGTATTAAACATTAATTTAAAAGTCTTCATTCAATTTTGTCCATGCCATGTAAATGGAACCAAATTTCCCATAGCTTTCAAATTGACTTGAATTATAACAACTTGTTACTGTTTCAGAGTACCAGAGGAACAGCAATCAATGTTTTTACCAGAAATAATAGAAGAAGATGAGGAGGAAGAAGGCAGCACCAGACAGTGCTCCCCCAAAACCTCATTCAGCAGTATTCATGAGGCAAAGAGGGGAAAGAATGGAAACAGCAGTCAAACCGCTGAAGGTATCTGGCGGTAAGAGGTGTCTCCTCCCCTGAATATTTGATATATTCTTCTACTATAATTGCTTAGCTGGGCTTTATAAATTGATCCAGAATAATTTTTTAAAACATTTTTTGTATTATTCGAATAATGCTAATGAAACAATACTTTATTTTACAATTTATGAATAAATTTATGGCAAATTTAATCATCTTTGTAGTATGCTCATAGCTGGTAAAGCTGTAATTATTTTCCCCAACAAGTGAAAACACAATATTCACAAGAATATTGATATTTTATTCTTATTGTTGTATTCATAAGAAGATTTTCTATTTGTTGATGTTGCAAAGTTTAGAGAGTAATGCCTTCTTTTTGGAGTATCTAAAATCACAGGCAGATTTCTAGATAAGATAGCTTTTGAAAAATAAATCTGCGAAATTTGAATTCACTTTGGTGTAGAAGCGAGTACTTGAAGTGGAACGGAGTTGGAGATCTCCAATAAGGTTAATATCTTTTCAGTTGGATACAAACAATAGAAAAGTAATTATAGCTTTTTTGTAAACCTCTACAAGATGTCTTGTTATTACCCCAGATTACAGAAAATTTCAAACAATGCTAGGCCATTGAAATATTTTCTTGGGAATTGGACAGCTTTTACTTTAGGATCATACCATGTAGGCTTGATTAATTCTTCGAATGAGTATTTGCATGTATGGATTAATTAGTTTAAATTTATTTGCAGGATTGACTCACTCAAGCTTCTTCACGAAACTCCTTCTTTGGAAGAAAATGTGGAGCAATGTTTGGAAATGGTGATGGGACATGAAGCCGAACTGCCCGAGGAATGTTCTGTTCAGAATCAGTCTGATCCGTTTGCTTGGCCATCAACTACTGCTCAGAATCAGTCTGATCTATTTGCCTGGCCTTCAAATTCCACCCTTGAAAGTTTCTCTTCAACAGTAGGATTCCAGGCGAACGAAATGAATGAGTTTGTGGAACAGCAATCGGCAGATGCTGCACCAGCCACAAGGCCAGTGCAGAGGTCAGTGTCGTCGGTGTTCACTAAGCCAGTTCAGACTAGTGGTGCAGAGTGTGTGCAGCGCAGTGCAAGCAAAGAGACGTTGAATGAATCGGCGCGCAGAACGTGGCATAAGATGTTGGCGCGAAGACAGAGCAGCAGCTCAGGCCAGTGGAAGGGGGTGCGCTGGAAGCCAGTGCTGCATTCTTCGGCCTCAGACAGCTGGAACGAGCCAGCCCAGCACAGAGTGGTGCAGCACAGAGACCTGCCGCACCATCAGCCACAGATGAGGCCGATCTGCGTGCAGTGCCTCTGCTCCAGCCACAAACCACCTGATCCGGCCGCCTCCACTCCGGTCCTGGTGCAGGCCGCCCTCCACCACGTCGTCGATGAACGCCTCAGGAGGCGGACTGAAGTGCTCGCCGCCAGCCTGCCCAACATCTCTGTTCCTTTTCTCACAAACTTGTCTATTCCAAACCATACTAATTCTCTAAGAACAATTCCGGCTCCAACCAACGAGCAAAATGAAGCGCCAACTAGTAATAACAGTACAAAAGGTGATGATGATAAACATTGTACAAGCTAATAGAAAACTATGTACTATGGAAATTCATATTTCAATTGATCACAAATTATCTTTCAAGCAAAGAAAAAGACATGTGAACCTGCATTTGAAACATCATTTTTAAAAACTAAATACAATATTTTTAAGCAGTTATTCCACACATTAAAAACGTTTTGGTTGATTATACAAAAGACATAAATTTAATTTAACTGCCTTATAATGTCATTATTATTTGGCAGTGGTTGATAGAAATTTTGATACTATCGGAGGAATTTCCTCTATATAGGAATTTGGGTTCAGCCTAAAGACGTTATTCTAAAGCATTTAAATTAAATTGGCAATCTGCACATACCTTTCATAGATCTACAACTTTAATTTGCAAGTATCAATTTTAATTATGATCATTACAAATATCTTCATAATTGATTAATTATGTTTCCTGATTAATACTGATAATAATTGACAAAAAAAATATATCTCTTCATAATAGTCTAAAAAATAATAATTAGCTTATCAATGTTCTATAAATAATGTATGAATTGATCACAATACTAAATAATTTCAACCTTTGTTTAATCCCATTAATATTGGAAGTTGTGTGGTTTTTATCTATAGAATCTAAGGAGAATAGAAAGTTCATCCAATTTTATAAACACCAGGAATATGTGTACGGTATTTCTATACGTGATTTTGTTTATTCAATACCAAGTGAGAATAAATTGGTAAATAGTGGTATGGCTTTAGATAGATTGTTGCTTAGCTGTATCAAGCCTAAATACGACTATATTTTTCATGAGAAATGAAAAATTTTATTGGGTTTTGAAAATAACAAGCCCGTAAGTTCGTTTCTTAATAGTTTTGCACTGCAAATTTCACACGAAAAAGCATACTTTACACTGTAGTTTGTAAGTATAATATTGTAGAAATTCTAGCATTGTAGTCTACACTTTTCAATATGGTACGTAAATACCAAATACTTTATCGATTGTACCCCGAAATAATGTTAATTTCATTCTATCCATAACCTTACATGGATAAAAATAAGGAAAAATCACAAGGACAAGAAAATAGGCCAATAACAAAATCTTTTAATACGGTTAAAGTCAATATTATCAAATTATTATTCTTGTAATTTATTCATTAACAATCACTGTCAAATTCAAATGATCTTTATTCAGCAAGTTGCACTTACAAGCTCACGCTCAGCATCATTGATCAATGATTGATCAATGATGCTGAGCGTGAGCTTGACACGGTGTGTCAAGATGTAATTAGCCGAGTACAATTTCATATAAATGTAATGAAAGTACAGAAATTACAGAAAAAGTCATTGGATGGAGGAGACGTTTTTCTAATCAAGGCAAAGAACATTATAGAAAAGCGCCAACAAACTAGCTCTCTCCCCTCAAAAAACTCACTAAGTTACATGTTTTTGACTGGCTTGCTGCAGTATAAAATTTTACAAAAATACTGAATATGAAACGCACTTGATCATTCCCATTTACCACCCCCTATCGATCGTATTTGTTGAATAATATGCAGTGTAGACAAGAATAAAAAAAATAGTTGAAAATATCTATTCTGGAAATTAACACGCTCATGAGAAAAAAAAATTGTGAGCCTTTTCCGAATATGGGAACAAACAACTTTTCAAATCCCATCAGACTTTTTGAGCATATTATTGTAAATACGTTTATCATAATAATATACAATATAAAGTAATACTATGATCTACATTAAGTAGACTATTTAAATTGTAAATAATATGTATTAAGATGACCCTATTTGTATTAGAATAATGCATGTAAATATCAAACTGTGTATAGGACTTTAAGTTTTGGGATGATGAAAATTCAATGAGACTTATTGTCAAGGGTAATTGATTAATGGGGAGAGAAAAGTAATAAATGAGTTGATTTTTGTTCAGTTTATTTCTTATCTGATTGTTATCCAATGAATTGAGATATTTTATTATGATCTAGCTCCCTTTCCAATTATTCCAAAACGCATAATTTGCTTACCTTCGAGTTTGTATCATCAGAAACTCGTTATCTATCGTTTTGAGCATGATTGATCCCAGTACTACCAGCACAATATTCTTCAAGCTGAAACAAACAAGCACTGACAGCGTTAGCAGGAATGTCAGTTTCCCGTGATCCACCGTTTATTCTATTTGAAGTAAGTTACGTACAGTATTTTGATTCCCATAAGGGTTGATGAATTTTAAATTTTTTCTGATAGACCCAATAAAACCAGTTAAAAGTTTGTAACTTCAATGTTAGTTGAGATGATGGGCAGAATATGCTGAAACATGATTCTATATAAAGCATATTGAATTAGTTTATACTTATGGGATTTCAAAAACCAAAAATAGAAAGTTAAACTATTTCTTTTTGGAATAGAATTTTTGTGTAACAGAAAGAGGAAAATGTTGAATCTATGAATTATAGAACTATTCTTCAGCTTGAAATGATAAGCCTATTCAGGTTGTACGTCAACTATTGTTGACACCACACACAAGCAACTATAGTTTTCACTAGCAACTATTGTTGATACCAGCAACTATTGCTGTTGACTACAGGACATTTGGAATAATGTCTTGCACGGGATGCTCGCACTTTCTCAACACCCATATAAGGATAAGGTCATAAGCAAGAATAGGCCTATATTGGAAAAACAATTTTTTGTGACTTCTTCGTGATACAGACATGGAAAAGGGATATATCCCTCCTAACTGAATCAAAATATTAATCTGTTGTTGATTTTCCATCTTCTTGTTGTCCATCATCCTCATGTTTTTTCTCTTAAAAGTTACTTTATTTGAATTCCAGTAGAATATTAATGATGGGAAACTCATGGCGGCCAAAATTTGTAGAGATTTGCGTTAT
Source organism: Laodelphax striatellus (assembly GCA_017141395.1). Classification (NCBI taxonomy): domain Eukaryota; kingdom Metazoa; phylum Arthropoda; class Insecta; order Hemiptera; family Delphacidae; genus Laodelphax; species Laodelphax striatellus. The sequence continues at coordinate 24,081,090 of CM029532.1, read as the reverse complement.
TGCATGTCACTCGGTACTCTAAAAAGGACCCTCATTAACATAATGCTATATTTGCGCCTGCAAAGACACATGAAAAACACTATACAACATCCTACATTTCCCCAAGAGTATACTATTTTACACTTTCAAAGACACCCGCCACCTAACGTTTTACAGTTGCACCAACATTATTTATAAAATCAATGATTTTCATTATTGATTGTGAGTGAATTTTTACAATTTCATTTTTTCAGATGTAAATGGTTATTGAAATTGAAATATTTGGGAAAAACGTTTTACGATAAAGAAAATATTTTCAAATCATTTACAAGAAGAATATTTATTTTTACAAAATTTGTAACTTTGAAATTCTTCTTCTGGTAAGTTCACAAGTCACTTCAAAATGATAGTTTCATCATAGATAGATTGAGAATTGTAATTAGCAATTGTGCAATATTTATTCATGTCAGAATTACAGTCAATATTCTACAAATTGACTCAACATTTCAACTCCAGGGTAGACAGTTGGTACTAACCAGAAAACAGTTGTGGATAGAGTGATACAGAAACAGATAGAGAAAGAGAAAAGAGTTGCAATTTGCAAGTTCACGAAGAGAGTACGAAGTGTATTGGATTGTGGAAAATCTTGTTCGAGCTACTGTTGTGTGATGGAAAACTGTGAATTAATTTTAATTTAATTTTTATAAACTGTTTATTGATTTATAATATGAAGCTCTCCTCTTCGATTTGAACGACAGATACGATTTTTATTTTTTGACAAAATGATGATCGCTTGTAGGCCGACTGTCTTCGTGGGCATCCGCAGGTATGTTGAATTGCAAATTCATTGAAATAAGTATTGCATTTCTCCACTAAACATTATAGGTTGTACTTGACTTGCTAGTATTTTCATTCAGTTGGGTTTTGTGGTGAAAATATTAAGGCATTCCTGTCCTCACTTCTTTGTAGCATAACTTTTTTGGTTTTTGGAAATCATGTGATGGGCGGTCTTGCAGTGTGATAGATTGAGATGGAATGAAAACAAAATATTTGTAATGTTTTCCAAATTCTCAAGGATTAGTAATTTTCCTATCATCCATGTCTGTTCCTATCTGTCAGCCTGGCTGTTCTTCGTACCCTCATTCAATTATTGATTAGGCATTCAAAAGGGGGCTTGGTGGTTTTAACTTTAAGTTGAAAGGGCTTTCATTGAGTCAATTACTGATTCAAATTTTTATGATACAGTAGTTTTATGAACTAGTACCTAGGTTTTATGTAATGTGTCGCAGTCTCTCGGTAATCAGTAGACATAATAGGTCAGTTCCATTCCATTATTACAAAATCCTACTTAGGTCTATCAGTTTGGTTACAAGCTACCCATTGATACAGTTTGATAATGTTATACACATTTTTGTTTTGTTTATTTCCTTAGAACTACTTATCATGAATGTATTGTCCTTCTTCCCTTTTCGCAAATGCAGTAAGTTACCTACATGATAACTTGGAACAAGGATCTTTACTAATGAATAGAGTGATAAAAAACTTGAGTTAGCCCAAGATCATCTGAAAGTTTGACTAGTCTAAATCCTGAAGAAATTAGGAAGACAAGATAAGAAGTTAGAAATCCCGAAGAATCATCACTAGAATTGTTTTATAAACTACCATTATGTACATGAATTTATGTTTTATTTCATTATTTAAAACGAAGTTTTGCCAAAATACTAAAATGCTTTTTAAAGGTAGATATACCTAATATGGTGATATTTTTAGTTATTCTTTATTCCTTATTGTAACTTATTCCTTCAAAGTAGGGATTTGGTTTTAAACTAGCTTAAAGGTTTTGGTCCTCAAGTTATTAGTTGGACTGATACGGTATTCATATACATAAATAGTAATATCAGTGGTCACTCTTTGAGAGCGGTTGCTAAGTAGGCTAATCATGTGGTTAAGTAACAAACATCCAAGACTGCTTTTGGATGGGTGACCGATACAAAAAATAATAAGGCGAGGTGGAACCTACCCGTAAGGGTCTTCCCACCGATAAAAAGCCATACGATAAAAAAATTTCATGTATATAAGATTTTGTCTCTTGAATACAGTAAGTTAGGCTATGTAGCCTATACAATATACAGCAGGTATTACCAAAAAAAAAAAAAAACATTCCAATGAATCTTATCCATCCGCTATACTGACAAGGATCCCCACTACTTGAAGCTAAAGTAATAAAAATTATCTAATTCACCCCCTTCCCACACTTAATTTTCATTAGCTGAGCTGCCAATAAATTTTCCTTTTTCAATAAGGAGATAAAAACTGCATGGTATAACATTAGCAGGGGCTCAATTCTCAGCTGCCCTCTCAATTTCCTGAATAGATATGACTCTTGACAACTTCTTGCACACTCCCAGAATATGTTGCTCCCATGTTAGTTCTAAGTCAATGCCGAATCCAATGAGTGTAACAGGCATTTGAATAATACTTCTGCTGCTGAGAATACACATTACTTACTGGGTCTTTCCTTCATTGAGAAGCAGTTTATTTGCTGAAAACCAGTCCATGGCCTCCGAGAAGAGTTGCTGTGCTCCTGTCCTTGCTTCCCTGGGTCCACTACCCTTATCAACAATTGTGGTATCATCTGCAAACAGCAGGCTGGAATTCTGCAATTTCAAATCATTAATCATGATAAGGAAAAGCAAAGGCCCAAGGACCGAGCCCTGTGGTACACCATGAGGCACACGCTGCTCCTTTGAAATATCACCCATCAATGACACCACCTGTTTACGGTCCAGCAAGTAATCGGCCACCATACTCCACGCTCTGCCCTGAAAGCCATACCTGGAGAGCTTCTTCATCACCTTTGCAAATGCAGGCAAATGCAAGAATCTTTTTCAATGCCTTCTCTCCAAGTACCAATATCCCAAATAAGCAAGCAATTTCTGTATTTTTGTATGTCCAACGGATAAGGGGAATGGCTCTAACGATTTTGATGTTACATTTTTAATAAAAAATTCGAATTCTCATACTCATCCCTGCGATAAACTTTTGAATTACCTTGAAAAAGAGATCATTTCATCCTTTGAGGAGCAGCTGACTGAAATTAAACAGATTCCCGTTGCCTGTTTGGATGATGAGAGAGATTAGATCTAGATTATTCACTTTGAGAGTGAGAAGATTATTTAACTCGATTATCTATACTTATAAAAGTGTTTGTGACGAATATACTTGAAACCGTTGGGCTGCTTGCCATGAAATTCATATTATATACAGTGAGTATGTGAAATTACACGGAGAAATTAATCTCAGAATAGTGGAAAGGATTATTGCAAGTCCAGGGAATCAGTAAGCAAATTGCTCCAGGAAACTAGTCGATTGTTCCTCTGTAGATTTAATAAAATCATAACTTCTATTTATAGTATTTAACTCAGAAATTGGATCTAAAACAAATTTTTACGGGTAAGATCATAAAATGATTTAAGACCTTGTCAGAAAGCACAGTTAATTTGGCTAAAATTGAAGATAAGATTGCATTTAAAAAGGTGAAATGCATTGGAAGCGAATCAGAGCTTTTAAGACTTCCTTATTGGAGTGAAAGCTTGTTCATTTTCACAAGGACAACCGGCTTGAGCTTGATCATTCATCTTCCTCCGTTGCATAAATTCAAGCAAACTTAGTAGGTTTCTTCAGTAATATTCACAGTTATCCAATTTATTCTTTAAAAAAAAACTTCAATCACTGGGGCCTAATCAGGAATAATTTGTGAAAACTGAAAAATCCATTTGGCAATTGATGCTAGATTCAGACGTTCCATAACGTTATTTTTCTATGCTGTTTATTGTTGATATTACTGTAACGTTTTAAAAAAGTATTTTGATGGTGTGAATCCTATGCGTTGAGAGCAGAGTAGATAACTTACTTAATTGAGGTAGAATTTCCATACATAGCCTACAATCTCCATCTAAAGACCTTTCATCTGTTTTGATTAGAATTCACTCATTTCTAATATTAATAATAGTAATAGAATAGTAGAGTGTGATAGTTTCAATTTAACTTGTCACTTTTGTAACGGTAAAATAATTGTATTTTCCGTGTGAACCAAAAGTATTAATTATTAATCCTTCTGTATTACGATTTATAATAATAGTTTGAAAAAATAGCTACACACAAGCCAACTATTTATATGGGAGTAGTTTGAACGAATTCCAATTTCGTTCAATGGGCTCATTGCTTTCCTACATTCATTTTCCTTTTAACCTTTCAAGTTCGTCCAGTTCCTCCATAAGAGAAGACTCTTTTTGAAATGATTGAAAACAGTGATACCGGGCAAGTAAAACTATTTAAATTATTTCATTATCTGAGTTTTGACATTTTTCTGAATATTCATCACAATAAGATTTTGTCTCCAATTTCAAAATTACCTACGTTTGCCTCGTAGGTCCCAATTAGTGTTATACCCAGGCTAATAAGAACTGAATATTTATACACACTTTATTACATGTTTTTTTGATTTGGTGTGCTTGTTTCCCCCCCTTAAATAAGAAAAAATACATTATTATAATTATATTATCCTACTACAAGAAATTACACCTATAAGAATGCAGTAAAAAATAACTCCAATAATAATTATAATCTATAATTAAATTCTTTAAAGATCCAGAAAGATGTGTAATTCCTTGACTTATGTGTTTAATGGCGAATATTCTTTGTCTACCATTTATCTCATTGTGAAGTAATGTTCAATTTGATAAAACAAACTTTTCTACTTAACTAATCATTCAGGAACAAACTTGGTCAAGTAGGTGTTGAAATGATTTTTGCAGCACCGATCCCTTTCATTCAACAATATTTTGACAGAAGCTTGGTTAAATTTAAAGGAATAGCAATTTTCACGAAATCTATAATTAGTATTTTTATGAATTTTATATTATTAGTTGAAACACTAATATTTTTAATCCTGAATTTTGAAAGAGATTTTTGTACGTTCTTTGATAGTTTTTGGATTAAATTTTCTCAAGGATTGCAGGTATCTTTTCATTTAGGTACTGTACTTGAATGAAATACAACATAAGATGAAATTAGGTATTGTTTTAGAATAAGAGTGAGTGAATCGACTCGACCTTGACACAGAGTGGGGCTTGCGTTGTCTTATGCCAGCTGGCATCACGTGAAGGAGCGTTCTGTTTCGGTTTTAACCTCTGCTCTCTTTGCTTCACCAAGTTTTTCATCAGTTAGTTTCACCGGTTGCTCCTGTTCAATTTGGTTAGGAATTTCTTCAAAATGATTTCACCCGTCGCTACTGTTCGGATTTGCGTGAGGTGTGTTGTGCAAGTTATCAAACTATTACAATTACTTCTTTAGAGTTAGAGTGTCTCATTTCAAAAACTAGAAATTACAACACCTGTCAGAATTCAAAAATAGCCACTCACCGGACGTTTCATTTCTTAATTTATTGATGACCTTTGTTCACCTTTTGACATTTTTTGACGTAGGCCTATGTTTTCTTGAAACAAATGCAATTTAAAAATATGAATCAATTTGCAATTATTTTTATTATTATTAATGATACTCTGGGGTAGTGCTAGTATAATCACCTATGTAATTACAATTATCGCCTTTTTTCATGGTGGTTGCTTAGTTTGGAAAACCATTGATAATAAAGTTTCTTTTCAAATGACTGTGACAATATTATTGTTGAAACGAAACTCCTGTATTTAAAAACTCCAGCAGTACTGTAAACCTTCAATTCGAGCTAAATTGCGGGGCTTACCACCCCGTATATAAATCGATCTGATTTTTTGAAGACGTCAATTACGTAATCAGGACGAATCCGTAGTGGAGCAATTGTTTTTCAAAATCTAGAGCTTGGTCTGGTAACATAGATAGATTATTTGTCTTGCGAAAATCCCTTGTTAAATCAGAGAGAGGTATTTTTCAGAAGTTACGTAAAAGTGATTCGGCGTTCTCTATATTCGTGAAAACTTCTTAAATTTTACAAAATTACTCTTTATAAAACAAAACACAGCTGCATTGAATACATTGTAAAAGAACGAAGTTAATAATTATGTAATACAAGCTGTCCCGGCGAACTTCGTATCGCACTCTTCCCCCCCCCAATGTCCCCACAAATGTCTCCCCTTCATGCCACCCCTCAAAAAATGTCATCCCCTAAATGACCCCCGTTCATTCCCCCCCAAATGTCACCCCCACATATCCCTCTTCATGTCAACCCCCTCTTTCCCATCAAATATGTCACTCCCCTCTTCCCACCAATTATTATTTTTTTTAATTTCTTCTATTTTGTATTTTTTTCATTTATTTATTTCTTTTTAATTTTTTTTTAATTTCTTCTATTTTGTTTTTTTTTCATTTATTTATTTCTTTTTAATTTAAAAATTTTTTTAAATTTTTTTTGATATTTTTTTCCGTTCTTCAATTTTATTATTTGAAACAATGAAACATGTATGATACGAACGATAACTCATTCTTAATTGATGATTCTAGCGTAAAAAAATGATTAGAGTAGAAAACCTAGTACAAAAAGAAAAGGTTCGGAGCGGGTATTGAACCCGGGACCTCATGTTTTCATAGCAGATGCTCTAGCACTACGCTACCGAAGCCTAGGGTCTGCGAGCAGATTTTCCCATCTCAAATACATGATCATCTTTCCGTAGCCGCTTGACCGGCAAGTTTGAACGTAGTTCTGTGAAATGTTTGATAGGTTAGGTCATTAATCTACTAACTATTTATTAATTATAAAGGGATTTTCTTATATTTTATTACATATTATGTTAACCAGTGCTGTAAAAATTCAAACTAATCCAAAATCATCTAAATCGGTTCAGCCGTTCTCGAGTTATAAGCGAGCGTACAGACACCAACTCTCTTTTATTAATATATAAGAAAGATAAATGATGTTATGAAGCATTGTAGTAGGTACTCGAAATAATAACATGTTGAGTAGGTTGTAGTTTGAAAGTCGATGTGGGGTTTGCTAATCAATCTCAAAGTAAATCGGATAAATACATCCAGTCGTTGAACTTCGAGTCAACTACAGTATATTATTTTGAACCGCACTGTAATTACTGGTTAATAATTTTATTTTGTGTTGCACCAAGGAAGATCAATTTTGTTCTAGGATCAGTACAATGCTAATCAAATGGGATCAGCTTATTCAAAATAGTTGATCCCGGTTGGTGCAACCCAACGTTAGAGTAGGCCTATGATATCGTGATCATCTGTCATTGAGGTCTTATTGATGGGTTTAATATTTTCCTGAACGTGGTTCTATTGTGTTGGAAGACACTGTACAAAAGTCAAGACTTCAATAAAGAATTCGATTTTTCAGTTGTGATTTCAAACTCTACTGCCAGTATCATAGTTGATTTATCTTTAAGGCTTTAAATATAATGTTATCTATAGGACTTAGCTTTTGAAGACTTAGCGTGAAGGAAAAAACAACAGAAGTGTAGCCTACCTACAGTACACTACTGTATACAGGGGTGGGTGAGGCAGTTTTATAAAGAGTGAGAGTCCTAAATTTATCTAGTTCAATTGTGCATGTACCCATTCTCCTTGAAGATGGAAATTTAATTCCTAATAAATGCGCGTCTTACATCAATCTTTTATATATTTTTATGAATAAATTTCATGTTGAATCGATAAAAATATTGAATAATCTAGTGTCCTAAATAAAAACGTGCATGCGCACATGGTAGCGAGTGGGCGTGTGTACTGACTGTCCTACATTTCAGCTGACAATATTATTGATCTGAAGTGGATGGTGAGTTCAATGTTGCCCATCTTCTGATTTCATTATTGATTAAACCCGACCTTGAATCACTTTTCATTCATTCCGTCTGCTTCTGAATTTTCGGTTTATTCTTTTCAAAACTTGAATTCTGATCGAGAGAGTTCATTGATATCTCGAAGAAGAACTTGCTCTTGACTTGTTTGTCAAGTTTTCAGTTCATTCATTATGCGCCAATTTCTCTAATATATGTAAAACAGGTGGTCTATGTGACCTGATTCTCAAAGTTGAACTCTGAACCCCTATAGTTAGTAACTTGTCACTCTTATTTGTTTCCAACCACATAATTTATGTGCACGAAACTTCTTTTAACTTTTATGTTATTCAGCACAAGTTGAGTGATTATGTAATACAATATAACTTTTAATGTTTTTTCATATGTTATTTTTATTATTGTTCGGTACAAATACATAATTTTTTGTATTCAAAAGTTTGTTACAAAAGTTTCCGAATGTAAGCAGTTTATAATAGGTTGGAAGAATGAATTGAAATATACTTTCATATGGAAATTCATGTTATACAATATACCAGTAATGTATGATAAGATAGAAAATTTGACTAAACTGGGATGAATTTATAGTCGTTCTTTGAAGAAACTGCTAATTTTTTGACGTGGTCTTGTTAGAGTATCTCTGTCTATTCACTCTGCTGTCTTCCTTCTCTCTTCACTTTCTTAAGGATTTGTGTTATGTTCAAAATCCGATTTATCATATATTGTAATTTAAATAGTGAAAAATATTGTAAAAAATAATTTAAATCATATACTGTATAAGTAATTTTTAAATAGGATGAATAACATTTAGAAAAAATGGATGATAGAATTTAGAACTTGGAAATTTGTATTTTCGCAAGTTAATTTTTGCATTTTAGAATGAATAGAATAGAATATTTTTTATTTCACTGCTCAAAAATACAATAGAAAAATTATAGCCTACAGAATGATTGAGAAAAAATAATTCAAATACCGTAGAAAATCACATTGTGCAATAGATTTTTAAATGAATAAAATTTGTGACCACAGAATGAGAATTTGAATGTAATTTCCAAAAACTGAACTGGTGCAGTATCTACCCTCCTCTATTTCCAACTAATAGAATTCAAAGTTCAGCGTTTCAAATAAAAGTGTAATGTCTGCGTTTTGTAAAGAAAATATTTTATTCAACTACAACTGACAATTCTTACTATAACGAAGATTTTCAGATAATAATAATTGTCAGCGTTTTGTTACAGGGTTTTTAAAAACGTTTCTTATTACGAGACTAATCAGTTCTTAGATACGTTGAGCGTGTAATGGCTCTGTAAATTTACTGGTTTTCTGTAGTAAGTCCTTGTAAAAACGGAAACCGGCTTGTGAAAATAAGTCATAAAATAAGGAAAATATTTTATAGTTGGAATAAAATGAACCAGGTTCTTGAAAATACTCATCTGTAAGATCTAGTCCATACCATTTTTAATTAGAATAAAAATGTCCTGCAATCCTGTAAATTGAGGCAATGGGTTTGTAGAAAATCTCACATCAAAAGACATGCTCAATCTGTACTGAATTTGATGAATTCGATAATGAGGCAATTCTGAATTAATTATGACAGTAAATCAGAGTGAATGAAGAATTTTAACATTGATTTTGGCAACGAATATCATTATTATTCGATTGTATTGAAGAGTAAACTAATTAATTATGTAAAGTAATTAATCCCAAATCTTCATTGCATATTTTTCGTGACACCCATGAATCACATAAAAATATATTTACTTATATCTAGTAGCAACGAATCTGATTTAAAAAATAGCCTACCATGTTTTCTGTCATCTACTACTCATATTTTTACAGGGTCATGTCATCATCAAACCTTTTATTCTATGGTTCTAGTTCAGTGACGATTTTATTCATTTTTCTTACATGGAATCTGATGTTTTTACCTCCACGATTTGCTGTTATAGACTTGTTATAGGAAACCTGGATATTCTAGTTAGTTAGATGAATTCCAAACCTCTAAGCATGTTATTAATTTGAATCACATTCCCTTAATTCATATTGATTGCTTCCTTTCACTGTTCCTTCGTGAAGGGACCTCCACAATACCTTTACGTTCCACTTTGTTCAACACACGAATTCAGTATTCATAATATTCCACCCTCCCTTGTGTTACACCTACGCCTGCAATATACTGTTCATCATTTTAATTTGTTTAAAGAAGTTGAATTTTCTATATTAATTTTAATATAACTTGTAAACTGTATTCGATTGATCTGTACTCAATCTATTTATCCATTCATTGCAATTTGAAATAGACGTTTTTTGTCAGTTATGTTATTGTCTTTATAAAATTAATAAATATAATATGTTTCAATTTTTGTTTTCCAGGATGTTCCACCGAAGTAGTGTCATGGGTGCTATCTTGAAAGAAGAAAAATTAGACGACTTCACAGTGAAAAATGAACCAATTCTTGGTGAGTAATTAGATTTCTGTTGATGTTTTCATCCAAGTTTCAGTAAACAAGTGATTATTTACTGTAAATTGATCACTTGACTGTAAGAGACCAGTAAATTTTCAAGTTTCTTCATTTGGTTACTAGGTTACTCCAATGTCTAATAACTAACATGAATAAGATACAGCAGTAAACTGTACCATTATTAATTTGTTACGGTAATCAGATTGCATCTATTGAAAAAAGTGTGATTTCCAATCCATCTCTCTGACTTATATTGTTTTAACCGAACAGCAGTATATTTTTATTGGGTAAGCAGAGTAGTATTCTACAGTAAATTCATCAAACATCAAAGCTATTTGAACTCATTGATACGCTGCTCAACTTCTAGGTGATTTTTGACTCAACAAGGTGATTTCTAGGTGAAATTCAACTTCTAGAATTTACTACATCTAGTAGGACAGTTTACACTTTATAATATTTCACACTAAGTAGTTTAAGAATGACCTACGATGAACTATAATTTTGACTTGAAGATAGGAAAAATAGAATAATTGAAAATTTGAGTTGAATTATCATGTGGTTGATTTTTTTAGTTTTAAAACAGTATTGATTGGACTGTCATAGATCATGTTCATTTAAATTCATTACGTACCATGCAATCTTCTTACTCACCAATTTCAATATAGATGGTAATCCAGTAGTTGTAATAGAGTGTTGAAAGATTTAACTTGCTCGCTTATTCTTTCACAAGAGTTGTTACTTCTAAGTAGTATTCTACTCGAATGATCTTATTAGAAACGAATTTGAGTACGGTAGCCTATCTATAACGCGTCCACTTGACTTCTGAATAAGATATACTACATTGGAAATAATCTGTATCTGTCCTTTGAACCCCTTATCTTGCTTCAACACTTAGAACGAATCTTATCTATTTCACATGCTCCTCCCATACTTTCTTATGATTATATAGTTGACTAAAACAGTGTTACACTAGATTTCTTACAAATACTCTGGATTATTTTTTTTTTCAATTTATGTATTACATTTCTGAATAATAAAGTTTTTAATTTCAATTTATTTTTACTACAAGCTTTGATTAGGTTTTGGCTTGTTCCGACTGATAACCATCTTTTTTGTAAATTATTTATCGATACTATATGGTTTCCATTGAAACCATAAATTAACGTGATAAATTTACGAGTTCAAATTCTAATAGGATTTTTCTTTTAGACAATTAAATCATTGACCCTAATTGACCTCAGAAATTGAAAAAAGTTTGTCAAATAAATTGCTTAATAATTGAAAGTTGATTTATTGCATCTGGGTTCAAAAGCTCATTATGTTGTACGGAATAAGGCAATAGGCACGGTTTTTAATTTGAAAAAAAAAATGTTCACATAAAGATTAAGTTATCTCATTAAATCTCCGAATATTTCTATTATTTTGTGATAGAAAAGAATTCGTTGGAGGTTGTTTGAAAAAACAAACGGTACTTCTTCGGTTTCCGATGAACAAAGTGTTGCACTCTACTATATCTCATTAAGAATCATAGATTTGGTTCGAGTTTGCAACATACCTCTGAAAAAATTAATCTAAAAACAAAACTACCTAAAAGATTTAAAAATATACCTAGATCGCTATTACGTCCCTCTAAGGACCGGGTTTCATTACCATAAACCCCTGAAATAAGTTGCACAACTTATCAGCTATTGCCTTCAGGCAAAGACAATTCTATCTATAAGTAGAAGATTGTCTTTGCTTTAAGTAAGAGAATAGTTTCCCTGTAACACGTGATACTCACATACGGTTGATTGAAAATATACTAGGCCTAATACCTTTTCTGCACTGAATAAAATACATTAGTGGAAAAGTTTACCTATGTTGTAATGAATGACAACATAGTTCATGTTTGTGATGTGTAGTTACTTGCTGCCTTAACGTTTATTTAGTACATTTAGATCAGAGGAATTAAAAATATAAAGTTGTTACCTCAATAATGTATAAATTTTAAATGAACTTATTCATAAATTTCAGTATAAGTTGCAATCAAATTTTCACAGTTTATATCGTTTGACATGATTGTCATGAAGATATTTCTAGATTAAGGGGAATAAACTTTGTGAGTAAAATCATCCCTTACAGACAAAACATCTAGAGCTTTGCTACTGAAATTGACAATCAGATAATTATGTGGAGTGTATGTTGAAGATGTTTGTTTAAATGGCAATAAGTCTTCATCTCTTGAATATTTATGGAAAAGCTCATGCGTATAATTTTCGCAAGAATGATTGCCCACTTTATCAATCATTATGATTCTCTCTCTTCCGTCCTTTATCATAGCTCACCAAAACCGAACAATTTGAACAACATTTCCATCATACATTTAGCAGATATGATTATGGATCTCAGAGGCAGACAAAGTCCTAGCAGTCCTAGAAAACGAATCTCTTTTCGGGCGGGCAAACGCAATTAGACAATCATATGAAATAAAACGTGTGCGCTTGAAGGTCACAGTACAAGTTCACATGCTCAACCATTGCTAATACTACAAGACCAAAATAATATCCCTTGAAAACTTTAAAATCACTTTCACTTCAATTTAGAGTAGGAAAGCTCAATTTCTTAATACTCCTCGTATTTAAAAGTTCTAGTTTGCTCCTTTGTTTCACGAGAAACCCAAGAAGTCTTCAGGCCTTACATCACCAAGCTGGCGTTTCTATTTGCGTCAGGTTTAAAATACAGGAGAACTTGTTTAAAACACAACCTAAAAGAAAGAGCCAACTTTTTACAATTATTCATAATAAAAATGTAAGTTACAACATAGTTATAATAAAGTTCAAGGTACTCCTTACAATAAATTTATTCATATATTCATTAAGTAATGTAAAATGATACTTGATGGAACGTCCAACAGGCTTACGCCCAAAATTGTCCCTTTTCCTATTTAAAAAACGTAGGTTATGTAGCATAATAAATGAGGTATCATGGGTTGTATATAAGCTATCTATTGATTTTTTCTGTCTTTTACAGGTTACTTGCCAGGAAGCAAAGAACGCAAAGAGCTGGAAGCCGCTTTGGAAGATATGTCTTCCAAGGTTGAAGATGTTCCTATCATAATTGGCGAAAAGGAATACCGGACTAAGGAAGTGAAATATCAAGTGATGGTAAGTATCAATGTTGAAATTATCAGCGTAAACAACTACGAGATTTCATTAATTCATTTGAATTTTTCATAAATTTCCCGTTTTTAAATTTAGTTGAAATTTTGGTATTGACTTTTATGAAAAAAAATTGCTTAAGTTTTGCTTTCTGAATGTTAATTAGTGAATCGGAACAGCTTTGGGAGGAAGCCTGTAGTTTTCGTCTTAATATCAATTGTACATGCAAAGTCCTGGAATTTGGACGGCTTCAAACGACAGATAATTAGTAATATTGTTCTCTGATGTGCAATCTAATGATAATGTCATTCAAAATATATTCGGAAACTGAATGCATCATTGATTTTCAACAGAATGTTGTTCAATTCCATTTATTTCCGCGATGATTCTGAAGACTCTGCCAAGACTATTTTTAACTAGGTTGAACTGCTAATGCTATATTTTTAGTGCCAGGTTATTTGTCCTCTGCTCTTCTTCCACCCAACTGTACGTCCTTGCGATGCTCGTGTGAAATTCTCACAATGAAAAATGTTGAAGATAATTTTTTATATTTTTTGTAGGTCTATAGATAAGCCTGTTCTTCTTGTACATTCGAATGTATAAAACTATAACGTGAACATGAGTTCTATTTTCATGTAGAACGATGCAACTGATGCTTTCTTGTTACTTTAACATTTCCAATGATATTTTTCTCCAGGAAAATTTGGAATGACGGCCCTTTCCAGGTGTTTTACTTGTAATTGCTAACGCAATGTTTTTCTATGTACTCAATTTACAATAACTGGGCCTAAATTTTGAGCAGAAACTAATTCACCGGACTTCTAATTTGTTTCAAAACTAGATGAACGTTGTAAACGTTCGGGGATAAATTTGAGTCTTGTTCAATCAATCTAAACATTCTATCGTATCTAAATTCTATCGTTCGGCTACCATTCTATCGTTAAGGCTAAATTTGAGTCTTAATCAATCAATCTAAACATTCTATCGTATAGCAGTATTATATTTTGACCATTTTGTGGCTACATAGAATTAGAAAATCCTATAGGCCTAGTTAACTTATATGTTTTACACAAATTTCTAACGTTTAGTTCTCTTTTACAGCCTCATGACCACAAGAAACAGCTTGCCAAATTCTATTGGGCTACACCTGTAAGTAAAATTATTCTCAATCTCATTTCTTAGCTTTATATGTTTAAAATTACCGTATTTCAAACTGAATCACGTTTCCGAAGTGATGGTACAAAGCTATTGAGCAAAATTGTGTTCATTTACCGTTTACTTGATTTTTTATCAGTGTCATTTGTTCCACGTCAAGTAAGCAGTGGATTCCGGGATAAATAATATGTTGAAATCATGCGATGCACTAGTTCTATTAGTCCGAAATAATCTTATCAAGGGTTATACTTGAATCTGTGTTCTATTTCTATTGATGTTTTTATTGTTGTTTCCGTTGATAATTAATTAATTTATCAGTCGTGTAATGAGCATAACAGTAAATTAATTTGATTTTTAACTGTAAATCAAGTTATGATACTGTCACGTTTACTATTTGTAGTTGATGATAATTAGCATCAATTAGTGTAACTAATTGATGCTTTGGTGTAGATGTCTAGACAAACCAAGTCGACAATCATTAGTGAACCAAAATATAAATTGTTCCGTTGAAGTGACACTTTTTCGTTGAATGAACATTTTACTTTGAGAATGTTATCAGTAGTATCCTTTCTAGTTATCAACTGTTACACCTCATTAACTTGTAATAGTTTCCTCGAGAGATACGTTATGATTAATAAGAAAAAATATTAATCTTTTCTCTAGCTTTTGACTCAGCACCACCAAAGGAGTTGACATTAAGTAAATGTATTTAATGTCTCAAATTTAAATAGAGACAATTAGATTATTAAACCAAATATAGATTCCGAATTTGGTAACTTTAAAATAAATATAATATTATAACAGACGAGAAAATAGGTTAGACATTCTGGTTTTCCCTCTGTGTCTTCCAAAATTAGATAGATTTTTTTATTCAACTTATCATCTATAAATACATAAGCATGGAAAATACCAACAACTACTACTGTACCTATCTTGTTGATTTTTTACATTCAAGAAAAAGATTGGGATTATATCAACTTTGAAAACACTAGTACTGAGAACTGAATAACTTGAGGCCGGTTCATGATCTCGGGATTTAGCCAAGTCCCAGACTAAAACGGGTGGCTACCGTAGCATCGACAAACGTTTGTCTCGACAGGTTAGTGGGTTAGCAGTATAGAGAGCCCTTAGTACATAGTGTCGAGGCTAACGTTTGTCGATGCTACGGTGGCCACCCGTTTTAGTCTAGGACTTAGCTAAATACCGAGCTCATGAACCGGCCCTTACTGTTGCATTCATATTCATATTTATAAAGTTTAATTATACTATACTATACTACTAGCCTAGTAGTGATTAGTAAATAGAATTAATTGTGATTTTTGTAATTTCGGGTATCAGAGTTGGAGCCATTCAATTGTGAAAACAGTCATTTTCAATGTGCAGGGATCTTTATACACAGTACACATAAAAATTAAAATAAGAGTTATTTTACCGAATTTGACATGAGTGATATATCAATTCATACCGCCTTCATAAGCTAAGCTAAGAAGGATAAGCCCGATTGAATCTGACTTGCCGTTCAAAACTTATAGATGCCCGAATGTAGGGGTGGTTTTTGACCCACCCCTAAGAATCTCATATTTTTGGTCGGTCAAATGGAATTTTCAACACCTTGGGATCTAAGGAACGGAATTCTAGAGATATATGCCAACAACCCCAATATTTTAAGTTACCTTTTTGAGTTCTAATATGCAATTTTGGGGGTGTAAGCATTTTTTAAAATCATTAGCTCGAAAACTGCTTGAGATAAAATAGTGAAATTGGCCATAAATTGTAGGGAAAGTAATTTTGCCGAGAGGGATTTTAAAGTTTCAAATTTTCAAATCATTAAAAAATTTAAATTTTAAAAATTTTCTCCCAAATTTTATTTTCTACAAATAATGTAATTTAAACGTTCTTGTTCGACTCCTGGTTCAGGCGCAACCCTGGAAAAAAAGGATGTTGTTTGTAAATTTTACAGTTTTTTCAAGGTGGCGGCCGAAGCTCACGTGGGATTCTCCAGGAATTTCAGTATGTTATTCAGGGTCCTTTTCTGATCATATCTGTAAATTTTCAGCTGGGTCATTCGACTTTGTTTTTTTGCCTAATTTGACGACTATGATAGGAACTTGAAAAAGCGATATGTCCTACAACTTGATAGTTTTGAAACGTGTATTTCATTCTTATAAATATTTTTTTGTAGTTTAATATTATACTAGTAATGATAGCTAACAGTGAATGATAGTAATATTGTAGTTGTTTGTTTAGGATCTGGTTGAGAAGGCGATCTGCGTGGCAGTGGAGACGCAGCCGAAATGGGACGCGGTGCCGATGGCGGAGAGGATCAAGATCTGGATGCGCGCGGCCGACCTGATGGCGACCAAGTACCGGATGCAGCTGAATGCGGCCACCATGCTCGGCCAGGCCAAGACCATTGTGCAGGCCGAGATCGACTCTGCCGCCGAGCTCATCGATTTCATCAGGTCTGTACGAAACATGTGCTGTATGTTCAATGCAAGATAAAGTCCTAGTTACACAAAGGTCTGTTGATCTCCAATTAACATTGTTGATTCTTATGACTAATCGCAGATTAAAGGAGCGTTTATACGTGCAATGATTTGTTTGCAACAGTATCAGCTGTCGCCAATGAGGTTAGTGGAGTCGTTCTAAATGGTTTTGTATCACAAACCTTATTGGCGGCAGCTGATACTGTTGCAAGTGTCATTGCACATATAAACGCTCCTTAATTGTAATCTACGTTTTGTATAATCTACTGCCATTATGTATTGGAGCATTGCTCAATAAGGAGGTATTGATAAAAAATCATTTAGTATATATTTTTTAACTCTCTTGGAAATTTTCCAAGATCTCATTTTATAATTGCTGTAGTCGATCACAGACACTATACAATTTACATTTTAAAAATCATGTTACAAGATACCCACAAAAATGGCATCCTGTAACTGCGCGACCAAGGAGTACTATAATCATATCAAATCAACGACTAATAGCTTGATATGATTTTATAATGGGAGGGTTAAGCATTCACGCACAGACACCTTGTCATAGTATTAATTCGTTGAACAAAACTTTATGGAGTTTAAATTAAGAAGTGACTGATTATCATTTACGTGATTCGGCTTGTGTGTTCAGGAAATTGATGGTTTGTGTTTGTTGTACAGGTTGAACGCTTTCTTCGCCAAAGAAGTGCTGAAATACCAGCCGATCAGCGAGGATCCGAAAACGACATTGAACTTGATGAGGTACAGAGGACTGGATGGATTTGTGGCAGCCGTGTCGCCATTCAACTTCACTGCCATCGGTGGCAATCTCGCCTACACGCCTGCTTTAATGGTAACATACACTAAAACACATTCGTAACGGAGTATTGTTACACTCTAAACATTTATTAGTGTTGGATTTTGTGGAAGTGGGAAGTTATGTGGTTATCTTTCCCTGTCTAAGTGATTTATGAGCTTCAAAATTACCTTCGGGTGGTTCTGAATCCACCGAAAACTGTTGATCCATTCATCTTTCATTATCATTGCCCACGTGTCATCAAGTCTAGGAGTGGTGTGAGCATCAACCACTGAAACTAGTTATTGTATCTTGCTTTGAAGCTAATTTTCATTGTCAGTGGAAGCTCTCTTCATCAATAGTTTTTTAATAAATTTAATGATTGAAAATAATTTCTTTCAAGTTATTGATTGGCTCGATAGTAAGAATCGATTAAACATATTGGATCAGGCAGTAGTTGAATTATTCAAATTTCATATGTATAGTTTCATATTCATAGTTTTTCTAGTAGCTACTTTTTCGCGCCCTTTGACAGTAAAGGCACTCGTCATCATTATTTTTTCAATGAATTTTAAGGATTGAAAATAAGTTCTTCAAAGATAAGGCTACTAGAATCAGCTCAATAGTAAGAATTGATTCTATTGGATTAGGCAGTACTAGTTGAATTGTTCAAATTGTTTTTGCATAGTGTCTTATTCAACTTTCCTTGATAGTCATTGCTATCTATTCATGTACTTGTAAATCTTCTCTTTTTTGTAGTAACGAGCTTAACCGATGCTTTGTGTTGATTTCAGGGAAGCGTGACACTATGGAAGCCTTCGGACACAGCTCTGCTCTCGAACTATTTGATCTGGAAGATAATGACCGAGGCCGGAGTGCCACCCGGCGTGGTTAACTTCATTCCGACCGACGGTCCGGTCTTTGGCGACACAATCACCGCCTCGCCTCATCTGGCCGGAATCAATTTCACCGGATCTGTTCCGTTAGTATTCAACATTATAACAGTTAGTATATTTGTTATATTTTAGCAATCAGTAAGCTCTAGTTTGTCATGTCCCATCGCATGCCACCTGAATAGACTGGGTTTTTTTTCTTTAATCCATTTGTTGGGTTGGAATCGTTGCAGTGTGTTGGATTTGAACTTATTTGTTTTCATTTCATGCTTCCATTAGATTTCTCTTAGTCTCAAGAAGATTCACGCGGTAGTGGGTGTAAAGATATTATTTTTGTTTGTAATTCAAAATTGTTTGTTATGTACTTTTTACCTTCAGTCATGCACTTCTGCTTAATGTGTGCTCTGCTTATTGAAGGACTCTTGTTTCCATTTCACGCCCTCCGTTCGACTACTTCTAGTCTTAATAAAATTCACGCGCTAGTGGGTGTAAAGATAGTATTTTTTGTGATGTACTTCCTACCTTTAGTCATGCACTTCTTCAATGCTTTGCTTAACGACAGGCCCTTTTTACTCTACAGTATGAAAGTTTTCAAATCTTTGTTGCCATCACTACTTGCTTCTAACCCTTTTCATTTGTACTGTCTCACTATCTTTTGTATCCACTTTCAATCTTCAAATTATCCAGATGCTTGACTTATCTTTGTGTGGGATATCTTATTTTCCTGAATTTCTTTGATATTATTGTTTATGAGCACCTAATAACTTTTAATCAACATGACAACTAACAGGCCCGTCCCATTGGAATTGGTTTGGGTGGATGGTTTTGTATTAAAGAAATAATATTATCTAAGTTTGAAAAATTCTCAATTTTTACCTTCATTCAAAAATTTATTATCATTAAGCTCACTCACGTTTATGGTACAGAATTTTTGGGGATGTACGCAAAGTTGGAGATCTTGAACTTCTGGGTTCTTCTACTTAAATTACATCCATAACCAATGGCATCAGCATCCAAAACCCAATTATAATCTTTTTGCTTGTATGTGTTGTTTGCTTCTCAAGCCTTGCATGCATTAAAACGATGTATTATCTAATACATATATCTGGAGATTAGTTTATAACCATCTTGAACCCATCTTCAAGTCGTACAATATTGCAATACGAACTCTAATTTAATTTGAACTTATTTGTATAGTCTCTGTAGATGCTACAACTCCATGATAAAAGAAAACACGAAACATCAAATAGTGCATTCTTTTTTCTAATGGTATTATTAACTCAGTTACATACACTCAAGGTGAGATGTTGATTTATCTATAAACCTTGGTCGATTAACCCTCGGTTACTTGTGTTATGGTGTTTGACGAAGATCTTATTCATAAATCCTGAATAAGAATAGTTACATTGATTCAAACCATATCACACTTTTTGTTTAATTATTAAAAAACAACTTAGTCTATTCGCTGTAGAACTAATAACTCTTTTCTTTGAAACTATTTTTGAAGAAAGTTTATTTTCACAAATACACCAATTTCCATGTAATTATATCATATCTGCCAACTTAAAATACCTCAGTAATTACCAACCTCGAAAGTTTGTTGTGCTGAATTATCATTTTATGCTAAGTTATTAGCAAAATAGATGCTAAAATATTATCGTGTGCCATCCTGTAGAATGACATTTAGTGATGAAATATTGTGTTTCTTTTGTCATGATATGAGTTATTACTGAGCAATTAATTGATACTTTCATGAAATCTCTAATTGGCCTCTTTCAAAAACCTGTGTAGACAAAAAATACTACATCTATTCATATACACCACTAAAATTTACTGTGCAATCGTAACCATAAATGAAAAAAAAATATTTAAAAAAAATACTAATTTCACTAGTACTGAAAAATTCTAATAGATAGCGCCAAATGGCATATCCGGCATATTTGAGGTTTTTATTTTCTGCCCAAAGAAAATAATTTAGAAAAGAAAGAAAACCACATATTAAACCTGCAAATACAGGACCACTTTAGTTTTGGTGCATCAAAATTGATTTATCAGAATACAAGGTAAAAAACTTAACCTTTATCAAAACTTTCACACAGGCTGTCATCAGTTTTTCTAAGTCATATAATAATTATAAACAAATAATATCTAATTTTAATATACAATTAATATCAATTTATGTTCATTAATGTTTGAAAAAAGGAATGATTTGGCCACAAATAGACCAATTTCCATTCTATGCCTTCCACTAGGGGTGTGAGTGGTGTCCAACATAGTTTTAAAAACCATAATTTTCCACTTGATCAAAATTTCATATAATTTTTGTAATATCATTTTTATCAAAAGTAAATTCAAATTGAATTTATAGTGCTTAATGAGAACACTGCTCATAGCTGAGGAGAATAATCAGCTTGATTTTAAAATAAAAAATGCTTTTTTCAATATAGTTTTGTGTGCGCATAGTTGAAACCTATAGTTTAGTTTTTATTACATAATATGTAGTTTTACCAGTATTGAATTCTGAATAATTTATTAATGCCAAATACTGTATCATCATCATAGTTTTGTGTGCGCATAGTTGAAACCTATAGTTTAGTTTTTATTACATAATATGTAGTTTTACCAAGTATTGAATTCTGAATAATTTATTAATGCCAAATACTGTATTATTATAATACACTTTCGAGCATGATTTTTCAAGTAGCTTTTTTAATATAGTTTTTTATAAACATAGTTTGAACCTATTGCTTCGTTTTTATTATAGGTACTTTCACCAAGTAGTGAATTCTGAATGATTAATTAGTGCCGAATAAATTAGCTTTTTTGATGTCTTATTGACCGGAGCACAATGTTTGTTGCAGAACGTTCAACCGGCTATGGTCGCAGGTGGGAAAGAACATCAACAAGTACCGCAACTTCCCGCGGCTGATCGGCGAGTGCGGCGGCAAGAACTACCACTTTGTGCACCCCTCGGCCAACGTGGAGAGTGTCGTCAACGGCACCATTCGGTCGGCGTTCGAGTTCTGCGGCCAGAAGTGCTCCGCCTGCTCCCGCCTCTACGTGCCAGAGTCACTCTGGCCCAAGGTAACACTCCGACAAAACACTTTTTACTCTATTGTCAAGGGGGTAAAGTGTTGAGAATGACTTGAAGATAGTTTATACATGCAATTAATATAAAAGTAATGTATCAGGACAGGACCAACGTTGAAATTATATATAATATTGTCCTCTTCATCACTCCAAGGTTAATGGAAATATGTAGAAATTGTATCAATGCGAAACAAAGAATTACTTATCATGGGAATCTTATGTCTCATTTGGAGAACCAGTTAGAATTGGTTCCGAAATATGTCAAAAATATTCCATCTTTAGCAATAATCTCACCCAAGTGTCTTATTCGTGCTGAATGAATCTGCAACAGTTGGACGCGTAAATGTCTTGGGAGCTCACACTTGAGGAAGTGCAGATCCTGAAAAGCTACAACGTTGTGTAGGAGACAGCTATTTATGTAGCTCGGACACATCAGCTTTAATGTTCAGTATTAAGATGATATCGTTGCAATTGTTTTTTTGTGCAAATGATTCTATTACTAAAACCCACGTGATCAATAGCATATTATCGTGTTGGAAATTTTACAAATCTTCAAACATATCGTATTTTCTTTAAGGATCTATTCTGAGTTTATAATCATATTAATAATTATTGTTTTAAATTGTATTGTGATTGTTGTTTCAGATTAAGAGTGGTCTCATTGAGATCAGAGAGAAACTGAAGGTTGCTGACGTTAAGGAATTCGATGCATTTACCTCTGCAGTTATTGATGACAAGGCGTTCAGTCGTATCAAGAGTTACATTGATCACGCCAAGAGCTCTGACAATTTGGAAATCATCGCTGGCGGCAAATACGACGACAGGTAAATTCACAACTAGGATTAACTTTTTATTATCTTCTTTTATTATTTTATTCCATTATTAATGTGTTAATTCGAATATTGAGTGGTCCGTAGCCGAGGGCGATAAGCGCCTGTTTGATAATCCAAAGGTTCCAAGATCGAATACAGTTGCCGGAACGGATTTTGACAGAAACGGCCACTCCCGCCTTTCGGAGGAGACGAAAAGCCGTCGGTCCCGACTGCCTAAAAACAGTCGTCATCTCTCATCATCACCCCTTCCATTACCCACGCACAAGCCTAGAGCTCATGTGAGCATCACCCTAAAAAAAAAAAAATTGTTCGTTTCACTCAAAGTGAACCTTTTAAACAAATACCAATACAATATGCTTGTATTTTCCCTTATATTGTACCTCATTGTGGAAAAGAGTTTGGTTTTGTTATGGGAAGGCTGCATGGGAATAGCGTTGTGGGAGAACAGGGAGCAATACTAAAATCTCATATTGGAGTAGCTGGTTCCCAATTTGAAATATACAAATATTTTTATATGCTGAATGGGGTTTGTTTTTATGTTTAGTAAAAATTCCAGACTAATTGGTTCAGATGTCGCTAGGTGCCTTCTAAAGGTATTTCCAACTCGAAAAAATCCTGGGGCCTATTATAAATATTAAAAGTCTTGTAATGGAAAATGGTGGTCACACACTGAACATGAAAAGCATGGCCTACTATGCAAAAAATTTCTATTTCCATTAGAGACGTAATTTGATGGGACCATTGTAACTAAATCCCAACCTTTTATGCTCCATTGAATTGAGTCATTTCATGGAGATTTAATCTGTTGGAATATTTCAGAAAACATTTAGAAAACTATGTGCTCATTTGTTTTCTCCCTAGGTAAAAATTGATCAATTCCAATAACTTATAAATTCTTCGTTATGTCTTTTTCTTTACAGCAAGGGCTACTTCATCCAACCTACCATTGTACAGTCAAAGGATCCTCTCGACAAGATTATGACTGAAGAAATATTTGGGCCGGTTCTCTCAGTCTATGTTTACAAGGACAAGGAAGTTGAAAACACTTTGAAACTCATTGATTCCAGCACTCCCTATGCTCTAACTGGTGCTGTATTCGCCGAAGACAAGTGAGTTTTATCCACTATTATCAATCACATCGGAGTCAAGTTTTAACTGTAAATATTGGTTAAATCAATTGTCTCAAAATAATGTCAACCGTCTCAACTGAACATGAATGGATGAATGAAGTAAATCGAATCACACAATTACTCAGATAGTTGTGGGTCGCAGATGAAATGAAACTCGACTCTACACTTCTGGCAACAAAAATCTCTAGATCTCACCCGTATTGGCTATTCTTTATGTTCAGGAAGCTGTGTAAACATACACTAACAATAACTCTAGACCAGTGTTTCTCAACCGAGATCGCGAGATCGGCCAGGTGAGCTGCGAAACGTCTGACTAAAGTTGTATTGAAAAAGAGTTGAAAAGCGATTATAAAAAAATGCAAAACCAAGATACACAAGTCTTGTATGTAACAGCAGAAGTGAGGTTATTATAACGACAAAAAACCGGAAAAAGAGAACTATTAGCTCTGAAAATTGATGTGTATAATTTATGGTTTCTTAAATTCATTTCAGCCTATCCTATAATGCTCTCAAAATATTTAATCATTGAGAGCTGTATTAGGAAGCTTTCTTCCTGTATAATTGTGTATATCAATTGTTAGACTTGTGTATCTTGAATTTGTTTTTTGTATAATGTATTTCCAACGCTTTTCTTCATGCATTATCCTTAGTGATTCTCTTAGTGAAAATTAAGAAAAAAATCATTTGAATGATGGAATTTTGCCAAATCGTACGGCGTGTGCCGTACGCCGTATTGTGTGCCGCGGTAAATTTTAGAGTATCTTAATGTGCCGCGAACCAAAAAAGGTTGAGAACCACTGCTCTAGATGATCTACTGAACCGCATCACAGTTATCGTGGTCTCAGTAGTTACATCTTCTCGTACGTGAGTTTGGTACCGTATACAATATAGATGTTTGCCGTGCTGCAGATCTGGAAATTTTGAAATTTTTCAATTTATTGTAAAAACTTTGAACTTCCTTTTTCCATCTGTAAAAAATAGCTTTGTATATTATTTAGGAATTGTCCTTGAATTAGCTCGAATTTCAAAAATTTGTCAATCATTTTGAATGAATCTGTATGCTCTTAAACTACAATCACATTCTCCATAATCGTGTACAGTATTTTATTGTTCAGTTTGTGATTATTTCAACTATTTCAGTCTGAAGCTCTTGTAACTGTGCAACCACTCCTTAATTTTCACTTTTTGATGTATGTTCAGTATCAGAGCTTTTTATACTATTTATTATTGATAACCAATAATCTCTTTATTGGAATTGCCAAATAAGTTACTTCATATATTCTTAGCTTCTTTCATTCAAGAATATAGCTGAACATTTTCTTCTATGTACTGTACTTTATGCGCCATATGCACTTTATCATTGTAATGTTGAACTTGTATTGCAGATCATTCCTGGAGCATGCATTGGAAGCGTTGAAGAATTCAGCTGGCAACTTCTACATCAATGACAAGTCAACCGGGTCTGTGGTCGGGCAGCAGCCGTTCGGTGGTGCCAGAATGTCTGGTGAGAATTAATAACTTCTCATTCTAATGTATCCTAGTTTATGCTCAATTTCTAATCCAAAATCAATACTTTCTTGGCCATGGATTGCTCCTACATTGGAGGGAAATTTTGTCAGCCCAGTCCTACTGGAATTGAAATAGTGTACTACTGCGTCTATTTTTAATGGTGTACTACAGAGGTGTCAAACTCAAATTTGCAGAGGACCATATTTTACATTTAGAATGCCTAAGCGGGTCGGATTAAAAAAATTACTGAATTATCATAAAATCTCATTTATTCCATTAGATAGTATAAGACATGAGATAAGTATATAATTTTAGAAGCCAATTGGTAAAAAAATAATGAAAAAACGTGAAAATACTTTTTTATTTTTTATCAGCTAGTTAAAATGAAAATATCAATAGGTGTTCAAAGAGGAGAAATTTATCTTTTATTTGATCACCTTTTTAATTATTCAACTCTCTTATTAACTCGAATTTTCAGAGAACTAGCAAAAGTCTGCAAAACATCTTAGTGAGAAAATTCAATTCAATGAGTTCCGTTGTAACTTTCTTCATATTCGATATACAGTAATATTATAAATATAGATGTTCAAATTGTAGACGAATTACTCTTCTTGAAACACTAACAAAAATGTCATATTTTATCGCCAAAAATTGTCATATGAAGAGAAATCCAATATTTTGAATCAGTTACAATATTCATTAAATTGAATTTTCTCACCAAGATGTTTCACTGAAAATTTAAGTTAATGAGAGAGTTATAAAATTATAGAGGTGATCAAATGACAGAGAAATTTATCTTTTGGAACACCTCTGAAAACAGACATTTTTACATTTGATTCAATGATAACCAAGCTTCAATCCGCCAGGTTGTTTCTCTGTCTCTCACTTGAGCGCGCTGATGTTAGTGAGCTACTTCTCAGTACTCCGTACTAGTCCTTAGACTAGTAAATTAGTTAGCAGTACTGCGATGCGCATGTAGCTCCTCCGAGCGCCGATAGATAGAGCTGAGTTTATTTTGCATTTTCAACCCTTTCAACGATTTTTTCCAAAATACAAATAAAACCTGGGACTAGGACCAATAGATAGATAGATGGATATTCATAGCATCCACTGGCCTCCCATCACAGGGGATCTGGATTTGTCAAATTTGTAATCTTCCATTCGGTAATACATCATCCTCTATAATATTCTTTAAACCCCTGGATTGAGTAAAAACAACAGCTTTCCAGTTCTCTCTTTAATGCTTTTCTAGAAATAACGAAACTAGAAAAGAAATAACCTTTCCTTTGGCGCAAATCGCATCTAAATTGGCTCAATACAAGATGTTTAATTCCAGTCTGCAGTCGTTTAAATGCTTAGTTGAAATCGTTTATTGTTTATTAATTCACAATTATCGTGTTTTGTTCAGGTACCAATGACAAAGCTGGCGGACCGCACTACGTTCTGCGCTGGGCGTCACCTCAGTCCGTCAAAGAAACCTTTGTTCCTCTGAAAGAGTGGAAATATCCTTACATGAGCAAGTAGATATTGGTGTTGTATGGATAATGAACTGTGATACTATGACTTGAAAAGTGACATCTCCATCAGATCACTCAACTTCGTTTCGCTCTGTGGGACATCAGCCAAGCTGATCAGTATAGTAGATCCCAGAGCTAAACTTATCACTTGTGCGTGTAGTAGCATGTCAACCTGTCACAGTCGTTGAATTTTAGAAGTTGTTATTCGAACAAGTTGTGTTCAAAAGTTGATATTATTTTGTAACTAAGATCTGGGACCTGTTTCATAAATCTCAACACTCATATTACAGATAACTTTTAATAATACATGGTTTTATTACGTGTATTACTGAAACCTCTGTATCATAGCTTTATGAGTCAGACCCTGATTAGCATGTATAGCCATGTCGGACAGCTTTTTTCTGTTTATCTCATTGTAGATTCTTTGTATGTAATTGGAAGCAAAATGTATTATTAAATGGATGATCTAGATGATACATAACTAAGAATGAAACTCAAGCGTTGTCATAAATGCTCTATGAATGTATTGTAATTAATGTAAAATTTTGTTTTACACACAATTATTGAAAATAATTATTTATTATTACCTGTTAAACTTTGTGTTTCATTGTACCACTATTTTTATTCAACCACAACAAAAATTTCTATTGTACAGAACTTCAGCTAATTTATTGGTTCAGAGTGATTCAATCAAAGGATAGGTATAATCAGATTCATTTAATTTGATGCTTGGCATTAGATAGATATTATTTCTTGACGTTGCTGATGACCGTAGAGGGTAGAGTACGATGGCAAAGAAATAATATCTTAATAATTAATTGAACGAAATTCCTAATTAATGCCATATAACATTCTGAAGACTTCTGCTACTGCAAATATTGACAACAGAATAATAGCTAGTAAGGAAATTCGATGAACGCTGCTGCACGAAAAACTTTCTTTCTGGCTATTATTCTGTTGTCAATATTTGCAGTAGCAGAGGTCTTCAGAATGTTATATGGCATTAATTAGGAATTTCGTTCAATTAATTATTATGATTTAAGAGCAACTGTATAGTTGCAATATCTCATTTCCTTCCAAATAATATCTCTCTATCTATCTAATGCCAAGCGTCGAATTAAATGGATCTGATTATAATTCTGAATAGTGAATAGTTTCTACAGTAGTAAATGAAGTTATTCATATATACTGTACCTCAATTTCACAAATAATTTTTCAATACACAATAATCTTGTAGATGAATTCGTACGGCTTTTATCGGTGGGGAGACTTACGGGTAGGTGATGGATGAACTCCTTTTTTATGCAACTCCTAATATATGTCCACTAAATGGTGAGATTCAATAGCCTCCCATATCCTTAAATCTGACAGCATGTGATTTATTTTTTTCAACTTGGTGAAGTACAAAACTAAAAACTACAATGTGAGGACAGTGGCCTGTTTCATAAAACGTTGAAGACACGAAATATAGGAAAATGGC
The DNA here is from genome assembly GCA_017141395.1 of Laodelphax striatellus. Taxonomy (NCBI): domain Eukaryota; kingdom Metazoa; phylum Arthropoda; class Insecta; order Hemiptera; family Delphacidae; genus Laodelphax; species Laodelphax striatellus. The sequence goes on along the minus strand of CM029532.1, from coordinate 24,052,833 downwards.
GAGCTCACGAGTGTAAATTATATAATTATACGAAGGCTATCATTCATTTATGTGTAGACTAAATTGTGTAAATTTCGATTTGAAGTAGAAAAATTTCTTCTAAATTTCTCGTTAAATTCAATATTGTATTTAAAGTGTGGTTTCGTGAGTTCAATTTGTAGTCCTGTGAATCTTTTAATCAAAACAACTTTATTGTAGAAGATTTTAAAGAAACGATAAATTGAAATTCAGTCACTACTTCGTTCCTTTGTTCCATACTTCCCATTAGGGAAAATTGGATGATTCGGGTCCCCCCGCCAAAAAAAGCCATAAGCTTAATAATAATTATTATGTGAACAAAATAATATGTTGACATAAACTAACTTTGAACTTTTAGTGTGGGTTCGCCATTTCCCTGTTATACGAGGCTTCAAAAAATTTATGAATCTGATCTGATTCTACCGTCCAAATTTTCCAGTTCAAAATTCCTTGAAAATCAAGATTCGAGATACTTATAAAAATCACTATCGGAATATTTTTGTTGCGATTACGCAGGTGAGCTCGGTACACGCAGTGCTGGATGAAATCACTTCTGGAAGGTACGCATTCTGATCTTGCGCAAACCGGTTTCAGTACGCACCTTCCTTTTTAAAGGAAAAATTATGTCTTCATTGAACAAAGCAGCGGGGTCAAAATACCTTAGTAAGTACTAAGAGGGTGACAGGATTATTTCTTAGAATAATGATTATTTGTTTCATAATAGAGTAAAAGTGTGACTATCGACAAGATACGCATTACATTAATGGATGCAATAAAACGAGTGATATAATGATGGAATTTATTTTTCAAGTGTATACAGTATTTGTAATATTGTTGGTGAGTTCAATATTATACTTGTATAAAAATACATAATGTATAATGATACAAAAACTATCATCTAGTATATGCCCAAATCATTCATATCAAACGATGTCTATATATTTACAAACTGACAATTCAACAACTTTTCTACAATAATGAAAACATGATAAGTATTACAAAAAACATAACCAATGAGTTACAAGAATGTAAACATTATTAAACTAGGATTAATTATGAGAAAGTGAATTCGAAATTCATTAAACAACAAAATTATAAAACTGTATCAATACGACAATACAACTGAGAAATCAAATAATACAAAATATTACGTACGTGAGATGGTTTCTGCATCACATTTCAAACAATGTAAAAAATGATTAGCTGTTATATTAAATTTTGTAAATAATTGTCAAATAACCAGTATAATGATAGCATACAAATAGTTTTGGAAACAGGCATGAATCTATTCTATGAACACTACTATAGGCACGATCCTGGTATCCTGCATTTCGGTAGATGGACAATGATCTAATCCAAGATTCTGTTGTTAGTTTCTACGCAAGGCTTAGATGATAAAACAATTCTCCAGTAAAATGAATACAAAAAACATAAGTTCCCTTGAGGGATTTTCTATTCCTTCAGAATTACCTTCCTTTTTGTTACCTTCCTAATGTATTTCGTTATGAAAAGACCAACAATATTAGCCTATTTGTGTGATTATAATAAGACCTCCCAGTTAGCTCACTCTATTGTTATTGAAGAAAATGCTTAGTTGTGACATTTTATTCTAGTTGTTGGTCTTCTTGGGGTTGAACAGATTGTACTTCGTTTCCATTTATTAGATCCCATTATCTACCAAGAATAGTAGTAAATTTATCCTGTTTGTGGAAAAGAATTTTGTTTTCCTTCAATATCAATTTAATTTAATTCAATCGTCTGAATTCTAGTGTCTTTATGAACTATTCCAATTGTAAGTTGAATTTGGATTTATATATTAATGAACTTAAAAATAGTGACGTTATTATGATTCGGTGGGGTTCTAAATTCGAGTACTATGTAATCTTACTTCTAAGTGCTTCTACAACTACTACAGATTGACCTTATGAATAGAATGGATTATGTTAATGGTACAAAGCAACTAAACAACTAAACTCCACCTGTCTTCTTTCCTAAATATAAAACCAACAAACAAAAACTTATAATATTGCTCTCACACTCGGCATTACAAAGAAAAAACTTACAATGTAGGCTACTTCATTTTACAACCAACTCATCTAGAAAATAAATCCTGAGAAAACTAAATATTAGCTGACAAGATACGATTCCAATCTCTTATTTTGACTTTACATTAAATAATTGCCAGAAAGAAATAATGAAGATTGAAAGAAAAACTTATCGAAGATGAAAAGGAAGACTCAATAAAGTGTATCAAATAGCTGAGAAAAGTTCAATGTAATAAGGTCTTCAACCGAGTTCAATGCAGTAAGGAGAAAGCCAAATTCAAGCCAACAAGAAAACAGTAACAAATATCAAGACCAAAAATTGAACTTTGTAGATAATTCGAAATAACATACCCAATTGATTGAGATTGGTTGATATTATAAGTCTATCAACTTATTATTCAATAACCGATAATTTTCTAATCCATTCAATCCAACTGCAAACAATCATTCAAATTTATGAATACAAATTTTCGTGATAATTCGATAACGCATACATTTTATTCAATTTATTTACGAAATTAATTTTTAAAAAACAGGCTGAAATAACAGGTCGAATTATTTGACCCAACTTGCTATGTGTTACAACATCTACTTACAAGATATCAGTGGACGATTTCTCTAATAGTTGTGTACGCGTACTACAACAACTAACATCTACAGTACTGTTGGAGCACTAACAATATTGATATTAATAATGAATATAAAAATATTCAATGTGCAAAATGATAAGTACGAATCTTTTCCATAATAATTCGCGCGAAAATTATTACAGTACTTGAAGCAAAATGCTTATAATTATCATATAGTACATAATTTTTTCTGAGAAATTTATAAAAGTCTTTTGCGATAGATAAATGCATAAATAACATATGCAATACATTATACATGCTACAATATACAGTGTTGGGTGCTTTATTATGTTACAACGAATATTATTTATCGTTAATGTTCATAGACATAGTTCATAGACAAGAAAGAGGAACAATCAATTCAGTGAATCTACATAGCATGTTTGTACTTTTTTCCCTACACCAAGAGCTATCACAGATAAATATATTGTTCATTATGTTTCATCCATTCCGAAATTCAAATTGCACGAATTGAACTGATGCACAAATTATAATGTAATTTATAGTGATAAGAGAAACTCAATAACTGATTTTGATAGCAGTAGAATGATAATTATCGGTTGTGTTGAGACTTCAGAGGTCTTGGCTTTCTTACCCACTCAGTTCAATATATTTGAAACATCTGACTGAAGTGAGCATTAAAAACAAGATTAAGAATATCAATAACAATAATCATTTAAGAAATTATCACAATTCATGATTGAAAAGTATGCAAACAAGTTAAAGTAGATTCGTATTTGTATGATTCAACCAAATTACTAGGTTATTACTAGGTAGGTTACTCGAAATAACCTACTATTTTATACTTTATCCAATTACATAAGTATTAGCTGTAAAAATTAAAATAAATCAAGAAATTAATTTTCAGTCCAGTTCATCATGATACAGTAGGAATTTTTCAATTAGTTGCAATTATTTTCATATTTTATAAATTTCCTAGAGCACTAATGGACCGTTAATAAGCAAAATTTACATTAAAGAGCAGCTATTGTTTTTATCTCAACTTTTCTAATTGATATACACATTAATGATAGGCATATTAGAAAATATTGCAGAATTCGAATGGCGCAGACAGTGCTACACAACATGTTTCTTGAATATTCGCTCAATAAAGCAAACAGTACTGTAATTCGAATGCTACTATTGTATCTACAGTATATTTCATCTGACCAATTCCAATTGTCCTACAATGGGAACGATTCTCGCGATCTATACATTATTGATTATAAAAGCTATTATTCATCCAAATAATCTAATGATATTAAAATATGTAACGCGAAATACATGAACAGTTATTTTTATATCTAATTTTAGAACGGAAATTTTTCAGATTCAATGTGTAATAAAACATAATTGGTTGTCGAACTTTATAGAATCCCATATCAATTTCTAAGGTTCCACTACATCGATATTAATAGACCAACCTAATCTCTATGATTCAAAGCATCATCTGATTTCACCAAGCTCTATAGAATCTTTCAGGGATTGAGCAATCATTTTAGTCTTGCACGTAGTTATTAAAAAAATAATTATTCTGTAATATATGAAGAATGGATAATTAGGAATTATTATTGTCAAATGTATACACTTTAAATCCAAAGCACTTATTGTAATCAAAGAAATACCAATTTTATCCAAAGCTAATATCCAGTATAATATTTAGATATTTGATATTTAGAATTGGATACTACTTGAATTCAACTAATGATGCATACCAGTAAATCTAGAGAATTTCTGTTAGATGTGTAAAGTATTGTTGTACCCTTGTATCTCCAGAATATTATTAATAAAAAATTTATTATTCCAAAAAATCTATTAAACCGTCAAAATAACTTTAAAATTTCCAAATCTTACGTGACACGATATTTGATTTTTTTCATAAATTACGGGAGTACGTTTTGCAAAACAAAAACCAGAATGATTTTATAAGGAACTAGATTTCTGATTCCGGTACCTCAACATAGTGATACTACTTAATGTGATCGTGATCAGAGACTTGCTTGAATACAAAATGCAAATTACAATTTACTATAGACTAGTAATAACATTCGTTCATTCGGGACTAGGCCCCTTCCTAGTGAAAGCGATGAGCATTTAATTTGGTGCTTAACGAGTGTTAGCTAAAATGGCAATATTCAATATTGATTGATTATATTTCTAAATTGGTGCACTTCAGAAATTACAAGACATAAATTTTCCCAGAATTAGATAGATTTAAAGATTGTCTTATTTTATTAAATAAGCACCAATAGTCCACAGAATTTCACTTCTAATTTATATTTACACAAGAAATAATTTAAATTGATGATAGATCCGTTTCCCAGTAGGCTATTTTATAGCTTAATCGTGCAGTAGCCTATATGAATCTGATATTTATGTACAGACATTACAAAAGCAGTAGAAAACTATTGAAGTATGGAAGTTAACTTTAAAACAAGTTTGAAATGAAAAGATAGTATGATAAAGCATGTCAGTATTTCATCAATTTTGAATATTAACCTACAAGTTCAAGGAATATCATACTCCACAGGAACATTCTGTAACTAAGAGAAGTCACAAATATGTTAAAAAACTCAATCTCTCTTAATAGCAAACACAATATTCATGAAGCAGTTTTTCACTTCGCACATCCGTGCAATCCATTACACACTTGCAAACATGTTACGAATTAATTTACAGTCATTAACATTATTTTACTTACAGGTCGAAATCGACCACTTACTATACAATCATACATTTGTTGAAACTTTCAATGAAACCTAATGGCAGTGGACTTATTTTATACGTCTTGAGAAACTTAACTGAATAAAATAAACATTATCATACAAAATAGTACAAAAAACGTAACAATGTATAAAAATTTTCAAAATGAAATAAGAAAGAGAATAATAAAGTATGAGGTTTGAAACTATTGAAAATTTCAAGAATAGATAATAAATTTGGAATAATTAATGAAATTTGTCAATTATTCCAAGTTGTTTATAAAGTAAATATTTCTATAGTAGGATGTATGAGAACATTTCATTCAAAAGATTCATTATCACCATCTATTCTTGTTTCAATAACAGTTGGAAACAATAATTATTATCTACTTCCCTAATTAACATGTACAGCAGCATACTACAGTATTTCAACTAGTAATAACGTCGATAACAGTTGAAAATTGGAAGAAATACATTCAGTATCATTCAAGAATGAATTGGGAAAATGAATCTTATGAATAAAAAATGACTGCATGATTACCAACATAAGGAATCGATTGCAATTGAGCAATTATAAAACTGTACCGAAAAAAAAAGATGAACCTAAATGACTACTCGGCGTGGATGCTACCAAAAAGATTATAACGAGACAGTGACGACAAACCACGGGAAAATGAACGATAATAGAATTCCGCAGAAGATGCCAGTTATTAACGATGCTGCACCAAACATAGCAGCGGTTGACGCGTAATGTGGCTCCACCGTTCTGAAACAATTAACACATTAAGTTTAGAGTAATTCAACAACTAGATGAAAATTTAGAGTTTAGAATGGCAAGGAAATAAATGATATTTCTTTCAAATAGGAGTTTCACGAAAAATCATTATAAAAAGTATAAAATGAAAATTATAGCATAGAAAATAGAATCACTATCTTTGAGTTGAGTACAAAAAAAGTTTTCTAAACTAATCTTATCATGTCATTCAATGAAAAATTAAAATGAAAGCTGAAAGTCTACAATATAAAATCTTATTGATCGATTTTACTACAGTCATTCAAAAGATGTTGTCTTATATAATTGAAAATAAACTAAAACTTTTTCAATAAGATAATTGATAGAAAATATTGCTAATGCGAAGACTCATCAACCTTCTTACAAAATCCAGTACTGGAACTAAAATCGTAATTCTTGTCTTAATTAATTTATTAAAACTATTATTCCACATCCGAATGTTAATAATGATGAGAAAAGCTAAAGCTTCTACTTGATTAGCTTTACCAAAAATGAATTTCGATGGTACATCTAAGCACTCTCAGTGACTTACACTTATCTGACAATATTTTCTATTTGAATTAATTATTTGATAAAAACTTGTACAGTAGAAGGAAGTTGATTTGGAATTTATTCTTTCAAAGTACAACAATAGTTTCTAGAGAGATCGAAAAAGATAGGAAATAAGGTACAACTAAATATGTGACGACTGCATGATGAATTAAGTGGCATTGAACTTTTTGACTTGATCAACTCACCGTGGACAGTACATCATTCCCAGAGAGCTGAAGTATCCTGAGGAAATAGCGAATAGAACGGCCGTGCCCCAGTAGACCCAATCATTCGCAATTAGGACCGGGAAGACACGAGACTGGCCAATCGGCTGATAGTTGAACATTACAAACAGTGGAATGAAAATCAGTCTCAGCAAAACTGGTATCACTAGAAACTTCGGTTTCGGCTGTAAAAAGAGTTGAATTGTAATTAAAATAAATACTATCGCTATTACAAATAACTATTACATTTTCTTATAGCTATTACAATGATAAAGCCTCAAATACTCACATAAAACCCAATGAAAATACTCACATTGAAAGTGTGATTTAGAAAATTTTATAACAATGAACATTTTTATGGCTACACCATAGCATAGAGTATTAATGAAACTATGTGTATATAACTGGAGCTTCAGTTCAACGACATTGAGAATGAGTAATTTTATTATTCTCTATTAAATCAATTTAATAAATTTCACGATAATTAATTTATCTAATAAAATCACATGGGGATGCACGTTCCAATCAATTACGCATATCGATACAATGAAGGTTCCAAGATCTTGTGCATGATGAGGCGAAATGTAAATACAGAAGGTAGAGAGTCATTCCGCCGGAGAATTAAGAATATACATTTCAAAGACTTCTAGAAATCTTAAAGATGAATGCTATTAATGATCCCTTATACAGTTAAAAAAGATTTTTCGATGAAAATATGATAGAATGAATGACTTCTTTATTTTTCTGACGTGGCGAAGTTTGGTCAGTAATGTCCACTTAACCTTACACAAGACCAAAAAACAGAGACGTTTTACAAAAACAATGCTAAACATGGAGAAATAAATTGGAATAAAATTGTGAAACATAAAACTACTCACCCATGTTCCTAACGAGGAAAGCAAACTACCAAGCATGGCACAAACATTGAAAGTGAGAAAGCACATCACATTCACATAATAATCATCGCCAACAAAAAAGTTCTTATCGGATTTTTGAACACCTGGAAATGAATAATTTCAAGAATTCAAAATTCACATTCTCAAGAACAAAGAAGTAACTAACAGTACATTTAACAAATCTCCCCAAGGTAAAAATGTCTTTTACCAGCTTTTATAATTTTCAAGAAAATAAACAATATTAAAACAGAATAATAGATAATACAGTAGATCAATTTGTAAGTACTGTATCTAAATTTGGATGAGTAATAATAGTCTCAAACATTAGTCAGATAAAGCTTCAGACTTACAATAATGATAAAATTTCTTTCGTTCCATTTGCAAATCAAAATCCTCCATCACCTTTCATTGAGTGAGAAGATTTATTACTGTATCGTTGGTTTCTCAAACTGAAACAATTTTGTCAAGGTTTGAAGAATTACTACCTCAATATTGGCCATTAAGTCGCGCACATTCAAATTAAAGAGCCTGTAAATAGGATGGTTTTCATATTAATTATTGTGGCTACCGAAATATAGTATCACTGTAATGTAGACAACAGATCTGAACCCCATTATTGTGCGTACAGGTTACATAAGGTCTGCAGTATTGTTTAGATTACGATAAGGTTAGCGTGTCGTTTCCTCAAGAGCAGGTTATGGCCCCCACGGTCTCCCAAATTAAGCCTCTAGATTTTTCCTATGGACCTATTTTAAAGAAAGGATTTATGAAAATAGTCCTCCTACACTGAATAAACTGAAAAATGAAGATATTGCCAATATTAATGTAGGCGTAATTGACAAAGTGTCGACAAGTGTGGCAAAACGAATACGCGCTTGTATATGAACAAAGAAGCCATTTTGAAGATATGTTATACGACATACGATGTTGGAAATAAGAGAATATATATCAGTATATAAGTTTCTATGTTTATAAATGTTATGAGTTTAACAAAATAGGTAATATCAAATAAAATAAATTGATTCAAAAATTGTTGATGTGCGCGATAACAAGGCCGATAAAGATCGAATAATAATTAAACCGAACAAACACACACTTACCAGAATGTAGAGAAGGGAAAATACTTAGTGTAACAATGAACACCATGAACACGTTAAAGCACTGAGGTAAGCATTGTTTGAATATTTTCCAATATGGTATCTTGTTTGATGAACTTCCTGAGGCTGCTTTATTCTCTTGAGCTTCTTTCTGTGACAATAGCTCATGGTATTTGTAGAACCTCTGTAAAATAGAAAAGTACCGTAGTTGATTATTAATTTTGCACTTCACTCATGGTAATCTGGTATAGTGCAGCACACTATCAAATTCAGACATTACTGAAATTTAGTAACTTAAAAATACAGTTTAATAGATAGAAATTTGTTTTGTGTTATTACTGTTAAAATAAATAACAACAGAGGTGAAGAACTAAATAAAGTATCAAAAAATGAAGACTAGAAAATACACGTTCAGGCTGATAACCTCAACCATAAATTAAAATAAACACAGGTAAAACGCTACATTCAAAATAAAGATAGAAAGTAAAAAGCCTAATCAAACAAAGCAAAGAAATAGAAATAAAACCACTGATAAAATTAAAACTTTTAAATAAAAAAATATAATCTCTTTAAATTTAATAAACCGTATATTATAAGAATACCCAAACAAAAAGTTGACAAAACTTTGCAAAATGAATAAGAGCCCAAGTCCATATTGAAACTAATAACTCTAAGTAATAATAAATAATAAATAAATTCTTTTATTGCCAAAAACAATACAAAAATGATCAATGGACATTTCGTTGTCATATTACTACTTTCAATTAAACAACAAAAAATCACTAATAACATATTAGATTAATGTCTTGACAATAAATTCTACCATGCAAGGGAAAGCATCCCTGTAGGCATGGAGGAGTTGCCGCAGACACAAAACAAATGAAAGAAGAAAAGAAACACATCCCGTGACATTTTAATATTTAAAAAAATCTAACAATATTAAAAAATCTCTCATTGATATTATAGACAATCATTGAGAAGTTACTTTCTATATATTTCTCTGGATTAATATTATATATTATAACAGTGATTTCAATTTTTACTAGAATTTCATGTTTTGTGAAATACATCAAACAGTAAAAAAACTGAATTTAATAAAAAATCAGAATATAACTAATCATGAGTTGCTGGATTTTACTGGTTGTGCATTAAGAGTATTCTTGTATGTACAACACTATTTGGGTTATAATAAAATCATAAAAAATCGAACAGGTAATGAAGCTGTTGAAACAGTAGTATGAATTTACATTTAGGTCAATGCAGTACAGAAAACCCATTGCGTCATGAATATTTCGTACAAGACTTAAAAGAGCAACTAATTCATACCGTAGCTAATTTGACATGAATCTATCCAATTATTCAAATGCGAAAGAGATTTTGGAGGAACTTCTGTTCCACAATTAACTACAATACTTTCTTTTTGAATCGACTAAAAGCTAATGTCCAACTCAATGTTAATTTGAAAAATTCACCATTTTCATTTCAATAGATTATAGAACATCACTAGATTTGACCATGTTCAATTCTGAACCTACATTTACGGATGATAGATAGATAATTCTATCTATGTTAATGTTTCATCATTTTTTTCATAACTCAGCAACCATTGAAATTCAAGACAAAACGATTCCATTACTAATTATTATTAAGAAATGGTTAGTAAAAAGGTTTACTTACATTCAGAGGCAAAGCGAAATATGTATCAAAGCAGGCGAGCAATACAAACAGTGCTGTGATAAAATAATAGATTGCTGCAGTTCGAATGTTGGGAGCGAAAAACTTTGAAGCCAGGTTGATGATTGCAGTGAAAGTTCCACTCACATTCTAAAACAGGAGAAAAGATTTTCTTTGTAAGAAAGGAATGTTTTGAATAGAAAACATCAGTTCTATTTATCACAATCATGAATCACACGTAAATAAATAATCAACATTTAGATTGAAGAATCTATTGTAGAATATGAAATGTGTCGGTTGGGTGTTTTGGTTCCACTAAATAAATCTTTCGACTTTTGCAAAAGGTTTCCGTGGAAAGGAACAAATGATGAGTCTGAACTCAGTTTTCATTTTCTTGATTTCAATATTCTTTTTTACAGGTTTGCACTAGGAGTTATCGTATCATGTTTCTGGTTTTCATTATTTATTAAGATTTCCACCTCGGCATCACATCTAGCTATCTAGGTCTCGCTTTCCTTCTCAATATGATCCTATAAACAGAACTACGTATAAAATATTGAAATTGCTGTAGAATTCCGTTAATCAAATTAATGATGAACTAATAATGAACATGATGTTTTACTCATGGTTTCACAACATAGTTCCACCATATAGAAAGCATTACACAATTGACTGTTTGCTTCTGTAATGATTTCTCTATGGTTTCACTCAGTTTTATCTGCGAACTTCCTCACAAGCAAGTCGACATTAAATTGCTGCTTTAAAAACTTCAAGTTCAACAATGTCACCATTATAACTCAAAACGTTACATCATTCTCATTCCCATAGAACATTTCTTATTTATTTTTATAAACTTGTTATTCCAAAAATATTTACCGATCCAAGGACAACAGCTCCAGTGTATTTGAAAGGTAACTTGGCAGCCATTCCAAACACGGTGTTCTGATAGATACCATTCGCCACTGGAAAAGAAAAACATAACATTATGCAAATTGTGTCGCCGTTTGTCGCCCAAGACTAGTTTTCCAAGTTACGTAACAAAACTTTCCAACACTGGAAAAGAATCAAATTTGCAACTTCAAGCCAACTTACATTTATTATTTAAAAAAATATTTAGCAAGTAGACTAGATTCTCTAAGTCTCTAATGATTTTCAAGTCTAATAAAAGTTGTACTTAACAGTGTTTTTTCAAAATTGTGTTTTTCAAAGTTGAAATTTTTATCAGCAGTTGCTAAAAATGATTGAGTGAACATTCATCAGATCAACCACGGTATTCTTGAATAGTACACAACATAATTTAATGCTTCGTTTTATAAAAATATGATGTGCTAGCCCAATAACTTCATGAGTTCTACTAAGCATCCTTAAAAAATTCATTAACAATATTAGAGTAGTTTTATCTCATACTCATAAATGACTGATAATTCTCTTATTACAACAGCAAGGCTGTTATTGAATGAAAAATTGCAGTTCTTAGAAGATGGTTTCCGTTGAGAATGCTAGGAAAAACTTCTATTAATTGAAGTGAAGAAAACTGACATCATTGATGAAGAATACTTAATACCCAACAACGTTGTGTATGAGAAACAAAAATGATCAAAACTCACTATTCAGTCCAATAGCAGTGCCCATGGTAACCCAGAAGAATACTCCTGGCCACTGGGATGAGTCGCTCATTGCTAGAATCACCGTGAACACAAATAGCAGGACTTCAAAGAAGATACTCCAGACTATACGTGTTGTCAAATTACCACTGAAAAAGAAAATCATTTACATGTCAATAATGATTTGCCGAGTTTAAACATTGATTGGATCATGATATGGACTGATATGAGATGAATAGTTTCATTCAAGTTCAAATCACCAATCCTTGTTAGAAGAATGCGAATATTAGAAATATAGGCCTGCATAGATAACAGCCAATAAATTAATACTGGAATTACTCAAATTATAAATTGGGATTAGCAGTAGGTACTCAATGTGAGGTGTTATTTTTTCAAATGTGTTTGTATTTCAAATTTTACATGTCAATCCATTTGAAAATGTGGTGTATCAGTTTAAGAACATGAATTCATATGCAGTAATAATTTAAAACCGGTTACAACAACTATCCAGAATAACATTGAATAATAAGAATTAAGATGGTTGAATTTTATAGTTTTCCATATTTGTTTCTGTGATAATCAACTCTACTATTAAGGCTTGTCGTACGGACAAGTGGAGAGAGTGACCGATAGAACAGTTGAAATAATAACAAACTTACCCTATTTTTACAAAAATGTTCAACCAATTGAACACTAAATTGGGCACTTGAGATGCAAATGTCAGGTAAAGCATGAAGTTTGATGCATAATCGTTCTTAGAACCGGTATATTCTTCACTCAATTTGTAGTCTTCAAAATACTGGAAGAGGAAGAGAAACACATTGATCAGTTTATTATTAAAAAACTTAGTTACACAGTAAATTGATACAGAGATAATTGATACACAGATAATCAATCATCTATTGAATAGTAAGATATATCTAATTATTCTACTCCGAAAAATCAAGATATGATATGAAATTTTGTCTATCAACACGAAATTTAAACAATCCGCCGACTAGAATCTTGGGAAGAAGCAACTTGATCACATATATTGGAATAATAAAATGGGAATTATGAGAATATATCATAAAGGATTGAAGATTGAATTGTCAGAGATGAGCGATTCCATTTGACCATTTCTCATACACATCTACATTCAGACTGAGATTCTCAGTTCCAAAAACCTTTTGATTAACCTGCTTATTCATTAATATTATACTTACTTCTTTGGCTGTAATGAACATGTTCCATGGCATGAGAGTTCCGATGCCATGAAGCATCAAAGTCAGGTACACAAGGTTCAACCTGTTAGAAAATAAATTTAATGTATAAAACTCACAAAATATTTAAAAAAGGTATTATTTCTAAAGAAGATAACTAGTTATATTAATTATAGAATATTACAATAATAAAAGACTATTGAGTTTTCAAGAAAATCAGATGCAGGAATAAAAAAGAAAAATTAAATTAAGAGACTTACACCGATGATATTTGATTATGTGTTTGATGACTATTTGAATACAGACTGTAATGGAGGATACAAATGAAGCCTGACGAGAATGAAATAAAACCATCACTCTTTTTGAAAGCACTTGATAATTTCGAGTAGGCTATTGTTGGTAACGATTTTGTGTGCCACTTCTGAAACTTGATTTACTATTTAAAATACTTATTATAATTTGATGAGTTTTGTATTGGCCAACATGATGCAAAGCCTTATGAAATACATACGAGTGATTTTAGAAATTCAATTATCCTCTGACCAATCCGCTTATTGACTCACCTATCCTTGGGAGGATTCATTTCGAGCTGGGCCTGCTCCATCGTTACACCCTTGAAGTTCAGCTCGTCATTGGGCAAGTTGGTCTCTTCCCAGGCCGGAGTTAATCTGACAGGCTCGGTTGGTAGGAACGGTTGTTTCTCAAATTCTGTGCCACCTATAACATAAACCAAATCGGAAATTAAACTTTTTATTATGCAATATAACTTACAATATACAATTTTATTTTTGTGATAGAACACTTTTTGCGATGGAAAAATAATATTTTAATAAGTTTCTGAATCCAGATGATTCAGTGCTTTTATCATTTACAGATGATGATTAAATCAAACTGTGTAAAAACGTGAAAAATGTAAAAACGTCTCTACAGAGCCTTATCAAGATGGGGGAAAAGCTAATTGAGAAATTATTTTCAATTTAATTTCATGTTTATTTTAGAAATACTAATTTGTAAACTTGCAGATATTTTTACTTTGTATAGACTCAAAATTACCTCTAATTTTAAAAAATTGTTCAATTTCTGAGTATATTATTAAATTGTTTCATACTTGATAAGTTATTCCTTTTCATAATGTTTGCGCCATTTGTGAAACAAGACGGCAATTGAATTTGGAGATGTAGGCTACTGTTTGCTTTGTAATAATCTATTTTTGAAGAGTTAATTTCAATACAGTGCAAGTTGTTATTAAAATCAAAGTCGTTATCATTTGGTGCTAATCCAGTATTCCGAGGTGCTTAGATATTAAATACTAATTTAAAATTTCATACTTTCTATTTTATTTTATGTTGTACCACTTCCAAATTTGTTATTCTAATTTCTAATGTGGTACATCTTCAAATGTGAGATAACGTTTTTTAGCATATTGGAGATATAGGCCTATGCTAGTATCAAGTTCAAAGGTAAAAATGCGGCTGAACGTCCGCAATAGAATCGTTTAAATCAGCTCAAATCTAGTTTTATTTAGTAGGTCAGAAAATTAGAAGCTGAAATGGAAATCTATTAGCATATAGGCACGTGTTTGGACTATTACCAAGTCAACAGAGCTTGATAAGATGTTATAATTCAAAAGTATGGCGCATTCACTATATTATAATTTATACTAGATGAGAAATACTTTCATCGGTTTGGAAGATGAACACAATATTTTCAACTAGAATAAAATACTAGTTATTACAGCCAATAAACTCGAAATACAACAAGAGTGTACATTAACTTTATGCAAGTGAATTCGAATAACCACAACAACAATCATGTTAAAATATCACAAATTCAATACATAATGCTATGATTTTCTATATGGTCTTTCTATGAAATCTATATCTAAACTATTATAAAAATGAGATGGTGTCTGTCTGTCTGTAGGTCCATTATGCTTATGCTCTGATTAAAACCGCTTTAGGATTGAGACCCGCTTGGCCTTAGCGCTCTAGGCCAGGCCTAAAGCAGTATAAATCAAAGTACAGAATACTTGACTGATTACGCTGAAATTTTGCAAAAAGATTGTCTGTAAACTAAGGACGGTCATAAGCCTATTCACATAATTATTTCAAGGATAGTTTTACAGGATTCAAAATTCAGCATTGATAAGGTAATGTTGAGATCAAAATCGAATGATTTTTTCAAACTTATTACGAGGCTTTATTAATACCATATGTTGAAAGTAGGATGATAAAAACATAGAGACGCCCAATCCATCAAAAATGAATATCAAATTTTCTTCCAGTACCCTCATTTAATTTGGACGAAAATTTCCATCTATCGAATAATCATGTACATTTTTTTCGGGTTCTATTTCAAAGTGCATGCAGAGATTTTGTGTCATTAGATATTTCACACAAATATCCTTAACCTCAACGAGATTTCTGAGACCCCGTAGCGACGCACGGGTGACCTGCTGGTTCAACTAATTTGATTCTCTCAAATCAAAACTCTCTTAATGAAATATCTCTGAGTTTGTCTTTCCCCACGCTAATATTAATTTACTACTATGGATATGCATATTAGAGGTATATTCATTTAATTTGGCGGATGGCGAATAACTTTTATTCAACATCTTTATGATAACGGGTGATGTTCTGTTGATTTTTTTTCACATAAATACTGTATATATCATGTTAAAAACATATTTAAAAAAGAAATCAACAGAACATCACCCGTTACCATAGACATGTTAAATGAAAGTTATTCGCCATCTGCCAAATTGTATAAATATACCTATAGTCCTATGCATATCAGTCCTTTAAAAGATTATGTGTGGTTCTTTAAAAAAATGTAGAAAAAATAGAATGATTTCAACTCAGTTGAACCTCACTCCAGCAATATGTAAAATATATAAAAATCCCTGATCTTGATAATAGCCAAGATGCCCAGGACGTATATAATCATGGAATTATTGTTCGAAAGTGATGTCAGGTTTTATGCACAAACTACAAAGATAAGCCGAATTTTGGTTTTGAAATCTATGATTTGGAGATCGATGTCAGGTTACATCGATAGTATTGGCCGATTTCCAAAGTAGTAGAAGCTGAGACCGAAACAAGTCACTTGAGGTGGAATAGAGATTCACGACCCTTCAAGAGGAGAGGATATAGGATGGGCACTAAATATAAACGGACAGGACACTGCCTCCAATCAAAGGGCGATTATTTTTAGCGTTTGAAGAAGAATGAAACGAGCGCCTCCGACAGTCAGTCATTCAAGTCCTCACCGCTGACGCTGACTCACTAGTCTGGAGCAACTGGCACACATGGCCATCTCAACCATCAAATACAACTTTGAATTCGGTAGAGAAGGTCAAAACCAAGACATTTGTATAACATGAAAACAAAATTCCATTGCCTGGTGGCTAGAGATCCGGAGTCTCCGATTATTATTCAAGTTCACAAAATGAAAGCTATGCAGTACAAATGTACGGTACTTTATGTAATACAATCTGTTACCTGTAGCCTATCTGTTATCTGTTTCAAGAAAAAGATTCAATTTGACTGAATTGGTCGGGTAGAACACTATAATCAATCAGATATCCATATTATTAATTTGTAAACTGTCCAATAAGGCCTCACAACATCTTAGTTTACAAATTAAAATACATTTTCATTGCGAAAGCCTACATGGAAAATAAACTGAGAGGAAAAATTCATCAGTTAACAACTAAAACACGCTGGGAAATAGATTTATGGAAGCTGCATATTGAAATCATATCATCAACATTAATTTATTAATAAAGAACTAAATTATCGCTTATTTGATATCAAATTATACTCTATAATTCACTATCTCCATGATTTATTTTGCAATAATAGAGAAATATGTCATTCGTTAATAGTTAATTGATTGTATTAGAGATAATCTGAGATAGATCAATTTTTCACCACACAATAAATTTGAACACCCTTTGTAGCAATTACTCATATCAACAATACGATTAGTCATCTTAATACAGTATAATAAATCATCTTAATAGTTGAATGCTATCAAAGCTTGAGTTTCTTCACTGATGACTTTTACCAAATAAATTCATTTCGAAGTAACTTGATGAGCTAATTGGCAAAAACTCAGCAATCATTTTCCAGGTTTTCATGTGCCTTAGTACTGTATTCCTAGTGTAACGCAATAAAAAATATTGATTAAAATATGAAATTGAAGGTCACAATCTTAATATCTTAATCCCCATGGAGTTGAAAATTTAATAAAAGTCTATCATCTTACTGGTGAAGTTACGTCTCAATTATTGAGAAGTGCTGACGAAGTTGACATTTCAATCAAAGACTGACAATACAGTAACTTCAAAAACTCCAATAGTAAAAATGTGAATTTATTTTCAAAAATAACAAAACAATCTGCACGATTTCAAAATATATAAATCAGATAAATTTCCTCATAAATAATTATTGAATAATCAACTTCATTTAATAAAAAGGGAACTGAATTATTCATAATGACGATTATAATGCTGGGTACAGCGATTTTTGCTACGAATTGACCTTCAGTGGATGCATGATTTAATAAAACGTAGATTTTCCTTTCCCATGAGAAACAGAAAGTTGGTTGGAAATTAAATTATAATACGAAAAATTATCATAATCCTTTTTGAGAGATTTATCACGCCATTCGCTAATGTTGGAGTTAAATTTTATTATTTCATTATAATAATTTATGAAAACCAGACGCTGAGAATAACTAATTCGTATTTTTTTGGCGGTCTGCAGAACCGGAATGTAGACAAGTCCAAAAGATCTTGCTCATTTTTTTCTGAAATTATAATGGTAGATACTGCAACAATTAGATGTTTGATCACAGATTATCATTATAAAACAAAATATATATTATAAATTAAGAAGTGGCAACATTTGAATTTTCTTCTCATTAAAACATCATAAAAAGTATGTACTTGGAAATTACTTTTGTCTTTTAATCTTATCAAGATCAGGTCTAGTCGTCAATAAATTGAGTATTCGGAGAGATATCATTGGAAATTTGAGTGCTCCAAATAATAAACCTCGGTGGTTAAAATAATAAACACCAATTGGTCTGGATTGCCCACGCAGTTCGAGATGTTTAATAATTGCTGAGTTCAATTGTAATTTATGTTGAGAGTCTGGAAAGATGTAGGAATCAAATGATCATGGTTATGGTTCTTTAAAATAACATGCTATTATGATTAGGAAAAATTACAGAATATAACATTAAATCTACTACAACTTCAATTAGAATTGCTGCTAGTCCCCTATTCAATAAAAAATTCATCTGAACCCCCAGAAAAAGCATTCATAACAAAATTACAATGTACTCTACAATAAATAAAATGATCAGTTATGGGAATCTGTAATTCTGTGAATGTTCAAATTTACGGATAAACTAAATTATTGTTACAAGTTACAAATTAACTGGTACGCTATCAGTACAGTACCAATAGTAACGAAACCTACAGTCTTATTGTTACATTTCATTTATGAATTTATTTATTTATTCAGTAATTCAAAATTATTTTCAATGAATAAAATCATGTTATTTACAAACCTTATGTACAAACACAGCCAGAAATTCTCAGTGAAGTGAATAACTTGAATGTTAGCCTGACCAGGACTGAATCACAACTGATTCACTGGACAGCACCTATTTCATTGGGGTAGGGTGGGTAGACACACTATCCTTTGCCGCCTATCCTCATCCCTTCCATCGCCAAAGGCTACAATTACCGAAGATGGAACCCGCATTACAAGGCTATTCAATGTTTTATAGGAGAAGTAATTTGGTGTTCCATCCCTTGAAAAGACCAATCGGGGAGTGGTTGAGAGTGGAATAGGGCAGACGAATTCATAAAGCAATATTCTGGTCCTGAAGGCAATTCACTGCAGGGGTTGCATACGGAACAACCGGTTCTCTATTCCACCAGCCAATATGCCATTATAACTGCCAAAATACAAAATAGGGGGATTAGTAAAGTTCAATGAATTGGTAACTTATAAAAGGGGGAAATGCAGCCTAATGAGAAAATGAACCAGTACAGTATAATTCATTAAAATACTTGGCATAAATTGAATTCAGTGATGAATAAAATACTGTTCTCCTTCATTGAAATACTTGGAAGATTTGAGTCCTGCATAATATTTTAATGCTCCTTTCGAATACTTGGAATGATTTGAATCGATTGATAAATAATACTGTCAGCTATTCATCTGATTGAGAAATTTCCCCCTATTCTGATTGTTTCAATTTGTAATTTAGCCGCCTGGGCCTATTTCGGTGGAAAATATGTAAGAAAGATAAATGAGTGAATTTGAAAGGAAATCTGGCACTTACGTATGAAGTAAATTAAAAGATGTCGATAAGTCGGCAACGGACTTTAGACGGCAATAGACGGCTCGGTCTAGAAGAAACGGAGCTCTACTCTGTTCAGTTCACAGCACGACTGTCGACTTACTAACTGGTGAATGACGATTGTTGTCTAGGTTATTAAATTCAGAAACTATTAAAAGCCATCTCCTAAATTTTAACATCCTAAAAAATATCCCTAAAAAGGCGTTCTAACAAAAGATTTACCTTTGTTTCAATCTCATGAAAAGGATCGAGGCTAGTGATCAATTTTGCATTCTCTTTATTCCAAGTTACGTGCTTTAATTTCAAGTTACATGATTTCAGCACCTCTATTCATTGGACAAAGCTATTATTGTAATCCTAGAATGATTAACAAACCACTGAATCCTTACAATTTGCGTTGAGATTCGCCTTTTTAAACAATACAGGATAGTCGTCTTATACTATTTCTTCTTTTAAATTCGCTTGGGATAGTGTGAATAGTTTCTAAAAATAGTTTCAAACTGCTAGTGGGTAACATAAAATGAAATCTTGATACTGAATGAATGGTCACGGTCAATGATTTCGTAAGCATCTAACCACGTGAGGCCAGACCGAGCAGAATCATCACAGTTAAAATGATGACTTGAATTAAATTGTAGGACCCCCATACTACGTGCTCACCAACAACCCCGTCCAAATTTATTGGGGTCAACAGACTGAATTCAGTTGACTGACATCCAAGATTGTAGTCCGGCCGACCTTTATCGGGTAAATTGAATTTATTTATTCATTGCTTTAAATTGGATCTTTGTGCTACTCAATCCTGTCTCTGGTTGACGATTTATTTCGCATGGAGACGGCAGACGGCCTGCTAGGATAACAATCGCCTTGCAATGATATTTCAACAGAGCATCGATTCACATGGAGTAGAGTTCGCTGTAACCGAAGATAAATCTGTCAAATGTCTTCCCATCATCTAAAAGCAATGAACCAAAGTCACACTAGATAAACAGAACGTCTTGTTAGAACATGTGGAAAACTAATGGCTTCCGAAACCAATCACTGAAATTTGAAACGATTCTGAGAATCGCTTCACTATACAATACACTTCTGTCAATGAGAGGACGAGATAAATCTATACTGATAAATAAAATGACAAACTCAAGTGTCACTAATCCTACACACCAGACATTTTTCAATAAATGATTCAATGGAATGCAATAATTTTACAAAAAATTGTTCAGTATAATGAGTGGAATTCATTTATTTTCGATAGAATTATAGAATTGTATGATCTGATTTCCGCACATTTATTTCGATGTCTTATCAGAGAATATCAACTTGTGTTAGTAGACGATGAAACTAGTAATTTATAGGATTTTGCTATAAATATAACAACGCAAATTTTCCACTACATTAAATACACAAAAAATATTCTTTTTCTTAGTCCGAGTCTGATTCTAAAATTCAGAAATGTTATACAAGTATTGTAATATTAAGTAGCCTAGTGTTCCGAATATTGTACCGAATTCTAAAAAATGTCTTTATCTCAATAAAGTAAATGGATTTCATCAAGTATCAAGTGCTACGTAATTGATATAGAAAACTTTTTTATACACTTATATGTTGTATTTTATGCTATTCTTGAATAATTTTATCAAATTTATCACTAGGAGGGACAGTGAATATTCAAGAAATGCATTTATTTAGAGTGCTCCCTCTTGAGGACTTAAAACGTATTTCAATTGATTGAAGAACAGTGAAGGTTGATGCTATTTTCAAACACTTATTTCATAATGGAATTCATATGAATGAAGAAGATAACGTACAGAAGTGATTAATGCAAAATTTGATGAGAGTAGCATTTAATTAAGTGGAGTTAGCAGTAATGCAAATGCGCATCAAAATATAAACTGCTCCAAACATTATTGATGTGATATTCCTACTCTCTGTATCAGGTTTGAAAACTCCACAAAAATTAGGCTACACTTTCTTGGCAACAGTTGTGGAAACTAAGATAAAGTGGCATACTAATATTACTACGAATAGATTACTCGTATGTTGCATCCTCTGGGATAATAAAAAGCTACCACTAAATAGACGCTATTATTTTCTTCCTAAACGTTGAAGATAAATCGAGCACCATTTAAATCATGCAAAATTTATTGTTTAATAATTATATTCTATCTAATCACACAAAACAACCACTCCTTCTTACCATTGAATAAGAATATTCTTATTCACCTTCGAAATTGTATGGAAAATCTACATAAACGTTTCAAGGCATGGCAGAACTATTTAAAGGACCTGATTTGACGAACTTTTACAAAAATTAATTTCAGACTGTTAATCCTGTCTTCTCCACTCTTTTTTCTACAATTTATTTCAAAATTTGAAATTTCTACAATATATTTTCTACAAAATTTCAAAATCAGATTGGAAAATTTTCAATCAATAAAATTTCTTTTTTTAATTGAATTCCAACACATAATTAATTACATTTTCTCTAATTAATACGAGGTCTTTCATAACTGTAATAATTATTCTGCTGGAATTCCACCTATGTATTTATCCCACCATTCCATTTTATATTTTTGAATTATAAAAATAATCTAGACTTGAAATTTCATACCATTTTACAAGCTCACTTATTCATTTCAACGTCAAGTTTAATTTCATGAGGCGCACTGAAAAATTCAAGAGTATGCTAAGAGACCAAAGTAGACCCTCTAAGTGTAACTGGAGACTTTTACTGGGGTAGATGAATCTTGTTAAGAGCTTGTCTCTCCTACACAGAGTATCCACTTACATACTGAATTTCAAATAAAGCCGGTAGACTGATTTACAGTCTACACAGTGATAATGGATTGTGAAGATAAGTACAAAAGTTTATCATTTTCATTTTAAAAAAGACAATACAAATCAATGCAATTCAATCTCTATTTTTAATTTTACCGAATAAAAAATCTGATAACTAACTTATATAAAGAATCATAATAATTTATTAAACGAATTCCTAATTAAGTAATTAATAGTGCTATAAATTATAATTAATAGCTATAATTTCTAGCATTATTAATTAGGAATTCGTTCAATAAATTATTATGATTTATAAAAAGGCAATTGAATAGTTGCAATATCTCATTTCCTTCCATCTTTATATAAAGAAGTAGGAATTTCTAGACAAGGGTTATCGTATCAACTATAGTTGATACTAGTTAATATCGTATCTACTAGTTAAAAATGTTGCATCACTCATCACAAACAAGAGTATCTAGTCAAGTCTGTCAACTAATGACTTCACGGATAAAAATTTGTCGAAAATGAAAGCAAGTGATTTACATCTTATTCCACGGAATAAAATGTTTTATATTGGAATAAACTGAAAGTTTCAAAAGTATAGTATATAGTATAGTATAAGTATAGCATAGTACAGTAAAGTACAGTGATGAAATAGTAAAATACAGTACTTCAATACATGCAACACAAAAAGATGCACTAGTAGAAAAATGAAGAAATCATGTTTTTGTAAAGTATTTAGTTTATTATTAATTTTCTTCTGTTTAAACTTGAAATTTAGTAAGCAGAAAGAATAAGATTTTCAAAGTCGTGCATACTAAAATGAAATTTTAATTGAAGAACATATTATACAGAATACTACTGTAGAGAATGAATGAATATAATCGATTTGAATCCACAAATAAGTTACTAGAAAATCTTATTAGACATTGATTTTCGAAAAACAAGACGAATAATTTTGAAATGTATCTTGTTGTTTCAATTGGATTGAGCAAAAAAAAAAGGAATGAAGAAATTACACAATTCGAGTGAACTAACTACTAATTGGGCGCAGAGAGTATAGAATAGTAAGTTATAGAAGAGTATAGTGAGTTTTATACTTCTATTCTCTCTGATTAGCCGGGTGGAAGCAAATGATGAAACATCCGAATGCCAATTATATTCTCTTATAAATTTGGCCAACAAAAAATAACGCAAGCAGAAGCCTGTAAACAAAAACTGAAGGCTGCGTTGATTAAAAACATGCGATGAACTTAATTGTAAGTATCTCTTTATCTATTTCGATAGGGAAGCCAATAGATTGGCTTCACTCGTGGGGTTTCAAAATGAATGTGTTGATGTTTCAGCCGTTTAGAAACCCAACTATGATGCTACAGTACATTAAATCGGATTCGACTTCAAGTATAACATCTAAATTACTCAAACAAATAAACATTAAATTTTCAACAATAAACCTACCCAAATTTTACATAATTGAAACGCCTATAAATAACATATTCTTCTATGTAGGGTGAATTTACAACTTTTATACCAAGATGTCTTCTTTGTAATTTATTCTGCATATTTATGGAAAAAAATTCATTGATTATTTTTTCTGCTCAGTGATTGTGGCATTATCTCCACAATTTATTATTAATTGAAATAAGAAGCACATGTTATAATCTTCATTCAAGTTACAAAATATACTTTTTGTTATGTTACCAATAATAAAAAGAAATAACGGCAATACCAGCAATAACATTTCAACGAAGAACCTAAATTGACAATTTATCAATTTATTGATGCAAGAAAGTACCGTATTGAAAAAAGAATAAAGACCGATGTCTTCCCCCCAGTTTTACGTTCAAAAAATTCACAAACTACTGTTACATGATTGTTTAAATGTGAAGAAATATTTCAATTCGGACACAAGTATTCATGAGTTGTGAATAAGTTTTCAGCAAGGAAAATATGTGAGTGGTTGAAACTGTTGCCGACTGGGGTCAGGTGGAGTAAGGCAAAGATTGCCTGCCGAGGAAGAGAAGGGAGCTGGGAACATTTTCCACCCCTGGAATTTAATTAGCGTTAAGAGTCGTGGGGCTGCGGCATTGCGCTCCTTCCCCGCCAACTGTGACACGGCTCACGGCTCAGCAGTAAACGACTATCAACCTCAAACAACTGCACACCACACAACAACTCTTTACCAGGAAAGCTTACAAATGAAATCTTCATTTTCCTTCACAAACTCTTCCTTCTTAGAATGAAGCATTTAATAAATCAACAAATCATTGCCCCAGTCGATTCGATTCCCATTCCAGGCATCGCTCACCTGTATTCCACTTTATACAGGGTGATCGTAAAGTCGCGCAACCTAAAATGATAACAGTCTGATGCCCGGTTTTCAGTCGCTCAATAGACAGTTTATGGATCCAATAGCACTATTGAATCAATAACCATGTTTTCAAATGCAAAAGTTATTGATTCAATAAGTTTATTGAACGACTGAAAACCCGGCATTAGAAAGCTGTAATGTGTTATTGATTTTTTTATATTGTCTATTTGTTTGGTACTTTAGCATCTTGAAAGGCATTGGAGAAATTTTTCTTTGACACTTTGCGTAGGATTTCGATTCACAGTAACTCAAAACGATAGAAACGTTGTTCTTGCGTAAAAGACATTTTGCGACTTGAACTGGACAAACAAACTGATTTCCTGGCTAATTGTCGCCCGATGGCGTGATCTGGCAGTGCAGCCACCTGCTGTACTACTGGACGAAAAAATTCCATATGCAAATCATACTTTACAAATTTCATTACTTCAAACATTGGGTTGCGACTTTACGATCACCCGGTATTATTAAATATAACATTTCAATGTTTGCAACCAATATCTCTAATTAGGAAGAGCATTCATTCACAGCCCATGCATAATATTTCCTGTCTTCCAGAGGAAACTTGGTCTCTGTGGCTGCAAAAGTAATCGTCATCTCTCATCATCACCCTATTTATCCACGCTCAAAACCTTTTCACAAAATAAGGCACTACACACACCTGGAAACTTCAATCAAAGCAACTCATCGCTCAACAACTGTGACGTAGCATATGTTTTCAAATGATGACGCTCAGACTAGGCGATTCCAGAATCGAACTGATCGTAGCGCAACTGAGTTGCTCTGCGACTTGACATGCTGGTTGCTTTTACTTTTTACTTTTTAAGAATAATGTGATAGTAGTCGATCGGCAACTGGCAACTAGGAGTAGTGGCTGTGAGCATGACAAGCAACTAAAGTCACCGGCTGCATCGCAGATTTGCCGATTGATGAGTTGCTTTGCGATTTGAAGTTTCCAGATGTGAATAGTGCCTAAGTAAAATAGTCGGCACTGACAACTTGAACCTCGCGTCTGAAGGGGAAGAACAAAGTAGCTCAATGTCTTACTTCAAAAGAACACGAATGCACAAATTGTAGTGCTGTGCTAACTGCATTTGAATAGTCTAAAATATGCTGTAAGAAAGCTCAGATATATATAAGTGACTAATATGCTAGCGATATTTGATTGATTGAGATATTGATGAGAGCGATATTGACAAGGAAGGTTTATTTTGCTCACTCCCGGAATATGATGAACCAAAGGTACCTCACCTCCCTCATACAATTTATATATAAGAAAGAAACCTGAAACAACGTTTTGAACATACAAAGATGAGTGAAAAATGTACGATTAGCATAACGGATACGTTTCTGAGCTTCTTCAACTTCATCAGTATCATTCGTAAAGCAGCCCTCCACTGTCAACTACCAGTGAACCAATCAAATACTTCATAGTTTTTTGCCTCTACATTCCCTAACGTTGGATTGCACCAACCGGGATCAACAACTATTTTGAATCAGCTGATCCTATTCAATTAGAATTGTACTGATCCTGGATTGAAATTGATCTCGATTGGTGCAAACCAACACAAGTGGTCTAATTCTCATTCAGGTTTGTCTTTTCAATAGCATAACAGCTATCCTATAAGTTAAACTAAACACAAATATTACGGACGAGTTAGTAGTAAAATTTGGTTAAATAAAGATAAAAATGTATTTTGATATTTGATAGTTTGATATTCTTATATTATTGATATTATATTATTTATATTATATTATTTATATTATATTATTTGTAATTTTATATTTTTATACCAAACAGTAAGTCAAAAAAGAGATAGGAAGGGCACAACAATGCCCTTTTGAATCGTAGGACAATACTGTTGGAGAATAACCTTTAGGGATGCTTTGGGGTGTAAGACCTACATGAAGTGGAGGCCCAGAAATCAGTCTCCAACACAATACCATTTTTCGGCTTGAAAACATTTCATTATTATTGAACATGTACTCATTACTAGTGAAAAATTATGAGTTCTTTCATTTGTGACAATCACGAATTTCATTCTTCTCTTTTGGAAACACATTTTCCGTAGTTAACGTTTTGGAGCAGGGTTATAAACTCTCTGACATCACCAAGACAAAACATAATCCAAATGTTCCCTTTAAAATTTTAAAAATTACACTTCTCATGATATGCTATTCAATGTTATTTACTTCCTTTCTAGAGTATTGTTTGTTTTTCGGAGAGTGATGACCTCATAAGATCTAGGCTTGTGGTTAATGGGAAGGTGATGATAGATATAAAAGGTCTTTCTAAATAGACCAACAACTTCGTGAGCAGTTTACTAACATTGAAATAAGAAAAAGTTCCAGTAAACATGGGTCCCAAATGCTTTGTATTCCTCTAGTCGCCATTTGTTTTTCACTTTTTTTTTTTCTTCAGAATGATTTGACTAATTTTGTTGGGCATTTACAATTTCAAATTGAAATAACTCTAAAACTTGTTGCCCGGCCATATATGAAATATATATATATATATATATATATATATATATATATATATATATATATATTGATATATATTAAATATATATCAATATATAATAAATATTTCGAAATATATTAACTTAAGTTTTTTACAGCAGACTTCAGCTTGGCCTTGACCATTCTAAATTTCAACAAAATTAGTCGAAACATTCTGAAGAAAAAAAAAGTGAAAAAACAAATTGGCGACTAGAGGGGGAAACAAAGCATTTTAGGATCCATGTGTACTGGAACTTTTTTCAATGTCAGGAAACTGCTCACGAAGTTGTCAGTCTATTTTAGAAACACACTGTATAATGAGCTCAATAACTGCTTCTTAGGCGTCTGGGACCAACGGCTTAACTTGTAAGAAGGGATAGTAATGAGAAAAATGTCATGGAATTTACTAGGATCGAACCAGGACCTTGGTCTGGTTTGGGTCGTATGAACCTCCAAAGCAGCTTTTCCATTATCATATTCTTAGTGAGAAACACTTGAATCAACATAATGTCGAAATTCTATTTATTCAGAAGTAGAAATAACATTACGCCTTCGTAACAACGACGCTAAATGACAGTTGACTAGAATCTTTGGAGAGCCATTTATATGTTGATCTAGTTGACATCTACATCACAAAATAACAAAACATCTCGGAGAAAGCACCCTCATCTCATCCCTCCCCTACGTAGATGAATACAAGAATAACTTGTCAGTAACATTTAGGTTATTTAGACAAATTTGACTGCATGTCGTAAATTCTATTGTGAAGTAATAATAGTCAACTTTACTTATAAAATTGAACTTCAATAATTTATGATAGTAAATACTACAAATTGATATTTCGTTTCAAGAGAATGACTTAAACTGACAAACTCTTAGCTTCATAATAAACAACGCCAAAAATTATTATTTAAAAAACGTTTCTGACTCGAATACCGGTTATATCTGGCTCGATCAATATCCAGCAGTTGAGGGATAATTTTAAGGATACTTATAAGTTGGACACAGTACTTACGTTGTGATAACTGAAAAGGATGCAGCCTAAGTAAACTGAGAACATCGTTTTCATACTCCTAGGTGAACGAGCTGATTGTTTGCTAACGAACAAAAGTGGCACTTTTCACTTGACATTTTGAAAATTTGACTTGAAAATATTTATAAAGACGGATTCAGTACTACATTCAGTTAGGATTTTGAAACGTAGATGGATAAATAAGAAAAGCAAAACTCGCGATCATCTGCGCACATAGCAGCTAAGAGAACTGACTTATGTAACACTTATTAAGAATTCCAAGCTCTTTTAGCATTATCCACAGAAGAAAAAAGAGTTGATCAAACAAGTTCTCTTTGCCTTCCCGATCATTTGACAATTTTACCACACGTGCCCCATACCGACCACAACGAGACTATAAAGCTATCACTAAAAACAAATACAGTTCATTTTCAAACCCTGTTGAGTTGGATGTTTGGTGGATGAGCGTCAACGTTCCTACTGTTAAAACTAATATTTGTTCTTCATTCTCAATTTGAACAATTCCATGCAGACAGACCAATAAGTTAATGTAATCGAGATAAGAATATTTAGTTTACTAAAAAAATTGACTGATACACCAACAAATTGTATACACAGCGAGATATCATGGGTCAACGTTCACAAATGAACTGTATAAACAACGTAGCTTTCTGTTGGATAAATATTGATACTGTAGTTGATATGTAGTGTCTTGCAAATGGTAAAATAGAAAATCCGCAATATCCACAACAATTCTACGAAACACAAATAAGACTTTATCGTCCGATCATTCCGGTCATATAATTTTTCCGATTTTTTGCCATCAACTAAACTACGAAATTTTGAGAGTGAATCAGTGAGTGAAACTATAATAGTTTATAAACTATATAAACTATTATAGCTATTGTACTTGTGGAGGAGAAACCACTAGAAGGGTAATTAAAATCAGACTACTTATGCCGTTCTCAAGTAGGCGTACTCTCATATCTATATCCTCTATTGTAGAAGAGATTTCTTTCACAAAATTAATGTGTTTTTCATACGATTTATTGATATGGTACTGTATTGTAAATGGAATTCAACAAGAATTTTTCGGGATGAAAATATCTAAAACTATTATACTACAGTATATATTTTGAAACTTCCTCCATTGGGAGCCTGGCTAATCGTTAGTAAGGCTAGTCAGTCACTCCCTATATTTGGAGGCATATTAAATTGTTGCATTGCACTATACAGGGTGTTTCAGAACTCCCTACCAATACTCTAGGGCATTGTTCCTGGGTAGAAACCATATCTAAATATCATATTCAAATCGTCCGGAAGTCCTTAGTTACTCACACAGCTGTCATTTTGTTTTTTTCACTTATTATTTTTTATCTCAATAATGGTGAAACATATGGGATTGAAACTTTGCACCAACATTTATGACAACTAGACAAAGCTACAAAAAATTTTCAAATCCATAAAACAAGATGGCGGCATTCAAAATTTTGTTTTTGAATAACTCGGAAACCGTTGATATTACGAAAATTTTACAAGAATAACTTTTTTTAGTAAATTAGATTACAAATCGATTGAAACCTTATTTGTTAAGATTGGACCAATATTGTCTGAGATATGGCAGCTTTAGTGATAGGTGACCGCTGGAGGTTAGTTGCACTCCTTTTTAATATCTTTGAAATTCACACGAAAAACTCTAAAATCGCTCACAAATAACATGCAAAGCAGACAGAGACTGTTGCATTGTTGTGGCAGACTTTAACGCATGCCCAGGATGCACTGCAACTAGCCTCCAGCGGTCACCTATCACTAAAGCTGCCATATCTCAGTCAATATTGGTCCAATCTTAACAAATAAGGTTTCAATCGATTTGTAATCAAATTTACTAAAAAAGTTATTCTTGTAAAATTTTCGTAATATCAACGGTTTCCGAGTTATTCAAGAAACAAAATTTTGAATGGCCGCCATTTTGGTTTATGAATTTGAAAAATTGTCATAATTTTTTTGTAGCTTTATCTAGTTGTCATAAATGTTGGTGCAAAGTTTCAATTCCATATGTTTCACCATTAGTGAGATAAAAAATAATAAGTGAAAAAAACAAAATGGCAGCTGTGTGAGTAACTAAGGACTTCTGGACAATTTAAATATGATATTTAGATATGGTTTTTGACCAGGAACAATGCCCTAGAGTATTGGTAGGGAGTTCTGAAACACCCTGTATAGCTGCTTAACACAATGTTATCCAGCAGTGCTTTGTTCCCATCACTGGGTTGCGAAGACTAGCTTATGGTTGAGATGTCAATGTGCTAACCACACGTTACATCTTTTCTGGTTAATGATCATTCACCTCTGCTGGTTCAGTCAAGTGGATGTGAAACTGGCAACCAGCTGGTAGGCCTAAGCCCACATAGGGCTGTTGAGCCATTGACAAACAAACAAAAATATATTTTGAAAAAGATATAGCATGTGGGTATATCTCGTACATTTATTATTTCAGTCAAACTGTGGCTGTGTTTGGTCGCTCGGTGACAGCGGTTGCTGATTGAACATGATCACTTAAGACTGCTCTTGGATGGGTGACCTATACATAATGAGGCTCCCCACCGATAAAAAGCCATACGAATTATTTTTTTATGATTATAACAATGCAGTTGGCTTGAACGTTCGATAACCTCATGTAATGATAATGATGATCAACTCATTGATACTCGAAATAACTCTTCCCAAAATGTGTATTTCTCAGTGGAATGAAACCCAGACTATTCAATACATCCCGTATCAAAACGTCGCGAAGGAACATTTAATATATTTTGTTTCTAAAATAGATGTTCTGTAATGAAGATACTTCAATCACTTTTAAGATGATTTGTGGCCCATGTTTAAGCGATCACAACAGGAAACTCTCGAAAATGTGATCATCGACTGGCTAACCAGAGGTTCAAAGTTCATTTTAACGGGAGTAAATAATTTCTTGAACTAATGAAAGTAGAGAAAAACAGCCGGATCAGCTAATATAAATTGATTTCAAAAATAATAAATAAAAAATAGCCTCAGGCACAATTTGACTGACTGACAGTGAAATTCGTGATCCAGTTCCTATAGGTTGAAACCGAATTTTCCAACGATTGTTCAGTAAATATGAAATGTTTGTCTTTTCGTGCAATAAACTTGATTGCATTGGCCAAACCAAATACAGGGTATGAACTTTATGTTATTTGCTCAGACATGCAGAGAAATGCCAAAAACAGGAAACAAAGTAGACATGGTGCAAACAACTATTACATAATTACTAGATCAACTAGACAGATTACAATACTTGACTAATTGCTGTCAGACAGCGTTTCCATCCAAAAATTCCTTCCACGACTAAGTAAATGTTGACTCAATTTCAATCAAAGAAGAGTATTATGACCAGAGAGAATAGAAGTTCTTACTCTCTGATTATGACAAGTGCGTTGACTGTTGCCCAAACGACTTCATTCGCAATTTTTCATTCCTATCAAATCCACATTTTTCATAACTTTTAAACAAGTGTACCAATATATTGTTCTATGATTATATTATATGTTTCATTACAAAATTAATGTAGCCTAGTGAAAACGAATTAATATTTTAAAGAAAACTACAATAGGCTACTGTCAATACGATTTCAGGCAGAATCAGAACTCGATAAATTATGAGAAAGTGAATTCGTATAATTCAATAAAAACTTTATTCTATGGTATTAGTTACCAGTTACGATTTCTAGTTACTCTGAGTTCTAAGAGATTTCGCTAGGATCGGCCCCTTGACTTCTGGTCACAAAATTTAACGTACGATGGGAAATCTATTCTAATCTGTTCTCTGTGATATTAGGCAGTTACCTAACAGATACATTACTATTATTAGACAGTATCTATATTTTATTATTATTAACAGTATTAGATACAAGCTACCAAATAGAACAACAGTACACAATAATTATATTGTTTGTAAGAATGTCCACGCTTGATTTTTGCATTGTAAGAAGTGGCACCCTTAATTACTTGTACGAAGTGCCAATGTAAGAAAGTCGACGGAGCACAGTACCTGATCTTCATAAGATGAATTGACTTCCTGAATACATGAATATGGTTTGTCTGGTTATAAAACTTACAATGAAAATCTAATTCGTATGAATATTTTACTTCCCAATTGCTTAAACATCAAAGTTAATATATTTTATTTGTGCACTAGCTGCTATACCCGTGCTTCGCACCGAGGATAGGAGGATTTATATCATTAAACATTAAATTACAATTACTAACAAAATAATTAATAATTACAACTAAGTTACTAACTAAATTACAGCACTTGAAAATAATGACCTGAAACTACGATACCAGCGTTTCCAACCTAAAAAACGATCTTCGTTCCAATCACCTGTTGATGCGTTTGAACTATCGTTAATATTATTTGACCAATCGTTGATGAAACTTATAAATTGAACTTTCTACTGAACTATTTCAACTCAACAACGAGTTTACAGGTCAGAGTTTGCTTGAAACTTCCCGCTGTCAGCTAGACTGCTAGAGTGCTGTATCCATGTGCCGAATCCGGGTACTCGAAGGAAAGGTTGGGACGTT
The DNA here is from genome assembly GCA_017141395.1 of Laodelphax striatellus. Lineage (NCBI taxonomy): Eukaryota > Metazoa > Arthropoda > Insecta > Hemiptera > Delphacidae > Laodelphax > Laodelphax striatellus. The sequence continues at coordinate 24,019,773 of CM029532.1, read as the reverse complement.
CGGAAACGAAGTCTTTCAAATCGTTATTAATTTTGTTGTTCGTTATTAAATTTGTTATTCTTTGTTTCATATTAATTTATAAAGTATTCGCAGCCACTCTTTTGAACTGAAAAAATAATATTTTCTTTCCAATTAACTACACTATTTTGAAATTTGGAAATAATTTGAAAATTTGAAAATAATGGTACCGGTAATTTTCTTCTCATTGAAAATGGAATTAAATTGAAATTTATTGAAGGATATTAAAAGAAATCTGCAAAATACTATTTTTTAAAGCAAGTGGATAATAATCAATATTAATCAATGCTGAAAGTTGTAAAAAAAAACTCGCGAACTCTGCGTGGGAGGCAGGCCTTCTATCCAATGGGCAAATCTGCCATCTATTCGAAGACCTTTATTTTAGCATATATTCAACTACACATTGATTTTATAGAAGCATTATAGTTTGGACTGGATCGGAATGGATGTCAAGTTTGATAGGTTAGGTCTTTAATTTTACTAATTATTTATTCATTATAAAAAATTATTGAAATATTTAAATAGGCCTATGTCCTTCCTTGGTATACAGACAATCTTTATGCAAAATTTCAGCTTTATCAGTCAAGTATTCTAGGCGTGATGGATGTTCAGACAGACAGATACCATCTCATTTTTATAAAATAGTATAGATATAGATTAAGAGGGCAGATCATAACAACTGATATTATTTTGTTTGGTCTATAGTCTTTAGAGATCAAGCTATCGAGAATCGAGTCCTAGGCCTAACTTATCTGATATTAATTAGCAGAATATTGATTTTTGTATGTAGGGCTATCCATGAAAAAATGTGACATATAATACAAATAACAATAACTTATTGCAAATGAACTTACCCCGTTTAGCAGCATTACCAGCAGCTCGAGTTGGAGTGATGGTGACTCCATTTCTTGGAGGTCCCAATTCTGAGAGAAGAAGCTGTTCTTCTGGAACATTAGGCACAGTACGCCTACCGCTACTTCCACTCATTCTGCCTGCAAATTAATATTTTTATTATTTTATGTGCCTATTCAAATATGTTTAGAAAAACCATAGCCTACAGCAATAAATAAGTTTTTTTTTTGTTTTGAGGGTGATGCTCACATGAGCTCTAGACTTGTGCGTGGGTAATGAGAGGGGTGATGATGAGAGAAAGGTCGAAAACGCAAGTGCAGAATCTATAGGCTATACATATACATCCAGATCAAAAAAGGGATGAGTGATTGGATGATTGATCTTTTGGTTGGCGGGTTGTCCTTTTAGTTTCACTTAAAAGGGTAGCTGCTTTGTGGTCATTATCAATTATATATGTGTACCGGTAAGTTATGTGATAGGCCTACCGGCATATCAGATAGGCCTACCGAACTATCACATACCGGTTATGTGTGCCTATTACGTACCTGTTCTTTGATTAGTAAATAATTATACTAATCAAAGAGTAAGGGTTTGAATTAGATAAGGATTCATCATTCATACGAAATACAATAATCCACTTTCTCCTCTCAATTTTTATACATTTTTTTCTGAAAATGATGCCGATGTAAGTAAATAGACTTGTACGTGGGTGATGATGATACAGTAATAAAAACTGAATGGATCTATTAGAGGGAGGGTTCTGAACCATCAACCAAGTTGTTTTGACTTCTTGGGTCATATGGCGACAGGTCAAAAAGGGCCATGTCAAAAAGAATACCAAAGTCATAAGGTTCACCTAGAAATTCCAATAATGTGTGAATTGTGAATTGCATCGAATTGACTTAGACACATAGAATAAAAGTTGCAAAAATTTCATCTGATATGCAATCAATTTGTCATCAGGATGACAAAACTTTATCTGATATGCAATCAATTTTTCCAGAGGATGACACCCTTAATACTCTTAATACGCTATGAGGTTAAGAGCAACTCCAAAGGAATTGATAATAATTATTATCAAATTCAAAAGGAATGTAATTATTTGTGCTCTAGTCTAGAACTTACTATACTCCGGTACACTGTCAGTCAAGTGAAAAAGTTTTCGAACATTGTGAAATTATTCAAGTCAAATCATCATGTCAATAATAAATCGTTTCCGGCAGCATAATGATTAATATCAATTTACACCAAAGTATCAATTCAATTTGTTGAAATATTTCTTAAACATGACATGTGCAGATCACCTCAGTTATCAGAATTCTGTCCACTGAAATCATAACCATCAAGTTAAATCAACTCTAGGGTACAGTAATCAATCTTACCTTTTCAGCACGTGTTATCAAACTGATTCTAATACAAAATTTTGTTTCATGAGTAGCAAAAAACTAAAATCAAGACACGCACATACGCCCGCGAAACCGTACTCACTACAACAATATCATAACCAATATCTGAATTTACAGACAAATGCTCTGCTGAACAAATTGCCTCCAACCTAGAGAGGCAAGAAGGCAAATGGCAAACTGAAACTGAAATCTGAAAATGGTTCGATTTCGATTTCGAGGGCTGACAACGTAAAATTTCCCTGCTATCAATTCATCCTACAAAACGTTAATTTATTATTAATTTGAATGTGTATCCTCCATATTTTAACGGGATGAATTGCAACAATTATTGTCCAGAAATTTTTTAATAAGAAAACCATGTCTTATATTCATCAAATAAACGACAAATCAATAATTCTCTTGCTAATTCACATGGTAACGTTGGTAGGTCTTGCCATTTAAAAGTAAGCGGAAATATAAAAACTGCCAGCTCCATCTAGAATAAATATAGTTTCACTACGAAAGCCTCTAATAAATAAATTGAAATGAAAATCAATATAATAAGTTATGAAACATGAAATGAATATAAATGAATTGGCCTGCGAAAAATACATTGAAAGTTGGCCTGCAGGTTGAATTTTATAACTTATGTTGTTTAAACTTTACATCATTCAATTGGAAAAATGTAGGTGAAACATTAAAAAAGTTGATAATTTGCAAGTGTCCTTGCGAAATCAATAATTATTGTATACTTAACAAACATAATGTCATTATAATAATTGACATTATGTTTGTTTAGTAGACAATTAGCATAATTATTATAAAGAGGAAGGTAATGAGACAGCATTGCAACTATACAGTTGCTGTTAAATCATAATAATTAATTGAATATATGGCATTAATTAGGAATTTCGTTCAATTAATTATTATAATTATTATGCTAGTTTGTATGGACTCAATGAAAATAATGTTCATGACAGCGTCTTCTTAATGTTATTTATTTATTATTTATTTATAAATTGGGTTGGGCTTTTTAACCCTTGGCCACCGCGACCGCTACTCGATCTTTTGTGGCATCCCCTCTTTGGCTTATGCCATGTTCCATAATCCAAGGCCAGAGCAAAATTTACTCAAGGCCTTGAAGTCCAGTTCTCTTGCCTCCTCTGGTAGGAGGGTTGCCTTTCCAAGAAATCTACTCCTCATTTGCAAGAGTGCTGGACATTCCAGCAGCAAGTGTTCTGCTGATTCTGTTTCTTCTATGCAGAATCTGCATTCATCATCCTGACATAGTCCCTTCTTCCGTAACATATACCTGAATGGGCCGTGTCCTGTCAGGAGGCTGCGGGAAGCCTTTGTTGAGGGTTTAATCAACATTTTTGATTGTCGTAGTCCTTCTGTCCTATTCCAAATCAAAACCTTCTTCTTTTCCTCCCATTCTCGGACTTTAGCTTTTCAATAGCTACAAGGCACCCCACAACCTGGTTCCGGTCCTATAAATGAGAATCTGCCCCATTTTTTGCAAGGCGATCAGCTATTTCGTTTCCATAGATACCCTTGTGCCCCGGTACCCACATCAGGCTAACCTGATTCCTGACAGCCAGTTCCCTTAGGGAATTTTGACACTGTGTTACCAGCTTTGAACTGCTGGAACAGGCCTGTATTGCCTTTAGGGCTGCCTGGCTGTCACTCAAAATAGAGATCTTTGCACTTCTCAGTCCTCTCTCAATGAGTTGATCAGCGCACATCTCTATGGCCATTACCTCGGCCTGAAAGACAGTTGCCGTTTTTCCCAGGGCCCTATAGAATTTAGTTCCTGGCCCATATATTCCAACTCCTGTCCTTCCTTCCCTGCGTGATCCATCAGTGTACCACTTCAGGGCGTTTGATTCCCAAGTCTTCTTAATGTTACTAGTTTTCCCAATCCAAAATAGAATTAGGCCTAGCAATAATATTTAGATTAACTTCTGACACAGTGTCTGGTGAGATGTTGTGATATTTATAATACATAATGAAAACACTGGAATGTAGTCAATTACAGTGATATTTTTTGACTACATTCCAGTGTTTTCATTATATATTTAGATTAGATACGAAACTTGCACCTGCAACTCCGTTCGTCAGGTTAACACGTTAACTTACCAGTTAAGCCATCTTTTTTCTAAATATAACATTTATGAACATCAACAATACTCCCTAGTGGTTCCGAGCTCACCTTACATTGTAGCTCCATTATTTACTCTCATAATTAGTCTATTATCATTCCCATTACCCACGCACAAGTTCAGAGCTCACTCAGTAGATATCATGCAATCTCTGGCAAAAAAATCCAATAGGTAGCCTACAGTGACTTTTTTAACAATGATTATGAACAATATTCAATAATATAGGGTGACTAAAATATAGTCAGTCTAGAACCAATGAAGTAATTTCAGATACAGAGCGTGCCATCCAAATTGGCGTCTAGGGGAGGCTGTGCGAGAGAGATGGATAATCTCTCCCACCACGCTTCCCCTCCAGCCGCTAAGGCTAGTACAGTCAGTGAAGCAAAATAACATCATAGTACTGCTAGGTAACCGAAGCGAATATGAATTTTTTTATAAAGCTGAGTTTGCCAGCTGAATGAACTTTTGAAATTTACTGTACCGCGAGTCAGCAGGCACTGTAGTGGGAGAAAGCGATCAACGCGCATGCTCCAGTGAGTGTTTATTATGGGTGTAGGTCATGTTGATGAAATTATTTAACGAATTTAGTTTCAAAAGTAGTATTTAATAACTTTGCAATTATTACAAGCTCCATCTTGGAGAGTGGCCGCATACCGAGTGACCATGAGCAAAAGGAGAGGTTACAAATCTTAGCAACGATGCAAGTAGCATAATAGAGTGCTCTATCAACATCCTCCTCCTTTGCATAAAACAAAATGAAATTAAGACAAATTAAAATTAGGTTACAATATTGTGAAGACAAAGAAAACCATAAATTAATTATAAGACAATCGTTTAGGATTTTTGATTGTTCTACCACGACTTGTGACATAACCATCAAGGTTTTTCAAAGCATTATTTTCTTCAGTATCATTATTCATTATAGGTTGACAAGGCAGGTTGGGTGATGGGTTGACATTAGAAATTGATGAACCTTGGCTTACAGGACTAGTAACCAAGTTGTCATATTTATCTACAACATTATGCTCAACATGAGGAGAAGTAATAAAGAATTTTCTATTTCTACGGTACAGTCTATTATTTTCATCCTTTACAATGTATGAACGAGGTACATTATCTTTAGAAATTATTCTACCAGTAGACCAAGATGCCTGTGGATTTTTCTTAAAAAATACATCATCATTTACATTCAGCTCTGACAGAGGCTTAGCATTCTTATTGTAATACTTTTGAACAGCAAGTTTTCGTTTATTTACAAGTACAGGATCAGGTTTAGTTATTTTCGGTTCTAAAAATTTCAAAGAACAAGGCAACTTTGAGTTCAGGTTTCTAGAGAATAACAGCTGTGCAGGTGACGGCAAATTACCTTTGGGTGTATTTCTATAATTCAATAAAGCTATATAAGGATCTGTATCAGAGAATTCACATTTTTTCAATATACCTTTTGCTATTTTTACACCAGATTCAATTTGACCATTAGACTGTGAATATTTAGGAGACGTAATAACATGAGAAAATTCAAAATCAATTACAAATTTCTTAAAGTCAGTACTAGTGAATTGTGTACCAGAATCAGTTACAAGTGTTTGAGGAATGCCGTGACGAGCAAATATTGATTTCAATTTATTAATAACACTTTTAGCACTCAGATCAGACAAAGATACAAGTTCAATATATTTTGAATAATAATCCATAACAACTAGAAAATTTTTAGACGCAAACTCAAACAAATCAGCAGAAATCTTATTCCAAGGCAGTTTAGGAATTTCATGAAACAATATAGGTTCTTTAGAATTACAAGGTGAATGCATAGTACAAGTTATACAATTATTTACATATTCTTGAATATCAGAATTTATACCAGGCCAATACAATATATTTTTGGCTCTTATTTCACATGTATTAACACCAACATGACCATCATGTAATTTGTTTAACATTTCTTTTTTCAATTTACATGGAACAACAATTCTGTCATTTTTGAATAACAAGCCATCAATTACATGCAAGTCATTTTTTACATTCCAAAAAGGTTTGACCTCATTTTGCAAATTATTCTTGTTTGTTGGCCAACCATTCAAGACAAGATCTTTGACAGTATTTAATATTATGTCTTTATCAGTTTCAGTTTTAAAAAGAGACAACTTTTCTTTAGAAATAGGCAATGAATTCTTGAATAGGTTGACTTGACAGATTATGTCTTCATCTGTTTTATCAATATCCTCTACACAAGATACAGGCATAGAAGATCTTGAGAGAGTGTCAGCAATGAACATAAGTTTACCTGGTTTATAAACGACTTCAAGGTCGTAGCGTTGAACCTTAAGTAGCATTCTTTGCAATCTCAAGGGGGCATTAGACAAAGGTTTCTTGAACAAGCTCACAAGAGGTTTGTGATCTGTTTCTACTGTTATTTTTCTTGAAAATATGTATTGGTGAAAACGAGAACAACCAAAATTAATTGCTAACATTTCCTTCTCTATTTGACTATAATTACATTGACTTTCTGTTAATGCTCTTGAAGCATACGCTACCGGTTTGTTGTCACACATCAAAACAGCTCCAAGTCCAGTTGAACTACTATCAACAGATAATATTACATCTTTTTTGTAATCAAAATAAGTGAGAACAGGTGGATTTACTAACAATTCTTTCAGTTTATTGAAAGCTAGTTCTTGTGGTTGATCCCAATGAAACAATATATCTTTTCTCATTAATTCTCTCAATGGAGTAGTAATAGTAGAATAATTAGGAATGAACTTAGATAAGTAATTTGTTACACCAAGAAATCTTTCCAACTCCTTACGATCAGTAGGAGCTTCAAGTTTTTGAATAGCCAGTATTTTAGTTGGATCTGGTGATACACCAAATTGTGAATAAACATGACCAACAAATTTCACTTCAGAATCACGAAATTTACACTTTGACAGATTGAATTTTATACCATTCTGTTTTGCAATTTCTAAAACTAGTCTTAATCTATCATCATGAGTTTTCAAATCAGATCCACTGACACAAATATCATCAAAGTACGTTATTACTCCTTCAATATTACCAAACAACTCATTCATTTTTGATTGAAAAATATCTGGTGCACAGCTCAAGCCATAAGGCATTCGCAAGAATCTGTACCTACCATAAGGTGTATTGAATGTACATAATTTACTACTTTTATCATCTAATTTGAACATCCAAAATGCAGAGCTAGCATCTAGAACAGAGTATACTTTAGAATTTAGTAATTTATTTGCAATTTCCTCAGAAGTAGGAATTTGACACTGAGGTCTTTTCAAATACTTGTTCAAATTTTTTGGATCTAAGACGACTCTAAGTCCAGCATTTTTCTTATTAATCAAAACCATACTATTGACCCATTCAGTTGGTTCAATTACTTTAGCAATAATACCTTTACTTTCCATATTATTAAGTTCAATTTTAAGTGGTTCAAGTAACGCAAAAGGAACCCTTCTAGGAGGTTCAATTTTAGGTTCATAATTGTCAGTTAGGTTCAATTTCACTTCACCTGGAATTGTTCCTAGATCTCCATCGAACATTACTTCAAAATCTTTACATAGGAATTTATTTTCAACTGTAAGTGAATCTATGGTTCTAGTTATTAGACCTAAAGAGCAACATGTACTAAGACCCAACAACGGTTGGCAGTTTACATCAACAATTACAAATGAAATGTTACAAGTTTTTTCTTTGACAATACAGGTTAGGTTGCATCTACCAATTACTGGAGCTTTTTGTCCGGTAAATGAAGTAATTAGAACACCAGTATTTTCAATTATTGAATTAGAAAGGCCTAAATCCTTGAATTGAGAATAGGATAACAAATTGGTTTGAGCACCACTGTCTAATTTGAATTTAATTTTTTGACCATTGATTTCAATTGTTTCATACCAGTCATTAACTCTACCATTATTTTCAAATACAGTTTCAATTGAGAAGTTATCCATCTTTATATTTTCATAAGTATCATTTGATTCTTCATGATTTACACTTACCTCATTAATTTTCTTTTTATTTGACTTACCTTGTGAGGTTGAAAACGATTTATGAGTTGAATTTTTCAACCTACACTTCGTTGAGAAGTGATTTTTCTTGTTACAAGAAAAACATAACTTACCGTAAGCAGGACATTGATTAATAGCATGGCTCTTGCCACAATTTGAGCAATTATTAATGAATTTTCCATGTTGACCACCAGTAATATTTTTCATCTTGGGGCTGTAATTGGTTTGAGAATTTGAAGATTCATTCCTGGATTTGAAGTTCATTTTCGCTTGCGCGATTTCGGTGTTGTCCAATTCCTTTACTTGAATTTGTGATAATTCAGCCGCTTTGCAAATTGAAACAGCTTTTTCAAGAGTCAAGTCCGGTTCACGTAAGAGTCTTTCTTTCAAGTGTTGATTTGAAGAATTTAGTCCACATATGAGTACATCTCGCACTACGCCTTCTCGAAGGGAATCAAACTCGCAGTTTAGACTTTTATTGACCAAATCTGTGTAATAGGAGTCTATTGATTCATTAACGTTCTGTTTCCGCGTTAGAAATTTGTGTCTCTCAACCGTAAGATTCTTTTTGGGCAAGAAATAATTTTTGAAATTTAGCAACAACTACATCGTATTTCTTTGAGTCTGTGTCGTCCAAATTGAAAGAATTAAATATCTCAAAGCATTTTAACCCTAAATTATGTAGTAATATGGCAATTTTACGTTCATCTGTTTCCTCGTTTAAATTGAAGTTACAAGAAAATTTTGAACTGCTGAATCCAACGTGTCCAATTTTGCGATACATTACCATCCAAGCACAACGGTCCTATGCCGGATTCAATCGAGACTGTACTAGTCGATGACATATTTACGAAATTATTCACTTCACAAACTGGAAATTATGCACTTTATTAACCTGACACCATGTTTATTATGGGTGTAGGTCATGTTGATGAAATTATTTAACGAATTTAGTTTCAAAAGTTGTATTTAATAACTTTGCAATTATTACAAGCTCCATCTTGGGAGTGGCCGCATACCGAGTGACCATGAGCAAAAGGAGAGGTTACAAATCTTAGCAACGATGCAAGTAGCATAATAGAGTGCTCTATCAACAGTGAGACGCCAATTTGGATGGCACGCTCTGTACAGTACTTTCCGATTTACAGTACTATATACAGAGTGGCGCAAAAAGAACGGATGGATTTGAGTAAGATAGCATCAGTGGAGTGGAGCTGTCTGTGACCGCCGAGTAACACTATTTTGTAGGTTTAAGTATCCATTTTTAGTATCAGTGGCGCAATTGGCCTTGCTTATTTGCTGTTGAACAATATTTCAAATAGAATAAATCTGCCATCGTCGTTCAACAAAGCTTGAGTTGAGAGTTTCAAGTCGAGCATATTGGCATGTGATTCTTCTTCACTTGAAATTCAAAGTTTACTGTCGTCGTAAATATTGCTCAATTGAAGATTTGAATACTGCAATATATGAAGAAATTGCTGCTGTATCAAAAGTTATGGACCAATTTGAAGCTTTCAATGAACATCAACGCATTAAGGGCGCTATCTTTTCAATGTAATTTTTAAAAAATACTCAAGTGTTTTGGAGTTTTTTTTTAAATTCTCAAATTGTTATTTGATTAGTGTTTTGGTGTAAGTAAGATGAATGTATGATTAAAATGAATTTTTTATAACATTATATCCATTCTTTATGCGCCACCCTGTAGTTACCGGTACCGTACTGACTTCTGAGATTATCATGCAACATGATATATTTTAGATGTGATTTGGAACGCCTTCTTCTGAAAGACCCTCTTACTTTAATAACAAATGAGATGAAAAATCTATTTATAATAGTTTGTTGGAATGTTAGGAATTTCAGAGAAACAAGTTGTTCATATTTCCAAAAAAATGTAATCACTTAACAATTAATGTAGGATTGGGCGTGAATCATCCCGGCTAATAGATATTTTATACATATTAGAACATGGTCAAAAACATATTTGTACTTGTTTATAATGTAGGCCTACTATATACTTGAATAATACAAACTATAGTAGGTTTTGAATTTGTGGGCACAAAATAATGCCATAGTAGCCTATGGTATTAAAGTAAAATAGACATTTTCCAATTCAATCAAAATGAAAACAAATTTCAACACAATATTGAAGTAACTCTTTGAACTTTGACATACCGTAGCTGAAAATTTATTGAAAATTTAAAAAATATTGTAAATTTTACAGAATTGATAATAATTATACAAGTAAAAAATAATTATAGATGATAAATTGACCTATTTTAAATCATCAATTTTAAGACTCAAACTATTCACATACTGCTCAGCCAAATTCTTCACTTGTGTGATATTAGTCTGAGTACCATGCTGCTGTTCAAAGTCCAACCACTTTTTGTACAGTGTCTTCATTTTTTTCACGGGTAGTTTCTGGTTGACAGACCTTTGAAGTACCTGTCGGGCCAGATCTGTGTGTCCTGATTTGGTAAGCATGTCCACGTAGGTTGTCCAGGCCGGAATTCGACCAGGATAGGTCATGAGTACATGGTCCATCACCGTTTGTGCATGGTCGAACGATCCTAAAGCGTTCTCCAGAAGTGCAAAACGGGTGATGAACTGCACGTGGTCCTTCTTTGTTAACGCTTCCAGGCCTCTTTGGAAGAAACTGCGCGCTTTCTCGAGAGAGCCCACCCTCATCAGATTACGACAGCAGAGCAACCAGCAATCCAACTTCGATTTGAACTTCTTCGACATCATTGCTGCCAACTGTTCTACGCTTTTGTCTTTTTGAATCTGCGTAGATCTCGAGCATCTTGGAGTACACTTGGTAGTCATCGTTCGTTCTAACTGCTTCAGCCAATGCTGATTTTAGGCTTTCCTGTTGAAATGCAAATCAACGTTGAATTCAATAACAAGAAATTGAAAACTCAATACATCACTAAAAATTGAAAGGTTGAAAATATATTGCTATGAAATTAAACACTTGATTTTTAGGCTATGAAATATTGATTTTGCGAATTCGATGAACTATCAGCACCACAAGCCGTACTTTCTATTGAAACAACAAATACATTTTTATTATAAGTTGCAATGAGGAACAATTATTATTGCATTTTTTTTGCTATTTACAAAGAGAGTGAAGTTTTATACTTTGAGGCTAGGTTGTATTTTTACGAAATTTTAGCTTTCAGTTGTCACGGTAATGAAACTGCTATTGTAATTTTGTATTTACCTCAGACCCATACAGGTTTTCGAGGTTGAGAAGCGCAGTCCAAACATTCAGTCTTTCTTCTTCCTCGCGTGCATTCATGACTTGCAACGCTCTCTTAGCTACTGCTCTCGCCTTATCGATTTCCGTCTCCTGAAACAGATGAAAAAAGTGTAGTACTGAAGCCTACTATACAATCAAGTAGTTTTGATGAAATCTCCCAACCAATTTTCAAATTTCTTATAATTATCTATATCTATATAATAATAATACATTTGAATAAAACAGTCTGAGAGTGCTCTTACAATGTGTGAATGAACATGTCATCACTTAGGGTGAATAATAATGGAAGGACCGAATTTCTTGCTGATACTGTAAAAGAGAATCACTATTGAGATAAATTACATCATTAATACTATTGGACTATTTACAATATTCTGTGAATAGATGGTTTGAATTATGATTTATCAGTAGGAAAGAAAAGGTTAATATATCACAAGATTTTCTGAATAAATACGATTTGATAAAGTTAATTTTTCAAGAGACGCATAAAATCAAGCACCTATAATGATAAAGAGGTTTGTTCGATTTTATTAGCAGTTATACTTATTTTTGTAAAGAATGCATTCCAATTCTTTGTTATTTTTCTGATTTCTCTTTACTCTGATGAGTCAGTCGCTGGTTAGATCAACGTACAGGTACGCCAAAAATGTTGGATAATCGCGGCTCTCTTCAGAACAGTCGATGGTGGTTGTACGGTGTACCGTTGATTGGTGAAATTATATATGTTACACACTAAGTTAGAAACTGAGCAAATAAAAGCTTTTCATTGGACACAATAATAAAAATGATTTCCCTTTTGAGAAAACAGTTTTTGGAAGATAAAATGAGATGACGTGATAGGGAAAACCTAGAGAAACTCAGATGTAAGTTCAAAATGGGATAAAGTATCTAGACTCGGCTCTTCTTGAAATGAACAGTTAACAACTACATGTGGAGTACAGCATTACATTATTTGTCGATTATGAAATATTCTAGTGAAAATGAACAAACCTGGAGATGCATAGCCATATACTTGATCCATAGCATAGAGCTGTTGGGATGCGCTAGAACCAGTCTCTCAAAATGATCAACTGATTGCGGATTGCTCTCAGCTTCAAGCAGAAGCTGTTCAGCTCGCCTCAACCTCAGTTCAGCTTCTTTGGCAGCGGCTCGTTTCTCACTTGCTGTCATGTGCGATCTATTCTTCTTGCTAGAACTGTCACCAGTCTCATCATCATCGTCATCATCCTAGAAATTCAAGAGACAATATGTTCAGACCTTCATCCGATTTCATCGGTTTAGTTTTCAATCAGTTAATTTATCGATTTAGTTTTATAACAGTTATTTAGAAATGGAAATAACATTCAGTGATCATGGACAATCAGAAACTGCCTTTCTTGTAATAACCATGCCTCCTGATGGCTCATGCCTGTTTCACGAAATAGAGTGAATTGATATACACAGTAGAGAAGAATTCAATGTAGCTTTGCTGTGTGGAGCTCCGTTGCGAGGGTGGCTGCTAGTAACACTGTACATTTTTTTGGAAATTCCTCATTGTAAATAGTAGGATTCAGTTGTTACTCTACTTTTTTGTGCTTTGAATCATTTCAAATCTTTATTGTGAGTAGATCAAACAATATTTCCTTCTGTGTTGACAGTACTGTAGCGATGGTTTGCTCATATTTAGGAAACTCAATGATTATATTGAAAGAATATCTATTGAAGAACAATAAAAAACGAAATTTGGGAATAACATTTGAAAGTATTGAATTAAACTATTCAAAGTAGAACGAGAACTCAATTTGAGAAGAGTGCATCTGTCAAAGCACTTGTTTTTCTAATGGATGAGGGTGTGAACATATCACTTCATTATATTGTCATAGTTGTTAAAAACCTTTATCGGCAGAATAGATATAAAAGCTTTTAATTGTAAGTTCAAGCAATAAAATTGATTACACTGATAGATTTAGGAGCAACTATATTCGTATTTTATAAAACATCAAACGACTGTAGAGTTCATGTACAGTTTGTACAATTCAGATGAAGCTGCTAAATCCATCAGGCAACACCAATTTCATAACTTGATTTATTAATAAAAAGCTTTCGTTTCAGGTCACATTGAATCATACGGCATTGAAATTCTGATCATGTAGATAAAATGATCGATTATTCAATACGGATATTTTCATTACATTTCATAATACTAATAATATCTGATTGCAAAGGAACCAATTAAATTCGGCCGTAAAATAACAAAGCTCAAAGGAATTTAGTTGCATTGGTTCAGTAAAATTACGAAGGGATCACCTTCGAAAAATGACGTCATTTTACGGCGGTTAATTTGTACAGGTTTTTATGCAATCGGCTGTGAGTATCTGAATATACAGTAGCAGAATATCAATACCATTACTTGTAAGTGACAGTAAGTAAAAACCTACGAAGGAGGCCGATGATGGTCAAACAGAATCATTCGTTGTATTTGTAATGTATTTTCACAGTACTTTCAATGTCCACTCTCCCCAATGTATCTGTTATCTTCCATTAGCGGTTATCAATCTTCGGAAATGCTCAGATGAGAGTACTATTAAAATAATATCTTAATGAAAATTATTATCATATCTGAAGAAAATGCATGTCTGGTCAATTAACAGACCTATGAAATAAAAACAATCTAACAAAACTTTTCTTCGTGAAAAGAATAATTTGGTTAAAACGTTTTCAGTAGTTGCTTCAATGCCCTGTTTCTTATCGACCATAAAATACTTTCGCTCACTCTAAAGTGGCCTTCTAGACGAATTTTGGAGCGAGCAAAAGGATAGAAAGGTAAATAAGCATAGCGGACGAAATGCTAGATTACTTTTATTTATGTCGTACTTTATTATTGTTATGAACAAACCATGTCATAACTATTTCAAACCATTCTGTTCAAATCGTTGCTGGGGCTGGAGAAAAAGTCTTATACAATCTTAATGATGTAACTTCCAGTAATGAACTAAATACCTTAGGAAATTTTTACTCAATTCATTTTGAAACTATATGTTGATTCTCAAGTCAAATAGAAAGATTCAAAGGAGAGGTGAGGAATTGAAAGTCTTGTGATTATCATCCAATAACAAATATATTATCGCAAATAAAAATACAGTTGAAACTTGGAATTGCCCTTACAAATCTATGAAGTCATTAACAAATAGGTTTTAATCGAAACGTTTCAAGAAGTTACATATAAAAGTATGTTAATAACAGGATTGAATCACTTGTTTACACTCACCTCAGAGTCATCATCATTTTCTCCTTGAGTGATGGAGAAATCCTTAGCATCAACGGACCATGAAAAGCCTTCATAGCCCTCCATTGATAGTCTCGACTTCAATTCATTCTGGTTGGAATGATCGGTATTTTTAGCGCCGGTATTTTCCAAAGATGTTTTCTTCTTTTTCTTTGGTTTCTTTTCACCTTCTGTTAAGCTTTCGTTTTTAATGTCAGTTCCATTGAGATCTCCTTCAGATGATTTTCTTTTCTTTCCTTTCTTTCCAACAGTGTCATCAGAAACCGAAGTATCCACTTCATCGAATTGAGATATCGAAGATTTTCTCTTCTTGTTTTCTGGCTGAGGTGAATCGCCATTCAATAAACTATCATTTTCAAATCCTGTCTTAGAACGCTTTTCTTTTTTGGTAGATTGTTCCTTTGGAGTTTCATCGAATACTGATGATTGTTTTAACAACAATTTCTTCTTCTTCTTATCTGCCTTGCTTGGAGTAGATAAATCCTCATTTGATAAGGATTTTTTACCTTTTTTACTAGTAACTTCACCATTTTCAGTGACATGAACATGGGATGAAAGATTTAAAGCAGGAGATAGACCAGTGGATTCTTTCTTCTTTTTCTTTTTGAGCGGTTCATTGTCGGCATGATCAGTGTGATCAGAAATTCCGTTTTCGATTGAACCAGTCGAATCCTTCTTTTTTTTCTTCTTCTTTTTAGGTGATTCATCATTTTCGGAATGAGATTCACCTTCTTTTCCATTTACCAACGATTGTTCCCAAGTTCCGTTTTCGTCGAAAATTGGAGATGAAACATTTGCTTTTTTCTCTTTCTTTTTCTTCTTTTGCTTCTTTGGAGCTTCGTCATTTTCGGCGTCAGATTCTTCTTTTCCATTTTCTAATAATTGTTCCGAAGTATCGTTTTCGTTGTCAGCAACATTCAGAAGAATTATAGTCTCACGTTTATTGAAATATGTATTAACATTATCCAATAGGTTGGACAATACTTCTTTCAGTTTCGTGCCAGTCGCTTGTGAGTGTTTTTTCAACTGTGATTTGTCAACGGCAATGACGTAGCCATCCTCAAGACTGTAACAGAGATATGCAAGTTACAGTATTTCCAAAATTTTAATAACTTAGAGAAATGTATCGAGACTAAGAGAGCTAACTTTTTAGATTTAAAATTGAAATATTTCACTAACATTGAATAATACAATGAACCTAAGACAAGTACCTAAATTTGATCAACCATTAAAAAAAAGTTACATTCTTCTGTATACGCTCTATTTATACAAAACATATACAAAATATGTTTCACAATTGAAGACCTAAGAAAGAGCAAGAGCTGGGTATCCAAGTATAAGGCTAGGCGTACACCAGTTAGTAAAGACAAGACAAGACGAGATTAGTCATTGCATCGGCGTATGCTGCTTCATAAGCAGCTATGTGAATTACTGTAACTAAACGTGACTAATTTCGTCTTGTCTTGTCTTGACTAACCGGTGTACGCCTAGCCTTAAGTTATTATTCTCTCTTAGAGGAATAGAATTCCTGAATGGTAATAATATTCGTACACCTTATACTTCAATTAGTTTACTAATATTAGTATTATAGTAGTAATAGTAGTATAATATTAGTACTTATACTTCAGTAGTTTCTTTGTTAATATTTTTTAATCCATCATAGAAGTACACACTATTTCCTTTACAAGATCTTTCACCCTTCCATAGAACCTGATTTACTCACTATAGTGACGTAGTGTGACTATAGTCACTATATTCACGTCAAGAAGTCAGCATTGATTAGATGGGAGTTTGCTATCCTTGTTCAGCACAAGGCAGTTGCTGATGTCTCTATCCTATTCGCACTGTGCATTGTTGTCGCATAGTCCCAACAAACAGGTTTGGTACAGTTTTCTCTTTCTCTCTCAATGAAACTTGGTATCAATGTTCCTCATATAAACAATACTGACTTCTTGACGTGAATTGGACTATAGATACACATAAAATGTTGAACAAAATTAATTTTAACATACAATAACAATGTTAAATTACAATTTTTGACATAATAATGAACATTTTCATTAATTGGCATAACTGGAAATTATGAGATGAATAGAAATTGATCGAAGAGGAATAAAGTATAAGTGTTGTAAAAATTCAAATGGATTATGAATTTGAGAAGTAGCCTAAAATAAAAATAACCAGGTATGTTTTTATATGAGTGGACGGAGTTCCGACAGGTCTTGTCTTAAACTTGATCTCTTAATGCTACACAGATAATAAAACATGCATGAATTATTTTTTTTCAACTTCCTATTGTTCGATTAACGTTCAATAATACGTATAATGGAAAATGATTATTATCATATTGATAAACATTTTATAGAAGTACTTACAGAACTGGAATTAAGTGGACTGTTGAGAACAGTTGACAATTTGAGGGACCGAAGTCATTCAGATGAGATTTGAGTGGAAAGAAAGCGATGCGCGATTTGAAAGGCCCTTCTGAAACCAGGCCAATAGCAAAGTCACTTTCAACCAAGACCACCTCTGCAACCACTGTTTGCCCCACTTTTGGTCCATTGATAGGTCCTAAAAAAAAAAAAACATAATACTGTAGATCAACTATCAATAATAGAAAGATTGGAAAGAGAACGCTGAGGGTCTTCTAAGTAAATTACAGTATTTACTATGTTAATACCGTATCCACCCGTTCCCTCACTTTTGGCGCGGTTTCACGATACCAGTAGACGTGTAGTACTGGTATCGTGAAACCGCGCCATTCAGGTTAGTTTGTGTTCTAAAAAAATTAGATTGAGAGATTATGGAGACGCTTCAAATAAGGGATACATTTCATACAAAATTGCATTTTTGTAAAAAAAAAAAATCAAATCAAAATCAAATCAAATTTTATTGTTCCATCATTATAACATAAATTCACTTTACATTTTAGCAAAAATCATCATATCAGATTAGCCCTAACAAAGGAAAACATTTTTTTAAAGATACAATTTCAATAATAATAATAATAATGTAAAGAAAAAATTAAATTAAGTGAACAATAAAAAATACTTCGTTCGTGAGAAGGAGTTGGATACAACACACTATACACAACCTATGCGTACAATTATGGATAGAAGAACAGTATGCGATGAAGTAGATGATGAAGATAGATTGAAGAAAGAAAGAAAGAAAGACAGAACAAAGAACACACATACACACACATTCACACAGAAAGAGTTTTAGTTTCACCGTTTAGAAAAAAAAAATATATTATCAAACTTTGTAGATACCAACATTTTTTTATACAAAAATTAGTTGATTAATGAAGAATGTTGATTTATCAGTGTAAATCAATGATTTAATCAGGATGTCAAATCTAACAATGTGATGCAGACCATCAACTCAATACCTTGAAGAAGCCTTCCACCTCAACTGGTGAATGATTCCATATCCAAAGCTTTGTTTTACGCATGAAATGCTGATAGTTATTAATCCGTCTCAACTCAGAAGGGAGCAAGTTATAAAATTTTGGAGCAAGAAAAAGAAAACATCTCTTGAAAGTGGTACAATTTGATTTTGGAAGCCTAACAATCATTTGAGTAGTTTGTCGAGTTACTGTAGAAGTTCGGAGATCGTTGTTAAATACTGTAGCAAACCTGTTTCCACTTAATTGATAAAACAAAGATAGAACCTTCAGCACATACATATGTCTGAGTGGGAGAATATTCAGTGTTTTGAATATAGGAAATGTGTGTGATCTTCTATTTACTCCCTGTATGATTCTTATAACTGACTTCTGTAGCACTACAAGCTTTTTATAATGTGAGACAAAAGTGGATGCCCAACAGAAAATTCCATATACTAGCCTAGAATGGAAAAAGGCAAAATACATAACGCGAAGTACATTTACAGGGAAAAATTGCTTCAGATAATAAAATCTTCGTATAAGGAACATGAAATACATTTTAATTTTTTGATATGAAAATCTCAAGTCAATATATAATAGAAGATCAATAGTAAGTATTTGATTGTATCTGACTGCTCAATTACATCACAACTACACAAAGCATGATCACATCCAGCTGTATGGTACTTTAAAGGAACAGAAAAATTAAAAGGCATAGATAAAGAAAAATTTATATATTTAGTTTTTGTCGCATTAAGTGCTAATTTATTGAATTGAAACCAACAATACAAATCATCCAAGAAAAAGAATGGGGCCCAAAACTGACCCTTGTGGAACACCACAAGAGACGGTTGCTAACCCACTACTAAAATTACCTATGGACACATATTGCTTGCGATTGTACAGGTATGACTCTAGCCAACAAAAAGCCACGCCCCGGACACCAGACTCATACAATTTTCTTAGCAGAATGCAATGATTAACGGTGTCAAAGGCCTTTTTTATGTCCAGAAATAGACCCGAAGTTCTACTCTTATGTGGTTTGTTAATTCCATCATAGATTTCAGAAATGAAATTGTATAATGCATGCTCGGTATTTAGACCCTCCTGAAATCCATACTGTTTCTTATTGAAAAAATTTATTTTCTTGTAAAAACTGATAATTCGCTTCTTGAAAAGCTTTTCAAGTAATTTAGAAAAGACAGAGAGCAAGGAAATCGGTCTATAATTAGAAATGTCAGAATGTGATCCTGTCTTGAAGATGGGGATAACCCTAGCTGTTTTCAAATCAGCAGGAAACTTACCCCTCAAGAAAGAAGTATTGAAGATATTACATAAAACTGGAACTAAAGAATTAGAAGTTGCCTTTTAACCAGGAGAGAAGAAATCATATCAGGACCTGGTGACTTGCCTTTTTTTAAAGAATTTATTTCAGAAATAAGTTCATGATAGGTTACTGGCTTCAAAAAGAGAATTACAAGAATGATAATTTTAAATTTGTTTTTATATAATATTTTAGTAGCCTCATCTGAGTCCTGTATGGATGATACAATTTGTTCAGAGACATTGATAAAATATTCATTAAATTTTTCTGCCAAAACTTGTTCATCCAATATGATAGAATCTTCTATTTGGAGAGTGATTGGCTTCTTTTAGTGGATGTTTGGCCACAGTAACTGTTAATAATTTCCCATTGTTGTTTAACAGGGTAAGAATTCAAATTAGAAAAATATTTAAGCTTCTGCTCCTTGATTAATTTAACTATTTTCTTTTTGAGCTGTTGAAATCATTTTATATTGTACATTCTCCGGGTTTCTAGAAAGCTTTTTATAGAGTCTGTCTCGATTCTTCATTTCCAAGCACAGACTCTCAGTCATCCATGGCTTAAGACGTTTATTTTGTTTTTTGGCTGGAAGTTTATGTGATATATGAGTAGCCTGGTCAATGTAAGCAGTTAACACACTCATAAACTCAGAAAATTTCTCATCAACACAATCACATGCAAGGACATAACTCCAATCATGCTCAAAGAGTAAATTATTCAGTTGCTTATAATCTACTGTTTTTGTAATCTGTGGAAAACCATCATCATTACTTTTGTTTTCAAAAAGAGGCAGTGAAACTGAAACAGCTCGATGATCAGTAATATGTGATTCAATCACCGAGCCTTGCAAGCGATTAGTACTTTAATCTGAAGAAGATGTGGTCAATACACGTAGAACTTATATCAGAAACTCGAGTGTCGATGTTGATAAGTGATTCATATCCACTAGAACTCAACATTTCCAAATATTCGAACGTCCTATCACTATTCATATCGTTAATATTAATATTAATATCTCCTACAATTACAGAGTTATTGCTTCCCCCGTCATTCTCCAAAAAACTACCAAAGCTACTCAAGAAAATGTCAACACTGACAGCCTGCCATCTGTATAAGCTTAAAACATTAAAACAATAATTGATATTTCAAACTTTAATAAGACAGAATCAGCACCCTGGATATTCACATCCAATCGTGAACAATTAATTCTATTATCGGTTGATACAAATACTGCAATTCCAGAGGCTCGAGTAACACTACTTCCAGTAAAATAACCTGTGTAGCCATCAATACTAAAAGGAGACGTGTTATCAAATAAAGGCTGAAACCACGTCTCAGTCAATACTATAATATGAGGTTTTGTTTTCCAGCAATTAATTTATGCAATGAATGAATCAAAATTTTTATTAAGGCTTCTAATATTTTGATGAATTATTGTTATATTATTGGTATCAGTCAAAAAGCACGAGTTTATCTCAGTGATGTCATCTACATATTTACAGTCATCCATCATCTAGAGTTGCAATTAAGATTTTGAATAAGACTATTAAATTTTGAGGTAATAATAATGATGAAACCGAATCTGAGTAAAAATTTTTGAGGGCAACTTTTTTTCCTCTTTGAATATAACAGGATTAGGTGAGTATTCATACAGATCTACATCAATCACGCCACAAGCACTCAGTTGGAAAAAGAGATGATATATAAGAAAATATGAGATAATATGGTAAGAAGAGAAAGATATAATGTGTAGAAATTTCCACTTGAAAAGATTTGAAGTGAAATGCATTATATGATGTGTAATCGTGTAAAACATAAGGTTTTCATAGTCGTGAGACCCAATAGAAAACAAAGGAAAACATATATATACCGTAATGAATATTGAAATATGACAATTTGAAAGCACCTTAGTGCAGTCATGTCAGATTATGTTGTCAAGAGTTATTATAAAAAATGAGTAGCAGAAATATTCCTGCTATTTATAATTATAAAGCAGACTCACGTTAAGTATCTTGCTATTATATTCACTCTGAGACTGGTACTGGAGAACCTTTATTTTGGTAATTTTTATTTGGGATCCAGAGTCCATGTGGGGAAATATAATATTTCCTGTACAATTGTATTTTATATAATTATATTTTGTGATTTTGTATTTTATTGTGGAAATAAAAATTGGATTGAATTCGAATTAAATGTTTTGCATAAGCAAATAAAAACTGAACCAAACAAACGAAAACAACAGTAATTGTTGACATAGGTGTGTTTGTTCATTTGAGTTTGTAATTATTTCTCAAATAGCCAGCAAACTTAGCATGAACAGAGGCGTCACTCTTCAATTTCAAGAATGATATCAGGAAAATCTCAATAGTCAAATCCGAGCTTTGACTTAATACAGGTAGAATAGAGATCATTAAATCAAACATCATAAGAAGTACAAACTCAATGCAATCTAGTTCAATAGAACATAAGATTGATAACGTTCTCGTGAGTTCAAAATTCAATGTTAATAAAATGAAATTTCTTTAAAAATCCAGTTTGGAGTTTGCATGTTTTTTGAGCGATTAAATGTCATGTAAATTTACAAGAAATCTAATAAAAGTACAATAAAACGTATTTTACAGGTCACAATATGAATGCGATTAAAATATTTGGATTGGAAAACATTACAGAACAGTATCGTTACCTTTTGGAATAACACCCTGCTTTTCTGTGGGTAATGCATGGATTAATTTCGTTGCTGGTGATTGCCACAGAAGAGTCACCTCCAATGAATCATTTTCTTTCAAAGCTTCATTGCAAAGTTTTCTATGGATGGTTCCTTTTGAGTTTAAGGAAGGTAACTTCACTAGAACTGATTTGTTTTTCATTTTTGTAACAGTAGCTTGAGTCTTTTCACCAAGAGAAATGCTTTGCATTAGCTTCGACGTTTTCAAGTAGTCAAGAAGCAAGTCAACTCCATGCCCCACCTGAAAACAGATTGAAAAATTATATTCACACAATTGTTGAATGAAAAAAGTGTAGAAGTTGTCTAAAATATGTATACATGAGGATGGTGTATGATGTCATTGAAGATGAAAAATGGATGTTTTCATCTGAAGATCGCTAATGCTACGCTTATGTCATTTTTATTGCTAATTCCTTACGTCGTTTCTTGTACCTTTCTTCACCTGATTACTGAGGTACTGGTCTTGAAAATATGTTTGGCTTCCTATGTCGCAGGTTTGATGCTTAGTCTTCTCATATGGGCATAATCATTATAAGATAAACAATATACTCCTATTCCATATTCCAAAATAATGTCATAAAATACATGGGAGTAGAAACAAATCATCTACAGAAACATTCTCCACTTTTCGTTTGTCTTACATTAGCGATATTTTGCGGCACTTGACGAAATCTCTCTTAATAGCGATAAGATAATATGACTGTACTACTAAGAATTATATTGCAAGAGCACGTTACAGTTCGTGAGGATTAATTAAGCTGCGTCAGTTGGCTAACACACCAATTAGTTAGTCATTTGGAAATATTTTTAGTGCCTGATGATGTTTGTCACGATTTGATATTACGTCATTGAATATTATTATAAAATTCTTTATTATTTTATAAATACAACAAAATATTGCTTAATAGATATTAGTAATGAATTATAATCAATTAATCATTGATTATAATCGAATCGATTAGATTTCAATTGAAGACATCACATTAATTAAAATCATCAAGGTAAATTGAATACATACCTCAGAAATGTCGTAGAATTTATTTTTGATCAACTTCAACTGGAAATCATCTTTTTGTGGCGTTGAGACAGCCAAAATGGCTTGATTCACAGAAAGTGAGCTAAAAATATTCTTATCATATCCAATGATGTTCTGAAACAAAATAGATTGTAGGAATAAAATATATAGAGCTTATCAAACTGTATAAATGTAATATGGTATATTAATATACTGTATATATAAAAATAAGGCAAGGTGGAACCTACCCGTAAGAGTCTCCCCACCGATAAAAAGCCATACGATTAGTGATTACGATGGTATCTTCAATACCAAATAAGAACTAGAAATACTGTCACGTTTCCTACAAAATATATATATATAGCGGCAAAGAAGAAATGCTTGTTACTTGATATGCGTAAAACATGAATATTCATCAATGAAATGGATAAAAATGACTGAATGTGTATTATGATGACAAATCATCATCAAAAAGCTTGAAACTTGAAAATAATAAAGCCACAATAGAAACAAGTTGCATCATACGCTGAGGGAATCTTTGTGGGCAGTTCTCATGGAACTATTCAACGCAGGTTGAATAAGATTAGCATCAGTCGTGCTAATTACATTTGTCGAAGGTACTAGCTCTTGACAAGGTACTCTTAATTTTACTTTTTAAATTGTATACTGAATTCTCTTTTAATATAACAATTTGTTTGAATTAATAATTTATTTTAAAAAGTATATCTTACGAGCTCAAAATAAAACTTCATAAACCATAATTATTACTGGTATTAATATAACAAGTTTTTTTGTGACAATATTGCTTGTTAGAAGAAAATTATTATTACCTCTTTAGGTATAGACCGGTGTTTCGAATTCGGAATGCAAACGTCAACATTGAGTCCACTCTCATCAATTTCAATAATTGAGCAAGGGACAATGACATCATCTTTTTGCAAATTCAAATTGAGAGTTGTAATTTCACTTTCCAGCTGAAACAAAAATTTAAAAGATATGTTGATGACAACAGAAGATGAAAGTAGAAAGTATATATTCCAAAATTTAAATCTAGTTAGACAACATAAAAGAACACTATTGCAGGTTAAAGAAACAACTATTTTTGAGGGTTAAATGGAAGAGAGTCAACTGCGCCTCAACTCCGCCCTCTACGAAAATAAAGACAGTCATTCAATTCAAATGCTTGCCCTGACTTGCGATTTTCGAGTGATATCTCAAATTTTATTAAAACACCTATACAAAAATCACTTACTGTACTTCATGTCAACACATGACATCCAATAAATATTCGTTTTCCATTGTGTTGAATTCTGAGATGATATACAATGTAACAGATAACTGAGAGTACCGAGCTTGTTCCAAGTACTGCAGAAGTGTGCTTAATAATTTCACTCACCGATGTAGCCATACTTTTTGGTAAGAGACTATCGAATCAGTAGACTATCAAACCAGAGTTACAGCACTAAGGCAGCATTGCATACGAGTATTTATGGAACTTTGCGAACTCAGCTAGGAGAACAATTGCAAATCACCTCAATCATCGCTTTGGATTGGAATGTGCTGTTGAGGTCTGAGAAGTCTGTCAATTGTAGGAGCTAACGATGAAATACTAGTATGACTCATTAGTTAAGAAGCTTATCTCCAAAAATGTCAAGGAAGTGGGGTATCAAAAGCAATAATCAAGGTTTAAAACTGGAATGGAAAATAGCATAATAAATTAACTTGAATACATCTTTTTATGAAAAATTCATATCAAGCCAATTAAATAAAACTTGGAGGTACAAAAAAACGAAGGGAGTAGTTGATCATAGAAAATATTTGAATGAACATAAAATTAGAAAAATAACTTATAAGGTTATAAGAATAATATACTTTTATTATCTTTTCCCTCCTTATTATTATAATCATAACTAAGGCACAATGAAGTACAAAGTATTATCTGAATTACCTCAAAAAACGATTGAACCGAACTCCTTAGAGAGAAAAGCGGAACTGAGTATAGATCGCTGGAATAGACTACAGCCGATTTTATTTTACTCCCTGGCGGGTAATGGTCTTTTAGTGGCTGCAATAGCGTTATATGATCTGAAAGCTGATGGAATGGAAGAAACCCATCTGAAAAACATGGAAAATAAACATTATGTTTAGCAAACTTGATAGAATAAATGCTGATCAGAAACGTTGATGAGAACTAATAATTTAGAGAAATTGAAAATTATAATGATTGGGTCTGCAAGCAGCAATACCTAGATTTTCTAAAAAATCTAGCAATACTAGAAATACTAGTATGACTCATTAATTAAGAAGCTTATCTCCAAAAATGTCAAGGAAGTGGGGTATCAAAAGCAATAATCAAGGTTTAAAACTGGAATGGAAAATAGCATAATAAATTAACTTGAATACTTTTTCAAGTAAAAGATTGAAAGTTAGGGCCGTATTTATGAACGTTCCGTGAATAAACATTTCTCATGTAAGATGACTCCAGATGATCACTTCAAAAATTCCGTACTCATAAACTTTACTTGGCGTCATATGCTTCCATATATATAATAGTCTTCAAGTATATTTTTATAAATGCGATTCTTGAATACGGTACGGATTTCGTCACGAAAGAGAAGTTTTTAAATTGAGTAATGTTTATAAATACAGCCCTTAATATAATTCAATATGAATAGTGGTAAACTATCGATCAAGCAATATCAATTTTTAAAAGAATGTTATATCGTATTATGGAGAAAGTAATATTCAAATTCAAAATTCTCTTGATACAATAATTGCACTATAAAAACGTGAGCATGATTAATAAGGAAAATGCAGGAAACTTACCAATTTTGGTTTTTGGGACTTTTACTTTTAAACCTTCAGGATTACTTTCAATCACAGTCAGTGGATACGAAGATCCATAACAATATCCTTTGTTGAGAATTGAAGGAGTCAGAGTCAAAATTAATTTTTCATTACTTGGATCCACTGCCTTGACATAACATCTGATCTGTAACATCACATCATAATGTTAATGAAGTATCCAGTTCATCAGATTGTTGAGAAGATATGGTGTTTTAGTTACTAAATAATGCTTTGCACAAATTAAATTGGGTTTCTCGAGAAAATTCAGTAACTTGTAACTTATGTGTAGAGCCCGGATGTTAGTTGAAATGCCTTAATTTTGTCTATTCTGCCTTTTTTGGGTGTTAGTGCCTATTTCAATATCAATAGCTTATTTCATCCTAATTGATATGTTTTGCCTATTTCATTACCAATTTTTAAATTTGAAATATTAAAAAAGTATTAGATGACTGGAAAAAGAAAATCGAGCGTGCGTTTAAGAATGTGTCCATGACAAAATGGCGTTGACAAGTGCAAAGACAATAAGTCTATGATCTCTAGTGAAGATAATATTAAATTTGCGAGCTCCATAATGCAGGCTCCAAATATCCTTGAGCACATAAAAAGCTTGTTGTAGTCAGTGGTCGTCTATTTATAAAAAGAGAAAGGTATGCACGAGTTTGCTGCAGGCTAAGAGAACCCTAAAAATGAATAAATAATGTTTATTTCAATCCATAAATTAACACAATTAATTTTGTCAAACGAAGGTTCCGCAAGAAGTAGTGAAAAATTATGAGATGGATATAAAAACTCATTCGTTAACAAAAATGAACTTACCGATTGTCCCACATGGAAAGTAGGTTTGAGAAAAAGTGGTTGAATTTCGGAGTTTGGTATGAAACCAGTGATGTCGTTGTAAAACCAAACAACGATGCCGCTACTAACCAATGATTTCACAGTTCCATAGTAGCAGCTGCCAATTTTCGCATCAGAATAGCTGCACAGTGCAAGAGTTCTCACCATCATAGGTTTCAGTGTAACGAAACAATTGTTTCCGTGCTTGGAAAGTACCTGAATAAGGACGAATAGAACTCTAAAGTATAATTCATACAAATGGGTCTATATCTATATTATAATGATTAAAAGTAAGAACAAGTAAGTAAGCAAAATTAATAAATAAGGAGTGAGGAAAGCATTTATAGTAAATTTCCTCACGTCAACCATAGAATTTTGATGATTGGTACATTACCGGGAGTACAGTTCTGTAATTTTTTACTCAAATTTATCGTCAATAGTTGAAATTACAGTACTAGAATTCATTATTAGAATGACGCACAGACTATATTCATAAAAAAGCCTGTTTAGTGGTTTTTATTTCATATTATTGATGTAGTTGAATCATTGAATGCATAAGTAAACAACCATATTTTTCAAATAATAAAATACCAGTGAAGTTATTTGGTGATTTATCTTGTTCAATAGAAAAATGAATAATTTGTTCATATGGCAATTTAAATTTTATCAAGTAACAATTGATCATGTATAGGCTATATTAGAATAATAATATATTTTCGATGTATTTGACTCTATACAGAATTGAATAAGTATTTACTCAAGTACATTTGTCCAGTTTTTTGGTCAGGAAGTAAATTGACATAGATTCTGACTACCAAAAATGATTCAATACTAAAATAAATTATTGGTTCTTCAAAGATAAAAAATTATTTTTCTTACTTTTGCTTTCACAACAGCATTGATTTTACACAGAGGTGACAGCACATTATCTTCTTGGGACATTTGCGGGAAGTCGGTGAGATGCAACTGTGGTGCGAATACTGTGACATTTCCCACTTGTAAATTGACGCCTCTTCCTGGAATTACTCTGATCACTTTTCCTTCAATGACCTGACCGACTTTCAGATCATTTATTGAGTAGACGTCGATTGATAATAGTTCGCTGAAAATCAAGCGGTGGAATAATACTATAATTACAAGTATTTCAACCAAATACATTGCAAATTATTAAGATACAAGCACTCACTACAATCTACCCTCCATTGGGAGCCTGGCTAATCGTTAGTAAGGCTAGTCAGTCACTCCCTATATTTTGGAGGCATATTAAATTGTTGCATTGCACTATATAGCTGCTTAACACAATGTTATCCAGCAGTGCTTTGTTCCCATCACTGGGTTGCGAATACTAGCTTATGGTTGAGATGTCAATGTGCTAACCACACGTTACATCTTTTCTGCTTAATGATCATTCACCTCTGCTGATTCAGTCAAGTGGATGTGAAACTGGCAACCAGCTGGTAGGCCTAAGCCCACATAGGGCTGTTGCGCCATGGACATACATACTCACTACAATCAGTATTCAAATATAAAGTTCTTATACATTTTTATCCATAAAGAATGATGTTTACTTGTGTTTTAGACATATAATTGGATGATGAATTTTGGATTAAACTCAATTTTTCATCATTCCTAAAAGAATTATATTGCTTAATTCAGTAAATGATTCTGATTTCAACTAGTGTTTCAGGTGGGTTCGATCTGCATAATCCGATACATTGAAATTACAGGGTGCGGCAACATAACTTCCTTTTTTTTAAACTTAATAAAACGCATTGTATGAATCAGAAATTTTTTTGTCGTTTTTTATAATGTAGGCGCATACATAAAGTTTTGTTTTATTCAGTTTTAAAGATCAAATCAGGTAGGTGACGTCCCCCATTCTCCAACAACTGCGTAAACCGATTTCTGGCGTTTGTCATGACTCCTGCAAGCATAGCAGGCGTTATGTTGGCAATTTCTTCCTGGATGTTGATCTTCAGATGGTGTAGGATCTTTGGACGGTTCACATAAACACGGGATTTCAAAAAACCCCATAGAAAAAAATCACAAGGTGTCAAATCGGGAGAGCGGGCCGGCCACTCCAAATCGCCCCTAATTGAGATAAGGCGCTCTGGGAAGTGTTCCCTCAAAACAGTCATTCCTGCACAATTGCCATCTTGTATGGATGGAAATGAAGATCATCATGGAGTATTCTCCTCACAGAACGAATGGAAAGTCCAAGGGCAGACCCATGTTTGCGCGCAGAACGCCGTGGTGATCGCAACATTGAAGCTCTCACTACCTCAATGTTCTCAAGTGATCTAATCGGCCGAGGGACTCCAGTTCTTCGTCTAGTCGCACTTGCAGTTTGTCTGAACGTAGTGACCCACGTAACAATTGATTTCCGGTCCGGGACAGGGGCCAACGGGGCTAAATTAAAGCGATTCCGAAAGGCGCGCTGGGTTGCGATCACAGAACATCCGCTCAAAAAGTAGGCCTCAATGGCAAACGCACGCTCCTCACTGTTCCAACTCATGATGGCGACTGAACTGTGTCGGGACAAAACTTTAAAGTCCCGCCTCTCGAACGAGACCACTACCGCTCCGCTACGACATCAACGGACAAAATGGCGCACATTTTAAAAAAGGAAGTTATGCTGCCGCACCTTGTAGAATAGTGAAATACTGGAAAACTGAGTTGGAAGTAAAGATGAGAACAAAACTAGGATCCTTTATGATACTACATAATACATAAGTATGCACCTACATAATTTAGGTCCTTAATAATACATAAGATGATGAAGAAGGTTTATGAGTCAAGATATTATGGAGTCCATGGTTTTGCGTTGACGTATTAGAAATATATTCTTATCTAATTATCAGTTGAATACATAATGTACTGAATGGTACGAATGACCATAGCGCATTAAAAACTAGACTGAAATTACAATAACCATTAAATAATTTTATTGAGATATGCTTACGGCTTCATGGAGCAAATGTATACGCCTTCCATCAAATCATAATGTAATATTCTCACAGTATGCTCATCTCCGACTTTGAAATCATCCTTACCATTGGCTTGTGATATGGAAACTACACCTTTTGCATCGAGCTCTTCGGATCCCAATTGGAAATTAGTTCCTCCAAAGGACAATGATACTACCTGAAACAAAATTATTTCTAAAATAACGAAAATTAGAGACTACTGAAATAAATCAATGAAGCGTAATAATTGAAATGAAAACACAGTGATTTTGTCAATTCTACTATTTATTAAAACAATAAATAGTATAAATAATAAATTTACTAGTTATGATAAATAGTAGAATTGACAAAATCATTGTGTTTTCATTTCAATTATTATGGATCCCAATTGGAAATTAGTTCATCCAAAGGACAATGATACTACCTAAAACAAAATTATTTCTTGAATAATAACAATTGACTACTGAAATAAATCAATGAAGCATGATAATTGTGTACACTAAGAACAAATTAAGCATAAAGAGTTCACGACCATCAATGTCTAAAGATGCTCATACAACGAATACAATTGGCTAGTTAAAGCAAGAGCCCATATTCACAAAACTTTCTTAATCCAGTCTAATTAGGTGATCGAACATATAACATTGATGTTCTAAAAGGTGAATAATAGGAGTTTGAAATCCATAGTAGCTTAAAAAACGCGGAATTTACACATTAAAAAAGTAGAACAAGTAGTATGTAGATTCAAAAAGTAGTAGATTTTAGAAGTAGATAGTAGATTAAGAAGTAGGTAGATTCAAGAAAAGCACAGACCTTGGCATTTTTGACTAGAGCACCATCATGGAAAGGTCGCTGAGGATTTATATCATGAATGTGTGGCCACAGAGTGAAGTAC
Organism: Laodelphax striatellus; assembly: GCA_017141395.1. Classification (NCBI taxonomy): domain Eukaryota; kingdom Metazoa; phylum Arthropoda; class Insecta; order Hemiptera; family Delphacidae; genus Laodelphax; species Laodelphax striatellus. The sequence goes on along the minus strand of CM029532.1, from coordinate 23,988,816 downwards.
ATGATATTAGCATGTGGAACGGTGTAGAGCAGCGTGGCAAAGAACGCCATTCCCGGCTTGAAGCGGCTCGTTGTGTCCCAGCAACTGGGCAAGTGGTTCAGGTTCACATGACCGGTCACATCCTCCGATGCTTTCACCGGTCTCACTACCAGACCATCAGGTAGTACCTGCCAAGAACAATATTTGTAGAATAGGCTTACAATAGAACAATAGTAAAGCACAACATACTATTAGTAATGTATAATACAGTGTAATGTAAGCATTAGTGATGTACAATATACTAGATCAATTCCGAATACAGTGGAATAGAGCTCTAGCAGGAAAGCTTCTTCAAAGAAAAGCTTATATTTCGTAGTATATTTAGCTGGTAGAATGACCACAGACACAGACTCCAAAACGCATTCTCTTCCTAATTTTGATAAGTATTTCAAAAGAAGGTTATGTTCACAAAAGTTCTGACGATCTCTCCCTTACGAAGGAGGAAGTCATAGCCTTACCGCCATCTCACACTTGGTCGATTTTTATATGCTGCAAAGGCATGTGGCCCATGCTTAAGCATAATTATGCAGCACTCATAATCGACCATACTTGGTTTATTTCTGAATGCAGCCAATGTTATGCATATGCATTATGCTTGAGTCACCCACAATCTAACAAGTGTAGATGTATTGACCAGAGGCGCTAAGTGCGTGAGACAGCTTTGGTTTATAGTGCCTGTCACTCAGTGGATAAAGTGAGAGTGAGCAGTTTGATCCTGGGAGCGCAACATGCCGAGCGTTTTAGCCGCTCAAATACAAACTGTATGTGCCAATCAACCTTTCAACTGATGAAGCCCTCTGAATTTGATTGAATTCCGCCAATCGTTATCAATAATTTCTAGGAGCAGTAAGATTTTTATAGACTTAAAACAACTTCTTTTCTTCAATTTTGATTGTTTTAAAATTACAGTAGTTTCAATATTTTACATCTATTAAATTGCATTCTTCAGTTTTGATCAATAATCAAATAATCTTAAACAAAAACCTTAATTTCCTTTCCATTATTGTTTCTGCATATTTCGCTTTTATATATATTTTTTTATTTGTATATAGTAAAATACAAAGTATGATTGTACAGTAGCTCGTGGGGAGAATTTAAAGTATAAGAAATAACATGATCCACTTTTATAGATCTATAAAAATATATCGATTAACTGTCGAGCTCTACAAGTCTGCAAAAGAACATGGTCGATTATACAGAATTGTTATAAGAATTCGACTGTATAATATAACTATTTTCAAACTAAAGATAGGAGTTTCCATTTATGCACTTCAGATATCGCTTCTGATTAGTTTCTGTCAAGAAATATCTAGGCAATCCAACACTAGAAAAAAATTCAATTGATTTATCACAGAACACACACCTTAATAACATGAACTTTTATTTGAGTTCCTGGCAGAACATTGCTGTTGGAATATCCAGTCGGAGGCACGGCTGTCAGGAGAGTGTCTTTCTTCACAGAAAGCGTCACTGTGGTTGAGGATGTCTTTCTCTTAACATGTGTGACAATAGCACGCACGATTTTGCCAATTACTGTAACATAGAAACACAGAGGGCGTAAATACGAATCAAATGGAAAACCCTGATTATTAATTAATCTGACTTGTTATCTATGTAAGCACATTCAACAGCTACTAAAAATCTATTAGCTCTATTCCAGTTCAGTTTATTATTGTATGAGTCATGTAACTCGCATCCAACTCTTATGATATAGGCTATAGCACGAACCATTTAACTTGTCAGAGATCAGCTGTTTCGGTAATAATTAAACAGTGACTTCGACACAATAATCAAGAGGCTTAAAAGTCTTAAAGACCTTTAAAATCTTTAAAAGACCTTTTTAAAGAAGACCTTTCAAAGAATAACTTCTTAAAATACATTTTCAATAATCTGCGAGATTCAGCATTTGTAGGTTAAGTATTGTGATATTGCTGGTCAAAACATATGTTTTATGACAAGTTAAAAGGGACATGCTATACTTGTGATAAATCAATTGGTAGGCCTGTTCATAAAAATGTTTCATTTTCATTGACGTATCCAACGTTAAACATGAATCATATATAGGTGATAATGATCTTCATCATTTTACAATGCAATAGGTTTCCTAGTTTCAACTTGAAAATATTATTAACATATACTACCACTTATTAACGTTGGAATTCAAGATTTTTCATCCGAACATTTAGTGCCATTTCCTATTTTATAGGAAAATCTCTTTTCTCCTTCTTCACTTGTGTATCGCAAGTCATATGTGCATTCAATGTTAGCAAAGCCCCTTACCCAAGAGGACTATCAAAAATGAATCAATAAATCTTGAGGCATATTATTATTCGCTCAAAATAAAAACAATTGTATACAATGCAAATAACCAGATCTGAATGAATATCAAGCTGGAATGAATATTCAGCATAGCTGAGTGTACAAAAGTTACTGAGGAAAAAGAAAATTCTATTACAAATTACTCACCTAATCCTTTAGCTGCCTCTTGGTCAACATTCTTTTCTGGGAGGAATGCAACCACATTTTTAATACCTAGATCAACCACATAGCCATGGTCTTCTATGGATTTGATTGCACCAACCACAAGAATATTTTCATCAAGCGATGAACTGTCAAACGTTTTGTTCACATCACATGGATTCAAGCTCACGGAAACGACGTATTTGTCATTCTTTTTGTTAATTGCATCAACTGCTACGGTTACCAATTCGCCAACTTGGAACATATCTGGGAGGGCTGAAACTTCCTGTTGGGATGGAAAGATTTTAAATTAGTTCCACCAAAGAAATGTTTCGCTTGAGTTAAATTCATTTATCATCACTATCATTATTTGAACACAGCTATCATAAGATCAACTTTAAATGATTGAGAGTATTTTTGTACGCTTTCTAATTCTTCTATTAGAAATAGGATTATTGGAACAAGTGTTCTATTGTTATTGATGCAAATAAGAATATTGTAGTTCCAAACAATTACATCATTTTGATTGGTACACGGATGGATTGGATAATTGACTTAGATTCCCATTTTATAACAAAATATCATGAAAAATATGAATCAAATTACTAGCGTCAATGCCTCTCATTTCAAATGGTATAATACACAATACACATGGTCCGTGTCTTATGATACTGAAAGTTGATGAATTTCTATCATACATAATTATGTAGACTGATTAAGTTGTAAGAACATTTAATTAACTCTTGTAAACTTTTTTTATCAACAGTTGATCTATTCTTTTGTTCTAAGCTGTAATAAAACGCATAGCCTATCCATCACCCGCATTTAATAAAGATAGGGATTCAAACTATAGCCAAAGATGAAAAACAAAACTCATTCTCAATTCTGTACTTGAAATCCTACCTCTTGAGATGTTTGAGTAGTTTGAAACAATATTATTCAAATATTGCTAATTTAAAAAAGCTGGACACAATCCGAACCGAATGCAGAGTTTTTCCTGAAGGTGAATTAAGCGTCGTTGCTTGTATTAATTAAAATGAAGTTTCCGTCGTGTATGATGCTGCTTCTAACCAACATAACGGGCGCGGTACCATTCCATTTGATTGAAATCTTTCACCAGGTATATATATCTGGACAATCTGATCAATATCTTACCTCGGCTTTGATTAGGTCACTTGAAAGAGACTGGAGTTGTTCAGTATACGGCGTTGAAATCTTATTTATATCCGCATGAGCTAGAGCCCGCCCCGGGAGAGAAATTCCCAGCCGGGAGACATTGATTTCTCTTATTCGTCCAGCTATGACAAGACCTTCAGTGATTTTCTGTAAAAAAAAATTATCACAGTTTGATTAGGTTTTCTATCCAACGACGGAAATAAGACATTATTAACTAACTTCATAACTGAGTTCCTATGAATCATTTCCTGCATTCTTCTAACGAAGAAAGACTTACGATGAACTTCAAACATGCTGAGTCATGATTTGAAAAAGGATAAATCAGGAATAACATAATCATATAAATATGAATCAGAATTGAAATAAAGAATAATAAATATTAGTATAGAAAAATCAACTTCTATAGGCTAATGATTCAGTAATATTTTTTATTTCAATCTGGCCCGCCTGCACATTCCAACTTTTATACATACCCTCTGTGAAATTCAGTTTCACCTCAGCATTTTTCAGTTTCTACACTCATTTTTATAGCTCTTTTTATACGGGCAGAAAAACGTGGCGTGATTCACATCGAGAAAACGCCGAGTCTACACAGCAATGGACATTCCATTGTGAAGTTATACGAGCGCGTTATCTGCCGCGTCGGGCTCTGTACACTTAGCGTCTTTAACGCGACCGGGTGCATTAAAAACGGCGGCACCAACTCAATTACCTCTACCAAAATTTTAACTTCCGTAAAAATAAAGATAGAACTCTGATTTCTATTGCATATCATACAGGTTTGCAAGAACCCCCCCCCTCGATATGGAAACCAAAACAACCTTTTTGCATTGAATTCTTGTTGGTATTGGAGCAGACTACAGCTCAGCATCAGATCGTGATTCTTTGGACACCTTGAATCAAATAATCATTATTCCATATGTTGCATTTAGCCTACAAGTCTACGCTCAGCAACATTGGATGCCATAATAGTGCAAGAACAATAGATAATATAACATGAAATTTTTTCAATGAGGTGAAAATTGGGAGGAGACGACATTCAAGGCAGCGACCATACAAATAAAGAAAGCAAGAGAAAAATAATACAAACTAGTTCTCTTCCTTTAAAAATCCAAGAAAGCCGAAAGTTAATTAAAGTCGCGGCGTTATTTCTGCTCGTATAACAGCACATTTTTCTATGAACAGCGTCAGCGTTTTCCACATGATGTTTTAAAGGCCCGTATAACATGGGCCTAATACAGCAATTAGAATAATAATAACAATAACAGCAACAACAATAATAAAATAATTGAGATGAGTATGTGACTTACATTGTATTTGAAGGTAGTGATTCTATCAGGTACAGTTTGGAACAAGTTCGCAATCTTCTCAACCTTCTGTGAATCATTTTCTGATTCCATTCTCCTATCATTCTTCTTCTTCTTTACAGAATTCTTCTTCAATTTCTTGAAAAATAAAAAAATATTTAAGCATCAATTTCATATTATGTAGGCTACAAGAAAAAACAACGTTCTAGCCTCGATACGGGCTTGGATACAGGACAAGAATCGAGTTATAAAAATGATCACTCGAAATGAACTATTCAATAAAGTAAAGGAGGATAATAATGTGGAACGAGATGAAAAATTTGTTTAGATAAAATATAAATAATTGCTGAAGGTTTTAAATTATTAGCAATGGAAAGTGTGATATTGACGATTGAGTTTACGAGTGCCCTGGGACTTCTGTCGATCAAATGAGTTATCCTTTTTAGAGCAATGTATTTGAAAAGTTGATGACCAACGGCAACTGAGCAATAGCATTAGTCCTCATTTCATGTAATTGCGGGTAAGTCTTAACAATAATGTAAATTGATTATTTATTTACAACGATCCAATAGATTCAATATTATCATTTGAACAGATAATTTAAAAAAGACCCCAATCAGTTTTTCGTCCTATTTCAGTTTAGTACACATTACTGCAGTCTTTCAGTTTTCTACACATAGACTGGAGAAGTCCCCGGCATACTCTTTTCTTTTTAGCCTGCTGCGTGAGGTTGAAATCAACTGATGACAGCAGGGTATTTGCAAATATACGGCTCTAGAGCGGAAGATTTTAGAAGAAAACTTGAGGAGTCAATAAAACCATGCTCAAGTCTGAAGTAAAAACTAGGTACTGGTTAGCATCAAGGAATAGCCTCTATGGACAAAAACACCTACAAACATTGGTGATGATTCCTAAGCACTGACGACTCCCGCGGACTGTTGCTGAGGACCGATGAAGTATCAAAGTAATGGACAAGATACTCAACAAACCATTTTTAAACCCAAGGTGGAAGAGTGGTTAGTAACTTAAAATTGTTTTATAAAAATTAATGATAACTAAGCGCAGACTAATCTTGATGGTTTTGTGATCAAAATTATATGCTGAACCGATAGCAACCGGAAACTCGACACCAGCTAGGTGGGCCAGTAAACTGCACTTTAGCCTAGAGTCATTCTCTTCGAAATTACTGGTAAATATTGTTGCTATACTAGTGTTTTTACATGTAACTAAAAAAACTTTCCGTGAAAAACTAAAAGTGCGGATACTAACTTAAATAATTATCAAAACTTATTGATTTTCATCATAATATAGTTAGCTACAACTTCCTATTCTTCTAGGTAGCAACATTACCACTACTGGAAAATAATTGAAATAATATACAAAAAATGTAAATTTTACTTACGAATAACTTCTCCCTGTCAACAACTCGTTTTTTGAAGTCGATTTTCTGAACTGGTGATCGTGAAACAGGTCCACGTGGGAATAATGCTTCGGATGACATTATGGATCTATGATATTTCAACCTTCAATGTCTTATAGAACCAGAAAACACTTATAATTGAACCTTCATCATGGAAATACTTTTTTAAGCAAATCGCAAAGTAATCACACTCTATGTAGACTCAGTAATATGCACGTGTGTGAATACAAGCCATTTTCAAGATTGACAAAAATTGATTGAAAACAACATAACCTCAACTATAGAGATGATGATCTACTCAGTGTTGCCAAAAGTTACCACACCTACCTCAACGACAAAAATAATAATATTCGTCGATTACAGTGGAATTCTGTTTTGCTGGATCATATAAAAAAGTGTATTCGATTATTTTAGAAGTTACTTGAAGTGATATAAATCTTTTTCTTCATTTCCTCGATACAAACATACAATTTCGACGAGAAAGTATAGCAGGATTCAAATCAACTTGTCATAAATCAGCTGATCCAGTAATAATTGAAGAGTGATTTCGACACATTAATCATAAGGCTTGAAAGTCTTAAAGAACTTTAAAGTCTTTAAAAGACCTTTAAAGTCTTTAAAAGACCTTTTTAAAGAAGACCTTTCAAAGAATAACTTTTTAAATGACCTTTTCAATAATCTGCGAGATTCAGCATTTGTAGGTTAAGTAATCATATGCTCGTCGTTCAGCTGACTTATGACAACTTAATTGGCTCCTGCTATAAGTGGACTTCTATCGTTCTAGTAATCTATGATAGATGGTTGAATGACAAACAAATTTCTCTACGTGACGGTTCGGCTGCTCCTGTCCTCCTGTTGTTATTTTATTAAAATTCGCTATGGGATCTATTAGAGAAGTTGTTTCAACTTATGAGAAATTGAAATCAGAATGGAATAAACCAAATAGAAATTTGGATCTCTGCGGTCAACTTCTTGCTAAACTGAAAGTGAGTACCAGTCTTTGCATTTCATTTATTTTTCATCGACATTTTATAGGTTAAGTTGGTGTTAGTTATGAAAGTTATATTCAATCATGAGAGTCCAATAAATGTTCTCTATCCATTGTCACATTCTTTAAAATCCCAAAAAACTATCAATGCCATTTCTCCTAAATTCGAGGCCAAATATACGGCTCTAGAGCGGAAGATTTTGGAAGAAAACTTGAGAGAAGTCAATAAAACCATGCTCAAATCTTTGTTTTAATGCTCAAGTCTGAAGTACCACCTCAATAGACATAGTCATGTATTCTGTGAAGTTTTATTCTTTAGCACACATTGATAGACTAATCTCATCACATAGGGTGTGATGGCCTCCGAAAAACGGCAAGGAAATATGCAGAAGTCTTCATTTCATGATTCTGAGAGAAGTGATATTTGAAAGAAAAACACATTTTCACGATTTATCAAAAAAGTTTAATTTTCTTTCAACCCTTCAGCCCTAAAACATTTTTAGCACTACAGAAATATCGGGGAGGATATTCTTCATATAGATCTGTGGTTTAATTGGAAATTTGAAGAATTTGCTATTTCACACAATCTGACAATCTCTGGCTGGAGGCTCAAGTGACAACTAGTTTTATTTAAACTATAGATATAAAATCGACTGCAATGGGCGGCACCGCAGCAAATTGGAATTTTGCAAGCGAGTTCTCCAGCCCACGGGACTTACTAGTTTAAATAATCCACTGTTGTTTCATTAGTAAAATATTGTTGATGTTTCAGGTGGAACTGACCAATCTGACTTTTTTGCCAACTTCAGACTCTAAAGCATCTCAACAAGAACTTCTTCTTGCTAGTGAGTAATAATAGATGCAAGATTAATAATTAAAGCTTTTTCTGAAGTTTTGAAAATTATTTTGTTTCTTGGCAATTGACTAGTAGTCTTATATGACGATATATATGTAAAAACTTTTTTGTAAACATTGAGAATGAAATTTGATTTGACAAAGGAATGCACTGCGTAACCAAGAATCAACCATTTGCTACCAATCAAGTCATAAACAGTCATAAACATGCAATAGCAGTTCAGTATCGAAAAAATGGAATTTTTTTTTTAGTTGAGTCCAACTCTTGCTTTTTTCTCATGAGCTCAACTTTTCTCTCTTGGGTCTACAGCTGTAGTCTTCATCTAAGTATAGGCTATAGTTTTTGTAACAGTTGAAGAAAAAAGATTCTCAAGAAAATAAACCATTAATTCAAATTTCCGATTATTTTCCAATTATAAATTAATCTCCTGGAGTAGGACTGATTGTGAGTAGAGGATTGGTTAATCAAAGGTTCGCTTATGAATTATTATATCTTGTGTATCTATTTGCTAGCCTCGCTTATTTATAATCTTTTAGGTGATACGTAGCATAAGAGATTGGTGCAGACTGTACTAAAGTGTAGTTTCGAAAAAGTTCACATTATTGTAACTGATATACTACTGTATCTGGTAATAAATATCTATATCTTATATAACTATTATCATAGATTTACTCTGTAGTATAGTATATAGTAGTAGTTGGTATTAGTATAATAGTAGTATATATAATATAGCATGTATAGTGTAGTATATATAATATAGCATGTATAGTGTAGTATATATATAGTTAGTAGTTAGTCCATGTTACTACAGTATATAGTCAACTATTTCTCATTCGCAGTCATTCCATTTCTTCATTTGTTTTCCAGGGGATATATTGGAAATTGGTGCTCAATGGAGTATAGAAAAGAAAGATATTCCATCTTTTGAACGATACATGGCACAACTGAAATGCTACTACCTCGATTACAAGTAAGTTCTTTCTTGACCATGCAAGTCATTATCTCAGTTATACAGGGTGGCGCAAAAGTCACTGGACACTGCTATAAACAAAGACTGAATTTATTTTTTATTACAAAAAATACTTAGAATTATTTTTTATGTTCAAAGTGTTTTCCGTCTTCATTAATACATCTTTCCAGTCTTTCGGGAACACTGTGACATACTTTATGGCATAGCCTGGTATCACTGTCCAAACCTTCAAATGCGTCGTGTATGTAGTCTTTCAGTTCGTCGATTGTCTGAGGCTTTCGAGAATAAACAAAGTCCTTGACGACACCCCATACGAAAAAGTCCATGGGCGTGATATCTGGTGAACGTGGAGGCATGTCTATATCTGCCCCTCGTTCAATCACTTTTCTGTGGAAAGTTTCGTTTAAATAATAGCGAACGTTAGTGGCATAATGTGGTGGAGCACCATCGATTTCTTGAAAGTTTTCAGCAAAGTCATGAGTCCTGGTACCACGTAGATTGTTGTGTTTGTGTTTGTCATTGCATGGTATTGCCAACTTGACGAGGCGTAATTATCAACATTTTGTAATACCAACATCATGGGCTAAAACTATTGCACTACATCTTCCTGTTATGTTAGTTTATTTTTTCTTTTAGCCAACTGTCCAGTGACTTTTGCGCCACTCTGTATACCTATAAATCAGTTTTCTGCATAGATCATTCAACTGGTTCCTACTTTTAATTTCATAAGTACATGTTCATTGTTCAGGGGTACATCTGGCAGTATGTTCAGGCATTACATTAAAGGTCTATTCACACATATTCGGTCCAGTCCAGCCATTCGTTCTGCAAACCGAACGCTTTCATGGGCGTAAGGATATGTGTAACCTGCTTTAGAGAACTCCGTATTTACTATAAATCATAAATATTATTTTCATGTACACATTCTTTTCATGCTCGATTCTCTTTCGCCAGTCACCTAACACTTTTTAGAAGTTATAATTAAAAAAAATATAGAGGCAAAACCCGCAAAACGTACTATAAAAATAGGATGAAATGAGCAATTAATATTGAAATAATTAGAGGAACAAAAATCCAAAGAAAGCGCTATAAATAGTACTAAAGTCTTCTGCTACAGCAAATATTGACAACACAACTAAATAGCAAGAGATAATCGATGAATGCCACCGTACAAAAATTTGTGCCTGACAGGGAATTGAACCCCGTACCTATGAATTGCCGGTCCAGCAATTTAAACAATTATCCACCAGACACCTTCCGTAGAGCAGCATATTTCTAGATAGATATTAGATATAGAAGAAATTATTAGGTATTGAATTGGGCACCCAAAAATGCGAAATGATAGCATTCCGTGTAACATCAGATCTCTACACTTTACATACTCGTCTCAGGAAGTATTCAAGTTCTAATATTGAAGATAATGAGCAGAGATATAAAATAAATATATTTGGAACATGTTTGTTATCGAATGAATTATTATAAACAATGCTCGATTTCAAGTTATTGAGATGCTAGAACTAAAACCCACCTCTCGCCTTTCCTCTCAAATCCTGTCGGCATTTCTATTATTTAACAAGAGGTGGGCCATCGGAATGCCGCCTTCCGCCTCAAGTCAAGCCGATTATAGAAATTTTAAGGCTCTTATCTATTTTTGTATTGGAAATTGTTTTTATTCATCGAGAGATGCTTATAAGGTTTTATGTATTTTTGTATTTTTTTAGGGATCAGCTTCCAGAATCAGCATTCAAGTACCATTTATTGGGATTGAACTTACTATTACTGCTGTCACAGAACAGAGTTGCCGAATTTCATACGGAACTAGAACTTTTGCCTGCTGATCAGATACAAACGAATCCTTACATCAGGCATCCACTCTCACTGGAACAATATCTCATGGAAGGGAGCTACAACAAGGTTAGTAACATTATTGAATCAATTTTAGTTTTTTATTGTTATGTAATGTGAACACAAAGAATATAATCATTCAAGAAGAATAAAGAACAATTATTGTTTCTTTATAAATGATAGGATAAATTCTATCCATTTCAATACCTATCAAACATATTTGTAAAAATCTTATTGATGTTGTGGAACTCCACCATGAAATAAAACACTCAAAGGTATTGTCAATTCCACTATTTTATTAACAGCACTGGACCGCGGTTTCATGACTACACCAGTCACATTTTCAACAGTTCCTATCAAACACATTTCTTTATGAATAACACTTATTATCTTCATAGCAATGCATAATTTTTGTATAAAATCGTTTTATCAGAAGACCTCCAAAATTGACAACAGTTCAAAAAAATAGTTTTAATTGTTCCAAACACAAAATAAGAAATTAGTCTCATTTGGCGGAAACCGCATCTAAATTGGTCCAGTATAGCGGCCACAGTGGTGCAGTCATTAGTTTTACAAAACTCTTCTAATATAAGGATATCAATAGTCCTTTGCTCATTCCTTATGAGTATTAGAGACCTTAGGGCCTATTTGGAGAAGTTGAATTTTGAAGTGATAAAATGATATTTTCTAGAACTGTAGTTATGAAACTTGATTCTATTAAATATTCTATTTCAATGTTGGTGATATTCTTAGCTAAAGACAACATACCGGCAGCAAATTACAATTTCTTCATAGACATTCTCTTGGATACCATCAGAAATGAAATTGCTGGTTGTTTGGAGAAGGCTTATAGAAAGATATCCATCAAAGAAGCATCGCGTATGCTCAATTTGCCCGGAGGCCAAGCAGCAATAAAGAAATACGGCTCAGAAGTAAGTATTTGCAGAAGCAACAAATATTTTGAGCATTGATTATTTTATGCCAGCTAGAATCCACAAGGTATAGTGGAAAAAATAGAAGCTGTTGAGTTCTTTGTAACGCGATATTGTTTACTACCTGACATTTTCTTTTCATATTGCAAAAGTGGTTGTAGGTTTCCACCTTGGGGTCTTGAGACGGCAAGACGCAACGATATAATGAAATATACTTTGTATTGGTAAGGCAGTTTGTCTTGTCGCGTCGTGCTGTCTCAAGTGTGTACGCTTCCATTCACGCGTGTGGTCTTGCTTCTTCAGCCTTATTCACTATAATCCTTCATACACATTTCCTAAATGTGTTTTCCCAAAATTTTCGGTTGTAATTCAATTTTTTATTGGAAAAAGTAATGTGCATATCTATCATTAGAATGGCGCTTCATATTTTTAATAAACTTATCCAATCATGAATAGTAAGGCACGAATCTATTAAGTCACTTAATAAAATTCTCCCTAAAATGATTTTTACTCCTATTTGGAGAAACTAAATGGAACTGTGAGGTATATAATCAATACAAACATGAATCCTTATTAATATTCAATTTTCATTGTTCCAGAAAAACTGGAAGCTTGGTCAGGACAACTACTATCAATTTAGCGTCGAGGAAAAGAAGAGTGAAGAGACGCTTCCCTCTGTTGAGTTGGCTGAGCAAGTGATAGAATACGCTCGAGAACTTGAAATGATTGTTTGATTATTCAAATTAACTTTATGCTCCATGTCTCATTTTGTCACTCTAAACGTTATATTTACTTCTAACAAATTCAGTTCATCAAACTTATTTCTTGTGAAATAACAGATTATTATTTGTGTATAAACCTTCTGATAATTAAAGTTTCTAAGAAAACTTCTTATATGTATTATGTTACCAAGTTCAAATCAAATCAATTCATTCTCTAGGTGTTGAGTTCCGCAGTAGCCGTAGCCTAAGGCAATTATGCTGAGGTGTAGGTGTAGATCGATGTCACCACGAGGTAGAACAAACACATTATCTGTTACGGATACGCATATATTGAGCAGGTCGATGTGTAGGTGTAGATCGCCGCTTACAAAGAGGGTTTGGTAGGATGCTTTTGAATTACAAGCTTGTTTGATTTAGCGCGATGCTTCTTTGTGATTGGCCACTCATCCAAATATAATTGTGTAGTTGCTTTTTGCAGTCTGTGGTCTGGAGTGGTGGAGGAAAAGCACCGCGGTAGACCTCCTCAACTTTCAACATACGATACTCACCCTCACCCACACCTCCAGCTGCACCCATACCTCCTCAACATAAGTGTACCCTTAAGCCCGGTCTAGATGCTACGACAAATCGTCAGATAATTAGTCGTAAGCAAAGACGGACGATAAGAATCGCATCCACATGATTACGATTTTTTATAAAGTCGTCCCTTTGTTCACAGTTCATACGATTTGTTTTCATTTTTTCCATATTATGTTTCATCCATTTTCATGCGGTTTATAGGTTGAAAAGGGCCGACAAGTTGGAACAGCCGTCTACATGTCAAAAAATCGTTGTATTTCGAAAAAGTATCCCCGCTCAAGGTGTATAGAATAAAAGAGGTGGGTTGGAGTGCAGCTGTTTGCTGAGAAAGTAGAGATAATGACGTCACTGCAGTTCCAAACTCGAATGCTCACGGAAACTTCCGTTAGGTGCAGGCGTAAAACTTGATCAGAGTAGGCACAAAAAATGTCTTTGTGACCCATAACATATTGCTAAAGAAATAATTCCAGTTGGAGATAATAGTTTATAAATTTCTTGACAACGTACTCGAAGAATATCTTCCTAGGTCCTAGCACCTTACCTTTATGAAAGTGCTTTTCAACCTATTATTCTTTCCTCTACAAGCCGGCATGTGAGTTTGGGACTGCACTGACATCATTATCGCGACTCTCCCAGCAAGCCTCTTCACTCTGACCAACCTCTTTTATTCTATACACCTTGATCCTCTTAATTTTTCCATCTAGACTAGACGCTACAACAAGTCGTCAGATAATTATCTAACGAAAATTATCGGACGAATTATAGCATCTAGACAGGGCTTTATACAATACACAAATTTTGCCAAGCGGAATAATAGTGAAGCAGTAGAGCTAGCCAGCCTCATACTATCAAAAATATTATTACTATTATTTTTAATCTTTAGTTAGACCCTAGATGAATTTCTTCAAATAAAAAATGAACAAAAATTTGAAATTTCAGTATATAATTGGATGAACTGGTCGAATAGAATGATATGACCCATTTCTCAGTTGAGAAAAAATAATGGACTCATGACAGGCTATTATATGAATAAATAATGAGATATTATTTGTTGAAATTATGAATAATAAAATACAGCCAAGTAATTTTTTAATATTATTTTAATGATACTTAAAAACCCTAATTAAGTTATTAAACATATTTGACTCTGACATTTTCATCATCTTCTTCGTCACTGCTACTGGCTAATTCTTCATCTTTCGATAAATAAGGAGAGAGATCCAGCTTGAACTTCTCCGTAGTAGGAGGTGATTTCAACAAAACTCTGAAAAATTGAGAAAATCAAATTACAACTATTAAATATGAACTAAGGTTTGTTTCCTAGCAAAAAGATTATACCTTTTTACAATTTTTGATTTGGCAGGTGTCCTGGACAGCTAAATTCGCAGTGATTCAATAATATTTAAAAATATATATACAGTACTAAAGTTTGGTAGTCATTGCATAATCTATCATTAGGAAACTCAAACCTTCTCCTGAGGACGTAGCTTCTCTTGGTAGAACATTCAATTGTTATAAATGAATTCATAATACAAATTAGGCAATAAGTTATTTATAGCCATAAAATAATATTTAAAAAATGCACATTTCACCTGTGAATTTTTTAACATGATGAAAAATGACTGCATTTTGGCAGCTGAAGTAAAAGTTCGATAGTTCATTTTTCTACTTGCAATGACATGATTTTTGAAGACGTATGAGCAACATTAAATACTGAAGTAGCCTACAGTACATTGAGTACATTAGATTTATTATTGTACTGCAGTAGGATACAATGCATTTTTAGCGGATTTTGATACCCACAAGGTTCAAGACTTTGATGTGGTAAATTATTGTTGAAACAGTAAGGGCGCGAATACACGATACATGGATGGTATGGATGCATACTATGCATTGTATATCCGCGACCTAATAGTGGACATTTTGAGATGTCTCATACGCTAGTCACTGTCTGTCTGATAATTTTTTTAATATCCTCAAGATAGATGCATTGACTCACCGTGTAATAAATGGATGAGAGGTATTTGGAGGCGCCATTGTCATAACATCGTTGACCAGTTCTTGGAAATTATCTCTTAGTTTTTGTGTTTCCATATTCAACTGTATAATAAAGAAATAACATACTATAATTTATACATAGTCATAGAGCGGATTTGCGGATACACGCCATTAACTGATGATTTGAACCAATACATTAATCATTCAAATCCACACTTGCTTGACCATCAATACGTTTTTACAATCACTCAAATGATGTCTTGAACTTCTTCACCTATTATTTGATGAATTATCAAGGCATTATAATCTATAAAGATCTGACTGGACGTCTTATTTCAGCTTTGAAATCACTTTTCATAATGTTGAATACATATTACAGAACTCCAGCAGCGTAAGGGAATTTTTGTCACTGTAAATGAAATCTAATTGTTTCTTTACTAACCATGCGAGGCAGTAAGTAACGGCAAAAACTTGACACTGGCATTAGTTGTAAATGTAGAGCTTTCAACGAAAAAGGGTATTGAGGTACCTATATAATTGTATCGCTTCGCTTACCAACAAAGAGCTTGTTCAAAATAGCAAAGATCACCACTTAACAATAATTGTGTTAACTTAAATAAATGAGCCCCTAGCAATACATTTATTATTTTGTTGATTTAGATCAGATCTTTTCTTAGACTCACTGGCATTTCACTGCCATTTTTCAAGTGGATTTTGAAATAATTAAAATTATTGAAAAATAAAGAGAAAATTATAACTTAGAAAACATCTAAAGATAACTTACGGTTCCAATCATCATCTCAAGTGAACCGTAGTCCACTTCTCTTTCATCACGGTAACATGAATAAGTGACTCCATTTTTAAATTTAGTCACTAATTCTTGCATATTGGATCCCAGTGTTCCTGAAACATTTCAAAAATGTGTTGAAACCGTTTTGACATGAACTTGATTGCAAAGTAAGAGTAAACCCCCACTTCAGAATGCCGTGAATCAATATTATTAGTAGCCTACGAATTTCGCATATTAATGTTGCAACGTGGAAAGACTTGTATATGTAGTTGAATAAAATAATCTGTAGTTGTAATATATATCTGCATATGAAGTCTTGAGTATCCTCATAAGACTGATTTTGTTGGTCAACATCTGTTGCCATACTGTAAGATTGTCATTTTCGGTGACATACGTTGCTGTACTCCTGTAATTGAACATAGGCTACATTTAGTGTTTTAACTTTCATTCATGATTCTGTTCTAAGTCCTCGAACCTAGAAGTTTTATTATTAATTCAAACGGTAATAGTAATTTTTCAGGAAAAAAAATCAGAAAAATAACAATCTCGACTCATACATGAAGATGGTAAAGATAGCCTATACAACTAGGCCCATACACTGGTGCTGGAGGCTGAATGATTATTTACTCTAAAAAATGACAGTTATTGGAGACTCAGTTGACTCTAGGCCTACAGTAGTTATAAAATAACGAAAATGTAAACTCTTTTGGGTACTTTATTAGCAGGAAGAAACTAAACAAACATGGGCGAATGGATAATGTTTGTCCAACTAATGATAATGTTTTACTGATAATGTGTTTCACTATGCTAACCACAATGAATGAAAAAGTTCAATTTGGATAGTCATTGAAGAATTTAGTATCAGATCTTTTCTTAGACTCACTGGACTTACACTCTCAAACACTCACCAGTTTTAGGATTGGGAAACCTCTTCTTCAGTAGTCCTCTGATGCCAATCATATCCGGCAAAATTTCTGTATGAGCCAGGATCACATTGAAATCTGGTAATACAACTCGGCCTTTCTGCGAAAAGAGAAGAAAATCAATTTAGTTCATTTTATCAATTATTATAGCAAATTATTCCCATTCATCATAGTACGGGGCTTTAAAATGAAAGCTTTAAATTTTTTAAATCTGAAGTACAAGTTATGCTCTTGTGACATTTACAGAAGATTTTATTAAGTGAATATGAATGTGGATGCAATTTTCAACAATACTAAGTCAGTCAATAGATAGGCACAAGTGTTGAGAACGGACAGAGATAAATAATCCAATCATATTTGGTTAGTCTATGGTACGGTCTTGACGAATGTTATACTATTGGGAAATTTAATACATTAATATAGGTAAGTATATATTTACTGACCATGAAATAGTTCAATTGTACTTGTTCCTACTTGAGAACTTGGCTTCCGGCTTGAGAAGCGGTTGGTTCCATGGTCGTGCCGTTATCTAATCGCTGAGATAAGAGACGTTCACACCCTTTTTAAGGATGACTACTTTTGTTTCCCGCTGGTTCGGAACCCATAAAACGCTGTACGTTCATTCATCTCTCATCATCATCCTTCCCATCACTCACACACAAACCAAGGCCTTATGTGGGCATCACAACAGCAAAAAATAAATGAATTTATCTTTGTCTAAAGTATAGAGTAAAAGGAAAGTACCTCAATGTCTTTAATAACTTCGACTCCTCCAACAAGAGTCGCTCCAGCGTTTTCTGCAGCTTCTCGTTCTTCTTTTGATTTGCAGAACACAAGAATTGACCGGTCTTCGCCGTGATTGAAGCCGTGCGGAACCAAAGCAGTTCTTGTGAATTTTTCAACAAATTTCGTCTACAAAAAATAAATACGGGTTTTGATGCAAACACATTACATTAACTATTCAATCGAGTATCAAATACTTGGCCTGAATATTGAAATACCAATGCCTTTGATTCAGACAATAGAAAACACAAGGGAGATTAAAATTGAGAGTAGGAAACGTTTCATGACTGTTTAAAAATACATACTCTTGTTATGACCAGAGTTCAACAAAATATTTAGGTAGCACAAGACAAGAATTTGCTACAGTACTTCACATGAATTATGTTCAGTAGGCATATTTGGATTTATGTCAATGTAAAACATAGAAGTAGATTTTAATGAATTCATTATGAATTTTAGACGTTCAAATTTATGGATATTTTTTCTCCTAATACGATTAATCTTGTAATCCAGTAAAATTGACAATATTCATCTATACCAATTACTACGATCCACTGAATTGAAAACTTCAAGAGTCCTTTCACACACAAATTTCGAATAAAGAGTACTTTCGTATTTATTTTTTCTTGAATGAGAACGTTTAGCCTATAGCCCTCCCAGACCTATACAAATTCTGCTTTCTATTATGTAGATAATATTCTGAGACAGAACATTGGGAGAATTAGAATTTGTAAGTAAGTTTTTCACTTGGTTTGCCGTGCACATGGCAAAGTATGTATTGAGAGCTTAAAAATACTTACTGGCTTGCTCGTTCTCATATCCAATTCCATGAATACTTGGAGCGGAGCATTTGGGCGATTTAAAACAGTGGGATGGTGCGTCTCACGGTGACACTGGACTGCTTCTTCAAAGCTGTAGATCCTCCATGGATGATACTTGCCTATCCACACGTTGTCCGTGGTTTTACTCTTCCACTCTTCCTTGATGCGCTTCGATTCTAGCTTTCCTGAGCTTGTTCTAAAATTTAAAAACATTTCTCATTTTTCCAATGCTTTTGTACAAACCTGAACTGATGTTTTAGTATTAATCGCTCTATGAGAGACTTATCATAACTGAATTAATCTAATAAAGTTTACGTGATGAGATTCACAACTTTGTAAAGAATACCAAATGTAAAATACTTTGAACCACATAGCTCTTGAGATATTAGGCTACTTTAGAAATAGTGTACATAAGTCCAAAACGATTCAAGATGACTTATTTGTATACTTACTTTTTTTCTTTACGCAAAGAGTGAGGAATGAATCCAATCTTCTTTATTTCAACTTTAACTTTTTTCTTGTCAGCTTTCATACGTGTACCTCTTCGAGCAGCATAGTTCCTCACTTGCATTAATGAATTATCAACCAAAGGTGCATTTTTTAGAACTAATGTGTGACAGAATGTGTTCAACAGTGTTTGACCTGTAAAAGATAAAGTTAGTAGAAAAAGAGATGTAGATGACAAAGAAGAATATTTATTACCCTTGATTACAGGGTTTATTAAATTTAGCTCTCTCATTGTAGAACTGAAAGTGATGTATACAGAAAAAATGTAAAACGATCATTATCATTATTTGATGAGAGGGATGGGGAAAATATTTCAAATTAAATTAATTGAAGAGTAATTACATGTTCTCTGACAGGCTGCTAGGATTGGGAGAGACAGTCCCAATGATAACCCCGACACATAGTATTATACGTTGACGGATTATATGACGTTGCCTCGCATTATGTTTGTGATTTTGACAATAAATGAAACTTGAATCTATAGTGGGTTCTCATTTCTTTTGAAAATTTTGCAATGTAAAAAGTTATTTTTTAAAAATATTATATAATGTAATGTCTATGCAGTGGGTGGAAAACTTGAAAACACTTCTATGGAGGGTCCTTGCAGATTAGTTTGCATGTTTAATTCATTTCAATTTGTCTTCAATCCATAACCATCCATACTGTATAGATTTCGAAACTTGAAGTCTTGAAATCTCTTCCTCACTCAGAGAGTAGAGAGGGAGGTTGAGCAGTTTCTCTCGAAGCACTTTCTTGAATGATTTTTCTTCAAGTTCACGCACGCATTGTAGAAGCCTGTTGTAGATTTTTAGTGTGCTAATTGGATAACAGGTGTGCGACCTCATCAGTTTTGAGTAAGTATTCTCAGCTTTCTGAACAGCGGTCGACAATGATCCAGGCACCGCGATGATGCGTACGGTACCAGTCATTTTTGTAGGAGGAGAATCCTCTGACAACCACTTGCTTGGCCCCAAAGTGTAGTGTTGTCGGCAAACAGCAGGGTCTTTCATTTTTAAAAATGAGAAAAAGAAGAGAGCCGAGAATAAATGACCTCTGCGGCACTCCGTAGTTGTGAGTACTCGGAGCTACCGGCCGATTTCAATGACCCCAGTGTTTGGAAAGGTGATAG
Organism: Laodelphax striatellus; assembly: GCA_017141395.1. NCBI lineage: Eukaryota > Metazoa > Arthropoda > Insecta > Hemiptera > Delphacidae > Laodelphax > Laodelphax striatellus. The sequence continues at coordinate 23,968,571 of CM029532.1, read as the reverse complement.
AAGCAGTTATCAAACCTCAACTTGAGAACTTCTTTGAGAGAAACAACCTTCTTTCACGTATGCAGTTCGGTTTTCGAAGAGGGAGGTCTACTGTGGATGCAGTAAATAAAGTGGCTGAGCGGATTGGTCTGGTGTTTGAGGATGGAGAGTCCCTGGAGCTGACGCTGTGCGACCTGAGCAGGGCTTTCGACTGCGTTGACCATTGCATCCTGATTGAGAAACTGCGCTACTATGGTGTTGTGGACTCTGCACTTTCCGTTCTGGAATCCTATCTGGCTGGGAGGCAGCAGGTGGTTTCTCTGGGTGGAGCTTCTTCCTGTCCACTCCCAGTGAGCTATGGTGTGCCACAGGGATCAATACTTGGGCCAATCCTGTTTATTATAATGATAAACGACCTGGACAGTGATGGTTCAACTCTCTTGTTTGCGGATGATACATCATTGATGTCATCTGGTCGTGACCTTCAGCGGGTATTAGAGATGTTAGCCGAACATCTGCAGTCTTCAACTTTATGGTTCCTGGCAAACCGCTTCCAGTTGAATGCAGACAAAACTCAGCATATCATCTGCAGCCTGTCAAGAAACCTGCCTGGTGATCAAGACCCTGTAAAGCTGCCGGGGTTTGTCTTGGATAGTAAACTCAACTGGGCCAGCCATATTCAGCAGGTGACCACAAGACTGTCCAGAATCTGCTTTCTGCTGCTGAAGCTGAGGGGACATGTGACTGAGGCCTATCTGGTCATGGTGTATCGCGCGCTCTTCCACTGTCACGTTTCCTACGGCCTACTCATGTGGGGTCATTCAGCTAAGGTTGTGGAGGTGCTGAAGCTGCAAAAACGGGCTGTCCGAATCACCACAGCAAGCGAATACCGTGCTCATTGCAAGCCCCTTTTTGTCAGAATTGGTATTCTGACAGTGATCAGCCACTTCCTACTTCTCTGTCTGATGTACGTTAAGAAGAACCAGCAGAAACTGTTGACTCGGACTGAGGTAGCCTACATCAATATAACACCAGACATCGAGAGCTGATTGATATTCCCAGGGTTCGCCTCCATAGATCACAGGTATGCTTCAGGAGTTCAGCGCTGCGATACTTCAATAGGCTGCCTGCAGGAGTGAAACAGTTGGACCCAAGAGCTTTTGAGAGAGTTGTGTCCAAGCACTTGAAGACCAAGGCGTATTACAGTGTTCATGAGTATATGAGTGATGATTTGTCAGAAATGTCATCTTGCTGAACGTGCCTTCTGTGTGTTTTTGATTTTATGTGTTTGACGCCATCGATCCCGTATTACGGGTAAAGGATGCAGATTTAGGTTTAAGGTATAAGGTACTCTGAAGTGCTTGTGAGTTGGCTCCATTCCATTTACCGTCACAACCTGCCTATGCTGAAAAAGGAACTCCTCTATCGTTTTTATGGCCACTCTACCAATACCATATCTTGCAAGCTTCCCTAACTAGCTGTTAAATATATTCTCAAATTCATGTGACATTGATTGAAATTGGGAATAAGATTTCTCTAACTTGAAGGTGTCTTATTTTGAAGGGTATCTGTCTTATTTTAACCGTATAAAATTACATAGACTGTGGCGATAATAAAAATATAATAGCAAATATCGGTACTTGAGTATTAAACGGTGGCCACCTAACCTACAGAAATATTTCGTACCTAACCTAATACTAGAATAGTTCTACTACAACATCTATAACAATTTAACCTTCTATAAGTGCCGCGGCGCGTTTCGTAATGGTGGCCTCCGTTTAATACTCAAGTACCTAAATATCAAATGAGTAATAATAGCAAATCATCATTGCTCATCACAATCCTTCCCTTTAGTTTGGTACCCATACACATTACACAAGCCAAGATGTTATGTGGGCATCACCCTCTGCAAAAATCATGGTAAAATTAATGTAATCAATGCATCCAATGCCGCAGATAATACACACAGATCTAATCTTTAATATAACAGGAAACATTTCGAGATTATTCAATACATTTTTGTAAAACTAAATGGCTGAATCAGTAATCCTGCTTTTGAGATGCAAATCCAAATCCTTTTAATAAATATTATGAAAAAACAATGATGTTAATGAATTCATAAAGACAAACCTCTGCGGATCAATTCCATCACGGTTGAATTAATATTTCAAAATATAAGTATGGTAATTCTTTACCTCATCTACAAAAGTAAAATTTGAGGTTATGTTAAGATTGCGGTGTTGATGGATTCGAGGAGAGGATTGAAGGTGAACTAGAGTGGCTTCAAATGAAAATAATAGTGGGCTTGTCAGAAACTGATAAAAGATCTCAAATTGGTAACATATCAATCAAGAGAATTGTAATTGACGGTATCAAATCTACTCATATAAATTTTTATGAAGATATGTCCCAAATTCGAGAAGTTGCTGATGTTGGAACTGCTGGCTGGAGCTAGTCTACTTATCTACTAATCTACGCTATCGTCAGCTGATTTTGTTTGTGTTACCAGCCGATGCAACGATGCAGTGCAGTATGCAGTATGCAGAGGCAGACCACAGGGCACAGAAACAGAAAGGCAGGTGGAGCCGTGTGAAACCGCTAACCACGGCTATTGAGTATGTAGTGTCATTATAATAATTGCTGTATAATTTTCTCGTGTTTTTTTATGATAGCGTGATTATCTTTATCACACTTCTGTAACGCAGCAATTAACAAATCAGAAATTATAATATGGCACCTCATTCAGAGATATTAGGTTATTGGGGACCACCAACGGCAACGATTGATTGGTGTGAGAAAAACTATGAAGTAAACTTCTATATTGCTGAAATGTGTAAGTAGTTATACGATTTCTCAAGTTTTTAAGTACTTAAAGTTTCAAGTGAGAGTACTGAGTTAATTACTCGAGTTTTCAAGTGATTGATTATTGAATAATTTATTTCATTTCCTTTTGTTGAATAAAATAGAGATTAATTTTGTTGTAAGTTTTGCTTGTTGAGTAGAGTTAAGATAGAGTTTTGCTGTTAATTTACTTGTCAGTAATTGTTTTGCTCAAGGGAAATCTGTGCTCATTACACAGAATGATGTTTCAAGTGCGTATAATATTTTATTAATATTTTCAAGTGTGGAGGGTGATTTGATTGAGCGCCTGTCAATGGTAACAAGAACAATAGGTACCAGCACTGTTTGCATATTGTAGAATTTTTCCCCACACATAATCTCTTATATTTTTACATTGATATAGGTATCTCCTTATATTAGTGTAACACATTTACACTAGAAAACCGGGTCTTTTGCAAAAGTACCCTGCGTTTGCTTGTAACAATCGTAATAGATAAACTTACTCAAATGAAAAATCTTTTGCTTATACATTATACAGATTACAAGTGCGGTCTATTTTATAAATGCTAATAACCTATATTAAAATGTACTACTGTACTGTAAGATACAGTCCTATATTTTCGAGTTCAGTTTTAGTTATGTAATGAAATCATAACAAACAAATTTGGGGCTCTTGAGTAAAGACACGAAAACGCTTGTGCTGTTCTAAATTATTTCTGTTTATGCTGTTCTAAATTATGTCTGTTTATGCTCTTCTAAATGTCAAGTCTATCTCTTATTCATCTGCAACTAGTGATGTTAAATTCCCGGGAATTTAAAATCGAGGAAATATTCCCAGGGAATTTAAGGGAAATATTCCCAAAAATCATAAATTCCCGGGAATTTATGGGAACTTATGGGAATTTATGATTTCTTCTATCTAAAATGACCGAAAAAGACGTTTTTTGTTAAACAAAGTTTTAAACACCTGTTATATAACATATTTATGTAAAAAATATAAGGATGACTAACTTAAAAATTGTAATAATTTGAAAGAAAACAGTAATTTGAAGTTCACAGACGATAGACAGATCATTTTCATGAAAGGTGTAAGGAAGAATGAGTACTCAATTAAATTTTCTCAATTACTTGTTCACCACTATCATCATTTTTCTTTATTAATAAATGCTTGTTAATCAGGAAAACAAGTCCTTACCAAGGACTTCAGAGCATACTTTGAAAGTCAAAGTATTAAGTGTACTTTGACTTTCATTGCATGATTTTATTCCATTTATTCAAAAAAATAAATAATTGAACCCCTAAATGAAGAATGAGGAGAATATAAATCCAAAAATTAGAAATGATGATAAAATACAACAAAATTAACTAAAACAAGAACATTCTTACTCAAGTTTAAATTGAATATTAAAAAAAAACATTACACAGCTCACAATCTTTCAAGAGTCACTAAGGCTCATTCAACTTGTACCTATCACTAAAGCTGCCATATCTCAGTCAATATTGGTCCAATCTTAACAAATGATGTTTCAATCGATTTGTAATTAAATTTACTGAAAAAGGTTATTCTTGTAAAATTTTCGTAATATCAACGGTTTCCGAGTTATTCAAGAAACAAAATTTTAAATGGCCGCCATTTTATTTTATGGATTTGAAAAATTGTCATAATTTCTTTGCAGCTTTGTCCAGTTGGCATAAATGTTGGTGCAAAGTTTCAATTCCATATGTTTAACCATTATTGAGATAAAATAATGAGTGAAAAACAAAATGGCAGCTGTGTGAGTAACTAAGAACTTCTGGACAATTTAAATATGATATTTAGATATGGTTTTTACCCAGGAACAATGCCTTTAGAATATTGGTAGGGAGTTCTGAAACACTCTGTATACAGTTTCAAATAGTATATCTGTATATGTATAGTATATTGTGTATGTATGAAGCTAGGTTGGAAAGGAAGAAAGACAAGAGCATAAGACAAATACAACTTATTTATAGTCATACAATGAGCATTCCTGTAAAAGACAGTGAGTGAGCAAAAATAGGCATGAGAATGATGATTTATTGATTATATTAATGTGAAATTTAACTTAGATTGATCAATTTCAATTATTTTTAAAGCACTTTTATAAATTCCCTTAAATTCCCATAAATTCCCAAAATTTCTTGGTCTCGGAAATATTCCCGGAAATATTCCCAAATCATAAGTTCCTTCCCATTGGGAATATTCCCGATCCACATCACTATCTGCAACCCTTCAGAGTTCAGTAGTATAGTGTATCAATAGGCCTTTAATATTCCGACCTCTCTTTCCCTCTTGAATGGTCTGGTGCTTATGAATATAGGACGACGGTTTGATTGATTTTCAAAGCTATAAACATCGCACTTCTAGGCATCATGCATAAATGATACCCCGCCATCCTTCGATAGGATGTTACACTAGCTCTATTGCATCTGTACGTTTAATGGGTAGGCTGGTATAAAAACTACAGAGATTAAGATTTTGGATTTGATGATTAGATATTAAAAAGTCAGTAAGAAACTGGTCACCTTCACATGAGTTCTCTTCACCCAGCTACATTGAGTTTGTTTCAATCAGGTTCAAACACGAAATGAAGTAAGTTAGATATATAAGCTATCAACCGGGAATAGATGCTACTATGCCTAAAAAAATCCCTCAAGAGACGTGAAAAAGTCTCTCAATTACAGACTGATCTCTATAAAGCTGAAGTACGAGTTTGAATGATTGTCTCTAGAAAGCTGAAGTACAAGTTTGAATGATTGTCTCTAACTTTTGGGGGACAGGGCCTTGCTCAATGTACGGAGAAAGAGAATTATCTGTAAAAACTTTTGGCCCGGTCTTTACTGAAGGATCCGCACTTATAAAGTATCACGAGACCTATAAAATAATCCAGAAATCACAAGTAAAAGTGAGACGTGAGTGACACAATGAACGCTAAGAAGGTAATCTATATTGGATAAATGATGAGAAAGAAGGCTGAGGAAGTGTGCTAGATTGATAATGTGGAGAGTGACTGGAGACGAATGAGTGTAAGAGGACGGAGAGAAAGCGCAAAATAGAGAAGAATGGGGTGGTATGTTGCGGAAACTCAAGACAATCAATGGGGTTGTACAGCCGAGGAGTAAATAAGCTGCTGCCAAACTGCCGTCGAATTCGACTTGGAACAGTTGTTTGCTCTTAATCTAGAACCAAATTGTGTTTGATTGATTACTTTTGATAAATGGGATTTTCTTTTCCCGGGTCAACTGGGACAAGCTAATGCATGGTTCCTAGGGCTTGAACAGTCTGGGTAAAAACAAGTGAATTTTCTTGCCTCCTTGTGTGGTATCAATATTCATGGTACACATATTTTTCATTAAAAAAATTATTGTGAATAGTTCGCATATGTTTATCCGAGTCTTTAATATTAAACATTTGAATACTTCACTCAGGGGCCTTTAAAAAGTTTCTTTGCTTAGACCCATTAGTCAAAATTATCTAAAAATATCAACTTTGGTTCTACACTTTCCTTTATTCTAAGCTTATTTCTTTAATTACTGATAAAAAATATTATTCACCTTTGATGCCGTACGCTGATGTTAAGAGGTATTATATCAAATATGTTTGATATTTTTCAGACAATACAATCAGTAATCTGATGATGATAGTGCCTCCGCTTTGGGGTATGATTGAAGTTATCAACCAGGGGTTCGAGTTAAGATTTATTTTCTGTCATTTTCTCCTTTTAGGTGAGTAATTTTTAGTTTTACATAGTGATTCTCTATACTTTTTATCAAATAGTGACTAAAGATGAAAGGTACACAAAAATATCATTCGATTCTCTAAAATTCAGGAGTTTCAAATGATTGTCAATATTTCAATAGATTTCAAACTTATTAAAAAAGCCTCACAATTTTTAAAGTCTTGTCAGATATTGAAAAGATTTAAAGCTCTTTTATTCTATTGAATTGGATGAAAAACTTCATCTTGTACATTACGTTGTCATAAAGTCATGCACTTTCGAATTTATGATATCCTCATGATAATTTTTTGTCTACTTTATTTTTTTTTCAAATGGGTGTTAGTAATGCAAAAGTGTAAATTATAATGCCTGAAATGGCGGGATTAAAAATATAATCAAAGGACATTAGTAGTTAGCTTTATGTAATTACTCAGCAAATGTTTTGATGAATCATCATTTGATTTTCGATTGTGATTCCAATTTCAATTTATCTCTTCTACATCATCAAAAAGCCTCTTTCCCTGCTACTGGATAAATAAAATATGGAAAGCATACGCCAATCATTCTTGGTGTATGCTTTCTCAATGATTATAGATAGCAATAATAAATTAGTTGAAATAATTAAAAGAGTTGATAAATAAATTATTGAGAAAAGTTCCTTTTAAACCTTATCAGTTGATACTTGTTTTTTGTGCAGTTATAAAATAGGATGTGGTGAATCTAAGAATGGAAAGACATTTAAATTTTAATTTACAAATCAAACTTCTTCTTCTTCTTCTTTGTCCTTGCCTTTTTCTCATTATTTGGGGTCGGCTCTCCTAGATCTTAATCGCCAGCATGCTCGATTCTGGGTCGTCTCTGGTGGTATGTCCAGGTGTTACAAATCAAACTTGAAACTTGAAATAAATTCAACTTGACTTGTTATTTTTATAATTTCCTTTTTTGCATTCAATAAATTCCATTCATTGCATTTTTGACTATTGAAGTGATTCTGTTACAGTTGTTGGTCTTGGCTCCTGGGCGTTTCATATGACTCTTCTCTATGAAATGCAACTGTTCGACGAACTTCCTATGGTTTGGGGTACTAGCGTTCTTGTTTATTGTTTGTGAGTATTTTCTAATATTTCAAACTTCAGAGAAACTATTATTTCCCTAATTACTTGAAATTTCGATCTCATTATTGATTTTTTCATCTTCATTCAGTTACTGAAATAATCTACAAATTTTTCGAATATATTAATATTTTTATCCAATGTCTCGATGTCTTGTCAACGGTGCTTGGTGTTGTATTCTCTTGAGCTCTGTCTTTTTAACTTATTTGTAGAAATCTTATTGATGTTATGGAACTCCATGATGAAATAGAACAAGTATTGTCAATTCCACTATTTTATTATTTACAGCACTGGACCGCGGTTTCGTATTTGTCTATTATTTTTTATTTCACTGTCTTTTTATCTAAACACAAGCTTACTTACAGTGAAAAAACAGTTTTTGCAAATCCTTATATTACTCAATCTGTAACATAAACCATTTCTTCTGACATTACTAAACTTGGAATTTGAAAAACTCCTTACTCAATTATTGTAGTAGGCCATGAAACGTATCAAAATCCTCTGTTTAGCTGATGAATTTAGTTGAGAATTCTAGTTACCTGTACTTGGATCAGTTCGTTACAAATCTCATGCTCGGTAAAGGTTCATTCACATAGGTGAACACTGATAACAGTTGTAGAAACATTCTATGGATAGGAACAATAGAATTGTTTATTCAAGTGAAACCAAAGAGTGGAATAAGTACATTATTTTTCTTTTTTACATTTATTGTATTGAGAATAGGTTTTAATAAAAAATAGTACAGCTTACTTGATATTTAATTTTTTCAGAGCGGTGGTTCAAAAACCTGCCAATAATAGAATGTTCTCGAATGGCCGTTTGGCTATTTGCTTGGCAGTATTCTCGTCGTCTTTCACTGCAGTCTACCTGTTGTGGCCTCAGCCTCTGCTCCAGCATGCCAGCTATGGAGTACTTGTCTTGATTTCTTTCGCCCAAGAAATCAATTTGATTCGACTGAAGGGCTGTAAAGTGTGTAAAAAACTTTTCATCATATCATTATCGACCTACTTGTTTGGATTCTTCCTGTGGAATCTAGACAAGATTTTTTGTCCGAATCTTCAGTAAGTTGCTTACATTGACATTTCAATCAAGTCTATTAGATTTTAATACAGTTTCATATTCATTAAAATTAGTTTTCGATTCTTTTTTTATGGTCCATATAAGATTAGTGTAGGTTCTATAATCAAATTAAAATGTTAAAAATTGGAGAGTTTTTAAACTTCCTTGAAAAAACTGGAAATTGCACAAATTTGGTAATTTCTTCGCTGTTTTTTCACTTTAAAAAAATCCAAAGAAATTGTGGGCGTTTTGAAAATTATTCAACAATTTATAAGACTACTAGCAGGTCACCCGTGCTTCGCTAAGGGGTCTCAGAAATCACATTTATGTTGAGGATATTTGTGTGAAATATCTAATCCCTGCGTGCACATTGTTAGAGGGAATTTTTAAATATATATGTATGAAACTCAAAACCCGCTATTTTGCATGTTAACTTTGACATAGAACACCAAAAAATGTACATGATTGGGCCTATTTGATAGATGGAAATTTAAATGAGGTTACTGATAGAAAATTTGGGATACATTTTTGATGGATTGTTGTTTCTCTATGTTTTTCTCATCCTTGATCATACTTTCAACATAATCATGGTATTCATATCTCAAAGCATCTAATAAGTTTGAAAAAAATCATATGATTTTGATCTCAACATTAGCTTATCAATGCTTAGAGCTGAATTTCAAATCTTTAAAAAGTATAATTGAAATATGTTAATAGGCCTATGTCCTTCCTTGTTATACAGACAATCTTTGTGCAAAGTTTCAGCTTCATCAGTCAAGTCTAGGCGTGATGGACCTACAGATAGACAGACACCATCTCATTTTTATAATAGTATAGAAATATAGATGAAGCTTCTAAATGTACAATAGGAGCGTTTGATTATTTGACTATAATCTATTAGAATACAATATTTTCAATAATATAGAAACTAATTTACAAAGTCTATTCGTTGTCATCTAATCAAATATGATTAATGTCATTTCAGCTCTTTAAGAAACTCGATGAGTCCTGTGCTAAGTCCTTTTACTCAGTTGCACGGTTGGTGGCATTGTTTTGCGGGCTATGCAACTTATCTGCAAGTTTTCATATGGTGAGTGATTTTAGCTTGCGAAATCTTATTTAACCGTCAAATAATAACAAGCCAAACCTGCAGAATCTACGGATCTCAGCGCCGTAAGATGACCTTCAGTTCAATTAAATAATAAATAAATAATGGCCCTTATTAAATTAAACAAACAACAATAGTGAAATCAATATACTGTATACATGGCATTGGCGGCATATTTTCTTTATGGCATAGAGCCGTCTGGAAGACCTTCAGTTTAAATATTATACTCACAAACTGATGAATGCCTGTTGAAAACATTGATTATACGATATGGAGGCAGTTTCATCGACTAGAAAATCTAGACCTCAGCTGCAGCTTTTAAATACTTCAAAGTACTGTGACATTGTTGAATTGAAGCGGATTGTTATTTTCAAAAGTACAGTAGTTAGAGGCACTAGCGATGTCTTTATTTATTTGTATAGTCCCAATTGCTTCGCTTATAATATTTTGACGAGGTAAATCTACATCGTGATTGAGTTAATTGTTGTATTCAAACATTTTTGAGGTTGAAAATCAAATGTTTAATTGTTGTTAATTCAAGAGTATTATTGACCGCGACATACCGTGATTTGTTAATTCAAGAGTATCTCAATATTTTCACGATTTATTCCATATACGAGTGATACATTGTTAACAACTAAAATGGCAGTTATCTAGTAACTCCTATTTCACCTTAGTTTCTAGTATCAGATTCATTTAATTTGCCGCTTGGCATTAGATATATAGAGATATTATTTCGTGACGTTGCTGATGACCGTAGAGTACGATGGCAAAATAATATCTCTATCTATCTAAAGCCAAGCGCCAAATTAAATGAATCTCATTATACCCTGTTTATCAAGGACCCAAAAACATAGCTTGCGGTATGTGAACTGTCTCATAAAATGAAGTCATTCTAAAATTATTAACTTTTCTATTTCAGCATACACTCCAACTATGACTTCAAAAAAGGCAAGAAGGAGACAAGAAAACTGGAGCTATGTCAAATGGGATTTGGATTGAGGTGGTTTAAACCTGAAAAAAGCCTTTGATTGTCAAGAAATGTAATCGAAAAAACAACTTCACCAAAAATGCTTTCTTTTTTATCTAACTATAAGTAATTTTTATCATGTTACCATCCGTCCAGCTTTTATGGCCAGCCTATTAGATTATTAAACTCGGACCATTTCCAACTGTTATTACAGTTCTATTAAACTCTATAGATGTTATGTCACAGTCATTAAATACTCCCAGCATGTTTCAACTTATATATCTATTTCTCAATTGTATAATATGTATTAATAAGTCTATTCGTGCCATATCAATATTCAAATGATAGATTTTTCAGTTATAGAAGATTTAATCACAATAGTGATGTTATGTGAAATAGTTCCTCTAAATTAAATGTAATAGAATGGTTAATCTTGTTCATCGATACATTATGCATTATAATAGATTAAATATATATCATTAAATAATTTCGATTACTCAAAGTGAGTAAATTTTATAGGCTTTTATAATAGGATTACGATGCTACAATTGTAGATTGATCTGAACCGTTGCTCTTTCATAATACAGTATTATAATGTGCAATGAACTTTTTACATTGGTTTATGATCATAAATTTATGATCTTAATGAAACTCTTTGCATGATTTGTATATTGAATCACGTTCTATTTTTATGGTATAAATAGTATGCAATCGTATTTTTAATAATATCTGTTGAATATCGAGAAAAATCCAAGTCGATTGTTCAATTCCAAGACTATAAATATATTGGAAATAATGTATGAATAAACTCTATTAATTTTTAAATTTTCATATTGTATTTTTTTTCCTGGAGGTATTTGAAGGTTTTGTATTTTGTGTTGAAGCACAGAATAGGAGAGATCTCTCCTATTCTGTGGTTGAAGCTATTTGGATTTTCTGAGAGTGCAAAGTCAACGGAGCATAAGTAATTAATATTTATGAGAAGCTTACTCACGTTACTGCACTGCAAAGTAGCCTAGTTATTATCTCTCGACGAATGACTTGCTTTTATAGCCTAGTTGTTTTGCTTTAAAATTTAGCGCAGTTCACAGTTTAGCCCAGCAACCATATTTTTATCCATGCAATCACGTTTCAGAAGTGTTTCTGAATCTTATTGTCAATCGTGGCAATATTATTCTGTCAATTCTAAACTATGTTTTGAAAAGCTCTAGGAGATGAAAAAGATAAATTACCTACTGTTGAAAATTTATTAAAAACTTAAACATAATTGTACGGATTTCAACATGAACTTGATGTAATTGAATGAACATAATATTAATAAATAATATTAATATTTCTAAAAAACAAAATTCGATAAATTATACGTTATAAAGAAATGTACTTAGAGTTATTTGATCATGAGCGACATTCAATTAATTGTAAATGATCAATTGTTAATTCCAAGGGTGCTCTTCATGATTTTAAATTTATTGGTCCAATAAACTATGTGATAATTATGATAGACTACAAATTATTTATTACATGAGTGTGGTAACTTGAATAGAGAAAATTCTGGATTTGTAGTTGAATGTTAGCTGATAGAAAACAATGGCGAAAATCCATACAGCTTCAACTTGTCACGTTGTGCCCTGCGCGGCTGACAACCGCATCGCATCGCGACCGCCGACTGCGCATGCGCCTCATTTGTCTCCGCTATCCGACGCCCTGCAATGCCACTATCGCTCGAGTGTATCCAGGCTTATATCAGTAACCTAGTGAATGGATTGAAACCAGCTATCTCCTAATGTAAAACGAATTACAAGTACTTGCTGATTAATAGTAGTGCTTTCCTAAGAAGATTACATCGTAAAACTAATATTACCTCTACTCTAAAAATTATCCTAATATTATTTTAAAAATCACCAGTAGATAAGAAAACAGAAACGGAATTTAATTTAAAACCGTTGAATCTCTGTTATTTAGCGATCTAGACTCACTTTAGAGGCGAAAGTTACTAAAAATCTTCAGACGAATCAACTAAATCTAACTTAATAACTACTCCAAATAAAAACTTTATAAGTTTTAGTATTTATCGACATGACTTTCATTACAACAAATAATTATTAATGCTTTCAAATAACCTATAATCTCTATTTTAATGATGAGTCCCTGTTGTATAATTCATTTTCCATTATAATAATTTTATAAGTATATACTGGCCTTCAGTCCTTTAGTAATTAAAAACTAATTTCAACATTTAGATAGCGTTCGGAACTCTTAAAATTTAAATAATAAATAATTATAATATCAAACTATACGGTTCTAGTCAGTTGAATTTATTCCAATATGCTTTGAGGCACATCAATGTAATTTATCCAATACAAGTATCTTCGTTGTTATTTCAGGAACGAACTCAGATAATTATTCGTCTATACTTTTGTATGATATTATTCTTCTAGATAAAGTTGTTTCAGAATTTAGTTCGTTAGTCAAATTCCAAATTATTAACTAGGGATGGCTTTTACGGTAGCAAACCATTTTGAAGACTATAAAACATTGTTACTGTACCTATTGCTAATGAACGATACTATCTGTTGCTTTCCTGAAACGTTATTGTAATCTATGATAGTTGCTTTTGTCTACTCCTCTGTAATTGAAGTTGAAAACTTCTCTACTGATCTCCTCGACTTTTTGGTGTTGTAATGAAGAGACTGCCAGTTCTCATGTAACCGAGACCCATTTCTTGAACCTTTACTTTGTATTTGCACCCTGGTTGGAGACACGTGAGCTCGAAATAAGTGTTCTAGAGAAAATGAACAAAAAAGTTTTACAGTACATACCATATTTAAAAATAGATTCACTGTAAACAATTTTTTGTATGACATAGCAATCTTAATATTTTATAACTATGTTAAAAATTGTGATTTGGTTCAGGAGATATGATTTTATTGCTAAACCGGTACCGTATTTTAAATAGCAACTTTAGAGAATTTAATCTCTAGTACGGTAAAAAATCTTTTCAGGCGCTCACTTATCACTGATCTTGAACGTTTAGACAAATTTTGAAAATTTGGAGATAATAAAATTATTGTATCATTTAGAAGCTCTACCAATTTAAAATGAGGTTTATTGATTAAATGATCAAGTGTAGATTTGTATCTCATATCATATCAGATCTCATATCATATCTCTTGATCCAAGAAAATAATTATTTCTAGAATATTTTGTCAATGATTTCAGAACTACAGTACTTCAATATTACAAACTTTCCAAGTGTTTCTATCAAGAGATCTCAGCAAATTTAAATAATTTTTGATCTGTTTTTAAAATAAATGTTTTTTAAGCTCAAACTGTAGTAACAAAGCTTTCAATCCTTTCATATTATTCATGTTTTTCTATTTAAATTAGAATAAACATCATTCCTACTACTAAAATTGAATAAAATATCATTCCTACAACGTATCTCGTGATTGTTTTGTATTTGTGATGGAATGCAAACTGTTCAATGATATTATTAGAAGAAATAGCCTACTCGATGGAATAAAATGAAGGAACCCTTTAAAACAGTGGCAGCCCAAGCCTCACATGACGCACCCCCACTACAGAAGCCTAAGAAAAAATCCGAAAAATAAAATTTTTTTAAAGCTGAGATGATGGAATGCCTAGATTTAATGGGGTCCTCCTAAATTTTTGAAATATCATTGTTAAAAAAAGCATTTTATGGTCTTTTAGAGTTGGAATTCTTGATGAAAATCTATTATCTTTTATTTGGAAAACGTTACAGGGTGGGGCAGAGATTTTTACTTATTTCAGTTGGCTGTCCTGAAGCAATGGCTGAGATCATTTCTTCTGAAAGAACAAAAATATAATTTTTCCCTTCATAAAAACTAGAGTTTCATTCTTGAAAATTGATAGATGATTTCAATTGATTTCTCTGTTCGAAAATATTTTCCTTTCTTTTTCCTCAAAATATATTTCTAGCTTCAACTCAATATTGACCAAGAAACAATAATAAAATGAATACTTGAGAAGAAGAGAATTGGGAGCATGTATCCAGGATTTTTAAGGTGGATCTGAGGCCAAGAACTGGAGGAGTGTAGAATTTATGAGTTGTGAAATATTGTATAATAGTGCAACTATTGAAGGTTTCACGCAGAAAATTTTAGAGCAAATTTTTTGTACAATGTTCCTTGGTCCTTGAACAACTTCAATATAAAAATTTGGCCTTGCAAACCTCTTGATTAATGCAGGGTGCAACAAACTTTGCTCGTTTTTCATTCAACTGCAATTTCCATCAAAACAAAGCGTCATCATACAGAATAATAATCAATAATAATTGTTTTAGTAAATGAAATTTCGAAGAGATAAATTGGTATATAATATCACTGTATGTCCAATGACCAACAAGTTACAATTTTCCAAAAGTAGTAGATTTTTTCGAGAAAAACTAAAATCACAGTATTTTAATTTATTACAGTTAAGATCCGTTCACTTAAACAAAAGTAAGGGTTTATGATTTTGATCACTTAGAGGATTTTTTCGCCTCTCCATACCAAAAATATCCTAAATTTAGTGTGGTAGATGGGTCATCTGATAGAGAATGATTTAGGAACAATAATAAATTCTAGAAACCTGCATTATAGGTACGTATAAATTTGTTTTAGAGTGAACAAAAAATGAGGGATTTCTTGAAATGCAAGTATATTCGTTTATGGCTGTAGCTAAAAAACTACATAAGATAGGCAGACTAATTTATCCTAATAAAGAAAAATTATCTAGATATTTTGAGTGTTATCGTTTTATTGATTTTTGAGTTTTCGTGTTATTGATTTTAGATAGATAATTATGAGCAATCAAAATATAAATACCTACTGAGAGTTTTGTTTTTTGAAATCTTCTACTTTTGAAAATTTTAACTCAATACTGGTACTCGTGGACATACAGTGATGAATTGAACATCAATCTTCGAAATTCATTTACTAAAACATGATTTTTCTGTATGACATTTGCTTGGACAAAAATCATGGTTCAATGAAAATGAGCCGAAATTTTGGGTTTGGGGTTCTGTATTAAGCATTATGTTTACAAGGTCAAGTTTTTTCTATTCAAGTTGTCCAAAGACTAAGGAGTACCAAAATTCGCCTGTTGGGAATTCCCCACGATGAGTGTTTTTGATTCAATGACTTCACTAATGCATTTGCATTGAATTGTGAAAACAAGTACTCTGTCATGATTGTATATTCCATCACTTTGGTTTATTCCTTCAAAACTCCACTCATTCCACTGGAATGGGTATATAAATATGTTGATTATTCCATATATTCTGTGTGTGGCAATCTTACAATAATTATATACCATTTGAGTATTACCAACAGTTTTATAACCGATGAAAATCAATTTATTGACTAGAGAATTCATCAATGTCTCACCTTTTACCATAAAAGAGGGGGACCGGGGGTTTTCCCCCAGAAAAATTTTCTAAAAGTACTCTGAAATTATATATTTTTAGAAGTTTTAGACATCATTTGTAGTTGAAACCCATTCTCGACGAAAAGAGCCTCTGAAGAATTTCAATGACGCAGTTTGGTGTCATGACCCCCTGTAAGTACCCCTGCCTAAAACCAAAATAATTTTATATGGTCATGGTGTTCTCATCACCTTCTAGAGAACGTTCTTCTACATTCTTATAAACTACCACATAACCCAGTCCAGTGAGAGTAGCTATATACAAATATGGTGCCTGGTGTGAACAGATATACTGTATACAGCGTAGACCATCGAGTGGGAAGTGCGTCAGCATCAAAAACTGACTTTTCAAACAAAACAATCATATTAGCGTACTGACGAATGTATTTCTTCAAACTAAAATGAACTCCATTTCTGGATGCCTACCTGTATATATGACATCTCACTTCAGTTTTGTTGACACAATTTGGTGTTGTGGCCCATGATGCACCCATGTACTGTGAAGGCTGTGCAGCCTGTTTGGGACCTCCCCTTCCAACTGATCTGAGCTCTGACGTCATCATCTCCCCACCCATTTCCACGCTTTCTTCAGCAATCCATGTTTTTAGTTTGCCAGGCTTCCAATGATCTGAAAGAATTATTTTATATAGTAATAGAGAGATTCCTGGGTCCCATAACGTATTTGTATAATTATATATAATGTGTCATGAAATATGTGTCAAATTTTCAATATGAAAAATAAAATGGTGGAGCTAATCTTGTCATTGGATAAATTATTTTTTTCTTTCAGCACTGAAAAGTTTGAAGGAACCATTACAGGTATAGGGTGTGAAAACTGTTTGAAAATGGAATAAAATAAGGGATACAATTTTGGTTGTAATCTAATCTTATTATTAAAATGTCAATATCTCTAGGTATGAAAGTGTGGTAGTAGTCTTTTTTTATTTGAGTATGGCGAATGATTCCTTTCACTTAACGTTTCGCATGGTAACGGAGGATGATGTTATGTTAATTTATTTTTAACATATGTTTTTACATGATGTTATATAGTATTTATGTGAAAAGAATTCACAACATAACATCATCCGTTACTATAGACATGTTAAATGAAAGCTATTCGCCATCCTCAAATTTGAAAATAGTACCATATTGCAGAAATATAAATATATTAGCACCGTCTGATATGACATTTTCATGTTGAGTAAGATTTTGATCAAGTTTCAGAAAATTTGAAAACAACACCAAATGCACCATAAATTTTTCTCACGATTCTTGGACATGTATATTTTTGTGACCATAGTCCCTCTCTCAATTAAATAAACCAAGTTGTTTCAATAACATTACTAGGTGCGTAACCACATACTTTTTATTATTGTATTAAGTTCTGCGCTGTCATGGAACCTGAACTGTCTATAGTTTGTATACAGTTCGAGCTATGTTATAAAATGAAGGGAATAACATCATCCCTAGCAGAAACAGACAATTCTATCTCTATTTTCATATAGTACCTCAACAATGGCAAATTCATGATCGCGAGCGGTCTGTACGCACATTATTAACCGAAATTTATAAGTTTTGTAACTGATGTTTTGGTTTCACTTGAATATCAAGGAATACATGAAACCTAAAATTACCATTTTTTGTAGCGAGTTGTATTGAATGGAAGTTTGCCTCTCACTCTCAAGCGCGTTCGGAGCCAAATTGAGTAAAATATGCTTCAACTTGTAAAAAGTACTGAGAATTGGTTGGTAATTTTTTTTCAGGATAAACTCTGGTTTATCCTGGAACAAAAAAAACGTATTTTGAAACAACCACTGAAACTTATTAGAACAAATGTAACAGGCAATGTGGAAAAATTCAATAATAACCTATTGTAAATGTGGCTTTCCATGTTATGAGACAGTGCTTATAAGGTTAACAAAATGTAATATTATTAAATTATTGATAATTTTCCTGAACATCAACTGGAGCATTAGAGATAGAACTTGTATATTAGAAGATGTAGAAACCTGATTCCAACTTCCATAAATCTTTTGTACTACATAGGGAAAAATGTGAATGGCTGGAACTGGCTCTGTGTCTATTTATAATTATTTCAAATATTTTTATTAGAATCTTAAGGCGTTTATACATTAATTTCTGTAGACTATGTTGTACACCAACAATAAGAAATGTTGAATAAATCATTGGAAACACTAGTTAATAAGGAATCCCTAAAATTGAATAAGATGTCTTCCTAATGTTTGACTGTACACTCTCATACAATAATTTATTTTCATGATTTTCCGAGTCTGGATACAATCAAGCAGGTGTGTTAATGGATCCTTAAGACACCAGTTATAATCCATTACAGAGAGTAGCCTATGTTTTAGATTGTTTTCTGTTCTATGACAGAATTTCCACTGAAGAACAATGGTCATTTTCCTTTGTTCAACCCACCCCTTATATTCACACTGATAAATTTCTTGATGCGTCTTTAGCACTCTGGACACCAACAAAGAAGAGTATGAATAGGGTGCCGAAAGAAGAGACACATGGTATTAATGTGTTGGGAGCTAAAGAGCTGCCTAATTGAATTGACAAGTAGGTGGTGCTGATATCAGCCGTCTTTCGTGAATCTCAAAAATGTGATAATGTTTTCGCCTTATAAGATGCTTCCAGCCAAACACAAGCGTCACCGCCACCTGACCATCTCAATAGTAACTGCAGTTTACCAGGTAAACTGATCTTCTATTCTAGACAAAATATTCTTCCAGTTTCAACTTCACAAATGAATATTGATTATTAAAAAATATTTTTGTGATACGTCCTCTTTGGAAAAATAAATTTGATTTGATTGGATACATAAATTAACATTGATAATAACTTCCGTTTATAATTTCATGTTTACTTATTGAAGAAGTTACTTACGGTATATCATCAATCTTCAACCTCTTCTATGAAACTTTTCTAGTCAACCTTTTCTGTAGGCCTAGTCATATATGTTATTTGTAACTTCACTCGGAAAATATAAAAAAGGAAAACCATGTACTATAATTTAATTAGGCAGAAAGTTGTATTTTATTCCTGTTTACAGTACAACAGTCTGCTCTCCTGTTCAAAATATACTTGATATTTTATCTTATAAAAATTCATTTATATACGGTTCATTCAACTACAATAGTTCCATGTATTCAATAAAATTTGTTGGCAATCCTATCATTGAACAAAACACTGAGGACTTCTGTAAATAATTTCACTATACGCTAAAATTTTACTTGATTTTCTTGACCAATATTTTATGTGTGTGTGAATTGACGATATTTCAGAGGTCTAAATTATTCTCGTTCTTCTTCGCCTTAGCTCTTGTTTATTTTTGTACTCGACGTAGAACTCTCAATTTTATTTCCGAATTGAACATGACATTTGAAAATAATATGCATCTTTGTAAAACTACACTATTTAATAATATTAATATCAGCATCATATCTCAGTGATGCCTCCATCAAAAACTAAGGACCTTCTAAAAATGCCATCAATTTATTACAATATGAATTATTATACAGTATTTGACATAAATATTAGGGTTCTATGGATCTCACTACTTGAAGAAATCATGATCCCTGGAATAATGAAAAAATACAAAATAATATAGTAAAATTAATTAGTGGAGCTTATTGCATAATACAACGTATGTTGAACAATAAGAATTGATAAGTAAAACCTGTTGAGACAAGGACTGAAAAAAATTTTCCGTTTTAGCATTTGGCTTACAAATATTTCTTTACCTTTATACAAAATTCCTATCAGAAAAACCATTGTTAACAGGTTTCCGTCTTACAATGTAGATTTCACTGTATAAAGTATTTTTTGACGACAGAATTTTAGAAATATTAGTAATCAGAAAAAGAAGGTAATCCTATTTGTTAGTCCAGTGATTATAATGAAATGCATTTTTCGATTAGACAGTAGTGATTAGAATGATTTAGTATGAAATCATGACAGTAGTGGTGGTTTGTTGCAGAATGCTGAAGATGGCTTTTTTAGCTCCTGTGGCGGTGAGCGGCGATTGGTCGGGCTCTACAAATTTGGTGGTCGACAATTTGTGTTGCAACATAGAAGCTGGTATACGACTCGTATGTACTTGACTTTGGTCATGCCGCTACGAGTGTGACAGTTATAGAGAGCGCACACAAAGAAGATAAGGCGTGCACGAGGTCGACGAAATGTTCTACATGACCTGAACCGAGTGCTGGTCCTGGAATTTGTGTTTCTCGCCGTCGCCTTGCTCCATTCGCTGAGCCGACCAATAAATTTTTCTTGCCTCAATCTAAAACATTGCAATCTTCCCGTCGCGTCAGTGTTCAAGATTCCTTTTATTAAATGTACCACGTTAGAAAAATTTTCACTGTGTCAAATCATATGCAGACAGGAAAATCCCCTAAAAAATTTGAAAACGCTGGATCTACTTTAAGCATCTACAGCAACGATAATTTGTCCTTTTTAAGGTCTTCTCATTGCAAACACACGACGCCTTCTCATTTCTATGCTCAAAGCCTGCGCTCTGATTTCCATCTCATCTTTTTTTACAAAATATCTCTCAATCTCAAAATTTCTCCAACTTAAAATTTGATTAAATTTTATTTACTATTATTATATATTTTTTGTCGTACTAATTTAAAAATAAATTGATTTGACGGATATTCAAATTATCATTAATAAAATTCTTCATTTGATAAACATCTTATCAAAAAATAGAATTCTCTGTAATCTATAATTATAATCTTCAATTTTGAACAAAGTCACTGTAGTCAAATATTTCAAAAAAATGAAAAAAAATATACTTAATTTTTAGGCAAAGTTGCATTTTTTACGTGTAGACTTGTTCAAACTTATATTTTAACCTATAAATAAAAATTATTTCAATACAAATTGAATTATTAAATTTATCCATTGAAATTGAAACACTGATGTGATGTTGAAAAAATGATGTATTTAAAATATAAAATATTTAATTTAGATACTTTGAAAATATTATTTATGTGTAATTGGTATTTAGCGGTACAGCACAATAAATTACACAATATTATCTAAGGGATATCGCGCAGTGAACAAATTTGAGATCATTTGCTAGTTTATTATAATATTCTTTATTATTTCTTTTTATGTATAAAATTTTGCTTGAACTTCTCTCATGTGTTCAGTTCATTTCACTTTCTTTTTAAAAAAGAAATAATTTCTCTTTCCTTAAAAAGAAAGGATGTTGAAAACAGGCCTGCCAACAATGGAAGAGTGTCCTGTTCCAGTTTGGGCAAGTTATATCGGCGTTTTAATATTGTATGTATTCAAAGGGTTACTTTATAATGTTAAAAGATAATAGGATACAACCGGAAAATAAAATATCAACATAACATAATAATTTAAATTAATTCAGCCTCATATGTCATGGTAGGTTATTGGTTAGGCCCTGCACATGGTTTGATGAATGACGTGTCCGCTAAGTACCAGAACCGTAACTTTATATTCAGGATTTACCCTACCCATATTATATATTATTAATTTTGAGGACATTCATTTTATCCATATAGTTGGTTTATGATACCTAATGAGTAGAACCAATAAAGCTGTAGATTAGCGGACTTATGGATAAGATGTGTTACTACTGTATTTTTGTTATGCAAAATAGTTACATCCATTCAGTACCGGTACCAAAAGTATGATCACTCGACAAGTTGGGTCGGTGTCGCAAAGAATACTTTCCATCCATTTCTTCAGTTCTCAATTTTTTATTCTTTTATATATTATGTAGTAAAGTTAATTTGCGTTCGAATATTGATATTATAATGAAGATTTTTCATATTATGAGCAGTATACAAAGAGACGAGTAAACAACTGACAAAACCCGAGTGAGTTATTATAGCAATAATAATAATTATAGTAGGCTACTTTGGTTCTGTTTTGCACATTTCCGCCAATAAATAGTTAGTAACTTTGGGTTTTTAAGTTTTCTCTTTTAATAATAAATTATTTTTCTTTATAATATTGTTCTGACAATTTTTCTCTTTTTTTAATAGCCATTTATTCTCTTAACAAATTTATTATTCTTCGACTGGAATTCTTCTCTTTTTAATAGTGTAATCCTCTACACCATTTTGCGATGTCGCTTTTCCATATTTATTTTTTCTTTTTAACAGAAAACTCAGTTTGTCCAACAATATGGTCTCCTCCATCGCAGATATTGACATACTGAGTGAAAGAAGTCATGAAAAGAGGTACGACTTTTTTAATAAGTCGTAGCGATGTAGACGCGATGCAACCTCATCAACTTTGCTTCAAACTGGTTTGAACGAAATTTGTCACAAACTTATCGTTGGCATGTATAGATTCATTCTTATAAAATAAATATTTGATAATACTCAATAGTATATGTTTAGGCCCATACCTAATGAATTCTGAGCTATTTTATTCAGTAGACTAACATATTAATACGTACCGGTATACCTAATATACGTATATATACTACTGTACATGTACGTATACGGTACCGTATACCGTATATACCCTGTATAAAGTACCGTTTTAGTATACTTCCTGGCTAAAACTTACCCTAATTTTGATTTGCGCCCCCCTAAATTCATGGCCCACGCTACGGAAGCGGTAGTGGCCCATGGAAGGGTAAAGCGAGGGAATGTCAAAGATTGCTTGCTCTTGATCACAAATTGACAACTATGTGCTTCTTGCGTTTCCTATTTTGAGCGTCGATTGGATGATTAGATTAGTCAGCTGGCAAGACTTGACAACAGTTCAAAATGTCTCAGCCGCCTTATTTCGTGGCTACAAGTATGCGAGTTTTCATTATAACTCCCCCTCCAAACTTAGTTAGCCACAATCGAAATAATAGGAAGCATTTCTAGTATCCCGTCGCCTGCCAATGCTTATCTCAATCCTCACTGCTAGCATCTGCCTAAATAATAGCTTATTGCTTTATTCTCAACTTTTCTTCCAATCTAAATAGTTAGAAATTTCTCCCAGAATATTTCCCTAGCCTCAATCTAAATACTCCTTAGTCTTAACTACTACTTCTTATTACGAAAAGAAGAAGGTTTTTATTTTAAGCTCGTGAAAAGCTGTGAATCTAATATTTACAATACATTTAGTTTCTTATCATACATTTATTTACCAACAATTATGATGTTTTCCACTATCTCCCTGATTTAAATCTAAATATGGTGGTTGAAAGATTTCTTCATAGTATGTCTCACGTCTACATTAGGAAGCTATATCCTTTTTTTATTATAGTTGTAGTATACAAATTTTTTATTATACAAATTGTAGTTGAGAATATACCATTTTGTTTCGGTCGGGATTGTTTTATTTCAGTTTGTAATTTGTTAAAAAATTCTTCTCCTATAACAGCAGGTAATGCTAGAGAATTCATTTTTAATTTCAATTTATTCCTACAGAATCCTTTTCAACAACACTGATTCATAATTTGAGCCTCAT
Source organism: Laodelphax striatellus (assembly GCA_017141395.1). Lineage (NCBI taxonomy): Eukaryota > Metazoa > Arthropoda > Insecta > Hemiptera > Delphacidae > Laodelphax > Laodelphax striatellus. Next base: position 23,944,838 of record CM029532.1, on the reverse strand, counting down.
TTTTTTTAAAGCCATCATTTTTGGAGAATTTCTAGACTTAAGTTCTGTATGTACTTCATCAGTTCCAAGTTTCAGTATTGGTCAATCATAATTATAGAACTAGTGATGAACCAATCAATCAATTCATATCTTATAATGTAAGATTCTACAGTAGAACCTCATTTATTCAAAATTCAGGAGATAGCCATTTTAGTTTGAATTGTACAGTATTACTGGGGAGTTGAGAGGAGTTCCTAAATACCATTTATTATACCATTGTTGTTAAATAAAGGATAAATATATTAATGGATAAATTGAACAATAAGGAATTAACACTCTGAATACCACAGTTCTCTAAGAATTAAATATCATAAATAAGTTATCACTGGAATTTGCCATAAAATATTTGGATATCTTTACAGATCTACACATATCAAGCCCTGTAATAAAATTGTCTCTCCCCCTCTACTCCATCTGAATTGTTTTCTCTAAAGTTGAAATCCTTATTTCTTCAAATCTATTGAAGATTCTAATGAAAAGTAAGAAGATTCTAATGAAGCTTCCCATATAGTTCCATTTTGTGAAGAACAATTCAAAGGAAGGTGTATAATAGACTGCTCGTATACCTTCACTTTGCAAACAATAAATACAACTTACTATCCTCATTCTCTTATCCCATTTCCAGCCTTATTTCCCTAAAAATCTTGACTAAAATAAGTCGACTAAAAACTCGTAGAGACCTGATTTATTTAGATAGGTTCTAGCAGTACTCCAGCAAGGGACTCCTTGCTAGTGATGGAGTTCCAGAATCAACTATTCAACAAATCTTATGATGAAATTTAGGTAAGTTATTGATATGTGTTGTATTGATGGGGTTACCTTTCGCACGGTACGATGTCGAACCATGAGTGTGGGCGTCGGACCAGAATCCATCGCCAAGCTCCAGTAGACCTTGTAGCGCTGAATGGGCAGATCGGACTGCGGCTGGTCCCACTTCAGTTCACCCCACAGCGATCCGTTCACCAGCACCAGCTGAGCAACCCTCAGATTGGTCGGAGCACTTGGCACCCTTGGAGCTGAACATTCGATAATTATTCCACAATTTACATTTTCCATGTATAGCTTCAAGCGCGTAGTTCAATATCAAATCATATATCATATAAAGGTATAATATTACTATCATCATATCATATAGTAAGCTACCTAAATCATCTAAAGAACAGTATGGGGACGAGTCATTAAGTGTCTGTCTCATTATATGATATGAAAGAATGAATAACTGAAATTGAATTTAAAAGTGCTTTACCCTACTTATTCACTGTTGACAATTTTGAATCATTTTTGTTAAAGCTAATGCTAAAATAGTGAACCTAGAAATTGAATCATTGATGAGAAATAAAAAGAACATAGGAGAAAGAAAGCATAAGTTATAAAAACTGATTAAATGATTACTGTTATAGGGTACCTATCCTTCTTTTCTTATTTAGCTGATGAACAGTGGCATAGCCATAAATTGACATGAGGGCTCAACACAGGGGGGTCTGGGGTATGTCTGACAGGTCAGGAAATTTTAATATTTGACAGGTACATAACACTGTTTTAGACTACTTTTAAGGTCTTGCGATAGCTGAAATCCGAACATTATTCTATTAGGAGAAACAATCATTACTATTAAAATTAAATTTCGACAATTGCGGGGGGAGGGGGACCTGGGCCCCTAGGCCCCCCCCTGGCTACGCCACTGCTGATAAATTCAAGTCTCTTTTGCTTTAAAGTATTGATCTAGAAGGATTTCTCAACAGTTTTGGAAAATACTCTTGTAATCGGAAATTTCATTTGAAGAGCAATGACAAAGATCACCACTTCAAAAGAATGTTATTTGATTTTCCAATTAGAATATTTTTCCCTAGCCTGAGGGCTGATTAAAGTACCGTAATAAAGTACCACTCTAAGACTTTTATGGCTCATTATGAAGCATTCCTATGATGTTGCCAATGTAAGTTAATTCAAATCAAACTATTTCTACAGTATGTAATGATTCTAGAAAATGATGAAGAATTAAATCAAGTGCTATTTAATGTATTAAGTAAATGTACTGAACCGGTAATTGAAAATGATATAAATTGGGAAAGGAACGTGTTTGGGCAAAAGCCTTCTATAGCCTTGTATCGATTGTAGCCTACATTGCTGAATAAATAGATAATTTATAGAGAAATCAAATGAATTATTGGATTTTTTAATCTTCTATACATGTCAATTAGAACTGTTTAGAATTGTCAAATTTGATGGGATTGATTTGAATCGTCCCTCTTGAAAAGAGAATTTATTTTCATGTTTCATCGTGAAGGAAACCAAAATATGAAGAATTGTTGAAACAAAAGTTTGAAGGTTGAAATAAATTTGAATCAAGATTCAAGTTGTAATGAATCTTAATCAAGATTGCAAATAATTTTCTTTTTTAAAAAGTGAATTGATCATTGCAGTATTTGATAAAATACAAAGATTAAAGAATTTAAGCCAACTAAATTTTTAAGTTGGAAGGAATTTGACATGTAACTGAAGTTGAAATAGGTTTCAATTCAATTTATTTATTTCACACACAACATTAAAACAACATTACATTAACATTACATACATCAATAATTACATGAAAAGTTAAAGAAATAATAGAAAGATTGATAATCAGGAGAAGAATAGTTGTGTTGAAAAAAGGGTAGTGAATCGAAAGTTCTCCCAACTATGGATATCCATGTCATAGGAAGGCTTGTTTGAATCAATACTGAAGTTGAAATAAACTTCAATCATACTCAAGTTGAAATGAATTTATATAAATTTTGAATTCATTTTGATACTGCACTGAGTTGATCTTTTTTCAACTCAGTGTTGATTGAAAGTGAATTTGAATCATCAATGAAGTTGAAATAAATTTGAATCATCGCTGAAGTTGAAATAGATTTGAGATGAGACAGTTGACAGTACATACTAACATACTGACAGCGTGAAGGGTTGCGAGGGCGGGGAGAAGCCGCGCGATCCGTGGGGGCCGACCGCGGCCACCCTGAACACGTACCAGTTGCCGGGCAGCAGATGGCGCATGCGCAGTGTGGCCCTGGTTGTGCGCTGTCGCACCGTCCACGCGCCGAGCTCGCTCTCCGAGAACTGTTTGCCCGCGTGGCTGCGCTCCTCCACCACGTGCACCACAGTCACGTCATCAGCACTTGTCTTCTTCTTCATCGTCATCATCGGCGAACGCCATCTCAACTACAAACATACATAATGAAAAGATTAGAATGGGCACCTGCCACAAAATCACTTTTACTACGGTACATACATGTTGGACTACATAACCTATATCTTTTCCACATTTCCCATTACGGAAATTGGATGATTCGGCGAAGCGGAACACCCGAAAGGGTCTCCCCGCTAATAAAAGTCATAAGCATAATAATAAAACTACGGTACAACACAAAACGTTTTATAATAGTAGTTTATGCTATGTTATAGTATTATGAGAGACTTTATAAACCACGAGTGAGATCCAATGCATCTCAAATTGACTCTCAAGTGTATGGGCTAGGTACTCAATTTACTCATTTGTACATTAATTACAGTATTAAATTTATACATTTCATAATAAAACTAGCAGCCCTCCGTGCTTCGCAACACGGAGCTCCACAAAACAGAGCTACCTATATTGAATTCTCTACAGATTTTATCAAAGATTCAATTGAATTTTTTTCTGGATTAGTCCCCTGGAATGTTGTTTAATATCATGTTAAAACTCAATATCAACATTGTATCGATTGCAATCAGGGTATAGGCAAAAATAGTGAATTGAATTGAAAAATGAATTTCACAAAATAAAGTAATGAATTGGACCAAGCCAGAAATCAATTGAAAAATATTGGGAAGAAGAGTGAGAAAAGTGAATATGGCACAGCCTATATGCTTCAAGTCGTTCTTGATGGGTAAACAGAGCTTTATATGCTTATAGCAGGGCTGCCCAACCTACGGCCCGCTATATGCTGCCATAAAGACAAAAACATTAACATGGTGTTTCAGCAAAAACTGAAAAGGAAAATTTACATTACAGAAAGCATTAAAATGTGTTTTATGAGGGTAAAAATTACAAAATTTCCTAGGAGAGACCCCCCCGACCCTCCGCTTTATCCTTCCCCTCCGGCCCGCCTTGTCTTTGAATGTTGACAATGTGGCCCTTGATTGATAAAGGTTGGGCACCCCTGACTTATAGTATGTAGCATGATATGCTTAAATATAGGTACTGTATAACATAATAATTCCGTTGATAGTCAACATTTTTAAAGAAGCAAAATTTCAAGTCTGTAGGTCAAGTAGTTTGGGCTGTAGTGTGATGCCTTTGATCAGGATTTAGCCTTTTTTAGATATAGATTTAGTATGTTTGAAAAAAGAAAGGTATGAGCTCATCCAGACGTTAGAAAAATTCGGATGCATGCTGTTTTACCTGAGCCAATTTACCTCTGCGTAACTCCATCACAACCAGTTGATTTGGAATCGGAGGCAAATCTGAAAAAAATAATTTTGGCATTTTTCAAACTGTATTACTGAAGCTATATAGTATAAGATTATTGAGACATTTTAAACATTTGAACAGATGAATATATTACCAAAGTAAGGAGTAACCTTATCTTCTGTAAGGTTGATTCTATAGATTTTTATTAATTTTGATAATATTATCTCCTTGATTTAATAATATTGTTAATCATATCAGATTACAACCTATAGACTAATGACAGTTGAGTTAAGGACACACATTTAAAGATTATACAAACTTTGAAAAGAAATGACTGATTTTCCGATTAGATTATACAAACTTTGACAAAAAATGACTGATTTTCCGATAGCCTACAAATGTTTGAAAATGCTTTTATAGCTGATGATGACAAATAATATATGATGAAAAAATAGAAATTTGCAATTACAAGTTTATTGCGAGGGAAATTCATCATTTAGGCCTACGCATTTCAATATGCAAATACGAATTTTATTGCGTATTTCTACAATTTCTCGCAAATCTTGCAAGTTTTTGTAGGCACTTTTCATGAGAACAATCCTGTTTGCGAAAACTGATACAGAAATTTCATTGTTTACAAATAAGTGATGAAAAGGCGCTTGAGATGCACATGTAGGCTATTGTATTGATTCTATTTTATTTTTGTAATAAAACATGCATCTATCTTAATTAATCTATCTTAAAAACAACGTTAATTTGATAGCTATGAAAATTTTGTGATTTGATTCAAATGAAAATCAAAGAGTTTTCGAATAATACATATTAAAATAACAATGTTTTGATTTTTGATTACAGAGTGATTAAATCTCTACTGAATGTATCTTATGATGATGAACTGAGGTTGAAATGGAGTTATAGTAAAATATTGAAGGAATAATCAGGGGCGTATCTACGTATGGATAAATCGGACATTTGTCCGGGACCCCGCGGCGATGGCAGATGTAAACAATCAAATTTTTTTCTTACAATAAAATAAAAAAAGTAAAAGAGCTTCAAATCTTGTTCAATATTTGGCAAGACTTTAAATCGGTGCCCCGCAGCAACCTAAAAGCATATTTACACAATAAAAGTTTTCATATAATAAAAGCGGGGCCCCGCGGTGATGACAAATGTAAACAATAAAATTTTCTTACAATTGAATAAAATAAAAAAGTAAAAGAGCTTCAAATCTTGTTCAATATTTGACAAGACTTAAATCGGGGCTCTACAGCGACCTAAAACCATATTCACACAATAAAAGTTTTCATATGATAAAATAAAAAATTAAACGAACTTCAAATCTTATTCAATATTTTGAACCTCTTATTCTCTGCTATTACAATTCTTTCACATATCTCGACTACCTTTGGCTTTAGGCACTCCAGTGAAGATTCCTTATCATTGAAGATTCTTATCATTTCAAACTACTTTTAAACAACGGTTTTGGTGCTCTCCTCAGTTTCAAAATATTGAGAGTGGATTGAACTAATAATGCATGGTAAGCCACCGATATTTCACTATTTGAAGCTGACAAAGAATCCCCAGACCCCCTCCCCCTCCTCCTTGAGTGGGGACCAGCCAAAGTCAATTTTGTCCAGGGCCCCGCAAAGCCTAGATCCGCCACTGGGAATAATTATGGTTAATAATAATCCCTAGAATTTTTGATGCGGGTTGTTATAAATTAAAGTTGTTGGGGTCAAATTTCTGCCAATCATAAATGATTGTATCATTAATCATAAATGATGTAACTCATAACATTTGCCGTACTTGGTACAAAAATCACGTTGAACGTTTCTTGCCGACTTTGATTCTTAAAGTCAGCTAGCACGCTCGAGTACAGTGAAGACAGTCATATTTAACGTATTAGCATAGACAAGAGATGTAGTAGATTGTAATCTGTTATCCATGGTAATAGTCGCTAGCGCTTGCTAGGGCGAGATTATGCACTTCCATAATATGCCAGTCAAAACTTGAAGTGTTTTCCTTCAAAACAAGACCAAATCCAGTTATTTATCTCTTTAAAAAAAATGATATGTATTTTAAAAGTTGTAAAATCCTTTTTGAAACACTCTTTATAAGCACTTATGCATTAACTTACATTTATGTATATGATTAATTTACCTTGAATTGCGTCTAAACCAGTAGCGTTTTGGCATGTGAAACCACAAGAGTGCTGACAACACTTCTTAGTGCCTTCGCATTGTGTATCGTTGTAGCACTCCTGGATACATGCTCCTTCTAGGACCGTTATGTCATCGGTACAATATCCCGGCTTATCCTTCGTTAATTTCAGACATTTTTCGACACACTGGAACAGACAAATATACTTGACTAAGTAAATTTCAGCTAAAAAAACTATATAATAGAATATATAACTAAATAATAGGACTTATAAATTGAAAAATACAATTCACTTTAAGGACAGAGGCTTATTCCAATCCAAAAAATAACAATTGAAAAATATTCTATAACATTGTGTAACCTTATATCAAAAGCTATGCATTTCTCCAAATAGTTTTAGTTGTCATGGATTTACCTCAAATTTTTTAATTCCTATGATACCGTACCAATAATATGTTTTTTAACAAGACTTGTTTGGAAGGGAAATAAAGGTTGAAAGAGGGGATCAAGAGGATCAAAGCTCCTGAGTTGTAGTAGGCCTACTGTATATTGAGTTGTGGTAGAAGAGAGGCGCCGAATTAGTCATATATATTTGTAGTTTCAAGATATAAGCTCTAAAATCACTTAACACAATACAAGGCACATCACTCTCAGCAGAAAGCATCAATTATTGAGCTGGAGAATTCAACTTCATATTTTGTCTTCAACTTTTAAATTTTTTTCGATATTCTAGTTCAATTATTCGAATATTCCTTCATTGAGCTGAAGAGGTGAACAGTGGCAGTGCAGTGTGAAAGAAACTCTGTGCTTATTACGGACTGTGCAAAACACAAACACTTATAGGCGAAACACGCCAATAAGCCTGCAGGCTCACCGATGGGGCACTTTAGTGCAGCGAGGCAAAACGCGACTTCTACAATGCTTTTGATGAATGTGTCGGTCTCAGATTTAGCCTCGCACAAAAATGCTTTATCGGTGTGCATCCAGCCTAAGCTCTATTTTATATGGGATGTTGTTTTGCGCAGCAAGAAACGCAGCAAGAGGGTATGTACTTTAGTAGCCTACCTATTTTCTAGAGAGAAGAAACGTAAAAACAAATGATTTAAATAGAAAAGAAACTGATAGTAACTTATCGAGAATGCAGTAAACAAAAGAGTTTATAAAGTTAGTAAAAAGCATGAAGAATGGTGACATCTCGTACTCATAGACAGTAAAAACGGCGGAGAGAATGAGCAAGAAGGGATTAGGTGGTGATGTTTAAGAGAGTGCATGTGCATGTGCACGTGTGTGAGTTGTTAAGAGTTTATGGTGCATGTGCAAGTGCAAGGAGTTGGCTGCCTGCTATTAGGGGCCCTTGAAATGAGGTCATTTTTTATTGCAACCTTCACTCATCAGAGACGCATTCACGGTAATGCACTCTGCACTCTGTATTTAGGTAACTGTTTTCCTTACTGTTTGGTTCGGGACAAACGTTTTAAGAAGTGTAATAAAATCCTCAATAACCTTCGGATTCAGACACTTTTTGTTTTAGAATATTTTTTGACCGTTAGAGTGTTCTTCGAAAGTTGGAAGCTTGCATATAAAGCTTTGTAATTTTGTGTTGGAATTGAAAGTTTTATGAGAAATTTTCAAACTCATGGCAAGCAGTGAAATTAATTGAAACACTTTTATTATGGTGACAATATTGAATAGTGATAACCAACATTTATACGATCCACACTGTACTGTAATGTTTCAATATTATAAGTTGCTCATGAACATACCTGTAATATTTCATTGAGAAGATCACTATTTAGGCTCCATGAAATCTAGAAAACGAAGATCACTCCTCCCCATTCGGTTTCGTACAGTACTGTACTGTACTTTGAAGTATAATTCTCATTTGAGGCATTTTTAAATTGCACTCACGAAGTAAAATCATTAAAGTTACTGTTTTTTTTCGAGGTAAGATGACTGTGACTGGTGAATAGAGGAGGGAAGATTTGGTTAACATTTTCTCGTCAAACTACCAACATATCGACTCTCGATTTTTACACTTTCTTCAAGGTGCTAACAACTCCTAAACAATGAATTTCCAATTCTTCTGAGCTTAAAAACAAGATCTTTACAAACTGATGTATATACTAGTGCTTCCTTATTAATATATGTCCTTAATACGTCTGGAAATTCAACTGAAATTATTTTGGTAACTCTAGCCTCTAGCAGAGAACGAACAGGTGAGAAGAGTCTTTTTAGGGCTTCCTCCACCTGTTCTTTGAGAATTTCACACTGTGCTCTTCCGTTCATTTTTTTTACTCTATCACCTGCAACAATTTTCTCATCTATACTGCAGATGAGAGGCTCATAGGGTATCGCAATTTAGGACAGGCAGATGTATAAGAGTTTTAGATGTGGTGCACGATTTGATAGATTTTTTCTTTTCTCATATTCTTTTATTACGTCATACTTCATCACCACCATTCTTAAGAGCGAGGTGGTTCGCATCCCTGTATTATTTTATACAGCCTATAGGATTTTTATTTTCTTTTGTACGATTATTTACTAGTGTTTTTCATAGGTCGTTATCAGACCTGGCAACGTAAGTTGTGATGAATAAATCAATCAATCAATCCTTACTGATTACCAACATGAATAGAATGAAACCATAATTGTTTATCACATGATAAATATTGTGAATGAGTGCAGTGATAACTGCATAAAATCAGAGAGAATCTGAATTCGGTGGGTTGGCCTGATTACCTACATAAATAGCAGAAAAAAATCTTATAAAGATTGCTTTACTCCAACCTATCTCAACTCGTTAAGCGTTACGAATAATGGAGCAATCGGGCTCGATGAGTGTATGGGAATACACTAGCTAGGTGTATGGGAATGTTGAGTCGGTTGACGACAGGCGAGCAGGATTTATAGCGCAGAAGAAAACAAAGAAGCGACTCTTGTTTCCGCTGGTGCGGTCGGCGAGAAATCAAAGAGAGCCCCTTGCCCCGCCTCTTCCTCTGCCTCTTCGCATCGGAATCACTTTCCTCATTGCTGCGTCCGACTTCGAGACCAATTAATGGAATTTCCTCGGCCTGGTGCGATTAGTGCGAATGCAGCAGCATGGAGATGGTCAAGCAGCATCAGCCGCTTCGGCTGCTTGTTGACTGCCGGCTCTTGAAAGCAAGCCTCGATGGGAGTTCTTTGTACTTTATTGTGTTTGCCGCGAATGGCCGGTCACTGAACTCGAATCCTTGATGATGTTAGTCGGCGGGGATGCACCGACACCGTATGCCACCGCTCGCCAATGCTTCCTTCCAGACCCTTTGGAAGCACGCGTTTGTACATTACCGGCTAGTTGAATTCAATTTTGGCGGATGGTTAAGAAACGAAACCACTTTCCAAGAGTACCGCACTTGACCGACTCATCAATCCATTTACAGTATTGTTTTCTTAACAATATTCTACTTGAAATATTTTTTCCAAGGATTAGGCGGCCTGGATAAATTTTAAAATAATTTTCATTTCAGGTTTAGTAAAAATTTGTCATTTTGTGTATGTTATTCAGCGTATTGAATGAGAAGCAATATTGATTCCTTGTATAGGTGACAAGTTGATTGAGAGACATTTTGTCTTGAATAAATGCCACTCAACAGGAACATCTAAATATCTAAGCGCTAGTCAACCTCCTTATTGACGTTTTGAATGACCCACTGTAGATCAAATTAATATAAAATCCCGTCTGATTGAATATAATAAAAAAGTAGGCTGATTAAGTGTAATTGCGATCTCTTATTTTGGGTACTAGAAGTAGTACTCGTACATTCAAAGAAATCTAGAGATCTGCGGTCAGTTTTCTTGACTAACCACAATGTTTTGGGGTCAATCCTCGATTCTATTTTGTGTTTTTTCCTATATTTTCCACTGCATTATTTCCACTCCACGACTCCCACTTATCCCTTCACAGATTAGTGATTCTCAAATCATAATAATTATATTCCTGGTCTCTAATCGAGAATAATGTTGTTGACGGCCTATTTGTCAAGCCTATCAAATGAAATCAAATCAAATCAAATCAATTTATTCAGCCAGAAGGTACAGTCATACATAAGGCTATGTCACAAAACGAAATTAAGCCTGTAGATTTCTGGGTACAAGCTCAATAGCCAAGATGATAAATTGTTAAATATATATATGCAGAAAAAGTATTCAACTAAAAAAAGATTTCTCTTATTCTAACCTATAATAATGTCATGATGATCATCCTATATTATCCTGCTGCTCACAGAGACTGCTGATAGAAGACGTTTTGCAAGGTCTGTACCCAAAATCCTGATTTATTACCAAACGTTTCTTATTTTATATTTGTCTAATCTCTCCTTACTACGAGTATTTTTCTTTATTACCTGCTGCATTAGTGAGGAGAATCAATTGAAGAATAAAGAATAAAAAGCGGCCTGTCTTATTTCTATCTTCCTCCAATTCATAATCTTTCCTACCCCTATCAATTATGATTCTCCGTGCTATGGTACTTGAGGAGGAATCCACCTTGAATAATGTGTGAACACGAGAATGCAAAGTTATCTGATACTCATCTCTCCCCCTGACCGACCATTGTATATGTTGTCTCATGAATAAGATAAAGTGGACTAAGTGAATGTGGAATTACTTATTTGGAGTTTGTTCTCGATTGGTGCAGCACAGTATTTCATGCGAGTACTGCTTTATTTTGGATTCGTGTGAGCTGAGCACTGTAGGACGTGATTTATTCGTCGACTTGCTTTCTCTGTATAGAGCTTAGCTGGGTCGGTACAAACGAAAATCCATATTGTCGGCGGCATTCTTGACCTCGTGTGTAATGGTCAACGCCGTATGCCGTATGCCGTAGAAGCTGCACCGACCGACTTATTAGGCCTATGTGCAGGCGGCCAGTGAAAGAAGAATAATGAGGCTTTCGGTAAGACTGCAATCTTTTTTTAGCAGCACTGGAATTGCACGCTATAAGCCTTGTTGAATGCTCGGAATGGAAATGTGCCAGACACAATAAGCACCACAATACAACACAACACAACTCACCGTGAAACTCGCTGATTTATTATAATGTTGTTCACCATTATCCATGCAGTCCAACTTCTCCTTCTTTAGAATAAACTCTTTCTAATTGCAAAATGCTCGAGTGATATCAGTGGAGGAGTCTGCCGCTGCCGCCTTAGGCCGTCGAAGTAGAAATCGAATCATTCTTATCAATACTATTGTAATCCCTAATGATGATGTGATGAATATTATCACACCCCAATAATAATAATTGGTAAAGTAGTAAGTTTTTTTTTAATTTGGCGGATGGCGAATGATTTTCATTTAACTTTTCCATAGTTACGGGTGATGTTATGTTGATTTTTTCAAATAAATACTGTACAAAACATGTAAAAATATATTTGAAATAGAAATAAACAGACCATAGGAATGAAAGTCATTCGCCATTCGCCATTCGCCATTCGCCAAATTAAAAAATAGTACTGATACTGTGGAGCTTGAAACATGAAATCACCTTCTTTTCAACGAAAAACAATACTTGAGAAATTTAATAGGGTACCGTACGTCTTACAGGAAGTAAAAAGATGCAAGACCATATCTATGTAATTTCAATTGATTTAATATGTTATTTTTTCATTTGTGCCAAATATTTGTTTTTTGTTTGTACTGGCCACTCCGAATTCCCTGACTAATCTATTGGCCGATTCGCATGGGCCTTTTCTTGCGAGATAGGAAATCCACCACCAAGGCACTGTTTCATAAATTACTTTAGTATGAATTATGCATCCTTTTCACTATAATTATTGTAATTCTAATTTTCTGTATTGCTAAGAAAATTACAGTTCCAATTTTCTTTTTATTCTAGAGGAAGTATATAATTTTTCTACAAATTTATTTACTGAGCTGAATGTAAAGTGAAACTCGTCTGTTTTCCGAAAAATAAGCCTCCTCGATTACCAACACCTCATGAGACATTGATAAATAAAAAATTTAGTGGTGAAAAAATTCTCTCAGGCCACTCCCGTGTTTCGGAGGACCCGTCTGTCCCGGCTGTCTAAAACTAAAAAGCGGACGTTAAATTCATAATCCATCAATCACTCTTCGCATTACCCGTGCACAAACCTATCACTGTGAGCATCATCCTTAGTAAAAGAAAATGTCTAGAAATGGAATATAATACTAGAAGCCATGATTAGTTGGAGATTCGTCTTGAAAACTAGTTCAGGGTCCTCCAAACCAATGCAAGTCCCCAAGTTAGAAGCAAGTCTGTATTGTTTTGAACCTTGATTTTCTATAAACAATTCAACCGTGGTAGTTATAAACCTGACCCCATTTATATTTTTTCAATTTATGAATAGGCTGTTGGACTTATTGTAACACGACTGATGGACTAATGAAAATATCATTATCGCAAGATAGTCTTTAGAGCTACGGTGATATTTTTCCTCAAGCCAAATACCTAGATTCCAGATCGATTGAATTCTCTTTCATCTCTGAGTTTGAAAGTAACTCTCAATAATTATTGAAGGAACGCTTCAGTATTAATAGGTCTGTCCATAGACAAACTAATCAATCTCCATGTTAGCTGCATGGTGTAACTTGTCATTATTGCAGATCCTTATCCTTTGTATCATGTATCTTAGATTACCAAGAATAATGAACTTGGAAGTAAATTGGTTGCCCGAGGGCCCGAGGGTCGCCATCAAAATGTCAACAGAATCAGCATCTATTATAAAGTATTCAAATTTCATATTTGAATGTAAGATGATTATATCTTTGGTTATTTCAGATTTATAAATTGACACTTTCAGAAGTATTACAAGATTTTCTCGGAAAATACACATATATTGGGCTATTACATCATTTAATAAAAAATTATATAAATAAAATAGTAAATCTATCCGATGATATTTTTTTCCAGCCGGAACGCACTGGAACGACGTGCATGAATATTTTATCATTTAATTATAATTACTATTTATATGTCATTTGTTACTATAATATGTTATTAAAATATTATACGAGTATGCTTGTATGTGTATGTAAAGTGATTAAATAAATTGAAAATTGAAATTGAAATTTAGGAAGAAAATTTCATTAACATTTATATTTCTAAACATTGAATGTTTGAATTTCATATTTGTACCAAAATTGGCTATTCATACATTTATATTATTATGCCTACGTAGAGAAAAGACTCGACAAATAAGTACACCTACGAGTAGGTGTACCTTATAGAATATAGACTATGCGTGGTTAAGCAAAAATTATAGAGTTCCTGAACCTCATTTTCTAGAAAAAAAGCCCTGGTCTTCGCACTGTTGATTGATTGAATATCTAATCATAATCCATATTCCCACCCATGTATCTAGCCTACTATAGTCTCGAGTCTGTAGTGGAAAACTGGAGATCATTAGCAAAATATAATAAATGAAACCTCCCAACTCATAGTTTGTGCGCTTTCTCATGCAAGACCATCCCAACACAAAAACAAAAAAAGTCCAAGTTAGCAAACTCAGTATTTTCATCTTATTTCAATGAGAATAAACAATGGAATTCAATCTTGTACGGTGTAACGAGCTGTTGTACTTTTATGAAGGCAATGCAGGTGAGGTAATAAACTTTAGTAACCTACGGGCACCACGTACTAGCTCATCAATGCAGGTTACAATTGAAAAAAGTACAAAAAGAGCTTGTTGCTTCTCTTGCTTGGCCTCCCATTCATTGAAAGTAATTGTAACTGCCAACAACTCACAAACTCGATCAATAATTCTCTCATAGCCCAGGAAATAAAGGTTTTTTCGGGAAGAAAATTAGATAAAAGCTGAATTTCACACCATCGATAGAACACTACCAGAGGGTCATTTTCCCAAAAGTCCCAAAAAATCCGGCTGGAGCTTTCCCCCCCAGCCCCCCCCCAAAGTTCAAAAATGTAGGTCATCACGGGAAATCGAATATCTCAGTAACCAATCATCGGACAGAATTGGTTCTTACATCATTTTGTCCAGTATATTATGGGCTACATTATTGGTCCTATTCATTTTCACAATAAACTCAATAGTTTTCTTGAAAAAAATATAAATATAAAAAAAATTTGGATTTTTTTGCTTTTATTTTTCAATTTTTCCCATTTTACTTTTTTGTGTGTCATCTTACGAAAAAATTGTTTGAATAAAAGTTGTAGCCCATTTTATTCCGAATCCAGTGATGTATATGGTTATACATTTTTGATCAAAGCGGCCGTTTTGGGAGGGGGCATAGCCGACGCTGTTACGCCGCGGCCCAGCCCCCCCTCGCCATAGTCGATCGCTGCATTCCACATTTCAACTACTTTACTGTATGTATAGCGCTGAAAACTTTTTGTTTTATCGATTGTATCCTATGTTTTCCTGTGCTGAATCCGAAATTTCATCTCTGAACCTCCTAAGTATAGTATTTTTCTAGATACAACCATAATGGCGGAAAATAATTTAACTTATTTATCTATATTTATAGTACAGTTTTTACAAAACTTACTTTTTGTATAATCTTATTCATCTTTCGATGTCTCTTATAATCGAGAATCAGCATCAGAAACTATGAATATATGATTATAATATAGTATTATTATATATGTGAAATTTGAAATAGCGGCGGAAATAGCAAAATTATACATTCAACATTGTATAAAACTGGTACATAGTTTATTAATGCCTGTTAGATTTGGCAATATCCATGAACATGTGCATGAAATATTCTTCCTTCCCTCATACTATTATAGGTATAGTACACTATTTTGTGTGCTGACCAATTAAATAGCCGGTTTTCATCTCTCTTCAATTATAATTGCTTATATAAATAATTATTTATATAAGCATGAGAATAAATATAGTTAAAGGAATTGATACAGTACATGATCATTAAAATCGTGATGTGCTTGAGCGGACAATGCAGAATGCGTCGCTCGAGAAGGAGGGCATTTGATGGATGTAATTTTTAAAAACAAACATTAATAATTTTTTGTTAATAAACACCCCTTGTAACTACACGTTTTGCACTTTATTTCAATCCAATACCTTTGAAATTGACAGTTTGACAAGTATTTTAAAACCATCCAATACATTTGCGCCATCTTGTATATGTGAGATTTGAAATAGCGGCGAAAATAGCAAAATTATACATTTAACATTGTATAAAACTGGTACATAGTTTATTAATGCCTGTTAGATTTGGCAATATCCTTGAACATGAGCATGACATATTTTCCCTTCTCTCATACTATTATAGGTATAGTACACTATTTTGTGTGTTGACCAATTAAATAGCCGGTTTTCATCTCTCTTCAATTATAATTGCTTATTTAAATAATTATTTATATAAGCATGAGAAAAAATATAGTTTCCTCAATCCTGCTTACAAGCACAAGAAAGTTGATGGAGGATGTTGTCTGGAGCAAATGATTTCACTGAATTCACTGGTTTTTAATGAACTCTTCCTTGTTAAAGTGGTGAATCTATAATATCGGGCTTCATTCAAAGAAGAAAATTTTTTAATATTATAGAATTGCTGAACGAATCTCTTACTAGCATCCATCAATTCCTCTTTAGAGCAGCTGTCTTTAAGCTACTTTCTGAAATTCTGAACTTCAGAAGACTAAAACTTTAACTTTCCTATGCCAAAAAAAGAAGTAGTTGTATTGCACCCAGTAATGCTGTGAATGAAGAGAAGTGCTTTCATTGAACTGTCAAATTGATCAATCTATTTATCAATCCTGTCCATTTGCACAACTCTGGCGAGCTTGTTTTATTAACCTCTGGTTTTGTTTGTGACGAATTGGTTACTTGTGATCAGGCTTATCGAATAGGTCTCAGAACTATGGAAGGAATCAAAGGGAAACTTTTGGAGAGCTCACATTGCCCATGAAGGATAATTATGGTAAAGACATAAAATCAATCAAAGAAAGTTATATGTCGATCAAAAGAAGTTTTTGTCAACTCTCAACAGCTATTTAATCGCATATTGTGTGTCTGTGATAGTCTTACGAAATTGAAAACATATTTGGAATATTATGAGCTTTCATCTCTCCCACAATCCATATTCAATGTTGTTTCTCTTAGAAAGGGCACAAAATCTTCAGCAATGAACATGTTTGAAGACAGCATAGTAATTGAAATGAGTTTAAATAACCCCTATTATGTTGTGGATGGAGGGTTTCTTCTACATAATATGATTTAGCCGAAAAACTGCACATAGAATAGAATAGAAAAGAGAATGTCACCAGGAGAATGGCACATATGGAGAAATCATGAGAAAGTATTGTGTATCTGTAAATGAACTGTACGGAAGAAATGTAGTAATTGTATTCGATGGATATCCAGAGATGCCAACTAAAAAAATGAGGAATTGATGAATGGTGGTGAGACTTTCGTTCTGCAACTATATAATTTTCAAAAATATTCTGCTTTGAATGATGCTCGATATTATAGATTCACCACTTTAACAGAGAAGAGTTCGTTATGGTTCAATAAAAACTTATTCATATAAATGGTTCATCAAAAACATACTGTATCAATTCCTTTAACTATATTTTTTCTCATGCTTATACAAATTAATAATTGAAGAGAGATGAAAACCGGCTATTTAATTGGTCAACACACAAAATAGTGTACTATACCTGTAATAGTATGAGAGAAGGGAAAATATTTCATGCTCATGTTCATGGATATTGCCAAATCTAACAGGCATTAATAAACTATGTACCAGTTTTATACAATGTTGAATGTATAATTTTGCTATTTCCGCCGCTATTTCAAATTTCACATATATAATAATACTATATTATAATCATATATTCATAGTTTCTGATGCTGATTCTCGATTATAAGAGACATCGAAAGATGAATAAGATTATACAAAAAGTAAGTTTTGTAAAAACTGTACTATAAATATAGATAAATAAGTTAAATTATTTTCCGCCATTATGGTTGTATCTAGAAAAATACTATACTTAGGAGGTTCAGAGATGAAATTTCGGATTCAGCACATGAAAAAACATAGGATACAATCGATAAAACTAAACGTTTTCAGCGCTATACATACAGTAAAGTAGTTGAAATGTGGAATGCAGCGATCGACTATGGCGAGGGGGGGCTGGGCCGCGGCGTAACAGCGTCGGCTATGCCCCCTCCCAAAACGGCCGCTTTGATCAAAAATGTATAACCATATACATCACTGGATTCGGAATAAAATGGCTACAACTTTTATTTAAACAATTTTTTCGTAAGATGACACACAAAAAGTAAATGGGAAAAATTGAAAATAAAGCAAAAAATCCAAAATTTTTTTATATTTATATTTTTTTCAAGAAAACTATTGAGTTTATTGTGAAAATGAATAAAACCAATAATGTAGCCCATAATATACTGGAAAAAATGATCTAAGAAACAATTCTGTACGATGATTGGTTACTGAGATATTCGATTTCCCGTGATGACCTACTAAAGCTCCAGCCGGATTTTTTGGGACTTTTGGGAAAATGACCCTCTGGTAGTGTTCTATCGATGGTGTGAAATTCAGCTTTTATCTAATTTTCTTCTGAAAACGGCCTTTTTGGACCTTCGTTTCCTGGGCTATCATGAGAGTTATACAATATCGACTCCTGTCCTGACTAATCTCTGACTTATTGAAAATTATTGTTAAATTCAATTCAAATTAAGCTCGGGTGATATCTATCAATAGCTAAACTAGTTCGTCAATAAATCCCCATCACAGAGATTTGGATGCATTTTTCCTGGCTCCTTCCTCTTTTCTTCCAAAAGAAAGGTTGATAATATTTTCCAATAATTGATTTTCGGTTATTTATCTCTAATAGGTTTTACTTTTGGTAGAGGGGTCGATCAATTTGAATGAGAAAATAACAACTCTTATCGTCTAAAGACGAGTTTTAGAGATTCATGAATTTAAGAATAACTCATAAATGAATATGAGATTCTGACGCAATATTTTCGTCTTGTTGGGGCTAAAAATTAACCCAAAAATCTTCAGGTGAATTTTAATTATAGCTAACTAGTGCTTGTAATAATAGAGCTAATAATAGAGCTATAGTGCTTGGGCAAATGGAATCCGTAACCTGGAGCTGTTGGGCTCTTGGGCTATGAATGATTAATTTTTTTTAAAGAAGAAGACTTTAACATACTGTTCTGTATCACTAAACGAGGAAAAGTGAACTTCGCTAACCCATGATTCAAAATATTCATGTTGGGACAACAGCTTTTCTTGTCGGACAATTTTTGATCTCTCTATCAACGCTTTCCTAATTTAAAAACCATATTACTGAAACTTTGCAAAGTGAAATAATTATAAGACTGCTAGACTGTCAATTTGAACGTGATCAACTTCAAGCCACCCTAGAAAACAATCAAGAGCTCTTGTTTAAATGGTTTTCTCGTGCCTTAATGTTTCTTAGAAGATCTTATCTAAGTTATAACAACTTATTAGACACGAGTGTTCTGCGATAAATTGTGGTTTTGTCGGGCGCATGTCGCTGAATCAGCTCCTTTGATCATAAAATTGAGAGCACTCTAAATTTCAATCTGCAGATCAAAAAGGTCAAAGGTCTATGAATGGTACAAATTGAGTCATTCATGATTGGCAGGCTCATGTCTCTATGACAGTTGTTTGATCTCCACCATTTCTATTGTTCTATATTTAATTTTTAATTTGTTCAGTTTTCTCTTTCACCAATTTATTATTATTTTTAACAAAACCCTAACTGAGCTTATAATCAAGCAGTTTTACTATTAAATCAATGATTGATAAAGCTGACCCATCAAGTCATCTCCTCCTCGGAAAGTTATTGAAAAGTCAAACAATTATCAAATGGAAATTAATTCTCATTCTCTATCATATGAGCAGCTCTTCTATCATCAATTGTTTGGAGTATACCTGAGATATGGAATATTTCAAATGAAAAAAAAAACCAGTAGGCTACGATAGTTGCAAGTGCATCCTCTGTAAAAATCTTAGTCAGCCTACGGTACTTAATTTTTTGAAATTATCGACTCCAATATCATGTCTAATATTATAATCTCATAACAATAATAATGTCTGTTAGAAAGGATCTTAGGAAATAAATACATTCTAGGACCTTCCCCGAATTCTATTCCTTCTCTAGGACTCAGCTGGTGCTTTCCCGAATTCTACGTGTAAGGCAAGATTTTTAGCCGACTTAAAAAATTACAATTTGATCATCAACTTAGTTTTATGTAATTTCTATGATGTATTACTTATTGGGAGAACTTAATAACTAGGGAAAAATAAATGCCATTAACTATACAAATAATCATCATACACATTTAGGCGGTTAGGCCTTTCATGCTTAGACCTATATCTAAATTTGATTTGACCTGTATAATTGAATGATTCCTTATAATACTGTAGAAACGTAGAAACAGAGCCTCATCTAGATGACTCGATGTTATGAGTATTAATTGGAAATGTGCCATCAATATATTCTGTAATTCTGTAAAAGTACGGCACTGTTATGTTCTAAAAAGCATATAAAAATTAATTATAATAAGATGGTTTTGAGTTCCTATCATAGTGTTTTTTATTTCTATCAATAATACTACAAATTTTTCAAATTTCCAATTTATATCAATATAATTCAATTTATAATATAAATCAAATATAATTCAATATAATTCAATTATATCATTATAATTCAATTTATTATTAGCCCAGTAAAATAGTACATTCTACCTTGCATGAAATGGGGTAGTCGGTTTCTTTTTTTAATAATGTTTATGGTAGTCCTGGGATGCTAAATCCAAGTTTTAGACCTCGGCAAACTATGGGATCATCTCCAAAATTCGTTCAAAATGGCGGAATTTTGCACTTTTTTTACGTTTGGCCAATTTTCACCCTGAAGAATGACTTTTTCATATAGGACATTGTGAATATTTTTTGAAGTATATCAAATTACCTTCAATTTGAGACCAAATTTATCATTGTAGGCCCAACCGTTTGCGAGATACAGCTCTTCAAAGTTCATCAAATTAACGAAAATTCACCCTTTTTTTCAATTTTTCGCAATTTTGACCCTGAAGAATCACTTTTTCATATAGGACATTCAACACAGGGTTGAAAGTAAATTCAAATACCTACAATTTGATACCTAATTGGTTATTGTAGGCCCAACCGTTTACGAGATACAGCTCTTCAAAGTTCATAAAATTATCGTAATTTTTCACTTGTTTTTACATTTGGTCAATTTTGACCGTGAAGCATCACTTTTTCAAAAGTGACTTTAGCAAAGTTTTGAAAGATAATTTAAAAAGCTACAATTTGAGACCAAATTGATTATTGTAGACCCAATAGTTTGCGAGATGTAGACCTTCAAAGTTAATCAAATTGTAGAATTTTTCCACTTTTTCTACATTTCTTCAATTATGACCCTGAAGAATCAATTTTTAATATAACACATTCAACATAGTTTTGAAAGCTGATTTAATTACCTACAACTTGAGACCAAATTTGTTATTGTAGGCTCAACCGTTTGCGAAATACAGCTCTTCAAAGTTTATCAAATTATCGTAATTTTCCACTTGTTTTTACATTTGGTCAATTTTGACCGTGAAGTATCACTTTTTCGAATAGGACATCCAACATAATTCTCAAAGTATATTAAATTACCTACAATTTGAGACTAAATTAGTCATTGCGAAAAATTGAAAAAAAGGGTGAATTTTCGTTAATTTGATGAACTTTGAAGAGCTGTATCTCGCAAACGGTTGGGCCTACAATGATAAATTTGGTCTCAAATTGAAGGTAATTTGATATACTTTAAAAAATATTCACAATGTCCTATATGAAAAAGTCATTCTTCAGGGTGAAAATTGGCCAAACGTAAAAAAAGTGCAAAATTCCGCCATTTTGAACGAATTTTGGAGATGATCCCATAGTTTGCCGAGGTCTAAAACTTGGATTTAGCATCCCAGGACTACCATAAACATTATTAAAAAAAGAAACCGACTACCCCATTTCATGCAAGGTAGACCCTATTTTTGATGACAATTTTACTGGGCTATATATCAATATTGTTGAAAAGTTATCCGTTATGTTCTAAAAAAGCATATAAAAATTTATAAGATTTTGAATTTATAGAATAGCTTTTTTTCTATTTTCATCAATAAATTAAAATGCTAGGGCTATACAATTTTCAAATTTCCAATAATTGTTTATGGATACATACCGGCCTGCCTTGCCCGGTGCAGGAGGCGTCACACCTGGCTAGCAGGAGAGCATCGCCATCGAGCCTCGTCTGTCCCGGGTCGGATGCCGCCGCCGCCGCCGAGAACACCACTAGTATCGCACACACCATCAACACATCATGCTTGCACCGCGCCATCCTCACCACGCACGCAGACTGCACTGCACTGCACAGCACAGGCCTCGGTCGGCAGTGCTCATCTCTGTCCCTGACCTTGGACCAGTCACTCATACACCCGCCCACCCCACCCCCTTCCACTTCCACCCACCGAGCCGAGTCCCGGAAGATCTAGGCGCCGCCAATACAGGTGCAATCCACCCTCTTCTTCTCCCACCACGCCGGCGATTCTCGAACGCCATCTGGCCAACGAAATCTTCCGGGCAGGAACTTTGTTTATTGTATCAATTTTTTCTCTTAAAAGGCTAGAAGTACATTGAAGAAGAAATAGCCTACATTATATGAAACTTTCAATTATTATTAACTTACATTATATTTTAAACGCTGTGTATAAATTTATTATTAGCTGGTAACTCCCATAAAGAAATATCTCTGGAGTAGCCTACCTAATTTCTTAGAATATTTAATTTATTTTGTGTAAATTTAAAATTCAGGTTTTTGTTCAATATTTATAATTATTTATTGTAAATGAAATTCTGAGAAGTAGATTATTTATTTATTTATTAATATTTTTTCTCATACCTTCTATAAGTTGGTTACTCTACATTATATTAATATATTAGTAGTTAGTACATATTAGTAATACCTACATATCAGTAACTTACATTATTATAAGAAGAAATACATTATATGTTAGTATTGACTTTAACTTACATTTTATTGAACTTTTATCTTAAACCTTCTATAAGGCTATAAAAATTAGAAGTATATTGAAGGAGAAATACATTGCAATTAGGCTAATAACTGAATCAGAAAAACTAAATCATCAACGAGATTAGAAGACATTAATTATTAAGGGTAAAAAGAGAAGATGTTAAAGAAAATGTTTATAAAGCTTCAAGCTACTCTAAAGCGGCGTCCACACTATGCCGCGGTTGGCTTTTGGCATGCCAAAAGCCAAAAGCCAACGCAGCAAACCCGATTTTGGCTTGCCGTCTACACCTGACGTTGGCATTGAGTTTGGCATTCAGTGTTTCAATGATTGTGTGCCGCGCAAAGCCAACGGTAGGCACGTCCTCACTACAGGCTCTCATTGGCTTCCTTTGATGGAGACCGACACTAGAGCGATTTTCGTTGGCACGGCATTGGCACAGCGGCACATGCCAACGGTCACGTCCACACTGTATTGGCTTTGCCAAATTGGCAGTGCCAAAAGCCAACCGCGGCATAGTGTGGACGCCGCTTAAGCTTTTTGGATACTCTTGACTATTTGGATACTCTAGGCAGAGACAATTGGATCCTAGCCTAATTATAGTTCTTATCGTCTTTGCTCTAGGCCAGCGGTCCCCAACTGGTGGTCCGCGGACCCCTAGCTGGGGGTCCGCGGGTCATGCCCTGTGGGGATTCGCAAGATGTGATTAGAAAATGTAGGGAAAATACGTTCTGTTGAAATTGAATAGGAATAGGCCTACTATCAATAGAAAATAGATTTTTGAGCTTCGAGAATTTCTGAGAGCTTTTGCTAGTAGTACTAACTTGTTTGGCTTTATCTAGCACCTAATCAGGGATTAAGCCATCCGTTTCTTGGAATATTTTCCTGAAACTGACCCAGATGATAGTTGGGTTCGAAGTCCTTTCTGCTGTCAAAAGATAGATGAGATCGTGGTCTCTCAGAAGATCATCAAGATCAACTTGTGGATTTATCTAGCTTTAGTGAAATGAAAAACCATTTTGATGGTAACTTGCTTGTAGACTTCTGAGTAACAGCACGTAAGGACTATAAAGAAGTTGGAGATAAGGCATTGAAATTAATTTTTCCTTTTGCAACGACTTACCGTTGTGAACAAGCATTTTCATCAATGTGTTTCATGAAAAACAAGTTTAGGAATCGACTCGATGTGCGGTCAGATTTTAGAGTGAATGTGTCAAGTTTGGAGCCTGATATCTCAGGAATTATGAACTCAAAGAACAAATTCAACTCTTCTCATTAAAGAAGTGAAAAAATTTTAAATGACACAGTTATGATTCCTCAGTGGATCTAGTCTTCATTTCCACAACTTATTTGAACTGAGGGACAAGGATCGTATTCTCCTTATTGAAACCAGTAAATTGTTAAAAAGTTGTGATTTCATTCTTCTGTAGTAGCATACCGGTAATAGTAGATTTTGTATCAGTAAACAAGTAATTTTGAACAATGTATATTCTTTTCCTCTTTTCTCCTCTATATATCTCCACTATCATCAATCCTAGCAAAAAAGTGCATAGAGCTTTTTTTGTAGAGAATTTTACGTAGTATAATTTTACTAATGACAACTTTTTTTCTGGAGGCCATAGTTTTTGAGTTATTTACAAAAAACCGAAAAAATGCACCTTTAGAGCCCCCTCCCCCCTTAGCTCCCCCCCCCACCGGTCAGTACTTTTAGTATGTTGTTTAAGGAGCCTTCCCCTACAACTGTACCAATTCTGGCTTATACATGAATTATTTCCCCTATTTGGCATTTTTTTGTCTTCGTTGCCTGGACTACAAGTTAGTAAAACGATTTCCTCACTGACTTGACCATAACACTGCAATAATAACACAAAAATTATTATGAATGCAAACAAATTATGAACATTACGTTTTTTCAATATTATAACCGCTTACTTATTTTCACGTTATTCAAATGATAATAAACAAATTAAAAAAACTATCCTTTTCTCGAAATGTCAACTTTTTCTTATCGAATTGAGTTATGAACTTCTGTAAATTATCAACTGTGAGTTTAAGAAGTAGTGGGGGTCCGTGTAACTATTATAAGTGGATGAGGGGGTCATTGGAAAATTCTTGTTTTGAACCCCTGCTCTAGGCTATTCGGATACACTAGGCTAATCTAGGCTATTTGAATACTCCAGGTTATGTTACTAATCTAGGCTATTTGGATACTCTAGAATTATTGGATACTCTAGGCTTTAGGCTATTTGGATTCCCTAGAGGCTATCTCTTAGCAAATTTTTGAGACTTAAGCGGTTCAAAAATATTACTATAGTGTAAATATTTGGAGAAAAGTATTTCTGCCAGGCCTACCTCCTAAAAAGATGGGCTCAAACTAATACTGCCAACACAAACCCAAAACTTCTTCTCTACACTTAATTCAGGAGAGAAAATGACAAAAACTCCACAAATGGAGATTATGCTCTCTACAATTCAATCTACGAATGAAATATCACTATTTTGACAAATTATCATATTTTTTGCTTTATTTCATAGTCATGAAGGTGGTCAATGAATATGTTCATTTTTACTCTTATGTTCAAAGTTACAAGTGCAAATTTCTTTTCATCAATGCTAGTGGGATTTGGATAAACCTTGTAGCTTACAAGAAGCAAGAAATTGATTTGACAGTGTTGCAGTAGGTTACTAAAAGAGGAAAGAGGACTTTCCATTTAAAAAAAATAGATTTTTGGTCTGTAAAGTAAATTTTTGTCTTCAAATCAACATAAGAACTGTCATAAATAAGACCACTACCTTACATATTTGGTGGAGACGTCTCCGCTTGTTACAGAACTCGAAGAGCATTTATTAGAATGCATCTAGGCTAGTTACTGTAGTTATTATTTTTCATTCATTGTGATGACATACACTTACTACAAAAGAGTTGGTTAGAGAGTTTTATTTTCTTGTTGAAAGTTAAAAGTTTAAAACTTCTGAAAACCTATATTTATAGGTTTTCTATTCCTATATTAGGTCTAAAACCTATATTTATAGGTTTTCTATTCTATTTCTATTCAATGAGACAATTCTTTGTTCCTGTCAACTCTGTATTTAACTCCTTCAAAAATTCAACCAATTCTAAACTTCAAGAAGTAAAATTCACTAAAAATGAATTTAATGCAAAAAATAAATGTTTTATAAGAAATTATGATGAACAACATAGAACAACATTGATTTTAATGCATCCTAATGTAAGAATGCAGTAGGATACATTCTCGTGCTTGAGTAGTTTGGGCAGCTGCACAAGCACAGTACTAAAAACTTCTAACTTTGAAAAAAAAATTAGCCTGGATTCTTAACAGAATTCTGCTGTTGTGATAGATGAAAAATTCTAGCTCTAGACTGGACAGTAACTGTTCTAGCATTCAAACCAACTGAAAAAACACTTCAAAAAGGTTAACACAAAATAGTCCTCTAGTCTTGAAAAGTTCTGGGGCGAAATTATATAATAGGAATTTTATGAGAGATGTTGTAAGGTCTACACTTATCATGGAAGTAAGTTATCATAAGAGAGTTAGAGAGCATAGAACTAGTAATTGAAGAAAATACATAAACTCCTTGTCTAAACACTCTTTTATAATCAGTTTTTGCCATCTCCAATTCTATATTGTTATAATAATTGAAGTGCTTTTAAACCAATTTAATTTCAAATCTTTTTCAACTCTCATGCAGTTATTAAAATATATTGATTATACAATTCTGTCAAACTATCCCAGTTTATTGAATTTATAAATATATTCTGATTTATTTATTAAATCATATTAAATTTATTATATAAGAATTAGATTATTCATTATTTATTTGAAAAATAAATAAATAAAATCGATTATTAATATTTTTATCAGACCAAAGAATATTATTTTCTTGTACCTTTGAAAAAATTGAATTAAAAAACAAATCTACTTCCAAGTTTTAACAGGAGTACCGGTAACAAAAAACTTTATTTCATATTGAGTAAGGTACACTTTAACATAGATTAAAAACATTGTCTTACATTCATGATGCATGACGAGTAGCCTAGTCTTTCAAAAGGTCAAGTATTGATTATTATGAGCAAAATTCTCCAAAATAACTAGTTTTCTTACTTTTGAATACAGCACTATGTTTTTCATCTGGAAGTCTCATCATCGATCATCGTCACTTTATCAACAGCACAATCCTCTCAGCTAACTGTCGGCTGGCATGTTCAGAGTTCTGATTACTGTTGGACTTCTGAATTTGTAAATTACAGAAAGTTTATTGGAGAAAAAGAACACTGAACAAAACCATCATGAAATTAGGATCTGATGGATCAAAAGACACTCCTCAAAGTATCTCTGTCGATTTTCTTTTGTCGAGGCTCAAATTCGATTTCATTGATAATTTCTTTTGAGCAGGAAATAAACTTGGGAATGGTAGGTAATAAATTATTTCTCCAAATGTATCAGGGCTCTTGTTCAGAATGTTTTGGAAAAAGAAAAACAATAATTTTCATAATCAATCTACTTTATATAAATGCATTTCCATCATATACAAAATAAAAAATTCTACCCAAAACAAATTTGTTGAGACTACTGACAAAATTTTTCCAGCAGGTTTTGCCTCTCAATTCAAAATATACAATTTTTCAATCTTACAATTCATAGATTCGCTACTCTCTAATGATTTCTTATAGATATAGTTTTGATCCGAGCAAGGTATTTCTACCGCGGTACATGAGTTTGAATGTAGTATGTTTATACGAAGATAAAATATTTATATGAAGAAGAAATAAACGTATTTGTATTTCGTTGCAAATACGCTTCGTCATTTTTCGACTTTCAATGAGTTATGGCCAATGAATATTCTTATTTTCTCTGTAAGTTCTTCAAGACTGAATATTTCGATTTTTTAGAGATCAGCGGAATCATGACTGTGTCATCAATCGGTTACAGTGGGAGCCTAAAAGGTTTTAGAAAACATTTTGAAAATAAACATGAGTTTTAGTTGACTTTCTGCATACCAAACATTATTTTCTGGCTTTGAAATTTCCCTAATAAAAAAACTAGCTCCACATCAGAGCCTGTAAAATATGTCTGACTGTTCACTGTTGACTGTTCTAAATTAATGTCGCACAATCAACAAAATTGACTAGGACAGTAAAAAGTGTAGGCTATTCTATTTAATTACTGCTATTTGTATATAATGAAAGTTTATTTCATTTCTAGACATGGATTTGATGAGCACCTTCTGATAAATTGAGCTGTACAGTCAAAACAAAAATTTATGAGCTCAATCCACTTTGATAGAGAATTTAAAATTACATGTTCCAATTTTCTATATTGAATTGAGTGACAAGACCTTGTACTAAATTCTATAGTAGGTATTTCAGAATAATTCTGGAATCCTGTAGTATTTACAGCAGTTACATTAATTTTTTATGTGATAATCTTTGATACACTTTAATATTATAATTATCTTAAGTTAGTTTGTCTTAAATGTATAACTTCAGTTTTATGGAATTCTAATGATATTTTACATATTTATAGACCCTTAATACTAATTTTGAATACCATAATTGGATTTTCTTTTTAATGCCTCACTATGCATTTGTTTTAATGCCTTGCATAACGCACTATACAGTACTCTTCTTAATACCTTCACCTTTTCTTGAGAACCCTAAGATAGAAGCAACACAATGCATTCGAATTTCGATGACATTTTCATTAATGCAGACATTTTTCCAAAACGTCTTTGATAAATTTTACACAACACGTTTTACGAGATGCACCACAAAATGATGTGGATATTTTGCATTATTCTTTCTTGCAGTGGCGGCGCTTCCATAAGGGCCAAGAGGGCCGGGCCCACCAAATTAAACAGAACGGTACATTTTTAAATAAGTTTTGTGATTAATATTATTCAATATTCAATAAAATACAATGTAAATTAATTTTGAACTGTCAGCGGGTCAAAACTCTCGTAAAACGGGTTAAAAATCATCACGTAACACATTGGAGGGCCACGGATTTTGGGCCCTTCTAGCTATCATAAGAACGTAATGGCAAGGCTACGCAAGCCGGCGGCGCTGGCTAGTCGGAGAGCAATGCATTGGTATATGAGCATTATGGGCCGATTCCAGCGGGCCCATTGGACGTTTATTCTCGCTCGAAATGCTGAGCGCTAGCCTAGTAGTAGCTTTGTTAACATCCTGTCATGCGAACTTCTTATTTTATAAAGTAATAAGTTAATACTTTTAGTCACTTTTGTGCTAATATTTATATAGGTTTATTAGATTAGCCATAATCCAATTGTAGTGATCGTGATTTTAAGTGCTGTGTTATTGTGAAAGCGATCATGATTCAAATGCGGTTAGGCCTACTTCAACGGTACAATCCTCAGAATAATATTGTGAGTTTCTAATAAACGAATCAGCCCATTCAGCTCTTGGCATGTTTTTAATACTGTAGTAAATTCGCAGGCTAACTGTATGTATTTGTAGATAGTTTTCAGCAGGTCGATTCCTATAGTTTTGTTCAATATCGCAACTATATATTATAGTCGTAGAATTAATCTTAACTACATTAACTTGTAAAATTGGATAATTATACTTCATAAAGCATTCCCCCCTCCCTCCTTCCCAGCCACACCCACAACAAGTCCAACCACGGGCCCACCCTACTGTTCAGGTCAAGCGCCGCCACTGCTTTCTTGCATCTTAAAACCTTGGACATGAGAATATACCTATAGAATCATAGAATAAAACAGAATATCTGTTATTTGGATGATCAAATAATTTTTCAGAGCTTTTCATTTCAATTATCAAAAGTAGCTTATCTCCATGCAAATGAAGAGATATAGCAGACCAATGTATTTTTACACGATATTTTGAATCCTGATACAGCTAGAGTTCCTAGCACAATAAATAAAAAATAAAAAACTGGTAATCCTCTACAATTGGCAAAATCATGCTTATCAAAAAGGTTTGCATTTTGAATGTGGATAATAAATGGTTATCTAAAATAAGAGTTTGATTTGAATAATCGAATACAGTACCTACTGCAGACCATACCTCTTCCGTTCAGTGTTTTAATATGATAGCCCTATCGCTACTCGAATAATATTTTACTGCTGTTATCATATCAGTAGTGCATCATCGTAATACAGTGGAGTGCACTTTAGGTAATAATGCAAAGGAGTACACTCTATTTTCTTGGTTCATAGTTACTTGTAAAAAAACACAACTACATTAAGAAATAATGACAAGGTAATTGAAATATTAAAATTGAAACTTATCATTAGAATTAACCTACTTCTAATATAGAATTTAAAACTAAACATAATCAATGACAAGATTAGGAGCTCTAAGAAAGTACCTGAACCAAGAATTAATTCTGATGGATTGATTGCAATTATTTAATTAAATTATTTTTTTGCAATCTATATTAATAAGATTGAAATATTTTCAACCTTCTGTGTTACTCCATTATGTGAATGTGGAAGAATGAAATGGCATTACTACAATTTAACAATGGTGTCAATACCGTTTGATTGAGAGTGTTTTAGTATGATCTGTAATGATTTTACGTAAATTTCAAATTGCCGTCACTTTATGAATCCAGATTGTAACTGTCCACAAAACTTAATTTAAATATTATGTGGAACTATGACCAGTTTTGCAACAGTTGACTTCCCATAACACACCTTTCTATCTTGACAAGTCCAAAAATAATGTTCGCATATCATGAAAACTCTCATTTACCAACCTATCATCTTACCTAGATAATAAATAATAAAAATAACAATATACATCAATAAATATAACTATGTTTATAAGCATTGAGCAACTTTATGTGTGTTTGAGCCTTAAGTAAAAATATACAAAATTAAAATCATTGAGCTAGAAATAGTAAGGACTGAAAAAATGAATTTCTATTATCAAAATTATTATTATTATTCCCATGTATGATTGATAACAATATTGTCAACCATCACACGATAAATATTTCATAATCTGATGAATAACTAAAAATTAGTTATTTTTGTTTGAAACAATAGTGAATATCCCAATGAAAATCTTGTAATTTTAAAAACTATAATAATTTAGCATTATAATTGGAATAATGTTCAATTGATGTTAATTTCCGATACAAAGCTAACCAAAAATCCATAAAAATTTTTAATACATTGTCACAGCAACTGTAATGTCTTATTAGTAAGAGTAGGAGTGATATTAACTATAATGCATGAGCATTGTAGTACAAAAATGAAAATTATGCTATTTATTAATACTACACTCAATGCATAACTAGGATAAACTATGAGGAATGAAAGCCAAAGTTTGCTAGAAGAGTTATTCACTACTTGTCATACTTATGTATTTTATAATGTTTATGTTTTATGTACCGTAATCAATAGTTCCGTGAATAACTTACTATGAAAATAATTTGAGTAGTAGAACGTTCTAGGATATTCTATGTACAGAAAATAATACGATTTCTAATGAGAATTCCATGTACAGTTTTTGTTTCTCAAAACGAAATATTATTTGGAGAAGTAATATGCATTTCCATATATAATTTCAACAATTTTACGATATCATAATCATGATAAAATATGTTTTCCTTTTCCATTACCAACCTTATTAAACATCGAGCTTGGAGATTCGTTCAGTGATAAAATAAATTTGTTGTGTACAAAATTTTAATTTTTGAAAGGGAAAGGCTCATTAAAGCCTCAAGTCCAATCAAGTTGAAAAAACAATCATTGATTATTATTACCAGCGTATCGGCTTCAAACGATGGGGAGACCCGAAGGTAGTTCCACCTCGCCGTGTAAAACCTATTTTCCACTTGAGTTGAAGTTCTTCTTAAATCCCTTTTCAGAATATTCACTAATTTGGAAAAAAGTTATTTTTGATAACAGTAAGTCTAAAAATACAAACAATAGAAACACAACAAAAAACACGAATTGTTTCAGAAAATTTTGGATTTTTACTGTGAATCATTGATATTTTATATGATTAGAATAATGCTATTATAGTTATCTGATATTCAGGGATAGAATTTCGTATAATACTTGCATTGACATTTTATTCTCTAGAAATCATGAATATGACTTTTCTGGAATAAAAATAGCTCTTCAAGAACAGATAGCTCACAATAATTCAACTATTTGTCCGAGAGTTATTAATTGTCTAAATTTAAATGATGTTTTTGAATTTGACAATTCATTGAAAAATTTCTACACTGAGCAATCAATCAGCTCATAACTAAAAAAGTTATGTTATGGAATAAACTACTGCTCAGTTCTAGAAACATGAGCCTTGGAAGGAAGAAACGTTGCTTCAAATGAAGATTACCAACTAAAAGCACACTTGTTCTGGAACAAATATTATTATCATAGAACAATGAGTATCGCTAAAACTGCATCAACTCTCTCCCTTCAAACGCCAAGGTTCATGTTCTTAGTCTCAAGCAGTAGGTTACATTTCGCTGCAATTACAAGTTCATAAAATACATCAACACCTTAATTAACTAATTAATTATGAAATATTTTAATAATGGAAATAAGTTCTGTACAAGAAATGAAAACACTCACAACTGGCTACACTCACCAAACAACAATCACTCGAATATTGTCTGTATAAAACAATACAATGTAAAACAACAACAAGAATAATACTACGCACAATATAAGAATAAGAACTAGTTTGAAATGATGAAGTTGGAAAATAAAATTATGCGTTTTTGATACATTATCCTATGAAACCTCTTTGGCACAATACACAATAACTTGTAACTGAGCATTTAGAAAATTCATTCAATTCTCTTGGCGCCAATCGAAAGTACTTTAGTCTGTTCGTAGAATCACTACTACTTCGGCTCTACCGCTCCGAAATTCAGCGCGTCACAAAGTGTTTTTAACTGAACGAATAGCAGTGTGTTTGAGCACCCCACCATCTAGATGGCTGATGTTCAGCCGTTGTGAGTGCTGCACTGCTGTTCGGAAGGCTGTTGGATCCTAGCTCTGAGCAGTCGGAGTGCCATCCAGCTGGCCAGCGAGTTGACAACGAGTGCACTGCCCTGCTGCTGATGCGGCGGAGGTGGCTGCTGACGATGCGGCGTGCGCCGCTGACGCTGCTGCTGCTGCTGATGCTGCCTGGCGACCACTTGTTGCGCCTCGCGCTGCAGCTGGTATCTGTAGAGCAGCGAGCCGGCGATCAGCGCCGATCCCACCGCTGACACCGACACGAACAGAAACAGCAGGCTGAAGCCGGGCACTGGCAGGCAAATTCCATACACCACCTAACGACAAAATCAAACATGTACAAAGAAACAGGAATATGCTTTCTATAAGCTCTCTTCAAGTTGAAATTGCAAAGTCTTAATCAAGAATTTTATAAAAAAAATCTCTTACATTGGAGCCAAATCCTATTTCAAATTGTCTCTCCTCATTCAACAGGAGAAAAAAATCAAATATGAAATAAAGAATGTATGACAGAGCCCTGTTTAGTATTGAATAATTAATTTCTCATCCAATAGCCTACTATTGATGTCTGAGCTTGTTGCCAATGACTGAGAGGTCCTATCCTATGACATGTCTAAATGTTTATCTACTTAGCACAATGTTTTCAGCTTTTCAGATGCTGCTGATGGTTCACTGACACTCCAATCACGTCTTATATAATTATATGAAAAAAGGTTATACATCCCATGATCCTAGCGTCAATTCACTATCACTGACGAGTGAGCTCTATGAGCGCTGTCGAGTAGAAACTGTTATTCGACAACTTTCTTTCTGTTACAATCAGTTCATATTTTAATTTAATTTAAAATATTAATTTAATTTCGCAATCAATTCTCTACTCAATGATGACTCTCCCTGCACACAGATAAATCCATACTAATAATCAATTCGTATACACTGTAATACTGTCAATATTCTGTTTCTACTAATGAATACATGAGACTCGAATTTCAATTCGAATTAGTTCTGTCTTTCATGAGAGAATTTCATGAAGATTTTGATAATATTAATTGCCGCCTCAAACGCTTCTCTATCTCAAAATATGGTCTATACTTCATTGAACAAATTTCTCATGAATAATGCTATTTTTAATGAAAGTAGACATACACAAGATGTACACATACACTGTTTTTGTCGAAAAACGATCGATCATCTGAAATGCTAATATTGAATCAAAAGGCCAGCTGTTCGGACATCGGACTTTCTGACAAAAACAATTCGAGTGAGTGGTTCTTGAGCACCAGGCCAAGTGACAACTAGTTTTATTCAAACTATAGCTTGATTAAAAGCTTAGGCCCGCCGCAAAGTAATCCACAAACGTGGAAGTAGCCACGCCGAGGATGTAAGGCCATGAGCCCATTGAGCAACTGCTATCTGACTTCAGTCAGCAACCCAGTGTTGCCAGATAACATTTGGCTGATAGGTTAGATTACACGATTACCCTAAAAACAGCCAAATGTTATCTGGCAACACTGGGTTGCTGACTGAAGTCAGATAGCAGTTGCTCAATGGGCTCACGGCCTTACATCCACGGCGTGGCTACTTCCACGTTCGTGGATTACTTTGCGGCGGGCCTAAGCTGAGGCCGCACTGTATTATTCAAACTGTAAGAGTTTGGGACTGAAGTTACGTCACATTGCCGAGTATCCCAACCAGCCGTCCGACCCCGACCAACTTTAGGACATACACACCTCAAGATGCTCTTTGAATGATGTGGCATAATAGTTAATGTGAATGAGTAGCATACATACCTCCTCCCTGATGCGGCCCTGAAAGACGGTGACCGCCTCGGCTCTGGAGTCGGGCGTGAAGGCGAGATCAGCCTCAGATATGACGTCATAGAGCCCGCTGACGCCCACATCGGCACTCCGCACCTGGCGGTCGGACACCACCACCGAGCGACGACGCCGCTGCGAGACCGGGGGCGGCTGGGCCGCTGGGGGCGGCAGCTCTGTGCCATCCGGGTGGTTCAGATTGCGCGGCCCGTACGGGAACCGGTCCGATGGCTCTCGCACGTTCGCGTTCTGGTTTCTCAATGGCATCTCCTTCAATGTATACATTCCATTAAAATAATATTTGGATAACATGTTTTGGATCGGATGCATAAAAATTAATCTTCGATACTCATAAGAATTAACATAGGTAATTGGAGATGAAGCTTATCACACCTTTGAACAACTGAAACTTGATAGTCCAGTGAGTATATTAACTATAGAGTGTATAAAATATGTGACAAAAATTCTCATTACTAATTTATCACTATTTTGCCATTACATTTTTTCTTCACAACCATGAAGCTTGCATACCTTACTCGTATTCTGTTCTGTTTACTCTAAAAAATAATAAAAAACAACGACTCTCACACAACTCAGTCACATTTGTATAATATACTACTCTGTATAATAAGTAACCGGACTGAGCCGGTTACAGCTGGTTGAAGCGATTGCTAACCGGTATCTGGTGCTGTAGAGGTGGTGGGGGGTCTAGGGAAAGGGAACTGGGCGGCAACAGTTTCCTCCAAGCGCTTGGAGAGATAGCATAGAGCAAAAGCGTTGTGCGTGTTCAGTTACCTCGTCGAAGTGAAAATGGAGCGTACGATCAAGCAACGTTTTAGCATCAAATTTTGTGTTAAACTCAAGAAAACGGCCACGGAAACTCTTCGAATGATTCAAGAGGCTTACGGTGAGGATGCTCTGTCCAGAACTCAAGTGTTTCAGTGGCACAAAAATTTTCGGGAGGGCCGCGATGACGTCCATGACAAACAGCGTATCGGTCCGCCATCAACGAGTCACACACACACACACAAATGTGCAGGAAGTGCGTGATGTGTTGAACAGTGATCGTCATCTGAGCATTCGGGCTATTGCAGATGAGGTCGGAATTGATAAGATGACCGTTAACAACATTATCAAGAACGATCTGGGCATGAGGAAGATCTGCGCGAAGCTGGTACCCAAACACCTGACTGATGAGCAAAAGGAGCATCGTGTTGCTGTCGCTTCGGTTGGCCAAACAGTCAAGGGCAACGTTGCCACAGCCCCCTTACAGCCCGGATATGGCACCAGCGGACTTTTTTCTGTTCCCCAAGATCAAGAGACACCTCAAGGGGACGCGGTTCGGGACTCTGTAAAACGTTCAACGTGCTACGACGAGGGTCCATCCTACGAAAACGCTCCATTTTCACTTCGACGAGGTAACTGAACACGCACAACGCTTTTGCTCTATGCTATCTCTCCAAGCGCTTGGAGGAAACTGTTGCCGCCCAGTTCCCTTTCCCTAGACCCCCCACCACCTCTACAGCACCAGATACCGGTTAGCAGTCGCTTCAACCAGCTGTAACCGGCTCAGTCCGGTTACTAATTATACAGAGCAGTATAGGTATTATTTCTATAATATTTTGATAATGAGACTCTTGGTGGATATTCAGATAACTAATTTGAAAGATTGCCAGTGTGCCAGAATACTTAAATCTTGAAAAATCTTGGAAAACGGTGACTCACTCAACATTGTATCTCATATTCAGTCTTTCATGTTAGTAAAGATTTGTAATTTCTATCATTTCAATTCAAGTGATGAGATCCCTTGTTAACCTTATCGATAAATTGGTTGAAAAATTGGCAGAGTTGATTATTACTTGAAATCTTGAGAGCTCATTCATGTTTGTATAGACGACTTTTCCATCATTTCAATTCACTAAATAGAATCCCTTGATGAATGTTACTCGACAACTTGAATTCAATCGATAACTTGATGAACAATTAAGAGTAAGACAGACTTTCGAGAAATATTTAGTACTTGATAGAATTATTCACGTACTTCCTACAAGAGTTCACAGATCTGATTGTTTGAAGGTTTCACGACTGTTCTTTAGCATTTTTTTTGTTTAATTTTATGTATATATTTTCATGTATACGTCTATAACTCAATTTTTTTATCTTTTTAGTCCTTTTATGCGTTCTTGACGGTAGTTACTTTTTTCGTCTAATTATCTCTTGTTTTCACTCCTTCCTCTGTGATAATTGTGGTAGCAAGACAATTTAGAGTTAGACTCTACTTCGCACACACAGGCATTATAGCCCATGCAAAAAATATTATTTTCTCTGTATTTAATTCAATTTATGGATACAAGCACAAATCATCAAAATATGATTGAGGAAGAAACAACAGGCTCAGCCCAAAACTGTTTCTCTTCCGAATTTCGATAAAAAAATTATTCAATCAATCAATCATTTACGAAGGAGAGTACAATATGCCACAGAAAAGGAGAAGCATAAGAATAATATCTGCTTATCTGGCCACAATAAATTATTGATTCTTTGTATTGTATCCTTAAAGAGGAAATAAATTCAAATACTCATTAATAATAATAATGCATTTTTAGACAATTGTACTTGTGTTATGGTGTGCCTACCTGGAATGTGGGTGTGGGTTTGGAGTCAGTGGCAGTAGCCGGCTGCCGTTTCTGATGTTGGGCCTGAGGCTGATGGCCGCCGATCGACGAGAATCGTTGAGCGTCGTTGGGCGGCTCGTTGTCGTCGAGATTGAGCATTTCGTCGTAGATGAGGTCGCCGAACGTTTCCGAATGCTTGTCGCTGGCGGCGTGACCGGGGGTGACCGCCGGGGGGTCTTTGCGTTCGACCGGCCCATAGTGCTCCAGAGGGATGTCTCCGCCTCCGCCGCCCCCCAGCTGGCAGTGGTCCAAACAGCCATGCCGGCAGATCTCCACTTTGCACTTGATGTGCACGCTGAGTGCGTCGGGAAACTTGAACGCGTGAAAGAAGGCGTACGTGATGACCGACGCTCGTTCGTCGTTGATGCGAGCCTTCAGAAATCGGCTGATCATTTTCGGACGCAGCACACAGCCGTTCTCGTCGCTCAGCTGAATTATGTGGCCGCCGCCGTCTGATGCCGCGCACGACTTTACTCGCATGTCGAATTCCCCTAAAATCAATTAATCAATAACCATTAATTAATTATGGCTATCATTTTTTTTATTTATTTGTATCGTGTTTATTATACAGCTTATAAATGATTCTGGATTTAAGTAAAAAATTGATTTTAGTATTGTGAAACAGTTGAACCAAATTCAAAGCTACTCTAGTACATGGCTTAATTAATTATGGCTATCATTTGTTTTGTATTTGTATCGTGTTTACTATACAGCTTATCAATGATGCTGGATTTAAGTGAAAAATTGATTTTAGTATTATAAAACAGTTGAACCAAATTCAAAGCTACTCTAGTACATGTCTTAATTAATTATGGC
This sequence comes from Laodelphax striatellus, assembly GCA_017141395.1. Classification (NCBI taxonomy): domain Eukaryota; kingdom Metazoa; phylum Arthropoda; class Insecta; order Hemiptera; family Delphacidae; genus Laodelphax; species Laodelphax striatellus. Next base: position 23,906,827 of record CM029532.1, on the reverse strand, counting down.
TATCATTTTTTTTTTGTATTTGTATCGTGTTTATTATACAGCTTATCAATGATGCTGGATTTAAGTAAAAAATTGATTTTAGTATTGTAAAACAGTTGAACCAAATTCAAAGCTACTCTAGTACATGGCTTGTCATAGTGGAGTAGGTTAAGTCAAGGTGAATAGAATGGAAGGTGGGTTGGAGTGGAGCGGCTTCCTGGAAAAGTTGGCATAGTACGTAAGCACAGCCCTCTAGCCACTAGCTTTGCATTAGAGTTTGGGACTGCAGTTATAATGCCACTATGCCGACTTTCCCAGCAAGCCGCTCCACTCCGACCCACCATCCATTCTATACACATTGGTTCAAAATAATAGAAAAACACTTAGTCCTATTTTATAAAACTTCTTCTGTAACTTATATGTCATAATGACTAATGACAAAGCGAAACACAAACTAAGTTTGTATTATTTTTCAAAAAGAAATTATTTATTTATTTATTCATTTATTCATATTAGGGAGTAGACATTCTCTTCTCCATTTAATTCAATTATCGAGTGGGAATAGTTCTTACTTTTCAATAGAGGTTTGCGACGCTGCAGGAATGTTCAACTGGCCTCATGACTACCGAGATCATTTTAGCCAAGACTTTATGGGGTTTCAATTCAAAAACGACTTAAATACTGTTGAAAAATCATTGAAATGTACTGGTTACCGATTTTATATTGTTTCACAGTTTGAAAACCGACTGTAATTTACTGTTCAAACTGGAAATTGAAGTTGTTTGCTGTTCAACATGTTGCACGATAATTTTAAAAATTTCAATCAAATACGAACTTCAAACACTGACTCACTCTTCATACTGTTGTTTGAATTGACATTGATGGATTTCAAAAGAAACATTCATTCAGCTTTTGGTGATTGTAGTATACAATTCCAATGTTGATAGAACAGAGCAAGAACGTTATAAAGTAGTATTAGCAAATGAGCACTGTATTATTCTTGTATATTTTTGAAGGTGGAAACATATTGCAAGTAGTGCAAAATCCCCTGAACGTGGAGGTTCGAGTACAAATCCTTTTAGAAAAAATATTTCCTGGGTAACCAAACACAGTATTGGAGATCACCAGGTCGTGAATCAGATCCAGAAATGTTGAATCAGATGTATTGAATTTGTTTCCAATTGTGCTGCTTTGTGTAGTATTGATTTCGTATAACTCATTGAAAGCCTCTCTAGTTATGCCTAGAATATCAGCTACTTTATACATTGAATCCATCTTATCAGGGAGTTTCATGTACTTTTCCAATTTACTTTTTCGAAAGTGTATTGCCTCACAGAATGTTACCGCAAGAAGTGGATAACTCGATATGTGCTGATCGACAAGAAGTCGATATGTGCTGAGGAATATTCGCCTCTTCAATCATGATAGGTGTTTTTTCCATTGAGACAATTTCATTACGAATATTCTACATAATAGAATGAATAAACTTATTAAGACGATCCACCAGAATAAACGTCCGAACCAATGTCTACTAGCATCAAAGATGGGCTATGTATTCGGCTCCATGAATTGACGTGTTCTTTGAAAACTCCACTAATTGAAGGTTAAACTTCTTTCGCAATCTTCCACGTGAATATTTAGTACCGGGTTCCAAGACTTTTGAGACATCACAGTCAAATAGTTTCATAACTAAGCAAATGAAACAAAGAACTCTCGACCCACTCGGAATTTGATTCTAATGAAAGTTTATTATATAGATGCGCTTGTTATCTTTTTTAAGTATTTATCCCTCTAGAGTGTTTTGATAGAGCAGGCAACAATTCTCTCCCTCGAGGTTTTCCATTCGAAGACCAATCAATTTCCATAATTTTTAAGATTCCACCAAATTTTTGATAAAATGAGATTCCCGTAGGGTCATTATTCCAGCAGAGTCATTATCTTGAAGAGTTTTACAACTAGAGTTCTACTTCAGGTATACACCAGGATTTAAAGGTCAGAAAATGAAGTATGTCATTCTAATCCTCCGTTCCTTTTCCTATTTCAACTTAGAAATATCAAAAGTAATTGAGATTTACAAGGAATTGAACACTATGGAAATTCTCCCATTACTTTAATGCTAGTTCTACAGACCTCTGTAATCGTTGATGGCCACCACCAATGTCAGAGTTGATCCGAGAGGAACGATGCCGCTGACTGGAGGAGCCCAAGGACCTTTCCCATGTTGTATCTCCATCCAACAGTCCACATTATCACCTGCACACGGAGAAAACGGAATAAAAAATTTGAGTCATGAAATCTCATGGAAATTATCAATAATTTATAAATCAGAAAACAAAGACAGTAATGTATAATCAATTACTGGAACATTAGTTGATCCAGTTCAGTAGGGTACTCAAGGCTATTAGAACCATCTTCCAACCCCGGGTCATACTCAGTTCCGAGCCGAGATAAATTGTATATTTCAATTTCATATTTATGCCAATCATCGACATTTGGAACGGTGATATCAAGGTTGGTATGACACAAGTATTAGTGATTTCGATATTAATTTATATTTCATATCTATGGAGAAATTGTGCAAACATAAATTAATACATCATTTTCAGATGTTGAAGATAATATTATCTCTTCAAGAATTTATGAATGATATTTACAAAGATTTTTTCTCGTTCTAGTACAACATCTTTTTCAAGTACATTATCATCATCCTACATGAAGTATTATAATACAGTACAATAAAAACATGTTGGAATGGTTTGGATTTGTTTCTGATCGCAGGCTAAGTGACTTGCCGCATAGTGACTTCCTATGTAATAAACAGCCTAATTCGAAAATTCAAAAGTTATTGAAAATCGGCACCAACATTTGATATAATTTATATAAACTGATAACTATAACTATAAATGATACCTATAAACTGATAAATATAAATCTATAGTGCCTTTCATCCTCAAAGACACCTGAGCGCAGAGACAGTCGCCCACTAATTTCCGAGCTAGTAAATCACACCTTGGGCCTGTTGTATGAGAAAATACAAGCTAGTAATACTAGTTGTCACTATAGTAACTTGCCATCTGACAACTAGAATTACTAGTTGGTATTTTCTTATGCAATAGGCCCCAGGTCATTACTAACACACTTCTTATATTATTATGATACTAAAGAAAAGATGTGCACGAAAAATATCTGATCATCTCTTCTACTTGTAAATCTATCTATCTAGCGTATGGCTTTGGTTGGTGGGGGGACCCGAAGGTAGTTCCACCTCGCCGTTTATAACCTAATTCCATTAGGTTGAAGTTCCATTTCACTTTGCAAAATGTTCACTAATTTTTAAAAAGGTTCAAATCATCCGAATTAACACACCGAGTTGTGATAGCATACTGATATTTTGGTCTAAACCGCATGCGTGCCCAGATGATTTTAAACAGCACGCAATAAGACAACATCACCGGGCATTCCGATTGGATTACGTCCCATGCTGGACAGGGGTCTCAAGGATGAAAAGCACTATAAGAGCACTATCTACACGTTATCCATACGATTATATTAATAACAATACATTATATTAATAGATTAATAACATAATAGCTTCGACTTAGCCTAGGGCGGCCGTAATACAAGGAGCCTCGCTTGGTGCTAAGAGCCAAGTAACTGGTGACTGATCCTAGTGAACGAACGTATTGCGTACTAAATTGCAGATGGTCACACTGCTAGCGACGTGTCTTGCTTGGTGACTAACTTAGCACCTAATTAGGCACGTCGTTCACAGTGTGGCCACCTATGCGTTCGTTCACTAGGATCAGTCACTAAAAGCGAGTCACTTAGCTCTTGTTTCATTTAATACTTTATACTGAATTTCAACTCATAAAGGTGGAGGTTTTATGTCACAGAAGTAGATACCGAGTTGCAACAGCTCATAGCACCAAGCGAGGCTCCTTGTAGTATGGCCTTGGTCCTATACATTTGACAAGTTCTTCTTTTCAGTAGAAATTGATTATTATATAGTTTGGTTAGTGATGTACCTCTGAAATCGAGCTGAATGACGTCGAGATCGGCGATGACCATGGGCGGCTTGGAGGCGGTCTTCTCGTAGTCGTTGTACCACTCGCAGCGCAGCCGCTTCGCCTCGTCCCACACCTCGAGAAGGTCCTTGTCGTACTGCACGACCACCGTGTTCTCGTAGAACTGGCCGTGCAGGTCGGGCTTGGTGCCGCACCGGGCATAGGCGATGCGGAACGAGAAGAAGGTCTTGCCGGTGGAGGGTGGCACGTAGACACAGCGCGGGTCGCCGTACTGGCCCTTGGACGACACGATGCCCTCGAACGGCTGCGTGAACGACAGGTGCACGTCCATGTGGTCCTTGCCGCACATCACCTCCAGCGCCTGGATCGCCGGCATCCCGTCCGGCCTCTCCAGCGGCCACATCTCCCCTCCACTCCCACTCCCTCCTCCACCCACCCCTCCGCCGCCACTTATCATCTGCACAAAACACATCAATATTATATAAGTTGTATAAAATAAGCTGCATAATGTTTTTATAACACCTGACATGAAACAGTTGCTTTCAATAGATTTTCCGTATTAATGTGAAGCGCCCCTATTCCGTACTAGATAGGTAAAGTTAACTGACAATTATGAAAATATAGCTGTACAGGATAGAAAACATAATAAGCTGGCTTGTGAAAACACTGAGGGCCGCTTTCCCCAACGCTGCTTAAGCAATACATCTGGCTTAAGCCTCATTCGGAGAATAGGAAAAGTATAGAAAAAAAATCGAGCGTCAGCTGTTATTACTTGAGCAGCGTTGGGGAAAGCGACCCTGATTCGTAGAAAATGCTGTTGGTAGAAAGCACCTGCTTTCCATTGACTTGTCACGTATCAAAAGCGCCACTTTCCTATATAGATCGGAAAAATCAGCTGACAATTATAGCCTTAAGCGGCTTATCGACAGGGAAAGTAGAAGAGGAAAGATACTTTCGACAAGTACTTGCCATTGCGTCACTTTCCACTTATTTGCTTATGTATATAGCCTACAGGTCGTGGCGAAGCGTGGTATACTTAACCGGTCATCGCCGGGTATATGTCCTATAGGAAATATACCCGGCGATGACCAGTTAAGTATACCACGCTTCGCCACGGCCTACAGGGAAAGTAATGGCTGGAAGTTAAATTAATTGAAAACTCAAAATAATAATCCATTTTTAATGTTTTTCTCAACACATGTTATTATTTCCACAAATCATCTGATTAATAAAACGATGCGTTTCTTCTGCTCTACTGGCGGAAAGTGGGAGAAAGTGATCACGTGACCACCCACGTGACCCGCTACTTTCCTTGGAGTGGCAAGTAAAAACAAACAAGTTTGATTTTACTGGCCGAAAGTGATTACTTTCCTCTGAAGTGGAAAGTACCCCTATAGACAGGGAAAGTAAGCGGTAAGTTGAAGAGGCAAGTACTTGCCGAAAGTAACTTTCCTCTTCTACTTTCCCTGTCAATAAGCCGCTTTATACAAGATTTATAAAAATGGTAAAAACATAGAAATTCTACGGGCTATGCTAATTACTAATTACGGGCCCCCAAATACTAATTGATGTTGCAAGGATGATTAGAAGTAGGGAAAGTGAGTGTCTTGAAACTGAGAATTCAAACGAAAATCGTCCTCTTTCAAAATAGCTCAATACGGCTTTTCTCCTAGCACCTCATGGTTTCTTTCTAAATTGAACTGGAACACTGCTCCACTCGTAGACACTATTTGTTCAAATTACTGAACCATGACTACACGGTTTTTTACTGCGGTGAGCCACAGACTAGTATTTGTTTTTTTATTATTTATCTATCAGAGCCGTTCGAGACCAAGGGAAATTTCATTAGTAGAGGAGTATAACCTATATTCAAACTTTTTTCATACTGCATGGATAGTGATCGATTCAATTGATTATCCTGTTAAAATTGGTTCAAGCTGTTGCTTGCAATAAACTTAGCAAAAGCAGTATGAATTTTTTACTTGAGCACAAGTACACCTACATACTATTAATAGAGGACCAGGACTATAATAGCACCAGGACCTAAATAGATATTAATACTTTTAAATAGTTGAAAGTGTAGAGTAACGCAGTACCTCAGATCTTTGTTAAGTTACTTTTTCTAGTAATAGCCATTTTAACACTGAGTACGTATTTTTAGTTCTATGGGCAGGTCGTAAAGTAATATAATTAGCTTGATGAGCAAAAACACATAAGCACATAATAGCGGCGGCACCCGACCTCCTTCACCTCAGTAGTCGGCACCTGTCTAGTCACTAATGTTACTTATCTCACGTCCTGTACACTCATTTATGAGCCCATTTATGTCTCATTTATCTTTATTTCATCAATTTCTCACTCATAGTCGGCTAGACACCCAATGTACTCAATTATCCTTCTAGGCTCAATTAGAGGAGCGCATTAATAGGGTTTTATTACTTTCACTTGGATTGAAAGAGAATAAGGTCTCATTTCCAGCTTAAAGACTGGTACAGTACAATTTATACTTGTACTGCAATATCCATTTTATGGCTGAAATATTCCTATCTGATTAATGAGTTTTCAGAATACGCATACTCAGATCCTTACAAGCAATATGGATGTATACTTTAATAAAATAAGTAAAAAATAAAATAATCTATGAATACATAAATTTGGAAAACTATACAGATATCAAGCAAGAAAAAGTAATTACTGGAAATTAGCCTACTCAACTATTGTGACCCATTCTCTAGAATAGGTGTTAGAAAGGATAGCATTCGGGTGTGGGTGCAAAAGTGAGGTAAGTGGGTGTGGTAAGTGAGCTCACATATACTATTATTCGAAATGATGTTTTCTTTACGTTGTCCATTTGATTTCCTATAGGAAATATACCCGGCGATGACCAAATAAGTATACCACGCTTCGCCACAGCTCATCAGTTATGTAGTAGCTTCGCTATGGGGTCTTAGAAATCCCGTTGAGATTTAGGATATTTGTGTAAAATATCTAATCATTGCGTGCACGTTGTTAGAGATAATTATATAAAGATATATAAAACTCAAAACCCACTATATTAATTTCGCATTTTAAATTTGAAATAGAACCCGAAAAATGTAGTTGATTCAAGAAGAATGTAGTTGAAAATTTTCATTCAAGTTAAATTAATGAGTTTACTTATAGAAAATTTGGGGCGTCTCTAAGTTTTTATCACCCTAGATCTACAAAATATGGTAGGCCAATTAATATCACAAAGCCTCTAATGAGTTTGAAAAAACCATTTGATTCTGATCTCAACATTACCTTATCAATGCTTAGAGCTGAATTTCAAATGATATTATATCATTCACTTCATTTGAATTAATATTTGAGCTTTAATTATGAAAAATCTAGACGGAAAATTGAAATTTGGGCTTCGAGGGACAAAAGATTAATATTACTGTATTTGGAAGCTGTATGCAAAATTACAAGCTCTAGATCATTCCCGTACTTTTGGAACTCAATCCACAAAATTAGCACGTTTTCTGCTAGCACACACACCAACACATCTTCTTTCATTTATAAGAAGACAGGCCTAACTGGGAAGAGGTTCTTTGGCCTAATAGGTAGGATGAATAAGCTCTGGCCGGAAAATTGAGGCTCTCAAGAGGTGTTCTCGGGTTTCATATGATTCTGTAGAGCTTATCACACATTTCGATCGGGTCGATTTGTTTCCGAGCTTCGAAATTCGATCAAAAGAAGCCGCTGGATGGAGTTACAACAGTTACTTCCGGCGGCACAGCAATCAGTTGATCGGATCTCGCTGCTCCAATGGCATCGTCGTTATTTGGCGCGTCCAGAATGGAAACTATCGCGTCTAAATCATTGGTCTCAGATCGTGGAGGAGCAAATATCCCGAGAGTACAGTACCTGAGTAGCTTGGTTGGATGCTGTTCTATTGTGGCCGCGCGGAGACCACGCGATAAAGCCCAACGCTATTAGTGGGTGGTCACTGGCTCACTTAACCAACCACGCACAAGTGCTAATCTCGCACTCTCCCTCTCTCTCGCATGAGGCGCCGCGACGTCCCCTCTCGGACCGTACACAATGGAACACTTCGTTCTGCTTCACTTGTCGGCAGCCGCATGCTCACAATCTGAGGTCTTAATCGCTGTACTGCCTCATTTTTGTGCTGGATAAGTCACTTCACTCTTGCAACATAGATTCGACTAAAAATATTTATTGCAATTTTTTACAGAGTTTTAGAATTTTATGACATTCTAATCTTATTTTTTATTATGAGAGCTCATTTCTTATGACTGAACGTTTGAAATTTGTGCTGAATTGAGTTGAAACATAAAAATCAAAACAATCTCACTAGCAGTAATTAATTTGAGAATGCAACCTGTTATTTTTGAAAGGCCTGAGCTGATTCTTTTCAAAGGAATCTCTTCAATTTTATCGCTTGACTTTATTATTAGCATTAGCTCTTGGCTTGGCAGGGCTCTTGGTGGGCCCTGAAACTACTGGTAAATCATCACAATTTACAATTATAAAACAGGGGGAAATTATTTCCTTTTAGAAACTTTGTGTTTCAGTTCCACTATTTGAATAGATATAGCTTCCGTATCAGCTTAGCACGTATAAGATAGGGAATACAATGTATTCCGATACTGAAGTTTCATATATTCAAGTATAACTCACTCGCATCTCATATGGAAAAGTGTGGTCTCGTATAATAGGTAGAGCTACCAGATTGGTGATACTGATGGTAGAGCAGATTATAATTCTTCTATCCGCGTTCAATAATAACTAGTCAGTGTTGCGATTTGATAGTCGCCTATCTGTTGTCTTGAATGCTTTTTGCTCAAGTTGATAGTAGAATTGAATAAAATGTATTCTTTATTTTTCTGACGGTGCGAAGTTTGGACAGTAATGTACACTCTACCTCTTAACCATGGATGTGATTAAAACTCACAGAGATTCATTTACCATCGACAATCGCTCACATTGCAATATTAGCAAGAATTAACAGGTCTATTCAAATAGTAGTAAATCAATGTTCAAATATTTAACATCCATCTCAGGAATATTTCTGAACACGAAAAAGATCTTTTATGTGTGGAACGACTAGCAGCGCCCATACACTAGCCCACTTAAAAATGTCACGATTATTGAGAAGCGTTCCTCTTCCTGTGTTTTAATGTGTTTGGAGCATCTTAAAAGTATTTTCACGTTCAGTTAGCTGTTTCAAGTAAGGTGTGTCAGTTTGAAACGGTCATTGATGAATGTGTTTGGAAACATGACGCTAAATGACTAGTGAAGTAGTTCTCGTTATCAGATAGTACTGTTACCCGGCACTCATTAACAAAGATGTGCTGCGCTGTAGTTGTAGTTGCCTGTTGGCTAGTGCAGCGCATTGAATCGTGCGCCACCATGTTGTTCCACATGTCAAACATTAACATAAACAGAGTGAGAGTGTAAGTGCCGCCTAACGGTAATCATAGAAGGGCGGTTTCTAGTAAATTCGTAAGTTACATAATATATACTACCATATTAGGAGTAAAACTGTCCCGAGTCTCCAGAACTCTTGAGCACCGAATAATCAGTGCATCTTCAAGGGGGAAGGAAGATTATTTAATACCATTAAAACACTTTTTATCACTTACTCAAAAGCCCAATCCTCAGTAGACAGCTTATAACTCAGGTTGAGAAATGTCCCCATGTTCAAACTACGCTAATTACGATATTGACACTCAAAAATTCCAGTATTTCAATATTGAAATCTTTCCAAGTAAAAATAATAATAATTGATTTTCATCATTTGTGGCAAGAATCTTCTTGTATTTCAGTCCTTATAATATAGCCTCTACTTTGTCGTATGAATATAACGGGTGTCAATAAATATATTATGATCAAGTATGTATGTAGTTTAAATAAATGTATGTTCCAAACTAAATAATGGTCAAGTTTCGTAATAGGCTATGTTTATTTATTCATTCATCAATGGAGACAACGTTTTACCCCAAGTCTGTCTCCTTTACATTACAGTACATTCAAGAATGTTGAGGACACAGTAATGTTGAGAGATGTAACAGCATATTGTTTTGAATTATGTAAAAAATTGTGATGTTTTCTACAGTCTGGCTGGAAGTAAGGGTTTTCAATCATTGAACCTCTATATGTATTTTGAAGCAACTAATGCTTTTAAGATCCGTAATAAGCTATGTTGCGAGATATAAAAGCTTATCTGTTTGAGTTATGTAAATATTGTGATCTCCTCTCAACCACCTTCCAACTCTACAATCATCATGTGCGAAGTTGAGAGCTTCTTATACTTGGATAAACATCATCAATAACGCTCACAAACCAGACGAACAGACAGACCCGAAGAATTTTTAAGAATACAACATCTCAGCTACAAGAGGATTCATTCTCCTTTGACCTTTAGAATTTCACTTCCCGCAAATCATTCAAGGGTTATGCAAAGGTCAAGAATGTTCTCAACCAAACTTGAAACCAGATAAAGTTACAAACAGCCCAACTAACTGGCAGCCTCCGAACTTGTAACCTTTTCGAAGGCAGCAGCGACTTGTTTTCGTTGCGGTACAAGATGTAAAAAAACAAGACTAGATTATATTAGATCTATAAGTCATTCCTCTGAATTTTGATAGCAGAGACATTTTGAAAATAGCAGATTTTGTTGATAACTGATTAAATTAATAATATATTTCGATTAATAATAGTTTCGAAGTGAAACTTGTAGAAGATGTCATGTCCCCTCATAACTACTATAAATTTTTCAATTACAACTCTGTGAAAAGTTCTCTCATCAATATTGTTAATTTATTTATTTCAGTAATTTAGGGCCGCTTTCCCCAACGCTGCTTATCTTATAAATCTGGCTTAAGCCTCATTCGGAGAATAGGAAAAGTCAGCTGAGCGTCAGCTGTTATTACTTGAGCAGCGTTGGGGAAAGCGGCCCTTACAAACAGAATTCATAAACTAATTTCAGTAGTTTAGTCATATCACTATCGCAGATTTATTATTACGTCATCATTAACTCTTTAGTTTTTCATGTGATAGAGTAATTTTTTATCTGTTTATGGACTCATATGCTGATTTGTGATCAGTTTAATCAGATCTAAAAAGCTGAACTTGACTGAAAGAAATTATCACAAGTTGAGGATTTGAAAGATCAGTAGAAGTAAAAAAGTTTCAAATAACTTGAAGTGCATTTACAATACAGTAGTTGGAATATAATTTCGTACAGAATACATTTGAATTCTCAACTATTACCTTCCTTACAAATTTATTACACATTTTGGAGTAATCTCAAATCTCATACTTTTTTATGTAATTTGATTAAGTCATCGCAGACTCACTCAAATCAATAATTGTATTATTATATAGGAGTTCATTATTAATCAATATTATGAGCTCTTCACTTATTCAAATGTCTCTGAAAAGCATCTCGAGAATGTAGAAGAAATATAAAAAACACGTCACAAGCTCTCATATTTTGAATAGAACAATGGAATAATTTAGAGATAGTTATCACGTTTCCAGTGAAGGAAATGTTTTCTAAAAATTCTATTTCCTTGCTAGAGTGCAAAAGTTAACAGTAAACATTTATGAATGGGCTGACTACGCACGTTCATGCATCTCTTGTCTACTAGCTCCAGGCAGACAGTTCGAAATGAACCTGATCGTAGAAGTAGGAGGCCTATGGCCGGAAGGAAGGCTTGTGGGAACGATTTTTGACCTCTGCTCCTGCTTCATCAATCAATCCGTGAACAGGACTCTCTAATCCACGTAATTGATACAGCACTCGACTGTGACTCAGGCCTTAAAATGGGCCGCCGCCGCTACTTCCAGACTTGATTAATAGCATTCAATTTGGAGACTTGTAAAGAAGTTTCAAATATCGACTGAGATCTGTCAATAAAAAGCTCTCTATGTCTCTCTTTCTCTCTCACTAACACAACTGAACTCTAATTCAATTGTTAAGCCGTTTTCAAAAGAAATATACAAGAATGAACAGCGTAAGAAAATTCTGTCCCCAATCGTGATCCAATTAGTGTAAATGAAGGTCTTGTAGTGAATCACAATGTTACCTGCATTTTCATGTAAATTGTAGAAGCGTCGTTCGAGTAGGAAATACGATAAGCTGTGAAAAACAAGGTATATTATAGTGAAAACAAGGTACAGTAGTATTATTGTGATACTATCTGGACATCTGTATAGGTACTCATTTTGCAACGTTAAAGTTAAACCTAAAGCAAATGAAAGCATCGATCATTCTTCCATTATTTCAGTCAATAAGATAAAAGATCATAGTAATCGGGATTTGTCTCTGCTCATAATCTTGAATGAATTCCATGTTCAAGATCTCACTTTTCCATCCTTCACAATTTTCTTATCTTGTCTCAGGAGAAAAAGAAGCCTACAAAGTTCTGAAATAGCAAATAAATTGAATTATAGAAGCATTCATTTAATTTGGCGGATGGCATTAGATAGATAGATCGAGAGATATTATTTCTTGACGTTGCTGATGACCGTAGAGTCCGGTGGCAAAGAAATAAGACCTCTCTATCCATCTGTCTATCTAACGCCATCCGCTTAATTAAATTAATGCTACTATAGTAAGAAATTCTTAAGATACAGTTGATTTTTGAAGTTGATGAGCCAACTAAAATAAGCCTAAGTATAAAAAAATGCCTAGGAAGAACTCAAAATTCAGATTCAATTGAGGCTAGCTATAGTGAAGTATAACGTTATAAGAGCTTATAGACTGATAGTTTATGTGAAGAGAATAAGTGACTTATTCAGTGCGGTGAGAAAGAAGTCCGAAGAAACGAGTCACATCTTTGCTTTATGTTCTACACGCCCTACGAAAGGCTTTTTTATTAGTGTTGCTGTTAACGGTATAGCTGAGATATAAAGTGGTTGGTGGGGGGGGGGGCAGCATAGCTTATGCAACGGACTGTGCCGGTACCGGGTTGGGGGTCTCACCTGAGACTCGGCCTGTGCTGAGGGGGTCTTCACCTGTACGTACTCAGGATCTTGCTGCGGCTGCTGCTATCAATGGACAGAACCATCACAAATACACACACACACACACAAGCGCGCGCGTGCGTCAGTTGCACACACAGGTGCGCGCACTGGGTGCGTTCATTCATCTCTTCTCTCAGCTGGTGGCCGTGGTGCGGTGTGGCTGGCTAATTTACATAGCGCGCTGCTCTCTGCAACTCTTCACATCCAAATGAACAGGTCGCAATAACCAATTCTATTATTCGATTCCCACCACCACCATCCACTCGGCTCTTCAAAGAGACTTCTCGGATCAATAGACAAGAGATTCATTCTATTCAAATTGAAATACAGTAATATCATTCTATTATTCTATTTCATTCTAGTTCCTTTTCTTTTGGGGTCGAACACTATAAGTCAATGGTCAAACAGTATAAATCTAGGGTCGAACAGTTTGAGTCAGGGGATGAACAGTATAGGTCAGGTAATATTATTATATTACTGTAAATTGTAATATAACCTATTTGCCCCCTACTTAAATGTGAACATAACAGACCCAAAATAGTTTGCTTTGTTCAATGGAAGTTATCATTTATTTTGGAGTCTACGAAGAAGTTGAAGATTGGAAACTATTGCCCCCGCTTAATGGTCCAGAGCCGTTGTGCTTTTCAATGGAAGATTTCCCAACTTTATTTTGGAGTTTGTTGTGATTACTGAAGAAAGTAGTGATCAAATCTATCTGTCTCAATGGATTTGAGACTGTCATTAATGTTCGATCCATACCTGACTATTACGGCCTGAACAAGAGACGGAGTAGAGATATTTTCCTACATCCACATCACAGATGCATAATTGAATTTGAGTTCATCCTTTAACATTGTGCAAAGAATTATGTAGAGAGTTTTCGAAATCAATAATATTATACATAAATGGGAATGGGGAAAAACTGATCTGTTGTGCAAAAACACTAATAACTTTCCAATTGAACTGACTAATCCTTAGTCCTGATATCCACTCAAGCCTTGTGAAAAAATCTAATCAAGCCTTGAAATAATACTATTATTTAAAGCCATAATGAATAATACTTATCTTGCACAACCTAAGATGATTCAACCTTGCTAATTTGAACAAAATTCTAAGAAATCTGTTTTTTATTGTGGATGACATAGGGATAATTCAACCACTTGAATTAAAAAAAAAACTGGAATTGATTGGCACAACTTTGTAAGGAGAGAACTAGATCAATTGATTGATTTGTTAATAGTTGAATATGATGTGATTAAACCGATAGTTTGAAAACGAAAGGCGAAATAAATAGAGTTGATTCCTTTTCACTTTAAAATGGTGGGAAAATAATAGAATTAATGGGAAACCAGTAGATAATGAATAGGAAAGAGAATAAAATAAAGAATTTAGGTACTTAAAGTGAAGGAACTCTATACTAAAAGCCTTGGGATCTTCGGTAAAGGTACTTTTTTGTAGTTGAATAACTTTCAATTAAAAAAAAAATGAGCTGGAACTGGTGGATCTTCCCACAAACTACCCCTGCGGCCGCCAGGTGGCATAAGGTGCGCAGTATACTTTTGCCCTGAAGAGGCAAATAATATCATCATACAAGTAGTGCCTGGAACCTGGGTGAAAGATAAAAGAATCAAGATTAATTTAATCTTGTCGAGTCATAATAAGGATAGGCAGGTGCCCAACCCATTCATGAGAAGAAAAATTAATAAATTTTCTAGGATAATCTTCCCAAATTTTGAATGAGAATGTGTGTAGCATAAGGAAAGGACAACGATGACACAAGACAACAACAGTGACGGAGGCCGATGACTGCTTTCTCAAGCATTCGGTCTCTCTCATGTTGAACGACCATGACCCTTGTTGACCGCTAGAAAAATCCGGTCCTTTCATTCCCATAGTAAATGTCAAACAAATATAATTCATATACGTAGCTGACATTGACATTGGTGATAATCTTTCCAAGGGCCCTCTAATGTTCCTGCTAATGCTGCATTCCGTTACAATACTTATTAAAATGATTTGTTCTCTACTACAATTGCACAGTTCATAATAAATAAGTATGATCCACTTAGATATGCTGAGGTTACATTTTTTCAGGTGGAATTCGAAGGTGCTTAAAAAATTGGTGCAAATGAGTCAAAATACATGTGGTCGCTCGAATAGTAATTTCATTTCGAATGAGTATCAACGCAGAATCATTTTAGGTTTTTCAACTTAGATAAAAATATTGAATGTATAAATGGTAATAGTTACGGATGATAAACTCACGGAAACAGGAAACTAAGCGCAATATGTAATATTCTTTCTCTAGTTTTATAAGATTTCTTTATTATTCAAGAGACCTATAGCTATAGGAAGCCTCCTCAACTCACATAATATTTCTCTATTAAAGAACTTGATGTTAAGTTACAAATATATTGGTACAGTTACAAATATTCGGGACACACTTGAACACAACCCTTACTATACTTGAATGACGTAACATTTGCAGAGCAACAACGTAACAGAGCAGTAATTAGCGGATAATACAAACTTCAAACCAGGGCCCACATACACTGATTCATTGTCGGCAATGAAAACCGAGCATTCCACCTGGTCGCCATTATTATCCTCCTAACTAATTGCCGACAAAGTCGAAACCAAAAGAACTCAGGTCGGCCTATCCACATCGTAATCTCGAAAACATCGATCTTGTGTTTTTTATCGCCAACGTCTCACAAACCCGGAGTCTCAACTTGTTTTGGTCCACTATTGGAATGGATCGTATAAAGTCCTTCTTGTGGTCTCCCATTAATGAAGAGTTTATGACTCCAGATCCAGAATGGACTTCTAATCTAGATGGGAGTTTGTTTCCTGGGAGTATTCTCACAAACGTAGAGCTGCTCCGAATTCCGAGCTCTTAAAATAGAAAATGAATGATAATTTGAGGTGACTTTCGGGACCCGGAAGAATTCCTATCAATCTTTGCATTGTTTTGCTTGAGTTCTATTAAACCACTTCCACATAGTAATAAATTTGTATATTTATTACAAATTCTATTAGCAATGGACAATACAATTCAGTTGTACGATTAACACTCAAAATATGTGGAGATAAGAATTACAAACAATTATCATAGTAATTTATAATTGATTTGAAAAAATGGTTTAAACCATCCCTGAACATTACTTTTTTTACAGTGTTTAACAAGTAGTTTTGATCGATACACTTTCAAATCCTTTACCAGTTTTTGAGTAAAGAAATTGAATGCTAATTCTAAACTCATTTAAGAATATGTTTTTATGTGAAAGTTTGAACAAGTGAACGAGTAAAGAAATTGAATGCTAATTCTAAACTCATTTAAGAATGATATATGCTTCAATGTGAAAGTTTGAACCAATGAATGACAATAAACTTTTTGAAAGCATTACATGTACACTTTCATCTATTACAGGTGACTGTCGGAGAACCAAAATATTCAGTTTTTAATGCACAGCTAATAACCCGCATCAGTATTACTGAAGATAAGGCAACTTTCATTGCAGTTCGAATTTTCTACAGCTTACCAGTCTCACTAAGTTAGAATAGGCTATAACAACTTTAAATATTACCATTAACAGTTTTAAAAAACTCATTTCAATAATGATAATAAGAATTATTATTATTCCTGGTGCAACAGACTTTGATGAAAAAAAAACTCTTTTTTGAGGATCCCAGTAGGGGAACTAGCACTATAATCGTAGAAATCAGTTGGTTAATGATGTTTTTATTCTCATGAATGAATCGAATGAAATTAAAACAATATTGATAATGTTATGCAGGTCACCCAGAAAATTAAAAAAGACAACTTTCTCTTCAATTCAGGTTCCTCTTTTTCTATATTTTTAGAAATTTCTTGTATTCCGAACTAGACTAATTCGACTGGATTTGTTTTTCACATACAATCAATTTTTTATTCCATTATATTACTTTGTAAACTTTATAATTATACGGAATTATGGAATAGAAGTTCAGATTAGAATTATGCAATTTTATTATTTGTACTGCCGAAGAAAGTTTTATACTTTATGTTACATTAATATATGTCGATTGCAACTGATGCTAAGGTTGATGTAATTGATTCACTACTTTAATATTTCTATAACTAATTAAAATTTTTGACAGGTATCTACAGCGAAACAAAAACTTGATGAATCAAAATGGAATAAACTGAGTGAGCAGCTTTGAAAGTATTATCTGGTTTCACTATCAGAGGAATTGAATTATTGCATATAAGAGTAACGTATGCAAATGAAAATATTCATTCTTTTTTTTCTTCTTCTTCTTCTTCTTCTTCTTCTTCTTCTTCATTCTTCTTCTTCTTCTTCTTCTTCTTCTTCTTCTTCTTCTTTCTTTCACAGTTTAGGCATTACTGCCTGTTCCGATCCTCTGCGCCTCTACAATCGGTCCATCTTTTTCTTGAACGTCCTCTATCCCTTCTCCCCATCAGCTGGTACATCAGGACCTGCTTAGGAATCTGGTCCTCCCTCATCCTATATATTCACGAAATGAGGTTCCTCCGAAAATATTTATTACTTATCAGAATTACTTATTTTGAAATGTCATTTTGAAGTCCATTTATCAAAACGTTTCGCATTTTACAGATTGTTTAACTACAACAAATGATAGATAAAAGTGATTGCATAATATTATATATCAAATATTGAATACCTATTAATCGAATACTAACGTTTCATTTAGCTGAACTGGATATTGAAAAGAATCTGAATTGGTTGAATTTCTCAAGACGGATGTTATGTGAGTATTGGAAATAGCTGAAAACATGGCGAAGATTAAAGATGCCATAAGTGGATAATAGCTGCTATGAGTTTAATCACGATAAGCTAACCATCCGCAGAGGAGACAAATGAAGTGACGATCTGTGATTATGGAGGATGAAGGAGGCAGGGGAAGGATGATGAAGAGGTTAGGAGGCAGTGGGAGGAAGCGAGAGTTAATAAGCCGGAAAGGTTTTCATGGCCTCTATCCCACGGTGTCACCATGCATTCTCATTGCAATCTGACCGCAACTCATTCAAGAATTATGTCAAAAATACTAATCATTGTTTACAACTACACCGCAATTATCTCCTAAATCGTTCTTTCCCATTCATAAACTAGCTTCGCCGATTCTCGAATAAGGAAATAAAGATGGCGTAGCCTAGTACTTCGCGTTTCTCTAATGACTCCTCAATTGGGGAACTTGAACCAAAAGCTTGTTACTCAAACAACGTGTACGTGAAACTGAACGAAAGAACGCCAAATAATCATCTTACTGCTAGAAACAATTCTATTTTTGTAAAGTTAGATCTAAATAAAACGTTAATTCTTATTCTTATTCTTAGTCTCACTGAACTCCAGGTACTTATGATTTAGCTACTATCAATTACTATCATTTTAGCTGATGTTTCAGCTAAAATAAGTTCACATAGTATACTGGACAATCCCATCTCTAGGCATTGGAATAGATGCTGTACCGGGACGAATTAATCAATCTAGTTTAATAATTAAGAAACCCGGCACCCGCTTTTGCTCATTCTGATGATTAGGACGGATTTAAGTATTCGCAAATTTCGTGTGAGGTGCCCAGAGCCTAAGGGCCCAAAATAGAGGTTTAAAATATATTTTGTAGTTTCTCTATTTCTGATTTCCTGTTTTTATTCTATTGGTATTGCTATGAAAATACATTATAAACATTACTTTCAACTGTGGACAAGGGACCCCAAGTAATTAGATCCGCATCCAATTAGTATCTTTTAGGCTTTGATCGAGTAAATCAATAGCCCCCAATTTTTCGGTTGTGGTGCAGTGTATGGCCTTCTGTCGATAAAGGTGTTCAGCTGTTTAGATTGAAGATTACAATTATTGATAGAAACCAATATACTGCATTTCCTCCAATTTTTCAATTTTTAGAGAATGAAGTTGATAATACATAATAAATGAATTATTGTTGATTATAATTGAAGAAGAAATTCAATTCTTATTCTCAAACCTTTGGGTAAAACGTTTGGATATTGTTTCTCTCACTGTCATTGCAGTTGTGCAGGCAGCATGCAAAGGTCGTGCTTTCAGATGGTCGATGAAAGAGAAAGAGCATGAAATGGCGTGCAATGGAGAGATTGTATTGAGTGACTTAAGACAAAAGCGAATGCAAATGCCGGCTTTTACTTGGCATGACCGAGTTGGGTTCCCACAATAAGATTCGGCCTGTCTAGGTCGCGGACCCACATTATCCATCCTACTCCGTTCTTTCAAGGTGGCATACTCAAGACTGTCGCGCGACTATAATGATCCACCAAAGCATTAGCGCTCCATTCAAAAACTGTTTGTCATTGCTACCGAAAACTAACTACTCTATCTCACTTCAATCGTTGTTGTTATAAGCATAGCATACTAGCATATCCAGGATCCAGCACTCACAAAGTAAGAAATTAGAATTCTCTCATGATAATTGTTGGAGATGTAGTTGGATTTCATTTCAATCGACTTAATCAATACGAATTTCAATAATTCCACACAAATCAAGTGATCTATACTAGCATATAAGTTTAAGTTTGTGTGGAGTGCATAATATTCTGGCTTGAAATTTGATTGGAATGTTTTTAGGAGTATGGACATGAATGGTGAAAGCAATGTTAAAATCATTAGATTACTGTTGATAAGTTGCTAACGAGCAATATGGTACTCGGTATTAAAAAAAGGTGAATAGAATGTATGCTATTTACCTTGGTATGAGATATGTGTTTTAAACAGTTCATAGTACAGTTGAGATAGTTTCTCCAATCATGGTATTTATTGAAAATCATGTTAAAACACAAGGTCAAACATATTAATTGAGATGAACTTCATTTGAATGAATAAATGAATGAATGCAAGATGTTTGAGTAAATAACGTGAACTAAGGTGAATGGATGAGACAAGTATTTCGTAGAGATACATTGTGTATATAATTACAATGTGAAAGACAAATATTGTCTCTTTCATTCGCCTTAGTATGAAGAAATTCCCCAATATCTCTAAGTCAAGTGTGAATTTAAAGAATGTGAAGCTTCAAGTGGTATTAAATGCTTCCTTGAAGTTCAACTTCGCACATTTAACAGACCTCTCTCAGAGCAAAAAGAAGACTCTGGAGCAATTCATGTGAGTTCACTTACAGAAAATTCATTGAAATTTATTCAACTGAATGTAGAGAGAAATTTATGGACGACTGTTCTACTCCTGGTTGGAAAACGTATTCAGATTATTCACTTTACTAACTGAGAATGAAGATATTGAAATTCGTATTATTGTCCCAAGAACTAAACGTATTTATTCCACCTATTTATTCTTGACCTATGAGTACGAGCGCACTTGTATCAACAATCAACGTATTATTTATTTATTTAGCGTATGGCTTTTGTCGGTGGGGAGACCCGAAGGTTGTTCCACCTCAACGTATATTATTTTACTATTCATCACTTGAATAATTATCATATCCCAAAATGATCACGGGAACGTCACGAAAGTTCCAATAAATACTTCTACTAGGTACCCAGAATAAGTCTTGTATGGCTTGTGCTAGTTCACATTGGAGGAAAAATGTCCAGAATATGAATTGTACATCTTCCAGACCTGTAATCTCGTCTAGGTCTACAGTATGCATGTTTCTAAATGCATGTTCAAGTACACATATTTCTAGAGTGATCAATTTTTGTGATCAATCGAAGTGGAAACTTAACCTTATTTTCGAAAACGTTATTTATCGAAATTCGGGAGAGAAACAGTTTTGGGCTTAGCCTTTTGTTTCTCTCCCAATCATATTTTAATGATTTGTACTTGTATCAATAAATTAATAATGACGAAACTCTCTGTACAATCTCCTTTTCTTGTTGATTGGGTGCACCCAATGAGATCTATTACTCACATAATAAAACAAAACTACTTGAGCTGTCACTGCTTGAGCTATCATTGAGCCATGAAACACTTTTTGAAAAAAAAAAACTCTCACACCAAGGTACATTACTGGCTTAACATTGTGCTTTCTCGGCTCGGCGAAAGACACAAGAGAACTTATAGAACAATAAATTAATGAGTCAATTCATTGTCAGCCTAAAAAGAAAATAACCCATCCGTACATCGGATGGACGCTTTTGGTGTGAAATGGTAGTCTTTAGAAGTCCATAAGTTCCTGACATCCGTCCACTGGATGGATGGATGCCTGGTGGGAAGTGTGGATAATGAACTCGAACTCTGAAAAGAAGCATATCCGCTTCCTGGAAAATGGAAAAGGGGTAGAATCACATACACTTTGTTTCCCATTTGTGTGACAGAATGAAATTGTTTCCCATTCCAATCCATGAAAGTTTTGTAGAGTTTTCTATTCTCCTTAAAATAATAATGATGATTGGATGTTGTGAGAGCGTTTAATAGACCTCTCTTGACTCTCGATCAAATTCTAGTTTGCTCATAGGATTCTATGAACAAAGCTATTCTATATAGTACCTTTATCCAGTATTCACTTACTGTTTCCTTTTTTAGTTCTAATCGTGTTTGTTTTACATGTGTTTCAAATTGAATAACAGTGTGCAAGTGATAGGCAATGTGTGAAACAAACATTCATTCAAAGGTTTCATTTGAAGACTGTAAATCTACTCACAGCTAATATTAGAAGACATCCGAGGAGCGGGCTAAAGGCCTCGCGGCCTGGTGCCATGACTAATGCTCCTCACTCCCACCTCCTAATCCGCCTCCTGTAACAAACAAAAATAACCAATATTTTAATATTATAGCCTACTCAATAAATGATATCGATATAAGTAGATTTAAAAGAGGAATTCTGGACCACCATGACGTCACACCACCCCCTCCCCCTGCAATCTACAAATAATTGCCTAATATTCTCATTAAGATTGATAATTATTTTCTTGATTCGTTCCATTAATATTAGAAAAGTAGCCCAAAACTAGGAAAGCAATAGGAGATAGAACAGGCTGAGTTTGGATGAAATTGGATATTGGATGCTACAATGTGATCACGAAGAAAACTCATAAACCACAACACAGGTGAAACTCATAAACCTGTGTATTGAATCATGCAACGCAAGCAAATCGATAACAAAAGTACTGTACAACGTAAAGTAAATAAAAGTACAGAAAGCATAATGTTCTAGATAGATCTACTCAAAATCAACAATTCATAGAGTCTCGGAAATTCTTATGCCAGTTCATCACTTATTGTAATTTTTTCGAAGCTAAAGTTTCTGGGGTGAGAAAATGCTGAAATACTGTATATTATTTAAAGAGTATCTATGTAGTTTGGGTGCAAACAAAGTGCTCAACTCGTGGCCATGAAACTCATTTAGATTATCTGATTCTTCAACTGAGAAAGGAGGTATGGAAATTTATATTATTGGCCTAGAACCTAAAGGATCTAAGAGAATCCAAGATTCATGATTCTTTTATCTATATTTTCTTGACCTATGAGTGAGAGCCCAATTTTAACAATGAATACTATTTGAATCTTCATGTTCAATTTCAAAGTTACAAAGTTGTATTACTCATGATAATATCACATCTCCAAGGTCCACCTTTGAAATAATATTATTGTCAGAATACCAAGCTTGAAAGTCACATTAGATTTTCAAAAAAATCAACAATTGTCAGCTCGTGCACAGGAATAGCTAGCTGAACCTGAAAATGCAACAACCAGATTCGATGTTTCGATTCTTCATCACTAGCATACCTTTGGAGAACTTCTTTTCGATTGACATGTTGATTGAATAAAATTTATGAGAGGAAAGAAAAAGCTCTTCAATTTCCGGCTGCAAGGTTGGAGGGAGAGGGGATTTATCCGTGGAGTATAAAGCAGATGTTCCATTTCTCAGGAAAACCGCAGAGGAAATTTTCACCAATAGGCTCTTCCTAGCAGCATCTAATCCTACCTTACCTAAGTCGAAGACTAATGAGACAGGATAGAAGCCCTCTTCCTGGAAGTCTGCTACTCAAAGCTATGTCACTCTGCAAGGCAAAACCGAACCCGTTAAACAGGCCTCAGCCGCTGCTTGCTGCAACCGCGACTGCAAGACGGACATGCTATGCTGCTCGGTGCTCACTCACCAACTACGCATCCTGCATTGCCAAGTAGCTTACAGTTTACTGGCTGCACCATCCCATCTAGGTCTAGGTGTAATTTCCGACGCTATCATCTGCTGTCAAATTTCGCAGCAGGCACCCAACCTCATTCATAATTTGCAACGAGCAAAATGTCTCTTCTGCATATGAACTTTATTTTTTGTAAACTTTGTCAGATAAACATTTAGCAAGGAATTCAGTACTTTTGAAAGCGGTTGAAAAATAAAACCTATCAATATTGGAGTGGTCCGTAGCCGAGGGCGATAAGCACCTGTCTGATAATCCAAAGGTTCCAAGATCGAATACAGAATCGATCGAATACGGAATTTCCAATGGCTTTTGGAATGATAATATCTTTCCGTATAGTAAAGAACTGATTATTGATAAGTAATTTTTAAATATATTTCTATAAAGCTATGAGATATATCTGATCCAATGCAAACTCGGAGAGTTAATTAGGCTAATACTGTATTCAGGAAAATTCACCGACCTTCTTGGCTGGTAAAGTTCTCAAAAAAAGGTTGGCCAAGCCCCAATTTAGATATTGAAGGAAAAATCAAACTTCTAGCTATATTGTGAGGTTCATGCTAACGGAATCAATTTCGCTATGAGGCATGGATTCAGTGAGAAAGCGTTTAAAATTTTCTACATTAAGACAGGTATAATAAAGATTATATCTTCTTCCCTCTAGTGTATTTGCTGTATGAAGAGACAAAATCCGAGTTCACTCAACTGTTACAAAAGCGATGTGTCATCAGCTTTCAGCGAACATTGTAACACGGTTTACAATGATTTAGAAGAAGGCACTTGTGCTTTTTCTTATAAAATCTTTGCTGTTCAGAATTGCATTTAATTTATAAGTACTCTTGGGAAGATTTTGCGAGTTGGCTTGTTGGTGACTAGGACATTATTAACTGTTTTGAGCAGACGTTGAGGTCTTGACCCCACTTGCTGACACACTTGCTGAATATTTTACTTCGACGGTTATATTACCGTGTACCACTTCATATACGCTTCAGGCTGTAGACAAACAGTAAAAGTATTTGTCATGCGAAAAAATTACGAAAATTTCTCTCTCTATGACCCTAAAACCCTTTGACGATTCAACTGTTTTACAGTCAAAGAATCGAGAAACTACATTAAGGAAATTATAAATTTTTCTAAATATATTATCTATAGAAAGAGTAAATTTGATTTGAGTTATTATAAAAAGAGAATATATTGTTCACATGTAACATGCGTTATATGCTTACAATGAAAATAATTATGTTGAAATAGACTAATTAGGGTACATTGGTTAAGTCAAGACAAGACAGATTGATTGTCACGTTCAGTCAGTAATTAGTTGCTTATGAAGCCACACACCGATTAGTCATTGCATCAGTGTGTGTTGCTTCATAAGCACCTATGTGAAGTACTGTGACTAAACGTGGCTAATATCGTCTTGCCTTGTCTTGACTAACCGGTGTACGCCTAGCCTTAGTGGCAGTGCCTTATCTGAGTGCCAAATAAATCAAATCAGTCATACAAATTCTATTACTCTAAAAAAATGTGATTGCTGGAATTATAGCAGGCAAATGTGATTGCTGAAATTAAGCAGTGTTTAATTGAGCAGTGTTTTATAATTTTGTTAGAAATTTCGTTATATCATAGAATTGGCCACTGATGGGTTGTCTATCAGAAATAATCCTTTTGTGAAGAAAATTGAAAATTTATAAATAAATATTCTCATACGTCTCTTGTGTATTATATACTCATTATTATGAAGCAAGAACGTTCATTTTCAAACATTTTCATTCTTTGAAATGTTGATTTCAGTTCATGAAAGGTTGAGCAAACTCCTTTTTTCCTTCAAGCTTCATGTATCGTTGTTTCCTCCACCGGTATGAAATTAAGAGTTTGAGTTGCAGTTAGATTGTTATCTTTTCCAGTGACCTTTATTTTGAGCTTTCTCAAATTCTTGTCGAAGTTGATCATACTAAATTTATTTCATTTCATAGCTTCCTTATAGCCCACTTATTGAATATCTTAAAACCTTTATTTTGCTCTCATCTCCTGATGAAAGCAATGATGAATAAAGTAATGAAACATCCATATTCATAATTGAATTTCCGAATAGAGCACCCCAGTTTGTAGTAAATGCCATCGAAAGAGTTCAGTCGGGCATTGGCTGGGAACATTCACGACATTTATGAACCTGATTGGTTGAGAATCAGACCGATAAACGTGGAGCATTATCACGGTATTGTGGGCTATTACAAGCCCCAACTTGAATCTCTTCTAGATCACTGTTTAAAAGGTCAAATATCAAATGGAAACCAGAACATTGGCAGCTATCATCCCTTCATGGCAGATTCGAAAACGGTAACTAAAGTAGTCTCTTCAAAAGAAGGTTAACAGGATTGAAATTTGTTTCTTTTTGTGATTGGTATACTCGGAAAATAAGTTAATCTAACGCGTTACTAAAGATGCTAATCAAGCTGTGACTAGTCTCCGTATCAATCTTTATAGTTGCCTAGTAAGAACCAAAACGTTCTGATGTGCGCGACTAAATGAACGCACTGTGTAATAAAGCTGCCTCTTCTTGTTTAGAAAATATTAAAGTTGTTACTAAAAGCACAGAGAGTTTTTTAAATTATGGCCGTTCCTTTCCACCTCGTTTTGGGCTGGAAGCCTGTTCCTTCTTCTCAACCATAATCAAATCTTTTACAGATACAAAACGTTAATGTTTCCCATAA
Source organism: Laodelphax striatellus (assembly GCA_017141395.1). Lineage (NCBI taxonomy): Eukaryota > Metazoa > Arthropoda > Insecta > Hemiptera > Delphacidae > Laodelphax > Laodelphax striatellus. The sequence continues at coordinate 23,880,947 of CM029532.1, read as the reverse complement.
TAGAACATGCCGGTTCTTAATGTCGATTTATACTGTCTGAGAATAATAATTAGAGCTCCAAGAGTTTTATATACTCAACATTCAACATCGATATTAATTAATGAACAATGAATCGACTACTGATTCGATTAAGCCCGTGACTATAATAAAATTTAGATTAATCATTTTTCTACAGTACAGTACAGAACACCATTTGAATTCTCTGCACTGAATCAAATTTACTCACTAGGCACTGATTTACTCACCAGTGGTGAGTAAATATCACAGAAGCAATTGACGTTTCCATTGACTTTTACATTGACAGAAGCTTACATGACATTAAAAATGAGGGATGTTCTCTTTCAATCTCATATACGGTGTGATTAGTAATATACTTACTGGTGAATGATCGATGATCCTGGTCACGGAGAAAAGTATTATTGATTTATGAATCATTGTGAATAAATTTCCCTTCACATACCCTCAAAATACTATTATGTCTTATGACATTGATAGAGCTCAACACCTAGCTGGTGTCCCAACTTCTGTACAACCCAATATCGTGGAGAAAATAATGAAAAGGACTCTCACATTCATTCCACACGAAACTTCCGAAAACGTTCGCACCCCTAGTTTCCCTTCCAGATTCGCCGCAGCTAAGCACTGCATCCCAGGCAGTTATCGGTATTAAAGAAAATCTGGCATTCCAAATAATTGCTCACATAAGAAGGAAGCACAGGCGAGTGTCGGAACAGACACAGACGGCTTGTTTGTGTAGGGCAGGTGTAGGTCATTGAAACAGAAAGAAAGGTTAGGAAGGAAAGAAAGTAGATCCGGCGGCGACGCCGTCTTTTGAATGCGATTGGTCGATTTTTGTGGATGGGGGAGGGGGAGTGGCGGAGGGGCGGCCACCCCAGCAACAGGTAACGGACTCGGCTGGGCTCTGAAGTGAAGAGGAGTCGCCGCGGGCGCTTCTTGCGTGGAATTTGTATCACAAGCAGCGATGATCACAGAGCAAGCGTGGTCACATTCCTTAAGAGCAGTTTGGAGGCCACTTTGCATAAGTAAGCAGCAGCGGCAGTACGAGTATCAGCGGCTCTGTACTACCAGCAATTATTATTAATGTCGGTTCTCCCCTCTCATACACGCACGCACACCGACCAGTCGCTCAGCAGTTAGGTTGGCTTGTTAGCCGCCTCGCATCGCAGTCAGCCACCCCCGCGCCTCACACGCCGCCCACCACCACACCACATGTCACCACAACCACCTGTCAACGCCCAATCACGCCCTTCCTTCTCAAGTAAACGATTTCCTCCTTCGACATTTCTATTCCTCCACTGACTGGACAATACTGCGATCAAAATAACATTGTGGGCAAGAGGGGGATTTTATGCCTCAACTTCGGCTTCATTTTTGTATAGTATGAAATGAAAAATAAAGTCATTTATCTATCTATCAGTCTTTCTTGGCCCTCGAATACTGTACAGGTCAGTACAACAAGTATTCGGAACCAATTATGTTATGTAATGTTTTTTTACTTATAGCAGAAAATAACATTCAAATGTAGAATTCAATATTCTGGGGCCTAGGGTTGGGCACGTCGTGGACGGTTACTACCACTAAGAGAAGTTTTGACAGTTTTCCTCTTAGGAATGAGATACCATGTATTCATGGAATCCGTTCTCATTTCCTAAAAATAGTTTTGGAAAGAATAATTTCTTCTGTAAATGATTGAATAAATGATTGATTGGTTGATCAATTCACTATATTTATTAATATTTAGTATTTAATATACCAATAGGTACAATTTGTGGTTTGAAATAGTTCTGAAAAAAAATTTATGAAATTCGTCCCCGTTGCTAAGAGAGAATAGTAAAGTTCATAAGTCAATAAAATTAAAATTGATTGAGCTGTTTGAATTAGGAATAATTGGTTGGCTGGCTACACGGAGACGATTCACTATGAGAATGTTATAGGTCTTAATTTTTCCTTCATTCAACATTTCAATATGATAGTATATTACCAGTATTGAACCAAATAGCCCAGCTACCACTGCTTTCCAGGAATGTATTGTGAAGTTCACAAGGAAGAGGGTGCTGCAACAACCTACATACAGATGAAGGAGTAGGGTATGCAAACCCGGATACACGTGTTAGTGAAGATTATTATCTCACTAGATATTCTGGCCTTATACTACTCAATTACTTAGAATTAAAGTCAAAATCATTATTCAGCTTCAACATCAATTTTTCAACTTATCGCAATTAAGTATTGAGCCTAATAAATAATTTCTAATAAATTTCTCAAAATCTCATAAGTTCCTGAATTACATTTTAAAATATTATTATTTTTAGGAATGTTACGCTTCTCCTTCAAGGATGATCCCCATCCAAGATCTTAAATGACCAATATTAAGTTAGAGGAACATTTGTTACGTTCAAAATTGGAAAAAAATTAATTCCATGGTTTTTTGTTCATAAATCCCAGTAGCCTTCATAAGTAGTAAGCCATTGAATGAAGAGTTTCATGGATGAAGATTTTCTAAAACCATTAATCCTTCTTCAAATCTGTAATGAATTCTATTACCAATCTTGCTGAAATTCTTACTCAATTTCAGAGTTTTCAATTTTTTGGTGGATTTCTCGTGATGTTACTTCGGTTTTTCATTAAACTGCTCACTCTCACTCGCACTACACACGAATTTTTCAGAATACGTTAGAGAAACAATTTTCCTGTAACGGTTGACAAGATTATGATTATAATTGCTGGCTATCCACGGTCGCGTGATATTCCTCGAGGAGGAGAAGATCAGGTCCAGTAGCATATTACCTCCTCACAGCGTTTGAGTTCTTAAATTGAATAGTCAACCTGACAAGTACTCGCCGACACTGATATCTCCATAAATGGCCCCGAGTGCAGTTTAAATTCCTGCCAAGGTATTTACAGCAGAAATCTCGAGCCTGATGAGGCTAGAGAATGCACTTTTACAACCGGCAATATATTAATAATCCCCATTATGTGAACACAAAACTGACTTGGAAATACGCTCTCGCAAAGTATTCACGCTTTTATCCACTATTAATTTGAAAATCTAGTAGAATGCTGAGTTGCTAGCCAAGCTGAATAGAGATGCTCTCCATCCGGCTTGAGCAGCTACGTAATTGAGCAAGTGGTACTTTTTCAAAAAATTACAAGTTCGTTTGATAATCAGTGGATTGTAAATATGCAAGGCAAATTCCAGTGCACTTCGTTGTCTTACTGCTCAGGAATCTCTGATACTTTCGAGATGAAAGTCAAATATCTATCTACAAATTTTCCTTTTATATTGGTTATTGGTGGTATGAGTATAAACCGTGAAAAAGATTATAATTTATCAAGGAGTTAATTTATTTCCTATTACAAGAAACACAAGACAAACTTAAAACCAAACTGAGATCTCTGAAGATACACAGTAAATGATAATGAGATCGATAAGTACTACATATAACATCATTCGGAAATTTACTGCGTCTTCATTTATTTTGACTGACTGTTCATCCTTGAATATCTTTCTCCAAGAATGAACACTCATACATGTTCACACTCCGCCTGTTCATGTAGATATATCACAATCATGATATCGTTAGGATTTTGAATCTCATCTTCAGATACTTTAAATGTATTTGAATAATTTCTATAGTTCATGGTTTGCAGGCATATCAATTAATCCACAATTACTTGATTTTCCAATATAATCTTCTAAAATTCAAGCCGATATGCTATCACAATAGCACCATGATAATGCTATCATATAATCTTCATAAATAAAGTAATAATGTTACAATATAATATGTGTAGAAAATCTCAAAGATATAGCTGCCGAAATAGCGGTACCAAACAAAAGAAAGAAGCACCCATGGTGGAACGAAATGTGCGATCTAGCCATCGAGGAAAGGCACAAGAGCTGGTTAATCTTCCAATCCAGCAAAACTGAATTGAACAACAATAATTTAGTCAAACAAAGAAAACTTACTCAGAAAACTATCCGTAATGCTAAAAGGCAATATGAAAAAAGCATCTTGGATCAAATAGAAGAAAGTTTCCATAAAAACGAAACCCGACATTACTATAAAAACTTCAAACAAAAAATTTCCCAATATGTAGCCCCTACATTGATGCTAAAGGATGAAGAAGGAAAGCTAGCCCACAATGATAGAGACAATGCCAACATCATGGCTAAAAGCTTTCAAAAGCTACTGAATTGTGATGACCCAGAAGAACTAGACACAAATACAGAGATAAAAACAAAGTTTGAAAACATAGAGCCCCCTGAATTTCACGAAGTATGCACTGCAATAAATGAACTAAAGAACAATAAAGCCAGTGGTGAAAACTTTGTCACAGCGGAAATTTGGAAAAATGCCTCCTTGAAAACGCTCAAGATTCTACATGAAGAGCTTATAGAAATATGGAACAGCGAGCAACTCCCCTCAGAATGGAAAGTGGCAATCATCCATCCACTTCATAAGAAAGGTGATAAAACCAATCCTGACAACTATAGGGAATTTCTCTCCTGGACTGTACGTATAAAATTCTGTCCAGAATCATCTGCAATAGGATCAAAGATCAACTGGACAAACAACTGGGGGAATATCAGGGAGGTTTTAGACCATGGAGAAGCTGTCTTGACCAGATCATGACCCTAAAGTTGATAATCGATTACTTTAAATCTAGAAATAAACAACTTGTCATGACGTTTATTGACTTCAAAAAAGCATACGATTGTATACACAGGAAGTCAATACTGAAAATATTGAGAAACTTTGGCTTACACCCTAAATTAGTTAAAATGATTGAATTAACCCTTACTGACACGGAATCCAAAATAAAATTCAGAAGCGAGATCTCAGAACCTTTCAAAATTAAAACCGGATTGAGGCAGGGTGATGGACTTTCTCCACTGCTCTTTAACTGCGTGTTGGAGTATATTATGCGTCAGTGGAACAAGGACAATAGAGCTAACATCAAAATTGGGAAAGATATTAAAGTCAACTGCCTGGGGTTTGCAGATGATTTGGCACTATTATCCAATAGCATAGAGGAAACTAGGGCACAACTTGAAAAAATGGAAAAATATGCAGGAAAAGTGGGATTGAAAATATCGTATGAAAAAACTAAAATAATGGTTCGTGATCCTATCTGTATAAACAAAGTTAAAATTAATAATCAAGAAGTAGAATTAGTCAATAGTTTTAAATACCGTGGTGAAGTAATAACACATAATTTAAAAGAAAAGAAGAACTGGAGAGAAAGGGAAAATAAACTTATCAGATCATCTAAAACCACCAGAAATATTTACAATAAAAAATGTATGTCCATAAACACGAAACTAAGACATTACAAAACCGCTATACTCCCCGAAGTCCTTTATGCAAGTGAAACCCTATTTGGTCCAATAAGAGTAGGCGAGGAAGATCAAATAGAGAAAATAGAGAGGCGTATAGTGAGAAATTGTATTGGAAAATGGTCCCGTAATGACTGTAGCTTTTATAATGTTCCAAAAAAACAATTCTATGGAAAAATAGAGCCGTTAACCAGCATTGTCAGGGAAAAAAGGATATCCTTCCTGGGACATATATACAGGATAAAGGATACAAGACTGCTAAAAAGATTAATAGAGTTTATCTGGAACAAGAAGATTACTCCAAACTGGGTAAAAGAAGTCAAAAAGGATATGGAGGAATTAAACATTACAATAGCTGACCTTAGAAACAAATCAGGAAACTACAGAACAATCAATCAACAATCAGTTGGATTCAAAGAGCAAACACAAAACAGAAAAACTATGGTGATTTCGGATGCAGAGAGACTAAGAAGATCTGTAGCCTTGAAGAACTATTGGCAAAAGAAAAGAAAAGCACAGGAAGAAATGCAGATGCGCTTCAACACAGCTGCTAGAAACGAATAGAGAATTATACATACCAGAACTTAAAGTGGTCCCCTGTGGCCGTACAAGCATAATAATAATAATAATATGTGTAAAGTTTTCATAAAATAAAGAAGGTAATCTTATCTCTTTCTCTCTATGTCGTTTTCTTCAAACTGTATTTATTTTTCAAGTGCTTTAAAAAACGATTTTTTTATTCATTGTAAATTAAGACTGATTTTGCAATACTATGACTTTGATGGGAGAGGGTGCTCTTATACCCCAACTTCTCCCACTTATGCACTTATGCAATGTTTAGAGTGGAAAAAAGTCATTTATCCAAGTATCCTTCTGTTGAACAACGCAATCGTATCATCATAATCACAATATTACATCTCATTTTCATAAGTAAAATTCTTAAGTTTTTCTTCCTAGGATTCATAGGATAAAATTTACATTCTCGACTTTTTCTCTCAAGAATCTTAGATGGAATATGTTTTAATTGATTGGAATAAAGTGAATAATCTGATTGGTGAATGTAGGTTTCAGTTTGAAGAATTACAGAGAGAAAGAGAGAGAGAGAGTAAGTGAGAGAGAGAGAGGTCTAGCGCCCCGTGTCATATGGGGATATGCACTCGCCTCAGAAGCACTTGTGGGGCTATATGTCCCTATGGGGATGTCCTCATATGGACGTAGCCGTTTTTATAGCTGGAATCGTTAATATTTGCTTCTGGAAGTATAATAAACTCATTTTTATCGAAATCGAAAAATATCCTCATAAGTGTTTTTCAGACGATTTGCCAAGTTGGGGTATAAACCGCCAGGGCTGCGCTGAAAGCAGTTTTATCTCTTCAAAAGAGAGAAGAAAATGGTCCATATGGGGAGATGAGCTGTGATTGGCTCATTTGAATTCCAGAGAGAATAATTGTGTGTCAATGGTCACTTGTGAGACTGCGAACTGGCAACAGCGCCTCGCTGTTGCCAAGTTGACAATCTCATAACTCCTAGCGTCCAGGTCCAGTGCCCGTGTCTGTCTAATATGCTTTATAACTTTGAAGACCTAGAGACCGATATTGAAGATTTTGATAATGGGGTTTCGTGGGATTGATTCGATTTTGGCTGAAACCGTCAGGAAAAATCTGACGTTTCGAAAAAGACTCCCCCTTTTTTTTTAAACCGCGAAAAACCCCCCTTATTTTTTGTGAAATATTAAATTTTATTTTATTTCTTAAAATTGAAGAGGAAGGGATTCTTTACAGGTTTGCATTGTTGTTTTTTATTTTTGGGCGATTTTCAGGTACAGGGGAAGGTAAAAATGAGCTTTCTATTCTTTGGGATATTTGAAAATTTCAAATGCCAATCGATTCAGTTTTTCAAGGAGATTTTTTTCGTTTTTTGAACCCTTCTCTATTTTGAATAGATACAGGGTGGTGCGCGAAATAGTGGTCAATTATTGAGAATCTGAGTCTAAAGGAAAATTTCGGTTTTCTCGACCGGAAATGGTAAAAGAAAGTGAGTAGATGACGTTTTTGAAACTTGAACTTTTTCGGGTGATTAGGGTAAGTGCGTCTAGGGGTGAAAATTCTCGACTTTTAAATATTCGAATTTTTGGAAAATTCTTTTTCCATTGTATAGAGCTTCGAAAGCTGATTGAGATGGTATGTAGGAAACGTTTTCGGATGAAAATTTGAGCCGCCATATTGGAAAAAGGCCTCTTCTATATAAATTATTGATTAAAAATTTTTTGAAAGTTTTTGTACTTTATCACTTTTAGGTGAAATTTAACTACATTTGAATTAGATTATGAAAAATCACGTTTCTCGGTTCAAAATGGCGGAATCTAGAGGGGTTTGATAGGGGGTAAATCAAAATATTGATATTTTCGAAAATGAATTTTTGCATCGGATACGGCTCCAAAACTGTGTTGAACACTGTTTGATTTAATTCTTTAAAATCACGCGAAAAAGAGTTAGGGTTGAAAAATCTATTTTTCATGAAAGTCTAGGGCACAGTGTAAAATAAACTTTATTGTTTGATGCAAATTTCGACTTTTTCTGAAGGGATGAGGTGAGCAGTGATTTACTCGTTATGAAGATGCAAAAGAAAGCCAAGAACTGTTTTCTGGGTACGGTATATTATATAGCACCCCTAAGTCACTAGAGGGGAAACAATGTTCAAAAAAGGCTTGAAATTAGGAAAATTCAATGATCAAAAGCCTGTAAAACATGGTAAAATCTTAAAATGGGCGAGCGAAGCGAGCCTGATCACTGTGACTCACTAGTTGGAACCAGGGGCGCAGCTAATTAAAACAAGCGTCACACTTTTTAATGTTGGATACACCAAATATAGTTGTAATAGTTATAGGTTTTATTGGAAAATAAATAATTATTTATCTAAAAGAATATATAATCATACACCATACAACTATCCTATGATTAATGTTAGCCTCAAATGGTCAGCTGTTCGGACATCGAACTTTCTGACAAAAACGTTTTTAGTGAGTGGTAAAACCCCAAGTTCAAACTAAAAATTGGTTCAATCGACGTTGGAGAAACCGGCCCTAATAATGCTAGCCATTGCTGTACTCTCAACTATCCAACTTGATAGTAGGTTCATCCGATTTTGAATACAAACAAATGCCACAAATCATTCTCATTATTCTCATTATGCCACATATCTCATTAAATTTTCTGCATTTGTCGAATTTAAATAATTTATAGACAAATTGAAAATTTTCAAACAATAATCACAGCTTCCAAGTCTTCCATGTGATACCTGTTGTTAAGCCTGTAGGAGCAAAGCTCAACAGCTATTCCAATTATTTTAAAACAGCACTACAGCACAAACAGCACTAACTCATGAAGCTTATGCAACATTTTCAAATTTACCATTTTCTAACCATTGTACGGACCCAACGGGGTGCGGAGGGTGTAATCACCTGCGAGCGCCGCAAAGCGCGAGTAAACAATTTGTATTTTACAAAACAAATATGGTAGCCTACAGCTATCTAGTTGAATTGAAACTGGATGGTAAGAAAACAGGTAAGTTTTATTTTTATAAGCCTCAAATCTTGTACAATATTTAAAAAACATTACTTATCTTTTATCTCTAATTTTGAAGAATTCAAAGCAATTTGAAAATACTTTTGAAGACTTATTAAGTCTCATTAAAGATTCCACAAGATTTCAATAGATTTTACACTTGTTTGAAAAATCTGCATGGAGTATTTTTGGTTGTATCGATCATAGTTTTTTTCAAATATAGTTGTTAAATATTTATCTAACGTAGCATCAGAATCCTGACGTATGATAACCCTATCCCGGAGGTGGAAGGCTAGGAGTTAACTGAAGGAGGATAACACAATTCTAATATAATTATGATACAAAAGGTCGAATATTACTACTACTAAAAGGTGACAATTGAGTTAGTCCCATATTGGGCGGAGGTTGGATATGTCATTTCTCCTACCAGATTTGAATATAGGAGTAACCCTGCCAATTTTCCATCTGGAGGGGAATACCGAGGATCTCAAGGACAGATCAAAAATGATCCTCGCGGAGAGACCCAAAATTTTAGCACAACCCTTACATGAAGAAATATTATCTGGTCCACAACCAGTACAAAGTCTCAAATCACCTATTGCTGCAATTATGGCTCTCAAATCAACAAAACTGATTGAGAGAGAAGGTACATTCAGTCTACTGTCTAGGTTCACCTCATTGTCAACATCCAACTGCGACTCATCAGAAAATACTGAAGAAAAATACTGAGCAAAACCATTAGGCAAATCATGAAGTCCAAAGATCTGATCACCCCAATGCATACCCTCCTGTGTAGAACTGTTAGCTCTTCTTGCATTGACAAATCCCCAGAAGCTCTTAGCATCGCTCTTAATATTAGTCTCAACCCTATCTAAATAATTATGATATTCATGAGCAATAAATTGCTTAACCTGACTTCGCAATCTTTTGAATTGCTCATTGTGATATAGAGAGAAGTGCTTCTTAGCGCATCTGTCCATCCTCTTCAGCAGCCGAATTATTTCAGCATTGAACCAAGGTTGATACTTAGTACCCCAGGCCTGACCATCCTCTTTGGAATACAATTGTCAAAGCACTCATAAATGAAGGTATAAAATAAATCCACAGCCTCATCTACTTTACTTAAATTATCCATAAGCCACAAGCGATAGGCTCTCAACTGCTAATAAAGCAGGAGATAGTCATGCCTCCTAAAGTCAAACAGGTCAATGCAATCCAACTGAGAATCATCAGTCGGCCAAAACTATACTGTGACAACAAGAGAAGGATAATGAGCGTCCTCAGAACCAGGGAACAATCACTTTGCTCAACCCTGATATCAACATTAGAAAATACTAGGCCCAGAATACGATCATTACAATTAAGAACTGAGTTACAGAGAGCCAGATCATAGAAGCCTACAAAAGAAGCCAGTTTCCTAGCAGAAGGAGAGCCCAATTCCAAACGATATCTATCATTATTAATCTCAGGTAGGTTGACTTCGTAGATTTACGTATCCTATGAGCATACTTCCCAGTACATATATATTATATAAACTATAAATTATAAACAGCTATAATTCCCTATAAACTGTACATCAATATTAATATTTGCCAAAAAAAAAAACATTTTACAAAATTAAATATTTACATACAAAATAAATACTAAAATAAATATTGAAAATTAGGTAAGATAGAAAAATTATCTGATTTCAAAATATCCCTTGTCCTGTTTCATTGATCATAGAACAAATAGCTTGAATAAAATAAAATCTTAGTAATAAACATCATAATATTATTATTAGAGAAACAAAAATCCAAAAAGCTATGTAATATACGATTCTATGCAATAATTCATGCATTCATATCAGTTGGACTGCCACATCTAATAATTCCTCCCAATAAAATTCGTAACCTTTACCACTGTAAATTAATCCTGTCAATTGTAAACATAATTTTTATCATTTTAATAATTCATCCACAGTCTAATAATTTTAATCAATAATTATAATTATAAATTATAATTTCGTCAATTTTAATAAATCATAAGCACTATCCCTCTAATATTTTTACACCTCATTCAAGGTCTCAACTTTCTTATAATTTTCAGTTTGTGGTACACAATATCTATGATTAGTTAGTGTTGATTTCAAGGATATTATTTACAAATAAAGAATAATCTAATCTAAACTTTCTTGCCTTTTTGCCGCAAATTTCTGAATTATGCTATCAAAGAAATCATTGAAACCCTTTCGTGTTCAATTGAGATGATAATCAGTTTTGTGAGTATTTTCTGTTGCATAGCATTCCTCAAATAGGTTTTATGAGCTTCAATTCTCTGAAACTCCTCTCTCCAGTTGCTACAGACACTGGAAAAGTAACAAAAATTCGAATATGTTAGGGTAAAATATCCTTCTCTCATATCCCCATAATTCATCTCTCATATCCCCTTAATTCCCCTCTACTATCCTCATCATTCCTTCTTTCATAGCTTCATAATTCCTTCTCTACTATCCCCATAATTCCCTTCTCTCATATCCCCATAATTCCCTTCTCTCATATCCCCATAATTCCTTCTCTCATATCCCCATAATTCCCTCTCTCATATCCCCATAAATTTCTCTCTTGACGACCGTTATATCCCCATACGGCCAAAAAATATTGAAATTTCAAACGCAAAATTCGCGAGAGAGGGGAAGAGCATCTGATTCCTCATATTTTTTTGTTCAATATTCTTTCCTTTAAACTTCGATAAGTGGTTTAATAAGCGAGTTCCCACAAGTGACCCAGGGATCCAATATCGCCATAAAGTACGCGGCGCTAGACAGAGTGAGCGAGTGAGAGAGAGAGGGAGCGCTAAAATATAGGAGCCAAAAACTGAGGATAGCAGCGATAAAGGAAGATTGGAAAAGGCCGGTCATCCGGTCTAAGCTAGCGCCTGAACAGAGACAATTAAAGGAAGTGTGAAGAAAAGAGATGGTGGAAGAGAGAGTAGAAAGGTGGGAGAGATCGAAAAGTAGTGGAGAGAGTCAAGATTCCTGATCAGAAGGACCGCACAGGTTATCCTTGACCTGTGCGGGTGCGCTCACCCTCAGTTTCCACTATCAAAATTATTTTGATACCACACTGAAAGGGCTTCTACGTCGATCATATTTCACAAATTATTATTTCCAAACGAGAATCAGATTCGTATCTATGCTGCAGCCAGACACGAACAATACTATCATCATAAACTTAAGCATCTCATTGCAGCAGGAAACGAGCTTGTTGCTATTCTTCCAAGCTTTTCAATTCCCTTGTTAAGGAGGCGTAGCCATAAGTGATAGAGCTTGTTCTGAAGTAGTACAGGGGCTAGATTATATAGCGGCAAAAGACCTCATCAAAATATTTATATTTTGTTCTACAGGCAAATAAGCTATGTAACAAACCGGGAGAAAAATTCAAGTGGGGAATTTGAAATTTCTCACTTTCTTTATCAACTTGGCTCAAATTTCGAAGATTATTCGACAGTCTGTAATGATTGAATTGTCTGCAGCTGGCGTTCAACTCATTGTATCGTAAGAAAAAGATGGAATGAACTTCATCAATCTCTGGATTGCCTTCATTTCCTTCAATTCCCTTCATTTCTTACAGGAAATTTGTACGAGAATAAGAGGGAGCACAGGTATTGAAAATTGAAAACTGCTCACAGATTGAGTTTCCACTTCCTCTCATCAGGAAAGTTACCCGTACAGAATGAAAGATTGTATTGCAAATTAAGTCTTAGTAGTACATTCTTACATTCGTTCTGCAAATCGTACAACATTCTACATTCTCAATTTACATTTCTGCAGACTGTTCTTACATACTGCAGGCAGAGCTTAGTGAGCATTCACTCGTGTTAAGGTTTAATTATTTTAGATTCGTAAATAATGTATTCCGTTCTGTATATAGCTTATTGAATCTTCGAAAATTGAGATTTAAATGACGTATTGGGACACATAATATAGGAGTAACAACGGAGGTGTCTTGTGGAGTAGAGCACAGAGTTGGAAGAGCCAGTGCACATGATGGTGATGGGCAGGAGGAGGTGGCAGGGTCTAGGGCAAGGCAGTAGTAGTCGCAATAGGTCGTCGCGGCGTAATCGGAGGTAAGTGGTCTGGCGCGGTTGAATAAGAAACGTACGGTTGGTTGAATAAGTCAGAACAAGACGACGTAACTTCTCCGACAAAGAAGAAAAAAGTAATGTTCGGCGAGGATGCAGTGCAGTGCAGTGCAAACGTACATGGCAGAGCAAACCTGAATCTTCTCCAGTTCTATGAATCCTGCCTTAAAAACAGTTCGCGATCCGGTTCCCCAGCCCGTGTAAGGCGAGCTTCATAGGTCAAGAACTAACACAATAATGCACTGCAGTTGCAACCGTCTGTGTGACGAACGGCCTTCTAAGGTGGACTCGCACTTTACTGCCAGCTGCCGGCTGCCGACTGCTCATATAGGCTTGATCACTGTCTGGCCAATCGAAACACCAGCCTTCATTTCATCTCTTTCCTTGTATCACAAGCATCAATTTCAAGTTCAATTTTGAAGAAAGACTGATAAATTATCGATAACTTATACCGAAAGTTCAATGAAATGTTTAAGTTGCATACTATATTTGTCTCAATTGAGGAATCCAAACACAGTTTGGATTCCTCAACCCAAAAAAGGCAACCCAAAGAACAGTTTTTGGGTTGAGCCTGATGTTTCATTCACAGTCATTGTCATGATTTGAAAAATGTGTAATATGAATTATCGTCAATTTTCACCAAACATTCGAAGAAATGAAAGTGGGCAGCTACATTCATTCTCGTGAATTTTTGAATATCATGCTATTGTTGTCTTAATTGAGGAAAGAAATGGTTTTGGAGTTGAGCCCCCCGATGTTTCATTCCTTGTTTGCGATGAATACTCATCATTTATAATTTTTTTCGAGGTTGATGCCCACATGAGCTCTAGGCTTGTGCGTGGGTAATGAGAGAGGTAATGATGAGAGATGACAACTGTTTTAAGGCAGTCGGGACCGACGGCTTTTCGTCTCCTCCGAAAGACGGGAGTGGCCGTTTCTGCCAAAATCCGTTCCGGCAACTGTATTCGATCTTGGAACCTTTGGATTATCAGACAAGCGCTTATCGCCCTCGGCTACGGACCACTCCAAATAGGCCTTCATGAATTATAATTGCATATACAAGAAGAGTGATGTATTACGATTTCTGAAAGCACGGATTTCTGGAAAGCAAAATGAAGTTATATACGAGTTATGAGTATTTTAATAAGGTCTGAAGCAGGGATGCCCATTATCTCCGATAATTTTCAATTGTTGTTTGGAATATGTTTTTCGTAGATTGAGATGGGATAACAGAGGTCTTTGCATAAATGGGTACTGGCTATCCAACCTCCGATTTGCTGATGACGTTATGCTGGTAGCAAAAAATGCAGACGAGATGCAAGAAATGCTCAATCAACTAATTGATGCCAGCAGAGAAATGGGTCTTAGTCTCAACGCAAGCAAAACACGAGTAATGACGAATTCTATTAAAGAGAGAGTGGAAGTTACATGTGGGACGATAGAATACGTTGAAGACTACGAGTACCTAGGCCAACTGCTATCATTTGTAAATCGTTCAGTAAAGGAAGTGAAACAGAGAATAAATAAAGGCTGGAAGAAATATTGGTCATTGAAGAAGATATTTAAAGGAGACTTTTCAAACGAACTAAAAGCCAAAGCCCTGAGAAAATGTATCTATCCATCAATATTATATGGTGCTCAAACTTGGTCGCTGACAGCCGAACTTGATAGAAGATTGGAGACTACACAAACGAAGATGTCAAGAAGTATTCTTGGTCTACGGCTGCATCAGAGAGTGGAACGCGGAGATTTTGAGGCTGGTGAAGGTCAACTATCTGCAAGGGAAGCGCATCTGGTGAAGTGGAGATGGGCCGGGTCACGTGGCAAAGGATGACAGCGGACAGATGGGTGAAAAGCGGCACTGAGGGGGTGCCAGGACAGGACCAGGGCAAGAGGACGACCAGCCGCCCGGTGGAGAGATGAGCTTTCCCAGCGAGTTGGAGACATGTGGCTCACCATTGCTAGAGACAGGGTGAGATGGCAGAAGATAATTGGAAAATTATGATAATGTAAATATGTGAATAAATTGAAGAACTCTGTAAAATTAAACTCTTTTTGGGCAATGCCAATACTTTATAACCTCATAAGAGAGGCTTTTGTTCTTCTTAGAATGTCAATAAAGCTTTATTTATTTATTTTATTTATTTATGAGTATTTTCTTTCATATTTCTTTTCTCAATTGAGACAACAATAGCATGATATTCAAAAATTCACGAGAATGAATGTAGCTCCCCACTTTCATTTCTTTGTGTATATTTCTTAGTTTCTCGTATATATCAAAGAGAAACCACCTTACGATCCTGCCTCAAGAAGACTAAGAAGACTGAGAGAAGGTAAGAACCGCGATTTTTATTGATGACATTCATGAATGACGATGAAGTGAAATTTAATGATATGGGGAAAATTGTAACCTACATAGATTTCTCAAGTTATTGACCCTTGGAGGGACCTTCGGGGTCCATCTATTGAAATATAATATGTGCAGTCAGTCTCATACATACAATTTTGTGGCTCCAGCTCACCATTTGAACTAGACATTTGATGGGTAGATCAACAATTCAATACATCACACTTTGTGATAGTTTTTCTATGAGCTCGGCCACGATGATGGATAAGTTCAGTCTCTTTTGGAGGAGGAAAATAGCAAGCTGTAGTATACAAGTGAGCAGAATACCATCCAACTAGCATCCACAAACTTGACCACAAGTGTGCTATAACTACACACACGTTTGCTCTTTGCCATAATCATCCACACAATCACGCTAACCACAGCGCTGGAAACCAGGAAAACGTTGTTACTGTTCTAGCAAAGTTAATGCAAATGTAAGATCAGGCTCCACTAAGGATATAGTCATCATTAAAACAGGTAAAAGAGGACTTCATGATCTGTACGGTATGAGTGTTGCTAGAACAAAACAGTTATGCTGGGTTGCACCAACCAAGATCAAGTCTGATCCAGGATCGTGATCCATGTTCGCCATATTTGATCTAGGAATTTCATTGCACCAAAGCGAGATCAAGCAGATCTAGGATCGTGATCCTGGATCATGATCGAGGTGACTGATTGATCCAGGATCTCAGAATAATACCCGTAGGGCGTAGAATAATGTCATTCATGACAAAGCCAGTAAGCAGTATCAAAATAGCATTTTCAAATGCGCGATCTTATTCTATGATTAGATTAGAATAGATTAGGTTGAGGAGTGAGTGGAATGCCTTCTAAAGCAATGATTCTCAAGCTCATGAATACCAACCCCAACATTTTACCGGATGAAATCTAAGTGGAATGGATGAATTCATTCATTGATGAAGGATACATCTCAAATGCATTGATTCCTTAAGCAAAGGTTCTCAAACTCATGGATTCCAACCCTAACCGTATTATTTTGCAGTAGCTTTGCGCAAAAAGGGGCTCAGGCGCCCAGCAGAATCTTTTCTTGAGAAACTGGTGTATATCTACATTTTTCCAATACTGTTTTTAGATTTTTTGAAAAAGCAATAACAGAATACAGTACAGTTAGTAGAGAAAAACTGATAAATGAGAATTATTATTGTTTATCAGAAAAATTGTCTTGGAAACTTTACAATGAGATTAGTAAGAATTGTCTCTTTTTAGTATTTTAGTATTGATAGTAGTAGTTTAGTTTTTATGTGATTTGCTTTTTACAATTGGCTTCCGTGCACCCCATGGGATAGACTCCACGTTATCAGAATTTTTCATGTCTGAAAGAGGTTGATAATCTTAAAGAAGGTGTAAATAGTATATTTTTGAGAACAGAATCGCTCTTATTGTACATTCAATGGCTGTGTTACCTCTGTAACATTCTTAGGTAGGAGCATTCGCTTATGGATTATTTCAACATAATGACAACACATTATATTAATTCCATTTTCAGCAGCTATCAGCACTTATTAAAAGTGTGAATTAGTCGTTTATATGTTTTATATTCACTGAGGCAATAGTAAATTAATTTTGTTTAATCTCAAGAAACATCTAAATTTGTCTTAGTTGGAAATTGTCTAATGAACAATTATTATAAAGTAGATTTGTCAAGAAATGAGGAAACTACAACACTGTGGATGAAAGTTTCCTTACCTCATTGAAATGAAAGATAAGATTATTCAGAGGGTAACAAGTGTTGAAATATTTATAGAATAAGCATAGAAACCTGGTCTTATATTCTTCCAGATTTGTTGTAGCAAGAAGCCTCGTGAACTGGACAGCTGTCATGGAGACCATGGGTTGAATCATCCAAATTTACCTGAAAATTGAAATACTTGATTAGATTTATAATTTTTTCTGGAGGAAACGTTATAATGGTTTTTAAACGATCTTAGAACAGGGTTAATATTTTATTGAAAAACAACTTGAAGAGCTTATTACAAAAATTTCAGGAGCAAACAGAAAAGGTGGGAGATGACATGAAGTACCAGGAATCCTCAATTCTCATATTTTCAAATAAGAACATTCTAGTTCATTGGCCAAATTAGCTAGCGGTCGATAATTTGCTTAAACTTGCTCGTTTTGCAGGATGAAGTTTTCATGAATTGTAATGTCTTCTATTTCTCTACCCAATGTTTTCTTTGAATCACGTCAGTGTACTGATCTTTTGTTCAATTATATGAATTTATTGTTAAATGAATATAATGACCCTTGGAAGAGCTAGGTTGGTTGCTTTCCCCTTATTTCATTCGTGGACCAAAAGTGATATGCTTTCAAAATCACTTCTCGGCGGTTTAGAGCCACTTGGAATTTTTAATCCATTCATATTTTACCACTATACACCACAAACAAGTTCAAGTGGAGTACAACTCAAAGTATTTCATTTTATTGCTCTGCTAATAAGCTTTCAATCACGCATCACCTACAAAAAAATATATTAGGAAGAAAAAGAGAAGAGAATATAGATTGTGCGTATATGCTTCACAAATCAAAAGATTTATCTTGTGATTGAAATCCGTGAACAATAAAAGAGCTTAAAAATTAATAATTTATCGTCATCGTTATCCATTAATCTTCCGAACTGCGATAATGAATATAATGTCAAATACATTATAACAACTGTGATGGCCAAACTAATGTTGTGCTGCACCAACCTGGATCAACTACTGTATTTCGATCAACTATTTCTAATTCAATGATTAGCATTGTACTGATCCTGGACAAAATTTAATCTTGCTTGGTGCAACAGTGTATATTCTGCCTATAACAGCAGCCTTGAAACTTTTTTTGAAACCGGTGGCAGTTGACGGCTGTAAAAATCAGAATGTGAGCTGGAAAGCTAGTTCCATCCGTTCCAATCACTTTCCATCCGTCTAGTTTTTTGGTCGAATATGGCGCTTTCAATAAAAATCAATATTCATCAGCCTACATCCTGGTGGAAGTAAGCCGTTCAGGTGGCAAAGTGTGACTGTTGGCGCAGTTCCAGGAAAGATGGTCGGAAGCATTGGCAGAGGCCGGCTCGGCTCGTTTGTCCAAAACGAAAGTCAAGAGTCGGGCACGCGGCGCGGCCCCCCTTCTCCCCAGCCCACTTTCTTCCGCACTTGGAAAGGTCACTACGTTTTTGGGGGAGGAAGTTCGCAAAATATTGTCTCACCTGGTTCGTTAGTGCTGAGAAGAGTTTCATTTGAAGTTACCAACATCCAGAGAACTACACTTGACACATCCGCGCACAACGCGATCGCTTGAAGCCGCGACGAAATTCAGACAACGACTAAACGCGGCACTGACATAGGTTAGCTGAGAAGCCGGCTGGCTCAGTAAGGTACTGTGAGTGTAGTGGCAGAGCCACAGCCACAGCGCACAGTAGGTCAACACGCTTCCAGCAACAACTACGCGTTCTGGTTCCTCTCTGCTCGTCTCGCAACTTTAGAAATGACTAAATTTCACAACTTTCCCCTGTACTCGATTTTCAGCCTGATGTGTATTCTGTATGCAAGAACGCGTCAATACAACCAGGAACGCACGTGTCGTGTACCGTTTGTTCGATTTCAAATGAATCACATTCACAGTGGTAGGGCCTGGGCCTACCTACATTTTTGCCGTCTGAGTCGACAATACGACAGCGACTTACTACAAGACTTTTGTCGGCAGGATGTGCGTGTCAAAACTGGATGCAAACCTCTCAACTTGACGCTGCTACAAAAATAATTATATTATTGTTTCTTCTTATTCGCTTACAAACGGAAGCGACCGAGCTATCCATGTTTTCCTGTTCATTTGTGGGAAACAAATCAGATCTAGAACACCAATGCAAATTAAAAACGCTTTTTAGATGACCTCCGTTATTCAGTTATACAGTATAAGTGTAAAAAGTAAAAAACACGGTTATTCCAGCTTTTGTTGTACTCTATTTTGTGGATCATCGAGTTGGAATAAATATCATTGGAGTGAAAATTTATCAATATAATATATTGTTTCTCAGGGGAATGATAAATTAAACATTAAGTTATTCATGTTAACTTGAAGTGGGAGATTTGCAAGTTCTAATAATTGAATAATCAATAATCAATGTAGGCCTTTTCAAGACCTATGCGTAGACTCGCCAATTTACTCGCGTTTTTACTCGTATTACTCAGTTCAGTATTATGAAAAATATATTAATTTATTATTTTCTTCATGATAACCTAATATGACGTAGCCTTACATAACCTAATTTGTAACTTGTGATTTGCTCGTCAATATTAAAATTATTTCTAACTGAAGAATTTCCATGGATTCAATTTCAATTCAATTCATCTATTTCCACAAAAAACAAAGTACATAATAAATTACAATACATAAAATTTGTACTGGAAATATATTTCCCCACATAGACTCTAAATCCGTGAGTGGAGAAAAAATTCTTATCTTGATTTAATTATAATTTATGAAATAATTTATTTTTTTGGATAAATTAAGGATGACAACTATTTAGATGTGATAATCATTGAACGATGATAACAAATCCGATCAATCTTTAATATAAGTCATGAAGCTCGCCTCCGCTAAGACAAAAACGTCGTCGCAGTGCAGCAACTGTACTAAAACTTACAATGGGGATGGAGGATTGGTGTGCAGGCAAAAAAGAAAACGCCGTTTCAAGTGTAGTGTAGATATTGGTAGTGTAGTGTAGTGTAGGTAGGATTCCTATTGATTGTATCTTGTAATGTCCAGGGAAAAATACCAGTGTATGCGTGAAATGTAGCATTAGCACATTCATAATATTATTATTTTGTTGTTTGAATATTATAATGAATTGAAGGAAAATTATTAACCTAGGCTGGAAAAATTTGTTCATTAGTCTCAAGACTTGATTGCTATAAAATTAAAATTTATTGAAGCAGTATTATTTTGTTATTTCAGTAATTTTTGTTGCGATAAAATAGTTTAGAATATGAGAATAATTTCTAATAATAATAATAATTATTTTTTTAATAGTAATCTCATTAATTATAATTTATATTGATTGAATTAATTAATTAATTGAAATTAATGTCTAATGCCTACTATAACTTTGCAATTTTAAATTTGAAGAACAATACAAGGACTTTAAAAAAGGTTATTTCTTATTATTGTAATAATTATAGCTGTATTTTATTATCGACTGTTTCAATAGACTTAAGAGCAGTTGCACGGAGATTCGATTGAATTCAACTGTAAAATGACGTCATTGCGTTGATGACAGATTCGTTCAGTGGTTTTCGTTGTATTGTTCTCGTTAGATGACATCAATCAAATAATTTTTTTTCAAATTCATTATTGAATTTTTTCAACTTGTTACATGACATGAAATGAATTTGTTATGAAACGGTTCAATGTCAAAAATGTGTCCTCGAAAAATCAGCTCACATATTCCTCAGTGAGCTGTAGGTGAGCTGAGGAATAAATCGAGAATTAATCGAATAAATCGAAACTATTAATCGAAAATAGTAGTTGAAACATGTTGAATTTATCATTCACTTGGTGAGAGCATAATATTATTCATGGTTTCAGTGATTTCATTAGTTTTGAGAGATGAATTGCACAAAGAAAACGATCACAAAGTGATATCGTGTAAAATATTTCAATATCAATAGTGCTCAGGATGCTCGATTCTTCTCAAATATTTTCATCAACTTGCGTTCACCATTGGTCATTTCTGAGTTCAGTCGAAATTTTTCCAACACCTTCTCCATTGAAGAGAGCATTGAATGCATTCCTGAACGTTGGTTTGGTGTGGCTTTGACCTTTATCGGCGATTGTGTGAATGGGAACGGTGCAGTGACACAGTGGCGAGGGGAAGGGGAGCTGGGAAGGCATTCGTCTGGCGGGAGAGCGTGCAGATTGCATGAGGCATTCAGATTGCACATTGCAGGCTGCAGCCACGCAGACACCTGTCCTGTCTTCTGTGTGACACACCGCTGTACCACCGTGCCACACTCCACCAACCACTTGCGCAGGTATTTGCATTCGTCGAAAGCCACCAACCAACAAAAGCCTCCACTTCCTACTTCTGATGGTGGTAATGTTGTTGCGTTTATGCGGCAACACGTTTCGCACAACAATTGAAACTGTCGTCTGTCTCAACGGTCACTTATCCAAAACCATAGGAACATTCCACACCAGAGTTGCAGAGGTGATTGAAAGGTTATTCTTTGACTCTTTTGCTATAAATTCATATCCTCATCCAAAGAGGTTCATGAACTCTTCTCATAAATTTAGATAAGATTTTTTAAAATTTTTACAGCAATGTATGGATCATACTTTAGGTGATGCCACTCATAACAGACCCAATGAAAGCACGAATTGCAGCTCTTCAATCTATTTTCATGCTTTCTTCTATCGAAACCACTGTAGATGTTTCTCGATGCAGTCATTTCATTAGTCTTGTGTCGCTTTCATCGATATAGTTTGATTTTTTCCATCAATATGAGTTATTCAGGTTGTGCATCTGTGTTGTACTTGGATAGATAAATTAGTCTATTGTTAACACTTCTTTTTGGTCTTGAGTAGTTAATGTATTTAGTCTTTATAGTTTGAGAATAAATCACACAATCCACAAGAAGTTCCCACTAGAAGGCTGCATTAGAAGTACACAAACTCACATTGGGAACTTTTCCTGTGAACACAAGAATACTTAAACTGTAAGGACGTGAATTATTTATGGGTGCTTTCAAGGGCGCTTCCGAATCGATTCGTGAAAACTTTAGATTCATGAATTCATTAGTCATCCAAACAAATGGTTTTATTTGGAAAAGTTTCTCTTCCTTTTCATGTTTGTGGTACTGATCTGCACCTGTATCGTGGCATAGAATCCATTCAAATCAGACCTGAACTGCTTGAATCATTCGATCTCAACAATAAGCATAATATAATAACAATTTCAATCTACACGAAATGTTTGAGAGTTAAGTGTAACTGCACCCCAAATTCGCCCTCCCAGGTAAAACGATAAAGACAGTCATTATATTCTATTCTAAATAGTACCACCACACAAAAGCAACTACTGTACTGTATTCGATTAAAAGTATAATCATAAATAGTAATACTATTTGAAGTTAGTATCATCAAGTTAGAATCACACTTTTCTAGTATCTCTGTGATATAAGAGGCCATTTTTCTTCTACATCTTCTCTTCTCGTATTTTTTTCTCTCCTCGTGTATCACTGGTGAGAGATTGTTGAGCTTCACATACTCGATCTTTGCTTGTCGATGTGTGTTAATTAAGTAGTCAAAGACTTCGCATTAATGAGCATGAAACAAGGTCACTGCACATTGACGATGGCGCCTGGAGAGCGGGTGGATGGGAGGGGGGGATTTCAAGGGAGATCCATACCGGAACGAGGAGAAGCATTCAGCTGACCAACAGCAACAGCAGCAGCAGTAGAAGTAGCAGCAGCAGTCTGACCTAGCCTGGAAACGACCACCGGAAGCCACAGCTTCACTCACTCACAGAGCACAGGGCACACTTGCTCATTACAAGTAAAGTGAGTCTTGGCTCATCCGAAACGTGTTGTACTTAACTACTCCAATTAATCCAACTGTTCTATGGGTATTGTCTGCTGACCACGAATGCATCAACTTGTACACAAGTCCACCAGATTGTTGTCACTATCCAAACATGTTGATTTTTCTCAACAAAAATTGGGGAAAACTTGTGAAAATTCCTCATAAAAAGTTTTCGCAACTTGATGAAAAAATTGAATTGCTTTTTCGTGTCTGTATTCCAAATTGTTTTAATAGTACAGGTTTTTCTCCACAACCTCGCCGAAGCTGAAGAAAAGCTGGTTAGCTAGAGGAAGAAGACAATCACAATTTCCAATTCGCTACCATTGAATATTAAGAAACGTTAGGAGCGATTTTGCAGCTTCAACTGGAGAATATATTTAAAAACATTATACTCCTGAAACTCTTTTGATTGTACTTTTGATTCACTTCACTACCGACATGCAGCAGTGTCTGAAGTGTATACATTGCGGTTAGTAAATGGTTCAAGAAATCATCTTTCGATTACTTTTCAGCTTGAAACGGAGACTTATTATGCAATTGATTCTTTTATACAAACCTAAGGACATTTTATCGTATCGTCCACAAACGAATTACCAGCAATAACTCCCATAGCATATGGATCGAATTCATTTTGTAACAATTCGTGTTGTGTAGTATAGTTAAAAATAAAAAGTTATTCGATCTACTAAATTGACTGAGGCTCTCCCACAAGTTACTTCGACTATACCACTAATTTATACAATTCCAGTGATGAAAATAAATATTTATTGAGATATTTTAATTTACCATGAATGTAGAGAGACCTAAAAATATATAGT
Organism: Laodelphax striatellus; assembly: GCA_017141395.1. NCBI lineage: Eukaryota > Metazoa > Arthropoda > Insecta > Hemiptera > Delphacidae > Laodelphax > Laodelphax striatellus. The sequence continues at coordinate 23,857,112 of CM029532.1, read as the reverse complement.
CATTATCATTAAACGAAAATAATTATTTATTACAATATCTCATTACTCCTTCCATGTTTTCTGATTATTGATAATCCACAAATCCTTAATACAAAATGACATTTATTCAAGATTTATGAGGTTTAATTATTTGAGGAAAACGTAATTCGGTACAGTATCTGTAAGTATGATCCAGACAGATAGAATTAAGAATATGTCTACTTCTCTCAGATAATATCATCATAGCTCTACACACTACACTAGTTCTCAAACATTGAAATTCCTCTGGCTGTTTCAAATTGACCAAATTATACCGTAATTAATTTTTTTCTGAAACAAAAAGATATTTAGATTGAACTGAACACCTGTTCAATAACAGATTAACATTCTCTTGAAAAGACTCTCATATTAATCAATCAGTTACAGACAACTCAGTCTACCAGAAACGATCCTTGCATACTTGTGTATGCAAAAGAGTAGAGTAGGTTTGGAATGTGGTAGCATTGAACTCAGCCACTTACTCTATAGACAGACAAGCGGCCAGACTGATTACTGTAGGAAGAATAACGCCACTCAACATTATTGAGTTCCATCTCCAGACAGACAAAGCAAACTATTTATTCCTTCAGAAGAAAGAATTTTTTTTTAATTTAAGAAATTCGTAATGTCACTGACTACATTCTACTTAAATAGAATGGTATATTTATGTCCTCAGCGAGAATAAAAGTAGAATTATTTATTATTTAAATTCCTCTATAACTGTTGTATGAAACATAGAAAGATAGACGGATTTGACCAAGCCAACCAATCAAAAATTGTCACATTGTTTTTTTTTATCGTATGGCTTTTTATCGGTGGGGAGACCCGCCTACACCCATCCGAGAGCAGTCGTAAATGTTTGTTACTTAACCACATGATTACTTAGAAACCACTCTCACATTGTGATTATACAGTATCTGTACTACTAACTAGGCGTCAGTAAATTAAATAACGAATTGAACCTAGTGATATGGAGTTTCAGAGAGGAGTTATTGAGGCAAAGCAAACCATACTTGCGAGAAAGACTGTGCGCGCCATCGGGGACTTGAGTGATTCTTCCCCCGAACCAATCAGCATGTTATCATGCCGTCATCGACATCGGACTGACTGTGATCGAACAGAGAAAAGCGATGCTCTTCGTTGCCATTGTTCAGATCGCTAGATAACGGGACTACCTAAAAAGGCGAAGGTGAAGATAGCAAGATGACGGTCATCATTATTATCATGCTGATGTCTGGAGGATACATATTATTTATTATTACTGAATAGAGAATGTGAAGACTTGCAAATCCGAAATCCGAACAATGCGGCGTCTGCAAGAATGTCTTTCAATATAGAGAAGTCGAACATCTCTTCTTTCTACAGAAAGCAGCCATGAAATAAATACTTCCCATACTAATAGAGTAATTATAACTAATAATTCTGATAGAGAGTAAAACTAATAGAGATATATTAACAATTATATAATTATATTTTCTATCACGGGAACAATATACTATTGATATTTATATTGATAGTATATTGAGAAATAATACTATGACACCAATATACTATTGTCATACTAATTGTGATGGAACGACTCCAAAGAGTGGCCTGAACTCTTCTAAACATTGTACAGATCAAGAGAATGGATTTCTATGAAAGCGATCTAGTACAACACTAATATAACTAGTATTAACTAATCTAGATCTAGTACATAACAAACGGACTCTGTCTGTGTTTTCATCCTATAAGTTACATTTTGTACTCGATTAATAAATAAATAAATGAATAAGCTAATGTTAGTCTATCTCCGTTCGGATTTTTGAATAAAATATTATTCAATATAAAAATTGATCAAAGAATTTATAATCAAATGCCATGTGAATTGAACGTTGGGAATAAAAAATATATATCATTTTGTAGGCTATTGAATTCCTATTGCATCAATATTGATGAGAAAACCCGGGTGAATAAGGGGAGATACAGCAGGATCATTCTCCATGGGTTGGATGAAAAAGTTCCGTATACACAGTCTCCAACTACCATACAAATATTAGTATCTACTAGAAATTAGTATAGCATTCAAAACCGATGTAATACGGGCTGCAAACTCTGCACTTCAACGTTTTATTAATAGTACACCCCAATTAATAGTGATTGGGGTGTGTTAGATATCAGTTATCTTCGACTATCAACACAGTTTAGACTGCTCAAATTCTTTTAAAAGCATTACGGTTTCAATGGGTTGAGGCTAATTTTAATAGGTGTATGATTATTACTATGATAATTGGGCTGATGATGATTATTATGATAATTAGGCTCATTGTAGACACTGGCTTCTATTGGAATGTATTTCTAATGAGTACCGGAGATCGTACAGGTCTAATCGTTTACAAGTTGTGTGGCATAACTTAAGCTGGTAATGTTTACAAATAGATTAGTATGTGTGTTCTAAGGAGCCCATAAGCAATTACTAGAATAGAACACTTCCCGTTAGTTGAAGCCGCTCCTCATTTTCCATCCCAATTCTCATTAGTTTAACTCTATCTCAACTGGAAACAAGAGTGGTTTCCAGAAGTGAAACTAAAACAAATCGTTTTTCATCCACTGTCTGGTCGTGGTGAGTGGCGTAGGCCTATCTCATATGTGTGTGTGCTCGATCGGACCCATCACAGATGCAACAAATAACAGACCATTTTTAGAAAGCTCGTTTGCTGCAATACGAGCAGTACTCCAATTATTTCCGCGTCTATTCACTCCTCGAGCACGAAAATGTTCTCGCTTCTTCTTCAATTTACCGCGCTCCAGTAATGAGCGCCAACTGCTTGCATTGTATGGCCGTAATTGAAAGCACACATTTCCATAATTTTCACCCACTGAACAATTCCATTACTCCCAATTTATTAGAGCTGCGCCAATTTACTATTACGATTCGCATGGGTCGATGACGTTGTTTACTACTCTAACCTATATTTTCATATCACACTTTGTATCATCATTAGCTTTGCACTAATAGCTGAACTTGATTAAGGAGCAGAAGTTTTATAGGCAGGACATTTTTAAATACATGTATACTACTTACAAAACATCGACAATATTGATTAACTATTTGTTTTGAAAAATGACCAAGTAGACTGTAAAAGCGCAATAGCAATAAGGTAGAATAGTGAATATCTATCTCTACAACAATCAGAGTGTCAATGAGTTCTGTGTTGCAATCTTCGTTTCTGACTAACAGTATCTGGTTAGCCATACTAATACTAGTGCTCTACTGAATGACGTAAATAGAAAAACAAAGTTGAAAACATTATTCGATACAAGAGAGAACGACTTGAAAATTTCATAGAATTGAAGATTGAATTGGAAGGTTGAGTTTATAGTTTATAGTCAATATCATTCGAAATGAATGAAGGGCTATATCTGAGAGCATATTATAGAATAAAAATTATAGGCTCTAATAATAATCGATTATAAGAATCTGATGGATGGACGGTCAGTCTATAACTATTATCTTCATCTTGCAAATTTACTCGCATTTCTTTTTCGCAAGCCGAATGAATATCAATCAATTTTCCTGGGTAATAATAATAATATGAGCTTCTGCCCTAACATAAAGTAGAATCAGATAATGTGATCTAATGAAACTAATCTTTCCAAATCTTGATAAAATACAATCAAAATCAACGACACAAAGTTGATGAGACCGTGTTGGAAATAAATTCGATGTTTGCATGCATCATCAAGTAGAAAAGTGGGCTAGTGTCGAACTGGTTGATCAAGTTTTGGCAAATAAAAGCGAAGCAACAACTTGGTTTCTTGCTGGCAGACAAGCCGGCTGCTGTGATTAGGGACAACGGAAATTAATAAGAAATGTTTCTGCATTTTCCAAGCCCATCCCCTACTTAAATCACTGCTATTTGGATAATACCTGACAAGTGTTCTGAATGATTTTCGAAAAGTGAAGTCATTCTACACATTCTGAAATAAATGACTGGGCGAGGAAAATCATGAAACAGCTTGAGGTAGGACACTCGTGTGGATGAAATTGCGTTTCTGAGCATTCACCAAATGGATTCAATTTGCAAGTTGTTGAACGAGAACTCAAAAAGCTTTTAAAGTTAGAAATATAAGACTCAATATGCGAACGAAAAATGAATTACACTGGAAATGGATTATTCTTTAAAGAATCTGAAATTAAGGAGGTTAAATGTAACTACATTTACATTGGATGAGGGATGAGGGACACTCCCAACTGTAGCTGATGAATTGGATTTTTAGTAGCAACTGAATCTAGTGAAAAATTAATTCACTTCGTGAACAAGTCACAGCCGGAATAAGGTTTCGCTTATAATTATTCTCAAACAGTTTCACTGTTTTAGCAGAGATGATTATCCTTGAAGTACAATACAACAAGCTGGAGTAATTGGATAATTATTCGGATTATTAATTAAGCGAGATTGTTCAATCTAGATCACTACTTAACTTCCTTATTCTTCGTGATTTTAACTTTCTTGAACTAGAACCGTACATTACCAGATGGATTATAACAACTAAAAAGGAAGTTTTAACTGGGAATTAATGTGTGAATTACAAAAGTATTTTTCGCAGATCATGGGAATAACTTAATTGTTGATTCCATTTAGCATGGTCAATTAGACTACAGGCACCAAAGACTCTTTAATGGAAAGATTTGGCCAGTGAGATAACTTTTTAGAACCTCGAAAAATGTTATTGGCCGTAATGTTTTTATTATCAATATGGAAATAAGGCGATTAATCAACTAACAATGAAGAATGATCTTGCAAGAAGACTAAAAGTTGCTTTAATAAGAATACTTTTTCAAAAAACAAAACTTGATTGTATGTATATTGTGCTTATCTTTTCCATATCAAAATAGAATTATACCTGTGAACTAGAAATGAAAATGCCAGCATTACTTATATTTTGTACAATGTATATTATTTGAAAACCACTTTTGATGAACAAATTATTCCTGAGTCTATTCAACATTTCTGCTTAATTAAATAGTAGTAAAGGACAGAAGTAATAAATCTTCATTTTCAAAGTTACGGATTTTATTGGTGAGCTTCGATTTAAGAACCTTAAGATCTTTATTATTACAATTTGTTGCATTATCCATACAATTGGTGCAATAAATTATTATATTAACTTGAACAGCCGTATGGACATGTACGTCTCAATTCAGTACGAATAGGAAATGGAATATTTATGAAAATGGGGTACCGATACTTTGAATGACAAAAAAGAAGCTTCCTGCAAAAACAGGTAGTATAAGTGATAGTAAAGGGGTTTCTAACTGCTGAATGTGAAACCTTCATTATGAATTAAAGGATGAGATCATTCTCACTCAATTTTTGAAGTTGAATTAAATTTAATTCATTCATTGATACAAGCATAATATTGGGAATATTGAGAAGTGAATTTAGCAAAATCTAAGCTCACAAAAAAGAATTTGGATCAGTTCAACAACCTAGAAAAACACAAAAAACCTATTTGTTGTCGCAGCAAAAAAGCTGACTGGATTGAAAGTTGTTCATTAGCCGAATCATACAATAAAACGCTAAAAATATCAATTGAATTTCAGAAACCTTGTACAAAAATTTTCAGAAACTGTTCCTAGATAACGACTTAATGTATGAGAAAGATGTATTGATTTTCTTTTACGGATTGATATTAGTCTTTAAATTGAGAAATATTGTCAATTCTTGTTGAAGAAATGAGCTTGAGTCAATTTTTTTGGTAAAGATGTCGTCTTTACATTATCATAATTAATTTGATATTGGACGGTCATACTGACCACGAATTGTCCTTTCTTTCTCTCTTATTTTGAAACGTTCAAGGAATTAGTTACTGAAAACTCATGTAGTTCTTCAATTTTTCCAGCCATGCTTTTTATCACTTTTAGAAACAACATTCTATACTTTCACACCAAACCAGTATAACTTACTCTGAATCACCTACAAACTTGAATGCTGAATGAAGTAGGATTCATGAATTGGGTCACATCTTCAGCTTTTACTTGCATGAGTGACTTTACCGGTTCTGCTGGCTAAGAACTCATCAGTTGAATTTGTAATATTAAATGAATTGATATTTGTTTCCTCAGATCAGATTATAGATATACATCATCATTGTGGGTGAATTGAATGTTTTAGGGTGCTATTAAGAGTATTATTGAATGTTTACGCTGTCTTGAAAAGAAAATGTCCTTATTAGGCGGAGTAATTAGTCAACACTCTTCACTCATTAATCATATAGTTTATGATGTGCTCAATGATAGAAAAACATTTTATCCTGGAACTCGTAATTATAGGCGCTATTACGAGTATTATTGAATGTTTAGGCTTTCTTGAAATGAAAAAGATAAAGAAATGAAAAGAGTAAGAGATGAAATGAAAAGAATCAAGAGTGAAGACTTCACTCATCAATCATAATATAGTTTATGATGTGCTCAATGATAGAAAAACATTTTATCCTGGAACTCGTAATTATAGGCGCTATTACGAGTATTATTGAATGTTTAGGCTTTCTTGAAATGAAAAGAGTAAAGAGTAAGAGATGAAATGAAAAGAATCAAGAGTGAAGACTTCACTCATTAATCATAATATAGTTTATGATATGCTTAATGATTGAAAAACATTTTATCCTGGAACTCAATCCGTAAACTAAACGTTGGGTGACAGTGAAATACGTTCCCGACTACAAGCGTATGTTGTTTCCAACCTGTTCCGAGGAAAATAAATTCTCTGCTTGACATTAGGGTCTAATTATATTTTGCAATTCTAGTTGAGGTCGAGGAAGTCAAAATTGGATTGGATATAAACTGCAATAAATGACTCCTCACTCAATAAATGAAATGAAGCAATGATAAGTACCCACGAAGTCAGTCTTTTTCAGGAAAGTGCACATTCCACTTTTATAAACATAGTTGCTTTCAATTGCATTCGATTTGCAGTCTCCTAATTCATGGTTCTCTCTTCTCAATCCAATCAGAAAGATCATTAAATACTGTATTCAGGATGCACTGCCAAACTTGTACAAAAAAATTGAGCAAATTTGAAGAGCGAATCATCGATGTGGATGGTTTGAATACTCATTACTTATTGCCGAAATATTATGTAACCGATTTTTGCTGGCAATAGGTCGTTAACTACTTTGTGTGCGCCAACATTCTATTACAGAAGGATGTTTTTGGGAGAGGTGGTGGAACGTGAAATTGTGGCTAAGTCGAGTCCAACTTGCAGGAGAATTAGACGTTATAGGCCATTAAATAATATTTCATTAATGCGGCCGTTCAAGAAAAACGACCAACGGTGATGGATTCCTGGACAAATTAAACGTCATGAAACAGCACCCGCAGCCACGATCATGGTCCAGCTCCAAGGTTTGGCCGACCGAGCAGCCAACTGATCAATCTGGCTGACTTTGATGGGCTGCACCCCTCCCTCCACCCAAACAGGTGAAATGCTGCTAAATAATAATCTCTGTCCAGCTGCCCAGGAATGCCTAACTGCCTGCCTCTGCACGCTCAAACTTTATTGATATTTTATTTATACAGTTTTCTATGTAAATTTGTACGTGTCTATCGAATATTATCGGGCCTGAATGTTTTCTGTCGGGCCTAGGAGACTTCTCAAGACGAATTATTTGAAATATTAAATATATATTATTAATATAATATGAAAATGATTCATTACTAAAGAAGTGTTCTCAAACCGATAGAACAGTGTTCAAGTACAATAGTGTTCTTGCTACAGAAGAGATAATTTTAATTGAATCATACTTGTTTCATGTCCTACTATTCCATGAATAGTGTGATGATAATAATAAAGTAATAAGATGTTATCCCAGCCAATTCTTGTCAATTTATCATATCAATGCGATCAATCGTTGAGGTGAAAGAAATTATTCTATTCTCCATTTTCAACCAAGCTTCGAGAATACTAATAAATTTAAGAATGAAATCATCATATCAAAAACATTTTCAGAACAAATTAATTTAATGTACCCAACCATATTCGCAAATTTGATCTTACATGTACGGTTACAATTGGCTCATGCATATTCAATGACTTTTATACAATAGGGATACAATTTATGTATTCAGATGATACATGTTAATCATCCACCCACACCACTAACAAATTCAATCCAATGTGAATTTAAATGAAGGCTTGGCGGACGAAGCCTCACTCGCCTACATCTAGGTGCTCGGAGAAATTGTGCCTCATGTATCCGACGATCCATAATGAATGAACAGTTTCAATTAGTAGTTCTAGTTCACAAGTTGTATTGCAGATCGTAAGTATCATAAACTCGACTGACAACAGAGATGAAGATATCAAGATTGATAGCGTCATTGGAATGAATATATGGCGATTGAAATGAGCCGACTAGGAATCATTTTATTCGACGTATGAGTAGATAATTTATGAGGCAGTGCGAGTGCAGGTGTGTGCGAGTGCAAAGAAGTAACACGCTTGCCGCTCAGCGCAGCGCAGCGCTCAATGCTCCAATGACAAGGTTAATAAACTGAACACCCAGCTGTATCATACCAGCTCCAAGTCGACTGGTATGAACTATGGACTGACTGCAGGTGTGGGAAAATAGGACCTCCAATCGGAACTGGCTCTTCGGAACCCGGTTCTCTTCTCTTCTCTTCGTTATTATCATGCTTATTCACTCATTACTGATACTCTCTCTCTTTCACAGCCGTGTTTTTCACTCACACATGCTTGGCAGCCAGCTCTCACAGAATGTGTAGTATTTGTGTTTCCTAAATACTTGTTCCTCTCAGCCACCTCCTCCCTCTCCGACCCTCCATCTTCCTTCTCCTTCCAAACTTGTGTATTCGACCGTCAGGCTACGCTCGAAATTTATCTCACAAATTAAAATAAAAACATCTACTAGTAAATTTTCAGCCCACGTCTCCGCTGAAATCATTCAGACACAATAAATAAAAAACTTACACTACAATGTTTCTCTACCAATTTCCATTTAATATTGAATTGTTTTTGTACCAGCGCTGTGGAATAGGAAGAAGATTAAATTACGAGTGTAATCATGGATGATTGATAACTTTACACTTTTTGTATAGTTGCTTTTGATAGGGATGAGAAAGAGAAGAATACATTTTGAACATCAACATTAATCACTGAATAAATTCTTTATGACCAGAAATTAATGTTTTAAGGTTTAAAACTGGTTTCAAAATTTGTTTTTCAGAATTATATTGGGATTCGTAATCTGGTCCTCCAAAATGCGCGGAGCAGTCCTTATTTACAAGCCCTTATTCAAAAGAATTATGGAAATGCTGAGTTCAAAATTGGCTATTTGATAAGAAAACTTTCAAGACAATAGAATTTTTATATTGTATGTTAATGAAAAAATTCAATAATTATTTTTAAAAGAGAAGTAAAAAAATAATAATCTTCCTATTATGCTGCTCATCTTGATTTTCTTGACTGATAGCAAATCAGTGATTTCGCCGACCTTGGTATATTATCTCTGGGATCAATGAACAAGATAAATCGTAATGTACAAGATTTGTTGTAAAGTTGCCTACCCCCAAATCTGTGTCTTATCTTATGTAGTTTTGTTTGTGAGCACTGGGCAGAAAAATATGAAAAAAATTATTAGAATTCAAATTTCACAAATCACTCTGTAAAGTAACAAGTGTTTTTGTGTGAATGGTCGTTGAAAATTCTCAATCAACATTGTGAGCAGTTCATTCTCCAAGATTATCAGATTGCACATTTTTAAATCGTCCAAATTCTTCGCTTTTCTCTACTGTTACTCTTCTACTATGTCAATGATTTATTTTTGATTGATTTTGGTAAAACAAAATACAAGTTTATGTTCTCATTGTCTGGGACTAGCAGATGATGTTCTCTAATTTTATTCTAAGAGAAACATTTTTCGTTGATCAATTATTTATTTTTTTCATTTTAGATGATCCACATCAATATTAACAAGTTGCTTCTTGCTTTATCATGCCTTGAGCATACTTCTGTAGCACGGTCACCTTCTTCGAGTGGAAAAGGGTCATTCCTGAAAAGTTGTTTCCTTCTCTTCCTGGGTGGTCCCAAAAAGCATCATCATCTAAGTTTGAACACGTTCGTCAAGAAAAAATCCCTGTTTTGCCAAACTTCCAAGTCCAAGCCAGTACCTTCAAATACTTTTGAACTAAAGCGCACATTGGCTTTTGGTTTTTGGATTCCGTTTCTTGTTTTTCATACCCGAGTTACTGCGAGTTGAATTCTTCATTGAATAATAATTATCATTTATCTTACTGATCTTTACATATATATTTTTTGCAGAGCTTACTGTTTTTGAAAGCAAATCCAGACAAAATGGAGATGCGAAGTGCGATACATTTGTATAATACAAGACCCAGCGAGTCCCTCAATGTATCCCGAAGCAGGAACCATAAGATTGACGGAAGTCCCTCTAATCAAACTAATGAATCGGCTCTCTATTGAGGTGAGGCAACTTAATTATAGGAGGTTTAAGCTTTTACTGAAAGAATTCCTCTCGATCCAGAAAATCCCTTCTACTCCATTAAAGAGTTGATTAACAAAAAATTAGTTGTAGGGGATTTCAAATTGTAGTTATATTATTGTATTATAGTATGATACGGTAAGTCTAATGTACTGTTGTTGTATTGTCTATATCTTGTTTTTACTTTATTGTATTACTTATACTGACTGGCCTATGAGTCAAAGTGTAATATTATGTTGTAGCTAATAAACTATTCAATTAGTTAGAGCTCCATTCAGGCAATTTCTTGAGAATAAATATCTTCACGACTTCAAACTTTTTTAATGCCGATAACACTTCCACTTATAATCCAATAGGTATTCATAATTCAATGTGATTCCATGCTTCAAATGGAGATAAGTCTGTTTAAAATTCAACATCTGACAGGCTCGATACTGTAGGATAATATCATTTATAACATTGTAAATTTGTTGACTTGTTAAGATGGTCCAGGACAATAATTTGTGTGAATATTGGGCTGGGTTTAACTACTCCACGGTTGATAATGAGAAAATAGCAGCTACGTTCATAGTAATCATCTTTCTATAAAGTAATGCGATCAACCACACAACAGAATTGTTACTTTGAATAAACACAGGAAAGTTCGTCGTCTTTATTAATTTAATATTAATAGCAAGATGACAATCAGCTGGAAGAAGTGAGCACTGTTGAACAAGCGAGTAACAACATTAGTTCCACTGCTACGGATTTCAATGGAGCTGAGGTGCTTTGTTATGTAAATAACATTGGTATACTTTATAGACTTATACATTGAACGACAATGCCGAATGGCAATATAAAAGGACCTAGCTCTTTGGACGTTTGTCTCATGTAAATGGGTTGTTCATGTAAATGGTTAGTTTATGCATACAAAATATCCTGTTATACAACAATAGGTTCTGTGTTCTATTTAATAGTGGTACACCTATTGTTATATCTGAATGAAGAAACATAATATGAACAGATAGACAATGTCAAGTTGAGAGGACCAATTTGCCTTCATTCATGCCGCGCATCCTTTTGATCTGTATTACTTTACAGCTCGCAAACGCAATATAACGCTGATTTTACTCGATATAAATAAAGTTTGCAAATCAATAGATCCGGTTCGAAAGCTATGAATTATTCATTGAACAATGTCGGCATTGGCAATCACACCAACATTCAAAGGCGGCAATTTAAAAGGATATTATTTATTACCGTAAGAGCGGGTAACTTTGAACACTTTTTAAATTCTTTTATCAAATCCACATTGAATGTTATTTTTAGTGCTCCAGCTTCTATAATGAATCAGGGGCACCCTTCAAGACTTGCAATATTTGTTCTAATGATTGCAATGATTTCCTTCTGGTTATTGAGAAAAAAGGTATGTTCAAAGTTACCCTCACTGTCGGGTAACTTCGAACAGACATGTGAAACCTACTAAAATTATTGATGTAAAGCTACTGATGTTATAAAGTTACACTCTATGGATGGGTAACTTTGTTACAAAAAAATCAAGAACATTATTATTTTCTCTTAAATTTACCATATAGTGAAAAAGTACATATTTATCATTGTGAAACAAAATACCTAAAGATGATACCAGTGAGAAGAGGTGAATCATTCAAGTTTATTAACAAAATTAATGATTTGGGTTTTTTCACTAATAAATCCACCTCTTCTCACTGGTGTCATTTTTACTTTTTTTAAGCAGCGACCAAACGTTGCGATAAATTGTATCAACTTATTGCAGACTGACCATCCATTGGAACCTTTTTTGTCAGAAAGCAACCGATCATCCGGAATGCTAACATTGAATAAAATGCCAGCTTTTCCAAAATTGGACGATACAATTTATCAATTACAGAGTTGATACAATTTATGGCAGCGTTTGGAAGCTGCTTCACAATGTCCTCCAATTTAACAACTGATTTGTCTTCAATAACTGGCCAGATAAATTTATTGTTCACTTTTCTACTTTTCCGTAAAAAAATAAATTCAGAGACTTCTTCCTCCACTATTGACTTAACTTGACCAATATAAAATACATAGGATGCAGATTTGGTCTCAATTCTAACAATATAAAATTCGCCTGAAAATAAAATTCAATAATATAATAGAATTGAACAGTGTTCAATGTTACCCTCCAATTGCACTTCGTAAGCAAAATATCCTATAAATATAAAATAACTACTACTGTCAATTAAACTTTGATATTTGATTCCACTATCATCTCGAAAACACTTTAAGGAATGAATGTATGAAAACGTTTACAAGCATTAAGAAATATGAAAATTCATAAGATACATACCCTAGCAAACAAGATACAAATGCGAACAAGAAACTACTGCTGTAGAAAATTGAAGCCGGCCATTTAAGTTCGGCACTTGGAAGTGAGATGATATTAAAAGAGAATGCTGCAAAATCGATTTTATCCAGTCGATCATGATTAGGTGGTAAGTTTAAAAAAAGTTTAAAGGCAGAATCGTTCAAAGTCAACCCCTTGTTCAAAGTTATCCGCTTCTACCGGTATTTATTATTTATGTATATTTTGATGGCAATGGACTGAACTTGAATTTATCAGGCAGATATCTACATTATCTAGTGGCCCACCGCCCATAGAACGACGAGGTGCTTGCTCAAGTTGAGAGTTTAGAACGAATTCCTGGGTAGATCTGACTATGTATGGTACATTTTTGACTAAAGAAACCACGAGAACAAATTGAAGCGAATGAAGAATTTGATCTCAAAGCTTGTATTGTTATGTTCTATCACAGATAAATAGTGAATTCTCAATTCTCAATTCTTATAAAAGACACAAAAAATTGTGCAATGAGGCGATGTGGAACCTACCCGTAAGTGAATTCTCAATGAACCTTCCCAACAAATTGGTAGGAATACATTCAGGCTTAACTGATGAATTTCCCAAGGACACTAGCAAAGATAAATGTGACCTGGTTTCTATTGGTATCGCTTCAATTAATGCCGACACACGGCTTTGAGCAGGTTGTTTGATTTTATCTGGCCAGAGCGATGAGCGCTGTCAGTCTGTTGACTGTGGACTCTAGTTGCTCTGCGCACATTATTTATCAGCTGACGCTGACCCGCCAACCACGTCGCTGTTCAACCAACCATGAGCTGCTCACGATGTCGCATCCAACATTCCATGCTAGCCCTTTTTTCAAAACAATTAGGTCGTACATGAATGCGGAATAGAGAACGATTGATTACTGAACTCAAATTGTATTGAATTACAAATAGGGGGTTAATTTCAATAACTAACGTACTGAAGTAATTTGTATGTCTTCTGATTCACTAATGAACAGCTTTGTCAAGCTTTACTTTGTCAAGCTAGGGTATTTTTCATGCTTCTTCGAAGAACCACCATGTCCTCTACAGAATATTGAGTCAGGATGGAATTGATGAACTTCACAATAATTGGTGATAATAATTTATTAAATATAAATTGTTGAGTTAAGTGAACGTGACCCGGAGAGAAGACCTTTTATTCCAATTTTGTAAGCTCTTAAAGTAATTCTATGGTATCTCAACACGATTTTCCAATGATACTGCCTAACTACTTTTTCCTCTTTGTATTTTATCTATATTATTATTATTGTATTTTTTCTGGAAATGATATGATGATAAATCAAATGAAATGTTACTATCACTGATAATGATATTTCCACCATTATGTAAGTTTTCTTAAAGTTTTTCTTGTAATTAGTTTGTTTTCTATCAGTGTAAATATTTAAATAATGAATATAGAAGTGTTGAATATAATGTAATATGAAAACATAATGTTCTGCGGTATTTACATTTACATTTGTATAACTTCTTATGTGGAATAAGAATAATAATTATAGAGTAGAGTTATCAAGTAGTTTCTCTATAATGAAATACCAATTTTCGCGAAAGATAGGGCTTTGACCGATGAATTAAAAAATCATTTGGTTGAATGATGACAGATACGTTGAAGACATAATGAAAAAGCGGCTGATAGTTTTGAGTTCAGGAATAGTTTTGAAATTCATAATTGCCCATTTTTCTCTCACGATGTAGGAGCAGAGGTGTCGAAATAGTGCTCCGAATTGACAACGGTAATAAATAGCAGAAGATGGAATAATTAGTTGAGAAAATAGTTGCGGGCAGAAATGCGAGAGAGAGATGAACCTTCTTTTGTTCTGTGAGGATTATCTTTCTCGCCATCGTGTTTCTGGATGAAATATCTATCCGGTGACCAATTATTATGTCATAGAAACAGAAACTAGGCACTGCGAGCTCATGTCTCAAAAGAATGCGGCTGTTCTATTCAAATTTCCACGTTTGCTCAGGAGTGATTCTTCAACAAACAAGTGACTCTTCACTCTCAACGCTACAAGCTTTTCAACGCCGCTTCCTTTTAGAACATCGCACAAACAGCTTATCTCTCATCAACAACGTGATAATTAATTCGAAAGAGATCTTTGAAACCAGGCTACGAACGATCTACGTCTATCCCACAAACCACTCCTTGTTCTTGAAAACATCATTTCCACAAATTTGAAAAGTTGATCACAATTGTTGCCTATCCTGTTATGCATGGACGAACATGTTTGTTAATTGAACCGAATGAAACAAATGAAGATTCTCACATCCTTATTTTGATCCAGAATGAGAACAAGTGTTATTCAACACATTATTTTAAACAACAGTATTGGTAATTATCTTAAATCTGATTGCTAATGACTCGAATCACTACTAACAGTTCACGTTTTACAAGTTTGCATTACCTCATGAACTCATGCGACTATTGTACAGTTATTATCAAGATACTTGCCAATTCCATGATTTGAGGGTGAATGAAGATGTTTATGAAAATGATGTTTTCAAGAACAAGGTGTGGTATGTGGAATAGACGTAGATCGTTCGTTGCCTGGCTTCAATGGTCTCTTCCGAATGAATTATCACCTTGTTGATGAGAGATTAGCTGTTTGTGCGATGAGATGAAGATGTGAACCCAATGAATTCACTGAATGTTATGGAAGGGATCTTCTACATATTATTCTACATAGATCTTCTACGGAACCATTCAAGATCTCAACGATCCGACTCCGATCAGATCTCCGAGAGGTATAGAGAGAGGTGGAATCCAGATATGAAAAGGATCAAAAGAGATCTCAACAAGTAAGAGGATTCAAATAAATAATTCATGATTTATCCATACTTACAGACTAATGACCGGTTGCAAAGAACTCAATTGAAATTTTACCGATCTCTGGTAGGAGTAATTGAAAATTGAAAATTACTGAGATTATTGGACGAAGTTCCTTCTACAATAAGAAACCAATAGAGTTATAGGAACCAATAGACGTCAACAGAGTGGGTTGGAGGGTTATGGATACGTCTGATTATGGAATTCAAACCTCAACTCTCTACCCAATTTGGCGATGAACATTAGCTCTTTTCAATTAGATCTTCAAATTGATCTCAGATTATCTGCCGCATTCGTTCCAGGAAAATCTTTCATGAAAATCTCCAAAGTCGTTCCAGTTTATTATTCACCATGAAGTTGGTGCATACTTTTTATTTCTTTTGGCGTTAGCGTCTGAGGGGTGAATGCACCCCTCAAATAATGCACACAGTTGTTGATAACGATGTGTGAGTTGTGAAGGTCGCGGTCACATTCTGTTACAAAGCTCGCTTCCATGAAACACTTGTCAGTGCGGCTGCTGCCGCCGCCGCCAAGTCGCGGGTTTTACTGTTAAGCAGAAGCAGCAGAATGCATGCCGTTATGCGCACGCCGCGGTCTGCATGCCGTAATGACTCGCACCAGTCATGGTCACGATGGCAACAGAGGTGTAACAGAGACAGGATGATGAGGAGAAGGAATAGAATGAGGAGGAGAAGGAGGAAGAGACCAGTGCTGTGACGCGAGACGTGAGGCGGACGACCGCTACCCGTTCCAAATAGCCATCCTCCTCAACCTCACCTCAGGAGGCTCTCACACGCACCGGCCCGCTCAACGCCAGTAGTACACACCCTATCGCATCGGTGACTATAAATGACTGACTGCGACCTCCTTTGCCGATGCCAATGCTCATCGACATCTATCCAGCTCGGACAATAGATTGCACTTGAACTAAGCCTGCACTTGACAATCACAATGCAACAATTTCCGGTCGTGTGTGTTGCGCTAGGTTAAGAATTTTTCAACAGGTGTCACAGACCCATTCAGTGTCGGAGACTCCACTTCATTCAGAGCATCGGTTCCAGGAAAGAAAACAGGGAAATTCTAGGATAGACGAACATACTTCCTGTATGAGGTGATGTATGTTGGAAGCTGTTTCGTACTCATTTTAAAATATGTTTCAATAACACCGGAACAAATCTTTGATAAAATTGCAGGATTGATTAACGTAATTGATGTATGATGTGGTACATCGTGGTCATGTTTGGTGCAGTCGGTGGACAATTATGGTTTATAATGGAATTAAGGTTTTATAAGTAACTGATTAATCCATTCATTCATTCTCTAGCATCTTTTGACCGCCTTTAAAAGGCGTATATGGATTTGTCAATGATTTAAGTCATTATATTCTACATCTGTTTCTCTGCGGTTTTAGAAAAAGAGTTGATCATTTTTAGCCAAATGAGGATTCGGCCGAACATAAAAGGAGATTGGTTCTATTCCTCATGGATAGTTACATAGTTCCCTTCAGAGTTGCATAGTTCACCAGGTGAGAATGGTCTTATTCCTCATAGCTTCCACTATGAACAAACCAGAAGGTTTTCATAACTACAAGTATAGTTCAAAAAGTGATCCTAGAATAATTTATAGACAACCCAGGTCTTCGACTCAAGTATCCATAGACATGGACTGGAAGACGTTGTGGTTTTGCATTTTGTTTTCATAAAGTTTGCTGCAAAGTTTTCTTCATAAATTCTTTTTATTTCCATCACCAATTAATATGAATATGGGAATGCTAAGATAAATTTAAGCAAAAAACAGAATTCATAATAAAATAGAGAATAATGGGAGAAAGTTTTAAATGTAATGTGATATACTTGATGTTTGAAAAGTCATTTCATGTAATTGAAACAATATCCATTCTGAACTATTGAATAAAAATCATCTAGCTTTTAAAAAAGTAAATTTTCTCGAAAAGGGGGTATATTATGCAACCCGCACATCACAAATCCGCGCACATCAGAGCTTTCAAAATCTGTTGAAAGCTCTCATAGGGATTCCACCAAATAGCATTCTTTCAATATGTTTCACATTGTTATTTACTTTGTTTACTATTGTGATTATCTGCTATTTAGAAATACTCACAAAAATTCATGAACGTCAGAAATGTCATTAATTAAAATATTATAAGTAATGTTACAAAAATGTGACGTGAAAATGGGTAGAAACTATAACAAATCAATCACAAACAGACAAGAGCTTTCCAAGAAAGATACATTTTTATGAGAGTATTTTTGTACTGGAATTGGAAAACTAATATCTCTCAACTGGATTACAAGGTTCTCTAACCCTTTGGTAATCAATTCTAGAAAGGAAAAGTGAATTAATAATTAATTAAACAACTGTTTTACCTACAATCTACATCGTATGAAGCTATAAAGGTATTCAATACATTGTCGATCTAGAATTGATTTTTCTTATCGTAATGTGAACAAATCGGAGAATCAACAATTCTTATCAATAATTATGGAAAACTAATGACTATTAATGAACCTATGTAAATATTCATTATTTATAATTATGATGATGATTTGATAGGTACTGGAGGCATGCTAATCAATCATAAAAAAGGATTATGCTATCAAGATTGACATAATTCACATGGAAGCAATATCTTCTTGCCTTAATTATTCCGTCGTCTTAAATACGGATTGATCATTGTCATCCTGTCACACATAGAGGCAGGCCAACGCCTAGTTAATAACCTGCAAAGTACTCTGCTCATTTACTAAAGAAAGGCTAACTGATTTGTTTGTCGACATGAAAATTACAGAGTCATCCATTAAATTAACTCACTATTAAGAAAGCCATTTATCTTGCTAGAGCTGAGCACTGACAATCTTGTAGACGTTCTTTTTCAAGACAATACCTTATGTGGGTTTGTCTTCATCTCTTTCAAACAGCCTACATTCAAACGCATCGCTTTTTAACATGCATTGTAAATTTCAGTGTCTTGTTTGGTGTGACATGTGACTCAGTCAATCATACTTGTGATTTGTGACAATCATACGGGATCATACATAAAACACTAATGACGACTCTTGCATAAGGACTGGAGAAAATCATACTCCTCCAGAAATGAAGTCAACTACAGCTAGTTTGGAGCATTATTGTTGTTTATTACGAATCCTCCTACATTTTCACATCAGGAAAATCTGTATTATAAAAATTAACACTTTTTACAGAAAAGCTCAAGAACAAGCTCATTGAACAAGAGTTCAATGAACAAGTGAATATAGAATAAGCGTTGGTTACATTGTTTCCATCCGTAATAATAGTACAAAGTAGCTGTTAGAAGAAAATTTGCAAGAAAATTTCATTTGAAGATGTTTTCCATTTTGAGACAGAAAATAGTAAATTTGATAAATAAGGATGGATATGAAGGTTTCATAGTGGAGAATTAATTATTATTAAGCTTATGGCTCTTTTGGCGGGGAGATCCTTTTGGGTGTTCCGCCTCGCCTATTCATCCAATTTTCCCTAATGGGAAATATGGAAGACATAGCCTATAATATAGTCCAATGCTAAATTTCAACTTATCAGGGCCAGTTACATAAAAGAGGATTGAAGTTAGTCTTTGATTATCCATTACAAGCTTAACAGACCTTTGAGCAACTGGGAATTTAACTTTCAGTTGTGAACTTTCATTATAAGAGTGAACTCCACCACAAGCTACTCAACCATGAATAGGTAAAGTATGTTTAAAATTTATGATAAAACATGTTGGTCGGCTACGTAAAGTTGTAGCTTACCGGTTGTTAAGTTTATATCCGCATACATGTATGAGATACTTGTTTAATTAAGAAGTTCACCCAGAAACATTTTCTGGCACAATTTGTGTGAGCTTTTGTATGAGAATCCTCATACATTTTGAATGAGCACAGTTTTGTGTCAACATTTGACGTATGTGTGATGTTCTTTCTTAAACAAGTATCTTACACAAAAAATTCATACATTTATCCGAATGTTAATGTACTTTAAAGGATGTTATACGGTGAAAAGATTAATAGAAAAAAGAAAAGAGTGAAAACGGGGATTTAAGGAATGAGAATCGGTGACTTCAATGATCGCAACAGTGAACTGTTTCATCGATTTGGGATTGCTGTAATCTTGAGTTCTCAATACTTTCTTGAAAAATACATTTATTTAGTTCAATGTAAATGAAGTTACAAAGTTGCAATTCAAGAAGTAAATTGAATTATTGAATAATTGAAAAATCTCAGACTCGCTTTCTTCCTATCCATCTCACAAGTCACCAACAAATACTTCAATATGATTCATTCATTTATATGCAGGTGATTATTTTACTTAAAATAAGGGTTATACAAATGAGGGTGGTTTAATACGAAAATACACCTGCTTAAGTCACGCAAATAGATTTTCACTTGAATGGAAGAATTTCTACTATACGAAAAATAATTGAATGGGGACCAATGATTTCACATGATTCGAAAATTACTGTTGGTTAATGGAACCTCATAGATTGATGATATGTAATTGAGATTTCTTCTGATCTAAGTCACTATTTCCTCACCTCTAATATACAGCCAGTCTAGTAGCCCACTTAATGAGATCTACCGGATGTAATATATTTTGATTCCCCAGAATAGAAACTTGAACCCTCTTCATTACTGTTATCAAAGATTGGAGTTGTATAACATACGTGAAACATATTATCGTGGAAATATCTTCAATAATTACTCTTCTTCTGTCAAAACCAATATGAGGCATTCCAAATGAAGTACGTTTGATCCAGGATACAGGACATAAATGTAGACCAACGAATTCACACGATTCGAGAAATGCTATTGGCTAATGAAACTTCATAGTTTGATCAATATGTAAATAGGATTCCTCCTACTTTTATCCACTACTTCCTCACTTTTCATATAGGGTTTACATCCTTAATCATTATGAGTATTCTAAACGTAAAGGTATTTCAAAACTGTATTATCGAGGAGAAAGACTGGATTTTGATAGCTTTTACTTTGTAAGTGCGCATGTACATTGAGTATTTGAGTAGTTTGTAACAGCGTTAAAAGTAAGGCGGCGAATTGATAGATAGCGTGTGGAAGGAAACGAGAGCCGGCCGAGTTCAAGTTGAAGGTTATTTGGTAAGAGAAGTAGGCGATAATGAAGAAGAAGCCGACGATAATGAGCAAGTTGCCGCACTGGCGGTGGCGGGCCTACCTGTTTGGTTGTCAGACAGAAAGACTCCAGAGAAACATGTCACTATCACAGTTCACACCGATGATACTCTCGGGCCCACACCACAAGCACAGCCACAAGCATGTTGTCGCTAGCTAGCCTTGACCGGGCGACCGTCCACCATGCACTGAGACCAGCCGCGCTCAGCCCCGTCAGTGGGGGGGCACAGCCCAGGTGGTGGGGGGGAAGGGCATCGACACCACCACGCCAAGAATGGAATTCTTAATAATTATTTTGGTGTGTGCGAGTGTGTGTGCGTGTCTGTGTCCTCAGCCGCCGTCGCGTGCATGCGCGTGCGTCGGCCAGCTCACGAACCGGGTTACTAGAATTTGGCTGCTGCGTCCGGAGCGGAGACCAGCGTCCAGTCACTGATACGACGACGTTGGCTGCCGTCGCCGCCGCCGCCGCTGCCGCCGTGAATTTATTCACTCACATACCGGTTCCCCACCGCACCGCACCGCACCGCACCGAACGCCAACGACCACTCGTCTGGCCGCTTCCGACCAAAATCTTTATATATCACTTCGGGCAAATCGATTAACATTTTTAATAACATCTGTTTTCAACATTTCCATGAACTCCACAGTCGGCCAACTTCTATCTCTTCCAGTCTGAGATTTGTATCACTTATATTGAATAGCGACTGCCGAATAAGATTGGGAAAATTTGTAATCAGTAGAAAGTACTCTGGCCATGATACCCAGTGGAGACCAAGGCCAAGGGAGAAGGGTGGCGGAGGAGTCACTTCGTAGAATACGCGTCATTTAGGAGGGGGTTGTTAAAAAATACGTATTTCTGAAGATGTTGGTCAAGGAAGGAGATGAAAAGCTGTAAAACACCTTAATTATCTACTTTATGAAACTTCAATATTTCTACTTAATTGATAGACAATAGAATATGTTCCATGAAATAATCTCACGGAAAACCAACTTTATACTAATAACAATATCAATTGTACCATCGATCATTTCAATATGTTGTATGTATCAATATCAATAAGTGCCAATTCAGTTGATGTACTATACTTTTGTTAGTTTACTTAGTTTAATCACCAAACAAGTCGCAATCTGAAGGCGACTCTCCAGCTACATGTGACGTAATTACGTGTTCCTTACAATGAATGTTATTTATATCGATAAATAGATAGAAAAATCGAGTTACACAAAAAATTGATTGTGAACTCCTTCACAAGGTGGGAACTTATTAAAACTTTATCAACAAGTTTTAACTGCGAAATCAATTGAGGATAAAATTTAATTGGAATTCAAGTGGGAATTGTTAAGACATAAGAAATTTCAAATACAAATGCAATGAAGAGTGACATTTCGATCCCCAATTCTTTAATTGCACTCTCAGAAACAATTTGGGCGCTTATTACTTTGAAGGCCCAACTAAACAATTAACATCAACTAACATCAACGTAACTTATCGTATTGAGCATAATCATAAATAATAGTAATATATCACTCAAATGAATATTCACATGTATTCCGGAAAAATATTTTGACAAAAAAATAAAATAACAGTTCTGGGATCAGCTTGCTAATAACTTATAACATAATACTTTATTTATCAATGGTATTGAAATTTCAAGAACTGTTATTGGAAAGATTAAGCTTAATGACGAAACTAACCCTTTCAAAATAATTTTTTACAAAAAATATTTGTAGTCACATTCTTAGAAATTCATCAAATATATCCCACAAATTTAATTGCCAAAATCTAGAGAGATTTCTGTTAATGAGCCTGAGACTGGAGTACTAGAATGATCCAGTTCTGTAATTTTAACGAAGGATCATTAATTTGCAAGGGAAATCTGAAACAAGTAGAAAAATATTGTATTTTCCTATTAAAAAGCTAATGCTAGAGAAATCTTCTCTGGTGGATTCCACAAATCTACTTGATGTCGAATCAAGAAATTATTATCACTCAAAGGTTTAAGATGTCTGTGTGAAAGAATTCGTCATTTTCCATCTAATGATACTTTATTGCTTCAGTTGTGTTGAGGTACCTAGTGAACAGTCATTCAAAATATTTACCGTAAATATGTGACTAGTACACATTATCGAATTCCCTCGAACATATTTAATTCACTGGGAAAGCTTGCCGCATTTTAGGACGGCATAGCAGGCCAAACGGATGAATGATTCAACAAATAAATGCAGTCAGTTGCAGTCGGTGGCACTGGGTGGCAGTCATGCGGTCGGCTGCCGCGCAGTGCAGTTGGCTGTCGCCAAGCCGCTCTGGCTGTATTGATCGAAGTGTCACAAGAGGCAGTCGCGATGCGGTCAGGGAGCAGACCGCGAATTGCATTGCAGTCACGTTGGGATCACTGCAAATGTCGCTCGTGTGTACCAGCTTTACACAAATTAATAGTGTATTCGTAGATATACAGTTTGTTCACAATACCACTAATAAAATCCTTATATTTTTCTTATTTAAAGATATTAGTATTTTTAATGGTTTTGTTTTTGTTTCTTTAATACTATTACATATAATACAGTACTATACATATAATAAGTTCAGAAGCATAATGAGAGAACAAATATGTTATACTCGTATCTATTTTTCCATTATTGATTTTGTGAATGATTCACATGGATTTCCGTATTGTTTGATTTATGTAATTGTGTGATAAACAAGTATCTGCACACAAAATTTTTTGATGCCTTTTTTTATGTGTCACGTGTTCACATCATGATATTGCACTTTTGTGTCATTCATTTAATGTTTTGTGAATGGAATTGAATCAAAATTATTGGTGTTTAAAGTATATTTTCAGTTTTTATGATTATTATGCTTACCCTGCAATTGTTTTCAATTATTTTCTCACTCGATGAAGGCCGATGGATCATGGACCAAGTAGGGGATGGCTAGAAGATGAAGATGGCTATTGGGGGAGGTGGAGGGATGTGTGGAGGGGGTGTAGAGGGGAGGGGGTTAAATCAGCACCAGTTGCCATCGGCGACACCCTAAAAGGCATGTGGACAGGGCAGGCAGGCAGTCCCCGCAGCAGCAGTCCGTTCTGTTCTCGGAACGGCGCGACGTTTTTCTGTTGCACTGGACAGGACGGGTGTTGAGGAGGAGGAGGAGGGGTAGTGGCGCACTCATCTCACAGCAGCGCACTCTCTCTGATTGTCACTCCCGTGAGAAAAGTTTCGCGGCCGGCTCGAAATAAAGACTGAAAATTATCAGAATCTCTCTACTACTCTTCAACAGCTGTTCGGGTTACACTTAGCGATGTAACACGGACTTATCAAATCTATATTTTATGTAATAGTGATCATGCGGTAAAGTTAAGACATGAGCCTCAAAATCGCTTCCCTGTAGTTCGGAACCCACCTAAAGCTGTAGCTCCATTCATCTCTCATCATCATCCTTGACAAGCATTGAGAAGAATATCCACCTGGAGACCACTGATTGAACAAGCTGTATTCCGTTTTTTTGCTGAATAGCATAATGTTCTTGAAAAAAATTCAATCCTCATCTTATTGTCAACCTAACTAAAGTAGACGGAAAATAGGTATTGAATAGCAGCCCTAGCTAGTGCTATCTCCAGGTGTATGTTTAGCTCAATGATGATAAGTCTATGGAAAGTTGCTGAAAGTTGATGGTCAGAGGAGAAGACCATTCCTAGATATTTGGCTTGTAATAGTCTTATTGAATGGTCATCTCCGTGCACAAATAGGAAAAGGCCTGAGAATGATGTCCTATTTGTTGATTATTATTCTCAATTATTGTCACCCACGTCACAACGTTTTGCTGCCAACCAAGTGCCAGGCTCAATGATTATAATTGACGAATTGCGTCTAATAATATTTTAGTTCTGGAGAGTTGAAACGTTGGTTTGAGACAGACCTTTGCATAGCGTCTTGCATGAAATCAAATTTCAAATAGGAATCTGGGAAACTTGGAAAATCCTATATCGTAGCAAATGCGTTGAAATGTACGATAGAACAAACGTTTTTAGAACCGTAACCAATAGACTTCTACCATACAAGCAGTACTTATTTAGCTATCAAAGTGTTTAGTATTCAGGCAAGTAGTTGTGCTAGAAAAAGTAAAATCGACACTTTTCAAAGCAAGGTGTTGAAGAATGTGATCATCGACATCGACCTGTGTCAGAATCCATAATATCTAATACTAATACGCTAGCTTACAAATATGAAGGTTATCTGGATATTCAGTTGACGAATAATATTATTGTGAGTGATGGACTTATCTATTCCCTTATTTTATTGTGGAAGTTTTATCACTCGAAACAATCGTTTTAATTCAAATTCACCTGTTATAAATAAATATTAAGAAACAAATTGATTGTAATAAGATCAAACAGTGGCCCATTGCATGTGACTATTCATGAACTTAATGAATTCTTTGAGAGAAACAGACTGAGAAAAAGTTATTGTTTTCACTTTAATACATTAACCTTAGCATCAAATTGTGCTCCAATACACAACTGTTCGCCTGATTATCTAGTCACGTTCATGCCTAAGTATTGTACTAGAAAACTTTTAATTGGTTGTAAAATAGTAAAAGCACTAAACTAGTGCTTATAATTCAAGTGGATAGAAATAGAAAGTATTCCTTTCGAGTACTAGAGCAATACTTAAACTGCCAGACTGTCTACCCAAACTCACTGTAGAAGTATCACACGGCATATAAACGTTAAATTGTAATTGAAAAGATATTAGAGCCATTGTTGGTATGGCTGACAACAGAAGGGATGAGTGTTCAGTTTAATAGTGGATCTAATCCGTTCTGCGACGAGACACTCAGTTATGATTGAGGTCACATTCTGAGTACGAGTACCTACATGTTGTGAGTTGATTACATTCTTAATGTGCGTGAAGCAAAGACTTTCACTCCTCAATAATAAAAGTATACATCCATGAACGGACAGTTTTCACTCGTAAGTACTGTAATCAAGAGACACATTGCTCATTGCCAATCACCTGTTCGCTTCATTGCAAACAGCTATCTACCTGGGAGGTAAAAACTGGCATTTGAAAAGTGAGTCATTTCCAAATAATAATCCCAATGAATATTCTCGTGTTTGGGTATTCCTCCTTCTAATATTCCTTCTTCCAATATTCCTCCTATATTCAATCTTCTAAGAATGTTTTTAAGGTTGTTGTGGATCCATTCTTTTCTCACTTTAGTAAATTATAAACACTAAATTAACTTAAAAAGCAAGATACTCACAAATGATGTGTTTATGTACATTTCGCGGTGCTGTGCCATCGTCAGAACTGCGTGTACAAACAGGTGAACCGGACTGAGGTTATGGGAAGGAAGTAGGTGGGTGTTTATGGGAGGGGAGTGGGAGATTAGAGGGCAGGAAGTTTGAAATTTCGAGGATTTTATCAAAGAGTGAGTGAGATTTGAAATGAATTTGGTCGTTGAGGATGTTCTGTGATTTGTAATGTTTATAGATTTCAAATTGTTCTAGAGTGTTGAGTGTTCGGTTGTTTTGAGGTGGAGGATTTCAATTGAATCTATGTTTGAATATGAGTGATTGCAGAGATGATGTGGTCTGCAAATGTGGAATGTGATTTGGGGTGGGTGATGGCTCTAATATGTTCTTTAAATCTGATTGAAAATGAACATGTAGTCATACCAATATAGAATTTGTCGCAGTCTTTACATTTCAGTTTGTAAAGTGCCAGGTCTATTGTGTGAAGGGGTTGGGGTAGGGGTGATTGTAGTAATTCTGGAGTGAGTTGTTTGTTCTGTATGTTACTTTATATTTTAGTTTTGATGCTATTTTGTGGGTTTTGCTGTTTTGTAGGTGAGTGTGATGTAGGGATGAGGGGGTCGTTGTTAGGGTTGGGATGTTTTTTATTTCTGCATTTGTTTTTTATTTTGAGGAGGAGGTTGTCGATCAGAGTGTGGTTGTAACCATTTTGTTGTGCAATGAATTTTATAGTGTTTAGTTCTTCTTGGTAGTCTGTTTTTGTCATGGGAATTCTGATTAATCTGTGAAGCATGTATATGCATGTTTATGGTTGGGGTGGTTTGAGAATTGTTGTTAAATGTTTTGAAAGTTTGATCCTGTTTTGTTATTGTTATGTCTAAGAAGTTGATGCTATTGTTCTGTTCCATTTCTAAGGTGAAATGTAAGTTGGATGGATTTTGTTGAGTTTGGTGTGAGAGTTTCAATTTGTCTTTTATTTCCTTTGTATATTATAGGATATCATCTACATAGCAGTACCATCCTGTAATTTTGTTTGGGTGTGATGATATGGGGTGGTTATTGTTCAGTATTTTGTTTTGTTCAATATTATGTATAAATATTTCAGCTAGTATGGAGGCTAGAGGACTACCCATTGTTAGGCCTTGTGATTGTTGGTAGTATTATTAGAGCCATCACCCACCCCAAATCACATTCCACATTTGCAGACCACATCATCTCCACCAATCACTCATATTCAAACATAGATTCCACCCTTGAAATCCTCCTCACAAAAACAACCGAACACTCAACACTCTAGAACAATTTGGAATCTATAAACATTACAAATCACAGATCCTCAACGACCAAATTCATTTCAAATCTCACTCACTCTTTGATAGTGTGTTCTGACGATGCTGCATGAAGTTAATTTAGTGTTTATAATGTTTTTAAGTTGGAATAAAATTAAATCTCACCTTCGAAAAGAGAGACCTTTCATGTTTGGATATTCCTTTTTTCAATTTCTCTTCTCGGGAGAACTCTGCTCCTGATCTCTTCATTTGTCGTCTAACTTAAAAGCCCAGACCACTTCTGCACCAACCACTAAGCACACATTAAATGTGTGAGAGAATCAAATCCCAAAAAATTTTTAGTCTCTAATATTCATCACAAATTTGCTTCCTAATACAAATATTTCGATGGAAAACTTGGCAGATATACAAACTAAAACAGGCTAAAAAGAGACCACAACACACAATGGCTATTTCTTTTGACAATAGTTTCCCCCAGGATGAGGAGTAGGATATACGGGAGCCGGTCTTTTGGTGGTCTCTCATTTTCTGCAATTGAAAATAGCCATTGAACATACAATATAGCAGTAGTCGGCATCAATTACTCAAACGAATTTCCGACACCAGCCATATCATTCGAGATAGTGATCAGTTGCTGCTCTCTTGTCTCCAATTAGAGTGGAGTCACGCTATGCAAAACAGGTCACAAGGTGTGTATCTTTCCGGATTTTTAAGAAGTAATAATAATAATTGTTGACCTTGTAACGACACGCGAAATAATGTGACATTGCATTGAAGTGGCGCGTTGACATTTCCATGCCTAACTCAAACATTTTGATGAATTTTTAGAAATCAATCTAATTTTTAGAATCAATCTAGTGGATGGAATATCCACTATGTTACAAATTGTTAATCTGTAACAGAAAATCACTGAAGAAGATATTCCAATTAAAACAAAAATATATTACATCATAACAAACATAATGATTATACACGAAGTTAATTCGAGTAAAATGGAAACAACATCAAATTGTGTGCTGTTCTATTTTGTGAGTCTGAACTGCGT
The DNA here is from genome assembly GCA_017141395.1 of Laodelphax striatellus. Lineage (NCBI taxonomy): Eukaryota > Metazoa > Arthropoda > Insecta > Hemiptera > Delphacidae > Laodelphax > Laodelphax striatellus. The sequence continues at coordinate 23,828,601 of CM029532.1, read as the reverse complement.
AAGGTATGAGCGATAATTTCCAGAATTGGGAAATATTGGTAGAAGGTGACAGAAATAACAGGCAAGTGATTTGTGGAGAATCGCTGGTTGCTTTGAAAGTCTTCACTGACTCGCACATCCCAAAGACGAAAACATTGAAATGAATAATCATAGACATTGATTTCCCATAAATGTGAGCGAGCATTGCTATTGGTGCTCGTAAATGAAAACACAATTATATGACTACAGATTACGTAATATTTTTCCCCACTCTGTTTCCCGTTCTCTGTTTTTCTAGTTCAATACTCACACCAATAGTGGCAGTTTTGAATTGTCACTGTTTTGCTAGTGACTGAATCCACTCCACTAGAGTGAGCAGATAATATGTGTGTGAAGAGTGAAGAATCGCTGGGTTGAAATTTTTCGGCTGAAATGTCAATGGGCCGAAAGGCGGCAGGTGACCGGAAGGATTAGTGCTTTTACTGGATGGCAGGTTGTCGAGAGGAGAAAGAGGCAGCGGACGGGATCAAGTGGTTTCTATCGATTATGAATGTAGTAGAGGAACTTGCTACGGAGTCCGGTCCCAGATCCGAGATCATAGATGCCACCAAGCCGAGTAGTCCGAGTCGGATCCCGTAGCTGCTGTTGCTGCTGCATTCCTATTGCTGCAGACCCCACGCCCCGACCACAACCCCCCTTACCCCCCACCCCATATTGGTGTCCTTTTCCTCAGTCATTCATCATTCACATTCACACCAACTAATTCATCAACGTCATTCCCGACTTCGTTTTTATTCTTCAGTTTGAAACGGAAATTAATTTTCCAATAATAATTCTGACCTACTAATAAATCTTTCACCAGCTATTACAGACTAATCAAATAATGAATGCTCTGCTATTATCCAGATATCAAGCCACCAGTAGCTTTACTAAATGAATAAATAATAAATTTATTTCCTTCAAAACTAAAAACTAAGAATACATTAATAAAATATTAACTACAAAAATGTAGAAAAACTATATAAACATCAAGAAAAAAGAAAATTTATGGAAATTAACCCACTCAACTATGGACATCCATGTACTAGAGTGGGTGTTACTGGATGAAGCATCGATGAAATGATCAAATTATCTGGAAAGAATTACTGGATGAAAGAGGGTCAGAAAAATAACGTTCTGAGACTCGAACCCTATGTTGTGGTTTTGTATCTGGAAAAAACTAAAATACATTTCCAGGCGGAGTGCAAAACTAAGAATTTATGTCGGTCATTGAAGGATAATAGGATGTTTTATTTAAATTTGAGTTCTAAAGTAATACATGTGTATAGGGAGGGATTATGATGAAAGATTAAAGGGCCTAATTCTTCAGTAGAGTTCCGAACCAACGGGATACAAGGATCTTGAAGACATACCTTGAGTGGTCCCAACTCCGCCTAATGAAGAATATTTTTATTTAATTTCATACCGTAACCATAAAGTTATTGGTGCTTACCGACAAGCGGTCACCGACTCATCCAAACTTAGTGGACCAGGGTTTGGAAGACTTGAGTGTTCACAAGCTCATTTTGAGTGTTTACAAACTCATTTTGGCTAATTTTGTGGTTCCACTTGTTGTGGAAATATAATATACTGGCGAGCACAAAAAAGAGATGTTTGTGGTATTTTGAGATTGACTGGATGCTTTTATTTATATACCATAAAGCTAGGGTCTGAAAAACCAGTTGTATCTCTTAAACAAATAATAACTTACTGTGATAGCAATACACTAAAGATTATGGAAAGGGAAAAAGGATAATTGCAGTATTGAAAGAAACAAATTTGATATTTTGGAAAAAGTTATGAGAGAAAATAAATTTTTGTTGAACGTTTTTGTTAAATAATTACTCTAAAGAATGGAAGTATGTTTGTATTTTCATAACATATCAAAGTCATCTGAAGAGAGTGTTCTCACGGGAATTAATGCAGGTAAAATGGACTCTGAAACTACTTTAGACTGCTGTAAAACATCTCCCTTTAATTCCTTTCTCTTAAATGATACATCGCTTCTTCCTTGAAATCAAGTGTTCTAATTAGCCCTTCAAACGATTTTGTTGCTTGGTTCTCAGTCATGTAATCTGGTTCAATAACTTCTCAATAACTAACTAATCAATAAGAAGAGTCCCTCTTCTGAGTGATTCCCACATGAGCTCAAGGTTATGGGGAAAGTGATGATGAGAGATGAATTCAACGAGAATGTAGTAATTTATAGTTTACGCAAGTAACATTATTTACAGTGTTATAGCATAGATAACAGATTAGAATCTCTTCCATATCTCTCCTATCTCTTCTATATGGATATAGTTCGCCAGTTTACTATTCATTGTCACATTTATATAGCTGGGGAGTAAGCTTCCATTTGATTTTCAAGTCAGCTTCTTTATAGCTTATACAGAAAATAGTAAGGGGCTACATTAGTTCAAGATCAGTAGTATTGATCAAAATTAAGGAGAGAAATAGTAAGGCCTGAGCCCGTTTTTCCATTCCAAATCATTATGATTTTAGTAAATTTTGTATCAATGTACAAGAAATCGTTATAAAGATGTCCATAATCGCTCAAATCATATTTTTGTAAACAGACTCAATGATGGGTTATTCAATCGCCAACCATTTTTTGTAAACAGAGAAAAACGTTTTTAAAATTACGCGATTTATTGAGTTAGTCACGCATGTATTTGAAGTGCGGCTAAAATTCAGCTATGATCGTTGAAGCATGAGCCGGTGGAATAGCGCGATGTGTGACCGATGGCAGGCAGGTCAGGGGATCTGGACCACTACAGCCTATCAGCATCACCATTGCCATCATTTGATAATGTTGCTGTTGCTGAGTGTGATGCTGTTGCCACACGTGCAAGTCGTGTGTCGCTCATCCGTTCCGACCATAAGCGACTTAAACGCTGCCATTTCAACTGTACTTTACTCTCCATTTGTCCGCTTAATCAGCTCCATGAACACTGATCTCGTCACAGGCCACTATCAGCACTCTGCAATATGTGGTGAGAGAGGGTAACTCAATACCAGCATTTAGCTTATTCAATGAAAGGGTTGTACGGTGTAGTATTGCATCAAATTATTTACAATAAACGTATTTTATTATTGAGATTGGAAGTACATGCAATGCAATAAAAGGTGTTCGATAACAGCTTTGCTCTATCTAGTATCAGTAAAATTATTATTTTCCATCTTGCACATGGAAAACTCCTCCATGCACAGAGTTACAGAGATGCTTATTTAGGATAAGATAAATTTCCAATAATGCAAAAATGATTTATTCTTCTAATTTAGAATCACAACTCATAAGACAGCGTTTTTGAGATATCTGTCTTATATTATTTTTCTCGTTCAGAATAAAAATTGTTGAGAATGGTTTGGAATCGCCTATGGGACAAAATGTTTAAATTGCAGGAATCGAATGGTGGTGTTTGTCTGGGGGACCGGGACCGGGACGACAGAGTAGAGAAACAATCGTGGTTTGGGAATGCCGATGCTTTGGAATGCCAGCCTGAAGCCTGAAGCACATTCCGGACCATCCTCCGTTTGTTTATTCAAGTTTCAGGCGATGTCCAGTGCTTGCTACTCGATGCTCCCTCCTTCTTCACCAACTTCTTTCTTCTTCTCTTCCGATCGCACTGTTGGCTCTTCCTTTTCCAACAATACCAACGTATCAATAATAAGCATCTTATTCAAGTCTTCTTCATAGCAAGTTCCCACAATGGGAAATTAATTAAACTATCACAATGTTGCTGCACTATTAGCCTATAATGGGATGGCTAATTATTTGCAGTGTGAGTTGGATATTCTAACGAGCTAAGTCAAAATGTATTGTTTGTTAACTTGCATTTATCAGTATTTACTCAGAATTCAATAACTATTCATTGTTAGTTTAAATAATTTCATGTGCTGTTGATGAAAATGATTTCCAGTCAAACTCAACAAACATTTTTATAAGTACGATTTTTTATTGTTGGTAGTCATTATTCTGAACTAATTCATGAAATTTAAAAAAATTTCCACAGTCAATTTATAAGCATATTAAAGAGTAATGAGTCAATGTCAATTTATAAGCATATTAAAGAGTAATTAGTCAATGTCAATTTATGAGCGTATTCTAGAGTAACGAGGAAAAACGCAATTCAAATTGTAAAATCGCTCAATATAATTTCTACAGTTGTTGGGAACAATGTTTGCTGGCGTACATTTCACTTTCCGTCTGTATGACGTTAAAATCCGATAAGTCGAAGAAAATGTCAGGTTTTCAGAATCGATTACCACTTTTTGTGTGGAGATGGATGCCAGGGACCGGCCTGGCATTCCTACGACAGCTGTCGCAGACGCACACTGCCAGTGCGCCGCCGCTATTAAGAAATTTGCGCAATTATCATAGAGAGCCAGAAGCATCGCATTGCATCCCTATCCAGTAGCAGACAGCACAACTGCAGGGCAGAAAGAGCAACAAATAGAGTGAGCAAAGAGCAGAGAGCAGCCAGTCGCGGTCGCGGTGGCATCACGAAACTAGGAGATTACCGGACGGACGATCATTCTCAGAAAAGCGCTCTTCCTCTCAACTTGAACTGCTGCATCTTATGGCGACAGAACCTGTCAACCCCCTCCCCTTGCCCTCCCCACCGACACTAACCAGGCGTTATCTCCTTCCTAGTCCTCTCAATTGTACCTTCCACATGTGCTTCTCATTACTTCAACTCTTTTATACACTAGGCCTACCAGTAAGTTTTATAGCCTACTCGATCAAATCAATTAATGCATATTGGTTTGTCACATGCAGGTGTATTTTATTGATTCAGTTTCCCCTATGATAATAACTGGGTAATAACAAATTCAAGTAAATATAAATTAAGACTAAAAAGTGAATCAGGTTGTATGAAATTTGAATCAATTTTCCATTTATTATCGAAAACCCTTTTCAACCTTCATGCTACTGTAGACTAACAAACTCTATTTTTACTGATCTTCGGAGGGAGAAATAGTCTATCAAACTGGAGATAATTTCAGGATCATTTTTAAAATGTGGTTCAATTTTCCATTTGTCATTGAGAAAACCTTTCCCAACTTTTCAACAACCGTTCCTAACGTTCTTATTCACCAACTAATTACTAACTTATTCGAATAGTAACTGATGTTCTCACATTTTCCTGATCTCCTACGGTCGAAATAGTCTATCATACTAGAGATTGAATTGATGCTGGAGTTGAGTGTTCAAAATATTTTTGATTTGAATGAAAAACCACAATTGGAAACTTTGGCTTTATTCCATGAATTATCACCAACATAATATTTTACATGAATATTATTTTTTCAGATACTGCTGATGGTGATATGGCGCATCCACAGGTTTAAGAGTATTCACGTTTCCTAGAACCAGGAATCATAGACCTCAATCCAATACAATTATTCGGATCCTATTAAGCAAGGGTTGGTGAATACAAGAAGATTTTTCCAGACTTGGGAAGAACTGATGGTGAAGAACATATTCCACCTACTTATAGTGTATTGATATTTATTTAATTATACATTGAAAAAAGATCCTTGTGATCTTTAGGCTTCTGTTTAGTAGGCTACATCCAATATTTTTTGATATACAGTATACCTTCTATAAAATGAATTTTATAGAATTTATTAGGTGCCTTTTTTGATCTCAAGAAATATTATTTCATTTGATCTGAAAAACGAGCGTACCAAGAATTTGAGATTCAGCGTACTTGACTCTAGTAGCAAGCTGAGAACATTTTCCAGTGTGTTTTTCGCGTTTTTCCAGATTTTTCTAGAACCACAGAGCCAAAAAGATGAAGTTCAGGATCAGTGGAGGGAGGAATGTGATAGAAGCGCTTCGATATTATCTCAAAATCGACGGTTTTCTCAAAATCAAAATCGACGTTTTACCAATAGGTTTTTAGTAGTGATTTTCAGACTGGGCCAAAATGTCAAAGTTTTGTGTAAATATAGCATACTCAATTTTTTATTTCCATGAATGATCGTGAAAATATGATATTGTCCAATTTTGGTTCATTATACAAATATTAGAACTCTCATCAAGAAGTTACTTTCCTCTTGTGGTTACAAATTTTGTCTTTTTCGTTCACCAACTTACTTTTCCTCCTTTAATTTTTGTTAGTTATCCTCAATTATTTATACTGAGTACTTTATTTCCATAATTAGTTGGTGAGATCTGCGGTGAGCTAACTTATTACAATTCAAAAAATATTATTTCTCCTACAAATGCTGATACCAATTCCTGACTGTGGAGCTAAGATTCCAGTTTCCAATCACTAAGCACCTCCTCCAAACTAGAATGATTTCCCACTTCATCCAGCAATAATGGAATCGAGACTATAAGATTCTTTACGATTTTCTGTTGTAGAGATGTTCCTTTCTAGAGTATTTTGGCTGTGCTGAGTGAACAGAATATTATGTGCTTGCGGTCATACGATATATTTCAATGCGGTTACTCACTGAACTATAACTTCTGTATTTTGATCCCGAATAACTGGTATAATATACAGTTATACGAATAGTATTCTGTCACTGTCGTTTTCATTTTCACTCTCTTGTTGGGATGTTGTTAGTGAAACAGACTTTTCTGATATTTTCTTGTCAGGAAAATCACAAGGGGCTCGAATTACGAACAAGCGTGGATATCCTGGATAAAGGAAAGAAAGTGATGATTTCTGAGCCTTTCAAAGCGCTACACACTTAGTTGCGGTACCTTATGGTGCCTATTACATAAACCTGTGTAAAACCTATAACAAAAACAGACCGCTAATTTGGCACGGGGGTTCACTGTAAAGGGATCAAATTGAAATGTATATTTTTGAACGGAAGTCGTTTTTTAAGCTACAAAATATTAATTCGAAGCCTCTTTGTGCGTACATTGACAGTAGAATGGATAGCTAACGGAAATTTGAGAAAAAATCCACCCAACTCGGGAATTGGATCCAAGATCCTCTGATTACCTAACAATTTGGTTTTGGGTTTCTCTAGCTGGGCAAATATTTTTGTCCATTCATGATGAATATCCATAAGCTTTTCTTGTGTTGCCAATATTCGCTCAGGAAAGTTTCTAGATACTTAAGTGGTATTGGAAATAATTATTATTGTATGTTCTATTGAATTTACTACTGACAGACGGGAAGACTGGTTCACAAGGTGTCAAATTATAGATAATGTATCCGATAAACTAAAAAACTTCAATAAATATTGTACGATTCCAATGATTATTCCAAGATATCGTTTTGGTGCATTTTCCATGTATTTTAGCCCCACAAATCACGTAACATAATACAGTATATAGTTTTAAACTACAGTAGGCCTTCTGCTAATTCTGTTATTTAGCACACTTGATACTAGATAGAATTATTTTTTGGGAAGGCGACTGAATCAAATGAGGGCAATGGTAGGAAAATTCACTACTCAGCCGCCATCTTAAAAAATTCTACTCTACTTACCACTTTTCAACAAAATTAATATGAATTACTGGACTTGTTCTTATTCAAATGTTCCTAGAGTTCGAAAGTGATTAGAAGGAAACACAGCACTGTCTATCCGTCAATCTGATTCATCAACTTAAAAGTTGTTGTGGCCCAATAAGAAAATAATTTCGTTGAATACGAAAAAAGGATTTCAACCTTTAAAAGGGTAACAAGCTTATATGAAAAGAGCATTTCAACATTCGTAAGGGTAATACGTTATTCTAGGAGTTTGAAAAGGTGGTTGCCTGGCACCTGTCTATTGGTGAAATGAAAGACAATTTCTACTACTAAAGTTTGAAGATTGAACTATTACTAGTATTACTCCTGAATAGATTAAATTGTCTTTGGAGAAATGAAATTGTTGAGGAAAAGTACCAAGGGCCGGTTGGCCCAGCAAGGAAGGGTGCAGCAGTGATAGTGGGCCGGTGCGGTGGGGCCTGAGAGCCGATCAACAGTTGCAATTTTGGCGGAATGAATGGTGGGGGGGGGGTTGGTTGAGCAGGGGGGGTCAAGTGGGGCCTGACCGATCCGTTAGACGGCGCGTCGAGCCCCCGCGGCACCGCATTCCACCACATTCGCCGTTCCCCAGACTCAGACTCCACCGCATCACACTCTCTCACTCACACGCACGCACTCTCATTCGCCATCTCACCCTATCAATCACCGCACGCATACCTCCCACCGAAACACAAAACTCTCATGCTGCTACAGTATACGTTGATAATGCCTTCCTTTTAATGGAAGGTGCTAGGGTAATGAGGATCACGCATTCCAAGAAAGTAATGATTTTATGGATATGTATGATTCCAATGTAATTAGGCCTACTCTACAGGTATTTGTATCTAAATTGGTAAGAAATTCTATCAAATCTTCAATAATATTCGGCCTACTCTACTGGTATGTTTGTTTATTGGTAATAAATAAATTACATGTTTTCAATACTATATAATTATACAATTCTTATATCTATTTATTCAACTATTTACATACTACAAGAAGCGTGTACGGTACCTATCAAGTGAATCACTGTATTACTCGTATAATAGAAGGTAGTTAGTATAGCACAAAATTTACTCAAAAATGTCATGTGTCATGATATTGATTACAGTACGGTAGGCCTGCCAAGAAAGTTGTAAAAGCATTCAAAAGAGTAAATTCTAATAAACGAATTGTCTAACAACTGGAAAACTATTGTTTACAAAAATACAATCTTTTGAGGAGACGTTAAGCCGTCGGTCACGGCTGCCTAAAAAGGCATCTCTCATCAGCCACTCACAAGCCCAGAAGAACATGTGGTCATCAACCTCACAAAAAAAAATATAATAATTTTTTCCATGAATATTAGAGGGACAATCTTCAGATTCTCTACCTAAATACAATGAATACAGAATTAGTGATTGGTGAACAATGAATTAGAAATTTCTGTATTCATTGCTAAATATTCGCCTCTTTATATCAAAAGGGGCTACTGTACGCAAATTGCCTGTCGGATTCCTCTCATATAAGATACTCTAATTTATATAATGATAAATTATACTTACGAGAAAAAATTCTCCAAAAGTATCAAAATTCTATCTACAAATTCACTTAAAAAACAATCAATAATTGAATTTAATCAATATATTCAGTGTTTAGAGGCTGGAACAGAAGCTGAGAATCAAGATGGCTTGATCTTATTAATCAGTTGACTAGATTTCATAAGTAATTGGATGAAATAAATATTATTTATAATACTATAGTAATATTCATTTAATTTGGCGGATGGCGAATAACTTTCATTCAACATTTCCATGGTAACGGGTGAAGTTCTGTTGATTTCTTTTTTAAATATGTTTTTTCATGTTAAGTACAGTATTTATGTGAAAAAAATTCAACAGAACATCACCCGTTACCAAAGAAATGTTAAATGAAAGTTATTCGCCATCCGCACAAATTAAATGAATATTACTATAGTATTGTATAATATTTATAATATAAATAATATTTATTATATCAAATTATTTACAAATTCTAGTCAACTGATTTATAAAATCAAGCCAACTAACAACCAACGTTTTACCTTCAACGTAGCTCAGCTTCTGTTCCAGCCTCTGAATTACTATATACTTATAACCGTCATATACTTATATATTGCATAATGTTACTTATAAGAATAGTCCCGCACATAAGGCCTCATTCACACCTGTGCGGTCCGGATAACTGATATAGCTTCTATGACTCGTGTATTCACACCTATCATTCCAGTGCTCTGAATGATCCAGCACAGAGAGTATAGAATAAGAATAATATAATAATAATGGAATAATATAATATTTACTTCTACTCCCCCTGATCCAGCATCACTTGATCTACCGTATTGTTACGCGTATGCGACAATGACGCCGGACCAATCACAGAGCACTGACTGAAATCACTGATATCAATTACTCAATAACTGATACGTGTGAATCGTCAGAGTACACCCATAAGCTTCATTAGTCGAACATTTTCATCAGGTCCTATCCCGGGACATACCGCACTGGTGAGATAAAGGACTAAAATTTCAAAAAATAGGCACTGGAAACTGCTCGACTTGTAAACGGGGCATCACTGTAAGCGTAAAATAAATCAGTTGAATCTATTATCTAGTAGCTAGCTATTCACATCACTAGAAAAAGCATACATGATATTAATAAATTCCTCATAGAAAAAAATAAAATACTGTACATTAAGAAACTTGTCTATAACAAATATTAACTATCCTTCGTTCTAGAATGAGTGAATGAGAATCATTTGGGAATGAGTCAAAACAAATAAATTGAATTCATATTCATTTATTTTCATTACATTACACTGTCCACAGAACTGACTGAATCCAACTGGAAATTCGACTATCAAAACTATATCCATATTCATAACAAAGAAAATTCACGTTCTTACAATCGATTATTGCTCAGGAATACACCCAATACAATATTTCAATAATTTTTTAAAACATTTTTATTGATGCTAAATGCTTGTAAACCTTTAAAGAAATCGCTCGAAGACCAGGACTTTTGTGCAGCAAGGCTGTTGATTTCTAAATTACAATAACACAATACTAGTCGTCAACAGATTCAGACTGACTGATGAATACTTAATCACAATAAATATTACTACTGACACTCTTCACGATTTAATTTCTTCACACCTGCAATAAACACCTATAAAAGATCTTCACATTCCAGAAAACCATTATTCTAATTTCTTTTGACGAGTTTGCAACTTGACCATTGAAGAAAAAATTGGAATTGCAGTAAGATTTTGAGCTTTAGAATGAAAAAAAAAAATGATATTATGGAACACTTTGAAACTGAACTAAGACTAGTCATTTCTAATTAAGAGTATCTACACAAAATCAAGCACTGCAGGGATAAAAATCGGGTTTTGGCAAAAATGTTGATCACAGTAGTTAAATCTCTCAACAACCCGCATTTTCGCAAAAAGATCAAACTCTAATCGACGTTTGTGCAACCAGCCGCATATTTGTTGGATTAACTTTGATAAATTTACCAAAGGCATTCACTTGATCATAAACATCCAAAATCTGCATGCATATATAATTTATTTTTACATACTGAACACATCAAATATCATCACCAACATCTTATTGTAGAGAGCCAATTATATACCTTTCTAAAATTTATTTATCAGGTTAATTACAAATCCAATAATACTCAACTAGGCAAAATATTTAACTGCTTAAAAAATGGGGTGAATGGTTAACTTTCCGAGAAGAGTGGAGGAAATAACATTAATCATATCGAGTCATCCAACAGAAGACATTTTTCTTGAATAAGAAACATTATCGAATTTAGTCCAACCATCTCATAGAAATAACGATTACAAACGAAATTCGACTCAATAAGTGAGATTTCACAAGAAAACTCCTCAAAGCAGGTCAATAAATTATTTTATTCTATTAAGCGAGCAATTTCTGTATGAACGTATGCATGTTTGTATGTCGGTATCGGTTCCCCGATATTATCAATTTATGAAAACAGGTAGATTTTGAAGTTTTATTTTCTCATGAAACACGAGGATCAATATATTTTGTAAACTCGATGAAGATTACTGCTTCAATTAATTATGGATTTGACGCGGGTTTAAAGGTGTCTTTTGCAATTTGCTACACAGTGGTAGAGATGAACCAGTCATTCAAGTAAAGCCTAATACAATATCAAATAAAACGATAGAATCATTGCTGAATGTTTCAAAAATAAGAAATCGATAAATAAAATATGGTAAGTTACTAGTAGACAATGCGATAGTGTTAAATCAACACCACACCACCCAATACTCTCATAAGTAAGGTGTTGATTGCAGCTCTTGATACAATACTTATGCTATTACAATGACTCATGATTAGGTAAGTACAAATTAATTAGAAAGAATGAATAGAAACTGAGGATACTATTCTCATCATTCCAATATAAAACAGGTCAAACTATGAGATTAGTCTAAAATTACAATACACTTTGAAGTACCTTTGTGCTTTGCGAAATTGATCAAAACCTTACAGAACATTCACATTCATATTATTCAAATATCACAATGAGAAATTGATAGATTCTTTTCCAAGTAAGCTTAAAACCTGAGAGACTGATGGAGGCTAAGTTCCAACCAACAGATACATCTTACGTCTGATCCAGAAAAGAGTTAATATTTTGCCACAATTTTACAAGGAGTCTAATATAGACACAAGAAACCTCCACTTATGCCAGAGAATCACACTTCATTTGCTACCAGGAGAATAAGAGATAAAATTTCTAGCTATACAAATCATGATAAAGTTCGTAGTTATTAGCCTACTTTTTGAAAGTTGTCTGATGACAATCTGAAATCATTCTTAAGGACAAATATCAATTGAAATTTATTAATTGTACTTAGTTTTTTGCGCTATTCTTGGGCACCTGAAAAAGTGCATCTTGTGTCTCATGTGAAACTAGAGATGGGTGAAAAAACATAATTTTTTCTCTGAATTTCAGATGCTTCATTTTATAAGAAAGAAAAACTCATGAAGTCAAGGAAAATAGAGCAACTTAATATCCTGTGATTTACAGTTGTTGGATAACAATGAATCTAGTGAAATGAAATAGGCCAATAAAAAAATACAGTTACATGTATAATTTACATTGATAATACGTTTTTATTTGAGAAAAATTTATAATTGAAATTCTAATTGGATGAAGATACTAGTGGGGTTCAACTCACAATAATTAATAAGCATTTATTCAATTAGCTTCTGTTTCCTCGAGTATTGTTGAATTATGTGGTAAGGGGTTGCCTGTAAGCATGTTATAATATAATAACAACAGCAAGAACAAATTTAAATAAGATTAGAAGTTAGTCTGCTTTATTATCACTCACTGGTGGTTCAAATTCCACCTAAAACAGTGAGACCATCATGTCTCATTTAATGTTATAATAGCCCACGCAAATTAGACTTCTAGAAAAAAGAGTTTAGAAATATTGAAAAAAGCGGTAATGTCCAGAAAAGTTTGACGAGATAATTTCAGAAATTTATAAATATCGCAGGCACTGAGAAATTTGGAAAAAGAAAACTATATCGCCAACTGGCGCTGACAAACGGCGAGGTGGAACTACCCGTAAGAGTCTTGCAACCAATAAAAGTCATATGAATATTATAATTATTATTATTTATAATCACATTAGTGAGAGACTTGTGCTGTCGAGAGCCGAGTGAATTTAAGAAAAACTCCAATATAAATTAGATTTGAATGTTTAATTTTTTCGAAGGACATGCCCACATGAGCTCTAGGCTTGTACGTGGGTAATGGGAGGGATGATAATGAGAGATGAACATTGACATATTTTTCTGAACTACCCGTAAAAATCTCGCAACCAATAAAATCAATACGAATGTTATTATTCATAACTACATTAGTTAGTACCGTAATCAAAACTCTTCGGAAACAGCAGCTATACTGTATTGCAAATCAATCATACAGTAGAGTGAACTTGTATCTGCTTCGACTTAATAATTTGGCACAGTATTTTTTGGAAGTTAAGGCAATGATGGAAACATTGCAATGCTGATCAGATAATAATAAAAACAAGCGATATTTGATAACTTAATTGTTAACAAAAAATTACAATCGGATGCTTTTTGTCTGTGCAATATATCAATAAGAATCCGTTTAAATATGAAATAAAAAGAAAAAATGAGGAATTTGATGCAGTAGTAATGTTGGTGAAGACAGTCCAATTCTTATTGATTTTCTTCATCGACAATATTCAACTATTGATGACAATCATAGTTTAATATCTAATTAAACAAAATGCTTTTCAACAGTACAACGATTTGAATCTTAAACTTGAAGATTTCAGGAAATGAATGTACGGTATATGATTCACATAAATGTTATCATTGGGAATTGTAACAATAGAATTGGTAATTATTATGCTTAATAAGTAATTAGAGAAACCTTAATAATTTGGTAAAAACATAGTCTAAAAATTATTTTGAAATAAAAATAGTAAAATGAAACGTCAGCTAAAAGATTCTGGATGCTGAAAATTAGTCCGATAGGGGTCCAAATTAGAAAACTTCAAATACTCATCAAATCGAATCGAGTGATAAATCATTTTCCTACGCTCGAAAAGTTGGTTCCAGTGCATTTATTCATAGTTACCGCATAAAACGAAGCTAGTCTTCTATGGTAGCACCGGCCATGGATTCACATTCCATCTGACATTTTTTTAGGTATCATCATTCACCTTATTATCCACGCACCAGTCATAGACTTGTGTTGGCATCGTCAGCAAAAACCCACCATATTCAGTGATAGCTCGTTATGAGCAATAATTAAATTCCTTCTGACTCATTTTTTTCTACTTATAATGTCAACATAAGTATTTGACTTGTGCGTGGATGATAAGGTGAAGAATGATACAAAAAAATATCAGACAGAGTGGGAGTCGAACCCATGGCCGGTGCTACAATAGCAGACTACTTTTTTAGACATCACTTATCCATCCATTTTCATTCAATTTTTTTAAAACTTCCATTAAAGTTAAGACTTGTCAAGTACTTCGTCATGGAAAATTACATTGATTTTTGAAACTATACTAATCCAAATAATCAGGTTTCTCTTAATTCCCTATCACCGTAAACATTATATATCTTTTTACAGGTTTTCTTTTCATTGAGTTGATTTGAAAAGATGGGAACTGAATTTGGAAAATGGAAGACAATTAAAATGAAATGAGAAAAAACATACCTGGAAGCGAAAATAGATTATAAGAGAATGGAAGCTCAAACTAACCCATCTCCATCATAGAATACGAATAATTAAATCTATAACAATTTATATCGCCTGAGAATATTTGTGAAGATCAGTTGAAATATTTTATTAATATTATATGTAATTTCAACGTCGAAGTCAATACCATTCAACAAAAATTATCTCTCCATTTTATATTTGATTTAAAAACAATACCGTACAGTTAGATAAAATCACTAAATTTGTTTAGTTGAAGGCTGTGGAATTATTTCCTGAAAAATTCAAGAATTAAGATGTAGACTGCGGTTTACACATCATCAACCAAAAGTATGAATGGAACATTTGAACATTTGTAAAAGATCGACATATTCTAGAAAATTTAATCTTAAATAATATTATGTTATTTGAATTTCTATTCAAATGCTTCAGCAAGAATTGGAAAATGTCGAACTAATACAGAATCCATATAAAATCAACTACTACTCAATAAGCGATTAGCTGGTATTATCAAATTAATGGGTTTTTAAATAACCCAAAAAGGTATTTATTAATTATTATACTCCAATTATTTCATACTTCATGTTATCAAGTCAATATAAGTACGGTTAAGAAGTCTCAGAACATACAATATTACAGAGCAAGAATCACATAAATTGAATTCGTTCTGGCTTTGAAATAAAAATAATTTATTTTGTAGACTATTATTATTAAGTAAAATCGGACCTGCCTACAAATTGAAATTCAAACTTTTATTAAAATAAAAAATGTTTTGCAAGATATTTTCTGATAATTAAATAATATCCTGTTTAAAAAAATCACAATTCAATCACATATAAGTTTTTCAGCTTGTATACAGCTATTTTTTTGTAGATGAAAAATCACATGCTATTCAAATTCACATTACAGATTAAAATAAAAATATACTACACATTGAACCTATTAAATAATTGTTAATAAATAGCGTAGAGAACTTATGATTAATAATATTCAAGTCCATGACATTTATGACTTTCAAGAATTCAACTTAGTTACCTAACTATTAAAATGAGATCTTAAGTCTGGCCCTTTGAGTCACTGGGAGAGTAACCAATCGACCAATTACTAAAAAGGAGGATTTAATTGCAGACTGGCTCGTTGAAAAAGGACAAACGAGGAAATGAGAGAATCAAATTGTATTCAATTGAATGAAAATGTTATTGAATCAATTTAAGCAGTTTAAAATTGAAAAATTTGAAAGCATTGACCCAATGTACAAAAACAAATTTCCTAATATTATATATAAGGAGATGGCAAAGGAGCCTCTCAATAATTAATTAGTTAGAATGTAAAGTATTAGTTGAAACTACATGACAGCTAGAGTCTTGTGGTGATGGGTGTTGAAACGTACTTCCAGAATTAATCCAACATTTAAAAACACTCTCAGTTACATCTCAACGATGTAATACAGAATACTTAGGAAGTATGGAACAAGTAAATAATTTACTGAGGCTTTTTCTATGAATAAAACAAAGCTTCCGGGCTATGTCCGGACTGTCAGCTGAAAATGTATCTGATATTCTATAACATTAGATACAAATATAATAATACATTCAATTCAATTTGAAAGAGAATTGAATAATTGTCATATATGCAAGGTAATTTAAATTTGAAGCCAATTCTATAAATACATATAGATATTTAAAAAGGTTTATTATATAATGATAAATAAGTACCAAGGGAAAATAAACTTCCACCCACTTTTATAACAGAGTTATTCACCCACCCATCACCATCATTTTATTAAGTTGAGCTGCTGGACACAGCAAAGATTATTGAACAGAATAAAGGAAGGAACAGTAAAATTGAAAGAATAATAATCTTAGTCTGCAACTAAATCCGTAACAATTACATAGAAAAAATAAATAGAGTTAAGTACAAATGCTGCAATAAATTACTACTACAAAGGTGAAATTTCAATAATTTAGAAGGACCACCAACACTCTTCTACAACTATCAATTTCAAGGGGTTTCACAGAATACAGACATAATTATAATATACAGTAATCTGATGTTTACATTTAAAAGAAATAAGTTACAAAAACGCTTCAGATCAAAAATAGATTCTTCGACAATAAAAATGACAGTTTCACGCTATCGATACGTGTGAATAAATTAAATCGAAAATAATTGAAGAGTTTAAATGGTATTCCATCACACCAGACACAAGAGCGTTAATCCGCCACACAATCTTTCTCATCAGTGAACACAGCATTTGTTCGTTTTCCTGCAGTCGGACTTCTCATGTACTTGATCAGGCAAGTGCTATAACAAACATACAAACAAAGTGAACAGAACTGCTATTTAAAAAAATACCTTTGTACAGCTAATGCAACGAAAGGCAATGTTGATTTTAAATTGGTTGTTGGACAAATTGAGTCCGAAATCTTGTTATATCTTAGTTATCGCGCAATGAAAATAGCTCAAATAGTCTTAAAAATGTACTCGAACATGTTATGTTTCTTATCTATTTTGTTATGTGTTAATATGATATGATTATGTGTTATCTAGTGGGAAGATACTATTGCTGATTGATCTTATAAATTTCTTATTGTCTTTGATAAAATTGTTACATTAAAATTTCTTATATATTGAATTAAAATATTGCATTTTTTTTAAAGATTCAAATTTGTAGCTCAACTTGGCAGACGCCCATCTTAATCCAGTATATTTGTATTCAAATATATTCCTAGCGGGAAAGTTTTGGGGTACTTTTGATTTTTTCCAATTAGTATGTATTTTGGGGTGATGAATCCGAATATGAGGTTTGCTAACAGAAATTCATTACGCATCATTGACAAATGAATGAACCTGCTAAAGCTATTTTCTTTACGCAATAAGTGTATGTGTTTAAGCAAGGAGCGGAAGAAAAAGCATATTTTTTACTGCGGATGATTCCTACATAAGTTAAATGTTTTACTTGTGCTGAGGTAATGAGGGAAGGAGATGATACGGTGAAGAAGTGCCAGAATCAAACCCGAGACCGGTAAAGCGATAGCAGACTGAAGGTGTGACGCTACAGCCAAATGAGCTACACCGGCTCGCCTGAATATTAAATCCGTTACCTTTGCTTTTCAAAGAATCGATTTTTTAATTTTAAATGAGCAGCAAAATTGTGAACTTCTAGAATTCAAGGATTATCAAATGAAAAAATATACATAACACAAATCCTCACAAAAAAATGAGACCTCGTTTTACACACTTTCTGGGATGCTTCAATCTAGGAAGTAATGTGACGAGAATTGAAAGAGAATGCGTGCTTACCTAATGCTCAAGCTTCTGCCGGAGAAGACAAGTGAGTGGAGGTTTTTGGAGTGTAGGCAGTGGCATTGGGATCAAGATTGGAGGCCTGGGGACTGGGGCTCTCAGCCAGCCTCAGTTTGGATGTGTTGTTCGACGAGGAAGGATAGGGCTGCTCAAATGTTTCTGTCGGCATGACGGCCAGTACTTGGGCCATCTTCCCCTTTATTTCTTCAACCTCCTTATCCCGCGCTCTTATTACACCTACAAAAAACATTCCACATTATCAGCTATTCAATTAAATAATTTTAGTTTTAACAAAAGTCTTGTAAATACCAAGAGATGAGCATCATACAGAAAGTTCCACTGGAAAGCTGATTTCGAGATTACTGGTTGAACGCTACCAATACCTACTATTACATATTATACAATAGTAGGTATTGATGCTACCCAAGGATCACTTCAATTGAGAAGATATGATGTTCAATTATTAAGAAGTGTCACTTAGGTATTACTTAGGATTGTCTTTAATTAGGATAATAAACCTTAGATAACAAACATTCATTCACTTTGGTTTAAATGTTTTATTTATGTAAAAACAGTCTCAAATTTTGCAGTAGAAATAGCTGAACAATCAAGTGAGTGAAGCACTTTCGAAGTTCATGTCAATCACAAAGACTCATGATCTTAGTAATAGTTTCAACTACCGTATTATTAACAAAATTTAAGATTGCTATAGCACACAAATCAGTTTGTTATGAGAAGTAGACTGAGAAGAAGGAATGCCGACCCCATTTAAATGGGATAAGGCAAAGTCAAAGAAGAAGAAAAAGAAGTTTGTTAAGGATAATGGAATTGAAGAAATATTTATCAATATCGCCATAGGTCCTACTCCTTCTTTTTCTTAATTAAGATTGAACTCTCGCGTCGGACTAGATATGAAGTTTTTAGAAAGTGAGTACATCATTGACTAATTTTTTTTTATTCAATAAATTGAGGGAGGTTTCAATGAGGTTTGAGTCAATTTCGACAATTCTGTAGGCATCCATATAACATGATTTCCATTGAATAAAATTGTTTACTTACTATAAATTCTCTTTCTTTAAAGCACTTGAATAATATGAATTTGAATACAAATTTTTGAAGTGATGTCAATGTTCATAATCATTAATAAACTTCGATCTTAGTTCACACACTATATAAACTGGATCACAAATGGAAACTAGACAAGCTAGATTTCTTTGGACTGCTTCATTGAGATCTTTATTACATGGAATTGCTATCAAGTAAAATTTATGCAAAGTTCTTTTATATAACGTTCAATATAAATTGCAAACCGTGTACTACAATTTTTATTTTAAATCGCTGAATTAAAATGGTTACTGATTGCATTTTGGAGCTACTTACTTTCCCTTATTTCTAGTTGACGTTTAGCTTCTCCTAACGCTGAGAAGAGGTCAAGCTTTATACGAGTCTCAGCACTAAGACTGTTTTCAAGGTGCGTATTCTTATCTTGCATGGCAGAAAGAGCTGACATTAGAATTTCTGATTCATTATGACTGTCTTTGTACTGTCGCAAGCTCTGAAACAAAAATAGAATTGATTAGGAGATCATCAGGACAACTTCATTCAGATTTCTCTCAATAAGGTGGGGGAAAGTTTCAATAAAGTTGGGGGGTACAAAAAACCACTGAAATCTAGTTATACAGTGAAATGAGATGAATTACAATTTTATGGAAATAAATTATACCGATAACTTCAAATTGAAATGTCTCAACGAAGACAAGAAACTGAAGTCTTGTTTCCTGTATTTCTTGACTTCTAAGTTTTATGAAACAGGCCCAGCAGAGGCCTTGTTAACACGTTAACAATATCTATGTCCACACTTGGTCAATTTTGTATGACCAATGCTTGAGCATATGCAGCAAACAAAATCGACCAAGTGTGAACATAGGGATTGGTAACGTGTTAACAAGGCCCCTGATGGGCCTGTTTCATAAAGCTTGGAAGTCAAGAAATACAGGAAACAAGACGTGTAGTTTGTTGTTTGGACATAGGGATTGGCTTACTGCAGTCAGAAATAGCCAAAGCTCAATTTCTGAAATTAAAACACAATTTCCAATAATAAAAAACGTTTTATATCTGGAACTTCAGAAATTAACACTGAAACTAGTAAACTGGCAACATTTGAATGCAGCTTACCAGCCCGATTTCACCAAAATCGAAAAAAAAGGTTCGAGCAACAGTTAAAAATTTACAAATTGACGAGTTCACCCCGTGCAGTGCAAAGCGCCGCTCACTTGAACTTTCTACAATTCTTAGTTTTAATAGTTGCTATTTTGACTATTTGCAGCTGACAGCAGCTCAGTCATAATAATGAAATCCTACGTTGTACAGATGACTATTTATAGTCACTGTACTACTTTTAGAAATACTTTTTCAAGCACTATCTATGTGTCATTTCACAAACTAACTCAAGGGATTTAATAACTTAGTAAATTTTATACCAAAATAGTGCTACAGGAAACTATTTTAGGGTTTCATCAAATTTCTCCCATTTAAAATGATTATTTTTTTAAAAAAACAAATAGAGCCTGCAAAAATTTTTTTCATCTTTCTTTTGGAGCAAACCGCATCAAAATTGGTCCACTCAAACTTCTCCAAAAACTTTCCAAACTCCGGCATGAAACTCTTTTATTAATATAGCAGGATCCTTTTAACTTGTCAGAAATCAGCTGTTTCGGTAATAATTAAACAGTGTTTTCGACACAATAATCATAAGGCTTAAAAGTCTTAAAGACCTTTTTAAAGAAGACCTTTCAAAGAATAACTTTTTAAAATACCTTTTCAATAATCTGCGAGATTCAGCATTTGTAGGTTAAGTATTGTGATATTGATTTTTGAAACATATGTTTTCTGACAAGTTAAAAGGATCCTGCTATATAAGATACATAAAACCTACTTTTGGAGCGACTTTGGTGAAATCGAGCCTGAATGTAGGTAATTAAGGCTGACTCACTTGTGCTTCGCGTTCAGCAATCAAGCATCGTTCGTCCTTAGCTTTGAGCTCACGACGCAGCTGCTTGGTCTCAGCTTCGAGGTCGCGCCTGCGCGCCCTACACATGTCGGTGCACTCGACTTTGGCTGCAGCAGCCGTTGCCATGGCGACCGCTCGCGCTGCAGCCGCCTCCTCGGCCTTCTTCGCCTTGCGCTCGGCCGCCAGCTGCACCTCACACGCGCTGCGCAGCCGCCGCTCCTCCGCCAGCCGCTTCTCCAGCTGGCCTATCGTCTGCTTGTCCGTCTGCCTCGCTGACACCAGGCCGTGCAATCTGAATAACACGCACCTCACTATTAATCAACCATTCAATCTACAGTAGCGGCCACGAAATTGGACAGCTGAGAAATTTTGCGCTGTTGTCAGATGTGGAACCGGTAAAGCGAGAGCAAGTCGAAAATAAATAAATTTGCAATTGTTTATTATTTGGTAATGATTTCAATCAATCAATATTTTATTGCCAAAAAGAAAAGAAAACAATACAAAAGTAAATCGGTACAACACTAGAATAAAATACAAAATAAATAATTACCTTGAGATTTGATAATGAATTTTAAACCATCAACAATATCATTAACAATATGGCACTAACGGCAAAAGATAATCTTGTGCTGGATTTATTTGGTTTGTTTATCATTAATTGTTTGGTAATTAGTTGTTTTCGTTTGGCAACATTGAGCTTCCAGTGCTGCCTATTTCAGGCGTCGGAGTCGATTCCCCTGCATGATAAGGCCCTTAGAGTAGTCAGCCGGCAAGACTTAACAAAAGCTCAAAATGTCTCAGTCGCCTTATTTCGTGGCCGCTACTATAAATAACATACGAACTGGAAGGAGGGAATAAATGAGTTCCTAAAACGAAGCAGGGGTGTTTGAAAAGTCAAACAAATGTATTTGATCAACAAATAAAACAAATTTATAAAAAACCATTCGAAATTCTGTGTTTCTCTAATATTGTCAAACACAGGAATTCCAATTGTTCCACAAATACAACCAATTTATAAGTAAAATTATTCAGAATCTGTGTTTTTCTTATATTGTCAAGCATAAATGCTTGAATGTGAAGGTATAAAGAAGGGATAGTAGGTAAGTTATAATTTTTTATTGGAATAGAAATCTTTCGAGCAAGCAAGATGAGGTAAGTACGGTGAGGTTTTAATTCTCATACAAATATAACCAATTCTGTTAAAAAAATGAATGAATAAAAACTGAACAGCTACTCAGTGTTCTTTTCATATTGTCGAACAAAAAACTTTTGAACTTATACGGTGATTTTTGGTTAAAATAAAAAAGATTAGGTAAAAAATTAAATAAATAGGTCTACTACTAATTTAAAAAAAATGTTGAGAGTCCATATCTCCCTCATATCAAAAAAGAGAAATACTTGAACGTATGAGTTAATTTTTTTTAAAAAGCAAAATAGAGTAAGGTATGTATTAATTGTTCAACAAATATATTTTTGAGATTCAGTGGTTTTTTTCTTAGATAAACAGAAAATGCTTGAATGTAAAGTAATCAATAAGTGTAACTGGAACCTAGATTTTTAGATTAAATTTTCCTCATTGACGAGTAGAAAATGCTTGAACTTAATATTTGTTGAAATAAGAACAAGAAAGATAAAGTAAAGCAATGCGAGGTTTCAATTTTTCAACAAGTGCAACAGATTTCCAAATTGGCCAACTTTCCACCTTTTGTTCGTTTGCCAGTAAAAAGGAACCGTCAAATAGAATCTACAAAATTTGTAGCTTCAATCGTAGATTGAATAAACAATCTATAACTTGAATAATCGTAGATTTGTAGATTAAATATCACTTTCTCGATTTAATCGAGAGAGTGATTATTTTTCACTTACTTGGATTGCAGTTCTTCATTGTCAAGATGTAGTTGGCAAACTTCATTCTTGTTCACCTTCTCACTACTTAAGAGAGAATTAACTTGACTACGCAGTTCTTGCTCTGTTTGTCTAGAAGAATGTAAATCTAATTTTAGCCGCTTTACTTCTGCTTCTAACCTGGAACATTTGAAAAATCAATGAATACACACAAAGCAAGTACATAATACCACCATTTAGCACCATAACGTCAACTTATTAATTAATATTATTTCAACTTCCACTACAATAGAAAACCGACTGTCTTATCAATAACACAAAAATTAAATTTACCAGGGAAGTTCAATGCTTCCAGCAAAATTAACTTTTGAAGTGAAGAAACTCAGTTTTCGTCATAAATCTCAAGAATTAATGCTTGTTGTGGATATCCATACTTCGTGTACTGCAGACATTAATAGAATGAAAGATAACTTCTTGCTATACAGTACTTACACTACTTGAGTCGCGGACGCTTTCAGGTCGTAGCTCAAAGCGCCGATGATGAAAACCATTGTTCGAAACGCGTCCGCGACTCAGTAGTGTAAGTACTGTATAGCAAGAAGTTATCTTTCACTCTATTAAGAATTAATATTAAATAATGATATCTGAAATCCATCGAGGGTACCTCTATATTAAGCATAGTATTAGAACGAAGTGTTTTGTTAAAACTATTTTAGATATAAAAAAATAACGTTTGAAATAGTGAGCTGACTTACCTCAGACAATACTCGTCTTTGTTGGAATTTGTGTGTTGTTCAGTATGTTGTTCCCTATTGGCTTTGTTCTTCCTTTCCCGTTGACTATTAACGGCATTGTCTCTAACCTGATTGTTTGTCCACTTCGAGTTGTTCTTTATGTGATTTTGATGATGGTGTTGATGGTGATTACTGCCTTTCACACTTTTATCTTTCTCTACTTCGTTCTCATCAAACTCATTCACAGACCTGAAAATAATAAAAACAAATATTAAATGTGTACGAAATACTAGAAGACTGTAAATTATTCAAGGTCATAGAAATGTATTATAATTTATTTGCAAGATCCAAGATCGATAAAACATGCTGATCATATTAAATATGGGGTAAGGAGTGTAGTGAAGTTTCAAAACATACACGAGTTTACCCCGTGCAGCACAAAGCGCCGCTTGCTTGCTCAGTACTGTATCGTTTGGGAATACAGTATCATTGCTACAGACTTTTATCAGTGTGAGTTTCCTCTAGATTTCACATCAAATCTCGCAATGGTGGAAGCACAGTAGAAAGGAATGCGCCAAAAGTTATTTAATATATATAATAGAATTGTTGCACAGGTCCACATATTTAACGTTCCTAGTTAGATTAGATTATTTACTTTATTCATGTATATTACAAAATATATATCGGCTTGAATTCTGCTTTAATTAATTTCTTCTAGAAATCGGCTTGAGTTATAGTTGAAAATAAAAGTAATAACAGTATTCGATAAATCGAACAAAGCATGAACTATTGAAAGTTATTCAATTATAAGGATAGAGACAGAGAAGCTATACTCTCTAGTGATATGATTACTAATGAGTGATTACTAATCTGTTCTCTGTGATAGAGATTCAATATGCTAACAGTAATATGATTGTACTGTATCTACATGAAGCGGCGGACTTTGATCAAACAAATGTTCATTCTTGGGAAGGATGTACAAAGAAAACCTCCTCACAAACACTCAACCGTATGGAAGGCTAGAAGAAGACAGTTTACTAGATAAGCCTCTATAGACCAGACATGCCTACAAGAGGAAATTTCATTCCGGTTGACCACGCCAAGAGACTCATGAGTCCGACAATTTTGTCTGAAAGTGAGCAAGCACTCGCTTAGATTTGAGTAACCAAGCAAGCTGGGGTTCAGCGCAGAAAAATTCCAAAAATCCCAAGTCTCAATGAATAAAGAGATAACAAAGTAGCTGTACATGCGTATTAGGTGTAAGTGAAACTCACCCTAATTTTTCGATAAAATTGATTTCAGAATGGATGGATCCATTAGTATGTGCATATATTTTGGAAGGCTTATGTTCTGGATCTGGAGCAGTCTTTTCTCGCTCTCCCTTATCCAACGATTTCCTATGATTATTCTTCGTAGATTGTGTTTGATTAGTAGCAGTGTGTCCGACGCCATTCGAGACACCATCGCCCATTGCACTGTTGCCTGCAATACAACCAATACAATATTTCATTCAGTAAACAATACGAGCAAGGAACTCAATTTTATTACCAATATTTTAGCTTCACATTCTGAGTAAAATCAAGCAATATTTGTCAGCTTCAATTCATTTTTTCACTTCTTCGTCTGATCATCGTCCATCTCATTATCACCACTTCAGTTTCAGATTGAAACATTATAATAATATATTGTAAAAGAAATGAAGATTTGGAATTTGTTTCAAGTCCCTCTTCAATGAATTTATTTTTTTGAAATTCATTGAGATGACAGAAAAAGGAAAGATGTAAGCGTCAATTTGAAATTCATTTGGGAATAAATCAATTTATATTTCATCTCAAGTAATTGGATCAAAGCAAAGAGACTTACGGAAATAACTGAGTTATTTCTCATCCATGCTACTCGATTTGAGAAAAATCAACTAATAAGAGGCTGATCTTTAATAAAACACAGAAGCTAATTCAAGTTGAATTAGAACCCACGAATTCTTGTAATAAGTTTATGAGGATAATCAAAATAATAATGAGTTCCTTCCTTAAATAACCAGAAGGTTATAAGAAGTAAAAATGTGGAAAAAGGATCTATCAATTCGTTAACCAAGCCACATAGTTTCCTAATCGCTTGCTTAGTAAGAGCAAACTTTTTTATAAATTGCAACATTCACCAAATGTTGAGGAATCAAGATTATTTTCCTGAATTTGAAGCTGTGAAAGGATACTTTTTCATTAGCAGGCTATACTGGCTTTTGAAATGTATTGAATAGAATTAGTTCTTCGACTTCTTCAAAAAATTATTGTCAATAAATTGACAATATATTTGTAGGTTGTGTTACAGTGAAAATTTGGTTTAAGACTCTATAAATTCATGCTATAAATTCCAGTTTCATGAGCAGAGCTTCAAATATTTCAAGTTGATCAAGATCGATTCGCAAAGATGACTATTCTCATAATATTATGAATATTACAACTTAGAGCACTAAATTTTTGGCGATAGGAGACTTTTCAATATTTTTACAATCTCTTAACCTCAGGAGAAGTGGAAACAGAAACCATAACAAGAGAATCAGCTTTACTAAGCTATAAGACGAAATTCTTGCTTTATGATAAGTCTTCACTCTTACCTTTACTTTTTTCTGGACTTGTTGTGTGTGAAGCCGTCTGCTGTTGCTGAGGCGGCTGCTGCTGCTGCGGCTGTTGCTCTATTGGCAATGCTTGCATTAGAAGCTGCATATAGAACTCGTTTTCTTTAGCAACATCACGCTGCTTACGCTGAAATCAAATGAGAATTCAGCCATGAATCAAGTTTGGAGGCTGGAATGTTTGCAGAAATATCAACTGATCAACTTACTTCATAGTATTTTAATGATGAATGATAGAATGCGTATGGATGTAGTAATAATGAAGACTCTCATAGGTTACTCAAAGAGTTACCCTCAAAGTTTTTCCTATTAATATGGTGAATAGAGAATTATTGAAGAATGCAATAACTCTCTTTGGTTGAAGATTCATTTCTATATCCGATGCTTATCGTTTTATATTGCTTTTTACGTTATTGAATTCTGCCGAGATAATACTATGCAACATTAGCTTTTTTAAAGCTAATCAGCATAGCTTTTTTAAAAGAAATTGCCTTATTTGATTAGTAAGAGATGAATAAATAAAAACACAAATATTGATGCCTTGTTAATTTTTGGAATTCAACATAAAGTTTTTCAATAGTTTTATACTTACTTTCAGTAAGTATTTTTTCACGAGTTTTTACTGGCGAATGACATTTGCAAAATCAACATGTTACAATGGGACGCAGATAATGAATTAGCCTCCTCTTTAAAGCCTGGTTTGCACGAGGCCAGTTGGATTGCAATTGCAGATAGCTTGGTCCAAGTCACTTGTTCAGTCTTACTTTTAGAGTATCAAGAGATAAAACATTTCTATTTTCATCCTTGAAGACCCTAGAGCACAGAGACAGTTCATCACTTCTTTTTGAGTTAGCACATCAAACGCCTGCAGCGTTGTCAATACTAACGCACACTATGATGAGAAGATGTGTGAGAAAAATTTCTGATCATCTCTTCTACCTGTCAATCATTCAAGTTAACATACCAAGTCGTGTTAGCAGACTTGATGTAGAATATTTCGGTCTAATACGCATGCGTGCCCAGATGATTAAACAGCACACAATTTGACAACACTGCCAGTCATTCTGATTGGATTACGCACTGAGCCGACTACGTGTCTTCAAGGATGAAAAGCACTACAGTACAAAAATAGTACATTTGTACAAAGTATAATAGTACAAAAAATATTACATAGACAGAACAAGTGAATAGAACCAAGTTCAACAGGCATCTTGTGGATCAAGAGTGGCGAATAATTGAATAATATTTTGAATCAAAGTAACGAAATTTGAGCATACCAACGTACCTGTCTCATTCGGAAGCCAACATAGCTTTTAAAGCCAAAGCCCAATGTTACTACTGGATAACCAATGCTGAAAAGAAACCCACGATTAAAAATTTATCACTACTGTCATTCCGTTTTTAAAAACAGTTTATAGAAACGTGCTCGCATTCAAATACCTCAGCAACTTTATTACAGAATACAGAATATTTTTCAAAGGATATTGACCTACAATATGGCTTACATAATAAATAACTCCAAGACAACTAAGTGACAACCAAGAGAATAGGATGATCTTTCCAAAACTACTACTTTTGATAATCATATTAAGAACGATAGCGAGAAGATAACATCACAAAATGAGTAACAAATGTTGAAAAAGGTTTCTGATATTCAATTCCCAACATTTAAGTGTGTAATGAATAGAACATTCAATACCGAAGAACTACCAAGTATGATGAACTTGTACTTGAATTACAAGAATCACTGCATTTTCGATTCTTATATACTCGTATTCTTCACCACCATACAAGTCTAAGAGAATTAGAGTTCAAAAGATCAGCATAATATTTTCGATTTCTAGTGTTATAAATTTGAAATGTTTGAAGTTGTAATTTATACTCACCAATGGGCTGCAAATGGTCTGCATAAATCTAGGTGAAATGGGAGATGCCGCAGATCTCTTAAACGTACTGCAGCTTCCATATATACAAATAGAAGCCACAGTGCAACTGTTGGTACACATATGCCTTTTTCTGAAAAAAAAACAACAACTTTAAGTACAGTATACTAAAAAATGTAATTTACAAAAATAATAATCAGAATCCACCTACTGCTATTGCGAAAAAAGAAACAGATTACAGGCTAACAAAATAGCCTTAAAAATCTATAGAAATCAGACTAGTAAAATAGTTGTATTTGATATCTAAATATTTGTATGTTTCATTTAATGCTGAAGAACTCACTAATAATTTGAAGAATCATCGAATCAATGCATTATTGCTCATCTAAAATCAGGCAGAATATAGACTAGAGCCTGAAAAAGTTATATATTTCAGGCTAGTAAAATAGTTGTATTTGATGTCTTATGATTGTTTGATGTTTTAATTTATGCTAAAGAACTTCCAAAAATTAAAACTTAGAATCCTCAGATAATTGTGTTATTGCTCATTTTGATTTAATTATTTCGCCCAATTCAAAAATAGTGATTGTTTAGTCAAGTCAGTTATGATATCTCAGGCTGTGGTTAATCAATGTTTTAAAATAGCAGGTATTCAAGAAGAATATACTTGAGACAGTTCAGAGCTAAGTATCTTATTCAACCATCAAGCTCAAGTCTAGTCTCGTTATTTCTTAAACAGTAACTTGATACAAAATGAAAACTAAATAAGCAAAATTTATAAGTTTCAAATGTAAACAGAAAAGTTTTTTTAAATCCTTGATGATCATCTTGAATCAAGGCATTATTGATATGAAATAAGAAGATAAAATAAGAAGCAAATA
Organism: Laodelphax striatellus; assembly: GCA_017141395.1. NCBI lineage: Eukaryota > Metazoa > Arthropoda > Insecta > Hemiptera > Delphacidae > Laodelphax > Laodelphax striatellus. Next base: position 23,799,549 of record CM029532.1, on the reverse strand, counting down.
CCTGTATGCCACACGTACTGAACCCACACATATGTGCTAGCAGCAAAAAATAGCCATTGAACTGGTATGAAGAAGAAACAAATCATGTCGGAAGTGAGAGCGATGCAAACAAAGAAGACTGAGAATGCCTGAAAACAATCAAGAAAAAACATAAAAATGCAATATAATATTGTACAAAAATAATTTCAACTCTTAGTAGGAGTTATATTCTGATACCAAGAAATGACATTTTACCATCAAAATAATTATTTTATTGATGAATATTTGTTAAAAAATTGTTACAGACTGGAAACTTTGCCTATTCATCTTCTCCCAATTATCGAGTGACACATACCCACATCGATCTCCACATACTGCTATGGTGTGCTTCATACAAATAGCCACACTGTTATACACTCTCTGTATTCAGACCAAAGAATAAATTTCGAAAAATTGGAATGAAATACAAATATAAATTCAAATGAATTGACAAAATCAAATCATCCAATTGAAAGGAAAAACTAATGATTACTTACCAATCCCTGATATTTGAAAGAGTCGTAGACACTTCTGAGTAGAAGCCAGAATGGCCAAAGAAATTCAAACCGAAATTCCAAAAGAAAATCAGCTAGTAAGACAATAGCCCATAGCACGAAGAATTTTAAATAAAGAACGGCGCTGAAACAAAAGAAAAAACACTTTCTGAAAACTAGATAGAAAGGTGGAATAGGCCTACCTATTTTTCTAAAATATATCTTAAATGTGACTACAATAATAAATTAATCAGTCAAAAATAGAATAAATAAAAAAAAGTCAGTTACACTGGACTTGTGATATAGACTGATTAATGAATTTCGTAGTCAATGATTCGATATCGACAAGATAATTTAAAAGCCACTTAAATGACATCCAGTCAAGTAGTTCTTAGGGTTATTTCTAAATTTCAGGTACGAAGAAGCAATTTTTTTTCTAAAAAATGAGTGACAGAATATAATGGTACCGTATCAGAAATGTGACAAGTTATATTCTTATAAATCACCCATTCAATTCTTGTAAATAACAAATAAGTCGACTCGTGAACGAGAATTTACAGCCAGTTAACATCTACCCTTGTTCGTGGCGAAGCGTGGTATACTTAACCGGTCATCACCGGGTATATATGTCCTATAGGAAATATAACCGGCGATGACCGGTTAAGTATGCCACGCTTCGCCACGGACCCTTGTAACAATAATTATCTAACCCTGAAAACTAGTCAACTGGGTGCCAAGATCCTGGGTCCTAAGATCGGTGAAAGATCTACATTGCATGAGATTTGAAACGAATTGCTATACCCCCACACTTTTACTAGACATCCAGTGCTAAATGCAGCAAACCATGATACATTATGTTTATAGTTTGTTGGGTATTCTTTGCTCCCAACTTAGGGCCGAATTAGGAAACGACCTGACTGGGCTGCAGCCCAGGGGCGCACAAGCTTGGGGGGCGCTCGATGAAGGATTTCCAACTGCCGGTTTCCAGTCTAGGACACAGCGGGTCCATGGGTGGTGGATAATGGATTGACTCTCTTCTGAGTGAAGATATTTAAATACCCTCCCGAACCAAAACTGGGAAACTTTCAACTTTAACATTAGTATAACATATTGTAGATGGGAGCGCTGCGCCGCTGCCTATCATTCAGCCCAGGGCGCCAAGAATTTTTGATGCGGCCCTGACTCACCCTAGTGAAATTGAAAAAAATAAGAGCAGCTATAAACTTCTAACATCAGAATATGTTTGTTAAATGTAGTAATACTGAAACTTGCATATATATAGATTGTACATTCGGGAATGCTAAAAACAATAACATAATGCATAATGATATAGGCCGAAATTTCAAACCTAATGCCAACATGGAAAAAATATAAATTAGAGTTACAACTGAATCCATTTAGAAATATTCGTGCCCATGAAAAATATCATAATTGGATAGCGGTTTTTTTTTATTATTATAAAAACTCTAGCCTTTTAGGCTATTATAGTTGTTTGAATTATTCCAAACTGATCAACTAATAAACCGTAAAATTAGCCGAAATCAATCTATCGACTTCCTATCAATTGCTAGTAAACATCACTAGCCATCCAACACTACTAGTAAGTTATACCTAGGGTGACCAAATTATTCATAGAGAAAACTGAGACACTTTACATCCCCCCTCTACCTTAAAATTTTACTCTGGAAAAATTACTATGGTTCATTTCAACAATATTTGATCCATTTTAATGTCACTTATGTTTGAATTTCTCCGCAACTAGCCTACAGATCTTGCTTCACGTTACTCATACAAGTTGTACTAATGCACCAATAAAAAGCAATCTCTTTTGCACGCGTTCTCAGCTGAATTTCCAACTCTATCATCGAATCTGTAGCTGCGGTGGCGTTAATTTATGAGAAGTCTACCATTTGAATTTGATATGATTTTTTTTTAAATGAGAAAAAACATTTTTAAACTATTCAAAACATTATCAAGTAAACAATAAAAAAGATATTATGAATTCTATGATATGAAATAGGTATAACTACGGTAGATCAACTACAACAGTTGTAGCTCTGGGTTAGTAAGCAATAAGATTGCCTACCTATTTCTTTTAGTTGGTATTTCTTAGTAGGTTATCAATAAGGTAATACATAGTGTTTCTATTGAAAAAATATAAAACTTATTTGACACAAAATTCCGGTACTTTTAACTTGAACGTCCCAAAAACTGTTTTTGGAACACCTGGACTATTGGTTAAAAACCGGGATGTTTGGTCACCCTAGTTATACCCAATAAGAAATTAATTTGTATGAACACCAAAACGTTATTCTATACCAACAATCCAAATGCAATAATCTACCTGGATGGATTGTGTGTATGATTTTTAATTTCTCTACAAATTTTCCGGCTGTATAAAATAACAAATAACTGTTTCGGATAAATCCGAGATCGTCTCATAGATTCTATCTAGTCGATACTAGACAACCAAGTCTAAATTGGAGAGTTCATGACAGAGAACACCTCAAATATGAATGTATAGTCAAAATGGACAACTAATGTGTGACAAATTGCTTTCATGGTGAACGAAAATGAATTTATAAGAAACCAGTCGGAAAGGGGGATTTCGAACGTATAGAATGATTCTAAAGACTTCAAGAGCAGAAAAATGATTGAGAATAATAAAGTATAATAGAGTAAAGCTATAGTATGTTAACATTGTATCAAAAGGTATCTGAAAGCACAAACTTTCTGTGCCGATTACCATCGGGTTTCAAAAAATAACCAGGAATTAACATGGTGTTGGTTGGTGTACAACCATTTTGATCAGTACCGTAGCACATATGGCGACTCACCTTCCATAAATTCCGTCAGTAATTTTGTTCCTTTTTAACGGCCGCCGTAATTTGCCACATTCGGCATTCCTTCTCTTCATATTCCCAGCTTTACAGGGCTTTGAAATAATTGAAAATTCGCAGCACTAATCCTTCTTCACTGATATTTACTCTAAACAACTCCACCACCAAAATCATCGAATCCTTTTGTTGTCATTTATTTTCAAGCCACAGCCTCACTGATAGCATAACATTTCTGTAGTCTGCAACACAATGCACGTAATGCCCGGGGATTAAAAAGGATTTCTTGAGCAGTTGAATAATACATTTTTCTAGGCTCAAATAATAATCTTTTAGAGAGAGCTAATTTATACATTCATTTTTGAGGCTTTGAATTGTAATAGTCTTCTCAAAATATCCAGCGAGCAGATAGTTCAGATAGCCCGCGAAAAGTCTCCCGGGCAATTTTTCCTGATCACAGCTGTTTGATACAAGATGACGACGATGACAAGATACCGTGTAGATTTTAGGCCCACTTTGTCGATTCAAACTCTAGTTAGCATTTTTTTACTTTCTAGGCCTATTTATTTCTGTGATACCATTGACTATTAATCTACAGAGAGAAAGTAACTTCCAGCAAGTACTTGCCTCTTCAACTTACCCCTTACTTTCCCTGTCTATAGGGCATAGGGGTACTTTCCACTTCAGAGAAAGTAATCACTTTTTGGAAGTAAAATCAAACTTGTTTGTTTTTACTTGCCACTCCAAGGAAAGTAGAGGGTCATGTGATCACTTTCTCCCACTTTCAGCCAGTAGAGCAGAATAATAGTAAAGAAGAGAAGGCAAGTTACTTCCAGCAAGTACTTTCCCTGCATATAAGCAAATAAGTAGAAAGTGACGTAATGACAAGTACTTCCAGAAAGTAACTTGCTCTCTCTACTTTCCCTGTCAATAAATACTTGCCCTGTCATAATTTTCATTTAGTTTGTCATTTTAATTCAGTACTTTATAAATACTAAGATTATATTATTGACATGAGCTAGAGTAATTGCCAAAATGTGCTACAATCATGATTGCTTACTACTTATTATTTCCTAAACCCGTATTTTACGATAATTTTGATCTGGAAATGAATATTCCAATTATACAATCCTCTAAAATACAACCAAGCATTGTACCACTACTTTTAGTTATATTGTTGTGTTAGCTAAATTAAAAAAATCCCTTGCGCCAGGATTATAAAAGTGAAAACAGGATTTTATTATAGCCTATTTTTGTCAGCTTGTCTCCTTTCAAATCCGATTTCTGAGGTTCGAGGTAAACTTTCTAATCAAATTCCTGTCATAAACTTGCTCATCTAACAAACTTAATCAAATATTTAAATAAAAATAGCTTTTTCAGCACATTTCGAAAAATATTCCAATAACCACTGTTCTTTTTTAGTAGTTGCAAAATTCATCGTGCGTTCATTGTAGGCCTACTTCTTACCAAATTTTACATGAGAATTGACCATTATCATACCGAAATAAGACACCAAAGATGAATACAATTTTTAAAGTTTAAGAAAATCTGCAACCTTTGCTCTCTTTCCTAGTTTTCTCTTCATTTTAATGAGTATCTACAACACTAACGGTAACTTATAAAAGTTTTTCTTTTTCTAGAAAATTCTTTCATTTCTATATTTTAAAATAATTTAAGTGATTATTACAGATTTAATTTTATAATGAGCAAGCATGTAATAATAGGCATAATAGTAATCAGTTGATTAGCAACCAGATTCATTGTTGAAGCTTGAGACTGTGGTCAAAATAGAATAATTCACAAGTAGCGATGAAGAGGACTGTACTTGAATCGCCTTCTTTCTTCTTTGTAATATGCTTTTGGGTTGAAAATATTGGAATAAAAACAACAAATCTAAAAATTGTGAAGTTTGTATAACATTTGAAAAAATTGAAGAATCTTAATTATCTTTAAAAATTGAAAATAAAACAATCAACCAATTTATAAAATAATAGAATCTGTCTTGGCGGATACAAAGAAAACATAGAATAAGCCCACTCATTATGTGTTGCATAAAAACGTCTCTACATCAATACAGTGGAGGGTTGAAAATATTCAAACATATAAAACGCAATAAATTCATAGGCAAATAATTTATAACATTTGACTACCGTTGTTGGACCTTCTACCTTGATAATACAAATATTGTTAATGATAAACAAGACTAGCTAAATTGATAATTGATCCTTATGAAGCACCTTCTTAGGAGTGAAATGAAATCCAAGAATACTCTACAAAGAGTCAGTATAAATAAATTATACACTTCACTCACTTAGGCGTACATATATTATTATCTACTAGAATAAAAACGGAATAGCATAGAAAAATTGAAAATAATTGGCGAACAATTTTGGAGATGGGGTTGAATCAGAGAGCTCCAATACTATTATTCACATTTATTGCCAAAGTATAATACAGGCTACAATTCATATAAAATTTAATGTACAATAGCTATGCCTCATGCTGGAGTCGACAAAGTTTGGACATAGGGATTCAGTGGTAGAAAGAAGAACAGAGGCATGTAAAATATATACAGAGTGTGCACAGGTATATTATTTACAACGAAGGCTGAGTACTATAAAGTCTTCACTTGTCCACTACAATGAGCACAGCAGGCCGGTGCCGGGGCGGACAGTTTGGTGGTGCCAAGTGCGACAGCAGCTCCAACAACTGCGTTGCAAGCGGCATCTGGTTGGCCGAAAATTGCCAGAGGATGTAGCAGTTGCTGAAACACAATTTTAGCGTAGCTCAATATGATTTTATCATGCAGTGCAAAATTTGTTCCACAGTGCATACGATATGAGAAGTATAATTTTGAAGAAATGACATATTGATAACGTTTAACAAAGCTACTTCACTACCGACATAGTCATTTTATTTTCAACTTAATAAACAAATATGTCTACTTATGATGAGAACACACGATGCATGGTATGCATGCATACTTTACATCGTGTAGATAGACATTTTCCATTGTATTGAATGGGAAATGTCGGTCCGCACGATGTACAGTATGCATGCATACTATGCAATGTGTATCCGTACCTTTACTGACGTGTGGAGATGAGTTCATCAAACTCGAAAGTGCTTCAGTCAGTAAGTGGACAAATTTGTTTCTTACAGTTGAAATAAAGACTGCATGACGGTAGTGAAGTGTGAACATCGCAATTCATAAATGGATCAAGAAATCATCAAGTTTAACAAAGTTCATTCCCATAATGTAAACTATACCCACAATTTACTACTTGGATTTCTTCGAAATTCGTCAGGACTAAAATAAATTGATGGTGCAAACAGTTGAGTGATGACGAATATTGAACCATTAGGATTTCCTCAACATTAACCAAATTAAATAAAAATATGACATTTGAAAACAATTGAAAAAAGACAATCTGACGCTGGTATAAAGGTGGAATTGGGTTTTATTGCATCGTAATAGAAACTAAATTCAAAGACTGTATTCTATTAGACTGTGATATAATCTTGTCTGTACAATTATGATATTATTGATCTCATAGCTCATAGTAATACAATCAGGCTGGTCGCAAATATAAATATGTAATGCAGTCATGCTGCTTTTGGTGTTCATCCAGCCTAAAATGATGGGAGCTGAAAACCCCAGTCATTTAATATGAAAGAAACAAATTTGTATACAAATATACAAAAGAGAATGGAAATAAAACATATTAACTTGCTTGCAACGTAAAAAGATTGAAAATATCAGTAGATGAAAGATTAAAAAAATAAAATGTTTAAAATACCCACTTAAACTCAGATGACAATAAAAGGCAAATCCACTCAAAATGAGTTTTTTAGGAACAATGCCGTACTTAGTTATTCTACACCCTGTATACAATAAAAAAATATTAATTTGAAATTTTATCCGTTAATTGTTGATAAATTAATAAATAAAATATGTTGATTTACTACTTTTTAAAAAATAATCCTATGTTGATGTGGGCAAACTGTACATAGAATCTGTCCAACATCGCTCGGCGACCAGCAGGTCCCACAATCATCTCAAAACGATTCTGAGCGTCGTCTTAACCATATTATCTGTATTAATGTATTTCCGTAATTGTTGATAAATTAAAAAATAAAAGATTGTGATAGGTACACTACAATATTTTTAATTTCTCAAAGAGGGTGAATATTACCTGCTCTGCTTGTCTTTCTGCTGGAGTGAACTCTTCAAGTCGAGAGTACGTGTGATTGCTTATTGATGATGTGCTACGACGTAGTTGTTCCTCACTGGTTTCATCACCCAACAATTGAATTCGCAGATTTGAGCTCAATACCTGATTCATTGAAGATAAATCCAAAACGTTACTACTCTTCAAATCAGATATTCTACGTCCACCTCGTAAAGCTGTGAGGTCGAACTTATTGCTTAGAATGGTCAAGTCACTGAAAATGAAAAGATAAAACTATTGGGAATTATCTTGAATGCAAAATAAAATATGATTGGAAAAAATATTGCCTAATTCAATTTCTGTTAATTTTAACACTGATTTTGATATAAAATACAATGTGAAGAGAGCTAATCAACACGTCTTCAAGATAAAAGTGACAATAAATGACTCTCAGTATTAAGAGTTGAATACCACATCACTAGAATTTGGTTTCACAAGCTTCAGAGCACGTAGGCTATCCTTTACATCAGTTTGTTTGTAAGTGTGAATCAATCCAGAATGATTGTGGTGTGGGAATCAACAAATTGCTTCTAGTCGGACATTTGGTGGAGCATAGTAAGGTTTACAATAATAGGAAAGATTCATTCCTCACTAGCTTCTGAGCTGACACGACTGTTATATAATAACTTCAAAATTTAAGAAGTTTTTATCACACATGAAATATTCAAAATAATATTTCGGTTATTATTCTCATTACAAGAAATAGTAAATAAGGAATTAGTACCTTCCATTCGCCCTGTACAGGCTGCCTCTAAAATTGTTTAGTTATATTGGTCAGTTAGTTATATTAAGATCTCTTTCACATCATTTTATTAAATGTAGATTTCATTTAAGATTCCACTTCTTACCTGTGCGAGCTGATGAGCGATTCGCGAACCTTCTTTCTTTCCTCAATTAGTTTCTTCATGGTTTCCTGCAGTTCCGAAGCTTTTTGGCACAGGGCTGCTTTCCATTTGGCGAGTTCTTCAACCATTAAACTGAAAGACAATTTTTTATTTCATTAGAAGAAGTATCAAAAGAGATCGAGAATTTGATAAATGTAGGCTAAAAATCATCAATTCAATTAGTCAAGAAATTAGTTTCACCCCTTTCAATAACTTTGTGAGTACAGTAGGTAGTTTCTTGTGACCCCATTTGAGTACCGTATTGTATTGCAATCACTCGTGAATATCATTTGTGCAGTAATCACATGATTGTTGCAATCCTGCTCACAAATATATTAAATGAATATTGCCTGAGGGTTTGGCCACAAAACTTCAGGATAACAAGTTCAATGGTTGTTGGGTTATAATCAAAATATCTGTAACCCATGATCAATAACGATTTGGTGTGTGATGGAAAATATTAAACAAGTATTATAACATTGATGCTAGAATTTCTTTCTGATTTTTATTTCAATTGGTTTTTGTGAAAAATGTCAAGTGTGGCTAAAACAAATGTGAGGCTACTTCAATACAAAAACGTTATTCAACTGAACCACACCTGAAAAATGGAACAAGCTTCTTATTGTTAAGAAGAGTTATAGAGTATCTAAGATTCTTTTTTATTTTCATACAACTAAACATCCTGAATTCTCTATCTACAGGAGGAGCTCAGATCCATTCTCTAAAATGAAAAGTTGACTGAAAACATACAAATTTTCCATTTGAGTATTCAATTTTAGAAAAAGATTTTAGACAACTCCTCTCAAATTTTCTTTTACTGATAATTTCTTATAGCTATTATTGTCATATCTGCAATTCCATTTTAGACAAACATTTCTTTGTTAAAGATATATTCATGTGCCCATTGCTAAACTTGGGATGGAGTTAGACTTGATGCAAATTGATTATGTTCAGGAAGTGAGTCCTATACAAAAGGTATTAATATCTTTCAAGAAAAAAATAACTTACCTACTGGCAAGGAATTTACTTTGCCAAACTTCGCACTGATTTGCCAAATATTCAGTTTGCTCCTGATGGGTGCTCAGCTTTTGGGCGGAATTCAGCAACGCCCTAGCTAAATGAAGTTTATCTTCAGTTAGTAAGTGAACCCTCGTTTCTAAATCTTCACCCATAGCTGCCACTAGGAGATTCTTCAATTCAGCATTGACCTGAGCTTGAAATTTGAGCTGGCTCTCCAGCTGTTCGTTTTCCTCTTTCAAACGTTTCAGTTCTTCGTTCACCTGTTTGAAATCATTCGCTTCATTCTCCTGCGTAAGAGGTTCTTGTTCAGGGGCGGGGTCAAGTAATTCAGATTTGTTCATATCTGTGCTTTCATCGCCTACTGTTTTTGTTTGACTAGGCTTCATATATCTTTTCTTCTTATTTTTGTATGGTATGATTGGCTTCACTGCAGCCTTATACGGTTCATAAGGAACAAATTTAGGCTCTTTTCCACCAAAAACATTCGGGAACATGCCCTCTTTTCTCTGAGGTGTGACATTTTTTGGCAATAGATGGACAATTTGGCCTTTTATAGGCGGTGGGGAAAATGACATTTCTTTAAGATCCGGAGGTCTGTATATGAATTTGTCCATAAGATTTTCTTTCTGTTTGATTTTATTGGCTTCAGCCGTTTTTTCCTCAGATGTTTCCATACCATCTCCATCCGTCCTTTTATATGCGCTCAACTTCTGTAGATGCGTTTGAGGGATTTCTGTAAAAATTAATAAATTTGTACTTGGATAAGTTATTTTGAGCCATAAGCACACAATTGTGAGTAGATACATTACACACAAAATGATCAGGAAAATTTGAAAGAGCATAACTATTAATTTTTTACTTTTTGTGTAGGCCTTGTATTAAAGGTGATATGGTGGTAGTTATCCATATTGAATAAAAAGAATTGAAGTTGACAGACCACAAATCTATTAAAATATCGAGATACCTGTTACGGTTGTTACACCATTATCAATCTCTGGTAAACTCATAAAATCTTCTGGCATCTTGTTATTCTAATAAAATTGTGATTATGACAACTTCGAGTCTTTTTATTCAATAAATTCATTTTTGCATTGCAGAGGAAGGGATTTATTTTTATAATTATACAGATCAGCTACAGTCCACCGCTCTACCAACTCAGCTACCAAAGGAGTTGAGATGAACTATTTCTATGTATATAATAATAGACCTAGGTATTTGGATAAACAGCTCATCAGAATACCCTATTTGCAATCTGAATGAGTATGTAGAGCATTTCTTACTCAGGTTTCCAATGTATGGTATGATTAGAAAACATTACTTAGAAAAATTCACCAAAAATATAGTTTCAGATGATGACAAACTTATGGTATTACTTTCAAACCTGGCTGAACAAAAAATCAATCGACTATTATGTATTTACAATGAAAGCTATTGAAATTAGGTCTATGATAATGCGCACTTGAAAAATAGATAAAGATATGATAGAGTAACATGTTAGTATTAGGATTAAGCATGTTTTGTTTTTAGATAGTGAAATGAGAGACTATAAACAATTGAAAAGTGAATTGAATCTATATTGTGATAATGAGAACTGAATTGAAGTGAACTCAATTTCTGAATAGTGATAGAATTTGATTGAATAGAATCAAAATTGTAAAATTTTATAATAATTTATTGCTGAATGAATTTTTTATGTTATTCTTATTGGCTTGTACCATACAGTATAAAATGTATTCAATGTAAATGATAACTCATCGCAACTCTTTCGTATGGGCGTGCGCTCAAAACAAATAAACTTATTTATTTATTATTTATAATTTATACAGTGGGTTGAGTGCCCACAGCACTTATAAAGTATATACTGGTATGCATTCATTTCAAATGACATACTTACTCGACATTATGGTATGGATTGTCTTGATATCAACTGAAACTGAAACATAAAATTTAGTTTAGTTGAAAATGATTTAATTAGCTAGCCTACCATAATTATTTTTAAAAAAGTCAGATAATACTGTTATCTCATAATTTTTGCAATTGCAAGCCCATTGACACACGACAAAATTCAACACATTATATGCCATACGGATGAAAAGATATTGATTCAATAAGTACTTATTCCTGGTGGTACCAGGATCGGTTATTGGGGGGGGGGGACATGGTTTCAAGACGAGGCTGGGGGGTATGGATTTCCCACCAGCGGAAGGGGTGCCGACCCTCCTCACGAAAATTATTATAGCCATTTTCAAGTAGAAAATCAAGTTGATGAAATGAAAAAAAAAAGAGTTAGATATTTGATTTTGTATATACAGTCTGTAGTCAAAGATACTTGTTAATGGAATTGAACAAGGAAAATTAAATAAAATTAAAAATATTGGGCATTTATCCAGTATTTATCGCAATTGTAGAATTGTACAGTTGTGGAATAGTAGACTATAGAAAGCTGTAGATAAAAATGTTCACTGTAATGCATTTGATTGAAAAAAGCATCCAGTTAAGCTTTTTTAGTACATTACTTTAGTTTTTCATTGCCTTGATTCGTTCTTAGCAAACATTTCTTTCTCTGTAATAGTAAAAGGGTGTCGGGGGTCTTTCCCCTTGGGATTTTTGTAAAAATGGGTCCTTTGAAACAGTATTTAGTGCAGTGTGAGAGAGCCTTTTTACGAATGGCATTCCAAGACACAGAAAGAAGAGAAATCCATGGCCCCCTATGGCTCCTCTCTGGAACCGCCACTTGCTTATTCTAATACCATACTATGAAGTCTCATAGGTAGACGATTTGCGAATATGTCTTTAAATAGTAATTATTATAGATGAAAAGGAAATCGATTCTTCATCTTCAAAAAGGATCATCGTCTCATTATCTTATATATGAATATGAGTAAGCTTTAAGAACACAGAGCCAACTGGCAAGGCAATTCACATTGGCATCAGTAAAATAGAGATTGAGTACGTCAGCTGTAGGAGCTTAAAAGATATGATTTCATTTTCAAAATATTGTGCAGTGGAGCTGTAGTTAGAACATCAAAAGTTTTTAGCTGCAGCTCTGTGATGTTATCTACGTCATATGGACATGAGCTGTGGTCAGTGGACATAGACTATGATTACTCAAATAGTGATAGACTATGATTACGTCAAAATATGATTATGACGTAGCTAGGCATAGCAGCACTGTGATGAGTGGTGTGGAGTTTGGAGTCAGTCGGCAAACATCAAAGAAGTGAGCCAGCCCTTGTAGTTGGTTCTGATAACAACATCCCTAGTTTGTAGGCGGCACCTTTGTTTACTTGTCATACCATAGAAATTTATTCAATCATTACCGGTATAACAATAATTAAGCGGTAATAGGATTACACTGACTTAGCCTACATTGCAGTTCTTCCTGGTGTTGGACTTCATCAGACTCAATATCTGTGTAATTTTAACAGTAGAAAAAAATGGATATACTAAACGGTAGGCTAATACAATGATAGAGCGTTAGGTCATGTCGTACGGTATAAGATATGAATCTATTACAAACATAAGAAACTGACGTACAAAGATAAGCCAACGTGAGGATATTGCTCGAATTTTATGTGAATGAATTATAGGCCTACGTATCTCAGACAGCAAAGCCATAGACTAACTATACAAAGTGTTGTCTGTGGCAGAGCATATAATTTATAACTGCTCCAGGGCCTTCCATGTTCCATCACGGCACAGAATCTGACATATTGAACATGACTGACAATGCCAGAATCTGGCTGGAAAACCTTGACCTCACATTATAGTACGCCAATACTATACTACAATATTACTTAATTATCATTAACGTAATGAAGCTTCATTCTCATACGATATAGTCTATATATAGGCCTACGTCATAAGTGACAAAATTTGTTTACTTTATTATTGAAATATGTCGTCTTGTATCTTGATAACAAAAACTTAGAATCTTCTGTGAAAAATCAACTCAGAATGAGCACTTCACATCAAATTTTAATTTGTGTGAAATTGATAGCTGTCAAATAATTATTTACCTTGGTTTAGGTTTGGTGCCTGTAGATTGCTGTACTTAGTCACAAATAAGTATTCTAAAGAGTTTGATTCAAACTGTTTGAATCAGTCGTGACACGATTGATTATGTTTTTCAACTGGTCAATTCATTCAAGATTAGGTCATGTAATTCGATTCGAATTATATTTTTTAAAACAGTGAAAAATTTACACTATTACTATAATGCAACCCGATAAACACATAACCTACTTTGAGTACTTTCTCTTCTTCCATTCAAGTTACCACAATCACACACACACAGTCAAAACACAAGAGCGGAGCGCAGCGCGGTGACGAAGTGTCTGGCGGTGAAAACTCCTGTGTCTTCAGTGTTGTAAACACAACATTTTTGCAAACTAGATTGATTTTAAAGTAATCAAACACGAATTTTCGTATTTAAAAATATTTATTATCAAAAAATTAATTTTTTACTCACATGTTGTCAAATGTTTTGACACAGTGAAAATTATTCGACCAGCAAACAAGATCGAGTTGTAATTTCTTTGATAATCAATTTATTCCGGCAAGAATCTTATGTGCTTGATTTTTTATTGTGTAGAAAACTTTTATTCCACAGAATTTTGTTTATTCTTTCTCAAATATTTCATTAGTTTGATTTCAGTGAGTTTCCCTTCCCACAAAATATTGCATTCATGCCTGTGCTGTGCCTGTGCTCTGTGCTCAAAGTTTGGTAATGGAGGAGAACGTTTATTGTATGTTATGTTTGAAGTTAGAGTTTTGATTTTATGTTTCATCAATAAAACGTTACAAGTGGCTAATAAGAGATGAATTATGACTACATTGTGATTTGTGAAAGTGCTTATTATTGAATTTGGTAAGTTACTTGAGAATTAGAGTTGCAAATCTTGCCAGCCGAAATTCAATACTGTCCAAATATTTTCCAAAGTAGATGCATTTTATAGCTGTCGATTATTCTTTTTGCTAAGATTATTGTAAATGATAATCATAACTTGGTTATTTCAGTTATAAAATTGCATATTGCTTTCCTTATTGCCAATTTGTTGGTATTGGAATAACCTTCCTAATCTACATCTTGTTCGTGAATAATGGATCACCAACAATAATTGAACACAAATTTTGTTTTGGCATGTTGCTGATCGTTCTTAGGAACATATTTGAGCATTCTCTAACCACAATCCAATTAACTTAGTTGCATTGATAAAATTCTCTATTATTCAAGGATGCGCAATTTGTAAAGAGTGATCACTCACGATTTCGATACTTATAACAACTTGTTTATTATTGATGAATCATTTTGGCATTTCTTGCATCTTAACAATTTTAAGATCAGCAACCAATGTTTTATTCATCCTAAGAGCAACACCTAATTTAACCCAATCCAATAGCCTATTGCTATTGTTGATCGGTACCTAATGAACAACTCTGGTTTTGTAAGGCTATAAGAGTAAGATACCGTTATTATTTGAAAAAGCTAGGCCTATCTAAAGCTGAAAAATATCCAATTAAATTCAATATTTTACTTACATTATTTCCCACATGACAGTTGAAACTGTAGCTTCAATGAATTGGGTTGCAGACTTGGGATAGTTGATGGATTGTTAACTTAAGTTAGGCCTATATGTTATGAAGATTACTGTGTTATCAGATCAGAGCTACTTAGATTATATTTGTGTTTACAGGATTATTTTAGTTTTAGAAGTAAGTTATGCTGAAGGACATTTGGGTGAAACATTAATGAACAGTTGAATGAGAAGTATCCAATGTCCATCAGTGCAGTGTTCTAATAATTTAATATTCTTCACTAAATGCCTGATTGGAGCTGACAGCTAGCTTGAATAATCGTGTCAGCTTGTATGAAAAGAAAATTTTGTTCAACATCTTCTTGAATATTTAATCAGATTCTGTTCTGTGTTCTCTGACTTCAATTGTAATTCTATGTAGGCCTACCAAATATTATTCTTGACAACAATAAGAATCATAAAGATGTAAAAAATACTCTATAAATAAATCTGACTGTTCAAGTTTTGTTGAATTTATCTAAGACGATCTAAGTTTTCTGTATGAAGAGTTTTATTTGTTTGACAAAACTGCTGACGTGTTCTAATATTTAAAACTTTTGTCAACAGTGCACATTAAATCAACAGAAAAATACGAATGTAAAATATTTCTGATGCATCACATCTTTTTCAAGTCATTTAATGGTGCTGTAAATACATCACATCACATGGTACTTGATATCTGCGATAGCTAAGGATTGTTTCAAGGTAAGTCATCAGTCACCACAGAATTAATATTTTTGTCAATTACCTAATCCCTTTCCTCTTTTATAGCTTATGTATTTTTTAGTTTGTAAATCTGTAGCAAAAATAATCCATTCTCAAGCATGTTGAGTTAGTTCCTTGAATCAGGTTAGTACCAAGTAACATTTTTTGATAGACTTCATCTAACAAGAGATGAATTTCAAAAAATAAGTTTTATACTTTTTTGTCTAGTCATGCTTCTCTTCCAAGAGATCTATCATTTCATTTCTGTCAATTTATTTGAATTAAAAAGCTACATCTTAAGTTGTTTTTAAGCAAAAAGTTATGTTGAGTTGTGAAAATTGTAAAAAATAAATTTATGTATTGTTTACTCTGATTTTATCTACAAACTAGCAACAGCTCTTCATACTATCCGGCAGTAATTTTGCATTAACAATTGGATTTATTGCTGAGTTGTAGAGAAATTATGAGAGAGTAAACTTTATTGTCAAAATCAAAACAAATTCTTTTTCAACAGATGTCGCGTAGTTATTCAAAAAGCTATGGTCGCAAAGTGAATGCCAATGTTCCCCAGGCAGCCAGTATCCAGTTCGATAAACTATTTTGTGAAAATAGTAATAGACCGTCAGCAGCTAAATCCACTGGAACTGTTGGCAAATGGGGCATTACGTCATTCACATCTATAAGAAGTACAAACTTTTGCATTCCAGGTGAGTTTTAAAAAATAATATTATTGATAACGTTGAGTAACTGACTTCCGATATTTTTACTTGGCTAGTTGGCGCAGTTCCATTGCAGTTCATCGAAGCATATTTTAAACTATTCAGATTCAATTGATTTCTTATTGAAATGTGCAATATGTAGTGCTTGTCTAGAGCGCTCCATGATGCAAATAAAGTAGTAGGCCAACATATGAATTGTTTTATACTAGATTATAGACATTTTGTATTGATATTTTTGGCTAAATAAATTTAATTTAACACTTCAAATGCATGTCGAATTGGAAAAACTGACTTTTAATTCAGCTTCTTCCATCCATATTCAAATACAAGGTTTACTGCAATCTTAATTGAAAAATGTTAATAATTAAATTGGTTGATGGCTTACTTTATTTCCTCAGTAAATGAAAGCTGCAAGATTTAGCAGCTATCATATTACTCAGTCATTCAAAATCATTGAGACATCTTGAGTCATCTTAATTTTTTATCACAAACTTAGCTATTCACATTTTTTTTGAAGGATCAAGATACTTTTCCGTTTACTGATTCAACATTTTTTGCCTTAAGTTATTTTCTTAATTTTTAATTATTCATTTCTGAATTTACAGTAGGCCTACTGAAACAATAAAGGCAACATAATTTCAGCCTTAAACTATAAAGTAACTTATATTCACAAAATTGTTGCAAGAGGCCAATTCCTTGTTGGTTATTTGTTTACTATTCCAGTCACAATTCTTGACTTAAAATTGCGATTCCCCAAAATACTTTTTGTTGTACTTGTACCTGTTGGATGAATTGGGGCGATTGCGCTTCTCCAAAATTTAATAATTTTGGAACAATTGCACCTTACATTCAAATTCAAACCTACTCTAGATCATGGCTGAACATAGCTAGGCATGGCTGAACATAGCACATGGCTAGAACATAGTGTAGTAGGCCAATTTTCCAAAAACACATATGTATAATAAACACATTTTTCAACTTTTACCAACACGAATTTGTATGAACTAGGACATCCCAGGTCGCATAAAACTAAGACTATTGAAGTGCATGAAATAGTTTCCAATCCTCCTTCATCTACTTCTTTTCAATCTTCTTCTCCTTCATCTTCTTCTTGTTCTTCTTCTCCTTTTTCACCTTCTCCTTTTTCACCTTCTCCTTTTTCACCTTCTCCTTCTTCATCTTCTCCTTCCCCTCCATCTTCTCAATCTTTTTCTTATTATTCTACTTCTTCTCCATCTTCTCCTCCTTGTACTCCTTCTTCAATTTCTCCTCCTTCTCCTTCTTTTCAATTTTTTCTCATTCTTCTACTTCTTTTCCATCTCCTTCTCCTTCTTTTCCATATTCTTCTTTTTCGCCCATGTTTTCTTCTGCTCCTTTTCCATCTCCTTCTCGTTCTTCATTTCATTTTCGGATTTGCTTCCGCAAGCTACCCAAAAACCTTGAAGTAATCAAGCTAATAGCAAATTGTCGGTGTTTGCAGGCAGAAGAGATGATTCTGTTTTGTCGTCGAATAAAAGGAAGTTGAATGATGTGAAGATATCCCGATCTAAGGACCTGTTCAAGTTCGAGCCGTCGACGCCGTCCTCGCCAGCCGCTGCCACCCCGCCCCCCCGGCCCAAGAAGTTCTTCAAAAGTCGAAATGCCCTCGAACCACCTCCGCCCTATCCGGCGCAACCCACCGAAACCGCGCGAAAGTACACAAAAACATCGAAAAGTGCTGCACAGCCTAGGTTAGTAGCTTGACTTAAGGCCTACACATAATTTAGTTTTCTGTTTTTATTCATAATTTCTAACAAACCTAGGGTACTTGGCAGAGTGTAGGCGTGATTTAATTTTCTCGGAAATGATTTTCATGAATAATTGAATCAATATTTACAGACTAAGGACGGTATTAATTTATGAACGTTTCTAATGTAAGGAAACTTACGATAGTGATTTACTCAAGGAAATATCGGTTTCTAACCTCAAAAAGTAGCCCGTTATAAACAATCGATAATAATTATACATCAAATCTTTATCCTTGTGAATATTGGTTCAGCCTGTACATTGATTATAACGCTTGTTATTGAACAATAATTTTAAAATTATTGAAATCTCTTTCCAAATTGTACGCTAATATATATTTGAAGTGAAATAAATATCCAATATAGCTGTCTTCTTTACTCGTTCCTTATTTGAATTGGTTTTTGAGTTTTCTTAAGTTGAAAACGTTCATGAATACGGCAATTATGACAAAATATTAGTCTAGATTTTCCAATAAGTCTAAGGTGTCTCGTGTCCTTGAAAATAGGGAATAGTCATTTCATATTAATCCAAACATCCTTGAATAATCAGGGAGTTCAGGAGTTGTCATTATATTTGATGAATTTATTGGAATTTTTCTGAAGTGAAAGATAGATCACGTTCAGATGCAACTGATTTCATGTAATTGACGTATTTAAGACGTTTTCTTGTTTAAAAACAAGCTCAGATTATCTCTTTAACAAACTTGAATATTATAAAATAGAATATCTATTCATTATTTTTAATATTAAGAATACTATTATTTCCCTGTAGACTTGCAAGTTTTAATTCAAATGTATTTCTATCATGAAATTCATGTTTGGATAGGCTTGACCAGTTGAACTAGCTATTATTGAAAGCTTGTTCATATATTTTAGATGATGTTTTACATATAAGTTTTTGAAAGTTTTAGAATGTCCTGGAATCAACATCAATAATGAAATATACTTGAGAGTTTTGTAAACACTGATACCATTCTCATGTTTCTTTGTTGAAAAATTGCGTCCGTAACTCAAAACTTATTGTGCCCCCATTTCACTGGGAAGCCTCAAAAAAAATGAAGCCTTCGATAAAATGAATCTTACTTGATTGCAGCAGTCTAATTTAACACCCCAAGCGTTCTCAACGAAGAGTACATTACAGAATTCCCTAATTTGGTACAGTCTTAGTGTAGGTATAATACATTTAATGAGAATATTTTCTTATATAAGTTTTTTTTAATTCTTTATGAGACTGGTGAAATGAGTTGAGCTCTTTATTTTGTAGAACTCCAGTGACTGCTGCCTCGAAAAAAGCTTTCCCGGTGATGAAAGAGGATAAGGTTGAGGAGCAAACGGAGGCAATGAACCTATCCACATCACCTACTATTGAAACTGGATCTTCTCCTTCTTCTACAGCTGCTTCTCCCCCTCATCATCCTCCAATTGTTCTGCGAATATTCAAGGGCACTTCGCAGATAATTTCCAACGAGAGTACAGCCACCCAGAATCCAACATCGCCGGTCTCAACAGCACCAGTAACAAGGAGCTCGCGTCGAAGACAGAACAACAACGTCGACAACTCCGGCCACATCTCGCCCAAACGTCTCCGCGAGAGAAACAGAGACTCTATCCAGGAAAATAGAAAAAATGAACATTACCAAGTCGAATATAAGTCCGAATTGAAATCTGAACTGATTTCTGACAAAATCGAATCTCCCACAGAAGAATCAAAGTCAGAAGATTTGCAAAGCAAAGCTGATGACGAAATTTTGAAATCTACTGTGAAAGTCGAAGCACAAGAAGAGGACGATGCGAATGCAACTGTTGATGAATCTCTTCAAACTGCAGCGGTTGCTGACGTGGAGATGGCAGAGGTCAAGACCGAAGAATTGAAAAGCGAGGAGACTGTAGATATCGCCAAAGAAAAAGAGGAAGAAAATGCTAAGCATTTAGAAGAGGCAGAAGCTTTCTTAAATAGTACAAAAGTAGATTTTAGCGATGTGACCAGTAAGATTTTAGATACAGGTAGCAAGAAAATTAGCTCAATAGATGAAGATAGGGAAAAGCTGCTTAGGGTGTTGAGTGGGGAAGATGGAGACGATGACGATGTCGAGATGGAGGCTGAGGATGCTGCAGGAGCTAAGAATAAGGAGGAGCCGGCGGCAGAGAACAGACCTGCTGCTGCCGCCGCCGAATGCTTCTCTGAAGACGAGGACAGCGATAGTATAGCTGATCAAATCAACACGCTGGCTGAAGGCACCAACCAAGGTGCCAAGGTGGAACAGGAAGAAGAAAGTGTTGTTGTCAAATCTCCTGTGAAGGTTCCTCCGAAGAAAGGCAGCATATTCAAGTCGAGAGGTGTGATGGGTGGCAACAAGAAGAGACTGGCGCTATACAAGCACAAGTGGTGTGATGACAAGGAGGCGGGGAGTCAGGGCGGCAACACTCCCGAAAAGGGCGAAGAACAGCTGATCATTGATCAGGGAACCAGCAGCACTGGCGATGACGTGCTCACCAGGGTCACTATGTACCCCGATGATGATCCTGACCTTGAAGACAATGTTGAAGCCGTCACCAGTGTCAAATGTAGCAAGAACACTAAAAAGGTACGACACCAATCAAATTCCATTCAAAATTAATTTTATTTCTCAAAACAAACACAAAAGATTTGTAAACAAGCACGGTTATCTCATCAGGCAAAGAAATTCTACTGACTAACATTAGAGACTAACTTGAAAATAAATAGAAAATGAACTAACATTTCTCGATTTAAATGATAACAATTTGATAATTAACTAGCCTACCAATTTATTATGTATTTTACCACAACCTAAATATACTCTGAATTATTATTCCTCATAATTTTGCATTAATTATGTAATTGAAAAATTTGTTGGAAATGGCTGAATCTTGAATAGGCCTACTCTACTTTCTCATTATTGTATTTTTATGAAACTAGATGAAGCAATATTTGCCTTTGATAAAGTAGATTAAACTCAATTCAATAGTTCTATTGCTTTTTGTAAAATAATAGATTAGTTTTCACATTATAGTTTTTAAATCGACGTTGCTAGCAAAGCATAAGTTTGAGCGCTGGCAACGAGTATTAGTTTAAGAAAAATGAGAACATTTTAAATGTTCTAGTGATAAGATAACACCGAGGAAAGGTGCAATGCATTGGAAATAGAATTCCTGTATAGGAGCCTATTTACGAATTGAAGTATCAGAATTCAGAAAGCTTGGATTCATTAATATTATATTCACCTGATAATACCTACGTGCAGTTAATTAATTGCGAATAAAAGTTTTACTGACTGAAATGCTTACTCATGTGTCTTAAGGTCTCACTTTCAAAAGTGAAAAAGACAGTCATGTACTCATTAAAAAACTTACTGTTGTGACAATTGGTCGATTGTAGACAAAATGACCCAATGTGTCGTGAAATACCATAGGGTTTTTCAATTGATTTCAATTGTAACTCTGACTCACGTTGTTTAAAATTGATTTCAATATTGTAACTGATAATTTACTCATATTATTCATCGTATATTTATTCGTATAAACTTCCTTTCAAGATTAAAAAATTGAAACTCCGATCAATTTCGAGATGATAGGTTTTTTCACTTGAATTTCTGAACGAATTTCATAGTTATTGATAGGTATCCAAAATAATGGTCATCCTTTGCTTTGGCATGTTCATTGGGTTTCCATTTATTATTTCACCTTCACTTTTATTTTTCAGTTTTATACTGTAGTAAGAAATGTGAAAAAAGCTCATCAAATCCAAGAATCCGGTGAATTTCAAGAGTTCAATGACGACGTTGAGTACATTCTTGATGCGTTACAAGACAACAATCCAATCGGAACAAGGTAACCTAATTAACAGGCAGTTGATCCTATAAAGGTCTTTCCGTTAATATTGAATTGAACAGAAACAACTGAATTGTTAATTCCAATTTCATGTGATAGTGTCCAGTTTGGCAATTCAGTGTTTCAAAAGCATTTGAAATTATGAGGTTTGATGTAAAAAATTTCCCTGAAACCATAGTCCTCTAAAGCACGCATTATCTATTGGTCTTTTATGTTATTTAAGTAAATTAGTCTTGATTTACTCTACTTTTATGTCAAGAAAACTACTATA
Source organism: Laodelphax striatellus (assembly GCA_017141395.1). NCBI lineage: Eukaryota > Metazoa > Arthropoda > Insecta > Hemiptera > Delphacidae > Laodelphax > Laodelphax striatellus. The sequence continues at coordinate 23,777,160 of CM029532.1, read as the reverse complement.
TTTGACTTGACTAGTGCCCGGTTTTTCAGTCGTTCAATAAACTTATTGAATCAATAACTTTTTTGCATTTGAAAACACATGATTACTGATTCAATAGTGCTATTGGATCCATAAACTGTCTATTGAGCGACTGAAAAACTGGGCATAAGTCCTATACTAACTGTACTGTACTGTACTAGCTATACTGTATGTACTGTACTATCTATATTGGACTCCAATTGCTGTACTTTCATATCTAGAAAACACAACTTATTCAATGAATAACTTATAATACAATATGTAGTAAATAATAAGATTTGAAACACAATTCCTTAACAAGAACATAGAGTATTTCTGATGATTCCAATTTTAAATAAGATTGAATGTCCAATTGTTATAGAATTACTTTATGATTGATTACATTATGATATTACTTTTAGATTGATTTAGTATAATTTATTACTATATTACTTTTAGATTCATATAATTGTTTGACAAATCAAACTGAATTTTCAATTTATGCCAACAAATTTATTCATTTTCATATTCGAGTCAGCTTTAACGATCGATTGAAAGTCTACATCAAGTTATAAAGTACCTGTTTTTCATGTCGGCACTGTATTAATTGCACAATTCAATATCTGTCCTTACAGTTTATAATATCCGTATCCAATTTTTGATTACCTGATTGTTGATGAGCTTCGTAGTTAAACTCAGTTCACAGTTTTGTTTTTCCTGTAGGAGAATTTTCAAATGTAGTCCTCAATAATTATTTCGAATCATGTTATATTGCAGGTGTCTATCAGCTATAACTTTGGCTTCAAAGTGCATGGCTCCAGCTTTCCGCATGCACGTCAGAGCACATGGAACAGTAGCAAGGTTTTTTCGAGCTCTGCATGATGCTGTCAAAGATCAGGTCTGTAATAATTAAATCATCATAAATAATGAGAATTGAATCTGACTGACAATGGGTATAAATCATTAATGGAATTTATTTATTCACTTAGGATATCCAATTAATATAAGTTATTGGAACTCTTTTTGCTGTGGTGATGCCCACATTAGCTCTTCACGCTTGAGCGTGGGTAATGAAGAAAATGGAAACAGTATAGCTGTTATTATTTATGCATTAAAACATTTGAAACATAATAAAAATGAAATTAATCTGTTTGTAATAGTTGAATGACATTCAGCTTTGTTTTATCAGATGGATTTAAACAATAGGGTATAGGCTATTAGTAGGTAATAGTTTTATACTATTGAAATGGAACGTCATCGTTATATCTATATCTGACATAAGATTTTGAAAAATCTCATAGCAATATCCTTTATTATTTCCCTCCTGTAATGTTTGTTGGACATCTGTTTAATTTTCTTATTTTCAAACAGCATATTACATAAAGTAAACGAACTTTGTCCATGTGTCTCTTCTAAAATTGATAGGTCAAGCTGAATTCAAATTTTGATCGTAAACTTTATTTTTCAAAAAAATCAAGATAACAAAAAACTCTAGCAATTAACAATAGTAATCACGGGTTTTCTAGGAGTATATTTCTCATTTTTACAGAGATAATATTTTAAAAATTAGCTTAAAATAACTTTTAAAAGACTGAGTTTTGAAATGACTTTTTAATTCTGTTTTCAGAGTCTTGGTATGTGCACGGCTACAGTGATGTTTGTTCTCAGTCAAGACAGGCTCAATATGGATCTTGACAGACATTGCTTAGAATTGATGTTGAACTTATTGGAGAGCGACACTAGCCATACCTCCGCTCTAGGCGACTGTGGCCTCTCTGATGCTCAGTTGCATAAGACAAGGTCCAGGGTGCGCCAGCTATGTGCTGAAATCCAGGAAAAAGGTCACGCCAAGCATCTTAATCTGGATAACATCACGGTGAGTGACTAATGAAACTCATTTGGGTCGGGTTTGGAAGAATTTTCATCTCTATTTTGATTTATTTTTTTATTTCAAGTATTTTTATGAAATCATTCAAATTTTCCAATGCATTTCTACCCTGAAAGTAGTTCAGCGCTTGGAAAGTAGTTGTTGATCTGTCAAGAGTACATGACTGAAAATTGTTGTTGGTTGTTGAATTATAGTAAAAATGTTTTTGTGCAAACCATATTGGACATTATACATTATTTATGTATACATTCATTTATAGTTTCCTACCATGATAAGGCGTATATAGTTGAAAAAATTATAACTAAGACATAATCATGTAATACTAATCTGTTTCAATGAATGGAATAAATATAAATAAATATAAATAAACGCTGTGAGAATCTACGGTGTTGCGCTCTGGCGGATAATCGTATGAATCTTCCGGAGAAGATTAACATGGGGAAGGATATGCTTATGTACGTAAAAATTAGTTTATAATTGAAATAGAATTCCCTGTCGCTATTTTTCCTACTTATATTTAGAATGATAAAATTAACATATCGCATGTTCTTGAACATTATTATAATCTTCAGTTCAAGTTCTAAAATCAACTTTGAAGGTTATGTTTCAAACAGACTGAGCAGACGAAGTTGTTTATCCACAGCTGAGTTCATTCCCATTGGTCAATATTCCGAAATGGATTATGGGCGCGAGACTTCAAATCAATCATATGCTTTCAAACTGGATTTTTCACTCGATTAATTCAAAACTGAGATCCAATTTCTTTGTTGAATCACTTTACGTTTGGAAATATGGAAGGAATAGAAGCCACAATTACTATTGTGAACGGTATTTATATAATTAGGAATACGACAATACTTTAAATGCATTGTAAATGCTTATTCCCTATCTTTTCTCATGCTAAACTAACCGGTTTCGTTCACTAAAATCCGCGTGAGCGCAGGTGTCGATTTTATTATCCACCTACGTGAACACAGCGAATACCCCTTGTTCTGAATTTCACTAACTGAACAAGCACAGCTGATAATAAATGAAGATTATTATTATTATTTTTTTTTGTACAATAAGTTGGTACTCATTTTAATATTGATCTCTTGACATGGGTTATTGATATTTCTTGTAATATTTACGTAATACAGATATGCATTTTTATACAATCTACACAATTGTTTTGAAAATTTGAACTGCAAATGATTGGTTTGGAAATAGAGTGTTATGTCCTGATATCCAATCACAAATATTTTTTATTCTTGATTCATGTTCATGTCTCATACATACTTGATGCATTAGTATGTTCATCTTTTCCAAACTAACATTCTTGAATTTCCTATCCAATTCAATAATTTGAAAAAATCGCATTCATCGAAAATTAAAGAATGGCCATAATAGCGAAGACTTTGCCTGATTGTTGTATTTATCATTTGGACTCCTATTTTGTATTTTCTTTGTCACCACGGTTATTTTGTAATTTTCCGCTATTTAAATCAGTCTGTCTAATTGTTTAATGAAATTTTTGAAATGATTATTAATCAATATTTTTTATGTAAATGATGCAGAACTATTTTGAATAGTTTTTTTAAATATAATTTGTAAATCTACCCAGAAATTAATATTCTTCCATTTGATGTTTCCAGGTTGGTCACCTTGCCATGGAAACGTTGCTGAGTTTAACATCCAAGAGAGCAGGTGAATGGTTCAAAGAGGAACTGAGAGAGCTGGGAGGTCTTGAGCACATTGTTAAAACTGTAGTGGAATGCAGCAAGTTAATAGACTTCAATATTCTTGTCTGGACGCCTCCAATACTAGATGGTCTGCGCAAGGTCGACCGTTGTCTCAGGGTTCTGGAAAACGTAATTATTTAGCCTATTCTCTTGAATTATTTTATGTTTATATTCAAGTTGAGTGAATAATTTTTCATTCATAGAAGGCTATACCGTTAGTTTTTATTGAGTGACGTAAGTTTGGACACACAAATATCTAAATCAATTGAACTCTCTGTCATTGAATCAATTGAATCTACTCTGTCATTTATTTATTTATATTCACTTATTTTTCATTTGGGTTTTATTAATACAATTTATTTGGGTCACAGCAAATGGTTTATTTGACCAATAATTTTCTTTTATACTCTGCAACTTTATATTGTATTGTTTGTCTTTTTTTATTGTGATTGTTGTAGTATAAGTGAGAAAATATTATTTCTAATGAGGAGATGAATTTACAAAATGTTTGTTTGCAGGTAACAGTCGAAAACGAAGAGAATACATCTTACCTGTTGACGTATGGAGATGGTGTTTTAGTGAGCACTCTAGTTCGAGTATTCAGAGTCTGTGATACAGAAGTATGTAGATTTCCATCGTATAATTTAGCCGATAAGGAATCAACAGGATTTGTGATACGTGAATGTCTCTTTGCCAACCTTAAAGTACTAATCAACCTCACGCACGATTTTCGTCAAAGATGTAAGTGAAATTATTGCATTTTTCTCATAAAAATCACTAATATCTCATGAAAACACTACTACTTTTATTGATTGTGTTTTGCCAAACAGATCGTATTAATGCAAGTATAATTGAGGCTCTGAGTGATGTCTTAGTAGCCAGACAACAATAATTGACTGCTGCGTTTATCTTAGCCCTAGCCAATTTTTTTCAAATTATACTCCATGTTCTATTCTGTACTTCTTCAATATTTAAATATATTTTGAATTTGAAAAGCCCTTGCAATAATGATCGGTTTTAAACCCAGGACACATGAGGCTTGCATTTTCAAGAGTTCTAGAGAATATTCTCCATTTCTTTCCTTAGTGGACAGTTCATAACTCATGGGTAATGTTTGATTATAGTGTTTTTCATCCTTGAAGACAACTGGCCAGCTTGGTGCGTTATCCATTTGGTATGCCCGGCAATGTTGTCACATTGTGTGCTGTTTAACCATCTGTGCACGCATGCGTAATAAACCGAATTCGACTCGGTGTGTTACAAGTGAGCTGATGATCAGAAATTTAACATCTGTTCATCACTATTAATGGAAGTGTGCGTATTGGCAACGTTGATTGGCTTACTCGGAAAGTTGTGGGTTACTGTTTCTGTACTCAGATGTCTTCAAGGAGGAAAAGCACTATAGTCAAAATAAGATGCTTGGTCTCTTTTAATTTTTTTTTTTTTTTGCTTGATAATGCATTACAATGAAAATGTTGTAACTTACAGTATTATAATTTGAAAATGATCAATTTTGTGCTCTTTTGTCAACCCTGTTGTGGTTTGTTGCAGCTGTGGGCTCAACTTTGACAGGTGGTCAGGAAGGACTGCTCAATGCAAATCTTCACATTCTAATTTACGGCCCGGATTATGTTCCTGAAGAACAAAAATTTGATCTCACTGTATTGGTAAGCCTCTCATTTTTTTGTACTGTATTACGAAATTTCTAAAAAAAAATTAATTGATTTAAATACTAATTCTGGTCTTCAATTTTCCGAATAATTTAAATGTTGGAGGATAAAGTTATTAAAAATTGAGCGATATAAAATTATTATGGATTTATAAAGCTAATTTGAACATGAGTTAGGTGTTTGTATGAAACGACGAATTTACTGCATTCAGAACAGAATAATCTTTCGAAAATTAATGGTGTGGTGTTAAAACATTTTATTATAACATCATTACATTAGTATTTATGTTGGAAGTTTACAATTATTGTTAATCTGTGTAATTTTGATCATTTACAGGCTTTAACACTATTGATCAATTTGGTGGAGCATAGCGAATCAAACAGAAAGCTAATGATGGAGGCCAAGGGCCCCAGTGAGTCTACGTCTGTGTTCGGCTGTAAGTTGAAAAGATTATAAGAATACTTGTAAATAATTGCAAAACTGTAAGCAATTGGTTTCTCGATACTTGAAAGTTCTGAAACAGGAGATTCATAACTAGAATATACAAATAATTGATTGAACTGATAGAGTAGTACAAATAGGGTTTGTGGTGTAACAAAAATTATTTCTGGTGAAAATGGTAGGTGATTACTTTCTCTCCAACATATCAAAAGTCTCATATGACTCTTAGGACATAAAGCATGAGACATAGCCTTAAAACTATTCAAATTTATCGAATTGACCCCGTGCAGCACAAAGCACCGCTTGCTTGCTCAGTACTGTATCGTTTGGGAATACAGTAACATTGCAACATACTTGTATCAGTGTGAGTTTCCTCTAAATTCCACATCAAATCTCGCAATGGTGGAAGCCCAGTAGAAAGGAATGCACCAAAAGTTTTTTAAAAGGCTATAATAGATTTTTATGAACTTCTTTTTCCAAAAATAAATAAATCCAAATCAAATACACGTACAAATGAAAATTATTGTCAAGAGTAAAACCTGTGTGGGAAAATTTGACTTTTACATGGAAGGAAGACACTTGAGGATACTGTATCACTCGGCTTTTGAGGAAAATACATGATAGCAAAATTTATCAATATTCTATGTAAAAATATTCTCTGGTTGAATGGTTTCCTATTCAACTTTCTCAATAATTGGACATGTATAATATATCCTCAATTTATACCCATAATAGATGAAGAACAAAAATGAATCGTGTAGAAATACATAATAATATTACAGTACTTTCGAATTATAATAATAATAATTACAAGTTTTGGAAAGCATTGGAAATTTAGAGTCACTGAATGGTATTGAAAGAGTATATAAGATGGACTGAGGTTGAGAAATTTCCTGATTAACCCTAATATTAACGTCAATGAAGTAGTAGAAGAACTGTATATTTATCAAAGGAGGAGACTCAGTCCCAATGAAAGCCTAGATGCTGTTTATTGTTTGAATTGCAGCAGCCAACCGTTGGCTGATGTTTCAATGGACGAATGGACACATAAATTTAATATTCTTTTCTTAATTCATGGCATCTTTTCCTGTTTTGTAGGCCTAACTTACTTGAGAATTATTTTACTCAGAAATGTATCATTATTATTATTTTGATTCATATTATCAATCGATTTCAGGTAAAGATTCAGCGATAGAAACCTTAGTTACACTTTTCTATAAACATGAAGAATTGGCTAGAACTGAAGAACGAAAGACTGATGCAATCTTGGATGGCGAGAAGCCAGTCTCCCAGTCAGCTGCACCGCCCAAGTCACATGAAGAACACATCGAAGAAACTGTCGAAATGCGTAAGTATTGATTCATTGTTTACTTATGATCTCTCACATCTTATCTTCGAATAAGGATATTGTTTTCAAACAAAATTTTTATGAATGTGGTGGTTTCGATGAGAAATTATCAATAGTCTTGGTTGTGGTAGTTCTTCATGATAATGAGAAGTGCATGTAAGAAAATTCTCTATCATATTAAATTCAATTATTAAGTGAGATTAAATTTACTGTACTGTACTTGTCAGGCTTGTTGGGTTTGAGAATGACTTGTACTGAATGATAATAGAATTTTTGAAAATGAGTTTTGAAGTTAAGAACTTGGGTAGAATAGAATTTCTCCTATTCATTCATTCTTTTTCCAGTAAGTTTTAGTTGTTCATAATGATTCTTATAGATTAAAAAGTATCAAGCTAAGGGTTCAAATTCCGGACAATTGACTTCTTATCGGCTTATTAATTATTATTCATGAATACTCCACCATTTATAATAAGTAGAAAGTAGAACATTTTTTTTTTTATTCTGATGATGATGTGATGGAGAAACCTAGTAGTTTGTACAAATATATTTTCTTTTCATATGAAATAAATAATAAAATTAGGCGAAATCTAAAAAGTGTTGGCATCAAGGATTCCTTTATCTCCAACATTAATATTGCTGATTGACTTGACATTCATATTATAATTTTATTTTTAGTACTACAGAAAGCTGGAAAGAATATGGAGCATACATTTATTGCTGCATATGTCGTACTTCTTCTGGGATATTTGACCATTGACAACAAGGTGAGTCCTCATTCTGAATAGTTAAAAAAAATGTTCTATTATTTTCGAGTGGTTGTAATTTAAACTTGTAAAAACATGTGATGGATCAACTGAGGCCGCTCTCGTATTGGGAGCAGATCTTCTGGTCTGGGAAAATATCGCTCCTATTCATGGGTGGCTTAACATGTTGTTCAGGTTCTATATGAATGTATTAATTATTAGTCAATAAGGTACTTGAGCTCATCCTGTGCTTAACGTATCTACGTTCATTAGCTTTAAGTGATCATGGAAGAAAACCTCAATTTGTTCACTATATTCATTATTGATATTTATTCACAGCAAATTATACAGTTTGTATAACAAAGGCAAAATCAAACAGTTCTATCTAGTTAACAGTCTTTTCCATACTTATGTCATTTATATATCTTCTTCTTCTTCTTCTTCTTCCTATCAGGGTTTAGGCATCTCTGCCTGTTCCGAACCTCATATCCATCCATCGTTTCCTTGGACGCCCTCGGTCTCTCTTGCCTTCTGGGTAGTAGTTAAGAATTAATTTTGGTAGCCTGTCTTCCTCCATTCTATTCACATGTTGAATAGAAGATAGTTTATTAGCTTCACTTGGCAGTCATTTATATATTAACATATAAATCACTGTAGAAACTTACAGACTGTAGGGAAAACTAATTTTTATCCCTGTATACATCTTTTGGGTTTTGGAAAGTCATACCCGCCTGTGTATCACACGGGCGCAAATGTAGATAAGAGTGAAACTATAGAAGACTCACAAAGTTTGATACAAAGGAACACTAGTATCAGTGATCAACAGGCCTTGCCTTCTGATCACATACCTCACAATCCACCTGGGATTGATTTGATCACATGCTCTGGTGTTGTGCTCATTTATACTGCATCTGAAATTTAATTTACTCAAATTTTCTTTGATAAATGCTAGAGCCTGCAGCATAAAGGTGCAGGGCAGAGTCAAAATGCCACTCCTTTTGAAAAATGGCCTGCAAGAATCCATTCTGCCCAGGTTGGGAACAGTTCGCAAAGCTCTTTAATTTTAGTTTTTCATTATTGTTTAATGTTTTAACATTTGATCTTAGTGTCCTGAACATATTTAACTCCTTTAAACGTTGCAATCACGCTTTATAGATTATGGAATGAACTAGTCAATAATTGAATTTATTTTTTCTGTTTCAGGACCATGAAGCCGTAATCAGGTCTCATTTACCAAATGGCAATTTTGAAACAATGCTTAGCGTACTTGAGAAATTCTTCAAATTCATGACACTTACTGCTGCTGTAAGTATACTCAATTGACAATAACACCTTCATCACAAAAGTGTACTCTATCCAATTCTTCCAATCGATATTTCTTCCATGAGTAGTCATGATAATCTCTGGAAATTTTTATTAGCCTAGATCTGGAAAGTAATCTTACTTTATCTGCATGTCATTGTAATAGAATTGAGTAATTAATGTTTGATAATTCAAATTCAAATCTATTCTCAATCCATTACAAAGAAAATACATAAGCATAACTACTCTAACAAAGGTAAGCATGATATTACAATTGATTGTAGATAACACAAATTCGATGGAAAGAGACAATATACTCACAAAACATAGCGTCTGAGCGTGGGCATGAGTTTTAGACCTTAATATTATTATCAATATTGTTATAAATTATGCGAAAAAATTAAAGATAGGCCTACATGAAGTACAAGAATAATGAGAAGATAGAGAAAATACAAATGTGAATTGGTAAATTTTTGAACAAATTTATAAACATGTTGTCAATAAACTGAAAAAAAAATAATGTAATCGTGAAGATAGGTTATGTTGGGTAATATCTAGGCAAAAATGTATTACTACTACACGTCATATCTTACAATCAATTCAACTAATTTTTGTACTTGTCATACAAAATAGGTAGGCTAATGTAGTCAGACTCCATAGTAACTAGTTATTCAAGGCAAGTATTGCAAATTGCATTGTTTGTTGGATGTATCTTTGTCTTATTTTATTGAAAAACTAGTTTTAATTGGAAAAACTAAATTATTTAATTGGAAGTACTTCCAGAAAGAGCTCTAGGAATGTCCTTCTATTGACTTTACAACATAAATTACATTTTAATCCAATGCAACTCAATTACATACATTTTATTTAAAATTGAATCTATGTAAATTACTGTAGTTTTAAAATCATAGCTATGATTTATTTCAGGCAATAACATAGGATTAATACGTTGCTCACGCTTGCAATTTTTCATTGTTACAGGCTGGCTCTGGAATTAACAGAGGCATCAAGGCAGCGGAAATGGTTATAAAGCAACTGACTGAAATCGACAAACGTTGAATTATATATTCAGAAATCACGTTGACTATAAACTCCTATAATTCTAACAATCGTACAAATAGCTGAATCACCATTCAAAGTAAGTCCTTCAAAGCAATATATCCATTTTTGAAAATAATGGATTATGATATTGAAGATTCATTTGAATTATATCATTATTCCTGGACGGAGATATGATAGTGCTACCAGTATCCTGACTTACAGGTTAATAGTTGCTGGATCGGTGGGCATCAACTGAATTCGATTTTGAAAACGATCCCATTTTTGTGGGCTGTGCTGTGCTCACAGTGCGCCCCCAGCTTCAATCACTATGAAAGACTGAACCGTTCAATAATTTAAGATACTCAATAATCTAAGGTCCTTAAAATCCTAATTGAATATAGTAGGTTCTCTACTATACTCTGTTCAAGGAGCCCACAGACAACCAAAACTTTCTGCGTTTGTGTGAGTGTGGAAGTGATGACTCATATCCGCTTCAAATTGCTCGATTTTTCAATACCAGTTCACAATACATTAATTCAAAGTCAGACCGGAATCAATAATATTATTTCAGTACTGCAGTTCTTCCCTGAGTGTGGATCGTTACATCGTTACTGATTCTTATGCAGCATGTTGATTTTCGAAATACTTTTATCTTCATAAATACTTTTTATCTTCAGGGTATTTTTTTCAATTTTAAGATACAGTAAAACCTCTCTAAGACGGAACGCGACCGGACTGAAAAAACTTTTCCGTTTTAGCAGGTTTCCGGCTTACAAAGGTACCTTTATATAAAATTCCTTGGGACCAGAAAAACCATTCCGTCTCAACAGGTTTCCGTCTTACACAGGGTCCGCCTTAGACAGGTTTTACTGTATTTCAATTATTAATAAGACATATTTACTTATTATTAATTATTTAATACCTCAAAATCGGATTGACAAATCGATGTGTGGTCTTCGCCATTAACTTTGCCTTTAAATTCCGTATTGAAATCATGTAGCGCATTACCACCTCATCATTTGAAAAATAATGGCAAATCCAAGATGGATTTGAAAAACTCACTGTAAAGTAGTATTTTTGATTTGAGTATGATCATTAATCACCCCTTCCATCAAATTACCTTTGTATTATGAGATATCAAGCCGCTCTCATACTTCTCACGCACTCTGATAATGTAAATATGTCTGTAATATGGGGGTTCGCACAGTTCTATACCAACAATGTTAAAATACCAATATTCCGGTACATTTTTCTCAACATCTAGTGAAGTTATTGCTATGATTTTTTTTCTTATTCCTCTATTATTTCTCTATTTTGAGACACAGCCTTTTTTTAGTATCGCTACAAATAATGTTTAAAAATATATTTTTTCAAAACCTCCAAAAATTTCAATAAATTTTGATTAAATTTTTTTTCAAATTTCAGCATCAATATTTTTGGATAATCTTATGTCATAATATAGATATCTTCAGTATACAACAAACGATATGAAGTTTAATGGATTATCTTCAATGGTTGCTGAGAAAAATGTACCTTAGTGAAAAAAAAACAATTTTGAGAAAAATGCATTTGAACTCACATTACTTGGCATCAATGCATTCCAGCAGCATGAGAAGGACTGTCTGCATCCTCGGTCGCAGCATATCCATCTTCTAGTTTTCTCCTGGCATCACTGATATTTTTCCTGCATTTCTGTTGTATCCTCTCAATTTTTTTGTCAGCTAGTTTGATTCTTGTGTTGTCCTGCTCTCGTAGTCCATGTACACAATAATAACCAGGTTTCAATCCAAGTTTATGAAAAACTCTACATTTAGCCACGTTCCCAATATTATATGCACTGACAGCATCATACACTCCTAGTTTGAGAGTCTGTAGTGAAACAAATATATTTTTTGGTAGCCTCTGCCATATAACACTGTTGAGTGACTCACTGACATTTTGTGTTCCTCCATGTGAGCATTTAGCAAGCAAAACAGGATTTGACAAATCTTGAAATATTGGTTTCACAGCTTTCATAATGTCTGAGGGTAGATGTGTATGCTTATTGTGGTCATAAGGTTTTCCTGCTGCTACTGCCTTCCTATATCTGCACCAGGTACCATCATCACTTGGACAGAGTTCATGAGTTGGGTTCTCATTGGAAGATGAGAGGTGAAAATATGAAGCCCATATGGCAGTCTTCATGTCTTTTACACTAGTCAGATTTCTTCTTATGGACAGTCCATAATATGTTTGAATTTCATTTATTTTTAAATCTGTCAACCTTCCATGTCCACCTATTGATTTGCCATCAGATAATTTTTCTTTGCCCAGTTTTGTTAATGTTCGCAGACGAGATCCCATTCTCTTTTGGACATGATTGATGCACTCCAATTTTTCTATTTGAATGTCTGGACCATAAGGAAAGCTTTTAGCTACAGTTGTGTAAGCCTTACTGTCCCCGTCCCCTAACTCTTTGAAGGGCATCAAAATTCATCACTTTATATACTAGTGGGGCACAGTACAAAAGTATCCAATTTCATTAAAAAAATGGATTTGTCTAAATCATATGTCATTCTATATCACTGAAAAAATATTTAAAAAAATTAAAATTAATTTCAAAATGAGATAATTCCTTATCAAAAGTGGTTACTGACACTAACCACCGCCCCATATACTCATACTTGAATTGTGGTTACCTACTCTGACCACATATTATCAGTCACTAACAAGTCTGATATCAGACATTTTAGTGGATATAAGCATCTGATTCTAGACATTTGAGAAAAATGGGAATTTAGAATATGAAATAAAATGTTCTAATTATTGAAAAATAATAGCTTTATTTATTACTCACACGTATGAAATTACTTTGAATGCCAGTCATCAAAGCACGATTTGTCTTTCCTTTGGCACAATGGTACATTGCAAGTTATACAAGTCCATATGGTACGAACCGGTTTTTTTAATGTACTGCATTTTGCACATCGTCTAGAAGATCCTCTTCTTGCTCGATGTTTGTTCTCTTCCAAACGGATGTTTGCAGGAACAAAAGGTTTGTGTTGACGGCGCTCCACAACTGACAGCGCTGGCTTTGGCAGTGGTTTGTCAGCTCCAATTTTCTCCCTTAGTTTACTTGAGAGCATGTCCATATAGATATTCCTCCTGAAATCTTTATTGGAGAGCTGCTGCATGTTCAATTCTTTATGCATTATAAACGCATTTATAACACAACAATCAAGAAAGTGATAAAATAGTCTTGGCCACCACTTTTTACTTTTTCTGTTGATGCAATAGTCTCCTTTCAACCGATCAAAATTGTCCACAAAATTCATTTTTCCATTGTAGTCGGGGAGAATTTTAGGACAAGGTACAGTGGTTTTTGTGCCATCCTTCTCTCTTCTTTGCACAGATAATGTATCATTCGGGCTATGGTAATTTGACATCAAATTGACACACTTATTGTCTTTCCACTTATAAACTGAAATGCCGTGGTTGCTAACACTCCAATCAAATTCTCCTCTCTTCAGAAGTTTGTCATCTTTGAGCTTTGGTAAATACTTTCTTGCCTGATTTACAGTTCCACAAGCTGAAATATTTTTCTCTCTCAGTCTTAAAAATAGTGGATATGATGTGAAAAAATTGTCCATCACCACAATATGGTTTTTTCCAGCAAGACTTGCACAGAACTCTGTCACAACACGCTCACCTAATCCCATCTCTACTGAGTCCTTCAGTTTCCCTGTGTAGATTTCGAATTTAAGATTGTATCCTGAACTGTCACACATCATCCATATCTTATAACCTCTTTTTATTGGTTTATCCCGCATATACTGCTTCATGAAGCATCTTCCTTTAAATTTCACCATAGACTCATCCACAGCAACACATTCATGAGGGTTATAGCACTCTGCAAAAGTCTTTGACAAGATGTCCAACATTGGCCGAATTTTGTATAATTTGTCGTAGTCTGGATCCTCTCTTTTTGGCATCATCTCATTATTGTTGATATGTAGGTGTGACAGGAGCTGACTGAAACGTTTGACTGGCATAAGACTGGAAACAAAGTTGTCATGCAGATCAGGTTGAGTACTCCAGTAGTCTCTGTAGCTGGGCAATTTTTTAATACCCATGTATAAATTAATTCCAAGGAATATTTTCATTTCCCCAATTGTTGTGGGTGTGATTTTTTTGTTGCCACCCTCATCCTCTTCATCATCATCATCATCATCAGGTTCCCTTCTAGCTCTTTTGGGGGGCCTGGATTGAAGTGCTTTTTGGGTAATGTAGAGGTTTGTTTGGAAAACAAGATGCTCTAGAAGTTCATCTGAGAAAAGCTGGTTGAACAGCTTATATGGAGTTGGCTGTTCTATATTTCTTATTTTAGAGCTGATTCCAGTAGTATCTTGGATGAATTGTCTGTCTGTTTGTATGATATTCAAATTGTATTTGTCCCATGTAGGTGCTGAAAATGCTGGTGAAGTAGATGTAGCTTCTATTTGTTTCACAATCTTGATTTTTCGAGTTGATGCTTTGGTGATTTGTTTTTTCTTCTTTTCTTTCAATGCAGGGAGGCTTTGAGAAGAGTTTGAAGGGGTTGAAGATGAAAAAGAATTGGAATTTGTTGAAGTTGAAGGGGAAGAGTTGTTCAAAGAATTTTTAAATACAGGGATTGAGTTCAAATCATCATTATGTACATCTGTAGAGATTTCAATCACAATTGGCAATAATGGATCACTTGATGTAGATGGTTTAGGTTCGGATGATGGAGCAGTTGATGTAGATGGTTGAGGTTCTGATGATCTAGCACTTGATGTTGATGGTTGCTGAGGAGAGCATGATGAGGAGAGCAGTTTGTCTGAGTCAAGAATAAAATCAATACCAGAAATATCCTGTTCCATATAAATAGGAGAATCATCTTCCAAATCTTCAAAGTCATCTTCAAAATCGCAGCTATCATTGTCAGAAGGAATGTCCACTGACAGAAACTGTTGCACTTCCTCTTCTGATAAATGAACTCTATCACTAGGCCTATATGGTTTCATCGTTCATAAACAAAAAACATCAATACACAACTATTTTCAGTCTCTAGTTCTAGTTACACACTAATTCTATAATAATTATTATTAAAAGTCTAAACCCTACTATCAAAATTATTGATTCAAATATTAGAAATAAATTTATAAACATCACATGAGCTCTACCATCACACGCGCAATGTAGACATGAGAGTGAAATCTAGGTTATGTTACAAGTCAACAATAATGCTTCTTATGGGCAGTGGTTAGTACCACTAACCACATTATAATTGGAAATTTAATAATATCCATAAACTATTCCAGAATTTATAATAGAAATATCAATTTAAATATATATTAATAATTAAAGGAAATATTGTTTTTTACTGTAGCATGAAAGCAGAAAAAAATAAAAGGTTTTTAAAATATGGGGTCACTGACGCCGTGATTCAGAAAGCAGTAGCTCAATCTACTCCCATCTGTTCATCATAATATAGATTCTTCATGCTCATGCCATCTGTTGGATATTCTTGTAACTATTTCTTGTGGTTTTTGTAGGGAACCAGCGCCCCTTTGAGCAAGATTATAGGAAAACTATGTGGTTAGTAGTGCTAACCACTGCCCCTCAACCAAATATGGGATATGGTTACTTGTACTAACCATAGCCCTTCAAAGAGTCCCCTAAATAGTACTTGTAACAAATATTGTTCAAATTTATTGACCGTTCAAACATTTGTCCAACACCTTCAACCTCCATCCCACCACTTGTTCCTGAATAGTTGGCAAAACATTTATCATCATGAACATTTTTCAATTTATCTTTGCATCTGCAATATTTAGACAGTATACTCACATCCATAACCTTACCAGTTCCAACATTTATTGCTGAAACTACTCCATTCATTGATGAATATCCTCGTTTCTGCCAGGTACCATCAAAAGCAGCAGCTATATTCCTATCACCATCATTATGCACTACTGCCTCTTCTGCTGCCTCCTTCATTGTTTCAAAACAAACATCTTCTACCACAGAGCTCAGAATATTATTGTAGGAAGTGAATCTGGCAGGGTTGGGAAGATTCATCACATTGCAGAAAGTATTAGCTGCACTTTCACCTTCTCCAATAGAGCGCATAGCATAGACAAAGCAAACATTGACATCATGAATAGGTTTATTATTATAACTAACTACATCTGAATTGTTTTTAGTGGAAGAGTTCTTACAACTTGTACATTCTAATATCATATCACAAGCTAGTCCCTTTCTTCCATCAATGTACAAATGTAGTGAACCATGACATTCAGAGCACACACCAACTTCACCAATAAGTTCATTCACTACACTAACATTCACTATGTCATGAACAAATGAGTCATTATGAGTCTTCTGAATGAACACCTAGCTTTACAGAAGACCTACTACTTGGATTATCAGGC
Source organism: Laodelphax striatellus (assembly GCA_017141395.1). Classification (NCBI taxonomy): domain Eukaryota; kingdom Metazoa; phylum Arthropoda; class Insecta; order Hemiptera; family Delphacidae; genus Laodelphax; species Laodelphax striatellus. The sequence goes on along the minus strand of CM029532.1, from coordinate 23,760,575 downwards.
TCCTTACTCGTTGATGATGTAGGCCTAATGGGCAATGATAACTTAATTGTTCAATGCATTCTGTAGTGATTATTATTTTGGGTTTCCCGACGTTTTTCCGTTTTTAATTACCCTACCAACTCTAGGCATTCTTATTCACTAGAAACGTTGCTCCAACACTTCACAGTATGCTATAATGGAGTAGCCAGAAGTTATTATTGAAATCACTAAACTTCACTTCACTTTAGTAATCGAACTTTGTAAATACAAGCATTTAAATTATAACCTATGAAAACGTAAATAAACACGAAATCACAAAATCAGCTGTATGTGTAATTGTGTATGTAACAATGATAGCCAACCTAACGAAAAGTAAGACCAAAACAAGACTAAACAATATGGAAAAACATTAGAACATTTTGAAATGCGCCGATGAACAATCAGAAAAAGACAAAATTTTGAGTGCAGAGTTTTCAAAAATTAATTTTTATTCATGTAAACAGAGCTCAAACAGCAATGTATTACGTATCATTTTGAACAGAAAGACCGCAAGAATTCAAATATGTGAAAAAACAAAAATCCAATTTTTCACTAAAATTGGCTAGGCGAACACCCTTAGTTAAAATATCTTGACATATCCACCCAATCCACATCAGAAATTTTACTCGGCTTTGTGTGTAGCACCTAGGGCATACACACAAAGCTCACTAGTGAAAATGTGTGCATGTCCTAAGGTTCTTTCCCAATAAATTTTCTACGGAAAGTTCCATTGGGGTATGCATTCCCAATCGTCGCGCGAACTATCACAAAACGGCGATGTGATGATGAATAACGTAAATTCGACGTTTACCTTGGTTCTGCAGCAAAGACAAATAAATTCATACTCGTCTGTAATATTTCGTAGTCCAGGAAAGTGTTTGTTCCATTGGGTTTCTGATAAAAAAATTCATGAATATCACTTGTTTTTGTTATTGTCTCTACTATTGTACGAAACAAATGTCACATACTAAATTGGCGTGATCTGGGCAAATCTTTTGTCCACAGCTTTTGTTGCAGCTTTTTCGAGTAGATCGATCACTTTGCCTTCCGCATCTGAAGCACCGTCCAACTCTGTTATCAATGAGTAGTTGTGGCTGGGGTGGATCTTCTACTCCAAGAAGTTTTTTTGCTCTTCGTTTCATTTTGGTTGGCAGCCCGGGAATTTCAACTCTCTCTCTAATTTCTGAGACAATAAGCTCCCATGCAACATTGATTATAAAGTCTCTCCTGGGCAAGACTTGCTGTCTGGCTTTGTTGGCGTTGTGACGAATTTATTGTACCAATATTCAGTAGATCGAAAAATAACACCATTGGCCATCGTTTTGTGTTGCGTGTTATGTCGTATTTTGTGCACATTTGATCCATTACATCAACTCCGATTTTGGTGTGGTTGTAAAACCACACCAATGGTTTAAACCAATGGAGAAAATGAAACCGTTTTCACTCATAGTAAGCACATTTCAACACCAGTTCCACGGGAGTTGTCCCAAATATTTCTTTTTTTTCGAGTACCACCTAGCCCACCTGAGAGCAGTAAAATGCCCAAAAAGCTCGAATTTCAGTATCATCTCTGAGTCTTGCATCTCTTTCTTGGCTTACTTGTAAAACCTTGCAAGTCTGAACACTTCAACTTTCAGGAGATGAAAAACTTAATTATTTTAGAATTTCATTTGTTTTGGAAACATTATTTAGTAATTTAGCATTTTGGTTACTATGCGCAAATAAAGGCATAACATTTTTATTCTTGTCAGACATACAAGTTTTCACATTTGAAATTATTAGACATACGGTTTTGTATTAATAAAACTACATTGAATCAAAGCCTTGTTTATTGAAATACTATGCTTAGAGTGAAATCAATTGAATTAATTGAACATTGTTTAAATGGTTGAAAAATTGACAAAAGTATGTTAAATATGTACTGATTAAGAAGAGCAAACAAGTGATAAAAGTAGTGCTGGTTAGTGTATCACGTCCATCAGTGTTTCAGAGTGTCATAGCCATGAAAGTCCTTTGAATCACACTCTTCAATTCCTGCAAATGCTGATACTTATGGCTTGATTTTTAATGGTTCTTTGTGAAGTTTTGTTGGTTTTCAAATAAACCATTTTTTCTGGAAGTTCTGCCACATATGCTGTTTGGTTATAATATTTGCATAACTTCAATGTATAGTATAGGGGAATGGCAGCACTTATCTGCACATGTCTACTTAGAATCAATGCCACAAACTCTCATCGGTTTACTTCGTTCCTTATCGGAATTTTCAATTTCCTTGTAACCTTCCATCAGACAAATTAATATGGTCATTCTCAAGGAAATATGTGTTTACATACTGAATAGTTCCATGACCGGTGTATTTATAAACAGATTCCATACTCATCCATCGTTTGCATGTATCCTTGTTCAGTTCGAACATAAAGCCTAGATTGTGTATTGCACTTAGTCCAGTCTATAATAACTTAGTTCCAAAAGGCTGTTGTCCGTATCAGCACAAGGCCAATATATGATATCCCCATTTTGGTGATCATCAAATTTTCATTCAAATGTTTTGCCCCGAGCAAAATTGCCCCTTCAGCCTATAGTGAGCACTGATGTGGAAAGCTCTCAATGCTGTTTGCATATCTGCTGGAGCTCAGTAGATAGCTCTGGGGTTGGGCTTATTCAAACTTCTTAGATCCACTGCCTTAGGGGACTTCCCAGCTGAATTTTTGCATAGCCCTTGTAACTCTTTCCACCGGACAAATTGCGAAAGTACCAGCGAGCCGAGATATTTTTTACATACTTGAATAGCACTCCAACAAAGCCCAGGTGTATTTAGTAAAACAGATGCCACAAGGCCTCACCAGAGTTGTTCTTCAATCGACCCACAACCATACCCACTTTCAACCACTTTGCATTTAGTCAGTCAATGAGTTCAGGACCACCCGATAGAAAAAAATTAGTAAAATCAGAAATTTTTCATCCATCAGTTTTTAACGTCATCATGAACAACGATGTCCACCATCACATGTCCCCACCTCCTCAACCCCTCCAGCTTCCCCAGCACCCCCTCAAGTTTCAATTTGGGGCTCAGAGCACTTCGGCCTCCACCGAGACACTGATTAAAGCTTTTTCCATTCTTTAGAAAATTAATTTTTTATAATTTGCCAGTTTACCATTTCAATCCAAGTCGGTCTGCTATTAGTTCACTGTTTACTTCTGAACAGCATGAAGCCACCATTTTTGCTAAAAATTGGTCTTCACCCTGATCAACACACCCATAAAGTCCATCGCGCCTGACACGATGATCATTGCAGATTATGTTACAGAACAGTTCATATGAAAATGTGGGCATTTCATTATCTTCACGGATTTGAATAATCCGCAGATCTATAGTTTACTGGTAACATGACAGACGAATCGATTGCCCCAAACTGTAGATCATGATTTCCTTGGCTCATGATCGCGGTAGTGCAGGACGTAAATTTTTTAAATGGTCTACCCACAAGACACAAACAATGTCTTCTGTAAGTCTAGGGAAAAAAATTGAAACAAGCTAATTTCATTTCACATAAACTAGCTATCCTTAGATTGAACTAATCACTGGCAAAGTCCCATCATCAAGGACCCTCTTGCTTCCCCCAAGACCCCTCAAAGTTACAGTTGTGAGGGGCTATTATATCGTAAGTATCTCGGCTGTGGAGATATCGATTCCAATGAATGGACTATTCTTCATTCTTTAGAACCATTTGATTTTTAACTATAGCCGCAGTGCACTGTTTTTACCGTGATCTACTGCTGTGACTCAACTAGTTGATGGACGTTGTTGTGAATGCTCATGTGAGTCAAAACTATAGACTTAAAAAGGTACGAAATTCTCTACTGATAAAGTTTATATGTGTAACATTTTTATGTTACATAAACAACCATGTGAGAACTTCGTATTTGCAATTGAATGTAATCACAATTTTAGCATTTTGTTCCCCTCATGCCATACAAAATAAACATAACATCTTTTGTTTTGTTGTTGAATACAAGTTTTCACATTTTTGAAATTATAATATACACGAGGTTTTGTATGAATAAAATACTCCACATTGAATCAAAGCCTTGTTTGTTGAAATACTATACTTAGGAAATCAATTGAATTAATTGAACATTGTTTAAATGGTTGAAAAATTGACAAAAGTATGTTAAATTTCATATTGCTACCGTGATTAAGAAGAGCGTAAACAAGTGATAAAAGTGAGTGCTGGTTAGTGTATCAGCGTCCATCAGTGTTTCAGAGTGTCATAGAAGCCATGAAAGTCCTTTGGAATCACACTCTTCAATTCCTGCAAATGCTGATACTTAAGTGGCTTGATTTTTAATGGTTCTTTGTGAAGTTTTGTTGGGTTTTCAAATAAACCATTTTTTCTGGAAGTTCTTTTTGTAAGCAATGCCCATTCTTCATCGAAACTCAATTTATAGTACACCTCTTTGTTTGGAGTGTGCTTTAAAGCAGTGATATCCGTTACTTTTGAGTCTCCTGCTTTAAGATCAGGTCTTATAGTGCTTTATATTATTGATTTTGAAAAATCCATGAAAAAATCATGATCAATGTACTTAACGTTGTATGGCATTGGGTTTTTTCTAGCAGTTTTCATTATTTCTATGTAGTTAGCTGGTACATAAATTTCCCTGTTTTTCAACTTTTTCTATTTGGGCATGGATGGAGTCACACTCCATCTGTGTGTGCCCATGTTCCAAGTATTTTTGATCTATGAAAATATTTCTTTTTTCAGCTAGTATCAAAAGACTGTTTCTGTTTTGATAGCAGCAACCGTCACTCCATACAATTACTGTTTCAAGAGGCAAAGGTTACAAATGGTGTTTAATGTGGTAGGTTAATATCGAGGCATACTCATTGGAATTTACTCCACCTTCCCCCTCATGCCATACATAACACACAACATCTTTTGTTTTGTTGTTGAATACAGTGTAGTTGTGCACAATCATTTTTGATTTATAATATACCGTAATGCAGATGCCTTCAATGATGGAGCTAATAAAATTGCTTGTTTGTCTACTGTTAAAACATGGACTTCACTACTATTGTCATTGGTTTTTCGTTCCTGGCTAATTCTTTTTCAAAGATGATTTTCATAGGTCTCTTCATCAACATTATTCATTTTATAGCTAGTGCATAGATCACACTGATCCTTCCTTGGTATGTATATTGATAGATTCTGCTGATTAAACTCATGGAATTTTTATGCTAACAAACTCTTTTGTTCTGCTGTTTGCAGTTGTCCAAGTATAAATCATAAACCTCCTTCTTTGTCTGAAAACTGGTTCCAGGTATAGCTTTTTGAACCCTTTCTGCAGTAGTGACTTTCTACCTGGGGAAAAGAGTTCAAAAACTCTGTTAGAGCCAAAACCTTCTTTTCACTCCTGTTAAATTTCCTTTTCTTTTTCTTCTTGCTTTCAACACAATTGATCCCCTCCTCAGTAACTGTATCCTGTGATTTTTTAAGCCAGTTCAAAACTACCCAATCTGTTATGCCATAAGTATTTGTGAATAATGTCTTACATACTCGTATCCGTTGGCCATTGAGCTTGCCATGATAAAACAGATGCATTATGCCTTGAGACATCATTTTGTTGATTTTTCAAGTCCTTGGTGCAACCAGAGTCTACCATAGCGTGAATATGTGTTTTTCTTTGCTCCCAACTCATTTTCTTCCAAAATATATTCTTGAATGAATATAATTCTTGAATGAATTCCATTCTTGCGGCCTACCATAAAATATCGGGATTTGTAACTGTGGCTCTACAAAATTATTCATGGGTGACTTTTTAGCGGTACTTACATGTTTTGCAGCGGTTTCTATCAGTTTGATCCTGTCAAATATTTCCTGAAATTGAATTTGGAGTTTTGCAAATTCTAGCATTTGCAGCTGTGATAACAAGTCCTTATTCATTTTCTCATATGAGGACCCCAGTGGCTAAGGGATCTAAGTGGCAAAAGTAAGTTTTGAGTAATCGTTGATCAAAGTTCAACAGACAAAACTTTTTTTTAAATTGCAAATTTATATATTTTTTGGTTTTTAACTATCAATTAGAATATGATTAACTTGTTTTAACATTGTCAGAACTAAATTATGGAAAATAACATTTTTATAATTGAATTAATTTGAGTAAGTATTACTTGACCCTTGGACTCTCATTTGATTGTGCAACATGTGAATAAAGTAGGGCACTTGATTCTTTCTATTTAAAAACATTATTTTATTGACAGTTATTGGAAAGTAGATCAATTTGTTATTTGTAGATCATTCATTATCACTGTTGTACATTATCATCATTATAGTCTTCTTCTTCAGCATCATCGATGGAGTTCAACTGTTGGTTTCCATCATTTTGACCCTCATAACTCAGATCTTTGTAGAAGTTGTGATGGATTGGAGGGACAAAATCCATGAGCCTCATGAGGTCCTGATACTTCAGATTTAGAGTTTGGGCTTGTGTGTATCATTGACTTTGGCAAATCAGGCACTGGAACCTTTCTAGTAGATGCTCTTGCAGCTATCAGAGATTTTATAAGCCTTTTAGTCCATATTTGGCAGGTTTGTTGGGCATATATACACAATTTACCTCCTCTGAAATTGCACAACATTTCATCAACACATGTAGCTCAATATGAAATTTTGTTTGAAATTTGCAACTATTTCACCAAATAATTTGGAAATAGGTGCTGCAGGGTCAGATCGTTTCCTCTCATTTCTTGTTGCTTTTTCATCAAACCGAAGACAATACAGAAGTATTTCTAGACGCTTGTGAGACATAACAAACCTGAAAATTTCTCTACCTGTACCATCTGTTGCATATAAACTCCTCAAGTCCTCTGAATTAGATTTGAAAATAGCACCATAATATAAAAGTCCTATAACTGCTAGCATTTCAGGCAATTCAACATTTTTCAACTCTGGTCTTGTTTGGTCATCATAATTTGGTCTTATTTCTTCAAGCTTCTTATTTGTGTGTTCAATTATTTGACCAATTATTTCAGGAGTAAAAATAGTCTTCCATATATCAAATGGAGTAAGCTTCAACACCCAAAGCTTTCACATTCCCTCTGAGTTGGTACTATCAAATTATGTGCCAAAGGCCTACCTCCTAGTGGGCTCTTTTGATGACCTTGAATCAAACTCTATTCTTTCCTTGTTTCTTCCCATAATAATATTGTGGTTGTGGGTCTTCATCCTCTACACTGCTACTATGATCACTTTCATCCATCTCACATCACTATTACCTGCCGAAGTCCCTGGTATCACATCAAGTTCACTGTCATCCTGCTCATCTGAGTCTGTATTCACATCTTGTACTATAGCTTCAACATCACTAACGTCACTCAACTCGTCTTGTAAGAGACGATTTGTGCATTCCTCAAAGTCTTTATCTAGAACGTTCATTTTTCTTGCTTTAATTTAATTATTATTGCCCAGAAATGTAAATTTCACAAAAATGAAAAAATTGCGTTTGTAGTGACCCTTGGGTCCTGGGGACCCAGAAGCGTTACTAAACAAAAACCACAAGTAGAATGGCACTGACACTCTTCACAAAGGTTAACCTCCAACTGACAAGAATTTACATTGGCCTCAGTTGACTGCAGCGCACTCGGTGACAGAATTAGTAACTACACAAAAACAGTCTGGGTCCTCAGGACCCAGGGTCACGACTAGAAGGTTAAATATGATTATATAAGGAATAATATTAAGTTTGTAGTAAATATTTTCATTTTTGGTCTTAGATTTTACTTTAAGCTACTTCCATTTCTTCAACCTCATCTTGGTTGTTGAGTAGATCTGTATAGAATTTTCGGTGTTGCTCTTCACTCAGGAATGGTATCATTTGTAAGAGATCCCTCTTCTTTTCATTAGTTATTTTACAAATGAAATTGACTTTTGGTAGTTCATTTTCTGATGGTAAAGAGGACAATGTCTTGTTCAATTTCAAAATATTTGTCTTGTTCCAAGATGCCCATCAATTGATGAAAAAGATGTAGCACTTTTAATTATGTGAGGTTTATTATGGGATATTCTGATATGTGATAATTTACTGATACCCAATGTTTGTGTTTTGATGAACTCTGGAGACAAGGCAGAAAAATCTATAAAGTCCTCTTCTTTCATTGAAATAACTTCAAATGGATTGTTTATTCTTGCTGATAGGACAACGCTTTCAAGATCTTTGGGAACCATTGACTTACATTGTCACCGTCGTTTTTCTATTACCCCAAAATCACGATCACAGCTCATGTAACTGTGGCCGCTAACTAAGTATTTTATATCAATGCTCTTGAATTTTTTTGTGTGTACAAGATAGATGAAGCACATTAGAAGAATTTTATTTTGAGCAGCTGAATTATCACACCACACAACAAGTCTCTTTTTTGTTATCAAACCCAATGTAACCACTTTATAGAAACATGAAGCTATCTCGTTTGCACCCCTATACCCTATACCTTCATGCCACATACACATAAATCCTTTACTATTGTCCCCCATATGTATTCCCAGGTTGTACGTGGAGAGCTGTCTCGAATAGAACATGGTGCTGTGAGTGAGTGTAGGCACAAACATCACTTGTTGCAAATCCATGCAAAGGGTAGTGAAAGAACATCCAGGAAGCTGAGACTGAGTAAGGTCATCTGACATCTTTGATCGAGCCATTTCTGCCTTACGATGGTGTAATTCCAAATTGTTTTTAGCTTCTGCTTTTTCTTCATTATTTTCAGCCGTTTCAACAAATGCTTTTAATTTGTCACATTTATTGCAGGAATCCATTACTGGGCGATGGAATTTTAGCTTTGGAAAATAGGTTTTGAAAATTTTGGAATAGTAGCGGTAGTTAATTTTACTGTTTGGATACTTAGCTTAGAATGCTTTGAATAGTCTGTTCACGTTTAAATCAGGTGAAAGGAATTCACAAGTTGATTTTTGTCGAGAATAGTGGCTCTCATGCCTTGGAAAACTATTAATGTGAGCTTTAGCTTTAACTAGGTTACAGTCATCCTCGGAAAATTTAAACTTATGCTCATTTGATTTCGGATTTTTTCCCCTCAAATCAGTGTAAACTAGATAACCTTGTTTCAACTTTGCTTGCATAACTTGTAATCTTTTGGGTTTAATAGCAAAAATGTCTTTGAAAGTTTTCAAACATACCTGTATATTTTCTCCTTTACCGTTTGGAACAAGATAAGTAATAGAAGCTTGGCGTCTGCTTTTCTCAGGTTCATCATAGGTTCCATTACGCCTACGATTAATTTTTTGTAAGATCATTTTGTTCATTAGATAGGTCCCCTGCTGTTCTGGCTTGATTCTGTATAATTCCGTGAATAAAAAGTTTTTTTTTAAATATAATGACGTCAATCAGTGCCCCAGTTAACATAAATATGCCCTATATCTATATTCAAGATTCATCACGTATCCAGTATTCAAATCTTTCCAGATGGTTTTTGGAAAAATGAAAATTTTCGAATTTCTATTTTATAGATTGTCAGATAACAATAATAAATTAAAATAATGCAATAAAAATAATTACTGTGATCAAATATTAATAATAATAATAATAAGAAATCTTTTAATATAATTGTAATATCACGCTTTGCTTGCCAAACAGTCAACTAAAACTATTCAGATTTCCCAGCTGATTTCTAAGAATTTGAAATTATCACAAATCTCTAGCTCAACATGGAAATTCTAGTAAAAGTTGATGTTGATTTTCTATAAATTCCTAATTTGATTCGATTTTACTAAATTTAACCTACAGTAATTATATAACTACAGTAATTATTTATTTAGTATTGTACAATAATTGATATTTAACGGAAGGTGCAACAGGCTTACGCCAAAAACTGTACCTTTTTTAATTTACATTAGCTATGAAAACAATCCAAATCTAGGTTATGAGACATTTTTTACAATGAAAACACCAAAGGAATTTCGAATATTTTAAATGGTAGGCCTAATATGAAAGCTCTGAACCAAAAATAGCCAACATATCAGTAATCGAAATTGTTTGTAAATTTTAATTATGATACAATTCATCAAAAAAGAGATAATCAATTACAAGACACAATAGTGAAGTAGGTATTATTTTGTTTTGCTAATCAACTGGGTAACCTCTGAATAAGTTTAAAAACACGTTTCATATTTTGCCCTGCAGAGTGCATTACTAGGGGGCACGCGATGACGTATTCACTCGTCACGGCCGGTCGACCTCAAAAACGACATGATTGGCTCTGGAACTCAATTGAGATCGAAAAATCAAATCAACCGTTCAATTGCGGAAAGTGATTGAAATACAATAAAACAAAACTAGATTTTGAAAATTGATACTAATGACTCAAAATTTCATAAAATTGTGAAAAATATTCAAAATTTTCAATGATAATATTGCCTATTACGTACGGTTTTGCCCATTTTGTGGAAGTTCTCATGGAAAGAGGCACCTTCCTTCTATTTTGAACTAAATCAACACATTTGAATTAGCCCTCTTCAAATGATGGTTTGAAAATACTCGTAGCTTTCCAGGATCACACTTTCTAACTTGGAACCATACAGCTGAGGAAATTTGAAAGTTGCTTCCATCCAAAGCATTGCTTTCTGTGAATGAGAGTTCCTGATCTTTTATTAGAGATGTAAAAAAAAAATGTCGTGTAGCATCCTCCTCAAAAGGGTGTTGAATTTGAATCAGATTAACCCAATCATTGCATGTAAAAATTGTGCTGGGTGCATGCTTTGATGCTTTCTTAATAATAGGTCTAATGTGGTCACTGTCCACTTCCAGTGTGACCTCTTAACAATAACTTGTGATTATTTTCTTGCAAAGTTTTACTTCTATTGAATAAAAACATATACATCAGCACCATCATCAATTTCCGGTTTTGCCCCAGACAAATATCAGCCCACACAGGATTAGTTCTCTAAATCATGGTCATCTTTCAAACCAGCCTGCGTTGCCATGTGTGAAAACATGATGCTCTCTCATTGCCTCTGCAACCAGCGGATCATTATAATGTTTGGAAATTTACTCACTGATTGTGAATCTGCAATCTGATTTTCCATGTTCCGTCTTGAGATTGATCATAGTAATACCTTGCTGGGAGAGAAATTATACTTATTTGAACGGCATCTTTTGACTATTTTTCAACAGGTCTATCTGTACAATCAGTATGAAGTCTGAGATATTATTTGTAAACAGAGGAAGGGACTCAGCAAAAATTTAGCAACATATGAGTATGAGATGTTTGGTGTGAATCTGTCTATTCACATCATCTCTCCTATCCTTGAACAGAGTATAGCTAGGGAGGTAGTGATATACTTTGAAATAATTTACAGTACTTGAACAAGTAGCAGAAGCAGTCGATTGATGAACAAAATGCATTGCGGTAGCAATTCGCCCATTTTATTGCTATTGCTATGCATCTAATCCTATTCCAATTTTTGAAAATGATATACTGTACATGAAAATCATAGCGTAATATGGAATTATTTATCTATTTCCAGGTCACTGCACAGCTACAATTTGCCATTTTCCTGTATCATACTATCCAATACTGCAATACAAGTATCAACATCTTTTGATAAACGTTTTATGATACCATGTAAATATGATGTAAATGCAGTTTAATATCTGTTTGAATGCTAAATGCTAATTATTGAACATATTGTAATATAATTATTGTATATCATTATATTAGATCTATAACTTGGATGCATTGAAAGCATTTTAAAACAACTGTAGATATTTCAATAATTATATTTTATAAACTGATATTCTTCAGACTTTGACTAAGATTCTATTTGGATCAATCATCAAATTGATCATTCACTTCAAAATAAGAAAACGGCTCATTAAAGCATATCTTCATAATCTTCGTTATGCTTTTTCAATATCCTCAATATTTTTGTCTGTTTCAATTTTCCATGTGTGACAATCAGTCAATTGTTTTATTGTATAACAAACAACTTGTCTGGAATTCTGTTGTAAATTCTTAAGTAAACAACTCTTAATGAAAGTGTAGTTGGAAGTAAATATTACTATTTTTTACTTTCATTGACTGAATAGTGATTTTTTCAATTAATTTTAATGATGTGTTTGTCAAATGTTTAATTATTATTTTTATTCTTGACATGTATTTGTTTCGAGCTCTTTCCTATTAGAATCGTTTAAATTAATTTGAAACCTTTTCCTTGAGAGAAGTAGCTTTTTTGAATGTTTATATAGATAATATTGATTATATTTGTATTACAATGTTTCCAACCACATTATTTCGTGTATGAACTCATGCTGTCTCAGGTGTTATTTCACTCATTGTGCTAAGACTTTTGTGTTGATTGTTTTCTCATGTATTATGTCAATTCAATTGGGAAGTATGTTATTTTGATGAACTAAATTCACTGCACTCATTTACTTAATACTGAGGTAGTTATAAGTGCGTGTATACGAATGGTTTTATTTTAAATTAACTCTTTCATTCAAAGTTGAAAACACAAGTGTTAGCCATATAATATTATAATATAATTATGTATAGTCTGTTCAACTAGGTTTGTTTAACCGGACTGCCCAAATCCAATAATGTGGTAGTTTTTTCACTGAAACAGAATTGAATAAGAATATCAAGCCCTGATTCAACTATCTTTCACAATACTTATTTTCTATGCTTTTTTGAAACTTTTAAATTTTGTTTCATCAAAATAACACTGATTCTAGAGAATTTATGTTCCCAGCACTGTTTAATTAAGTTTTTCTTTGTTCTGAAGATTTAAAAAATAATTTGGAGCATAATTTATCTTGGAATATTTTTACAATCCAATTCGTGAGTTCAACTGATTTTTGTTTCTATAATTAACATTTTTTGCCCAATTATTTTTTGTTAATTTGCAAATATCACACGCTTGCGGCAAAAATCCATGTCAATTATGTTTTCATAAATATTAAATTTTCACTCATAATTAGGAGTTCTTTGCTACTCATTGCTTTTAGAGCCTGATTGTTGTTGTTTTAAATCAACTTTTGTTTTATGAAGTATTTTAATAATTTTGATTGTTCATTCCCTATCCTGTTAAAAAAAAAATGACTGTTCCATTTTTATACTTTTTCTGGGAAGTTCTGAATTCCTTTGATTCCCATTAGCTCCTGTGAATCATGTAACAAACTATTTTTTACTGTAAGGGTATATATCTGTTTAAAGAAAATAATTTTGAAAATATCGAATTTCTGTAAATGAAATTTTAGAGACTGTTGAAAATCTTATGAAATTTCCTCATCCTTTATATTCTGTATTTTAAAAATCCTGGAATCTATGATATTTCATTTAAGATTTACAACATTCATTTATGTTTATTCTATTACATGAGTTATTTCTTCCAGGTTATGTTGACGGTATGTGTATTTACAGCATAGTCTTTTATTGCCTCTGTTTCAAGTTATAAGTCCAAATGCCAATGTACTGATGATATTCCCAATGGAAGAAAATTTTCAGCCTAACACTTAAAAACATTAACTTCTTAGCTTCACACCACAAGCAAGTAATACTAGGAATTAATGTGGGTTTAAACTCTCAATTTTAATTCCAATTATGGAATCTTCAAGTTCCTTGTCACTCTGAAAGTTTGCAAATGTATTTCGTTAAGTAATCTCGATAGTATAATATAGTAGAAATAACTTCTTAAAATGTTATTTGATCGGAATTATATTTCATAAGAGGTTGTATGATTTTTATTAAATTATTTTTGCTCGAAAGGAAGCCATCACATAATTTCGATTTGATAAATTAGAAATTGCTTGACTTCCCAGTCTAGCATTGGAAAAGTTTGAACATTTTATATTCTGTAATGCAACATTAAATACGAACAACCATTAGTGAAAACTCAGCTCTTGAAATTATTATAGCCTTTGTAATATCATTAAGAAAACACCATGTATTTTTACTGAAATATTGTATATATATTATAAATATAAAGTAATGAAACTTGTATTATTTTTGTAACATTGTTAGCCTCTGCAAGTCTGAGGTATCTCATAGTTTCTAATTTGATTCACCAATAGTACATTACATTTATTTTTTTTCTTTATCAATAATACAGTTCCAATGTACCCTCTTCAAATCCGAGGTATCTCATAGTTTCTAATTAGATTCACCAATAGTACATTACATACAATTTGTTTTTCTTTGTCAATAATCAGTAATACAGATACAGTGTATCCTAATCTTCAACAATTGAGTCTTTTTGGTATCAGTATTTTTCTGTTATTTATATTTTGATAGTTTGGTTGTTTGAAAATTGTCTTTTTCATGAAATGTTCTGTTAAGATCAACTGTAGAATGTTTCTTGATTGAATAAAAATTGTCATAGATTATCTTTCCATTCATTTCTTGAATTATAATTCCTTCTCTTGGTAACACGTTTAAAATATTTTCCCTTTTAATTTCAAAAATATTAGTTTCTCTAGTCTAATGTCTCATAGGGAAGAAATTGGCTGTTGGAAATGAAACTTAACTTGCTTCGCCTTAACTACTAGTTTTCTCGTTAATTCTATTAGATCTCATTTGATAACACACTTAATCAATTCCAATTCATTTTTCAAGTCATATTGATATATCTTAAAGTTTTTCAAAGTATAAGTTTACATTTATGTGAAGGAAAACTCTTCCATTGAGCCTTTGGTTTATACAAACAAAAGGTGGCGCAGGGAAACAGGAATAACATTTTACAGGGAAACATTTTAAAATAACACTAGGGTAAGAAAAATGAACTTCTTCAGTTATGAAAAATACTTGCTATTGACTGTTTTAATGAATAAATTTCAGTTCTTGTTGACAATATTCTTTAGATGATGACCATTCGAACTTATACATTCCTGGAAGCAAACGGCGAGACTTCGCGTGTGGGTGAAGCTCACTCATGCTCATTGAGGTTATGCACGTAATCGCAGATGTTGGGGACCGTCGTCATTTGCATGAGTTAGTGGTGCTGTTTCAACATGAAGAATGATTGGCCATTGACGATGAGAGACAGATAATTCATAATTTTGGATGGTTGCCATCTGAAGGACCTGTCTAAAAATGGAATGTTCTTTGTTAGGACACTTAATTGCAAGATTCTACCAATCTGTATGTTTTACCATTAGGCTCTAAGTTGAAAGTTGATTCTTTGTCTTCGTTAGAGTAATTGCAAAGTCTCCCTTTTCTCTGGGCCACTCTGTATTTTTGGGATTTATCACTCTCTCTAGATCATTGTACTAATGATCTGTATAATATTATCTATATAGATCATTTTTGAAAGAGGATTTTATTTTATAGGCTATCATTGAAATAAAAAATCCACCATCATGAAGCGGAGTTACTACATAAGAGACCAATATTTTATTCAATGTTGACAATGAATTGTGACCAATAAAGTTATGTGAATCTATATCCATTTAATATATTACGAGAATATTATTCTACTGTTGGAATTGCAAATTTCAATAGAATACAATTTGTGAGTAAGTAGTAGTTATCATAATTAAATATTTTTTTCGAAATCTTCCCATGTCACTTGGATGAAGTGAGTTGGCTTTTAAAGGCACTTGACTTGAGAAAAGTGGATAAAAAACTCAGTTTATAATTCACTCAAACGTTAGTGCAACTACTCTGCTGCTGAGAATCTTAGCTGCAATCAAGTAAGATACTTTTCTACAAATGGTTGAGACCTAGTGAAAATCATTCGATCTTAACATTCTTCCAATAACATCAATCGACAATGTTTCCACTAGTTTACTTCTATTTTTGCTCGATTCGTGGATGAAATTAAAAACAAATACACCATTTTCCACGATCAATTTTATCTGAGTTTTGTAGAAAATTCAACTATTATTAATATATATTTTCGAAAATGTCCAAAGATGAGACATTTCAGTGCTATGTTACGTGTTCAGTGCTTAAGGATAAAATACGAAATAAAATATTTAAATCATTGGAGCGGTTCCTAGTATCTTTGGCTGTATTTGCTCTTGGAGCTTCATTACGAGGTAATAATTGATAATTTATTCTACCAATTACATTATTCAACTCATAATTTCATCTTATTTTATTTGTTATAAAATCTAAATGAAAAGGAATCGCCCTGAAATACTCAATCACAGACTCACTTCACGAATTTTATGTAAGAAATTCCAATTTCTCTATATATGTTGATCTGTGCTTTTATTTCATATTTTGTTCACTTTGAATGACAGTGACTAGCTTGCGTTCTTGAAAACATGAAACCGGAAAATGTTGAACTAATATGGGATTATACATAATCTCGTCAGAATCACCCAAATGAGCAGAATGTCTGACTCCACTCACATTCTCAACATTTATAACAATAAATATGAATATTTTTGAGAAACGAAATAATAAAATAATCCACATCAGAAAACGCTACTCTTCAATTAGTTCTTTTTTTAAATTTTGATTTACGCAACTGAAAGTAACGAATATAACTGTGACTGTGAGTTGGCAAGATATGTTGCAACTCATTGGTCAGGTTCGATTCATCAAAGTTATATTTTTAATGACAGTGAAAGTGAACTTCGATGGTAATTGAAGAAATTGTCTCCAATTTTTGAGTGTACGAAAACCGATGACGAACCACTTTCAAGCCCAATTCTTCCCAAATTCTGAAAATAATTTGTAAAAGATGCCACCCCAACCTTCACACTAGAAAGACAGTAACATGATAATAATAGGCTAATATAGATGACGATTTCCATCACTGATACTTGGTATCCAGGCAAATTTGCATTCAACGTAGTGAAAACCGTAGTATGGACTATGAACTGCATTTCTTAATAATATATCTATCATTTTTATTACTATATTTACAAATTTAAAATGTAGTCCAGGGTATTCTGGACTTTATCGACATTGTAGAATGTGGGGAAAATTAATTTTTATCTTGCAATTTTTGTGGTTAATGTATTGCAAGAATTATTGAATTGATGAATAACAATATTGTTTTTCACTCAGAAACTATTTTTCCGCCTAATTTTCATAAAAATTGAAATATTTTGTTGATTTCTTATCAATCCAATTCAGGAGAATGGCTTTTGGCAGCGAGACATCTACTGGGAGTACCGCACAAAAACAAACTGATAATTTATTCTGAATCATTTGACGCTGCTGATGCGCTTCAGGAGTTCTTTTGGTTGTGGCTCATTTGCACCAGCGTTGGTTGTGCAATATACTTTTTCTTCGGAGGGTTTTTACATGTAAGTTGAATATATTCTACAGTAGGCCTATCTACTATAGTAGAATTATAGTATAGTACACCTTGAATATCGTTATTCTAAATTTTGATTTATCAATGGTTTCTTGACAGTCTATTGCCATGGAAGTATTTAAATATCTATCGTACCCTAACGTGTACAACACGGATTGAGAAGAAAAAGTCATGATTAAGTTATGAATTAAGTAATGAATTTTCTTCTTAATCCGTGTTGTACACGTTAGGGTACGATAGATATTTAAATACTTCCATGGCAATAGACTGTCAAGAAACCATTGATAAATCAAAATTTATGTGTTGTAGAAAGTTGAGTTTAACAATAATACAAAACAAACACAACACAATTGTATTGTGATTGTTAACTCTGATTCAAAACTCAGTCAATTAGTGATTAATGATTAATCTCGGAATGCGGCTGATTGCACTAACAATAATATCAAGTCATACTTCATCCCTGGTAGAATATATTGATGTATTATAATTGTATAATCAAAAACTCATCTTGCTCATAATTCATACAAAATTATTATTTTCTTGTACTATATATATATCAATAATGAAACCCACTTGAATCCTAGGATGCATTATTATGACTACGGCACTAGATAAGATTGATAGGTTCAATTGCTTTTTGTGATGAATGCATCATTTGAAATTAAGTGTAATGGAGACACCTTCCTAACATTAGGCATGATAAGGTAAGGCTGAAAGTTTTCACCTCTTGAGAGAGAACGCATTGAAAGAGCTCATCACATTGAACTTGAGATCTTTAACTTTATTTATATCACTTGAAATAATTAAAAATATGATCATGATCTATTAATTATGACTGAAAACTGTTATCTTAAGTGGAAGAGTGCAGCAGTCTTGTCATTATAGCTTTGGAGCTGTTGAGAGGATTGCATTGATAGATGAGTAGAAAATATTATTATTCGAAAAAGATAACAAAACAGTGCATTTTTCCAAAATATTATCCTTACAACTTAAAATTTCAATATCAGTTTGTCCACTGTGATTTCTTATTTTAGGCCTATGCTCAACGTTTGGCTACTATTATTTAACATAAGTAGGATTTGAGATCTTAAAATACTGTACCACTTAATGTATCAAAATATCATTTCGGTAGGTTTTTAATAATGATAAAAATTTCTGAATCGGACAACAGTGGTTTATTGGTTAAAATATATTCTCCCTAAAAATAGTGATTCCAGTACCAACATGGTATTCAAGCTAATACAAACCCAAAATGTCTATTTCGCCTTAGAATTGTCCTGTACACCGCCATATTGTTTATCAAGTTTTTCCTTACACTTTAAAATAATTTATTCAAGTTTGAAAATGATTGAATCTCATTGATTTTTATCAACTTGTGATGGTAGAATCGTCCTGTACACCGCCATATTGGATTTTTAAAGTTTATTCCTTATACTTTTTAATAATTTAAGTTTAAAAATTATTGAATCTCATTGATTTTATCAACTCATGGTGGTACTAAGATCACGTTTTTGGTACAGTGATGAATGTTGAAACAATTTCGTAAAATTTCTTTATTACAAGTTGTTTACAATAAATGGTTGAAAGATAAAACAACTGACCTCTGATTTTTTTCAGTACTACTACTATATCCAAAGGAAAGACCAATCGAATGATTGGAAATGTCAACCAAATCGATGGCTAACATCAGATCTTGTAAAGGACGCTCTCTACAATGGGCTTGTCGGTCTGCTTATTGGAAATACAACTTCAACAATATTAGTTTTCTACTTGTTGAATGGTGGCTGGAGTCAAATGTACTTTAATGTCAATGACTATACAGTTATTTGGTTCATTCTACAGTGGCCAGTTACATTCTTTGTTCAGGTAAACAGCTCTCTTACACACTGGTCTGGTCTTGTTTTGAGGATGGCTCTCCTCAACTAAAATTTAAAAGGTTGATATTTCAAGTTCAATTTCTTGTTACACTCAATCTTATGTAAATCCACCATTATGTTTAATTCAAGATTTTTTTTGGATAAAAAGTCCACTGTTTATAAATTACTTTTGAATTTGTAAAAATTAATGATTTATTTCTTGAAATTAATTTGGCTCAATAACGAATCAGGTTTGACTTCATCAGCCTTCATAAAGCAGAGTAGCTACTCTTCAAGTTATAAATTACAATTTTTAATGCTAATTCTATTTTTAAATAAAATTTATGAAATAAATTTCACCTTGAACTACAGTTAATTTTTACTGAAGATGTCATGATAACGTGAGATGTGATGATTGCAATAGTTATCTGTAAGCAACTTTACTTCGAATGAAATATATTATTAGAAGTATGTTGTCCTTCATCTGGGTTCTCAGCAAAAATATAAATTCACTACTAGAGAATTGCATTATTCATTAAATTCCTAATGGAAGTTCACTTATGTATTAAAACCACAGACAATGATTATTATAATTATTACTGAGTTTCTTTCCAAGACTCCTCTTTCAATTTTTGTGCTGAAATATAAGTTTATTATCATCTTCCAAAAACAGATAATAATAAATTGTTAATACAATTTTTCTGATTTTTTTTGCAACACTTGCTTCTCAGTTCTCTGTGCTGAAAATGTTTGCAGGATTACATGGTTTATCTTTTACATAGGGTGTTCCATACACCTTTCCTATACAAAAGATATCACAAATTGCATCACAGATACAAAGCGCCTTGTCCATGGACAGTGACTGCCCTGCATCCTGTTGAAGTACTGAGTTTTCAGATGGTGATGATTTCACCAATATTCATATTTCCTATACATTGGGGTAAGTTCAGAGGCAGTCTAATATAATATTAATCATAAACTACTCAATTCTACTACTAATAACATAATTCAATAATATAATATCTAGGTATACTATACTACTCTACTATTTTATATATTTATATTTTACTATTCTACTATTCTATCAATAAATGAGGAGTAGTAAATAGGCTACTATTAAATATACAAAAATATAAAATACTATAATATAAAAAGTAGTGAAATATAGTAAAATTATTGAAGAATAGAATTCATTCATTAGAATTTTATTCTTTAAGTTAAAATAAATTCATAATATATTCTTTCAAATTAAAACTAATATTCTTTTAATAATTCTGAATATACTGTATTATAACTATTATAGAATTATTAGAATTAGAATAGAATTACTTTCTGTGGTAATTTTCTTAGACCATTCCAGTGAATCCACTCAAGAAGTACGGTAACCTATTTTACCTTCAGCTAATTAATTCAAAGTTTTCATGAAATCAGTGTGTACATGTTCCATGTAATATCTCCTTCTTAGGCTAGGCGTACACCGGTTAGCCAAGACAAGACAATGCGAGATTAGTCACGTTGAGTCACAATAATTCACATAGTTGCTTATGTAGCAGCACACACCGATGCAATGACTAATGAAGTACTGTGACTAAACGTGACTAATCTCGTCTTGTCTTGCCTTGACTAACAGGTGTACGCCTAGCCTAAGAAGTGAAGTGAATGAATCCAGCTCTTCTTATCAACACCACACAAGTATGGTGTATTAGTAGACTCATGTCTTCTGATGGAAGTTGATTTGGTAAAGTACCGATATGTATACTTGAAATTTCCCCATGCCATATTTGGCCTGAGATTAAACATTTTTCTCGTGTTTTGAATGTCATTTATATCATGCCGTTTGACTGATACTCGGATAATAATCTACTATTATAAAAAATGAGATAATGTCTGTCTATAGGTCCATCAAGCGTGGAATAGTTGACTGATAAAACTGAAATTTCGCTCAAAGATTTCCTGTATAGCCTACCATAGGATTGTCATATGCCTGTTTACATATTTCATGAGTTTTAATTATATAATTAGTAAACTTATAGATCTAACCTTCCAAACTTGGCATCCATTGTCCTATCAATAATGCTCTTATATTAGCCATGTGTAATTCAAAATACTAAAAAATTGATTCTCAAGTAGACCGGCTCAATTGACTAGGTATTGAGGTATTGACTAGGTATTGTACCCCTAGGGATATCTGCAGAACTAGTGCGTTCGATCCCTTAGCTGTCAATTTTATTAATGACTTTCAGCCTCGATTAATATTGGTTATTATGCACTCGCTACACGCGGAAATCATCAATTAATGATCATCATTAATTTTATATTATAATTTCAACTATTGTACTATTATAATGTTTCATGATATAAATCCTTCTACACAGATATTTCCCCGGTGCGAAGCACGGTTATAGCATCACTAATAAAGACTTGAAGAGAATACTCAATTATTTAGCTGATGTATTTTTTCTTTCCACAATCTAATATTAAATTAGATCTTTCTTGTTATTGGATCAGTTGCATTTAAAAAGTGTTGATGATTTAATAGGTGATAGGCCTACTGCATGAGTTAGATATTGTTGAAATATGTTTTCATTGATTGCGGAAAGACATATTTTTGTTGAAAATCGGGTGTAAAAATCCCATATCAATTTTATTGTATCCTGAAACTTGGGATAAACCATATTTTATTTGGACAATTGAATCCTGAATTATGCTTTTTTTGTGTATGTAGTAGCCTACCGTGTAATGAAATACATAAATAATAACTAATGTAAAATTAATAATAATTAGCTGATGATTGAACTTTCAGTTACATATTTATCGATTGTACTGTACGCATATCATTGCTCTATCATGGATCATTCTGGAATAGACATGAAGGCACCGTGGTGGCAGCCCTGGAGAGCCGATACCATTTTCCATGACAATCATCACCAGTATTTCCATGTTAATTTCGGCTTCAACTGTCATTATTGGGATATGGTGAGTCCTCGTTTTGCTATTTAAACAAAATTCTGAAATCTGATGAGATAACATTTTCTATCAATTCATCATTTATAATTGATGAATTTATTTATTTCTATCAATTCAATATATATTCTATTTATTCTTTCCATTTTTCTATATTTATTGAATAAAAATATTGAAGTTTATATTATGGATGAAGATCTTATTCCCGTAACCACGACCTGACAACAATTTATTAATGTCCATTACATTTGCGACATTCCCATTACTTTGCAGCAATCATCAATAGAGAGTTGTGATCTATTCTAAATCTCCATATAAATTATTCCGCCAATTAAAAAGGGATGTAGGAGATGGAAAATGAACAGCTTACAATACTATAATTGTTTTATACTGCTAAGAAGAGCTTAAAATACATCATTTTTTAAATTGTGAGTCAGAACATGTCTAATCCTTGGAAGCAAGATAATGAAGAAAATGACGAAGATTATTCCGCATGTTAAGCATACGACCATGCCGGTAAATTTAGAACTTGTTATTTGTGTTCAGTGTGTGACCGCATTTTTAATGCTTGAAAGGAGTAGTTTATTCTAATGAAATTGAAAAGAAATTGTCTGGATCAGGTACCCACTCTTTCTTTTTAGGTTCATTCTTCACTCATTATCCTCTCCTACGACATCCAAGCACAATTCTCCGACTGACGTGAATCCCGGGCATCATTTCAAGAGAAAAATTCCACTGTCACATTTTAAAGTAATTTTATCTGAAAAATATTAGTTTTTCAATCACAGTGACATTGACAGTTCATTGTATGAGAAGAGTATCTACACAGTACAATCAATAGCTAATTTTATCAAACCCAAAATTTGGTTTCTCTTAGATTGTATCTAATCTGACCGATACCTCAAATATCCTCTAAAATGGAAATCTTGACTTCAGTCGAGTAAAATAATTACTGTATCATGAGATTGGCCTGTACTCAATATTATTTCTGACAATCCATTTTTCAAATTTAATGGCTTAATGAATGACAAGTGCTTAACAGAATATTTCAACGCTTTTTTGAGAATTGAATAGTTTATAAAAAAATGAAACTTTTCTTTTAATAAATCAAACTTCTACAGAATAGAAGAATATTGGTTCTCCAGAAGATTTGTATGATTGGATGTTTTCACTTTCAGCTCCATGGAACCACCCGCAGATCTGATAGAATTTATAATGAGAACATCTATAATGGCTTTGGCAAACCATTGGTGGATGCGTCTGAAAATGAAATAAACAATGCAGAAAAAGAGATGGCTTCTGAAAATCCTCTAGCTCACAGGAAGAATAAACTACTACAGGTTTCCCACAACCAACTCATCATTACTTCTTAAAAGATTTGTTTCAACTGTATTGTACAGTATATAAACGTTTGTGTTTATTTATACGTTTGTCTATTAATTAATTTGAATGAATCAGTCAAGTATCGATAAGGTACTGGAAAAAGGATTATAATTATTACTTGAAGATGATCCAATGAACGAAGTGAACAAGTAAGAAGTATTTTGAAATTTCTATCTTTACACTCTTGCTGGAGTAACTGATAATAATCATATTAATCAAACTGTAAGCTGAAGACTATGGTACTTATTCCAAAATAGTACTTTTCTCATTACCGTAAATATTTTTACCTCATATTTTACAGGTCTTCTTCCATCTCTCTGTCATGTTCGTTTGATAAATTATAGGAACTATGTTTGTAAAAAAATTAACCAGCACTTTATAGGCGGATGAGACTTTGATTTCAATAATGAACAACGGTAGAGTTCTAAAAATACTGTACAGTGTACAGTGATACATAATATTGATAGAAAATCCTCTGTTGAATATTGAATACACCTAGTTCAATATACCGTATCTCAATAACTATCTCAGTACAATAGAATTTTTTTATGAAATGAATAAAATGTGTATATTACTATTTTATATCTTGTTTGTACATGAAATAAAATGTCAAAGTTAATATTGTTATTGAAAAAAATAGTTTTGGATTAAAGTTATAAGATACTATTATTTTTATTCATCAAACTGGTTTAAATCTACTTCTTTCAATGTTTCATAAAATTCTTCCAAATTCTTGAGTATTATTCACAGTGCGCCTGTGTAGATTCATCAGAAGCAGTGTTACTGATGAGTGATCAGTTAATGAGAGTTAAAAATGTAATAAGTGGGGAAGTGTAAATTTTAGTTTGTAAGTTGTTGATGTTGACTTTTTGAATAATTATTGTCAGTTTCATTTGATCAACTCTATATCTGATGGTTAGTTATGAAAAAATAAATTTATTTTTGTATAAAAATGCACATTTTCGTATTTTCAGAGATCGAAAATATGTATTCAAGCGAAATTTTCGAATAAGCAGTAAATTCAACACAAAAATTCTAGGTAGTTTCTCTAGGAAGATGAATCTGATCTGCTGGATATTAAAAAAGCATAGTTGATATCCTAGTAAGTCTAAGTATTATCAAAATACTGCAATTATATTTATTTGGTCAGCAGACATACAAATTTAATGTAGAAAAGTATCAGTTGAAGGAAAAATGATACTTCACAGCTTTGATTTTCTTCGACCTGCATTTTCCTAAAACCAGTGAGGAATTAACTTGTACTATCGTCAAAATTTATTTTGAAAGCATAAAACTTCATACAATTTGGAATTTATGATCCTCTAAATCAAATTGAAGCGATAGGATGCACTCCGTCTTCCGTCTATTAAATTTCAAAGGGAGATGATTATCATTCTCTTCCCCATTTTTAGTCTCTAATGTTGGATGGTGAGCTGCTTGGACGGTTTTTAATTATGGACAATGAAATCAGCTCACCGCTTGAGATGTAAGCGGTGTTACTGCTTCCTACCTACTCCTACATTATGGCATTAAATCGTGGCCTCTTTTCGCCGAAGCTGAATGAATGATAAATACGACATCAGAAGAGATCGTAAAGTGGGTGGAGGATGATGCAGGTAAGGGGTGGGGGAGAAGGGAAGGGCTATCAACACTTTGCATAAGGCTCGCATTACTCTGCAGTAAACCGGTGCGCATTTCTTCCACCACCAGAGTCGGGTTTAAACTGTTTTTTACAACTCCACCAAATGCACAGTCGTAAAGGAAGATCGGTTAATTTTTCATGGTCTATTCAGTTTGAAAAAGTCAATCTGTCTCAAAGAGAGTGCGGGGATTAGAAGAAGCCTTGTGTGTTCTCGGCTTGAGAGAGCAGCCGTTCGTTATCAGGCCTTTCTCACGCTGACTGCCACTTGAACATCTCACCGTGCAATCTCTCGATTCACAGCGATCGCCGCAAAAAGCGTTCAATTCCACTGCTAGAAAGCACTCTGTTGACCCACTCTTTCCATTATCCCTTCGCATTTTTCTGTCTTCAAATTCAGGTCCCAGCCTACACAAACGCTGTGCGCTCATTCAGCACTCCGCTCAATTATGTTGATAACATCTTTGCCGCATTGACGAGCACAAGAGAAACTGCAGAACGTTTATAAACTTCTGAAAAAGCAGAAAACAAAGACACCCACTTGTGGCAGATCAGACGTTATTTCTCTAAATACGTAGGTATATTAGACTCAAGGCTTAGCTACCGGTTTTTTTTTTGTAATCTTCCAATTATTTTCTCATAATTACAAGAAAATGAACTCGCAGTCTAATGGATTATCCCTTGATACACTGAAATTTCATTTCCATCCTATTTTGAAAAGATATTTATAAATATTTGATCTCTTGGCGTGATGCATAATAAAACACATGCATCACAATTTTGACAGCACCAAATTCACTTGGAATCACATAGAATAGCATGACCAATGCTCATCTCTATTATTTGATTAATCATCAATTCACTGTCGAAGAGCACTTCATTTAGAGCTCTTAAAAGTTTCTACACATTGCAATCTGTTTTTTCCAGTTTTAATTCGACGAATTATCGTTCGGAGATGATTGCTCTCCATCAGGAAATGAATCGATTGAGTTGAACAATGATGAGAGTCATTTATTTATAATTAATGTTGATGACCGGCAAACGAAACAGAAAGGTTTTACATTGTGAATGTTGTTTATTCTTAATTAAATTCCATAATTCAAACGCCTGTGACAACAGGCCGCTCTCTTAATTAGAGCCAGTAAGTGAGCCAATTCAATTCAAACAAATTGAATTTTCGCGTTGTCCAAAGAGAAGTGACAATACCACAAAATGAGTTTCAAGCATGGAGCTTTAAAATAATAATAATACGTTTGGTTATTCATTAGTTTGAATACATTACAACCGTGGCTACTTTGAACTTGAGATTCAGCTTTGTCTGATTGTTAGCTTTCTCTCGTACTGCTGAAATAAAATAATTTTATGTGAACTTCTACCTCATCCATTAATCACTATCCTAATTTTCACTATCTCTCAATTTTGTTAATTTGATGACCCTACTGCAGGGGCGTAGCCAGAAATTGACTTCGGGGGGGCCCAACACTGGGGGGTATGAAATACCCCCAAACATAAGGGGGGTCCGGGGGCCCTCCCCCGGGAAATTTTAATATTTGACAGGTACATAACACTGTTTTAGACTACTTTTCAGGTCTTGCGAGAGCTGAAATCCAAACATTACAAAACAAATAACAAAAAAAAATTAATTTCGACAATTTCGGGGGGGGGGGGGGGGGGTTGGGCCCTAGTCAATACCTAGAATACCAGAATACCTAGTCAATATGTTTTGAATCATTGGAATCATTCCATAATGATATAATTTTGTGACAGAAATCTTGCAAAATAATAAGTAGAATGATAATAAATTTATCTGGTATTCGAATTTCACTGAGAATTAATTTCAATTTTTACTATTATTCACATTTTTAATACTAAATCGAATCATATTCATGTCTCACCAAGCTGTGGAGTTGTATTTAGTCCATCGTCCTTGATAGATATAGACATAATACCGACTAGTTGTGAATTAATTTATCTTCAACCTAATTATTTCTGAGCTTGTCAAATGCATTCTTACCAATTACCAAGTCCTTTCAGCTTTGGAAAAACTAAAATTGTTTTGATTCTTCAATTAGCTTGTGAGTAAAACTAGTTATGCTCCCAATCAAAACTTCAATGGAGATATTCGATGTTGATAGAAGTTTTTCTATTCACTGAGATCTTCATTCTCCGAGTTAATTCAATAGTTAGAAACTTGTGACATAATCAGGTTTTCTTGGGCAAATTGAAGAGGGAAAACTTTTGAAATTGTATGATGGGAGAAATTGGTATTCAGTAGGATTATCCCTCCTCATTTCAATTCCTGTCTTATGATTTTGTTCTCATGAAAATATCTTCTAGTTTTTACCATGAAGTTTCAATAAAGCTAAGTATGTTGCCTGATCGCCTATCAGGAAATAATATTTCAAGAAGTAATAGGCTACATATTCAAAGCATAAATGTATGGGTTATGTCAAAATCAAAGAAGCTGTTCTCAAAGTACTAGAGCTCTGTGATTGACAGTGCATCTTTCTCTCTCACCAGAACATCTGACTGCATTGGTGATTGAACATATTCTGTTACTGTTGCACATTTCTGGAACACTGCACTGTGCTTCTTGATTTTCAGAGTCTATGGATTCATTATTGTTATTCTCGTCTTTGGGCCGGTCATACGCGTTACGGTACACCGTAAGAGGTTTCCCTGTGGACATGGAAAATTATGATTGTCTATTCTACACAAACTAATATACCAATGCAAATCAATCTACTTTAATTCTTCGATTTGCTTGAATGGAGTACACGAAAAAGGTCTTTTACAAAAGAACCCTACAAGAGAGTTAATAACTCTCTTGAATGAACTAGTTTTTCTTATCCTGATGACAAGATTAGTGCAGTCTATTTGAGAATCGTTATTAATTGATAACAGCTGACATTACAGTTTAAGATACAATTTCATGTTTTTGAAATCGGTTCTAGTTGTTTAATGAAATCATTACTGAACAAGTAGCAAGGCTTCCGCTTCAAAAGACCCGACGAGCATTACTTGCGGGCATTATGTTCCACGACCTTCGGTAGCCTATACCGTAACCCGTAACGGCCGGCCTCAGGGTTAAGATTTCACATTTTTCAAATGAAATATTTTTGAGTCATGATGGTTCAGGTAGCAATCACATCGAGGTGGGCGGTACCAGATACACCTCTGCCAGAAAATATGAGAAATTAGGGGTTAGTAAAAATTGGTGTACGGCAAGGCTCCCGCCTCAATGGGAGATAATATGAACCATATATTCGAGCTCCCATTTCTGGCTAATTAAATGCCGTTAACGTTCCGTGCAGTTAAGTAGGTCTTCAAAGCAGCGCACTCTTTCTTTCGGCTCTCGCCTGCCAAGAATTCGTTGCAGTATTATCTGAGGCGGCACTGGCACCGGCACCGGCACCGTGATAGCGTGACACAGGCCGCATGTAAACATCTTCATTACTGCAAGGGAGCTCGTTAGCCAGTAGTCATCACTTAAATTCCAAGTGCCAATGCTACCCGCTCTGAATGTTAAGTGACTTTCATATAACTTAATTTTTCTACGCCTGACTTCATCTCCAGTCTACTAGCAGTTGACGAGTGATCCCCGCTCACACCCTTTCTGCCCCTGCTGCTGCTCAGACCAGCTAATCACTTTATGCAGTATCATTTGGATGAGATTTCATTGCAGGTTTCTGGAAGCCGCCACAGATAAACTCAGTTACTAGATCTTGTTGACATCTTCTAGCTTACTTTATAGTGGATCACATTTCTTTTAAGTAATCCACTATTAAAATTGTATCCACCAATGACTTGATAGTAATTTATGGATTTATCTATTAGAAAAGTTGTACAGAAATGAACAATAAAGTAGTATAGTTCTGTAATATACGAATCAACTTTGAAGTTATTCTCTTGAAATGCTGATCTAATGATTATTAAACAGATGAACTCAGTTATCGATACATGGAATATTAACTGAATTATTATTGAAGAAAAAGGGCATTAAAAGTTGAACTATTCACTGATCTAAGTGATAATTGATTATTTAAATGGCTACTGCAATTGATTGGAATGTGATGCTGGTAATTATTGAACGGGAAAAAATTAATGGTTATTTATTAAATTGAAGTGAAGAAAGTAAATGAATGATCGAATATTGACTCATGTTGATCAATAATGAGAATCAAGCTTATCATTCTTATTATTTTTTGAAAAAAAAGAATATATATTATTCCAATATTAGAATCAATAAGGGTCTTCAAGAGATCTGAAACAAACCAAAAACATAAAACAACCTACAAGATTTGATACTTGAAAAACGAAAATTCTTATTTTGCATTCTATTTACCTGGTACAAGACTGTTCGTCTTTGACTACAGAAGTTACTGATCACTTCATTACTAATGAGAGCTTCTCAACTTCATTTAACTACTACTTCTACTTCAATAACTCTGTATATTGATATGCGGTCTTATAGGTAGATTTAAGCAATTAAAAGAAATCTTGGAACAATGAGTCTAACTTTATTTATAGAAATCAAAACTATGTATCATAGGAAACTATTATAGGTAGTTAAAAACATCTCTTAGTAGAGATTGTTTCATTAAAAGCAATATTATTACCGGTGGTTGAAATCAATTCTGAGAAAATGCAAGTAATAGGCTGAATTGATAAAGGGATGGCTCTTTCGGACTAAATGACTAGAACACCTTGGTGGGATGAACGGAGAACGCTTCTTAATCCTTTATAGAGTAGATAGAATTTAAATGAGGAGGTAGTTTATTCAGTGGACGGCGGGAAAGCCGAAGGCTTAGTGCTACGAAAATCCTCCAGCAGCAACTACCAACAGCTCTGCTGACCTCTATTCAAGCCAAAATTGTGTGCATTATAAGTGGATTTTCTTGCCTAACGTTTTGTCATCATAGCTTGCAAGCTGCTTAGCAGAGTTCTCATTTTAGTAACATAAGGTCTAATCTAGTAACTTAAGGCAGCTCATATTCTCAAAGTTTTGAACTTTTTAGCACCTTATGAATTTATGTTATCTTGGAATGCGGTGCACCACAATTTCTAATAATTGTTTGCGATATTTCGAGTAACTCGAAACATTGAACTTCAATAATTTGTTTTGAAGGTTTCAATCAATGAGTCCAGACTTCAGATTTACAGTAGTCAATTCAATTCAATCTACATCCATTTAGGAAGTAGGTAGTATCAAAGGAAGGGGTAGAGATAAACAATTAAACATGTATTCATTTCAAGCCATCCTCAAAAAAGTAATTCATTAATGAAATTGTGGAATAGTGGATTGTAGAATAAAACATCAACTCGATTTCGTTGAGTGTTTAAATAATGGATGGCTTTCTTTTTATTATCCAATCGAAGGAGTGTTCAAGAAGCACAACTCTTCACTTATTTTAATAGAGTTAAAGCACTTCAAAAATCAAAATGCATTTATTTGTATGTCTCTGATAAGAGCCTCACTGATTTCAATTGGAATAATTTTGTGAGTAGACACGAGAACACTAAAGAAGTAAGTGGACTCTCATGAAATAATGGAAGTAAACACTCTGGATGACAATATTTCTATTTCCAGTTATATTGCCAAAATATTATCCTCTACTTAATTAGGTATTGATAATATAGTGAGTCTGAATTCTGCTTTGTAGTTTCTGTGTAGTTTACCAGAGAATGATAATGATCTGCAAAAACTGCAGTATCTCGTTGTTTTATTAAATATGTGGTTTTCACAACATCAAGTCTTCTTATTCAATATACTGTTCTTTATTATATAGCTTTATTATTGGCTTTTAATAGTTGGGAGATCCGAGTAGGTTTGATTGACGTAGTTTAATGACCAGATGACAAAATTTTTAAATTGGAGTACTAGGATTAGAAATGTTTTCATTACACTTGTATAAGATAATGAGACAATTATCATTATAAGGTCTCATATCATTGCATTATGAGACATTTACATATTTTTGACAGGCACAGAGTAACTGACAATAATCAGAGAGGGAACAACCAAATTTAACTCTTGAAAACTGATGTAATCTCATCATATTCATTATCGCGAAAATAAAATGTGGATGAGACCCTCAACTATGATGAGGCCAAATTGAGTTTCCATGAAGATGATGACAGGAGAGGTGGAGAAGGGAGTGAATCAGCCACGAATCGATGTGTTTGATTTGATCAGCAAATTGAAGTGAGAGACATTTGTGTGGCAAAAGTATCGGGAATTGAACGTTGAACGAGCAAGCTGAACGGATTAGAACGCTGTTAGAGGGCCTGAAGTTGGTTGCTATCAACGGCGGCACTCCAACCTGGATGTGTTTCTCTCTCTTTTTGTCGCTTCAGCTGCAAATGTTTTTCTCGCGCGCGACGTGAGTGTGTTGGCGTGCGAGCGTGCGTGTCGATGTTGGCGCGTTATGCGGACATTCGTCGCTCGCTGCTGAAATAAATGTTTAGTTTTTAGGAGTGAGCAGAGCAGAGCGGAGAAGAGTAGAGCAGACTGGAGAGGAGCACTCAGGATGAATGGGACTCGGTTGGCGTCGACCTTCCCGACCTCGCCGTCAAATTGGATCAGCAGCAAACTCAATTTTTCTCCCCGGAACGACGACGCCAAGACGGTTAGCTTGCGTGTGCAATGCTTTCATCGCATGTCAGCCTGTGATTTCATTCGCAGGATTTACACTGCGCCCTCGCGTCTCGATATCCACCTCTAAACCCTCCCCCTCCCTCCAGGCTCACACTCCTCCCCACCTTCAAACCGAATTTCTATACATTTAAATGTACTTAAGGAAGAGCGAACGACTTCCTAGCGCCTCCCCTCCTCCCTTCATCCACCTCTGTCACGCCGAACAAACATTTGTACCGTCAAATTAGGGCCTTGGTCTCCCTCTCTACCACCTCATTTCCCTTCCAATAGATTCATATAAATTCCCATATCTCCCCCTTTTCCACATCGTGTTTATTTTCCACCTGAGCCGCCCGCGTTCCTCTTCAAAAGTTGACGCTTCTTTTTAGGCCAGCTCGCTTGCTGCTCACCTATCTACCAATCAATTCTCTCATCTCTCCAATCATCAACAAAGTTCCATCTCGCATGAAATTCAAAGAAACCATAGTGAATCATGGAAGTATAGGCTGTGCTTGGAAATGGAGGTGTTCGTAAACAGGAAATCGTTCCCAGCTCACAAACTTGGATATGATTGGAAATGAGGATATTTTGGGTTTGAATCGGAATAACACTCCCTTGCACCGAACAAAATCTCACCTCACTTTTGCAATTCAAAAGCTGAATTTGTTATCGTATGAACTACGTATTTGTTTTTCATATCATTCAATGTTAGGCAGAAATACCAAAATCTAATAATGGGTTGGTTACTACAACAGTCCTATTCTTGATCTTGATTTTATCAAAGTTATATCAAGTACAATGTCATTGGTATCATATACAACATTATGAATGATTTTATTTTTAACAAAAATATTTTGTTTTTTAAGAAATAAGTTTTAAATTTCAAGGCGCAATTGCATACACATACACTTACTTGCGGTTCAAAAGCGAGTCATTCTTGTCTTCCCATAGTTTGAAGTTATTTTTTCAACAAAATAATGTACAAATATGTGAAACACTTGAAATACAGGGTACCTATGTATAATCATGTGAATGTGTGAGGTATAAAGAGGGAAACTGGGAAGAGGAATCGAAGGGAAATTGAGACAATGAGTGTGGGATAAAGCGTGTTTTGATGGTTTGGAAGGAAGGCAGTGGCGAGGTTAGGCGTCAAGAGTTTGCAAGCCACAATTGACCGGGAGGGAGGCTCATGCTCCCCAGCACGTGACCCAACCGAGAGCTAAGATGGCGTCACAGAAGGGGCATTAATTGCGAAATTATAGTGCTACTAGGACGAGGCGTTCATCTGTGTCGTAAAAGTTTGAATGAAGTTGACTAAAAACAGGCAGAAACTTTTGTTTGTGAAGTTGTAACAATAAAACAGAACCATAAATGTAGTTGGTCTATGGCTGTGATAGTTGGTGTTGGTCTGCTGCAAATTGCCACTGTACGGTTGTCTTTGTCTGAACCATACAAGGACGACTGGCTGTTTTAGCCTTACACGAAGCACTGGCCAACCCGCAAAGTGCGGGCTTCCAAAGCAGCTTCTGTCAAAGTTGGCTTGCGAGTTTCCCTAATCACAGGCATTCACCTAAAAGCTGTTCAGCTGATTAATTTGTACGGTTCTATTAAACTAATTCATAAACGTTTGTTTTTCTGAATATTTTTTCCAATTAATGAGCAATAAAGGCCTAACTACAGTATTTATTTCCTTGGAAGACACTAGTCTAAGGTCTCTGTAAAATTTGAGAATTTTATTCTGCCAATTAAATAATCTTTCAAAAATTAGGTCTTCATGACTAATTCGAGTTAGGGTTTGTTACATCATACCAAGGTAAATCAAATACAAACAGAATAAAAAACATATAAAATTTCTGAATTTAACTTGTAAAAGATTACAATTTACATATGAAGATTACGTTTTACACATTACGATTACAAATTATATTACATATGGAAAATCAAACTCTTGATCTCCAAGATAAGTATCAATGTAAATAAATGCCAACATTTATTATTTTGTTACTTGTTATCCATTTTCGGGTTGAAAATTGGATTAGAGACTTTGAGGTTTTATCGGACATCGTTCCAATAATACAGCCAAGTTTATTCTGGGCCACTTAGGATCTCTGTTAGGAATAGTAGTAACGAGAAGTCTGAAGGACAGGACAGGTAGGCGATGGCGGTAATGTTGTTGCAGGCGGTTAAGGCATGTGTGGTATCAGCCAACAGAGATCCGTTGAGGGGCAAATGAACAGAAATGTGTGTATAATTCAGGGAATCGATGCACCTATATGGCAATCTCCGGTCCCTGTGGACGGTTAACTTGCGCATGACTTGCAACTGGCTGTTAGACAAGATAGAAGGCCTCTCCGAAGGGAAGCTCAGTCAACCACTGGTCACTCAGCTAAATTCACCGACTATTTTAAACTGCCAGACTGGGAAAGGATTCTAGAGAGAGAACAATAGCAATGACAATGATTCCATAGATGAGTGGTACATTTCCATTTCTTAATACATTGTATATTGGAATTCATCCGAAGTCATTGAATCAGATAACAGCTAGACAAGATAGAAGGATTCTCTGAAGGGAAGGTCACTCAGCTCCTATCCAACCACAGGTCACTCACAGCTAAAGTCACCGAGTATTCTACACAGGGAGGCTAGAAAGGATTTTAGAGAGAGAACAATAGTAATGACAATGATTCCATAGTTGAAGATGAGTGGTATATTTCCATTTCTTCATACTATATTGGTATTCATCCGAAGTCATTGAATCAGAAGACAGCTAGACAAGAAAGAAGGTCATCATTGAATTTTGGATAGCAAAATCACTTCAATTTTTCCAGACCGGTTTTATGGAACTGTTGTCATTATTCAATAAAATCTCTGGATTATAGCCATGAATTTATAAAAAAATATATATAAAAGAACATTATATTGTGATAAGAAACAAAAGAATCTATAGATTATCTGATGACTTTACAAAGCATAAGTAAGATTAGATATTGAAAAATACATTGATTATTGATTAAATACATTCTATACGATACCAAAATTATTTATTCTTTTCTAGAAAGATTAAATGGAACCATTCAGCTATACGAACATAAACCTCTAGATTACAACTCATGAAAGTTTGGTAAATTACTCTACTATTGATATTATGATTACAATATCAATTATTCATAATACAGAGTGATTCAAAAAGAATACCACAACTTTAAAACTTTGTAATTAATGAATGAAATATAATGAAACCTTTTGTTATACATCATTTCAGGGAGTAATTAATGAAGTTTTTTTTTTCACTCACAAAGAAGTTCAGAGATGTTCAATATGACCCCTACAGACACTCGAGCAATGTCAACACAAAACCTCCCTCAAACTCTTCCCAACCTCACTGTAGCATATCAGGCGTAACAGTTTGATAAGCTGCTGTTATTTCTTGTTCCAAATCATCAATATCCATCCACCATTGATGATTTGAAACAAGAAATAACAGCAGCCATCCAGTGTCTGTAGGGGTCATATTACTCTTTGAAATTATGTATAACAGAAGGTTCTATGATGTTTCTTTCATAACATACAAATTTTTAAAGTTGTGTTATTCTTTTTGAATTACCCAGTATTATTATAATTATGAAGGTAACAACACATTATATATTTTTTGAAGTAATATAATCTTCACTTAGAATAGTTCTCTGTCATGTTACTTGTCCAAAACGTGGTCACGGTTCAGAATGAAGTTCATTGGAGAGGCTTCATGGATTTGGTGTCGGTTTTCGGGGAACCTTTTGTCCTCAACATAGATTTCGGAGGAGACTGCTCTCCACCTGGATGCTGGATATCGGACTCAGCCGGTTGGTTTGCTCACAAAGGTAAGTGCGAGCAACGAATGGAAGGAAGGGTACATGTGGCATCCATTAGAGAAAGTTTCACATAATAGATGTCTCTGGCCTCACTCACAATAGACCAGGCTGGGTGTTATATATTAATATATGACATACACTTACCGAACCACTATATACGTATGCTTGATAACCCTCCAAACACAATGTATGAGTTGAGTGAAACTCCAGCTCCTCTCCTCGCTCGTCCTGTACAATCGTGTTTACGTTCCATTCAATCAACTTTGAAACATCCACTTCATTTTCAAACTGTTGCACGGGTTTATATGTAACTTGAAATGAAATCACTGAACTACGTTAGTGTATTACCAATATTCATAAAGCTCAGAAATGTTTCTATCTAAATTATCAATATTTTGATTTGACTA
Organism: Laodelphax striatellus; assembly: GCA_017141395.1. Lineage (NCBI taxonomy): Eukaryota > Metazoa > Arthropoda > Insecta > Hemiptera > Delphacidae > Laodelphax > Laodelphax striatellus. The sequence goes on along the minus strand of CM029532.1, from coordinate 23,724,544 downwards.
CAAGACATTACATCACAAAACACAGTTTTGCCAATTTGTAAATCAATTCAACATTTTGTAAATTAATATATCAATTGAAAAATTGATATAAAAAACTATTAGTTTTTACTTACTTACTGGGTATTTATTACTGTACTAACAGAGTTCAAGACAGATATTCGCTCAAATAAATTATTAAGAAGATAACTACTTAGAGATCCTCTGTAAAAGCCTTTCATCCAAAGTTCATTAGTTTATAAGAATATAAGTTCATAAGAATATGAGTACAGTTTGTCCAATGTCGCATTAAAACACCTCTTTGATCACAATAATGACAGGCGTTGAGTTTGCCTCTTGAAAAATCCTTCCAAATGGGATTTGAGAAAAAATTAGTCTATGACTGGGCAAGAGAGATCTCCTTGAGGAAAAAATTAGTTTTACAATTTTTGTTTTAGTTTCAATTTTGTATTAGTTTCCCATATCAAGTTTCAATGATTTTGATAATTCTCATCACATGACTCGCAACTCAGTTTTTACAGACTGTCAAACTACAGTACGATATCTATAATGTGAAGAGTTTTAGAGCTACTCATCCATAATAAAAAATTGAGTGACCAGTGTGATTGAAAGATGTTATTGAAGAACTACCGCATTTCATGTCGGGTTGATCAAAAATCTGGGAATGCTGTTATTCTAGTCATTTTTCAATTTCTACCATTTCTCACCCCAGCGTTATCATCATCTTAATATCCGTTATTATCTTCTACCACATTTCTCATGATTTGTAAATTAGTTCAAGATACTTATAAAATAGGGTAGAAAGAAAGAAATTTTAAAATTCAGCAAAGAATTTATACCATTTCGATGTGTACTGTGAGTAATCATGTGTCATTACAGCAAAGTATACAGTCAGACTTGGACTTGAACTGTTTTTGAGCTATTATTGTAGGTGTATTTACGCCTGTATGCCGAAAATAATGGCGTGTTTCATGGTATTCCTCGCGTGATACAAATGTCACGGTTCGACTGGCCGGGGCTGGGCTATGATTATTCTAATAGTCTAATATAATTGTAATATTACATTTCATGTCAAGATTCTGAAATTGGGGTGCAGCGTGTAATTGCCGATACACTGTGGAAAAGGAAAAATATCATAGGGCTGTAACAAAGTTTTTCGTCTAGATTTTATTGCTTGCAGCGCTAGTTTTCCTAGCGTTCAATTACACACACATATACACAGATAAGAGTTGTTGAGCAGCAGGAAAAAAACGTTCGTGTGCCAGTCCCATCATCCCTCCTCACAAAAGAATAAGATTACAGGAAGGAAAAACCAAACAAGACTTTTGGCTTCAGTGTGGCTGTTCTATTTTTCTTCGCTATATGTGGTTGTTTTGAGTTCATAGATCCATGGTTGTGAATGATACATAACTAAATAGAAGATTCAAAGTCCCAATATCACAAATAGTGAAAATAAATACAAGATGAGAGAAGACTTATTATTCAAGTATTGATAAGGTTTTAGTGTGTTCTCGTTAATGACTGAATTGCCGTTGAGAAAAGTTGAGTTGCAAACACTACCAGGCTGTGAATGATGTGATCTAATTCTATATTCTTTAAAAGGAGACTTATCTATTTCGCTTTGTGCCAAGTTATGTACATGAATTCCATCCACATCCATTTGAATTAGCTACTTCCATTCATAAAGGGTGCTAAGCTCATCATACTTATTCATATTCATGAAATTTATATTGGCTATATTCATACGCTTACATACTCTCTATGTTTTCATATTATCAAAATTATTCAATTTTTTGAAGGTGATAGCAATCATGAAGTCTTGCCAGCGGTGAATTGAAACTATTAGAAAGCTTTGATGTTGATCATAAAAGAATTACGTGAGTATTCCACGTTAGTCAGTAATTGAAACTTTTGAAAGAAAAATTTAGAACTATTATTGGAATATCATTTGAATTAGATTGTCAGAAAAGTCTAGATTGAAGTTCCATTGATACATCTATTATCAGATCAGTAAAAGAGAAAATGTACAGTTTTAGAGTTGAATTGCTTTCAAGTCTGTAATATTAAGAATTTTCAGAATATGGAACCATCAAACTATCCTATTAGGAGTTATTCAGCTTCATCACGAGTGGAATTTGGATTCTCACTTAGTGAGTGCGAAATTAAAAGACTGGTCAAGAGCTTGGCAGACTTTTATGGCATAATTATGGTGCTGGAATAGGGCAAAGTTGACCGTTGGTAGCTGTGATTTTAATAGAGCAGCGATTGTCATTTCCATTCTAATGAAACACGCCATTAAAAGTTTTGAATAGCGGACACAGATAACGTGAGAAGAGAATTAGACGAAGCTTTCTCTCCGAGACGAGAGCCCGGCAAGCAGCACATGAGGGAGCTCATATTATTTATTTAATTGCGCCTGTGAATCTTTTAGAAGAGAGTTGCAGTAGCAATCACGAATCACGAGTGGGCGTCCTCCCTTTCCCTCGAGTTTAAACCTCATCAAAAGTTTGCTGAAAGCTTATTCTACTCAACGTCAAAGGGAATATTTATCTTCCTCCAAGGAAAAGCGTTTATCGCATTAAAGTAATGTTGAATTAGTATATTTATCTTAGAGACGGCATGATCGAAATAATTAAATTTGAACCTTATTTCACGATTTGCAAAAGCTGAATCAATGTTTACATACACTCAGTTGTTTCAAACAGTTCCTGCTTTATCGAAGCAAATCACCAGAGAATCTGTGTGACACAATATTCGCAAGTCAACAAACTGAGAGAGTCAAACCACATGAGCCGGAGTCTCTAAAGTTCAATTTTGCCACGTTCATCTATTCAAAACCACTGAATAGACATAATTCGGATCGACCCGATTACGCTACAAGTATTTGGTGTATCAACTACACCTATAGCTTGCTATAAATCAAGATTCGATATTTCTCACTGGCATATTTATTTGAAGAATCTGATATGCGCCGTCTTCATTCACGCAAACCGTTTCAAAACTGAGTTACTCGATTATGGAATCCAGAGAAATAACTGAACCACTTCAGAAAACACGAGAATCTCTACTTATCACTTGACGAGAAAAATCATTATTCATCATCAGCTATGAAAATTAATTTTTGTGATAACCATTTCCGATTAACCAACGCTGACAAATATTAGATTGAAATGGGAAGTTCTCTGTCGTGATTCAAAAATAGAACATACAACAATCTAAATTTATTTCCAAATAAATAAAACTTAAGAATAGGTTTCTAATAATGAAAGTGATAATGACTTAGTAGAACGACTTTGAATATAAATTTTTCCCCTAGAATAAACTCATTTACTTACCTTGAACACTGTCTTTCAATTCGTGCACATTCCACCAATACTTTTTTTGAGGGTGATGCCCACATGAGCTCTAGGCTTGTGCGTGGGTAATGAGTGGGGTGATGATGAGAGATGACGACTGTTTTAGGCAGTCGGGACCGACGGCTTTTCGTCTCCTCCGAAAGACGGGAGTGGCCGTTTCTGTCAAAATCCGTTCCGGCAACTGTATTCGATCTTGGAACCTTTGGATTATCAGACAGGCGCTTATCGCCCTTGGCTACTAACCACTCCGCATTTTTATCCAATTATTTTTTATCAGAAACAATGAGTAACAATTAGAAATAGAGTCTCTAAAGTAACAGGCAAAGAGCTTCTGAGTGATTTAATGTCTTCATTCAAATAATGTATTGGTCATCATCGTCTTTGTTCTGTTGCTACATAAGAAAACCTCAGTCCAAGAATAACAAACCACGATTGATAGCATGAAGTTGTTACATTGAATAAACAACTGATCTGTGAATGGGACATCACTCTCCTGTTGTAATGACTAGAACATCCCTCCACGTGTGCAATACAGTGCATGACAACAGTTTCCAGACGTAATCATAATTTGTAATATAATATTCATTAATATATCTCCTAACTGACCAATCTGTCACAGACTCTGCGTTAACTGTCAGAGAACTGTTCATCTGTCCTGTAACTAAAACCGTAATGTCTGTCTTGTAACTGAGTAGCAGAAGCATGAATAGTGAATCCACATTTGAATGCAAATCATCGCCTACTACGAGCAATATGTTAAAGTCCGAGAATAAATTACTAAACATGTTTTACCGTGAGTGGTATTGCTGGTTCTTGAAAAGCTTATTTAGTTGAGTGTTGTATGTCATGTGGATGAACCATAAAGGGACCGATGTTTTGTTGTGATTGTGATTTGAACAGCACTTTCCACTTGACCGACGGTGAAAAATCAATAATAAACTTAGCGAGAAGCAACGCGTGAATCAGATTGTTTCGGTGGACTGGATCCAGGCAGGAGCAAGGAGCAAACACATCTGTTTGACTACCGGGAAGACGGAAGACGTTGACATCAGGGGACACAAAAGCCAGCGGTAATGCATCTCTGTGATACACTGGGTGACCTTTGCTTCTTAACCATCTCTCATCTCTCCCTAAATCTTTTGTTTCGCATTTCTTCTCCTCGATGAAAATCCTGGGCAGATGGATTCAACCCTCTTCCAACACAGGCCCGAACTTGAAAAAAATATTTTACGAAGATGTCAATTTTATCCGCATTTATTAGTAAGAGTTTACTTTCAAATTAACACAATATCTGAATAGGTTCAAAAATAACTCGTTTCTAATGCTTCTTTCACACCAGCATACGCCGGGTACGGATCGGAACGATGACTGATGTATTTTAATGGGTTTATTCACATTAAATCATCTGACGACATAGAAATGATTCATCAGTCAAAATATTTTCATCCCGTCTGATACGGGCCCGGTCCTTACTGGTGTGGAAGAAGCATAAGCAACTCAATATTTATGGAAACTCACCATTACCAATAACATTCTTTTCCATTTCACACAACAAAAAATGTGAAAGGTAAATCAAAGTAATAATAATGAATCCTTGTTTCCAAACTGAAAATATTTAAAAATGTGTTTTTTTTCAGGCGGTCCAATAGCTTGATCAACGGTGATTGAGGAATGATAAATTTCTGAGGAATGACAAACTATTATAATTATTGATAATATCGGGGAAATAATTGCAACTTATAAGTACATGTTGGAACGCTGAAAGTTGAGTTAACATCATCAATAAATTAACTTATTAATTCATGCTGTTTTTGAAACTCTTTGAGTGCTCAGTTTCCTTTTTCTAGTTGATTACCAGCAGCAATGGCGGCTCCTACCCCAGTTCAATTTTATATCGATTTTTCTTCAGAAAATTTATTTTTATTTTTTTAAAAGTGTTTCTTGTACAGGTGCAGAAATGGTAGACTCATTCATTTGTCATACTAAATAATTAGCATATTTATTGTCACAAATCATTTGATGGAGAAGTAACTTAAACCAAAAAATATATTTAAACGCTTCTTCAAGAGTATTTCTCTCATCGATTAAGAAGAAAAAAAACCGTCTTCGATAACTGACATTTTAACAGAGGTGCACTATTCCAAATTGATCATATATTTGAACTACTCAATTAAGCTGGAAAGCCTTTATTCGAGAGCATTGTATTAGTCTATTATTGTACAAATATTGCTCCAACGAGATCAATATTAAAACCTGCTTTCAATCCTTACAATATTTATCTCTCTGCAAACTGACAAACTATGATAATAATTCTCCTATATCGTTCAAAGGATCACAAGAGTGGCAGTTAATGGATACAAGCCAACCACACAGAATAAGAGGAGGAAGACCAGTTACAAAGCAGAAACGATAAAACAAATATCATTTGGTTCTTGCTCGCCGGATTCTCTCCAGGGCCGCATTAATCCCCCGTGTTGGATGTAATCGAAGACTCACAGTAGCTTTTTTAAACCGCTAGCGCAGTTCTCCATTATGAAAAAAGATATAACTCATTGAGCGCACTCGTATCGAACTTTAATGCACTTTTCCAATCCAATTTCCTTTGAAAATTCAGCTTCTCAAATATAAATTTTTCCTCACTCATATATGTTTGAATAAGTTTTATAAGATTTAGATGTCGTTCTCTTGCCTGTTCTGGAATCACATAAAATCAGTTTACAAATTAGTGTTACACTGATTTTTCATACTTATAACATAATACAAAGTAATTAGATCTATTGCAGTTTCTAGAGTCGTAGATAACGGATCAATGACGATATCTAACAATACATCCAACACACAATACAGTATCATCAAACTCAAATCCCCTCTAGTGACAATCATCAACTAATGAAACCATGAAATATTGAATTGAAATTCTATCTTTTTACCATTCTCTATTATAGCTGTGATATGCATCAAATAAGATCCTATGATAACAAAAGTGCTTGCAAACTTTCATTACTCCTGCTTGCAAACAAATTCTAATTGAATTTAGCAAGCAGTATCTTATTTTGGATAATATTAGTTATTTTATAAAAGACAGTACATTATTTCGCTCTATTACTCTGTATATTCATGATATTATATATATTTCATGAACTTGTTAAATTGTTTTTCCAAAATAAAGAATTATTCGATTTGATTTAAAGTGATCTCAATAATATTAATTCCTCTTGAAAAGAATTTATTTCACTTTCTAATGATTTTGATAGAAAGCATTGGACAGGAGAATGAATCATGCTATCCCTTCGTATGAGGAACTTGTGCATCTCTGTTGAAGATTAGACCAGATAATAAACCACTCTCTTCTGAGAAAGAGTAAGAAAATTCATGAAGAAGATTCAAGGTTACAATAACATAAATCTTTGGTGCAAAATATAAATTCAGCCCCAAGTAGAATACTCTTGAGCTTCAATAGAGTGGAGCAAACAAATCATATTCGAGACGATTGTCATTTGCAGAAGCGAATCCAAGCTCTGAATTCTATTCATATTCCAGAGACTAATATTTTATTTTATTTTCCTCAGTCGGGGAGCTCATTCATTTTTCTGTGATATCTGGAACTCGAAAATCATTACTTTCTTCAATACTATGAAAAAGTTGACAAGACTAATGAGAAACTTGATTTTCAACAATTTGAAGCTGTTCCAGTTGAAAATATCACACTTAGGGCTTCCATCCACTTACAGTTCTAACTGTAGTCCGGGACTCACAGTTAGAACTGTGAACGGTGAACTGTGGACTGTTGAAAAGCCTTCACGACATTTTTAACTGCAGTCCACTAACAGATTGCAGTCCGAGTAACAGATTAATTGAAATTTGAATTTCCTCATCTATATTACTGTCCACGCGTATTCTATCGATGCTTTGGCTGGGGCTCTTTCCTTCTCAGGTACTAGGCTCTTTCCTTCCATTACTAGCTTAAAAAAATAGGCCATCATAATGCATGTTTAATATCAAAAAGGCTTCATAGGTGTGAAATGTAAAAGAACGTAATTTATTCATCTGGAGGAAGAACAGCGTCCATTGACGCAAACGTCTCCATTAAAAAATATCGTTTTCAAATCACTCAGATCTTTCATTTTGATTGTGGCTGAGTACAGTATGTTCCATTGCGAAGTTCTAATGTAATTATAGCTGGCGAAAATAACTCATATTAGAGTTGTCATAGCACTGTAAGTTTGAGCCTGTCATTTATCGCTATATTGCATTGTGCACCTGACTGGAGACCCCATTTGGGAGCCTGGTCCTCCTCCGTATTATTGTCCCCATAGTCTTACTGGCATTCTACCGATGCTTTTGTTGGGGTTCTCCCCTTCTACTGGTCATTTTTCATTACTTGCTGGTGACGTGAGGGTAAGAGCTGAGATTTAACACCGACACTGTACGAAAAAGCAATTTTCACCGGCTGTATTCGTTCAGAATCGACTACAAGTGAAAGTTGTAATAAGAGAATTATCCTTGATCGAATACTATCATTCAAAACTTTCAGGAAATCCTCCAAAGTCCATCAGGACTCCAACAAAATCCATCAGGAATCCAACAAAAATTTGACTCTTCTTCAGAATCCGTTCTCTTGTTCAATGTTTTATTTTTTTACTGAAAACTGAGGAGATTCTTTAGTCACTTGTGGCATTTACATAATATTATATTCTTGCTAGTTTCAATTTATTTTACATGATAACTACCTTCAAAGTAACTACTCCTTGACATAATTATCAAGACTTGGAGATAGGGTGGAGCCAAAAATGGTTTAAAAAATATGAAATATATATTATTATTCCTGAAATTTTCAATGGTTATTGTTTTTCATGGAGTGATTGAACAGTATTTTTGTAGTTGTCAGCTTAATTTTCATTCCAATAAATTCAGCGCACTGAATCAGCATTCAGAAGAGGGATTCAAATTAATTTATTTGCCAACAAAGTGCACAGCTGCTTTAGGAAAATAAAAAAGTAGTAATATGCAGATAGGATGTCGCCGGTGTTTTGAAGATAAGAATCAAAATAGAGGGAACAGAATAATAAGACAGCTTTTTGGCGGCTGGAAATGATTCATGTCGATGAATAAATCCGTTTCTCATTAATTTTGAATAATATTATTTTCTGTGCCGTACTGGTTCAGAGAGGATATAATTTTATTTTCAAGGTGGTTTATCATTGCAGTTCGTTGAGATAATAATTTGTCTGTGAATTTCACTACTGCAACGTTCTTTAGAAATTTGAGAGCACAAATATCAAGTCATATTTGGTAATACAGTACTATAGATTTAAAAATTGTACATAATTTAAGTTCACATGTACTGAAACGATATAGCCTATAATCGTATCTTACTAACGGCCAATTGCACAAACTCTAATGAAATTCAACTGACATAATTTGACGGAGCCAATACAATGATTCATCTATTCAGCTCCGTTAGATTATGTCAATCAGGTTTTATGCGATCGACTGTTAAAGCTAAGAAATGGAATTGAATTATTCATAAAAACAGACAATTCCATCCCAATTTAATATTTATGAAAATTATGATGAAGCTTCACAGATGATTCCAGAGAAAAGGGACTGTTGGTCTTTACCTGTGGTAATGCCTTCCTTGTGCTATCCTGATCAAGTTTTCAATACTCATTCGAAACAAATAATATTATTGATATGCTTGAGCAAGCTTTTGGAGTTTTTTTCCTGCTTTCTAGAATAAAATCTCTGATGAACGTTTTTCCTCATTCTTGTCAGAAATTTCCACTGCTTCTGACATTTAAAATCAATTCATCTCAATTTCTCTCACGTTAATTAATTTTTTAACATGTATCAAGTCCTTGTGAGTTTATTCTTTGAATTCACAATTGATTGCTTCGATATAGAAAAATTATTATGTAGAATTTACTCTAGTCCAATTTATAATAATAACTAATTCCCCCTAAATTGCCTTGTTCTTAGAGTTTCTCCTATTTTTCCGATGACTTTGATAGTGGATGAACCAATCTCATAAAAAAATTAGTTTCTGATACTATGTGAGTATCCGTATGAGTGATGAGAAAACTGATTATGTTTCGATCAATAGAATAAAAATCTTCAAGTTGATAGTTTTCTAAACATAATATTATTTGAAGATGCTCAACTGAATAAGTATAGCACCATGGTAGTTTTCCTTCTTTATCATCGGTCAACTTCGTCTGGATGTTTGTAAAAATATCATTGAAACTTAGTTTTTTTTAAAATTCAACAGAAGGCTCAACTGTAATGATGGGTTTATGGGTAATGTAAAGAGTAATACTTTATCAGTTCATCCTAAAAGTCTTAAATCTTTTTTTTTCAATAATAACCACTGCTCAGATCCCAATTTCAGACAACGCTAGCCATAATTTAAAAACAGTCTACTATTTATTTCAATTGCTCGTATGAATTGGATTTTGTGACTTTGTACACTAGGATGAGAAATTCAAATTTACAGCAATTTCAACCGTGTGTATAATAGGCTCTGAGTTATGGGCAGCACATGAGCTAAACAATAATCTGTTTTTCATTTGTTGTATATTTTTAACCGGAAATACCGAAAAAATTGATGTTGGACAATTATGATTACGGAAGAGAGATAACAGAAGATTACTGATAGATCTTATACTGGCTCAAGGCAGAAGACTCGAATCTCATAAATCTAAAGCTAGTTATTACCCATATGAGGCTCATTATTACCTCCAATCTTTCATTATTTCCTCCAAACGTCATGATGACTAGGTACTGGTCCAAATTCGCCGCAATTTTCACCGTGTGGGCTTATTACTAGGCTCTGGGCATTGAAGATCACAATGTGATACAAAAATCTATTACACATTTTTCGCAGGTTGTAAGTGAGATTTGACCGGATAAATCATTGAAATTAATGGTGTAAAATTATGATTTTGGAAGAGAGACAACAGAGAATATATTATATTTACTATAAATCTGCCCAAGGCAGCAAACTGGCATCTTACTCTTGTGATTCTTATAAGAGTATATAAGCTTGATTATTACCCTCAATCATTGTGAAAATGTGACTGGACTAGGTACAGACTAGCCAAATCTTAGGGGAAACGGTTCCTTTCGGCTAAGAGTAACAGTGTGTCTGGTGAGAAGCGGGTTGCAGTTAAGGGGGATGAAGGGGCAGTTTGTTGATTTGAGGGTAGCGTGCGCAAGCGTGGCTGATTGGGGGGAGCGTGGCGTGGCGTGCCGTGGCGTAGAGAGCCGACAGTCGGCATGTTGGACGCCTCATGGACGGAAGACACGTACTGCTGCTATTCGCCGCGATCTCCGCGTCAACCGAGTATGTCGGTAAGTCACGTGCGCTTATTCACTTTTTCACTCAGCTCCGTTTTCCGCTATTTTCTTAGGTCGATGCTGTCACTGACTTCGTTTTTCAACACAGAGATTCATTTAATTTTTTTTAGCTAAATGAAAACATTTTGATAATTCTACCAACTTTAGTTCACTTTGAGTTTTTATAAAACTTAATATTACAAACCTTTAATTCTTACAAACTACAAAAAACACTAATGTTCTTCATTGAATTCTATTGAAATTCACTAACTGGAAAAATATAATGAAAATAGTAAAATTGATTAAATTAAAGTTGAGGAGAGAAGAGAAATATACTCTACAAACTAATCATCAAACTAATAATCGACAAACTAACATATAATATACTAACATGTTAATTTTAATGTGTGTAGATAATTATACGAGTATTTATTATATTGTACCTGCAGACTCTTGTACATGAATGACACTTATGAGAATTTGTTATGAAAATGTGGTTATATGCCAAATTCGGTAGAAATTTAAGTTGCAGACTCTCATCCTTGTGAGTTTGAATAATTTCAAAATAGAGGCTCATTTTTCTAAACTTGCAGACTCTCATTTTTGTGAATTCAAGTCATTTGATATTAAACGCATATTTCCCTGAAAATTGAACTTGGGGACACTTGAAATAAAATAAAAATGCGTTAATATGCCTATTTTGGCAAAAGCTTGAAGCATTACTTTGCATTGAATGAATGTTTGAGATGAAATCAGATACCACTCAGTTGAAAGTGATAATATAAATATAGGTTTTGAAGTATTTTTCTTAGAAGTTTTTTTCATTGAAAAGTTTTGATAGAAACAAGCGGAAACTATGTCAGCTATGGAAAATGGGAAAATTTCTTTGGATAGGATACAAATGAGACGCAAACAGATAAATAAGCATGAGCAGTATAAGCCTGCAGGAAAAAAAGAACAATGTGTATAAGGAACACTAAAGTGCTCTTATTGACAGAATGAAAAGTAAAAGAAAAATTTGATTCCATATTATAGTAACTAACAGCAAAGTTAAAATGTTATGAGGCTTTAAAGCTTATACAAATTGGAGTGAAATTTATCGTGTTATTGAATAAAAGTGGTGATCAGTTTTAACTTCTCAATTTGATCAATATTAAAAAACTTCCTCTTGATTAAGAAATATATGATTGAATATTATTGGTTCTGAAGATTTTTGTCTTAGTTATATTAGTTATAATTATCTGTATACAGGTACATCAGCTAAAACCAATCTCTATCATTCCTAATAAATAAAGCTCAATAATTTATTCCAGCTGAACACAACAAGTATTTAGTAGTTTATTCTTTACTCATTACTTTATATTTACTCATTATTTTTTAAGATTTTAGAAGTTTAATTGAGATAATTCGAATAATATTGAAATGCTACCGTACTGATTCTGATGAATTGATACTGATTCATTCAAATGCTCATACAATCAACTATGAATACTCACAATGATGGTACTGCGTTTGGAGCAAATTTCCGATTCATCGCTGAACGAGTAAATCACAGAACTGAACTGTACATTCGAATTGTTGAGAACAATAAGATATTGAAATAATATCAATTGGGAACTTTTTAAATTCATCTCTTATAGGAAAAATGCCTTTATGAGGCATGTACTTGAAAGTCAAAAGAAAAACTGGGTTTCTGACCCCCGCATCGCATCGAGTGTTCGGTACAGGTAATTTTTCTTTTTTGTATATCAACAAGAGTGTACGTTAATAAAAAATTATAAAAAAATTATATAGATGGAATCACATACAATACAAAAATTTATGTTTAGTGAATCACTCCATTATTGTTAAGGAAAGGATGACAAAAAGCTTCTTGCAAACGTTTGCGGAATCGAAACCATTGGTGACCAGTGTAGGCTGACGTGCAAAGATATTTCAGAATCAGCCAAAGATAAGGCCGTTCAACGTTATTAGATTTTAGAAGCCCCAATGTTAGATATTCTGCGTGTTCCAGGCCTTTGGGCCGAGAACCCTCATACGATAGAAATTTGACGACGCGTAGTAATGTGAAAGCTTCTCGAAGTAATATCTTTGAAAAAGTCCTGCGAAACATTCCATTTCCGCCCAGCCGATTTCCTCAGCACTCGAGTGCGAAGCATATCCAATCGCAGCCTGCGCCCTTTTCTCAACCAAAGCCCCTAGACCTTGCTGTTGAAACTGCTTTGAAAGAAAGGCTCTCCTGAAGCTGGTTCCCAGTGTGCATCTACAAAATAATTGCTAACCGCATACTGAAAATATGTCAAACGATTTAAAAAAAAGAAATTTGCGTATTTCTTCAGAGAAAAGTTGACGTGCTTACTATTGAAACCTGAAAAAATGTTATAAGCTACCTTAACAGTGCGCGCAATAAGTCTGGGCACTTTGCAATGGCAAGGCGCGGGATGGAGAGCGGTGTGTTTATCGAGCATTTCTAAATACATCGACCTGCCCATCGCGCCGGCCGTTGTAGCGGTGGCTAGCCGACGGCTAGTAGCGTCAGAGAGCCAAGTGCCCAGAATAATTGCGCACACTGTACGAGAAATTACTTTCAAATTATTATTTTAAATTTATTATCAATTTTTATTACGAGAAACATACTTTCAAATATCGTATCCAAGAAGGTGGTTGAAAATGAAAATTGGTAATGAATTATGGAATTACCAAGACTGTTTTCGCTAAATCTGTAGATTAAAAGAGAAGGTAGTGGAATGAAATGAATGTGAATATCGTTGACGATGGAAGATTGTCATAATAGAAGTTCATCGTAATAGAAGCTGCAAGTTCGATAGATACAATATTTTTCATAATTATAATACGCCTAATTTTCGATAGAATTCATAAGAAGCTGATTCCAATAACATTTCATGTATTGAGTTGATACTTCTCATAAATATGATGAAGTTTCAGTGAATAGAAAAAAACTCAATGATGTCTGGGAAGACTGAACCGGAATGAATTGGAGAGCTGTGAAATGGAAAAATGTGATGAAAGTTTAATATTCTAGCTTATCATTTTAATATTCTGTATAGTACAAATTGAATGATCTAAATATAAAAACATTCTTGTACTACAAAACATTTATATACAATTCTTATATACAAAACGTATTCTGTATAATAGTGATATTGTAACTTAATAGTGATATTGTGCCTTACTTGAGAGATATGAGAACTAATTATGATACTTCCTAGCCTTTCATGATAGAAGACAGCCCAACTAGATAACTGAGGAGAACAGGCCATTTCTCAAGTTTATTGAATCCACTGCAGGTGTGTAAAGCAGCATTCTATCGAGACAATCGATGAATTGGCTTGTCAAGGAGCTTGCGGTTTACAGCCTGCGGCGAAGAAAGACAATTCTATTCTGAAGACAGGGGTTCGTTCACTTGAGCACGACTGCTGTTGCTTGAATGGCTTCACAGGTTATCTTCTATTTCGTAGCAAATCAATGGGGTTGAAAATGTGTTCATCTTATTACAGTTCAACTTTGATATTTTTAGAACTCATAAACACTTGCAAAATGAAGTGTTCTACATGAAACAATGGTTGTGAAATCGTAATAAGGTTATTGAAATTCCAATGTGTTTGAAAACTATATTTAGTTACTATTGGGAAGCGGGTTGGTCCCAGTGGCAGAGGCGAGGCTAATCGGTGAGATTAGATAAGAGACAGCGCCTACCACTCCCGTTGTATCGGTGACCGGCTTTTCTAAATACAAGAATTTATGAGCTTCAAAATCGCTTTCCGGTGGTTCGGAACCCACCTAGAGCTGTAGTTCCATTCATATCTCATCATCATCCTTCCATTACCCACGCACAAGCTCGGAGCTTATGTGGGCATCATCCCTAAAAAAAATTAAAAATTAATTAGTTACTCCACTAAATTTTGATGAGATAACACAACCTAAACATATTTAACAAATTTTGTTAAACCCTGAGATAATAATGGAGTTATTGGATGAAGAGGAATGGAGGTGGAGCTGAATGAAGCTGAATGGAGAGGAAAAATGTAGACTCGATTTTTGCTATCGCAAAAAATGATGGGGGAAATGTAAGCGTTTCCATTATCAAGTTTTCCTTGATTGAGATTGAGGTAAAAATATGTCAAACATTCACTATGAAACACTTACCATTCTGAAAACCTTTCATCAAAACACATTCAAAGTACACTTCACCAAATCATAGAATACCACAATACAGTAGTGAGTTTCAAATGAAAAAATGGTAAATCATGAAAAAGTTGTTGGATTAAACGTGTGGAAGACAAAACGGGATGACTGTGAATGACTTTTGAAAAAGGAAACAATAGAAATATTGTAGCTCACTTTGTGTATTCAAATGCAATGTCCGAATAGGAAATACGAGTATTGTATTATATTGTCAGATTCACTTGTATCTCATTATCACGCTCTCATACTGATGAAATCCATTGAAAAACTCGACTCTTCTGTGGAGAATTCTTGCTGATTCCATTGAATTGAATTCTAGTCTTTTTTTAGAACTTAAAATCCTGCTAGGATATGGAGACAAAGCATTTGGATCTATTTATTTCTTGTAATACTTAGTGGAAAAATGCTAATGAAGCTATTGTTCCACTATGCCTAAACCGTGTGAATATTGCGTGAAAGGATAGGAAGTGAAAGGAATTTTGAACTGAAATTGTGAGACAGCACTATGTTCGTACGGTCCCTGACCAAAGCGTAAGATAAACCACTATACAAGTTTAGTTTCTTTGCTAAGTTCATTAGAATATTCTGTTAAAATATTGATAATTCACTTGAAAATTGTACGCTTATCAACCCTATTCTATTTGAAGATAATTATTATGGTACTAAATTTTATTGATAAAAATTGTGGAGTGGAGATTTGATGAGCTGCCTATAATTGACCCTGTGATTTTCCGTTAATTATAAACTTTAGGTACATCTACTGCAGATCGGAAACCATGAGTGCATTCACTATTTGTCACAGCAATTCCTTCTTGTTTTATTAAGTTAGAATGAGTTATTAGTTATTAGTTAAGAGTGAGTCGTCATTTTTAGAAGAAGAGATCGAAATATGATTGAAATACAATCTATTAGTAATCAATATTTCCAATCACGAGGCATTATTGAAAGCAACTCATTCATTCTCCCGCCATTGTACATTTTTATCATTTGAAAAAATAACTTCAATTACTGACTGTCTCATCAAAACAAAAACCGCATTGCAACAGGAGATTTTATAACTAAATATTTGAACTTTATCGCGGTTTCGTGGATGGAAAATGAGTCAGGATGAATACTGATTCAGTACACTTTGATTAAATACTCTTCATGTTCCATACCGGCTTACGGATACTAGCCGCGAGGTGGAATGATTTATCAGCGATTATTTATACAGTGCTTTCCATTACATGCGTGCGAGTACTCGGGATTTGTAGGTGGAGTGATATGGTTGGATGATTTTCCAATCACCCTTGTTTATTTTGGGCTGGTTGATATTTATGCTCATGTTAATTGCTATAGTAAATCACTAGCAAAAACCAATCTCTAGTTATATCTCAATTGAAACCTCATTTGATCTAAATTCAGATTATCATTGACTCGTCGTGATTGGGACATTACCTTTGAAGGTGACTGAAATCAAAGTTTAACTGAACCTCATCGCGATGGGCAGTTTTCAATTCCATGTCGATTTTATTGACTTAGCAACAACTACACTATTTGAGTACCCACAATGATTAACCATTCTTGGATCGAAATGATTGTATTAGCTTTGTTCTCACACACTTGCGGTTTCTGTACTGATTGAATTGAAACCTGTAACATATTGAATTAGAGAAGCAGCCTGTGGATTTGTTGAGTAGAAAAGTCGGATTCCAAATTCTACATTGGATAATGGAAAACTTATAACAATAATTATAGAATGTGATATCATAAATATTATTTACGGTTTACAAGATTAAATGATGGTGATAAAGCAAAAGAAGGAGCAGAAGAAGAAAAGAAGTAGGAGTGGCGGTGAAGAAGAGAGAAGAATAAAAGAAGAATATAAGCATAGGAGAAGAATATAAGAAGTTTCTCATACTGATTTGAAAGAAAGCATTCCAATACATAGTATCTCAAAGAAGATATAAACAGAGAACTTAAAACTATTGAAATTCGACCTCTTTGAATATAACATACAACACCTGTCTTTCGAAATACTCTCAAATCCACTTATTTCACAAATCTCTGAGGGTGGTGTTCACATGAGCTCTAGGCTTGTGCGTGGGTAATGAGAGGAGTGATGATGAGAGATGACTACTGTTTTTAGGCAGTCGAGACCGACGGCTTTTCGTCTTCTCCGAAAGACGGGAGTGGCCGTTTTTGTTGTCAACATCCGTTCCGTCAACTGTATTCGATCCAGGAACCTTTCAATTATCAGTCCGCGCCCTTGGCTACGGACCACGCCATCAAGTATCAATATGAATGACTAATAAATATGAATCATATGACCAATATGAATCAAGTACCATGAAAATGTCAAGGTATAACCTACTTTCTTGAGGATGTTCCTTACTTTATGATTATAATCATGATTTTAACACACGGAAGGAAACTTATAGAATGCAGATTTTCAGGGCAATAATTTTAATTTCTATTAGGAGTGGTGTGAGGGTGGTTGGAAGAATGTTGTTGCCGGGAGAGTGGGGGTGTTGGGTTGTCGTGAGAGGGGGGATCGGGGATAAATAATCGCCTTGATTTACGTTGCAGGGCGAGAACTAAGGAGAGAAAGAGAGAGGGTGAGAGAGAGTTCTGGGGCTGCTGACAGGCCTTATGCTCACGCGATATGGAAGGCCCTGTTCTTGACATCTCTACACAGTTTCTACGTGAAAAACAAACTCGCATCTACACCTTGTTATCATAGCCAGCGTCTAACGATCCTCTTCTATTTTAAGTCAATGTATTATTTTATTATTCGCCATCGCCACCTATCAACTCTTTTCTCTTCTCTTCTTTTCCTTTTGCCATGCAATGCATTTGACTACAATGCTGAACTTTCAGTATTCCTCCAGAGCTTGTTTACTGAACACTCTGTTCTGTATAACCTGGGTATTATTTTGCATTCAAAATTTAAAACTTATAAAAAATATATTATTACTTCTCAAGTAAGTCAGGGCGTTCTATAATCAAAAATTTCTCACACTTTCGGTCGATATACGATTGGTGCATTTGTTTTGTTATTTTATGGCAAATGAATTTGATTTGAAAAAATATATACAAGTAAAACGAAGTTTATAAACGAGTTGTACTCGAGTTCAGAAGAAAGTATTTCATTCTGGGTTGAAAAATGAATGAAAAAGTTTTCCATATTTTTCAACTATAATTTTTGAAACACTAATTTGAAACACTCATGATGATAATTTTCAAAGCAATTGGCTGATTTCCATTACTCTTTGATCTTGAACTTGATCACCTGTAACCTATGTTCATGAGACAAGAAGCCTTGAGAAGTAAGAAAGAACTTGAGAAATACTGTACTTTATTCTCTGTAACCTTCAAGTTATA
Organism: Laodelphax striatellus; assembly: GCA_017141395.1. Lineage (NCBI taxonomy): Eukaryota > Metazoa > Arthropoda > Insecta > Hemiptera > Delphacidae > Laodelphax > Laodelphax striatellus. Next base: position 23,706,287 of record CM029532.1, on the reverse strand, counting down.
ATGTAAATTTTTATGTTAGAGAGTGTAGGAGACAGTAAATCAAACAATTTGTTCTTTCGAACCCCATTGAATCAAGATTTTCATTGGAACATTATTACACAATGATTTAAAGTTGAAGTTTCTTCCAAATAATGTGTTCCTAGAATTGTGACATTAGAATTCCTTAGATTATTTGGATGAATTACCAAAATTATGGAGAAGTCGAATCATTGAGAAGAAGTGAAATAGTATAGTGACTTTCAAGGTTTCAAGGTGAGGGATGATACTCAAGAAATAGCAGTTGGAATGGGAATAATATTGAATTCTTGACCAATGCAGACAAAAGTTGTATCGCTCCAGATATAGGCTACGCTTGCACGCCAAAATATATTTTATTTATAGGCTATTACTTGAATGAACTTGATCAATTATTCTAAAAATTTCTCAAAACTATTCCAGCGCTGCTATTTGATTTTGAAAGTTCAATTTTGTACTAGCTCAACAAAGTCTATCATTCAATGGAACTTTTCATTGTATGAAGTTACAAACCGATTCGAAATAGGCCAATTCCGATTCCTAGCGAGAGAACTTGAAAACTCTTTCGAGCTTGAAATCCTGCTATTGGAAATAAATTGATCAAACGCTTGTTTATTTCATGAGCTATAAGCTGACGCCATTTGCTTTCATGATAGATTTGCCGGAAAATTCTTGGAATTCCATGCCTTGCGATGCACGAGACTTTTGCTCATATGATACTACTTGTTTTGAAGTTGACTCAGAGCAGAGATCAAGAGACAAAGTGAGGTCGATACTTGCCTTGCTTTTCTTTCTTTTGTCCGAAGTTTCTCTACACTCCGTCTTTTCTGCCTATACGTCAACAAGCAGAGCAATTCCATCGAATACATCATCCTGTTTGTCCTTTGTACACACTAGAAAGTTGAAATTTGCCTTTCATTTCCGGAACATTTATGGAAATAAAAGAAGTTAGACAAGTTTGTCAATAGTAATGGAGAAATATTTAGCTGAAATGGTATGTCTAGAGTCTTTCTACTGAGACGCTTATTGAATTCACAAACTTGTATTCTCAAGCAATTTTGTAAGAGATTTGGAATGTTTGGGGAGTGCGATTGGAAATGCAGACAGATAAATGCAGCTTTGACTCATGTTTGAGAATATTTACAAAATGGATATGGAGAAGACAAATGAATTTGCACAATATAAGGAACAATAATATTCTATTGCGGTGCACTACAAGTCAAAGAATCTCCTTGATATAGCTCCTTGAATCTACTTGATAGCTCCCAGTGGTTTTGATTTTACTAATTAGTCTCAATTTCAAAAACATGTCTCGAATCTTCACACGACCATTTGGTCAGGAGGCAAATTGAGCAGAATTGTTTTCTCGGCTATCCTCTCTACAACTATCTAGAACGAACATAATTCTAATTGCAGTCCCTGTTATTCAAGCAAATATTTCAGTAAATAAGGCTTCTTTGTAATGACTTTGTTAATGTATAATGATAATTTGATATTTATAGGAAAAAATGGTGGCTAAATAAACCTTTTCCAAGATTGTTTGTTTGAATCGAAGCTGTAACAAAATTATTTTTACTTTTTAGACTATCACTTTCTACTGTAGTTACAGGACTAGTGCGTTTCATGAAATTTTTTACTACTGTAGTTTCATGCATGTAACTCTTCTTGGACTTATATTCTCATAATTATGTATTAAAAGGTTTTATAACTATTGTTATGTGGTTTGTAATTGTTTTTTTTTTTTTTGTAATAGAATGATTTAATTCTGATTCGTCTATAGACTAATCTGCCCGCGTCTAAGCTCTGTGTCTCTGACGGCTGAAGAGCAGGGACGAAGAGTGCTATACATTTACACTACAAGTTTCGATGACGTATCGCATTCCTCCCAGGGACACGGAGGTTAGACGCGAGCAGTATGTGTTACTTAGAATAACGTTACAACATTCTGATAAGTAAACTTTTCTCTGTTTTTGCGATAAATCTCATTTAGAAGATTTAATTTAATGAGACTGGTTGACAATGTAGATGTTTGCAAAGATATGATCTCGAATGTTTAATGAGAACCGATTATTGTTAGGAATGGGAACAGCTCATTTTAGTTACACTCCCCACTTGCATTTTGGGCTCTGTAATGTGAGCACGAGTATTTAGCATGTGAAAGTAAGAGAAGAGAAGGGAGTGAGTGGTCAGACGCCATTTTGGGCTTGAATTGGGGCAACTAGGATAATATTTTAGTTGGTCGGTGGCGTTGATTGGTGGTCGGTATGCAGGAGCACTCAACGCGATAATTCAATTTGTCCATGTGTTTATGATTAAGTCGCAGCGTTGTTGGACGACTGGAGATTGACACGCCGATAAATTGACAACGGGTATGAATTGACAGCTGGCTAAATTACCTGCCCGCCCTCGTCTTGCATCCCTGCTAACTTAAATGGCATTACACTGAATCTACATTAACATCTAAGTAGCCGTACGCTCAGGCTTCACTCGGATGGATTGACAAGTAGCTTCGCCCCTGCATCGATATATTCCTGGCTTGTGTGTTCAGTGATTTCCACTGCAGTTGCTTCTCTGAATGCCTGCCTGCTGTCACTGATCAATCCAATTCAATTCATTTCGACAATGAAGGGTTTCCTTCATTAGAAATAGGCAAAATTGGCTCACTCCACTCTCACTTGTTTGTTCGCTCTCTAAAATTCTCCGATAATGGGTAGTAAGGGTAGACAAGCAAGACTTGCACTTCCTTTATGCACTACGGTACATTCATTACGTCAATTGCTGCAGCAAATTCCACGTGCATTCACGTTTTGTGAACATCAACTTTTCTAAATGCATAATTTCATGCAAATTAATAACATAACTCATTGCCGAGAAGCAGAGATTATTTGAGCTCTACAGTTGGTAAAACAAGCAAGAAATATTATATTGTTGAAGAGTACAGTAGGCTACATATCCGGAATAAAACTTGAAAGTCGTAGATCCTAAAAATCTATTACGAAGAATGAAGTACCAAATTTGGTAGTTACCTAAAAATCTGAGATAAGAGTTTGTTTGAGATTAAAAATTATTTGTGAAAACCGAATCCAATATCTCATTGTTAAAAATAAGTGCGTGCTAGTGAATAATCTTATCATTTCTAAGTCTTATCACTCTTCTAAGAATGAACTCTCGACTTCGATCTCCTGATTTGGATGTTTCTAATCCGATCACCTTGATTCACTATTTCCTCTAAGAGACTAGATTTTGTATATTTTTCAATTTCTCATCCGTTCCCTACTAAATGTACTTGCATTCACTTCTACCTTTATTGAATTTATCCTTTTGAACATAATATCTTAAACGAAGTCTCAACTTTTAGAGTTGACCAATTTTTATATTTTCTTCAAACGAAGTATCGATCTGCCTCGATTCTAGCTCATATTGAGTCATAACAGAGGAATAAATTACTATTGATAGAGTATTCTATTTCAAGTCATTGAAAAATGAACACATAATTGATGTTGAGCGATTTCCACTAACAAATATTGGTTTGAATTGGACGTTGATGAGCTAATTTCTCTTTTGATGGAAGCTATTAAAAACGTTCAAGCGGCCAATAAAACTGGGAATACACACGTTCATTAGAGCTTTCCATGCATCCATTCCAGTGTATTCGTAACAAGAGCGTAAACTGCTGTCCATCAAACAATTTGCTACATAAGCTTTGAAGTGCTACTCCAAATTGCAATGTTTTCGTTCCAACAATAAAATTGCTGTTTGAAGATAGGGGCAGTGAGTGAAGTGGATGGGAATTGTTTTTAATATCTAAAAAAGGGAATATGGATGTTGGTGAAATGGTTCTGCTAAATAAAATTCACAAAACTCTGCTATTTCAAGGCTATGCATGAAATTTCAAATGGAATAGTGAGAGGTTTGGTAACAGGGGGATTATAATGAGTGGAAAAAAGTTAAGAGAAAAATAATATCTCTCATCAGTAAATATTTATAAATTTCAACTATATTACTATTAAATTTGTTTCGATTATTTTGGAAATCAAAGAGTAGTTCAAGTCTCGTGAGTGAGTTCACTTCTCGTTGAAGTTAAGAGGTTTTTATAGCTTTGTGAAAAATTCAACATCGGGCACTTGAATTTGTGCACATTTCAGTGACAGATGATCCAATAGAATATCACTTCATTACTATTATAGTCATCGCAAAGTGGTCAGTTAAGAGGCATAAAGAATGAAATGATCACTACGCATGCACAAATCCACTATACTCTGCTATACACGACTCTCTTGTGCGCAACTTTGGCAGAATTGAAGCAGCCGCCACTCTCTTCGCGCGATAAATTTATTAAGAGTTGAATATTACTTTGATGTGGTTGATTGCAATGATTTGATTTGATTTGTTTGATAAACAATGTAGGGTTTTTAATTGCAAATAATTCAACTTGACATTACAAGATAATTTTAGGATTGAAAAGGTATTTCCACGTCAACCAAGGTTAAAAAATAATGCAAAATAATGATTAATTAATAAATTGATATTATATTCAATAATATTATCATTGAAATAATAGAAATGAATATTTCAATAATAAATAATAAAACATTAATTCCAGTAATAGCCATGTTTTGTATCCGACATGCTTCCTACATTTTTCAGTAGGAGTTTTGTTGTTTAAATTCAAGGGGGACGCCTTTTGTGATCGCTTCCTTTCAGTGGAGAAAGTGCTAGGTAACGCAAACAAAGAATACAGTATTGCAATTACCCTTTCGTTGCTCCTTTCTGGCTCAAATTGCTTCTCACCCGCGCATTCCAAATGAGGAAAGCTTTCATTGGGGGAGAAAGGGTGGTGATGGTACCGCCTCCCATTAATTGTATCGCATTAATTTATTCGTTTGCGTTGACATCATCCATGCGAGGCGAAAGCTAAAATTTGAAATATGATCCTAATAAGCAGAATATTTTCAGCGCGAACCTCCAGATAACCTGAGCCTCCACCCACAATGGCAGCCACCCCTTTCTCACTATTCACGATAACAGGGCAAACATTTTCCACCGCTAAAAAAAGATACAGTCGCAAAGTAATGGGACCTCTCGAAGGGAGAAATGGAAAGCATTTGTTCACGTTCAAATTGCAGTAGTTACTGAATGCCACAGAACGTTCACTCCATTAGAACGGACGAAGCGCTGCTTCAAAAACTATCGCCCTCAAACTCCATCGACACTATTCATCTGGGTAACTGCAGAGATCAATCATGCTACACCACTAGTTAATCCTCTTTCTCCCTTTCAACCAACGCATATTTGAACACCTCAAGAAACTGCTAAATACGTAAATAGTTACCTATCTAGATTTTTTACTTACACCACCAATAATCATCCTCTACGATAATATAGCAGGAACTCATATTTGAAAACTTTTTATATTGAATGTATTGCGAGCCTTTGATGAATACATCATTAGGATAAATCTTATCGCTTTTACAGAAACATGATAAGAGTCAAGTTCTGAGTTCAACAATCAAGTAGAGTTTTTCAATTATATTCTATTCATCTCTGAATGTTCAATACAAAATACTCAATTTCACTCTAAATATTCAAGCATCAGCAGGGTATTTATGAAAACATCAAAAATACATGAAAAAGTAGAGTATCATAATGTCAGATGAATAGTCTGAAATAGTTAATGAGTTATCAATGACTGGTTTCCTGACACTATAAATTTTTTGAGTTTTGAGAGATTCACTCCCACAGGATGAATGACGTTATGAATGTTGAATGGATGAATGTTTCTGTTATGAGATTTCTGAGAATTTTTTAAATGATTGACAATAATTGTCCTGGAACACCACACTATTTAATCGTAGAATACTCAATATTTCTAGTGAAGTCAAGCACCACCATGAGTTCAAACAAGTGTAACAAAATATATATTCAAGCTTTTGCATAGAAAGATAAAATAAAATCTGAATTTCATGCTAACTGTCTCACAGAAAACGTCATTATCTGCAAAAAGAGAGGTTTACTGTCGGTATGGTAAGCCTGACCTCTGACGTGAGTTGACAGCTTATTATATTCATTTGATATTGTTCCAAATGGAAATGGTCAAAGGGGGAATAAAAAATAGGATGCTCATTGACTCTCAGAGAATAATGTCAGTTTGATGTGTGACAAGCTCATGCTTTCATACAGCTCTTCAAATTGTCTTTTATTTTCCACTATTTTATCTATCATGTCGGTCAGTAGATTCGAGATAAAATATTGATTTATTTGTCAATAATATAAAGAATATCAATCATACAGAGACAATCTTGAATCTTGACCCTTTCGAGTGCAATTATTATTAAAAACAATATTCAAAATTTGATGATTTTCGATTTTTCACATCAAAGTTCATTTTTTTGCTTTGATTGTCTTAGTATAAAAATCTACTTGGAATATTGTGTTAAATTAATGAGGTTATTAATGAATTCATGATTCAGATAAACCACTCAGATTGATACTGCTCCACGAATATTTTGTTCCGAATATTTGAAACAAAAAAACGTTTTGTATAGGCCTACTGTATTGCAGAAATTACTCCTTCAGAATTATATTATTGATTAGAAAACTTCACCAGAGTGGATGCATTGCTTCACAATACATTTGAAAACAATTCAATATTTCTCTTTAATTTATTTGATTCTGATACAAAGGATCTAGTATTTTATCTAGCACACAATAATTAATTTTGTCATCCTACTGCATATTGAATGGATGTGTTTTCAATTTCAGATAGAAAACGACATGCAAGGCCAGGTGAGTTTATCTCACAAGTTTCCCTTAGATTCCTTTCATAATAGCCAATATTGATCATGCATTAGCACAAAAACCTAATCGCTCACATCATACTTCAAAATAGAAAGCCCAATCTACACATCTTTTTGAGCATGGAATGTGATTGGGAATGTTCACATATCCATATGCCTGTCTTATCACAATAAAAAAATCGTTTCCTATGATTATTCTTGAATAATTCAACTCAGTTCGTATCACATCATGTATCTCATTTCTAATGGAAATATTCGTTCATCATAGAATGGTCACATCATATCAGTATTCAAAACTAGTACCGCTTACTTGAATTAAATCTATAGCATGTTTCGTTGCCTCATATAAATATTTACCTATTTTATGATGCCCATCTTATTTCAGTCATTATTGTAGTTATAATTTCTTCATCATTATTGATATCGATAACAAAATTGTGTTGAATGTATCACTTTTCAATATTTAATTCGTGCACTTATTCATGATAATTCGGTCAGTGTAACGATAATCCTATTGCCTGATCTTTGGACTATTTCCAATTGAAAAAATTCCTAATATTCTATTCCTAATTAATTTTTTTTAAGTAGGCCTATAAACTGTATTGTCCTTGTATTTGAATTGTTTCAAGGCGATAAATTTGATTGATTGATCCGTTGATACAATGATAAATCTATTTCAATTTTAAGAACTAAAAATTGAGCTGTGTAATATATTGCTGATTGGATTTGATAAAAGAAAGAAAAAAATAATTTAATTGATGTGCCCTCGCGAACTTAAGTTCTTGATGTACCAGAGTTGTCTTCAACATACAAATCCTCCTTCTAAATGTTCTTACAGAAGTCTAATGAATTCTATATAAAAATGTATTCAAGTGATCAAGTTTAATACATGACAGCAGCCTCCGCTTGAACTAAACTGAACGATCAAGAAAATTATTTCATTGTAATTCGTATCATGCCAAGTTAAACTTGCGTTTAACTCCAGATGGCGATTAAGTTGAACGATTTTTAAAAACTGTGAAAATATGATCTCTGTTACAACTCTAGAATAGACCAATCTTAATAGGCTCTGATGATTATTGGTGTCTTCAAGTTGAGGAGTATCTAGCAGCAAATCTCATGAGTTTTGGTAAAGTGATGTTAGATGAGAAAATTGAAAAAAAAAACATAACAAACAAACTCACAATATTAGATAATTTTCACAGCATAGTATTCAATGCAGTAATCTTTCTCTTTCGAGTTACTGATAAAACCTCTCTTTAAAGCTGTTGTAGGGGGAAAAGACCATCCATTATTTAAAACCCAGCTTTTGATTCGCCATGTGACTCAAAGTGAATACTGTGATAACTTTGCTCTTATGTTTGACGTTTGTTGGGGTAATTCACGGAATCAAAGATACACGAAAGGGAGTATGAACTGTGAAGCTCATTAAAAAAACTTTGGTATTAGTTGAACGATCTGATAAATTGACTTGGCAGAGAATTTTTCATCGATGTTGGAGTCTTTTGACTGCGGAAAACGTTTCGGTTGGAAGGACATAAGAACCATGAATTTTTAATTCCCTGAGAAAGTTTGCCATCCATTCAGAATATTCCAATAATTCTATGTGAGTGGATTTGCAGTCTCTTTCCAATATGACTAAATAACCCTCTCGCTTCGCATGGGAGGTGGGGTGAGAGGGGGAAGTGCTTTGATTTGGGGAGACACTGCGGCGGGGCTCAGCCAGTTGCCCTTTTTATTGCCCCTTTAATCAGTCCGGTTATGAACGTTGCCGCCAATAAAACGCATCTAGAAAGTCTCCATCCTATTTATTTTTATGAAGCTCTTGAAAACTTCGTCTTCCAGACCCAGGACTTTCAAGTTTCCTTATCAGTTGACGACTCATCTATTGCTTTGTCATCGATCTACCAATCGTAGAGTAGTGGCGTTTAGTGAAGGATAGTATGTTTCTTCATTAAAACCCAAAACCAATTTTTCGTATTTCATCATTCTAATAATTATCATACTATATTTCATCCGTAACTATCATAAAATCTCCTAATTAGAAGAATAAATTATTATTACGACTTCAGGACATATATCTTTGACTTTTCACAATTTGTAGAACTGCAACAGTATTGAATTTTTCTGAATATTGAAGTTCCTTGCAATGGATGAACATGTTTTCAATATAGCTCGAAAGAAGTTATTCTCTTGTAGTCACCCTTCATTCGCCAATCGAAAGAATCTGAATTGATTTTCCTGACAAAGTCAGAAAATAATACTTTCCTCAAAATCCCATTATGATACCAAAGTACCGGTATTGGCATTCATTATATAGAGTTTACTTCGAAGAAATAAGCTCTACTGGTATATTCCAGTGAATTATGCTCATCTTCTGTGTAAATATCCGTAAATTCTATACATCGAATTACGTACGGTATCTACTAATTCAGTATCTTCTGTAACGTGTATCTTGTTGTAAATTGTTCTGTTAATAGATCTTAACAGAAGATCATGAAGTCTAAGATAAAAATAATAAGATATTTCGGGGATGACTGAATCAAAAAAAGGAGCGGAGAAAGAGAAAGGGGATCATTGGAAAATTGAGTCTCAAAATAATAGTTATACTGTTCTTATTGAGTGTCCTAGCATCCAATTATTCATCTCATTGAGAAATCTCTTTAATTTTCAGATAATTGAATACTCTTTATTATTCGATCGAGAAAATGAAGATTCAAATAGGCCAATGATCATCACTGTTGACAGTTTCCAGTCTTCTCATTCCCAAGCGAAATTCGGCTTCCTCGGCTTAGGGTTGTAAGCTTATTGCCACTTCTTCTACTTCTCGAACAGAACAAAGGAGCGAAGGAAGGCAGTGATGGTCGTGAGAGGGAATATAATGCCATTCAACCAAGTTCAGAATTAACTCACAGAGTGACAAGTTACAAAGTTCAAGTCTGAAGCAGGGCTCACTCGAATATCCAAAAACTTCAACATTTAGTGCGAATGCTCACAGGAAGTAGCATCTCTCCAAGATAATATTCTTCAAAGCACATCGTTTTTAGCAATCACCATGCATTCGATTTTCTTACCTATTTCGTCTAAAGGTTATCGATAGTGATAATCCCAGGCAGAACGATAGAGAATTGGTTCGTTTCCTCTATTGACGCCAATCTCAAATAAAATCTATGCAATGAAGAAAGCAATTGATAGATGTCAATGATTGAACATCAGGATGGGCTGGAAGAAATGAATATTATTATTTAGAATATATTCAATTAGATTCCATCATTTATGGCATTGATAGTTGAGTCATCACGAGAGTGGGTGAAAACGAGAATTATCGTTTTATTTCTCTCATGGTGTTTAGAGCTCCGTTTTTTACTGCAGAAGCTGACAATAGATTTCTTATCATATTCAGCTAAACTTCATTGAAGCTCATCTTTATTGAAGCATCAAATACTCGATAGTCATAATAAGCAATGACAATAAGTCAATAATGATTCCATTTATGTTATTATTTTTGTCCTACTTTCATAGATTTCTACAATTTGTAACAGATTTATCGATACACAAAACTGAACTTGATCTATCAATGACTGACTAATGATAATGATAGAACAAGAATAACAAATATTATTACTGAATTTTTGAAATATCAAACTTCATCATTATATGGTACCTACCGATTACTTCTCTAAACTTTCATCTCTCTTATGTAATTTCAACCTATCAAACCTATCGAAAAAAGTTGAAAATTATTTAAAAATAGGATAAAATTCAGTCACCGTACAATAAAATACCAGAACAATATTGAAAAGTTATAAAAAATGACGTTTTTGTAGAATAATCTCATAAGAAGTTTTAGTTTCCAGTGCAAATGTTATTCTAAGCCTTGAACATCAATTTGTAGGATTGAGAAACTATTTGGACCCATTGTCGTGAATGAGCACTAATGTAATTGGATCAAACGGCAGCATATACACCGTAAGGAACTAGTCAATACTCAAATGATATTCCTCAACCTTCCCAGAACGAAAAGAAGTTGCATGCGACTGAAGGTAAACAATCTTGGTGAAACATGCAGGGCAGTTCATCGATTTGTGTTTGTTATAGTCGATACAACTCAATTATTCCGATCAATTTCTAAGTATCACTCTATCCCGAAGTTGGAAGCGTTTTTTATGGTCGATCTAATCCTGCTCAGAACAATTGTGGTTTTGAAGCCATTAATGACGCGGTTTCCAATTTGAGAGGTTTCGTGCCACCCACACTACCTAATAGGAATGATACTGGGAGTGCTTCTTAGAATCAACAAATCAATTTTTTCACATTCTCTGTCCCTAAAAGACGTAGGCGTATTCTAATTGTCCAACAGAGTTGGTAATTATCTAGAGATTTGAGAGAATAATCTCAAAACAAAATCATAATTATTTTTGTTTGACTTCCAAGTAGATAGTAAGCAATATTCTGATTCAAAGAGTACGATGAGTATCAAAAGTTAGAGATCCAAAAAGTTCGATGAGTAACAGTAAAAGGAAAGTTTAATTGTGGGAACTATACAGCCAAACACGTATTGATTCTCTTTGAGAGAATAATCTCAAAATCATCTCAAAACAAAATCATCTTTCATAAAAAATGAATAAATTGATGTATATTGGAAGCGTTTAAAAGCTTGCAATTTATATCCGTACAATGGTCTTACACCAACTTGTTTTAGTCCTGAGACTGATGTGTAACGTATTGTATCCTCACTCTGGTTCAGCTTGAAACTAAGAAATCCTCCTTATAGATTCTAGACTTGAGAATAGATTGGAAGAATGACTGTTCTTGCATTACATTTCAATTCAATAATTGTAACCGGAATCACGAATCAGATTCAGAACGACTGTTACCGTGTTGCATAAAACAAAACATAATTTTCCTTTATAGTGAGCAAGGTTTGTTGAGTTTATAAGGAAATAATTCATTCGTTTCTTGGGAAATTGAATGATGAATGAATTTATCTATTAAGATCAATTCCAGGAATAATTTAAGAAAGTTTAACTAGAAAAGAACGTGAGAGAATCAGAAGGACTTACGTGGTATTATCGCTCTTTTCTTAGGGTTCGTGAAGATGAAAATGAAATATTTATTAGGTTTAGGACCGCAGCAGAGGCCAGCGAGATATTGTTCGGGCTCAAGTCGGATCAGACGGCAAAGCAAAGGTTATTCGGTCGGCGACCGTCGGATAATATCGCACACAGTATCGTTATTCGAATCGAATAATTTTAACTTTTCCGTGTATATCGATGTCTTTCGTGTGTGTGTGTGTTTTCATAACTGTTCGTGTTTTTGGTGGCCGACCGAAGCCCAATATTAGTGGGTTTGTTGTGTGGGGCTGAGGGGGGCAGTCGTGTCGAGTAGGAGCCGTGTGTAAGTGGCCCAGGATATTATGCCACGCGATATCAATTTTAGATTTCGCTTCAAACGGCTTGCCGACTGAATATTGCAGTTGCTCTCCCTCCGATCAATGTCACATTGTCACATTGTTATGGCTGGTATATACTCACTCGTATTCGGCCAGTTGTATAACATTTATGAAGACACTTCAACCTATCGCTCGCGCGGCTTAAAAATTTATTGACCGTATTTACATAAACTTCCGATCCCTCTCGTTTTGCACGCTGAATATAGTCCAACGCTCCCAATAACGAATATTCGAAAACTGGGGGAACGTGATGCCCCTTCCTTCCTTCCCCTGCATCGCTGGTTTGATTCGTTTGGCAATGATTCGATTACAAAGGCATCAATTCATCAATAGTTGTGTGACAAAAATATACAAATACAACTCTGATCCCATTCTACAACAATAATAACGATTTGTGAAACATGAAAATGTCCCTATATATTCTTGTATTCAAAAAAGTTGAATCTTCTTCATCCTTTACTTGATCCAAGTTTGGATTCAGTGCTATAATTCATGAGCAATTAGTTTTTATGAGCAAGCAAGCGTTTTGAATGATCTGTACTGGATTTTGTAATAAATCTACCTTTACTACACGATCATATTTTTCATATTTCATTTTGTTCTGTGAAAGAGTTGGTTCTAAGCAGCAGAGAAAATCAGTATTCTTAAGTTTTGAATACGTTTTTTTGAGGAAATTTGGAAGTCACCTATATTGTTAAGAACAATTTTTTAAACAAGTTCTAATTCGTGATAAATACAGGCTCCTCTATATTTTTCTTTTTTTCAATCTTATTCGTATTCATGTAGTATATTCCAAATTTAATTCTTATCCAAGAATCTGAACTATCCTTGAGATTTTTCTTTCAATCGAAATGAATAATCCGTTTGTAGTTGACACATTCCTACACAAACGAGAGATTACGCTAGAAATAGAAAGGAAGGTTTAACCCAACTCTGTTCAACTATCCCCAGTGGGTAACAATTTCTGTGTGGGAGGAAAAGGAGGAAAAGCAAAGGAGATTATAAACCAAAGGAGAAATGTTATCGGATATTACGAACAAAGCTGGAGATCAATCGAGAAAGTGTGTTGATCGAATCTAATTTCCGCAACAAATCCACAATGAGATTTCGAACCTGATTCCAGACAGATTCTTTGAGATATTTTCGATTCCAGACAGGTTCTTGGATGTATTTTTTCTTTTCTTTTTTCAACCTATTTTCTCCTGTCCTTTACACAATTACACATGTGTTGGGAAGGCTTGAAACCGATACTGATGTGCTCATTTTGGCGATTAAATTCGGGGTCTGACGTCTGACAGATTAAGAATACTCGTCATTACACATATTAGAGAATTGGTGACGCAATTTGACGATTTACCGGTCTATCGACTGTGGCGAAGATAGAAAATATAACTGAAACTAAAACTCAAAGTCAATACTCTCGATGAGATTAAACGTGGAAAAATAATAATATATTAATATTCATTTTGCGATTTCATGGATCTTAATAAACATCTAATTATTATCTACAAAAAATCATAAATGAACACAATGATCATTATGACTTTGATATTTCGACATTTTTTCCAGTATGAGTTATTGAAAATTGTCTTATTAAGAGAGTGAGGTGTTGATTTCTGTGACGAGACTAGAAGATAAGATTAAATTTGTGACATGCATATTCAATGATAGGCTTTTGGGATTCTGAGACTCTTCATACATCTTCAGTTAACTTATGCCATGATTCCAGTTCATGAATGCAGAGTTTATGGCATATGAAGGCGAGCTGTGGATTAATCTGGATTTCGCTAGCTCCAGGTTTGACAGAGTCGGCTTTCATGATGAATCATACCGCAATGCCTTTTCATAGTCAGGGATTCGTTGAAGGAAATATCTCAACTCCACTCAGATATATGACGTTTGATGTGAATGATCAGTCTGTTTGGTGTATCAGCATTTGAAGGCGAGAGGTTTATTAATATCATAAAATCGTATAATTTATCAATATCATACCATAAAGTTCCCTATTGTCAATGGAAACTATGGTTGTTCATTTAAGATACGAATGGATTGAATAGATACGGAGCTTATTATCTAATGCTTTCATTTAGAATCCAAACACAATAATTGATGAGGATTGATGATTCAGTGCTCTTTTTCATCAAAACATTAATTCTCAAGCTGAGAATTGAAAGTTTAAATTACAATGAGTCAGGTCAATAAGGAAAACATGTCTCTGCAATCAAATGGACTTCATTGATGAACTCTGCTGATATACCAATAGACTCATCTATAATGTAGTAAGGGTGGAATAATGCCCTAATGAGTCCATGAAATTCATTAAAGTTCTCTCCAGAAGGATTTCTGAGTTGTCGCCTTGTACACTAGCTTAGGTTAGAAGGCTTAGGGGCTTCTCATTTTGTTGCCAACACCAAAGGAAAAGTTTCATGCTACTAGTCAGCTGGAAGGAGTGGGACAAGAATTTGCCTGATTAAAAATAATCCACTTTGGATTATTCACGGAGATTCTAGATAAAGTTTGCTCGAAGTTGCGTCTCTTTCTTCAATATCAATCAATTGTAATTTAAAGTTCAAGTTTACGAATACAGACAGACAAATTGCAGCGCAAAGTTATTCGAGAGATGTTTTTGTTAATTCCTTGTGTAGCAGTTCGCGGTTTGGAGAGGCGTGACGAGGCAAGGCGAGGCAAGGCGAGGCGTTGGCGTTATATGTGCCCACGAGGTAGCCAGCCTCGGTCTTCAGCCCACCACCGTCTTCTGTAAGCTCTTCTGAATTGCAAATATTCGGCTTACCTCAGCCGATGTCAACGAAACTTCGCAGTCACTAAAAGAGAAAGTTTGTCCTCACACTACCACTTGGATATAGATTATCTCCAACTTCTTGTTTCTCAGAAGTCTTCCGTCTCAAGACTACAACTCTTTCGAAACTTCAGAGCTGGGAGCAAATGAATTCGGAAAAATCTGTAACTTCCCTGACGACTGACTGTTTGTTAGAAATTGGCCAAAGATGCCTAATTTCTGCCAAGTTTACAGGGTAATCGTTGTAATGCCCCTTTTTTAGTAAAACTCAGTTTCAGATTCAAGAACAAACTTTCAGCACCATGCAACTCGGATGAACTTGAATAAATAAGCAGGATGATCATGTTCCTGATTATGATAAACTGAGATCAAACATACTACGCAGGAACTTATAATATTTAATCATCCAGTCTAGCCAATAAATGTTTCTAAAATCAATTCACTGCTCTGGCTTTACTCATACTTCTTTTTATGTGAACTTGTAAAATTTGTATATACATCTTATTAATGAGAAAACATACAGCTTTAATGGGTGAATACAGTCTTGACATTTTTTGGATGTGGATTGTGTAGAAATTCATGCTTTTTAGTTTGCTAAAACAAAAATAAGAAGGCAAAAACATTATAACTCATAATAAGTTAGCTTGAACATGATTTTCAACAAGTGATTTGAATAATGCTGATTGCTATCAATCACTCTCATTCAAAATATCGAACAACGATTCATTTCATCCCCAGCAGGCATTGCATTGTATCAGACCATTGTTGATAGCTTCACAGAGCACAATGCATTCATTCACTCTGATATTATTGTAGGTATAAATAAAATAAATAAATAAATAACCCTTTTATTGCTCTTTTAAATTCATTTACAACATTTTCAGAACAAAAATAAAATTTATACATTTATGCAATAATCAGCAGCTGCTGGGGTAGATTATTCTTATTATTAAGAATAATGTGGATGAGTGCTGTTGTATCAATCCTTGTACAACCATACCTCCTTGTAGACGTTTTTCATTCTCTCCCATTCCTTCCTCTCTCGTGCAACTCTCTGCCATGTCGCTCCACCGCATATTTTTCGGAACTCTTCGTCCCATCTGTAGGAGGGCCTTCCTCTGCTTCTTGTCCACGCGCGTGGTTGCCAGTCAATTATCCTTTTGGTCCATCTTCCATCCGATGTCCGTGCAATATGGCGTGGCCAATTCCATTTCCTCTCTATTACCATTCTGCCTACATCTTCAATTTTCGTTTCATTTCTCAACCACACTTTTGTTTTCTTGTCTTTTCTTTTCACTCCTATCATTATTCTCTCCATCGACCTCACACTAGTTCTCAGTTTCTTGATTGTCTTCTCGTTGAGAGTCCATGTTTCGCATCCGTACAAAATTGCTGGTAGAACACACATTTGTAATAACCTTTTTTTGTTATCCATCGAAATTTTAGATCTGAAGAGATAACTATACTTCTTGAAAACTGACCAGCCTATTGCTACTCTTCTAGTAATTTCTCCCCATTGTCCGTCTCTCCCTATTTTCTGTCCAAGGTAAATGAAGTGTTCTACTTTCTCTATCTTTCCGTACTCAGGCTCCAGTACTCTCGTTTCTCTACTATTATATATCATCACTTTCGATTTATCAAAATTTACTTTCATTCCAATCTGTTTGGTTACTTCGATCATATCCTTCATCATACAGCATACTTCTTCTGTACTACTTCCGATAATAACAATATCATCAGCAAATTTTAAGTTATTCAATTTCACACCGTTGATATTGATGCCTCTGTCTTGCCATTGTAAATTCATTAAAGATTTTTCTAGGACTGCGTTGAATATTTTCGCTGATGGTATATCTCCCTGTCTTAAGCCTCTATTCACTTGCACCATTCCATGTCTTCCTCTCAGGTTGAACTGAATTTTCATATTTGCATAGATGAATCTAAATATTTCCAGGTACTTATTGTTTATTCCTAGGTCTTCAAGTGTCTGTAATACAGATATTGTGCTGATTTTATCGAAAGCTTTCTCAAAATCTATGAATAGTAGCACTAATGGGAATTTATATTCGTTCGAGTTCCTTATTAATTCCTGTAGAACGAGGATGTTGTCTAGGGTAGAGAAGTTTTTCTTGAATCCGGTCTGGTTTATTGAAGTTGCTGCTGTCAGATATCCGTCTATTCTATACGAAATTATTGCCATGAATATTTTGTAAATACTTGATAGGAGACTTATCGGTCGATAATTCTTGACTTCTTTTTTATCACCTTTCTTGAACAGTAATATCAAGTTAGCTTTGAGCCATACTTCAGGAACCTTTCCACTCGTGAGACATAGATTGAATATCCTTGTGAGAACTTCAATAACCTTTTTTCCTCCTGCTTTCACTTCTTCGCTTGATATTGTATCTGGGCCTGCCGCTTTTCCCTCCTTGAAGTGCTCAATTGCACGTTTTACCTCACTCTCCATAATTGGTGGACATTCTTCATTTCTAGACTCATTCCTCCCGCGCTCTCCTAATTCAAATTCTAAGATATCTTCTCCCAGTTCGTCTTTTTTATATAGATTCGCGTAGAATTCACAAATTATTTCAAGTATACCTTCTATTTCTCTCACTTCATTTCCTTGTTTATTTTTCATACAGATCAGTGTGTTCATTCCAAGTTGTTGTTGTCTGTTGAACGTTTTTACGCTTTTCCGAGCTTAATAGTCTCCTCTAATCCTTGTGTTTTCCTATTATTATCAATTCATTCCATTTTCTCCTAATGAGTTTGGAAATTTCACTAATTTCAATTTTTTTCTCTTCCAAATCTTTCGAGCTTTCTTTTTTTCTCTACAGCTTAACGATAACGATCTCTCTCGGAACCTTTCTTTTATTGTTTTCTCGTACGTTTCCTAGCATTTGTCTTGTTTCCCTTGAAGTATTCGTCAGTTTATTAGCTATAATCTCCATATTATCTTCACGCAGTCATCGATTCTCACCTCATTAAAATTATTCAGTAATTTTTGTTCAAATCCTTAACTTCTCAGATCCAGTCTTGTAAGCCGGTTGCCGTAGTACCTTGTTACATTCTCCTTGATTTATATTTTCATTTTCAAATGATCACTTCCAATATTTATCTCGTCCTCTACATCTACATCCTGAACAACACATTTCTTGTCTATAATAAAGTAGTCTATTTCGTTCCTTGTCTCTCCATCAGGACTCAACCAGGTCCATTTTCTTGTTTCATGTTTCTGGAAAAATGAGTTCATAAGATACATGCTCTTTCCTTCGACGAATTCGACTAATCGTTCACCTCGCTCATTCCTTTCTCCGAATCCGTATCTTCCAACACATCTTTCACCTCTGTTCTTTCCGATTTTCGCATTCATGTCTCCCATAACAATATTATACTTGCATGGATCGTTCTCGATAGCCTCTTCCAGATCTTCATGAAATCTTCAATTTCCTCTTCTGATGACGCTGAAGTAGGTACACTTGTACCAGTTTGATTCTTCCTTTCACGTGTCCTTATGGTTTCCAAATCATCACAGAAATTCGGTGTGTACTGCTTGAAGCTCACAATTTTCTTTTTGATACCTGGTTGACCAAAAATCCTGTTCCTCCTGTCGAACCGTTTCCATTCAGATAAAGCATCGTATCGTCTCCCAAAATTTTGTTTATCTTTTACAAATAAACTGAAATATAGAATAGACTGGTATCAAGATGAATCAGGTACAAAAAGTATTATTTTTATTCTGGCTTGGACCATGCAAGTGAAGTGAAAATACTGCTGTAATATTAATGATGATCCTACTATAACAGCACATTATTTGATCAATCAAGATTTGATTAAATTTAATAGCCCTGCTGATGTTAATAGGATTGCAAGACAACTGACATCCATACCGCTAATGAATAATATATGATTTAATCTAAAAATTATATTTGCATTGTAATGATATCTATTTCTTTTGAAGTCCACTAAAAATAATCCCCTTATATCGTTCATGAAAATATTATGTCTTCAATGAGCGCAATAGGCTACAACAGTCTTAGTAATTGTAAAGATTTTTCAATCCAGTTTCCTGGTTGATTATTGCTTCTACATTATAAATTCGTCTGTTATTCCGGGCACTCAGACATGCAAAGATCTCACACGATTGGACGACTGACAGGAAGCAATTTAATAAATTGAATATTCACTTGGCGTTGATAGTCAGAATTTTCTGTTGGAACTTCACAACAAGGTTCATATGTTTTCGCCGTTCCAAATGAGACACCACACGAAACATGTGTGAATCATATTCATAAAAAATTGATATCGACCTCAATCACTTAATGCACTTTGAAATATTGTGTATAGTCACTCACAATATGACTCACATCTATTATTTAATAGGAAGGTAAACAGAATCAGTTATTGTCAAAACATTCAGGTTGTAAGACATTCACAGGAATGTTTATTTCCTGTGGAAGCTATGCAAACTTCGCGGTTTAGTGCACGAAGTAGAAATGAGGAGGGGAGGGAACTATGAGCTGTCAAGGGTCAAGTTTGACATGTGACTTGATAAGCATTCACACAAAATCTCTCAGATCAGGCCTATCTTGATGTTCTATTTTGTTTTCCTTCCCTTATATATTTTTCCGATTTTTAATATCATACCACTTGAATAAGTCCGGAATGATTATCTTTGTACCACCACTGAAAAACCAGTAGAAGGTAAGAGTAGCGGCTCGGTGAAGTAAATGGAATGGAAGTAACGACCATGAATTTTTCGAGATTCAACAAGAAGAAAAATAAATTGTATTGAAATTTCAAAGAAAGCCGGAGCTTTTGCCCCAATACTGGATGCTTCAGTAAAAATTATTCTCCGATAATTGGAGAAGATTCTGATGACAAATCCCATAAAGTTTTCAATTTATTCAGAATTTTAAAGTAAATTTAATAATATGATAAGTCCTACTTTAGGCAAAATTGATTAATGGATATTGTTCAGTATAGGCTACAGGAGAACGATATCTGGAAGATGACCTAACCGGACAAGTCTTGTCAGTGGAAAACTTGGATAATTATAACCTATTCCCAAATCTGGAATGCAATTTTCTCTGATCCCTAACTTGTCAATTCCTGTCATATCAACTATATTTTCATAGTTTGAAATATATTAAAACAATCTCAATACCGCAGTTTCATTATTATTCCAGGCTCTGTTGAATTTGAAAGCGATGAAACAGGAACGCGTTTGCTGATGATCTCAAAATCTATTAGGTCTGCTTATCCCCTGTTTTAAGGAAGAATGAGACACAAGGCAGATGATAAAACACGATATTTATTGAGCTGAAGAAAGCAATAAGGACTGATAATTGCTTCCATTGACAAACTGTAATGAGTTCATGATAAAATGCGAATTCTCTTCTTCTGAATATTTAATTCTCATATCCCACACAATATCTGATCCATCGTATGAAGTCTAAAATTGGTATGTTACTCTTGTATATCACTCTACGTTCATAGTGAAAAAATTCAACACTATTCCCGGGGGAAAGAGAAATAAAATTTTACCGTAAATAGAGTACAATATTGTAAAGGAATAGATTAGATTATATACTCCATTCACTTGATTAAGTGCCTTAGTAAGATTATATGTCATAACCTGAATTTGGACTGTTTGTAAATTAGAAGATGAACAGTTTCGGGCATAAGCCTGTCGTACTCTCCTTTGTAAATGATTGAATAAATGATTATTTGATAGATCACATCCAAGATAGTGACATAGAGTTAGAATAGGATGATGGGGTGAAAGAGAGAGACTAAGAGAAAAAGTGAGAAGAAGATAAGAAAAGATTACAAATATAAGATAAGATCAAATAAGAAGACAAAGAGAACCTGGTACGAGATAGATGAGGAGAGAACGTGTGCTGATTGACAGTGATTGAATAAGAGAAGCAGACTTTATAGTGATCGTGATCATGATCGAAAATGAATATTGTTGGTGCGTGAAGTGAACGTGGCATGAGGAAGGGTGCAAGGCTGTTGTGTATGAACTCACAGTCCTACAACAGTAAGTTATCGCCAAAGAAAAGAAATCGGACTGGTGTTATTGTGAGAAAAAAGAGTTTGTCTGTTTGTTGTGACTGAGTAAGTGGGGGCGGGAGACAGATGAATGAATGAGGAGAAATGAGTGAGTGAGTGAGCGAGGAAATGAGTGAGTGAATCTGGCGTGTGCTGAGCCCATTGCATAGCGCGTACCACCCACCAGCCGGCACAGATAGCTCTCCCCCTCCCCATCATCACCAACTCAAACCCCTAACTACACTCAGACCCTTATAACAACTTTCGGCTCATTATTTTACTTTCTCACCGAAACAAGACCAACCGATGAAACTCCACTAATTATCCATCATTCAGTTCTGAATTTAGTCTGCACTCCGTGCCCCAATGCAACAGGGCTGCGCTACCTAATCAAGGCCAGTTATTATCACGATATCATCTGAAACATTCGTTTACACCGGTTCAACTAGTAGGGTCTCAATTCGGATCTTATCGAGGCGCGATTTTGAGTAGAATGAGATTATTCTGAACTGCATTGTTCACCAGACAGGAATTTTCGGACTGCATGATTCATTATCATGGATAATGAATTGATGTGAATAACTTATAAAATGTATTAATCACTTACTGTGTGAGTTTTATTTCTAGCAACTTTCATTTTGTTCTTATTATCAGAAAGTAATAAGCTTCACTCATATTTTGAAAATATATAGATTTAATCCCCATCAATGTTTCTAAGGTTTTCTGGTTAAGGGTTGTTCTCGTTACTGCGACCTAGTGCCGCAGCGGAGCCCGACCCAGCGTTGCCAGATGCAATTGATGAAGAATCCCAACTATTGATAGTGGAAATTTTTCATCAATTGCATCTGGCACCTGGGTCGGGCCTGCTCGGCACTCGGTCGCAGTAACGAAACCCCACCTTAAGGAAGCATGTACAGTTGCACACTGATAAAGCTTGAAAAGGTGATTGAAGTGAAATTTTGTGCAATGATTGCTGTGGTTGAACAATCGAGAATATGGAATCAAATCAGACAGTTTTAGCGATTGATAGGAAATGTATACTCAAATAATTCATGTTTGTATAGGCTACATCCTTCCTGAGATCCATAAAACGTTTCCTCTTCTGCAATACTTCATATATAACATTAAAACGATTTCCAACAGGGAGAAAGTCACGTAGGAAGAGAGGAGATAAAATTATAATAAAATTAATCAATATAGGACTGGGAATATTAGATTGGCGAGAAGAATCAATTCAATGAAAATATTATGAATTCAGATCTAAATCGAACGCTAAAACTATATTTACTCGAAGTACTTTGGATAATTTCTCGGAATTATGACAGTTTAAGTTTGAGAAGCTGTATTATTTATCCTACATCCTAGAATAATTTCTCGAATAAATTTACAGCTTATTTCAACCAATTATGTGTGATCATGCTGTATTAACGTCCAATTGGACCAGGTTAGAAGTAATCACAAAGCTTTGCTTTCTCCTAAAATATGTGCCAAAATTTTCTTTCCAACAATTTTCCTGAAAGGTTTCCTGATTTTCAAATTTTCCGGTCATTTCCCAAAATTTGAAAATGAATAAAACATGCTGAAGATAAGTTGTTATTCATGGAACGAAGCTTGGAAGTATGTGTTGATTTGAATAGATAACGTGGAGAGTGGTTCGAGATAGTGGAATACAACATTAAGAAAGTGGCTTGAGTTACTGAAATACTGTACTACACTACCTTATAGTCTAACCTTCGAAATGATGAGAAAAGATAATGAAACACGATACAGATATCAAAGTTATGTTCTGCTGCCATCATAAAGCAAGTAGTATGATAATAATAATAGTTGCATACATGATTCGCGTCAAATTGTGTGCTTCCTTGCGGGGCGGTGCGGGGCAGAGGTGGAAGAACTACTTGCCAAGGAAAACGCAATCCTTGCCGAAGTTCCTAATTCGAGATGAGGGAGGGAGAGGTGAAGGCCTAGTGCCATTGGCTGCGGTTTCATCTGCCAATGATCTATTTTGTAGCGGAAGTCACGCGAGGCGGTAATAACGCCGACTGTGTCTGCAATGACTGCTATGCTGCCGATAAGCGGTGCTGGCAGAGCTACAGGCCCCAGGCCCGCGCTGCACGATTTGTTTTCAAATTACACCATTTACGGGTGTTGATTTAACACGTGCCAATGGTGCACCCTCGCCCTCTCTCCTCCCCCTCCACACTCCAACCCTAAGAAACTGAATAAGTAAACATGCATGTATTACCGGCTCTGAAGTTTGACTCCACCGAAAATTTCCGAACTGCCACCCTGTCATTTTATTGTTTCACTGAATTTGTTTTGAACTGCCACGCTGTTATTTTATTGCTCCACAATTTCACTCTGAATTTGTTTTGGTTGCTAGCAGATTCACGGATAGATTTGATAGTTTCTGAAACATAGAAATTGCACTTTCCTGTACTATTCACTCTAAATCTTGACTGTTTGCATTGGTAGTCTATTTCATGGTTAGACTTGGTAGTTTCTCAAACATAGTGATTGAACGTTTTTGTTCTATTCCAATTTCACGGCTTGATGACTTCCATGATTTGATCAAATTTCTTCAAAGTTGTTGCTGTTGTTTTTTGAAGCTCATCAATTCCACATTTTTCCTTCTTGGTGAATATTGAGATTTCGCCCCATCACTCGTTCTTCTGTTAAGTTCTTCAGTAAATAGGGAAATAATATGTTTATTTATGACACAATCATCGATGAATAATAAATTTCTGAATCCATGAATCATAGATTCACGATAAATGCAAACTTAACTTGAAAAATAGGTGTTCATTATAACTGCTAAAATATAGCTATTAAATTTGACCTTTAAATGGACTTAATGATTTATTTAGAATAAAAATATTTATTATCTATTCATTGATTCAATCAAAAAATTATAATACTATAATCTGGGAAAAACTAGGCTGAGCCTGTACTATTATTTCTTTCCCGAATTTTGATGATTAATGTTGTGGACATAAGGCACTTATGAGTTAATCGCTGTTAGAGATACAGTGAGTTGTGAATAAAAAATCTGTAAGAATAGAGGATTATCTCATTATCTGTCTGGAAAAAGGTGTAATCATTAATAATTTTATGTATTTATTCCTCTTTGATACAGTATTATGAAAAATTCTGGTTTAACAGCAATAGAACCTGTTTACTTATGGGATTTTGTTACGAATGAAATCAACTGTATCAATATTTCTTCTACTTCATCAACTTTCGGTGTTCGCTTGTAATTGGAGAGTCTGTCGATATTTTCTTAGAATAGATAAATCCCTTGATTGTTTCATAGAATTCGATTTATTACATATTCATTCCATTCAGATAAAATATTTTTCCATAGTATTCCATTCATAATTCCTGAAATTTTTCAGGAATTCCGTTCCATTATCTCTTGGACTGGGGATAACTAACATCTCCTTTTTTCCATATACACTCACATTACAAACTGTGTTGAGAAAATGCATTTGAAAACTGAAATTCACTGCCAAAGCCGACCAAAATTCACATTATTTGAGCGATTGCGATTTCCACGCACCCTAATTGACACAGAAGTCCGTAGCAAGATAAGTACCAACAACGACTCGCTAGAAACTGAAGTATCAGCCAAAAGAGGGGCAGAGTGAAGTCAGAGCTATCCAAGTACTTGGACTTAATTGTACTGGAGTGAATGAGAAGTATTGTTCTGGAGCTCTTCTCTCGAAAATATAATTGTATTGTGGTGCAATGAATAGAAGCTCCCCAACTCAAGACCGAAACAATAGTACACCTACTCTGTATAACGTGACAAAGAATTATCATAATAACGCTCTGGCTGTTGTAATTATCCACTTTCTCAAGAATTATGAATGGCACCTTCCACTTTATGATTTGTTCCATCCTGATTACTATTGTACTCAGTTTGAAAGTGAGATATGAAAGGTGTGACAATTACTGTAAATCTTCATGAAACTTTTTAATTCCTTCTCTTTGGATGGAGTTGCAATAATTCATAGGATAGGAGAAGAGTGTATGTCATTTTCACTATAAGCCCAACTGATAATATGAAAGTGTTTTCAAGCATGCAAACAATTATCATAATAATCGATGTTTTTCTCATTATTCTTCTAATTTCAATTCCAACTTTTCTAGGTTTGTCATCATATTATTATATTATAAAATATATTTATCTTGTTCATTAACGACTGAAGATTTTCGACATGTCAGATCAAGTTCATATTTACATGATTCAAAACTTGATATCTCATAACTTATATTACTCTAACATTCAATCCTCAAACAAATGATGAATCTGAATTGAACAAATGAACTCATTAAATGCAATGGTATCAAACTAACTCATTCAATGCAATGACATAAAACTATGCAATGACTAAGGTATTCCAGATCTGTTTCCAAGTGTACTGCAAGATTCAAACTGAACTGAAACTGAGGGGTTATGAATGATTTGGATATCGTATCATTGAAAATTCCTGCCAATTTCATCCCAAATAATAGAATCGATTGTGGGGTCTCAAGGTATCGATTATCATCTCAGAAATATATTCTTGAGTTTACTTTGAATTTAACCCCATTTCTTGAAAAGGAATATATAATCTACTAGAGAAGAAATAGTTTTTTTTGTGGAGACCAACATTGATATTGGAAAATAGAAACTCCGTCCAGAGAAAGTGGCTATTTTATCGCAACATCTGAGGTCTCTCAGCGTTCTCGTTTGAAAACCAATTTTATTCTGTATTTATCACTTACGCTAGGAGGAAAGTCACTAAGATTCCAGAGCTGCAGATAACTTCTTATTGAATAGATGGCACACAATCTTTCTGTGGTCCTTCTCGAAGATGAACTACCTCACAAAGTTGTGAAATAAGCATCAGAGGAATTGATTAGTCTTGGCCTTTACTTCCTTTTAAATATTCAGATTCATAATACATTTTTCGGGAGTATTTAAAATTGAATTCAGCCCTGAAAATTTAGATACTTCTCCTGAAGATTCAGAGTTGATAAATTCTGAATTCATCTTCAGCTATATGAGCAAATGAGTACTTACAAACATTGAATCAGGTACAAAATAGAATTCTATTCTATTCTAGAATAATGAAAGTTGACACCATGTTGAATTAGTAAAATAAGAATGATACTATCTGAACTGATTTAAATCTGATAGCCTTGCGCTTGTGATGCAAGAGTATTTTTTGTTTCTTCAATAAATGCAACTTTGAATACTTGAATAAAATTGAGAGAAAAATAAACAATGTAAGCTACTATTTTATTACAATAGACCACTTATTTATTAAGGTTAGGTAGACTTCGGTTGCACATGAGATTTATAGACAATAGTCATTCTACTTTTACCTTCTAAATCTTCTGCATTGTGATTGTAAGGAAAATTCATGCAATGAGACTCATAATACAACATTCGTTAGAAATGTTGCCTGAACAAATAAAAGTAGCTGTTATGCCCATGAACATTTCCCATGTTTTCAAAATTAGAAGCCCTCTACGTCATAATATATTGAAATTTCAATTAAAGCATACCAGAGTTAATAAACTCCACATGAAGCTCTTCAAAGTCAATTAGTTCAGAGTTTTGTATTCCTTAATTGAAATAAAATTGAATTTTGATCCTAGTGTTCCTTTCAGATGACTGGAATTCTGAGAGGCTAGAATTATTTCCACTAGAACATGGTTGTAGAGCTTATTAGGGTTTGTTCGCAACAAAGATCATGGGAGCTAGGATAACACTCATGTATTCGACTCGTACTTTACAAAATTGAATGCAGACTAATTCAAGTTATTTGATTGCAAAGATACTATTCAACAAACGGTTTCACTTATTATTGTGCTTTTTATTTTGCAATATTAATTTTCAAGAACTTTGAAGAATGTAATAAAAAACGCAGAATCATCAGACATTGTACTCTCTGGGAGAACAAGAGACTCGCCAATGTAATAGTGTACAAACAATTAAGATGGACGCATGGATGGGCGAAGTATGAGTCATTCATTGTTATGAGTGGATGCCAGAACTCAATAATCAGAGTTAATCAAGCGTTGGAATCCTCTTGTATGTTCTATACAAGAGAAATTGTATATTCATGATGATTTCTGCACCAATATAAGCTCGCGAATGCATCACATACGTATAATTTGCTTCATTATCTTTTAAGAAAAACGTAAAAATTTCAAAACTTGAGTTACTTCTCCATACACGGCCTGATTGTGGTCTCGTATCCCAGCATGATTCGAGGTTTGTATGACTTTTGTTTTTGTTAGACTTTTGTAAAGTTCGTGGATAAGTGCTCTTGTTTACCACTTCAAATAGCTTCTTCCTTACTCATTTCACTCTATATGAGTTTACTAATAAGTTATCTTTTATTTTTTCCAGGTGAGTTGATCAATCAGTAGTCTTGATTCATATTGATGTATCGATTACATTTCGATATTTTGATTTTGTCAATATCGTTAGTATTGGTAATCGAAGAGTAATATCTTCCTTAAATTCGAAATTCGACTTCCTTTGATGTGGTAAGTCAAAATGGAAATATTCATAGGAACATGCATGCTCTGCTTGAATCGAAACTTTCTCTAATTTTTCTCCAGATCAACCTCAATACCATCGTAATATTCAAACGCGCTGATTCACAATGCGTATAATGCTCTCGACTGAGTAGGAAAGTCTGAACCCTTTCTATCTTCTCAAGCAATGCACTGCACGTTTCAAACTTGGAGGAGGTCTTAATTGGCTCGATGTTCCATTTAATTGAAACGTTCGCATTTCCTACTGGACCGTATAAATGCTGAAAGAGTGTCGCTTATCACTTTGACAAATATTCAGTGACATTTTACATCTACTCGGCTTGGAATAATTGAAACCTGGAAGTTTTTCCAACACTGAAATCCTATTATATTAAGCGAACTTTATAAATTCTAAATCAACTTCCACTACTGCACTGATAATAATTTGCCATCATTAGTTTTTTTTTATAAAACATCATAAAAATCCACTCGAATCTGTTTGAAACTACGAAATTTAATTGTCAGCAGTGTAGAATTTCAACGATATTTTTGCTATGTCTAGCAACCTTGAACACCAATCACCAAGCACATATTTTGTTGTTGTTTAGTTTTGAAATATTTTTCAGGACAATGCTTTCAACATGCTTCTCTGAGAGATGACAATATATCAGTTTGAAATCCACCTTGAAAAGTGAAAAGAAAAAACACCATGTGTAGGCTATTATAAAATGGAAAAATGCTCTCCCCACAAACAAAAGAAATACGTAGGCTATATTTATCTCCATAGCTTATTTATCACTGTTGTTTAAACACAATAAAATCATACATATTCACAAATGGTCATCCTTACTTAATGAGTTCAATAAAAAATGTTTATTTTTGTCCTTCTTTCCTCTTTCATCAATCGATCAGTGATAAATCATTTCTTCAACCTCGTCACTTCAGCCAGTCGTCTGTGTACCCGTAGGCCTACTACATGCTGACTCGACTGTATTGTGAAGCATATTTCTGAGTAACTCATCA
This sequence comes from Laodelphax striatellus, assembly GCA_017141395.1. Classification (NCBI taxonomy): domain Eukaryota; kingdom Metazoa; phylum Arthropoda; class Insecta; order Hemiptera; family Delphacidae; genus Laodelphax; species Laodelphax striatellus. The sequence continues at coordinate 23,677,609 of CM029532.1, read as the reverse complement.
TCCCCACATACAATGTTTAACATCATTGTAGCCTACACTGTAGGCTTCACTGTTACAAGATAAAGTCGGCATTGATAATTGGTTCAATTACATTAGAGGGCGGCAATACACGTGCGAGAGGCTCTCCACTTGATGAGTTCAATCCAACGAGCTCTGGCAAGGAAATCAACCGGCCGGCCTCTCGCCACTTCTCTCAACAGGGCAACTGGCATTTCTCATATTATGAATCATTCGAATGGGGAAGGAGAACTCTCTCATAATGTACATGATTATATGTATATGTTTTGACTTCATCTCTCATACTATGGGTCATTCGCTTAGGGGAAGAAGTACTCCTTCATAATTTGTACAAGTTTGCCTGCATTTCTCATAGTATGAATCATTTGAATAGGGAAAAGAGTACTACTCTTGTAGTGTGAATGATTCTACATGTTTCGACTGGAATTTCATGGGGAGGTTTCGAGCTTTCAAATCATTAACGCTAAAAGGATTTGAGCACGCCCGTGCTCATTAAAGTATGCTTGGATTTGTGGAAGAGTATGTCGGGGCTGCAAATTGTGTAAGTCGTCAGAAGCAAAAACGTAGAGCTGCTTGGTTGAAAGAGCGCCAGTTTAAGGTGCGGGTCAATATAATTCGCATTCACAGGCGCTCACGCGAACCGAGCCCTGACCTGGCGGGAGGCGGACCGACTTCTGCGTGCTTCAACTCACGGCGCGGCCGAACAAGTTTACATTTTATTGTGTTTGTATTCGAGTCTGACGGCGAACGTGTGGCCTTCTTTCATACCCACCTTTTTAGCGCTAAATCCACTGCAAGAAATCCGATCTGCAGTTTGTTGCAATATCGCTCGGGCCCCAATAGCTGGCTGGTCAATTTTTGGCGTCCACTTCATCTTGCGAACAAAGCCTTCTCATTCGTTCTACTTCGACTCTTGTCTGCATTCAAGGCAAAGTGAACCCTTTATTTTTTCCGTCCTGAACTCCTTCAAGTGGGCTGGATGATTTTGCACTGATGCTTCTAAATATTCTCAGCCAATTTCCAACATTATAATGAGAATGAGAATAGTATTCACAATGAGGATTTGAAATAATGTACTCAAGTAGGCTATAAGATAAAATACTTACATTACCTGATGGAAGAAAGAAGATTCTTGGTCTTTATAAGACTGAGGGCCGCTTTCCCCAACGCTGCTTGAAGTAATAACAGCTGACGCTCAATTTTTTTCTATAGTTTTCCTATTCTCCGAATTAGGCTTAAGCCAGATGTATTGCTTAAGCAGCGTTGGGGAAAGTGGCCCTGAGAATATCGTATCCTCTCAAAAAATTCTCCAAAAAAGAATTCGTCACCCGTCCCCTACCCCCGACCCTATTGAAAACGCTGGTGTGGAAACTAAAATTTGTGTACCAAAGAAAAAAATTTTATAAGCTTTCAGTAAGAAAATGTTTTGATATAGCCTAAATAAGAAACCCGTCTCCCTCTGCAATATACATTTATACATACAATATAATAATTATGTGTAGCCAACCCAAACAAAAATGAAAACTCTGTTCTGGAAGCCATTGACATTGAAGAAAAAATTTGGAAGAAATTTTGGGGGAGGGCGAGGGCGCTCAATCTCACCCACTTAAAATCACGAATTAGAAATATGCTAAACTTTCAGGAATCATACTCTCAGTGTTTGAGCTAACAAGTTTTTATGAATTTTCTAAATTATTGAGCGCCCTCGCCCTCCCCCAAAATTTCTTCCAAATTTTTTCTTCAATGTCAATGGCTTCCAGAACAGAGTTTTCATTTTTGTTTGGGTTGGCTACACATAATTATTATATTGTATGTATAAATGTATATTGCAGAGGGAGACGGGTTTCTTATTTAGGCTATATCAAAACATTTTCTTACTGAAAGCTTATAAAAATTTTTGGATTTTTTATTTGGTACACAAATTTTAGTTGCAAAACCAGCGTTTTCAATAGGGTCAGGGACGGGTGACGAATTCTTTTTTGGAGAATTTTTGGAGAGGATATCAGTTTTAATTTACACCTTCTTGTTATAGAGGTAAAACACTGCAAACACAATGGATGGGGAGAGAGTTAATTTTTTAAACAGTGAAATGCTATGTTATTTGATAAAAGATATTTTATCCTCACTATTTGGGTGCTACAAAATTATTCTAGCTATAAGTGAGCCAGTTATGGTTAATACTGAATGAACAAACAAGACGTTGTGACTGTGTCTGTTGCATCACACCTTATCATTCACTATCCAGACTTTAACGACATATCATTGTAGCAACATTAATTCATGTATAAGCAGTTATCCACAAAGTTTGTTAAATAAGATTGAGATTTTGAATTTAGATTGAAATTTTAACCCATTACGATAGGTCACATGACCACTTTTGATGAAAAAAATATTTTGTAATCGAAAAATGAAATCCTTGTAAAAATTTGCCTAACACCATTATTATACATTCCAGGAACAAAATTCTCAAATTTTCCCCATTAATGATAATGTTTCAAAAAATATTTTCATTGGAATATTCGATTTTCTCCGTGAATTTTAACCCACTTTAATAGATCATATGACCACTTATGAAATGAAATTAATGTGTACTTACTGCAACACCACTTATATGCAGAAAAACTCTATTTCGTTGATCTACAAATGAAATGAACTGAAGTGAAGATAACACAGTGTACCTATTGTCAAACACTGTTCTGATGGAGTATGCAAAAAATAGTCTGATTATTTGGTTTCACTCTGATTTGTATGATATAATGTGGAGACAGTTCAACATTACCTATTACTTTATCAATCTACAACAAAATGAAGAACGTAAAACACCCTATTCGATACCCTTCACTTCTATCTCTTTCATCTATTTCTCACACGGCCTCCGCCTGGCCCAGATAAATGTGTAAACATAACCCAATCTGTTATTTTCAAATGCTGGTTACTGCTGCTTATTGAAAATGCTCAAATGTAGCAAGCTTTCACCTTAACCACTAGGATCGCGACATTTACATTTGATAAAACTTCAAATTCCAAATATTGCAACTTTAATTATTATTTGGGCAGAGCTACAGAGCTTAATCGGACATTGAATGATTTGAAATTTTAAATGTGAATAGACTTCTACTAATCTACTTGAAGTCCTACATCTTCCAAACTATTAGGCCCTCAATGACCAATTCAGTCTCAAATTGTAGGTATATTTAATATACTTTAAGAAATATGTTGGATGTCATATATGAAAAAGTGATACTTCACGGTCAAAATTCAAATAAAACAAATGAAAAATTACGATAATTCAATGAACTTTGAAGAGCTGTATTTCGCAAACGGTTGAGCCTACAATAACAAATTTAGTCTCAAATTGTAGGTAATTGAATCAGCTTCCAAAACTATGTTGAATGTTCTATATGGAAAATGATTCTTCAGACGTCATAATTGAAGAAATGTAGAAAAGTGGAAAAATTCAACAATTTGATAAACTTTGAAGGCCCACATCTCGCAAACTATTGGGTCTAAAATAATCTATTTGGTCTCAAATTGTAGATTCTTAAATTATCTTTCAAAACTTTGCTGAAAGTCACATTCGAAAAGTGATGCTTCACGGTCAAAATTGACCAAATGTAAAAACAAGTGAAAAATTACGATAATTTGATGAACTTTGAAGAGCTGTATTTCATAAACGGTTGGGCCTACAATAACCAATCAGGTATCAAATTGTAGGTATTTAAATTTACTTTCAACCCTATGTTGAATGTCCTATTTGAAAAGTGATTCTTCAGGGTCAAAATTGCGAAAAATTGAAAAAAAGGGTAAATTCTCGTTAATTTTATGAACTTTGAAGAGCTGTATCTCGCAAACGGTTGGGCCTACAATGATAAATTTGGTCTCAAATTGAAGGTAATTTGATATACTTTAAGAAATATGCACAATGTCCTCTATGAAAAACAGATTCTTCAGGGTGAAAATTAGCCAAACATAAAAAAGTGCAAAATTCCGCCATTTTGTACGATTTTTGGAGATGAACCGTTAGTTTGCCTAGGTCTAAAACTTGGATTTAGCATCCCAACACTACCATAAACATTACTAAAAAAAAAACCGACTATCCCATTTCATACAAGGTAGACCCTATTTTTGATGACAATTTTACTGGGCTATTATTGAAAAGGTCGAATTTGGCGGTGGCAACAGTGTGAAACTTTTAGTTTTTAACCGCTAGGATCGCGACATTTACATCAGGGCCACCTAGGAACATGGTCTAGCTAGACACTGAATTTAAACGTGCAGCTGACGTCATCACATCGTGTCCATAATAACTCATGTTTACAACTCATCCCTGCATTAAAATTGGAATTCGTTTTTGGTTTTTCTCGTCTCGAGTTTATTTCAACTGCACAATTACCTTTTGGTGGGTAAGTAGGTCTATTTATTTATTTTTAAATATTCAAACTTGGTTGTGATCAGTGGCTGTTTATGAACAGTATAGTGGAGTGGTAGGCCTCTTAGCCGTGACGTCACATTTCGAGTGTCTAGGCCATGTTCCTGGGTGGCCCTGTTTACATTCGATAAAAAGCTTCAAATTCTAACTTCAAATTGCAACTATAATTTTTATTCTTACAGAACTACATAGCTTAATCAGACATTAAATGATTTGAAATTTTAAATGTAAATAGTTTAAACATGTCTTCAATCGCTTTTGGTAGTCCGAAATCTCAACTCATTACAGATTTTTCACATCAAGTGCTCAAAGTTGAAAAAATTGAAAAATCCCAAAATTAGTAAAATGACAAAATATCCGTATATAGTATCTTCATGAATTTATATCGTAGAAAGTTCGTTCTGATCTTAAATGAAAGCGCTCAAAAATCTAAGAAAATAATGTCATTACAACATTTTAAAATTTTCACTACCTTCCGCGTAAATTGAGATGGCGGCATGCGAACATCAAAGGGAAGTTCGTTACAGAATATATAGTAGTCCCGGTCTTTCATTCGTATCACGGGGGGGACGGGTGGTGGAACGACCGTTCCACTAGATTCACAATTTAATTATTCTCCAATTTTTATACTCTGAGCTCTATCACATGATCTTTAGGCTTGTGCATGGGTAATAATGAATGGGTAATAATTATTGGTGAACGTGTAGGGGTGACAATAGAGATTTCAACAGTTAGATGATTCAACTGATTGCAACACACTAACTATTTACAAGAGTTAGTTGCATAATAATCGATGAAAGTTGAGTTAACATTCATTTACAATGAGTTCAAAGTGGAGGACAAAAATAATCGTGGAGCAAACTAATTTATAATAACGCAAGACTATTTAATACTATAGTAAATATATTTTTTACTAGGTGGAGTTAGGACTAGGAAGTCCTTTCTACCACTCATTCTTGAGAATACAAAATAAATTGATTATTTATCACTTGTGTTGAACAAGTGGGCAAAATGGAATAAGACTGAGACCAAGAATATGAAAACGAAGAAGAGTTGAATAGTTTGCTAGGCCCGGGTCGAGGCAATACTTATAAGCAAGCTGGAATATAATGTTGGAGATCTCCCATGCGAGCATGGGAAGCAAAAAAACATAGTTTAGGAAGTTCAGTGTGAATGAGAACAGCTCTGGAAGGTTTATAGACGGGAATGGGAAGGAGTTTTATGGAGACAGTGAGTTTTATGAGCAGGTTGACAGTACTGGTAGCCGACACGTGACATTTAGTAGTCTCATTTATGCTTCATACAGGCAAATTTCAGTCACTTTCATCCTAAAATACCAAACCGCTTCTATTCTTCCACTTGATTATTTTTAAAACTATCTAAACCATTTGTTGAACACAACGAATAATCATTACAATTTTGTGAAATCAAGTCTTTGTTATTTTCACATCTACCAGCTTTGAATACAAAAACACCCTGAATGCAATGCTATGGAATATCTTATTCAACATTATTTATGACTGTACATTTTAGTCAATATTGTATCACGTAGGTATCAGTTTCTAAAATGAGATTTTGCCAAACAAACTCTTCTAGTTTGGAAATAATTCTTACCCGTTGGAAGAATAGGACTAGTATTTGTCAAACTGAGCTGGATGTGATTTTGATTTCATTATTTAGTTACATTTGTTATTGTACGATTTGTGATTATTATTGTATTGGTAATATTGTATAGTGTTCTTGTATTATTGTACTGGACTGAGTACCTGTCAAGCTGAGCTAGATGTAGTTTTTTCTTCTATAATATTCATCACATGTATTATTGTACGATTCATCTTTTGTTCAATTACAAGAATTAGGATGACCGGTAGTAATAGGATAGACCGGTTCTCAATTATTGAGTTAAGGTAGTTCTTGTTCAGAAGGTATGTCAATGCAAATATAATGTTGATGGAATAATAGTGTTGTAAGAATCTTCGACTTCGGGAAAATATTGTTAGGAGCTGATACTCCTACATTCACATAAATTAATAAATCTAGAATGAAAAAGCATGCAGATTCACTTCCAGACCAGATGTTGCTTGCCGAATACCAAGTTGAAGTATCTGAAGTTTGTCGAATATTCGATTCTCCCTCAAGAGACACAAGTTTTACCTCTCATAAGTAATTTAAAAAGTTGGATAACATTTCAAAAACAGAGTTGGTGAATGAGATTAAAAAACTTCATGACAATACGCTCTGAATACATTTTTGTAACAAAGTTTGACAAGAGAAGAACTTTTTCCACTATATTATCAGAACTGTATCACTCCACAATTATATTCCATGGGTGGATACCAGAATTCAAATAATCAGAAGATTCAAAATCTCTTGACTGAGGCGTATCTTGGATTGATAGTTATTCAACTTTTGCTGAGAAACAAGTAGTTCAATTTGAATTTTATCTTGATTCATGTAGCCTACTTTGTCTGCAATATTCAACAATGTCTGAAACGGAGTTATGGGGACAAAAGGGAAGAAACTGAAAAGAATATGAGAGAAAAACTTTAAGATTGAATAAATTGGATAATAATATTATATTCCAAATATATTGAATTTGAAAAAAAACATGAAATAGCATGGATAAAATTGAATCGATTGATCTCAAGTTTCTTTTTTATTATTAGATTATTTGCATTACATACACATAACAATCTTAGTGGCGGTGGGGGGCGTTTCTCCCCTTGAATTCATCAAGTATTTTCCTAATTGAAGAGAAAAAAAAACTATAAAAAGAAATGTTAGCACCACTAATGTGAAGATGATTTGGGATAATATATTGTGAAGGTGAAGTCCTCTTGTTTTGAGTCGGAAAATCTTGATGAACAAAAAATCTACTACTTCTTCTGAGGCTGTCTCCGCTTGACGTTTTGTCTACTAATTCTTGAAAAGCGTGTCTGATACTGCTATTCCGTGCTCCTCAGCGGCAGTGAGCTCGATCATTCTTTTTATTCATTGCGTGCTTCCAAACAGTATTTTTTGCCTGTCTTTATTCTGCCAGTAACAGATCTCAGTCCACAATAGTAAGTATTATTGAGTGAGCCTTTAATGCTATGTTTTCGATATCGGAAATTTGTTGGATTATAGTATGGTGAACTTCTGGAGGAGACCTACGAAACAGCACTTCAACACTATTGAAGTGGATTTTTGATGGCGGCTGAATAGGAATTTTCCCACACTACGCTCGTTGGATTCAGGTTCCGTTCAGCAGTCATCATATAACAATTCTATTCTAGTAGGTTGATAAATTTCTTACATCCAATACATAATCTTCAATTAATAAATCTTCTTATCACATTGAAAATAATCTATCTAAGTAGTATATTGTCAATTTCAATTTATCCAAGTAGTAGAATTGTCTTTGATAATATGATTGGAATAGGAAATGAGTTAAGTTGCAATCCTCTTTTTTATAGTTATTTATTTATTTATTGTATGGCTTTTTGTCGGTGGGGAGACCCTTACGAGTAGGTTGCACCTCGCCTTATTTTTGTAACGGTCACCCATCCAAGAGCAATCTTGAACGTTTGTAACTTAACAACATGATTACTTAGCAATAGTATTAAGTGATGATGGTTCAAGATGTGAATTTCTACAATTTTGATGATGAATAGGGATACTCAATGATCTTACTAACACAGTGGCAATGGAGAATTTGAAAAGAGCGGGTATAGTCGTTCAAGAGCCTCATTATACAGGGCCACTGTATGGACGCCCGCTCACCACTGTGGGAAGAAGTCGCCTTAGTTGTGGTAGTGGAGAGGGGTGCACTATAGTGCCAACTCATCTGATAGAAACTCATCTATGATTCTCAGCTGGGTAGCTGGTACCTTATTCTTGAAAAATATACAGATTATCATTTTTGTAAAGTCAGTAGGTATGACTACTGAATTTCCAGGGAAAAAGAGGATATTGTGTAATAAGGACTTACAATCAATACAGGTATACCTGAATACAATAATCGTTCAATGATAAAGCAGGAAGAAAACCTCACAATTACAATTGACAAGATGAAAATGATGAGGTCAGCATTTGGTGACATAATGGTGACATCAATTACAAGTTGGTTAACAATCAAGAAATTCTGTTGAAACATTGAATGTCGTACAAGATCGTTATAATGTTGTGGGCGATGTCTCCACTGGATGACCTGAAAAGGAAGGAGAATGTTTTGTGGCAGTGGCGATGGCAGGCAAGAGACTTGATGGGGTGTCGAAGTGTTGCGACTCAATTCTGGCCAAGCGGCCATTACAAGAGCGAGAAAGAGAGAGAGTGAAATTGAGTTTGTGTGAGAGAGAGTGAGTGAGTGTGCGGGCGGCCAAGGGTCGCGTGACGCCAACAATAAACACGACTCCATCCCTCGCTGATTTATTCCTAACGACTTTCTGGCAAAGAAATAATTATAACAAGGCGGTGCATCGCTCTTTCTCTCACTCCCGCTATTAATGAGAGCGTTTCTGCGACAATTCCTCGACTCATCTATGGTACAACTACATCTATTATGCACTAAACAAATCCACTCTTGCCTAATTGTCCGCTAAAACGATTGTTATTACTTGATTATCACATGATCACGATAATTCATTCGTGTCACACAATGTCAATGTCAAGCAATTGTTTTTATTGAATGACCAATAAATTAGTGAAACCTTGACCGCCCGTATTTCCATTTCGGAAGTGCAATTCACCCTCTATTTCCATGTTTCAGGAGTTGTGAGAAAGGTTTTAGTCTGTTACGGATTGTATGTTATGGGAGATGAGTGAGTCACGGGAGATAAGGAAAGTTTTGGAATTATTATGATGCATTATTGGTGTTTTTGATACTCCATTATTGAGAAAGTTCAAAAATCATATTTGAGTTCGTATTTTAGTTTTGAACGTATTAAAGTTCTTTGCAACAAGAAATTTGCACTCAAGCAAAGAGTGAACAACAATATTATCCCTAATGCACATTTTTATTTCAACAGTTTATCTATTCCAATATAGAAGTTCATTAAATAATTTCTATCAAGCCGTTTTTGCCTATGAGAGCTATTCTAGCATGCATTATTTCTCAATATTGTTTGAAATCCTACGTAAACCCTCCGTTAACCGCGCGCCTGTTTCTCTATAATTGTACCGCGAGTGGCACTCCGTGCTGCAACTAATTCTTCATGTATTTCTGATGAATTATTAGTATGCTTACTCTAACAATGTCTTTGTAATTGATGTAAACCAAATGGAGATGAACACACAAACTCAGAACATTGAATACCAAAGCTTCATTGCTACGAGTAAAACAAAAGAGATAAACTGTAATTTTATTTGCAATTTCAGTGAAGAACTGTAGATAATAATCTTACACTAAGTGTATAATTTCGATCAGCAGTAATCTGAATAAACAAATTGGAGAAAAGGTTTGATAGTGAATAATGAATCAATGGAATAATGTTCAGCCTCAAATTATGGAAATGAGGAGACTATGGATGTAATATAATATATAATATTTTATTTATGTACTAAAAATGTACTAGGATAAATGTTATTCGATATTGATCTACATTTTCCAATTTTGAATGGATGTACCGATTCTGAAAGGTATTTCAAGAAGGTGATTATTCATAGGTCAAATAGAATTTCAAAAGGTTGAATATGGTAAAGGTAAAAATCTTCACCCATGAATACAGTAAAATCACAGTCCCTTATCTCAGGAAGGCCTAATACACAATTATGACACGTTAGTATAAAAATGTCAGATTAATTTATTACTGTAGTTCATTTCTGAAATGTGCAACCATTTTCCAGTTTTACAGCAATATGCTGGCTGCATTTCCAGTTTTGTGACAGTAATAACATTTTGAGATCGGTGCCACAGACAAAGTGATAGCCGTTGTTTTAATGTGTGAAGGAAAAGAAAAGAGGGCGTTATTTTAGCGACGTCTGAGGGTGCTATCTAGAAAAGACGCAGGCAGTTATTTGTGAGCATTTCGCGTTCTGCGGCGGAGGCGGAGGCGGAGGCGGCGTGAAGAGGAGCGCGATAAAGGCCTAATTAGGCGAAAGTCACGCGATGACTGCTGCCGCCGCCGCCGCTGCCGCTGCTTTGAATGCGCTGCGTCAGTGTCGTCGTCCTCTCACAAGTGCACAGGGAGAGGCAAGTGTCCTGGCAAAGGTGGGAAAGCATGTCCGGCATTGAGGCCATCCACAATTCGAACGCCTTTCTCTTCTCCGGAACCATCTTGTGCACGCACGCACTTGCCAGTTCACACACGCCACGCACAAAAGCGCCAACTAGAACGGACCAATTTCACACCTGTGGTCCGAACTCCTCCGCTTCTGTCTGAGCGTGATTTCACGTCTGCTCTGCTCGCCAGAATTATTATGCATCGTTCGCAAAGTTACGCCTTGTTAGGGCGAGGCAAAGCAGCCGTCAACACGACTTCACGAAGAAAACTGAAAAGCTAGACGCCAGTCTAGAGCCAACTGACTTTATAATACGAAATTCCACATGCAAATAACAGAGTGCGGCCGCACTGCTACTATACCGGCTCCCACCTGCATCCAAAGATAGCAACACACCAAGTTGAGCTTGTCGATTTTTGTTTTATAACATTTGAAGTATAGACCTTCACAACCTATTCTACTTTTTCGAAACTTTTCACAATAGTGCTCTTCCAGAACTGCTGACTAAATTATTTGTTCAGAATAATTCTTCCTCTCAATTTTCTTCTTCCTTTCCTGATTGTGCGGTTACACTCAATGAAATTACACATTTATGAAATAAAATGTAGGCTATATTTTCAATAAATGCAGAATTCTAATGAATTCTGGTTTTGGAACCACAATGATGAGTGGATGTGCAACCACATTCCCGATTCGTTGACGATGAAGAAGCTTCGTTGAGGCAAAACTTTTTCTGTTCTAAGCTGGCCTCAAATCCATGTAGGAAATAATGCTATTGAGAGGAAAGTCATATGAAGAAAGTTTTCATCTCATTTTTCCTAGATTTAATCTTGTGATTCTTTCCATTTATCAGAAATAGCAAAGAAATAATGAAGCTACGACATAATGGACTAGATTTCAATTCAATATTGTGATCTAGCTGATTTATCAGTACATGTTTTATTCTAGTTCAACATTCTAAAAATGTCAAACGGGTTCATATTCGAGACAATAATAGACTGCTTTACATTGAAATCTAATTATAGTCAATTCCAAGTACAGTATCAGGAGATTTTTAATTGTTATAATTACAGTAAATTGAATAGAATAAAGAATAGAAATAGAACTGGCATGTCCATCAATAAGCTGCAATGATGGAAAATACATGTTGAGTAAGCTTCTGAGCACGTAGGAAATAACTAGAAATTGTCACTGTGATGAGACCAGAGAGCTGTCGAATCATTGTGAATGAAGATTCACTCGGTCAAGATTCATCTTTGAAATGTATATGAGAGTGTTCGGGGATGACCAATTCCGATTTGAGTTTTGTCCTGTCTGGTGAGTGACAGAATTTTGAGCTCAAAATTTCTTGTCTACAAAGTGCAACAATAACATTGGATGTCACTAAAGAGAATAAACTTGGCTCAATGGCAAGTTATAATGGACTCCTGACGTATGCACTTTAAGCTAGAAATAGTACGAGACACTCCTGCAACACTAACGTGATCATAAAAAAGAATCATTCAGGGGCTATGACAGATACCAAAATTATCCAACTCCATTCATTCAGCTCCTCATCAAGAAAAATATAATCTAGAGGAGAATTTCAGATCCCAAGTGAACTCAAATATTGAGAAAACCGATCATTGCACTAAATACGAGTATAATTCAACACAATGTAGTCCACTGAATTATAGGCTTCCACAATAGCCTACATATCCAATACTACATTTTATCCAATATTCAACATACAAACTACATACTCTTCTGATATCTTCGAAACACAAAAACTTGTTTCAAAATAATATCAAGTTATTTGTTGTTTATTACTTCAAGCAGATGAAATAAGAATTATTCAATCAAATCACTTGATTTGGTTGTAATTTTCTTAATATCACAAATTCTTTTGTAATTATTATATTTTCTCTGGTATTGTGGGGTTGTAATATCGTAAATTCATTTTTGAATCCATAAAAATGTATTGGAATAAGTTATCTTGAGTGATATCGTATCACCCATCAATAAATTCACCAATCTTCATAACGACGTATGAACTAAATACATTGTTTTTCAAACCTAATCCGCTACTCCTACAACTACTGCTATTATTTATGAGAATGGAAACTGCACAAAAAATGAATAATGTAGCAATTAAGGAGAAACCCCATATTTTTGAAGTCCTACTGCTAGATGTAGGAGACACAATCATATCGAAACCACAATTGGAATCAGTAATTAGTGATGATGCACTATTGATTCTTTGCAGTGGACTGATCTTGTTGTATCAGGAACTCAGAGGTGCCAATGACGGCATCATGTTTGCAGGTATTGATCAATATCAATGGACACGGATGCGCTCCACTGGTTCAACTTGGGGATCTTGATAGGTACCTACAACAACAGAGCAGAGGCTGCGGCTGGAGACTGGCCTCTCCACGTGTAACTGGCACCAACACTGACTGGCACAGGGTATCGTAGCACACTGTCCAGATTGTGTTAGTAAGGTGTTGTAAGCAAGCAATCAGACTAGATACACACTGAATGTTGCTTTACCAAATTACCTGCTGATTGGCCTGCCCTATACTCAAGCAATCCATCCGAGATTACCTTTTACCAGAGGGAAAACGGTGGGCTAGATTACTATATCCTGTCCTATGCTGGCTTTCTGTAGAGAGATAGAGAGTGAGAGAGGGAGAGAGGAAGTTAGAGGAGAAGAGAGAGAGAGAACAGTGACACCTTCCTGCTCCAGACGGTCAATACGCAGTTGCCGTTTGATATTAATACCCAATTAAATATGTAGACGTGTGAGTGCTGCCCAGTCTACTGGACACAGAACATGCAAAGACATGCATGACAGCATAATGCTGATAAGCTGACAATAACTACCTAATGAACGAACCAAGACTACATACGAAGATGAGTGCATTGCTAATAATTAGGGCAAGTTGTTGAATTATGTAGTGAAATTTAGCTTGAGATCGGGGATGTCAAATCAAAGATGACAAAATTCTGGTGAATTATTCTTGAAAGAAACTTATTGAAGAGCAGACCTCATCACATTATTTATCGTTTTCTAAGGACGGTCACCTCTTTAAATTCTCCATTCTGAATAATAATTTTGAGTATGAATGGCTCACAATATAATACATAATACAGTAATAATTCTGAGAGTTCATAGCTCGCACACATCATATTGAATTCAACTCTCCCTCATCAGTTGACAAGGTGAATCACCATTTTTCTTGATATAATGCTGAATAACCCACTTATAATTTATTACTGATTCAATTGTTTCATTTTGCTAGCTGAAATGCATTTTCTCGTGAGTTTCCTGCGACGAAACTGTAACGTTATCCTATCAAGGAAAAAATTGTGAAAAGGAAGCGAAGGTGAATAAATTCCTATAGTAGAATCTACCAAAATCAGATCATTGCAAAACTTTTCATAGATTCCAATATTCTAAATTTTTATAATCTATGTGCTCTATATCCATCATATTTCAGACACGTGATCTATGATGATCAAGTTCAATAATAAGCATTCATAATATGGTCATTTTTTTTGTAATTGATAAAAACGGAAATTCCAGTGGTTTTCAAACCATCTAAATATGAAAAAATGTTTGATTGAATAAAGAATTTCTGCTCCGAATATTCACTGGTTATCAGCAGAGTCATGACTTATGCAAACATTATATGCATGGTTCATCCCCATGAAAACGTTTTCCGAAAAGCCACATGAGCGTATGAATCTGCAACCACGGCAGTTTTCAAATTTCCGGTCATGAAGATTGGGCGCTGATTGGAATCCTTGATGCCCTCTCGCTCCACAGTTTCGATAGTTCCATTAATAAATGAGCATCATCGATATGGGCCTAGGCTCACTTCAACCAATGTCAATGCTGTTTTCCTTATTCGCTCAAAATTGGAATCGCAATGGAAAAAGACATTGGAGTGGAATAAGGCAATTACTTTCCAAATGTATCATACTTTTTATTTTATTTATTTTGTATGTCACAAAGAACTGCATCTCCCAAGGAAGTCAGTTATTTTGTAAGGGCTCAACTCAATTAGAAATTCTCTCAGTTCTTAACAATAAAGTTGTGGCATTGACAACATCAATAATAGTGTTTTCTACTATTAATATCATTTTACTTCAGTACTTGTTCTGAGATCTATATTTAATATTGAATAAAGTTGCTTGAGCTTGTTGGGGACATTATAAAAGAATCCAAAGTAAATCAAAGTAGGTTTGACCCTCCATAAAATGAACAGATAAGAATAGTAGTAAAATAGTATGTTCTACTAAGGTCTAATGTTCACTGAACTTTGGACTTTGTAATATAATTTGACCTCGCGCAGGTACTTATATATATGTCCTGTTCCAATACATGCCTTACAACATGGGTCATGTCAAACTAGCTTAGCCCACATCAAATTTGAAAAATAAAAAAAAATTGCCTACCAAGTCTTTCCAGACTGCACTAGTCTTTCTCTAGGATTGCTCAGTCCTGAAAACAAGTCAATCAGATAAGTTTACAGGTTAATCATTGATAGAGGATCTAATTCAAGTGCATGTAATTCAAGTCTCCAAAAACAGAACTTTTTGTGTGGGCAAGCATACCCCGAAAAGAATGGTTGAACCTTGTGTGAGAATTTTGGGAAGAACATCAACGTTTTTATTCATCAATGATCATTGAGAGAAGTCTTTCTCCTGTTTCCTCAAATTAGGGAGGAGGAGAAATTCTATGAATCCGCCTAAAGAATCTTGAATCAACTTCGTTTACTGGAAACCCTCAATTATTAAAATTTCTTTCGATTATTCTTCACAATCTCCTTGGTGAGATCATTTCGAAACTCGATTATTCAAATGACTTCCAAACAATTCAATCAAATATTCAATGCGAACATAATCAGAATGATTGAATATTATTCATCGATCAAGCAATCTACAAAAATAATCGACTGGGAGCGATGTTTTCACATAGGAACGTTAACAAACAATCATCATATATTTCCAAGCGAATCATTGTCAATTTTGATGTTACCGATTCAAAGCGCTCGTGTGTTGCATGACGAGCACATTTGAATTATTCAAGGGGAAGAATTCAAGCCGGAGCTGTTTTCTGGCTCTCAATTTTCTGTTGTCGAACGTGGAAAGCTTTCTCCATTATTTTTTCTTTGCGAGGATTTATCAACGATGATTGCCGGCTGAGAGAGGCGCGGAGAAAGAAGAAGGTATGTTTGAGCGATGAGGGTCGGTTGCTGTTCAATTCCAGGCCATTGTTGTGACGTGTATGTATGTGGTCTATTGCGTGAGACGACCATGAAACACCTCCACCACGTGCCGCACACATACATGATGCACAACAAATGTGGATTCGTCAGACAACTGACTCATGACTAGTGATTGACATTGAATAAACAGTTTGCTCCATGCTTCATGAACATAAGTAAACAGTGCAGCCTTATGAACAGTGCTGATTGTTTATACAGTATAACCTTTGGTAATTGAGACATTGTTTAACACTGTTTAGCAATAAATATACGCATTACAAAGTGAATATTGTATGATAAGATTCATCAGGAATTGGGATAGGTTAATCAAGCTTCGTATGAAGAGTGTTTTCATCTATTAATATTATTTTACTTCAGTACTTGCTCTGAGATCTACAGCTATTTATTTCCGAACAAAGTTGCTTTTAAGCTTCTTGGGGACATAATGGAATAATAGTTTTGGAGAAATTACGGCTGATTATACCAAATACGGCTGAAAGGTCGAATGGATTTATCTACCGTGGAATGGCTTCGTTCATCGGAGCTCAATATCCTCTTTGTTAGACTGATTCCATCAAACGAATTTCATTTTCGTTGCGAGTTTCCTTGTGCATTTATTTCCTATATGTATAGTGCTCCCACAAAGAGAACAAAGTCATCCGCAGCAAAAAAAAGACGGAATCCTAGATAGCGTCTAGTAATGCTCCCAACATTTAGTGAAAATAGTCATACTCCCTATTTATGTAATATGTTACTAAGAATATTATAATGAATAGTAAACTCCCAAAACATTATTGTAAAGAATAAGACTTACGTGAACTACAGCTTCGCTGTAACAGCGAAAGATAAACATTAAGATAGCCCAGCCTAGAAAAAGCCATTTCAGAATTATCACCCTTAGTGCAAGCTACACAAAGTTTTACAAAGTTATTTTACACTAGAATTTTAAAAGTCGCGCATTTTATTATATTTTCTCTTTATTATACTGACCAACAACCTTTGTTCTCTTCGTGGGAGCACTACACATTGTAGTCGTAGAAAATTGTAATTTATCATAGAGTTTTCTAGAGTCAATTATGAGTTAGATATTTTTTTACAAAAGTAACTTTCTTTCACCCTGAAGCATTTCAAAGCTACTCAATCACAACTAATATGAACGTGGAAAAGTAAACTCGTTTTATTATTGGAAAAGTCAGTAAATGAACACTTGAGAAAATTCCAAAATTTTATGAACAGATTAGTAATAAAATTTTCTCAAAAGCAGCTCGATTCAAGTCTTCTACAATAGACCTGGCAGTGCATGTTATTTCAGTCTGCAATGCACATGTCGCCTTCATACACATAAGTCACCAGACATGCAGTGGCTACACATTCAACATGAGACTTGGAACCATCAATGAAACGCAAAATGATAGAATTTAGAATGTGAAGCGCGCATGAATGAAGGAAGAAACTGTACGTGCACCTGTTCCGATTTCGAATAGTGATGATAAATACTTGGGAATGGCGAATGGGGTTTACTACGGCAACGGCTAACGGTAAATTTAGATTTCAGCGTGAACGGAAACCTTGGCTGACGGCTGAGGTTTAGGTCGATATAATAAACCTCGTGACTAGTACAACACGCGGCGCTAGTTTGGATTTTCAGCTACGCTGTTGTGTGTTATAAGCTCCATGAATCGGTTCCAGTTGAAGAATGTTGGCCAATCCAATGCAAATATGCACCGTTGAAAAGTTACACCTTTATTACGATGATCAATAACTCACTTTCCATTTGTGTTCCAGAGGAACTTTCGATGCAACTATCTTCGAATTTAGGAAAGTAATGACAGTACAAAGCAACTAAGGTTGGAATTTGGAAATAGAGATACAGTAATTTCATTCATGAAGAATACCAGTTACAACTTTAGAAAGTGTGTGTGCACTGAATATTACAAAAATAAAACCAATACAATAAACCATTATTGTAGGATCACAGACGGGAACATTCTTGGGGAGAGTGTAATGTAAAAATAACCATCTAAAAAGGAATGAAATAGTATCTACAGGAATCAGGAATCAGCAATATCTACTTGTCAAAGCACAGTAAAAAATTGAAATGGGAGAGATTTCTATGTCTTATGGGTTTAATAAACCTGTGCGTGATATCGAGCATTACATATTATAATATAATTACTCTTATGAACCACTTAGAATTATTGAATTATAGAATTATATCACTTAATCACAGTAACACGACATGATATCTCCTCCAATATATTTTATATTTATTATAGTGAATGAAGTGGATTAAGCAACAAAGTTCAATATTATAAAGAAGTAGTATAACAAGAGCAGTAGACCTAGAATGGATTAATAATACTATTGTATTCTCCATAATAATACATTTTTGGAAGTAAAGAAACAATAGTCAACTAATCATAGAAGAACTGGAAAATCCACAGTCGAATCTTCAAATCAGTTTTTTCAAAACTTCATTTGGATGAAGACATTCATCCAAAATTAAGGCTAAATGTGGTCACACAATGATGATCATCTATTAAGGCATTGAGTAAACAAGTATTCAAGTTATTTCTTAGTATCATTGAGCTGTGAATCTCAAAAAAATTGACTTGAAGCTCGGTTGATGTAGTTTATAACAGCTAAGCCGGCTAAGCCAGCACAAGAATCCCCGTAGCGTGGAGAAACGCTCAATTTCTCTGTGCTTCTCCCCAGACGCGCTGTCCAAATAGTGGTCGGTCAACACAGCTTGCTTGCTCTCTTCTTAGTCGTCTTATCTGGACGAAAAAAACTCGCTTCCAGCTAGCAAGCAGACGAGCACATGTTTCAGCGCTCGCCCTTTGTGTCACATCATTTACTGCACACTTGCTAAAAAAACAACTGTGGACAAGAGACGAATCGTGAAGCTAGTTGGTCAACCCATTGATTCTCTAACCTCGAAGCATTGATACAACCTCGATTCTCTAGAAGTTCTCAATTATCGAAAGAGAATGCTTTCTGGAAAATGATTGACGAATTTAAATTCATACAAAAAATAACATTCGATCAAGAATAAAAGTTGAGAACCTTTAATGAAGCTTCAAAAATTATTATCTAATGTCATCTACTAGAAAATTATAACAGAATTTGAATTCATCTTGAACTACGAAACAACATGAATGCGGTTAAGAATAACATTTCGAGATTTATTAGCATAGCTTTGAAAGTTGATTTTTTGAACACTCAATTTATCCAGCCAGACAGATTTCTGACTGTTATGAAGGAAATGCACATTGAATCCCTTGCATTGAGCTTATAAAATTTCCAGTTGATTCAGCTTTAATACTAGCTTTGAATGATTAATGCTGAGAGAAATCTTGATAAAGAATGTGTTGGAAAAATATTGCAGATAATAAGAGCTCAGTTCAAGATTTTGTAAGACTATGGTTCAAAGTTTACTTTTCTCATTTCACTTCAAAATACCTATTCTCACAAATAATGGTCATCAAAAGCATAGTTGATTCTCATTGTGACAATCAAACAGTTTTAGAGACTTGTGAGTTCTTATTGTAGTGCAAAAAAAGAATTGGAATGACTTGATAATCTCATTCTAAAAAAATAGCAGGGGAAGTATATCTTTGTAAAGAGAATAGAACTTGATTCGCAGTACTTTACGGTAATTTGTAGCAGAAATGTAGCAGGTGAGTACCGTTAAAGACCAGATCAGCAGTAGTTATTGCGACTGGAGCTGTCTTTGTGGTGGATGGAGGAAAGTGGTAGAATGAGATTGACTGTTTTAACGACTAGAGTGCAGAGGTAAACAGAGTCGACGGAATAGATGTGTCGACACTCGAAAGGGTTTGGGCAGGAGTATTCCATTAGGAGGTTATTGAGTCCCCCCGGGGCCTCCTAGCCAGGGTCAGGCCTCCCAGGGGACGGCGCCCCCATAAAGAACCTACGTGACCCCCGCCACCCCACAACCGGTCCACGGCTCACCTTTTCACACCTGTTACCTCTATTAGAAACTTGGCCAACTTTTCACTTCTACCGACGCTTTTTTCAATCTCCGTCCAAGGTTTCTTTCTTGAACTTCGACTGAGTGTTACCTAATGTGCTAGACTCTAGTTCCTTTGTTCGGCGACAAATATCTTGAACGTTCTCAGCTGGGGGCATGTTCAATTACCGTCCCTAAGGAAGATATCTCACTCTTCACAAGATAAATTTGTTTGAAATGATATTATGAACGTAGGAAAATACATAAATACAGCAATTATGCTATTTTACAGAAACGTGTTCAAGAAACTTCAAAAACGGTACAAGGGGGTTGGTGCTCTGTCACTACCTTCTATTATCTTCACAATTACAGAAAGCAGGATGCAGATTATCCCGAGTGAAATGTGATTCAATTTGAAGAGAAGAGAGAGGGTAACAATGAATTGTACTGCAATGAGAAAAGTAGAAAGAGTTTCCTGCTGAGGGAATAATTAGCCCCAGCTTTGTTTTGAGATAATTTGCTATTAGTTGATATTGTGTTTTTTTGTTAGTGAATTGATACAACTGATTAAAGGATATCTCATTGCAAATGATAAAGATAAACTGAATTCTCATACCAATTAATTAAAATGAAAAGTGCCTCGATCCATCATATCTTTCCTCTTACAAAGTTTATTTGATTTTTTGGGAACAAAGAAGAATACAATTGTGAGTTCTTTTTACAAAATAATTATAATAATTATCCAAAATGAGAACTCACCATGATTTGAAATATTATCGTGATTATGTATGTTACTATAATTTTTATGTAGGGTCTCAGGATTTGATTGAAATATGATTGACAATAATAATGTGTTTTGATAATAATTAAATTGAACGAAATTCCTAATTAATGCCATATAATATTCTGAAGACTTCTGCTACTGCAAATATTGACAACAGAATAATAGCTAGTAGGGTTAGCTCCTGAAGAGAGTTTTCAGTTTTTATAGATTTCTATAGAGTATGTTTTATTCAAAATATTTTCACTCAAAATATTATTCAAAATAGTTTAATGTAAAAAATTTCAGATTTTTTTCCTTAAATATATGAAGAATATAATATTATGGATTAATGATGGACTCATAATATTATTGAAATATGTGCAAAAACACATGTGCAATATGTTTCAAAAAATGTTTTTCAAAAGTCAAGATACTGGGGATTATAGGTGTGAAAATCAAAACCGTGAAATTAACTCTCTACAGTAATGTATTGGATTCAAATCTCATTTTGCGGTTGTCGCAGACGAGTACATTATTGCACTTCATTTTGCGATGCCACCCCTTTCTCGGAAATGCAGAAAGGAAGGAAATCCAATCATATCGGTGCTCACTATGTATCAAGTCAGCCGGTAATTAAGATATTGCTGTGATTAATGAAGTTTCGAGAAGGTGTCTCAATCAATATCTTAGTCTGGGAATCGTTAAACAATCGAGACAGAATTGTTATCAACAGTGAAGTCAGTTCGCTATATATTTTTTTGAATGCAGTTTAATCGATTTTCTATATTGCTTTTCGTTATCAGGCAGGAAACGTATTTGCTGGTGTATGCTATCAACAATTATTTTTCTAAATTCATTTTGATATATCTCTGTTGAATCTATGTATGTTATTTTTCAATTCCCTTCTCTCTTCTTCTTCTTCATCTTCATTTGTATGGAGAAATGTTCAGTTTATTAAGGACTATTACATTCGAGATTAATAGATGAACTTGAATACTCTGAAGGTATAGATTGATAACGACATAAGAACAATCGATATTGTGCAATTTCGTGATACTGTATTAATAATATTTTTGAAAAATCCCTTTGTTAACCTTTCTCGTTAAAGCAAATGTTTAAGAGCAAATGCCATTGGATCTCTGCTTGGAAATGCCTAGAAAGAAGATCGTCGGCTTAAGATTTTACAATTTTCTACTAATTACTCTTCCTCATTTTTCGACCGATTGTCACTGGAATTCACCACACTACCTAATACTGATTATATATAACTTTTCCCCTTTGTAGAGGGGATCATAATAGTAATAATAATAATAATGGCCTCTATTACAGCAAACCTGTTCCATCACATGGCTCCAAGAGACTATTTGAGTATGCTTAGACTATTTTTTGAGCAATAGAACGTTTCAATCCTTTGTGTATTGTAACTGTCAATAGGTACATCAATAATCATTTCTGTAACTCTATTCGAAGCATCACAAAGATCACTTTTCAATTTTTTAGAACGCTAGTTTTACTGTTCGAAAAGGAAATTTGTATCACTGAATTTGTAACATTTTAATTATTTTTATCAACGATCCAAATTTTTATCAACGATCCAAATTTTTATCAACGATCCAAATCATTAATGATTTTCTCACTAATTCACTAACTAATGATCTTCATCCATATTGTCAAATAATTTCTATCAATAATCAAATATTATGGATGCATATATTTTCTGTAGATTATTCATTCATTCATATTTTCCTTCATGTAGCCCTATAGACGTATTTTATCAAAATAAAATTTTAATTGCTGCCAATATGGCCGGCTATTACCCTGAAAATATTCGAATTTCCACGTTACATTAATCCAGGAGGTGTTTTCGAGCGCTATTGTTAAGAGGGCCTCGTTATGGCGGTGAAAAGGGCCAGCACGACGGCAATTACGGAGAAAAGATACCCGACAAGAGGCGAGAAAAGTCATAAATTAATAAAAACCGAGTGGAATAAAGAGAAGCGGCAAGTGGAATCGGCGTGGCGTGTGTGCCCAGGGGTCCCATCAGCTTTGCGCGGCGAAAAAAACGCCGCTTCTGCCCTCGGGAGGGTATCGATCAATTAGTAACGCATTCTAATGGACCCACGAATCCATCAAATGAACGCAGCACAGCACTTCGTTCCAAATCGCGCACCCTATAACAACTTCTTATACCTTTCTTCTCTACTCCGATTTGAACCTATCTCACAAAAAGTATTCCCCTCGCAACACTCCTCCTTCATCAAAATAATTGGAAAATATTCTCCACTCAACTGTGATAATATATCAAATGATCATCTCGAAAATTGAAAATAAAACTTCAAACTTCACCAAATCAGCTGTGGAAACATACTTCAACTATCCCTGACAGGGAAAAGTCCACCTCAGAAACTTCCCCCTTTCTTGCAGACTGATCTATTATTGCTGTAGAATGCACAGTTCTCATTCATCTCTGGAGAAATGCAAAGTTTCAATGAGGTTAGTTTATTATGAAAGTTTCTTTTTTGATGGACTTTGAAGATGGAGGATTCATTCTGGTTTCATGTTAAGTTACGACCCCTTAGACAAAATTATTTGTAACACGTATTCATTATCCACGTGTCAACACAATTATTCATAATGATTTAAAAGAAGAGTATGAGTAGTACTTTTCCTGAAGTTTGATAGTAAAAAATACGGTGAGACTTATTAATATAAAAATGCAAATCCTTCAAGTGCTCCAATTATTCCTTCTTATATATCATGTCACGAAGTTGGCATTTATTCATGAATCTAAGCATCTCCAATCAAATAAATATAGCTCTGATATAAACAAACCAATTTCTTTTTAATGCTATTACTAATGCATTACATCTATCAGAGGTGCAGGTGATTGGGGTATTGATAAAACATACTGTATACCACTATGTATCAGTCTGAAGCGAAGTAGGCAAACCAACAGACAGTCTATTCTATTCTGGGACTAGCAGAATGTAACAATATATAATTGTTATATAGACTAGATCTTTAATATTATTATCAAGAGAACATTTTCTATGAAGAGCCGATTTAGACCTTTGACTTTTCAATATAAAATCTTATCCAAAATTATCAATAAATCATAATCTTCAAATCATGCTCAACCCCCAATGCACACTCATTTATGATGGAAAAACATAAAATGTGAGGATGAATGAAAAGTGATTTTGTTCAGAACAACATTGCAATATACACTGTGACTGTGATGTTTTAGGGGAGCGGTGTAAGGTGACGAATATAGCAAACATTCAATGATCTTTACGATTGATTGAGTTTTGAGCTGTGATAGAGGGAAACAAGGCACTGGCAGGCGGGCAGGCTTTGCTGTCACCACGCTTGTTTGCTTCAGATTTGAGGGAACAGTCACGGAGAGAAAGAGGGTTTAAGAGAAAGAAAGATGAAGCGTAAAAGAGAGAGTGGGAGAATGGAAAAGAGAGAGAGTATAAAAGATAGAGTGTAATAGAGGGAGGGAGAGAGCGTAAAACAGAGAATGAGAGAGTGTAAGAGAGAGTAAAAAAGGAAGTGGTAGAAAGTAAGAGAGACAGACAGAGAATGAGAGAGAACGAGACAGAGACATAGAGAGAAAGAGAGCGTGATAGATGATTGCTTTTATTAGGTGGAAGGAACAGAGAAGGAATAAAAGAGGAAGAAAGAAGGATAATGTCAGAATGACGAGAGAGAATGAAACAGAATGAGTGAGAGAAGCCAATTGTTTAGCGACTGAGAAGGAATGTTGACAAGGTGAAAAGGCCTGTATTTGTGCCTGGTCCTTCCCAATCATTCGCGATCTCGGCCAACTGGCAAACAATAAAGCTAAACAAAGCTACATGATCGTCAATTGAGCGACATTGTAACCAGATAATTAACAGTTGGAACGGGACGCCACCGCCACGCAATTAACGCACCATCGCTTCCCGATTCGTGATCAATTTCAACGGTTGCGAAGACATACGCACCAACTGTGCCGCGCAAATAAGGGTGGCAGCTCAACCACCCCCCGAATAAACAAAAATACATTGATGCAATGCATTCGCCCACACTCACTCATACACACACACATAAGAATCAACAAATAATGAACAGACTATGTTATGGTTCACAGGTAACACACCATCAACACAATGAATTATTTGATTTCGTATTCATTCTCTGTTTCAATCCATTCATAGTTCTGTTCTCAATGTTCACATGTTATTATCTGAAACATCATTATCTCAATTTACAATTATCTCATCGTTAGTATTTGGAAATGTCTTTTTTTATTGAATATCTTCCTTCAATTGAAATATACTTACTAATATCCTTTCGATATGTTTAAGCATATTGACTATTTAGACAATACCATTGAGAGAAGATTCTAATCTAGTTGACAAAGCTAATATATTCAATATAATTTGTGTTTCAATGTCTGTCCACAACTTGAGCTACAATTGAATTTTAATATCATTACGTGATGCAGTGAAAATGGTAGTTGAAGAATTGAGTATGAGAGTTTGAGAGACATGTTTGGAGCATTGAGATTATTGCTATGTATTTCATAAAGAAATTGAAAATTTCAAATGAACAATATATAACCACTACATGATCTTGATCATTAGAATGGATGGAACTGCATGATCATTGCAGAATGGATAATCTGCTATGGAAAATTACAAAATGTTGATTTATTACTGATAATAGAACTTTCATTCGGTCAATCTTGAGCTCCATTGTAATCATGACATAGAATAACATTAATACATTAAAACAATTGGAAAAAAGTTGCTTATCTTTATCTCATATTGTAATCGGAAACTTTTAGAAACTCTTCCATAATGAAATAAAAATAACTCCGAGGGAACTGATTCAATATTCTTTACCACTGAATAATAAATAATTTGAGAGCGAGAATGAAGATTACTGGGAGAATATAGGCGAGAATTTAGAATTTTTATCCAATTTGTGAGGCTCTGCAATAAAGAATGTAAAACAGGCAGTTGAGAATCGTCTTCGTCATTTTTCCAAGCAACTGAAGACTTATTCCTCGAACAACTTCGCTACGAGAGAGAGTTGATATAAACTTCGAACAAGATGGTGTTTATTATTCTACGTTTTAAACTTCGCCAGATAACGTTGTTAATGAATGATTAAGATGGCTGCAATGACTTACAAGTAGTTGTGAAAGAAAATTAGTTGCTGACAGTGACTACTGTACTTCTAATTACAATAACGGAACTTTGTAATTTTTTAAAATTGACTGTTTTAGAACAACATGAAAATTTGAGATAGAGTGGAGTATCAATATTGGATATTTATAACTTTTTAACGGTAACTGTTCATAGAGAATAGATTATTCTTACATCTTTTTGAACTGTAACGGATGAGAATGATCTGATGATGCGGATTCTTAAAACTCCTCTTTCTATGATAAATAAATGAAAGTGATCTTGGAAACCCAACAATATAAACTGACAATATATAGTTTACAGTGTTTGAAAAAAACTATGAAGGACCCTGATTTATATAAAGACGATTGTATAAAACATATAGGAATCATTTAAACATCAATTGAAGGAATCCAATAGCAATAGCCAGATCAAATACTACTCATGAATATTTTTAAAGAGATAGATTAAAAAAAAAAATGTTGTATGTCTCACCGAACGCTGTTGGTCGGCGGTAGGTGATGGATAGACACCGTTTGTTAAAAGTATGAGCTGAATAGAAAGTGGAAAATTTTTGAAAATCTACACATGAGTAATATTATTCATGCAGACCTTGAGACCCGTATTAGACTTATCGAATTATTAGGGAAAGTCGTATGCGATTGAACTTGAACTATGTTCGAGCAGCTACTAAACCATCGATTGAAAATACCCTGTAGAAGAGTGACGTCACAATAACAGATTAATTGGGCCGCTCGGGTCGAGTCAACATCCCTGAAAGCAGATTAATTAAAGCCTGATATTGCTCTCCAGATTTACGGCGAAAAGTCAAACCCTTCGTACACATTATTCGTTGCCGCACAGACCTCTCTACTTTGTCTTTCTCTTGAGGGCACTTCTTAAGATAAAATAACAGTGCGAAAGTACCACTCAATCCTGCATTCAAAAATATCACCTGATAATAGGTGGTGGATTGCTTACATTACGGATCATGAAGTAGGCTACCAGTTATTTTTTTTCATGAGTATTTTTTTTTTTTGCTGATGGTGAGAGCTCACATGAGCTTTAGGCTTGTGCGTGGGTAAAGAGAGAAGTGATGATGGGAGGTGACGACTACCTTTCAGAACGTCGGGACCGACGGCTTAACTTATTCTCCGACGTTACTCATGAATGATCATGAGCTCATTACTAATTCATGAAATATGACTTAGATTAATAATACTGTATCTCTTACAAACCTCTTACTGTACCTCTTATGTTAAAAATATTTGCAACATAATCGAAGTTATTAATAACAAAAAAATAGAAAAAATTTAACTCTATGCATCGGACTAATTTTTTCTATGTCTAGAATAGTATTTATCCCAGTTCGTACAGGAAAGGACGCTACACAAGCACTCTCTACACTATAAATTACTGGATCTAGAATCAACTGAGATAAATTGAGTAATGAGAATCTTTGAAGGCTGTAGGCCTATTGAAAGCCTACTTGCGAATAGGGTGCAGATATTTGAGAGCCGCAATAAACATGTTCATTCATGAATTCATCATGTTTCTGCCCTAGTCGAGCCATATCTTTTCAGGCATGTACAGTGTGAAGGGTCGGAGTTGAAAATGGGAGTCGATAATCATTGGACTCTTAGCGCACTACACTGGTGGGAATCCAGTGAAAGACACCCAAGAGCTTTTGAAGTGAACGGAGAAACAGGCTCGACGGCCTTTAGTAGTTGAAAGGATTGCTGATTTAACGAACTCAGCGCCGCTATTCCTGAGCGCGTGCTCATTCACCAGCTGTAAATATGTACCAGCTCGAGTAGGCACTTGCAATTTCGAATTGCTTTTTGAAATCAGACAAACAGATGGCCGTGCCGTGCCTTGGTCGCCTCTCACCGGCTGCTAATTACTGAATGAGATCCGCAAAAAAGAGCGCTTGTTCCCTTCGATCGCGAATAATTGGCACATTCATTCACTTTACTCTGTTCTTCCCTACCGTTCCGAAGGAGTCAGATTATTTTCTGATCAGGTTCATTGCACACCATGAATAGCGAATTGTTGCGCGCCAACCATGAATCCAATATCATCGATGGAAACCAATAATGATGTTGATGAAATGCATTCATATTGAATATGGAAATTAACTCATGCTCTAATTGTTAATAGTCCTATTCCTTCAAATGAAATTCATAATGAGAGACACATGCTTGAACAGCAAAACACATCTAATGCAGGATTGGAATAACTTGAGTAATAATGATGTAAGATTCAAAACAATGACGGATTTAGGCACTATCCATTGTTGGAAACTTCAAAGCTTCGCAAAGCAACTCATCGCTCGGCTACTCAGCAACGCAGCATGTGTTTTCAAACGTTGACGCATTCTAGGCGATTCCTGAATCGGAGAGTATGTCGGAGAGTAAATCGGAATCCGACATGCTGGATGCCGAGTGATCGAGTTGCGTGATTGCCAAGCAATCTTAGGTGAAGTTGACAGATTTTACGTGCAAAAAAGTGAGGTTGGGTGATATTCTAACCACATCAAACTGGAAAAGGAGGAATATTTGCTCTAAAAGGTAGTATTCTATCGTTTTTTGGTTACTTAAACTTATTAAATATCAAATAGGAGTTATAAAACTCTTTAAATATTTACTTATTGAGAATAATGTGATAGAAGTCGATCGGCTACTAGCGACTAGAGTTGCGGAAGTGTGAGCATGATAAGCGATTGAAGTCACATTTTGGTCTTTCCGAAACTCCGCATTTTCTGAACGTACGATTTCGGTTTCCAAGTGTGGGTAGTGCCAGAATTGAAAATATACGAGGAGTAGCCTATAATTGGAAGTTACTTGATGATTTCTCTAGTTCTCAGTAAATAAGAGACAGTTCATCAGTTGTCTCGCCTCTCTTCGAAATTGCTGAGGTTTACATGAAATTAATCACTATGTCTCGGTATGTATATTTTCATTTTTATAAGATAGTTCCTTATAAAACTTTTTCGCGCATCTCAAACTTATTCTCGACATATTGTTTCCACTGCTAATCATGTTGTTAAGACAATTGACCTATTGAAAGATATAAATAAGTTGAGATTACCTATTGCCTATAATATTATTATATATCATATAACTTTATAATATAATTTAGATTATATAGAACAAAAACACGTAAACTCGTGTTGCGAACGACAATAACATATTACTATATTGATAATGTATTATCGATAAAGTAATTATTGTAGTAACTCATTCTTCAGTATAAAACCATTCAGTGGCGTTTAGAACACATTTCTGCAATAAAACACTTTTCCCATGAAATGGCACGGCATGCTTCATTATATGAATAACTTGTGACAATATATAAATACATTTATGTAAAGTATGCCTTTGGTTGTAGAATCAGTGTGTATCTGAAAATAAGTGGTGGATTATTGCCAAAGTAGTAATCGGGGGAAAGATAGGCAACACGCATTACAGTACCAAGCTGGTAGCTCCGATCACAGAGTGAAGCTAAGATCAAGCTAGTAGCTGAGATCACAGAATGTAGCTCAGATGAAGGATTCATGAGTGAGTCCTTTATCGGTGCTGGTGATAACATGCTGCCAGAAGTCAAGGTTTCCAGGGATGTTGTTCAATTAATCCTTGAATTCGTAGATTCTCTTAAAAATAAAACTGCTATTACTTTTTATGTTTGTTGGAAATTCGATCCATCGAGGAATGTTATGACCTCTAATCATACTCCAACACTCGTTACCAAACGCCACAAATCATGTTCAAATTGTACAGATAATGATTTGTATTCCGAAAGCTATTGTTATCCTTGCTGATCAGAATCCATCTCTACTATCTGAACAAAGATTCTGATACAATATTGATAATTTCCAATGCAGTCCAGACTTTCATCAGTACAAAGACCATGAATGAATGCTGTCATCTCTATTTGATCTGGAACAATAACATAATCAGGTAGCATGCAGTCCGTTTCCAGGACCACGTACTCGATTAACAGTAGTTTAAATTCTTGATTACCCACTGAATAGGACAAATACATTACAACCAGCATGATAGATAAAGCCCAATTATTCTCCTCTAATTCAATTGAAGAAGTATGATCAAAATACATTGATTGAAGGAAAACCAATTTGAATGGAATGAATAGATTCAATTTGAAATGATAATAAAATAGCCTGAAGCTCTGATTTTCTTGACCTGTTTCTCTTGTCTCATTTATTGCTATTTGAAGACTCCACTTCAACTTATTGCTGGTTTTCACGATTCTAGTAGACGTTCTATTTACTGGGATTTACTGGACGTTCTGGTTACCAGAAGCCTATCTACTTACCTATACACCAGTAACCTAGTTCCAGTAACCAGAACGTCTACTAGAATCGTGAAAACCAGCCATTACTAATGGGTCAGTTGATACTAGTTTAAGGGCCTGTTCATGAGCTCGGGATTTAGGCAAGTCCTAGACTAAAACTTGTCTCGACAGGTTAGTGCAGAGCCCTTAGTACATAGTGTCGAGGCTAACGTTTGTCGATGCTACAGTTATGGACCGGCCCTAAATGTTTCAACAGGATGGAAAATAAATAATAGAATAAATTTGTGTATTTCATCCAGAATGAATTCATCTGACATTTTAATACAGTATTAACAATTATTGAATTGAATTAAATGACAGCCTTCATTTTTCAACCTGAGAGGGCGAAGTTAGGGCGCAGTCGGCCCTCTCTTACACTTAACCCTCTAGTAGTCAATTATTCGTAGTGCTTTGAAAGGTGCTTAGTGAAAGGGATGTTATCAGTGATCGAGAATAATAAAGTTTTATTGAAATAAAATAAAAATATAAATTTTCGATTCTCATTTCGAAAATAATATCATGATCATGGGAATTATTATTTGTGTTTCTACAAAAATCAAAAGCTTCAGTAATTAATATTATTAATGAAATCACATATCGTGTAGCCACTAATAGTGAGAGTGGAAGATCATTGATTAAGAGAGGAGATTGTTCGAATGCTCTGGTTAATAATGGGCAATTTGAAGAAGTTGGAGTCTTGGAGAGTTGGAGTGAGTTGCTGAGCGGACTTTGCAAGTTAATTGGTGGCGGCTGGGCGGCAAGGAAAGCATCTGTAAGAATTGGACGGGGATGAGTCAGCTACTGCGGAGTTATGCACACCTTCTTCGTTTTTTAATGAGGAGCGGCGTAATGTCAACAGTCGATCAGCAAGTCAGCAGTACTCGATCAGCGCTGTTCAGCCGGCTGTGTAATCTATTCTGGCCACTGCCTCTGATCTGCAACTAATTGTTCTAATTGCAAGTTCAGCGCCGTCCACTCACCATCAATTGTTAATCAGCGCACGCCGCTCAAGAATCGGCCAGCTTAGTCAACTGAGAGCCGCTGAACACTCAGCAACCAGCCACAACAGCAGCGCAGCGTCTTACCGGGACAATCCTCATCAATCACATACTGCAGTGTCCCTACACTAATCTGTTCATCTATTACACACTATTCAAATCTCTTCATGAGCAAGTGATGGCTCACTTGCAACACATGTAGTAGGCCTGGTAGCTTCCCCTTTCATTAGCACCATTGTGCTTTGAGTGACACGTATACAGCCCCAAACTAATAAAATTAATAAAAATATACATACGAGTTCACCTCGTGCAGCGCAAAGTGCCACTCACTTAAAAATTCCAAACTTCTTAGTTTTGAATAGTTGCTATTTTGATTGCAGCTGACAGCAGATCAGTCATATCAATGAAATCTTACCTTGTATAGCAGGATCCAATTCAACTTGTCAGAAATCAGCTGTTTCAAAGAGCAATACCACAATACTTAACCTACAAATGCTGAATCTCGCAGATTATTGAAAAGGTCTTTTAAAAAGTTATTCTTTGAAAGGTCTTCTTTAAAAAGGTCTTTTTAAGACTTTAAGACTTTTAAGCCTTTTGATTATTGTGTCGAAGTCACTGTTTAATTATTACCAAAACAGCTGATTTATGTCAAGTTAAATGGATCGTGCTATACAGTGAGACTATTTATAGTCACTGTAGCCCCGGTCGTACACCGGAGCAATAGTCAACTAGAAACAAATAGTTCAATGCACACCTGAAGCAGCTGTTTCGATGTGCATTGTAGTACTGGTTTGTATAGAGTAAACAATCATATGATCCAAATGTTGCTTATTGCCTATTGCTTATTTCTCCAGTGTACAAGCTGCCTAATATTTTCAAAAAAACTTTTCTAAGCTCTACCTATTTGGTATTTTACAAACTAACTCAGTAGATTTAATACTTTAGTTCATTCTAATGCCAACAGAAAGCATTGGGTTTCCATTATTTTCCTCCCATTAAACATGATTATTTTTGAAAAACAAACAGAGCCTGCAAAAATTCAATTTTCATATATATTTTGGCGCAAACCGCATAAATCGGTCCACTCAAACTAATCCAAGAACTTTCCAAAATCTACTCTACACCCCACCAAACTCTTTTATTGGATAACCGTAGGGGTGATGGTTTGAGAAAAAAATGTACATAATATCCATGCAGATAATGTGAGGGATGAAAAATTCCTCCAGAGGAGCTGATGAGTTTTTTTAGGAAATAGTTCAAAGTAACTACTATTCCTTTCGTTTCTTTGACTGCAAAACGTGCTCGCTGAGGAGGACTTTGTAGTGAGTGAATAGCCTGAAATCTTCAACATGAATGAAAATATCCTATTCAAAGAGGAATTAGACACCAGAAGCAATGAATTTATGATTTTGAAAAATATTCATTAAATGAATAAATTTTGGACTAAATTAATTTTTAATCGATACGATTCCTTGGGGAATTTTGTTTTTTCAATAGATTGTAAGGGTTCTAGACCATGAAAAATTAAACATTGAAATAACTCGGAGATACTCACAACAATGGAATCTTGCACTCACGTCTCATCCCAATCATGTATAGCTACGAAAACAATTCGTCTTGGCTCATTAAACTCGGATTTAAATAATATCCTTGCAGATAATGTGAGGGATGGAGAATTCCTCCAGAGGAGCTTTTCGGAAATAATATTTTTCTCTCCGACTACCGTACCAGAAATCCTCCCCAAAAAAAAAAGGATAGATGTAATCTTCATTAAGGTGACATGGGGGCTTTTGGAAGAATCAATTTGAAAGAAACGTCTAAATCAGATTTATCATTTCCGTCGAATGAATCTTCTCTCCCCTTTGCGCTTAATGCGTTTTCATCACATCCAGTTTCCTAAGCTCATTCCTATGCGCGTTAGAGACTATCGATAAATCTCTTTTCCCTTCTGAAGTATTTAAACCTCCACTCATATAATTCGATAGACGTTCGCATTCTATCGACTTCAGTTTGGAAGTCACTGGATTGGTCGGACAATGCCTTTGTTTTTAAAAGTTTGAAATGGCAAGTCAAGTGATATTTTTTGACAAAAAAAATTCCGTTTTGATCAAAGAGGTTAATCGAGGTGGTTAATTGATGAAGTTCGTCAAGTTCGATGAATGAGGTGCCAAGATGTAATTAATCAATAAGACATATCATAAAAAGTTAATGAGAATATTCTAACTGCATTGCGTATTGCTATAACGTAAACCCCAAAAAAATTGTAAATTCTTTTTGAATTGATGATCTTGTACATAAAACCATCCTTTCTATCATTATAATAGAAAAAGGATAAGAAATTACCCGAGATTTTCTCACATACATCTTCTTCTTAGGGTGCCTGTCCGCTACGAACGTTGGCGATCATTCTGGCTATGATTACTTTGCTGGTCGCGCTCCGGAACAATTGAGTGGAGGTTTTTCCAAACCAGGCTCTAAGGTTGGCCAACCAGGAAATTCTTCTTCGTCCTGGGGCTCTCCTGCCTTCTATTTTCCCTTGCAGGATTTCCTGCAGTAACTCGTACCTGCCTTGATTGCGCATTATGTGGCCCAGGTATTGAAGCTTCCGACACTTAATGAGGTTAACCAGCTCTGGGACTGTATTCATTCTCCTTAGCACCTCCTGGTTGGTAATCCTATCAGTCCACGGTATCCTCAGGATTCTTCTGTATAGCCATAACTCAAATGCTTGAAGTTTTGATATTGTGTCCTCTTTTAGGGTCCACGATTCTACACCATACAGGAGCACTGAGTACACATAACATTTGAGGAGCCTTAACTTTGTACTCAGGGTGAGGTCATGGCTCTTAAACACCGAACCCATTGTCAAGAAAGCACTTTTGGCCTTCCCAATCCGACATCTGATCTCTTGAGAATTGTCCCATGACTCATTAATCACAGTTCCCAAATAGGTGTATTGTGAGACTCGTTCAATTCTTGTCTGATTGATGTAAAGGTTTGCTCCTCTGATGTTCTCTTTACTGATGACCATGAACTTTGTTTTGTTTGTGTTTATATCAAGTCCATATGCCTCACTTGTTCCTGTAATCCTATTCATCAAGTTTTGCAGGCCTGCCATTGAATTAGAAAACACTATGGTATCATCAGCATAACGTAAATTGTTGAGCTTTACTCCATTTATTGAGATGCCTTCGTCTATGTCTTCAAGTGCTTCCCTGAAAATGTGCTCTGAGTACAAATTGAAAATAAGTGGAGACATAATACAACCCTGTCTCACTCCACGCACAATCCTCACCTGATCTGTATGCTCTCCATCCACTCTAAGAACCGCAGACTGATTCCAGTATAAATTAGCTATTATCCTCAGGTCCCTTCCATCAATTCCAGTTCTCTTCAAGATATCTATCATTTGATCATGTCTAACTCGGTCAAAGGCTTTTTTATAGTCGATTAGACATGCAAAAACATTGCAGCCCACATCTCTGCATCTTTGAAATAGAACCTGCAAACCAAACAGAGCTTCCCTTGTGCCCACAGCCTTCACAAAACCAAACTGATTTGGTGCAATTTGCTCCTCACATGTGCGATAAATTCTTTTGTGGATGACTTTCAAAAACAATTTCAGCATATGGCTCATTAAAATTATAGTTCGGTAATCTCCACAGACTTTTGCACCTGACTTTTTTGGTATTGCAATGAATTCTGATTTCAGCCACTGAGTTGGGATTTCTCCTGTCGTGTATATACAGTTGAAGATTTCTGTTATTGTCTTTACATGTTCTTCATCCAATAACTTCAACAATTCTGTTGGTACTTCATCTGGTCCTGTTGCTTTTCCATCCCTCATCTGTTTAATAGCTGCAGTTATTTCTTCTTGAATAATTTTGGGCCCAGTGTCATCTTCAATGATAGGTTCTTGTGTTCTGAGATCATGGAATAAACCTTTCAAATATTGTTCCCAAACCTTCTTTTTCTCTTCCTTGCTAATGACCAAATTGCCTTCACAATCTGATATTCGACCACTATTGTTATTCCGGAACTTGCCAGCCACTTCCCTCACTTTACGATGGACATTGAAGTTATCATATCGACCTTGATGAAACTCTATCTCCCGACACTGCTCAATCCTTTCCCTCTCCGTGGCCTCTCTTATCTTTCCTCTGATGATAGTCTGTATTCTCCTATATTCATTGAGATTACTTTTGTGACACTTTCTCTGTTCCATGAGCTCCAGTATTTCATCAGTCATCCACGTTTTTCGTTTTCTTGGGTCCTTCTTCAGGTATTGATCTTTTATACTTTTTACTGTTTCCTGTATGCCAGCAAGTTCATCTTCCACACTCTCCACATTTGTAGCACATCTCAAATTTTCATTCAGAGCATTCTTTACCACCTGCTGTATGACAGGATCATTCAGTTTCCTAAGATCATAACTCTTTACCTTCCGGATGGTAACCTTTTTCAATCTGACTTTGAACTTTCCAACCAAAGGGGTGTGGTCAGTTTGTAAATCTGCACCTGGGTATGTTTTGACAGATGTACAACTGTTTCGAAACCTCCTATTGACCAGTAAAAAATCTATCTGGTTTCTTACTATTCTTCCTGGTCTGTCCATTGGAGATTTCCATGTGTACAGCTTCCTTGGGTGGAGTTTGAACCAAGTGTTCATTACCACTAACTCATTTGATTCAGCAAACATTTCCAAATCATCCCCACGAGCATTTCGATTTCCCAGTCCAAAAGGTCCCACAGACATTGATGTTCTGCCTGCTCCAAGCTTGGCATTGAAGTCTCCCATGACTATTGTCAAATCATGTTTCTTGAGCTTCCCAATTATTTGGTTAATACTATGGTAGAACTCTTTGACTTCTTCGTCTGTTCCATCAGTTGTTGGTGTATACACTTGAATTATATTTATGTCCACTGGTTTTGCCTTCAGTTGCACTAGCATCACTCTTGATGAGACGGGGATGACATTGTCTACACACCTTGCTACTCTTCTTGTCATTATGAACCCCACTCCAAGCTCATGTCTACCATCATCTGTCCCAGAGTAGTAAACCTGGTGGTCTTGGATGTTGAGGGCACCTGAGCCTGGCCATCTCATCTCACTAACTCCCATGATACTCAAATTCATTTGTGCCATCTCCTGTATTGCATTGTGGATCCTACCACTCTGACTCATGGTCTTCACGTTCCATGTGCCGATCCTGATTTCTTCCTGGCACTCCAATCTTTTTGTCACACTTGAAACTGCTCCTCCCGGAGATCCGATTGAGGAGCTTACTCCGGAATTTAATTTCGTTGCAAGCATAGCCATAAGATTCTACTAGGACTTATCCATTCTGGATCTTTAATGAGGTGCTTGTCCTCTCCTCACATACATACTTCACGTCAAAAAGGATACAGAATGTGAGTGATGCATGATAATTATACTCCCACAAACCCTCGGTTCGGTAAACATCAACTAACCATGATTATTGTTACAAAATATATATTTTATAGTGTGGCTAATTTCAATGGATTCTTTACTCTCACTTGTTTAATACACAAGAATAATGTAAAGACGAAAATGTTAATACAAGAAATAGAGATAATATTTTCATCAATTTTTTAAATAACAATTCTAATTGTTTCTATGTTTTCATGTCAACTCCAATGTTTGTTTCACAGATGTTCCAAAGTTTGGAGAAGCAATCGCCAACGTGACTAGTCCTGTTGGGAGAGAGGCAACACTAACATGTGTTGTGGATGATCTGGCAGCCTACAAGGTACAGTGATGATTGTTGAATTTTATTTCGATAGATGTTTTGTTATTGATAATAATTGAATTAATTGTTGCATGATTGAATCATCCGTGAATAGTTATTTCAAAATGGATATTATATCACACTTAACACTTAATATAGATTTTACTCATGAAAAGAGAGATGTGATACTTCTCCATTGGAAAGTCTTTAATAATGTACTTGCTCATATGAAGTGATTTATATTGAATATTAGTCTACTCATTCGAAATAAGTGTAGATGATTGGAGAAGATAGTTATTTGACAATATGGATTGTCGTCATCTCTCATAATCACAGCTTATGTGGTTATCATCCTCAGAAAAAAAGATGTATTATGATTGAAGAGTTTTAGTATATTATCATAGCAATTCTTATTATCATAATTTAAGCTATAATTCATTCTCTGTTCAAGTTCTTTAAATTTTGTTTCTTTGGAAATGAGGATTATGATTATAAGAGAAGGCAAAATTATAACTATATTCTAGGCTTGATTTCAGCTTGGCTCTTTATAAAATGTTGTTCAGCTTAAATAATTTTGAAACAATAAATGACTAAAAATCCAATTGACTTCCACGTTTATTGGAGTCAACTTGAACTTTTTCCCGCAAAACACATAATAAATTCTGAAGGAGGAATGTGAAGTTGTGTGAAATTTATTGCACATTCTGACTAGATATATAAAAGTGACATTTATTATTGGAACGCCAGTCGCCAATTACTCAGGGATCGTGAAAATCTCGCGCTGCTGATTCATTGACACATGCGGTGCACTGCAGAGCGACGAGAGAAAAATGAATTGAATAGATTGACTTGCATGACATCTCAGTGCCTTCACTTCGCGCGATTTCGCGGACGTTGATAATTGGAGAAAAGTGAGTTTCGAATCTGCTCTGGAGAGCAGGTTTGACATGGGAGGGAGCAGATATGAGGCCTGAGTTGTCAATCTGTCCGATAGGGATTCCCATCCCCCAAGTCGACACATTGACATTTTTCATCCCTTCTTTTGATCGCTGATGCCCCGGAACTGCAGGGGCTGTAAATGTCAAACCTCTCCCCATTACCTACGTGTGTAGAAATGTCAATTCACGTAGCCGAGATATTTAAGGCAGCCGCACTCTGTTCCGCACAACAAAAAAGCCAAAAAAGCCCCATTTCGAATCATGAGCACGACTTAATTAAATCTGTCTCTAAATTACCTCTGGCATTGAGGCTTCGCTGCGTTGACAGGCGAACTAGCCAATGAAGTGGATGCAAAAATTGATGTATCATCCACCAAATGGAACGAATAACGTGATTGAGAATCCACCTGACATACCACTGAGCAATAAATTTCAGTTCATAACATTTTCAACCGTGGACCCGATTAAAATAATAGAATTACAAACGCTTCTTCATTCATCGCTTTGTTATTGCTTTTCCACTGTTGATTAATCATATCACGGTTGTGCTCAGAAGCCTGTTTAATCTATTTGCTCTACGTGAGTTATGCATGAAACTCATTCCTAGCACAGTTATTGTTTTTTAAAAATCCTGTTGTCTTACTTCAGGAGTAAAACCATAGTGCAGTATGGTATCAACGAGAAACTGTATCAAAGAGAAAGTGACCAAATAATATTAATTTTATACAGTCACTACAAACTGGAGGATGATAGATATATAATAATATATATCACGACCTTGAAATGATGATGAAACTCATTGAAAAACATATTAAGAACTCAACTGAGGGACATTACAGCCGCATAAGAAAAATTCAATGTGTAATAGCTGAACCACTAAATTTTTATATTTAATATTTCAAGCAACATAGTTATCTGTTGTTAGTAAGTAGGAAATTAGAATTCTTTTAGAAATGTTTTGGTCAAATCAATGACCATAATATCATTTCTGTTGCCATGTTTACATCCACAGAATGTGATGATATGATATTCATTAATCTTCAGTATTGATAATTTATTATCTTCAACATGATTAGAATTGGATCTAGCGCAATGGATTCTCGTTGTCGCCACAATGAAATTATGTTGTTTTGGACAGTCTTACAATTTTGTTAATAGAATACTCCGATCGAGTCTGGTCGAAGTTATCTTCCTCCTTAGTCATGTTGAGCTTGTTCTGCGAGAAAAGACTTTGGTCTGGTGTTTGTAGGAGATCATAGTGGGGTTTTGTCACGACTGAAGGGAGACAGCTCGGGTCAGCCCAACTGGGATCAACTCATTTCTTGAAGCTCTCTCCATCGTAAACAGATCCCTAGCAGTTTGTTTCTGGTCAGACGTCTGAAGTTTATCGTGTTGTGACTCTGCTAAGTTCGAAATCATCTCTTCTGTCCCCTACGATATTTGTATCTTTCGTAATAATTCCGAAATCTTCATTGCATCGGTGAACTTCAGTATGAGCGTGAAACTACGTAAATAAAACACATAAGTTAGTCAAAAGCAGAGAGAGATGGAGAATATTTAGATACCTATTTTTACTGCAATATCTCTATAAAAACAAAATTCTCTTATAAAACATGTTTTTTAAAAAAACTCCATACTAGAATAACGTTGAATTAAATTCGATAATAATGTGGTTTTATTCTCATTCGATTACATGAATTAAATATTTAATTTTTGTTCTTCAAAGTATTGATCTTCCAAGCAACAACCTACAGTGCTTTTTTCTATATTTATTTCTGCTCTATGTCAATATCAAAAGTATGAGTGGCCACAGCTTAGTTGGTTTATCGCTAGATTGATAAGCCAGAGATTCTTGATCATGCCCAATTATTGTGACCAAACTATTTCTTGGTCCACACTCATGTTTCGGATGACACATCAAGTCATTGGTTTTGCCTGCTCAAAAAGTAGTCGATTATCGACACATACAAAATGCTAGCCGTAGTGATAAAAGTAGTAGGGGATTTATCATAGACTTGCATTGAATCACAGAAATTCCTACCCTGTAGTAACCGTATTCCCCATCATTACTGAGCAGTTGAAGACGATATTATTGGCAGGAAGTTATGAGCCAGGAGCATGGAATTCAGAAACTGAGATCAGATGATCAAACGGTGAAGAGCAAACTGAAGTGGCAGAAGCTGTGTGCTCGCAGAATCATTTAGCTTGAATCACTATGCGATAAGATACTGGTTGTGGTATCTTGTCGTGATAGCAAGTTCGAAGCCAATCAAATCGACTGGTGTTCCTGTGTTTTCAACCGTTGGAACGGTGAATTATCATATGCCAGCAAATCGACATTGACGCCTAAACCACCCCCGTTCATGTTTAGTTAACGCTAGATGCCTGGAGAACAGTAACTGAATTCTGCTGCTATTGTGTGAGAGCCTAAGCGTGAATTCCTCCTAAACTGTTCATAAGGAGCCTTCATCGAGAGAAAACTCGATTGATGTAGGAATGATCAATCAGTTTTATATTGAGACAGTATATAATGAGACATTAATTTATTTGGGAAGCGGGTAGGTCCCAGTGGCAGAGGCGAATCTGCAGAAGACAGCGCCTACCATTCCCGTTGTATCGGTGACCGGCTCCTCTAAATACAAAAATTTATGAGCTTCAAAATCACTTCTCGGTGGTTCGGAACCCACCTAAAGCTGTAGGTCCATTCATATCTCATAATCATCCTTCCATTACCCACGCACAAGCTTAGAGCTTATTTGGGCATCATCCCTAGCAAAAAAAAATTGAGACAGTAAATGTCTCAGAGATGTTTTGGAAGTACTACTCTCATCCAACTCATTTTTCGTAATAGGATGCAATTGATTATTTAAGTGCTTATCAATGAAATTCAATAATAGATCTTTATTGGATTCTTAATTTATTTCAATCATATTTAATTTCGAATTATACAGATATAGAATATAGATATAGGTATAGAATAAGATTGAATGAGTGTCCAGTTTTGAGTGACTGAGTTTTTTGTAATTCAAAGTGAATGTTTTCTTCAAAGAAATTTACAAATTTTCAAAAATATTATTCTTTAATTAAAATTTATCTACAGGATAATACTCATATATACAATTTATTATTCGGTGTAATGATAACTCGAGTTGAGTGAAAGAAAATGACCATACTCAGCAACGCTACTTATTATGACATAATGACCTATATGTTCACTAAAAATCTACGTTTTGTTTTGGTTGATACTTTGACATATATGGTACCAAACATTATTGTCAATAAAACGTGCATTACCCTCACATCCAAGTCTACTTTATGCGATAACATGTGCAGATATTCGCGTAGTGCAGTGGGGAATGCATGGCAGGTAAACATAGGGTGACATTCTACGAAATGGGGAAATACGGCAACAGTCGTCATTATTTACTAGGCTAGAACGGAAACCCGATTCCAGGTGCTAAGATAATACACCGACTACTGTACCTACTCTATACCGATTTTTGTTGGTTCGACTTTCTTGTGAGTTGCATGAATAAAACTGAGGAAGCAAATTGCCAGGCTGCACGCGAGTGCCTCATGTTCTTCGGGTAGCTAGACGTTGCTGTTGCTTGCCAGATCGCTCGCATTGGAGCGTGCAATTTGCAGAACACATTCTGATTGAAATCTGCTACTGGAACGAAATTATCTGCTGTTTTATTTGATTGCAAGAGAAGTATCGTATCAAAAATGCATTTCTCTAATCGACTTGACTTGGGTGTTGAATAGGATTGACATTTCTTTCGAGAACGAAGTGGAAGCCGCATTATGCAAAGTAATAATTGATGAGGTGATGGGAAGGGTACTGTCTGAAGTTCTGTCGATTTTTCTTATCGATATTTTCGTGATCATGGTGAGAATTTGTTGTGCTTTTATGATGAAAGATAATGGCTTTTAGGGAGTAGATCAAGAGCAAGGGCGTAGCCAGAGGGGTCCTGAAGGGCTTCAGCACCTGTTGTTACAGGTTGTAATTTGTTGAAATTTACACAGGTTGAAATTTACATTTGTTGTAATTTTGTCTCTTTTTCGCTTTTTTATCTCATGAAACCATTACATCCTTATAATATTCCTGCCTATTTCAGCCCCCCCCCCCCCCCCAAAATAAAATCCTAGCTACGCCCTTGATCAAGAGTATTAGCCTAATAGTCCATTTCATAAGGATCTAAATTTCTCGTTTGAAATTTCCGTCAAACTCCATATTCTGTTTAAAATGTGCTTTCGTGAGTTTCGTGTAGTTTTGTGAATCAATAAACCAAAAACATTTGCTCTTGAAGATTTTTTCGGGACTGATAAGTTGGAATTAAGTGATGGACTTCTTAACCTATATGTTTTCCATACTCCCCATCATCGAAAATTAGATGATTCGGCGAGGCGGAACACCCGAAAGGGTCTCACCACCAAATAAAGCCAGAAGCTTGATAATAATAATTATAATAAGTACTGACGATAATCAAAATTCAAACTACCTCAATATGCTTATCATAATGGGTATTCGATCACAGTTCCCAATTCTCAAGACTTTCATTCTCAAGAAAATAAAATAATTTAGGTTGTTGTGGATCCATCCTTTTCTCACTTGATCAAATTATAAACACTAAATTCACTTAGAAAGTAAGATACTCACATCTTACTTTCTAAGTGAGTATCTTACTTAGTGAGTATTTTATCTTACGTGAGTATCTTACTTTCTAAGTGAATTTAGTGTTTATAAAATAATTTAGCCTCAATCTGAACTTCAATGTTGAAAATGACAATATGGGTTGATTGAAGATACTCTCCCATATACATTAGAATGAATGAGTTCCGAAAATAACCTCAAATCTTATTTTGTTCATCTATTACCCTAAGTTACTAACAACTATTTATCAACACTAGGACTTGTGAGGGATGCTTTCTACCCTTTTTGAGCCATTTCTCAAACTCCTCTTCTCCCTCATAAGGTTCATAACCCTCATAACCTTGAGCTTATGAGGTTAATAACCTTAGAAGAAAATAACGTTTAGTTTATTTCCTGTATTCACTGTTCTGGAAGGAAACACCGAATAGACAAAATAAATATTCCAAAAGTTTCATCTTCATTCTGATTCACATGATATCAAGATGGGTATTCAATAAAGGACCATAACTAGAAGATAAATGAAATGCTTGTTCAATGTCAAGTTGGTCAAAGCGCTGCATAGAGTCATAGACATAACTTGGTCATAGACCTGTATCATAATCATAGTCCTGGGTCATTTGGCTCCCT
This sequence comes from Laodelphax striatellus, assembly GCA_017141395.1. Classification (NCBI taxonomy): domain Eukaryota; kingdom Metazoa; phylum Arthropoda; class Insecta; order Hemiptera; family Delphacidae; genus Laodelphax; species Laodelphax striatellus. The sequence continues at coordinate 23,634,476 of CM029532.1, read as the reverse complement.
TGACAGTTCCTTAGCTGTAATATTATTCTGAAGCAGCAGTTAGCTTCACTCTGCGCTGTTTGTCTATGTATAAGTTGACCATTTGCAATATTGCGAACGCAATTAAGGCTAGCTGGAGCGCAATCTCAACTTTATGCTCATTGAAAGTTATTGAAACCTATGACCAAATGACAAAGTGATTTGACGTTTCAAGATTATTTGTTTTTTTTTCAAAGGGTTGGTTTCGATTCATTTTTTCTGGAAAGACTTAGAAAACTAAAAGGACTCCCAATAAATTATCATGCACTAGTGATTGGACTTTCTGTAAAATTCCGTAATAGCTATGATTTGAAAAAGGTGATTGATATCACATTGTTATTATCAGGCTACTGCTTATTCGATATAAGATGTCGTAAGTTAGCGCACTAATGAATCGATGCTTTAAAAGTCCCGAACTGTCTTCCAAACTCACATATATGATCATGAAATGAAATTTTTCATCAAATTCCTTCCAAAAAAATAAACTTAGATTGAACAGCAAAAAAGTAAATATTATGTGCAATATTAACTAATCCATACACTGTATTAATTAATACACTCTAAATGAATATCGCAGTGAATTAATTCACTGTTATATTGCAGCAAATCACAAATATAAATGTCCAATGTAACCTTGAAAGTTACACTCTTAAATTCAAAGGTATTCTATAGAATGGAATTTGATGGCAATTTTGATCTTGTACAGACGTCTTAAGCCAGAAAGATCATAACTTTTTCTTTCAATTGCTTACGGAATTGTTAAAGCAAAGAAGAGGGGTGAACGACTTCAGATCATTCCACTTCGTGTACAAAAAAATAGGGATAAACAAAAATTATCAATTCTATTCTTCTATGTGTTCATGATTGCAGTGACCATGATTTGGAGCATTTTCAAAAGCTGGAACTCATAGTGTAATCCAGTTGGGTGGGAAACCATGTATCAAAACGTCATCGCTCATTTATTCAGCATACTCGAGCTGCGATGATGAATGTTTGGGCAAGGGGCGCCAGAAACCTTTGCTGCCCTATCAAAGCTCCCCCATAAAATGAAACAGAACTCACCCTCATCAAGAATCGCTCCCCCCCCTTCCACCCGACAAATCCCTGTTGGTTATTTTCCCCTTTCCGGAAGTAGCGACGGCAACAAAACATAAAGCATCACAGCACAAAAGAACTTATAACGCAGCTATTTGATCCGAACCAAAGTAGACGCTGGATCTCACTCGCTTTTACTTTCTCTCTCACTCTCACTCCCACTCACTTGTCCACCTTTGCTTGTATACACAGTCCAGCTTCACTGAACTGAAACCATATCACCTCCATTATCATTGTTCATATCGTTGTGACTCTGGAGATTAAATGTGACATGAATTGAATATTCCCCGACTCGTGCAAGATCGACTGGTTTTGGAAAAGCAGGTATATAGTAGGAACGACTAATATTTGGGATAGGTACTAAATTTAAGTATATTCAGTTATATATTTGAGTATATTTAGTTATCAATTCTGTGTGTTAAATTCATGATAACTATCAATAAAACCTTTTTCTAGATGAATTTTCGTAATAAGAACTGTTTTGAGCGAATGCCTGTTCTTCAATCATTACTTGTGATTGTTATAATTAAGAAATTAATATAGGTATGGGATATTATAATATAGGTATGGGTTTAGGTATATTTATTTAATTTGGCGGATGGTGAATAACATTCATATAAAATTTCTGTGGTAACAGGTGTTCTGTTGAATTTTTTCACATAAATACTGTATATAACATTTTAAAAACATAATTATTTAAAAAAGAAATCAACAGAAGATCACCCGTTTTCATAGCAATGTTAAATGAAAGTTATTCGCCATCCGGATTAATAACGAACAGGTATTCTGTTGAAATTTTTTCACATAAATTCTGTATATAATATTTTAAAAACATAAATGAAAAATAAATCAACAGAGGATCGTCATACGCCAAATTAAATAAATATATCCTACCTATACATAAAACAACTCCAGTTTTTCATGTTAGTTCCTTTTGGTCAAACACGATGCTTACTCGAATTTTAATGAACAAATGTTTTTCACTAATTTACTTGAGTGCTCGCTTTAGAGTCATATCTGAACACAGTGATTTATATTTATGTTTCTTCAATCCATTACAAGTTATGAAGGTCAAGTAGATTTATGTCTAGAGCGCACCTCAATATAGCAAGATTTAACATGTGATAATCAAGAAGTCTTGCATATAATTATGCTTTTATAGCAGAAGTGTTTTGTGTTAGGCCTATACGAAATATTTACATGGTACGTAAGTAGAGTGTAGATTTGTGAAAAATTGGCTCCAAGAAATAATTATAATAGGCTATATATGAAAATTAAAATGTTACGATCTTATTATCTCTGATAATAATAGATCAAATCAAATGTATTTCAAATTCTTGTCTTTGATGAAATGAAGTCTTTTTTCCCAAAAATACAACACACTGTACAAATGGAGAAAAGTTAGAAAACATCATAAAAAGTGCAATGTTTCATGTACGAATGTTTCGTTTGTGTAATCTCTGATAATAATAGCAAAGTACAATACAGTCGAAAGGACTTAAAATTCGTCTGTGATGAATTGAAATTCTATTCCTAAAAACAAAATGCACAATTCAAACAAAGAAAGAATTACGAAGATTGCAAAATACATACCAATTTTTTTTCAAATGAAAACAATCTTATCTGTTCAATTCAGTACATTCCCCACCTCATTATTCTTGCACAATTCTTAGACTCCTGTTAGAATTAAGATGAGAATTGTGATGGAAGAAATTATTGGATGTTGCAGTTAATCAACTGCTGTGGATACATAATATTAATTAGAGAAACGAAAATCTAAAGAAAGCTATAATTCACTATGGGTCCGAAGACTTCTGCTACAGCAGATATTGACAACTATTTATATAACTTTCTTTGAATTACGTTCCTCTAATTAATGGGAAATATGAAACGACTTCTTAGTTGAAAATAAAACATAGAAAAATCACTAATCAGTCCGTCTCCTTTATCTAGATCCTCAATCCCATCTCTCTAAACCTTTACAATATTCTTCTTGAATGCATTTCATTCCCATCCTAGGCAGATTAGACTAAGAGCGCACAGCTGCTGCAAATAGAGATGAGAAGGTGAATCAACTTCACTCGTTCTTGCTTTGAGAGGGACTTTATAGGCGAGGCAAATGTAAATAGGATTTTGATGAAAGACAGTGCGATGGGAAGGGAAGGGTCTGAGATTTCCCATAAGAATGGGCGTGAGTGGGTGGTTGGGGTGGGGGAGTGAACAGTCTCCAACTGAAAGAGCTCGCTCACCTTCGTCGTTACGCTGGTTTAAACGAGAATCCAGCATTAGTGATGAACATTCAAAATGTGCTGTCCTCTTTCACTTTGATCCTGCATTTAATAATTACTTAATGAATTTTACAAGAGCCAGATTTTAAGTTTACAAGACCTGCTCAATCTCATTTCGTTGCTCTCTTGATCTTCACGCGCTAGCTTTCCTAAAGCTATCATTTAGCCACTTTTCATCTGATAATGAGACATTACTGCGGTCTCTTAGAATTTTCTTATTTTTTATCTTGATAACTGCTATTCAATAGTACGTTCAAATCTTTGTGAGAGATCATACTCAATGGAATGTGTGATTGGGGAATTGGCATTATTTATTTTTTCTGAAGATGATGCGTAGGACTGTGCGTGGGTAAATACTGAAATGAAATGATTTTTTGAGTTGGAAAAATTAAGCACGATGATTAGATTACTGTGATCGATTATCAAGAGAATTATTTATCGTGAGATTTCAAAACTCACGGAGGTTTATGATTTGTTATATGTTATTGTTGAGAACAGATCTTTAAATAAAATACTTTTTTCCCTCAAATAGTCTTTACTAGCTCATACAAGTTGAACATCATGCTTGTTCTTGCTCATATTCTAAGTACGGCCACACAAATGGAGATTCCCAGCTATACATGTCTCAGTCTTGTTAATTTGGATATCTTGAAACATAGGCTACTTTGTAGGCATCACCTAATCAGCAAAAATTTCGATTTAATTTTCTTTCAAGGCTCCCATTTTCGAAAAATAGCATTTCTTTTCATACCTTTTTATAACGTACGAACATTTTGCAGATTGTCAAGTTGCTAAGTTTCACTGAGTTATTCGTGCGGAATATGAAAGCACTCAATCATTTTGTCATTCCAATTTCATCAACCCTATGAAGGAAAGTGAGAACATTCAGAGGAAAAATGAAACGCTGGAGCTGCTTGAGAGATTTGCCGTTGATCTACGAAAACAGAACGGATGTAGAGAAGGAATATTTTCATACTGCAATCCCTTTCATCAAATTGAGAGATCAAAACTTGATCATTTCGAAATTGACTTTTGTTCCGACTCTCTTCTTTGTTTTTTCTCCATGGTTATTCGGTATTTTTCTATCAGAATTCCGTTGAGAGCTCAGTCATGATTTGAACAAAATATTCAGGGCGAGTTGAGCTTTACAAAGTGATATTTCAATACGTTTTTCACAAGGATTCTTGGAAATATGAAAATTCTAGATAATAGATTCAAACTCAACCAATATTATTCATCATAATTATATACATTGACATTCTGATAAATCTCTTCATGCTCTTAAATTCACTATTGAATGTGGATGATAAGAGTGCAAAGAAATCGTTGACGTTGGGGTCATGCAGGCATCTTATCGTTCAGAATAGATAAGAGACGTCCACCTGCTACTCTCGTTGTAAGGGTGACAACTTTCAAGACCTCCCTCGCTGAATATCATTGATGAGAATGAAAATCGCTTACCCGTGGTTTGAAACCTCCTTAAACTGTAGGTTCATTCATCTGTCATGTTCTTTCCGATTACCCACGCACAAGCAATGACCTCAGGCTACGTGGAAATCACAACAGCAGAAAAAAAGCAGTGCATTTTCTGCATAACAAATATTTTTTGATAATTTTTTCGATTGTTTTATGAAAAATTAATTCAATATTATTTTGTTGCAGGTTGCATGGCTGAGAGTGGACACACAAACGATTCTTACAATTCACGGCCACGTGATCACAAAGAATCACAGAATTGGAGTGACCCACAGCGATCACCGCACCTGGTACCTGCACATAAAAGATGTGAGGGAATCGGACAGAGGGTGGTATATGTGCCAAATAAACACTGACCCGATGAAAAGTCAACTTGGATTTTTGGAAGTTGTAGGTGAGTGCTCAATCAAATCATATTATTCTATTTCGAAGAGAGTCTTAGGTTTAAAGAATCGAATGATTCTACTGTTCCACTATACATCTCAACTTAGCTCTTCAACTTCCAATCTGCTGGGTATAATGACAGTATTGCCAGTAAAATTGATAGAATGTATACATTTGAATAGAGAATTGCTAGACTTGATTGGAGTTGAATTCAGGACTTTAAATAAGTTTCTCTTCAATTGATGCTAATATTGAAATGTCTAACTATTAAACTACACTCTACTGGGAATGTTCATAGAAAATTGAAATCTCATTTCACTAAGGATATCAGAAATCAAATCATTCATGTGCAAATCTGCAAATTAGTTCATTATAATAAATATGAATTTCGCAGAAGTATCTGAAAAAATCATAACTTAAATAATTTTGTATGTTTTCCTAATGAACAGAATAATATATATTCAAATTCACATTGACACGTTGAAATACACAGAAAATAGCACGCAGTATCTCTTGGATAACACACTACAAGGATGATCCCCGAAATGCTATTGAATTATATGAACAGTCAGGCGTAATAGGGTCTGAAGTTTGTCGTTTGAGTGAAGCCTGGCTTGTTTTGCGGTGATCTCAGTGGAGAACACAATGACGCTGGTTTTTACGGAGAGGGAAATGTGGAGGTAGGAAAGGCTTCGACATTCGAAAATGTTATGTGATTTGTGATGAGGATTTGCAGAAGGGTACATCGTTTCATTTAGTGCCGGCCAAGTTGTTGTCGTCCAACGCAAACTCTGCTATAATTAATTGGGTAATGCGAGCGGAAGAAGATCGCGAAGAGAAAAGGGTGAAATAGGCAGAGGCTTGATGAGCAGAGAGCGATGGAGCGAACGATGAAGCCGACTCGCACCCGTCCCGTCCAGTGCCAGACACGGTCAGTGCGCTGCAAAAGCTGTTGAGCCTGGCCAAAACCTACCTTTGATTAGAGAACGAGAACCAGAACGAGACCATTCGTACATCAAAATGTTTCGCCCAGTTATACGCCAAGCCCTTTGACCACTCAGCGACACAGCGCTGAGAAAACGTCATAGACAAGTAAAACAAACTTCGCTCGCTGCCTCCTTTTTATTACAAATATCACGTATGCAGCCATGTGTTCAAGGAAGGTTCAACATCCAGCAATGACTCGTCTAAACATGAGTTAACGATGTACAATTTAGTTGTTGGAATTGAATTACTGAGTCAACCTCAACTGTTGCGTAATCCTATAGCCTCACTATCTGTAGATGAGAATTGGATTACATACTCGGAGACATAATGAAAACTAGTTTGTTCAGATGTTTTTGAAGTTTGGGATGCTGAAAATAATGAAAGGTATGCAAGTTTTGGTTTGTAAGAGTTTTAATAAAATTTGAGATTCGTGAAGCTGGATACTTATGAATGACTTGTTGAGGTATTTAAAAACACTTTTTCTCTCTCTCTCTCTCTCAGAGAATTTTAGAAGGGAGAAATATGATTATCTATTCATTTTATTGTAGCAGGAACCAAGTGGTGATTAAGTATAATCATCTACTCCTTTTCACCATTACTTCTTTTCGAACTGTCTAGTTAGTTCAGCTTTGTTTAGTTCAAGCTGAGCGAAAGTCTTCTAACTACTGTCCTATGTACCAACCTTCCGGGGCGAAAAAGTTAGAAATCAAACTTTCTAGAATCATATTTTTCTTGAAAAGGGAATAGGCCTACATATTGAGAAAACTCCCAATCCAAGCGGGATTTCCTGGTAAGTCATGAAATGGGAATGATTTTGGTATCATTTGAGATTTAAAGGATAATGATTGATGAATTTTCGGAATAACGATTTTCCAAAATAACGTAGTAATAAGGTGTTAACTACATAAATTACTATCACTATATTGACAATTCAGATCACAATCCACAACAAAGAGAATACATTTCAAAATACAAAGTGGGTCATTTCCCAGAACTGACCTGGCTTGACCTTGAAAAACTATTTCTTAATACTTTTTCAAGTTTTGAATTTATTTTCATAGTATCCTACGTCTTGCTTGTTTTATGAATCATTCAAGAATTCCCAATCACTCATCTACAAGCAACACAAACCTCATCATCCCCTCGGCAATCGATTAGGATTGAATGGGAATTTCCTTGAACATAACCAAGAAGATTTTTACAAGGCTACGATTGTTACGAGCTACTTATCGAAGGGTGGAATAAATGAAAGGAAGTGACCTAAGAAGTTGATAGATCAGTCGGGAAACATGTTAGTTGGACGGAGACGTTTCGTACACGAAAATACACTTCGATGGCAGGAAGACGTCAGTGAGGAGAGTGCATTAAGCAGGAGGCGGCGGCTGCTGACACAGAAAGTGGCCTTTGAGAACCGGATGACGCTGTCAATCGGCCTCTGTTTTCCTTTCCATCAAAGGCGGCGATGCAACCGCGTCCTATCAACCTGCTCTGCTCTGCTCTGCCCTCCAACTATAATCTAATGGCCTCTGCCTAGTTGCCTCTGGCCACCCACCGAATCATTTGCATGTTATTGCATGCCTTGGAGACAACCTGCTAGCCACTGCACCACACACCTCATCCTCATTTCAGTCTTCAACTGTAATAATTACACTTCAAGACTAGTAAGTGATAAACAACTTATTGTTCTGCTATGTCAATCACTAACACAATCAATGGTAGACAATTATTGCGAGGAAGATATACAGCTAACCTACTAATATCAGAGGTTATCTTAAGGTTTTAGAATTAAGAATTCAAGCTCTCCAAGAATCAATGCAATAGTTGACAATTATCAATGACTGACAATAATCGCAGAAGAAATATACAACGAGAAGGAAGTTATGAGTGAAATAAAAACGTTGAGCAGAGTTCAAGCAGCTGAGATTCGCTTTCTCTTAGTAGTGTGGAAGGCTCTTTCTATAGAGTGGAAGGCTCCTTCTATAGTGTGGAAGTCTATTTCTAAAGTGTGGAAGGCTGCAATAGGTCAGACCGATTCGACAATAGAAAAATCGAGTTGGTCATCATGAGCTGCATAGCTTGATGGAAACAGATTGAACTGAAAATATGATATAGAAACATTGCCAGATAATAGCGAGTTACGAAAGAAGTTATGAGATATGAACCTCTTGTTAAGAAAGATATTGTCAGACCTCTAAAAGAAAGAAGTTCATCATTGGAAACCGGAATAAACGCCGGTGTAAACGCCTGATAATGGATTAGTGAAAGATATACAGGAGCTGATCTAGTAGATCGATCATCATAGATACAACTACATTGAGTTCTGGAACCTTATCAGAATAAATGCTTTCGCAGCTCCAAAATGAGAGGCCAAAGATCAACCCCGTTGTCGCGTCATACAAATAGGTGTTCTACGATGTAATAAGATTGAAAAATGATATAATTGAAATGGAAAATACACGTCAATCAAAACAAATAATATTAAAAAATCGGATTCTCAATATACTGTTATATTGGATTCTTAGAAGATTCTCCATAAATTACCTTATAATTATTACCATAATATTAGCTTATACTCTGAATATGACCGTTGCTGCACATTGTAAAACTCTAGACTTTTATGATTTTTTCAGTTCCTCCTGACATACTGGACTATCCAACAAGCACTGATATGGTTGTTCGCGAGGGAAGCAACGTGACTCTGAGATGTGCTGCTTCGGGAACACCCAGTCCAAACATTGTTTGGCGACGGGAAGGCGGTGAAACCATACCGCTCGGAAACGGAGAAGAAGGTAAGACTGACTTTTATAAACTATGGAGTGTGAAAAGGATTCTGAATAACTTCGAAGAGAGTAAATAATTTCATAGTTGCATAATATACAGTCTTTATAATATACATTCAATGCTTAATTATTTTATCTATTCGTAATCGTGCAAATTAGATCGCTAAAATCAAATAATTAAATACTCAACAAGGCCTAACAGACCGCAAGAATCTTATAGTGGTTCTTCTCTTGTTAGTGTCGTGAATAGTTCAAGGAAGTTAGATATTTTAATAGAAACCCCAACACCAAGTGATGTTTGTGATTCAAGAGATTGTAAGTTCATCCATTCATCTATTCAGTTTGAATAGACCTGAATAATTTATTTCTTATTTGGATGAATCCAAATACTGTCATCAGAATGCCATCATATAAGATCAGATCAGGAATTCGTTCTAACTTTCAAGCAATCTTTCGACCTACATTTGGGTATCAGAGAGTTAAATTCATGAATCAAGAAATTCATTACCAGATCATAATTATATTATTATTATTGATTATTGATTATATTTGCTATAAATTGATTGATTTTAATTATTTATTCAGACGAACAAGATCACAAACGAATATTCTTCGTCAATCTCATCGACTAGTTACACATTCGGATCACTATCATTGCAGCCTTGTGACCGACTACGTTTTTAGAAATGTCATCGTGAGGATTGTCTTATGAGAAGACAGGAGGTCCTATTCAGGCCATTGGAAATTTTTATTGTTCAAGAACCACAGATTTGATAGCACTACTATATGACTAACGACAGTAGTCCATGGGGAATGTGAAGAAAGCCGGAGGAGCTGAACTTCGTAACTCATATTGATTCGATCCCAACGAACGCCTCTACTGTGAAAGAGATATGTGCGAGAGATCTCTTACTTCTTCCAGATAACTTTGTAAGAAAAAGCTTCTTTGTCTTCCTCTAAGACAAGAAAGTAGTTATTCTCATTAGTAGCTTATTCAATTTAGATAACTGAAATCTGACTATTCTAATTTATTGCCAAGTTTCCGCTAGCTCAAATAGTACCAGCATTGATAAGCCCCACAAACATGCATTCATGAACTTGTAGATTACCTTTTTGATAATGTAGATGGAGTAGATTTCATCAAATGTATACAAATATTCCTGTATTTCGGTCCCTTGACTGCTGATAATTATTCAAATGCCTGATTATTCAGATTCTTCCACTGTGATTACTGAAATTACGTGCTATAGAATAGTTCAACTACTGACAATAATATGTTTTATTGCGTTAAAAACTTGATTGGATGGATGGTATCCAAGTATTAACAATCACATAGAATGTATACTTTCCATACATAGAATACATTAACTGTATGCAACCATACAGATCCATATAGCATATATGCAAATACTACAGCATTGCTATATTTGTAATACTCCAGTTTTATTGATGTTTTCAAATATTCAGCTTTGTTTGCGATTTAATTTGGCTTGCTCAGGTTTCCACTGTTTCCCAGTATGATTTGAATTGATTAATTTATCGATTAGTTAATGAATCGTAATAGTAGTTCTATCACTTTTACAAACGTGGTAGAACTCATCTTGAAAGCTTCGTACTTCCACTAACTCACCTAATGTAGGCTGGAATATAATTGAGCGATTTTCTCAAATATGAGCTGTACAGTTGGAGATATAGAGGGCAGAGTGCTAAAAGAGGGGATGATGAAATAATTTGGGCGAGTACTCGTGAGTAGAGATTTCCCTTTTCAAGAAAAGTGGATATAAAATAATATAGGTACTGAAGTTGGGGCTGGAGTTGTTGAGGACTCGAATATAATTCGTATAGTTTAATAGTCACCTTAATCGAAATATATCTACTATATAAATTGAATCTCATCTAATTTATGGCGACATAAGTGCGCCAGGCAGGGATTCAAACTCGGTTATCTCTCTATTCTGGCGGATTATGCTAAGCCGTAATATCAGGCTGCGAGATGCCACTAGTCTCCCTCCCCCCTCTGACTCTTGGGCCTTGATTACACTCCAACTTTATATGCGAATTATATTTGGGCTTACTCTGGGCTATATTTATGCCGATGACTTTTGGCGGGTATTTGTCCACGGCTGCACAGGTAAATTATGAAATTTCTAGAGGATAATAATTATTTCTCGTTGGAAAGTCGTTAAAGTAGCTATAACAATAGGAAAGTTTCGATGTTACCAGTTTTAAATTGCTGCATAAGTGGAATGAATTTTGGAAAAGAAATTCTCAGCCTGGAAAAATAATTTTCAAGTTATATGAAAAGTATAAATGAACTCTAATATATTAGTAAGTCATAAGTCATGAATCCTGCCTATTTCGACTATTGAAACGTATGAGTCATACATTATATGCAAAGAGAAGTAAATATTATTGATATTGATCATTCATAAAGGCATAATATATGAAGAATACTGTTATTTAAAATTATTGAAATCAAAGAACTAAATTTTTCAATCTGACAACGTCAAATATAATATCTTTAAATATATAATCTTGATTGATATCCTTGAAGAAGATGAATAATACTTTCTCGTTCAAAAGTCATTGAAGACAAGGAAAAGTTTATAGTCGATTGAAAAATATCATGTACAAGAATCATATTGAATACATAATCTCTAAAATAAGTTTTGGAAATATTCAAACTATTGATAAAGGAAAACAAAACCTCTTCAACCAGCAGCTGCACAAATACTTGAGAGCGTGTATAATAATGCATTAATTCGTGTATTTCAAATATATTTCGTGGAGCTGTGTTTTAAAGTTTTCACTTGGAATCGGAAACATTAATATTTGAAAAGTTGGAATTGTTCTTGAAAGTTTTCCTTTTCAATAACATCAGCCTATTACTTGCGGCAACATTACTTACTTACTTATCTACTCAATTTTCATTACATACTAATCGAAAAACGTACAACCGAAAAAAGCACAATTACAATATAATGTTCCCAATAATCCATGATATTGGTATCGCATATTCATCAATAGGCTACAATAGAAAGTTTTGTATTCGCTGTGTGCACGTAGGTGGTGGGGATAATGAATACATTTACACAATAGTAATTTCCATATTTCCAAACGTAAAGTGATTTAACAAGGAAATCGGATCTCAGTTTTGAATTAATCAAGTGAAAAATCCACTCTAAAAGCATATGATTGATTTGAAGTCTCGCGCCCATAATCCATTTCGGAATATTGACCAATGGGAATGAACTCAGCTGTGGATAAGCTACTTCGTCTGCTCAGTCTGTTTGAAACATAAACTTCAAAGTTGATTTTAAAACTTGAATTGAAGATTATAATAATGTTCAAGAACATGCGATATGTTAATTTTATCATTCTAAATAATATAATTCCACAATCGATAAGTAGGAAAAATAGCGACAGGGAATTCTATTTCCCATGTTATCTTCTCCGGAAGATTTATACGATTATCCGCCAGAGCGCAACACCGTAGATGCTCACAGCGAATAGAAGAGCTGCGTTGAGTGTATCGACTATAGTATTTGAGAACGATTTTATTGAACCATAAGCAAAAAAATAAATGTCTCTCATTCTCCATATTCCATATAAAAAACTTATCATTCTACATGCAACAATTTTCCTGGATGAAGAGGAAGCTTCAACTGTGAACTTTGGCTGTTGTAAAAATTGATGCTCTTTCCAAGTCTGCACTCAAAGGAGCCACCTACGCTTGTAACTGCTGCACGATATTTTAGCGTGCAAAAGTTGCAGTTGAGAGAGCAAGCGGATAAGGTTGAGCGACGATAATCTAAGAGAGATGGGCGCCGGCGTCCGTCCCGGGGGTGAGGGTGGACGTGACAGGCTGGACTAAATATTCAGGCCGGCCGGAGACCACAACTTTGGTGACTACTGGTCCGTCCGTCGGTCCGTCGCCGGCGTCGGCCTCCTAAATAAAATATGTTTTTAAAGGTCCACGCGGAGATTATGTGCGGCGTAAGAGGAAGCCGGCTGCCGTGATATATAAACTCTCGGCTTCCTGTGCGGATAAAAGCTCTGGACAGAAGCAGGAAGTCCGACAGCATATTAATAACCCGGGCGCGGTCTCGGGGATTACCGTCGGGGGGAATTGCACGCGCTGCGCTCTCCGGCCTCTGGCTTACCGGGCACTCGCTTCTTGCGGCCGCCACCGCTTCATTTTCATAAGCCCGAATTATTTACACCCTCTTTAATTGGCTTCCAGCTCAATCGCCCTCGCTGTGCGCGTAATGACAGTAATCACAAGCGGCCACTGCGACCCGGCCTGCTGGCCTCTCTTAAATTGCTTCCACTCTCATGTCGGTGCTCACTGAGCACTCTTTTGTGTATGCTGGCCGCAAAATGAACGGTAGTTAACTTCTCTCTTAATTCAACTAACGCTCAACGCGGAAAAGGGTTGAATGCCGGTCGAGATTGATTGTGTTCGAATATTAGTCATCGTGCTGGTCTGCATGCGTGATTGGTTACATTATTTGTTACTGAAGCAAACAATCGATTAATCGTCGAATAATGATTGTCTGCACTATTGATAATGGAAGAGAATCCTATTAAAAGAACAGTCCCACCTACTTTACACTAATAATTGATAATTATTGACTGATGACAATTTTCATGAATAGTCCAATAAAAACAGATACCTATCGATGGAAGAATAGTTATTCCAGATAAAACCTTAAAAATGGATCCATTACTTACATAACAATTACTAATATCCTAGAATGACAAATGTTATCAAAATAATATATAAGAGAAGATCGAATAGATCGATAGGTTGTGCTTATGTTCAGCACATAATAATCATTTATATACCCTAGTATAGGTACCTAGTAAGGGGATTATCGAAACCAAGTTGGTCAAATTCAAAAAAAGTGATTGGTTGATGAGCCTCACTGTCCTTTTGATTGACCAATCGATTCTTAGTTGGATGAAGTGTAGACTTGATCAAGACAAGTATATCGAGGGGAGTGTTCAATGGTCCGACATCAGCTTGTAAGTGTAGAAGTAAATGTGTGTGTCGAACGCTTCACAGATTTTTTTAAATTACCGAACATTTCAGAATTATCCTATTATATTAAGCGAGCAATTTCTGTATGTTTATATGTTTATATGTTTATATGTTCATATGTTTATATGTTTGTATGTTTATATGTTTATATGTTTATATGTTTATATGTTTATATGTTTATATGTTTATATGTTTATATGTTTATATGTTTATATGTTTATATATTTTATATGTTTATATGTTTATATGTTTATGTTTATATGTTTATATGTTTATATGTTTATATGTGTATTTGTTTATATGTTTATATTTTTATATGTTTATATGTTTATATGTTTATATGTTTGTATGTCCAACGGATCTCGAAAACGGCTCTAACGATTTTGACAAAATTTGGAATATAGGAGGTTTATGATACAAAAATTAGTTTGCGCCGGGTCTCATCCCTGGGATAACTCGCTGAAGGACCTTAAAAAGGAAAAAACGATCCTTTAGGAATCAGCTGACAGCAGAAACAAATTTCCGTCGGCTGGAAATGATAAGAAAGAGTGAGAGCGGTGATTGTGGGAGTGAGACAAGATTATTTCAGCTGCTGAGACAGTGCATTTCAATCACATGATCACTCGTGAAATACACAACTACACTAACTTTTTTGGTAAAACCAGCGGTTCCATTACTAGAAATGAGAAAATTTTATTTCTGATTTTTATTTATCTATAGAAAATAAAAAGGTATTAGAAATTTTGAAAATATTCCATATTGTACTGTATTGTTATTTTTAAATTTAAGGCATGAAGTTAGCCATGTGATCTGTTCTTATTTATTTGAGAAAAATCTTCAAGAGTTCATCAAAACAGCTGAGCTAAAAATTGTTGTAGAAGGAATATTTTAAATTGTCAGAAAACAGCTGATTGATGTACGCTCGTTTACTGACGTTAAATCAGCTGTTTTCTGACAAGTTAAAATGATCCTACTATATCAACCCATATTATTATTTCTATGAAGCAAAATTTTATAAGTGCGATTTTTCAAATTATATGCATTCAAACTCGATTATTCATAATATTATTTCGAAAGCTGAGATTGATTTTTTTATAGTGCAATGATGATTCAGTTCATAAGACTGATGGCTGTACTTAAAAAATTGTTTAATTTCATTCCTTTTTTTCTTTAAAATTTCCATTCCTGTGCCTTTGTAGGCCTACCCCCGAGCAGAGCTCGGTACCCCGATATTATACAGATAAAGAAGAACACTTTGATAGTGTGAATGCTTGTCAGCAATTCATTTTCCTGAATTGTTTGTCAGTAGATTAGTATCCGAAGAAATGTGGCAAGTGAACTTCTTCCGGTATAGGAACTTGAAAGATGCTTCTAGAACTAGAAACTCAAGATGCTTCTAGATGCTTCTAGAAACTCAATTGCAAGTTCAATTCCTCGTTTCTCATCTCACAGTTCCAAATCGACAAAGAAAGAATCAATAAGAAAGATAGGTAGATCTTGAAATGAATTCGTGATCACAAGTGGACAAATGAAACATTTTGCCTGAAGAAAAATAACTCGTTGCGAGTAGAGGCTTTCGAGTACTGTGAGAGTAGTAGCAGGGTATGACTTCCCCCCTTCACATCGAACGATGCGTGACTCCATCCAATAACGTGAAGTATTACTGAGACATTCATTACCTCGGGAAACGAATTCCAATACGGTCTCTTTGAAGTTGTTTCACGTTTACAGCTAGCAGAACGGATTAGGCGTTGGCTTTGCTGTTTGTAACTTTTGTAATGAGGATTCAACTTTAATTCGACATTTGAAGAGAGGGAGCCTATACTAAACCGCAGATCGTAATTCGTTCCCCAAGTGTTTGATTCAAACATGAACGACAAACTTTTCAGTATTATGTAGCAGCACTTCCAACTCGAATGCGAGATTATTTTTCCAGATTTTCTTTGCCAGAAGCAAATATTTATGATAAAAGGAAATTGAAGTTTCTCAATAGGAAGGATCTCAACACATCTTCACATCTGGGGACTGTTCTTATTTTGTAGAGAGAAATGAATTTTCAAATAACATGAATAGAACCAAAGCTCTGATTGGATGGCTTCGTCAAAGAGGAAAATATGCATAGTCTATCAATTCAGATGTGAAAATCAAAGATGTTTTTTCAACAATATTCACTCGCAAGAATACATCTCGAGTGTTACTATACTGATATATTGCGCTCTGTGTTGATGGTCAATCAATATTGATGTAAATGTGGTTCAACAAAAAAACTGAGAAGACAAAGATGCTTTAGTATCCAATAACTGCTGTATTATTCATTAAATTCTAGATAACGATGTCCTCAATTATTTTCTCGTGTCATACGATTAAATTTCAACCTAGATGAATTGATGATTGGAGAGAACACAATAATATTCTAATCTATTCTGTTCCATAGAGTTCTGGTATTGATTTATTCCATGTTGCAAATAGAAGTGCATGTAATGATTGTATTATGAAAGCCTTTAAACCACGAGTGAAACGCTAATGTTTTAAGTATCTCACGAGAGGTTTAATGGACAAATACAAGCATTGCATATACCATTTTATCCACGACCAACAAAAACCAAGAAGATCAATTTATATTCTAACCTTAAAGACTGAATTTCAGTCTGCTATTGATCCACCAGTCTCGGGTTCGATTCCCGTTCTGTCTGGCACTTTTTCACCGTATCATACTGCACCTCATAACCCACGCACAAGTAAAAACACTTATGTGAGCATCATCCGCAGCAAAAAAACACCTTCATTCAAACGACCATGTTTAATGTTTCATCTCAATGTTGACTGTATAGTTCAGGGTTAGGACAGCTAAACACACGCATTAGCGACTACAGAGCGGTTTATTCAAATCAGCGGCGATTTTATATTTTTTTCCGAGGGTGATGCCCACATGAGCTCTAGGTCGTGGGTAATGAGAGTGGTGATGATGAGAGATGACGACTGTTTTTAGGCAGTCGGGACAGACGGCTTTTCGTCTCCTTCGAAAGACGGGAGTGGCCGTTTCTGTCAAAATCCGTTCCGGCAACTGTATTCGATCTTGGAACCTTTGGATTATCAGACAGGCGCTTATTGCCGTCGGCTACGGACCACTCCAAGTTCCATTCTAGTTTTTCAAAACTGAATGCTGAATCTGAGTGAATTAGAAACGGTGATATAATGAATTAAATGTATCGAAAATTTGTTCATTACGATACAAATTTGAAATTCCATTTCGAAAAGGGAGCTGATTTGGCATCAATTGTGAAAGTGTAGGCTAATGTTTACGTTATATTATCATGTTCGTAGATAAAGGTAAACCAAAGCATGGAGCGTGGAACTCAGTTTAGTTGAACAAAACCGAACCCCTGTGGACTTGCAGGGTGGCTGATCGGCTAAGAAGTATAAGGGAGCTAATAAGTCACCCACAGAGGAGAATCACCAACGAACATATTAATCCATCAAAGCAATTTGATACTTTGTACTTTGCAAGGGGGGTTTCCCTCTCGCAACTGCGAATAAAGCATTTGCGGGTGTGAACAAAGCTATAATAATTCTCAAAAGGCATGCATGGTATTTAATCAGAGCTGACGTAATCGTAACTTTCATTAAGTCCGTAGTAGAATCTACTCGAACTTCTCATAACTTTTATCGCTAATCATGTCAAGGTTGCACTGAGCCAGGTATCGAAGAGTTCACCTTCCAGGTCTTCGAACATAGCAATTAACGTGAAGATGCATAGATTCAGCGAGAAGCTCAAACTTCTTGTGAGTAGAGAAATTTACCAACCGAGAGAAGTTATAAACAACTCTACTCAATTATTGATTCGTTCCCAATGATTCTGGAATCTCAACATGATAATTTACTTGAATTATCGAACGATAACGAAGTAAATTTGTTTGAGATATTTCCAGTTATATCCTCAGTTCATATCAAGAATGGTATATCATAGAAGTATTGCAAGGATTCAAAATTATCGATAAGTGCGCGTAGTAACATAGTGAATTGAAGTGAAGTAGAACGAGAAATTTCTTCACTTCAATAAACAATGAATAAACATTAATAAATGAATAAACAACACTTCAATGTATGCAATTATGATTCTTAAACTATTACATAGGTCTTGATTGATTTTTGATGTAAAAAAGATTCATAGAAATTACACACTGTAACTTCATTTCATTTGAAAGTAATACAAATGCAATGCCATCAACAAACTCGTTGACGTTATGAGTTCACTCGTTCAAGTATATTACGTTCCAGAGTTTGAATTATGTAGGCCTACTTCTGAGATTGATTTATCAGAATTGAAATTTCTGAACTCTATGTAACTTTTCCTTTGAATCTCTCATTTTTATTTTCTTAATAAATTTCTACAAAAAATAGAAATGTGTCTTAAATTACTGTAGGAAAATAAAATTTTATACTTGATTTCTACTAGTAACAATGTTTGTCCCGATTCCTATGATAGATTTTCAATTCTAAAATGAATCTTCCACAAACCATCTATGCTGAAAAGTCATTTTGCATTTGACCAAATCTTACCAGAAATTCCCAGTTCCAGTAATCAGGGCTACTAGGAATGATATTGGTGTCCTCATAAAATATTCAGAAGTGGATCAATGAAATTGACAGTGATTGTTCTATCTGTTATGGAAACAGTGATTTGTAGATGAATATAATGAAGCTGGAGAGTCCTATGCGATCGTAATACATGTAGGGAGTTTGAATTATGTACTTTGCATTTGATTTGAATGAAAAAGCGTTCATTAAAACAATATTCCCAGCTTTTACAGTAGCTTAACACTTCATGTGGGATCCCATTTAATGAACCACCTGTTGCGAGCTAGAAAGAGAAACTCGTGGGAGGGAGGGTGCGCGAAAGTGGCGACGAATTGGAGAAAGAAAGAGCTAACAATGTGACAGTATGAAGGAGGAAGCTTTCACCCTGGTTTACTTTTTGTTCCACCATAGAAATCGCTTAATAAAGTAGACTACGTTATCCTCAGTTAGCAGAAAACTGAACAAGTCTAAAAATTCCACACTCAATTTAAGTGAGCAATGCGAGTTATAAACTTTCTGAACGATTTTGCATGTATTTTTTATGGGTAGAAGCTTGAAATAATTCTATGTAAATTCACTTCAACTTCTAATTTAAAACAAGGGTTTCCTCTCAAGAGATTCATAATATAGATCCAACTGATATTTTACTACATTTGTTCCTAAACAATATATCTGAGGGGGGAGGCCAATTCTTCCATAAATATATCACTTGCCACAGGTGGAAATAACTTATTTCCATTTCATATTCTTCAATTGTGTTATAAGTCTCATTATAATTACCTCATTGCGTGAATCAGTTTCAGGGTTTGAGGGAAGTCAGTGTCCCACGATGTTAATTAAATAAAAAGATTAAATAAAAAACCAAATGAATCGCTTGAAAAAATATTTGTTCACTTACTCCATTATTTATTTAATGGCAGTTGAGAAATTATAATAGCTGATTATTCTTCTCATCTGGAATTGTTCCTTCTAAAGAAAGCCTTGGAATACATCTGATGTCCCTCGTGAAATTTCAGTTGGATCTTCAAGTTATCTGAAAATTAAATTAATAGACTCATCAATAAAAAAACATCAATTCTTGATACTCTAGTATTTTATAAAGTAGATCATTCAGATATAAGTATAGTAGATCATTCAGATATAAGTATAGTAGATCATTCAGATATCACTCGTATTTCTCATCTTGGAGTGAGCAGTGTCCATTGACTTTCGGTTTGAAAAGTACACGCCATGAATATCAGAGGTCAAGTAAGTTGAATTCCAACCAACAGATTCACAGTTTGAGCAAAACTGTGTTACGAATTTGATTTAAGGTTTGATCTGCAATTTCAAATGCAATTCAAAGTTTGCACAGAGTTTGAATCGAGTTAAGCATCGAAGTTTGTACGGAACTTGAATCAATGATCAAAATATAGACTGGTTTACGCGTATTTTAACGGGATGTCACTAGAATTATTCGAGACTTGAAAACTTCAAGTATGTGTTATGACTATAGGAATGGATCATTTTATTTCTTTAATAAATAAATGCAAATGTTAATATATTCTCGTAGCAATCAGTCTGCCTTAATTTATTTTTAAGGGTGGAAATGATGAGTAGAAATGTACAGTATTCATTTTTAGGTAATTTATTATAGAACTTGATTTGAGTTGGTATTCAGTTTAAGCAAGCCTCCAAAGTTATTCAAAATCTGAATACAGTAACCTTCTGTGCTCATTTATTGGTCTGTTGAACACTACTATGTTTCCAGACTATATTTCAGATTGCTCTATTATTGTTGTTAGGGTAAAATTGAATAGAACAATAAATAAAAAATTTTAGATGCCTCTTGCATAGAAGAATTATCTTCCTGATAAAATGATGGATGATGAAACTCGTGATTCAATTGTTCAGAATAATATATCTTCCATGATAAAAAATCACTTTTCATTCCTTTGAAAGGCTTGTAGCCTTTTAATTTTTAAAAGTACTAAGAACCATATTTGCCTTCTCAATGAGTAGAAATAGCCTATCAAGATTTTTTGAGATCTCTAGCTTTGTTTGTGATCTTGTAATGTTATTATAGAAGCAAAACTCAACGATAGTCTCACAACACTTTTGAAAGTTTGTGAATTCAAACAGTGATGGATCAACTTGATTAGATCAAGTCGTCAATGAATCAATACCTGCTCACCTCCATTAACACTGTACCATCAAAATAGAAACATTACTGTACTACTGAATGACATTGAGCTTGCTGTGGGACCAATAATAAATAAAAGTATGATAGAAGCAAGATCACGAAGCTCAATGACAAGATCAGCCACATGAAAGTCTAATAAACAGTACTGTGCTAAAAGCTCTGTCCAGGGGTAATTCAAAGTCTGGTTAGTCTATTTATAACCAGACAGACTTATTGGTCTATGTTCTGACCATCATTTTCAGGACTTAACTCGTTCATTGTACTGCTTTCATTATTCAATGGACAGATAAGAAAAGGTGTTTCTTGTGTCACAGAATTAACTTCCTAGCTCCACAAGAAATCGATTTTACTTCAAGGCTCGATTACGCGTTTAACAGTAATAGCAGATTGAAAAATTATTTTTATTCATTCTTTCATGCAATCAATAATTACTAGTTTGCTCACAATATTATTACAGTATTCATAGAGAACCATAGAGTATAGTTCATAGAGGTTCACAGTCTCCTCTTGTAAAATCACTCAAATATTATTCATTCTCTGATGTAACCAGAATCATGAAATTTCAGCTGAAATATCATCCACATCATTTTATGTTTCTGTTTCAGTGTCGAGTATTGAAGGATCCGTATTCAACATAACCCGAGTGAATCGGCTACACATGGGAGCCTATTTGTGCATTGCATCCAACGGTGTTCCGCCATCAGTCAGCAAACGAATCATGCTCATCGTTCATTGTCAGTTCAATTCACTCTTGTGGTTACAAATGGTATCACTAATTGGATAATTGAATAATTTGACCAAATTTGAAACCTAATTGTCCAGAATCATTGTCAGTAGTTGGAAAGGTTGAAAGGTTATTTAGTGATGAAGGAAGCGCTGCGGCGCTGCAAGCCTTCACTGCTGCGGCGCTACTCATGTCGAAATGCCTCAACGTGTCAATTATGAGTGAAGGCATGAAGTGAGCGAGCAATGCTTCAAACTACCGTATCATCGAATTCAAAGATAGCGGCGTTGCAGCCGAACAAGAGAGTCAGATAAACGTCAATCAAAAGAGAGCAAAGTTTGTCTTGAAGAAAATAATTGTAGCCTACCTAATCCCGATTTTACGTTCTATTCCTTCCATTATCTCGCCAATAAGTGGAGGTAATGTTGAAAAACTATCATTATTATACTTTAAAAGTCGTTCTATGTCCATTAAATCAAGTTATTTATTAATCAACTAAATCCCAGAAAAACTAACACAGTTTACTAGCTTGCTACAGCTATAATTACAAATTTACTAGGTAGATATAACTTATTCGTAACAGTAATTTTATGTAATTGTCACTGCAGTCTTTTAATATTGTGAACGAAGAATTTTTTACAAGAAGATTTCAAAATAATCTTGAAAAATGAACAAATATTGCACCGCAAGTACAGGCAGTCGAAATACAAAAATAATATGTTACCTAACAAGAAGATTTGTTTATCAGGTACGGTAGTTTTGATAGCTCGAAAATGGGGTTGATGAATAGTTTTCATTCCCTAGAGGTGATAGAAAAGTTTTCTTGGAAAACATTGATAGGATGAAGATGGAAACTCGCAGAATTACGTATTGTTAGAGTAAGGATATGACAAGGATATATTATGTCGGAATCCTCTAACAAGAATAATTTTTGATTCGAATGTAATGTTGCAGTTCCGCCAATGATCACCATTCAAAATCAGCTGGTGGGAGCATACCTCGGCCAGCAACTAACTCTTGAGTGTCACTCTGAAGCCTTCCCCAAGTCCATTAATTACTGGATTCGTGACAATGGCGAAATTATCGCTAATGGTATGTATTCAAATCGTAGTAATTATTATTAGCATAACCGCTAGATTAGATAATCATTGTTTAGAGGAGCTGCATCTAGCTCTCTCCATAACAGTGATACAATAATATTAGCAGAAGATGCTTTAGTACATGAGAAAGATAGATAATAATTGACGATAATATTGTAATCAATATGAAGTTTTTTTCAGTCTTATCTGTTGATAGATTAGAGATGGGGGCAACAGCCAAATATTTTGCTCATCGAGAACGATTGAACTTCCTGTATTACTTGAACACTTAGTACAACAAACACTTATACCGTAAATTCCATAATAGAATGATGAAAATAAACTTTCCTCACTTAAGGTTTGAAGAAAGTAAGTTGATGATTACTATAGGAATATTCTGGAGAGGAATCCATTAGCAATTCAAAATTTAATTGGAACTGCAGAGAGAATCAATCAACAACAGCAGTCATATCCACTCATATAATAATGAGTAATTCATTTCTATAAGAGTATCGAATGTTTTGGAAAATCGCTTTCAATTAAACTAGCTATCATCTTAATAGAATGTGTCTTTATTTATGCCTTCATCATTCTTCAAGAATCATACTTTTCTGATAACTTTTTACAACATTTCCCTCATTGATATTATACAAAATAATATTTGAGGGAGCTGAAAAGTTCATTTAATGGATTAATGAAAATAATTTCATGATGAACCTATGCAATCATAGCTATTATTGTAATCCATTTATTTTTCTATTGATTTAATATATCTAATTGAATTTTAGATTAAACTCAAATAAGCATCAAAATAATGCAAGATCATAATTATATATTTTTTGTATTTTATCAGTTAAGCTATTGAATCCTTTCATCAAGGGAATGAATCAAGAATTTTGTAAGCACGTTAATATTAATACAGATTTCTCGTGGAATTTCTAGATTAATCGATCACTTTTCCATGAAATAATAGAGGTCCTCAAACACGCGCAACTCTTTAAAAAGCTATTAATTCCAAAATTCATGTTTTCAAATGCCTGTTTGTATTCCTGGAAGAAACGCTTCACAAGCAAGAATATTGGCTATTGAATGTTTCGTATACATTTTGGTCCAATTAAACGCCATTCGTCAATAATTGTAGCAGTGCTGCAAATTGGAGAGGAAAAGTAGCAATGCCATCAATTTCCACCGTTTTTTGAATTCATGAAGACGTTCTGAGAAAAAATTTGATCCGGTAGTACTGCTGTTGTTTTTCTGATTGGTGTTGAATTTCTGCGGCATGAAGTGGAAGGATCAGGCATGAATATTTCATAGGGGGTTGTCTCGATGCCAGATATCGTAGCCGATGAATAGGAAGCTGATGCGAGAGTCATAGCAGAGGGGATCGTTTCCTATTGTCGCGAATTTCGTGCCATCAATGCGCCTCTCACCTCCCACTTGCCACTTTTGCGCTTTTTCGGGCATAATTCTCTCACCCGCCTTTCCTCTCTTAGGAAAAAACTTGGCCCATCTCAACATCTTCCATACTCGACACTATGAGAGGGGAAAATATTGGCGTTATTTATTCGAAGCCTGAGGAACTTTTTTCTCGTACTGTGTAATCACATTTCTATAACCGATATTCAGCGTTCATGATATATGCGTTCAGGAAGGAAACGCTCCAGACATCATTATTACCAGTAATGTGGTGCAGTTCAAGGAATTGAATTAGTAAAATAGTCATACAAACTCTGTGACTCATCCATCAGATCACTGCTTCACCCAAATTGCAATTTCTTCGTAAAAGGGCAGCAGTATTTTGAATTTGGAACTCATTTTCTGTTGCTGAGGGTAAAGCCCATATAACCTATTGGCTCGCCCCTGGGTAATGGAAAGGATAAGAACTCTTACCTCATAGTGATGAAATTTAATTTTGGCATTTAGAACTATAATCGATATTCAGTTAACATTCATTACAGGACAGTTAAGCCTGAAGCTGGGAAATCGAATCATTGATTGACATAACAATGCTCTATTCTTTTAAGGAATTCTTCATTTTTGGAAGCTTTCTCAATATCATTCATGGAAAATGTGAATAAATGTCACACTGATGGCTGAAAAATGAGCATAATTCGTTCTATTAAAAATAGCTGCATGAAAATTAGGCACTGGAAGCGTGCATCGAATTTTTCAAATATAATTTTAGAGTGCTTATTCCAGGAACAGTTTGAACGTTAATCATCCTCCTCTTCACTAGAAATGAGAATTAGAGTTTCCATTCAACTGCAAAGTTGCTTATTCCTCTCTCTAACTAGCAGTGACGGGAAAAACAATTCCTTTGGGACAATTTTGGACTGCAACTTTCTTAATTTAGAACGTGAACCCATTTTCCTCACTTCTGGGCTCGAGCTAATGTCAAGCATAATAAAACTTTCTAACATTCTGGAAGTATCCTTTACTAGAATTAATGCTAATGCTGTCATATGAACGTGACTGATTCTGTACACATTAAAAATAGCTGACCCCTTTCATGGAATTCACGTACCATAGACTACTTTTCAAGATTATTTGCACACTATTACTGCTGACTAATTCTGCACACTATTTGGAAGCAGGGATTCTAAGGAATTTGAAAATAGAAATTAACTTGAGTGAAAATTAATTAACAACTGATTGCTTGCTACTTTCATAGAAAAAGTATTTTGTTTGAGCGGGAAAAGTAGCTCCTGATCAAGTGATAAAAATATTATCATTACTTTATAAGATGTTTGAGATTTTTCTGTATCATTCAAGGCAGATGCTTTTGCAGATATCAAACACGATTAAAACAATTTTAGATTATTGCTTAGAACTTGACAAAGTATTGGATGAGTTTAGTTTAGTATATTATTTTATGTCTTCGCCACAGGCGATAGATCTGGAAATTGTCATCTTCAATTCGAAGGCCATGTTTAGTGAATTCTATAACTTGGTACGTACTATGATGAAACAGGAGCTAACGAATGATATTGTTGAACAAATAACAGTTGGGTGGAGGAATGAATGCTTTAGGAGATAACAAAGTCATTGAACATGACATTTCACGTATTTTCGTTTTTCATCTCTGACCTCGAGCTATTTTGGAATTGAAAAAGTTTCGAAACGAAACGTTGGAAAATTGGACATGCGTCAACATTGTTTGGATTCAATTACAAATGGCGGCTTCAATTCGTATTTTGTTTATTACAATATGTGTCTCTTTCTAATTAATTTCTAACCATTTTCCGCTCTCTCTATTTTTTTAAATGCTGTGGATGGCATCCTCTATTCTATTTAAAATCTCCTACAATCGGAATATTTTCTGACTTGTCTGACACAATGCTGTACGATACTGGTTTATAATAATTGTCTACATAGAAACTAAAATTTTACTTAAACTACATACAGTGGTAGTATTTTTATTTTGTTATATAGTTATCATCACTAACTACCACCAATGATAATCCACTCATTTGGTTTGACCATGCTACCATGTAGTCCCACTAAAAAGACTTGTGCTTTCGATGTAGCACTCCTGTTTTGAATTTTCAATAACCCATTTCACTGATGGGTAACAGTGAATCATACAATCATTTCACTGATGAATCATACAGTCAAGAGGAAGAAGCATTTAAGTGGTCTGATATAAAATATTATATATTCTTTTGTTTTTGAAGAGGTTGATTGTTCGAATCAAGAACTTGAATGAAATTTTCTTGTCAATATGCTTTTCAAGTGAATTGATAGTTCATCCATTTGAAAATGGAAATGAAGTTAAAATGAAGCTAAAAAACAAAATTCAATAGGTGAATCTATCTCATCCTAACTATATATGGAGAGAATACAATCCAACACTGATCAAAAAACTTTCAAATGAATTGATCACTCAGAACACAAAATCGTATTTTGTTTATTACAATATGTTGTGTCTCTTTCTAATTAATTTCTAACCATTGTCCGCAATCTCTATTTTTCAAATGCTGTGGAAGGCATCCTCTAATCTATTTGAAATCTCCTACAATCGAAATACTTTCTGACTCGTAGGACTCAATGCTGTACGATACTGGTTTAGAATAATATTGACTCTTACTTGAGTGAATCTTGCTTGAAGTACGTTCTATCAAATGCTCACCTCCAATCGATGTGTAGAGCTAACATTTGGAACATATGTGACTAACATCTTGCGATCAATATTGTACTCATGAGGAATGGATTAGTTTGTCATCACAATTTCATACCATCAGTGGCAATGTTTGCCAGGAAAAATTGATTTGACTTCACGGTGAAAAGCCGGTTCAGCTATGAGTGAGCGAAGCGCGCTGATGTGAGCCGGCTATTACTATTCAGAGGGCGCGTGTTGTCGGTTCGCCGTAAGAAATTGATTTGATGCGATTAGGAGTGCGGTGGAGTGGGAGGTGGGGGGAGGGTTATTGAAGCTGAGGCGTGTGCGTCAGTGTTCAGTCCGCGCGCGTTAATGAAGGATTCATGGAGCTGCCACAATGTGCTCAATCAGGGCATTAGAGGGCTGAGCAGAGTCCCGAACGGTGGGTGGGGCTGGAGTTGCGTCTTCGGCCCCTAACCAAATCAAGCGGCTGAATCACTCACTGGCGCACCGCTCCACTCTCATGTCCCTGCACTGCACTGCATGCTGTCACATGTTGATGCACCTTCTGGCCCTTTGTTTCCCGGCGGCCGGCGCGCGAGGCTCTTCCCCTCCGACGGCTAATCACATCATCATGCCTCCGTCATTGTCCCCTCCTTATTCTTTGCAACACGGAACGCGTATTACTACGCTCGTTCACCGCCGATCAGATTAAGCCTGCCTTTTAGCAGTGACAGCTCTGTATCAGCGACCCGACTCACTCTTCCGTCAATCAGCCCTCATTCGTTCACACGATGTGCGGTTTTAACGAGGTTTTCAGGCATGATTCACCTCCTCTGAGACGTGATACTGTTCAACTCGGCCAGCAAACAATACTTCTAAATGAATAGTGGTAGGACTTGTAGTTTGAAATATGAGTTTGATCCAGATCAGCAAAGACAGAGCTATCATATTACTTATGAGAGGTGTTGTCTGAGAAAGAAGTTATTATTTTCAATTATTATCAAGGCAAAAAATAATCAAGTCAAAAAGATCAAACAAAGCTTGGACAACGTCTTTATCATCAACAGTTGAATACCTTTATTACAACACTATAATTTCCACAGTGATAGGCATAATATTATCCCCCAATATATGAGATTTACACTATTGATCGTGAATATAATTGGAATAGTCACTCTATCTGTATACAATATTTTTTGAAAATGAAATCAGTATTATTCATTCTGCATTCGTTATTTTTATGATAATTGAATTCCAGTTTTAGTTCAAAAATAACAGTTTGTTAATAATCAAACTCACATTCCATACAACCTCTAAACTCTTCCTGCTTCTTGCAATAGTTTAGAATTCATATCACATCCTCAATCAATTCAGATGACCCTCCATCGAGTTGCTAATCATCGATAATGCGGGGGTACTTCTTCCCAGTTTCATTCTATGACAATATTTATTTGACTAATCTATTCGTTAGTATCGGAAACAAATAACTCCCAAAGAAAAGGATTTCTCCATTTATTCTAAAATGATATCACAAGTTTGTATCAATGAAACAAAACTCAATAACGAAACAGATATTGATGATGAAGTTGATACTTTGGATTTATAGGATAACTCGTACTATGAATTAAGATAACTATACTTTATAAATACTGGACAACGTTTCGACAAGAATCCATTCCATAGAACAACGTACATTATTATTGCACAGAATTATTCCACTGAGTGGAGTAGATCTCAACAGTGAAGAAATAATTGAATTTTCAATTAAATTCAATTATGGTGCTTGTAGCGTTCATTCGGTCGTAAGAAGGGGACAACAGATGTTCAATGTCTTATTAAATCAAGACAAAGTTCGGGCAATCTAGAGGAGTTTTTGAAATCCAGAAGTTCATCTGTGATAGTGCAAGGTATAGCAGTAATGTCGTCCTGGAGATGAATATAGTACAGTATTATTCATATGGAAAAAACTCCATAGTTTGTTATAACTTTCATTTGAATTCTCTCAATAATGAAATCATTGATTACAATGTTAAATAGAAGTTCACTTCTCATTATAAAGTTGAAACTGTCTCTGAAACAGAGAATAATTTGAAGATTTTCGCTAGAAAATAGTTATTTTAGTAGTTTTCATCCAATTAGTCCATGAAGCATTAGTACTCTAAAACTAAAATACTGTAGTTCTCATACTGTATTCAGATTCTTCTCCTGTATGAGGAGATTCGAAATGGGACACTGATTTGGAAATAGTTCCATCAATAGTTTATTTATTCACTCATTCAGCAATGCACAATTGACACTTAATGGATGGTTCAACAGGCTTACGCCCAAAACAATCACTTTCCCAATTTATGAAAACAGTCCAAATATAAAAAATGTGACATTTTTCATAAAGAAATAATTTTCACTCCAAAAACAGACACTAGTAGAAATTTGAATATTTTGAAAGATAGTATGAAAGTTCCAAACCAAAAATAGCCAAAATATCAATAATCTCAATTCTTCGAAAATTTTTAATTCCACATTGACAAATTTTGAAACACAAAAAACTTACTAGTTGAATACCTTCACTACAACACTATACCGGTATTTTCTGCTCAAAGAAAATACAATTATTGGCATAATTAATCTTTCTTTATGCACCACTTAATTCCTTTCATTTCACCACATAATTCAGTAAGTGGTTATTGACCTCCAACAATGATAAAATTAATGGATATGATCAGAGTAATGGGAGGCTCATTATTTAATAATTTATTGATACAAACATAGAAACAACAGGATTGTTAATCTTGTGTATTATGCAGTAGGTGCAACTCATAAAAGTAGGAAAGTCGCAGTAGTGATCATGATTTTACCAGACAATATAAATGCTCTAGCTTGTATACGAACAAAAAAATTCACGCAGGTCATTGACATAAAAAGTGTGCCATAATGCAATGAGATTCCTCTTAGAGAGGGTTCCAGTACGTTATTGGTCCTTACCTACACCATAGCATCCTTGAAGCTGATTCAAAGATGTCCAGCTTCGAATAATATTGAACAAGTGTGTGGGTGGCTTAAGAAATACAGATCAAGCTTCACAATAAAGCTTTCATGACTCTCAACGTTTCTTTTGGAAACATGTTTGTTTATTTTCCTTGTTGTAGTTGTCGACCTTTCTGCAATATCAGGTCTTATAATAATCGATACATTCAGCTTATATACATGCGATACATAATAATACAGAGTAGAGCACATAAAAGTAGCCCGTAACTTTGCCGAGATTTTACAATGTTTATGACGAGTTTAGAAAAATTTGTCTGGATATTCATCTGTCAGGATATGTTAACTCCCAAAATGGAAAAATTGTCTATATAAATTAATGATCCAAGATATGTCGTAAATGAACAGATCTCATTTCAATTGTGTTGCATGTTATTTCTGGGGCTACTTATATGTGCGCCACCATGTACATTATTACTCATATTATTCACACCTTCATATTTGTTTTGTTACTTTTTCTGTGCAGTATTCAACACAGTTTTATAAGACCAATAAATAACTCATTGAATCTGAATATGTTGCAGGTGCCAGATACGAGCCTGTGCTATTGGACAACGCCTACAAAGTACAGATGAAGTTGACCATAAAATCGGTAGGGCCGGGCGACTACGGAGCTTACAACTGTGTCTCAAAGAACTCGCTAGGCGAAACTGACGGCACTATCAAAGTCTACCGTAGGTTGCGTTTCACTGTTTAGTTGTAATGATTGCATTAGCTGTCTTGCTGAAACTCTTGAAAGCAAAGTTGAGTGAGAAGCAATGCCACTGCAGTTAGTTATTTGCAAGTAAAGCCAATATCGAATCATTCCTGTTGCGTTGTGTAACTCTTGCAAGCCGATACATTCAGCTCTCTAACATTTAATGATGTGATCGATAGCTGCACCCCGTACATTAGGTTTTAGATTAGTTACTTCAGTTTGTGAGGAATAGTTGTGTGAACCACTTAATTTGATGACATACTAATAATGGGACGACGATACTTGGTCGATCGCTACTACACATGTAGGTGCATTAGTCTTGGTAATGTTGGTTTGCTCTTGTAGAATACAGAACAGAAGCGACACCTCATTAATCATGGCTACAATCTCATTTCAGTATTGGAAGTGGATAATTAAAATAGGAAAATGAAGTAGATGATAGGAAATCAATAAAATAATGTCTTACGCTCACTTCAATACAAATCCTTGAATCGAAGAAAATCAGAGACTATTTTCAAAAGAATAGAAGACTTGGAGGAACGGAGACTTGGTAAGATTGTTTTTGGAATGTGAGATCATGAAACATTTTCCCCAGCAGGAAAAAATTATTGAATCATTAGATCTTTTGATCAGGTGGAGGTACACATGATCAGGGCACAATATTTGCCTAATAATAAATTCACTGGTTTCTTCTCCAAATTGTATTATTATCTTTTCCTTTTCTCATGAGTATCTTTGTGAAGTATGAATAAATTTCTTCTGAATGTAATGATCAGACAATCGGATATCCTCTTACTTCACATTGTAGATTAATGAAACTTGTTGATGCTAGAGCGTATCTTCTCTACTGATCGCGGATCGAGTTTCTGCTGGACCAAAACATAAGAGAATTAATGAACTATTTTATAATGACTATTTCTTGATAAAATGGAGTTGTAGTCATGGTGAAACAAGCTTCATAACAAATCACATAATTATGAACATTCTTCTACATTTCCATCTCGCTCAAGAAGTAAAGCTAGGAAAAATGACTTCCTGTCACTTGCTGAAAGAAAAGTTGCTAGTAGATACTCAGACAGGAGTAGATTAGGCAACTTTCAATACAGAGAGCTCTACGAGGCTCAACGTAATTTTTTCTCACCTTGATAGGCATAATAATATTATCGTGTGGGTATTTTATCTGTGAAATAACAATTTAATAGTACACTTCAACTATTATTCATATGAAATTCATTGTGAAATGTAATCAATCAATTTATTCAAATATATGAATATTTTCCTCAGCTATTCCCGGATCTGAAAGGAATTCAACAATGAAGCCAAGATACAGAGGTAAGAATAATGAGTTTATTTGTTATTGTTATCTAACATTCTATGACACATTGTTACATTCTGCTAGAGTAGTTTCTTGCCAGTTCTTGTTCATTCTGAGGAAACGAATTACTGTAGCATTGTAGATACTGTATGTACTATCTTCGTTTGAACTAAGTTGAAATGAAATTAGTTCATACTTGGTTTAAACTGTATAATCACTGGTTATAACTGTGGATTTACGATTAAAATCAAGTTTCAACCATTATTCAGTTGAATTTAGCTCCAAAGAAAATATTTCTTTGGTGCATACCTTCCTAACAGTTCATTCTTGGTGGGAACGAACAAAAAATCAGCAGAAAATGAGAAATATTACCATCTTACCATATCATTACAATATTATTATCATTATTCAGAATTTGATTGGTAGCCATTAGCCACTACCTTAGTGGAGAATCCACTTCACCACTTTGTTGAACTTATTAAGAGCTAATCATAGATCTGAGTTTTTGCCGATCTATGGGATAGTAACAGTGAAAATTCAGGAATGAACATTTGATTAAGTATTCCTTCTTCTGTATACTGTCTCTTCAAAAATAGTCACAACTTGCGGAATGGAAAAATCTTCTAATGATAGCTCACTATAAATAAGTGGAGCTCAAGATATTAGATGAAAGTGGAACATAATAATAGTCTAATAATTGATGATCGTACATCAGGCGACGCAACACAGAAGAATATATAACTCTTGATTCATCATTAGAATTCGCAGTTCGTTATGGATCACAAAATTTACAACTTAAATTCAGCGAGAATATATCGTTATACTTTAAAATGACATGAATATATAAATAGGATTTTTCCGAATAATTTTGATAGATTTGATCCTGAAAAACTACTCCATCTCCACGTTGATCCATCTTCTGTTGATGCTGTGAGAAATCTATTCAACTTGGACTTGAACTCTATAAGAAATTAAATAATACAGTATGTTCTATCAGAAATGTATGATGTAGGATGTTCTATCGCAATGTAGGATGTCAGTAATTGAACCAGGCTCAGAAAAATTAAATGGGAAAAATTTCGCATTCTGAATTCGCATTCTATTAGCCTACACTGTCATCCGTAATTTTTTTCTCCAGTTTTTTGATTTTTCAAAAAGTACATCCATTTTATCTGCTGATGCCGATTTCTCTAATTTGTTGTGAGGGCTTTCCAGGAAGCAACGAACCAAATAAACTTTGAAGAGTAGGATAAATAGAGCAGGCTTCATTTATAATGTAAAACAGATTAAATTCGCGACTGTCGTTGATGGCTGGCACTTGTTGGTGCATTATTGATGAGGCCAGATTGATTTTTGCTGTACCGATACACTTAGCCATGGAGTCACAGCAGCAGCAGTAGCAACCTTATTGGCTGTTGGCTGCAGCAAACACAAACTTTGAAAGAGAGCAATAAGTGGAGTGAGATGTTTCGTCGGAATGGATGCCTATACAAATAATTCTAGATTCCAAACTCCAATAATCGAACTGTGCATCGAACTTATCAATATAGAAAGCTTCGTTTGTAATCACTTTTTTTTCAAAACTGAATAAAAAATCTATGGAATCTTTTTCTATTAAATTCTAAAATCAATTGAATTTGTAAAATATTCTAATGAGATCAGTGGTGTAGTGTTGCGGGATTATGTGGTAACGGTGTTCCCAAGCTGGTTTTTCACAGTGAAAAAAATTGAAATTTATCGATAAATACTGATTTTATATGAAATGATTGTTGTATATCATAAACAATACAAAGCTGTTGCAGATTGTAGTAATTTTACTAAAACATTATATATAAGAATATTTCCGAATTAGCTTAACATAACATGATCCCTCCATGACCATACCAATTCTCTGGTGGTTCTTAGGTTTTAATTTCTGTAAATTTTCAGTTTTTGTTCATGTGATTTTCGGACCAATTAATTAGTACTATTTGATGTTTCGGGCAACTAATGATTGAGCTCTTATTAACAGGTAAACACTAAACATGAAAATCTCTCAACATCAACGATAATACTGTTTTCAATTCCCCACAGTTTATTTCTGAAATGATTTTTCTGTATTTGAGAGAAGTTTGGTATTGAAGTAGAAATCCTGTTACACCAAAATGCCACACCATTAACGTGAAAATAATTCGAGATTACGATTATCATTGTGATGTTGAATTTAGAAATTGTTGAATTTTTATAAGATTGAAATGCATATTAAGCTAAACTTGGCATGAACCCACCCACCTTGATCACCAAAACTCTGGTGGCTCTCAGGTTTGGTTCTGTAAATTTAAAGATTTTCCCATGTGATTTTCATATCATTGGATCAGAAGTATTTCTGTTTTGTATTTGAGTTTTCCAGTGGTGGAGTTGAAAAAGGCATGACTCAAAAATATAGGAATATGATGTATAAGTAATTATGTAGATATATCGACCATTGATCTTTATTTAACTCGATTGATTCGATTTGGAATAGAGATACTGTCCCAAACAGTATCAAAGGCAATAATTCCACATGAAGGTATTGAGTAATTGTACGATAGTCGGAGATGTACAATGATGATTGATTGAATGGTGGGAGCGATTGGAACAGGTTGATGTAAGTGATTCTGTCATGTGCCATCTTCATCATTTCTCATTAAGTAATTGACTGATGCATGTGGGACAACGTTCAACCTACACGATCATCTGAGATCAATTGAAGATGCACTTTAACTAACTAAAACGACGCTTTTTTAAAGCAAAAAAAGAATAAATCTCAACAACTAATAACTCCAAAAGAAGAGATTGAAAGTGAGAGTTGTCTCATGTGTGTTTAATTTGAGAGAAGGAATCACCTATATCAGTCCTTCAATGGAATTGGAATCAAGAAATGACGATTTATAAGCAAATTCAATTCTGTCTACAAATTGTCATTCTCACAGTTGAAATATCTAACCGAATCACAGTTTTCGATCAAGCTGACTACTTTTCCATTCTATCATATTGATCCATTAACGATTCTTTCCTTTAGAAATAATGTATGTTAAAACAGTAAATATAAAGTTTTGGAATAATGAAAGAAAGAATACAATATGACTCTTATGTGTATTGACCTCATTATCTTTTCCAATGCAATCCTGTGAAAATTTCAAGCTTTGCCTTTCTCCCTACGATATTAAAAAAGTTTTCGTTGGCAGAATGTGTGATTCACTGCTTTCCGGGACCGTGCTTATATACCTGCTATGCAAATCCATACTTTTCAAAACCCAATAGATTCAATAATGCCTTGTCTCTTCCGGTAAGGTTTCTCAATACCATACCGAAAAAGTTGAGCTCATGGAATCTATATTGGGCAGAGATAATAGAAGTAAAACTATATACTCTTCTATAACTATAGTTCTTTTAAAACTATATTCTTCTATACTCTCTGGTATCATGTTAGCAGAAGTGCGCTACTAAGAACGATTTTAGAAAGTTTTCAATTCTCACTCTAACAAATGGCAGTTGACGTACATTAAGATTTAGAATTCACAAAGAACTCTCTTCCTGCTGTCATATTGAATTTTCTCAATGTATTATTCCATAAGGATTATCATCTTAACAATAGTTCAGTTTCTTCGATAACAGTGTTCTGATATTAATTACGACGATAAATCAGTTTTTAACATAAATTTAGTGGAGCAATTATTTGTTTTTCTAATCTGTATACTTTTCAAAGAACTATCTTGGAAATATGGAATTCTAAGTTATTAATTTGATTATCCAAGTTATAACCCCATGAAAACGAATACTCTATCAAGAAGTGTTAGAATAATAGATTATCATATTACTGTATTCATGAGGAAACGTCCTATATTCTATTCTATACCAATAAATTATTTTTGAAGATTAAACGTCCTATTTTATTTTATACCAATGAATTCTTCTTGAAGATTGAGGAGCTCTGTCAAAATGAAAATGACATTCGCATAGCTTCCAAAATGATCATAATATTCTCTAAACCAAGAAACTATTATCATACTTTTTGGATCATCATTCAAATTCTACCTTCAGATCTATATCAGTGAATATCATCCTTATTATTTGCCTTCTTACTCACGGTTATTTGCCTATTTAAGAGTGAAATTAAGAGATTAGTAACATGACAATTTTAAAACAAAAAAAATTCTCGTACAGTTCCAGTACATTTTCGTACAGTTTCGTGCGTAACAGTACAGCCGTGTGAAGTAATTTGGGAAATAGAAATAATTGGAATTAAAATTTTTGTGTAAGAGAATGCATGAAACATCCTCAAGAAAGATCCGAAAATAGATTTGCAACCGACGTGAATCGACCAAGTTTGAAACAATGGAACCACAAACACAAAGCACTACAGAGTGATTACGGTTTGTAATGTAATGGAAGTAATTGGTTTGCAGCCTTCAAGCAGCAGAGAATTCCAAACACGTGGTAGGGGATGCTTGAAGCAATCTTTTACGGTTTGTTTTGGGTGTGAGAAGTACAAGTTGGTAGTTGTCTGTCTCATTGAGCCTGCGCGCTGCGCTGCTCCTGCGTTGAAGCTGCGACCGTTTCCCCACTGACTGACATTTCATTCGCGCTCCGGCCGTCAGCGGAGCAACTAGCAAGCTCGCT
Source organism: Laodelphax striatellus (assembly GCA_017141395.1). Taxonomy (NCBI): domain Eukaryota; kingdom Metazoa; phylum Arthropoda; class Insecta; order Hemiptera; family Delphacidae; genus Laodelphax; species Laodelphax striatellus. The sequence goes on along the minus strand of CM029532.1, from coordinate 23,598,044 downwards.
GATAGCCTCTTGCTTTCCTGGGGATTGAAACATCAGATACGATCTTCAGAATGAAAAAAAAACTTTAGAAACACGCAACTTCCAATTCTGGAAAAAATAGTAGAAATTTCAGAAACGACAGACGAACTTCAGGGAGGCTTAACAAATTTGTACTGTAGAATTAATAGGATCTATTGCCCCTACATGCACAAAACCGTGATTTACACGAAGTTCGAATATATCTCGTTGGGTGGAGCCAACATTAGCTGTTATTCATTTGCAACACTGATACCTTCGCACAGGATTTTTCTTGCGAGTATTATGTTCGTCTAAAATTGTAAATTGTCTATTGTATTTTAATAAATTCAAATTCAATATCTTGAACTTAGTTATCTTTCATCAAAAGGGAATCATAGTTGTATACAGTTATTTATAACCAAGCATTGTAAGTTTCTTAGGAACTCTGAATCACTCAATATATTTGGTTATTTTAATTTTCCCTTGTTCAACTATCAACCTAGATAAAAATCTTCTCCGCTACAATTCAAGAAATATTTGCAACTCCAGCACCAATTTTATTGCACCTTTGTTCGAGAATTTATGGGTATTTTCGTTTGCTGAATCTTGAAAAAGTTGTATAACCCCTAATATTTCACCCAACTACCCATCTACAGCCTGAGAATTTGTGTCAATAACTTTCATAAATCGAAGAACTGGAATAATGAGAGAGATCAGCTCTCTCAAGAAACGCCACATGCCTCTCCCAACACTCTTAATGACCAATATTATGAATCTTACAGTAATTATGGATCTTATTCCTGTGCAGCTTCTCAAGATGAATGGGAAAAATCTTTTTTAAATGCTCTCTCCTGACAAATTTGTGATTTTTGAGCAGAGCTAACGCTTCTCAGAAATTTTTAATTTTCGAAAAATCCTCCCTTGATAAGAAACAAATTGTGCTATTCCTAACAAAAAAATGTTCTACTAGACTTGGAATTTTTAGGATATGTTTGAGCTTAGAGGTGGAGCAGTGATATAATAGAAGGCTGACTCTAAAATAATAATTTATGAAATTCTGATAATATTAACCTATTTAATTAATTTGATAACTGCCCCTTTCTATTGTTTTTAGGACCAGTGAGAAAATAAGTTTCCAAAAAGTTTATGAAATTTTGATAATTAACTTATTACATTTGATAATTATCTGCTCCTTTCTGATTGTTTTTTTCTTCTTCACACATCACTTCACACATCGGAATTCATATTTTTCGTTTCACGAAATCCAGCACTGAGAGAATTTGAAAATTTTCAGAGAGAATTCTGAAAAAGCTCAGAAGTTGAAATTTCTTCTCAATGGTAGATTCAATAGTAAATATTTCAAGAAATTTAATTTTCACTGACACTTCAAGAAAATTCATGTACAAAAATACAGCATGCTTTTGTAGGAGAATTTCTATAATTGTGCACGTTGATTATAATGGCTTGTTTCTAGGAATAGGAACCTTTTTATAGCTCTTCCAATCAATTCCATGTTTTATGAAAATTGGGAGAGATTTCAAGGGGAAAAAGCTGACATTTTGACTGATACAATAAGAGATTGTATATCTATTTGTATGTACTTTGGAAATGAATACAAGGACAAATCTTTTACAGATAAATACAGAAAGGACAAGAAAGGACCTAATGACGTGGGTGATCCAATGAATATGGTGAAACAGAGAGGTAAGCTGTTACTATTTGAAATTTACTATTCAAAACGAATTTTTTCAGAAGGTTGGTTGATAAGGTTGCCTGTGCAAAATAATTCAAGGTATAATTTGAATGAGACTTGTTTCAATTGCACTCCAGATTCATTCTTCTTTATAAGTAGCTTCGATGAATGAATAGGCATATTAACAGAGCAACTAACTTATCGGAACAAATTTCGATAGTAGATGGTAAAACAATAAAAATAGGCAAGTGAATAATATTTGCATACAAATATTATGTTGTAACCTATATCTTAATGCATAAGATTTTTGAGCTTATATAAACTTTACGAGAAAAATGTTGTTAGAGATTAATTTCAGGATAAACCTGTCGTACATTACAAAATTGGAAAAAAAATCAAATATGGAAAGTCCCCATTGGAAATTCTATTTAATCATTCATCCCATGGTAGAGCTTGAACTAAAATTAAAAAATTTATAATCGGATTTCTGTGTATTTTAGTCATGATATTTTTTTGTAAAAGAATGTGATGGATGTATTCTGATATGAGTTTCAAAGAGAATAATACTGATAATACATAGTATTATCGTAATGTATATGATTTGAAATACGAATTACCTCTTTGAATATGAGATGATAAGGATGGAATAAATCTCGATTCGCTTTGAGTATGAATATCACTGGAATATTCACTTCCCAATTCATATGTACTTTGAAACTTCAGTTATACAAGATCTTCAATGATTTCATGCCTTCTTCTCATCAGCAAGCTTGTTTACAATGAATAAAAGTCTTGTATCACTTATCCGTGGAAAAAAATTCAAAGCTGATGGAAAGCTACGTTGGGAGAATTTCAAAATACTTATTCTTATGAATTTCATCTGCATAGATGAATTCAAGTTGCGAGCAGCCTCCCATTATAAGTTTCCCTACTCTGACACGACAAGAGCCTAGACCTGCTCTGAGAGTTTCTTGAAAGCTTTCAAAATTGTATGTAAGATGGTGTTCGTTATGAAAACTTGGGTCACTTTTACAAAAAGAATATGATAGGAAAAGTTGAAAGATTACGCTCTTATTTTTAATATCATACAACATCCCTCTTTCTGCTCCTACATGATGCTGTTTCACAAAGTAAAAAATTTGCAAATACTTTTCACTTTGGAAAGTGTATAATAAGGAGATCTTGCATAGCATAATATGAATTTTTCTTTGTGAAAGTACGCATCCTTTTACCTTGTCGTTCCCTTTTCCCATGAGCCTGAGTTTATGCGTAGTTAATGAGGCATCAAAGGTTGGTAATGGAGTGAGTATTGATACATGTCTTATATCCAATTCGATATTATAATTATCATTTGCTATATGTTATTAAATTATTATTGACAAATTATTAATCAACTTGTCAAAGGTGAGACCCTCCAAGATGTTTGAGTCTATGTAGATAGAAAAGAGCTCAATATAATAAAGCACAATATTATTTCTTATTTGAAATTCTTTTTATTTGAATTATTCTTATTTGTAATTGTTCAGCGTTCATCTGGATATACAAATGAAATTAATGTATTTAAACATATATCTTCATATTGAAGTATTTTACTTCGAGTAAACATAGAAAGAAATATACTATTAATAATGTATTCATGTTCATTTTACACTAAAAAACATTATCCAGAATTCACCCAAAACGATGAGGACGATATGGACAATGCAATACATATTTCCGATTTCCAAATGTTTCTTAGTAAATTGAGTACATGAGGATGAAAACTCTTCGACAAAACAAGACACAGTTCCAGGTTGATTGTCACATCCATGTTGCAACCAAATAGGCTATATATGGCATAGTATAGTTTAGGTGAGGCTATATTTATGGTGATTGGAATATTGTAATATTGAATAGTAGCCTCCTCTATTCTTTATTATACGGTTACCAGATATTTTTGAAATTATTATAATATAATAATTATCATTTTTATCGCTTTTTTCAGAACAAATGGAAGATGACTACAGTGATACATCAAAGTCTGTGTGCTCCAAAACTGCATTCACACAGATCCTTATTTCTATGATTATTGTGATGCATCTCGTACTATGCATACAAAGCGAATGTATCATTAATTGATAAGAAGAGAACTTATGTCAAAAACTCTTGTAATGCTACTACTCAATTGATGTATTGATATTTTAGTACCTGATTTTATGCTAAATTCAGTCTTGTTAATACCGCCGGGCATCTGGTATTCTTTTTAAAGTAAGAAACTCAAATTAATATAAAAAATCTATATTGAATTGGATGCAGAGACCAGAAGCTGAATAACTGTTAATTCAACCTGGGAAATTATCGGCATGATTTCCATTCAATAATGTTATTCCTTTCATCATTATAATAAGATTGATTCTACGAATTCATTTGCTATCACCTCATCATAAAAACGCAATTTGCTAGAGAAATTAAATAGATGTTGGATTGAATAGTGCCTACTGTGATTGACTATTGTCATTTTCATGAGCGCTATCATGTATGTAGAGTCATTTTGAACAATTACAGAGATAATGTGGGACATTTTTAACTTATAATACATCAATAATTGTGAAGTGAACCGAATCACAGTTAACTTACGTTTCTAGACATGTTTTGATGGCAATTCTCATTCGATTAATAATCATTGTCCCCTTAGTAAGTATGTTGGATTGCTTATCCAGCCTAGAAAGATGCTATTATCAATAATGAAATTCTTGATTGGAAATCAATTTAAATAAAGTACAATAATTATGTTCATACTATGCGAGGTTAAACTATAAAAGTATATTCTGTAAACTGCAACATATTTGTTGCCATCATTCTCAAATCATTATCATTCCTGATATCATAGAAGAACGAAAAGCAGAACGAACAATGAACAATGTTAATAATAATTATTATTTATCACTCATGCCAATTTCGTGTAAGTTGTGTCAGCCACTTGGTATTTATCTGAATTTATTCTCTGTAATCAGAAATCTAATAAATAATATTGTCAATGTCTGAGACAAAGTTACAACTGTTGAAACCTGTTCATTAACTAAATCATTAACTAAGTTACCCATAGGTAATTGAAACAACAAAAGATTGATAGTTCTAATCGTTGCTTCAAAATTTTTCCAATTAACATGAATATTCAACGAAATATCAACATGATAAGACTGATATGAAACAGAGTAGTGAATTCTATTATTTGAATCGTATACTCAAAATTCTAGTCCTAGTTTATCCAGAATGAATTTGCGTATGTGAGAATGGTAGTGAGAGTGAGCAGTGAATGTATTATAGATGGATAGTATTAATAATATGTATTTTGATTGAAGATAATATGTTAGTTGCTCCTATCTTTATCCTATGATAAGCTATATTTTGTATTATAAAGTGGTCCAGGTATGTTGGTGGAGATTATAATATGTAAATAATTATGATAAATTATCATGAACTCTATCATTGTTCAAAAAAGTATAAGATGTATGAAAATGATGATTGAGAAAAATGTATGGAAATAGCTTTACATGTTGTAGTCTTAGCTGATGAAACCAGAAATGGTAGCTTTCTACTCACCCTGTTCTCTTTTAAACTTGGTATGAACCCTCTTCCTTTAGTATATAGGCAGGATGTGAAATTTAAATTTTTCTTTTAGTGAGGGTAGTTAAAAAGATGACTTGGGTTTTGAATAGTGATTGATAAAACGAGATTTTCAACGATCATAGATAGTAGTCTATTGCTATTTTGTTGAACAGTACAAGAACATATCTATTGAAGATCTAATAATTATTATATTTTCATTGATATTATTGAAAGGTGTCAAAAGAGGTTTGATAAATTGATCATGATACACTATCACATCTTTCGTCTAAACAGTTTGCACATTTTAAATCCTTTCTTTCGAAAAAAAACAACTTTTTCCACGTCTCCTAGACTCTAGTAATGGATTTCATCACTATCTAAAGGATTTAGGACCATTCCCAGAACCATAGTTCAGTTCCTAGTGGTTATTATTAGTTTGATATTATCAAGAAGTCTCATCCTAATCAAAAGTTGAGAGTGAGTCTGAATCAGAAATGAGTGTATGTGATGTGTAACCAAAAAGCTGATTAATTTAGAAATAACTGTGTGTAAAATAAGATAATTTGAGTTAGTAATTTTGTTCATTAAAATTGTATAGCTGTACAATTTGCTTCTGTGCCACGATAATTAATGTAACTGTTCGTAGTTGAATGATAATATGAAATAAATTTGATTTGAAAATTCATATAATAATGTATTGTAAGGTAATTGTGAATGTATTTAGCCTGAACGATCATAATATGACCAATAAGTCATTAAAATGCAGTACGGCTTTATGGACTCAATCCCAGAGTTATATTCTTGACAGAAACAGCAAATTCAGGAGATACTTCCTTTGTTGATTTGAAAAAAAATCTAATCTCAATATGCTGTATGAATGATAAATTTTGAATGTTATTTAAAACAACTTCGCATGATTCAAGAACTGCCTTTCGGTAAGTCTGACAGTAGTAATCGAGGAATACGTTATGATTCCAGCTATTAGCTATCCAGGAATATTAAAAAGTAAGTCCCTCACATAGGAATCAGGAATAAGGGATTGTAAGATACTATAATTCACAAAAGTATAGAGTTTTTTAATTTTTGATTATTCTCTTTACTAGAACATCAATTACATTTCTATAGTTCATTTCATCAATGAACAGACAGACAATAATTTGAAAAATCAAAATTTTCTAAATTTTATCCATAATTTGTTTAAAAAACTTATATTTTCTTGAGCTAACAATATATTTGAAATTTATAAAATAGTATGAAATATTAGAGAAAGTTCACTTACCTTGTTACATTAAATTATGAATATTACATTTCCAATGGAATTTATAGGGAATAAAAATCACGCATACTCTGTTCATTTTCTAAATATATTTTAATAAATTGCATGAATATTTACATCGAAATAACTATGCAGCAACTGAGCTCCTTAACATATAAATTTGAAGAGCTCCATTGGAGGAACCAATGGAGTCATTCTTGATAAATCCTCATATTTCTTACATCATTTCACACTCAAATAATGACAAATGACCGTATACATTCTTTTCAATCAAAGAATGCGATGAGATTCATATGCGAAGCAGATTTTATGATGGTTCATAATGTAATATAATTATCTCAAAGGGACATACAATTGCAATACTTCCAATGGGATAACAATGTAAGTAGTAGGGGAGCACTCCTGTCAATGAATTAATTCTCCGTAATTCTATGGCATGTTAATAGAATTTTCGAGAATTTTGTGTCATCAATTCGAAAACATTCTACTGGAATGATCTCGAGAGGTATCATAGGTATTTTAAATATAATATTGTTTATTGAAAACAGCCTTCCACAAGAGTCTGCAAACTCTTGGTTTCTTCTTAAAAATCAGTTGAAAAAATTATTTTTGAAAATGAGAAAACTATTTTTCCTAATGTTGTGGAATAAGTTTGAGAATAACTTACTTATTTCTTGAGTCTATTGTTTTATCTCAGAAAATATTCTTTATATATCACTCATACTACCTGATATTAGAGATTATTCATTCAATACCATAGAAAATGCAGTAAAAATATATCAATATTGTTGAAGTACTTCGTTGTTTGAAATATTGTGAATGTTAGTTTTGGGAAAGAGATTCGTTTGAGAAAAATAGCATACTTTAAACAAATATTCTACTATAATCAAATGGCATCAATATCATTCATATTTGAAGACTTGTAGTACCATGAATGATCAACTCCATCCAGAAGAGATAATTGATCCTGTTATAGATTTTATACCAAAAGGAAAAAGCCTCTTCTTCCCAAAGACTTGTTAAAAAATGAATTTTAATCTTGTACGGAAAATGTCATCTTTATCATCAATCAAAAATGCTTGTTCCATGAGCTTTGAACTATTATACTCGAATAAATCCAGCACGTATTTATAGGCCTAATAGTTTTTTTGTAATATATGCAATCAATACTTCATTGAGAACAAAAACGAGTAGCAATAGGAAGGATTGCTATTCTATTCTTTAGTTCCCGTCCGGGCCCAAACATTTTTGTACAATTGCATTGTACATTCCTATTGCTACTCGATTCTTTTGTCAATGTTTGCAGTACCAAAGGTCTTCTGAACTATTCAACCTATTCATAGAGCTTTCTTTGGATTTTCGAGTCAATAATTATCAATTGAATATTTTTGAATAGCTTCACAAACAATGACAATTGAGTCATAAAGAATGCGAAAAATAACTTTATTTGAAATTATTCGAGGATAATTTAGTGAATACTTGGCAACAATTAGGAAAATGATGAAGAATCCTTATCAGATTTACAAATCAGGAGGAATACGTTACATAAAGTTCAGTTATATTATGAATCCAGGAGTTTCCATAGCTTTGCATCGCCAAATGGACACGAAATCAGTCCATATCAAAGTAGAGTATTATAGCATAACATGCCATGACAAACATATTCGAATTACACTTGTTTGGGATCACGTTTTCAAGGATTTATTTAGTAAGGATCAATATTGGAATCGAATGGAAATGTCCTTCATAGAGAATATTCTTGAATATTATTGAACATCAATGTTCAGGCTCATCAGATTACAAATTGTGTAGGCTATTATTCTAGTTTAAATTGCCTAAAAAAGATTTCTACACTTTCCCGTGTATGAGTTCTAGAGCTCTTTTGCTGTGGAAATCCAACCTCATGGTCCAGTGAATAGATAATAGTTCGAAAAATTGTTTCAACAATCAACAATTTGCAGAATTGAGTACCGGGTACCCAGAATATAATTTAAAAATAATATACAATCAATCACAGGTTTTTCCAACGTCATCGAATATTACTCTCCTTATCACACAACTCAGTTATAAATGAATGAAGTGGAGTAGCATGAAGTTGGGTGGAATCACACTTCGAGTTTAAACTTAAGTAATTCAACATTCAACATTATCAAAGGAAGATTACACGAATGAAATGATTGTTCATAGGTTTTTTTTAAACACATACAAGTCTTTTCTTTACAGAGGTAGAGTGAGCAAAAAGAGTCCCAGTAAGGGCCTCAAAGATAAATACACATTCGCAAATGATCCGCTCGAGGATGCAGCTTGTACAACTTCTGGCGCAGTTTTCTTCAGCTTTCTCTTTGGTGAACCATCTGAAAAAGATAACTTCAGATATTAAAATATAATCGAGAGATAATAATAATTGGAGATCATTCTCTCTTAATTTTCAAAAAATCGAATTGTGGGATTCAAGAGTCCAGTTGTGTAGACAAATAAGAACCCAAGACTTGGAAATAGATGAGACTTTCAACTATTCACTATTAGCCTACTCCGCTAAGTCAACTTTTCAAATGAAAAAGGGGGAAAAGTTTATATTCCTATATAAATATGTTCGTATGACTTTATCGGTGGGGAGACCCATAAGGGTAGGTTCCATCTTCTCTGTATTATTGTGTCGGTCACCGAAAGCAGTCTCGAAAGTTATTGACTAATCGGGAGAGAATAATCACTTCCAGTACCGTATTCTTCTATCCACTAGTTTCAGTTATTACGAGTAGAACTGTATCGTCTTCTTTGACTAGTATTCTTCTATCACTTTCAGTTTTTGGTAATCTAAACGTTTTCATCATCTCATTCCTATATTTTTAGTATCTTGAAACATTTTTATCGTCTACAACTAGTTGATTCCCTCCAGTTTGTCATACTTTTTACTCTCGATGTAATATTGTAACCCAATTATCAACCCAAATTTATTGAGCTGTAAGAAATTGTTTAGTCAACGTTAGTCTCTCGCGCAAGGCCGTGTACATACGGGCAGCAACTGAATTATGAATCGCAACGCAAACCGTACTTGCTCATTCACAACATACAAAGATTAATTATTGTTGTTCATAGTAGGGTGAAAGCAATGCAACTAGCGAGTGACGAGGAAACTGGAGTTGCAATAATAACAATAACGTCAAACAAATTGAGTCAATCATTTTCCAAAATGGAATGCAAATTGAAGAGTCAAGTCTTGATTATCGAAGTGAAAAAAATGCCCTTTATTATTAATAGTTGTGTACGAGATAATATTCCTGGAATATAATATTCAGTTGAAGAATTTGTTCACTCTTTATAATATTTATTTCAATTGCAACGTTGTTGAATCTTTGATAAATGCATTTTGTTTGTGAATCAATACTCTCCTGATAGAATATTTTTCTCAGTTCATTCATAATTATATTACTTTCCTAGGGAAACCTACTCAATGTAATACATAATCAAACAATTTTCTCAAATGTTAATGAAAGAACAAAATTCAACCACTCTTTGAATTTATTACCTCTCACTATAGGAATTGAATAACTTACCACCCCTTAAAGTGTGTTAGAAACAAATTTTCTTACTAGATCTTTAATGCTACTAATAATCATAGTATTATTGCTTATTTCGTAGTGATAAGTGTCACAAAAGTAAGTCATTCCAACAGAATCACAAAACGGAGTCACTTGAGTGAAATGGATTGTTCAAGTAAGATAGTATTGAATTTCACTCAAGTGCGGAGGGTGTTGAATGGAGGCAGTGCAAAATAAAAACAAGCATAAGTGTTTGGAGAGGGCCTCTCGCAATGTCTGCTGTGTCGCTGTGCCATATTTGGCCATCGAACAGAATACCGAGAATGATGACCCAGTTGGCACTGCTAGCAGAGGGTGGTCCATGGTCACCTCCCCTCCCACCCCGGGAGGCACCCCTCACCCTAGACGTCTTGCTGTTACTGTTTCTGTTGTTGCGCTTTCTAGATATCACACCATCTCAGTGAGGTTCTGTTGTCTCTATCTACTTATTTCCTCCTTATTCCGCTTCTTATATTTTTCTCGTGACATTATCTACTTATTTCCTTTTATCCCTCTCCTACCTCTCATTTATTCCTCGTGATATTCTTATCCACTTCTTAAAAATCTACTTTACACCCATTTTTTCCACAACCATCATTTCTATCATCTACTCAAAATTCATCTTCTTCACCTGCTACTGCTTGGATAAGATTATTTTCTCTCCATCTTTTTCAATTCTTATAATTTTCTTTTGCTATTTCTCCTTCTTTTTCTTTTTTGTTTCTTCTTTTTTCAGCACAGTACTCTTTCTAGACACTGACTTTGAAACGGCGCAAACTAGCAACCCGCCCAACTTGGATTCCGCTGCCATCTATATTATTGTCCTTTCTATTCTGAGTGATAATAACAGCATGCCTCGTAGTTTTCAATATACAATAAGCTTCACTTTGATAATAACTTTTTTGAAGAATCGCTCTTTGATTTTTTAAACAAAAGCCATTTAAATCTCTTCTAAGGAAATGTTTCCCTAGCGTTCTGAGAAACAATGTAGGATTGACTTGTATTCTATAACCGGTTGAATTTAATGCAGCATTTATTGCATATACAGCGTTGATTATTGATCAACTCAATTTCCCAGCAAAACCTCTGAAAACCATAGAAAATTTTCATGAGAAATCATGATAATTTTTCATATATACTGAAAAGAGAAGATCTTATATCAATGTCTATTTGGACATACAATATCTCTATAAATGGATACAATAAATCGAATCGGTATCTACCATCCAATCAATCCACTGCACTCAAGGTTTCACAGAAATAATGAGCTTCAGTGTACATTAATTGACCGAACGTAAGTGCATGAGGATTACGTTTTGACTCAAATCCTCTTTTCCCTGTCAGTCTGTATGTCTGTGACGCATTTACAGCCAAAGACAATAATAGATTTTTATGAGATTTGGAAGTGATACACTTCTAACACTTGATTTGCCTTTGCCAGTGCTAGTTTTTATTACTCGTATTTTGATCTATCAAAAAGTGTACATAAGTAGAGATGATTTTCAATATTAGGAAACTAATTTTAATGTCGTTTCTTCTAAAAAAAGCTTGATGAATCAAATGAATTTTCAAGTCCATTTCATAGTTCATAATATTGGAAAAACTGTGGCGGTGACGGGGAATTAGATTTTCCAACACACCGTTATGGGGCCTTTCACATTAATGGGCGAACTGTGATAATACAGTCTCTGATTACATTTTAACGACTGCTGTTGCATGTTTCAGTACTGAAGGCGTGTATTCATACTATAATGATGGATTCGAATATGCAATAATTCCATGAAGTCTGTCAAAATGTGATTAGATATACACTTAGTAAGCCCTCAACAAAGAAAGAAATCTCCGAGTTCGCCGTTGCTCACAAATAAATAAAATTGGGTAGCGTTGATGGACGCAGCTTATTAACACTTGTTATGAAGCAAGCTGTCAGGAATGATTGGAATAAATTTAAGGCACCTATCGCTGACTTTTCGCAACATTTGGCCTTGTTAGTGAGGAGACACAGAAAATAAAATTCTTGAAAAAGCGAGAGAGAGAGTGAGTGGATGATGTGGAAAAGAAGTAGATGAAGGAGGAGAAGGAGTTGGTTGTAAAGGAGGTGGTAGAGGAATATCAAGAGTAGGTAGAGGTGTAGAAGAGGTTATGGGAGGAATAATAGGAAGAGCAGAAGGAGGAGGAGGACGAGTGCGAGAAGAAATAGGGCGAGGAGAAGAATTGGGTGAGAGAGGAGGGAAAAGAGGAGGAATGTGGAAGAAGGAGGGATAGGAGGAGTAAAACGAAGATGAGTTGGAGGAGAGAAGGAGGAGAAGGAGTATAAGGAAAAATAGAAGTAGGAACATGAGGAGGGGTTGGAGGAGGAGGTGGAGGAGAAACACAAGGAGCAGGAGGAGGTGAAGAAGGAGAATGAGAAGATGAGGTGTAAGAGAAGAAAGAGAATGAAAAGGATGAGGATTATGAAAAGAAGAGGGGGATAAGATGAATGATGAGACTGATGAGAAGAAAAGGGGGAAGGAGAAGAAGAAGGAGGCAGGGGAGGAGGAGGAGAGGAGTAGAAGTGGAGAAGGAGGAGGAGGAAGAGGAGGGAGAGGAGAAGAAGGTGAAGAGGAGACAAGGATTATGAAAAGAAGAGGAGGAAAAAGAAAAAGCAGGAGGAGGAGGAGGAGGAAAAGCAGGAAGAGGAGGAGGAGGAAGAGACGATCGAGAAAGACATGGTAAAGGATGAGATAAATGCCAAGAGAAGATAAAGGTGGAAGAAAGAAGGAGAAGGAGTGGAGGAGGGGTAGGAGGACGAGAAGGAGGAAGTGCAGGAGTTGTAGAAGAAGTAGGAGAGAGAAAACGAAGAAGGTTTTCTCAAAAAAGAGGACGCTTCTCGCTAATGAATCTGGGGACTCGATTCCCGCGTCTTTCAGAGCGACGGCAGCAGCCAGCAGTCGGCCGATTTACAGCCGAATTTTAATGCTGTTTACGTCGGCCAAAGCGACAAGCTTTCGTTATCAAAGGGCCGAATGCCAGTTAGTCTGCTCATTGGAGTGGTTTTTCGCATTCAACTGCCGTGCTAATGTTTGATCTGGTCGCATTCAACACAGCACGCCTGTCAACCAGCTTCAGCTGAGTGCTACTGTATGTCGCCCTTCACTTTTTAGTCAGCCTCACTCAGTGAGGAATAATGATGTTCGAGTCCCCTACCAACACCGCTGATCTTTTCATACAATGAATGATTCATCAATTGAATGAAATTATTTCTGGTTCATTAGAAATAGATTTGAACAGAAGTGAACTATCGTTCATTGAATAGTATCTTTCAAAGAAAAAGTAATTAAATAATAATAGCAGTAGTATAAAAAGGAGAATTCATCGACATTATTCCAGGAGTAGGTATGCTCCAGGAGTAAGTATGCTCCGGGAGTAAGTATGCACCGAACATACTATCAACCAAAGCATACTATCAACCAAACCATACTATGATCTGAAATATACTATCAACCAAAGCATACTATCAACCAAACCATACTACTATCAACCAAACCATACTATGATCTGAAACATACTATCAACCAAAGCATACTATCAACCAAACCATACTATGATCTGAAACATACTATCAACCAGACCATACTATCAACCAAACCATACTATCAACCAAACCATACTATGATCCAGAACTGAAATCATATGCGGGGACTGGGACACAAGTTTGGGCAGAATGATTTTCTAATTTTTTCAGTGCATTCAATTTTGTTAAAAAGATTTTACTCTGTGGATTGGTATATCATAATGCCCATAGTATTCCATTTTTTGACACAAAATATTTCTCTTTAAGATTTTCAAAGTAACCTTTCTTTTTGTTAAAGCTCTCCACAGTTTTCGAATTGAAAACACAGAGAAATTTCTCAGGCATTAGAATATCAATAAGCTTTTGAGTCTTTGTGTTGAACGAGCATCTGGGTACAGTGCTGCCATCTATATGAGTATGCCATCTAACAGTGCTGCCAACAACAATGATCAAAGCTAATTGTGTGCTGGAAAGGTCTGGTCTGGTCATCAGATGCATATGCATTCCTTGTCATTGATTGTACATCTGAAAAGAATAGGAACGATCTTGCCGCATATTTCACATATTTCTGACAATGTTATCCAGGAGGCTGTGGATGCAACACATGATCCTACCCATAAGGCTGTGGATATACAGGTATATATGGAAACTTGAATTCTGCAGCAATCAGTCTGTACAAGAGTGCTCTTGAGCTAACAATGGTGATAAGCAGTGTCCTGAATGTATTGGGCAAGGGCCCAATAAATGATGATTCCATCAACAATATACAGTATGTTTCACATGAACCATTTACTACACGCTTTGAACCCAATGACAAGATCCGGATACCAATTCAACAACAGGACAATTACACGATACCATCACAAAGCTATCTACATCTGGAGTATAAGGTGACAAATGCAGCTGATGCAGCTTTGGATGGAGCCCATTGTGTGTCTGGATTCTTTGCCCATCTGTTTTTGGAGATATGCTATCAGATCAATGGAGTAGTGGTGGACAGCATACGCACCCCTGGAATTGCAAGTTTAATGAAGAATGCCATGACATTTGATGCTATTGAACAGAACAAGATGGAACCAGCTGGCTACAAGTTTGACTCAACAACTGGATTTACCAATTTTGCCACCAATGGAGCCAATACAACAACCATGGATGTGCCTCTACGCTACCTGCTGGGCTTTGCCGAAGATTACAAACAGATTCTACTGAATGTGAAACAAGAGCTGGTGCTAAAACGCAGTCCCAACAACGTCAATTGCCTGGATGTAGCTGGAAAAGTTGTCATTGAGAAACTTTCATGGAGAATACCCTATGTGGAAGTGTCGGATGAATACAGACTTCGCCTGCTGAGACTTGTGAAGGATGATATGCCTATAAGCTTATCATTTCGACATTGGGAATTGTACAAGTACCCTTTGCTACCACAGACAACAAAGCATACATGGACTGTTAGTACAAAAGATTTTCTGAATAAGCCCCGCTACATTGTGATTGGACTTCAGACAGCAAGAC
Organism: Laodelphax striatellus; assembly: GCA_017141395.1. Lineage (NCBI taxonomy): Eukaryota > Metazoa > Arthropoda > Insecta > Hemiptera > Delphacidae > Laodelphax > Laodelphax striatellus. Next base: position 23,582,847 of record CM029532.1, on the reverse strand, counting down.
ATGAAACAGCAGCAGCTAATGCATCATTCTTTGACAAGTGTGGGATGAAGGATATTCGAGTGTTTTTAAACAACAAGTACTATCCGTATGAGAGCATTGACGGTGATGATTGCTGTGTATATGGCATGTATGAAGCTTTCAATGGAGCCTACAATCATGGACATTCTCAATTGGTCAATCCCCTGTTCGAGCTAAGGGCTTTAACAGATGGACGAATGATGTTGTATGCTTTTGATTGTTCCCGCCAAAATGATACACTCAAGGCTGGGAGCATTGATATAAAGATAAAATTTGAAACAAGTGGTGACAACATTCCAGCGAATACTCGTGCCTACTGCCTAATGATACATGATGTAGTCAAACAGTATATGCCATTGACTGGAACTGTAATGAAAGCATAATTATGTATATGAATGACAATAAAACTGTCTTATTGAGAACAACAATTTAGTATTCTATTTTTTACCCAACCTCTTGTACAATAGACTAAGGGAGATAGACTAAGAAAGCACTGACCTGAGTGTACACTCAGTAGTAAAGGAGTCCTTTCCATAACCAACACCCCCTCACCTACACCTCCACTTCACTTCTCCACTTCACTTCACTTCTTCACTTCACTTAACTTCTCCAATCAAATATTCACTCAGTCAGTGGTAGAATCTCATATTTATAAAAGTGCTTTGATGATATATTTGAATTATTATCATGAAAAGGGTGAGAAGTAAATTTTAATTATTTAACCAACTACAATATTATTAATCAAATTACAGTCAAAATGAACTTACACTGAAGTTTGGTAGAAGAGGACCACTGGCCCCCACTATCAAAATAAGTCAGCTTTGGTGTAATGATTTTCCAACCAACTACAATTAATAATCAAACTAAAATCAAAATGAGAATGAAAAATGAACTTACACTGAAGTTTGGTAGAAGAGGTCCACTGGCTCAGTTGATAGTGCTATCAAAGTAAGACAGCTTTGATGTGATGATAATGGTAAGAGTTAGCCAAGTTATATACTAGGACTGGAACAAATACAGCTATAAATTGATGCTGGGAATATAAATAATTATAACAGTCACTACTACTTTCACTAGTTGAAAATGAGGACATTAGTATTCTCACACAAGGAACAGCTTTCTATTTCTTGGACATATGTGTACAGTTGCAATTGAGAGCTCCACTAGAATTTAATTGGAGACTGTAAGGATACAACCAATTAGGAGCTCTGTAAAGGAATAGTTTCCATTTCATCAATACAGGAAAGAGAAATGACTTGAAAGTCTGCCAACATATAATTACTCCTAACAAACCAACTAACTCAGCTTCTACATCTTAATGGATGAATGTAGTAGGACAAGATCTGTACAGACTATTAAGTAACCAACTAGGCTTTGAGCATTTCATCTCTGTCAATATACGACATTCTCTGACACAATAACATGATTCTTTCTGGATTGAAAATCACCATTTCAGACTTCACTATCACCTATGATGTCAACTTGACCAACACAATCCTCTCTCATCAGAGTCTCAAATTTTGGTTGATAGTATGTCTCAGATCGTAGTATGGTTTGGTTGGTAGTATGGTTTGGTTGATAGTGTGGCCTGGTTGATAGTATGTTTCAGATCATAGTATGGTTTTGTTGATAGTATGCTTTGGTTGATAGTATGTTTCAGATCATAGTATGGTTTGGTTGATAGTATGCTTTGGTTGATAGTATGTTTCAGATCATAGTATGGTTTGGTTGATAGTATGCTTTGGTTGATAGTATGTTCGGTGCATACTTACTCCTGGAGCATACTTACTCCTGGAATAATGTCGATGAATTCTCCTTTTTATACTACTAATAGCCCAGTAAAATAGGCTAGTACATTTCACCTTGCATGAAATGGGGTAGTTGGTTTTTTCCATGTTGTATGTGACAGCTCTGGGATGTTAAATCCAAGCTTCCTACCTGGGCAAACTTCCGGAACATCTCCAAGAACCCTGAGAAAATGTCGGAATTTGTACGTTTTGCATGATTGGCCAATTTTGACATTTTTTATACAGAAGACCCAACATAGTTTTCAAAATAAAATACCTACAATTTGTGACTGAGTTCTTCATTGTTTATCAAACATTTTGCGGAATATAGCTATCATAATTTTTCATCAAAAATTTTTATCAAAACTAGTACAACGCATTTCAAGCAATTTCTCGCGAGACCCAGGAAATAACTTGAAATGTGAAAATGTGCAAATCACTTGAAATGTGGAAAGACTAGCAGAAAATCACTTGAAATGTACTAGAATTCATGAAGTTTATTTCGCAAACTAAAAACATGGAAAAAGTGCAAAATTCTACCATTTTTATGTTGATTGAAATGATCCAGAAGTTTGCCGAGGTCAAAAAATTGGATTGAACACACCAGGTTTATCACTTACATTATTATTAAAAATACAAACCGACCACCCAATTTCATACAAGATTTAGCCTACTTTTGATAGAAGATTTACCGGGCTAGGGATGGATTTCTCATACGAGACAATATTAAGGATAATAACGATGTTAATTCATTGATACAACAATAACCATAATCTTCCTCACGAAAAAACTATTAGAAAAATGAACACTGAAGATTATAAATTTATGAAATTTCTAATATTAAGAAGAGGAATTTCTAATTTTGTTCGTAAATATTTTACAGAATACCATACAGTTTTCCGTAATTAAACATTTTTTCCAATCACCTTTTTTAGATGTGTCACTCGTTCGTGAAATTTCGTTGTTTTCAGCTTCAGATTTTGGCGGCGAAGATTGTCGTTCTCTTGGCTTTTGTTGGACGACTAGCACCTCTGAAAAATTCCGAAAAATCTGACAATCTGAAGATTTGACAATATAAAAATAATAAGTTAATGGATGGCTTGACACGAAATTTGAGTTCGACAAGTAAAGGCTCACATGAAAATGATCATGTTCAAGTCAAAATCACAAACACTAGCGACAAGTTGCACGAAATTCCGCTTTAATTTAACCGCCGTAAAATCATGTCATCTAATGGTACCAATGGACGAACCAATAAACGAATTTTACTTCAATGCAATGACATGATTTTACGGTGATTGAATTTGTTTGGATTTCTGTGAAACTGGTCAATAGTGTTTGTAAATTTGACTTGAAGCAACTCAGATCTGATTTCAGTCAGCAACCCAGCGTTGCCAGATGACTTTGGCTGATAGGTTAGATTACCCGATTACCCGAAAAACAGCCAAATGTCATTTGGCAACATTGGGTTGCTGACTGAAATCAGATAGCAGTTGCGAAGTGGGCGCAGGGGCTAATACAGTGTCAAAAAATTAGATAAATATTAATGACCTATTCCATTACTTTAATCCACAGGCAGTTAATGCAAATGAGGAGAAAACTAGATTCTTGAACTAAATTTTGGATATTACATTGTCTAGCGCATATGGACAATGACAGTCTTAAAGCTTGAGTTAAAATGGCTGAACACTGGTTGAAGCTTGTCTTGACCAACAGGAATCCAATTAGTAACACTGGCCTGCCCAATTAAGACACATGGCCACTGGCCAGTCGGCCTTTGATCAACAAGCGTTTTGTCACACAAGAGGCTGAATTCCACGATGGCCGTCAAGATTGTATCATCACACCTTCTCTAAGCTGCAACACTGCTTGAGTAGGTACGATGTGATCAAGAAGCTCCAATCAAAACAATCATCACTTATGGAACACCGTTCTATGACACTGACCAGTAACTAGCTTATTCAATAAGGGTTGAAATGTATGTAACAATAACAAATAAGAATGAAATGTTATATGGATGTAGAAAAATAAATGTATATATTGGGGATATTCGTTAAATAGATTTTATACATTCGTTAGTTGCAGATTCAAAACCACTTTTCTCAATAAAAATATCCAATTCACCTTTTCTTGGCGAAGGAGGATCAGTGGCAACAGTTGACTGTGTTGTTGTTGATGGGCCTGGAATATCTGGAAAATAGAAACGAGTTTTATAATAAAGTAGTCCACAACTTTTCCTAGTTATTTTGATGGATCATTCAGCCTTGTACTATCAAATGCTATTATAAAGTCATTAATTGAAACTGGAAATTTTCTCGTAATATTTATCTTTACTTGATAAAGATGAAAAAATATAATAAAGGTTTCCAATTAATATTATTACAATTCCAATTATGAAGGTTCACATCAATTTCCAAGTTTCAATACAATCATTACTATGTGATCTATTCATTTAGAAGAAACTACTATGTGATCATTCTATAGAAGAAACTACTTCCCAAAAATACATTCCCCTTCCATGTTATTTAGGATTCAATTTCATGGACATTAAAAGACAAATTTCAATAATTCCTTCATTCTAGGAATCCTGTTGAAGACCCTTGTATCAATTAATCGTTTAATTATATATTTCTCCCAATACATGTGAAAATTTCGTATCAGTTAACAATGGTATAATTATTTTATTAGTATGAGAATACTCACGATATAACTTTATGGATCCATCGGTCTCCCCTAACGAGTTCTTCGCAATACACTTGTAGGTTGTGTAGTCTTCTTCATTTATATGATTTATAGTCAATCTCATTTGACTCTTATAAGCGTTTATGTCATGTAATTCGGGCTCATATTTGGAACCTGGAAAATTACCATGCCAGCTCATAAAATCAATTTCAATATAGTAAAACACAGATAGCTATGGAAGGACAATAAGGATATGAGAGTATTGATTGTTATTCTTCATTACCTTTGTGATGACTCATAATAAATATCTAAAATGAGAATTTAAGTCTTTTTCAATTGAGAGTTGGAGTCGGTAAGCTACTACAGTCCATGAAACCTGGAAACCTATAAACTAGTCTGCAGTTCTTGATAATATTGTTATGCTCTGAAACTGAATCATTTTTCTTCACTTTTCTCCTCACACACAAACTCGTTCTAGGTGAGGAATATATTCATGTATTGTCTTATTTCTTTCAAATGTATGTATTTTTGGAGAATCATTCATGTATTTCAATCAAATTCAATTTAATTCATTTCTCAATGGCTAACCCAGGAGGGGGATAAGAAGAATCTAATTCCTTTCCCAAAATTTTGGAATGTGACAGAATATTATCTTTTCATAAAACATATAGGCTTATGATTATTATGATGTATTTCTACTCATAGAACATATAGGCATATAATTATTAGTATGTAGTTAATCTCCCGAGAAAAAATGCTTTGATGCTTCCGGGTGCAAGTCTGATTGAATAATATATGCCTATTATGATAAAGGATAAAATGTTTTTCATCCTCATGCAGCTTTAGTAATAAAGGTCAGAGAAAAGTTGCTCATAGTCTCTTTACTCATAGCTCATAGTCATTACTAGATAGAAATCTATCATTGAAAAAAAAAGCTTCATGCAGATCGAAACTCGTTTGTCATAATTGATGTTTAAATTTCAAAAAATCAGTATGTTGAGCAAAATCATGTTTTTAAATTCCATCAATTCATGTTTTGAATTACTGGAATCCTTCATCATATTAAGAAATACAATAGTAAGTCTTGAGTTGCAGTATACTGCGAATATCACTGGTGCTAAGAAGCATAAATAGTTGCAAAAGCCAAGATTGTTCCTAATCTGAAATCAGCTAAGCATACTGGGCTCATAGTGCAGCTCCGGGATCAAAATTCATCTCAGTCGGTGCAACCCAAGAGTTGGTTTAATCCTATCAAATTATTATGACACATTTTTAAAAGTCTGATATCGATCGAAGTTTCCCAAGACGCTGGAAGCTTAATTCAACAAAAATAGGTAGTAGTTCCTATAATGTTTTCCACTTCTACTGTGATAAACTTGGACGTTGTGTTGGAATTATCAAGTTGTTCTGTCTAATTTGATTGAAACTCTCTCTTCAAAGAGTTATGCAAATTGAGATGTTCTCTTAAATGTCAGACAATGACTAAGTCTGTGTGAATTATTCATCTCCATCTTCACCCAATCCGAGAGTAAATGGACCAGCCTGTAATGAATGTTTGGCAGTATTTTTCATTTCTTCTACAAACTAGAACAACCACTGCTATTGTGGAGCTCTATTAGTTTCCCTCATGTTTGAATTTCTCATGGATTCATGATTTGAGAAGTTTCGTATACAGCGGAACGCAATTATCGTAGACAAGAAGGATAGTGAAATATTGTCTTGTTTATTTTGTTGAAAATAGGAAATAAGTTAGTGAAATAATGTCCTGTTAATGATAGGACACAACATAATTATGCTCCATAATAAAGTACGGGAAAATCAAAATTACAATTGACTATACTGTCGATGATTTCTCTTTGAAGTCTCAGGATTCTCACTTACTTAGAAAATGACGTTCAAATGATAAATGTAGTTATTATCAAATTAGTTACAATGAATCATCATAATATTAACATTGATTATTATCATATTTATTGAAAAAATCATTTTGATTATTGTGATCACATTATTTATGATACCTTGGTATCATACTATATACTTACAATCTCACTTATTAATTACAATGACATGATTAAAACTGCAATAAATAATATTCAAGGCCTTGAAGTCTAAGAAATTGATTATCACTACTCGCAGTCTTATTCCAATAGTTTTAAATGAGATAAGTATCTAATTATTGAAAATGAACAGTTAAACCCACACCTCTCAACGCTGTGTTTTATTCGATCGAAATGTATCTGAGGAAATGTTGATAAAGACTACTTTCTTTACAGGGTTATGAGTTGGAATAGAATCATGAACTGGAGAGAAACTTTGTTCTGACTTCTTTAATTTGATCGGGACTGAGGCTAAGGTGAACTTTGGAAACACATTATTCGGCTGTCGTGAGAAAAGAAAGTTCAAGGGGTAGGTGACACAAGACCAGAATGACTCCATCGCACACATCATTCATCCTTGAAAAGAACTTATGAAGGTGTTTATCGTTATTGAGCTCGTTTACAATATTCTTTCTCGATAGAAAAAATCTTCTTGAAATAGGTTTTTATTTTTCTTCTCTGTTCATGAATATGTCTTCTTATTCCTGCCCTTTTCGAAAAAATCCCATTGTTCGACAATTTCCTAGTATTATCTTTTTCCTTTCGTTTTAAAGCTGTTTCAATGCCATTTCACTGTTCGTTTTGTCCACGCTAAATGGAAATCCATGTTATTGAATTGATTACATGAAAACACATTGATTGATGGAAGATTCCATATTTTCCGAATAAGTAACAGAATGCATCAAAAATACAATTTCCATTAATAAATAAACGAAACACGTGAATCAGAGTTGATATTGAAGTTGAAAAAATGCTGAAAAATCTCTTCAACACGATTGTGGAAATGGTACTAGGTGCGCTAGTAAAATAATAAAACGAGACTTTTTTTGTTATTTTACAGATTCAACTTTTGGTTTTTCTGAATCTGAACTAATACAGAATCTCTCTACTGGAAGTCATCATGAAAGATTATTATTCGGTGCTCACACACAGTGATAAGTGGAAATTCACTTTTGAGAAAGGTTGATAATATGTAATTTTTCCTTAAATGAAGGATTTAACTTATAATAATGCTTTCTCTAATCAATCAGCTCACAGCTCGCAAGCTAATAAGCTATCTGCAGTCGAATATCAGCAGATAGATGAATAAACTAGTTAGTACCATCACCTAGTGGTTTCCCAATTGCTTGAGACAACACTGGCTCCATTTGAATGATGAATGATATTCATCTGGTTGTTAGTGAACATAACATCCACATATTATATTATTGGATCGTTCTACCTCGCGTCGCTAACCTTTTTGACGAACCCAGTAATTGATTCGCAATGAGCAATCCTATGTTTGTTGACGTTCCGTTTCCAAAGTGATGCTAGTTCGTTCGAATTCAACGTACCTATTTCCAACTGCTTGTTTACTTTACAGGGCGGCTTTTCCTGATGGAGCTCATATTAACCCAACTACGGCATTGCAACAGACATGAACATAATGATTTTGGATTGTATTGGAATTGATCAGCCCATTAGCAACATCAGCAGCAGAAGCATACTCAAACAGTAGATTATACCATGAATAATAATGATCATTAAAACATGGATTTTCCTTAGTATCTGCTTCACTGTCATCTAATAAGAGAAGTTTGATGGGAGAAATCAATTCTCATAGAATTCAATCATTACAGAATAATATTTGAAACAGAAGTTTACTCACTCTTAGTAATAATTTCTCCACTGGCCTTTGTCCAGTAGTTTATTGACTTTGGAAACGCCTCAGAGTTGCATTCCAAGGTTACTGAGTGTCCCTCTTGAGCTCCAATCAACTGATTTTGTATTGTCATCATCGGCGTGACTTGAAACAGAAAGAAATGAACTTCAAATATCTGATGAATCTTTTCATCAAATTACAATCACTATCATGTCAAAACTCTATAATTTTGTTTGAACATACAGTAAACTCCCGATTATCCGATGTAATTGGGACCGGGACGACCTCGGATACGGAAAATACGAATGTTAAGTTCAGTTATGGTAAAAAGGACGTGAAACCCCGAGAAAGGTTACAAAACTAGATTATTGGAAGCAAAAACATATAATAATCAGAATTACAGACCTGTAAGCAAGTAGAATCCTAGTTTATTTCTTATAAAAGTCTTGAGGGAAGATAACCCTGAGTTTACTGTAAAATTGCGAAGAAAATCCAATGCCATTTTAGAATAGAATCATGAATATTATATGATTAAATATTTATATATAATATCACAAACTGATGAGTCAATGGGAAGAGTACGTCATCGGAGGCCGTAAGATACTGAAGTATCTTAATATATTATCCAATATTTATTATAAATGAATTGTTCCCGTAATTTATTGACTTTGGAACCGCCTCAGGGTTGCATTCCAAGGTTACTGAGTGTCTCTCTTCAGTTTCAATCAACGTTTTTCATGTTTCAATACAATTCAAATGTGAAAAATTCTTAAATGCATTAAAAGAGGATTCAGAAGGCCTCACCTCACTTTTCAAAATTTAAGATGATATTGATATTTGAATTTCATAAGTATAGTCAAGCTGTTCTGATACTGTCCTTTCCTTTATAATTCTCTCTAACTCTAAGCTATAAATTACAGTATTTGCTAATTTCTAAATTGAAAGTCCGCAAGCGAGTTCTCCAGCCTTGCTAGTCTTCAAAACTTATTCTACGAATTCAAGAATTTTCAAACATTTATTGGAAACTTGTTTATAAAAGCTTTATATGCTCTGTATGCTCATTGGAATCAGTTACATAGAATATTGTCAGTGTCAATAATATTCTACAGTTAGACAGTCAACTATGATTGTAAACAACTCACAATGCACGACGAGCATGATACGTTTGCTTGGAGTGGGGGGAACGCCATTCGACGCTATGCATAGGTAGGCACCCATGTGTAGCCTGTTCACTTTGGGGATGTTGAGCGTCGTTCCCTCAACACTGGCCACTGGAAAACAAGCGAGGAAGAAAATTAATCTCAATTTAATCAACCTAATGTGTCCATTCTGTTCATAGAACAAGAATATTTTAGTCTCTCATAGTAGAGTCTGAATCATCTTCAACCTCAAAATAAAAGAAGCCTACCAAGTGTGTGAGAGCCAATCTACAACTACATTGCATTGAATGGTTTCAATAATTGATTTCTAGTTCTGAGTGAATTAAATCTTAAAGCGTACATGGTACTAAATTTCAATAGGAAAAGAAGTTCATTACCGTTATCAATGGTTTCAATCATTGATTTCTAGTTCTGAGTAGATTAAACTTGAAGCGTACATGGTACTAAATTTCAATAGGAAAAGAAGTTCATTACCGTTATCAGTGCGAAATTAAAATATAATTGAAATTATATTAATTAACAGAAATCGAAGTCTTAATTCTTCTACTTAGGCGAATCCTATTAGCTCAAAACTTCATGAGCTACTGTACGGAAAAGCCTCATCAATGAGACTATTATCTCATATCACAATCATTTTTCTCGGTTTTCAGTTCTCCGGAAGCAAGATTGTACACAACTCACGTTCTTCATTAAAATAAAATTGGTAGAAAATATATCGTTGACAAAATTCTGAAAACTGTTACTCAGATTAAAACCAATGTAGTCAACCTTTATGTTTTATGTTGTCAACCAACAAGACTATGAAAATCAATTTTTTGTATTGATTAATATCGAACTATTTTAATGTCTTTCTCCGGTTTCTATGGGAATAATAGCCTACTCACATAAAGGTTGAATGCTGTTTGATAAGGGTTGAAGGTCTGCACAAAACCATATTACGACTATTTATGGTAGAAACAGCAGTACCTGTTTATTGACTTAGTCGGTCATTAGTGAGGTCTATGACTGCCACACCTTGTAACGGTACCAAACTTATTTCATGGCTTGCCATTACAGTACCACTCCACACGTTTTTCAGCGATTGAATCATCCAACATCAACTTGGAAACTGCCAACAGTTGAGATACGTGTTAATTATCATCAAATCTGATGCCCATGTGTGCTGGCGAAAAGCGAATGGGATCTATAAAAAGAACGCCGCGGGCCGTTCTCGAATATCGAACACACTCGTATGAATGCAGATGAGCAGCAGTGCATTTGGTCTTCCATTAAAGCATCAGAAAAACCAGACAAAAAGTAAGCGAAGTTTTCATTGTGAGATAAAACTCCATCTATACTGTATCATCCGTTGATGCTCTTCACAGTTCGGTAATTTTGATTGAGGATTTTTGTAAATCTAGATTTAAGAAATCAAATTGGTGGAGAAAACCTGGGAAACGATCACTTTTGAAATAAATGTGGATAAAATTGTAATGGAGGTGAATGAACTTTTAATGCCAACTTAAAAAGAGCTATAATTGACATTGTCGAGCAGTGTTCACTGCAATAAAATCATTCCACATTCTAAATGATATTTTAAGTTTCATCGATTATGCAATAAACTTATTAGTTATAATTTATAATTTAATAATTTATTCATGTACAAGAATATTAACAATGAACGCTAGGATAAGAACACATACACGAAGTCTGAATGTCATCTCTTCCTGAAGCTTTGTAGATTCTGTAAGCTTCAAATTCTATTAAAATCTAACATCTAGAATATGCATTCAAAACATGAGGAGAGGATAGTAATATCGTCAAATTAACTTCGAGAGTCCTGTAAGCTGTAAAAAGTGATGCTTCCAATTATTTGTAGCCAATAAAAGGATAGATGTAAGTCAATATCAACGTGATAATCTCTACGCAGAACAAGATTGTTTTTATTTAAGAATGTTTAAAGAATGTTTTAATTTATGCCCATTTGAGAACTTATCTGAAGCACAGGTATTGTGATTTCAAATCTGTAGTTGAGAAGTTATCACTATCACTCAACTAATAATGGTAATTTGAATACAATGTTGCTTTTACTAAAGCAAGTCTTTTAGCTAGTCATTTTTCTCTAATGAGAAAGGCATAAAGAATTCGAGTGTCGACCACAACTAAACCAGCAATGTTACTGATTTTTACTAGACACCATACTATTTCTCCAATTGTTTACGAGGTCTAAAGAGATATGAAACAGCCCTGTTGCATTATTCAGAACGGAAGATCGCAAATCGCTGTAATTACCGCAGCGATACTTCAAAAAGTGAGGAGCTGAATGCATTATCTCAAGAGTTCAAACGGCTCGCGTGATAAGTCCTTCTATAATGTTGTCGAGAACACCTCTTATAAATATGAAGTGAATCCTCCCTTGAAACAGTAGTGGTCTAATGCAGTATCACAGCTTTCCGCGAGAAACAATTTAAATGCTTTGCCAACAACGGCACAGTCATGCAATGATACGGTTTACAATGAACTGATTCAGCGAGCTGGAAATCATGATTTTCAATATAGTTGGGGAATACTGACTTGGACTCTTCCAACGAGTTTTAGATTCTATTCGAATAAGATTGTTTCACCATCATTGCGAGAAATATTCATGTTGATTAATTTTGAAAAATAGTAGTGAGAAATTTTTGTTTGGCTATCCAATTACGAGAAGATTTCAGTTCGTTTGATTCTGTTATGATGATATGATGTATTTGAATAGTAACTTTTTTCTAACAGAAACTATTTTTTTAATATGTTTTTAACTTATTCTCTTCACCTTATACTGTATTTGAGGCTTGAATGAATAAAGGTTTTATAAACACGGTGTTTATATTTTGTTCAATTTGTGTAATTCTATATAGCCAATGATTGTAATTAGCCAATGATTCTTCTAATTTTAATGATTTTTTTTGTATACTGTGGAAAACCTTTCATCATCAAGGTATTGTTTTTCAAGCTTGAATATTAATGCCTATTGAGTAATTTGAAATTCTATGGTATCAACCTTTTTCTAAAACATAGTTATCAATTTTGTAAATCAAATTTGCAATAACTTGAGCCGAAAGTATCAAGAAGTAAAATACAATTAAGTAATAATTACTTTTACTTGTACAATTCACTAGAATTAAACTGAAATCGACTGATGAAAATCTTTTGATATTGTTAATAGCTGAAAATACAGTGATTCAATGAATAGTTGAGATGAATCAAAAATGTTTAGCTAGAATACTAAAATAAATGAAATTGAGTAGTGAATCTCACAATATTGCAAGCAACAGATTCGATTTGAATTAGGTTGTGAGTGACTTTACAGCAAGCTCTTGGTATCATACTAACGAAACGTCAAGTGTACGAACAGGTTTGGAGTATGAATCTCAATCATGTCATTAAATGAATCCTATCGAGAAGAATATATCATTTCATAGGTTGAATAGTCAGATACTTGGAGTGTAATATCGTTGGTAACATCGGATTCTGCAAGATGAGAATAATTGGTATCATTTGTCGTCAATACTAATAAACTCCCCATCCTAATGAGATGTCATTCTGCGTTTACACAGGATTCTTCTTTGAAAATGTTGTTCTCTGAAATGTTCAAAAGCACTGGGGAATTGGAGATGATCGAAAGTCGAAAGTTGTTTTTGCTCGCCCGTAATAGGGTTGCCATTCAAACGTGAGACCGCTGTATGAGCACAAGCAAGGTATTTTTGATCAGACAATGATTGTTTACTGCTGAAAAAGCGTGAGCAATGTTATAACGATGAGGTGGAGAAGCGACAACGACAACGTGGATTCGAAAGCCATCAAAAGCCAATGAATGTTGTTGAGCGAATCGGCTGTTCGCTGTTCGCTTGTTGTGAGTCGTGTTATTGTGAGAAGCCTGATTCTCATCCACGGCACAAGTTCCATGTCTCTTCACACTTAAACGGTTTTATGAGCATCGACTGACATTTTCGTCTGCGACCCTTCTCTTTCCGCCCGTATAAATTTTCGATTCTGTTTTCATCTTTCATTCCTGTCGTTTTTTCACCAGACTGGCTCCTCTCTTGTGCATCATTTCCACAAACGATCGTTCTCTATTCATACGATATCTGCGAAATGCTATGAAATTCATCGGGCAATACCATGCTGTCACTGTTTGACTTTTTTCTATAATGCTCACCAAAATCATGTAAACTGTTATGAATACAAAATATCAATTCGATAGTGGTGATAAGTTCTCAAAACTGGTCGTGCCAATGTTGAAATTACACTTTTCAAATCAAAAAATCATTTTTTAGGACAATGAAGTACTGAAATGCTCAATGAATGTCAAAGAATCTTTAATGATGTTGAAATGAAATTTACGAACAATTAGTAGTTTTGAACAAGGATTTTTCCATCATTATATAACGTTATAGGCCTTTGTTTGATGAGCGGAATGGATATAGAGTTGATTTGCACCGTTGAAAGTGAGTTTTTTGTTGATTTGATTTCCACATATTCCATAAATGTGCATCCGGCAGGAAACTAATGAAACCTAATATATATTTGATTGTAACATCATCGTATGATATTCGAAGAGAAGTATAAATGCATTCAGATAGGGAAAATATGAACAAATCGAAAAATATTCATTTTTTATATTATATTTTATATCCTCACACAAAACTCATGCAAATACATCATTATAGTTTTTGAGAAATCAGGTTTTCCTGGGAAAAATTGAACATGTAAGAGGAGCCATAAAAATTGGGTAAAATAAACAAAAAACCGGCTTCTATATTCCTAATTGAAAGTATTCAAATATATGATGTAACAAAAATTGAATAAAAAATAGTAAAATTTGGAATTACTATTATCAAAAGACGAATATACAAGATGTATGTCCTGTAATGAGGTATTGATATTGATTTGATCAATATTGATTTCATGTGTTGATTGACCACTCAAATAGATGTACATCCGCAGGTAACGATGAAACAGTGACTTGAATTCTCACAATAAAGGTACAAGGTACCTCACGATGATGATGATGGGAGATGACGACTATTGTACCTTTATTGTCAACACTCCTCTCATTTTCCATGCACAACCCAGGAGAGTTCATGTGATATATCCATAGAGAAGCATGTGGATAATATGTGGATAATATCCATAGAGAAGCAATACTCTCTAGTAGATTGTTCTTGGAATAGGGAGCTTTGTTCCAGTTTTGTGTGCTGTGAAATATAATCGGCCACGTAGTTCTCATTCCCATTCGCATTCCCATTCACTGTCTCATCGCCGGTTGACAGTTCCTTCAATTTACAGTTACGAGTTTTAAGAGATGTGGCCATGATCGGCCCCTTGTTTTCTGGTCCAAAAATTTAACGTACGATAAGACATCTATTACTAAGTCCGTTCTCAGTGGCATCACCCTCAGAAAAAAATTTCAGTCCGTTCCCGTGGTGAAGCGTGGTATACTTATTTGGTCATCGCCGGGTATATTTCCTATAGGACTGACTCAGTCAGTTCATGAGTCTTACAAGAATATGACCGTTGTTTGAAGAATACCGAGAGAAATAGTAACTTTACATAAATATGCTTCCTTTCCTAGCCATTTTCTGAGAATCAGTTAGCTGTTGAGAAATTTTAACCTCTTATAATTGTTATTCAAATAATGTTTGTAAAATGGAAAATAAAATATTTCATTCATTCATTCATATTATACGAAATTCAACGCTTTACCTTCTCATAACCATAGTTGCTGAGAGGAATGGTCTCACCGGCCTCCCTCCCTTGGTGATGCTGGGCGACGGTGATCCGGATGCCTCACATCGCAGCGTCACATTGCTGCTCTCTCTCACCACCATGTCGGTGCTCGTCGGATAGTCCAGTATATCCGGAGGCACTGCAACACATGATTCAATCCAATTTTAATCCAACTACACAATACAAGGTGACAAGGCAAAGTACGAAGATTCATTGCTTGTGTATTCTTCTTTGCCAGGTATTGGAAGACCCAAGTTTATGGCGAACAACAAAATATAAGATACATTCGACTAAAACGTTTGAGTAATTTTTAAGAGGAAATTGAGAAAAACAAATACATAAACAGCACTTGTGTTTATTAATGTACTCAGTGATGTTTATGAATACTATAATAGCACCGCTATCTGACCTGGGACCTGTTTAATAAAATTCTAGTCCAGAAAGACAGGAACACAGTTACCGCCTGGACATGAATTGGATATAAGCGTACTACGCAATAAACTTGAAAGTCTAGTGTACGTAAACTTTTTTCCTGTATTACGTGACTTCTAAGTTTTATGATAAGAAAGTTCATGATATCATAGACAAATTAACTACTTAAATACTCAGATGGTTAATAGTGAATACTTAAATAGTTCAAAATCATAGCCTTCATATCACCAAGGCAATAAAAGATCGAGGACTTCATGCAAAATAATGATCATTGTCATAAAACATTATCTTCGTCATGATCTCTATTTTCAGTTTCATCTTCATCTTTATACAACGACAGGAGAATACCTGTTTAGGTGGTTATTTTTCAGCTCCCATTCTTTGTTACCCTCCGGAATTGTTCCATCATTATTATATCGGAAAATTTTTATGTGAAACTTTAGCTGATTCTAATAGATTTGATTCAAAATCTTGGTTTATGCAACACTTTATTCTAATAGATTTGGTTTAAAAATCTTGTTAGTAATTATAGAACAAGGGCTGATATCTCTGTCTCGGGAATAGCCTTCTTCGGGTGGAATTGGGACTCCAGGTCCTCTCTGTTATTTCGGGTCCTTTCCACCACCTAATTGTATTACAATCGGTTAATGAGAATTTTTGAGAATGAGACAGTTTTTGGGAAAGTATCAAACAGCTAAGAGACAGTAAATAATTCATTTTCAATGTGTGGGTTACATTCTAACAATTCTGTTTTCTATGTGTTGGTGATCTTCACGGTGATCAGTTACAATTTATTTTATCCTTCAGGAAGCTTGTGCTTTATCAGCTTCTTGTATGTTTTGTCAGATTGCAACTCAAAAGTCATAATACTCATTCTGACACCTCTTTGTTCAAAACTTAGTTCCTCTTGTTTTTCTGTTATTTCCGTCACTTGTCTGACAGGCAACAAGTGTGGTTTGAGATTAATATATCATCTCGACTCAAGTAGTGCAGAGAATCTCTCCTATCATACAAGATAAATACTTTTTGTTTTCAAAATAACGTCATGAATACTACAGCCATTTTCATCCTATTCTGGGGATGAGCAGGACAATCCGTTTTAACATCTTATAAATAAAAGAAGATACGGTTGCGTGTGTTCGTATTGTGCGTGTGTGTGTGTTTGTGTTTATTAGTAAGAAGCAAGCTAATTTTTGTGTGGATTGTGTTCTGAAAAAAACAGGGAATAATCTAGGCTTGAAATTTTGCATACAGTTTCCAAAAAATATTAATGTTATGCACCTCAAGCCCAAATTTCAAGTTTTTTCCCTCTAGATTTTTCTTCAATTGGAGCTCAAATACCACTTCAGTCGGAAGGTTAAAATACTCGCTACTTAATGATTCGAGTTAGAGGGTTAGAAAACTTTAGTACGCCTACCAAACAGAGAGTACATTTCGACGGCTGTGATGGGAGAAGTTGGTTAGAGCGTGACTCTGAATGATGGGCCCCCAGTCTCGCTGGGTTCGAGTCTCAGTTTGGTAAATTTTTTTACAACAAATTTTTATCAAAAATCAATTATTCTTTAAAGCTTTTTTCATCGAAATAAAAACAATTCTTTAATTTTTTCAATTATTTATTAACCATATCAATTTTTCCCATAAGAAACAATGTAATTTATCCAATTTTTGGACGTATAATAACTTAGTTCTTTATTTTGCAGATAATGTTTTCAACCGTTCATGCAAGTAAAACAATTTTTCTAATACTTTATTACGAATCACTATGATCATTACAATGTTGAAATTTCACATTGGGAAATAGAGACTAATCAAACTATTATTAGGAATTTGCCAAGTTTAATGTTCTATGACAGCAATAAAAATTACAAAATTGTCATGGAATTATCCTGATGGAATAGATGTAGGTCTACCAGCAAATTGTGGTACATTAATAAAGATTCGGAATGAAGGTGGATGTATTCACGGGGATCTAAGTTGATTCATAGTAATTTTCGCAATTTAAGTAAGAAGATTTTTATGGAAGAGCATTTGCAAAAGTAATGAGATTGATACCGGGCCTTCTTAAAAAATGCTGACTAGCTAACGTGGAATATTGAGCTTACAGGTAACTTACTGACAAATGATGAATGTAGCTTACTGCAAAGTAGCGCGTAAATACTACTTACAATTAGTATACAGTTGTGTTTTACCCATCAAGAATAACTCTGAGCCTATGCTACAATAAATACTTCTCTCCATTTCCTTCCTAATATTTTTCCTGTTGATTTATGAATTGGTCCAATTTATTACTTTATTGGCTTGAAATGAATTTCTCAATAAATTTAAATCACCATTTTGCCCTACCGTATATGCCTTCAGTTTCATAGCATTAAGCTATACAATATTTTAAAGGCCTAATCCAGAAAAAAAATGAATAATACCTTTGATACACACAGTAGAGAAGAAATTATAATGTAGCTTTGTTTTGTGTAGCTCCGTTGCGAAGCACGGGTGACTTCTAGTTCTAAATAAATCTTACTTCGACCTAGTTTTCGAACTAAGATAAGAGAAACACTAATCTGCTAGTTTACGACAAAAAGTGTCCTAGGTCGGGTATCAGTTCTAGTACAAAACTTTTTAATCCAGCTTGATTGTCACATGGAGCGAGCAACGTGTTTCTAGTTCATTTCAAGAAGATATCAAAGTCGGACTCTAAATTTTTATTGTCTCTTCTCAAGTAGAACTCGAGGCAAGGAGTCGTAAAACTTTAAACGATGAATCTGGTCGTTTGTGGGGACGGACTATGATGTCGTTGTCACAATTGGTTTGTGAAGGAGTTGGTGGTGGGGGGGACCGTTGAAAGGGGGTGTTAGGCGATGAGTCTTGGAAGTAGAAGTGCATTAGGTAGATTGGAAAGTGCGGTTAAACTCACACCGAACGCCTCTGCCTACTCGATTTTGTGCCGTCTCCGTTTATTTCTATGAGTACTTGTGTTTTGAAAGTCCCAGTTCCCAAACAATGAATGTAACAGAAATGTGACAGTAGCGGTTCCACCTGTTCTTCAAACATTGCACTAACTTGTTCCATCGTGCCTCAATAGAAAACAATTTTCAATTCCCACGAATGCCGTCAATTGTGAACTTCACCAATGAAAACCTATGTAAATAATATCTTTCTCAAGAGAAATTCCATTTGTGAAAAGCCTCTTCTTTGAAGAGGATACTAAGAAAACAGTCTCAGTCTCATGATCGTATTATACATATTACATTATAATGCCATCGATAACACTAAACTTGATGATTGAAATAAAGTGTAGGAATCGACTAACAAAATTTAAGAGACAGACAATTCATATCAATATCATATCACTTATTCCTACATTCACTTGAATCAAATAAAATAGGACTCTTCTTATAAAGAACATAATTTCATATATCTTACAACTACTGAATAACATCTAATGTGACATTGGAAATTTATCAGAAATAAACTTCCATAACTTTTACAACTTCATTTCAAATGTAATCTCTAATCTACTCAAATCAATAACTTGTCAAAGCGAATGAAAACGTTGGCGATTTTATCAGTATTTTAATAGTATTTTTCAATAGTGTTAGAATGTTCCTATTGATTTTGCAACGAAAATTGTTGGGTTTCTTCACGTTGCTATTATAGAAGGATTTTTCTCTAAAAACTGTGATATTCGACTGGCGTCATGCAACATGGTCCCTCGTCGTCTACTGGAACCGGTTTCGTCCGACGTCTGAACTGGCGGCCGTTAATTAAATGTTAGCGGTTCGTACGTTTTCGGATATAATGGTTTCAGTGGACGTCTCAATTTCAACCATTCAGTAGCATTGCATTCTCATGTAGTACTCTCAAAACGTACGCAACTACGCATGCAATGCAAATCGGTCATGTATTTTATAAGTCATGTGTTTATAGACTTTATAGTGTTTTTTATAAGTATTATCTAATTGAAACCAGCTGGTAATAAGTTCTTAAATTGAAGAGTGTGCGGCCATGGAGTTTAGAGTTGCTATGCTATTATACAGCATCAACTCTAGTAATGATTCTAATAGTTGGAGACTTTACCCACAACTTGTAGAAAGCCGAGCTGGCTCTTCATGGGATCGGTGTTAATCTGGCACATGTACCAGCCGCGGTCTGACTCGCGCACGTCTTTGATGTGCAGCTCCCAGGTGTGGTGGTCGCTGTGCGTCACTCCTATCCGGTGGTTCTTCGTTATCACATGCCCGTGAATTGTCAGAATAGTTTGTGTGTCCACACGCAGCCATGCAACCTGCAACACATATATTCACTTCAATCAGCTTGGAAATAGTTTTGGCCCTATTGAATGCAATTGTTTCTCAATGAATATGATTGTACCACTGTGGACTGAGATTTGATTGAAAATCGAACGATCATAGACTTCAATTGACATGGATAAACACATTTATTAAATAAAATAATTTTGTTCAATTGAGGTCTGTAAAGGTGATGGAAGAGGTGTTTATTGAGTTTTATATTTGTGGGAAAAGTTTATCATTCCAAATGTCAAGTGTTTGAAGTGTAGAAGGGGAAGGTTACACTAATGCAGATCAACATGACTCAATCTTTGAGTTATGTGGGTCTAATTGACCTTTGAACAAATAATTCTAATCGTCGGGGTTCAAACAGCAATCATCACATTGATATGGATATTGGAATCATTGGGTTCTCAATCCCACTTAATAATGATCCAAACCTGTATTCAGTTGGATAGTAGATTAACATGGTTTATGAATTATTTATCATAAACCATCATCAGCGGTTATATAAGCAATGTTGAACTCAATTAATATTTTTATCAAGACAGTATATTAAATTTGATTCAATTTTAAATTACAAGCCAAACCTTGAATTCCCTACTTATTTAATTTGATATAGAAACTCAGGAACCACATAATCAGACAACAATTCAGGTGCTTTGTGATGTGATTATGATGGATGTATTCATATTTATCTGAAATGGGCTGAGCGTCGAGAAATAAATCAGCAACCTGAATAAGCACTAAACAGCAGCGGACTGATGGAATCGTCAAATCCAATTGTCCCTATCCACAGCTCTGAACAGTTGTAGCCTAGAATATAATTCGCTGAAATAATGTCAAACAAGCGTGTATCATGAGAGTTATGAATAATCATGAGGCGATGTTTTTGAAAGTGAACGATGCGCTTGCGCGCCCGGGAAGCGGAATTTATTAAGTGCATCGCACGTGATTTAGTGATTAGGTGGTTTACATATTTAAATGACCGATAGCGCAACTCGTTGCCGTCACGATGAGAACTCGACCGACAACCGGATCCGGCATCCGACTCCGGATTCTGTCGTTGACAAGCAGTTCGGCATTCCACTTCCTCCGGTACCAACCAACGCCCCCCCCCCCAACTACCACCTCCAACTCCTTTCAGTGCCTGTCACCATCACCCGATTATAAATAACATATTTATCTCTGCCACCAACCGCCCTTGCTTCGGTCGCTTGTCGAATCTGCTAAGGAACTGGAATCCGTCCTCTTAGATTTACAGGCTCAGGCTAGGCATATATTTATCAATCCATTATTCAACTTTTACCTCCAAACCCTGGAGACTACAACTTCCAATACGTTGTATAAATGATTGTATATGATGCTTCGGAATTGAAAAAAAATTAGAAACTGTAGTTCATTGAACATATTGTTATAATATCTTGTCATGAAGGCTACTTTTTGTCATCTCTATAAAATTATAGAGTCCATACACCACCCTTATACTGCGTTTACACTCGCAATGGATTTATTGTAATTAATAATTGAATATTATCAGACATATTCTGGAAAAATGCTTCGTAATTGATGTAAAATTGAGAACGCAAAATTATAATGGATTTATCCAAGGTATCCAAAATAACTCACCTTCTCATCAACCTTCTAAATCACCCTCACCTTCTTTCTTTTATCGTGGATTCTCCATTCTCCTACCAATAAGATATATTTTCAACTTGAAGTTCTAAAAGTTGGGAAGAAGTGTAGAAGAATCATACACACTACACAGTGATTGTATTTTGAATCTGGTGTGAATATCATCTTAAAGTCTTCATTTGAGCGTTATTACAATTCGTATACGGTAACTGAGAACAGTACCTATTAGTCTGCCATGTCCATTCCATTAGGATTAAATCATATCAACAATCGGGAGAGAGGGAAAGTAATATTGACATTGATTCAAGGGGTTTAACCAGGAAAAGATCATTATTTGAGGTGATTTGTCAATAGATTGACAGTCTGATATTGTTATTGAACCCGCATCACACTGGGTTTAACTTGAATGATCATCAACTATCATTATTTGTTCTACATTATCGATTTCAGCAAGGGCTCAAATATTGTCTCGACATATTGGTTCTTCTCACGCACATAGATGTGATAATGTATGATTGAATAAAATGTTAATCTTCTTTGCTTATCACCGACACTCAAAAATTGCATGTTCGTGTAAGGCTAGGCGTACACCAGTTAGTCAAGACAAGACAAGACGAGATTAATCACGTTTAGTCACAGTACTTCACATAGTTGCTTATGAAGCAACACACCGATTAGTCATTGCATCGGTGTGTGCTGCTTCATAAGCAACTATGTGAATTACTGTGACTAAACGTGACTAATCTCGTCTTGTCTTGTCTTGACTAACCGGTGTACGCCTAGCCTAAGAAGTTGTTGCACAATATACACGAAGTTCAATCTCATTCTGTTTCAAGCTGAGGAGACTCAAGAACCAAAATTCTAAAACCTCAATACTTAAACCTTTCAGTCATGAGTCGGAAGGCAGAGTGAACGGTTGTGTGCTGTGTGGCTCTGTGATTTTATTATGTCATTTTGTGTATTCTGGTGATTAATGACTGGAATTTTTGTAGTGCGAATCAGTAATCATTTTGGAGTATTATTCAACTTTGATCTTACTAAAAAATCCGGTTATTTTTTGTGAAAAATCATTTTAACATCAATTATAACCTATAAAAATACGTGATATTGTGTGCGATGGCTAGTAATACGCGTTCTCGTGCTGAATCGTGCAGTGGCGGTGGCGATAAGGACAGCAGGCAGGGCAGCGAGAGAGAGAGGCAACAACAACAGCCAGTTGTCTCGGGTGAGTCGGCCGCTGCCGGTGAACAATCGTCTATTGATAGAAAGCTTAGCATTCTCTTATCTAAAGTCGACGCTATTCAAACTGATGTTGCGTCAATCAAGAATGAACAAAAAGACATTATCAAATCCATTGATCATCTATTTGAACTGAATAAGGATAACAGTGATGCTATTAAAAAAAACACAAAAGATATTAATAAGTGTACCGACGAAATTACGGCTATAAAAAACAATGATTTTAAATTGAAACTGGAATTTAATAAATTTGCTGATGAATTTAATGCTCTTCAGCAGTACTCTAGGAAGAATTGTATAGACATTATCGGTGTTCCTTTTGTCAAGACGGAAAGCTTGAATAAGATTTTGATGAACATTTCGAAGTCCATTGGTTTCAATTTGAAGGATCATATGGTAGATAATTATCACAGACTTCCGTCGAGTGTTGTGGTTGGGGGTGAAATGTGTCCTCCGATTATTGTGAAGTTCTGTGGGTATTCCTATAAGGATCAGTTCCTCAATTGTAAAAAAGTTAAAGGCAAGCTAGTACTTTCTGAGATTGGGTGGCCGGGTAATGAAAAAAGTGTCTTTGTCAACGAGACTATGTCTCCACAAAATCGGGTCCTGTTCAAGGCTGCAAAAACGATGCAAAAGTCAGGTAAATTTGAATTTGTCTGGTTTAGAAATGGTCGGATTTTCACGAGGGTGAACTCTGCTGCTAAACCTGTCTGCGTTCGCTCAATGAAGGATCTGGAATGATTGGAAATAGGAAATGACTGATTTGGCTACTTCTTTCATTTTTTTTTACTCAGGATTGTTTTTTATTTTAGAAGAGTCTCATGGCAGCACATTGACAGTGCGTTTTTGCTGCGCTTTCTTACATCTCGTTCAATGTTTATTTCTCAATTTTTCTCCACACAATCAGAGGTTAAAGTTACTTATTTTAACAGATTAAGATTACAGTTAGATCATAGTTGTATAAGAAATAATAATATGTTTGACTATATTTTATCATTATAGCTTGTAATTATTAACGGAGGTATCTACTTAATTTATGATAAATTTATTGTGTTATGTATTTTTACTATCAAGATTGTGATTGTTTATTTCGATGGATAAATCTAATGAGTTGAAGGTTTTTTATCAAAATGTTCAGGGGCTGAATACTAAGGTATTTGATTTTAGGATGAATGTATTAGAGTGTGAATTTGATGTTATTGTACTTAGTGAAACATGGCTCAGTAGCAGTGTGGCGACCGGTGAATTGTTTCCGACAGATATAGAGTATTTAGAAAGATAGGGATCCTATAACTTCAGGTAAAAAAATTGGAGGTGGTGTGCTTGTTGCTATCCATGAAAGATTTAGATGTGATCGACTTTCTTTCATTGAAACTGATGACTGTATTTGGGTGAAGGTATTTCTGTCACATGATTCTAGTGTGCTATTGTCGTCAGTATATTTTGCGCCTAGAACAAGAATTGATAGGTATAAGGATTTCTTTGAGAAACTAGATATGTACAATTTGAGCAATGAGAAATTACTTATTATAGGTGACTTCAATTTGCAAATAACTGGGAGTAACTTTAATTTGAGAACTGGGTGCGATATATGTAAACAATTATTATTTTTCTAGAATTATATGGTGTAAGATTGCTGAATGATATTTTAAATGATAATAATAAAACATTGGATTTAGTTATTTCTGATTTTCTTCACATTAATGTTGGTCGGGAGACAGATTCATTGGTCATGCGAATTCGCATCATCCTCCTCTATTAATTAATATAGACACGCATATTTCTTGTAGTTTGGATGAGGAGTCTGATGTTAAAAGTTATGATTTTAGGCAAGCTGATTTTGTTGGAATGTATAATGCATTTAAACAGGTTGACTGTAGATGTCATATCTGAATCTGATGTCAATAATGCGGTGTGTATTTTTAATGAGATTGTTACGTCTATTTATAATGATTTTGTACCAAAACGTAGAAAGACTAAAAATAAATACCCCAAATGGTACACCAAGGAAATAATTTGCAAATTCAAAGAGAAGAATAAATATAGAAGATTATATAAAAAATATAATATTGAGCTGTATAACTTAAGGTATAAGGAGGTCAGGAAGGAGTTGAAAAAAGATTTAAGATTGGCATATATATCATTTGTAGAAAAGTGCGAGTCTAATATTGGTAGCAATCCAAACTGCTTCTGGAGTATGGTTAAAAACTTTAAAAGTAGTGAAATGAACTTGTCCTATGTAAATTATAATGGTGTGCCTCATAGTGGAGGAAGCTCAATTGCAGAAGCATTTGCAGATTATTTTAGTTCAGTGTATGATTCTAATGATAAAACTGAGGAACAGCTTTTGGCTAGAGTACTTTTAAATAATGATAGGTATGGTTTTGAGTGCTTTGATATTAAAGAAATATCTGAGTCGGATGTTATGACAGCTATAAAAAATATGAAATCCAAACGATCTACTGGCCCAGACAATTCACCAGCATACATTTATAAAGGGTGTGCCGAATTTTTCATCAAGCCATTGAAACATATTTTCAACTTAGCAATTAAAACTTCGGTTTTTCCTGATTTCTGGAAACTTGCAAAAGTGATTCCTGTATTTAAGAAAGGAGATAGGAATGAAGCTGAGAATTACAGACCTATTTCTTTATTATCTATTCCAGCTAAGATTTTTGAGTCAATAATTTATAATTTTGTATTAGTACATGTACGTAAGCACATAAGTATTTTCCAGCATGGATTCTTACCGGTTCGCTCTATAAACAGTAATTTGATCAATTTTCACGAATTTATATGTAGAAATTTAGATGCTGGGGACCAAGTTGATGTAATATATACTGACTTTTCTAAAGCATTTGATAAAGTTGACCATGAGGTGCTGTTGACGAAAGCACATCAAATGGGATTCTCTGATAAGTTGGTAAAATTTTTTGCTTCGTATCTGATGAACAGAAAGCAGTATGTAGTGTCTAATAATTTTGCATCTAAAATTTTCTCTGTTAAATCAGGAGTGCCTCAAGGTTCAAATCTTGGACCTCTTTTATTTATTTTATTTATTAATGACATAACAAGATGTGTGGAGTATTCCAACGTAATTTTATATGCTGACGATTTGAAATTATATAAGAGTATCAAATCCCATGATGATTGTAATTTGTTGCAGAAAGACATAAATAACTTAGAAGCATGGAGTATTAAGAATAAATTGTCTTTCAATGTAAGTAAATGCAATGCTATGTCAATTACCAAAAAATACAATAAAATTCTCTGTAATTACAAAATATATAGCAAATGTTTAAATCGAGTTAATTATTTCAAGGACTTGGGAGTCACTTTTGAAAGCAGTATGTCGTTCAAAATGCATATAGTCAATATTTGTCAATCATCATACAGGCTAATAGGTTTAGTGAAGAGGATTGGCTTTAAATTTAGGAACGTTCATACACTGGTATTATTATATAATTCATTTATTAGGTCTCGCTTAGAATATGGAATGATTGTTTGGTCTCCTCATCAAAAAACATATATTGATATGCTTGAGAGTGTGCAGAAAAGATTTCTGCGTTATCTGTATTATAGACTTACTGGTCTCTACTCTTTTACAATTTCCTACATTGACTTACTTGGTCTATTTAATTTGGAGAGTTTGGAAAGAAGGAGAAAATCAATTGTATTGTATACTTTTTCAAAGTTATTCGTTCTATTTATGATGACATGTCGACTCTATCAAGTATAAATATCAATGTGAGCGACAGCCGTACAAGATCCATGGATTTATTTCAGTATAAATCGTGTCGTACTAATTTAATGTTATATTCACCTATATATCAGTTTGTTAAGTTAGCTAATAGTATTGCCACTGAAATTGACATATTTACTATTTCTCCTTTATTGTTTTACAAATTTGTTAAGTCTTCAAATTACTTTTAGTAGATACCTCCTTGTTTTCTAAATTTAAATACTAAATCTAAACTATTGTAATTTTGATGATCTCAAAGTTGTGTGTATTTTTTGTTTCGTTTCTCAACTACTGCTGTAATATTGTATTATTTTGTTCAGTTACAGTGTAATTGGAGTCTCGACTCTGTTCTGTAACTCTTGTAAATAAATAAATAAATAAATAAACCTAAGCCTACATTCATAAGTCAATGGTAAAGTGTTGAGCTTACTAGCGTTTTTTTCGACCTGTAATGAAACAGAATTGAGGGTATCACATTTCCTGTTATTGTCAAGAAAAACCCTGAGTATCCTATTCATATTCGAATTGTTTCCAAGGGGACGTTGTTTAAGGTCCTACATTAATAATATTATAGTAGGCTGTGAAAAGAGAAGATCAAGTAGGGTAGACAAGGCATTGGCATTTCAGCTCACAGGCGGCTGTAACGTTTTGTAGTGTTTTTATTCCCATGCGTCATCATATCTGGAATGACATCCAAGACACCCTCTGTCCCTCGAGGCACTTTCTCTTGGATAGAGCCAAATGTCAAATTGATTCGCATCAGCATTATTGGTAGCTGTAACCGACGAAATGCGTACAAGAGATGAATGAATGGATAAGTAATATTTCCATATGGGCGATTTGGTATGGATGAATATCATACATTTTATCACAGTATATGAATGAACCTAAAGCAATGGGTGGTAAAAAAACGCAATTCAGAGTTTAAGAGAGTGGCCTTATCACATTTTTTGAGGTGTTATTACGATAGTGAGGTGTTACTGCAGAATTGGGGAATTTCAATCGGAGCTTGTCTTACACTCGTTCATTTACTCAATTATCCAGTTTCACGAAAATCCAACTAAATATAACCACCGTAAAGACGCATTGTCATCAGATTCATTAATTGATGCAATGGTTACATTGGATGACATTTTTAACGATTAATATCAATTGGATTTCTGAATATTTCAATGTTGATACCGGTACTCTGAGATGAAAATGTCTCAATCTTGCACTTATAAAGAATAGAATTCACTGCAAATGATTTATAATCGCTCCCACCATCATTTCAATATTCTAGAAACAGTGTTTTGAAAATACGTTGAATACATTATCACATAATAATGCATATTCAAGCGTCGAGACATGAGTTATAAATTTAATCATGGCTGAAATAAAGCCTGTCAGCTAATATCATTGGACGGGTCTGAATGATAGTATGATGTCATAAATAGTAAGCCCACATCATAAGAAAGGCTTTAGAAGCAGGTATTGTTGCTGGGGTAGACAGGGATTCCCTCTTTTTAATGATGGCGTCAGCTCGTGAAACCAAAATATGCCGCTCTAATAATGGTATTAAATTACGGAAAGCATCGTGACAACGTATTATAACGTAGACAGCAAGAATTTGTATAGTCTGACATCTTACGGTAACTCATGAAGACACCTTTATGGTTTACGAGATCATTCACAAGCATTGTTCTTCGATGATGAAAGAGAACAACTATCAATTGATACTGCCATTATGCTCTGATTTGAAAAGCTTGCTCTATAGGGGATGTTTTTTAACATGTTCTGTATTTGCCTATATTTACAGCTATATTGACAATGGGGAATTCATTCCAAGTGAACGTATAAT
This sequence comes from Laodelphax striatellus, assembly GCA_017141395.1. Lineage (NCBI taxonomy): Eukaryota > Metazoa > Arthropoda > Insecta > Hemiptera > Delphacidae > Laodelphax > Laodelphax striatellus. The sequence goes on along the minus strand of CM029532.1, from coordinate 23,554,540 downwards.
TATTTTTTTAATTCGAGTTTTTCATAGAATACAGTGTATATTATTCCACTGTGGCACTGTTGATAGAATTCTAACTAGACACAGTGTCAGAAATCTAACTTATGAATCTGAACTGAAATTCTACATAATATTCAGAATGACAGAAACAGAATTATATTCATGAATCAAATTTATATATTCGATAAATAATTGAAAATTCTAATCTTGCGATTGAAAATATCAGGAAATATTGAATAAAACACTACAAATCTTCATCATGAGTTACTAAAGCTGATCTACCTGTTTGGTGCTGGGAGATTGTCATTTTCTGCAATTCAATCTCAGGTCAGCTATGGAAAAATCTTACAAAAGAAACGTTCATAGATACAACGCCAAGTGATGTAGGATTGAAAACTTTTTACTTGAATATCTTTATCTTTTATTAGGATATCTAGGTATTTTTCAAATGGTATAATTATTTCATTAAAAAAAATCTTGTTTGTCACTGTTTCCCATGTTAATTTTCTTGTTTCAGGAGATTTGTTTGGACCCGGACTGTGCATAGAACGATTTCCACCTAATACGATAAAATGATTGGTCATAATAATAAGCACAGATGGATTAATAATGACTGAAATGGAGTGTAAAAATTGCCTTGATACGCATTGAACATCCACTATCTATAATATGGATCCTGTACTACCACGTACACTAGTATACTATCACTATACGTATACAGTACTATCATAGGATAAGATCCTAATCAGAACAATAATTTTCAATTGCTTATAATTGATGATTCGTGAATTAGACCATGGTTACTCGAGAAGTGGAACGAGCATCCATAAATAATCCAGGAATGTCCAAAATGCAATATGCGATTGGAAGGGTATGTTTTAGGAAGCTGCTGTTAGAGCAAGGTCAGAAGAGCGTTCACTGTGGAAGCTCGCTCGAACAATACTAATATTTTACCATTCACATTATTTTTGACAATCTACTGTTGAGGAGTGAGTGGGAAAGTTCGCCGAATTCCCGCAGATAGCTTCCCGTGGAAATCTTGCCAAGTTTTTCCTTAAATGTGTGACTCATTGTTTCTCGGTCTGGAAAAGCTTTCGAACAGTGTACGAAAACAGCTACAGAGCGGAAAAATACTGTTATGACTAGTATTAGCTTATTTTACGATTTTACTGGCACGATAAACCACGAATATTATCGTCTATTATAGAGAACGAGAATGACAAAGGAAGGGAGACTAACCTTAGAAAACTTTCACTAGCTTACATGTGTGTAATCGTTCAGAAGTTACCTGAAATTATTATTTTATAGGAGAAGAACATTTTTGTTATTCATAATTATCTTTATTTTGTTAGTATTTAAAAGTAGTATTCCTAGTGAGAGCTGCTAAACTTATCAGTTTGAAGAATATTGGATTAGAAAAAATTATAGACACTAAATTCACTTAGAAAGTAAGATTGTACTCACAAATTATGTGTTGATGTACATTTCGCGGTGCTGTGCCGTATTTGTCCCATTTGCGTGCCATATCTGTGCCATATGCGGCGCGGCACATAATTTGTGAGTACAATCTTACTTTCTAAGTGAATTTAGTGTCTATAATTTGATCAAGTGAGAAAAGGATGGATCCACAACAACCGATAGAAAAAATTGCTCATTAGTCTTCTTAGACTAGATTGCAATATTAGGCGAGGATAAAAATAATTATCTTTCAATATAATATATAAATTAAGGAATTGTTGTAAGTATCATTATCCTTGAATTCATATAGTTTTTGTATTTATAGATAGATCTTCGCAAAAAAATCTTAATTAGCTTCAGAAAAAAGCGATTTTTCTGCCTGAATAGTATGTACTCACTATGATCTACTCCATTACAGTTTAATTTAATGTACAACGTGTTTACAAATCCATTCACTATGAAGCAGCCATGTTCAAATTGAATGGTGTAGTTGTACTCATGAGTGTATGGTGTACTCATACATTTCGGTCATTGTAAAAATTTGTAATGACAATAATTCACTTACAATCTAAGTGCAAAATGAGACAACTATACAACATTTTTTGGAAAACAATGTTGTTTCTCAGATCAATATAACAACTCTACCAGATGAGAGATGAGAGTTCTACCTTCTCAAAATCCGTCATTCACTAGCAATGTAAATGCATGCGATGTTTGTAAGGTGAAGTATTGAGGCAACAGGAGAAGCAGACGCAGAATCAGCGGCAGCAGCAGTTCCTTTATGTCTCGACAGTGGAAAACCAAGTCACATCGGCTCTTGTGTAGTAGGGTGCGCGCCCGCAATACGTGCCTCCTTTGTTAACTCAAGCAAAAGCTTTGTCTACCCACTTTGTCTATTTACATGCGTCATTGCACCTTATTTTCTATTATTCCTTCTAATGGCACTGACCCACTTGCCATTCTTTGAATTTATCGTCGTGAACCGCAATCGCTGCTTGCCTTGAATAGTAAATACTTACAACGAGTTGCGGCTGAATCCGCGTCACCAATTAAAATAATGGAACCTGTCAACCGCGGGAGCGTTCGCTTCTTCTGTGAATTTACACAAATTTCGCAAAATACATGCAGGATGCGCGAGCGCTCTTAATGTATGGAAATATGACGTGTGGCAGATTCCCTTGGGTGAAGACTCCTTCCGCGGAGATGCTAGACAACAATTCACTCTGAACAAACCATGAAATGAAGAAGTGGAAAGCATTCAGAAGCAACAGAATTACTACCTATTCATTTCAAAAAAGGCTGGCAGGAATCGATTATTATTATTTTTGAATATGGACTAGTTCTTGAATCAATTAATTTGAAAGTTCTGATGAGAAGGATTGATGTTGAGAGGTTGATAAATTTCTTAGCAAATGGAAAATATTTTGAATCAAAAGAGGAAATATGGGGGTTTGTTTTGTTCTCAATTTTTTCAAGTGAAAATTATTTTTTTATTCTACTGTGTTCATATTCTTCCGGAGTCAGAGATCGACATGTATTTAAACAGAAATTCGAATTAACAAATTTCACTTCGAACTAAGAAACTCTAATAATTGAGCGAATCGTTTTTTAGATTAGTCCATTCATCTGAATTTCAAGACAAAATTCTCATTTACAATGGGACCAGTGAGTCCAATAATCATTTTAAAACAAAAGAATCTTCTTTTCTTTTGAGAGAGCAACGAATAAAGTCATTCGATAAATTTTGGTTAAGTTTGATAAATTTTGAATGACTCTACTCCTCTATCAGAAACCAGAGAACGTAGAATAATTTGCATCATTTTCAAAAAGAGTAAAAAAGCAACAAGAAAACCGTTGCTTGCAAACTGTTTGCAAAAAGTGCAACATATAATAGAAAATGTAGTGGTTTTTGGCGTGCATTTGTACATTAATCCTCACTCTTATTTCATGGAAACCACGATCATTTCCAGTGGAATAATTTTTTATTCTGGGAAAATTTCGCACGTGTTTTTTAAAAAGGTGCCTATTATAGAGCCGATATCACTCCAATCAATTTTGACTAGAAGCTCAACTAATAGAAATTTATAAGCTTTTGATAATTCAAATGTATAATAATTAACTAATGCGTTTAATTATGGACCTCTGGTGTTATCACATTGATTATGGGGTGAAGTGGTGGGTAAACGTAATATCATAGGAAATGAATAACCTCGTTCAGATCCCTCATAACTCCGATGTCGAAGCGAACGAAATTCCAGGACTGAAAATGCATTCCACATCCACTCAGAAAAGCTAAATTTTGTCTCTTTCTATAGCTTATCTTTCCATATTACTGTTCCCTTCTCACTATTCATTTAATGATATAACATTGTGAATTCTAGGTCAAGTAGACCCCTAGTATTTTACTGTATTTCACTTCCCTTCGGTTCGCTTCTCTCGCTTCCTCGTGTGCGCACTCACTGTCTCTCTCTCAATCTCAATCTATATCTATTTTCTCTCTCCTTCGCCTCGTCTCTCACACTCTCTTTAGATACATTAAATCGAAATTTTTATTATCAAATAGCGTATAATCTTCATTTCAATGATTCTCTATCTTATCTATCTATTCATAAAAAAGAAATAGCACTCATTCATTCACTCATTCATCACAACTAAAAATTCACTGAACCAATTGCGTTCAAATTTGGTATGAATCTTCAGTTGGACCTTTAGACGCGCACTAAGAACGGATTTTGAAAATATCCCAAATATGCGCCCAATATTCGAGTTTTTCCTGCGATTTCGTGCGTTTTCTCAGCTTTTTTGAGAACTAATTGGCAGAAAATGTTGAAATTTGGAACTCAGGTTCGTTTAAGGTCTAAAAATAATCTTCGAAAAATGTTTGCGATTCTCCCTAAATTACGCCAGAGATAGGCGTTTTTGCAGTTATCCTTGCGTTTTTAATGCGTTTTTGCAGACTCTTCAACAACGACAGAACTAAGAACGTTTAAACCTTATACACATGTTCGGCTATGGTATAAGAACAATTTAATTGAAGTATTTTAAAATCATCCTCAAATTACGCCTGATATTGACGGTTTTCCAGTTATTCTTTGCGTTTTTAAGGCGTATTTTCATGTGTTAGAAGAACGACTGAACTAAAAAAGTTCGAACTTAATGTGGATGATTTTAAAATGATTGTTAAATTTTGATTTACCACTCAGCTCTCTATTGATGGATAAAGCCAGTAAAGCAAACATGTTCAAATGAAATATGCAGCCGAGCGGAGCGAGCTTGCTGGTCTGATGGTTGGATGATTCTGCCAGGGGACCAGGGACTGAGCCCCTTGGTTAGCAAGCCAAGGCGAGCGAAGCGAGTTACATTTAATGATTACCAAATTTCTCACACAATTGCACGAGTTTATGAATTCAAGTATGTAATTTTTAGTGAAAATAAGTAATTATTTCTTACCTTGTATGTTCCTAAATCTTCGACTATGCAACCGAGAACTGCTTCCCGACTGACAGGAATGGTCACGTTATCAATCGACTTCCCAAATTTCGGTACATCTGCAACAAATTTAACAATACCTTTGAGACACTTTTCTGAATCGACAAAATTGTAGTACACATAATCAAAACTAAGAGGCAAAGACTCAAAATACAATGCCCTCTTCTCCAATGATCCACTCCAATTTTAACACTACAGATCAATCACAATATTTCAAATTGAGTCTATCTAATTTATTTCTAATAATAATTATTCATATGATTCATTGATGCCACTCATTTTATAGAATACAAGCTGTCCCGGCGAACTTCGTATCACCCTCTCCCCCTCCCAAATGTCCCCCCCTTCTCACCACAAATGTTCCCCCTTCATGCCACCCCCAAAAAATGACATTCCCCAAATGCTTATAATTCCCCCACAAATCCCCTTCATGTCAACCTTTTCTCCCACCAAATTTCACCCCTCTTCCTCCAATTGGCCTTCATGTACCCCCAAATGTCCCCTTCATGTCACCCTCAAATAACCCCTTCATGTCACTCTCAAATAACCCCTTCTTGTCACCCACCTCTTCCCCAAATGTCTCCTTCATATCACCCCCCACGAAACAAATGTCACGAAGTAAAATATCTATATCCACTCGCTTTATTGATGGAAAATTAAAAGAAATCTGCAATATACTAATTTTTATAAAGCGAGTGGATAATAATCAATATTAATCAATGCTGAAAGTTGCCAAAAAAATTTAACCCGTCTCGGAATCGAACCCGAGAATTCTGCGTGGAAGGCAGAGTCGCTGTCCAACAGACCACCGAGGTCGGCTTTGGGAAGAACTATATTGTAGCATCTTCAACTACACATCGATTTTATAGGAGCATTATTGTTTGGACTGGATCAAAATGGATGTCGTGTTTGATAGGTTAGGTCATTAATTTACTAATTATCTATTAATTTATTATAAAGAGATTTTCTTATATTTTAATACATATTATGTTAACCAGTGCTTTAAAAATTCAAACGAATCCAAAATCATCTAAATCGGTTCAGCCGTTCTCGAGTTATAAGCGAGCGTACAGACATCAACTCTCTTTTATTGATATAGATTGATTCTGTAATAATACTGAAGAAAAAATATTCTTATGATAATGAGGATATATTATTCTTGTAATTTATTCATATCAATTCATTTTATGAGGTTAGTTTACACTTTGTCAGCAAGATTTTCATGGGCTGCCAATCGCATCCTACTATTCACAGTGATCACTACACATCATCTTGCAATGCGTGCTTTTTATAGTTTTACTTTCTCATAACTGTATCACTCACATAAAATCATGATTTCTCGGAAGGACAGTGAAAAGGACAGTGACTCCCAAATTATTATTTCATCACATCAATATTATTTTATGATGATAATAAGTGTTGAACATCGATGCTGTTGTAGATGTAGAGAATTAATAAAGTTTTACGATTGCATTGCATCTTTCTGTTCAGCAATTTATTGAGAGTCTCCTCATCTGATTTGCAAAGAACGATTTATGGGGCACGCTCCAAAGTGTATTGCGACGAAACAAATGTAATCTAGTCCAGATCGAGAAATCGCATCTTCAATGTTTTCAGCTCCGAGCGCAAATTCTATACCAAGACATTTTGTAGCTGGGTAATGGTGAGGGATGGTTCTCTCAAGTTGGATTCTTCAAGGACCTATTCACATTCATAATAATATAGTGGTGAAAATGCGTAGGGATTTGATGTTGATGACATAGTAATACATCCATTATATCTGTATTATAGTTCTATGGTTGATCGTTATGTGAACTCGGCGACAAAAACGAGTGTGAATTTTGTGGACTAGAGTGGTCTTGTAACAGTAGAAATTTTCTCAGAATTGATTGATGCCTACGAATCTTCATTGAATTCATTACACCATAAAAGAAATATGTCTCCTGGGTCGTGTCAATAGATACAAATGGTTCAACGATGCTAATAAGATAGTAAGGATCATATAACGTCTTTCTGATTCGATGTAGTGTTTTGAATGATAGGAATATCTCTTTTTCGTTGATTATATGGGGTGGAAACGTCAAAACAACTATTCGAGCCATTAGAAGACTGCTGACAGAAGCTCCGCGAGCGCAGTTGAGCTTGAAGCTACATTGCACATTTTCCAGAAATATATTCAAACTTTAATACGAATGGCTTTTACAAGGGACAAGGCTATGTTTTATGATTGTGACAGGGTTGGTCGTTAAAACTCTTCGACAATAGTACCAGCCCCAGCAATGAAAACTTGTTTTCAACAGTGGAAATGTATCCTTTCCAGAGGGAAATGTTATGTCTAATGGATATTTGTGAGAGTGTTGATCAGGGAATGATTCCACAGTGATTGACTGTTTTGGTTAATGAATGAGGACACTGTGTGGTGAGATTAATTTTCTCATTTAATACTATAATTCTGAGCAGAGACTGCCTTATAGAATTATGAGGGTAGGTCACAGACGACGCTCAAATATAGAAGTAAAAGTTATGTTTAACATTCACAGAAGCGAATTAATATCTATGCTTCCCCGTGGATATTGAATTAAAAGTTTGCTTATTAAAAGTTCAACTTGGAGTTGACACAGCTCTCTGGGAATGGCTTATTGTGTAAGTGTATTATTGAGGACATCAACAGCGTTTCAATGCTCCTTATTCGTGTTACTGGAATGTCACTAATTTATATGAACAGTCAATTCACATCAACACACATCTTTACGTGAAATATTATCATAAAATTTTCGTCTCAGTTACAAAATAGAGATCCCACTTCCAGGGTTGATTAGTCTGTGATTATACTTTATATTATATTATACTCTATATTATATTCTGTATTATACTCTATAATATCATATATTATTACAGTAGAATCATTTTAGCTGGAAAATTTTGTATATTAGTAATCCTTTGGATACCAGTAACTCTTTCCACATCACACATCAGTTGTGTATTTTCCCCGTTGAAGTGATATTCTAGTTGAATAAACAGTTAGGCTCTACTCACACTTGGAAAATCAAATCGCGTCGCTCGGCGACTGGAATAACAATGATGTAATGATGTATTTTGGTTTGAGCATTGTAAAAAGCTGTAATGAGTTGTAATGACAATAATTCACTTGCTCGCCTTCAGCAAAGTGAACTGTCTATAAAAGACCAACTGCTCATTAAAAACTACCCTACAAAAGGCACACGGTTAAAACTTAATTCTGACCAGCGACCACAAAGTCAAATGGTACCACATTTATACAAGAATTGTCACTGATCTCGTAATCTTCATCCAGGCTATCGATAAGTGAGTTCCCTCTATCTGAATCGCACAACGTCACCTGCTCTTATGAATAGCGAACATCGAGAAACATATCGAATCACGTTTTCCTTTATCTCCATCTGAATGTTTTCACCAATCTTCTCTGTGTCTAGGAAATATTTTCCACATTATTTCATTTCTATCATACATCATAATAGTTTATGTCGTCATTGATCAGTCTTCTTTTAGGTCTCCAAGCATGCTATTTTGCCTGAGACCTGGGAAAGAGCGTTCTGAATGAATCCACTCCTGGTTACACGAAAGCCGACAGGAAATCGTTCAAAAAGCTTCGATGTCAAACTGGTACGGCTCGTCGAAGGGGTTTAATGGTTAATGTTGAATGGGTGTGCGTGATTTGGGTGGAGGGTTAGGAGGCAAGCGTGAGAAGAAGAAGAAGAAGAAGACGGCCACCAGACTGATGGAGACTGATGGATAGCGGGCAAGGCAAGGCCATCCATCAGGGCTGCATTAACTTCAAGACGCCCCGGATTGCATTAGCACAACTCGGTCGCTGTTTTTTTATCCAGATTAGGGGGGGGGGGGCGATGGCCACTTTAAGTGGATCACCGTTAATCAAGCGGCGGCATAGGGCGGAACCACCTTGGACCCACGACAATTACTCAGACCCGACAAAGGCGCGGAAAAATGGAAAGCATTTGTCGTCGACAAGTGCCATTTGTAGAAGCTTTGGCCGAATATAATGCAATCGCCGGATCACCGACACAAATAAACAGGCGCTTTTCAGTGCCGAGTACGCCTGTAACCCTTTATCCCCTTAATTGATTCTCTTCACAAACATCCTTCTTTCTATTTGCTCTTCTTTTGTCGACTGAAAGAACACTTTTCCAAAGCGCATTATCACTAGCATTACATGACATTTGTGGGTGTGGATTTAGAGATAAATAGTTTTGCCCTACTTGCCACTGATCCAATGAGGAATAGAAGGAGGGCATCAACAAAATATATTACCTCGCTGCAGTCATTCATCCCTTCCTGTATGAATTTTCAATTGGAACTGATAATGAGTCAAGACACTTCGGCAAAATTTCTACTTACTTGAAGCGGCAAGAAAGTGTTCTGGCTAAACGTTTTTAAAATGTTGTATGACTGTATTGGTTGAACTGAGGTTGACTTGAAGCATCCCTTGTCTCGTATTGTACCTCCTCGTTTGTGTGTGCTTCTATTGGAATTGATGTGAGCCATGAGAAACATCTAGTAAGAAAATATTGCATCGCCTTGCGGTGTTGCGCTGCCTTTGATGTGCACCTAGCTTTTAGTCGCTTAAAGTATTTTTTTTAAATTGCAGGACATTTCCTTGATTATAGCATCGCTTTTAGACGATTTACAATTATTTTCTATGTATTATTATATATATAATGTCTATGAATGGATAAAATCAGCTTGAATACTCTACACATTCAATTAGTATTTTATTGGCTTGGAATGATACTCGGAGACGGGGAGCTTTTGTGAAATAGTCTCAGAAGAGAACTGGTACTATTCTCGATGAGCCTTAGCAGTAATATCATCAGAGAAGTAGTGTCTGAAATCAGTGCGAACACTTGAGAGACAGTTCTGGAGAAGATTCCAAAGACAATTCAAGGGCTAATGTGAGAATTTCCAGCGTACGAGAACGTACAATCTTCGCTTCCTCTCAAGAAGTGACTGTCAACAATCGTTTTAACAAGTCAAGATTTCAAGTTTGACCTCTAACATTAGAAGCTAGATATTGCAGTTTGATTATAAGGAAAGTTGGACAGATCATACGTTCCACATGACATAAGGCAAAAGGCAGGAAAACTTGGGATTTGATGTGCATTATACTCTTGGAAAGGTCATATGTTGGAGTTCTCTGTTCTTCTATCACATGGAGTTATTTCAAAAGGCATTCTCAACTATATTTCTGTATGAGGAAATCATAGCCAAAAGAGAGGTCGGAATTACTTTTTGTGATGTACAAATTTATTGCTTGAACACTATGAAACAATAACTTGACGTTTGGCAATCGGATTTTTGAACTTCACTTACACTCGGCCACAACAGGAAAATAGGGAAATATCTTTTAAATTATTCATCAACAAGTCAAACAGAACTCAGCTTAAAATTGCTGAGGAACGAAAATTTGTTCCAGGAATGGGTTATTCTGTTTGAGGAAATGTTATACGATAATATCTATTGTTTTGATAAACCTTTATTCAAATCCCTCGAATAAACTCAGGAATTAATAATTTGAATGCGATATTCAACGTTCTTTTCAACTGGATAGGATATTCATAACGGAGTCAGTTAGTTATTAACGTTATTACGCAGTCAGTCAGTTATTATCGATTTTGGTTATCAATTAATGTGTTCATTTTTTGAAGTCTTTGATATATAGCCCATCTCTTTATATTGATCAGATCAAGTTTTGTTGCATATAAAATTGGAATTCAAATATTTCCTTGTGGAACTGAATGCTCATCAAGTTCTCAATTATCAGAATTATGATTCTGATAGCGTTTTTCCTCAATGCACATCCAATAGGCTACCTTTATTAATTCTTATTTCATTTTTTATGTTTCGAAAGATCGATTTTTTATCCAGGAAATGTATTTATTCACGATCTGATAGAGCATCATATTTTGTAAATGGTATAAATTCATAATTATGTTAATATACGATAAATGAATACACTTAGATATACCTTATTATTCATCACTATATTCATTAGATATCCAAAGTAACACCTAACCAAGAAGTGCATAGCTCGATATTTCATTATTCATCCTCATATATTAAAACAAATTGTTGGAGTTTTGTAAGGAATCTCAAACTCCTGTAAAACTCGAATCTGATTCACAGAGCTACTTGATCAGCCTTAAAAGTCTCTGCTGCTCAGCCAACAGACTTTTCTTTCAGACTCTCAGCTCCGAGAGACGAATAAATAATCTTGCATAATCCCAGCAAGACAATTCGTCCATGCTAAGGTAAACATTGTTTCTACTTATTATTCGAAGGGAATTTTGTATCTCAAGAACCGAAAATTAAAAGTCATATCTTCCGCTCAAACAAAAGTAAGTTCATAATTCGAGAAATCCGTCTCAGCCGAGGACAGATTCCATGAATAATTTTTCGGTTAGTTAAATGAAAATTTTAAGAGTTTCGTTTCGGATTCGGTCCTGCTGAAAGTTGGGGCGCGCAAACATAAAGGGATGATGAGGGGGAGAGGGTTGGGCAAATAAAGTAATGCGGTTAGCACCCGTTGCTTTAGCGCCGGCGAAAAATAGAGATAAGCACCGAAATCAGCAGCAACGAAGTTCTTTTGTAGCGCCCGCCGCTGGGGACTGAGTGCCATGGTTGCGCTTATTTTCCTTATTTTACATAAGAAATTGAATATTAGGTTTCGCGAAGAATTTAAATGAGCGCGCGGAGAGGCAAACGTAATAAAGGTGCTCACCGACTCATTTCCGGGACTTAATGTTTGACAAGAAAATGAAGGGGACGTGGGGGGGGGGACGTTCTCGTTTGTGGTGCTGACATTTGAGGCGACTCGTAATGAACTGGCCGCAATGCGTCAAGTCGGACTTTGCCTGTCTGCCCGCCACCACAATATTAAAATGAAAATGCATCACTAGGTGGCCCATACCGGTGACGGAGACGCCAAAGTGAATGACTGGAGCGTGACCAGCCTATTGAGTAGACAGCCACTGTCTTTGTCCATCCTTCGTCGCTCTACTCTTGACCGCTGCAAAAGCATCCCACCATTACCAGCATCCTTTTGCTACAGCATTCATTGCTACTCTCAAACTAACTCAACGCTTTTCCGCTCTACAAATCCAATAATTTTCCACGCTCGGCTCCACTTTTCTTTTTTCAACGACGCCCAGCTTATAATGCATTTAAAAAACTATAACTCTAGCCTTTGGTGGAGTGTGAACCGAGTGGAAAATCTCATCTTCCGTCTTTTGACAAAACACCGGACGAGAGCACAATTCATAGTGTAGAAAACACTCATTAAGATAAAATTTGAAGATTTATTATCGCGGATATTGTCTTGCTGAAGGTCGCAGTTTCCTTATCAAAACACAGCAGCCGAGCACTATAAAACTCGAGGATCAATTTCAGCTAGGGAAAGGCCTTTATCATCAAACCAGGTGGAAAGATTTTGTTTAGTGTTTGTATAATTTGCAACAAAATGTGAAATTCTCCTCGACAATGAAGAAAGCATTCAACTTTTCTTATCTTAACGCTTTTTTCTGGGGATAGATAGACATTTCATTTTATCTAGCTGCTTTCACCCTAGTCTGAGACTATTCGGGTATTATTCGAAAGCTGGTCTTCTAGATATTTTTTCTCCTCTACTCAATGTTTTTGAGATTTTTTACTGGAATAAATTACTCATTGAAGCGACTCGAATCTTTTACGAGTTTCAAAGAGATAAGCTCCCTCCCTACAGTTTCTACTTTACATCCATGCCATTACATGGTTCTTATTACCACATGCAATGAAGCAATTAAAACAAACTAACTCATTACTTATTATTATTACAACCGACAGACTTTGTCTGAAATTCTGTGAAAAAAATATTAACTAACTTCCTTCTATTAATAAATATTTTATGTGGTTCTATGTGGTATTCTAAAAGTGACGTTTTATTAGAGTAGGTTTGTGACAGCCGCACCAATGCTGTTCAAAAAATTCCAGTTTCCACAAAAAAATAAAAAATGTTGAAACATAATTTTTTAGTATTGTTTTTGCCTAGTTCGTTCATAGTCCTAGAGATCAGTAATCACAAACAATCTATGAAATTCTCTGCAATACAATGTGTATTGATTGGCCAGAATGATATGGAGCTAGAAAACTGACGTGGAAACTGATGAAAAGTGCAGAAAAACGCGGTCGGAAAAGTGTCTGTTGCTCAGCACGAATGTGTGCACACGCAGCTTATAAATAGCCATTGTCGGCTGCTCACGTTCATCGTTGATATCACGCACGCTATGTCTGTATTAGTTCAGCAATTAATTTTGCTCTTATCTTCCTTTCATTCAGGATATCTCTTTCTTGTTTGATGTTTTTATTAAGTCCCTAATCTGAGCACCGTACTCTGATGATCTCAAAATTCTTGGACATAACATGTTCTTTGTCCTTTGTGATATCGAGATACAGAGTTCGGTTGTTCTATCATCTCTATCAACCCTCTTAGTTATTTAATTCAATTCGATAATACTTTATTTATTTATTTATCTTAACTAATTAATATTTTTCATTTCATCCTTTAATGTATTTCCTTTTTTTCTTTTACGGTGAATATACTTTGAAAGTGTAAAGAGTGTTTTCGACATTTGCCGTGACGATAATTTCTAAGTGGATTAGTATTATTTGATAGGTAAAAATGGTAATTTTTGCCATACTGTTAAATTTTTAATAGATTACTAGAATGTGATGGTCAGTGATCAGTTTGAAATAACGACTCCGAAAAAGTTTGTTTTAAATACTCCGAAATTGTTTAATGAAATTCCTTATTAAATCATTTCATCTCATTTATTCACACAAAATTTTAAAAAACAATACAATGATACAATATATACAATACATCATTAGAAAAGTGGTTAGGTGACCTCATTGGTAATCGTGTTGAGGCACCATAAATCAATTGTAATTAATCGTAGATATGGGTTGTGAGTAGAAGAGGTAGTTGTAGTTTGTGGCGACAGTCGCTTTCTTCCAATTCATCAACTCTCGTTGTAGATTATTTATGTCATGAATTTATTCAACACTTCTGTAGTTATCCTGCTAAATGAGTACTGGCATAAGCTTTTGCAAACCAGTAAGCTTGTAAGTTTGTAAGCAGTAAGCTTGATCGCTTGTATGTTTCCGTTGAAGATTCGTGATATGATGGATCATTTTCCATCACACATAATATTATTTCAGCGTATCATATTTCATTGCTCGCGCATTGAGTGGGAAACGTCATCCGAGAATTGATTCAGTAAAATTAAACTTGAATTCGCTCGGTGGATGCTCTATTCAAATCTCAACTGAATGACAAGCATGTTGTTTGAGTGTGATTCCAAGAATAGATAACCACAGTAACAGAGCGTGGGTAATGAACGTTAAAGGAAGCTAAATTTGTGTAGGTTGGAGAAAGAAGTTTTTTGGAAACTGTTTCATGAAACGCAGAAGTCAGATGCAGTCAAAAGTCTTATACAGAAGTCATGAGTCAAATACAGTAAAATGGCGAACTCACTCTAAACAAACCAATCAGCTGCAGTAGCTCAGAGTGGACATTTTTCAAGTATTATTCTATATTTTTGAATAATTTTTCAATGTTAATTCAGCTTGTCTATTGTCTTTCTCAGTTTTGAAATCGATAATCTAATTGTGGTAAGCTTTTCAAAGTGTAAATTTCAGAGGTAAGTTTCAAGTTTTGTAGTGCAAGTTGTATTAATGAAAGATGTTATACACAACCTCACTTAATGTGATTTCACCAATTCCCAGTTAGACAAGCTTTCTAACTGGGAATTGAAAACTTTATGAAACAGGCCCCAACCCAAACGTTTTCAAGATAGTTATTATGCTACAAAATCCAAACAAATCTTCAATTCATTAGTTTGGAGTCATATATATTTCCGAACTATGAACCATTCAAAATGGATTGGCGAACTTTTCAACGTGGAAATTTAATCGTTTCATGAAGAACTCTGAATACTCTTTTCGACAACTGAATATTGGTAATGCATGATGTGGAATTCAAGTTTGGTTTGTGTTTCTGGTAATGACACCATATTCTATTGAGCTTACTTGGGCTGTCATTCCAATTATTGATAATATCAAACTGTCTAGAACAATGCAATATAATTGCAACAATCCCACACACTCATTGAGCTTGAGATCCGTAGCATTCACGTATAGTAGCCTTGAAATCCCATCATCATCATCATCATCCATCAAAATCTGTTCTCTATCTAGCGTATGGCTTTGGTTGGTGGGGAGACCCGAAGGTAGTTCCACCTCTGTTATTGGTTGCTGACCATTTTCAGATTCTATTATGTTGATGATTTTCCCCTATTAATTTGTAGAAACTTCATGCATGATTAGATTATCTAGGTTAGTTTTGTTCATCAGAATATTCAGATTGAGAAACTTTTCCTGTCTCCTACCAATGACAATTCAATTAATAAGAGTTAATTGCAAAGTTGACAAGAAATCAGAATAATTATTATTTCTTTTTTTTTAATGAAAAATAAGTGTTAAATTAGGACAGTCTATATTGAGTGTTTAGTACAATAATTATTATATATAGTGTACAACGAGCAAAATCAACGAGCTCACGTTTGAGAAGAAGTATTGTAATGAGTCAACGAGTAAGCAGATCAATTACAATTGAAGATGAAACTCTATGTTCTAGGCAGCATTTCAAGAGCACTCAATTTTACTGTGGATTCATTTCATCTCATTTAATCTGTTAATCACACACAATTTCAAAACAATACAATAATACAACATAAATTCCAATTATCAACAACTCCACTTATTGACATTCATTAAGCTTATCTTTGTGATCCCCAATCAAATTAATTGAGGATGATGTAAAGAGGGTTGATAGTGAGCGATGTTTGTACATTGAACGTGAGCGTTGCTTTGAAACAAAAAATTCTATAATTTTTCGACTTAACATAATACCAGTTCGTTTCCATGTCCATTGAGAGCTGAGAACTTTTTGTTGATAATACTTTTCAATTCAATATGAATGAATGAAATTATTATTGAAACCGTTCAATTGATTGATTTGAACTGAGCATAATGTTTTCTACTATAGTTATATTGCGCGAAGAGGATATCATTTGCCGAGAAGTGGGCGGATAGTCTAAGATGGCGACTGTCACAACGCTGCCAACGATGAGGACAATCATAGGCCTGCTCCCTAGCTCAACATGAATATCGTTAAGCTTTCTGTACAATTGTATATTAGTTTCAAATACTTGTATCGTATCGGAAAAGTTTCACCTATCCAGGTCTATATTAAAAATTTCCCTCAATTTCATCACATAATTCTCTTTAAATAGAAGAAAAACTTTTATGGAAAAAACAATCGCGGTTTGTGCAAATGACTCCGAGTTGGCGGCACTGCTATTACACTAGGATTTTCAGATTCGTACATGCCTTGTAACCATTTCCCCCTTCATGCCACTGACTTTCAAAAGCTATTCTCTTAGCGCGATAACCATAGACGTTTTCAACTAGACCACCATCTGCTCACTACATGAATAGCTTGAAATGAGAGCTTGGCTGATTCAGTCCTTCCCGAGCAATGCGAGAGTTGAAATTGACTGAAGTTTTGATAAAGCTGAGAAATCCGAAGTGAAAGCTTGAGATGACGGAGGGTAACCGGGTTATAGTTTCGTTCAAGTACAAAGTAACGCCTTTAGGAATTGAGAACGATGTTGGAGGAAGTTGGAAGGCTGCAGTGGAGGAGACAGTGCGGGCAGATAGTCATCGAGTGATAGTGTCTCAGGATGGATGGTGATGGAGTAAGTGACGTGGAGGCAAATAGCGATGGAGAGGCACAGACGCAGCTCAAGTTCAATGAGTGAGCATTCGTCTCGGCCTATCGGCTGACGTCATTCAGTTACAGTTTGCTGGCCCTTTGTGTTTCATCTAATTAGTCAACTTGACTCAACTCGCTCGGCCACGATAGACCAGACACTCACTGCAAACTTTGATTAATCTTGTCCATTTTAAGAGATTATCACTAATAGCAGCGGCACCAGATGGAATTTAAATTTGGTCTCCCCGACTGCGTTGTGCAGCTGTGTCCCAAAACTACAACGTGCATTGTTCGATCACAAACTCCATCTCCAGGTTTAGCCAAGTTTTAGATCATAGAGGAAACCTGGATCCCGTTTCAGCCCACATTCCAGAATCAAATTCATGCGAGCAGAGCATCAATATTCGCAACTCGATCCCATGTACAGTACTGGAATATTTTTCATTTAAGATCATTGTATTTCCATAGTTTTCAAGTTGATATTTCTGTTACAATAATGTACAGGTTTCAGAGCAGTTCGTCGTCCTCTTGTTTGATATATCTACTTGTATAGTATAGTATTTACGATCCTCAAAACAACACAAAGTGCAAGGCTATTGGATAGATATTTTCATATTATTTATTTTATCCAATAACCTTGCTTGAAATGAGGTCAAAATTCTAATCGTTTCCAAGTTTATAAATATGTGAGAATCAATGTAAATTGTGCAGTTGAATTCATCGATTTTTGAATTTAATTCTTCTTCAAACAGGTAATCGAAGAAAGTTTTTACTTGCTATTCAGTGAACAGTAAGATAGAACTCAAAAGTCGGCATTATTAATTGAAAATCAACCATTGATTCCAATGTCAAAATCTGAACTCCATATTGATTTTGATGTGGATCACTCATGGATGTACTACATACGAGTAAAGTAATGCAGGTGAAAAGCTACTCAGACCCACCTACTCGCGAGTCTTCTGTAAATATGATAAACAAAACTAAGGCGTCGGCATTCTGCGAGTTATTCGCTAATTACAACTTGAGATTCTATTTTGCCAAAAGGCCTGCTAAACAGTGTGCGCGGGAATCGAGTGCAGTACGGTAATTGCTATCTGTCAGTGGAAAGACTCCTCCTTAGTCTGCTGATGCTGCTGCTGCTGGTTGGTAATGTGCTTTATGGCTGGGAGCAATATGTGATTAAAGTCCCGGATTTCGACAACAGCCCGCGCCTCCCTGTTCGAGTCTCGGTCTCATTCGGAACCCTCTAAGCCGAATTTGTTTTCGAGACAGCCAACGTTTTCTCTTATAAATCTCAATTCTACGCCGTTCTTGTTATGTGGGTGGATATTGGAATACACAAGGCCCATTGTAATACATAAAATACTTTATTCGTCGACGAACATTCATCAATCTCATAAACCTGAAGAGAATAACGGTTGTCGACATCTAAATATTATAATCCACTTTATCAACAAAGAAAAAGTGAGAACATTTAGCTTATTCTTTCGAAAAAAAGGCCTATTTAGTGCTTTCTACGTTACTACTTGCTGTATAGAATGTTATCACTGCTTTTTGAACAGAAATTATTATGAGAGTGTCTTTCTCACGATAGTGTTTCTGTTTCTGTGTGTTTCTCATAATAGTTTTAATCATGATAGGGTTCTAATTCAGGAATTAAACTCCAATCGATACAAATCAGGGATACTCATACAAGATAGTTAGATGGATTGATACAAGAATAATGATTTGATGGATTTTCATACAAGAATAATTGTGTAAGGATTAGAACAAGAACGTTCGATTCGATTATTAAGTTCTATTTCAATTGATGTTTGGAAATTCTAAATCATAATAAATGCTCATTCAAAAATTCTAATTTATAAAGCACAATTTAAATGATCTTTTCTTCTTCCCTTAAGCATTTCATGAATATGATATATTATATTATTTCATAGTATATTCTATGAATCAAATTTTCAATACTTCACTTCAGAAAGTCTGTAATCTTTTATAGTCAATAAAATAAAACAATGAATTTTCATTTCAAATTTTTCTTTTTGAGTGAGACGTCGAAAGCAGCCAATCATTTTGCTGCGTAGAGATAGGGAACAATCTTGAGCTTTACTCGAGTTTGTTTGGATTATGTCAGCAGGAGAGTGTATAGTATAGACTACGCTACATGATACTTGAACCTCTTTTCAGAAGCGGGGTACACGATCTATTAGAGTAGGCTGTGACATTTTTCAATAATGCAGTATAGGATGTCAAATAATGTGGAGTAGCATGAGATCAGCAGAAGGTTGCAGTTACTTAAAAATGTCATT
This sequence comes from Laodelphax striatellus, assembly GCA_017141395.1. Classification (NCBI taxonomy): domain Eukaryota; kingdom Metazoa; phylum Arthropoda; class Insecta; order Hemiptera; family Delphacidae; genus Laodelphax; species Laodelphax striatellus. The sequence goes on along the minus strand of CM029532.1, from coordinate 23,535,424 downwards.
TCGGGATAGTTTATCACGGGAGATCGATGAGACAGCCTCTTAGCAGGTCATTAATCAAACAATTGATGGCTGAGCTTTCTTTCTCGCTTCATCACATGTTTTTCTCCACCCGTCGAGCAATCGTTGCCCCTTTGCTGAATAAATCCAGAAGCTATTTCTTCCGCTTCCCTTTCTCCCTCTCAAATTCTTCCCGTTCCCGTTTCCAACCTCCCGTTCCCCTTTCGAAAGTTTCAGACGTCGCATGGAATTACGGAAACTGTGAAGAATGTTTGCGCGTATACGCTCCTATTCACCATGTTAGCCTAAATAAAAACAACGTGATAGATGAGTAAGTTAACCCATACACGACATTGCATGCTGTGTGAGCCCTATTGCATGAATGACTCCAGGTAAAGCTTTATTTATTCCAGGTTTTTACTGCATACATTTGTAGTCTTCTATTTTTCTGGCCTGCAAGGATCATGTCATATTTATGAGAAAATGGACTGTTGAGTCATGTATTTGAAACTTTATTCAAATATTACAAATCAGTTAGGCTGTGATGATTTTTATGGATGTATTTTATTAGGAAACACATTTTGAAAGAGAGGGCTCCCTAAGTTTATAATGATGTAGATTAGATTCATAAGAATTTAAAGAAAAGAATCAACCTGATTTCATCAGATAAATATGGAAATAATTGAAAAAAGACTTAGGGCTGGTTCATGACTTCGGGATTTAGTCAAGTCCTAGACTAAAACGGGTGGCTACTGTAGCATCGACAAACGTTTGTCTTGACTGGTTAGTTGGTTAGCAGCAGAGAGAGCCCTTAGTACATAGTGTCGAGTCTAACGTTTGTCGATGCTACGGTGGCCACCCATTTTAGCCTAGGACTTAGCTGGATCCCGAGCTCATGAACAGGCCCTTAATGTCAATAAACCAAAAATCCAGTTAACTATATCTGTTATGAGAGTGGAGAATAGAGTGTGATTATTGGACTCATTAAACATGCCATTGGACATACCATTGGATATACCAATTGACATACCATTGGGATTGGTCACACTATTGAAAAATTATCGGTAACAGCATTGATAACTCAGAGATACATTTTGGAGCGAAGATACATTTTGAACAATCCATAAATTCATCCAGGAAAACTCATCATCTTAGAACTAGGTCAAACATATTTCCAGTGTTAGTGGTTCTCAAAATGATACAATCTCTTCTATCATTAGATTTTTATGTGATAATATTGATAGATATGTTCAACAGAGAAAATTTAAATACGATAGAAATTACATAAAAAACATACTTTTAGCTTTCGGAGTTCACTCTCTCGACGACATTACACAAGATCTATAACATTTTCTCAGAAACAATGTCGTCAAGATTTTTTCCGAATGGTGACAAGACAAGCATTATATACGATCGCTTTTTGTATTCGATACAGGAAGAAAAACATGAGTCTTGACAGAAGAAGCAAGAGTGTATTTGACCTCAGAGCATAGCGAGCTCATTATTCAGGAGCATCGAAGCGAGTCAACTTCTGATGTAACATGAAACCTCTCCTATTATTTATTTGTAAGGGGAAATTAGAGGCTCGAAGGAAAACATGTGCCTTATTTCTCTCTATATTTCATCTGCATTTATCCAATCGATAGCATGAAACAAAAGACTGCTTTCTTGTATTACCAACAAGATAACTCTGCAAAAGTCAAGCATTACATGATAGTCTGTGAATATAATGCTATATAGAAGTTGTTCTCGGGCTAAATTGATAAAGAAATGAGTTATGTAATTTCAAGTTATGACTTTCTTTGATTAAACAGAGCTCTCATACTTCAGCCTCAAAAAATGTTTGTTTTGCGTATAACACTTTTTGAATCACAATGAAGTTTACAAGAATCGGTAACCAAACATATCGAGGAACAACCAGAAATGATGGTTGATCAAAATAATATTATGTCTATGATAACACGCAGTTTGTTTTTTAATTTTCCACCGGTATTGTTCTCATAAGGTTCATCAATCATGTTTTCTCATTTATCTGAAATTGTTCAACTCATTCCGATGGCAAGTTATTTCTCTAAACTTAATCAAGTGATATTCTGCTTATTTATCGAGTTCCAATATTGTTATTCACGATATATTACTATGTGCTGCAGCTCTAAATCTGCATTTCGTAGAACAATCACAAGTTCGAGGTGAGGCAGACATTTCTACTTATTTCTGTTTGCTGTCCTGAAAGGATGGCGCTATAAGGATGGGGGTTATTGTTTTAAAAGAACTAAAATATAACTTTTATCCTTCGTGGAAAATTAGAATTTCATTCCTGAAAATTTGCATACATGTAAGGCGCTACTGAACATTACAAGACGTTTGTTCATTTCTAATTCATTGAAATTTCTAGGGCAATAGTTGTAGACCTGGGATAAACCTACAGGAAGAAGTCGCACGAGGTTAAATCATGTAACCAAGCTGACCAATGCAGATCGGATCTCGAAGAGATGAGCCGCCCTTAGAAATGTTCCCGCAAAGCATATATTGACACTCGTGGGGTGTGGGATGTGAATTTGTGAAGCCGTCCAAGTTCTGGCAAGAAAAATTCTCAATTTTTATTGGCCATCGATCAGACGTCACAATGTCTGACTGGTTATTCTATTAAAAAACCATAGACTCGCGATTTCGCACATCAAACACTTTCTACACTTTCCATTTGAAGCCACTCACTAAGCTATACCGAGGGCTTGAACAGTAGTAGCACAGAGAACAGATTAGAGAATATCGCTTCTCTATGGTAGTAGTCTACTAAAATCTTATTTTTTCAGGGAGAATTGACTCAATGCTAGAGAGATTTAATGGTAAGTGAAAACCTGAGGTTTCCTCACCAGACATTTTCAACATGTTGGTCTTCTACTATTTAAGATGGCTTTCTTCCAATCTAAATTAAATTATTATTCTATGAGAAGGAGCTTTTTCATTAGTTGTAATTTTTCACTTTTTCATTAGCTAGCTACCATAGCACGATGACACTTAATAGTTGAGAAAGGATCATTCAATTGCGGTGAACGAGAGAAATTTAAGAGTAAGAGTACTGTCTTTTTACCTTGCGTTTTCTCGGAACAAAAATAACTATGTAAGCCAATTAGTAAAATCCCTCTCACCCTCATCCATTTTCTTTTACAATATTATATTTCTGATTTGCATTCCTATTACGTAATTTGATGAAGCTCATATGATACGCACATAAATTATTCTCATCGGGGATTTATTTATGTAAATTTTACAGGATAATTTATTCCCAAGTTAACCTTGAATCGATTCAAATGTACTGATTCTACCATCACATTTTATAATCTATTTATTGATTTTTTACTATACAGTTCTATGAGAGAGTCGGTTTAGTGAAAAATAAACATGTAAAACATTGAATGGACCATGAAAGACTATAAACTAGCAATATGCAAAGGCTATTTTAGAAAGAGTTTTAGATATAGATATTGTGTCTCGAACAGCGACCACATAGTAGAATAGACGGAGTGATCCTATTACTACAGCATTACGGGTGGTGAAGCCAATTCCGCCATCATGGTTTTAGGTATAGAAACGCGAAATGGAGCTCACAGAAGCTCAAAATTGTAGTGCGCGAGTTTCAAATACATCGTCGTTTAGTCCCCTTAGGGTTAAGTTAAAATTTTCAAATTTGGTGTTCTTATACCTAATAAAACACTGATTCTAATGGTGTAACTCAAATGACCAGTTTCCAGTTTATTCAACTTTTACGAGTAAAAAAAGTTGAAAGTTTTTCATACATTTGAAAACGTGACATGAAAAAGTTGGTGTTGAGGAAATTTTTTTCATCTTTAGGGTGGAAGCCAAGTTTCGTAATGCGAGTTTAGATCCTTCCTCTCGAAATTCCACCAAAAGAATTCGTCTGACCCGTCCCTACCCACGGCCCTATTGAAGCGCTGGTGTAAAACTAAAATTTGTGTGCCTTACCAAAAGAAAAAATTCAAAATTTTTATAAACTTTCAGTAAGAAAATGTTTTGATATAGCCTAAATAGAAACCCGATCTTCTCTCTGCAATATACATTTTATACATACAATATAATAATCCGTGCTTGTGACTGGCAAGGCCCAAAATAGCTCTGTTCTATTTGACATTGAAAAGAAAATTTTGGGAATAAATTTTTGGGGAGGCGAGGCGCTCAATCTCACAGCACTTAAAATCACAAATTAGAAAATATGCTAAACTTTCAGGAATGCATACTCTCAAAGTGTTTGAGCTATTTCAAGTTTTTGTGAACTTTCTAAATTATTGAGCGCCCTCGCCCTCCCTATAAAATTTATTCCAAATTTTTTTCTTTAATGTCAATATATTTCAGAACAGAGTTTTTCATTTTGTTTGGAGTTAGCTACACATAATTATTATATTGTATGTATAAATGTATATTGCTTGAAGAGAGACGGAACATTTCTTATTTGCAGGTTATATCAAAACATTTTCTTACTACAAGCTTATAAAAAATTTTTTGGATTTTTCTTTCAGTACACAAATTTTTAGTTTCCAATTAGAAGGTTTTCAATAGGGTTTGGGGTAGCAGCGGGTGACGAATTTTTGAGAGATTTTTTGAGAGGATATCAGCTTTTTTTTAATCACCTTCTTGTTATGGAGGTATAACACTGCAAACCCACAATGGATGGGAGAGAGTTAATTTCTTTTTTAAACAGTGAGAATGCCATGTTATTTGATAAAGATATTTTATCCTCACTATTTGCGGGTGCTACAAAATTATTCTAGCTATAAGTGAGCCAGTTCGCAGTTAATACTGAATGAACAAGACAAGACATTTGTGACTGTGTCTGTTGCATCACACGTTATCATTTACATATCGAGACTTTAACGACATATCATTGGCGAGGGAACATTAATTCATGTATAAAGTAAATAAATAAATAACAGTTTTTATTGTTCCACTTTACATGTGATTTGAATAAAAATTTAAATAAAATTCATATATTTACTATAATGAATAACTAACTATACATTGAAAAATCATACTAGATAAATTGTCTTTTGAATTTTATGGAAACCAGAAATACCTATTGGGCAAAGGCCTCTCCCAGGACACACCCCACTTGTCTCTGATCTGCTGCGTACTGCGTCCACCTAGTGCCATGCCACCTTGATGTCATCTTGCCATCGGACTCGCTGTCTGCCAACTTTTCTTGCTCTCCAGTTTGGATTCCATAGCGTCAAATTTCTTCAGTCCACCTATTGTCGTTTGGTCTGGCCAGGCCACCATTTCCACTGCCACTTTGAACTTTGCACCTGCCCTCACCCAATCTTCTGATTTTGTTATCGCTTTTATGTCGATGTTTCTTATCCTATCAGACCGTTTAATGTTGAGAACTGCGTTCCACTGGCCATTTTGAGTAGTTCGTATTTACTCAGAACACTTTTCATACAAGACCATGTGTTTGCGAGCCGTAGGTGGGGTAGTAAAGACACAGCTTCACCAGAATCTCGGTATTTTCCTTCCTGTGTAATATTTGGATTCTTTATAATAAATTTCAATCCCTGCAAAATTTACTCCGTAGCCGATCGCTTTACATCTACGTTTGACCTCTCTCTCCGTTCTATCCCCTAAGAAAGAGGTAAGCTGTCCTAGATACACCGTCTCGTCAGCCCCTCAGTCGACAACCATCTAGTAACACATCTTCCGCTAATCTATTCGTCATTAGATAAGTTTTGAGGGGTTTATAGAAATGGCCATTACTGGTTTACTTGCTTCTGATAATGAATCGGTGATCATAACTTGCAGAGTTCAGATGGGATGATTTAGCGATGAGAATAATGTCGTCTGCAAAGCGCAAATGATTCAAGTACCTCCACCAATATTGGACCATACTTTTTCCCACTTGAATTTTCGGAAAATCTCTTCCAAAGCAGCATTAAAAAGGCATGTCGGAGAGAGAGGGTCTCGCCTTGGCAACACCAGCTTTTGCTATGGATCAAGAAACTCTTACCTTGCTTATCCAACATCAAAGTCTCAGCTTTGACCACTTTCCTGTAGAGATTTTTGCTATATTTACATACGTTGTCGGAACGAATTGCGCTAGAGTCGTAAATAAGAACTGGTGCTCTATAGAATCGAGCTTGCTTTTTGTAATCGATGAAAGCCAGGTATCTCCCATTTGAAATTCATCACATTTTCGATTAGCTGATTAATTACTCTGGGAGATGATCTGTTGGTTGAGAATCCACTTCGAAACCTACTGCCTGCTCTACTGGTTGTTGTCGATCAAGTAATATTGGCTGTAGACGGTTCGGAGACGTTTTCATGAGAGTTTTCCAAAAACACGATGATATGCTTCTTATCGGTCTTATAGTTGTTTATGTCAAACATGTCACCTTTTTATATAATAATAGAAAATATCTGCTTCTTTCCACTGTGAAGGGACTGTCTGTTCTGTGAGGAATTCTGTGAACAGAAGCCAGGACCCGTTCTCCCTGACACCTCACACAGTGTTTTCAACCATCTCGTTCGATATTTTATCTCCCTTCCAGAAATTGTACTTTTCTTCAATGATTTTGCAGCTACTTTCAGATTTCACCTCCATACAGACAAATGGAGGTACCTCGTGGTCGCATGGCCATTTCTCGTACATTTCTATTGTTGGCTTGAATATAACTCCCTTATAGAAGAAACAGTGGCGAAGTTCTAAAGTGTTACAGTTACACCAAAGCGAACAGGGGCGAACGAGCAGTGGCGCAGATGCAAATTCGGCTTTGGTGTGACCAGCAACACAAAACGACGGCGAACACCAATCAACCCTTGTTCCCCGTGTTCTCACGTGTTCCGGTAGCGGTATGTTCGCGTTCGCGTTGCTCCATCCATTGTCGGTTTTGAAGCGAATGATCAGAGGAAATTCGCGTTCGCTCTAGTTCGATGCTCAGTAAAATCCGTAAATCTAACTATTCCTGGTAGATAAATTCCTTTCTTTAGCAACAAGCGAGGATGACGATCAACGCCATCTAGAGGCAAATTTCTCAACAATCCGCCACGTGTTGTCACGTGTTCGGTAGGGGCACGTTCAGGTTCGCTTTTGCTCCATCCAGTGTCGGTTTTTGTAGCGAATGATCGTAAAGAAATTGCGGTGCTCTAGTTTGATGCTCGCTTTGGTGCTGACTCATACAGGGGCGCACCCGCAGACTTTTATGATTTGGGGGGCTACATGTATCAAAATAATGTGCTCAATAGACCGGTCCAGTACTGGACACAGTACATAACCCATCAGATTAAGTAAGAAAATTAAAAGCAAGTAGATTTATTGCTTAAATATAATGCAGGTTTATTTACAACATACGATATTAATAATTAGGAAGTACTGTGAAATTCAGAGTTGAATTTACAGATTTACAGAACCGAAGACTATTCAATTCCTAATGTCTTCCTGGGACTAATTTCCACCTATCTTCTAATTTCCCTGGAATATTTGAAGACAATGTAGTGCTGAAAATTCAAGTAGCCCTGTGGTAAAGTAGTGCAGTACATCTCACCATAAATTAATAAGCAATACTCTTTCAGTCTTACTTACTAAGTGATTTTTCTGTGATTTTACCTTTTACTGAAATGGCATGTTTAGGTTTTTTCAAGTTCTATTATGTAATTGAATCTAAGTTTTTACGACCTCGACAACCTTTAGTATCACCGCCAAAAAACCATAAAAATGTAAAAATGTTTCATTCATTTAATTTAGATTTTTGCATTTAATTTTATCACAGGAAATTACTTTTACATAAAATAAAATGATCAATTCCACCTTTAGCCGATTTGTTGAACTTTGAAGAGATCTATCTTGCAAACCGTTGGGCCTAAAATAACTTCTTCTTCTTGCTGGCACTTCCTTCTTCTTCTTCTTCTTTCTTTCTTCTTCTTCTTCTTCAGCACCTTCAGCTTCTAACTTCATCGCCCACTTCCGCTACACAGGGGTCAACTTTCCTATGATGAGTCATAGTAGCCTATGTCTTTGTTCTCCCAAAGTAAATCTCCACGGTGTCCCCTATTCATGCCAACTTTCACTGTCAATAGTTTTTTTAATATTAAATTTTAAGTTAATTTTTTCAATACAGTACCGGTATATGAGTTTTACATAGGCTTTTGGTCCACGCTCTCTCTTAGGTTTCTTCTAATTTTCAAGATTTTATGTAACTTAAAAGATAGGTTTAAAGAAGTTTACTGAAAATTTAATAATAAATTTGTTGAAAATGCGCCCTATAGCCTATGCAGCTGACTGGCCCCGAAAGGAGTTATTACAGGTTCAATTGGTCTTGGGGTGAGCTTGAGCCCAGGCCCAAAGCCCCCTGGTGCGCCTATGACCAGCACATGTCTTTACCTGTCTCAACATTATCAGCTCTCTTCTTTACCCTGTTTCAGCTAATTGTTTCAACAGAGTTGTTTGTTTATTTATTTATTATCATTCCATACTCAATAATTGTTCAACTATTTACGATAAGAGTGGACTGATGAAAAAGGTGTTGGAGCTGATAGAAGAATATAAAGCTAAGCCAATTTTATGGGACCTCAGTTGTGCTGACTATAAACTGTTAAATATTTACTAAAAATGACAGTTGGAGATTGCTGGCGGCTTTCATGGGCTGACAACTGCTAAGTAGAAGAGAATTAATTCGATACTCTTGATTCTTGACTGTAGAACTGAGAATGGAACAAGACTGGCATGGCTGCGAATAAAGTCTACAAGTCTTCTTGATTTTGCCTATCCTCCCGATGGCCTTCCTCATGGATAAATTTAAAGTGAAGGACACAAAGAGCTCAGAGGAAGGATTTTATCAATTAATATATTTATATTAATTTATAGGCAATGGATGTATTGGCATAGAGGCCTATGTCCACGGTCAAATGGGTAAACAGAACTGCCTAATTATAACTGTATTCTTACTCATTGTAAGTAGTATTTATGCTACTTTACTGTAAGCTACAGATTCATCTTTTGTCAAGTAAGTTCATAAGTTAGCTGTAAGCTCAATATTCCCGTTCATTAAGTTAGCTGTAAGCTCAATATCTGCCAGCAGTTAACGAACTGACATTTTGTAAGAATGATAATGCCATTTAACCTCATTACTTTTCAAAAGTGCCACAGACAAAAAGGGTTATTAAACTGCGAATATTCATGAATCAACTGAGGATCCCCGTGAATACCTCCTTCACTTTCTGAAATTTTTCATTTAATGTACCACAATTTCACACCCAGGTACATCTATTCCATCACATAATTACATAACAATTCCTAATTTTTATCGCTGCTGTCATAGAATGCTAAACTTAGCAAATTCCTATAAATAGTTTGATCAGGTTCTATCTCCCAACCCTTTGTAATTTTAACACTCTGACCATAATAGTGTATGGCAATTTGTAAAAAAAGTTTATATTTACATCAGTTGAAAATTATCAGCAAAAAAAAGCTAAAAAATGGAATAAATAATATTGTTTTATAAAAGGTAAAAATCAATATAGTTCATATAAATTTGGAAACAAAACAAAATTGATTCTATTTTGATAAAAAAAATCAAAGATAATGTGATTTTAGTTCGATTTTTTTGTCAATAAAAAATAACTGACCTAAGGAATGGGATTTGAACCCACGCCATTTAGGTCAGCAGCAGCGCTAACACGTCAGCTGTAGAAAGTGCGATTTGAGACATTACTAAAATTGAGGTTAGAAACCGATCCGTTTCATTATGAAAATGGTTAAAAACATGTTTGGCACACAGCGTACACGAATGAAGAATAAATATTTAGAATAGATTAATATTAATGGTATTAATTTCTATTTTCTTATTACTATATACTCGTCAAGGGCTTTAATAATAGTTTTGGCCATACTGCAGGAATAATCTGATTAATTGAACTTCCTGTATATTTAAAACTCCCTCCACTGATTATGAATAATGTGGACTTCTACCCTTGATTGTTGGAGCACAAGCGAACGACGTGACGAACAAGACGATTACACGTTTGGTGTATTCACTCTGGTGGCTTGACTCCCATTCGCAGGTGTTTGCATGAATGCGCCGAACCCAGAACCACAGCGAACACCAGTGAACGTTCGGTTCCGCTCCTGTTCGCTTTGGTGTATGCAACTGTACTACATTTTACCTAATCTACTCCGCTCTACCTTACCTCTTCTTATCTCTACGCCTATTTTCCATTCTATACCATCATAGAGCTGTTGTTCTCAGTTTCTTCATGGATCCATTACAGTCCAGCACTGTTCTAATCAAGATTGTTCTTCATATGCTTTGAGGTCCTTTCGTATGTTATATTTTACTAATTTACAAATTAAATTGAACTCAATTTTTGTCATTGAACACTTTTTATTTTTTCTTTCTTTTCAATGCGTTTCCTCTTAGATTAATTATTAGTAATTTAGTTTCATCTGAGATTTTCCTTTCTTTTCAATTCCGTGACTGATTCGGGAACATGTCTCTGAAATAATTCAAGTTGGTTATATAACTTTCCTGTAAGCTAATTTCTCGCTGCAACACTCATTCCATTGCTGGATTCTTGTCTCAAAATCCTGCAGCTCATTCACCCTGAATCTGATTTGGCCCTTGTTGAATTATTTCCATCAACTATGCGATCTTGGTCCTCTCTTGTAAAATCCTTTGACAACTCAACAGGTAAATAAGCCTATGGTCAGTGGTGGAAGCGCAGCTTTCCTGATAATTTTCCTAAGCTACTTTTTATTGTCCCTTTACTTCGCTTAGCATAGAAACGAAATCTATCTCATTTTTCACCAGCTGGTTTGGTGAAATCCATGTCCATTTTCTTGCACCTTTTCTTTCTTGAAGAACGTGTTTATTACTTTCAGTTCGTGTTCCAGGCAACAAAATCGACTTCCAATCTCTGGCCAGCATCGTTTCTGGAACCGTAAACCATATTTTCAACTACACGACTTTCCCCTAACTTCTTGATTTTCCAACTTGTGATCATTGAAGTCACCTACAATTATATTAACATTTTTTCCAACTTGTCTTCTTTGTTTAAAGGCCGATAGATAAGGACTGGTAGAACTAAACTCTCTGTCCCTTCCTCGGCTACTGAAGTAGGGCATATATTTGGAATATATTCAATATTCTTCGACTTATTTTAACTTGAGCAGCGCTATTTCAGATATTCCATTAGAATTCAATTATTTTTGATTTTAGAATAGTCTCTCTCTCACCATGAAGCTTACACCTCTTTGACCTCTCAGTTGCTTCAAAAGTGATAAAAGATGAATCCACTCCTTCTATGAATTATTTTCTCGCTATTTCTTCGCACTTCAGCCAATCCGAGAATGTCGATGTTTGTGTTTATTGCGATTACACCTCTTCTAGTTCTGTCAGTCTCTCTTCTGTTCTCAGACGGTTCTTACGTTTAGTGTTGCCTAATGTTAACTCCTGGGAGGTATTGGTCTCTTTTTCCCTCGATGACCAGTCTTTCTGGGGAAATGCTAATTTTCATTTTCTATTGTACAATAATCTTTATCAATTTATTATGTTTGATTATTGGCCTTGGTTTCCGTTAAATCCTATTCTGTATGTAGCCAAATTCTTTTGATTCACCTTTCTCTCGAAAGTAACTATCTATTACTCCTTCTTGCCCCCTCCACTCCCTTTCCCTTGGCGATTTTTCTTCCTGTTGTTCCTTCTCGTCAGTTTGTTTGAATACTTTCGTTTGATGCTCTTCCTTCCATTGGGGAAACACTGAGATCCGCTTTTTGTTTCCTTTTTAGTATCGATCATGACTATTTTATCATACTTGATAGTAGCAAATTTTCCTTCTTTTCTTGCTGTCTGGCATTACTTTTCTCTCTTAGACTCTTCCTAATTCGTTAAGTTTTCTTCCAGGTAATCCTCTGAGATAAAAATGTTTGAGCCTTTCTCAATTTTTTACTGTTTTAATATTTCCACTTTCCTCCTCAAAGTAGTTAAGGGCACGATAGTAAGATAGGTCTTGCTATCATTGCCTTCCGTGATTTTTCCTATTCTCCTTACATGGAATCGACTTCCCCTCTTCAATCTGAACGTTGAGTTTCCTTTGATCAAATCAAGAATTATGCTAAGTAAATCTTCTCCATCGTCCTTCTTCATGCCATGAATGATGAGATTCCTTTCTCTTACCTTCTTTTCCAACATATATATTTCTCTCTCTGATCATTCAGTGTTGTGTTGATCCTACTTAATTGATCCTTCATCCTTCATTACCAACTTTATCAGTTTATCATATCAGTTTTGACTATCCTGGCTAACTTTTGAGTTCATTTTTCAAATTCGTTTGTGAATTTATCGAACATTGCATCCAATCTTCTTGTCCATCTTTCACCTTCGGTTCCAATTGCTCCAGGTGCAATAGTTGAAAAAATAATAATGTAGATAAATAAATACTGATTATTGTAGAGAATACCCCAGACCGATGCCATTCATAGACTAATTATCTCACTTTGAATAGTTTACGTACAGTTGAATTTTTATAAAGGATAGGAATCACGGGAATGAATGGAATTCGTCAAAGAGAGCTGTCATGACATTGGTATTGATAAGGAAGCTCCTGAGGTGATAGGTTTTTAAATTAGGGACAGATAAGTAGTGACAAAGGTTTCTTCGAATATCAAAGTGTACAGTTTCTGAAATAACGGATAAACAATAGTATCCAAAATAAGAATAATAACAGCCCAAACTGATAAGATTCTCATCCGCTTCACAAGGTAGTACTGGATTCCTTCAATATAAGTAGTTACTTCAAGATAAGATTGTAGTTTCTTTTTGGCAGAATCAAATTTCTATCTTCTTGTAGATACCAGAACTGTGTATAATAATATACTATCTAACGAAAAATTGCACTGATACTTCTAATTGTTTGATTTGCTCCTAGGATGGCGTTGAACATAATGTGCTTGTAGTTCATGAAAGCTTCCCCTTTGGTTTAACTCATTCTCGAATTATCGTAGAGGTCAATTTTCTATTTAATCGTTGGCACAACCTTAGTTCAAAGTGCAATCCTATTCAAACTGACTTTATATTTCTGTGTATTGCCGAAAAATAATGGCGGAATACAGTTGACTGACCAAGAGAGATGCCTGAGTGACTTGAAGTGTTCGTTACTCACGAGCTGTGTCCGCCAAAGGGAATTCCGAAACTGTCCTTTCTAGAGTGGAATGTTCTTAGCACTGGATCACACACCAAAAATATTCATTTCAAAAGGCTGAATAACGCACGATTGCTTTTAAAAAATTTAGGAGCTTTTTCATTATTAACTGCTTTCCAACTGCAACCAGTGTTGCCAATGTATAATTCATGTATAAGCAAAGTTATCCACAAAGAGAAGTTCTGTTAAATAAGATTGAGATTTTGAATTTAGATTGAAATTTTTAACCCATTACGATAGGTCACCATGACCACTTTTGATGAAAAAATATTTTTTGTAATCGAAAATGAAATCCTTGTAAAATTTGCTTCAAACACCATTATTATACATTCCAGGAACAAAATTCTCCAAATTTTCCCAATTAATGATTTCTAAAATGAATGATTCAATTTTTCTATTTCCTGTCAGAGTTTTATTTCTTTTAATTGCTACAAAATTGTTGAATTGACGCGACATTTACATTCTTTGAAACTTCAAATTCCAAATATTACCGCAACTTTAATTATTATTTGAGCTGAGCTACAGAGCTTAAGCAATCGGACATTGTTAGAATGATTTGAAATTTTAAATGTGAATAGACTTCTACTAATCTACTTGTAGGCCTATATCTTCCAAACTATTAGGCCCTCAATAATTAATTCTCAAATTGTAGGTATTTTAATATACTTTAAGAGAAATATGTATTCGGATGTCATGTAGAGGAAAGTGATACTTCATGGTCAAAAATTCAAAACAAAATGAAAAATTACGATTATTCAATGAACTTTGAAGAAGAGCTGTATTTCGCAAACGGTTGGGCCTACAATAGCAATCAGGTATCAAATTGTAGGTATTTGAATTTACTTTCAACCCTATGTTAGATACCCTATATGAAAAGTGATTCTTCAGGGTCAAAAGGCTGAAAAATTGAAAAAAGTGGGTAAATTCTCGTTAATTTATGAACTTTGGGAAGAGCCTGTATCTCGCAAACGGTGGTTAAGCATACAATGATAAATTTGGTCTCAAAACTAAAGGTAATTTGATATACTTTAAGACATATGCTTTTTACAATGTCCTCTATGAAAAAACAGACTCTTCAGGGTGAAAATTACTGTAACACATAAAAAAGTGCAAAATTCACGCCATTTTGTACGATTTTTGGAGATAGACCAGTAGTTTGCCTAAAGGTTCTAAAACTTGGTTTACAACATCCCAGGACTACCATAAACATTACTGAAAAAACCGACTATCCCATTTCATACAAAGTGAACCCTATTTTTGATGACAGACTTTTACTGGGCTATTATTGAAAAGGTTCAGAATTTATGGCGGTGGTAACAGTGTGGAAACTTCTTTAGTTTTTAACCGCTAGAACGCGACTGACATTTACATCAGGGCCACCCTAGGAACATGGTCTAGCTAGACACTGAATTTTAAACGTGACAGCTGACGTCATCACATCATGTCCCGCATACAACTCATGTTTAACTCATCCCTGCATTAAAATTGAATTCGTGTTTGGTTTTCTAAAATATGAGTTCAGTTTTCAACTGCACAATTACTTTTTGGTGGGTAAGTAGAGTCTATTTATTTATTTTTAAATAATAAAAATTTAAATATTCAAACTTGATTCCCCGTGATCAGTGGCTGTTTGCCATGAACAGTATAGTGGAGTGGTAGGCCTCTTACACCCGTGACGTCACATTTTTCGGGAGTGTCTAGGCCGCCATGTTCCTGGGCCCTGGTTTACATTCGATAAAAAGCTTCAAAATCTAACTTCAAATTGCAACTTTACTTTTATTCGGACAGGGCTACCTTGAGCTTAATCGGGCGTTAAATACGTTTGAAATTTTTAAATAGTAAATAGTTTAAACATGTCTTCAATCGCTTTTGGTAGTCCGAAAGTCTCAACTCATTACAGATTTTTTCACATCAAGTGCTCAAAGTTGAAAAAAAAATTGAAAAATCCCAAAATTAGTAAAATGACAAAATACCCGCGTATATAGTATCTTTTGCAAGGAATTTATATCGTAGAAAGTTCGTTCTTGATCTTGGGAATAGAAAGCGCTCAAAAATCTAAAGAAAGAAATAATGTCAATATTACAACATTTTAGGAAAAATTTTCAACTACCTTCCGCGTAAATTGGAGATGGCGGCATGCGAACATCAAAGGGAAGTTTTGTTACAGAATATATAGTGGTCCCGGTCTTTCATTCTGCATTCACAGGGACGGGTGGTGGAAACGACCGTTCCACTATAGATAAAAAGTTGAATTTTATTTTCATTCGAACATTTTTTCTAAGATCAGCCGTTCTCCTGATATTCTCGGTAGAACATAGACGAGAAAACGAGGCGAAGCGCTCCGATTAATTCCGTTCGCCTCAACTCCGAGCTCTTCCCTCTAAAACACACTGTGTGTACCTTTTCTCAAGAACCATTTCAATAATAGATTTGCCTATATATTTTCACGTAATAATTGAAGCTATATATTCCAACTATAGATATATAATAATAATAATAATAATAATAATAATAATAATAATAATAATAATAATAATAATAATAATAATAATAATAATAATAATAATAATGGGAATAATAATACTTAATAAATCACTCTATCTTATTCTTACCAAGTGAACACTGGATTGCGATTTGATTTTTTGATTTGAAAACTGTTGGAAAATTACATATAAGCATAAAATAAAGCTACTCATCTCAGCACAAGCACACAAGGCTGTATTCTACAATCTTGCAAATTATCATCCAATTCCATGAAACGCATAGTAGAGCAATTTCTGTTGCAGACTGACTATTCAAAAATAATTTTTTGCTTATAACAATAAATAATAATCAATAATGAATGCTTCCTCTTCATTATCCATGATATCACATTAACTCTCAATTATCAACAGAGCTCTGAACACAGAACAATTTTATATGCCCAATACTTTCATTCGGTTAACCAATTCTGAAAATCAAACAGCAGGAAATGTCATAATTAATAACAGGATATTTACAAGCTATTAAAATGCAGTGCGTGTAGTCCCAGTAATCCGTACTGCGTACCAGCAATACAATAGTGTACTACACTATAATAAAAAAATAATAATTATTATTATAGTATTAAGTGTCGTTTTCCAACCTTAAATAGTAATTTAGTAATAGTATTAAACACTTAATATAGTCTGATCATAAAAGATTTTACTCGGGCAAGATGGAAGAAGTACTCCAGTTCGGTTTGTATTTGGTCTCAAATTGTAGTGCTGAATATTTTCTACAATTTGAGACCAAATTTATAATTTTTGAACCAATACAAACCGAACTGGAGTACTTCTTCCATCTTGCCCGAGTAAAATCTTTGTGCGATCAGACTATAATTATACTTACACCAATTATACACTACCTACAATATACTAACCTGTGAAATGTTATTCCTTCAACGTTTCCTCCTTTATTGAAGCATCCATAAGCAATGCAATACGCTGGCATTGTAGTGCAGTATGATACTAAAACGCCATTCAATAAAACAATTCAGTGAGACAGTGACAGCCGGTTGATTAAATTAGCACTGCAGTGTGTGGACAACTGGGCAGAACTGAGCGTGACCTTGTCGGAGCGCTCGCTATTGGAGTGACTCACTCAAGGCCGCCGCCATCATGGTTGGGTATTGGCGCTAGAGCTGGCTTCAAAAGTCTGCCTGCATGCTCCGTCTATTCTACTATGTGGTCGCTGGTCTCGAATGAAACTTTCGAAAAAGTATTTTGGTAGGTCCTGAACTTATGTAATAAAACTTGTAGCTTCCGAAGTTCGATACATTCATGGAATGTCGCCAACCTACATTTCGATCATTTTCAATGATAAGTTGCCTTGTATGAACCACCACTCATCTGAATTAGATTTGATGAATCCGTTTGAAAAGCAGATATTTAGCATTTATTTCAACTTCCAACATGTAGGCCTACCGAAGTGATTGGTAATTTTTCAATATCTCGCTTTGAGAAATCAATAATGGTGTCACAGCATAAGTGAAGGAGATCCACTAATTTACTAAATATGTATTTCTGTGGTCATGTATAAAGAAATAGATACATTTTTCACTCACTTGAGGTCGGCAGATACAATTACATATAACGTAATAATAATTATAACGGATGTGATAGATAGAGAATAACCGCACATTCTCGGAGAGTGTGAAGACTCAAACCATTATTCCCACATTTATCAAAGAAATTAACTGCGAATTCTACAACTGACTCCTTCATGAATTACTTAGAGGTTTGGCCGTATCAAATGCATTATTAATAACAGAATAAGAATGAATTATCACAATTTGATGAAGCACAGCATGTTGTAGCCTTCTTCACCTCAATCTAATGTCGAATTCATGTTGCTTCTGCCTGAACCATTATCATCACTCCTTTCTAAAACTCCTGTACAAACTTATTTCTTAACATACATGCAATTGGAGAATAACTTGAAAAACTGATAATAATTTATAACAATCAACGACCACATTATCAACTATGACGAAAATTAACTTTCATTATCGATCTCCACCAACAAAACTCATAAATTTCAATGATAATAATAATTATCATTATTATGATTGTTCATAAGTAAACTCATGATACCGTAAAATATATCCTGTAAAAATATATACCGTAAAAATTATCCTGTAAAATATACATAAATAAATCCCCGATGAGAATAATTCATGTGCGTATCCTATGAGCTTCATCAGATTATGTAATAGAAGTGGAAATCAGAAATATAATATTGTAAAAGAGAATGGATGAGGTGAGAGAGAATTTACAAATTGGCTTACTTAGTTATTTTTGTTCTGAGAAAACGCAAGGTAAAAAGACAGTACTCTTACTCTATCATGTACTTTACTCGTTAGATTTGAATTTCTACCCAAGCAACTGATGAAAATTTTACCCTGAATAAGAGTACTAGAGTACTTGAAGAAGTTGTAGAAAAACCACATATTAAAATAATAAAAGAACGAGATACCGGTTTCGGTTGTTACACCATTATCAATCTCTGGTAATCTAAAACTAAAATACAGTGCAGTAGAATGCTGCTGAATGCAGCAGAATTCAGAATACTCGTGACCGAGCGCTAAAATTGGGAGTTGAAATTCCCTTTAGATTCATTACTATCAAAAATCACACAATTATTATGTTTCCTCGTAGCTTTCCTCCTGGTTTTTTTGAAAGCTTTAATTAGCATATATTATAAGTTCATTAGATGAATAGTATAGACTAGTACTAACATGAGTGGAGCTGTTTTGGACTCAAGGTCTGCAATCAACAGTTGATAATTAACGTGAATTATCAACTAGCAGTTCATCATGGTAAGTGAAATTGAAGAGTATAGACTTTCAATATGATCTCTGTTACATGGTCATTCTCAATTCTCACACAATCACGTCTATTCTCCCGTGAGGTACTGGAAAAATGTGAAAACTCAATTGAAGAAACATCATGTTACACAAACTACATCAGCGCATAGTTAGAGAAAAGTTTCGAGCTGCAAGAGAATGAATGCTCACAAACGTGATACTTGAAAATGTCAGGAAGGTGAGAGAATTAGGAATGGAGAGACGTCGCTGATACTTTGGTTTTCCCCCACTGATTCCAGGCGTGAGTGAAAACTCAGTTTTCCCAGAGCTACAGTGGAAAAGTTTAGCAGTAAATGAGACACGATGGTGATGGGGGGTGAGGGGGGGAAGATGCTGGCCACACGGCGCAGATGTGGAACGGAGTGGAGTCGTTAAGGCAAACAAAAGGGCCTCAAGCAGGACCAGTGCACCAGGATTCCCCATCGACAGTTTCCCCATTAGGGAGGTCTATGGCTGCCCGGCCATCCTGTTATGTGCTTCCATACCCACCTTGCTCGGCTCTGCTTTTTCTGCTTGTTGCCACACTGTCCACCTAATTCGCACGCACACACACACGCGCGCCACCACCGCCTTCACAAACACTCATCTTGTCCGAAAAGAGACCAACCTCAAGCGACCTGTTATTTGACTCAACCTGTGACCAATGAATCTCTTTCAACCAAATGCTCTCCTCACTTTCCTCAGACCTAATTAGCAGCAAATGCTCATCCGTGAATAAAATTCACAAATACTCCAAGAATTACCATTTCCAGCTCTTTTATGAGCTACTCTAGAGAAAAGTCACTCTGATTTCAGAGATCTCAAACAGCATTTCACAAAATGATTAAATCAACGGGGGTTCCTCGGAACAGATAAACATCCATGTGCACATAGTACGCAGTTCACTTTGATGTCAAGCTGGAATTGAAAATAATTTCCATTCCACGTGCAATCCAATAAAATATTTGTCCTTTTACAAAACCATCAAACAATTCATATGTTTTTGACAGGAAAAATATAATCGATAAAATAACGTTATTTGTTAGTTAATAATATTAATTTTTCCTTGTCCATCAATGCGTATATATTCAGATCAAGACAGAGAGAATAGCCATGATTTCTCAAAGATAGAATACTTAAAGTGATTAAACATGCGAGAAGAGGGTAGAAGAGAAATTGAGTTATTCAATACTCCCAATTCATCTCTGATACAAATTAGTTATAAACGGTATGTTAGAGAGAGAAGAGGTCTATTGTAAGGTAAGTTAGTTTGATCTTGATCACTAATGTGCAATCAACATTATTATGCATTATATCATTTCAACTTTGTCGAGACTGAAGAGAAATTGAGATTTTTCAACTCCAATCACGATAAGATTTATTATCTTTTCTTCAAAGATGAATCAAGTCGATAGAAACAAAACAAGGCACAATCATGGATCGAGGAGAATGATGATGTACATATCGTTCAACAACCGTTTATGATTAGTATAAGCCCTGAAATATGAGTTGATAACTTCCAAAAGGAATTTTTAGAAGATATTACTGCAAATTATGCAATTAAACTTAGCAATTTTTACTGAATTCAAATAATAATTATCTCGGAGTAAAACAAGTGAATCGTTTCAGTGTACTTTACAGACAACGCAGTGGAAATTAAACGTCTAGTTATTATCAGATTGTCATCATAATCAAGTCAACTTTCTTCTGATCGTTAGCTTGGCATTCAATGTTTTTTGTCGGTGTACGTGAGCTGGAACACGGCTGCTGAACTCGTGCTCTCCTTGAAATCGCTCGAAATATCTGCACAAGACGAAAGCAGCAAGCAGGTAGGTTTGATAATGCGGCAGAAGGAGAGATCGGGTCGCCACGGCGCGAGCGGGTGGAGGGCTAGTAATGCTATTATCAGCGAATTAAGGGACGTGCGAGGAACCAGAGTCCGCTCGCTCAGTTGGTAGCACTGCTCCGGTAATGCCCTGCGTTCATTCTGTGCCACTATTTCATCCCACTAATCCCATTACGCTAACCCAATACCCCAATTTTCATTCATGATGTCTGCCCAAATATCCAAACACACTCCCTAGTACGTTATTGAACCCTTCTGCGTTGATACATCAACAAACAAAGAAGATCGGCTGTTTGATGAATACTAGAATTTGTAAATGGAGTTGATGAAGTATAACAAATGTAAGCTCATTATTTTCATACAGTGTGTATTAATTTACCACTTTCATTGAAAAATTCAATAATCGAAATAATTTGATTTTGGAAGATTTTTCAAATATGATTAGTTGAAATTCAGTGTTGAACTACTTAACCTATAATTATGTTTTCTATATTTCCCAAACCATTCCAGGATTCATTGGATGATTCAGCAAGGTTGGAACAGTCGAGAGGATCCCCCCCAAAAAAGCGATATGCCTAATAATAATAATAATAAGTCATTTATGCTATATTTTCAATAAAAATTTATAATATTATATTAGATTTTTCACTCAAACTACCAACTATTATTTTTTACCATGAAAAATGACTGAATATTGGTAGTTCAAGTAGAAAATAGTCGATAGTGATAACTTCGCAGTTCGTCAAGGATCGAGATATTGGACGCAATATACTGGAGTTTTGAGTAAAATTAATCGATCCTAGTAGTTCATTACAATTCGCTGACATTATCCTCAATTTCTTCCTCTTGTTATTTCTGTAAGTTGAGTGTTGACATGGAATGCAACACTTAATGAAAGCTACTGCCCAATATTTTTGTTTTCCATATTGTAATTTATATTAAGAAAGGTGTGCGTGGGTTCTACGTATTAAAAGATACAAATAAATATATCCATTTCGCATGTGATCGACTACAATGAGATGTCAATATGAAGGAATTATGTGGAATAAATCAAGTTGAGTTTATACAGTGCTGTTAGTCCGGCTTCGTGTTTCCGCATGATTCAGGTTTGACTCCACTTCATTGAGTTCACAAATAGCTCTAGAACCGCTTGTAATAACTAATAGTTGAATTAAAACATAAAAATTACTAGGTACATTGGTTCTTACACGATACAACAATAATGACTCCTCGTTACTGGAGAAGATTGGAATGGAACACGCAATTCGATTATAGAATATTGCATGCTCAAGAACGTGGAACCATGGATAGACTGGAATGAAATCTGTTGCCGGTGCAGGCAAGGAAATCTTTATCAGATCTTGAATTTGAAAGCTGATTTGTCAAGGATAAAACAGTACTCAAGAGGCTAGATATTAGGTCTCGTTGACGGTTGACATGCATGCTCAAAAGAATCCTGTCCAGATTAGAGAGTTCAAAGTTCACCAAATAATCTGTCTGCGTAGGTTGCTCTCGAGCTATTCCATTGCTCGGACAAGGATAAAAGCAGAGACGTATGTGAACCCAGAGAAATAAATTCTCTCATTCAGTTCTGAATACTCCAATATTTGTTGTACTCGCACAAATAGACTAAGCGTTTTGTTGAGAATGAAATGATAGGATGGTTGCTTCACCTGACCTGTAGATTGTACCCAGACATCATTAGCGTACCGCAGGAAATAGATTTTCAATTCCTTCCCTGCATTATGAGCATATTCGTCCATCAGAATTTAATGACTTTGCAATAAGG
Source organism: Laodelphax striatellus (assembly GCA_017141395.1). Classification (NCBI taxonomy): domain Eukaryota; kingdom Metazoa; phylum Arthropoda; class Insecta; order Hemiptera; family Delphacidae; genus Laodelphax; species Laodelphax striatellus. The sequence goes on along the minus strand of CM029532.1, from coordinate 23,513,227 downwards.
CTCCATATTTTCATATCAAATAAGTTATGATAACATAACATTGATTCGAAAACTATTAATGTAAACACTAGCCAATAATTATTTTCGATGTAATCTGTTATTACTCAATTAACAGAGTAATTTTTCAATGGCAATTTCTTGAAAACTGAGATGCCTTGGGAATGCAGCCGCTATTAATGGCTAACAACCAATTAGAGAAATTATTTTAGAATGAAATATCTATCAACTGTTTCTCGATCTATATTGTATGTTGATTCATACAGACATGGTAATTATTGCAATCATAATTCCATCAATTTCAAATAATGTTTTCCCTGGTCTAATGACCAGTTGTAAAGACCACTACTGAGAATCCACAAACAGTCGTTTCATAGAAATTACTCAGAAAGCGTTGAATCATTCAAAGCTAATTTCACAGAAGTGTCTATACTCTCAAATTCACTTTTCGTGGAAGAGATTTTACAGTTTTTCTGAATAGGAATTCAGCTGGATTGATTTAATTGATAAAGTGAAAAGCAAAGGCATTCTCCGTAATCATTTATCTTATCGGAACTGAGCATACACAGAATGATTCAAAAAAATTGTAACTCCAGAGCTACCACGGTATTTAAACCAAAACAAACAGATAATGTCATTAGCGAAATGTTGACTTCTCCTAAGATTTCTTGTAATCCGCCATTTTATTTAAGAGTTTGCATTTTATCTCGTTACTCAACCAATAATTTCCCATGAAATTTGTTGGGCTCACTAATAAGCATCCGTTTTACAAAAAAAAATATTGGACTTTTACATTATTTGAATTTCCCAAAATGGTGGCTGACTGGAATTTAAAATTTGAGTTTACTGGAGAATTGAATTATAGTTTTATTATTACAATAATAGTTTTATAGTAATAATAATAGTTTTTATTAGTAAGTTTACCAGATTATAAAATCATATTATTATCATAAAAAAATGTTTATTCATTAAAGAGATGAATTGCAAACTCATGAAAAACCAAAATGGCGGATTACTGGAAAACTAAGGAGTTATTGACATTTTGTCAAAAACGTTTGTTTTGGATTGTAGAATATCGAGGTACTACTGGAGTTACTATTTTTCGGGACAGCCTGTAGACTCCCATTGGATGAGTTGAATTGTTATTCTCTTCCAATGCGTTCCATAAGGCCAACAATGTATTTGAAATGAGTTGTTTCAAACGAATTGAATACAATTTTCAACAATTTTTTTCGTCAAATGAGTTTTTTAAATTTAAATTAATTATTTTCCAAAATTCACTCAATTCTATTCAAGCTTTTCTCCTACCCTAAGAAAGATAGGACTTGGATAGAGGAATCTCTCTCTTGAGCTTTTTGAGTTATTGACATTTTTGCAGGAAGAATTCACGCTCAACTGCTCGCTTAACGTTCCACTGGTGAAGCCGTAATTGAACCTATTGGAAATCAAATGATAAATTCCGTCAAGTCCAGGACGATGTGGCTGGGTTCCCTGTGGTATTCGGTCCATGAAAGTGACATTTGATTGCAGTGACAGCAACTACCAGCGTACGGTATCTTCAATTTTCATTCTTCGCGTGGAGCTACTCAATCATATTGTCCGCGTCGTTTTGCTGTGTATTTCACGGCTGTATTAGATTTTCGGTCTCCACTCGCCCAATCATATACCAATTGAGAATCGATTTTCTCCTGAGATGAACCCTTTATATCATCCCCCGCTTTAACATCAAGCAAACCACCCACTAACCCCTCTCCCCCTCCCCTTTACTCGTCCTTTCTGCAACACGATCCGAGCTCCATTTTCAACAAGGACTATATTGACCAGTCGTACCGCAGCAGTAATATCTGTTCCAAATTTTCTCGTTTCAAGTAGCCTGACCGATACCCAATAGGTCCTTCAATTGTCTGTACACTTTTGAGCTCACAGCATACTTATTGGAACATTGTCCTAAGAAACAATATTTTGAAGATTCTTCCAGTGTTATAAGTATGTATGTTTTGCATCCTCTCCGTTCCTTTTACGTGTCTTGAATTATTTTCTTTAGTTCTGTGTAGGAGTGAGTTTATTCTGAGCATAGCTTCCATTATGGAATTGATAGAAAAATACGTCATAAGTTCAATTTTGAAGTTTAAAACTGGAATCATATTACAATTCATTTTCTGTGCTAGTGATTTCCATGTTTTCCTTTTTTGCCTCCATTTTTTTCTCAATTTTTAATGAATGGATTTCAAATTCAATAAAATAGATAGCAAAAGTTCGAGCATTAACATTCAACTAGTTCAACATTCTTCCCATTACGCACGCACAAGCCTATAGAGTTTATGTGGGCATCATTACACTGGCATTATATTATTTCAAATAGAAGAGAATCATGACTTGTAGAGTTCTATTGATAACTTTGGCTGAAATATTTTATCAGCTCCTTTCATTCAATGAAATCGCAAGATGATTTCATTACAGTTTCATAATTCATTCAAAAATACAGGTATCACAATTCCTGATTTTTCTTAATAAATCGCAGATAATGTAATTGTGTCACGTTACTGGGGGTCTTATTCACTCTTGAATCATTGGAGGAAGTTGCCGATCAAGTTGAAATGAGGGTGATATGGAGACGAATCGTCCATTACTCGACATAATGCTCACAATAAAATAACATCGGGAATCGAGAGCATGCATTGCACAGCAAGAAAACGGTACGTTTGAGACCATGTCGAGCTTCATGGCCCCTAAGTAGGCGGGCAAGCTTGAAAGGTGTGTATTTGGGAGTTGGTGTGAGTCATCGTGTGAGTGTGAGTGAGAGAGAAAATGAGTGAGTGCACCTCTCAATGTTTATGATATTGCCATCGCGCCGTTTCGTGCCGCGTCTTGCCGTTTCGTCCGTTCGTCCGTTTTACGACTCGCCCGTTTATTTACGGCTCGTCAGGGACTGCTTCTCTCATTCACTCCTCCTTCCCGCACTCACCCTTCCTCCTCCATCATTGGAAGAAGCAACGGTCGGTTTCCAATAACGACACTTCACTTTACATCCCTTACAACCATTTGCAACAGCGAATTTCCGACGTGAACTTTCTTGACAAATATTTTGATCCGAGCGCGTCAGTTTCTACTCGGAAGATCAACCCCTCCCCCTGCCAACGATGCCACTAAACTTTCATGACGGTTTGCTGCGTAAACGCCGGCTACCGCCCGGAATCCCAATCGCTGGCCGCGATTCCCCAAACGCGCATTACTTCTCGCTCCAGAGAGAGGCCTCTCTGAAAAAATCATCCATATGGATAATGCACCGAACCATGTCGAATCGGCCTCCCGAGACTTGATTAAATGGCTGACTTTGGCTGCTATCACATCTCCTCCATATTCAGCCACTTATCCACTGTGGTCTCACTGATTCAATGAATCAAATACATGTACAGGTGGAGACAAAATAGGGCAGAAATGTTCTTAGAAATGAATCATTTTGAAAACCAACAGTAATCTATATTTACTTTAAATGATAATATTCAACAATTTTGAACTAATTTCCAATATACTGTTAACTTCAATTCAACTTTCTCTTCCCATAGGAAAAATAAGTCCTTAAAATATTTAAAAAAAATTATAAATAATAATGGTATTGGTTTTAATTGATTTTTAACTTGATTATCAAGCTTCCAGAACTTGTGTTGAATAATTGTGAATATTAATATTTAAAAAGTGCATATTGAATATGTAAATTTTGAATAGGCTAATATGCAGAAAAACTATGACATTTTATAAACTATAGTAAATGAACTCTCACTTCTCGCAACATCTTTCTAAAGTGGAAATGATATATAGAATAATTTGATATTAAATTTGTATTAGACTTTGAAAAGAATTTCTGAACATAATAATCATGATAGAAGAATCTTCTATCGCACAGCATAAATGGAAAGCAAATCAACTTGAAATAGAAATACGGAAAATGATATAATATCGTTCATGTTTCACCCCCACTTTTTTACAAGACTTGATTATGTAGGGAGAATACTGACAACTGAAAAGTATTACATTTTCTGAAAAGTAATGAAATCCTACGCCTAACATGAGTGGATTTTTTCATTTCTTGTACGGAGAATCAACGCGACTACGATTAAGCCCTCAAATGAACCACATTAATGCAAGAATTTCAAACAGAAAAATGAATAATATTAACGATGGTTAATAGCACAGTGTTGTTGCGCGATATTGTTTGACGTCGTTTAGCCAGTAGACGTGAAATAAAGGCCGAGGCTCATCTGGGATGCGAGGACCGTGCTGGGTGCGACGCCGTGCTAAATATCCTTCGCGCCGCCACAGAATGTGGATCATTTCCGCGGCAAAAATGTGTAATAGCCGACGGAGAACGTGGCTCGGAGCTCAAGTGAGCGCCGTGGCTCATCTTCCTGGCTTCGTCAATGTACAGCTTACTCACTCACACACACAAACACCCATCGTCCACTGTCCATTGCACATCGAGGCTTCATCAAACAAATACGGGATCACTTGAAACTTTAAGGCTTGAACATCCATACGATTGGATGATTGCGCTTCAAAATTCAAACGGCAAGCACTTTTTCCATGTCGAAGAATAGAGGGTTTAATAGAGATAGAGGAGAGGAATATCAATTGAGCCGATTTTATGTGGCCCTCCATGTTGCCATAAAGACAAAAACCTTAACAAAACTGAAACGTAAAACATTGACATGGTGTTTCAGCTGAAACCGAAAAGGAAAATTTTAATTACAGGAAGCATTAAAATGTGTTTTATTAGGGTGAAAATTACAAAATTCCCTGGGGAGTACACAAAGAAGTGAAACGTGCATTGCAACATTTTCTTATTGGTTGCCGAACTAATAAATATTTACTATTTCATTTTCTGAATCATGATGAATATTGTTTGACGGTTCTACTGAATCCATTCCTAACCTGCAGAGAAAGTATGAGCTAAAAATATTTTTGAGGTGATTTAGAAGTGATAGTGCTATCACTTTAGAATGCATAAAAATCATTCTACTGACTCAGCTTTCTTATCTGGGGAGAATCCCAGATATTCTCGAAATTCCCCACCCTACCAAAGTCCTTAGCTTACTGATCACTTTCACTCTGGAAAGTGTCGAAGGGCATTTTCAAGAGTTGGAGAGAACTGCATGTTTCCAAACTATTGTATTCATTTATATAAGTAATCAATCCAACACAATTAGAGAGCAAATAATAAAACCATCAGAGATATTCGCTCAAACAGAAATTATTGCAGTTCAGAATACAGTAGCTAATTACAAATTCATTGAGAAATAAAAATGTAATTACTGAATATTTGTATAGTCGACTAATTAAAATGAGCTCTCTGTTTATCCAATAAGACTATTAATAATAATTGGGACAAACTCTGAGACGATAATAAATTCTCTTAGCTGCATTCAATTGTAATCCGAGACTTGGGATGTGCGTCTGTATTGTGCAAGACTGTCGAAGAAAGTTCAAGGATCTATTCGTTGGAAGTTGTTAATAGTTGGTTACTTGAAGTTTGGGAGGAAAGAGGTTTTAATTTGTTGCTTTAGTACAGTCGTTGGATAAATTAGGAATGGCAAAGTAGTTGGACCGAGATTAGAGGGAACCTGTGGGGGGGACTGGAGAAAGAGATGAGACTGTTTGCTCAATGGCGGAGCACTTCTATTTGACTTGGGCAAGACTGTGGCGCGGCTCTCAAAGTGGACCAAACCAGGCCCAAAATTCATTTCATGTCAACTCTTCACTTAATTGTGCCACTGGTTAGTTATATCATCTGACTAATAATGAGAGCTCTGCTAAATTGGTCTCTAACTAATGATTTGATGACAAAAGTTACGGTTAACATTTACTGTACATAGAGCATGGTTAAATTGAAAACGTTCTACTATCCAAATGAAATCCTGCAAGCTGAAAAATTTTTTTACAATTTACATTTCAGTCTCACATTTATATTCGAGTGAGCTCTCATCACAAATAAATACATCTTATTAGAGGGAATATAAATTCTTCATGGGTTATTATCATTTATCAAAATAGTTTCTAATAAAATATTGAGAATTATTTGAAGCATGTTAAAATCTCATGCACAGTAATACTGTGAACGATATCATAACGTCAATATCAATGATATTGCGAAATTGAATAACATAGCTATAAACAAAGCTATAATGAGGATATTGACAAATATCCTCATCCGTTATTGATATCTCCATTATGGATTACATACATTTTTGAAAGTAGAATCGTTTAATCAGATCACATACTTCAGAATATGTTGAACATAGATGATAAAAATCATTTTATAACATAAGGGTAAAATTGATCTGAATTTTGGAAACAAAAAATAAAATGAAAATATCAAATATTGGGTTTTTAAATATGGGATTATTGGGCCCTACATTAGAAGCACATATTCAATCACGATAAGTATAGAACAAAGAGTCGTCAAATTTCTATTCAGATGTCCTCTCTTACACAAACTGAGTTAACCTATATCCATCCACTGCATATTACAGAATTGATGAATTATTTCTAACTAATATATTGAGTATACAATACAATACTGTATTGAGGAATTATTACTCAGAATCTTTATATTACTGTTTTAGAAAGAAAATAAACATTCTCAAAGCATATTCACAATTCCAAATCGTAGTTCATAACAGTAGTTTTCTGAGTTATGAAGAAAGTGGATTGGTCACTGTCAAGTGTGTGCATGAAAATAAATGCGGAGAACGATGCCTTCTGGGAGACGACCACATCTCCAGTGACAGCCAGCCTCCAGTTCCGCTTCCCGGCCATCTATTCTAATCAACAAGTTCTGAGCAGTGGCCCCAGGCTTGCTTGTAGTCATATAAAAAGCATTGTCTGGAAACACACCAACCTATCATTTAAAAATGAGTACGGTATGAGTTTTATAACAATGAAGTGCACCACGATATCATCACAATAATTTTTACTTCAATAATTATCTAGATTATTCAAGTGAAGTCTTATCAAATGAAATCTTTTAATTGAAGGCAAATTTAATTTCTATTTTATAAATGTAACTTCACTCAGGCTGAATCATTTTTGCAGTGTTATTCAATATATTGATGAGATGATAAAAATACTATATTGAGGTGAAAGGAAGTCGATAAAATAAAATACAATATACTGTCATGAAATATACTGTACCTACAATTCTTGAGCGGTTGCATGTTTGAATGAAAATGTGAATTCCATATTATTGATCAAATATTTTGATTGATTTTCAGACAGTATTATTGCTGCAAGAGGTAAAATTCATTTCCACATAAAAATTGTAACATTCATAGCATTCCTTTGTGAAATATTTAAAATTATTGTTTTCATGGAAATCCCATTGCAATAAATTGAACGTTTCTCTCAATTGTAGAGAATTACCGCTACTAAAATTTTTTACTTGAAATTATTAAAAAGTACTGTCCTGTTTTTTTTTTTGTACACTACGATATAGGGACCTAAGATTCTCCTTTGTAACGGTTTATTATTTGAACAATTGCCGGAACGGATTTTGGCAGAAACGGCCACTCCCGTCTTTCGGAGGAGACGAAAAGCCGTCGGTCCCGACTGCCTAAAAACAGTCTTCATCTCTCATCATCATCTCTCATTGCAATTGCAACTCTTTTTTATTTTTCCAAAGCATTTGACACAGTAGATCATAAAATTCTCCTTAACAAATTAGCTATTCTTGGATTTAGTAATAAAACACTAGTATGGTTCAATTCCTACCTTAAAAATCGAAAACAATGTGTATCTGTTGGTGATAATAGTTCAAATTGGAAAAATGTTATACACGGCGTTCCTCAAGGTTCCATCCTAGGTCCCCTCTTATTCACCCTGTATGCAAATGACCTTCCTTCTGTTATCAAGTTTTCCAGTTTTCATACCTATGCTGATGACCTTCAAATTTATGCTAGCTGCCCCATCACAAAAATCAATGATACAGTAGATAAAATTAATCAAGATATAAACTTAATTGTGAATGGACTAGGAAAAATGGCCTCAAATTAAACCCCACTAAAACGCAACCCATAATAATTGGTTACTCACGCCTGAGTCAACAATATCGACTTGACCACAATCCAAAAATTAGTGTTGATGGTAATGAAATTCCCTATTGTAGCTCTGTTAAGAACTTAGGTATAATCATGAATAAAACACTAGACTGGACAGAACAAGTAACAAAACATGTAAAAAGGTTTTCTCAGCCATGCACCTTAAAGAAATTGCAAGATATCCTACCCAGAAATATCAGATTGTTACTTGTTCAATCTCTTATCTTCCCGCACTTGATGTGTATTGCAACCCGTACTTAATGATATGCAGGCTACTCTAAATGATAAACTTCAACGCTGTCAAAATTATTGTTTGAGGTTTGTTTACTCTCTCCAACGTCATGAAAGGATCACCCAAGCCCATATTAATAGCTCAACTTTAAAACTACCTGATCAGAGACTTTTTCGAATAGTTAAACTTGTTAGAGATATATTAAAATATATGGCCAACCAAATTATTTCAAAAATTATTTTAAATTTGTTTCTGATGGTAGGAGAATAGATGTTTCACATACTAAAACTGGAGAAAATACTTTGAGGATACCGAATCGTCAGACTACAATCAATACTAAATCTTTTCTTGTTAGTGGTTGTCGTGCATGGAATGCAATCCTGATTCTATTAGATCTCTTGAGAGTCGAGCAGGCTTCATCTTAAAATTTAGGAAACATCTCGTAGAGAGAATGATTGAGAATGTCCAACCCTAGAGCAAAAGCATGTCAACCTTCATCAAACTCCATCATCACCCATTCACCTTTACTTTAGTTTCTTCTTCGTGATTTTAATAATATTCCTAAATAATTAGGATTTTTGAAAATGTGAGTATTGTTGAACATTTTAGTGTCAAACATTTTTGTTTGTTTCATTCACCCTATGTAAATACTCCATTATTTTAATAATTTATTCATCTTATTTTAACATCTATCTTAAAGGTTTTATTTTCAGGTTTGAAAATTTCAAATTTTAGTTTCAATTTTAAAGTTTTATTTCCAGGTGAAAATACATAATTATTTTATAATAATTTTTTTTCTCTTTTTAATTAATTTTGTATTCTCGTAGGTTCTCTTATCAGTTATTGAAAACATACTTTTCCCTATCCACATGCCATAGTGTTAATGGAAAGGATGTCCTTGGACATCCTTTTTCCAAGAAATGGACATTTATATGTCCAAACTTCGCCGTTTCATGTAGATAAATCTCACTTATGTTCACATTATTAGATTGCATTTTACATTGTTGAAAATTATTAGTTACAATTCATAAAATTACTAGAATTATATTACTTATACATACTTACAACTTTTGTAATCTAGTATCTAAGCAGTTATAATTATTGTTATCTACATGAATAAAGTAATCTTATCTTATCTTATCTTATCATCACCTCTCTCATTACCCACGCACAAGCCTAGAGCTCATGTGGGCATCACCCTCAAAAAAAAAATGATAACACCTAATGAGTAAAGCATAAAGACTAAACATTACAGTCTGAATCATTCGAAACAAGCTGGAAATGTTTGAATGTTGGGCCTCCAAATACAAACTGGAGTGTCCATTTCCAAAAGTAGGAATCTTTAGCTCGGAAACGAGCATCATGAAAATCATTCGTGAACTTTCATAAGTTTGAATAAAAAAGAACATTAAGAAGTGAACAATATAAATTCATATCACTTTTTAAAATAACAATACTAAGTGCATTGATTGAATGCTTGCAATTCGATTCAATTTAGATACTGGTTATGTAAATGGGTACGTAACGTCACCGATGAAATAGAATTGCTGTGAGTAGGCTAAATGGATGCTGCCAGTCTATGCGCACTGTAAAATTAAGAGCAACAAATGTACTGGAATGATAGAGAATGCAGAGAATCAGCGACATAGGAAGAATCATTTTTATTTTGAAGCACTTGTCGTTGCCTAATCGATTGAATCGTCATGATGCCGCTGCTGCAATCAATGTTTCATTGTCGCAATGTGCGACCTAGAACGGTGAAGATATTTTTCATGTTGGTGGATTCCTATTTACTGGAAAATTATAGTGATGTGAATGAAAAATCAAATTCTACAAAGTCTATTCGCTCTAGTCTATTGTAGTAGGCCAACACCAAGGTTACTATATATTACTGTATAGTAACCTTGGGCCAACACAACCCTACAACTACTCTCTAGATGAAAAGCACTAGAGGTAGGCCTACACTACGGCTTTCGCTTTGCGAAATGCAAGGCGATGAGAACACTCAAATCAAATGATGATTTAACATTTATTATATAGGCCGCAAATTTTACTATTAATCCATTGTAAGAGCGGAATTTCTTTTGCAGTAGATCATAATTTAAATTTAATATAACTCTTTCACTAGGCTGGGATCTGGTGTGTCTGAACTAGGCTAAATAATTGACGCACTGTATGCCCTCAGACTCTGGATAAACAAGCTTGTTTTTCTTCAGACGAGATTAGAAATTATGAATAGATAAATTCCATTGGATTAGGCATAGGCGAAATTCACTGGAAAGAATTTCATTCTGGTTGAAAAAAAAATAAAATCTGTGTAAAATCAGAAAAAGTATGTATGAAATTGAAATAGAATCCTACTCGTAATAATTTACATGTAAAATAACGATACAGAAAATATTGATAAGTAATAACCAATATCACTATGTAACTAACCTACATGGATAAACATAAAATATTGTAGTCAATATTGGAATAAAATGATTTGAATATTGGAGATAGTGGAGATTTTAATCAATATTTGAGAATTGATTGGAATAATTCTCAGAAGCCCAATAGCCTTTAATCATCTGAGTGATGGAAACATCACCCATAGATGTTGAATTGCGATCAATTCAATAGTCATCACAATCTGCAGTCTGCATTGTCTGTCAGAGCTTCTTTGTCTATTATTCTGAAATAATCCAGCTACTAAGTTGCCAATGGGAATTATCTACAGTATATTCCTGGCCACCCACGCTTAATAATTATGGTTGTAGAGCCAACACAAATCTGTTGGCCCATTTTAACCAATGCATGATAAAACTGAAACACTACTTGTCAAATTTGCTCATTAGTTTAGTCTATTCAGCCTTAAAAATATCAATTTCGATTTGTAAAGAGAAGTAGGTGATTTCATATACATATAGTAAAATTTTCATTTAAGCTTTCCTAATATACAAAATCTTGAAATATTCTATATTCAAAAATGAATGATCACCATGTATCCTGTCATCTTTGTCATCAGCACCTTTTCTCATCATTGAATTATTTGAACAGTTTTTTTCTAGTCTATCAGATTTAGGGGCCGTATTATCAATAAAATGAAGCTGGAGAATACGGGCCTTAATCAAGTAAGTTCTTCGAGAAATGAGATTTAATATAGAAATTTAATGAATCACTACAATTCATTTCAGCTTCAGAAGTTTATCATTTAGTTCATAATGATACTATTGATACTTTAAGTTACAATCAATGTAACGTAATTACATGATCTCTTTTCACATTCCTAAAGTTAAATCTTGAATCAGCTCAAATTCCTCATAAAATGTTCATATCCTAAGAACTTGAGCATAAAGAAGTTTTATTAACCGTCTCCTGAGTGGATGTTGTACACTTAGGAGTTGCCCAAGTTATTCATATAATTCAATTTGATGGAATAACGACTGCCGGAAATATTGATTGGCTTACAACCTTTTAGGAGAGGATATAAATCAGACTCTTCTAATTAATATTATTTTCTTTCTGTTTGATCGTAGTCCTTTTCACTGCATAGAGTTGGCTATTTCGCAAAAATGATTCCTGGAATCACCTTTCAGCGGATGAGTTCAAGATTTTGCTGTACCCTTTCGTTGAAACAGTCTCAAATGCTGCATAACTGGCTACTGGCTGAGGTTGATAGACTCCAGCGAGTGAGGAAAATTCAACTAGTATTTTAAGAGGGGTTTGGGGTGGTGCTCTTTTTGGGAGGCTCCACTCTAACGAGAAATTAGAATAGCTAATGACCTGTCAATAGACTGACATTTTCGCAAGAGACGTTCTCCCTTTTCCAGAAATAAGTGATGAGCTCTTGCTTACTTCGCGCTCTTCAGCCTTTGCCCTCATCATCATCACAATCCGAAGATTTTCCATTCAGACAGCCCCGCCCTCAGATTTATGTGGTGATGAACGTTTGAGAAAGAATCAATGCTCTGATGCTGGATGGTGAATTGAACTGAAAATCGTTCTGATGGATCAAAAGAAGGTTGAATCAGATGATATTGCAGGGGTCCATGAGTTCAACAGTTCCAGTAGGATTGATTTTACTTAAGTTGTATGTGGCTCGTGAAATGAAACAGTTCGAAAATTTCTGTTGGATTGATTAAATTTATGTGAATACAAAAGTGATGTTCGATGACTCCCTAAAAAAATTATAGAATGTCCGACTAATCCATTTTTATCGATACTTGATCCACATAGCAATTAGTGAGTGAAGGTTATATTTCTCATTGATTCATAAATTTTGAAAAATATTCTTCCAGTATATAGATTTTATTTTTAAAGTATGGATATGATAGAAAATATTCGATTCATTCGAGGATTGAGGAATAATGCACAGAAAAAAAAACATAAATTCTCTAAAAACGTCTTAATAAAGAGACCAGTGTGAAAGCAAATTCATGGAGTCTTGAAAGTTTTTCTTTATTTCAAGGATGGCATCTGTATTATATATATATCTTTTATTATGACATCAGCAAATGATTCAAAACGTAAAGTTTTCCAAACAGGAAGACAAAGTTTACCGAACTGCCTACACACTCTTCTCACAGTTTATAGATTGATTCCATCCGCTAGATATTCTACCCACAAGCCACCCTCGATAATATTCTTCCACAACGGTTGGGCCTTATTAAATTTTCAAGTATCAACTACCCAGAATCAATATAATTTCATTAGGCGAATAAAATTTTTACGAGTGGTACGCCGTGCCCCGCCCTTCCCAGCAACAAGGTTGGAAAGGTGAGGACGGCTCGGAGTTGATAAAGCTAATAGGACCGTGAAGCACTGATACTTGATGCAAGAGCTGATCGTTAAGCTGACGATACACACAGCTGACGACCGCTCAACCGCTAAACACAACTAATAATGAAACGATGCAAATCCCCGCCTGCCGAGTCGAATGCAATGGGATGAGGCACTCACTGTTCCGCCATCGCCGCCGACTTGTTACAAAATGATACCCTCAACAGTGGCTGAGTGAATTCAGCCAATTCACATTTACTCTTGCCTCTCTCGCCAAACCCCTGTTCTCTATTCTCGGAATATTCTGTCCCCCACAATTACACTAGTGTACCTCGGAATAAGTTCATTTAGTTCCTATATTTTCCGAGTTGCGTTCAACAGATGCAGCCTTCTTCTAATATTACTGACGAGAAAGTCAGTAATGGATGAAATAATTATCTTATTCCTATTAAAAACACGGCTTCCAAATAGTGAAATGAAGAGTACCTAGATTATATGAATAGAGTAAAATTCTGGTGATATGTAAAGTTTTCTGAATCGAGATAAGCATTCTGTACCACTATGCTTTAAGTCGAATAGAGTAGAGTTAGGCCTAATGAGAATATTCAAATAGTGAATGATGAATACAGAGAAATGAAGCAATAGGAATGAGATTAAACTGTTCAAGTTTCATTCGGATTTTAACGTCTAGTCGGATATGGAGCTCTACTGCCTCAAACCTCACTCTTTACTTGTAATCAATTAAGATTAACACATGAAATGGAAAAGTGAACAGTAAATAGTGTTTTCTACAGTATTCAAATCGAGTGAATTTCATCATTATCTTGATAACTGCCTGATCCTGGATCAAATTGAGATACTGGAGGATAAGATTATACATAGAGTTGTCACGAGTTTAAATATTAAAAAATTTACAGATTTGTTTACTTTGTTGAATCTCATTAAAGCGTTGACGATCGCTGACAATCATAAAACTGAGTTTCATTCTAGTGCAGGGGAAAGACAAGTTGTCTTGATGGAATGAATTTATTGTGATCACGTGCAGCCTTTCCAATTCTCCTCCGCGTACCATTCGAATGTCCTCCCGAGGGGCATCTAATTAAAAAATTCCATTCTTCCTCTCTAGAAGATCAAGAAGTTCTTCATTGTTTTGTAAGACTTTTTGCCTAATCTGATGATCGGAAGAGTATAAAAATAGTGAAGGAAGAGGGATACATTATTATTTTTTCTCAAAATCCCGTTCATTCCAGCTTCAATAGAAATTACTATCTTTGTAACATTATTGATTACTGTGTTTACAATTAATATCACAATGAACAGTAAGACAATATATTTTCATAGTTTTTCATTAGATGCATGTTTGTTAATCATCTCTCTATGCAGGATTCATTTCCAGTTTGAATATCCGATGCTCTGTGTGGAACAAGAATTGATTTGCTGTCAGTGATTAAACGGCCAGTGATTGCACCGGAAAACCCGTGTATTATGAAATGTCATGTCACTTCAACTTGCAGCATAGTATTCATTTTTCAACAAATCCACCCGAAGGCCTACATGAATCAGAAATAGAGCATGCCAACGAATGCTTTCCATTCAATGTTTCACAAACAAAAAGATCGTAAGTTTATTGAATGACTAGATGAGTCTTGAAATAGTAATGCTTTGATAGCTATTTGAAGATATCATCGATATGAAGTAATCACTCAATTTTAGTTAACTCTGACAACTTCGTACTGTGACATATCAATCCTGACAAGCATCATTCAGAGATGAATTATTCTCAAACGAAAAATTATATCCTAAAAATCTATGTTGAGATCAGACGCTTCTAGGTGGACTAGACAACGTTGAAAAGCTCATTCAATGATAGTTCATTCGATGAGAGTTCATTTAATCAATGGAAGTTCATTCATTGAATAGGATTTTATTCACTCAATGGAAGTTCATGCATTCAATGGGAGTTTATTTGAAGCAAGTATAAGATCGCGTATATTACCAGAATCACCAGAGCATTGGAGCGGAACTAAATAAATGGGAGTCCATTCAGTGAGAGTTTATTATTCATTTAATGAGTTTATTCATTTCATTCGATGAATTCATATGATATTCAACATATTCAAAAAATTTGAAGTCTCAGTCACGTTAGATGCTTCATTAGAAGCAATGCACACCGCAAAGCGAGAAGAGGTTTAGAAAAATTATTCTAGCTGCATTTGAGAAATAGTTTATGTATAGAGACAGCACATTATTTTGGCTGTCCAGATTGCAAGCCGCAGGGCGCGAGCGCAGCGCGTAACTCACGTCTGACTCTGACGCAGACAAACGCTCAGCCTCCAAAATGTAACAATATGTTCGACTGTACAGCGCAACAGATATGAGCCTAATGTATACATTGTCAGATGGATAAGCTCGCGGTACGCGTCATACAAAATGACACCACTGCGGTGAATCGTGATTCAACCAACCCCGCCAACCCCCCTCAATTCTTTATCGTTCTCTGTTGAATTTTTAGTTTGGAACGTTTATGATTTTTGCGGGTCGATTTATTTGGAGAAGATTATGACTATTTCAGATCAATTTATTTGGAGCAAATTTTTTTCCAAAATAATTCAATATTAGTTTATAAACAACTGAAAATTGCAATCACTCAACGTTTGCCTGTGTTTGATCGCTCGGTGAGAGCCTTTAAAAAACTTATGAACGACTGATAAGCATAGTGGAACATAAGATCCACTTGGGAGATTCACTTAAGATCCATTTAGGAGTATGCGTCCAGGTACATTGTACGTGAACAGTATAGGAAACGCGAAGGCAAAACTTGTTGAATCTTACTTAACTAGAATAAATTTATAAAAGTTCATCATTTCCCCATCCTCATTTTACCTGGAAATCAACTCGTGAATTTATATTTCTATTTGGAATCAGGGGGATCCTAAATATTCAAGAATTTTGGCTTTTGAATCCTCTACTTATGAGCGTAAGCCTGGTAATGCTGATAGTGTGATAAAGGGTTTCGGAGAATAATAGCCAGAGCCTGCTAATCCCCGTCGATGAGTGAGTTGATGCTTGTGATGGATGATAAATAATGTGAGCGACTGTGTAATAACTGTGTCACTGGCGGTGGTTTGCATAATTTAATTAAGCCCATGTATTATGAAGGTTCATTGAGCGAGAATAAATCTCTCCGTTTTCATCTCACATCTATTTGTTTATTCTCAATATCCATCAAATAGTAATTATAATCCCGCGATCCATCATTTATCATCCACTCAGCAATTGAATACAAGTTTTGATCAGCTTTACAGTTTATTGACAATGTGATATCGGTTATTTCCAGATGAAATGTTAATAATTGTGCGTTGCCTGCTACGCCACCGCCCACTCAACCCACAACAAGATTATTCCCCAACAGTGATTTTAACATTCCCTGTCCAGGGAAAATTCGAAAATATTGTGTGCTTCCTCATGCGTATTTCAATAGTACTCCTTCATGCTTCTCTGGTTTGCCTTTATGACCACTGACTGATGAATTTGCTAAGCTACAATAAATACTGTAGAATGAGGGATAGGGTCATGGATGAAATAATTCAATTACTGCACGTGTCTGAAAATAAATAATCTCGAATAAAACACATCCTCTCCTGATTCCGTGATACTGCTTCATGTTGCCTAATAATCGAATACTAGATTGTATTTGATTTTACTCTGGTGAAATAGACAACTACTAGAGGAATTAAGTATGATGTATTCAGGACAGAGGATCTTATGGGGTTCGAGGCTGAATTTATCGTTTATAAATCAGCTGCGTTTTTCTATAAAATTGTAAGATTGATTGTATACTGTTTTTTATTTGATTTGATTTTCTCTTGAAACTCACGAGCAATATTCATGATATTTCAATATGAAGAACGAATTTTCAATTGAATAGTTGAATACATTGTTTTATTCTATTTATTATCATATTTCAAATTCATAGTTTTTAGTACATTATTCGTCGATCGGAGATCCAGAAATATCTGTGTTGAAGTGCCGGGAAATCATAACCCTATTTTTAAAAAACATTATTAATTGAAATTCGGGAGATAAATAGTAGAGGCTAAAGAAAATACAGAGAAATGCTGTTTTTCTCTTCCAAATCATCATGATCTCCGTGTTCGCATTAATGAATTAAAAATAAAGTCGATGCAGTGTAACCCACAGACTTACGGATTAAGAATGGATCATAATAAGATTCAACAAAGCATGTCAGCACAAATATGAGATCTAGCCTACTCGTTATTATTTGGCACGTTCTAATATTAACCAGTCGAACAATGAATGATTCAAATGGAATTTTAGAATGTCAATCATTTTCTATTCAGCTTACCAATAGGGAAATTTTGAAGAGAGAATGCAATTGCAGAGGAAATGCGGACAGTCATTATAGATAAAAATAAACAAAAATGAAGCCCAAGATTTGTTCAAAACGAGCATTTATTCAACTGAGCATCCGCTAACTTTGGTCTGGATGGAAGCCAATACTCACAGAAAGTCTCTGCTCCAGTGATTCTTCACCATTTGATTTGAGCCACACTATACCATTAACAAGGCACAACGGGATCAAACCCATTTATGGAGGAATATGAGGACAATCTTTTATCAGCAGTTATGAGTTAGAACTCACCACTTATTAGTTAATGAGTTGTTAGTCGTTATAAATTTGTTGATATACTTATTATTTTAACGTTTTAGATCAATGATCGATTCATCAATAAACTACTCATCAAAAACATGAAATCATAACGATGTATTTGGAAAAGGAAATAAGTCACGGCAACAATAAAAGAGCGAGAGCTACAGTGATGGGATACGCTTTAATATTCCATTACATTGGAAAAGAAGGGGTAAACTTGATATCGGGCAAAATATTATTCTTTTTCGCCAAGAATGGATGCCACACACTTTCTGACATCCAATACTAACACTCAAGTACGGCTCTCAAGATCCAATAAATCTCATGGGACTGACTCTTCACATTGTTGATAGAGATTTTGCTTACAAAAGAACCAGAATGTTTGTGACAATTGAATTGTTATCTTGTCTAGTAAAAGCATTCATATAAATTCTGTTTTTCATCAATAAAAGTGAAGTATTAAAAGTACAATAATTAAAGAGACATCAAAATAGGCTTCTTATATATACTTCTACTTTGTTTGAAACTTTCTTTCATTTCGATCATTTTTATTTTCTCTCATTAGACAATTTTGATAGAGCAGGTGATTTGTTGTAAAGGGATTTTTTAAATGGAGATATTTGAATTGGAGAATGATGTGAACTATGAATAATGGGAATTGGCTAATAACAAAAAAAAAAACTGCATTTTTGTCAATTTCTCAACTGACGAATTTACTCCGTTTACTCGTTTAGTTTATTAGTTATCTCGAAAGTGCCAGTAACAGCATGTTTCATTCAAATCTGTTTTTATTATTGTTCTACCCTTCACGTCTCCAATCATTAGACTATTTTATAAACCATCCAATTGACGAAGAAAATAATAGACCTGTACTCTGCTGAAGTAGGGTATTCAATTTCAGTTACTCAAATGAGCTTTTGGCGTGAGAGATTTTTATTTGTATTTTCTTCAACAATCGAAAGCAACATTGCAGTAGAGAATCACCGGTTTCTGAGTCAAGTTGAACCCCATAAAAACTCCATTACAATAACTGCCATACTTTATCTTGGTTTACACTTTACAGTGTTTGAGGTTATAAGTGTTCATCATGATCTCACAGAATGAAGGTAATCATTATTATCATAAGTACTATTTTCTACCAGCATTATCGAACCGCTCTAAAAATATTAGGCCTACTGCTCGAACATTACCATTGCTTGATACTGAATATAAGTGACCTGTTTGGTAAGATATTTTGGCATGATACGATATTACTCCATTCTCTCATCACCAAACAATTTCCTTTATTAGATTTCTAAGAGATAATCTTTCAACTCGAGATGATGATACTGTGTCCTTAGACTCACCAGATAACTAAAAGAAATTAAAACAATTTCCAGAGATTATCTTTAAACTAAAGATGATGATACTGTGTCCTGAGGTTCATTAGATAACTGAAAGAGATTAAAAGAACTCTGCATGAGCTGCCTACCAAATGAACTTCTAAACACCGTGCGACTATTTAGTGATTCAGACAAGGTTTGGTTTCTCAGCAGGCAGAGTCACCGATAGCCCCACCGGAGGAGTGTGCTGAGAACACGTTTTGTAATCAGAAAGCTGCCGCAATCTCTCCCGCATTTCCGTGCAATTTACTCGCATCCAAATAGCTTCCACTTCTGCGTTTTGTAATGTTTTACAAACAGGTAATGGAATAGATTTGTCAAACTGTTGTGCTATGCTGAACTTACAATTCTTCAGACGAAATTTCCGTTGTGCAAGAGTGAGCTTCACATTCCTTAATGATAGAACGTACAAGCACTTGTCCTGCCAGAATCGAAGATTGGCTTATGGAAGCATTACTTTGTGCACACGGGTTCAGTCGTCCTGCTGGAAGGACAGAGCTCTCTTACGGAAAAAAAAACAAAAATTGTCCTTCCAGCAGGACGAGTCCTCCCTGGCAGTACGCAAGCATTAGTGCGCGGATCTGTCTGCGCCTGACCACTTTACTCTGGCCAGAAGCATTGATTTCGTATTATTTACTTTTTAAAATCATTTCAGGATTTTGAAACCTCACCAAAAAATTGTGGGTCCAACTCATCATCGTGAATAATATGATCCAATTTTCAAACGTGAAGAAAATAATATTTATTGGATTAATTAGGAAAGCAAACAAAAAATTAAAAAATACAAAGTGAAACAAATTTACGAAAAGTCAAATACAGCAAAGTATAAATTTAGCAAATGTAACAAATACAAAGTAAAACATATTTATCAAAAGTCAAAGTTTTGAAAAGTTGGAAAATTAAAATCAACTAAAACTTTATTAAAAGCAAAGTTTAAAAAAGTTCAAGTTGAAGTTGGCAAATTAAAATCAGCAAACAAAAAATTAAATCAGCAATGCCATTTTTTCAATTTTTAAAAACTCATGTAATGCTGGAGAAGCATTCAAATCGAATATTAAAAAATTTAAAATTTTGTGTGAGGTTCAACCTCCTCCTCCTTCAGTTTGGTTTGCAGGAATTATCAAATGAAATGTTATAAATATTAGTAGATAAAATATTTCAAAATTTTGTGGGGGTTCAACTTCCTCCTTCATCAGCCCTCCTACCCTCCTCCAACTAGGAAAACTCAATATGCACTTCATCATTATGAAATAAATTGGTGGAATATAAATCATCACAGCAGTAATTACAAGATATCATACATGGTACAAAATGCAGTAACAGCAGTAAACAGGAAGCGTGCTTGAGCGTCAGGTTGTCGGTTGGAATGCAGTATTCAAATCAACCAACTTGCATATTGTGGTAGTTTTATCAATAGACCCAGATGACTGTCGCATACGACCGAACAAGATTTTTTATGATAATTCCGTAGCACACTGCTTGGCCTCGTAATCACTGCTCTAAAATGCTCCTATTCCAACTATTTCCACTGTATTGGATCAAAACATGTAGCAGGAACAAACACGCGGTCGCCTTTTTGCTAAAGCATCAGCCATGACTGACTGGACAGAGCTACCAACTTGATTTTTTTCTGCGCTGGTAGATAAAAATCTCCTCTATCTAATGGTGTAAAGAAAAGTCCTGCCAGCAGTACACAGGATTTATTATGAATTTAGGAGAACGTCCTCTATTCTTGATAGGACTTTTGGCCACTGCCGGTGCGTAATAAGTTCTATCATATTAACAGCACGAAGATACATTTCTTCACAATGAATCGAAAATTGTGCTCATGATAACTCAAATTGGGGAAAAACTAAAATCCTCAGTTTGATAGAAAGCGTCTGTTTCAAGGAATCGTCGTTATTGATGTTTTCGAAGTGGACTTGAAAACATTATAAGGCTTGAGTGTGAAAGAAATCAAGACAAGACAAGACGATGATTTCAGACATTTAGTGATTAGTAATTGTTATAGTTGTTTATGAAGCAGCACACACACAATCGATGCAACAGACTACTATCTGCAAGGTTGTGTGTTGCTTCATAAGCAACTATGTGAAGTACTGTGACTAAACTTGACTAATGTCGCTTGTCTTGTCTTGACTAACCGGTGTACGCCTAGCCTAATCGTTTCCGTGATTTAGTCACAAGAAAAAGTAGGATTTCAAAGAATGAAAATAAAATCCATTGTAATGAATTTCGTCTTTCGAGAAAATGTTTTCTCCTACAAATTTGTTGAAAGTTCGTGAGATGGATCTGATGGATATTGGATAGTCGATGAATTTTTTTATATAATGGAAGTTGAATGACACTGACTTATTCATTCATTGGATCCAAAAATGAATACTTAATTAAGAAAAACTTGAAAATGGTCCCCAGAAATACGGACAAAATCTACTTTCAAAGCATTTCCCAAGAACTACTTGGCTGGAAAGAATTCAATTTTCAGCACAGCTAACCAAAGCGATACAGCTTTATTTCTAATCGGTTTATTCCCAGGATTCCAGAGAGCATACTTGGATAATATTGAAATAGTGGATGATTTTGAAAATTGAAGATGAAATATTATGGATAAGAATCACCTTATTCAAGTGAGATTTTTGTATGAAAGCATTAATGGTGGAGATGCAAGATTATAAGACTTTACAGGTGCTTTAAAAATATAAAATGATTCTGTTAATTGCTTCCTTAAACTTGAATTTTATCAATATGAACGCTTTTCAGATCACATTCAAACATTTCCTGATTCTGAGAAACAGAAATTGCGTTTTTTTCCCACTGCCGAATTCGCTTTACGTATTAACGAATATTGTTATCGCTTCCCAACTGAATAATCATTTTTGTTGCCTCATTTCAAAGGATTTTGATGATGGAGAGAATGATTAGCTTTCCATCACTTTTTTCGATTGGTCTCCTGGATTTACTGGGTTCACCAATACAGGTTCTTGTTCTGTTTGGAAGATTTTAATGATTCCGCATACTGATTTCTTCCTTCAATCATCAAATCATCTTTCCTCTTCTTAATATTATTTCCAAGACATTGAATTCAGCTTTAATTCACACTCACAGTATTTTCAATGGTGGTGTTGTAAAAAGAACTTGTTCTTTAGCCCAGCTCAGTTTTTGGTCATGGATCTAATCAACCAACCTTCTTTTTCTTTATATACAACTTCATCTACCGGAAATTTTATTTGAATTCTCATCCCAATGCTTGCAACATCAATAAGTTTATATCATCCATATCTCCTTGTCAGTAACTTCGCTTTGAGAATATGTTTGATCAATGTAACCAATTAACAAATACATCGAGGATTACCAAGATATTGTGAGTGTACACTACTTTTTTTAAAGGTTCTCTGCCATCGAACCAATAATGGAGTAGGGCAGTTGAAGTAAACTGTCTTTTGAAACTTTCATAAATAAATGAGTTTGGTTCAGAAGAAAACTTATAGACTTTCATAGAATATATGAGTAGTATTGTGAGAACTTTCATGAATACTAATATCAATATCAGCTTGAAAAAAGTATATGGACATCAAATCTAATATATGAACATGGTTTATGAACATTTTTTGAGAGCTTGTGTCAATTTTGTCCATATTGACTTAATTTATCATAGATTTCGCTTTTATGAATATAGATTGGTGAGAACACACAGAGGCGAGCAAGTTCTCATTGTATGCTATGTTGTCCAGACACAGCAAAGTTTATTGCAGCAGAATCTTCTAGTATTTTTGGGAAAGTATTCATGTAAGTGGACTTCCAAGTGGATTATATGGAAGATTTGCAAGTTTAAAGCTTTGGCAATAAATTCCAGTGATCAAGCACAGTAGTGCTGGAACTAGTTTAACCGATGGATCACATATCCGGAGAAGTATTACTCAGTAACGCAGTGAATAATTCATTAAACGTCAAAGCGTTGAAATATTACGCCATAAAACTGCTAGCGCTGTGAGATCTCCGTTACAAAGTTTGTTGTCTGAAGAGAGAGGCTCTTCACCTGCAAGGTTCGTCTGCCCTCAAGCTTTTTTATTCAGCAGTCTCTTGGAAAGAGAGAAGAGAACCGGCGGTGGTTGAGTTTGCGGGGCCCAGCGGTTGAAGCGAGCACCCTGTCCAACGTGTGTGGATAGATCCTGAACTTCTCGCTCTGGCACCCGCAAACCCGTAGACGTGTGATGTTTCCAAATTCAGGGCTCGTCTGACAGAAAGTGCATATTGAGACACGAGAAAATCCAGGCCTGCTTTTCCAAACTGTTCATCCGTGCAGAAATGCACTTCCCAAGGGATATTCCGCTTAAGCCCACTGGCTAATGATATACTTTACTACTCGGATACAACTGTGTTTGCTCACGGCAGCCTCACGACTTCGCCGATTACTAATGAACAGGGTTTTAAAGCGGTTTCCTGTCCCGAGCTCGAGCAGCTACGAAAAAGATAAATTGGATATTGAGTTTTGGAGTAGGCTACTTCAAATTTTAAAAAAGTTTGAACTTACTTAATAATCTATTATTAATGATTGATATGATTTTGTTGAAGCACTGGCCAGCTAAAGAAAAGTTTCATAAAACCTATGAATCTCAAGTTTAACTATAATACCCTCTGACGAAAAAGATATTCTTCTAGCGCTGTCGAATAATTAATTTGGGTGAATAAGTCAATTTATGATAATCATCCAGATTCGCACAGTTGTTTATAGTAAAAGCTTTTTGAAGATGTCTGTTTCATAAACATATCTGTCTGATTTTTGAATAGTTGAGGGAAATGATTCCGGAAAAATCGTTGAGAATTTGCTAAAGCATGAAAAATCCTTTGAAAAATCAAAATCTAGAAACAATAATACATTATTGAGTTTTCATAATAATCATTGAGGAAAGATTCATTATGGTTCTCTAACAAAATTGGAGATATAAATATTTACCAATCTGTAAGATATCGAATTACAGCAGGACATTATACTCTTTTGACAATCATCGAATTCTAAAAGAAACGAGCAACGGATGAGGCAAGAGACGTCGATTTCATATGAAACATTTACGACTTCGGAGTTCATGAAGACAGTAACCCAGTTTCAAGTCCATTGCAGCACGCAGTGCTTGTGTAAATCGTTAAAAACATTGATAGAATAATGGCCTTCGTGTTTAACTTCACACAGTTGTGTCAGACGTACAGCAAAATCCTTTGAAGTATTTGAATTTAAAGCACTGGAAGAGCTGGAAAATATTGACGCTTGGGATGTTCTGGGCTGGGAGTAATAAATCATAACTCCAATTCGTATTGTCAGCATTGAATTCATTTCTATTCCCCTTCTATTGACAGCGTTTGATAGTCAGTGTCTGTTGTTATTATTATTCTGTGGGGTAATCATATATTCGTTTCCTTCCTCTTGCTCTGTCTCCACCCAATGCTTTATGTTTGACGTTATTGGTGAAGTCCATTCAAAAATACTTTCAGCTTGAATAATAATTTAATAATTATTTCTCCTTCAATCTTCACTTTTATCATTTTCATTGATCAATTATTGATTATTTAGCTTTATTTACATTATTTTAGCTTCAATCTTCAATGTTATCATTTTCTGTTTTAATTATTATAAATCATCTCTCAAGTTCAAAATTCCGTAATTTTTCCAATAATTCAAAAAATATTGTATTCTTTTCAATCGAAGGAAGACGGAAGTTGGTACAATTTTTTTATTGAAGAACAATTGATGATGATTAGAGGCCACTTAAACAAGATCAGGTAATACGGGAAGAATAATTATTTCATTAGATGAGAGATTACTTCTTTAATCATGTAATTAACAAATATGTTATGCGATTATGCGTGCGTTTAGACTATGTAACTTTATACGAGAATACTTGTAACATTTTGTTAACAAGTTTCCAAAAAAAATGTTACAAACAATATATAAAAAGGATAAATACTTTTGTGTGTAGTACGCTTTTGTTATATAACAAAGTTAAGAAAATCCTAGTATATATAACAAATGTTTTATAAAAAGCTGCATGGTCTAAACGTACCTTAAGAATGCTTAGATTATCATGATAGTGAAGAAAATTAGTGAGTAAAATAGTTAAAATAAAATATAAGTGGTATGAACAACCATCATTTATTTATTTCTGTGTTAAAGAGTAGTAAGTGAAGATGTGATAATGATATGATTATGACTTATCTACATGAAACGTGCAAAGTTTGAAAATATATGATTATAATTTATCTACATGGAACGATGAAGTTCAAAAATATATGAATATATGTTAATAAAAACCATGTAAGTTGATGCGTACAGCATTACCGCGGACTTCGAGCACAACGTGTAATCATCCCAGCATAACTGTGATTTTCAATTAGAGAGAAGTGATTGGATTAGGAGAGGGGATTCATGTTTTATGAGATTCTCCATTCCATTAGAGGCCTTGTGAGTGGTTTGTGCGTTGAGCAATCTTTCTCAGCAACCTCTGTAATGACAAAAGTTGTGGACAAAGACTCTAATGACCAGTGCTAAACGGTCACTGTATCACTATTTCATCCAGCAATATGGGATTCATTACTGAACTTCACTGTACAGAGCATAGCTTCAATTTTCGCTGAATATTACTGTTCCGAGAAAACGCCTTATGTTGCCTCTCATTTTGCTAAACGTAGTCTCGCATGAAAGGTAAGTGATAGATCAACACTGAAATGTATTTTAATATTTATCTGATAGTCAATCCAAGTGAATAATCTGAGTTTGTGAGCAGAATATTTGATCTTATTGGTGTGCTGACACTACTCAATACGTGGATACTCAAATCGCCAAACTCAATTTGTTTTTGCTCGGTTTTGTTTATTCTTCTTATCTCTACTTTTTCGTCTCTTGTCGCTCGATGTCGATCATGCAAAAGTAATTTGTTCCGTATCATCATAGGTTGATTGTACGAGTATATTGTGAACAATCCAACAAATTTATAAAGGGATTTGAAATGAAAAAATCTGCAATCACTTCTACTTCAGTGAGTTCTTAGAAGAAACGTTAAACTTAAATTTAATATGATACGGCACCAAGTTTGTTTTATTAGTTGAGGGTTAATTACCTCATTACATCCTCACTCCTGAATAAGGGAGGATTATTCTTACGAGAGAATATCTGAGGGAACCTGTAATCACTGACAGTCTCACTAAGATCTTCTCGACGCTTCTCATGAAAGATGATAAGTCGAATTCCAAGAATTTCAACTTCAAAGATAATTGTTTTGAATAATTTATTCTCTCTTAAGAATAGCAAGAATTCAGAACCGTTCCAGTCACTAAACGTTAGTGAAAGATCAGATTTATGACAAGTCGTTTCTCTATCATGATTACTATTTCAATATTACTTGATGGTTGATAATGTATAATGATAGAATCCTTATTCACGCTTATCAAGGAATATCAACTCAATCAATTATTCTATTATCAATAAACGAAATATTTCCATGTATGTTGGTGATGGAAACTGTGGTTATTAGGAACCAATGAAATTCATTATGATAATAATAATATATCTGATATTGGTTGAATGGACTCTCTCCATGATTGTAATTGAATGAGATGTTGTTCGGTGCATTGACAACATCTAGATTTTAATAGAACTTTCATTTTATTATGAACTAATAGGAACCAAAGATGTGCTACTGGAAAGATCATCTATGAATTGAACTCAGCTAATACATTTTTAGAAAGCATTAGATTTTGCTGAAAGAATTGAACGTCAATTGTTATGAGTTATTGATGAATTGAAATCTTAAAAACTCTCCATTTCAAGAAACTTCATTTATCAAGAGGAATAAGTTTCAACGTGAGGTTGAATGTGAGACCGCTGATTGTGAGAAGGCACTACTGAATTGAGTGAAAACGGCGTTTCCAGTTTCAAGAGGATTGTCATTGATAATGTCATGTAAATGCATACACAACTAACTTTATCTGTTCTGAATTTATCACATTCTTCAAAATAGAATAGGAGGAACAAACCGTAATTTAAGCAATTCGTGTTCAATGACATTAGATTCATAGTAGTAGATCATAAAGCTGGATAAGATGTCTAAAAGTTATAGAACCCACAAACTCATCGAATAAAAAATACCGGTTTCGTTGATTATACCATTATAAATCTCTGGTAAACGTAGACACTGTTATAAGTACAGTAGTTGCAAGTTCCGGTACTAAAACTATCTAAACTATTCAACTATCTTGTCTACTCTCTCAATGAAAACGTACATGATAGAGTAGAATACATGGTAAAGTTACTCTAATATTCTACTAATGAAAACAAGACTAATAACATTCATAAAATCATGCTTGTGGAAAGTATGATTAGTTTAAATCATCTAAACTAGTTGAAGTACATGTTTTTAATTATTCAGTAAGTTTATCAATCTCTCGTAAACAGTAAAAGATATAGTTAGGATTGATGGTTTTGAGAAGTTAATCATTTATAAAGTCATGTATGTGGGAACAAATATGAAGAAAATCCCGTTAATTTTCAAGTTTATTGAAGTTGTCAAGTTTTCAAAGTATAATGGAGTGAACAAGACGCAATAGTTCACACATTATTAATTTTTGCAATATATTGAGGCCTTTTATGTTTTTTAAGTTGTCAAGTTTTTTAGGATAATAGGAAACAAGATGCAATAGTTTGCACATTAAGAACTTCTACAATATAATGAGGAAAAGAAGACGTAATGTGTACGCTGAGCGGAACAAAGTAGAAAGCACGTGGCGGTGGCGGCGGCAACTCACCAGTTGTTGGGAGCAGCTCGTTGGGGGCGGCAAGCGCGACAACGGAGGCGGCAGTGAAGACGCAGAGGAGGCGGCGGAACACAGAGGCTTCCATCAGGGCTCACACATCCCGACTGAACTGAGATCCGCCGGCGACACCAACTCACTCACCGACGCGGCTCTCTCACGCGCACGCGCCACCAGTTCTCTGAGGCATATCTGAGGCTGCCTCACCGCCTCCCTCAACTCACAATCCGGTTGAAAGCATATAAAAAACACCTTGCTCACTCGCAATCAACGATTCCACAGAATTTCATTTTCGTTTATAGAAGTCCTCTGCACCCATAACAAGCAACTGCTGACCTGCATCTGGTGGTGGGTCTGTTGTCTTAAAAGTTGCCTATTGCTGAAACATGAGGAAAAAGATTGTGGTTTTGACTTTGATATTCGGGCCGGGAATACTAATTGATTCACTTATAAACCAATGATTATACAGAAAAAGAGTTCTCATATCCCTTTTACATAGTAATTGTGTCGATCAACTCATTATGTTTTGTTCCAAAGTATTTTTGTTGAGGATGATGTCTATATGAGCTCTCAGCTGAAAGGTGGATAATTGGAAGGATTATGATGAGATACAGCTTTAGGAGATTTTAAACCACTGGGAAGAAAGTGTATCTTGACAATAAAAGTCGGGAATATGATACGAGATTATGAAAGATCATTTGGGACACTCGGTTTGTTCTGTTTGGTTCTTGCAAATTTGTATTTAGAAAATGTCAATTTTGAGTTTTTCCAGAATCGTCACCTACTGATGACGTAGGAAATCAATATTGACACCACCAAGTAATTTTAGGAAGTGGAAATTGTCGTTCATGCTTACAATCAAAGAAACAGAAAAAGACTTAATTTTCATTTCCAATAACGGTAATTTATTCATCGAGAATTAGATTTCTTGTTTCCCTAGAGACCACAGTCATTTAAAAATCCTTGTTTCATCTTTGCGGAGCAAGCTCTGAAAAAGCCAACGTCTCACAATTTTCAAATATTAATAATGTTTCTGACGTGTCTCAAAGGCACCGTGAATAAACTATAACATGGCCAAACGGTAAAGCTGTAAACAAGTGGAACAAGAATCTGAGGGAAAGTAGAATAAATCATTCACTGTATTGGCTCCACAGTCGACCAACAAAATACAGAAGGTTCATTAACGAGGCAAAGCTTGAACAACCAATTATTTTTTCACAGGAATTGGAATCTCTCTCCAACTATGTTGGAAAAGCTGATATTCCTTGAACATAACAATTTGTTATTGCTTTTTTGACTGACTCTTTTCCATATCTAATAAATATTATTTTTGATCTCAAGTTTTACTGACAGTTTGAAAAAACATATATATATTATATTTATATCTCACACACTTTTATGTCTGAGGAAAAAGAGTATTAGATGTTGCAATTATTTAATTGCTATGAATTTATAATTAATAATTCTCTTGATAATTTATAATTAATATCTCTCTAAATAATCATTTTAGCCGGTTTGACTGACATCACAATTGATGCTACTCTACGGAATGATTCTAATTAAATGAATAAGTGGCTCGTCGCTCGGTCAGCAATTGAGAGGTACGGAGTTTGATTATCAGTTGTTGCACAACTTTTTGTACAGTGACATCTATCAAGTTCACTCTTGTCAATTCCACTCAGTTGTCAATGTTTGCTGTTGCAGAAGTCTTCAAAAATATCCATGTAGCTTAATTTGGATGTTCAATAGTTCATTTTAGTTTTTATCACTTTTATGGCTACCTAGGCCCATTTCACATTTAACACACTCCAAGTGTTTCATGTTTCAGGTGCGATAACTCGATTCCTTGCGAGTCGGGTTACCAGTCTCAAGTTGCTAAAACGATACTAACTTGCAGAATAATGCAGATTTTATGAGAGCTTTCTATTCAATTGAACAACTGTCTCAAAGATTGTAAGAGCCTCGTATGGGAAACTCACTTGAGACACAATACACTCTTTTCTATTTTTTTTCGACAGTTTTTATTTTTTTCTGTTGCGGGTGATGCCCACATGAGCTCTAGGCTCTTGCGTGAGTATGAGAGAGGTGGTAATGAGAGATGACGACTACTTTTCAGGGAGTTGGGAGTTGCCGTTTTGTGGTCAAAATCTTTTGTCAACTGAAATTGATCTCGAAACATTAAACCTTACTTTTTCATTAATTGAACTTTTCAGTTCATTTGTTGAGAACAATCTTCAATCGACTGCATTACACTTACTGGAAGTCACTAATATTGAACACATCTCGTATGAACACATTCTGGTATGTGTACCAGTATCTGGTTGAAGATTCATGCTTTCTTCTACTGGTTAGAATAACACTTATGTCATTCTTTAAAAACAGATAATATTCACTCACAATAATGTCAGTTATAATGTTTTCTACCATCAAAGCTTCAAATTTGTGTTGCATTTGGTATACTGAGTCAAGTGAAATACTGCTCGAATACCTTGAAGCATCTAAGAGTAATTGGAATCATCAACTAATAATAAATCCAGTTGATGTTTTTCAACTTTGAAGATTGAAATTTGTGTTGCATTATGCATTTGGTATACTAAGTACACTACTCAAATGCCTTGAAGCATCTAAGAGTAATAACAAACATCAACTCAAAATAATGTCAGTTGTTATTCTCTACCTTCAAAGTTTTTAATTTGTGTTATATTTGGTAGGCCTATGCTAAGTAAACTCATAGCATCTATGAGTAATAACAAACATCAACTCAAAATATTGTCAGTTGTTATTCTCTACCTTTAAAGTTTTTAATTTATGTTACATTTGGTAGGCCTATGCTAAGTAAACTCTTCAAATGTCTTGAAGCATTCAAGAGTAACATTACAAGCGTGTGGGATGAATAAACAGAACGTAGACAATGGCTGTGGGTTGCGAGGCATGGTCTCAAATGGCAGTAGCACTTGCTTGAATGGATCAGTCGGGCAAAGATGTGAAATATGTATAGGACCACAGGCCAGAGCCGGAGACTGGGATCGTTACTGGAGATCGGTGTCCTGTCCTGTCCTGTCCGACCGCTGGCAGTAATTGGCCGATGAGGAAACGCCAGCCTCGGATCAATTATTCCGTGCAGCAATGCCCGACAACCGACAATTACAGACAAATCTATCGGAGGTCGATACTGACCAGCGCTGCACTGGCCGATTCAACCGCACCGGCGGTCCTCGCTGACAAACTCTTCACTTCTTCATCACAATAAACCCCGATCTAAACTGACTGACCGCGGTATTCGTTCAACTGTATGAATAGTTCAACGATTTCGCGGAAAACAAACCCGTTAATTTCTCAAAATTTGAATAGAAAGGATTGTAATATTCATCGAACAAAACCATTGTCCATCGGAACTATATATTCTATCGTCTAAAATCCCATTGAATCTTTTAGTAACATAATGACTCCAATACCAACGTCAACAGAAAATATTAAAATTGTAAAACACGTACAATAATTATTGATGTAGACATGTACAATCTACCATTGTTCCCCATCTCTATTCAATCTTGGAAACAGCTTTGATCTACCTCACTCCAGACTGACCAGAGCACATGATTGTTACCCTATGAGGACTCTGAAACTATTCAACAGACTCCCACATCTTGTTCGAGAGCTGAACGCACAAAGATTTGAGAAGCTTCTGCGGGAGAAATTAGTGACCATCCCACTCTATTCGTAAGAGAGGAGAAGATTAATGATTTTGTAAATTCGCTCTGAGACCGCTCACTGCTGTCAGTGCCATCTCGACGGATTTAGCCAAGTCCGGGACTAAAACGGTGGTTACCGTAGCATCAGACAATATATTAATTTTTAGAAGTACCCCATGAGTATGACAATTCTTGGAAATATTGTTAAAAAATTATGGGACATCCATCGAAAATGAAACAATCCTGTGCCTTCTTTGAATTTTTTTTTTTAATTTATTGAAACACAATTTCACATTTATACTTTCACTAATTATATTCTTTCTTTCTTTCACTTATAATATTCTCTTTCAAAATACACACAGTATTTTATATTATTTGCTGTATTACAATACCTATTCCTCTCACATTATGTTGTGATTTTTCATTGAACCATTCACGTTTATTTTTGCACCTCTGTCTCGAACCTGGTACTGAGTTAGCATCATTAAACCATGGATAAACTTCGTAAAATATGGTCTTCCACATGAAAACTATTCATACACGTAAACATTTGGTCAGAAAAGGATAATCACTGCATAAATTATCATTGCCATTGTTAGTCTAAATCGTTTATTTTGAAGAATAAATGTGTTACTCTCTTACAGTTTTGAGTAAATACATTCTCCATTACTTGTGTCTGAGAGAATTTTTGACAAAAATTTGAATGATTCTTCCGTTTCAAAGAATTGAATTGAATTGAATTGTCATGTATCATTTTCTTGTTTTCTGAGTCTCGAAATGTAATGAGACGTTATTTATTCATTAGATAACTCTTGAATTTCGCAATTGGACTGCATAGTTTCTTATGTATATAAGCTCTTTGGAATGAGAAATTTGAATTCCAAAGAGAGATATTTCAATGTGATATGACTTTTTTTAAATAAATTTTTGTATATTTGTAACAGCAGAGTCCTCTGGATAGCGCTTGTAATATGGAGATAAAAGAGATAACACTAACGACGATGTAAAAAACATGAGCAGAAACACTCAATGAATGGAAGCCGTATTTCACTCGCCCGAATACGAGTTCAGCAGTGCATAAGGATATTTCTGCGATTTCCCTTTTCTGCAAATATTTCCAATTATTTTTCATATTCTGAAACGTCCGATAAGGATAGTTGGGTCAAATTTTGTTCGGCAAAGAGCGTCGAGAGTAGAAGCGAAAAAAAGCGGTAAGAAATCGGTAAGGGCGACCGACTGGAACTAATAAGTTCGGCGACAGCACGGCATCCGGCCGCACTAAACTCTTGAATTACAGTCCCTGGAGAGCAGAACATTCAATTATCGCGGCAGCTACCTAGTAGGCCGCTAAGTACCCTCTGGGAGACGCACCCACACTGCTTCATCTGCTCCAATTTATGGTGAATTTATTAAATCTACCGGCGACTCTGATCTGACAAGATTTTCACATTACGAATTCTCTTCTGTATCCAGCATCCCTTTATGCTCTGCGTTTTCCTCAAGTCATCATCGAACGTCCCCTCTCCCTCTCCACATCAACCCTCGCCACTAGTCTCATCACCAGTATTTCATCCGAAAGCAACTTCTGCCACCGTCCCTATAAATAATGTAATGACTAAATCGATTAATACTTATTAATTGTATACGCTGAGCGCGCTTCAACGAACTCAACCCTCGCCTTATCAACGCAAAAGATAACTTTCGACTAGCATCAGTTTCATGCTCCTGACAACGCTACTCAAAGGGTTGGACGTTTGTTTTTTCTATCTCAGGTGAAAAACGAGGGAAAAATACACCATCGTCGGATTGTATTTTGAATCAGGCCAACTAAGTAATACTGTAATATCAACTAAGAAAATACTCCGTGACTTATCCTGATATTCTGCTCGAGAAAATAAAGGTACTCTTGGAAATAAACTTCACTCTTGGCTTGATAAATTCATGAGAAAAACATCAATTGAAGTGAAACATGAGAGATACTTCAATAGTTCAAATTTGGACTGCTGCTATAATACTAAGAACTATAACAATACTACTACAACACTTTTTCAGCTTATAGAACCAATGCATCTACTTTCAGACTGAACATATATCTGGCTATCAATGGATATCTGTGATTAGATTTCACAGAACAAATACAATACCATTCATCAATCAAATATTATAGAAATTATTTCTCAGAAATTTTATATGAGATCTTTGAAATAGATCGATTGAAGTGATAACCACAATCGATGATTTCAGTGACAAATCAACTATCGATTCAATAATTATTGTAATATGTTTTTGATGTAATTTGATGAATCGATCCAAATTGCTAAATTGCTTTTTGTAGATTAAATGATTTCTTCTATTCAAGAATTTTTAAACCACGTACTAGAGATATTGATTTTGTAGATTGCTTCCTTGTTCTCCAGTATACTCTCTGATATACCTAGTCTGTGCTTATACTAGAGCTCAAAACTGCAGAGGATAGTTGGAGCAGAAACATAGAGCAGAGTTGCCCTCCTCTGGAATCTTCTGAGACCTCTAGGACATCCATGTTTTCCTATGAAACAAAAATCTAGTCTCGATCTCTATATCGCATCCCAGCCACAAAAGATTGAAGTTTCAGGAAGAAAAATAATTTTGTTTACCATATTGTCTTCCTTACAGAATGACAAGTAATCATCACCCTGAAAACGGTTGTATGAGTTCCATGCTTGAATTTCTAGTTGCATGTTATGGTTGAACAAGGAAAATGAGTTTGAATTGAAATCAACAAAGCGAGGTAAGAGCATTACTTCCGAAAGTTTTAAGGTGGTCTGTACACTTCAGCATATAAAACTCTGCTTAAATTAGGAATCCCATTGTATTTTTTCTGCTGTGCCGGAAAATCTATTACATGTTTCCACTTTCACTGGTGAAAACAAGCGAATATTCCTGCTGGAGAATGGAAACTCAGCTTTTCAGCCTATGAACATCAAAAGCCTTGAAAATTCCTCGCACGCGTCCATCCTTTGATTCAGTACCCCAATATTCCTTTCCTCACCATTGTTTTTTATAATCTCTCTAAACAGAACCATTTGGACAATTATTTATAAATTCCATATAAGGCAACCCAATCTGTTTCAAACTCATCAAGGCATGAAATCATTTCATAGATATTCAACACAGACCAGTGTTCAACACCACTGATACTTCCACTGGTTATTGCATTCACGAGACAGTCAAAGTTCATAAATTATCGTGGCTCACTGTTTTCACATTTGGCGGTGAGTTACATCGCACTGTTAAAGCTCTGAAAGACACCTGAGGTGCCACACCTGAGCATCAAATCGATTATTGTAGACCTCACTGGCTTGAGATGTAGGCCTCAGCCAATCACTGTCGATTCTTTCCACTTTCTGGCCTCACCATGACCTCTGCCATGTAACACATCCAACATGCCTGAAAGCCGATCCAACTGGCTCACACCCCTGAGACCAACCAGTTGTCAGCTCATCCGCTCAGGCCCAGCTCGTGCCCATCAAATTGTCAGACGCCCACTGTTTTCATGATTTGGTCACCTTTTGGGCCCCGTGAGCATCACTTTTCGAGATCAACATACCTCACACCACCACACCTGATATTCAACATCGACAGGGCCTGATACCAGAGAGCAGGCTCGTTCTTAAATTTTTGTTCGGGCTGAATACGCCATATTGTCTAAGTTCATTTTTTGTGGGCCGAAGGTGGTCGCGCTGGCGTTACGATTTTCGACACAGAATTTCGCGTCGAGAATGGTGAAAACCGCACCACGATGTGGAACCGTTTTTAAGAGATATTTCATTCATAATCGACATATTTATTCTGAAATTGCCAATATCTCAAAAACCGTTTCTGAGATATTAACTTGGATTTTAGTGTAAATATGTCTGGATTTATACTGAGATATCTTAAAAACGGTTTCACATGTTATCGTGGTGCGGTTTCGCCATTCATTTTCTCTGAAATTCTGTATCGAAATCATGTATAAAATGCATTCACCTTCCCATTTTAAAATGAACTGATTCAATATGGCGGCCCAATCAGACTAAAATTTTGAACTTTGAAGGCCTATATCTCGCAAAACCATCAGGCCCACAATGACCAATTGAATCTCTAAAATTGCAGGTAATTTAACATGCACTTTGAGAATTATGCAGTTGAATGTCCTATTCGAAAAGTGATACTCACGGTCAAATTGACCAAAATGTAAAAAACAAGTGAAAATTAAGGATAATTCTGATAAACTTTGAAGAGTTTTGTATTTCACAAAACGGTTGAGCCCACAATAACAAATTTGGTCTCAAAATGTAGGTAATTGAATCGGCTTTCTTAGCTATGCTATGTTGAATAAATACATACAAAATTGATTCTTCAGGGTCATAATTGAAGAAATGTAGAAAAGTGTGAAAAATTCTACAATTTGATTAACTTTAGCCACCGCCTACATCTCGCAAACCATTAGTCTGTTATAATCAACTTGGTCATTCAAATTATAGCCAAAATATCTTCAAAACTTTGCCGAAGTCACATCTAAAAAGTGATGCTTCACGGTCAAAATTGACCAAATGTAAAAACAAGTGAAAAATTACGACACTTTATGAACTTTGAAGAGCTGTATCTCGTAAACGATTGGGCCTACACAACCCCAATAGGTAGCAAATTGTAGGCATTTGAATCTACTTTCTCACCCTGTGTGTTGAATGTCCCATATGAAAAAGTGATTCTTCAGGGTCAAAAATTACAAAAAATTAAAAAAATGGTGAATTTTCGTTAATTTGATGAACTTTGAAGAGCATTGTATCTCGCAAACGGTTGGGCCTACAATGATAAATTTGGTCTCAAATTGAAGGTAATTTAATATACTTTAAAAATATGTACAATGTCCTATATGAAAAGTGATTCTTCAGGGTGAAAATTGGCCAAACGTTATAATACAAACCTAAAGCCCAGCAATTTGAAAAAAAAACCTGTTACTGCAATTTTGAGCTTGCTTCCATACACTGATACTATGGTTCGAATAAAGCTATATAGTTTTCCCGTGGCCTGGTGCAACAGAACCACTGTCCTCGTCGTCGATATCAGGAGAGACTAGCCTTTTTAAACAGATTAGCCGTTTATGGAGCAACATTGAATAACAAAATTCGAACTAAAAAGTTCAGAAGTCCGATGTTCGGAATAGCTGACCAATGGTTCAATGATTCTAACATTGAATCAAATGATAGTCCAACTGTTCAGACATCGGACTTTCTCTGACACGAAAACGTTTCTAGTGAGTGGTTCTTGAGCACTCAGGCCAAGGAGACAACTAGTTTTTATTCGTTGAACTACTAACTCTTTCTATAGTGGTCATTCTCTGCATTTAAAGAAACAGCCAGGGAGATGTAACACACTGGCCTACAATTTGATATTTATTGCAGAGTGTATTTCCCAGTAATCAAGTGGAGATTGTTGTCCTGGCAGCAGAAGTGCCGTCAGTATTTTAACTTTCATTCCAAATCAAGATGGAGAACTTACAGAAAATGAACTGATGGGACAGTGGGACGCATTTGTTTCGTATATTTACATGGGAACTACGAAGGGGAGCGGTTTGCGAAGAGGATGAAGAACAATTTAAATGGGGCCAAAATTGATGTTCATGGGCACCTCACACTGATGACGACGCGGCGAGCAGCGAAATCTTCTCTCGAATCTCTCCGAAGTCGCACTTTGTATTTTGACATGATGGTGGGGGGGTGAGGCGTGGTTGCCGGCGCCAGCCACACACACGCACGCACCTACTCAATCACGCATGACCCTTGCCTCAACACAAAACACATTACTCGACCCGAGAATGCTCACACTACTAATAGTCGAAATTTATTCCTTCCAAAATTACGTCGTCTCATTCCCTCAATTACTGTGTCCTGTTTGACGGCATCTTATGACATATTGATTTAATTAAAATGTCACCGTAAACTCAAGCTGCAATGGATCGAGGTGGTCCCAAAAATGAGAATCTCCACAGTTAAAATTTTCTGCATCAATCACCTTGAAATTAACTTCGAACAGAAAAGTAATGTCAAAAATCACTTTACATCCATTCAACTTTTATTCTTCGAGATGTTACTTAAACAGCGAACCTCTCTCTTGATTCACTCAACTACTTTTCAAATTCAACTTCTATGGAGTGGAGTAAAAATAACAATATTCTGGATCAAGGTCCAAGACCCTAATAGGTCATCGATTGGAGCCGCTCATACCATCATTCTGCTGCATGCAGCTATCTCTGTGTAAGAGTATGAAAGCGGGTTGCCCTATCGACCTCACAAAAGCTTATTATGTTGACAAAGTCTCTACAATAATACATCTCGTCTCAGATCGGTTTTATGGAAACGCTGAGTGATACAAGATGAGGTTTATTTGTACCATTCAGAATGTGATTCGCTGGGTACAACCTATAATGATACAACCTATTGGGGTAATGCGGTTATAAGGTCGAAACTAGTATTTTCAAGTTTGAAGGGTTATTCTAATGACGCTTTTAGACAAATCGAGGGATTCCAATTCAACTGTTTTACCAAATATTACAATAACATCGATTTATTCTTTCCTGAAACGAACATACATAGACACTTGAATTTAAAAATGAGGAGTTCGAATTACCAGGACAGAAAACATAGGTTTGGCATCATGTCACAGTGGTTTATGGAACAAATATATATTAATCTTGAAGAAATTTTAATGGAACGACACCCTCAATAGTCTGACAAGGCTGTAGATGAATTTGAATGAAATTAAAAACACTCTTCCAACAGATTTTGCATGTTATACATGAAAATGCATCTTAAAAATGTTAATTTAATTTATAATGAAATTCACTTTCTTCATATGATATAAAAATTATCATTTAATTAATAATAAAAATCCATTAAGATCAGATCGCGCTCCCATTCAATCTGACCCACCTTCAATATTAATTATGAAATAAGGGAGAAATTTTCAAAATAATACTTTTCAGTTTAATAGGTTTAGATCTAATAGCTATTATACTATTGATTTCTATACTAGGAATGCATGACATTTGATATTGATATTGTAAATGTTTGTCTGCATGGCGATTTATATGCCAATTTGAAGACCAGTCTACAAATTATTCCAAACCAGATCTCCTTTCCACACACTCGATATATTATGGTGGCGGAAAATAATCAGCCAGCTGATAGTTTTTTGTCGAAATCGAATTGACTGTGAGGTTAAATTGTTGTGGAATTAAATGTGAGGTTTGAAAACCTCACAAACCTCACAGGAGAACAATCTCCTGTTTTTTCGGTGATTATTCCTCTATGGTACTATTGATTTCTTATTTTGTTATTTTACAACCTTCCCATCGTTGATATGCATGTTTGAGTCAATGCTCATGGAAATCGGCCGAGTAGTCTAGGAGGAGTAAGATCACAACCTATTTACATGAGTGGCCTATAAGATATAAGCTTCGATCGACTTCGTCTCGCTCCACTCAATTTCATCAGCTACGATATAAATTTTGATTTACAACTACCATTCGATTGCTTGATTATTAAACAATAACCGTTTACAGGAATTGAATATCCCTGAGCCAATAGAAACGGCAATTTTCAACAGAAGAAGGGTTTGGATGCGTGACCTGTCGACAATCAAACACTCAAACAAGGTTCACTTTACCAGCTATAGACCTGAGGATCAATAACTCAATTAATTGATAATGTGAAGCAGAAAGACAAACTTTGTATTTACTGACAGAATTGATTTAAAATGCTATCGGTAGAATAGTTGTGTAAACAGGTGATTATTAGCAGATGATAATATCGACAATCAATAGCACAACGTCAGTAAGCGATGATAGGTTTTCAATATGACTGTTGGATAAATACATCCACGTTTTCAAATCAAACATCATGAAAATTTCTGTTTAATCACGAATATATCAGATCTGAGCTCCTATATTATCAGTTTGTAATAGTATTAGTAACTGTATTCCAAAGTAATCAGAATATATCCTGGCATATTTACGTAAAATCAAACATCA
Source organism: Laodelphax striatellus (assembly GCA_017141395.1). NCBI lineage: Eukaryota > Metazoa > Arthropoda > Insecta > Hemiptera > Delphacidae > Laodelphax > Laodelphax striatellus. The sequence continues at coordinate 23,473,549 of CM029532.1, read as the reverse complement.
ATTTCTGTTTTGATTTATTAAAATTGAGACCTTACCATTTTTTNAGAATTCAAATATGTGAAAAAACAAAAATCCAATTTTTCACTAAAATTGGCTAGGCAAACCCCCTTAGTTAAAATATCTTGACATATCCACCCGATCCACATCAGAAATTTTACTCGGCTTTGTGTGTAGCACCTAGGGCATACACACAAAGCTCACTAGTGAAAATGTGTGCATGTCCTAAGGTTCTTTCCCAATAAATTTTCTACGGAAAGTTCCATTGGGGTATGCATTCCCAATCGTCGCGCGAACTATCACAAAACGGCGATGTGATGATGAATAACGTAAATTCGACGTTTACCTTGGTTCTGCAGCGAAGACAAATAAATTCATACTCGTCTGTAATATTTCGTAGTCCAGGAAAGTGTTTGTTCCATTGGGTTTCTGATAAAAAAATTCATGAATATCACTTGTTTTTGTTATTGTCTCTACTATTGTACGAAACAAATGTCACATACTAAATTGGCGTGATCTGGGCAAATCTTTTGTCCACAGCTTTTGTTGCAGCTTTTTCGAGTAGATCGATCACTTTGCCTTCCGCATCTGAAGCACCGTCCAACTCTGTTATCAATGAGTAGTTGTGGCTGGGGTGGATCTTCTACTCCAAGAAGTTTTTTTGCTCTTCGTTTCATTTTGGTTGGCAGCCCGGGAATTTCAACTCTCTCTCTCTAATTTCTGAGACAATAAGCTCCCATGCAACATTGATTATAAAGTCTCTCCTGGGCAAGACTTGCTGTCTGGCTTTGTTGGCGTTGTAGATACGTGACGAATTTATTGTACCAATATTCAGTAGATCGAAAAATAACACCATTGGCCATCGTTTTGTGTTGCGTGTTATGTCGTATTTTGTGCACATTTGATCCATTACATCAACTCCGATTTTGGTGTGGTTGTAAAACCACACCAATGGTTTAAACCAATGGAGAAAATGAAACCGTTTTTCACTCATAGCAAGGTAGCACATTTCAACACCAGTTCCACGGGAGTTGTCCCAAATATTTCTTGTTTTTTTTCGAGTACCACCTAGCCCACCTGAGAGCAGTAAAATGCCCAAAAAAGCTCGAATTTCAGTATCATCTCTGAGTCTTGCATCTCTTTCTTGGCTTACTTGTAAAACCTTGCAAGTCTGAACACTTCAACTTTTCAGGAGATGAAAAAACTTAATTATTTTTAGAATTTCATTTGTTTTGGAAACATTATTTAGTAATTTAGCATTTTGGTTACTATGGCAACAAAATAAAGGCATAACATTTTTATTTTTTATTCTTGTCAGACATACAAGTTTTCACATTTGAAATTATTAGACATACGAGGTTTTGTATTAATAAAACTACTACATTGAATCAAAGCCTTGTTTATTGAAATACTATGCTTAGAGTGAAATCAATTGAATTAATTGAACATTGTTTAAATGGTTGAAAAATTGACAAAAGTATGTTAAATTTCATATTGCTACCGTGATTAAGAAGAGCGTAAACAAGTGATAAAAGTGAGTGCTGGTTAGTGTATCAGCGTCCATCAGTGTTTCAGAGTGTCATAGAAGCCATGAAAGTCCTTTGGAATCACACTCTTCAATTCCTGCAAATGCTGATACTTAAGTGGCTTGATTTTTAATGGTTCTTTGTGAAGTTTTGTTGGGTTTTCAAATAAACCATTTTTTCTGGAAGTTCTTTTTGTAAGCAATGCCCATTCTTCATCGAAACTCAATTTATAGTACACCTCTTTGTTTGGAGTGTGCTTTAAAGCAGTGATATCCGTTACTTTTGAGTCTCCTGCTTTAAGATCAGGTCTTATAGTGCTTTATATTATTGATTTTGAAAAATCCATGAAAAAATCATGATCAATGTACTTAACGTTGTATGGCATTGGGTTTTTTCTAGCAGTTTTCATTATTTCTATGTAGTTAGCTGGTACATAAATTTCCCTGTTTTTCAACTTTTTCTATTTGGGCATGGATGGAGTCACACTCCATCTGTGTGTGCCCGTGTTCCAAGTATTTTTGATCTATGAAAATATTTCTTTTTTCAGCTAGTATCAAAAGACTGTTTCTGTTTTGATAGCAGCAACCGTCACTCCATACAATTACTGTTTCAAGAGGCAAAGGTTACAAATGGTGTTTAATGTGGTAGGTTAATATCGAGGCATACTCATTGGAATTTACTCCACCTTCCCCCTCATGCCATACATAACACACAACATCTTTTGTTTTGTTGTTGAATACAGTGTAGTTGTGCACAATCATTTTTGATTTATAATATACCGTAATGCAGATGCCTTCAATGATGGAGCTAATAAAATTGCTTGTTTGTCTACTGTTAAAACATGGACTTCACTACTATTGTCATTGGTTTTTTCGTTCCTGGCTAATTCTTTTTTCAAAAGATGATTTTCATAGGTCTCTTCATCAACATTATTCATTTTATAGCTAGTGCATAGATCACACTGATCCTTCCTTGGTATGTATATTGATAGATTCTGCTGATTAAACTCATGGAATTTTTTTATGCTAACAAACTCTTTGTTCTGCTGTTTGCAGTTGTCCAAGTATAAATCATAAACCTCCTTCTTTGTCTGAAAAACTGGTTCCAGGTATAGCTTTTTTGAATCCTTTCTGCAGTAGTGACTTTCTACCTTGGGCAAAGAGTTCAAAAACTCTGTTAGAGCCAAAACCTTCTTTTCACTCCTGTTAAATTTCCTTTTCTTTTTCTTCTTGCTTTCAACACAATTGATCCCCTCCTCAGTAACTGTATCCTGTGATTTTTTAAGCCAGTTCAAAACTACCCAATCTGTTATGCCATAAGTATTTGTGAATAATGTCTTACATACTCGTATCCGTTGGCCATTGAGCTTGCCATGATAAAACAGATGCATTATGCCTTGAGACATCATTTTGTTGATTTTTCAAGTCCTTGGTGCAACCAGAGTCTACCATAGCGTGAATATGTGTTTTTCTTTGCTCCCAACTCATTTTCTTCCAAAATATATTCTTGAATGAATATAATTCTTGAATGAATTCCATTCTTGCGGCCTACCATAAAATATCGGGATTTGTAACTGCGGCTCTACAAAATTATTCATGGGTGACTTGTTAGCGGTACTTACATGTTTTGCAGCGGTTTCTATCAGTTTGATCCTGTCAAATATTTCCTGAAATTGAATTTGGAGTTTTGCAAATTCTAGCATTTGCGGCTGTGATAACAAGTCCTTATTCATTTTCTCATATGAGGACCCCAGTGGCCAAGGGATCTAAGTGGCAAAAAGTAAGTTTTGAGTAATCGTTGATCAAAGTTCAACAGACAAAACTTTTTTTTAAATTGCAAATTTATATATTTTTTGGTTTTTAACTATCAATTAGAATATGATTAACTTGTTTTAACATTGTCAGAACTAAATTATGGAAAATAACATTTTTATAATTGAATTAATTTGAGTAAGTATTACTTAGACCCCTTGGACTCTCATTTGATTGTGCAACATGTGAATAAAGTAGGGGCACTTGATTCTTTCTATTTAAAAAACATTATTTTATTGACAGTTATTGGAAAGTAGATCAATTTGTTATGTGTAGATCATTCATTATCACTGTTGTACACATTATCATCATTATAGTCTTCTTCTTCAGCATCATCGATGGAGTTCAACTGTTGGTTTCCATCTTCATTTTGACCCTCATAACTCAGATCTTTGTAGAAGTTGTGATGGATTGGAGGGACAAAATCCATGAGCCTCATGAGGTCCTGATACTTCGCAGATTTAAGTTTGGGCTTGTGTGTATCATTGACTTTTGGCAAATCGGGAAGCACTGGAACCTTTCTAGTAGATGCTCTTGCAGCTATCAGAGATTTTTATAAGCCTTTTAGTCCATATTTGGCAGGTTTGTTGGGCATATATACACGAAATTTACACCTCCCTCTGAAATTGCACAACATTTCATCAACACATGTGTAGGCTCCAATATGAAAATTTTGTTTGAAATTTGCAACTATTTCACCAAATAATTTGGAAATAGGTGCTGCAGGGTCAGATCGTTTCCTCTCATTTCTTGTTGCTTTTTCATCAAACCGAAGACAATACAGAAGTATTTCTAGACGCTTGTGAGACATAACAAACCTGAAAATTTCTCTACCTGTACCATCTGTTGCATATAAACTCCTCAAGTCCTCTGAATTAGATTTGAAAATAGCACCATAATATAAAAGTCCTATAACTGCTAGCATTTCAGGCAATTCAACATTTTTCAACTCTGGTCTTGTTTGGTCATCATAATTTGGTCTTATTTCTTCAAGCTTCTTATTTGTGTGTTCAATTATTTGACCAATTATTTCAGGAGTAAAAATAGTCTTCCATATATCAAATGGAGTAGCTTCAACACCCAAAGCTTTCACATTCCCTCTGAGTTGAGGTACTATCAAATTATGTGCCAAAGGCCTACCCCTCCTAGTGGGCTCTTTTGATGACCACTTGAATCAAACTCTATTCTTTCCTTGTTTCTTCCCATAATAATATTGTGGTTGTGGGTCTTCATCCTCTACACTGCTACTATGATCACTTTCATCCATCTCCACATCACTATTACCTGCCACCGAAGTCCCTGGTATCACATCAAGTTCACTGTCATCCTGCTCCGAGTCTGTATTCACATCTTGTACTATAGCTTCACCATCACTAATGTCACTCAAATCGTCTTGTAAGAGACGATTTGTGCATTCCTCAAAGTCTTTATCTAGAACGTTCATTTTTCTTGCTTTAATTTAATTATTATTGCCCAGAAATGTAAATTTCACAAAAATGAAAAAATTGCGTTTGTAGTGACCCTTGGGTCCTGGGGACCCAGAAGCGTTACTAAACAAAAACCACAAGTAGAATGGCACTGACACTCTTCACAAAGGTTAACCTCCAACTGACAAGAATTTACATTGGCCTCAGTTGACTGCAGCGCACTCGGTGACAGAATTAGTAACTACACAAAAACAGTCTGGGTCCTCAGGACCCAGGGTCACGACTAGAAGGTTAAATATGATTATATAAGGAATAATATTAAGTTTGTAGTAAATATTTTCATTTTTGGTCTTAGATTTTACTTTAAGCTACTTCCATTTCTTCAACCTCATCTTGGTTGTTGAGTAGATCTGTATAGAATTTTCGGTGTTGCTCTTCACTCAGGAATGGTATCATTTGTAAGAGATCCCTCTTCTTTTCATTAGTTATTTTACAAATGAAATTGACTTTTGGTAGTTCATTTTCTGATGGTAAAGAGGACAATGTCTTGTTCAATTTCAAAATATTTGTCTTGTTCCAAGATGCCCATCAATTGATGAAAAAGATGTAGCACTTTTAATTATGTGAGGTTTATTATGGGATATTCTGATATGTGATAATTTACTGATACCCAATGTTTGTGTTTTGATGAACTCTGGAGACAAGGCAGAAAAATCTATAAAGTCCTCTTCTTTCATTGAAATAACTTCAAATGGATTGTTTATTCTTGCTGATAGGACAACGCTTTCAAGATCTTTGGGAACCATTGACTTACATTGTCACCGTCGTTTTTCTATTACCCCAAAATCACGATCACAGCTCATGTAACTGTGGCCGCTAACTAAGTATTTTATATCAATGCTCTTGAATTTTTTTGTGTGTACAAGATAGATGAAGCACATTAGAAGAATTTTATTTTTATTTTGAGCAGCTGAATTATCACACCACACAACAAGTCTCTTTTTTGTTATCAAACCCAATGTAACCACTTTATAGAAACATGAAGCTATCTCGTTTGCACCCCTATACCCTATCCCTTCATGCCACATACACATAAATCCTTTACTATTGTCCCCCATATGTATTCCCAGGTTGTACGTGGAGAGCTGTCTCGAATAGAACATGGTGCTGTGAGTGAGTGTAGGCACAAACATCACTTGTTGCAAATCCATGCAAAGGGTAGTGAAAGAACATCCAGGAAGCTGAGACTGAGTAAGGTCATCTGACATCTTTGATCGAGCCATTTCTGCCTTACGATGGTGTAATTCCAAATTGTTTTTAGCTTCTGCTTTTTCTTCATTATTTTCAGCCGTTTCAACAAATGCTTTTAATTTGTCACATTTATTGCAGGAATCCATTACTGGGCGATGGAATTTTAGCTTTGGAAAATAGGTTTTGAAAATTTTGGAATAGTAGCGGTAGTTAATTTTACTGTTTGGATACTTAGCTTAGAATGCTTTGAATAGTCTGTTCACGTTTAAATCAGGTGAAAGGAATTCACAAGTTGATTTTTGTCGAGAATAGTGGCTCTCATGCCTTGGAAAACTATTAATGTGAGCTTTAGCTTTAACTAGGTTACAGTCATCCTCGGAAAATTTAAACTTATGCTCATTTGATTTCGGATTTTTTCCCCTCAAATCAGTGTAAACTAGATAACCTTGTTTCAACTTTGCTTGCATAACTTGTAATCTTTTGGGTTTAATAGCAAAAATGTCTTTGAAAGTTTTCAAACATACCTGTATATTTTCTCCTTTACCGTTTGGAACAAGATAAGTAATAGAAGCTTGGCGTCTGCTTTTCTCAGGTTCATCATAGGTTCCATTACGCCTACGATTAATTTTTTGTAAGATCATTTTGTTCATTAGATAGGTCCCCTGCTGTTCTGGCTTGATTCTGTATAATTCCGTGAATAAAAAGTTTTTTTTTAAATATAATGACGTCAATCAGTGCCCCAGTTAACATAAATATGCCCTATATCTATATTCAAGATTCATCACGTATCCAGTATTCAAATCTTTCCAGATGGTTTTTGGAAAAATGAAAATTTTCGAATTTCTATTTTATAGATTGTCAGATAACAATAATAAATTAAAATAATGCAATAAAAATAATTACTGTGATCAAATATTAATAATAATAATAATAAGAAATCTTTTAATATAATTGTAATATCACGCTTTGCTTGCCAAACAGTCAACTAAAACTATTCAGATTTCCCAGCTGATTTCTAAGAATTTGAAATTATCACAAATCTCTAGCTCAACATGGAAATTCTAGTAAAAGTTGATGTTGATTTTCTATAAATTCCTAATTTGATTCGATTTTACTAAATTTAACCTACAGTAATTATATAACTACAGTAATTATTTATTTAGTATTGTACAATAATTGATATTTAACGGAAGGTGCAACAGGCTTACGCCAAAAACTGTACCTTTTTTAACCCTTTGCGGACCAACGGGACTCACAAGTCCCATCTGGTTTAAAACCCTTTGCGGACCAAGACAAATTTTTTATCAAACCTGTTTGATTTTTTTGCAAATTACGATTAGACATGATTAGTTATACCTAAAAACAAATTGTAGAGCCTAGGAAAAATTTATTTATTTATTTACAAGCAAAAAGTAAATGGGACTTTGAAGTCCCCTTGGGCCTTAGTCGTAAATCACCTATGGACCTATAAGTCCCATTGGGCCTCAACACAAAATCTGCTTTTTACTTGTTAGTCTAATTGAGCTGTGATTAAATGTTTTGTAAGGTTTATAAATGAAAAGAAGACAATCTTTATATTCAAGATATTTTTATTTTACTGAACTAAACTAAATCATGAAAAATGTCAAACAATTTTTTTTCATTAGAGCACAAATATACATTGCACATGCTGCAAAATGAGTGAGGTTTCGATTCTATTTTGTTCTTCGCACAAACCTCACAGCGAAGTCGTTTTTGACCATATTTTACATGATGTACCCCACATTCGCTAACCTCACATCATTGGGAATCGACCAGTTGCTGGTTTTCCCCTTTAGGCTGTGAGGATGTACCAGCAACACTAGTCGATTTCCGCTTATGAGCTTTCATTTTGTAATGAGTCCTTGAGCTACAGCTCTCCTGTAGTCAAGGACACTCATCCGGGGGTGACAGCTGTTGTGGATTATGTACGAATTTACAAAAGCAATATCAACCATGCCCCAAAAAATTCGGTGCCACCACTTTTTTGAACGTCGATTGACACAATAATACTGGCGGAGTTGATCTGCCAGATCAACTCCACCCATGTGAACATTGTAGTCCTTGACCACTTCAGGGCATTTTACTTCATTTTTCTCTCCTTTTATTTTTTCGTTTTACTACCACGCCCCCAGACCCATGATAGTTGGAAATGAATGTCACAGGACGATTGTCCATCCACTTGTAAACACCAATTCCCAAATTTGAGAATTGATATTGAAAATCCCCCCTTGATAATTTTTTTTCGGGGAAGGACGGAAGTCCAACCCTGTCTGACCTAATTGTCCCACAGGCAAGGACATTCTCAGCCTTTAGTTTCTCAAGGAGTGGAACAGATGAATAGAAATTATCGAAATAGACACGTATATTTGTGTTCCAATAAGGCTTTGTTAGCCGCAAAACAATCAGCTCGGTTGCTCCAAAACCTTGGAGCTCTTCATCAGGACAAGATTCAAATTTGCCTTGATAGATGTCGAATCTTTGAAACATAGCCCTTCCCATCAGCCAGGCACCACAATTTGTAGCCCCTCTTATGGGCTTCATAGGATTGTATTGTTTGAGGGTGGAGTGCCCTTGAACAAAATTATTGATTCATCCACAGCCACATTCCTATTTATATTATAAATCTTCATAAATTGGTCATTCAGACCTTCAATTAGTGGCCGCAGTTTGTAGAGTTTATCATTACAATCCTTTGGTTTTGACAAATTATCATTAACATGTAAATTATGCAAAATCAAGTCAAACCTATTTCTACTCATTGTGTTTGAAACAAGGGAGAACTAAGATCAGGAGAAGTAGACCAATAGTCTTTCCATGAGGGTAAAACGTGGTATCCTATGAAGAAATTTATACCAATGAACGACAGTAGTCTGATCTGTCTGTAGCAAGGATTTTTCCTTGCTGCACTGCATACAGATTAGATTCAGAGACAATTTTTTCAAGAACTGGGTCGATAGTTTTGATAGATGTTTCAGTGGGCGGTTTGTAAGTTGTGAATATACCTTCAACTGGACCTGAAACATAAAGCAAATAAAATTCCTTAGTGTATTGTACCTGAATAAAATGAACTGTGACAATATTATCCACCGTCAAAAGAAATATATTTTGCTAGTAGATACCGTAAGATTAGATTTTTATAAACCATTACTGTAGTTTATTGAAGATCTAATATAACAGTAATGGTTGTGTGCACAATTGTACCCTACTATCATTTGGAAATATGAACTAAACATCACTCTCAAACAGTAGGATGTTTGTGCACAACACCAGAAAAGTGCTAAATAATTATAACAGGTTCTTACTAGGATCTTCCCCATTATAAGGAGGAATATTTGTTTGTTTTTCTGTTCCTTCCTATTTCCTATCATCTTTCCTTTTCAAACTCTTTGCCGTGGAATTATTTTTCATTTTATTTTGTCCTTTTTTCAATTTATTTTTGGGCTGACTTTTCTTTTGAGCTGGTGGTCTGGGCTCACCAGATATTTCTGAAACAAATAGTTAATAATTCAAATTGAGAAATATGATTTTCCAGCTCAATTTACAATTACTTTTTAACACAAGACATAGAATAACATTCATTCATCTAAATATAAAATTTTGTTAGCTTCTATTGTAAAGTAGTATTTAGTTACCTATTTCTTCTACTCCTGTTGAAGTTGATGGTATTTCTTCTACTACTTGATTTTTATCAGCCGTTGAAGTTGATGGTATTTCTTCTACTCCTTGATCTTTATCAGCTGTTGAAGTTGATGGTGTATTGATATTTCCATATTCAATTTCTGGAAACAAATAATCAACCATTCAGATTGAGATACATTCAAACCTACATTCAAATATGAAACTTAGTCAGCTCTTGGTGGAAAGTGGTATTTATTTATAGTCACCTATTTCTTGTATTCCACGATTGAATACGAGATCAAAATTGTTATCTTCATCAGCTGCTGCCTGTTCCGTATTTTTGGTTCTTCTGGCAATTTTTCAAATGACACTTCTGGAAAAAAAAGGGCTTCAATAGCACGATATTTAGGGAACATTATTTTGTTTCTATTTTCATACTGAATAAGAGATTGAGCTCACCCAATAAATTCATTTGCAGCTCATATATTTTGCAACTTTTGATATGGTTATTTGATTATTATTACTATTTGATTATTATTATTACTACTGTACCTGTAAGTTTTCTTTGGAATATTTTGTCAAAATAGTTGTCAAGATTTTCTTTAGGCTCTGGGTCCTCATCGTCACTCTCCAAATCTGTTAGACCATCAATATCATCCGGTAATTCTTCAAGCAAGAAAGGAATTTCATCATCTGTCAACTTTTCCATTGTTACCTGAAAGAAACAACAATAACTTATTTATTTATGAGGATATGTTATTCAAAAATATGAGTTCAAAATATTCAATAACAGTAGCCTACTACAATCACAACCAACAATAGCTTCTGACAGCAAAATTATTAGAACCAAACACATCTTAGTACCTGGACATTTACTATGAACACCAATAATATAAATTTTTCTCAGATATAATTATACAATATTCAAACGATAAACTAAGATGAAAACGTTTGATAACAGTACTGGATCACCGACAAACTACTAGTAGAGCTCCTTACAAAACATTCACATAACCTCACATCTCCTAGGACCAATGGGACTTAGAAGTCCCATTTGTAAATTATCATTTTATTTCCATATTTGAAGTGAAAAACTTTATTTAGTGCTTTATATCTCATCAAGATAAGTTGTTGAACAAGAAAACGATGTTATATATACTTACCTTGGCTGAATTCGAATAAAAACAATCTCGAAACACAGCCATTGTAACCAGACTAAAACCATGTGACACTGATTCTTGTGCAGCACTGCAATCGAAGGCAGGTCTGCCAATAGATCAGGTGACCACTTCTAAAAATCGTACAAAACCAAGACTTTGCAGTCCCTTTGGTCTCTTCATCCAATCTTCATTCAATAGTTTTCTATACGCTATTAAACCAGATGGGACTTGTGAGTCCCGTTGGTCCGCAAAGGGTTTGATAAAAAAATTTTCTTGGTCCGCAAAGGGTTAATTTACATTAGCTATGAAAACAATCCAAATCTAGGTTATGAGACATTTTTTACAATGAAAACATCAAAGGAATTTCGAATATTTTAAATGGTAGGCCTAATATGAAAGCTCTGAACCAAAATAGATATCAGTAATCGAAATTGTTTGTAAATTTTAATTATGATACAATTCATCAAAAAGAGATAATCAATTACAAGACACAATAGTGAAGTAGATCAAGTCTCGGCTAAAGTGCAGTATATCATCACATTTTTTTCTCGGCTATTTTTTGAAGATATCGACTCAAATTTTAAATTAAACTAGAGACAAAAATAAAGCGCGCTAGCACAATTTCAACTTCATTACACCTATTCTAATATTTTTAATAATGCTTTGAAATATTGCTGTTACTAACCTCTTTTGGAATAACACTGACAAACTTACATAGGTAAATCAATATTCAGTTATTTGTAGATGAATTCAATGCTAAATTTATTATTCTTATGATATCTGATGTGAAAATTCAGTTTCTTTTCACTTGAAAAATTATTCAATACATTAATTACGATCACAATATTGAATATCAGAATCACGGAGTGTCGAAAATTGTCAGCCATTTTGCTATTGATATTTATCGACATTTCGTAATCGATGAGCTGTAGAGTCAAATTATCAACTGATCAACTATCGATATTGGACTTATCGACAACTCAGCAACCAATTAAAAATTACAGTTTTTTATTATTATCATTTCAACTGAAAAATATAGAAATACAATCAAAATATATATTGTATTATATTTCATATTAAAGTTTAGATAATTAATAAAAATAGGAGGTTTGTGCAAATATATTGTTGTTTCTGTCTCTTGAACAAAATTATTTCAATGATACTATTAACCAATTTATTTGTAAGTTGATGATGGCTGGAGGAAAACAAAGCTAAATAATCCTAGAAGTGTGGAGTGAATTTGAGTCATAGATTGAGGAGTGCATGAAACAGGGAATTTTGAACATTAAGTGAATTTCAACTTAAACTAACCTAACCTAAGCTTGTACTAAGACGAGCTCAAATATACCAAACTTTGTTGTTGATTTTAAAGAATTGTCAGAAAAAATATGGCGAAAAATTGAGATTATGGCTACTTTTTTCAATTTTTTCTACATCAAATTGTGCATAAAATAAATTGTACAAATATTCATATCATATATAAAATTTGCTGAGAAGTACAATGAGACTAGTTCGAAGTTTGTAACTTTAGTAGTTACAAATTTGTATGTAGATTTGAGTCTCACCGGTCTTCAACCTTGCATTGAGCTTCGCGCGAACCACAACATAGTCCCGACTACGGTATCAGAGTTATAATTCGAATAGAATACAGTGTAGTTCCGCAAAGCGCGAACTAAGTTTATCATAGGCTTTGTTAGCGGAGAGGTAATTTACAGTGGTTTGCTACCTAGCGAGGTTGAAGGTTAGTGAAAAAAAAGGTTAAGACTGGTGAGAACCAAGAGAGCTTACCTGTCGAGGCGTTTGTCCCGAACCACGGTATCAATGTTAAAATTCGAATTGAATATAACGTGTTCGCGAAGCGCGAACTAAGGTTATCATAGGCTTTTAGCTTGAAGGAGAGGTAATTTAAGGTGATTTGCTACCTACTAGCGAGGTTAGCGAAGGTTAGGGAAAAAGGTTAAGACCGGTGGGAACCAAGAGAGCTTTACCTGTCGAGGCGTTTTTTCCGACTGCGGTATCAATGTTATAATTCGAATAGAATATGGTGGTTCGCGCGTACCGCGAACTAAGTTTATCATAGGCTTTGTTAGCTTGAAGGGGAGGTAATTTCAGGGTAATTTGCTACCTACTAGCGAGGTTAGCGAAGGTTAAGGAAAAAAGAAAGGTTATGACCGGTGGGAACCAAGAGAGCTTACCTGTCGAGGCGTTTGTCCCGACTACGGCATCAATGTTATAATTTAAAATGTGGTTTGCGCATAACGCGAACTAAGTTTGCATAGATAAGACCGGTGAAAACCTTACGAATTCTACATTCAAACAGCTGTCGAGCTGTCATTAGATGACTTAACATTTTCTCTCAGAATTTAATTTCAATGAAGAAAACCTACCTGTTTATCATGAGATAAACAAAATAACCTACTTCGAACTAGGAAAACAATTTTTAACACATCTTTCAAAATATCTTAATAACTACTGAAGTTACAAACTTTTAACTGATCGCATTGAATTTCTCGGCAAATTTTACATTTAATAGGCTTTATTAATTTGAATTTAATCAATTAGACAATAATTAAGTAGTGAAATTGTCTTTGGCAAATGAAATAACTGTACGTTTTTGGCTGTTGGTTTATTGAAGTCTGATCTCGAAGTTATCAGTTATCGATATTGAAGAACAATCGATAAAAATTATCGATTACTTTTACCGAGATTAGGGAGTAGGCGTTCGTAAACAAACAGTCAAAAACATGGCTTCCAGCATCCAGTTCATACTACAATTCAAAAATGAACTGATTTTAATAACAATTAATAAATAAATAGCCTACTGTAATAGTCAATATCGTAAGTAATTGATATCAATTATTCAATTTTCATATTGTGTCCACACGGAATAATCAATTCAAGTGATAGAATGTTGATGTTTCAAAAGATAGGTTAGAATCAAAGCAATATTTCGAACCGATATTAAAAATATTAGAATTGGTGTAATGAAGTTGAAATTGTGCTAGCGCGCCTCAATTTTGTCTCTAGTTTCATTTAAAAAAAAAATTTGAGTCGATATCTTCAAAAATAGCCGAGAAAAAAATGTGCTGATATACTGCACTTTAGCCCAAGTGGCTCAAGTCTCTTATAATTTTCCTAACCTAGATTAAAAAAAAAATAAAAATTGGGACAAAGTTACCTGGGATTGGGGTAACTTTGTCCCATCCATCAAAACCTTTCAAATTCAGTACCATATAGTAAGTGGATTAAAGTTATCCAAGATTCTTTCCAAGTATTCAATTTTAAAGTTTATTTGTTTTTTACTTTAAAACTTTATGATTTGGACATAAAAAGTGGAAAAAGTGAAAAAATTGTTCAACGAAACCACACTTTATTGTTATAAAAGGAACTTGAAACATGTTAAATTGCTAAATAATATTGTATTTACTTGATTAACAAGTTATTTAACAAAATTATCCAGTTCTGGAACTGCGAACTGGTTCCTCTTCGAGGCAACTTTTGGTGGATTTATTTTCTCGCAAATGTCATCCCAGTCATACTCCATGCAGTCTTGCTTCTCAGGCCAGCGCCAGAATTTCAGTTTTTTCTCCATGCACTCAACCACTGGGCCATTATCAAGAATTTTTACTATTTTCCCAGGGTACTTTTGTCCATTGTAGACCACAATAACAAAGTTATCAATGGCGAAATCTTCTGCTTTCCATTCTTTTTTTTTTGTTTCAGCAGTAGGTTTGGCATTTTCTTCCTGGAGGTCTTCTAGGTCTGAAAATGTTTCACTCACTCCATCTGACTCTAACACCATCTCCACATCATCTTCATCTGAAGAAGAATTATAAGACTGTTTAGGCTTCTTCTTGGGAACTCTTTGTTTCTTAGAATTTGAAGAGGTCTGCTTTGACGAAGAGGGTTTATTGATTGCTTCTGAAATAGCATCTTCTACATCCTTAACCGAAACACTCTTTCCTGCAGGTACTTGTATCTTCCTCTTTCTCTTTTTGGGGCCATCTTTTGTCAAGTACTCAGCTCTCTTTTTCTCAAGTTGCTCAAGAAAGGCTTCTCCTATCACTGTATTGTCAACTGGTTGGTTTTCGGGCAGCCTGTCAAGTAGTTTCTGTTTATTAAAAGGATGAATCCCACACTTTTCAAATCCAGCCATAAGGTTTCCATCTTGATTTTCAGCCAAACTAGCCATTAACTCTTTTAAGAGAGTTGGAAATACATCCTTTGGAATGGTTGTGAACTTAGAGCCAGAAGTGGACTCTTTCCACTTGCTTAAGATTGCTCGCCATGACTTTTTCATGGGGGAAAAGAAGGCCACATCTAAAGGTTGGGTAAGATGGGTAGAGTTCGGTGGCAAGCACACAAATTTAACATTATATTCTTCACAAAGCCTAAGTACATGTAAACTGATGTGTGAAGACAAATTATCCCGAATGATAACTTTTGGCCCATTTGAGTTCTCACATGTGGTAAGAACAATGACTCAACCCAATCTTCAAAACACATAGCGTCAAACCAGCCACTTTTTGAACGATTATAACGAGCCCCTACTGGTCCATTCTCAGTCCAAGTGGTCCACATATTATCTGCCTTGTAGACAACGTAGGGAGGAAGGAGATTCCCTGCAGCATTTCCAGAAAACATCAGAGAGGTTGAACTTTTACTATAATTGCATATGTTTTCCACATATTTAGCTCCCCTTTTGCAAAGTACCTTTTGTTTCCAGGATCATCTGAGATTTGTCTCATCGTAGTTCCAAATATGAGTGGCAGGAACGTCTTTGATAACTTCTTTCAGGCTTTCCATATAACTTTCAATATCTTCAGCACCAACTTCAGCTCTTACTTTTTTTATGTTAGAGCTGAGACGACTAGTCAGCTTCTCATGTCTTTTCAAAAATGATTTGGTCCATTCATAGCCAGGGAGGTTTTTCTGAAACTTATCTATTTTAACACCTTTCTTATCTAAATAGCATTTTACTGCATATCTGAAGTCAGTCTCAACAACTGGAAATCCATAGTCAGACAGTGTTACCAAGTGCTTTTCAAAAGCCAGCTCCTCTTCATCACTAAATGTTCTTGCTCGACCAACTTTATTCATGTGCCTGCCTTTCAATTTGTTCTTGATTGTAGATCTAGGAATTCCATACTTTACCTGAGCAGCTCGTTGTGTTATCTCACCAGATCGTATGGCCTCAAGACACTCATCCAATATTTCTGGTTTGTAGTTAGCATAATTTCTGGTCCCAAGTGGTTTTATCCGGTTTCTCGGCATTTCCCCTGTAACAAAACATACAATTGTAATTAATAACAGTTTATGATGGATATTCTACAATGTTTTTAGCATCTTGAATGGATAAATAACGGCAGAAAAATTTCTGCCACAAATAAACAAAAAAATATGCCTTGGGGTAACTTTGGCCCAACAGCCATATTGGGCCAAAGTTGCCCCAAATCTGGGACAAAGTTGAACCAATCTACAAAACTCATGTTAGTTTGTAAACTTCAATCATAATCAAATAGTTGTATTGATATTAAGTTTAGTAAAGGATTACATTAAAAGAAAATTCACTCACCAGCTCTCAACAGCTTAAAAATAAGCAGGAGGTGACAAAAGTTGGAAGACAACAAAATATGGCTCTTTACAACCACCAAGATGGAGCAGCACTGCAGTGGTGGTGAAAAGTGTAACTAAACCCAGGTTGGCTCAGAAGTCTAGCCAGTGTTGCTATCTATCAGGAAATGTTAGAACTAAGTCAGTAAATCAACCTAGTGTCAAAATACAGAGCATTTAAACTTTTTCTTGTTTTGGGCCAAAGTTAACCTCAAAGGGCCAATGTTACCCCAACTGACGGTATTATTTTGTTTTGCTAATCAACTGGGTAACCTCTGAATAAGTTTAAAAACACGTTTCATATTTTGCCCTGCAGAGTGCATTACTAGGGGGCACGCGATGACGTATTCACTCGTCACGGCCGGTCGACCTCAAAAACGACATGATTGGCCTACCTTGGAACTCTACACTCTACATACCTTGATAACAGTGAGCCTGTTAATTAGTTTTGGATTCTGCTTCCATCAGTCTGCCTTCGACACAAGGAAAATTGTCTCTTCTCTTCTTATCACCTCATCTCCAACATTTCAACTAATTCCGTGAAAATGTACGGTATTTATTCTCTCAGTTCTTGGCTTCCCGCTACTACGTCATTCCTTACTGCCTACTTGATTGTTCATTGTCATGTATATGATGAAATATATATATACAACATCTTCCCCCATAGTCTAATAGCTTATAAGTTCAACCGTATGGGCTTTTTTATTGTCCTGGCTGAACGACGGAGAATTGCTGCTGTTGGTGCTTCTGGCAGGATAACTGGCACAGGGGCTGTATTTGGGAGGATAGAAAGCAAATTCAACACGATAGTCGACAAACTTTACGAAATTCAAATGATGGGAGGTAAAGTTAGCTGGTGAAATTATAATAAAACCGCGACTAACTTTCAACAACCGTTCACCTTGTAACCTTGCCTGCGGAAGTGTATGAATTCAATATAAATCCAAAACTAGATTTTTGAAAATTGAAATACTAAAACTCAAAAATTTTGAATCCAAAAATATAGCTGAAAAATTCTTTCAATGATAATATTGCCTATTACGTAGCGGTTTTGCCCATTTGTGGAAGTTCTCATGGAAAGAGGCACCCTTCCTTCTATTTTGAACTAAATCAACACATTTGAATTCACTCTCTTCAAATGATGGTTTGAAAATACTCGTAGCTTTCCAGGATCACACTTTCTAACTTGGAACCATACAGCTGAGGAAATTTGAAAGTTGCTTCCATCCAAGCATTGCTTTCTGTGAATGAGAGTTCCTGATCTTTTTATTAGAGATGTAAAAGAGAAAAATTCGTTAGCATCCTCCTCAAAGGGTGTTTTTTTGAATTTGAAATCAGATTAACCCAATCATTGCATGTAAAAATTGTTTGGCTGGGTGCATGCTTTGATGCTTTCTTAATAATAGGTCTAATGTGGTCACTGTCCACTTCCATGAGTGTGACCTCTTAACAGGAACTTGTGATTATTTTCTTGCAAAGTTTTACTTCTATTGAATAAAAACATATACATCAGCACCATCATCAATTTCCGGTTTTGCCCCAGACAAATATCAGCCCACAGGATTAGTTCTCTAAATCATGGTCATCTTTCAAACCAGCCTGCGTTGCCCATGTGTGAAAACATGATGCTCTCTCATTGCCTCTGCAACCAGCGGATCATTATAATGTTTGGAAATTTTAATAACCTTTGCACTGATTGTGAATCTGCAATCTGATTTTCCATGTTCCGTCTTGAGATTGATCATAGTAATACCTTGCTGGGAGAGAAATTATACTTATTTGAACGGCATCTTTTGACTATTTTTCAACAGGTCTATCTGTACAATCAGTATGAAGTCTGAGATATTATTTGTAAACAGAGGAAGGGACTCAGCAAAAATTTAGCAACATATGAGTATGAGATGTTTGGTGTGAATCTGTCTATTCACATCATCTCTCCTATCCTTGAACAGAGTATAGCTAGGGAGGTAGTGATATACTTTGAAATAATTTACAGTACTTGAACAAGTAGCAGAAGCAGTCGATTGATGAACAAAATGCATTGCGGTAGCAATTCGCCCATTTTATTGCTATTGCTATGCATCTAATCCTATTCCAATTTTTGAAAATGATATACTGTACATGAAAATCATAGCGTAATATGGAATTATTTATCTATTTCCAGGTCACTGCACAGCTACAATTTGCCATTTTCCTGTATCATACTATCCAATACTGCAATACAAGTATCAACATCTTTTGATAAACGTTTTATGATACCATGTAAATATGATGTAAATGCAGTTTAATATCTGTTTGAATGCTAAATGCTAATTATTGAACATATTGTAATATAATTATTGTATATCATTATATTAGATCTATAACTTGGATGCATTGAAAGCATTTTAAAACAACTGTAGATATTTCAATAATTATATTTTATAAACTGATATTCTTCAGACTTTGACTAAGATTCTATTTGGATCAATCATCAAATTGATCATTCACTTCAAAATAAGAAAACGGCTCATTAAAGCATATCTTCATAATCTTCGTTATGCTTTTTCAATATCCTCAATATTTTTGTCTGTTTCAATTTTCCATGTGTGACAATCAGTCAATTGTTTTATTGTATAACAAACAACTTGTCTGGAATTCTGTTGTAAATTCTTAAGTAAACAACTCTTAATGAAAGTGTAGTTGGAAGTAAATATTACTATTTTTTACTTTCATTGACTGAATAGTGATTTTTTCAATTAATTTTAATGATGTGTTTGTCAAATGTTTAATTATTATTTTTATTCTTGACATGTATTTGTTTCGAGCTCTTTCCTATTAGAATCGTTTAAATTAATTTGAAACCTTTTCCTTGAGAGAAGTAGCTTTTTTGAATGTTTATATAGATAATATTGATTATATTTGTATTACAATGTTTCCAACCACATTATTTCGTGTATGAACTCATGCTGTCTCAGGTGTTATTTCACTCATTGTGCTAAGACTTTTGTGTTGATTGTTTTCTCATGTATTATGTCAATTCAATTGGGAAGTATGTTATTTTGATGAACTAAATTCACTGCACTCATTTACTTAATACTGAGGTAGTTATAAGTGCGTGTATACGAATGGTTTTATTTTAAATTAACTCTTTCATTCAAAGTTGAAAACACAAGTGTTAGCCATATAATATTATAATATAATTATGTATAGTCTGTTCAACTAGGTTTGTTTAACTGGACTGCCCAAACCAATAATGTGGTAGTTTTTCACTGAAACAGAATTGAATAAGAATATCAAGCCCTGATTCAACTATCTTTCACAATACTTATTTTCTATGCTTTTTTGAAACTTTTAAATTTTGTTTCATCAAAATAACACTGATTCTAGAGAATTTATGTTCCCAGCACTGTTTAATTAAGTTTTTCTTTGTTCTGAAGATTTAAAAAATAATTTGGAGCATAATTTATCTTTGAATATTTTTACAATCCAATTCATGAGTTCAACTGATTTTTGTTTCTATAATTAACATTTTTGCCCAATTATTTTTGTTAATTTGCAAATATCACACGCTTGCGGCAAAAATCCATGTCAATTATGTTTTCATAAATATTACATTTTCACTCATAATTAGGAGTTCTTTGCTACTCATTGCTTTTAGAGCCTGATTGTTGTTGTTTTAAATCAACTTTTGTTTTATGAAGTATTTTAATAATTTTGATTGTTCATTCCCTATCCTGTTAGAAAAAAAATGACTGTTCCATTTTTATACTTTTCTGGGAAGTTCTGAATTCCTTTGATTCCCATTAGCTCCTGTGAATCATGTAACAAACTATTTTTACTGTAAGGGTATATATCTGTTTAAAGAAAATAATTTTGAAAATATCGAATTTCTGTAAATGAAATTTTAGAGACTGTTGAAAATCTTATGAAATTTCCTCATCCTTTATATTCTGTATTTTAAAAATCCTGGAATCTATGATATTTCATTTAAGATTTACAACATTCATTTATGTTTATTCTATTACATGAGTTATTTCTTCCAGGTTATGTTGACGGTATGTGTATTTACAGCATAGTCTTTTATTGCCTCTGTTTCAAGTTATAAGTCCAAATGCCAATGTACTGATGATATTCCCAATGGAAGAAAATTTTCAGCCTAACACTTAAAAACATTAACTTCTTAGCTTCACACCACAAGCAAGTAATACTAGGAATTAATGTGGGTTTAAACTCTCAATTTTAATTCCAATTATGGAATCTTCAAGTTCCTTGTCACTCTGAAAGTTTGCAAATGTATTTCGTTAAGTAATCTCGATAGTATAATATAGTAGAAATAACTTCTTAAAATGTTATTTGATCGGAATTATATTTCATAAGAGGTTGTATGATTCTTATTAAATTATTTTTGCTCGAAAGGAAGCCATCACATAATTTCGATTTGATAAATTAGAAATTGCTTGACTTCCCAGTCTAGCATTGGAAAAGTTTGAACATTTTATATTCTATAATGCAACATTAAATACGAACAACCATTAGTGAAAACTCAGCTCTTGAAATTATTATAGCCTTTGTAATATCATTAAGAAAACACCATGTATTTTTACTGAAATATTGTATATATATTATAAATATAAAGTAAAGAAACTTGTATTATTTTTGTAACATTGTTAGCCTCTGCAAGTCTGAGGTATCTCATAGTTTCTAATTTGATTCACCAATAGTACATTACATTTATTTTTTTCTTTATCAATAATACAGTTCCAATGTACCCCTTTCAAATCCGAGGTATCTCATAGTTTCTAATTAGATTCACCAATAGTACATTACATACAATTTGTTTCTCTTTGTCAATAATCAGTAATACAGATACAGTGTATCCTAATCTTCAACAATTGAGTCTTTTTGGTATCAGTATTTTTCTGTTATTTATATTTTGATAGTTTGGTTGTTTGAAAATTGTCTTTTCATGAAATGTTCTGTTAAGATCAACTGTAGAATGTTTCTTGATTGAATAAAATTGTCATAGATTATCTTTCCATTCATTTCTTGAATTATAATTCCTTCTCTTGGTAACACGTTTAAAATATTTTCCTTTTAATTTCAAAATATTAGTTTCTCTAGTCTAATGTCTCATAGGGAAGAAATTGGCTGTTGGAAATGAAACTTAACTTGCTTCGCCTTAACTACTAGTTTTCTCGTTAATTCTATTAGATCTCATTTGATAACACACTTAATCAATTCCAATTCATTTTTCAAGTCATATTGATATATCTTAAAGTTTTTCAAAGTATAAGTTTACATTTATGTGAAGGAAAACTCTTCCATTGAGCCTTTGGTTTATACAAACAAAAGGTGGCGCAGGGAAACAGGAATAACATTTTACAGGGAAACATTTTAAAATAACACTAGGGTAAGAAAAATGAACTTCTTCAGTTATGAAAAATACTTGCTATTGACTGTTTTAATGAATAAATTTCAGTTCTTGTTGACAATATTCTTTAGATGATGACCATTCGAACTTATACATTCCTGGAAGCAAACGGCGAGACTTCGCGTGTGGGTGAAGCTCACTCATGCTCATTGAGGTTATGCACGTAATCGCAGATGTTAGACCGTCGTCATTTGCATGAGTTAGTGGTGCTGTTTCAACATGAAGAATGATTGGCCATTGACGATGAGAGACAGATAATTCATAATTTTGGATGGTTGCCATCTGAAGGACCTGTCTAAAAATGGAATGTTCTTTGTTAGGACACTTAATTGCAAGATTCTACCAATCTGTATGTTTTACCATTAGGCTCTAAGTTGAAAGTTGATTCTTTGTCTTCGTTAGAGTAATTGCAAAGTCTCCCTTTTCTCTGGGCCACTCTGTATTTTTGGGATTTATCACTCTCTCTAGATCATTGTACTAATGATCTGTATAATATTATCTATATAGATCATTTTTGAAAGAGGATTTTATTTTATATCATTGAAATAAAAAATCCACCATCATGAAGCGGAGTTACTACATAAGAGACCAATATTTTATTCAATGTTGACAATGAATTGTGACCAATAAAGTTATGTGAATCTATATCCATTTAATATATTACGAGAATATTATTCTACTGTTGGAATTGCAAATTTCAATAGAATACAATTTGTGAGTAAGTAGTAGTTATCATAATTAAATATTTTTTTCGAAATCTTCCCATGTCACTTGGATGAAGTGAGTTGGCTTTTAAAGGCACTTGACTTGAGAAAAGTGGATAAAAAACTCAGTTTATAATTCACTCAAACGTTAGTGCAACTACTCTGCTGCTGAGAATCTTAGCTGCAATCAAGTAAGATACTTTTCTACAAATGGTTGAGACCTAGTGAAAATCATTCGATCTTAACATTCTTCCAATAACATCAATCGACAATGTTTCCACTAGTTTACTTCTATTTTTGCTCGATTCGTGGATGAAATTAAAAACAAATACACCATTTTCCACGATCAATTTTATCTGAGTTTTGTAGAAAATTCAACTATTATTAATATATATTTTCGAAAATGTCCAAAGATGAGACATTTCAGTGCTATGTTACGTGTTCAGTGCTTAAGGATAAAATACGAAATAAAATATTTAAATCATTGGAGCGGTTCCTTGGATCTTTGGCTGTATTTGCTCTTGAGCTTCATTACGAGGTAATAATTGATAATTTATTCTACCAATTACATTATTCAACTCATAATTTCATCTTATTTTATTTGTTATAAAATCTAAATGAAAATGAATCGCCCTGAAATACTCAATCACAGACTCACTTCACGAATTTTATGTAAGAAATTCCAATTTCTCTATATATGTTGATCTGTGCTTTTATTTCATATTTTGTTCACTTTGAATGACAGTGACTAGCTTGCGTTCTTGAAAACATGCAACCTGAAAATGTTGAACTAATATGGGATTATACATAATCTCGTCAGAATCACCCAAATGAGCAGAATGTCTGACTTCACTCACATTCTCAACATTTATAACAATAAATATGAATATTTTTGAGAAACGAAATAACAAAATAATCCACATCAGAAAACGCTACTCTTCAATTAGTTCTTTTTTTTAAATTTTGATTTACGCAACTGAAAGAAACGAATATAACTGTGACTGTGAGTTGGCAAGATATGTTGCAATTGATCAGGTTCGATTCATCAAAGTTATATTTTTAATGACAGTGAAAGTGAACTTCGATGGTAATTGAAGAAATTGTCTCCAATTTTTGAGTGTACGAAAACCGATGACGAACCACTTTCAAGCCCAATTCTTCCCAAATTCTGAAAATAATTTGTAAAAGATGCCACCCCAACCTTCACACTAGAAAGACAGTAACATGATAATAATAGGCTAATATAGATGACGATTTCCATCACTGATACTTGGTATCCAGGCAAATTTGCATTCAACGTAGTGAAAACCGTAGTATGGACTATGAACTGCATTTCTTAATAATATATCTATCATTTTTATTACTATATTTACAAATTTAAAATGTAGTCCAGGGTATTCTGGACTTTATCGACATTGTAGAATGTGGGGAAAATTAATTTTATCTTGCAATTTTTGTGGTTAATGTATTGCAAGAATTATTGAATTGATGAATAACAATATTGTTTTTCACTCAGAAACTATTTTTCCGCCTAATTTTCATAAAATTGAAATATTTTGTTGATTTCTTATCAATCCAATTCAGGAGAATGGCTTTTGGCAGCGAGACATCTACTGGAGTACCGCACAAAACAAACTGATAATTTATTCTGAATCATTTGACGCTGCTGATGCGCTTCAGGAGTTCTTTTGGTTGTGGCTCATTTGCACCAGCGTTGGTTGTGCAATATACTTTTCTTCGGAGGGTTTTACATGTAAGTTGAATATATTCTACAGTAGGCCTATCTACTATAGTAGAATTATAGCATAGTACACCTTGAATATCGTTATTCTAAATTTTGATTTATCAATGGTTTCTTGACAGTCTATTGCCATGGAAGTATTTAAATATCTATCGTTAACGTGTACAACACGGATTGAGAAGAAAAGTCATGATTAAGTTATGAATTAAGTAATGAATTTTCTTCTTAATCCGTGTTGTACACGTTAGGGTACGATAGATATTTAAATACTTCCATGGCAATAGACTGTCAAGAAACCATTGATAAATCAAAATTTATGTGTTGTAGAAAGTTGAGTTTAACAATAATACAAAACAAACACAACACAATTGTATTGTGATTGTTAACTCTGATTCAAAACTCAGTCAATTAGTGATTAATGATTAATCTCGGAATGCGGCTGATTGCACTAACAATAATATCAAGTCATACTTCATCCCTGGTAGAATATATTGATGTATTATAATTGTATAATCAAAAACTCATCTTGCTCATAATTCATACAAAATTATTATTTTCTTGTACTATATATATATCAATAATGAAACCCACTTGAATCCTAGGATGCATTATTATGACTACGGCACTAGATAAGATTGATAGGTTCAATTGCTTTTTGTGATGAATGCATCATTTGAAATTAAGTGTAATGGAGACACCTTCCTAACATTAGGCATGATAAGGTAAGGCTGAAAGTTTTCACCTCTTGAGAGAGAACGCATTGAAAGAGCTCATCACATTGAACTTGAGATCTTTAACTTTATTTATATCACTTGAAATAATTAAAAATATGATCATGATCTATTAATTATGACTGAAAACTGTTATCTTAAGTGGAAGAGTGCAGCAGTCTTGTCATTATAGCTTTGGAGCTGTTGAGAGGATTGCATTGATAGATGAGTAGAAAATATTATTATTCGAAAAAGATAACAAAACAGTGCATTTTTCCAAAATATTATCCTTACAACTTAAAATTTCAATATCAGTTTGTCCACTGTGATTTCTTATGCTCAACGTTTGGCTACTATTATTTTTAACATAAGTAGGATTTGAGATCTTAAAATACTGTACCACTTAATGTATCAAAATATCATTTCGGTAGGTTTTTAATAATGATAAAAATTTCTGAATCGGACAACAGTGATTTATTGGTTAAAATATATTCTCCCTAAAAATAGTGATTCCAGTACCAACATGGTATTCAATCTGATAGAAACCCAAAATGTCTATTTCGCCTTAGAATCGTCCTGTACACCGCCATATTGTTTTTCAAGTTTTTTTCTTACACTTTTTAATAATTTATCTAAGTTTGAAAATAATTGAATCTCATTGATCTTCATCAACTTGTGATGGTAGAATCGTCCTGTACACCGCCATATTGGATTTTTAAAGTTTATTCCTTATACTTTTTAATAATTTAAGTTTAAAAATTATTGAATCTCATTGATTTTTATCAACTTATGGTGGTACTAAGATCACTGTTTTTGGTACAGTGATGAATGTTGAAACAATTTTGTAAAATTTCTTTATTACAAGTTGTTTACAATAAATGGTTGAAAGATAAAACAACTGACCTCTGATTTTTTTCAGTACTACTACTATATCCAAAGGAAAGACCAATCGAATGATTGGAAATGTCAACCAAATCGATGGCTAACATCAGATCTTGTAAAGGACGCTCTCTACAATGGGCTTGTCGGTCTGCTTATTGGAAATACAACTTCAACAATATTAGTTTTCTACTTGTTGAATGGTGGCTGGAGTCAAATGTACTTTAATGTCAATGACTATACAGTTATTTGGTTCATTCTACAGTGGCCAGTTACATTCTTTGTTCAGGTAAACAGCTCTCTTACACACTGGTCTGGTCTTGTTTTGAGGGATGGCTCTCCTCAACTAAAATTTAAAAGGTTGATATTTCAAGTTCAATTTATTGTTACACTCAATCTTATGTAAATCCACCATTATGTTTAATTCAAGATTTCTTTTTTTAGATAAAAAGTCCACTGTTTATAAATTACTTTTGAATTTGTAAAAATTAATGATTTATTTCTTGAAATTAATTTGGCTCAATAACGAATCAGGTTTGACTTCATCAGCCTTCATAAAGCAGAGTAGCTACTCTTCAAGTTATAAATTACAATTTTTAATGCTAATTCTATTTTTAAATAAAATTTATGAAATAAATTTCACCTTGAACTACAGTTAATTTTTACTGAAGATGTCATGATAACGTGAGATGTGATGATTGCAATAGTTATCTGTAAGCAACTTTACTTCGAATGAAATATATTATTAGAAGTATGTTGTCCTTCATCTGGGTTCTCAGCAAAAATATAAATTCACTACTAGAGAATTGCATTATTCATTAAATTCCTAATGAAAGTTCACTTATGTATTAAAACCACAGACAATGATTATTATAATTATTACCTACTGAGTTTCTTTCCAAGACTCCTCTTTCAATTTTTGTGCTGAAATATAAGTTTATTATCATCTTCCAAAAACAGATAATAATAAATTATTAATACAATTTTTCTGAGTTTCTTTTCAACACTTGCTTCTCAGTTCTCTGTGCTGAAAATGTTTGCAGGATTACATGGTTTATCTTTTACATAGGGTGTTCCATACACCTTTCCTATACAAAAGATATCACAAATTGCATCACAGATACAAAGCGCCTTGTCCATGGACAGTGACTGCCCTGCATCCTGTTGAAGTACTGAGTTTTCAGATGGTGATGATTTCACCAATATTCATATTTCCTATACATTGGGGTAAGTTCAGAGGCAGTCTAATATAATATTAATCATAAACTACTCAATTCTACTACTAAAAACATAATTAAATAATATAATATCTAGGTATACTATACTACTCTACTATTTTATATATTTATATTTTACTATTCTACTATTCTATCAATAAATGAGGAGTAGTAAATAGGCTACTATTAAATATACAAAAAATAATATAAAATACTATAATATAAAAAGTAGTGAAATATAGTAAAATTATTGAAGAATAGAATTCATTCATTAGAATTTTATTCTTTAAGTTAAAATAAATTCATAATATATTCTTTCAAATTAAAACTAATAATATTCTTTTAATAATTCTGAATATATTATAACTGTTATAGAATTATTAGAATTAGAATAGAATTATTTTCTGTGTTAATTTTCTTAGACCATTCCAGTGAATCCACTCAAGAAGTACGGTAACCTATTTTACCTTCAGCTAATTAATTCAAAGTTTTCATGAAATCAGTGTGTACATGTTCCATGTAATATCTCCTTCTTAGGCTAGGCGTACACCGGTTAGCCAAGACAAGACAATACGAGATTAGTCACGTTGAGTCACAATAATTCACATAGTTGCTTATGTAGCAGCACACACCGATGCAATGACTAATCGGTGTGTGTTGCTTCATAAGCAACTATGTGAAGTACTGTGACTAAACGTGACTAATCTCGTCTTGTCTTGCCTTGACTAACTGGTGTACGCCTAGCCTAAGAAGTGAAGTGAATGAATCCAGCTCTTCTTATTAACACCACACAAGTATGGTGTATTAGTAGACTCATGTCTTCTGATGGAAGTTGATTTGGTAAAGTACCGATATGTATACTTGAAATTTCCCCATGCCATATTTGGCCTGAGATTAAACATTTTTCTCGTGTTTTGAATGTCATTTATATCATGTCGTTTGACTATGATACTCGGATAATAATCTATACTATTATAAAAATGAGATGATGTCTGTCTATAGGTTCATCAAGCGTAGAATACTTGACTGATAAAACTGAAATTTCGCTCAAAGACTTTCTGTATAGACTACCATAGGATTGTCATATGCCTGTTTACATATTTTATGAGTTTTAATTATATAATTAGTAAACTTATAGATCTAACCTTTCAAACTTGGCATCCATTGTCCTATCAATAATGCTCTTATATTAGCCATGTGTAGTTCAAAATACTAAAAAATTGATTCTCAAGTAGACCGGCTCAATTGACTAGGTATTTAGGTATTGACTAGGAACTGTACCCCTAGGGATATCTGCAGAACTAGTGCGTTCGATTCCTTAGCTGTTGATTTTATTAATGACTTTCAGCCTCGATTAATATTGGTTATTATGCACTCGCTACACGCGGAAATCATCAATTAATGATCATCATTAATTTTATATTATAATTTCAACTATTGTACTATTATAATGTTTCATGATATAAATACTTCTACACAGATATTTCCCCGGTGCGAAGCACGGGTATAGCATCACTAATAAAGACTTGAAGAGAATACTCAATTATTTAGCTGATGTATTTTTTTTATTCTTTCCACAATCTAATATTAAATTAGATCTTTCTTGTTATTGGATCAGTTGCATTTAAAAAGTGTTGATGATTTAATAGGTGATAGGCCTACTGCATGAGTTGGATATTGTTGAAATGTGTTTTCATTGAATGCGAAAAGACATAATTATTTTTGTTGGAAATCGTGTAAAAATTCCATATCAATTTTATTGTATCCTGAAATTCGGGATAAACCATATTTTATTTGGACAATTGAATCCTGAATTATGTTTTTTTTGTGTATGTAGTAGCCTACCGTGTAATGAAATACATAAATAATAACTAATGTAAAATTAATAATAATTAGCTGATGATTGAACTTTCAGTTACATATTTATCGATTGTACTGTACGCATATCATTGCTCTATCATGGATCATTCTGGAATAGACATGAAGGCACCGTGGTGGCAGCCCTGGAGAGCCGACACCATTTTCCATGACAATCATCACCAGTATTTCCATGTTAATTTCGGCTTCAACTGTCATTATTGGGATATGGTGAGTCCTCGTTTTGCTATTTAAACAAAATTCTGAAATCTGATGAGATAACATTTTCTATCAATTCATCATTTATAATTGATAAATTTATTTATTTCTATCAATTCAATATATTCTATTTATTCTTTCCATTTTTCTATATTTATTGAGTAAAAATATTGAAGTTTATATTATGGATGAAGATCTTATTCCCGTAACCACGACCTGACAACAATTTATTAATGTCCATTACATTTGCGACATTCCCATTACTTTGCAGCAATCATCAATAGAGAGTTGTGATCTATTCTAAATCTCCATATAAATTATTCCGCCAATTAAAAAGGGATGTAGGAGATGGAAAATGAACAGCTTACAATACTTTAATTGTTTTATACTACACTAAGAAAAGCTTAAAATACATCATTTTTTAATTTGTAAGTCCGAACATGCCCAATCCTTGGAAGCAAGAAGAAAATGACGAAGATTATTCCGCATGTTAAGCATACGTCAATCCCGGTAAATTTGGAAGTTGTTATTTGTGTTCATTGAGTGTCCGCCTTTTTAATGCTTGAAAGGAGTAGTTTATTCTAATGAAATTTTAAAAAAGATTGTCTGGATCAGGCACAATTCTCCGACTGACGTGAGTGTGGGCATCATTTCAAGAGAAAAATTCCACTGTTACATTTTAAAGTAATTTTATCTGAAAAAATCTTAGTTTTCCAATGACATTGACAGTCCATTCTATGAGAAGAGTATCTACAGTACAATCAATAGCTAATTTTATCAAACCTAAAATTTGGTTTCCCTTGGATTGTATCTAATCTGAACGATTAGATGAAATAAGTAGCCTATCCTCTAAAATGGTAATCTTGACTTCAATCGAGTGAAATAATTACTGAATTATGAGTTTGGCTTGTACTCAATATTATTTCTGTCACTTCATTTTTGAAATTTGATGGCTTAATGAATGACAAGTGCTTAACAGAAAATTTCAACACTTTTTTGGGAATTGAATATTGGCTATTGATAGTTTATAAAAAAATTGAACTTTTCTGTTAATAAATCAAACTTGTACAGAATAGAAGAATATTGGTTCTCCAGAAGATTTGTATGATTGTATGTTTTCACTTTCAGCTCCATGGAACCACCCGCAGATCTGATAGAATTTATAATGAGAACATCTATAATGGCTTTGGCAAACCATTGGTGGATGCGTCTGAAAATGAAATAAACAATGCAGAAAAAGAGATGGCTTCTGAAAATCCTCTAGCTCACAGGAAGAATAAACTACTACAGGTTTCCCACAACCAACTCATCATTACTTCTTAAAAGATTTGTTTCAACTGTATTGTACAGTATATAAACGTTTGTGTTTATTCATACGTTTGCCTATTAATTAATTTGAATAAATCAGTCAAGTATCGATAAGGTACTGGAAAAAGGATGATAATTATTACTTGAAGATGATCCAATGAACGAAGTGAACAAGTAAGAAGTATTTTGAAATTTCTATCTTTACACTCTTGCTGGAGTAACTGATAATAATCATATTAATCAAACTGTAAGCTGAAGACTATGGTACTTATTCCAAAACAGTACTTTTCTCATTACCGTAAATATTTTTACCTCATATTTTGCAGGTCTTCTTTCATCTCTCTGTCATGTTCGTTTGATAAATTATAGGAACTATGGTTGTAAAAAAATTAACCAGCACTTTATAGGCGGATGAGACTTTGATTTCAATAATGAACAACGGTAGAGTTCTAAAAATACAGTACAGTGTACAGTGATACATATTATTGATAGAAAATCCTCTATTGAATATTGAATACACCTAGTTCAATATACCGTATCTCAACAACTATAACTATCTCAGTACAATAGAATTTTTTTATGAAATGAATAAAATGATGTGTATATTAGTATGTTATATCTTGTTTGTACATGTAATAAAATGTCAAAGTTAATATTGTTATTGAAAAAAATAGTTTTGGATTGAAGTTATAAGATACTATTATTTTTATTCATCAAGCTGGTTTAAATTTACTTCTTTCAATGTTTCATAAAATTCTTCCAAATTCTTGAGTATTATTCACAGTGCGCCTGTGTAGATTCATCAGAAGCAGTGTTACTGATGAGTGATCAGTTAATGAGAGTTAAAAATGTAATAAGTGGGGAAGTGTAAATTTTAGTTTGTAAGTTGTTGATGTTGACTTTTTGAATAATTATTGTCAGTTTCATTTGATCAACTCTAAATCTGATGGTTAGTTATGAAAAAATAAATTTATTTTTGTATAAAAATGCACATTTTCGTATTTTCAGAGATCGAAAATATGTATTCAAGCGAAATTTTCGAATAAGCAGTAAATTCAACACAAAAATTCTAGGTAGTTTCTCTAGGAAGATGAATCTGATCTGCTGGATATTAAAAAAGCATAGTTGATATCCTAGTAAGTCTAAGTATTATCAAAATACTGCAATTATTATATTTATTTGGTCAGCAGACATACAAATTTAATGTAGAAAAGTATCAGTTGAAGGAAAAATGATACTTCACAGCTTTGATTTTCTTCGACCTGCATTTTCCTAAAACCAGTGAGGAATTAACTTGTACTATCGTCAAAATTTATTTTGAAAGCATAAAACTTCATACAATTTGGAATTTATGATCCTCTAAATCAAATTGAAGCGATAGGATGCACTCCGTCTTCCGTCTATTAAATTTCAAAGGGAGATGATTATCATTCTCTTCCCCATTTTTAGTCTCTAATGTTGGATGGTGAGCTGCTTGGACGGTTTTTAATTATGGACAATGAAATCAGCTCACCGCTTGAGATGTAAGCGGTGTTACTGCTTCCTACCTACTCCTACATTATGGCATTAAATCGTGGCCTCTTTTCGCCGAAGCTGAATGAATGATAAATACGACATCAGAAGAGATCGTAAAGTGGGTGGAGGATGATGCAGGTAAGGGGTGGGGGAGAAGGGAAGGGCTATCAACACTTTGCATAAGGCTCGCATTACTCTGCAGTAAACCGGTGCGCATTTCTTCCACCACCAGAGTCGGGTTTAAACTGTTTTTTACAACTCCACCAAATGCACAGTCGTAAAGGAAGATCGGTTAATTTTTCATGGTCTATTCAGTTTGAAAAAGTCAATCTGTCTCAAAGAGAGTGCGGGGATTAGAAGAAGCCTTGTGTGTTCTCGGCAGAGAGCAGCCGTTCGTTATCAGGCCTTTCTCACGCTGACTGCCACTTGAACATCTCACCGTGCAATCTCTCGATTCACAGCGATCGCCGCAAAAAGCGTTCAATTCCACTGCTAGAAAGCACTCTGTTGACCCACTCTTTCCATTATCCCTTCGCATTTTTCTGTCTTCAAATTCAGGTCCCAGCCTACACAAACGCTGTGCGCTCATTCAGCACTCCGCTCAATTATGTTGATAACATCTTTGCCGCATTGACGAGCACAAGAGAAACTGCAGAACGTTTATAAACTTCTGAAAAAGCAGAAAACAAAGACACCCACTTGTGGCAGATCAGACGTTATTTCTCTAAATACGTAGGTATATTAGACTCAAGGCTTAGCTACCGATTTTTTTTTGTAATCTTCCAATTATTTTCTCATAATTACAAGAAAATGAACTCGCAGTCCAATGGATTATCCCTTGATACACTGAAATTTCATTTCCATCCTATTTTGAAAAGATATTTATAAATATTTGATCTCTTGGCGTGATGCATAATAAAACACATGCATCACAATTTTGATAGCACCAAATTCACTTGGAATCACATAGAATAGCATGACCAATGCTCTTCTCTATCATTTGATTAATCATCAATTCACTGGCGAAGAGCACTTCATTAGAGCTCTTAAAAGTTTCTACACATTGCAATCTGTTTTTTCCAGTTTTAATTCGACGAATTATCGTTCGGAGATGATTGCTCTCCATCTGGAAATGAATCGATTGAGTTGAACAATGATGAGAGTCATTTATTTATAATTAATGTTGATGACCGGCAAACGAAACAGAAAGGTTTTACATTGTGAATGTTGTTTATTCTTAATTAAATTCCATAATTCAAACGCCTGTGACAACAGGCCGCTCTCTTAATTAGAGCCAGTAAGTGAGCCAATTCAATTCAAACAAATTGAATTTTCGCGTTGTCCAAAGAGAAGTGACAATACCACAAAATGAGTTTCAAGCATGGAGCTTTAAAATAATAATAATAATACGTTTGGTTATTCATTAGTTTGAATACATTACAACCGTGGCTACTTTGAACTTGAGATTCAGCTTTGTCTGATTGTTAGCTTTCTCTCGTACTGCTGAAATAAAATATTTTTATGTGAACTTCTACCTCATCCATTAATCACTATCCTAATTTTCACTATCTCTCAATTTTGTTAATTTGATGACCCTACTGCAGGGGCGTAGCCAGAAATTGACTTCGGGGGGGCCCAACACTGGGGGGTATGGAATACCCCCAGACATAAGGGGGGTCCGGGGGCCCTCCCCCGGGAAATTTTAATATTTGACAGGTACATAACACTGTTTTAGACTACTTTTCAGGTCTTGCGAGAGCTGAAATCCAAACATTACAAAACAAATAATTAAAAAAAAAAATAATTTCGACAATTTCGGGGGGCCTGGGCCCTAGTCAATACCTAGAATACCAGAATACCTAGTCAATAAGTTTTGAATCATTGGAATCATTCCATAATGATATAATTTTGTGACAGAAATCTTGCAAAATAATAAGTAGAATGATAATAAATTTATCTGGTATTCGAATTTCACTGAGAATTAATTTCAATTTTTACTATTATTCACATTTTTAATACTAAATCGAATCATATTCATGTCTCACCAAGCTGTGGAGTTGTATTTAGTCCATCGTCCTTGATAGATATAGACATAATACCGATTAGTTTTGAGTTAATTTATCTTCAACCTAATTATTTCTGAGCTTGTCAAATGCATTCTTACCAATTACCAAGTCCTTTCAGCTTTGGAAAAACTAAAATTGTTTTGATTCTTCAATTAGCTTGTGAGTAAAACTAGTTATGCTCCCAATCAAAACTTCAATGGAGATATTCGATGTTGATAGAAGTTTTTCTATTCACTGAGATCTTCATTCTCCAAGTTAATTCAATAGTTAGAAACTTGTGACATAATCAGGTTTTCTTGAGCAAATTGAAGAGAGAAAACTTTTGAAATTGTATGATGGGAGAAATTGGTATTCAGTAGGATTATCCCTCCTCATTTCAATTCCTGTCTTATGATTTTGTTCTCATGAAAATATCTTCTAGTTTTTACCATGAAGTTTCAATAAAGCTAAGTATGTTGCCTGATCAGGAAATAATATTTCAAGTAATAGGCTACATATTCAAAGCATAAATGTATGGGTTATGTCAAAATCGAAGCTGTTCTCAAAGTACTAGAGCTCTGTGATTGACAGTCCATCTTTCTCTCTCACCAGAACATTTGACTGAACATATTCGGTGATTGAACATATTCTGTTACTGTTGCACATCTCTGGAACACTGCACTGTGCTTATTGATTTTCAGAGCCTATGGATTCATTATTGTTATTCTCGTCTTTGGGCCGGTCATACGCGTTACGGTACACCGTAAGAGGTTTCCCTGTGGACATGGAAAATTATGATTGTCTACACTACACAAACTAATAGACCAATGCAAATCAATCTACTTTAATTCTTCGATTTGCTTGAATGGAGTACACGAAAAGGGTCTTTTACAGAAGAGCCCTACATTCGTTTAACTCGCTTGAATGAACTAGTTTTTCTTATCCTAATGACAAGATTGGTGCAATCTATTTGAAAAACTTTAATTTTAAACAGCTGACATTACAGTGTACGATATCTATATTAATAAAAGAGAGTTGATGTCTGTACGCTCGCTTATAACTCGAGAACACTAGTTTTTCTACTCAAATTATTTTTACGCTAGAATCATCAATTAAGAATGAGTTATCGGTCGTATCATCTATGTTTTATTGTTTCTAAGAAGGGGAACAATAAATTGAAATAAAAAAAATTATTGATTATTTACTTCGTGACATTTTGGGGGACATGAGGAAAAGAGGGGTTACGTGAAGGAATGGCCAATGGGGGAAGAGGGTGACATTTGGTGGGAGTTGACATGAATTCCGGGACAGCTAGTAATTTCATGTTTTGAAATCGGTTCTAGTTGTTCAATGGAATCATTACTGAACGAGTAGCAAGACTTCCGCTTCAAAAGACCCGACGAGAGCATTACCTGCGGGCATTATGTTCCACGACCTTCGGTATACCGTAACCCGTAACGGCCGGCCTCAGGGTTAAGATTTCACATTTTTCAAATGAAATATTTTCGAGTCATGATGGTTCAGGTAGCAATCACATCGAGGTGGGCGGTACCAGATACACCTCTGCCAGAAAATATGAGAAATTAGTTAGTAAAAAGTGGTGGACGGCAAGGCTCCCGCCTCAATGGGGGATAATGTGAACCATATATTCGAGCTCCCATTTCTGGCTAATTAAATGCCGTTAACGTTCCGTGCAGTTAAGTAGGTCTTCAAAGCAGCGCACTCTTTCTTTCGGCTCTCGCCTGCCAAGAATTCGTTGCAGTATTATGTGAGGCGGCACTGGCACTGGCACTGGCACCGGCACCGTGATAGCGTGACACAGGCCGCATGTAAACATCTTCATTACTGCAAGGGAGCTCGTTAGCCAGTAGTCATCACTTAAATTCCAAGTGCCAATGCTACCCGCTCTGAATGTTAAGTGACTTTCATATAACTAAATTTTTCCACGCCTGACTTCATCTCCAGTCTACTAGCAGTTGACGAGTGATCCCCGCTCACACCCTTTCTGCCCCTGCTGCTGCTGCTCAGACCAGCTAATCACTTTATGCAGTATCATTTGGATGAGATTTCATTGCAGGTTTCTGGAAGCCGCCACAGATAAACTCAGTTACTAGATCTTGTTGACATCTTCTAGCTTACTTTATAGTGGATCACATTTCTTTTAAGTAATCCACTATTAAAATTGTATCCACCAATGACTTGATAGTAATTTATGGATTTATCTATTAGAAAAGTTGTACAGAAATGAACAATAAAGTAGTATAGTTCTGTAATATACGGATCAACTTTGAAGTTATTCTCTTGAAATTTTGATCTAATGATTATTAAACAGATGAACTCAGTTATCGATACATGGAATATTAACTGAATTATTATTGAAGAAAAAGGGCATTAAAAGTTGAACTATTCACTGATCTAAGTGATAATTGATTATTTAAATGGCTACTTCAATTGATTGGAATGTGATGCTGGTGATGCTTATTGAACGGGAAAAAATTAATGGTTATTTATTAAATTGAAGTGAAGAAAGTAAATGAATGATCAAATATTGACTCATGTTGATCAATAATGAGAATCAAGCTTATCATTCTTATTATTCTTTGAAAAAAAAGAATATATATTATTCCAATATTAGAATCAATAAGGGTCTTCAAGAGATCTGAAACAAACCAAAAACATAAAACAACCTACAAGATTTGATACTTGAAAAACGAAAATTCTTATTTTTCATTCTATTTACCTGGTACAAGACTGTTCGTCTTTGGCTACAGAAGTTACTGATCACTTCATTACTAAAGAGAGCTTCTCAACTTCATTTAACTACAACTTCTTCTTCAATAACTCTGTACATTGATATGCGGTCTTATAGGTAGATTTAAGCAATTAAAAGAAATCTTGGAACAATGAGTCCAACTTTATTTATAGAAATCAAAACAATGTATCATAGGAAACTATTATAGGTAGTTAAAAACATCTCTTAGTAGAGATTGTTTCATTAAAAGCAATATTATTACCGGTGGTTGAAATCAATTCTGAGAAAATGCAAGTAATAGGCTGAATTGATAAAGGGATGGCTCTTTCGGACTAAATGACTAGAACACCTTGGTGGGATGAACGGAGAACGCTTCTTAATCCTTTATAGAGTAGATAGAATTTAAATGAGGAGGTAGTTTATTCAGTGGACGGCGGGAAAGCCGAAGGCTTAGTGCTACGAAAATCCTCCAGCAGCAACTACCAACAGCTCTGCTGACCTCTATTCAAGCCAAAATTGTGTGCATTATAAGTGGATTTTCTTGCCTAACGTTTTGTCATCATAGCTTGCAAGCTGCTTAGCAGAGTTCTCATTTTAGTAACATAAGGTCTAATCTAGTAACTCAAAGCAGCTCATATTCTCAAAGTTTTGAACTTTTTAGCACCTTATGAATTTATGTTATCTTGGAATGCGGTGCACCACAATTTCTAATAATTATTTGCGATATTTCGAGTAACTCGAAACATTGAACTTCAATAATTTGTTTTAAAGTTTTCAATCAATGAGTCCAGACTTCAGATATATAGTAGTCAATTAAATTCAATCTACATCCATCTAGGAAGTAGGAAGTATTAAAGGAAGGGATAGAGATAAACAATTGAACATGTATTCATTTCAAACCATCCACAAAAAAGTAATTCATTAATGAAATTGTGGAATAGTGGATTGTAGAATAAAACATCAACTCGATTTCGTTGAGTGTTTAAATAATGGATGGCTTTCTTTTTATTATCCAATCGAAGGAGTGTTCAAGAAGCACAACTCTTCATTTATTTTAATAGACTTAAAGCACTTCAAAAATCAAAATGCATTTATTTGTATGTCTCTGATAAGAGCCTCACTGATTTCAATTGGAATAATTTTGTGAGTAGACACGCGAACACTAAAGAAGTAAGTGGACTCTCATGAAATAATGGAAGTAAACACTCTGGATGACAATATTTCTATTTCCAGTTAGCCTATATTGCCAAAATATTATCACCTACTTCATTAGGTATTGATAATAGTCTGAATTCTGCTTTGTAGTTTCTGTGTAGTTTACCAGAGAATGATAATGATCTGCAAAAACTGCAGTATCTCGTTGCTTTATTAAATATGTGGTTTTCACAACATCAAGTCTTCTTATTCAATATACTGTTCTTTATTATATAGCTTTATTATTGGCTTTTAATAGTTGGGAGATCCGAGTAGGTTTGATTGACGTAGTTTAATGACCAGATGACAAAATTTTTAAATTGGAGTACTAGGATTAGAAATGTTTTCATTACACTTGTATAAGATAATGAGACAATTATCATTATAAGGTCTCATATCATTGCATTATGAGACATTTACATATTTTTGACGGGCACAGAGTAACTGACAATAATCAGAGAGGGAACAACCAAATTTAACTCTTGAAAACTGATGTAATCTCATCATATTCATTATCGCGAAAATAAAATGTGGATGAGACCCTCAACTATGATGAGGCCAAATTGAGTTTCCATGAAGATGATGACAGGAGAGGTGGAGAAGGGAGTGAATCAGCCACGAATCGATGTGTTTGATTTGATCAGCAAATTGAAGTGAGAGACATTTGTGTGGCAAAAGTATCGGGAATTGAACGTTGAACGAGCAAGCTGAACGGATTAGAACGCTGTTAGAGGGCCTGAAGTTGGTTGCTATCAACGGCGGCACTCCAACCTGGATGTGTTTCTCTCTCTTTTTGTCGCTTCAGCTGCAAATGTTTTTCTCGCGCGCGACGTGAGTGTGTTGGCGTGCGAGCGTGCGTGTCGATGTTGGCGCGTTATGCGGACATTCGTCGCTCGCTGCTGAAATAAATGTTTAGTTTTTAGGAGTGAGCAGAGCGGAGAAGAGTAGAGCAGACTGGAGAGGAGCACTCAGGATGAATGGGACTCGGTTGGCGTCGACCTTCCCGACCTCGCCGTCAAATTGGATCAGCAGCAAACTCAATTTTTCTCCCCGGAACGACGACGCCAAGACGGTTAGCTTGCGTGTGCAATGCTTTCATCGCATGTCAGCCTGTGATTTCATTCGCAGGATTTACACTGCGCCCTCGCGTCTCGATATCCACCTCTAAACCCTCCCCCTCCCTCCAGGCTCACACTCCTCCCCACCTTCAAACCGAATTTCTATACATTTAAATGTACTTAAGGAAGAGCGAACGACTTCCTAGCGCCTCCCCTCCTCCCTTCATCCACCTCTGTCACGCCGAACAAACATTTGTACCGTCAAATTAGGGCCTTGGTCTCCCTCTCTACCACCTCATTTCCCTTCCAATAGATTCATATAAATTCCCATATCTCCCCCTTTTCCACATCGTGTTTATTTTCCACCTGAGCCGCCCGCGTTCCTCTTCAAAAGTTGACGCTTCTTTTTAGGCCAGCTCGCTTGCTGCTCACCTATCTACCAATCAATTCTCTCATCTCTCCAATCATCAACAAAGTTCCATCTCGCATGAAATTCAAAGAAACCATAGTAAATCATGGAAGTATAGGCTGTGCTTGGAAATGAAGGTGTTCGTAAACAGGAAATCGTTCCCAGCTCACAAACTTGGATATGATTGGAAATGAGGATATTTTGGGGTTGAATCGGAATAACACTCCCTTGCACCGAACAAAATCTCAGCACATTTTTGCAATCCAAAAGCTGAATTTGTTATCGTATGAACTACGTATTTGTTTTCCATATCATTCAATGTTAGGCAAAAATACCAAAATCTAATAATGGGTTGGTTACTACAATATTGAATTACAGCCCTATTGTTGATCTTGGACAATGTCATTGGTATCGTATACAACATTATAAATTATTTTATTTTTAACAAAAATATTTTGTTTTAAATTTCAAGGCGCAATTGCATACACATCCACATACTTGCGCTTCAAAAGCAAGTCATTCTTGTCTTCCCATAGTTTGAAGTTATTTTTTCAACAAAATAATGTACAAATATGTGAAACACTTGAAATACAGGGTACCTATGTATAATCATGTGAATGTGTGAGGTATAAAGAGAGAAACTGGGAAGAGGAATCGAAGGGAAATTGAGACAATGAGTGTGGGATAAAGCGTGTTTTGATGGTTTGGAAGGAAGGCAGTGGCGAGGTTAGGCGTCAAGAGTTTGCAAGCCACAATTGACTGGGAGGGAGGCTCATGCTCCCCAGCACGTGACCCAACCGAGATCTAAGATGGCGTCACAGAAGGGGCATTAATTGCGAAATTATAGTGCTGCTAGGACGAGGCGTTCATCTGTGTCGTAAAAGTTCGAATGAAGTTGACTAAAAACAGGCAGAAACTTTTGTTTGTGAAGTTGTAACAATAAAACAGAACCATAAATGTAGTTGGTCTATGGCTGTGATAGTTGGTGTTGGTCTGCTGCAAATTGCCACTGTACGGTTGTCTTTGTCTGAGCCATACAAGGACGACTGGCTGTTTTGGCCTTACACGAAGCACTGGCCAACCCGCAAAGTGCGGGCTTCCAAAGCAGCTTCTGTCAAAGTTGGCTTGCGAGTTTCCCTAATCACAGGCATTCACCTAAAAGCTGTTCAGCTGATTAATTTGTACGGTTCTATTAAACTAATTCATAAACGTTTGTTTTTCTGAATCTTGTTTCCAATTAATGAGCAATAAAGGCCTAAGCTACAGTATTTATTTCCTTGGAAAACACGAAGGTCTCTGTAAAATCTGAGAATTTTATTCTTCCAATTAAATAATCCTTCAAAAATTAGGTCTTCATGACTCGATATTCGAGTTAGGGTTTGTTACATCATACCAAGGTAAATAAAATACAAACAGAATAAAAAACATATAAAATTTCTGAATTTAACTTGTAAAAGATTACAATTTACATATGAAGATTACGTTTTACGCATTACGATTACGAATTATATTACATATGGAAAATCAAACTCTTGATCTCCAATACCGATACTCGATAAGCTGGTTCAGAGCTTTGAATGTAGCCTACATTCATTATTTTGTTTCTTGTTATCCATTTTCGAGTTGAAAATTGGATTAGAGACTTTGAGGTTTTATCGGTCATCGTTCCAATAATACAGCCAAGTTTATTCTGGGCCACTTAGGATCTCTGTTAGGAATAGTAGTAACGAGAAGTCTGAAGGACAGGACAGGTAATGTTGTTGCAGGCGGGTAAGGCATGTGTGGTATCAGCCAACAGAGATCCGTTGAGGGGCAAATGAACAGAAATGTGTGTATAATTCAGGGAATCGATGCACCTATATGGCAATCTCCGGTCCCAGTGGACGGTTAACTTGCGCATGACTTGCAACTGGCTGTTAGACAAGATAGAAGGCCTCTCCGAAGGGAAGCTCAGTCAACCACTGGTCACTCAGCTAAATTCACCGACTATTTTAAACTGCCAGACTGGGAAAGGATTCTAGAGAGAGAACAATAGCAATGACAATGATTCCATAGATGAGTGATACGTTTCCATTTCTTAATACATTGTATATTATAATTCATCCGAAGTCATTGAATCAGATAACAGCTAGACAAGATAGAAGGATTCTCTGAAGGGAAGGTCACTCAGCTCCTATCCAACCACAGGTCACTCACAGCTAAAGTCACCGAGTATTCTACACAGGGAGGCTAGGAAAGGATTGTAGAGAGAGAAGAATAATAATGACAATGATTCCATAGTTAAAGATGAGTGGTATATTTCCATTTCATAATAATTATATTGGTATTCATCCGAAGTCATTGAATCAGAAGACAGCTAGACAAGAAAGAAGGTCTCTCTGAAGGAAATGTTTGTTGAATTACTCTACTATTGATATTATGATTACAATATCAATTTTTCATAATATTATTATAATTATGAAGGTAATTATATCTAATTATAACACATATCTTTTTTGAAGTAATATAATCTTCACTTAGAATAGTACCTCCATTACATAACTTGCCCAAACAGTGCTGGTCACGGTTCAGAATGAAGTTCATTGGAGAGGCTTCATGGATTTGGTGTCGGTTTTCGGGGAACCTTTTGTCCTCAACATAGATTTCGGAGGAGACTGCTCTCCACCTGGATGCTGGATATCGGACTCAGCCGGTTGGTTTGCTCACAAAGGTAAGTGCGAGCAACGAATGGAAGGAAGGGTACATGTGGCATCCATTAGAGAAAGTTTCACATAATAGATGTCTCTGGCCTCACTCACAATAGACCAGACTGGGTGTTATATATTAATATATGACATACACTTACCGAACCACTATATACGTATGCTTGATAACCCTCCAAACACAATGTATGAGTTGAGTGAAACTCCAGCTCCTCTCCTCGCTCGTCCTGTACAATCGTGTTTACGTTCCATTCAATCAACTTTGAAACATCCACTTCATTTTCAAACTGTTGCACGGGTTTATCTGTAACTTGAAATGAAATCACTGAACTACGTTAGTGTATTACCACTATTCATAAAGTTCAGAAATGTTTCTATCTAAATTATCAATATTTTGATTTGACTTCAAGACATTACATCACAAAACACAGTTTTGCCAATTTGTAAATCAATTCAACATTTTGTAAATTGATATATTAATTGAAAAATTGATATAAAAAACTATTAGTTTTTACTTAATACTGGGTATTTATTACTGTACTTATAGAGTTCAAGACAGATATTCCCTCAAATAAATTATTAAGAAGATAACTACTCAAAGATCCTCTGTAAAAGCCTTTCATCCAAAGTTCATTAGTTTATAAGAATATAAGTTCATAAGAATATTAGTACAGTTTGTCCAATGTCGCATTAAAACACCTCTTTGATCACAATTATG
Organism: Laodelphax striatellus; assembly: GCA_017141395.1. Lineage (NCBI taxonomy): Eukaryota > Metazoa > Arthropoda > Insecta > Hemiptera > Delphacidae > Laodelphax > Laodelphax striatellus. The sequence goes on along the minus strand of CM029532.1, from coordinate 23,430,684 downwards.
ACAGGCGTTGAGTTTGCCTCTTGAAAAATCCTTCCAAATAGGATTTTAGAAAAAATTAGTCTATTAGGGTGACTGGGCAAGAGAGACCTCCTTGACGAAAAATATAGTTTTCAAAGTTTCGTTTTAGTTTCAATTTTGTATTAGTTTCCGCTATTTTTCCATATCATGTTTCAATGATGTTGATAATTCTCATCACATGACTTGAAATTCAGTTTTTACGGGACTATCAAACTACAGTATGGTATCTATAATGTGAAGAGTTTCAGAGCTACTTATCCATAATAAAAAATTGAGTGACCAGTGTGATTGAAAGATGTTATTGAAGAACTACCGCATTTCATGTCGGGTTGATCAAAAATCTGGGAATGCTGTTATTCTAGTCATTTTTCAATTTCTAGCATTTCTCACCCCAGCGTTATCATCACCTTAATATCCGTTATTATCTTCTACCACATTTCTCATGATTTGTAAATTAGTTCAAGATACTTATAAAATAGGGTAGAAAGAAAGAAATTTTAAAATTCAGCAAAGAATTTATACCATTTCGATGTGTACTGTGAGTAATCATGTGTCATTACAGCAAAGTATACAGTCAGACTTGGACTTGAACTGTTTTTGAGCTATTATTGTAGGTGTATTTACGCCTGTATGCCGAAAATAATGGCGTGTTTCATGGTATTCCTCGCGTGATACAAATGTCACGGTTCGACTGGCCGGGGCTGGGCTATGATTATTCTAATAGTCTAATATAATTGTAATATTACATTTCATGTCAAGATTCTGAAATTGGGGTGCAGCGTGTAATTGCCGATACACTGTGGAAAAGGAAAAATATCATAGGGCTGTAACAAAGTTTTTCGTCTAGATTTTATTGCTTGCAGCGCTAGTTTTCCTAGCGTTCAATTACACACACATATACACAGATAAGAGTTGTTGAGCAGCAGGAAAAAAACGTTCGTGTGCCAGTCCCATCATCCCTCCTCACAAAAGAATAAGATTACAGGAAGGAAAAACCAAACAAGACTTTTGGCTTCAGTGTGGTTGTTCTATTTTATTCTCTATATGTGGTTGTTTTGAGTTCATAGATCCATAGTTGTGAATGATACATAACTAAATAGAAGATTCAAAGTCCCAATATCACAAATAGTGAAAATAAATACAAGATGAGAGAAGACTTATTATTCAAGTATTGATAAGGTTTTAGTGTGTTCTTGTTAATGACTGAATTTCCGTTGAGAAAAGTTGAGTTGAAAACACTACCAGGCTGTGAATGATGTGATCTAATTCTATATTCTTCAAAAGGAGACTTATCTATTTCGCTTTGTGCCAAGTTATGTACATGAATTCCATCCATATCCATTTTAATTAGCTACTTCCATTCATAAAGGGTGCTAAGCTCATCATACTTATTCATATTCATGAAACTCATATTGGCTATATTCATACGCTTACATACTCTCTATGTTTTCATATTATCAAAATTATTCAATTTTTTGAAGGTGATAGCAATCATGAAGTCTTGCCAGCGGTGAATTGAAACTATTAGAAAGCTTTGATGTTGATCATGAAAGAAATACGTGAGTATTCCACGTTATTCAGTAATTGAAGCTTTCGAAAGAAAAATTTAGAACTATTATTGAAATATCATTTGAATTAGATTGTCAGAAAAATCTAGATTGAAGTTCCATTGATACATGTATTATCAGATAAGTAAAAGAGAAAATGTACAGTTTTAGAGTTGAATTGCTTTCAACTTTGTAATATTAAGAATTCTCAGAATATGGACCCATCAAACTATCCTATTAGGAGTTATTCAGCTTCATCACGAGTGGAATTTGGATTCTCACTTAGTGAGTGCGAAATTAAAAGACTGGTCAAGAGCTTGGCAGACTTTTATGGCATAATTATGGTGCTGGAATAGGGCAAAGTTGACCGTTGGTAGCTGTGATTTTAATAGAGCAGCGATTGTCATTTCCATTCTAATGAAACACGCCATTAAAAGTTTTGAATAGCGGACACAGATAACGTGAGAAGAGAATTAGACGAAGCTTTCTCTCCGAGACGAGAGCCCGGCAAGCAGCACATGAGGGAGCTCATATTATTTATTTAATTGCGCCTGTGAATCTTTTAGAAGAGAGTTGCAGTAGCAATCACGAATCACGAGTGGGCGTCCTCCCTTTCCCTCGAGTTTAAACCTCATCAAAAGTTTGCTGAAAGCTTATTCTACTCAACGTCAAAGGGAATATTTATCTTCCTCCAAGGAAAAGCGTTTATCGCATTAAAGTAATGTTGAATTAGTATATTTATCTTAGAGACGGCATGATCGAAATAATTAAATTTGAACCTTATTTCACGATTTGCAAAAGCTGAATCAATGTTTACATACACTCAGTTGTTTCAAACAGTTCCTGCTTTATCGAGGCAAATCACCAGAGAATCTGTGTGACACAATATTCGCAAGTCAACAAACTGAGAGAGTCAAACCACATGAGCCGGAGTCTCTAAAGTTCAATTTTGCCACGTTCATCTATTTAAAACCACTGAATAGACATAATTCGGATCGACCCGATTACGCTACAAGTATTTGGTGTATCAACTACACCTATAGCTTGCTATAAATCAAGATTCGATATTTCTCACTGACATATTTGAAGAATCTGATATGTGCCGTCTTCATTCACGCAAACCGTTTCAAAACTGAGTTACTCGATTATGGAATCCAGAGAAATAACTGAACCACTTCAGAAAACACTAGAATCTCCACTAAACACTTGACGAGAAAAATCATTATTCATCATCAGCTATGAAAATTAATTTTTGTGATAACCATTTTCGATTAAACAACGCTGACAAATATAAGATTGAAATGGAAAGTTCTCTGTCGTGATTCAAAAATAGAACATACGGAGATCAATACAACAACCTTAATTTATTTCCAAATAAATAAAACCTAAGAATAGGTTTCTAATAATGAAAGTAATAATGACTTAGTATTGGACGACTTTGAATATAAATTTTTCCCCTAGAATAAACTCATTCACTTACCTTGAACACTGTCTTTCAATTCGTGCACATTCCACCAATACTTTTTTTTGAGGGTGATGCCCACATGAGCTCTAGGCTTGTGCGTGGGTAATGAGTGGGGTGATGATGAGAGATGACGACTGTTTTTAGGCAGTCGGGACCGACGGCTTTTCGTCTCCTCCGAAAGACGGGAGTGGCCGTTTCTGTCAAAATCCGTTCCGGCAACTGTATTCGATCTTGGAACCTTTGGATTATCAGACAGGCGCTTATCGCCCTTGGCTACTGACCACTCCGCATTTTTATTCAATTATTTTTCATCAGAAACAATGAGTAACAATTGGAAATAGAGTCTCTAAAGTAACAGGCAAAGAGCTTCTGAGTGATTTAATATCTTCATTCCAATAATGTATTGGTCATCATCGTCTTTGTTCCGTTGCTACATAAGAAAACCTCAGTCCAAGAATAACAAACCACGATTGATAGCATGAAGTTGTTACATTGAATAAACAACTGATCTGTGAATGGGACGTCACTCTCCTGTTGTAATGACTGGAACATCCCTCCACGTGTACAATACAGTGCATGACAACAGTTTCCAGACGTAATCATAATTTGTAATATAATATTCATTAATATATCTCCTAACTGACCAATCTGTCACAGACTCTGCGTTAACTGTCAGAGAACTGTTCATCTGTCCTGTAACTAAAACCGTAATGTCTGTCTTGTAACTGAGCAGCAGAAGCATGAATAGTGAATCCACATTTGAATGGAAATCATCGCCTACTACGAGCAATATGTTAAAGTCCGAGAATAAATTACTAAACATGTTTTACCGTGAGTGGTATTGCTGGTTCTTGAAAAGCTTATTTAGTTGAGTGTTGTATGTCATGTGGATGAACCATAAAGGGACCGATGTTTTGTTGTGATTGTGATTTGAACAGCACTTTCCACTTGACCGACGGTGAAAAATCAATAATAAACTTAGCGAGAAGCAGCGCGCGAATCAGATTGTTTCGGTGGACTGGATCCAGGCAGGAGCAAGGAGCAAACACATCTGTTTGACTACCGGGAAGACGGAAGACGTTGACAGTAGGGGACACAAAAGCCAGCGGTAATGCATCTCTGTGATACACTGGGCGACCTTTGCTTCTTAACCATCTCTCATCGCTCCCTAAATCTTTTGTTTCGCATTTCTTCTCCTCGATGAAAATCCTGGGCAGATGGATTCAACCCTCCACTATTCCATAACACAGGCCCGAACTTGAAAAAATATTTTACAAGGACGTCAATTTTATCCGCATTTATTAGTAAGAGTTTACTTTCAAATTAACACAATATCTGAATAGGTTCAAAAATAACTCGTTTCTAATGCTTCTTTCACACCAGAATACGCCGGGTACGGATCGGAACGATGACTGATGTATTTTAATGGGTTTATTCATATTAAATCATCTTACGACATAGAAATGATTCATCAGTCAAAATATTTTCATACCGTCTGATCCGGGCCTGGTCCGTACTGGTGTGGAAGAAGCATAAGCAACTCAATATTTATGGAAACTCACCATTACCAATAACATTCTTTTTCATTTCACACAACAAAAAATGGGAAAGGTAAATCAAAATAATAATAATGAATCCTTGTTTCCAAATTGAAAATATTTAAAAATGTGTTTTTTTTTCAGGCGGTCCAATAGCTTGATCAACGGTGATTGAGGAATGATAAATTTCTGAGGAATGACCAACTATTATTATTGATAATATCGGGGAAATAATTGCAACTTATAAGTACATGTTGGAATGCTGAAAGTTGAGTTAACATCACCAATAAATTAACTTATTAATTCATGATGTTTTTAAAACTCTTTGAGTGCTCAGTTTCCTTTTTCTAGTTGATTACCAGCAGCAATGGCGGCTCCTACCCCAGTTCATTTTTATATCGATTTTTCTTCAGAAAATTAATTTTTATTTTTTTAAAAGTGTTTCTTGTACAGGTGCAGAAATGGTAGATTCATTTATTTGTCATACTGAATAATTAGCATATTTATTGTCACAAATCATTTGATAGAGAAGTAAACCAAAAAATGTATTTAAAAGCTTCTTCAAGAGTATTTCTCTCATCGATTAAGAAGAAAAAAAAACCATCTTCGATAACTGACATTTTAACACAGATGCACTATTCCAGATTGATCATATTTGAACTACTCAATTGAGCTGGAAAGCCTTTATTCGAGAGCATTGTATTAGTCTATTATTGTACAAATATTGCTCCAACGAGATCAATATTAAAACCTGCTTTCAATCCTTACAATATTTATCTCTCTGCAAACTGCCAAACTATGATAATAATTCTCCTATATCGTTCAAAGGATCACAAGAGTGGCAGTTAATGGATACAAGCCAACCACACAGAATAAGAGGAGGAAGACCAGTTACAAAGCAGAAACGATAAAACAAATATCATTTGGTTCTTGCTCGCCGGATTCTCTCCAGGGCCGCATTAATCCCCCGTGTTGGATGTAATCGAAGACTCACAGTAGCTTTTTTAAACCGCTAGCGCAGTTCTCCATTATGAAAAAAGATATAACTCATTGAGCGCACTCGTATCGAACTTTAATGCACTTTTCCAATCCAATTTCCTTTGAAAATTCAGCTTCTCAAATATAAATTTTTTCTCACTCATATATGTTTGAATAAGTTTTATAAGATTTAGATGTCGTTCTCTTGCCTGTTCTGGAATCACATAAAATCAGTTTACAAATTAGTGTTACACTGATTTTTCATACTTATAACATAATACAAAGTAATTAGATCTATTGCAGTTTCTAGAGTCGTAGATAACGGATCAATGACGATATCTAACAATACATCCAACACACAATACAGTATCATCAAACTCAAATCCCCTCTAGTGACAATCATCAACTAATGAAACCATGAAATATTGAATTGAAATTCTATTTTTTTACCATTCTCTATTATAGCTGTGATATGCATCAAATAAGATCCTATGATAACAAAAGTGCTTGCAAACTTTCATTACTCCTGCTTGCAAACAAATTCTAATTGAATTTAGCAAGCAGTATCTTATTTTGGATAATATTAGTTATTTTATAAAAGACAGTACATTATTTCGCTTTATTACTCTGTATATTCATGATATTATATATATTTCATGAACTTGTAATATTGTTTTTCCAAAATAAAGAATTATTCGATTTGATTTAAAGTGATCTCAATAATATTAATTCCTCTTGAAAAGAATTTATTTCACTTTCTAATGATTTTGATAGAAAGCATTGGACAGGAGAATGAATCATGCTATCCCTTCGTATGAGGAACTTGTGCATCTCTGTTGAAGATTAGACCAGATAATAAACCACTCTCTTCTGAGAAAGAGTAAGAAAATTCATGAAGAAGATTCAAGGTTACAATAACATAAATCTTTGGTGCAAAATATAAATTCAGCCCCAAGTAGAATACTCTTGAGCTTCAATAGAGTGGAGCAAACAAATCATATTCGAGACGATTGTCATTTGCAGAATCCAAGCTCTGAATTCTATTCATATTCCAGAGACTAATATTTTATTTTATTTTCCTCAGTCGGGGAGCTCATTCATTTTTCTGTGATATCTGGAACTCGAAAATCATTACTTTCTTCAATACTATGAAAAAGTTGACAAGACTAATGAGAAACTTGATTTTCAACAATTTGAAGCTGTTCCAGTTGAAAATATCACACTTAGGGCTTCCATCCACTTACAGTTCTAACTGTAGTCCGGGACTCACAGTTAGAACTGTGAACGGTGGACTGTGGACTGTTGAAAAGCCTTCACGACATTTTTAACTGCAGTCCACTAACAGATTGCAGTCCGAGTAACAGATTAATTGAAATTTGAATTTCCTCATCTATATTACTGTCCACGCGTATTCTATCGATGCTTTGGCTGGGGCTCTTTCCTTCTCAGGTACTAGGCTCTTTCCTTCCATTACTAGCTTAAAAAAATAGGCCATCATAATGCATGTTTAATATCAAAAAGGCTTCATAGGTGTGAAATGTAAAAGAACGTAATTTATTCATCTGGAGGAAGAACAGCGTCCATTGACGCAAACGTCTCCATTAAAAAATATCGTTTTCAAATCACTCAGATCTTTCATTTTGATTGTGGCTGAGTACAGTATGTTCCATTGCGAAGTTCTAATGTAATTATAGCTGGCGAAAATAACTCATATTAGAGTTGTCATAGCACTGTAAGTTTGAGCCTGTCATTTATCGCTATATTGCATTGTGCACCTGACTGGAGACCCCATTTGGGAGCCTGGTCCTCCTCCGTATTATTGTCCCCATAGTCTTACTGGCATTCTACCGATGCTTTTGTTGGGGTTCTCCCCTTCTACTGGTCATTTTTCATTACTTGCTGGTGACGTGAGGGTAAGAGCTGAGATTTAACACCGACACTGTACGAAAAAGCAATTTTCACCGGCTGTATTCGTTCAGAATCGACTACAAGTGAAAGTTGTAATAAGAGAATTTTCCTTGATCGAATACTATCATTCAAAACTTTCAGAAAATCCTCTAAAGTCCATCAGGAATCCAACAAAATCCATCAGGAATCCAACAAAAATTTGACTCATCTTCAGATTCCGTACTCTTGTTCAATGTTTTTTTTTCACCGAAAACTGAGGAAATTCTTTAGTCACTTGTGGCATTCACATAATATTATATTCTTGCTAGTTTCAATTTATTTTTACATGATAACTACCTTTAAAGTAACTACTCCTTGACATAATTATCAAGACTTGGAGATAGGGTGGAGCCAAAAATGTTTAAAAAAATATGAAATATATATTATTATTCCTGAAATTTTCAATGGTTATTGTTTTTCATGGAGTGATTGAACAGTATTTTTGTAGTTGTCAGCTTAATTCCATTCCAATAAATTGAGCGCACTGAATCAGCTTTCAGAAGAGGGATTCAAATCGATTTATTTGCCAACAAAGTGCACAGCTGCTTTAGGAAAATAAAAAAGTAGTAATATGCAGATAGAATGTCGCCGGTGTTTTGAAGATAAGAATCAAAATAGAGGGAACAGAATAATAAGACAGCTTTTTGGCGGCTGGAAATGATTCATGTCGATGAATAAATCCGTTTCTCATTAATTTTGAATAATATTATTTTCTGTGCCGTACTGGTTCAGAGAGGATATAATTTTATTTTCAAGGTGGTTTATCATTGCAGTTCGTTGAGATAATAATTTGTCTGTGAATTTCACTACTGCAACGTTCTTTAGAAATTTAAGAGCACAAATATCAAGTAATATTTGGTAATACTATAGATTTAAAAATTGTACATACTTTAAGTTCACATGTACTGAAACGATATAGCCTATAATCGTTTCTTACTAACCAATTGCCAATTGCACAAACTCTAATGAATTTCAACTGACATAATTTGACGGAGCCAATACAATGATTCATCTATTCAGCTCCGTTAGATTATGTCAATCAGGTTTTATGCGATCGACTGTTAAAGCTAAGAAATGGAATTGAATAATTCATAAAAACAGACAATTCCATCCCAATTTAATATTAATGAAAATTATGATGAAGCTTCACAGATGATTCCAGAGAAAAGGGACTGTTGGTCTTTACCTGTGGTAATGCCTTCCTTGTGCTATCCTGATCAAGTTTTCAATACTCATTCGAAACAAATAATATTATTGATATGCTTGAGCAAGCTTTTGGAGTTTTTTCCTTCTTTCTAGAATAAAATCTCTGATGAACGTTTTTCCTCATTCTTGTCAGAAATTTCCACTGCTTCTGACATTTAATCAATTCATCTCAATTTCTCTTACGTTAATTGATTTTTTATCATGTATCAAGTCCTTGTGAGTTTATTCTTTGAATTCACAATTGATCGCTTCGATATAGAAAAACTGTTATGTAGAATTTACTATAGTCCAATTTATGATAATAACTAGTTCCCCCTGAATTGCCTTGTTCTTAGAGTTTCTCCTATTTTTCCGATGACTTTGATAGTGGATGAACCAATCTTATAAAAAGATTAGTTTCTGATACTATGTGAGTATTCGTATGAGTGATAAGAAAACTGATTATGTTTCGATCAATAGAATAAAAATCTTCAAGTTGATAGTTTTCTAAACATAATATTATTTGAAGATGCTCAACTGAATAAGTATAGCACCATGGTAGTTTTCCTTCTTCATCATCTTTCAACTTCGTCTGGATGTTTGTAAAAATATCATTAAAACTTAGTTTTTTTTTTCAATTCAACAGAAGACTTAACTGTAATGATGAGTTTATGGGCAATGTAAAGAATAATACTTTATCAGTTCATCCTAAAAGTCTTGAATCTTTTTTTTCGATAATAACCACTGGTCGATCCCGATTTCAGACAACGCTAGCCATAATTTAAATACAGTCTACTATTTATTTCAATTGCTCGTATGAATTGGATTTTGGGACTTTGTACACTGGGATAAGAAATTCAAATTTACAGCAATTTCAACCGTGTGTATAATAGGCTCTGAGTTATGGGCAGCACATGAGCTGAAAAAGAATCTGTTTTTCATTTGTTGTATATTTTTAACCGGAAATACCGAAAAAATTGATGTTGGACAATTATGATTACGGAAGAGAGATAACAGAAGATTACTAATAGATCTTATACTGGCTCAAGGCAGAAGACTCGAATCTCATAAATCTAAAGCTAGTTATTACCCATATAAGGCTCATTATTACCCCCAATCTTTCATTATTTCCTCCAAACGTCATGATGACTAGGTACTGGTCCAAATTCGCCGCAATTTTCACCGTGTGGGCTTATTACTAGGCTCTGGGCATTGGAGATCACAATGTGCTACAAAAATCTATTACACATTTTTTTGCAGGATGTAAGTGAGATTTGACCGGATAAATCATGGAAATTAATGGTGTAAAATTATGATTTTGGAAGAGAGACAACAGAGGATATATTATATTTACTAATAGACCTTATAAATCTGCCCAAGGCAGCAAACTGGCATCTTACTCTGGTGATTCTTATAAGAGTATATAAGCTTGATTATTACCCTCAATCATTGTGAAAATGTGACTGGACTAGGTACAGAGTAGCCAAATCTTAGGGGAAACTGTTCCTTTCGGCTAAGAGTAACAGTGTGTCTGGTGAGAAGCGGGTTGCAGGTAAGGGGGATGAAGGGGCAGTTTGTTGATTTGAGGGTAGCGTGCGCAAGCGTGGCTGATTGGGGGGAGCGTGGCGTGGCGTGCCGTGGCGTAGAGAGCCGACAGTCGGCATGTTGGACGCCTCATGGACGGAAGACACGTACTGCTGCTATTCGCCGCGATCTCCGCGTCAACCGAGTATGTCGGTAAGTCACGTGCGCTTATTCACTTTTTCACTCAGCTCCGTTTTCCGCTATTTTCTTGGGTCGACGCTGTCACTGATTTCGTTTTTCAACACAGAGATTCATTTAATTTTTTTTAGCTAAATGAAAACATTTTGATAATTCTACCAACTTTAATTTACTTTAAGTTTTTATAAAACTTAATATTACAAACCTTTAATTCTTACAAACTACAAAAAACACTAATGTTCTTCATTGAATTCTATTGAAATTCACTAACTGGAAAAATATAATGAAAATAGTAAAATTGATTAAAAATAAAGTTGAGGAGAGAAGAGAAATATACTCTACAAACTAATCATCAAACTAATAATCGACAAACTAACATATAATATACTAACATGTTAATTTTAATGTGTGTAGATAATTATACGAGTATTTATTATATTGTACCTGCAGACTCTTGTACATGAATGACACTTATGAGAATTTGTTATGAAAATGTGGTTATATGCCAAATTCGGTAGAAATTTAAGTTGCAGACTCTCATCCTTGTGAGTTTGAATAATTTCAAAATAGAGGCTCATGCAGATCAATACAAACAGAAAATTTTCTAAACTTGCAGACTCTAATTTTTGTGAATTCAAGTCATTTGATATTAAACGCATATTTCCCTGAAAATTGAACTTGGGGACACTTGAAATAAAATAAAAAATGCGTTAATATGCCTATTTTGGCAAAAACGTAAACCATTACTTAGCATTCAATGAATGTTTGAGATAAAATCAGATACCACTCAGTTGAAAGTGATAATATAAATATAGGTTTTGAAGTATTTTTCTTAGAAGTTTTTTTAATTCAAAAGTTTTGATAGAAACTAGTGGAAACTATGTCAGCTATGGATAATAAAAAAATTTCTTTAAATAGGATACATGAGACGCAAACAGATAAATAAGCATGAGCAGTATAAGCCTGCAGGAAAAAGAAGAACGATGTGTATAAGGAACACTAAAGTGCTCTTATTGACAGAATGAAAAGTAAAAGGAAAATTTGATTCCATATTATAGTAACTAATAACAAAGTTAAAATGTTATGAGGCTATAGGCCTATACAAATTGGAGTGAAATTTATCGTGTTATTGAATAAAAGTAGTGATCAGTTTTAACTTCTTAATTTGATCAATATTAAAAAACTTCCTCTTGATTAAGAAATATATGATTGAATATTATTGGTTCTGAAGATCTTTGTCTTAGTTATATCTGTATACAGGTACATTAGTTAAAACCAATTTTTATCATTCCCAATAAATAAGGCTCAATAATTTATTCTAGCTGAACACAACATGTATTTAGTAGTTGATTACTACTCATTATTCTTTAAGATTTTAGAAGTTTAAGATAATTCGAATAATTCAAATGCTACCGTACTGATTCTGATGAATTGATACTGATTCATTCAAATGCTCATACAATCAACTATGAATACTCACAATGATGGTAGGCCTACTGCGTTTGGAGCAAATTTCCGATTCATCGCTGAACGAGTAAATCACAGAACTGAACTGTACATTCGAATTGTTGAGAACAATAAGATATTGAAATAATATCAATTGGGTACTTTTTAAATTCATCTCAAAGGAAAATGCCTTTATGAGGCATGTACTTGAAAGTCAAAAGAAAAACTGGGTTTCTGACCCCCGCATCGCATCGAATGTTCGGTACAGGTAATTTTTCTTTTTTGTATATCAACAAGAGTGTATGTTAATAAAAAAATCATATAGATGGAATCACATACAATAAAAAAATTTATGTTTAGTGAATCACTCCATTATTGCTAAGGAATGGATGACAAAAAGCTTCTTGCAAAACGTTGGAATCGAAACCATTGGTGACCAGTGTAGGCTGACGTGCAAAGATATTTCAGAATCAGCCAAAGATAAGGCCGTTCAACGTTATTAGATTTTAGAAGCCCCAATGTTAGATATTCTGCGTGTTCCAGGCCTTTGGGCCGAGAACCCTCATACGATAGAAATTTGACGACGCGTAGTAATGTGAAAGCTTCTCGAAGTAATATCTTTGAAAAAGTCCTGCGAAACATTCCATTTCCGCCCAGCCGATTTCCTCAGCACTCGAGTGCGAAGCATATCCAATCGCAGCCTGCGCGCCCTTTCTCAACCAAAGCCCTAGACCTTGCTGTTGAAAACTGCTTTGAAAGAAAGGGCTCTCCTGAAGCTGTGCAGTGTGCTTCTACAAAATAATTAAGTATACTGAAAATATGTCAAACGATTTAAAAAGAAGAAATTATTTCTTCAGAGAAAAGTTGACGTTACTATTTAAAACCTTGAAAAATGTTATAGTTACCTTTACAGTGCGCGCGTAATAAGTCTGGGCACTTTGCATTGGCAAGGCGCGGGATGGAGAGCGGTGTGTTCATCGAGCATTTCTAAATACATCGAGCTGCCCATCACGCCGGCGTAATCGAGCTGAAGGCTAGTAGCGTCAGAGAGCCAAGTGCCCAGAATAATTGCGCACACTGTACGAGAAATTACTTTCAAATTATTATTTTAAATTTATTATCAATTTTTATTACGAGAAACATACTTTCAAATATCGTATCCAAGAAGGTGGTTGAAAATGAAAATTGGTAATGAATTATGGAATTACCAAGACTGTTTTCGCTAAATCTGTAGATTAAAAGAGAAGGTAGTGGAATGAAATGAATGTGAATATCGTTGACGATGGAAGATTGTAATAGAAGCTGCAAGTTCGATAGATACAATATTTTTCATAATTATAATACGCCTAATTTTCGATAGAATTCATAAGAAGCTGATTCCAATAACATTTCATGTATTGAGTTGATACTTCTCATAAATATGATGAAGTTTCAGTGAATAGAAAAAAACTCAATGATGTCTGGGAAGACTGAACCGGAATGAATTGGAGAGCTGTGAAATGGAAAAATGTGATGAAAGTTTAATATTCTAGCTTATCATTTTAATATTCTGTATAGTACAAATTGAATGATCTAAATATAAAAACATTCTTGTACTACAAAACATTTATATACAATTCTTATATACAAAACGTATTCTGTATAATAGTGATATTGTAACTTAATAGTGATATTGTGCCTTACTTGAGAGATAAGGAAAATTATGATACTTCCTAGCCTTTCATGATAGAAGACAGCCCAACTAGATAACTGAGGAGAACAGGCCATTTCTCAAGTTTATTGAATCCACTGCAGGTGTGTAAAGCAGAATTCTATCGAGACAATCGATGAATTGGCTTGTCAAGGAGCTTGCGGTTTACAGCCTGCGGCGAAGAAAGACAATTCTTCTGAAGACAGGGTTCGTTCACTTGAGCACGACTGCTGTTGCTGAATGGCTTCACAGGTTATCTTCTTTCGTAGCAAATCAATGGGGTTGAAAATGTGTTCATCTTATTACAGTTCAACTTTGATATTTTAGAACTCATAAACACTTGCAAAATGAAGTGTTCTACATGAAACAATGGTTGTGAAATCGTAATAAGGTTGAAATTCAATGTGTTTGGAAACTATATTTAGTTACTATTGGGAAAGGTTGGTCCCAGTGGCAGAGGCGAGGCTAATCGGTGAGATTAGATGAGAGACTGAGCCTACCACTCCCCGTTGTATCGGTGACCGGCTTTTCTAAATACAAGAATTTATGAGCTTCAAAATCGCTTTCCGGTGGTTCGGAACCCACCTAGAGCTGTAGTTCCATTCATATCTCATCATCATCCTTCCATTACCCACGCACAAGCTCGGAGCTTATGTGGGCATCATCCCTAAAAAAAAATTAAAAATTAATTAGTTACTCCACTAAATTTTGATGAGATAACACAACCTAAACATATTTAACAAATTTTGTTAAACCCTGAGATAATAATGGAGTTATTGGATGAAGAGGAATGGAGGTGGAGCTGAATGAAGTTGAATGGAGAGGAAAATGTAGACTCGATTTTGCTATCGCAAAAATGATGGAAATGTAAGCGTTTCCATTATCAAGTTTTCTGATTGAGATTGAGGTAAAATATGTCAAACATTCACTATGAAACACTCTACCATTCTGAAAACCTTTCATCAAAACATTATTCAAAGTACACTTCACCAAATCATAGAATACCACAATACATATGCAGTGAGTTTCAAATGAAAAATGGTAAATCATGAAAAAGTTGTTGGATTAAACGAAGACAAAACGGGATGACTGTGAATGACTTTTGAAAAAGGAAACAATAGAAATATTGTAGCTCACTTTGTGTATTCAAATGCAATGTCCGAATAGGAAATACGAGTATTGTATTATATTGTCAGATTCACTTGTATCTCATTATCACGCTCTCATACTGATGAAATCCATTGAAAAACTCGACTCTACTGTGGAGAATTCTTGCTGATTCCATTGAATTGAATTCTAGTCTTTTTTTAGAACCTAAAATCCTGCTAGGATATGGAGACAAAGCATTTGGATATATTTATTTCTTGTAATACTTAGTGGAAAAATGCTAATGAAGCTATTGTTCCACTATGCCTAAACCGTGTGAATATTGCGTGAAAGGATAGGAAGTGAAAGGAATTTTGAACTGAAATTGTGAGACAGGACTATGTACGTACGGTCCCTGACCAAAGCGTAAGATAAACCACTATACAAGTTTAGTTTCTTTGCTAAGTTCATTAGAATATTCTGTTAAAATATTGATAATTCACTTGAAAATTGTACGCTTATCAACCCTATTCTATTTGAAGATAATTATTATGGTACTAAATTTTATTGATAAAAATTGTGGAGTGGAGATTTGATGAGCTGCCTATAATTGACCCTGTGATTTTCCGTTAATTCTAAACTTTAGGTACATCTACTGCAGATCGGAAACCATGAGTGCATTCACTATTTGTCACAGCAATTCCTTCTTGTTTTATTAAGTTAGAATGAGTTATCAGTTATCAGTTAAGAGTGACTCGTCATTTTTAGAAGAAGAGATCGAAATATGATTGAAATACAATCTATTAGTAATCAATATTTCCAATCACGAGGCATTATTGAAAGCAACTCATTTATTCTCCCGCCATTGTACATTTTTATCATTTGAAAAAATAACTTCAATTACTGACTGTCTCATCAAAACAAAAACCGCATTGCAACAGGAGATTTTATAACTAAATATTTGAACTTTATCGCGGTTTCGTGGATGGAAAATGAGTCAGGATGAATACTGATTCAGTACACTTTGATTAAATACTCTTCATGTTCCATACCGGCTTACGGATACTAGCCGCGAGGTGGAATCAGCGATTTCATTACATGCGTGCGAGTACTGACTTGTAGGTACGTTTATTGGAGTGATATGGTTGGATGATTTTCCAATCACCCTTGTTTATTTTGGGCTGGTTGATATTTATGCTCATGTTAATTGCTATAGTAAATCACTAGCAAAAACCAATCTCTAGTTATATCTCAATTGAAACCTCATTTGATCTAAATTCAGATTATCATTGACTCGTCGTGATTGGGACATTACCTTTTGAAGGTGACTGAAATCAAAGTTCAATTGAACCTCATCGCGATGGGCAGTTTTCAATTACATGTCGATTTTATTGACTTAGCAACAACTACACTATTTGAGTAACCACGATGATCAACCATTCTTGAATCGAAATGATTGTATTAGCTTTGTTCTCACACACTTGCGGTTTCTGTACTGATTGAATTGAAACCTGTATCATATTGAATCAGAGAAGCAGCCTGTGGATTTGTTGAGTAGAAAAGTCGGATTACAAATTCTACATTGGATAATGGAAAACTTATAACAATAATTATGGAATGTGATATCATAAATATTATTTACGGTTTACAAGATTAAATGATGGCGATAAAGCAAAAGAAGGAGCAGAAGAAGAAAAGAAGTAGGAGTGGCGGTGAAGAAGAGAGGAGAATAAAAGAAGAATATAAGCATAGAAGAAAATATAAGAAGTTTCTCATACTGATTTGAAAGAAAGCATTCCAATACATTGTTTCTCAAAGAAGATATAAACAGAGAACTTAACTATTGAAATTCGACCTCTTTGGATATAACATACAACACCTGACTTTCGAAATACTCTCAAATCCACTTATTTCACAAATCTCTGAGGGTGATGTTCACATGAGCTCTAGGCTTGTGCGTGGGTAATGAGAGGAGTGATGATGAGAGATGACGACTGTTTTTAGGCAGTCGAGACTGACGGCTTTAGGTCTCCTCCGAAAGACGGGAGTGGCCGTTTTTGTTGTCAACATCCGTTCCGTCAACTGTATTCGATACAGGAGCCTTTGAATTATCAGTCTTGGCTACGGACCACGCCATCAAGTAACAATATGAATGACTAATATGAATCATATGACCAATATGAATCAAGTACCATGAAAATGTCAAGGTATAACCTACTTTCTTGAGGATGTTCCTTGCTTTATGATTATAATCATGATTTTAACACACGGAAGGCAACTTATAGAATGCAGATTTTCAGGGCAATAATTTTAATTTCTATTAGGAGTGGTGTGAGGGTGGTTGGAAGAATGTTGTTGCCGGGAGAGTGGGGGTGTTGGGTTGTCGTGAAAGGGGGGGATCGGGGATAAATAATCGCCTTGATTTACGTTGCAGGGCGAGAACTAAGGAGAGAAAGAGAGAGGGTGAGAGAGAGTTCTGGGGCTGCTGACAGGCCTTATGCTCACGCGATATGGAAGGCCCTGTTCTTGACATCTCTACACAGTTTCTACGTGAAAAACAAACTCGCATCTACACCTTGTTATCATAGCCAGCGTCTAACGATCCTCTTCTATTTTAAGTCAATGTATTATTTTATTATTCGCCATCGCCCCCTATCAACTCTTCTCTTCTTCTCCTTTTGCCATGCAATGCATTTGACTACAATACTGAACTTTCAGTATTCCTCCAGAGCTTGTTTACTGAACACTCTGTTCTGTATACCCTGGGTTTTATTTTGCATTCAAAATTTAAAACTTATAAAAAATATATTATTACTTCTCAAGTAAGTCAGGGCGTTCTATAATCAAAAATTTCTTACACTTTCGGTCGATATACGATTGGTGCATTTGTTTTGTTATTTTATGGCAAATGAATTTGATTTGAAAAAATATATACTAGTAAAACGAAGTTTATAAACGAGTTGTACTCGAGTTCAGAAGAAAGTATTTCATTCTGGTTTGAAAAATGAGTGAAAAAGTTTTCCATATTTTTTAACTATAATTTTTGAAACACTAATTTAAAACACTCATGAAGATAATTTTCAAAGCAATTGACTGATTTCCATTACTCTTTGATCTTGAACTTGATCACCTATAACCTATGTTCATGAGACAAGAAGCCTTCAAGATTAAACTTGAGAAATACTGTACTTCATTCTCTGTAACCTTCAAGTTATAATGTAAATTTTTAGGAGACAGTATGAGTGTAGGAGACAGTAAATCAAACAATTTGTTCTCTCGAACCCCATTGAATCAAGATTTTCATTGGAACATTATTACACAATGATTTAAAGTTGAAGTTTCTTCCAAATGATGTGTTCCTAGAATTGTAACATCAGAATTCCATAGATTTGGATGAATTACCAAAATCATGGAGAAGTAGAATCATTGAGAAGAAGTAAAGTAGTATAGTGACTTTCAATGTTTCAAGGTGAGGAATGATACTTAAAAAATGACAGTTGAAATGGGAATAATATTGAATTATTGACCAATGCAGACAGAAGTTGTATCGCTCTAGCTATAGGCTACGCTTGCACGCCAAAATATATTTTTTATAGGATTTTTTACTTCAATGAACTTGATCAATTATTGTAAAAATTTCTCAAAAATAATCCAACGCTGCTATTTGATTTTGAAAGTTCAATTTTGTACTAGCTCAACAAAGTCTATCATTCAATGGAACTTTTCATTGTATAAAGTTACAAACCGATTCGAGATAGGCCAATTCCGATTCCTAGCGAGAGAACTTGAAAACTCTTTCGAGCTTGAAATCCTGCTATTGGAAATAAATTGATCAAACGCTTGTTTATTTCATGAGCTATAAGCTGACGCCATTTGCTTTCATGATAGATTTGCCGGAAAATTCTTGGAATTCCATGCCTTGCGATGCACGAGACTTTTGCTTATATGATACTACTTGTTTTGAAGTTGACTCAGAGCAGAGATCAAGAGACAAAGTGAGGTCGATACTTGCCTTGCTTTTCTTTCTTTTGTCCGAAGTTTCTCTACACTCCGTCTTTTCTGCCTATACGTCAACAAGCAGAGCAATTCCATCGAATACATCATCCTGTTTGTCCTTTGTACACACTAGAAAGTTGAAATTTGCCTTTCATTTCCGGAACATTTATGAAAATAAAAGAAGTTAGACAAGTTTGTCAATAGTAATGGAGAAATATTCAGCTGAAATGGTATGTCTAGAGTCTTTCTACTGAGACGCTTATTGAATTCACAAACTTGTATTCTCAAGCAATTTTGTAAGAGATTTGGAATGTTTGGGGAGTATGATTGGAAATGCAGACAGATAAATGCAGCTTTGACTCATGTTTGAGAATATTTACAAAATGGATATGGAGAAGTCAAATGAATTTGCACAATATAAGGAACAAAATATATTTTAATATATATTGCAGTGTACTACAAGTCAAATAATCTCAAGAGCTATTTGATAGCTCCTAGTGGTTTTGATTTTAATAATAATTAGTCTCAATTTCAAAAACATGTCTCGAATCTTTTCACGACCATTTGGTCAGGAGGCAATTTGAGCAGAATTCTTTTCTCGGCTATCCTCTCAACAACTATCTAGAACGAACATAATTCAAATTGCTGTCCCTGTTATTCAAGCAAATATTTCAGTAAATAAGGCTTCTTTGTAATAACTTTGTTAATGTATAATGATAATTTGATATTTATGGGAAAAAATGGTAGCTAAATAAACCTTTGCCAAGATTGTTTGTTTGAATCGAAGCTGTAACAAAATTATTTTTACTTTTTAGACAATCACTTTCTACTGTAGTTACAAGAATAGTGCGTTTCATGAAATTATTTACTACTGTAGTTTCATGCATGTAACTCTTCTTGGACTTATATTCTCATAATTATGTATTAAAAGTTTTGATAACCATTGTTATGTGGTTTGTTTTTTTGTTATGTTTGTTATTGTTTTTTTTTTTGTAATATAATGATTTAATTCTGACTAATCTGCCCGCGTCTATGCTCTAAGCCCCTGAGGGCTAAAGAGCAGGGACGAAGAGTGCCATACATTTGCAATACAAGTTTCGATGACGTATCGCATTCCTCCCAGGGACACGGAGGTTAGACGCGAGCAGTATGTGTTACTTAGACTAGAGTTACAACATTTTGAGTAAACCTTTCCTCTGTTTTTGTGATAAATCTCATTTAGAAGATTCAATATAATTAGGCTGGTTGCCTAATCAATATAATGTAGATGTTTGCAAAGATATGATCTCGAATGTTCAATGAGAACCGATTATTGTTACGAATGGAAACAGCTCATTTCAGTTACACTCCCCACTTGCATTTCGGGCTCTGTAATGTGAGCACGAGTATTTAGCATGTGAAAGTAAGAGAATAGAAGGGAGTGAGTGGTCAGACGCCATTTTGGGCTTGAATTGGGGCAACTAGGATAATATTTTAGTTGGTCGGTGGCGTTGATTGGTGGTCGGTATGCAGGAGCACTCAACGCGATAATTCAATTTGTCCATGTGTTTATGATTAAGTCGCAGCGTTGTTGGACGACTGGAGATTGACACGCCGATAAATTGACAACGGGTATGAATTGACAGCTGGCTAAATTACCTGCCCGCCCTCGTCTTGCATCCCTGCTAACTTAAATGGCATTACACTGAATCTACATTAACATCTAAGTAGCCGTACGCTCAGGCTTCACTCGGATGGATTGACAAGTAGCTTCGCCCCTGCATCGATATATTCCTGGCTTGTGTGTTCAGTGATTTCCACTGCAGTTGCTTCTCTCAATGCCTGCCTGCTGTCACTGATCAATCCAATTCAATTCATTTCGACAATGAAGGGTTTCCTTCATTAGAAATAGGCAAAATTGGCTCACTCCACTCTCACTTGTTTGTTCGCTCTCTAAAATTCTCCGATAATGCGTAGTAAGTAAGGGTAGACAAGCAAGACTTGCACTTCCTTTATGCACTACGGTACATTCATTACGTAAATTGCTGCAGCAAATTCCACGTGCATTCACGTTTTGGGAACATCAACTTTTCTAAATGCATAATTTCATGCAAATTAATAACATAACTCATTGCCGAGAAGCAGAGATTATGTGACCTCTACAGTTGGTAAAACAAGCAACAAATATTATATTGTGGAAGAGTACAGTTAGGCAACATATCCGGAATAAAACTTGAAAGTCGTAGATCCTAAAAATCTATTACGAAGAATGAAGTACCAAATTTGGTTGTTACACAATAATGAAACTGAAAATCTGAGATAAGAGTTTGTTTGAGATTAAAAATTATTTGTGAAAACCGAATCCAATATTTCATTGTTAAAAATAAGTGCGTGCTAGTGAATAATCTTATCATTTTTAAGTCTTATCACTCTTCTATGAATGAACTCTCGACTTCAATCTCCTGATTTGGATGTTTCTAATCCGATCACCTTGATCCACTATTTCCTCTAAGAGACTAGATTTTTTCAATTTCTCATCCGTTCCCTACTAAATGTACTTGTATTCACTTCTACCTTTATTGAATTTATCCTTTTAAACATAATATCTTAAACAAAGTCTCAACTTTTAGAGTTGACCAATTTTTATATTTTCTTCAAACGACGTATCGATCTGCCTCGATTCTAGCTCATATTGAGTCATAACAGAGGAATAAATTACTATTGATAGAGTATTCTATTTCAAGTCATTGAAAAATGAACACATAATTGATGTTGAGCGATTTCCACTAACAAATATTGGTTTGAATTGGACGTTGATGAGCTAATTTCTCTTTTGATGGAAGCTATTAAAAACGTTCAAGCGGCCAATGAAACTGGGAATACACACGTTCATTAGAGCTTTCCATGCATCCATTCCAGTGTATTCGTAACAAGAGCGTAAACTGCTGTCCATCAAACAATTTGCTACATAAGCTTTGAAGTGCAACTCCAAATTGCAATGTTTTCGTTCCAACAATAAAATTGCTGTTTGAAGATAGGGGCAGTGAGTGAAGTGATGGGAATTGTTTTTAATATCTAAAAAAGGGAATATGGATGTTGGTGAAATGGTTCTGCTAAATAAAATTCACAAAACTCTGCTATTTCAAGGCTATGCATGAAATTTTAAATGGAATAGTGAGAGGTTTGGTAACAAGAGGATTATAATGAGTGGAAAAAAGTTGAAAGAAAAATATCTCTCGTCAGTAGGCCTAAATATTTATAAATTTCAACTTTATCACTATTAAATTTGTTTCAATTATTTTGAAAATAAAAGACTAGTTCAAGTCTCGTGAGTGAGTTCTCTTCTTGTTAAAGTAAAGATAATTTTATAGCATTGTGGAAAAATTCAACATCGGGCACCTGAACTTGTGCACATTTCAGTGATAGATGATCCAATAGAATATCACATCACTACTACTATCCGTGGGAATATACCCGGCGATGACCAAATAAGTATACCACGCTTCGCCACCAAACTATAGTCATCGCGCGAATGTCTATGAATGGTCAGTGGCATAAAGAATGAAATGATTACTACACATGCACAACTCTCCTATACTCTATAATACACGACTGACTCTCTTGTACGCAACTTTGGCCGCATTGAAGCAGCCGCCATCTCCAATCTCTATTCTTACCTCCACTCTCTTCGCGCGATAAATTTATTAAGAGTTGAATATTACTTTGATGTGGTTGATTGCAATGATTTGATTTGATTTGGTTGATGAACAATGTAGGGTTTATAATTGCAAATGATTTAACTTGACATTACACACCCCAAGAGAATTTTAGGATTGAAAAGGTATTTCCACGTCAACCAAGGTTAAAAAATAATGAAAAATAATAATTAATTAATAAATTGATATTATATTCAATAATATTATTATTAAAATAATAAAAATGAATATTTCAATGATAAATAATAAAAATATTAATTCCAGTAATAGCCATGTTTTGTATCCGACATGCTTCCTACATTTTTCAGTTGGAGTTTTGTTGTTTAAATTCAATGGAGACGCCTTTTGTGATCGCTTCCTTTCAGTGGAGAAAGTGCTAGGTAACGCAAACAAAGAATACAGTATTGCAATTACCCTTTCGTTGCTCCTTTCTGGCTCGAATTGCTTCCCACCCGCGCATTCCAAATGAGGAAAGCTTTCATTGGGGGAGAAAGGGTGGTGATGGTACCGCCTCCCATTAATTGTATCGCATTAATTTATTCGTTTGCGTTGACATCATCCATGCGAGGCGAAGGCTAAAATTTGAAATATGATCCTAATAAGCAGAATATTTTCAGCGAACCTCCAGATAACCTGAACCTCCACCCACAATGGCTGCCACCCCTTTCTCACTATTCACGATAACAGGGAAAACATTTTCCACCGCTAAAAAAAGATACAGTCGCAAAGTAATGGAACGTCTCGAAGGGAAAAATGGAAAGCATTTGTTCACGTTCACATTGCAGTTACTGAATGCCACAGAACGTTCACTCTATTAGAACGGACGAAGCGCTGCTTCAAAAACTATCGCCCTAAACTCCATCGACACTATTCATCTGGGTAACTGCAGAGATCAATCATGCTACACCACTAGTTAATCCTCTTTCTTCCTTTCAACCAACGCATATTATTTTGAACACCTCAATAAACTGCTAAATACGTAAATAGTCGCCTATCTAGACTTTTTACTTTCACCACCAATAATCATCCTCTATGATAATATAGCAGGAACTCATATTTGAAAACTTTTTATATTCAATGTATTGCAAGCCTTTGATAAATTACATCATAAGGACAAATCTTATCGCTTCTACAGAAACATGATAAGAGTCAAGTTCTGAGCTCAACAATCAAGTAGAGTTTTCCAATAATATTCTATTCATCTCTGAATTTTCAATCCAAAATACTCAATTTCACTCTAAATATTCAAGCATCAGCAGGGTATTTATGAAAACATCCAAAATACATGAAAAAGTAGAGCAGCATAATGTCAGATGAATAGTCTGAAATAGTTTATGAGTTATTATTAAATAGTTATAAATGACTGGTTTCCTGACACTATCAATTTTTTGAGTTTTGAGAGATTCACTCCCACAGGATGAATGACGTAGGTTTTTGTTATGAGAATTCTGAGAATTTTTTAAATGATTGACAATAATAAATGCCCTGAAACACCACACTATTCAATCGTAGAATACTCAATATTTCTAGTGAAGTCAAGCACCACCATGAGTTTAAACAAATGTAACAAAATATATATTCAAGCTTTTACATAGAAAGATAAATTAAAATTGGAATTTCATGATAACTGTTTCACAGAAAACGTCATTATCTGCAAAAAGAGGTTCACTGTCGGTATGGTAAGCCTGACCTCTGACGTGAGTTGACAGCTTATGATATTCATTTTGTATTGTTCCAAATGGAAATGGTCAAAGGGGGAATAAAAAATAGGATGCTCATTGACTCTCAGAGAATAATGTCAGCTTGATGTGTGACAAGCTCATGTTTTCATACAGCTCTTTAAATTTTCTTTTATTTTCCACTATTTTACCTATCATGTTGACCGGTGGTAAAATATTGATTTATTTGTCAATAATAAAAAGAATATAAAAAATACAGAGACTGACAATAATCTTGAATCTTCACCCTTTCGAGTGAAATTATTGAAAACTATATTTGAAATTTGATGATTTTTGATATTCCACATCAAGTTTATTATTTTTTCTTTGATTGTCTTAGTATAAAAATCTACTTTAAATAGTGTGTTAAATTAATGAGTTAATTAATGAATTAATGATTCAGACAGTTCACTCAGATTGATACTGCTCCACGAATATTTTGTTCCCAATATTTGAAACATAAAACACTTTTATAGGCCTACTGTATTGCAGAAATTACTCCTTCACAATAATTATATTATTGATTAGAAAACTCCACCAGAGTGGATGCATTGCTTCACAATACATTTGAAAACAATATCCAACATTTCTCTTCAATTTATTTGATTCTGATACGAAGGATCTAGTATTTTATCCAGCACACAATAATTAAGTTTGTCATCCTACTGCATATTGAATGGATGTGTTTTCAATTTCAGATAGAAAACGACATGCAAGGCCAGGTGAGTTTATCTCACAAGTTTCCCTTAGATTCCTTTCATTATAGCCAATATTGATCATGCATTAGCACAAAAACCTAATCGCTCACATCATACTTCAAAATAGAAAGCCCAATCTACACATCTTTTTGAGCATGGAATGTGATTGGGAATGTTCACATATCCATATGTCTGTCTTATCACAATAAAAAATCGTTTCCTATGATTATCCTTGAATAATTCAACTCGCATCACATCACGTATCTTATTTCTCATGGAAATATTCATTTATTATCGAATGGTCACATCATATCAGTATTCAAAACTAGTACCGCTCACTTGAATTAAATCTATAGCATGTTTCTTTGCTTCATATAAATATTTAACTTTTTTGATGCCCATCTTATTTCAGTCATTATTGTATTTATCATCTCTTCATCATTATTGTTATCGATAACAATTGTGTTGAATGTATCACTTTTCAATATTTAATTCATGCACTTATTGATGATAATTCAGTATAACCGTAATACTAATGCCTGATCTTTGAACTATTTCCAATTGAAAAATTCCTAATATTCTATTCCTAATTAATTTTTTTTAAGTAGGCCTATATTCTGTATTGTCCTTGTATTTAAATTGTTTTAAGGCGATAAATTTATTTGATTGATTGATCCATTGATATTATGAATGAACTATTTCAATTTTAAGAACTAAAAATTGAGCTGTGTTATAATTAATTATATTGCTGATTGGATTTGATAAAAGAAAGAAAAAATGAATTTAATTGATGTGCCCTTGCGAACTTGCGTTCTTGATTTGTCTTCAACATACAAATCCTCCTCCTAATTGTTCTTACAAAAGTCTAATGAATTCTATTCAAAATTTATTCAAGCGATCAAGGTTAATACATGAAGCTCACCTCCGCTTAAACTAAACTAACCAATCAAGAAAATTATTTCATTGTAATTCGTACCATACCAAGTTAAACTTGCGTTTAACTCCAGATGGCGATAAAGTTAAACTGTGATAATACAGTTTATTCTGGACTAAAAGTCCAGCCAATGAATGATCAGCTCTCTCAAAATATGATCTCTGTCACAACTCTAGAATAGACCAATCTTAATAGGCTCTGATTATTATTGGTGTCTTCAAGTGAGTATCTAGCAGCAAATCTTATGAGTTTTGGTAAATTAATAGATGAAAAAATTAAAAAAAAAAACATAACAAACAAACTCACAATATTAGATAAATTTCACAGCATATAGTATTCAATGCAGTAATCTTTCTCTTTCGAGTTACTGATAAAATCTCTCTTTGAAGCTGTTTTAGGGGGAAAAGACCATCCATTATTTAAAACCCAGCTTTTGATTCGCCATGTGACTCAAAGTGAATACTGTGATAACTTTGCTCTTATGTTTGACGTTTGTTGGGGTAAATCACGAAATCAAAGATACACGAAAGAGAGTATGAACTGTGAAGCTCATTAAAAAAACTTTGGTATTAGTTGAACGATCTGATAAATTGACTTGGCAGAGAATTTTTCATCGATGTTGGAGTCTTTTGACTGCGGAAAACGTTTCGGTTGGAAGGACATAAGAACCATGAATTTTTAATTCCCTGAGAAAGTTTGCCATCCATTCAGAATATTCCAATAATTCTATGTGAGTGGATTTGCAGTCTCTTTCCAATATGACTAAATAACCCTCTCGTTTCGCATGGGGGTGGGTGAGAGGGGGAAGTGCTTTGATTTGGGGAGACATTGCGGCGGGGCTCAGCCAGTTGCCCTTTTTATTGCCCCTTTAATCAGTCCAGTTATGAACGTTGCCGCCAATAAAACGCATCTAGAAAGTCTCCATCCTATTTATTTTTATGAAGCTCTTGAAAACTTCGTCTTGCAGACCCAGGACTTTCAAGTTTCCTTATCAGTTGACGACTCATCTATTGCTTTGTCATCGATCTACCAATCGTAGTGGCGTTTAGTGAAGGATGGTATGTTTCTTCATTAAAACCCAAAACCAATTCTTCGTATTTCATCATTCTATTTCAATAATTATCATACTATATTTCATCCGTAACTACCATAAAATCTCCTAATTAGAAGAATACAATTATTATTACGACTTCAAGACATTATCTTTGATTTTTCAAATTTTGTAGAACTGCAACAGTATTGAATTTTTCTGAATATTGAAGTTCCTTGCAATGGATGAACGTGTTTTCAATATAGCTCCAGGTAATGAGTCCATCTCTTGTAGTCACCCTTCATTCGCCAATCGAAAGAATGTGAATCTATTTTCCTGACAAAGTATCCCATTATGATACCAAAGTATTGGCAATCATTATAGAGTTTACTTGGAAGAAGTAAGCTCTACTGGAATATTCCAGTAAATTATGCCCATCTTCTGTGTAAATATCCGTAAATTCTATACATAAATTACGTACGGTATCTACTAATTTAGTATCTACTGTAAAGTGTAGCCTATCTTGTTGTGAATTGTTCTGTTAATAGATCTTAACAGAAGATTATGAAGTCTAAGATAAAAATAATAAGATATTTTGGGGATGACTAAATCAAAAAAAGGAACGGAGAAAGAGAAATGGGATCATTGAAAAATTGAGTCTCAAATATAATAGTTATACTGTTCTTATTGAGTGTCCTAGCATCCAATAATTCATCTCATTGAGAAATCTCTTTATTTTTCAGATAATTGAATACTCTTTATTATTCGATCGAGAAAATGAAGATTCAAATAGGCCAATGATCATCACTGTTGACAGTTTCCAGTCTTCTCATTCCAAAGCGAAATTCGGCTTGCTCGGCTTAGGGTTGTAAGCTTATTGCCACTTCTTCTACTTCTCGAACAGAACAAAGGAGCGAAGGAAGGCAGTGATGGTCGTGAGAGGGAATATAATGCCATTCAACCAAGTTCAGAATTAACTCACAGAGTGACAAGTTACAAAGTTCAAGTCTGAAGCAGGGTTCACTCGAATATCCAAAAACTTCAACATTTAGTGCGAATGCTCACAGGAAGTAGCATCTCTCGAAGATATATTCTTCAAAGCACATCGTTTTTAGCAATCACCATGCATTCGATTTTCCTACCTATTTCGTCTAAAGGTTATCGATAGTGATAATCCCAGGCAGAACGATAGAGAATTGGTTCGTTTCCTCTATTGATGCCAATCTCAAATAAAATATCCATGCAATGAAGAAAGCAATTGATAGACATCAATGATTGAACATCAGGATGGGCTAAAAGAAATGAATATCATTATTATTTAGAATATATTCCATTAGATTCCATAATTTATGGCATTGATAGTTGAGTCACGAGAGTGGGTGAAAGCGAGAATTATCGTTTTATTCCTCTCGTGTATAATAGAGCTCCGTTTTTTACTGCAGAAGCTGACAATGGATTTCTTATTATATCTATCTTAACTTCATTGAAAGCTCATCTTTATTGGAGCATCAAATAAATAATCGATAGTCATAATATGCAATGATAATAATGATTCCATTCATGTTATCATTTTTGTCCTACTTTCATAGATTTCTAACAGATTCATCGATACACAAAACTGAACTTGATCAATGCTAATAACACCTTGACTATCGTTGATGAATAATGATAGAACAAGAAGAACAAATATTATTACTGAATTTTTAAAATATCAAACTTCATCATTATATGGTACCTACCGAATATTTCTATAAACTTTCAACTCTCTTATCAAATTCCAACCTATCAACCCTCTCGAAGAAAGTAGAAAATTCTTAAAAAATGGGATAAAATTCAGTCATTGTACAATAAAATACCAGAAAAATATTAAAAAGTTATAAAAAATGACGTTTTTGTAGAATAATCTCATAAGAAGTTTTAGTTTCCAGTGCGAATGCTATTCTAAGCCTTGAACATCAATTTGTAGGATTGAGAAACTATTTGGACCCATTGTCGTGAATGAGCACTAATGTAATTGGATCAAACGGCAGCATATACACCGTAAGGAACTAGTCAATACTCAAATGATATTCCTCAACCTTTCCCAGAACGAAAAGAAGTTGCATGCGACTGAAGGTAAACAATCTTGGTGAAACATGCAGGGCAGTTCATCGATTTGTGTTTGTTATAGTCGATACAACTCAATTATTCCGATCAATTTCTAAGTATCACTCTATCTCAAAGTTGGAAGCGTTTTTTATGGTCGATCTAATCCTGCTCAGAACAATTGTGGTTTTGAAGCCATTAATGACGCGGTTTCCAATTTGAGAGGTTTCGTGCCACCCACACTACCTAATAGGATTGATACTGGGAGTGCTTCTTAGAATCAATTTTTCCACATTCTCTGTCCCTAAAAGACGTAGGCGTATTCTAATTGTCCAACAGAGTTGGTAATTATCTGGAGATTTGAAAGAATAATCTCAAAATCATCTCAAAACAAAATCATAATTATTTTTGTTTGACTTCCAAGTAGATAGTAAGCAATATTCTGATTCAAAGAGTACGATGAGTATCAAAAGCTAGAGATTCAAAAAGTTCGATGAGTAAAAGTAAAAGGAAAGTTTAATTCTGGGAACTATCAGCCAACCACGTAAGTCCTTCTGATTCTCTTTGAGAGAATAATCTCAAAATCATCTTTCATAAAAAATGAATAAATTGATGTATATTGGAAGCGTTTAAAAGCTTGCAATTTATATCCGTACAATGGTCTCACACTTGTTTTAGTCCTGAGACTGATGTGTAACGTATTGTATCCTCACTCTGGTTCAGCTTGAAACTAAGAAATCCTCCTCATAGATTCTAGACTTGAGAATAGATTGGAAGAATGACTGTTCTTGCATTACATTTCAATTCAATTGTAACCGGAATCACGAATCAGATTCAGAACTACTGTTACCGTGTTGCATAAAACAAAACATTATTTTCCTTTATAGTGAGCAAGGTTTGTTGAGTTCATAAGGAAATAATTCATTTGTTTCTTGGGAAATTGAATGATGAATGAATTTATCTATTAAGATCAATTCCAGGAATAATTCAAGAAAGTTTAACTAGAAAAGAACGTGAGAGAATCAGAAGGACTTACGTGGTATTATCGCTCTTTTCTTAGGGTTTGTGAAGATGAAAATGAAATATTTATTAGGTTTAGGAACCGCAGCAGTTGCCAGCGAGATATTGTTCGGGCTCAAGTCGGATCAGACGGCAAAGCAAAGGTTATTCGGTCGGCGACCGTCGGATAATATCGCACACAGTATCGTTATTCGAATCGAATAATTTTAACTTTTCCGTGTATATCGATGTCTTTCGTGTGTGTGTGTGTGTGTTTTCATAACTGTTCGTGTTTTTGGTGGCTGACCGAAGCCCAATATTAGTGGGTTTGTTGTGTGGGGCTGAGGGGGGCAGTCGTGTCGAGTAGGAGCCGTGTGTAAGTGGCCCAGGATATTATGCCACGCGATATCAATTTTAGATTTCGCTTCAAACGGCTTGCCGACTGAATATTGCAGTTGCTCTCCCTCCGATCAATGTCACATTGTCACATTGTTATGGCTGGTATATACTCACTCGTATTCGGCCAGTTGTATAACATTTATGAAGACACTTCAACCTATCGCTCGCGCGGCTTAAAAATTTATTGACCGTATTTACATAAACTTCCGATCCCTCTCGTTTTGCACGCTGAATATAGTCTAACGCTCCCAATAACGAATATTCGAAAACTGGGGGAACGTGATGCCCCCTTCCTTCCTTCCCCTGCATCGCTGGTTTGATTCGTTCGGCAATGATTCGATTACAAAGGCATCAATTCATCAATAGTTGTGTGACAAAAATATACAAATACAACTCTGAACCCATTCTACAACAATAATAACGATTTGTGAAACATGAAAATGTCCCTATATATTCTTGTATTCAAAAAAGTTGAATCTTCTTCATCCATTACTTGATCCAAGTTAGGATTCAGTGCTATAATTTATGAGCAATTAGTTTTTATGAGCAAGCAAGCGTTTTGAATGATAATAATTAATAAACGAAATTCCTAATAAATGCCATATAATATTCTGAAGACTTCTGCTACTGCAAATATTGACAACAGATCAATAGCTAGTAAGGAAATTCGATGAACGCTACTGCACAAAAAATTCTTCCCGGCGGGAATCGAACCCAGCAATCTCTGGTATTCATGACCAGCGCCTTATCCACTGACCACCGAGGATCTTCTGTATAGCAGCGTTCATTTTTGACCTAAGCCAATTCAGCCAGATAATATAAAGATGGAAGGCAATGAGACATTGCAACAACACAGTTGCTGTTAAATCATAACAATTAATAAACGAAATTCCTAATTAATGCCATATAATATTCTGAAGACTTCTGCTACTGCAAATATTGACAACAGATCAATAGCTAGTAAGGAAATTCGATGAACGCTACTGCACAAAAATTCTTCCCCAGGAATCGAACCCAGCAATCTCTGGTATTCATGACCAGCGCCTTATCCACTCGACCACCGAGGATCTTCTGTATAGCAGCGTTCATTTTTGACTAAGCCAATTCAGCCAGATAATATAAAGATGGAAGGTAATGAGACATTGCAACAATACGGTGGGTGTTAATTTGTAATAATTTATAAATGAATTTTCTAATAAATGGCATATAATTTTCTGAAGACTTCTGCTACTTGCAAATATTGACAACAGATCAATAGCTAGTAAGGAAATTCGATGAACGCTACTGCACAAAAATTCTTCCCGGAATCGAACCCAGCACCCTCTGGTATTCATGACCAGCGCCTTATCCACTCGACCACCGAGGATCTTCTGTATAGCAGCGTTCATTTTTGACTCAGCCAATTCAGCCAGATAATATAAAGATGGAAGGTAATGAGACATTGCAACAATACAGTTGCTGTTAAATCATAATAATTAATAAACGAAATTCCTAATAAATGCCATATAATATTCTGAAGACTTCTGCTACTGCAAATATTGACAACAGATCAATAGCTAGTAAGGAAATTCGATGAACGCTACTGCACAAAAAATTCTTCCCCGGGCGGGAATCGAACCCAGCACCTCTGGTATTCATGACCAGCGCCTTATCCACTCGACCACCGAGGATCTTCTGTATAGCAGCGTTCATTTTTGACTGTACTGGATTTTGTAATAAATCTTCCTTCACTACACGATCACATTTTTCATATTTCATTTTGTTCTGTGAAAGGGTTGATTCTAACCACCGGAAAAATCAGCATTCTTTTAAGTTTTGAATAAATTTTTTTGAAGCAACTTGGAAGTCACCTACATTATTTAGAACAATTTTTTAAACAAATTCTAATTCGAGTTAAATACAGGCTCCTCTATATTTTTTAATTTGTTTTTTCATATTTTCTTTATATTCATGTAGTATATTCCAAATTCAATTCTTATCCAAGAATCTGAACTATCCTTGAGATTTTTCTATCAATCGAAATGAATAATCCGTTTGTAGTTGACACATTCCTACCAAACGAGAGATTACGCTATATAAATAGAAAGGAAAGTTTAACTCAACTCTGTTCAACTATCCCCAGTGGGTAACTATTTCTGTGTGGGAGGAAAAGGAGGAAAAGCAAAGGAGATTATAAACCAAAGGAGAAATGTTATCGGATATTACGAACAAAGCTGGAGATCAATCGAGAAAGTGTGTTGATCGAATCTAATTTCCGCAACAAATTCACAATGAGATTTCGAACCTGATTCCAGACAGATTCTTTGAGATATTTTCGATTCCAGACAGGTTCTTGGATGTATTTTTTCTTTTATTTTTTCAACCTATTTTCTACTGTCCTTTACACATGTGTTGGGAAGGCTTGAAACCGATACTGATGTGCTCATTTTGGCGATTAAATTCGGGGCCTGACAGATTAAGAATACTTGTAATTACACATATTAGAGAATTAGTGAGACAATTTGACGATTTACCATCGACTGTGGCGAAGATACAAAATAACTTAAACTAAAACTAAAAGTTAATGCTCTCGATGAGATTAAAAGTGGAAAAATAATATATTAATATTCATTTTGCGATTTCATGGATCTTGATAAACATCTAGGTAATTATTATCTAACATAATCATGATATGAACACAATGATCATTATGATTTTGATATTTCGACATTTTTTTCATTATGAGTTATTGGAAATAGTCTTATTAAGAGAGTGAGGTGTTGATTTCTGTGACGAGACTAGAAGATAAGATTTGTGACATGCATATTCAATGATAGGCTTTTGGGATTCTGAGACTCTTCATACATCTTCAGTTAACTTATGCCATGATTTCAGTTCATGAATGCAGAGTTTATGGCATATGAAGGCGAGCTGTGGATTAATCTGGATTTCGCTAGCTCCAGGTTTGACAGAGTCGGCTTTCATGATGAATCATACCGCAATGCCTTTTCATAGTCAGGGATTCGTTGAAGGAAATATCTCAACTCCACTCAGATATTATGACGTTTGATGTGAATGATCAGTCTGTTTCGTGTATCAGCATTTGGAGGCGAGAGGTTTATTAATATCATAAAATCATATAATTTATCAATATCATACCATGAAGTTCCCTATTGTCAATGGAAACTATGGTTGTTCATTCAAGATACGAATGGATTGAATAGATACGGAGCTTATTATCTAATGCTTTCATTTAGAATCCAAACACAATAATTGATAAGGATTGATGATTTAGTGCTCTTTTTCATCAAAACATTAATTCTCAAGCTGAGAATTGAAAGTTTAAATTACAATGAGTCAGGTCAATAAGGAAAACATGTCTCTGCAATCAAATGGACTTCATTGATGAACTCTGCTGATATACCAATAGACTCATCTATAATGTAGTAAGGGTGGAATAATGCCCTAATGAGTCCATGAAATTCATTAAAGTTCTCTCCAGAAGGATTTCTGAGTTGTCGCCTTGTACACTAGCTTAGGTTAGAAGGCTTAGGGGCTTCTCATTTTGTTGCCAACACCAAAGGAAAAGTTTCATGCTACTAGTCAGCTGGAAGGAGTGGGACAAGAATTTGCCTGATTAAAAATAATCCACTTTGGATTATTCCCGGAGATTCTAGATAAAGTTTGCTCGAAGTTGCGTCTCTTTCTTCAATATCAATCAATTGTAATTTAAAGTTCAAGTTTACGAATACAGACAGACAAATTGCAGCGCAAAGTTATTCGAGAGATGTTTTTGTTAATTCCTTTTGTAGCAGTTCGCGGTTTGGAGAGGCGTGACGAGGCAAGGCGAGGCAAGGCGAGGCGTTGGCGTTATATGTGCCCACGAGGTAGCCAGCCTCGGTCTTCAGCCCACCACCGTCTTCTGTAAGCTCTTCTGAATTGCAAATATTCGGCTTACCTCAGCCGATGTCAACGAAACTTCGCAGTCACTAAAAGAGAAAGTTTGTCCTCACACTACCACTTGGATATAGATTATCTCCAACTTCTTGTTTCTCAGAAGTCTTCCGTCTCAAGACTACAACTCTTTCGAAACTTCAGAGCTGGGAGCAAATGAATTCGGAAAAATCTGTAACTTCCCTGACGACTGACTGTTTGTTAGAAATTGGCCAAAGATGCCTAATTTCTGCCAAGTTTACAGGGTAATCGTTGTAATGCCCCTTTTTTAGGAAAACTCAGTTTGAGATTCAAGAACAAACTTTCAGCACCATACAACTCGGATGAACTTGAATAAATAAGCAGGATGATCATGTTCCTGATTATGATAAACTGAGATCAAACATACTACGCAGGAACTTATAATATTTAATCATCCAGTCTAGCCAATAAATGTTTCTAAAATCAATTCACTGCTCTGGCTTTACTCATACTTCTTTTTATGTGAACTTGTAAAATTTGTATATACATCTTATTAATGAGAAAACACAGCTTTAATGGGTGAATACAGTCTTGGCATTTTTTGGATGTGGATTGTGTAGAAATTTATATGCTTTTTAGTTTGCTAAAACAAAAATGAGAAGGCAAAACATTATAACTCATAATAAGTTAGCTTGAACATGACTTTCAACAAGTGATTTGAATAATGCTGATTGCTATCAATCACTCTCATTCAAAATATCGAACAACGATTCATTTCATCCCCAGCAGGCATTGCATTGTATCAGACCATTGTTGATAGCTTCACAGAGCACAATGCATTCATTCACTCTGATATTATTGTAGGTATATAACAATATAATTGTAGGTATAGGTGAACCTATATTATTATAGGTATACTATACAGGCATTATTCTGCTATTTGATTGTTCTTGCTATTACGAATCTTCTTGTCATTCTCGTTCTAGCATCAATAACTGGTAAAGTAAAAATGTAAGAGAATCAATCCATACGAAATTCCAAATTTTGTTTGTCTTTTACAAATAAACTGAAATATAGAATAGACTGGTATCAAGATGAATCAGGTACAAAAAGTATTATTTTTATTCTGGCTTGGACCATGCAAGTGAAGTGAAAATACTGCTGTAATATTATCAATGATGATCCTACTATAACAGCACATTATTTGATCAATCAAAATAAAGATTTGATTAAATTTAATAGCCATGCTGATGTTAATAGGATTGCAAGACAACTGACATCCATACCGCTAATGAATATATGATTTAATCTAAAAATTATATTTGCATTGTAATGATATCTATTTTTTTTGAAGTCCACTAAAAATAATCCCCTTATATAGTTCATAAAAATATTATGTCTACAATGAGCGCAATAGGCTACAACAGTCTTAGTAATTGTAACGATTTTCCAATCCAGTTTCCTGGATGATTATTGCTTCTACATTATAAATTCGTCTGTTATTCCGGGCACTCAGACATGCAAAGATCTTACACGATTGGACGACTGACAGGAAGCAATTTAATAAATTGAATATTCACTTGGCGTTGATAGTCAGAATTTTCTGTTGGAACTTCACAACAAGGTTCATATGTTTTCGCCGTTCCAAATGAGACACCACACGAAACATGTGTGAATCATATTCATAAAAAATTGATATCGACCTCAATCACTTAATGCACTTTGAAATATTGTGTATAGTCACTCACAATATGACTCACATCTATTATTTAATAGGAAGGTAAACAGAATCAGTTATTGTCAAAACATTCAGGTTGTAAGACATTCACAGGAATGTTTATTTCCTGTGGAAGCTATGCAAACTTCGCGGTTTAGTGCACGAAGTAGAAATGAGGAGGGGAGGGAACTATGAGCTGTCAAGGGTCAAGTTTGACATGTGACTTGATAAGCATTCACACAAAATCTCTCAAATCAGGCCTATCTTGATGTTCTATTTTCTTTTCCTTCCCTTCTCTATTTTTCAGATTTTTAATATCATACTGTTCCACTTGAATAAGTCTAGAATGATCATGCTTGTACCACCACTCAGAAACCAGTAGAAGGTAAAAGTAACGGCTCGGTGGAGTAAATTGAAGTGGAAGTAACGACCATGTAATTTTTGAGATTCAACAAGAAGAAAAATAAATTATATTGAAATTTCAAAGGAAGCGGGAGCTTTTATTGGGGATACTGGATGCTTCAGTAAAAATTATTCTCCGATAATTGGAGAAGATTCTGATGACAAATCCCATAAAGTTTTCAATTTATTCAGAATTTTTGAGTCAATTTAATAATATTATAAGTCCTACTTTAGGCAAAATTGATTAATGGATATTGTTCAGTATAGGCTACAGGAGAACGATATCTGGAAGATGACCTAGCCGGACAAGTCTTGTCAGTGGAAAACTTAGATAATTATAACCTATGCTCAAATCTGGAATTCAATTTTCTCTGATCCCTAACTTGTCAATTCCTGTCATATCAACTATATTTTCATAGTTTGAAATATATTAAAACAATCTCAACACCGCAGTTTCATTATTATTCCAGGCTCTGTTGAATTTGAAAGCGATGAAACAGGAACGCGTTTGCTGATGATCTCAATATCTGTTAGGTCTGCTTATCCATTTTTTTAAGGAAGGATGAGACACAAGGCAGATGATAAAACGTGATATTTATTGAGCTGAAGAAAGCAATAAGGACTGATAATTGCTTCCAATTGAAAAACTGGGATGAGTTCATGGTAAAATGCGAATTCTCTGCTTCTGAATATTTAATTCTTATATCCTACACAATATCTGATCCATCGTATGAAGTCCAAAATTGGTATCTTACTCTTCTATATCACTCTACGTTAATAGTAAAAAAATTCAACACTATTCCCGGGGGAAAGAGAAATAAAATATTACCGTAAATAGAATAGAATATTGTAAGGGATTACATTGGATTATTTACTCCATTCACTTGATTAAGTGCCTTAGTAAGATGATATGTCATACCCTGAATTTGGACTGTTTTTGTAAATTGGAAGATGAACAGTTTTGGGCATAAGCCTGTTGTACTCTCCTTCGTAAATGATTGAATAAATGATTGATTATTTGATAGATCACATCCAAGATACTGACATAGAGTTAGAATAGGATGATGGGGTGAAAGAGAGAGACTAAGAGAAAAAGTGAGAAGAAGATAAGAAAAGATTACAAATATAAGATAAGATCAGATAAGAAGACAAAGAGAACCTGGTACGAGATAGATGAGGAGAGAACGTGTCCTGATTGACAGTGATTGAATAAGAGAAGCAGAGTTTATAGTGATCGTGATCATGATCAAAGATGAATATTGTTGGTGCGTGAAGTGAACGTGGCATGAGGAAGGGTGCAAGGCTGTTGTGTATGAACTCACAGTCCTACAACAGTAAGTTATCGCCAAAGAAAAGAAATCGGACTGGTGTTATTGTGAGAAAAAGAGTTTGTCTGTTTGTTGTGAATGAGTAAGTGGGGGAGGGAGAAAGATGAATGAATGAGGAGAAATGAGTGAGTGAGTGAGCGAGGAAATGAGTGAGTGAATCTGGCGTGTGCTGAGCCCATTGCATAGCGCGTACCACCCACCAGCCGGCACAGATAGCTCTCCCCCTCCCCACCATCACCAACTCAAACCCCTAACTACACTCAGACCCTTATAACAACTTTCGGCTCATTATTTTACTTTCTCACCGAAACAAGACCAACCGATGAAACTACACTAATTATCCATCATTCAGTTCTGAATTTAGTCTGCACTCCGTGCCCCAATGCAGCTTGTAGGGCTGCGCTACCTAATCAAGGCCAGTTATTATCACGATATCATCTGAAACATTCGTTTACACCGGTTCAACTAGTAGGGTCTCAATTCGGATCTTATCGAGGCGCGATTTTGAGTAGAATGAGATTATTCTAAACTGCATTGTTTACTATACAGGATTTTTCGGTCTGCATGATTCATTATCATGGATAATGAATTAATGTGAATAACTTATAAAATGTATTAATCACTTACTGTGTGAGTTTTATTTCTAGCAACTTTCATTTTGTTCTTATTATCAGAAAGCTTCACTCATATTTTGAAAATATATAGATTTAATCCACATCAATGTTTCTATGGTTTTCTGGTAAAGGTGGGTTTTCGTTACTATAAATAGTTGGGATTTTTCATCAATTGCATCTGGCAACGCACTAGGTCGCAGTAACGAAAACCCACCTTAAGGAAGCATGTACACTGATAGAGCTTGAAAAGGTGATTGAAGTGAAATTTTGTGCAATGATTGCTGTGGTTGAACAATCGAGAATATGGAATCAAATCAGAAAGTTTCAGCGATTGATAGGAAATGTATACTCAAATAATTCATGTTTGTATACATCCTTCCTGAGATCCATAAAGCATTTCCTCTTCTGCAATACTCCATATAACTTTAAAAAGATTTTCAACAGGGAGAAAGTCACGTAGGAAGAGAGGAGATAAAATTATAATAAAATTAATCAATATAGGACTGGGATTATTAGATTGGCGAGAAGAATCAATTCAATGGAAATATTATGAATCCAGATCTAAATTGAAGGCTATAATCATATTTACTCGAAGTACTTTGAATAATTTCTCGGAATAAGGACAGTTTAAGTTTGAGAAGCTGTATTTATCCTACATCCTAGAATAATTTCTCGAATAAATTTACAGCTTATTTCAACCAATTATGTGTGATCATGCTGTATTAACGTCCAATTGAACCAGGTTAGAAGTTATTACAAAGCTTTGCTTTCTCCTAAAATATGTGCCAAAATTTTCTTTCCAACCATTTTCCTGAAAGGTTTCCTGATTTTCAAATTTTCCGGTCATTTCCCAAAATTTGAAAATGAATAAAACATGCTGAAGATAAGTTGTTATTCATGGAACGAAGCTTGGAAGTATGTGTTGATTTGAATAGATAACGTGGAGAGTGGTTCGAGATAGTGGAATACAACATTAAGAAAGTGGCTTGAGTTACTGAAATACTGTACCTTATAGTCTAACCTTCGAAATGATGAGCAAAGATAATGAAACACGATACAGATATCAAAGTTATGTTCTGCTGCCATCATAAAGCAAGTAGTATGATAATAATAATAGTTGCATACATGATTCGCGTCAAATTGTGTGCTTCCTTGCGGGGCGGTGCGGGGCAGAGGTGGAAGAACTACTTGCCAAGGAAAACGCAATCCTTGCCGAAGTTCCTAATTCGAGATGAGGGAGGGAGAGGTGAAGGCCTAGTGCCATTGGCTGCGGTTTCATCTGCCAATGATCTATTTTGTAGCGGAAGTCACGCGAGGCGGTAATAACGCCGACTGTGTCTGCAATGACTGCTATGCTGCCGATAAGCGGTGCTGGCAGAGCCACAGGCCCCAGGCCCGCGCTGCACGATTTGTTTTCAAATTACACCATTTACGGGTGTTGATTTAACACGTGCCAATGGTGCACCCTCGCCCCCTCTCCACCCCCCTCCACACTCCAACCCCAAGAAACTGAATAAGTAAACATGCATGTATTACCGGCTCTGAAGTTTGACTCCACCGAAAATTTCCGAACTGCCACCCTGTCATTTTATTGTTTCACTGAATTTGTTTTGAACTGCTGTTATTTTATTGCTCCACAATTTCACTCTGAATTTGTTTCGGTTGCTAGCAGATTCACGGATAGATTTGATAGTTTCTGAAACATAGAAATTGCACTTTCCTGTACTATTCACTCTAAATCTTGACTGTTTGCATTGGTAGTCTATTTCATGGATAGACTTGGTATTTTCTCAAATATAGTGATTGAACGTTTTTGTTCTATTCCAATTTCACGGCTTGATGATATCCATGATTTGATCAAATTTCTTGAAAGTTGTTGCTGTTGTTCTTTGAAGCTCATCAATTCCACCTTTTTCCTTCTGGTGAATATTGAGATTTCGCCCCATCGCTCGTTTAAAGTTCTTCAGTAAATAGGAAAATAATATGTTTATTTATACCATAATCATCAATAAATAATGAATTCATGAATCAATGAATCATAGATTCACGATAAATGCAAAACCAACTTGTTATAGCTATAGCTATTGAATTTGACATTCCTAAATATACTTTTTCGAGAACTTTAAATGAACTTAATGATAAAAAATATTTATTATTTATTCATTGATGCAATCAAAAAATCGTAATATCATAATCTGGGAAAACTATCTGAGCCTGTACTATTATTTCTTTTCCGAATTTTGATGATTAATGCTGCGGACATACGAGTAAGGCAGTTATGAGTTAATCGCTGTACTCAACTGCAGTGAGTTGTGAAGGAAAAACCTGTAAGAATAGAGGATTATCTCATTATCTGTCTGAAAAAAGTGTAACCATTAATAATTTCATGTAATTATTCCTCTTTGTTACAGTATTATGAAAAATTCTGGTTTAACAGCAATAGAACTTGTTCACTTATGGAATTTTGTCAAGAATGAAATCAACTGTATCAATATTTCTTCTACTTCATCTACCTTCGGTGTTCGCTTGTAATTGGAGAGTCTGTCAATACTTTCTTAGAATAGATAAAAGCCTTGATTTTCTCTCAGAATTCGATTTATTTCATATTCATTCCATTCAGATAAAATATTTTTCCATAGTATTCCATTCATAATTCCTGAAATTTTTCAGGAATTCCGTTCCATTATCACTTGGACTGGGGATAACTAACATCTCCTTTTTTCCATATACACTCACAGTACAAACTGTGTTAAGAACATGCAATCAAAAACTGAAATTCACTGCTAAAGCCGACCAAAATTCACATTATTCGAGCGATTGCGATTTCCACGCACCCTAATTGACACAGAAGTCCGTAGCAAGATAAGTACCAACAACGACTCGCTAGAAACTGAAGTATCAGCCAAAAGAGGGGCAGAGTGAAGTCAGAGCTATCCAAGTACTTGGACTTAATTGTACTGGAGTGAATGAGAAGTATTGTTCTGGAGCTCTTCTCTCGAAAATATAATTGTATTGTGGTGCAATGAATAGAAGCTCCCCAACTCAAGACGAAACAATAGTACACCTACTCTGTATAACGTGACAAAGAATTGCTAAGCAGTGTCAATTACATAGTTTCCTCACGCTCTGACTGTTGTAATTATCCACTTTTTCATGAATTATGAATGGCACCTTCCACTTCATGATTTGCTTCATCCTGATTACTATTGTACTCAGTTTGAAAGTGAGATATGAAAGGTGTGACAATTACAGTAAATCTTCATGAAACTTTTTAATTCTTTCTCTTTGGATGGATTTAATCAGATCAAGCTCATATTCACATGATTCAAAACTTGATATCTCATAACTTATATAGCTTTGACATTTATATTTTCAATCCTCAAACAAATGATGAATCTGAATTGAACAAATAAACTCATTAAATGCACTGGTATCAAACTAACTCATTCAATGCAATGACATAAAAATATGCAATGAATGAGGATCTTAGATCAGTTTCTAAGTGTGCTACAAGATTCAAAAAACTGAAATTTCCATGTCTTATGAACATGGAAAATAACCTTTGGATATCGCATTATTGAAAACTCCTGCCAGTTTCATCCCAAAGAATAGAATCGATTATGGGGTCTCAAGGTATCGATTATCATCTCGGAAATATATTCTTGAGTTTACTTTGAATTAGATCCCATTCTTGAAAAGGAATATATAATCTACTAGAGAAGAAATAGTTTTTTTTGTGGAGACCAACATTGATATTGGAAAATTGGAAAATAGAAACTCCGTCCAGAGAAAGTGGCTATTTTATCGCAACATCTGAGGTCTCTCAGCGTTCTCGTTTGAAAACCAATTTTATTCTGTATTTATCACTTACACTAGGAGGAAAGTCACTAAGATTCCAGAGCTGCAGATAACTTCTTATTGAATAGATGGCACACAATCTTTCTGTGGTCCTTTCTCAAAGAAGAGGTACCCAACAAAAACTACCTCACAAAGTTGTGAAATAAGCATCAGTGGAATTGATTAGTCTTGGCCCTTACTTCCTTTTAAATAGTCAGATTCAATACATTTTTCGGGAGTATTTAAAATTGAATTCAGCCCTGAAAATTTAGATACTTCTCCTGAAGATTCAGAGTTGATAAATTCTAAATTCATCTTCAGCTATATGAGCAAATGAGTACTTACAAACATTGAATCAGGTACAAAATAGAATTCTATTCTATTCTTGAATAATGAAAGTTGACACCATGTTGAATTAGTAAAATAAGAATGATACTATCTGAACTGATTTTAATCTGATAGCCTTGCGCTTTTGATTCAAGAGTATTTTTTGTTTCTTCAATAAATGCAACTTTGAATACTTGAATAAAACTAAGAGAGAAATAAACAATGTAAGCTACCATTTTATTACAATAGACCACTTATTTATTAAGGTTAGAAAGACTTCGGTTACACATGAGATTTATAGACAATAGTCATTCTACTTTTACCTTCTAAATCATCTGCATTGTGATTGTAAGAAAAATTCATGCAATGAGACTCATAATACAACATTCGTTAGAAATGTTGCCTGAACAAATAAAAGTAGCTGTTATGCCTATGAACCTTCCCCATGTTTTCAAAATTAGAAGCCCTCTACGTCATAATATATTGAAATTTCAATTAAAGCATACCAGAGTTAATAAACTCCACATGAAGCTCTTCAAAGTCAATTAGTTCAGAGTTTTGTATTCCTTAATTGAAATAAAATTGAATTTTGATCCTAGTGTTCCTTTCAGATGACTGGAATTCTGAGAGGCTAGAATTATTTCCACTAGAACATGGTTGTAGAGCTTATTAGGGTTTGTTCGCAACAAAGATCATGGGAGCTAGGATATCACTCATGTATTTGACTCATACTTTACAAAATTGAATGCAAATTCAAGTTATTTGATTGCAAAGATATTATTCAACAAACGGTTTCACTTATTATTGTGCTTTTTATTTTGCAATATTAATTTTCAAGAACTTTGAAGAATGTAATAAAAAACACAGAATCATCAGGCATTGTTTTACAATGTTTCAGAGTTCATGCATTGGCGAGTCTCTTGTTCTCCCAGTCTCTCTCTGGGAGAACAAGAGACTCGCCAATGTATAGTGTACAAACAATTAAGATGGACGCTTGTATGGGCGGAGTATGAGTCATTCATTGTTATGAGTGGATGCCAGAGCTGAATAATCAGAGTTTAATCAAGCGTTGGAATCCTCTTCTATGTTCTCTATGTATATTCTTGATGATTTCTGCACCGATATAAGCTCACGAATGCATCACATACGTATAATTTGCTTCATTATCTTTTAAGAAAAACGTGAAAATTTCAAAACTTGAGTTACTTCTCCATACACGGCCTGATAGTGATCTCATTTCCCAGCATGATTCGAGGTTTGTATGACTTTTGTTTTTGTTTGTAAGACTTTAAGGTTTTGTTAGACTTTTGTAAAGTTCGTGGACAAGTGCTCTTGTTTACCACTTCAAATAGCTTCTTCCTTACTCATTTCACTTCATATGAGTTTACTAATAAATTATCTTTTATTTTTTTCAGGTGAGTTGATCAATCAGTAGTCTTGATTCATATTGATGTATCAATGATATTTCGATATTTTGATTTTGTCAATATCGTTAATATTGATAATCGATGAGTCAGAGCTTTCTTCAATTCGACATTCGACTTCCTTTGATGTGGTAAGTCAAAATGGAAATATTCTTAAAAACATTCATGCTCTGCTCGAATCGAAAATTTCTCTAATTTTTCTCCAGATCAACCTCAATACCATCGTAATATTCAAACGCGCTAATTCACAATGCGTAGGCTATACTGTAATGTTCTCGACTGAGTAGGAAAGTCGTCTGAACCCTTTCTATCTTCTCAAGCAATGCACTGCACGTTTCAAACTTGGAGGAGGTCTTAATTGGCTCGATGTTCCATTTAATTGAAACGTTCGCATTTCCTACTGGACCGTATAAATGCTGAAAGAGTGTCGCTTATCACTTTGACAAATATTCAGTGACATTTTACATCTACTCTGCTTGGAATAATTGAAATCTGGAAGAAGTTTTTCCAACACTGAAATCCTATTATATTAAGTGAACTTTATAAATTCTAAATCAACTTCAACTACTGCACTGATAGTAATTTGCCATGATTAGTTTTTTTATAAATCATCATAAAAATCCTATTATATTAAGTAAACTTTATAAATTCTAAATCAACTTCAACTACTGCACTGATAGTAATTTGCCATGATTAGTTTTTTTTATA
The DNA here is from genome assembly GCA_017141395.1 of Laodelphax striatellus. NCBI lineage: Eukaryota > Metazoa > Arthropoda > Insecta > Hemiptera > Delphacidae > Laodelphax > Laodelphax striatellus. Next base: position 23,386,257 of record CM029532.1, on the reverse strand, counting down.
AATCATCATAAAAATCCACTTAAATCTGTTGAAACCACGAAATTTAATTGTCAGCAGTGTAGGATTTCAAAAAAATTTTTCTATGTCTAGCAAAAACCTTGAACACCAATAACCAAGCACATATTTTGTTGTTGTTTAGTTCTGAGAGACAACAATATATCAGTTTAAAGTGAAAAGAGAAAACACCATGTTCAGGCTATTATATAATGGAAAAATGCTCTCCCCACAAATAAAAGAAATACTTAGGCTTTATTATCTCCATAGCTCATTTATCACTGTTGTTTAAACACAATAAAATCATAAATATTCACAAATGGTCATCCTTACTTAATGAGTTCGATGAAAAATGTTTATTTTGATCCTTCTTTCCTCTTTCATCAATCGATCAGTGATAAATCATTTCTTCAACCTCGTCACTTCAGCCAGTCGTCTGTGTACCCGTAGGCCTACTACATGCTGACTCGACTGTATTGTGAAGCATATTTCTGAGTAACTCATCATCCCCACATACAATGTTTAACATCATTGTAGCCTACACTGTAGGCTTCACTGTTACAAGATAAAGTCGGCATTGATAATTGGTTCAATTACATTAGAGGGCGGCAATACACGTGCGAGAGGCTCTCCACTTGATGAGTTCAATCCAACGAGCTCTGGCAAGGAAATCAACCGGCCGGCCTCTCGCCACTTCTCTCAACAGGGCAACTGGCATTTCTCATAATTATTATGAATCATTCGAATGGGGAAGGAGAACTCTCTCATAATGTACATGATTATATGTATTTGTTTTGACTTCATCTCTCATACTATGGGTCATTCACTTAGGGGAAGAAGTACTCCTTCATAATTTGTACAAGTTTGCCGGAATTTCTCATAGTATGAATCATTTGAATAGGGAAAAGAGTACTACTCTTGTAGTGTGAATGATTCTACATGTTTCGACAGGAATTTCATGGAGAGGTTACGAGCTTTCAAATCATTAACGCTAAAAGGATTTGAGCACGCCCGTGCTCATTAAAGTATGTTTGGATTTGTGGAAGAGTATGTCGGGGCTGCAAATTGTGTAAGTCGTCAGAAGCAAAAACGTCGAGCTGCTTGGTTGAAAGAGCGCCAGTTTAAGGTGCGGGTCAATATAATTCGCATTCACAGGCGCTCACGCGAACCGAGCCCTGACCTGGCGGGAGGCGGACCGACTTCTGCGTGCTTCAACTCACGGCGCGGCCGAACAAGTTTACATTTTATTGTGTTTGTATTCGAGTCTGACGGCGAACGTGTGGCCTTCTTTCATACCCACCTTTTTAGCGCTAAATCCACTGCAAGAAATCCGATCTGCAGTTTGTTGCAATATCGCTCGGGCCCCAATAGCTGGCTGGTCAATTTTTGGCGTCCACTTCATCTTGCGAACAAAGCCTTCTCATTCGTTCTACTTCGACTCTTGTCTGCATTCAAGGCAAAGTGAACCCTTTATTTTTTCCGTCCTGAACTCCTTCAAGTGGGCTGGATGATTTTGCACTGATGCTTCTAAATATTCTCAGCCAATTTCCAACATTATAATGATAATGAGAATAGGATTCACAATGAGGATTTGAAATAATGTACTCAAGTAGGCTATAAGATGCAATACTTACATTACCTGATGGGAAAAAGAATATTCTTGGTCCTTATAAGACTGAGGGCCGCTTTCCCAACGCTGCTTAAGTAATAACAGCTGACGCTCAATTTTTCTATAGTTTTCCTATTCTCCGAATTAGGCTTAAGCCAGATGTATTCTTGGTCTTTATAAAGTGGCCCTGAGAATATCGTATTCACAATTTAATTATTCTCCACTTTTTATACTCTGAGCTCTATCACATGATCTCTAGGCTTGTGCATGGGTAATAATGAATGGGTAATAATTATTGGTGAACGTGTATGGGTGACAATAAAAATTTCAACAGTTAGATGATTCAACTGATTGCAACACACTAACTATTTACAAGAGTTAGTTGCATAATAATCGATGAAAGTTGAGTTAACATTCATTTACAATGAGTTCAAAGTGGAGGACAAAAATAATCGTGGAGCAAACTAATTTATAATAACGCAAGACTATTTAATACTATAGTAAATATATTTTTTACTAGGTGGAGTTAGGACTAGGAAGTCCTTTCTACCAGTCAACCTTGAGAATACAAAATAAATTGAGTATTTATCACTCGTGTTGAACAAGTGGGCAAGAATGGAATAAGACTGAGACCAAGAATATGAAAACGAAGAAGAGTTGAATAGTTTGCAAGGCCCGGGTCAAGGCAATACTTATAAGCAAGCTGGAATATAATGTTGGAGATCTCCCATGCGAGCATGGGAAGCAGAAAAACATAGTTTAGGAACTTCAGTGTGAATGAGAACAGCTCTGGAAGGTTTATAGACGGGAATGGGAAGGAGTTTTATGGAGACAGTGAGTTTTATGAGCAGGTTGACAGTTCTGGTAGCCGACACGTGACATTTAGTAGTCTCATTCATGCTTCATACAGGCAAATTTCAGTCACTTTCATCCTAAAATACCAAACTGCTTCTATTCTTGCACTTGATTATTTTTAAAACTATCAAAACCATTTGTTGAACACAACGAATAATCATTACAATTTTGTGAAATCAAGTCTTTGTTATTCTCACATCTACCAGCTTTGAATACAAAAACACCCTGAACGCAATGCTATGGAATATCTTATTCAACATTATTTATGACTTTACATTTTAGTCAATATTGTATCACGTAGGTATCAGTTTCTAAAATGAGATTTTCCCAAACAAACTCTTCTAGTTTGGAACTAGAATTCTTACCCGTTGGAAGAATAGGACTAGTATTTGTCAAACTGAGCTGGATGTGATTTTGATTTCATTATTTAGTTACATTTGTTTTTGTACGATTTGTGATTATTATTGTATTGGTAATATTGTATAGTGTTCTTGTATTATTGTACTGGACCGTGTACCTGTCAAGCAGAGCTAGATGTAGTTTTTTCTTCTATAATATTTATCACACGTATTATTGTACGATTCATCTTTTGTTCGATTACAAGAATTAGGATGACCGGTTGTAATAGGATAGAGCGGTTCTCAATTATTGAGTTAAGGTAGTTCTTGTTCAGAAGGTATGTCAATGCAAATATAATGTTGATGGAATAATAGTGTTGTAAGAATCTTCGACTTCGGGAAAATATTGTTAGGAGCTGATACTCCTACATTCACATAAATTAATAAATCTAGAATGAAAAAGCATGCAGATTCACTTCCAGACCAGATGTTGCTTGCCGAATACCAAGTTGAAGTATCTGAAGTTTGTCGAATATTCGATTCTCCCTCAAGAGACACAAGTTTTACCTCTCATAAGTAATTTAAAAAGTTGGATAACATTTCAAAAACAGAGTTGGTGAATGAGATTAAAAAACTTCATGACAATACGCTCTGAATACATTTTTGTAACAAAGTTTGACAAGAGAAGAACTTTTTCCACTATATTATCAGAACTGTATCACTCCACAATTATATTCCATGGGTGGATACCAGAATTCAAATAATCAGAAGATTCAAAATCTCTTGACTGAGGCGTATCTTGGATTGATAGTTATTCAACTTTTTCTGAGAAACAAGTAGTTCAATTTGAATTTCATCTTGATTCATGTAGCCTACTTTGTCTGCAATATTCAACAATGTCTGAAACGGAGTTATGGGGACATGAGCGTCATTTCAGCTTTTAAAATGGGGTGGCAAGGTCTGGCAGGGATCTGGGGGGCTTGGAGACCGTGGCAAAGCGTGGTATACTTATTTGATCATCGCCGGGTATATTTCCTATACTAAAGTACCTAAGTTTCCTATACTAAAGTACCTAAGTTTCCTATACTTAGTATCCTAAAGTACCGGGGGGTCTGGGGGGTATGGAAAACCCACCAGGAAAGCGGGGGGTCCGGGGGCTTCTCCCCCGGGAAATTTTGAAAATTTAAGTGGAAATTACGCATTTTAAGACCGTTTTTAACTCTTGATTAACCAGAGTTTATAGGCAAAAATCTATAGTTTGACTTGAAAATTTTTACATTAAGTATTTTTAAGCCATTAGAATGTTTTTGCATTAACATATCTTATCTGACCCTTTGATCCTTTTTTAATGTTAAAAACTATTACCATTTAATTTCAAGTATGCAAATACTTTCCCTTGTGAATTGGTTAGCTCTGAAAATGAATAGATAAATACAAAATACAGACTTAAATAATTTTAATACAAATCATCTCGTAATCTTTTAAAAACTTCAAAACCTATAATACAAAATCTCCTCTTCTATTCTTCTAGCCCAGCCTAATGCTGGTGGGCTCGGAAGGGATAGTGGTGAGAGTCAGAGAGTGAGAGAGTGAGGGTAAGTGAGAAAGAGACACGTTAGCATAAGCAATACACCTTAAGTGTATATAAAGTAAAATTAAACACAAAATTGATTTTACTTTTGTGAAAATTTGTGTTTCAATTTCAAAATAGGCTATTTATTTCTGGAAAATTTGGGGAGGGGGGGTTTCAACCCCCCTGACCCCAGCCTGGGTACAGCCTTGCCCATTCTACACGAGCGTGAAAACCGCGACAGGACCGTCATGTCTCAACCTTCCTATTTGTTTCCGAACATGAAAGCTATTATTGTGTGCCAGTGAAAATGTTAAATAAAAAATCAAGATTTTGCCACGTTAAAACACTCACTTTGTTCAGAGATGTTGTGGAACTTCTCCATATTCGGTGAAAGAATAAAAACAAATTTTTTCTATTCCACAGTATTTATTAATTAAAAACCATACTCGAGTTTCAATGCTCACGGCATCATCTTCAGTGGTTGAGGAATTCAGTTTAGGCTCAACCATTGAAGATGATGCCGTGACCATTAAAACTCGAGTATGGTTTTTTAATTAATAAATAGTGTGGAATAGACAAAATTTCGTTTTTATTCTTTCACCGATTGTGCCACGTACGTTTATAAACTGTAATTTTTCATTTGTTTGCAAATAACTGAAATTATTACTGCCTGATTACTAATTGATAATACGATTTTTGGGGTGGCAAGAAAAGGGGTTTGGGAATTTTGGGGTGGCAACTGCCACCCCTTGCCACCCCCAAATGACGCCTATGTAATGGAGACAAAAGGAAAGAAACTGAAAAGAATATGAGAGTAAAACTTCAAGATTGAATAAATTGGATAATCGTATTTCAAATATATTGAATTTGAAATAACATAAAATAGCATGGATATATAGCATGAAATTGAATCGATTGATCTCCTTTTTTATCGATTGGTTTCCTTTTTATTATTAGATTATTTGCATTACATACACATAACAATCTTAGTGGTGGTGGGGGGCGTTTCTCCCCTTGAATTCATCAAGTATTTTCCTAATTGAAGAGAGAAAAAACCATAAAAAGTAATGTTAGCACCACTAATGTGAAGATGATTTGGGATAATATATTGCGAAGGTGAAGTCCTCTTGTTTTGAGTCGGAAAATCTTGATGAACAACAAATCTACTACTTCTTCTGAGGCTGTCTCCGCTTGACGTTTTGTCTACTAATTCTTGAAAAGCGTGTCTGATACTGCTATTCCGTGCTCCTCAGCGGCAGTGAGCTCGATCATTCTTTTTATTCATTGCGTGCTTCCAAACAGTATTTTTTGCCTGTCTTTATTCTGCCAGTAACAGATCTCAGTCCACAATAGTAAGTATTATTGAGTGAGCCTTTAATGCTATGTTTTCGATATCGGAAATTTGTTGGATTATGGTGAACTTCTAGAGGAGACCTACGAAACAGCACTTCAACACTATTGAAGTGGATTTTTGATGGCGGCTGAATAGGAATTTTCCCACACTACGCTCGTTGGATTCAGGTTCCGTTCAGCAGCCATCATTTAACAATTCTATTCTAGTAGGTTGATAAATTAATTACATCCAATACATAAATCTTCTTATCATATTGAAAACAATCTATCTAAGTAGTATATTGTCAATTTCAATCTATCCAAGTAGTATTCGATCTTTTTTTTTTGAGGGTGATTCCCGCATGAGATCTAGGCTTGTGCGTGGGTAATGAGAGGGGTGATGATGAGAGATGACGACTGTTTTTAGGCAGTCGGGACCGACGGCTTTTCGTCTCCTCCGAAAGACGGGAGTGGCCGTTTCCGTAAAAATCCGTTCCGGCAACTGTATTCGATCTTGGAACCTTTGGATTATCAGACAGGCGCTTATCGCCCTCGGCTACGGACCACTCCATTGACTGGTCTTTGATAATATGATTGGAATAGGAAATGAGTTAAGTTGCAATCCTCTTTTTGATAGTATCAAGTGATGATGGTTCAAGATGTGAATTTCTACAATTTTGATGATGAATGGGATTCTCAATGATCTCACTAACACAGTGGCAATGGAGAATTTTAAAAGAGCGGTTATAATCGTCCAAGAGCCTTATTATAGAGTGCCACTGCATGGACGCCCGCTCACCACTGTGGGAAGAAGTCGCGTTAGTTGTGGTAGGGGGGGGGGGCACTATAGTGCCAACTCATCTGATAGAAACTCATCTATGATTCTCAGCTGGGTAGCTGGTACCTTATTCTTGAAAAATATACAGATTATTATTTTTGTAAAGTCAGTAGGTATGACTACTGAATTTTGCAGGGAAAAAGAGGATATTGTGTAATAAGGACTTACAATCAATACAGGTATACCTGAATACAATAATCGTTTAATAATAAAGCAGGAAGAAAAGCTCACAATTACAATTGACAAGATGTAAATGATGAGGTCAGCATTTGGTGACATAATGGTGACATCAATTACAAGTTGGTTAACAATCAAGAAATTCTGTTGAAACATTGAATGTCGTACAAGATCGTTATAATGTTGTGGGCGATGTCTCCACTGGATGACCTGAAAAGGAAGGAGAATGTTTTGTGGCAGTGGCGATGGCAGGCAAGAGACTTGATGGGGTGTCGAAGTGTTGCGACTCAATTCTGGCCAAGCGGCCATTACAAGAGCGAGAAAGAGAGAGAGAATGAAAGTGAGTTTGTGTGAGAGAGAGTGAGTGAGTGTGCGGGTGGCCAAGGGTCGCGTGACGCCAACAATAAACACGACTCCATCCCTCGCTGATTTATTCCTAACGACTTTCTGGCAAAGAAATAATTATAACAAGGCGGTGCATCGCTCTTTCTCTCACTCCCGCTATTAATGAGAGCGTTTCTGCGACAATTCCTCGACTCATCTATGGTACAACTACATCTATTATGCACTAAACAAATCCACTCTTGCCTAATTGTCCGCTAAAACGATTGTTATTACTTGATTATCACATGATCACGATAATTCATTCGTGTCACACAATGTCAATGTCAAGCAATTGTTTTTATTGAATGACCAATAAATTAGTGAAACCTTGACCACCAGTATTTCCATTTCGGAAGTGCAATTCACCCTCTATTTTCATGTTTCAGGAGTTGTGAGAAAGGTTTTAGTCTGTTACGGATTGTATGTTATGGGAGATGAGTGAGTCACAGGAGATGATGAAAGTTTTGGAATTATTATGATGCATTATTGGTGTTTTTGATAATATTCATTATTGAGAAAGTTCAAAAATCATATTTGAGTTCGTATTTTATTTTTTAACTTATTAAAGTTCTTTGCAACATGAAAATTGCACTCAAGCATTAACCGCGCGTGCAATAACCAATTCTTCATGTATTTCTGATGAATTATTAGTATGCTCACTCTAACAATGTGTTTGTAATTGATGTAAACCATGTGGAGATGAACACACAAACTCAGAACATTGAATACCAAAGCTTCATTGCAATAACAAAAGAGATAAACTGTAATTTTGGTTGCAATTTCATTGTAGATAATAATTCTACACTAATTATATAATTACGATCAGCAGTAATCTGAATAAACAAATTGGAGAAAAGGTTTGATAGTGAATAATGAATCAATGGAATAATGTTCAGCCTCAAATTATGGAAATGAGGAGCCTATGGATATAATATAATATTTTATTTATGTACTAAAAATGTACTGAGATAAATGTTATTCGATATTGATCTACATTTTCCAAATTTTAATGAATGTACCGATTCAGAAAGGTATTTCAAAAAGGTGATTATTTATAGGTCAAATAGAATTTCAAAAGGTTGAATATGGTAAAGGTAAAAATCTTCACCCATGAATACAGTAAAATCACAGTCCCTTATCTCAGGAAGGCCTAATACACAATTATGACACGTTAGTATAAAAATGTCAGATTAATTTATTACTGTAGTTCATTTCTGAAATGTGCAACCATTTTCCAGTTTTACAGCAATATGCTGGCTGCAATTCCAGTTTTGTGACAGTAATAACATTTCGAGATCGGTGCCACAGACAAAGTGATAGCCGTTGTTTAATGTGTGAAGGAAAAGAAAAGAGGGCGTTATTTTAGCGACGTCTGAGGGTGCTATCTAGAAAAGACGCAGGCAGTTATTTGTGAGCATTTCGCGTTCTGCGGCGGAGGCGGAGGCGGAGGCGGCGTGAAGAGGAGCGCGATAAAGGCCTAATTAGGCGAAAGTCACGCGATGACTGCTGCCGCCGCCGCTGCCGCTGCTTTGAATGCGCTGCGTCAGTGTCGTCGTCCTCTCACAAGTGCACAGGGAGAGGCAAGTGTCCTGGCAAAGGTGGGAAAGCATGTCCGGCATTGAGGCCATCCACAATTCGAACGCCTTTCTCTTCTCCGGAACCATCTTGTGCACGCACGCACGCACTTGCCAGTTCACACACGCCACGCACAAAAGCGCCAACTAGAACGGACCAATTTCACACCTGTGGTCCGAACTCCTCCGCTTCTGTCTGAGCGTGATTTCACGTCTGCTCTGCTCGCCAGAATTATTATGCATCGTTCGCAAAGTTACGCCTTGTTAGGGCGAGGCAAAGCAGCCGTCAACACGACTTCACGAAGAAAACTGAAAAGCTAGACGCCAGTCTAGAGCCAACTGACTTTATAATACGAAATTCCACATGCAAATAACAGAGTGCGGCCGCACTGCTACTATACCGGCTGCAACCTGCATACAAAGATAGCATCACCCCTTGTTGAGCTTGTCGATTTTTGTTTTATAACATTTGAAGTATAGACCTTCACTACCTATTCTACTTTTTCGAAACTTTTCACAATAGTGCTCTTCCAGAACTGCTGACTAAATTATTTGTTCAGAATAATTCTTCCTCTCAATTTTCTTCTTCCTTTCCTGATTGTGCGGTTACACTTAATGAAATTACACATTTATGAAATAAAATGTATATTTTCAATAAATGCAGAATTCTAATGAATTCTGGTTTTGGAACCACAATGATGAATGGATGGTTTTGCAACAATAATTATTATTGAATATTGAAATTTGACCGAGGTTATCATTCAAAGTTTGTCTTCAAATCTTATCAATGAAATTCGATTAAATTTGCTGGTCATTTTCCCGATTCGTTGACAATGAAGAAGCTTCGTTGAGGCAAAACGTTTTCTGTTCTAAGCTGGCCTCAAATCCATGTAGGAAATAATGCTATTGAGAGGAAAGTCACATGAAGAAAGTTTTCATCTCATTTTTCCTAGATTTAATCTTGTGGTTCTTTCCATTTATCAGAAATAGCAAAGAAATAATGAAGCTACGACATAATGGACTTGATTTCAATTCAATATTGTGATCTAGCTGATTTATCAGTACATGTTTTATTCTAGTTCAACATTCTAAAAATGTCAAACGGGTTCATATTCGAGACACTAATAGACTGCTTTATATTGAAATCTAAGTATAGTCAATTCCAAGTACAGTATCAGGAGATTTTCAATTGTTATAATTACAGTAAATTGAATAGAATAAAGAATAGAAATAGAACTCGCATGTCCATCAATAAGCTGCAATGATGGAAAATACATGTTGAGTTAGCTTCTGAGCACGTAGGAAATAACTGGAAATTGTCACTGTGATGAGACCAGAGAGCTGTCGAATCATTGTGAATGAAGATTCACTCGGTCAAGATTCATCTTTGAAATGTATATGAGAGTGTTCGGGGATGACCCATTCCGATTTGAGTTTTGTCCTGTCTGGTGAGTGACAGAATTTTGAGCTCAAAATTTCTTGTCTGCAAAGTGCAACAATAACATTGGATGTCACTAAAGAGAATAAACTTGGCTCAATGGCAAGTTATAATGGACTCCTGACGTATGCACTTTAAGCTAGAAATAGTACGAGACACTCCTGCAACACTAACGTGATCATGAAAAAGAATCATTCAGGGGCTATGACAGATACCAAAATTATCCAACTCCATTCATTCAGCTCCTGATCAAGAAAAATATAATCTAGAGGAGAATTTCAGATCCCAAGTGAACTCAAATATTGAGAAAACCGATCATTGCACTAAATATAATTCGACACAATGTAGTCCACTGAATTATAGGCTTCCACAGTAGCCTACATATCCAATCCTACATTTTATCCAATATTCAACATACAAACTACATACTCTTCTGATATTTTCGAAACACAAAAACTTGTTTCAAAATAATACCAAGTTATTTGTTGTTTATTACTTCAAGCAGATGACATAAGAATTATTCAATCAAATCACTTGATTTGGTTGAATTTTCTTATTATCACAAATTCTCTTGTTAATATTATATTTTCTCTGGTATTGTGGGTTTGTAATATCGTAAATTTATTTTTGAATTCATAAAAATGTATTGGAATAAGTTATCTTGAGTGATATCGTATCACCCATCAATAAATTCACCAATCTTCATAACGACGTATGAACTAAATACATGGTTTTTCAAACCTAATCCGCTACTCCTACAACTACTGCTATTATTCATAAGAATGGAAACTGCACAAAAAATGAATAATGTAGCAATTAAGGAGAAACCCCATATTTTGGAAGTCCTACTGCTAGATGTAGGAGACACAATCATATCGAAACCACAATTGGAATCAGTAATTAGTGATGATGCACTATTGATTCTTTGCAGTGGACTGATCTTGTTGTATCAGGAACTCAGAGGTGCCAATGACGGCATCATGTTTGCAGGTATTGATCAATATCAATGGACACGGATGCGCTCCACTGGTTCAACTTGGGGATCTTGATAGGTACCTACAACAACAGAGCAGAGGCTGCGGCTGGAGACTGGCCTCTCCACGTGTAACTGGCATCAACACTGACTGGCACAGGGTATCGTAGCACACTGTCCAGATTGTGTTAGTAAGGTGTTGTAAGCAAGCAATCAGACTAGATACACACTGAATGTTGCTTTACCAAATTACCTGCTGATTGGCCTGCCCTATACTCAAGCAATCCATACGAGATTACCTTTTACCAGAGGAAAACGGTGGGCTAGATTACTATATCCTGTCCTATGCTGGCTTTCTGTAGAGAGATAGAGAGTGAGAGAGGGAGAGAGGAAGTTAGAGGAGAAGAGAGAGAGAGAACAGTGACACCTTCCTGCTCCAGACGGTCAATACGCAGTTGCCGTTTGATATTAATACCCAATTAAATATGTAGACGTGTGAGTGCTGCCCAGTCTACTGGACACAGAACATGCAAAGACATGCATGACAGCATAATGCTGATAAGCTGACAATAACTATCTAATGAACGAACCAAGACTTACAATATGATAATGAGTTGTTGAATTATGTAGTAAAATTTAGCTTGAGATCGGGGATGTCAAATCGAAGATTACAAAATTCTGGTGGATTATTCTTGAAAGAAACTTATTGAAGAGCAGACCTCATCACATTATTTATCGTTTTCTAAGGACGGTCATCTCTTTAATTCTCCATACTGAATAATAATTGTGAGTTTAAATAGCTCACAATATAATACATAATTCTAATAATTCTGAGAGTTTCAAGCTCGCACACAGTACATTTAACTCTCTCCCTCATCAGTTGGTAAGGCGAATCATAATTTTTCCTAATATAATGCTGAATAACCCACTTATCATTTATTACTGATTCAATTGTTTCATTTTGCTAGCTGAAATGCATTTTCTCGTGAGTTTATGAAAAAGTGTTTGATTGAATAAAGAATTTCTGCTCCGAATATTCACTGGTTATCAGCAGAGTCATGACTTATGCAAACATTATATGCATCGTTCATTCCCATGAAAACGTTTTCCGAAAAGCCACATGAGCGTATGAATCTGCAACCACGGCAGTTTTCAAATTTCCGGTCATGAAGATTGGGCGCTGATTGGAATCCTTGATGCCCTCTCGCTCCACAGTTTCGATAGTTCCATTAATAAATGAGCATCATCGATATGGGCCTAGGCTCACTTCAACCAATGTCAATGCTGTTTTACTTATTCGCTCAAAATAGGAATCGCAATGGAAAAAGACATTGGAGTGGAATATGGCAATTACTTTCCAAATGTATCATACTTTTTATTTTATTTATTTTGTTTGTCACAAAGAACTGCATCAAGGGGGCAACGCTCCTATAAAACGAAGTTTTGTAGTAGCTACCACTTATAAAGATATATTACACGCAAAAATCATCTCCCAAGGAAGTCAGTTATTTTGTAAGGACACAACTCAATTAGAAATTCTCGCAGTGTTGTAACAATAAAGTAGTGGCATTGACAACATCAATAATAGTGTTTTCTTCTATTAATACTATTTTACTTCAGTACTTGTTCTGAGATCTATATTTAATATTGAATAAAGTTGCTTGAGCTTGTTGGGGACATTATAAAAAAATCCAAAGTAAATCAAAGTAGGTTTGACCCTCTATAAAATAAACAGATAAGAATAGTAGTAAAATAGTATCTTCTACTAAGGTCTAATGTTCAGTGAACATTAGACCTTGGACTTTGAAATAAAATTGGACCTTGTGCAGGTTTCTTATATAAATGTCCTATGTCTTACAAGATGGGTCATGTCAAATTTGAAAAATCAAAAACATTGCCTACCACGTCTTTCCAGACTGCACCAGTCTTTCTCTAGGATTGCTCAGTCCTGAAAACAAGTCGATCATATTAGCTTACAGGTTAATCATTGATAGAGGATCTAAATAGTAGCACACGTAATTCAAGTCTCCATAACAGAATTTTTTGTGTGGACAAGCAAACCCCGATAGGAAAAGTTGAACCTTGTGTGAGAATGTTATGAAGAACATCAACGTTTTTATTCATCAATGATCATTGGGAGAAGTCTTTCTCCTGTTTCCTCGAATTAGGGAGAAGGAGGAATTCTATGAATCCGCCAAAAGAATCTTGAATCAACTTCGTTTACTGGAAACCCTCAATTATTAAAATTTTCTTTCGATTATTCTCCACAATCTCCTTGGTGGGATCATTTCGAAACTCGATTATTCAAATGGCTTCCAAACAATTCAATCAAATATTCAATGCGAACATAATCAGAATGATTGAATATTATTCATCGATCAAGCAATCTACAAAAATAATCGACTGGGAGCGATGTTTTCACATAGGAACGTTAACAAACAATCATCATATATTTCCAAGCGAATCATTGTCAATTTTGATGTTACCAATTCAAAGCGCTTGTGTGTTGCATGACGAGCACATTTGAATTATTCAAGGGGAAGAATTCAAGCCGGAGCTGTTTTCTGGCTCTCAATTTTCTGTTGTCGAACGTGGAAAGCTTTCTCCATTATTTTTTCTTTGCGAGGATTTATCAACGATGATTGCCGGCTGAGAGAGGCGCGGAAAGAAGAAGGTATGTTTGAGCGATGAGGGTCGGTTGCTGTTCAATTCCAGGCTATTGTTGTGACGTGTATGTATGTGGTCTATTGCGTGAGACGACCATGAAACACCTCCACCACGTGCGCACACATACATGATGCACAACAAATGTGGATTCGTCAGACAACTGACTCATGACTAGTGATTGACATTGAATAAACAGTTTGCTCCATGCTTCATGGACATAAGTAGACAGTGCAGCCTTATGAACAGTGCTGATTGTTTATACAGTATAACCTTTGGTAATTGAGACATTGTTTAACACTGTTTGGCAATGAATATACGCATTACAAAGTGAATATTGTATGATAAGATTCATCAGGAATTGGGATAGGTTAATCAAGCTTCGTATGAAGAGTGTTTCCATCTGTTAATATTATTTAACTTCAGTACTTGCTCTGAGATCCACAGCTATTTATTTCCGAACAAAGTTGCTTTTGAGCTTCTTGGGGACATTATGAAATAATAGTTTTGGAGAAATTACGGCTGATTATACCAAATACGGCTGAAAGGTCGAATGGATTTATCTACCGTGGAATGGCTTCGTTCATCGGAGCTCAATATCCTCTTTGTTAGACTGATTCCATCAAACGAACTTCATTTTCGTTGCGAGTTTCCTTGTGCATTTATTTCCTATATGTATAGTGCTCCCACAAAGAGAACAAAGTCATCCGCAACAAACAAAAAGAAGACGGAATCCTAGATAGCGTCTAGTAATGCTCCCAACATTTGGTGAAAATAGGCATACTCTCTAGTTATATGAATGTGACTGAGAATATTATACTGAATATTAAACTTCCGAAACATTATTGTAAAGAATGACACTCACGTGAACTACAGCTTCGCTGTAACAGCGAAAGATGAAAATTAAGATAGCCTAGCCTAGAAAAAGCCATTTAAGAATTATCACCCTTAGTGCAAGCTACACGAAGTTTTACAAAGTGATTCTACACTAGAATTTTAAAAGTCGCGCATTTTATTATACGTTCTCTTAATTATACTGATCTACCACCTTTGTTCTCTTCGTGGGAGCACTACACATTGAAGTCGTAGAGAATTGTAATTTATCATAGAGTTTTAAAGAGTCAAATATGAGTTAGATAGATATTTTTTGTACAAAAGTACAATTGAAATGTACTCTCTCACACTGTAGCATTTCAAAGCTACTCAATTACAACTAACATGAACGTGGAAAAATAAACTCTTCAATTTAGAAGCGTTTTATTATTGGAAAAGTCAGAGGATGAACACTTGAGAAAATTCCAAAATTTTATGAACAGATTAGTAATAAAATTTTCTCAAAAGCAGCTCGATTCAAGTCTTCTACAATAGACCTGGCAGTGCATGTTATTTCAGTATGCAATGCACATGTCGCCTCCATGCACATAAGTCACCAGACATGCAGTGGCTACACTTACAACATGAGACTTGAAACCATCAATGAAACGCAAAATGACAGTATTTAGAATGTGAAGCGCGCATGAATGAAGGAAGAAACTGTACGTGCACCTGTTCCGATTTCGAATAGTGATGATAAATACTTGGGAATGGCGAATGGGGTTTACTACGGCAACGGCTAACGGTAAATTTAGATTTCAGCGTGAACGGAAACCTTGGCTGACGGCTGAGGTTTAGGTCGATATAATAAACCTCGTGACTAGTACAACACGCGGCGCTAGTTTGGATTTTCAGCTACGCTGTTGTGTGTTATAAGCTCCATGAATCGGTTCCAGTTGAAGAATGTTGGCCAATCCAATGCAAATATGCACTGTTGAAAAGTTACACCTTTATTACGATGATCAATAACTCACTTTCCATTTGTGTTCCGGAGGAACTTTCGATGCAACTATCTTCGAATTCAGGAAAGTAATGACAGTACAAAGCAACTAAGGTTGGAAATAGAGATACAGTAATTTCATTCATAAAGAATACCAGTTACAACTTTAGAAGGTGTGTGTGCACAGAATATTACAAAAAGAAAACCAATACTCCAATATTGTAGGATCACAGACGGGAACATTCTTGGGGAGAGTGTAATGTAAAAATAACCATCTAAAAAGGAATGAAATAGTATCTACAGGAATCAGGAATCAGCAATATCTACTTGTCAAAGCACAGTAAAAAATTGAAATGGAAGAGATTTCTATGTCTTATGGGTTTAATAAACCTGTGCGTGATATCAAGCATTACATATTACAATATAATTATTCGTATGAACTACTTTGAATTATAGAATTATATCACTTAATCGCTAGAGGACAGTAACACGACATGAAATCTCCTTCAATATATTTTATTACATTAATATATTTTATATTTATTATAGTGAATGAAGTGGATTAAGCAACAAAGTTCAATATTATCAAGAAGTAGTATATAACAAGAGCAGTAGACCTAGAATGGATTAATAATACTATTGTATTCTCCATAATAATACATTTTGGGAAGTAAAGAAACAATAGTCAACTAATGATAGAAGAACTGGAAAATCCACAGTCGAATCTTCGAATCAGTTTTTTAAAAACTTCATTCCAAAAACTTCATTTCGATGAAGACATTCATCCAAAATTTAGACTAAATGTGGTCACACAATGATGATCATCTAACAAGTAAACAAGTATTCAAGTTATTTCTTAGTATCATTGAGCTGTGAATCTCAAAAAAATTGACTTGAAGCTCGGGTGATGTAGTTTATAACAGCTAAGCCGGCTAAGCCAGCACAAGAATCCCCGTAGCGTGGAGAAACGCTCAATTTCTCTGTGCTTCTCCCCAGACGCGCTGTCCAAATAGTGGTCGGTCAACACAGCTTGCTTGCTTCTTTAGTCGTCTTATCTGGACGAAAAACTCGCTTCCAGCTAGCAAGCAGACGAGCACATGTTTCAGCGCTCGCCCTTTGTGTCACATCATTTACTGCACACTTGCTAAAAAAACAACTGTGGACAAGAGACGAAATCGTGAAGCTAGTTGGTCAACCCATTGATTCTCTAACCTCGAAGCATTGATACAACCTCGATGCTCTAGAAGTTCTCAATTATCGAAAGAGAATGCTTTCTGGAGAATGATTGACGAATTTTAATTCAAACAAAAAATAACATATGATCAAGAATAAAAGTTGAAAACCTTTAATAAAGCTTCAAAAATTATTATCTGATGTCATCTACTAGAAAATTATAACAGAATTTGAATTCATCTTGAACTACGAAACAACATGAATGCGGTTAAGAATAACATTTCGAGATTTATTAGCATAGCTTTGAAAGTTATTTTTTGAATAACAGCCAGCCAGGTTTCTGACTGTCATGAAGGAAATGCACATTGAATTCTTCGCAATGAGGAATTGATTCATCTTAATATCCAGATAGGGTTTTGACTGTCATGAAGGAAATGAACATTAAATCCCTTGCGTGAGCTTATAAAATTTCCAGTTGATTCAGCTTTAATACTAGCTTTGAATGATTAACGCTGAGAGAAATCTTGATAAAGAATATTTTGAAGGCATATTGCAGATACAAAAGCTCAATTCGAGATTTTGTAAGACTATGGCTCAAAGTTTACTTTCTCATTTCACTTAAAAATACCTATTCTCACAAATAATGGTTTTCAAAAGCGTCGTTGATTCTTATTGTGACAATCAAACTGTTTTAAAGACTTATAGTAGACGTGGGTTCTTATTGTAGTGCAAAAAAAATTTGAATGACTTGATAATCTCATTGTAAAAAAATAGCAGGGAAAGTATATCCTTGTAAAGAGAATAGAACTTGATTCCCAGTACTTTACGGTAATTTGTAGCAGAAATGTGGCAGGTGAGTACCGTTACAGACCAGATCAACAGTAGTTATTGCGACTGGAGCTGTCTTTGTGGTGGATGGGGGAAAGTGGTAGAATGAGATTGACTGTTTTAACGACTAGAGTGCAGAGGTAAACAGAGTCGACGGAATAGATGTGTCGACACTCGAAAAGGTTTGGGCAGGAGTATTCCATTAGGAGGTTATTGAGTCCCCAGGGCCTCCTAGCCAGGTCAGGCCTCCCAGGGACGGCGCCCCATAAAGAACCTACGTGACCCCGCCACCCCACAACCGGTCCACGGCTCACCTTTTCACACCTGTTACCTCTCTTAGAAACCTGGCCAACTTTTCACTTCTACCGACGCTTTTTTCAATCTCCGTCCAAGGTTTCTTTCTTGAACTTCGACTGAGTGTTACCTAATGTGCTAGACTCTAGTTCCTTTGTTCGGCGACAAATATCTTGAACGTTCTCAGCTGGGGGCACTGTTCAATTACCGTCCCTGAGGAAGATATCTCACTCTTCACAAGATAAATTTGTTTGAAATGATATTATAAACGAAGGAAAATGTATAAATACAGCAATTATGATTTAACAGAAACGTGTTCAAGAAATTTCAAAAACGGTACAAGGGGGTTGGTGCTCTGTCACTACCTTCTATTATCTTCACAATTACAGAAAGCAGGATGCAGATTATCCCGGGTGAAATGTGATTCAATTTGAAGAGAAAATAGAGGGTAACAATGAATTGTACTGCAATGAGAAAAGTAGAAAGAATTTCCTGCTGAGGGAATAATTAGCCCCAGCTTTGTTTTGAGATAATTTGCTATTAGTTTATATTGTCCTGTTTTGTTAGTGAATTGATACAACTGATTAAAGGATATCTCATTGCAAATGATAAAGATAAACTGAATTCTCATACCAATTAATTGAAATAAAAAATGCCTAGATCCATCATAATCTTTCCTCTCACAAAGTTTATTTGTTTTTTGGGAACAAAGGAGTAAATAATTGTGAGTTATTTTTACAAAAGTATCATAATTATTCAAAATGAGAACTCACCATGATTTGAAATATTATCGTGATAATGTATTTTACAATAATTTTTATGTAGGGTCTTAGGATTTGATTGAAATATGATTGACAATAATAATGTGTTTTGATAATAATTAAATTGAACGAAATTCCTAATTAATGCCATATAATATTCTGAAGACTTCTGCTACTGCAAATATTGACAACAGAATAATAGCTAGTAAGGAAATTCGATGAACGCTGCTGCACAAAAAAACTTTTCCCCAGGCGGGAATCGAACCCAGCACCCCTGGTTTGCCGGACCAGTGCCTTTGCCATTTGACCACCGGAGATCTTCTGTATAGCAGCGTTCATTTATGACTTAGCCAACTCAGCCAGATATGAAGATGGGAGGAAATGAGATATTGCAACTATACAGTTGCTGTTAAATCATAATAATTAAATTGAACGAAATTCCTAATTAATGCCATATAATATTCTGAGGACTTCTGCTTCTGCAAATATTGACAACAGAATAATAGCTAGTAAGTAGAGTTGCAATATCTCATTTCCTTCCATGTGTTTTGATATTTCAAGTTACTGACATGAGCAGATTCCATATTGTGTGCTATGTTCCTTTACAATTAACTCTTGCGTGAAAATATTGTTGGTTTTATTGAAACCTCTCCTGAAGAGAGTTTTTATAGAGTTCTATAGAGTATGCTTTATTCAAAATATTTTCACTCAGTTTAATGTCAAAAACTACAGATATTTTTCCTTAAATATATGAAGAATATAATATTATGGATTAATGATGAACTCATAATATTATTGTAATATGTGCAATATGTTTCAAAAAATGTTTTTGAAAAGTCGAAATACTTGGAATTATAGGTGTGAAAATCAAAACCGTGAAATTAACTCTCTACAGTTATGTATTGGATTCAAATTTCATTTTGCGGTTGTCGCAGACGAATACATTATTGCACTTCATTTTGCGATGCCACCCCTCTCTCGGAAATGCAGAAAGGAAGGAAATCCAATCATATCGGTGCTCACTATGTATCAAGTCAGCCGGTAATTAAGATATTGCTGTGATTAATGAAGTTTCGAGAAGGTGTCTCAATCAATATCTTAGTCTGGGAATCGTTAAACAATCCAGACAGAATTGTTATCAACAGTGAAGTCAGTTCGCTATATATTTTTTCGAATGCAGTTGAATAGATTTTCTATATTATTGTTCGTTATCAGGCAGGAAACGTATTTGCTACAACAATTATTTTCTAAATTCATTTGATTATAATATTCTGTTGAATGTATTTCATTTTAAACCTTCCTCTTCCTTCTTCTTCCTTCTTCTTCTTCTTCTTTCTTCTTCTTCTTCTTCTTCCTTCTTCTTCTTCTTCTTCTTCTTTCTTCTTCTTCTTCTTCCTTCTTCTTCTTCTTCTTCTTCTTCTTCTTCTTCTTCTTCTTCTTCTCCTTCATTTGTATGGAGAAATGCTTATTTTATGAAGGACTACTACATTTGAGATTTATAGAAGAACTTAAATACTCTGAAGGTATAGATTGATAACGACATAAGAACAATCGATATTGTGCAATTTCGATTTTAATCCCTTTCTTAGCCTTTCTCGTTAATGCTACCCCTGATGTTTAAAAGCAAATGCCATTGGATCTCTGCCTGGAAATGCCTAGAAAGAAGATCGTCAACTTGGGATTTTACAATTTTCTACTAATTACTCTTCCTCATTTTTCGACCGATTGTCACTGAAATTCACCACACTACCTAATACTGATTATACAGGGTTGGTGAAAATTATGGAAACGGCTTAATATCTTTTATACGAAGGTAATTTGACGGTGGGTGACATTGGAGATCGTAATTAAATTGAAAATACTACTTTACTGTGATTTAAAAATCTGGTTCGCCATCTTGGATCCCCCATATTGAATCTAACTTCATTTTTTCAAATGGTAAGGTGGTCATGTTATACATGATTTCGATACAGAATTTCAAGAGAAAATGAATTAAACTACCTTCGTATAAGAAGTATTAAGCCGTTTCAATAATTTTCACCAACTCTGTATATAAATTTTCCCCTTTGTAGAGGAGATCAAAATAGTAATAATAATAATAATATTTGGCCTCTATTATAGCAAACCTGTTTCATCACATGGCTCCAAGAGACTACTTGAGTATGCTTCGACTATTTTTTGAGCAATGGAACGTTTCAATCCTATGTGTATTGTAACTGTCAATAGGTACATCAATAATCATTTCTGTAACTCTATTCGGAGCATCAAAAAGATCACTTTTCAAATGTTTAGAACGCTAGTTTCGAAAAGGAAATTTGTATCACTGAATTTCTAACATTTTAATTATTTTTATCAACGATCCAAATTTTTATCAACGATCCAAATCATTGATGATTCTCTCACTAATTCACTAATTAATGATCTTCATCCATATTGTCAAATAATTTCTATCAATAGTAAAATATTATGGATGCATATATTTTCTGTAGATTATTCATTCATACATATTTTCCTTCATGTAGCCCTATAGACGTATTTTATTAGAATAAAATTTTAATTGCTGCTTATGGCCGGCTATTACCCTGAAAATATTCAATTTTCACGTCACATTAATCATTCGAGCGCTATTGTTATGGTGAAAAGGGCCAGCACGACGGCAATTACGGAGAAAAGATACCCGACAAGAGGCGAGAAAAGTCATAAATTAATAAAACCGAGTGGAATAGAGAAGCGGCAAGTGAATCGGCGTGTGTGTCTCAGCTTTGCGCGGCGAAAAACGCCGCTTCTGCCCTCGGGAGGTATCGATCAATTAGTAACGCATTCTAATGGACCCACGAATCCATCAAATGAACGCAGCACAGCACTTGTTCCAAATCGCACCCTATAACAACTTCTTTCATACCTTTCTTCTCTACTCCGATTTGAACCTATCTCACAAAAAGTATTCCCTCATAACACTCTCCTTTATCAAAATAATTGGAAAATATTCTCCACTCAACTGTGATAATATATCAAATGATCATCTAGAAAATTGAAAATAAAACTTCAAACTTCACCAAATCAGCTGTGGAAACATTCTTCAACTATCCCTGACAGGGAAAGTCCATAAACTTCCCTCTTGCAGACTGATCTATTATTGCTGTAGAATGCACAGTTCTCATTCATATCTGGAGAAATGGAAAGTTTCAATGAGGTTAGTTTATTATGAAAGTTTCTTTTTTGATGGACTTTGAAGGTTTTCTGGTTTCATGTTAAGTTACGACCCCTTAGACAAAATTATTTGTAACACGTATTCATTATCCATGTGTCAACATAATTATTCATGATGATTTAAAAGAAGATTATTTGAAAAAAAAATCCTTTTCCTGAAGTTTGCTAGTAAAAAGTACGGTAGGACTTATCAATATAATAATTCAAATCCTTCAAGTGCTCCAATATTATACCTTCTCATCATGTCACGAAGTTGGCATTTATTCATGAATCTAAGCATCTCCAATCAAATAAATATAACTCTGATATAAACAAATCAATTTCTTTTTAAAGCTATTACTAATGCATTACATTTATCAGAGGTGCAGGTGATTGGGGTATTGATAAAACATACTGTACATCACTATGTATCAGTTTGAAGCGAAGTAAGCAAATCTTGCATTTTGAGGACGAAATAGAAGGGAAAGAGAATGGCTGTATGGAATATAGCTATATATGAATGGCTATATTTTGAGAAAACAAAGCTGTATGGAACACGTGAGCAGGCGTCCTTAATAAAACTATATTGTATTGAAGTTGAAATAACGAGCTTATCCACAAAGTTTGTTATCTTATGATGAGATTTTTGAAAGACTATGTTGAAATTTCGAGCATCGTCGTAACAATGATTTTCCTCAAAGATGATTATTCAGTTAATCTGTTTGAAGAATACATTTTATAAATATTAGATGGAATGTCTATGCACTGTCAAAAATTCAAATATCATTCAACCTCATGGAGCTCAAATTCATCGTTAATATCAGAGTGAAAATCCTCTTCAGTTTATTCTTATATGGGACTGAAATGGCATGTTTTTTGATTTTAACAAAAAGTTTCAATAATTTTCATAATTATAAAGAATGATGGTTTGATCCTCATTAGTTAATATAAACATGACATAAAATATTATTTAAATAAGAATTTTCATGTCCACTTTTATTCTTTGATGTTTAAAAATAAATGAAACTAAAAAAAAAATTAATAAATAAATAATAAAAATGAAATGAAAATTAAAAATTAAAAAAATATAGATATAACAAATAAATAATGCTAAAAAATTAAATTAGATTACATATACAATTAAGAAAACATTCTCTCATACAGTTGTATCAGAATTTGAAACAGAAAAAAGTCTATTCTATTCTGGGACTAGCAGACATATATAATTTTTATATAGACTAGATCTTTAATATCATTATCAAGAGAACATTTTCTATGAAGAGCCGATTTAGACCTTCGACTTTGCATTAAAAACATCTTATCCAAAATTATCATCAATCATAATCTTCCAATCATGCTCAACCCCCAATGCACACTCTTTTATGATAGAAAAACATAAAATGTGAAGATGAATGAAAAGTGATTTTGTTCAGAACAACATTGCAATATACAAGGGTGACTGAGATGTTTTAGGGGAGCGGTGTAAGGTGACGAATATAGCAAACATTCAGTGATCTTTACGATTGATTGAGTTTCGAGCTGTGATAGAGGGAAACAAGGCACTGGCAGGCGGGCAGGCTTTGCTGTCACCACGCTTGTTTGCTTCAGATTTGAGGGAACAGTCACGGAGAGAAAGAGGGTTCGAGAGAAAGAAAGAGGAAGCATGAAAGGGAGAGAGTGGGGAAATGTAAAAGAGAAAGTGATAGAGTGTAAGAGAGAGAGTTATAGATTGTGAAAGAGAGAGTGTGTACTACACACTGTGTAGGAGAGAGTAGAAAAGGAAGTGGGAGAAAGTAAGAAAGACAAACAGAAAATGAGAGAGAACGAGACAGAGGCATAGAGAAAAAGAGAGCGTGATAGATGATTGCTTTTATTAGGTGGAAGGAACAGAGAAGGAATATAAGAGGAAGAAAGAAGGATAGTGTTAGAATGACGAGAGAGAATGAAACAGAATGATTGAGAGAAGCCAATTGTTTAGCGACTGAGAAGGAATGTTGACAAGGTGAAAAGGCCTGTATTTGTGCCTGGTCCTTCCCAATCATTCGCGATCTCGGCCAACTGGCAAACAATAAAGCTAAACAAAGCTACATGATCGTCAATTGAGCGACATTGTAACCAGATAATTAACAGTTGAAACGGGACGCCACCGCCACGCAATTACCGCACCATCGCTT
The DNA here is from genome assembly GCA_017141395.1 of Laodelphax striatellus. Lineage (NCBI taxonomy): Eukaryota > Metazoa > Arthropoda > Insecta > Hemiptera > Delphacidae > Laodelphax > Laodelphax striatellus. The sequence goes on along the minus strand of CM029532.1, from coordinate 23,362,276 downwards.
CCCGATTCGTGATCAATTTCAACGGTTGCGAGACATACGCACCAACTGTGCCGCGCAAATAAGTGGCAGCTCAACACCCCATAAACAAAATACATTGATGCACACGCATCACTCCTCATAACACACACACACACACACACACACACACAATCAGAATCAACAAATATACACTATATGGTTCACAGGTAACACACCATTTGACAAACATTCATTCTCTGTTTCCATTCAGATCTGTTCTCAATGTTCACATTATCTGAAACATCATTATCTCAATGTACAATTATCTCATCGTTACTATTTGGAAATGTCTTTTTTTTGTTGAATATCTTCTTTCAATTGAAATATACTTACTAATATACTTTCGATATGTTTAAGCATATTGACTATTTAGACAATACCATTGAGAGAAGATTCTAATCTAGTTGACAAAAGCTAATATATTCAATATAATTTGTGTTGTCTGTCCACAACTTGAGCTACAATTAAATCGTATCATTACGTGATACAGTGAAAACGGTAGTTGAAGAATTGAGTATGAGAGTTTGGGGGACTTGTTTGGAGCATTGAGATAATTGCTATGTATTTCATAAAGAAATTTGAAATTTCAAATAAACAATATATAACCACTACATGATCTTGATCATGATCATTGATCATGAGAATGGATGGAACAGCATGATCATTGCAGAATGGATAATCTAAAAAATTGAAAAATTATTATTTATAACTGATAATTGAACGTTCATTCGGTCAATCTTGTGCTCCATTGTAATCATGACATGGAATAACATTAATACATTAAGAACAATGTAACATTGCTTATCTTTATCTCATATTGTAATCGGAGACTTTTAGAAACTCTTCCATAATGAAATAAAAATAACTTCGAGGGAACTGATTCAATATTCTTTACCACTGAATAATAAATAATTTGAGAGCGAGAATGAAGATTACTGGGAGAATATAGGCGAGAATTTAGAATTTTTATCCAATTTGTGAGGCTCTGCAATAAAGAATGTAAAACAGGCAGTTGAGAATCGTCTTCGTCATTTTTCCAAGCAACTGAAGACTTATTCCTCGAACAACTTCGCTACAGAGAGAGTTGATATAAACTTCGAACAAGATGGTGTTTATTATTCTACGTTTTAAACTTCGCCAGATAACGTTGTTAATGAATGATTAAGACGACTGCAATGACTTACAAGTAGTTGTGAAAGAAAATAAGTTGCTGACAGAGACTACTGTACTTCTAATGACATTAACGGAACTAAGTAATTTTTTTCAAAATTGACGGTTTCAGAACAAAATTTGAAAACCTAAGATAGAGTGGAGTATCAATATTGGAGATTCATGATTTTAAGATTTATGAACCTTTCCAACGGAAACTGTTCATAGAGAATAGATTATTCTCACATCTTTTTGAACAATAACGGATGCTGAGAATGATCTGATGATCCGGATTCTTAGAACTCCTCTTGCTATAATAAATAAATGAAAGAGATCTTGGGAACCCAACAATGTAAACTGACATTATAGTTTGTAGTATTTGAGAAAAAACTATCAAGAACTCTGATTTATATTAAGACGATTGTATAAAACATATAGGAATCATTTAAACATCAATTGAAGGAATCCAATAGCAATAGCCAGATCAAACACTACTCATGAACATTTTTAAAGAGATAGATTAAAAAAAAAAATGTTGTATGTCTCACTGAACGCTGTTGGCCGGCGGTAGGTGATAGATAGACACCGTTTGTAAAAAGTATGAGCTAAATAGAAAGTGGAAAAATTTCGAAAATCTACACAAGAGTAATATTATTCATGCAGACCTTGAGACCCGTATTAGACTTATCGAATTATTAGGGAAAGTCGTATGGGATTTAACTTGAACTATGTTCGAGCAGCTACTAAACCATCGATTGAAAATACCCTGTAGAAGAGTGACGTCACAATAACAGATTAATTGGGCCGCTCGGGTCGAGTCAACATCCCTGAAAGCAGATTAATTAAAGCCTGATATTGCTCTCCAGATTTACGGCGAAAAGTCAAACCCTTCGTACACGTTATTCGTTGCCGCACAGACCTCTCTACTTTGTCTTTCTCTTGAGAGCACTTCTTAAAGATAAAATAACAGTGCGAAAGTACTACTCAATCCTGCATTCATAAATATCACCTGATAATAGATGGTGGATTGCTTACATTACGGATCATGAGGTAGGCTACCAGTTATTTTTTTTCATGAGTATTTTTTTTTTTTTTGCTGATGGTGGGAGCTCACATGAGCTCTAGGCTTGTGCATGGGTAAAGAGAGAAGTGATGATGGGAGTTGACGACTACCTTTCAGAACGCCGGGACCGACGGCTTAACTTATTCTCCTATTCTCCGACGTTACTCATGAATGATCATGAGCTCATTACTAATTCATGAAATATGACTTAGATTAATAATACTGTATCTCTTACAAACCTCTTATGTTAAAAATATTTGCAACATAATCAAAGTTATAATTAACAAAAAAATAGAAAAAATTTAACTCTATGCATCGGACTAATTTTTTCTATGTCTAGAATAGTATTTATCCCAGTTCGTACAGGAAAGGACGCTACACAAGCACTCTCTACACTATAAATTACTGGATCTAGAATCAACTGAGATAAATTGAGTAATGAGAATCTTTGAAGGCTGTAGGCCTATTGAAAGCCTACTTGCGAATAGGGTGCAGATATTTGAGAGCCGCAATAAACATGTTCATTCATGAATTCATCATGTTTCTGCCCTAGTCGAGCCATATCTTTTCAGGCATGTACAGTGTGAAGGGTCGGAGTTGAAAATGGAGTCGATAATCATTGGACTCTTAGCGCACTACACTGGTGGGAATCCAGTGAAAGACACCCAAGAGCTTTTGAAGTGAACGGAGAAACAGGCTCGACGGCCTTTAGTAGTTGAAAGGATTGCTGATTTAACGAACTCAGCGCCGCTATTCCTGAGCGCGTGCTCATTCACCAGCTGTAAATATGTACCAGCTCGAGTAGGCACTTGCAATTTCGAATTGCTTTTTGAAATCAGACAAACAGATGGCCGTGCCGTGCCTTGGTCGCCTCTCACTGGCTGCTAATTACTGAATGAGATCCGCAAAAAAGAGCGCTTGTTCCCTTCGATCGCGAATAATTGGCACATTCATTCACTTTACTCTGTTCTTCCCTACCGTTCCGAAGGAGTCAGATTATTTTCTGATCAGGTTCATTGCACACCATGAATAGCGAATTGTTGCGCGCCAACCATGAATCCAATATCATCGATGGAAACCAATAATGATGTTGATGAAATGCATTCATATTGAATATGGAAATTAACTCATGCTCTAATAATTGTTAATAGTCCTATTCCTTCAAATGAAATTCATAATGAGAGACACATGCTTGAACAGCAAAACACATCTAATGCAGGATTGGAATAACTTGAGTAATAATGATGTAAGATTCAAAACAATGACGGATTCAGGCACTATCCATTCTTGGAAACTTCAAAGCTTCGCAAAGCAACTCATCGCTCGGCTACTTAGCAACGCAAATGTTGACGCATTCTAGGCGATTCCTGAATCGGAGAGTAAATTGGAATCCGACATGCTGGATGCCGAGTGATCGAGTTGCGTGATTGCCAAGCAATCTTAGGAGAAGTTGACAGATTTTACGTGCAAAAAAGTGAGGTTAGGTCATCAAACTGGAAAAGGAGGAATATTTGCTCTGAAAGGTAGTATTCTATCGTTTTTTGGTTACTTAAACTTATTAAATATCAAATATAAGTTATAAAACTCTCAAAATAACTCTCAATTCACTTATTGAGAATAATGTGATAGTAGTCGATCGGCTACTAGCGACTAGAGTTGCCGAAGTGTGAGCATGATAAGCAACTGAAGTCACATTCCGGTCTTTCCGAAACTCCACAACTCTGATCGTACGATTTCGGTTTCCAAGTGTGAGTAGTGCCAAGAATTACGAGGAGTATAATTGGAAGTTACTTGATGATTTCTATAGTTCTCAGTAAATGAGAGACAGTTCATCAGTTGTCTCGACTCTCCTCGAAATTGCTGAGGTTTACATGAAATTAATCTCTATGTCTCTAATATATTCTCATTTTATAAGATAGTTCCTTATAAAACTTTTTCGCGCATCTCAGACTCTTTCTCGACATATTGCTCCCCTTGCTAATCATGTTGTGAAGACAGTAGACCTATTGAAAGATATAAATAAGTTAAGATTACCTGTTGGATATATAATATCATTATATATTATATACCTTTATAATATAATTTTGATCATATAGAACAAAATCACGTAAACTCATGTTGCGAAAGACAATAACATATTACTTTATTGATAATGTATTATCGATAAAGTAATTATTGTACAAACTCATTCCTCAGTGTAAAACCATTCAGTGGCGTTTAGAACACATTTCTGCAATAAAACACTTTTCCCATAAAATGGTACGGCATGCTTCATATATGTATAACTTGAGACAAAATATAAATAAATTAAATGTAAAGTATGCCTTTGGTTGTAGAATCAGTGTATATCTGAAAATAAATGGTGGACTATTGCCAAAGTAATGATCGGGGGAAAGATAGGCAACACGCATAACAGTACCAAGCTGGTAGCTGTGATCACAGAATGTAGCTCAGATGAAGGATTCATGAGTGAGTCCTTTATCGGTGCTGGTGATAACATGCCAGAAGTCAAGGTTTCCAGGGATGTTGTTCAATATTAATCCTTGAATTCGTAGATTCTCTTAAATATAGAACTGCTATTACTTTTTATGTTTGTTGGAAATTCGATCCATTGAGGAATGTTATGACCTCTAATCATACTCCAACACTCGTTACCAAACGCCACAAATCATGTTCAAATTGTACAGATAATGATTTGTATTCCGAAAGCTATTGTTATCCTTGCTGATCAGAATCCATCTCTACTATCTGAACAAAGATTCTGATACAATTGATAATTTCCAATTCAGTCCAGACTTTCATCAGTACAAATATCATGAAATGCTGTCATCTCTATTTGATCTGGAACAATAACATAATCAGGTAGCATGCAGTCCGTTTCCAGGACCACGTACTCGATTAACAGTAGTTTAAATTCTTGATTACCCACTGAGTAGGACAAATACATTACAACCAGTATGATAGATAAAGCCCAATTATTCTCCTCTAATTCAATAGAAGAAGTATGATCAAAATACATTGATTGGAGGAAAACCAATTTGAATTGAATGGATAGATTCAATTTGAAATGATAATGGAATAGCCTGAAGTTCCGGTTTTCTTGACCTGTTTCTCTTGTCTCAATTGTTGCTATTTCAAGACTCCACTTCAACTTATTGGTGGAGAACGTCTACTAGAATCGTGAAACGTTTGTCGATGCTACTGTGAGTAGGTCTGATACTAGAATCAGTTTATATTTAAACGTTTCAACAGGATGGAAACTAAATAATAGAATACATATTTGTATTTCATCTAGAATGAATTCATCTGATATTGTAATACAGTATTAACAATAATTATTGGATTGAATTGAATGACTGCCTTTATTTTTTAACCTGAGAGGGCGAGGTTAGGGCGCAGTCGGCCCTCTCTTACACTTAACCCTCTAGTAGTCAATTATTCGTAGTGCTTTAATGAAAGGGATGTTATCAGTGATCGAGAATAATAATAGAAACTCAGTTTTATTGAAATAAAATAAAAATATAAATTTTCGATTCTCATTTCGAAAATAATATCATGATCATGGGAATTATTATTTGTGTTTCTACAAAAATCAAAAGCTTCAGTAATTGATATTATCAATGAAATCACATATCGTGAAGCCACTAATAGTGGGAGTGGAAGATCATTGATAAGGAGAGGAGATTGTTCGAATGCTCTGGTTAATAATGGGCAATTTGAAGAAGTTGGAGTCTTAGAGAGTTGGAGTGAGTTGCTGAGCGGACTTTGCAAGTTAATTGGTGAGGGCTGGGCGGCAAGGAAAGCATCTGTAAGAATTGGACGGGGATGAGTCAGCTACTGCGGAGTTATGCACACCTTCTTCGTTTTTTAATGAGGAGCGGCGTAATGTCAACAGTTGATCAGCAAGTCAGCAGTACTCGATCAGCGCTGTTCAGCCGGCTGTGTAATCTATTCTGGCCACTGCCTCTGATCTGCAACTAATTGTTCTAATTGCAAGTTCAGCGCCGTCCACTCACCATCAATTGTTAATCAGCGCACGCCGCTCAAGAATCGGCCAGCTTAGTCGACTGAGAGCCGCTGAACACTCAGCAACCAGCCACAACAGCAGCGTCTTACCGGGACAATCCTCATCAATCACATACTGCAGTGTCCCTACACTAATCTGTTCATCTATTACACACTATTCAAATCTCTTCATGAGCAAGTGATGGCTCACTTGCAACACATGTAGGCCTGGTAGCTTGCCGTTTCATTAGCACCATTGTGCTTTGAGTGACACGTATACAGCCCCAAACAAACAAAATCAATAATAATATACATACGAGTTCACCTCGTGCAGCGCAAAGCGCCGCTCACTTGAAAATTCCAAACTTCTTAGTTTTAAATAGTTGCTACTTTGATTATAGCTCACAGCAGCTCAGTCATATCAATGAAATCCTACCTTGTACAGTGAGACTATTTATAGTCACTGTTAGCAACATATGGATCACTCTATAGAAAAATAGTTCAATGCACACCGAAACAGCTGCTTTGGGTGTGCATTGTACTATTGGTTTGTATAGAGTAGACAATCATATGATCCAAATGTTGCTTATTGCCTATTGCTTATTGCTCCGGTGTACAAGCTGCCTAATATTTTCAAAAAACTTTTCTAAGCTCTACCTATGTGGTATTTCACAAACTAACTCAGTTGATTAAATAATTTAGTACATTTTATTGCCAACAGATAGCTTTTGGCTTTCATTATTTTACTCCCATTTAACAGGATTGTTTTTGAAAAACAAACAGAGCCTGCAGAAATTAAATTTTTATGTATCTTTTGGCGCAAACCGCATCGAAATCGGTCCACTCAAACTAATCCAAGAACTTCCCAGAATCTACTCTACACCTCACCAAACTCTTTTATTAGATAACCGTAGGGGCGATGGTTTGAGAAAAAAATGTACATAATATCCATGCAGATAATGTGAGGGATGAAGAATTCCTCCAGAGGAGCTGATGAGTTTTTTTAGGAAATAGTTCAAAGTAACTACTATTCCTTTCGTTTCTTTGACTGCAAAACGTGCTCGTTGAGGAGGACTTGCCAGATTTTGTAGTGAGTGAATAGCCTGAAATCTTCAACATGAATGGAAATATCCTATTCAAAGAGGAATTAGACACCAGAAGCAATGAATTTATGATTTTGAAAAATATTCATTGAATGAATAAATTTTGGACTGAATCAATTTTTAATCGAGACCATTCCTTGGGAAATCTTGTTTTTTGAATAGATTGTAAGGGTTCTAGACCATGAAAAATTAAACATTAAAATAACTTGGAGATACTCACAACAATGGAATCTTGCACTCACGTCTCATCCCAATCATGTATAGCTACGAAAACAATTCGTCTTGGCTCATTAAACTCGGATTTACATAATATCCATGCAGATAATGTGAGGGATGGAGAATTCCTCCAGAGGAGCTTTTCGGAAATAATATTTTTCTCTCCGACTACCGTACCAGAAATCCTCCCTGAAAAAAGAGGATAGATGTAATCTTCATTAAGGTGACATGGGGGCTTTTGGAAGAATCAATTTGAAAGAAACGTCTAAATCAGATTTATCATTTCCGTCGAATGAATCTTCTCTCCCCTTTGCGCTTAATGCGTTTTCATCACATCCAGTTTCCTAAGCTCATTCCTATGCGCGTTAGAGACTATCGATAAATCTCTTTTCCCTTCTGAAGTATTTAAACCTCCACTCATATAATTCGATAGACGTTTGCATTCTATCGACTTCAGTTTGGAAGTCACTGGATTGGTCGGACAATGCCTTTGTTTTTAAAAGTTTGAAATGGCAAGTCAAGTGATATTTTTTGACGGAAAAATCCAGTTTTGATTAAAGAGGTTAATCGAGGTGGTTAATTGACGAAATTTGTTGTGAGAATGAGGTGCCAAGATGTAATTAATTAATAAGACAGATCATAAAAAGTTAATGAGAATATTCCAACTGCATTTCGTATTGCTATAACGTGAACCCCCAAAAAATCATAAATTCTTTTGGAATTGATGATCTTGTACATAACACTATCCTTTCTATCATTATAATAGAAAAAGGATAAGAAATTACCCGAGATTTTCTCACATACATAGTTCACGTCAAAAAGGATACAGAATGCGAGTGATGCATGATAATTATACTCCCACAAACCCTCGGTTCGGTAACCATCAAGTAACCATGATTATTGATACAAAATATATATTTTATAGTGTGGCTAATTTCAATGGATTCTTCACTCTCACTTGTTCAATACACAAGAATAATGTATAGACGAAAATGTTAATACAACAAATAGAGATAATATTTTCATCAATTTTGAATAACAATTCTAATAGTTTACATGTTTTCATGTCAACTCCAATGTTTGTTTCACAGATGTTCCAAAGTTTGGAGAAGCAATCGCCAACGTGACTAGTCCTGTTGGGAGAGAGGCAACACTAACATGTGTTGTGGATGATCTGGCAGCCTACAAGGTACAGTGATGATTGTTGAATTTTATTTCGATAGATGTTTTGTTATTGATAACAACTATTAATATTGTTGCATGATTGAATCATCCGTGAATTATTTCCAAATGGTTATTATATCACACTTAACACTTAATGTAGATTTTACTCTTGAAATGAAAGATGTGATACTGTACTTCCTCATTGGAAAATCTTCAATTCTTGCTCATATGAAGTGATTTATATTGAATATCAGTCTAGTCATTCGAAATTAGTGTAGATGATTGGAGAAGATAGTTATTTGACAATATGGATTGTCGTCATCTCTCATAATCACAGCTTATGTGGGCATCATCCTCAGAAAAAAAGATGTATTATGATTGAAGAGTTTTAATATATTATCATAGCAATTCTTATTATTATAATTTAAGCTATAATGTATTCTCTGTTCAAGTTCTTCAAATTTTGTTTCTTTGGAAATGAGGATTATGATTATAAGAGAAGGCAAAATTGTAACTTTATTTTGGGCTCAATTTTAGCTTATCTTTTTATAAAATGTTGTTCAGCATAAATAATTTTGAAACAATGAATGACTAGAAATCCAATCGACTTCCACGTTTATTGGAGTCAACTTAAACTTTTTCCCTCAAAATACATTATGAATTCTGAAGGAGGAATGCGAAGTTGTGTGAAATTTATTGCACATTCTGACTAGATATATAAAAGTGACATTTATTATTGGAACGCCAGTCGCCAATTACTCAGGGATCGTGAAAATCTCGCCCTGCTGATTCATTGACACATGCGGTGCACTGCAGAGCGATGAGAGAAAAATGAATTGAATAGATTGACTTGCATGACATCTCAGTGCCTTCACTTCGCGCGATTTCGCGGACGTTGATAATTGGAGAAAAGTGAGTTTCGAATCTGCTCTGAAGTGCAGGTTTGACACGGGAGGGAGCAGATATGAGGCCTGAGTTGTCAATCTGTCCGATAGGGATTCCCATCCCCCAAGTCGACACATTGACATTTTTCATCCCTTCTTTTGATCGCTGATGCCCCGGAACTGCAGGGGCTGTAAATGTCAAACCTCTCCCCATTACCTACGTGTGTAGAAATGTCAATTCACGTAGCCGAGATATTTAAGGCAGCCGCACTCTGTTCCGCACAACAAAAAAGCCAAAAAAGCCCCATTTCGAATCATGAGCACGACTTAATTAAATCTGTCTCTAAATTACCTCTGGCATTGAGGCTTCGCTGCGTTGACAGGCGAACTAGCCAATGAAGTGGATGCAAAAATTGATGTATCATCCACCAAATGGAACGAATAACGTGATTGAGAATCCACCTGACATACCACTGAGCAATAAATTTCAGTTGATAACATTTTCAACCATGGACCCGATTAAAATAATAGAATTACAAACGCTTCTTCATTTATCGCTTTGTTATTGCTTTTCCACTGTTGATTAATCATATCACGGTTGTGCTCAGAAGCCTGTTCAATCTATTTGCTCTATGTAAGTTATGCATGAAACTCATTTCTAGCACAGTTATTGTTTTTTGAAAGTCCTGTTGCCTTCCTGCAGTAGTAAAATCATAGTGCAGTTATAGTTATACAGTCACTACAAACTGGAGGATGATAGATATATAATAATATATATTACGACCTTGGAATGATGATAAAACTCATTGACAAACATATTAAGACCTCAACTGAGGGACATTCCAGCCACATTGAGAAAATTCAATGTGTAATAGTTGAACCACTATTTCAAACAACATAGTTATCTGTTGTTAGTAGGAAATTAGCATTATTTTAGAAATGTTTTAGTCAAATCAATGACCATAATATTATTGCTGTTGCCATGTTTACATCCAGAGAATGTGATGAAATAATATTCATTAATCTTCAGTGTTGATAATTTATTATCTTCAATATGATTAGATCCAATTAGCGCAATGGATTTTCGTTGTTGCCACAATGAAATTATGTTGTTTTGGACAGTCTTACATCAATTTTGTTAATAGAATACTCCGATCGAGTCTGGTCGAAGTTATCTTCCTCCTTAGTCATGTTGAGCTTGTTCTGCGAGAAAAGACTTTGGTCTGGTGTTTGTAGGAGATCATAGTGGGGTTTTGTCACGACTGAAGGGAGACAGCTCGGGTCAGCCCAACTGGGATCAACTCATTTCTTGAAGCTCTCTCCATCGTAAACAGATCCCTAGCAGTTTGTTTCTGGTCAGACGTCAGAAGTTTATCGTGTTGTGACTCTGCTAAGTTCGAAATCATCTCTTCAGTCCCCTACGATATTTGTATCTTTCGTAATAATTCCGAAATCTTCATTGCATCGGTGAACTTTAGTATGAGCGTGGAACTAAAACACATAAGTTAGTCAAAAGCAGAGAGAGATGGAGAATATTTAAATACTTATTTTTACTGCAATATCTCTACAAAAACAAAATTCTCTTATAGAACATGTTTAAAAAAACTCCACTCTAGAATAATGTTGAATTAAATTTGATAATAATGTGGTTTTATTCTCATTCGATTACATGAATTGGATATTTAATTTTTGTTCTTCAAAGTATTGATCTTCCAAGCAACAACCTACAGTGCTTTTTTCTATATTTATTTCTGCTCTATGTCAATATCAAAATTATAAGTGGCCACAGCTGAGTTGGTTAATCGCTAGATTGATAAGCCAGAGATTCTTGATCATGCCCAATTATTGTGACCAAACTATTTCTTGGTCCACACTCATGTTTCGGATGACACACATCAAGTCAGTCGATTATCGACACATACAAAATGCTAGCCGTAGTGATAAAAGTAGTGGGGGATTTATCATAGACTTGCATTGAATCACAGAAATTCCTACCCTGTAGTAACCGTATTCCCCATCATTACTGAGCAGTTGAAGACGATATTATTGGCAGGAAGTTATGAGCCAGGAGCATGGAATTCAGAAACTAAGATCAGATGATCAAACGGTGAAGAGCAAACTGAAGTGGCAGAAGCTGTGTGCTCGCAGAATCATTTAGCTTGAATCACTATGCGATAAGATACTGGTTGTGGTATCTTGTCGTGATAGCAAGTTCGAAGCCAATCAAATCGACTGGTGTTCTTGTGTTTTCAACCGTTGGAACGGTGAATTATCATATGCAAGCAAATCGACATTGACGCCTAAACCACCCCCGTTCATATTTAGTTAACGCTAGATGCCTGGAGAACAGTAACTGAATTCTGCTGCTATTGTGTGAGAGCCTACGAGTGAATTTCCCCTAAACTGTTCATAAGGAGCCTACATCGAGAGAAAACTAGATTGATGTAGGAATGATCAATCAGTTATATATTGAGACAGTATTTAATGAGAAAGTGAATGTATTGAAACAGTAAATGTATCTGAGTTGTTTTTGAGTTACTACTCTCATCCAACTCATTTCTCGTAATAGGATCAAATTGATTATTTAAGTCCTTATAAATGAAATTTAATAACAGATCTTTCTTTATTGGATGCTAAATTTATTTCAATCGTATTCAATTTCAAATTATATGAGAATTTCATATAATATATGAAAATAATTTCATACATTTTCAATTTCAAAAATATGAGATTGAATAGGTTTCCAGTTTTGAGTGACTGAATTTTTTGTAATTCAAAGTGAATGTTAGCTTCAAAGAAATCTATAAATTTTCAAAAATATTATTCTTCAATTAAAATTCATCTACAGGACAAAATCAATAATATTTTATGATTCTTCTGAGTTCAACTCAATAATGATATTAAGTTTCAAGTCAATTGAATACCAAGATGTCAGTTGAATCTTCCAATCATCTCGAAACATTCTTCACGTTATTCAACATGATAGTGTGTAGTTGACTGAAAAACTGAGTGGGGTGAAAAGAGTTTTTTTATCGAGTAGGCGGCTACATTGTACAATTTATTGTATGTAGTTCATTACCTTTATTGCATACATTGTAGTCGATGGTTTCACGTATATCATACTCATATATACAATTTATTATTCGGTGTAATGATAACTCACTACCACACGAGTTGAGTGAAAGAAAATGACCATACTCAGCAACGCTACTTATTATGACATAATGACCTATATGTTCACTAAAAATCTACGTTTTGTTTTGCTTGATACTTTGACATATATCGTACCAAAAATTATTGTCAATAAAACGTGCATTACCCTCACATACAAGTCTACTTTATGCGATAACATGTGCAGATATTCGCGTAGTGCAGTAGGGAATGCATGGCAGGTAAACATAGGGCGACATTCTACGAAATGGGGAAATACGGCAACAGTCGTCATTATTTACTAGGCTAGAACGGAAACCCGATTCCAGGTGCTAAGATAATACACCGACTACTGTACCTACTCTATACCGATTTTTGTTGGTTCGACTTTCTTGTGAGTTGCATGAATAAAACTGAGGAAGCAAATTGCCAGGCTGCACGCGAGTGCCTCATGTTCTTCGGGTAGCTAGACGTTGCTGTTGCTTGCCAGATCGCTCGCATTTCAGCGTGCAATTTGCAGAACACATTCTGATTGAAATCTGCTGGTGGAACGAAATTATCTGCTGTTTTATTTGATTGCAAGAGAAGTATCGTATCAAAAATGCATTTCTCTAATCGACTTGACTTGGGTGTTGAATAGGATTGACATTTCTTTCGAGAACGAAGTGGAAGCCGCATTATGCAAAGTAATAATTGATAAGGTGATGAGAAGGGTACATGTTTTGTCAATTTTTCTCATCGTTGTTTCCTTGATCATGGAATTTGTTGTACTTTTATGATGACGAATGATAAAGGCGTCCTCAGATTCAGGCTTCATAACTTATCACTTTGAGCAGATCAAGAGTATTAATAGTACAGTTTTCATAGGGATCTAAATTTCTCGTTTAAAATTTTCGTAGAATTCGATATTCTATTTGAAATGTGCTTTCATGAGTTTCGTGTAGTGTTGTGAATCAATAAATCAGAATAATTTGATTTATGTTGAAATTTATGTTTTTATTTAAGTTGAAATTAAGTGTTGGACTTCTTAACATATATGTTTTCCATACTTCCCATCACCGAAAATTGGATGATTCGGCGAGGCGGAACACCCGAAAGGGTCTCTCCGCCAAATGAAGCCATAAGCTTAATAATAAGTACAGTGTTGACGATAATCAAAATTCAAACCACCTCAATATGCTTATCGCTTATTCGATCACAGTTTCCAATTCTCAAGACTTCCATACTCAATAAAATGAAATAATTCAGCCTCAATCTGAACTTCAATGTTGAGAATGACAATATGGGTTGATTGAAGATACTCTCCCATATAGAATGAATGAGTTCCGAAAATAACATCAAATGTCATTTTGTTAATCTATTAGCCTACTAACAACTATTTATCAACACTAGGACTTGTGAGGGATGCTTTCTACCCCTTTTTGAGCCATTTCTTAAACTCCTCTTCTTCCTCATAACTTTAAGGTTATGAGGTTAATAATCTTATAAAGAAATAACCTCAAGGTTATTTCCTGTATTCACTGTTTTGGAAGGAAACACTAAATAGACAAAAGGGATATTCCAAAAGTTTGATTTTCATTCTGATTCACATGATATCAAGATGGATATTCAATAAAGGACCATAACTAGAAGATAATGTTCAATGTTCAATGTCAAGTTGGTCAAAGCGCTGCATAGAGTCATAGACATAACTTGGTCATAGACCTGTATCATAATCATAGTCCTGGGTCATTTGGCTCCCTTGACAGTTCCTTAGCTGTAATATTATTCTGAAGCAGCAGTTAGCTTCACTCTGCGCTGTTTGTCTGTGTATAAGTTGACCATTTGCAATATTGCGAACGCAATTAAGGCTAGCTGGAGCGCAATCTAAACTTTATGCTCATTGAAAGTTATTGAAACCTATGGCCAAATGACAAAGTGATTTGACGTTTCAAGATTATTTGTTTTTTTCGAAGGGTTAGTTTCGATTCATTTTTTTCTGGAAAGACTTAGAAAACTAAAAGGACTCACGATCCCAATAAATTATCATGCACTAGTGATTCCGTATATAGCTATGATTTGAAAAAGGTGATTAATATCACATTGCTATTATTAGGCTACTGTTTATTCGATATAACATGTCGTAAGTTAGCGCACTAATGAATCGATGCTTTAAAAGTCCCGAACTGTCATCCAAACTCACAAATATGATCATGAAATAAAATTTCCCATCAAATTCCTTCCAAAAAAATAAACTTAGATTGAACAGCAAAAAAGTAAATTTTATGTGCAATATTAACTAATCCATACACTGTATTAATTAATATACTCTAAATGAATATCGCAGTAAAATAATTCACTGTTATATCGCAGCAAATCACAATATAAAATGTCTAATGTAACCTTGAAAGTTACACTCTTAAATTCAAAGGTATTTTATCAAATGGAATTTGATGGCAATTTTGATCGTGTACAGACGTCTTAAGCCAGAAAGATCATAACTTTCTCTTTCAATTGCTTACGGATTTGTTAAAGCAAAGAAGAAGGGATGAACGACTTCAGATCATTCCATTTTGTGTACAAAAATATAGAGATAAACAATTATTAATTCCATTCTTCTATGTGTTCATGATTGCAGTGACCATGATTTGGAGCATTTTCAAAAGCTGGAACTCGTAGTGTAATCCAGTTGGGTGGGAAACCATGTATCAAAACGTCATCGCTCATTTATTCAGCATACTCGAGCTGCGATGATGAATGTTTGGGCAAGGGGCGCCAGAAACCTTTGCTGCCCTATCAAAGCTCCCCCATAAAATGAAACAGAACTCACCCTCATCAAGAATCGCTCCCCCCCCCTTCCACCCGACAAATCCCTGTTGGTTATTTTCCCCTTTCCGGAAGTAGCGACGGCAACAAAACATAAAGCATCACAGCACAAAAGAACTTATAACGCAGCTATTTGATCCGAACCAAAGTAGACGCTGTATCTCACTCGCTC
This sequence comes from Laodelphax striatellus, assembly GCA_017141395.1. Taxonomy (NCBI): domain Eukaryota; kingdom Metazoa; phylum Arthropoda; class Insecta; order Hemiptera; family Delphacidae; genus Laodelphax; species Laodelphax striatellus. The sequence goes on along the minus strand of CM029532.1, from coordinate 23,346,547 downwards.
TCACTTTCCCTCTCACTCTCACTCACTTGTCCACCTTTGCTTGCATACAGAGTCCAGCTTCACTGAACTGAAACCATATCACCTCCATTATCATTGTTCATATCGTTGTGACTCTGGAGATTAAATGTGACATGAATTGAATATTCCCCGACTCGTGCAAGATCGACTGGTTTTGGAAAAGCAGGTATATAGTAGGAACGACTAATATTTGGGATAGGTACTGAATTTAAGTATATTCAGTTATATATTTTAGTATATTTAGTTATTAATTCTGTGTGTAAAATTCATGATGAATATCAATAAAACCTTTTTCTGGATGAATTTTTGTAATAAGAACTGTTTTGGGCGAATGCCTGTTCTTCAATTATTACTTGTGATTGTTATAATTAAGAAATGAATATAGGTATAGGATATATAGTATAGGTATAGGTTTAGGTATATTCATTTAATTTGGCGGATGGCGAATAACATTCATATAGAATTTCTGTGGTTACTGGTGTTCTGTTGAATTTTTTCCACATAAATACTGTATATAACATTTTAAAAACATAATTATTTAAAAAATAAACCAACAGAAAATCACCCGTTATCATAGCAATGTTGAATGAAAGTTATTCGCCATCCGGATTAATAACGAACAGGTGTTCTGTTGAAACTTTTCCACATAAATACTGTATGTATAATATGCTAGAAACATAAATGAAAAATAAATCTACAGAAGATCACCCGTTACCAACGTTAAATGAAAGTTATTCGTCATCCGCCAAATTAACTGGATATATCCTACCTATACATAAAACAACTCCAGTTTTTCATGTAAGTTCCTTTTGGTCAAACACGATGCTTACTCGTATCTTGATGAACAAATTTTTTTCACTAATTTACTTGAATGCTTGCTTCAGAGTCATATTATCTGAACACAGTGATTTATGTTTCTTCAATCCATTAGAAGTTATGAAGGTCAATTAGATTTATGTTTCGAGCGCACCTCAATATAGCAAGATTTAACATGTGATAATCAAGAAGTCTTGCATATATGATTTGCATAATTATGCTTTTGTAGCAGAAATGTTTTGTGTTAGGCCTATACGAAAACCTTTACATGGTACGTGAATAGAGTGTAGATTTGTGAAAAATTGACTCCAAGAAATAACTATAATATATATGAAAATAAAATGTTCCGTTCTTATTATCTCTGATAATAATAGCATAGACTTACCAAATGTATTTCAAATTCTTGTCTTTGATGAAATGAAGTCTTATTTCCCAAAAATACAACACACTGTACAAATGGAGAAAAGTTAGAAAACATCATAAAAAGTGCAATGTTTCATGTACGAATGTTTTGTTTGTGTAATCTCTGATGATGATAATAGCAAAATACAGTACAGTCGAAAGGACTTAAAATTCGTCTGTGATGAATTGGAATTCTATTCCTGAAAACAAAATGCACAATTCAAACAAAGAAAGAATTACGAAGATTGCAAGATACATACCAATGTTTTTCAAATGAAAACAATCTCAGTACATTCCCCTCCTCATTATCCTTTCACAAGTCTTAGACACCTTTTAGAATTAAGATGAGAATCTTGATGGAAAAAATTATTGGATGTTGCAGTTAATCAACTGCTGTGAATACATAATATTAATTAGAGAAACGAAAATCTAAAGAAAGCTATAATTCACTATAGGTCCGAAGACTTCTGCTACAGCAGATATTGACAACTATTTATATAACTTTCTTTGAATTAGGTTCCTCTAATTAATGGGAAATATGAAACGACTTCTTAGTTGAAAAAAAAAACATAGAAAAATCACTAATCAGTCCGTCTCCTCTACCTTGATCCTCAATCCTATCTTTCTAAACCTTTACAATATTCTTCTTGAATGCATTTCATTCCCATCCTAGGCAGATTAGACTAAGAGCGCACAGCTGCTGCAAATAGAGATGAGAAGGTGAATCAACTTCACTCGTTCTTGCTTTGAGAGGGACTTTATAGGCGAGGCAAATGTAAATAGGATTTTGATGAAAGACAGTGCGATGGGAAGGGAAGGGTCTGAGATTTCCCATAAGAATGGGCGTGAGTGGGTGTGTGGGGGGGGGGGAGTGAACAGTCTCTAACTGAAAGAGCTCGCTCACCTTCGTCGTTACGCTGGTTTAAACGAGAATCCAGCATTAGTGATGAACATTCAAAAGCCGTGTGCTGTCCTCTTTCACTTTGATCCTGCATTTAATAATTACTTAATGAATTTTACAAGAGCCAGATTTTAAGTTTACAAGATCTGCTCAATCTCATTTCGTTGATCTCTTGATCTTCACGCGCTAGCTTTCCTAAAGCTATCATTTAGCCACTTTTCATCTGATAATGAGACATTACTGCGGTCTCTAAGAATTTTCTTATTTTTTTATCTTGATTACTGCTATTCAATAGTACGTTCAAATCTTTGTGAGAGATCATACTAAATGGAATGTGTGATTGGGGAATTGGCATTATTTATTTTTTCTGAAGATGATGCCTAGGACTGTGCGTGGGTAAATACTGTAATGAAATGATTTTTTGAGTTGGAAAAATTAAGCACGATGATTAGATTACTGTGATTGATTATCAAGAGAATTATTTATCATGAGATTTCAAAACTCACGAAGATTTATGATGTATGCTATTGTTGAATACAGATCTTTGAATAAAATACTGATTTTCCCTCAAATAGACTGTACTATCTCATACAAGTTGAACATCGTGCTTGTTCTTGCTAATATTCTAAGTACGGCCACACAAATGGAGATTCCAAGCTATACATGTCTCAACCTTATTAATTTGGATATCTTGAAACATAGGCAACTTTGTAGGCATCACCTAATCAGCAAAAATTTCGATTTGATTTTCTTTCAAGGCTCCCATTTTCGAAAAATAGCATTTCTTTTCATACCTTTTTATAACGTACGAACATTTTGCAGATTGTCAAGTTGCTAAGTTTCACTGAGTTATTCGTGCGGAATATGAAAGCACTCAATCATTTTGTCATTCCAATTTCATCAACCCTATGAAGGAAAGTGAGAACATTCAGAGGAAAAATGAAACGTTGGAGCTGCTTGAGAGATTTGCCGTTGATCTACGAAAACAGAACGGATGTAGAGAAGGAATATTTTCATACTGCAATCCCTTTCATCAAATTGAGAGATCAAAACTTGATCATTTCGAAATTGACTTTTGTTCCGACTCTTTCTATGTTTTTTTCCATGGTTATTCGGTATTTTTCTATCAGAATTCCGTTGAGAGCTCAGTCATGATTTGAACAAAATATTCAGGGCGAGTTGAGCTTTACAAAGTGATATTCCAATTCGTTTTTCACAAGGATTCTTGGAAATATCAAAATTCTAGATGATAGATTCAAACTTAATCAATTCATCGTAATTAGCCTATATAGCCTACTTTGACATTCTGATAACTCTCTACATGCTCTTATGGAATGTGAATGATAAGAGTGCAAAGAAGTAGTTGACGTTTGGGTATTGGAGGCATCTAATCGCTCAGAATAGATAAGAGACGTCCACCTGCTACTCTCGTTGTAAGGGTGACAACTTTCAAGACCTTCCCCGCTGAATATCATTGATGAGAATGAAAATCGCTTACCGGTGGTTTGGAACCCCCTTAAACTGTAGGTTCGTTCATTTGTAATGTTCTTTCCGATTACCGACGCACAAGCAATGACCTTAGGCTACGTGGAAATCACCACAGCAGAAAAGAAGCAGTGCATTTTCTGCATAAGAAATATTTTTTGATAATTTTTTCGATTGTTTTATGAAAAATTGATTCAATATTATTTTGTTGCAGGTTGCATGGCTGAGAGTGGACACACAAACGATTCTTACAATTCACGGCCACGTGATCACAAAGAATCACAGAATTGGAGTGACCCACAGCGATCACCGCACCTGGTACCTGCACATAAAAGATGTGAGGGAATCGGACAGAGGGTGGTATATGTGCCAAATAAATACTGACCCGATGAAAAGTCAACTTGGATTTTTGGAAGTTGTAGGTGAGTGCTTAACCAAATTATATTATTCTATCTCGACTAGAGACTAAGGTATCAAGAATCAAATGATTCCACTGTTCACTATCCATCTCAACTTAGCTCTTCAACTTCCAATCTGCCGGATATAATGACAGTATTGCCAGTAAAATTAATAGAATGTATACATTTGAATAGAGAATTGCTAGACTTGATTGGAGTTGAACTCAGGACTTTAGATAAGTTTCTCTTCAATTGATGCTAATTTTGAAATGTCCAACTATCCAACTACACTCTATTGGGAGTGTTCATAGAAAATTGAAATCTCATTTCCCGTAGGATATCAGAAATCAAATCATGCATGTTCAAATCTGCAATTAGTTCATTATAAATATGAATTTCGCAGAAGTATCATGAAAAAATCATAACTTCAATAATTCTGTATGTTTTCCTAATGAACAGAAAACCATATATTCAAACTCACATTGACACTTTGGAATATAGAGAAAATAGCACGCAGTTTCTCTTGGATAACACACTACAAGGATGATCCCCGAAATGCTATTGAATTATATGAACAGTCAGGCGTAATAGGGTCTGAAGTTTGTCGTTTGAGTGAAGCCTGGCTTGTTTTGCGGTGATCTCAGTGGAGAACACAATGACGCTGGTTTTTACAGAGAGGGAAATGTGGAGGTAGGAAAGGCTTCGACATTCGAAAATGTTATGTGATTTGTGATGAGGATTTGCAGAAGGGTACATCGTTTCATTTAGTGCCGGCCAAGTTGTTGTCGTCCAACGCAAACTCTGCTATAATTAATTGGGTAATGCGAGCGGAAGAAGATCGCGAAGAGAAAAGGGTGGAATAGGCAGAGGCTTGATGAGCAGAGAGCGATGGAGCGAACGATGAAGCCGACTCGCACCCGTCCCGTCCAGTGTCAGACACGGTCAGTGCGCTGCAAAAGCTGTTGAGCCTGGCCAAAACCTACCTTTGATTAGAGAACGAGAACCAGAACGAGACCATTCGTACATCAAAATGTTTCGCCCAGTTATACGCCAAGCCCTTTGACCACTCAGCGACACAGCGCTGAGAAAACGTCATAGACAAGTAAAACAAACTTCGCTCGCTGCCTCCTTTTTATTACAAATATCACGTATGCAGCCATGTGTTCAAGGAAGGTTCAACATCCAGCAATGACTCGTCTAAACATGAGTTAACGATGTACAATTTAGTTGTTGGAATTGAATTACTGAGTCAACCTCAACTGTTGCGTACTCCTATAGCCTCACTATCTGTAGATGAGAATTGGATTACATACTCGGGGACATAATAAAAACTAGTATGTTCAGATGTTTTTGAAATTTGTGAAGCTGAAAATAATGAAAGATATGCAAGTTTTGGTTTGTTAGCGTTATAATAAAATTTGAGATTCGTGAAGCTGGATACTTACAACAATCAATGATTGACTTGTTGAGGTATTTAAAAACACAAAAACACCTTTTCTCTCTCTCTCAGTGAATTTTAGAAGGGAGAAATATGATTATCTATTCATTTTATTGTAGCAGGAACCAAGTGCTGATTAAGTATAATCATCTACTCCTTTTCACCATTACTTCTTTTCAAACTGTCTAGTTAGTTCAGCTTTGTTTAGTTCAAGCTGAGCGATAGTCTTCTAACTACTGTCCTATGTACCAACCTTCCGGGGCGAAAAAGTTAGAAATCAAACTTTCTAGGAATCAGATTTTTCTTGAAAAGAGAATACATATTGAGAAAACTTTCAATCCTTGAAGCGGGATTTCCTGGTAAGTCATGAAATGGGAAGGATTTTGGTATCATTTCAGATTTAAAGGATAATGATTGATGAATTATTTGGAATAACGATTTTCCAAAATAACGTAATAAGGTGACAACTACTTTCCATAAATTACTATCACTATATTGACAATTCAGATCACAATCCACAACAAAGTGAATACATTTCAAAATACAAAGTGGGTCATTTCCCAGAACTGACCTGGCTTGACCTTGAAAAACTAATTCTTAATACTTTTTCAAGTTTTGAATTTATTTTCATAGTATCCTACGTCTTGCTTGTTTTATGAATCATTCAAGAATTCCCAATCACTCATCTACAAGCAACACAAACCTCATCATCCCCTCGGCAATCGATTAGGATTGAATGGGAATTTCCTTGAACATAACCAAGAAGATTTTTACAAGGCTACGATTGTTACGAGCTACTTATCAAAGGGTGGAATAAATGAAAGGAAGTGACCTAAGAAGTTGATAGATCAGTCGGGAAACATGTTAGTTGGACGGAGACGTTTCGTACACGAAAATACACTTCGATGGCAGGAAGACGTCAGTGAGGAGAGTGCATTAAGCAGGAGGCGGCGGCTGCTGACACAGAAAGTGGCCTTTGAGAACCGGATGACGCTGTCAATCGGCCTCTGTTTTCCTTTCCATCAAAGGCGGCGATGCAACCGCGTCCTATCAACCTGCTCTGCTCTGCTCTGCCCTCCAACTATAATCTAATGGCCTCTGCCTAGTTGCCTCTGGCCACCCACCGAATCATTTGCATGTTATTGCATGCCTTGGAGACAACCTGCTAACCACTGCACCACACACCTCATCCTCATTTCAGTCTTCAACTGTAATAATTACACTTCAAGACTAGTAAGTGATAAATAACTTATTGTTCTGCTATGCCAATCACGAATACAATAAATGGTAGACAATGATCGCGAGAAAGATATACAGCTAACTTACTAATATCATAGGTTGGTTTTAGAATTAAGAATTCCAAGCTTTCCAAGAATCAATGCAATAGTTGACAATAGTTATCAATGACTGACAATAATCGCAGAAGAAATATACAACGAGAAGGAAGTTATGAGTGAAATAAAAACGTTGAGCAGAGTTCAAGCAGCTGAGATTCGCTTTCTCTTAGTAGTGTGGAAGGCTCTTTCTATAGTGTGGAAGGCTCTTTCTATAGAGTGGAAGGCTCCTTCTATAGTGTGGAAGTCTATTTCTGAAGTGTGGAAGGCTGCAATAGGTCAGACCGATTCGACAATAGAAAAATCGGAAATTATTTGGTCATCATGAGCTGCATAGCTTGATGGGAACAGATTGAACTGAAAATATGATGTAGAAACATTGCCAGATAATAGAGTTACGAAAGAAGTTATGAGATATGAACCTCTTGTTAAGAAAGATATTGGCAAACCTCTAAAAGAAAGGAGTTTATCATTGGAAACCGGAATAAACGCTGGTGTAAACGCCTGATAATGGATTAGTGAAAAATATACAGGAGCTAATGTAGTATAACGATCATCACAGATTCACAGATACAACTACATTGAGTTCTGGAACCTTATGAGAATAAATGCTTTCGCAGCTCCAAAATGAGAGAGAGGTCAAAGATCAACCCCGTTGTAGCATCATACAAATAGGTGTTCTACGATGTAATAAGATTGAAAAATGATATAATTGAAATGAAAAATACACGTCAATCAAAACAAATAATATTGAAAAATCGGATTCTCAATACTGTTATATTCGATTCTTGGAAGATTTTCCATATTATAATATTAGCTTATACTCTGAATATGACCGTTGCTGCACAATGTAAAACTCTAGACTTTTATGATGTTTTTAGTTCCTCCTGACATACTGGACTATCCAACAAGCACTGATATGGTTGTTCGCGAAGGAAGCAACGTGACTCTGAGATGTGCTGCTTCGGGAACACCCAGTCCAAACATTGTTTGGCGACGGGAGGGCGGTGAAACCATACCGCTCGGAAACGGAGAAGAAGGTAAGACTGACTTTTATAAACTAATTTTTTTCATATTTATTTCTTTCTTTTTAATTTTTTTTTTTTGAACGATAACTCATTCTTAATTGATGATTCTAGCGTATGGAGTATGAAAAGGATTCTGAATAACTTCGAAGAGATTAAAAAATTTCATAGATGCAAAATATATTGTCTGTATAATATACATTCAATGCTTAATTATTTTATCTATTCGTCATCGTGCAAATTAGATCCCTAAAATCAAATAATTAAATACTCAACAAGACCTAACAGACCGCAAGAATCTTATAGTGGTTCTTCTCTTGTTAGTGTCGTGAACAGTTCAAGAAAGTCAGATATTTTAATATAAACCCTAACACCAAGTGATGTTTGTGATTCAAGAGATTGTAAGTTATTAAGTTTGAATAGACCTGAATGATTTTTATTTTATTTTGATGAATCCAAATACTGTCATCAGAATGTCATCAAGAAGATCATATCAGGAATTCGTTCTAACTTTCGACCAGCATTTGGGTATCATAGAGTTGAATTCATGACTCCAGATTACCAGATTATATTTATAATATTATTGATTATTGATCATATTTGCTATAAATTTATCGATTTCAGTGATTTATTCGGACGAACAAGATCACAAACGAATATTCTTCGTCAATCTCATCGACTAGTTACACATTTGGATCACTATCATTGCAGCCTCGTGACCGACTACTTTTTTAGAAATGTCATCGTGATACCGTAAAGGATTATCTTATGAGAAGACAGGAGGTCCTATTCAGGCCATTGGAAATTTTTATTGTCCAAGAACCACAGATTTGATAGCACTACTATATGACTAACGACAGTAGTCCATGGGGAATGTGAAGAAAGCCTGAGGAGCTCAACTTCGTAACTCATATTGATTCGATCCCAACGAACGCCTTTACTGTGAAAGAGATATGTGCGAGAGATCTCTTACTTCTTCCAGATAACTTTGTAAGAAAAAGCTTCTTTGTCTTCCTCCAAGACAAGAAAGTAGTTAGTCTCATTAGTAGCTAATTCAATTTAGATAACTGAAATCTGACTATTCTAATTTATTGCCAAGTTTCCGCTAGCTCAAACAGTACCAGCATTGATAAGCCCCACAAACATTCATGAACTTGTAGATTACCTTCTTGATAATGTAGATGGAGTAGATTTCATCAAATGTATACAAATATTTCTGTATTTCGGTCCCTTGACTGCTGATAATTATTCAAATGCCTGATTATTCAGATTCTTCCACTGTGATTACTGAAATTACTTGCTATAGAATCGTTCAACTACTGACAATAATATGTTTTATTGCGTTAAAAACTTGATTGGATGGATGGTATCCAAGTATTAACATTCACATAGAATGTATACTTTCCATACATAGAATACATTAACTGTATGCAACCATACAGATCCATATATTATAGCATATATGCAAATACTACAGCATTACAGCAATACTGTAATTGATGTTTTCAAATATTCAACTTTGTTTGCGATTTAATTTAGATTGCTTAGGTTTCCACTGTTTTCCAGTATGATTTGAATTGATTAATTTTTCGATAAGTTAATGAATCGTAATAGTAGTTCTATCACTTTTACAAACGTGGTAGAACTCATCTTGAAAGCTTCGTACTTCCACTAACTCACCTCATGTAGGCTGGAATATAATTCAGCGATTTTCTGAAATATGAGCTGTACAGTTGGAGATATAGAGGGCAGAGTGCTGAAAGAGGGATGATGAAATAATTTGGGCGAGTACTCGTGAGTAGAGATTTCCCTTTTCAAGAAAAGTGGATATAAAATAATATAGGTACTGAAGTTGGGGCTGGAGTTGTTGAGGACTCGAATATAATTCGTATAGTTTAATAGTCACCTTAATCGAAATATATCTACTATATAAATTGAATCTCATCTAATTTATGGCGACATAAGTGCGCCAGGCAGGGATTCAAACTCGGTTATCTCTCTATTCTGGCGGATTATGCTAAGCCGTAATATCAGGCTGCGAGATGCCACTGGTCCCCCCACCCCACTGACTCTTGGGCCTTGATTACACTCCAACTTTATATGCGAATTATATTTGGGCTTACTCTGGGCTATATTTATGCCGATGACTTTTGGCGGGTATTTGTTCACGGCTGCACAGGTAAATTATGAAATTTCTAGAGGATAATAATTATTTCTCGTTGGAAAGTCGTTAAAGTAGCTATAACAATAGGAAAGTTTCGATGTTACCAATTTTAAATTGCTGCATAAGTGGAATAAATTTTGGAAAAGAAATCTTCAGCCTGAAAAATAATTTTCAAGTTATATGAAAAGTATATGAACTCTAATATTAGTAAGTCATAAGTCATGAATCCTGCCTATTTTGACTATTGAAGCGTATGAGTCATACATTATATGTAAAGAGAAGTAAATATCATTGATATTGATCATTCATGAAGGCATATGAAGAATACCATTATATTTAAAATAATTCAAAACAATTGTTTTGGAGTGGTCCGTAGCCAAGGGCGATAAGCGCCTGTCTTGAATCCAAAGATTCCAAGATCGAATACAGTTGCCGGAACGGATTTTGACAGAAACGGCCACTCCCGTCTTTCGGAGGAGACGAAAAGCCGTCGGACGAAAAACTCATTACCCACGCCCAAGCCTAGAGCTCATGTGGGCATCGCTCTCCAAAAAAAAAAACAAAACAAAAACAAACAAAAAAAAAAACAAACAAAAAAAAAAACAAAGAACTACATTTTTTTATCTGACAACGTCAAATATAATATCTTTAAATATATAATCTTGATTGATATCCTTGAAGAAGATGCATAATACTTTCTCGTTCAAAAGTCATTGAAGATAAAAAAAATTTTTATAGTCGATTGAAAAATATCATGTACAAGAATCATATTGAATACTTAATCTCTAAAATAAGTTTTGGAAATATTCAAACTATTGATAAAGGAAAACAAAACCTCTTCAACCAGCAGCTGCACAAATACTTGAGAGCGTGTATAATAATGCATTAATTCGTGTATTTCAATTATTTCGTGGAGCTGTGTTTTAACGGATTCACTTGGAATCGGAAACATTAATATTCGAAAAGTTGGAATTGTTCTTGAAAGTTTTCCTTTTCAAAAACATCAGCCCATGACTTGCGGCAACATTACTCATCTACTCAATTACATTACATACTTATCGAAAAACGTACAACCGAAAAAAGCACAATTACAATATAATGTTCCCAATAATCCATGATATTGGTATCGCATATTCATCAATAGGCTACAATGGAAAGTTTTGTATAGAAGAGCTGCGTTGAGTGTATCGACTTTAGTATTTGAGAGCAATTTTATTGAACCATAAGCAAAAAAATAAATGTCTTTCATTCTAAATTTTCCATATTCTATTATCAAAAATTTATCATTCTACATGCAACAATTTTCCTAGATGAAGAGGAAGCTTCAACTGTGAACTTTGGCTTCTGTAAAAATTGATGCTCTTTCCAAGTCTGCACTCAAAGGAGCCACCTACGCTTGTAACTGCTGCACGATATTTTAGCGTGCAAAAGTTGCAGTTGAGAGAGCAAGCGGATAAGGTTGAGCGACGATAATCTAAGAGAGATGGGCGCCGGCGTCCGTCCCGGGGGTGAGGGTGGACGTGACAGGCTGGACTAAAATATTCAGGCCGGCCGGAGACCACAACGGCTTTGGTGACTACTGGTCCGTCCGTCGGTCCGTCGCTGGCGTCGGCCTCCTAAATAAAATATGTTTTTTTAAAGGTCCACGCGGAGATTATGTGCGGCGTAGAGGAAGCCGGCTGCCGTGATATATAAACTCTCGGCTTCCTGTGCGGATAAAAGCTCTGGACAGAAGCAGGAAGTCCGACAGCATATTAATAACCCGGGCGCGGTCTCGGGGATTACCGTCGGGGGGAATTGCACGCGCTGCGCTCTCCGGCCTCTGGCTTACCGGGCACTCGCTTCTTGCGGCCGCCACCGCTTCATTTTCATAAGCCCGAATTATTTACACCCTCTTTAATTGGCTTCCAGCTCAATCGCCCTCGCTGTGCGCGTAATGACAGTAATCACAAGCGGCCACTGCGACCCGGCCTGCTGGCCTCTCTTAAATTGCTTCCACTCTCATGTGCTCACTCTCACTGAGCACTCTTTTGTGTATGCTGGCCGCAAAATGAACGGTAGTTAACTTCTCTCTTAATTCAACTAACGCTCAACGCGGAAAAGGGTTGAATGCTGGTCGAGATTGATTGTGTTCGAATATTAGTCATCGTGCTGGTCTGCATGCGTGACTGGTTACATTTGTTAGTGGAACAAACAATCGATTAATCTTCGAATAATGATTGTCTGCACTATTGATAATGGAAGAGAATCATATGAAAAGAACAGTCCCACCTACTTTACACTAATAATTGATAATTATTGAGTGATGACAATTTTCATGAATAGTCCAATAAAAACAAATACCTATCGATGGGAGAATAGTTATTCCAGATAAAACCATTGAAATGGATCCGTTACTTACACGACAATTACTAATATCCTAGAATGACAAATGTTATCAAAATAAGATATAAAAGAAGATCGAATAGATCGATTGATAGATAGGTTGTGCTTATGTTCAGCACATAATAATCATTCATATACCCTAGTATATGTAAGGGGATTATCAAAACCAAGTTGGCCAAATTCGAAATAAGTGATTGGTTGGTGAGCCTCACTGTCCTTTTGATTGACCAATCGATTCTTAGTTGGATGAAGTGTAGACTTGATCAAGACAAGTATATCGAGGGGAGTGTTCAATGGTCCGACATCAGCTTGTAAGTGTAGAAGTAAATGTGTGTGTCGAACGCTTCACAGATTTTTTTTAATTACCGAACATTTCAGAATTATATACAGATAAAGAAGAACATTTTGATGGTGTGAATGCTTGTCAGCAATTCATTTTCCTGAATTGTTTGTCAGTAGATTAGTATCCGAAGAAATGTGGCAAGTGAACTTCTTCCGGTATAGGAACTTGAAAGATGCTTCTAGAAGATGATTGAATCACTTTTGTAATATTTTAATTGGTCCTTTTCACGACGAAACTCAATTGCAAGTTCAAATCCTCGTTTCTCATCTCATAGTTCCAAATCTACAAAGAAAGAATCAATAAGAAAGATAGGTAGATCTTGAAATGAATTCGTGATCAAAAGTGGACAAATGAAACATTTTGCCTGAAGAAAAAGAACTCGTTGCGAGTAGAAGCTTTCGAGTACTGTGAGAGTAGTAGCAGGGTATGACTCCCCCCCTTCCCATCGAACGATGCGTGACTCCATCCAATAACGTGAAGTATTACTGAGACATTACCTCGGGAAACGAATTCCAATACGGTCTCTTTGAAGTTGTTTCACGTTTACAGCTAGCAGAACGGATTAGGCGTTGGCTTTGCTGTTTGTAACTTTTGTAATGAGGATTCAACTTTAATTCGACATTTGAAGAGAGGGAGCCTATACTAAACCGCAGATCGTAATTCGTTCCCCAAGTGTTTGAATCAAACATGAACGACAAACTTTTCAGTATTATGTAGCAGCACTTCCAACTCGAATGCGAGATTATTTTTCCAGATTTTCTTTGCCAGAAGCAAATATTTATGATAAAAGGAAATTGAAGTTTCTCAATAGAAAGGATCTCAACACATCTTCACATCTGGGGACTGTTCTTATTTTGTAGAGAGAAATGAATTTTCAAATAACATGAATAGAACGAAAGCTCTGATTGGATGGCTTCATCAAAGAGGAAAATATGCATAGTCTATCAATTCAGATGTGAAAATCAAAGATGTTTTTTCAACAATATTCACTCGCAAGAATACACCTCGAGTGTTGCTATACTGATATATTGCGCTCTGTGTTGATGGTCAATCAATATTGATGTAAATGTGGTTCAACAAAAATACTGAGAAGACAAAGATGCTTTAGTATCCAATAACTGCTGTATTATTCATTAAATTCTAGATAACGATGTCCTCAATTATTTTCTCGTGTAATACGATTAAATTTCAACCTAGATGAATTGATGATTGGAGAGAACACAATAATATTCTAATCAACATACTGTTCCATAGAGTTCTGGTATTGATTTATTTCATGTTGCAATGAGACGAGCTAAATAGAAGTTCATGTAATGATTGTATTATGAAAGCCTTTAAACCACGAGTGAAACGCTCATGTTTTAAGTATCTCACGAGAGGTTTAATGGACAAATACAAGCATTGCATATACCATTTTATCTACGACCAACAAAAACCAAGAAGATCAATTTATATTCTAACCTTAAAGACTGAATTTCAGTCTGCTATTGATTCACCAGTCTCGGGTTCGATTCCCGTTCTGTCTGGCACTTTTTCACCGTATCATCCTGCACCTCATAACCCACGCACAAGTAAAAACACTTATGTGAGCATCATCCGCAGCAAAAAACACCTTCATTCAAACGACCATGTTTAATGTTTCATCTCAATGTTGACTGTATAGTTTAGGGTTGGGACAGCTAAACACACGCATTAGCGACAACAGAGCGGTTTATTCAAATCAGCGGCGATTTTATATTTTTTTCCGAGGGTGATGCCCACATGAGCTCTAGGCTTGTGCGTGGGTAATGAGAGTGGTGATGATGAGAGATGACGACTGTTTTTAGGCAGTCGGGACCGACGGCTTTTCGTCTCCTTCGAAAGACGGGAGTGGCCGTTTCTGTCAAAATCCGTTCCGGCAACTGTATTCGATCTTGGAACCTTTGGATTATCAGACAGGCGCTTATTGCCGTCGGCTACGGACCACTCCAAGTTCCATTCTAGTTTTTCAAAACTGAATGCTGGATCTGATTGAATTAGAAACAGTGATATAATGTAGTAAATGTATCGAAAATTTGTTCATTACGATACAAATTTGAAATTCCATTTCGAAAAGGGATCTGATTTGGCATCAATTGTGAAAGTGTAGGCTAATGTTTACGTTATATCATGTTCGTAGATAAAGGTAGACTAAAGCATGGAGCGTGGAACTCAGTTTAGTTGAACAAAACCGAACCCCTGTGGACTTGCAGGGTGGCTGATCGGCTAAGAAGTATAAGGGAGCTAATAAGTCACCCACAGAGGAGAATCACCAACGAACATATTAATCCATCAAAGCAATTTGATACTTTGTACTTTGCAAGGGGGGTTTCCCTCTCGCAACTGCGAATAAAGCATTTGCGGGTGTGAACAAAGCTATAATAATTCTCAAAAGGCATGCATGGTATTTAATCAGAGCTGACGTAATCGTAACTTTCATTAAGTCCGTAGTAGAATCTACTCGAACTTCTCATAACTTTTATCGCTAATCATGTCAAGGTTGCACTGAGCCAGGTATCGAAGAGTTCACCTCCCAGGTCTTCGAACATAGCAATTAACGTGAAGATGCATAGATTCACCGAGAAGCTCAAACTTCTTGTGAGTAGAGAAATTTACCAACTGAGAGAAGTTATTAACAACTCTACTCAATTATTGATTCGTTCCCAATGATTCTGGAATTCTCAACTTGATAATTTACTTGAATTATCGAACGATAACGAAGTAAATTTGCTTGAGATATTTTCAGTTATATCCTCAGTTCATATCAAGAATGGTAGGTAGAAGTATTGCAAGGATTCAAAATTATTGATAAGTGCGCGTAGTAACATAGTGAATTGAAGTGAAGTAGAACGAGAAATTTCTTCACTTGAATAAACAATGAATAAACATTAACAAATGAATAAACAACACTTCAATGTATGCAATTATGATTTTTAAACTATTACATAGGTCTTGATAGATTTTTGTTGTAAAGAAGATTCATAGAAATTACACACTGTAACTTCATTTCATTTGAAAGTAATACAAATGCAATGCCATCAAACCCGTTGACGTTATGAGTTTACTCGTTCAAGTATATTACGTTCCAGAGTTTGAATTATGTAGGCCTACTTCTGGGATTGATTTATCAGAATTGAAATTTTTGAACTCTATGTAACTTTTCCTTTGAATCTCTCATTTTTATTTTCTGAAGAAATTTCTACAAAAAATAGAAATGTGTCTTAAATTACTGTAGGAAAATAAAATTCTATACTTGATTTCTACTAGTAACAATGTTTGTCCCGATTCCTATGGTAGATTTCCAATTCTAAAATGAATCTTCCACAAACCATCTATGCTGAGAAGTCATTTTGCATTTGAACAAAAACTTACCAGAAATTCCCAGTTCCAGTAATCAGGGCTACTAGGAATGATATTGGTGTCCTCATAAAATATTCAGAAGTGGATCAATGAAATTGACAGTGATTGTTCTATCTGTTATGGAAACAGTGATTTGTAGATGAATATAATGAAGCTGGAGAGTCCTATGCGATCGTAATACATGTAGGGAGTTTGAATTATGTACTTTGCATTTGATTTGAATGAAAAAGCGTTCATTAAAACAATATTCCCAGCTTTTACAGTAGCTTAACACTTCATGTGGGATCCCATTTAATGAACCACCTGTTGCGAGCTAGAAAGAGAAACTCGTGGGAGGGAGGGTGCGCGAAAGTGGCGACGAATTGGAGAAAGAAAGAGCTAACAATGTGACAGTATGAAGGAGGAAGCTTTCACCCTGGTTTACTTTTTGTTCCACCATAGAAATCGCTTAATAAAGTAGGCTACGTTATCCTCAGTTGGCAGAAAACTGAACAAGTCTAAAAATTCCACACTCAATTTAATCGAGCAATGCGAGTTATAAACTTTCTGAACGATTTTGCATGTATTTTTTATGGGTAGAAGCTTGAAATAATTCTATGTAAATTCACTTCAACTTCTAATTCAAAACAAGGGTTTCCTCTCAAGAGATTCCCCATATAGATCCAACTGAAATTTACTACATTTGTTCCCAGACAATATATCTGAGGGGGAGGCAAATTCTTCCATTAATATATCACTTGTCACAGGTGGAAATAACTTATTTCCATTTCATATTCTTCAATTGTGTTATAAGTCTCATTAATTACCTCATCGCGTAAATCAGTTTCAGGGTTTGAGGGAAGTCAGTGTTAATTAATTTAATGAAAAACCAAATAAATCGCTTGAAAAAATATTTGTTCACTTACTCCATTATTTATTTAATGGCAGTTGAAAAATTATAATAGCTGATTATACTTCTTATCTGAAAGTGTTTCTTCTAAAGAAAGCCATGGAATACATCTGAACTGAATTTCCCTCGTGAAATTCCAGTTGGATCTTCAAGTTATCTAAACATGAAATTAATAGTCTCATCAATAACAAATAACATCAATTCTTGATACTCTAGTATTTTATAAAGAGTAGCTAGAATAGTAAATCATTCAGATGTCAATCGCATTTCTCATCTTGGAGTGAGAAGTGTCCATTGACATTCGGTTTGAAAAGTACACGCCATGAATATCAGAGGTCAAGTAAGTTGAATTCCAACCAACAGATTCACAGTTTGAGCAAAACTGTGTTACGAATTTGATTTAAGGTTTGATCTGCAATTTCAAATGCAATTCAAAGTTTGCACAGAGTTTGAATCGAGTTAAGCATCGCAGTTTGTACGGAACTTGAATCAATGATCAAAATATAGACTGGTTTACGCGTATTTTAACGGGATGTCGTCACTAGACTCAATATTCGAGACTTGAATACTTCAAATATGTGTTATGAGTATCGGAATGGATTATTTTATTTCTATAATAGATAAATGCAAATATTAATATATTCTATTGGCAATCTACCTTAATTTTTAAGGGAGGAAATGATGAAAGGAAATGTACGGTATTCATTTTGAGGTAATGTATTATAGAGCTTGATTTGAGTTGGTATTCAGTTCAAGCAAGCCACCAAAGTTATTCAAAATCTGAGTAAAAGTACATTCTGCTCTTATTTATTGGTCTGTTAAACACTACTATGTTTCCAGACTGTATTGCAGGTTGCTCTATTATTGTTATTAGAGTAAAATTGAATAGAACAATAAATAGAAATTGTAGATGCCTCTTGCATAGAAAAATTATCTTCCTGATAAAATGATGGATGATGAAACTCGTGATTCAATTGTTCAGAATATAATATCTTCCATGATAAAAAATCACTTTTCATTCCTTTGAAAGGCTTCTGGCCTTTTAATTTTTAAAAGTACTAAGAACCATATTTGTCTTCTCAATGATTAGAAATAGCCTATCTAGATTTTTTGAGATATCTAGCTTTGTTAGTGATCTTGTAATGCTATTATAGAAGCAAAACTCAACGATAGTCTCACAACACTTTTGAAAGTTTGTGAATTCAAGCAGTGATGGTTGAACTTGATTAGATCAAGTCGTCAATGAATCAATACCTGCTCACCTCCATTAAAACTGTCCCATCAAAATAGAAACATTACTGTACTACTGAATAACATTGAGCTTGCTGTGGATTACCAATAATAAAATCGGACAAGGAGTATGATAGAAGCAAGATGACGAAGCTCAATGACAAGATCAGCCACATATGAAAGTCTAATAACAGTTCTGTCAATATCTGTGCTAAAAGCTCTGTCCAGAGGTAATCCAAAGTCTGGTTAGTCTATTTATAACCAGACACACTTATTAGTCTATGTTCTGACCATCACTTTCAGGACTTTACTCGTTCATTGTACTGCTTTCATATTCAATGGACAGATAAGAAAAGGTGTTTCTTGTGTCAAAGAATTAACTTCCTAGCTCCACAAGAAATCGATTTTACTTCAAGGCTCGATTACGCGTATAACAGTAATAGCAGATTAAAAAATTATTTTTATTCATTCTTTCATGCAATCAATAATCACTAGTTTGCTCACAATATTATCACAGTATTCATAGAGAACCATAGAGTAGTTCATAGAGGTAGTCGTAGTTCATAAGGAGTTCATAGTTCACAGTCTCCTCTTGTAAAATCACTCAAATATTATTCATTCTCTGATGTAACCAGAATCATGAAATTTCAGCTGAAATATCATCCACATCATTTTATGTTTCTGTTTCAGTGTCGAGTATCGAAGGATCCGTATTCAACATAACCCGAGTGAATCGGCTACACATGGGAGCCTATTTGTGCATTGCATCCAACGGTGTTCCGCCATCAGTCAGCAAACGAATCATGCTCATCGTTCATTGTCAGTTCAATTCACTCTTGTGGTTACAAATGGTATCACTAATTGGATAATTGAATAATTTGACCAAATTTGAAACCTAATTGTCCAGAATCATTGTCGGTAGTTTGAAAGGTTGAAAGGTTATTTAGTGATGAAGGGAGCGCTGCGGCGCTGCAAGCCTTCACTACTGCGGCGCTACTCATGTCGAAATGCCTCAACGTGTCAATTATGAGTGAAGGCATGTAGTGAGCGAGCAATGCTTCAAACTACCGTATCATCGAATTCGAAGATAGCGGCGTTGCAGCCGAACAAGAGAGTCAGATAAACGTCAATCAAAAGAGAGCAAAGTTTGTCTTGAAGAAAATAATGGTACCTACCTAATCCCGATTTTACGTTCTATTCCTTTCATTATCTCGCCAATAAGTGGAGGTAATGTTGAAAAACTATCATTATTATAGTTTAAAAGTCGTTCTATATCTATTGAATCAAGTTATTTATTAATTTATTAATCAACTAAATCCCAGAAAAACTAACACAGTTTACTAGCTTGCTATAGCTATAATTACAAACTTACTAGGTAGATAACTTATTGTATATGTGATGGCCACTGAAGTCTTTCAATATTGTAAACGAAGAATTTTTTACAAGAACATTCCAAAATAATCTAGAAAAATGAACAAATATTGCACCGCAAGTACAGGAAGTCGAAATACAAAAATAATATGTTACCTAACAAGAAGATTTGTTTATCAGGTACAGTAGTTTTAATAGCTCGAAAATGGGGTTGATGAATAGTTTTCATTCCCTAGAGGTGATAGAAAAGTTTTCTTGGAAAACATTGATAGGATGGAGATGGAAACTCGCAGAATCACGTATTGTTAGAGTAATGATATGACAATGATATATTATGTCGGAATCCTCTAACAAGAATAATTTTTGATTCGAATGTAATGTTACAGTTCCGCCAATGATCACCATTCAAAATCAGCTGGTGGGAGCATACCTCGGCCAGCAACTAACTCTTGAGTGTCACTCTGAAGCCTTCCCCAAGTCCATTAATTACTGGATTCGTGACAATGGCGAAATTATCGCTAATGGTATGTATTCAAATCGTAGTAATTATTATTAGCATAACCGCTAGATTAGATAATCATTGTTTAGAGGGGCTGCATCTAGCTCTCTCCATAACAGTGATACAATAATATTAGCAGAAGATGCTTTAGTACATGAAAAATATTGTTATGATAAATAATAATTGACGAAAATATTGTCATCAATATGAAATTTTTTTCAGTCTTATCTGTTGATAGAGTTGAGATAGGGGCAACAGCGTAATACTGTATTATGCTCATTGAGAACGATTGAACTTCCTCTATTACTTGAACACTCAGTACAACAGAAATACGTATACCGTAAATTCCTTAATAGAATAATGAAAAGAATCAGTCCTAACTTTAAAGGTTTAAAAAAGTCAGTTCTTCAATATACTCGTATTATGTTTGATGATGACTATAGGAATGTTCTGGAGAGGAATCCAATAGCAATATTCAAAATTGAATTGGAACTGCAGAGAGAATCAATCAACAACAGAAGTCATATACACTCATATATTAATGAGTAATTCATTTTTATGAGAGTATCGAATGTTTTGGATAATTATAATCACTTTCAATTACACAAGCTATGATTTTATTGTAATGTATCTTTCATTTATGCCTCCATCTTTCTTCAAGAATCATTTGATTACTTTTCTGATAACTTTTTACAACATTTATCTCATTGATATTATCCAAAATAATATTTCAGGGAGCTGAAAAGTTCATTTAATGGATTGATGAGAATAATCCCATAATGAACCTATGCATTCATAGCTATTATTGATGCCTAAATTATACATCCATTTCTTTTTCTATTGTTTCAATATATCTAATATTGAATTTGAGATTCAACTCAAATAAGATTAAAATTAACTCATCACAACAATGCAAGATCATATATATTTTTTGTATTTTATCAGTTAAGCTATTGAATCCTTTCATCAGGGGAATGAATCAAGAATTTTGTAAGCACGTTAATTCTAATACAGATTTCTCGTGGAATTTCTAGATTAATCGATCACTTTTCCATGAAATAATAAAGGTCCTCAAACACGCGCAACTCTTTACAAAGCTATTAATTCCAAAATTCATGTTTTCAAATGCCTGTTTGTATTCCTGGAAGAAACGCTTCACAAACAAGAATATTGGCTATTGAATGTTTCGTATACATTTTGGTCCAATTAAACGCCATTTGTCAATAATTGTAGCAGTGCTGCAAATTGGAGAGGAAAAGTAGCAAAGCCATCAATTTCCACCGTTTTTTGAATTCATGAAGACGTTCTGAGAAAAAAATTTGATCCGGTAGTACTGCTGTTGTTTTTCTGATTGGTGTTGAATTTCTGCGGCATGAAGTGGAAGGATCAGGCATGAATATTTCATAGGGGGTTGTCTCGATGCCAGATATCGTAGCCGATGAATAGGAAGCTGATGCGAGAGTCATAGCAGAGGGGATCGTTTCCTATTGTCGCGAATTTCGTGCCATCAATGCGCCTCTCACCTCCCACTTGCCACTTTTGCGCTTTTTCGAGCATAATTCTCTCACCCGCCTTTCCTCTCTTAGGAAAAAACTTGGCCCATCTCAACATCTTCCATACTCGACTCTCTGAGAGGGGAAAATATTGGCGTTATTTATTCGAAGCCTGAGGAACTTTTTTTTCGTACTGTGTAATCACATTTCTATAACCGATATTCAGCGTCCATGATATATGCGTTCAGGAAGGAAACGCTCCAGACATCATTATTACCAGTACTGTGGTGCAGTTCAAGGAATTGATTTAGTAAAATAGTTATACAAACTCTGTGACTCATCCATCAGATCACAGCTTCTCCCATATTGCAATTTCTTCGTAAAAGGGCAGCAGTATTTTGAATTTGGAACTGATTTTCTCTTGCTGAGGGTAAAGCCCGTATAAGCTCTTGGCTCGCCCCTGGGTAATGGAAAGGATAAGAACTCTTACCTCATAATGATGAAATTAAATTTTGATATTTAGAACTATAATCGATATTCAGTTAACATTCATTACAGGACAGTTAAGCCTGAAGCTGGAAAATTGAATCATTGATTGTGATGACAATGCTCTATTCTTATGGAATTCTTCATTTAGTGGAAGCTTTCTCGATATCATCTATGGAAAATGTGAATAAATGTCACAATGCTTGCTGAAAAATGAACGTAATCATTCGTTCTATTAGAAATAGCTGCATGAAAATTAGGCACTGGAAGCGTGCATCGAATTTTTCAAATATAATTTTAGAGTGCTTATTCCAGGAACAGTTTGAACGTTAATCATCCTCCTCTTCACTAGAAATGAGAATTAGAGTTTCCATTCAACTGCAAAGTTGCTTATTCCTCTCTCTAACTAGCAGTGACGGGAAAAACAATTCCTTTGGGACAATTTTGGACTGCAACTTTCTTAATTTAGAACGTGAACCCATTCTCCTCACTTCTGGGCTCGAGCTAATGTCAAGCATAATAAAACTTTCTAACATTCTGGAAGTATCCTTTACTAGAATTAATGCTAATGCTGTCATATGAACGTGACTGATTCTGTACACATTTAAAATAGCTGACCCCTTTCATGGAATTCACGTACCATAGACTAATTTTCAAGATTATTTGCACACTATTATTGCTGACTAATTCTGCACACTATTTGAAAGCAGGGATTCTAAGGTATTTGAAAATGGAAATAAACTTGAAAACTAATTAACAACTGATGGCTTGCAACTTTCATAGAAGTATTTTGTTTGAGCGGGAAAAGTAGCTCATGATCAATTGATAGAAATATTGTCATTACTTTATAAGATGTTTGAGATTTAAGGTAATCATCAGGTTTTTGTAATCATTCAAGGCAGATGCTTTTGCAGATATCAAACACGATTAAAACAATTTTAGATTATTGCTTAGAACTTGACAAAGTATTGGATGAGTTTAGTTTAGTATATTATTTTATGTCTTCGCCACAGGCGATAGATCTGGGAATTGTCATCTTCAATTCGAAGGCCATGTTTAGTGAATTCTATAACTTGGTACGAACTATGATGAAACAGGAGCTAACGAATGATATTGCTGAACAAATAACAGTTGGGTGGAGGAATGAATGCTTTAGGAGATAACAAAGTCATTGAACATGACATTTCACGTATTTTCGTTTTTCATCTCTGACCTCGAGCTATTTTGGAATTGAAAAAGTTTCGAAACGAAACGTTGGAAAATTGGACATGCGTCAACATTGTTTGGATTCAATTACAAATGGCGGCTTCAATTCGTATTTTGTTTATTACAATATGTGTCTCTTTCTAATTAATTTCTAACCATTGTCCGCTCTCTCTATTTTTTTAAATGCTGTTGATGGCATCCTCTATTCTATTTGAAATCTCCTACAATCGGAATATTTTCTGACTTGTATGTCACAATGCTGTACGATACTGGTTTATAATAATTGTCTACATAGAAACTAAAATTTTAATTAAACTACATACAGTGATAGTATTTTTTTTTTTATTATATAGTTATCATTACTAACTACCACCAATGATAATCCACTCATTTGGTTTGTCCATGCTACCATCTAGTCCCACTAAAAAGACTTGTGCTTTCGATATAGCCACTCCTGTTTTGAATTTTCAATAACCCATTTCACTGATGGGTTACATTGAATCATACAATCATTTTACTGATGAATCATACAGTCAAGAGGAAGAAGCATTTAAGTGGCCTGATATAAAATATTATATATTTGTTTTTGAAAAGGTTGATTGTTCGAATGAAGAACTTGAATGAAATTTTCTTGTCAATTATGCTTTTCAAGTGAATTGATAGTTCATTCATTTGAAAATAAAAGTGAAGATAAGCTAAAAAACAAAATCCAATAGGTGAATCAATCTCATCCTAACTATATAAATTATGGAGAGAATACAATCCAACACTGATCAAAAAATGATTATAAAAACTTTCAAATGAATTGATCACTCAGAACACACTATCGTATTTTGTTTATTACAATATGTTGTGTCTCTTTCTAATTAATTTCTAACCATTGTCCGCTCTCTCTATTTTTCAAATGCTGTGGAAGGCATACTCTAATCTATTTGAAATCTCCTACAATCGAAATACTTTCTGACTCGTAGGACTCAATGCTGTACGATACTGGTTTAGAATAATTGACTCTTACTTGAGTGAATCTTGCTTGAAGTACGATCTATCAAATGCTCACGTCCAATCGATGTGTAGAGCTAACATTTGGAACATATGTGACTAACATACTACATCTTACGATCAATATTGTACTCATGAGGAATGGATTAGTTTGTCATCACAATTTCATACCATCAGTGGCAATGTTTTCCAGTAAAAATTGATTTGACTTCACGGTGAAAAGCCGGTTCAGCTATGAGTGAGCCGGCTATTACTATTCAGAGGGCGCGTGTTGTCGGTTCGCCGTAAGAAATTGATTTGATGCGATTAGGAGTGTGGTGGAGTGGAGGGGGGGGGGAGGTTATTGAAGCTGAGGCGTGTGCGTCAGTGTTCAGTCCGCGCGCGTTAATGAAGGATTCATGGAGCTGCCACAATGTGCTCAATCAGGGCATTAGAGGGCTGAGCAGAGTCCCGAACGGTGGGTGGGGTTGGAGTTGCGTCTTCGGCCCCTAACCAAATCAAGCGGCTGAATCACTCACTGGCGCACCGCTCCCTGCACTGCACTGCATGCTGTCACATGTTGATGCACCTTCTGGCCCTTTGTTTCCCGGCGGCCGGCGCGCGATGCTCTTCCCCTCCGACGGCTAATCACATCATCATGCCTCCGTCACTGTCCCCTCCTTATTCTTTGCAACACGGAACGCGTATTACCACGCTCGTTCACCGCCGATCAGATTAAGCCTGCCTTTTAGCAGTGACAGCTCTGTATCAGCGACCCGACTCACTCTTCCGTCAATCAGCCCTCACTCGTTCACACGATGTGCGGTTTTAACGAGGTTTTCAGGCATGATTCACCTCCTCTGAGACGTGATACTGTTCAACTCGGCCAGCAAACAATACTTCTGAATGAATAGTGGTAGGACTTGCAGTTTGGAATATGAGTTTGATCCAGATCAGCAAAGACAGAGGTATCATATTACTTATGGGAGGTGTTGTCTGAAAAAGAAGTCATTATTTTCAATTATTATCAAGGCAAAAAATAATCAAATCAAAAAGATCAAACAAAGCTTGGACAACGTCTTTATCATCAAAATTTGAATACCTTCATTACAACACTATAATTTCTACAGTAATAGGCATAATATTATCCCCCAATATATGAAATTTACACAATTGATCGTCAATATAATTAAACAGAGAGATAGTCACTCTCTCTGTATAGAATAAGTTTTGAAAATGAAATCAGTATTATTCATTCTGCATTCGTTATTTTGATGATAATTGAATTCCAGTTTTAGTTCAAAAATTAAATTTTGTCAATAATCAAACTCACATTCCATACAGCCTCTAAACTCTTCCTGCTTCTTGCAATAGTTTATAATTCATATTATATTACATCCTAAATCAATTCAGATGACCCTCCATCGAGTTGCTGTAATATTGCAAAAGTCTTGCTTCCCAGTTTCATTCTATGACAATATTTATTTGACTAATCTATTCGTTAGTTTCGGGAACAAATAACTTCCAAAGAAAAAGATTTCTCCATTAATTCTAAAATGATATTACAAGTTTGTATCAATGAAACAAAATTCAATAACGAAACAGATATTGATGATGAAGTTGATACTTCGGATTTATAGGATAACTCGTACTATGAATCAAGATAACTATACTTTATAAATACTGGACAACGTTTTGACAAGAATCCATTCCTCAGAACAACGTACATTATTATTGCACAGAATTATTCCACTGAGTGGAGTAGATCTCAACAGTGGAGAAATAATTGAATTTTCAATTAAATTCAATTATGGTGCTTGTAGCGTTCATTCGGTCGTAAGAAGGGGACAACAGATGTTCAATGTCTTATTAAATCAAGACAAAGTTCGGGCAATCTAGAGGAGTTTTTGAAATTTAGAAGTTCATCTGTGATGGTGCAAGGTATATCTGTAATGTCGTCCTGGAGATTAATATAGTACAGTATTTCATATGAAAGAAACTCCATAGTTTGTTATAACTTTCATTTGAATTCTCTCAATAATGGACTCATTGGTTACAATGTTAAATAGAAGATATTAACTCCTCATTATGAAGTTGAAACTCTCTCCCTCTAAAACAGAGAATCATTTGAAGATTTTTGCTAGAAAATAGTTATTTTACTAATCTTCATCCAATTAGTCCATTAGTACTCTAAAACTAAAATACTGAAGTTCTCATACTGTGTTCAGATTCTTCTCCTGTATGAGGAGATTCGAAATGGGACACTGATTTGGAAATAGTTCCATCAATAGTTTATTTATTCACTCATTCAGCAATGCACAATTGACACTTAATGGATGGTTCAACAGGCTTACGCCCAAAACTGTCACTTCCCCAATTTATGAAAACAGTCCAAATATAAAAAATGTAACATTTCTCATGAAGAAAACAATTTTTACTCCGAAAACAGACACTAGAAGAGATTTGAATTTTGAAAGATAGTATGAAAGTTCCAAACCAAAAAAAGCCAAAATATCAATAATCTCAATTCTTTGAAATATTTAATTCCACATTGACAAATTTTGAAACACAAAAAACTTACTAGTTGAATACCTTCACTACAACACTATACCGGTATTTTCTGCTCAAAGAAAATACAATTATAGGCATAATTAATCTTTCTTTATGCACCACATAATTCCTTTCATTTCACCACATAATTCAGTAAGTGGTTATTGACCTCCAACATTGATAAAATTAATGAATATGATCAGAGTAATGGGAGGCTCATTATTCAATCATTTATCGATACAAACATAGAAACAACAAGTTCGTTTATCTTGTGTATTATGCAGTAGGTGCAACTCACAGAAGTAGGAAAGTCGCAGTAGTGATCATGATTTTACTGGACATGCTCTAGCTTGTATACGGACAAAAAAATTCACGCGGGTCATTGACATAAAAAGTGTGCTATAATGCAATGAAATTTCTTTTAGAGAAGGTTCCAATACGTTATTGGTGCTTACCTACACGATACCTCCCTTGAAGCTGATTCAAAGATGTCCAGCTTCGAATACTATTGAACAAGTGTGTGGGTGGCTTAAGAAATACAGATCAAGCTTCACAATAAAGCTTTCATGGCTTAACGTTTATTTTGGATACATGTTTGTTTATTTTCCTTGTTGTCCACCTTTCTGCAATATTAGGTCTTATAATAATCGATACATTTAGCTAAATACATGCGATACATAATAATACAGAGTAGAGCACATAGACCCGTAACTTTGCCAAGATTTTACAATTTTCATGCCGAGTTTAGTAAAATTTATCTGGATATTCATCTGTCAGGATATGTTAAATCCTAAAATGGAAGAATTGTCTATATAAATTGATAATCCAAGATATGTCGTAAATGAACAGATCTCATCTCAATTGTGTTGCATGTTATTTCTGGGGCTACTTATATGTGCGCCACCATGTACATTATTACTCATATTATTCACACCTTCATATTTTTGTTTTGTTACTTTTCCTGTGCGATATCCAACACAGTTTTATAAGACAAATAAATATCTCTTTGAATCTGAATATGTTGCAGGTGCCAGATACGAGCCTGTGCTATTGGACAACGCCTACAAAGTACAGATGAAGTTGACCATAAAATCGGTAGGGCCCGGCGACTACGGAGCTTACAACTGTGTCTCAAAGAACTCGCTAGGCGAAACTGACGGCACTATCAAAGTCTACCGTAGGTTGCGTTTCACTGTTTAGTTGTAATGATTGCATTAGCTGTCTTGCTGAAACTCTTGAAAGCAAAGTTGAGTGAGAAGCAATGCCACTGCAGTTAGTTATTTGCAAGTAAAGCCAATATCGAATCATTCCTGTTGCGTTGTGTAACTCTTGCAAGCCGATACATTCAGCTCTCTAACAGATAATGATGGGATCGATAGCTGCACCTTGTACATTAGGTTTCAAATTAGTTACTTCAGTTTGTGAGGAGTAGTTGTGTGAACCACTTAATTTGATGACATACTAATAATGGGACGACGATACTTGGTCGATCGCTACTGCACATGTCTGCATTAGTCTTGGTAATGTTGGTTTGCTCTTGTAGAATACAGAACAGAAGCGACACCTCATTAATCATGGCTACAATCTCATTACAGTATTGAAGTGGATAATTAAGATAGGAAAATGAAGTAGATGATAGGAAATCAATAAAATAATGTCTTACGCTCACTTCAATACAAATCTTTGAAACGAAGAAAATCAGAGACTATTTTCAAAAGAATAGAAGGAACGGAGACTTGGTGAGATTGTTTTTGGAATGTGAGATCATGAAACATTTTCCCCAGCAGGAAAAAATTATTGAATCATTAGATCGTTTGATCAGGTGGAGGTACACATGATCAGGGCACAATATTTTCCTAATAATAAATTCACTGGTTTCATCTCCAAATTGTATTATTATCTTTTCCTTTATTCATAAATATCTTTGTGAAGTATGAATGAATTTCTCCTGAATGTTATGATCAGACAATCAGATATCCTCCTACTTTACATTGTAGATTAAACTACAAGTGTATATTAAACACTGTTATTAAACACTATATTGAACACTACTTTTAAACACTGTTACACAAGCGTAAATTTACACTCCTACTTTACATTAATAGAACTTGTTGATGGTAGAGCGGATCTTCTCTACTGATCGTGGATCGAGTTTCTGCTGGACCAAAACAAAAGAATTAATGAACTATTTATGATGACTATAATGACTATTTCTAGATGAAATGGAGTTGCAGTCATGGTGGAACAAGCTTCAAACAAATCACATAATTATGAACATTCTTCTACATTTTCATCTCGCTCAAGAAGAAAGCTAGGAAAAATGACTTCCTGTCACTTGCTGAAAGAAACGTTGCTAGTAGATACTCAGACAGGAGTAGATTAGGCAACTTCCAAAACAGAGAGCTCTACGAGGCTCAACGATTTTTTCTCACCTTGATGGGCATAATAATATCATCGTGTGTGTATTTTATCTGTGAAATAACAATTTAATAGTACACTAATGCTGGGTTGCACCAACCAAGATCAAGTCTGATCCAGGATCGTGATCCATGTTCGCCATATTTGATCTAGGAATTTCATTGCACCAAAGCGAGATCAAGCAGATCTAGGATCGTGATCCTGGATCATGATCGAGGTACATTAATCCACGATATTTTGTTGCACCAACCTGGATTAGGAATTTGATCCTACCACGTGACTGATTGATCCAGGATCAAAGCTGATACCTCGACAGAGTAGGATTACTCTGCCGTTTCTAGGTTAGATTACACTCTCAATGAGTATAGAAAATTCGTTTTCTTGAATTGGAGTTCGAAATCTATTTAAAAAACATATTACATTGTCAATTTATGTCTGTTATGAATAATAGACATTGATTTTGGATGAACCAATTTGAAAAAATTATGCAAATTTACAAAATATATCTCCAATTAATTAAAAGTAATTACGATTTTTCATTAATTAATTACATATTCAGTTAATTATACACACTCACAAATTATTTGAATAACACGATTTATTTATTCAAGGAAGTACAATTAACACAGACACATAGTCCAAAATATGTTTTAATTGTTTTGGTAATTATTTCAAATATTCAAAAGGTTATGTTTACATTCACTATTAAACACAAATTTCCATTTCCAAAGCTAAAAACTATGAGTTATCAATTAAGAATTTAAAAAGGTCGATATAAGCACCAAAAATATGAATAAAATGATTTCGAAATAATTTGATAGAGAAATAAACAAACTCAGCCCAATACTGTTTCACTTTGATAATATTTTTATTTCGATTTTTATTTTCATAATGCAAAATTAGGTTATGCTGTGAATCTACTTCAACACCAAAATTTCAACAAAAATTATGTTCAAAACCCGGTCCCAGCTGTATTTCTGGGTTGGATTTCTCATATGTTGACTAAAATCTGATTGAAAAATGTACTATTCTCAAAACACATTCGCCTGGCTGGATCATGATCTGGGATTGGCTGATCCGGGATCACATCCGTGTTTTTTGGTAATGGTGCAACCACTACCACCCTAAAATTCTCTAGTGGTAGTGGTGATGCTGGTACAATAACTTCTTGATCCAGGATCAGCTTGAGTCCCGGATCTGGTGATCCCGTGATTTGATCTTGGTTGGTGCAGCAAGCATTAAACTATTATTCATAAACCAAATTTCGTTGATATGTAATCAATCAATTTATTCAAATATATGAATATTTTCCTCAGCTATTCCCGGATCTGAAAGGAATTCAACAATGAAGCCAAGATACAGAGGTAAGCATAATATGAGTTTATTTGTTATAGTAAAGTTATCTTACGATCTATGACACATTGTTACATGCTGCTCCTGCTAGAGCAGTTTTTACCAGCTCTTTCTGAGGAAACGAATTACTGTAGCATTGTAGATACTGTATGTACTATCTTCGTTTGAACTAAGTTGAAATGAAATTAGTTCATACTTGGTTGAAACTGTATAATCACTGGTTATAACTGTGGATTAAGTGATTATAACTGTGTGATCAAGTTTCAACCATCATTCAGTTGAACAAATAAGATATTTCTTTGGTGCATACCTTCCTAACAGTTGATTCGTGGTGGGAACGAACAAAAAATCAGCTGAAAATGAGAAATATTACCATCTTACCATCTTACCATATTATTATCATTATT
Source organism: Laodelphax striatellus (assembly GCA_017141395.1). Taxonomy (NCBI): domain Eukaryota; kingdom Metazoa; phylum Arthropoda; class Insecta; order Hemiptera; family Delphacidae; genus Laodelphax; species Laodelphax striatellus. The sequence continues at coordinate 23,315,580 of CM029532.1, read as the reverse complement.
CTGAATTTGATTAGTAGCCATTAGCCACTCAGTGGAAAATCCACTTCACCACTTTGCTGATCTTTTAAAGATCTAATCATAGATCTGAGTTTTTGCCGATCTATGGGATAGTAACACTGGAAATTCAGGAATTAACATTTGATTAAGTAATCCTTCTTCTACATACTTCCTTGTATATACTGTCACTTCGAAAAAGGTCACAACTTGCAAAATGAAATAATCTTCTAATGATAGCTTATTATGAATAAGTAAAAACTCAACATATTAGAATAAAGTGAAATATAATAATTATTGATGATCGTACATCAGGCGATGCAACACAAAAGAATATTATCACTAATTTTTTTTTTTCCGAGGATGATGCCCACATGAGCTCTAGGCTTGTGCGTGGGTAATGAGTGGGGTGATGATGAGATATGACGACTACTTTTTAGGCAGTCGGGACCGACGGCTTAACGTCTCCTCCGAAAGACGGGAGTGGCCGTATTTGTCAAAATCCTTTCTGTCAACCAGGCTCGAATCCTGGCCCAATGGATTTTATCTGACTGCTGATAACTAATCAGTCTGACGCCTTAGCCGCCTCGGCTAAATGATTCAGTAATGATTCGGTAATGAATCGGCTAAATGATTCGGTAATGATTCATCATTACAATTCGCAGTTCGTTATTGATCACAAAATTTACAACTTTAATTCAGCGAGAATATAATTATCGTTATACTTAAAAAAAGATCAATATATAGATAGGATTTTTTCGAATAATTTTGATAGATTTGATCCTGGAAAACTACTCCATCTCCACGTTGATCCATCTTCTGTTGATGCTGTGAGAAATCTATTCAACTTGGACTTGAACTCTATAAGAAATTGAGTAATACAGTATGTTCTATCAGAAATGTATGATGTAGGATGTTCTATCGCAATGTAGGATGTCAGTAATTAAACCATGGTCAGAAAAATTGAATGGAAAAAATTTCGCATTCTATTCCAATGTCATCCGTAATTTTTTTTCAGTTTTTTGATTTTTCAAAAAGTACATCCATTTTATCTGCTAATGCCGATTTCTCTAATTTGTTGTGAGGGCTTTCCAGGAAGCAACGAACCAAATAAACTTTGAAGAGTAGGATAAATAGAGCAGGCTTCATTTATAATGTAAAACAGATTAAATTCGCGACTGTCGTTGATGGCTGGCACTTGTTGGTGCATTATTGATGAGGCCAGATTGATTTTTGCTGTACCGATACACTTAGCCATGGAGTCACAGCAGCAGCAGCAGCAGCAACCTTATTGGCTGTTGGCTGCAGCAAACACAAACTTTGAAAGAGAGCAATAAGTGGAGTGAGATGTTTCGTCGGAATGGATGCCTATACAAATAATTCTAGATTCCAAACTCCAATAATCGAACTGTGCATCGAACTTATCAATATAGAAAGCTTCGTTTGTAATCACTTTTTTTCAAAACTGAATAAAAAAGCTATGGAATCTTTTTCTATTAAATTCTAAAATCAATTGAATTTGTAAAATGTTCTAATGAGATCAGTGGTGTAGTGTTGCGGGATTATATGTGGTAACGGTGTACCCAAGCAGGTTTTTCACATTGAAAAAATTTAAATTTATTGATAAATACTGATTTTATATGACATGATTGTTGTATATCATGAACAATACAAAGCTGTTGCAGATTGTAGTGATTCTACGAAAACATATAAATTCGAATTTCTTCGAATAAGCTTAACATAACATGAACCCTCCATGACCACCAATACTCTGGTGGTTCTCAGGTTTTAATTTCTGTAAATTTTAATTTTTTTTCATGTGATTTTTGGACCAATGAATTAGTACTATTTGATGTTTTGGGCAACTAATGATTGAGCTCTTATTAACACGTAAACACTAAACATGAAAATCTCTCAATATCAACGATAATACTGTTTTCAATGTCCCACAGTAAGTTCATATCTAAAATAACTTCAATTTTTTTGTATTCGAGAGAAGTTTGGTATTGAAATAGAAATTCTGTTACATCAAAAATGCCACACCATTAACGTGAAAATAATTCGAGATTACGATTATCATTGTGATGTTGAATTGAGAATTTTTTGAATTTAGAAGATTGAAGTGCATTAGTTGAATCCACACACCTTGACCACCTAAGCTCTGGTGGCTCTCAGGTTTGGTTCTTTAAATTTAAAGATTTTCTCATGTGATTTTCACATAATTGGATCAATTTTTAAGTAGTATTTGTGGAGTTTTCCAGTGGAGGAGTTGAAAAAAGCATGACTCAAAAATATAGAAATATGATGGATAAGTAATTATGTAGATATATCGACCATTGATCTTTATTTAGCTTGATTGATTCGATTTGGAATAGAGATACTGTCCCAAACAGTATCAAAGGCAATAATTCCACATGAAGGTATTGAGTAATTGTACGATAGTGGGAGATGTACAATGATGATTGATTGAATGGTGGGAGCGATTGAAACAGGTTGATGTAAGTGATTCTGTCATGTGCCATCTTCATCATTTCTCATTAAGTAATTGACTGATGCATGCGGGACAACGTTCAACCTACACGATCATCTGAGATCAATTGAAGATGCACTTTAACTAACTGAAACGACGCTTTTTTTAAGGCAAAAAAAAGAATGAATCTCAACAACAAAAGAAGAGATTGAAAGTGAGAGTTCTCTCATGTGTGTTCAATTTCAGAGAAGGAATCACCCATATCAGTATTGCAATGGAATTGGAATCAAGAAATGACGATTTATAAGCAAATTCAATTCTGTCTACAAATTGTCATTCTCACAGTTAAAATATCTAACCGAATTACAGTTTTCGATCAAGCTGACTACTTTTCCATTCTATCATATTGATCCATTAACGATTCTTTCCTTTAGAAAATAATGTATGTTAAAACAGTAAATATAAAGTTTTGGAATAATGAAAGAAAGAATACAATATGACTCCTATGTGTATTGACCTCATTATCTTTTCCAATGCAATCCTGTGAAAATTTCAAGCTTTGCCTTCCTCCCCACGATATTAAAAAAGTTTTCGTTGGCAGAATGTGTGATTCACTGCTTTCCGGGACCGTGCTTATATACCTGCTATGCAAATTCATACTTTTCAAAACCCAATAGATTCAATAATGCCTTGTCTCTTCCGGTAAGGTTTCTCAATACCATACCGAAAAAGTTGAGCTCATGGAATCTATATTGAGCAGAGATAATAGAAGTAAAACTATATAATCTTCTATATGTTCTTCTAAAACTATATTCTTCTATACTCTCTGATATTGGGTTAGCAGAAGTGCGCTACTAAGAACGATTTAAAAAAGTTCTCAATTCTCACTCCAACAAATGGCAGTTGATGTACATTAAGATTTAGAATTCACAAAGAGCTCCCTTGCTGCTGTCATATTGATTTTTTTCAAATGTATTATAACATAAGGATTATCATCTCAACAATAGTTCAGTTTCTTCCATAACATTGTTCTGATAATAATTACGATGATACATCAGTTTTTAACATAAATTTAGTGAAGCAATTATTTCTTTTTCTAATCTGTATACTTTTCAAAGAACTATCTTGGAAATATGGAATTCTAAGTTATTAATTTGATTATCTAAGTTATAACCCCATGAAAAGGAATACTCTATCAAGAAGTGTTGGAATAATAGATTATCATATTCTTCATGACGAAATAAACGTCCTATACTGTTTTATACCAATAAATTCTTTTTGAAGATTGAGGAAGAACTCTGTCAAAATGAAAATGACATTCGCATAGCTTCCAAAATGATCATAATATTCTCTAAACCAATAAACTATTATCATACTTTTTGGATCATCATTCAAATCTATACCTTCAGATCTACATCAGTGAATATCATTCTTATTATTTGCCTTCTTACTCACGGTTATTTGCCTATTTAAGAGTGAAATTAAGAGATTAGTAACATGACAATTTTAAAACAAAAGAATTTCTCGTACAGTTTCAATTTTTTTGTACAGTTCCATTGTTTTGTGTTTTCTATGTTCCTATATGCCGTGTGGAGTAATTTGGAAAAAAGAAATAATTGGAATTAAAATTTTTGTGTAAGAGAATGCATGAAACATCCTCAAGAAAGATCCAAAAATAGATTTGCAACCGACGTGAATCGACCAAGTTTGAAACAATGGAACCACAAACACAAAGCACTACAGAGTGATTACGGTTTGTAATGTAATGGAAGTAATTGGTTTGCAGCCTTCAAGCAGCAGAGAATTCCAAACACGTGGTAGGGGATGCTTGAAGCAATCTTTTACGGTTTGTTTTGGGTGTGAGAAGTACAAGTTGGTAGTTGTCTGTCTCATTGAGCCTGCGCGCTGCGCTGCTCCTGCGTTGAAGCTGCGACCGTTTTCCCACTGACTGACATTTCATTCGCGCTCCGGCCGTCAGCGGAGCAACTAGCAAGCTCGCTGATAGCCTCTTATTTTCTTGGTGATTGAATCATCAGATACGATCTTCAGAATGAAAAAAAAAAACTTTAGAAACACACAACTTTCAATTCTGGAAAAAATAGTAGAAATTTCAGAAACGACAGACGAACTTCAGGGAGGCTTAACAAATTTGTACTGTAGAATTAATAGAATCTATTGCCCCTACAGGCACAAAACCGTGCTTTACACGAAGTTCAGATATATCTCGTTGGGTAGAACCAACATTAGCTGTTATTCATTTGCAACACTGATACCTTCGCACAGGATTTTCCTTGCGAGTATTATGTTCGTCTAAAATTGTAAATTGTCTATTGTATTTTAATAAATTCAAATTCAATATCTTGAACTTAGTTATCTTTCATCAATAGGAAATCATAGTTGTATACAGTTATATTTTATTACCAAGCATTGTAAGTTTTTTAGGAACTCTGATTCACTCAAAATATTTGGTTATTTTTATCTTTCCTTGTTCAACTATCAAACTAGATAAAAATCTTCTCCGCTACAATTCAAGAAATATTTGCAACTCCAGCACCAATTTTATTTCACGTTTGTTTGAGAGTTTCTGGGTATTTCCTTTCGATGTATCTTGAAAAGTTGTATGTATAACCCTTAATATTTCACGCAACCACGCATCTACAGCCTGAGAATTTGTGTCAATAACTTTCATAAATCAAAGAACTGGAATAATGAGAGAGATCAGCTTTCTCAAGAAACGCCACATGCCTCTCCCAACACTTTTTCAATGACGAATATTACAGTAATTATGGATCTTATTCCTGTGCAGCTTCTCAAGATGAATGAGAAAAATCTTTTTTTAATGCTCTCTCCTGACAAATTTGTGATTTTTGAGCAGAGTTAACGCTTCTCAGAAATTTTTAATTTTCGAAAAATCCTCCCTTGATAAGAAACAAATTGTGCTATTCCTAAAAAAAAATGTTCTACTAGACTTGAAATTTTTAGGAAATGTTTGAGCTTCGAGGTGGAGCAGTGATATAGAAGGCTGACTCTAAATAATTTATAAAATTTTGATAATTAACCTATTTCATTAATTTGATAACTGCCCCTTTCTATTGTTTTTAGGACCAGTGAGAAAAGAAGTTTCCAAAAAGATTATGAAATTTTGATAATTAACTTATTACATTTGATAATTATCTGCTCCTTTCTGATTGTTTTTTTCTTCTTCACACATCACTATTCTATCGGAATTCATATTTTTGGTTTCACCAAATCCACTGAGATATTTTGAAAAAAATATTGTGATAATAATATTATTGATTCGTTAGATACATTGAGGGAGCTCAGTAGTTGAAATTTCTTCTCAAGGATAGTTTCAATAGTAAATATTTCAAGAAATTGAATTTTCACTGACACTTTAAGAAAATTCATGTACAAAAATACAGCATGCTTTTGTAGGAGAATTTCTATAATTGTGCACGTTGATTATAATGGCTTGTTTCTACGAATATAAGAACCTGTTGATAATTTAATAGCTTTTCCAATCAATTCCATGTTCTATGAGAATTGGGAGAGTTTTCCAGGGACAAAAAGCTGGCATTTCGACTGATACAAATTATTGTTTTATTTCTAAATCCAAGTACTTTGGAAATGAATACTAGGATGTAATAAGACAAATCCTTTTACAGATAAATACAGAAAGGACAAGAAAGGACCTAATGACGTGGGTGATCCAATGAATATGGTGAAACAAAGAGGTAAGCTGTTACTATTTTCAATGTATTACTCGAAAATAATTTATTCAGAAGGGTGGTGGATAAGATTACCAAAATAATTCAAGGCAAATTGTAATTAGACCTGATTCAATTGCACTACAAATTCACTCTTCTTTATAAGTAGCTCCAATGAATGAATAGGCGTATTAACAGAGCAACTAGCTTATCGGAACAAATTTCGATAGAAGATGGTAAAACAATCAAAATAGGCAAGTGAATAATATTTGCATACAAATATTATGTTGTAACCTATATCTTAATGCATGATTTTTGAGCTTATATAAACTTTACGAGAAAAATGTTGTTAGAGATTAATTTCAGGATGAGATCAAGATAAACCTGTCGTACATTACAAACTTGGAAAAAAATAAAATTGAAAATTAAAATCAAATATGGAAAGTCCCCATTGGAAATTCTATTTAATCATTCATCCCATGGTAGAGCTTGAACTAAAATTTAAAAATGTATCATAGGATTTCTGTGTATTTTAGTCATGATATTTTTTTTTTAAAGGAATGTGATGGATGTATTCTGAGATGAGTTTCAAAGAGAATAATACTGATAATACATAGTATTATCGTAATGTATATGATTTGAAATACGAATTACCTCTTTGAATATGAGATGATTAAGATGGAATAAATCTCGATTCGCTTTGAGTATGAATATCACTGGAATATTCACTTCCCAATTCATATGTACTTTGAAACTTTAGTTACGAGATCTCTAATGATTCCATGCCTTCTTCTCATCAGCAAGCTTGTTGACAATGAATAAAAGTCTTGTCTCACTTATCTGTGGAAAAAAATTCAAAGCTGATGGAAAGCTACGTTGGGAGAATTTCAAAATACTTATTCTTATGAATTTCATCTGCATAGATGAATTCAAGTTGCGAGCAGCCTCCCATTATAAGTTTCCCTACTCTGACACGACAAGAGCCTAGACCTGCTCTGAGAGTTTCTTGAAAGCTTTCAAAATTGTATGTAAGATGGTGTTCGTTATGAAAACTTGGGTCACTTTTACAAAAAGAATATGATAGGAAAAGTTGAAAGATTACGCTCTTATTTTTAATATCATACAACATCCCTCTTTCTGCTCCTACATGATGCTGTTTCACAAAGTAAAAAATTTGCAAATACTTTTCACTTTGGAAAGTGTATAATAAGGAGATCTTGCATAGCATAATATGAATTTTTCTTTGTGGAAGTACGCATCCTTTTACCTTGTCGTTCCCTTTTTCCATGAGCCTGAGTTTATGCGTAGTTAATGAGGCATCAAAGGTTAGTAGTGAAGTGAGTATCGATACATGTCTCATATCCAATTCGATATTATAATTATTATCATTTGCTATAATTATGTTATTAAATTATTATTGACAAATTATTAATCAACTTGTCAAAGGTGAGATCCTTTAAGACGTTAGAGTCTATGTAGATAGAGAAGAGCTCAATATAATAATGCACAATATTATTTCTTATTTGAAATTCTTTTTATTTGAATTATTCTTATTTGTAATTGTTCAGCGTTCATCTGGATATACAAATGAAATTAATGTATTTAAACATATCTTCATATTGAAGTATTTTACTTCGAGTTAACATAGAAAGAAATATACTATTAAATGTATTCATGTTCATTTTACACTAAAAAACATTATCCAGAATTCACCCAAAACGATAAGGACGATATCACAATGCAATACATATTTCCGATTTAAAAATGCTTCTTAGTAATTTGACTACATGAGGATGAGAATTCTTAAACAAAACAAGACACAGTTCCAGGTTCATTGTCACATCCATGTTGCAACCAAATTGGCTATATATGGCATAGTATAGTTCAGGTGAGGCTATATTCATGCTGATTGGAATATTTTAATATTGAATAGTAGCCTCCTCTACTCTTTATTATACGGTTACCAGATACTCTTGAAATTATTATAACATAATAATTATCATTTTTATCGCTTTTTTCAGAACAAATGGAAGATGACTACAGTGATACATCAAAGTCTGTGTGCTCCAAAACTGCATTCACACAGATCCTTATTTCTATGATTATTGTGATGCATCTCGTACTATGCATACAAAGCGAATGTATCATTAATTGATAAGAAGAGAACTTATGTCAAAAACTCTTGTAATGCTACTACTCAATTGATGTATTGATATTTTAGTACCTGATTTTATGCTAAATTCAGTCTTGTTAATACCGCCGGGCATCTGGTATTCTTTTTAAAGTAAGAAACTCAAATTAATATAAAAAATCTATATTGAATTGGATGCAGAGACCAGAAGCTGAATAACTGTCAATTCAGCCTGGGAAATTATCGGCATGATTTCCATTCAATAATGTTATTCCTTTCATTATAATAAGATTGATTCTACGAATTCATTTGCTATCACCTCATCACAAAAACGCAATTTGCTAGAGAAATTAAATAGATGTTGGATTGAATAGTGCCTACTGTGATTGACTATTGTCATTTTCATGACCGCTATCATGTATGTGGAGTCATTTTGAACAATTACAGAGATAATGTGGGACATTTTGAACTTAAAATACATCAATAATTGTGAAGTGAACCGAATCACAGTAAACTCACATTTCTAGACATGTTTTGATGGCAATTCCCATTCGATTAATAATCATTGTCTTCTTAGTAAGTATGTTGGATTGCTTATTCAGGCTAGAAAGATACTATTATCAATCATGAAATTCTTGATTGGAAATTCATTTGAATAAAGTACAATAATTATGTTCATACTATGCGAGGTTGAACTATACAAGTATATTCTGTAAACTGCAACATATTTGTTGCCATCATTCTCAAATCATTATGATTCCTGATATCATAGCTAGAAGAACGAAAAGCAGAAATTTTTTTGAATGAACAATGTTAATAATGATTATTATTCATCACTCATGCCAATTTCGTGTAAGTTGTGTCAGCCACTTGGTATTTATCTGAATTAATTTTCTGTAATGAGAAATCTAATAAATATTGTCAATGTCTGAGACAAAGTTACAACTGTTGAAACCTGTTGAATCATTAACTAAGTTACCCATAGGTAATTGAAACAACAAAAGATTGATAGTTCTAATCGTTGCTTCAAAATTTTTCCAATTAACATGAATATTCAACGAAATATCAACATGATAAGACTGATATGAAACAGAGTAGTGAATTCTATTATTTGAATCGTATACTCAAAATTCTAGTCCTAGTTTATCCAGAATGAATTTGCGTATGTGAGAATGGTAGTGAGAGTGAGCAGTGAATGTATTATAGATGAATAGTATTAATAATATGTATTTTGATTGAAGATATGTTAGTTGCTCCTATCTTTATCCTATGATAAGCTATATTTTGTATTCTAAAGTGGTCCAGGTATGTTGGTGGAGATTATAATATGTAAATAATTATGATAAATTATCATGAACTCTATCATTGTTCAAAAAAGTATGAGATGTATGAAAATGATGATTGAGAAAAATGTATGGAAATAGCTTTACATGTTGTAGTCTTAGCTGATGAAACCAGAAATGGTAGCTTTCTACTCACCCTGTTCTCTTTTAAACTTGGTATGAACCCTCTTCCTTTAGTATATAGGCAGGATGAGAAGTTTGAATTTTTTCTTTCAGTGAGGATAGTTAAAAAGATGACTTGGGTTTTGATTAGTGATTGATAGAACGAGATTTTCAACGATCATAGATAGTAGTCTATTGCTATTTTGTTGAACAGTACAAGAACATATCTATTGAAGATTTAACAATTATTATATTTTCATTGATATTATTGAAAGATGTCGAAAGAGGGTTGATAATAATTGATTATGAAACACTATTACAGCTGTTGTCCAAACAGTTTGCAATTCTTTCTTAAATTCTTTCTTTCGAAAATAACAACTTTATCCACGTCTCCTAGTCTCAAGTAATGGATCTCATCACTATCAAAAGGATTTAGGTCCATTCCCAGAACCATAGTTCAGTTCCTAGTGGTTATTATTAGTTTGATATTATCAAGAAGTCTCATCCTAATCAAAAGTTGAGAGTGAGTCTGAATCAGAAATGAGTGTATGTGATGTGTAACCAAAAAGCTGATTAATTTAGAAATAACTGTATGTAAAATAAGATAATTTGAGTTAGTAATTTTGTTCATTAAAATTGTATAGCTGTACAATTTGCTTCTGTGCCACGATAATTAATGTAACTGTTCGTAGTTGAATGATAATATGAAATAAATTTGATTTGAAAATTTATATAATAATGTATTGTAAGGTAATTGTGAATGTATTTAGCCTGAACGATCATAATATGACCAATAAGTCATTAAAATGCAGTATGGCTTCATGGACTCAATCCCAGAGTTCCATTCTTGACAGAAACAGCAAATTCAGGAGATACTTCCATTGTTGATTTGAAAAAAATTCTAATCTCAAGATGCTGTATGAATGATAAATTTTGAACGTTCTTTAAAAAACTTCGCATGATTCAAGAACTGTCTTTCGGTAAGTCTGACAGTAGTAATCGAGGAATACGTTATGATTCCAAGCTATTAGCTATCCAGGAATATTATAAAGTAAGTCCCTTACATAGGAATCACGAATTGGGGATTGTAAGATACTATAATTCACAAAAGTATAGAGTTTTTGAAGTTTTGATTATTCTCTTTACTAGAACATCAATGACATTTCTATAGTTCATTTCATCAATGAACAGACAGACAATAATTTGAAAAATCAAAATTTTCTAAATTTTATCTATAATTTGTTTAAAAAACTTATATTTTCTTGAGCTAACAATATATTTGAAATTTATAAAATAGTATGAAATATTAGAGAAAGTTCACTTACCTTGTCCATATCAAATTATGAATATTACAATGGAATTTATGAGGAATAAAAATCACGCATACTCTGTTCATTTTCTAAATATATTTTAATAAATTGCATGAATATTTACATCGAAATAACTATGCAGCAACTGAGCTCCTTAACATATAAATTTGAGGAGCTCCATTGGAGGAATCAATGGAGTCATTCTTGATAAATCCTCATATTTCTTACATCATTTCACACTCAAATAATGACAAATGACCGTATACATTCTTTTCAATCAAAGAATGCGATAAGATTCATATGCGAAGCAGATTTTATGATGGTTCATAATGTAATATATCTCAAAGGGACATACAATTGCAATACTTCCAATGGGATAACAATGTAAGTAGTAGGGGAGCACTCCTATCAATGAATTAATTCTCCGTAATTCTATGGCATGTTGATAGAATTTTTTCGAGAATTTTGTGCCATCAATTCGAAAACATTCTACTGGAATGATCTCGAGAGGTATCATAGGTATTTTAAATATAATATTGTTTATTGAAAACAGCCTTCCACAAGAGTCTGCAAACTCTTGGTTTCTTCTTAAAAATCAGTTGAAAAAATTATTTTTGAAAATGAGAAAACTATTTTTCCTAATGTTGTGGAATAAGTTTGAGAATAGCTTACTTATTTCTTGAGTCTATTGTTTTATCTCAGAAAATATTCTTTATATATCACTCATACTACCTGATATTAGAGATTATTCATTCAATACCATAGAAAATGCAGTAAAAATATATCAATATTGTTGAAGTACTTCGTTGTTTGAAATATTGTGAATGTTAGTTTTGGGAAAGGGATTCGTTTGAGAAAAATAGCATACTTTAAACAAATATTTTACTACAATCAAATGGCATCAATATCATTCATATTTGAAGAATTGTAGTACCATAAATGATCAACTCCCTCCAGAAGAGATAATTGATCCTGTTATAGATTTTATACCAAAAGGAAAAAGCCTCTTCTTCCCAAAGACTTGTTAAAAAAATAAATTTTAATCTTGTACGGAAAATGTCATCTTTATCATCAATCAAAAATGCTTGTTCCATAAACTTTGAACTATAATACTCAAATAAATCCAGCACGGATGAGTAGGCCTAATAGTTTTTCTTTTGTAATATATGCAATTAATACTCCACTGACAACAAAAACGAGTAGCAATAGGAAGGATTGCTATTCTATTCTTTTGTTCCCGTCCGGGCCCAAACATTTTTGTACAATTGCATTGTACAATATTCCTATTGCTACTCGATTCTTTTGTCAATGTTTGCAGTTCCAAAGGTCTTCTGAACTATTCAAATAGCTTTCTTTGGATTTTCGGGTCAATAATTATCAATTGAATATTTTTGAATAGCTTCACAAACAAGCTTACTACAAAAGTTCAATGTCAACTAATGAAAATTGAGTCATAAAGAATACGAAAAAAAAAACTTTATTTGAAATTGTTCGAGGATAATTCAGTGAATACTTGGCAACAATTACGAAAATAATGACGAATAATCAGAATTACAAATCATTAAGTTATAATATTATGAATCAGTAAGTTATATTATGAATCCAGGAGTTTCCATAACTTCGCATCGCCAAATGAACAAGGAATCAGTCCATATCAAAGTAAAGTATTATAGCATAACATGCCATATTCGAATTATACTTGTTTGGAATCACGTTTACAAGAATTTATTTACTAAGGATCAATATTGGAATCGAATGGAAATGTCCTTCATAAAGAATATTCTTGAATATTATTGAACATCAATGTTCAAGCTCATCAGATAACAAATTGAGTAGGCTATTATTCCAGTTTGAATTGCTTAAAATAGATTTCTACATTTTCCCGTGTATGAGTTCTAGAGCTCTTTTGCTGTGAAAATCCAACCTCATGGTCCTGTGAATAGATAATAGTTCGAAAATTTGTTTTAACAATCAACAATTTGCAAAATTGAGAACCCAGAATATCATTTAAAAATAATTTACAATCAATCACAGGTTTTTCCAACGTCCTCGAATATTACTCTTCATATCATACAACTGAGTAATACATGAATGGAGTGGAGTAGAATGAAGTTAGGTGGAATCACACTTCGAGTTTAAACTTGAGTAATTCAACATCCAGCATTATCAAAGGAAGATTACACGAATGAAATGATTGTTCATAGGTTTTTTTAACACATACAAGTCTTTTCTTTACAGAGGTAGAGTGAGCAAAAAGAGTCCCAGTAAGGGCCTCAAAGATAAATACACATTCGCAAATGATCCGCTCGAGGATGCAGCTTGTACAACTTCTGGCGCAGTTTTCTTCAGCTTTCTCTTTGGTGAACCATCTGAAAAAGATAACTTCAGATATTAAAATATAATCGAGAGATAATAATAATTGGAGATCATTCTCTTCTAATTTTCAAAAAATCGAATTGTGGGATTCAAGATTCCAGTTGTGTAAACAAATAAGAACCCACACTAAACTTGAAATTAGATAAGGTTTTCAACTATTCACTATTAGCCTACTTCGCAAAGTAAACTTTTCAAATAAAAAAGGAGGAAAAGTATATATTCCTATATAATTATGTTCGTATGACTTTATCAGTGGGGAGACCCATAAGGGTAGGTTCCATCTTCGCTGTATTTTTGTGTCGGTTACCGAAAGCAGTCTCGGAAGTTAGTGACTAATCGGGAGAGAATGATCACTTCCAGTACCGTATTCTTCTATCCACTAGTTTCTGTTATTACGATTAGTACTGTTTCGTCTTTTTTGACTGGTATTCTTCTATCAGTTCTAGTTCTTGTATTCTTCTATTCAGTTTCTGGTATTCTAAACGTTTTCATCATCTTATTCTCCTATATTTTTAGTATCTTGAAACATTTTTATCGTCTACAACTAGTTGATTCCCTCCAGTTTGTCATAATTTTTTACTCTCGATATAATATTGTAACCCAATTATCAACCCAAATTTGTTGAGCTGTAAAATTTTAGAAATTGTTTAGTCAACGTTAGTCTCTCGAGCAAGGCCGTGTACATACAGGCAGCAACTGAATGACGAATCGCAACGCAAACCGTACTTGCTCATTCACAACATACAAAGATTAATTTGTTGTTCATAGTGAGGTGAAAGCAATGCAACTAGCGAGTGACGTGAAAACTGGGGTTGCAATAATAACAATAACGTCAAACAAATTGAGTCAATCATTTTCCAAAATGGAATGCAAATTGACGAGTCAAGTCTCGATTATCGAAGTGAAAAAAATGTCATTTATTATTTTCTCGTAATAGTTGTATACGAGATAATATTCCTGGAATATAATATTTAGTTGAAGAATTTCTTCACTCTTTATAATATTTATTTCAATTGCAACGTTGTTGAACCTTTGATAAATGCATTTTGTTTGTGAATGTATACTCTCCTGATAGAATAATTTTTTTCAGTTCATTCATAATTATATTACTTTCCTAGGGAAACCCACTCAATGTAATACATAATTGAACAATTTTCTCAAATGAGAATGAAAGAACAAAATTCAACTACTCTTTGAATCGATTACCTCTTACTAGAAATTAAATAACTTATCACCTTTTGAAGTGTGTTAGAAACAAATTTTGTTAGTAGATCTTTACTTCAATGCTACTAATAATCATAGTATTATTGCTCATTTCGTGGTGATAAGTGTCACAAAAGTAAGTTATTCCAACAGAATCACAAAACGGAGTCACTTGAGTGAAATGGATTGTTCAAGTAAGATAGTATTGAATTTCACTCAAGTGCGGAGGGTGTTGAATGGAGGCAGTGCAAAATAAAAACAAGCATAAGTGTTTGGAGAGGGCCTCTCGCAATGTCTGCTGTGTCGCTGTGCCATATTTGGCCATCGAACAGAATACTGAAAATGATGACCCAGTTGGCACTGCTAGCAGAGGGTGGTCCATGGTCACCACCCCTCCCACCCGCCGGCAGGCACCCCTCACCCTAGACGTCTTGCTGTTACTGTTTCTGTTGTTGCGCTTTCTTGATATCACACCATCTCAGTGAGGTTCTGTTGTCTCTATCTACTTATTTCCTCCTTATTCCGCTTCTTATATTTTTCTCGTGACATTATCTACTTATTTCCTTTATCCCTCTCCTACGTCTCATTTTTTCCTCGTCATATTCTTATCCACTTCTTAAAAAATCTACTTTACACCCACTTTTCACAAGCATCATTTCCATCATCTACTCAAAATTCATCTTCTTCACCTGCTACTGCTTGAATAAGATTATTTTCTCTTGATCTCTTCTTCACTTCATATAAATCCTTTTTTTTCTTACCACAGTGACAATAAATCATAATTATTATTATCGTATTAATAATTATCGTAACTTCGGATTTCTTCTTGTTCTTTTTATTCTTATTCTTAATAACAATAAATTATCGTATAATTTTCTTTTTCTTATTCGCCTTCTTTTTCTTCTTTTTTCAGCACAGTACTCTTTCTAGACACTGAAACGGCGCAAACTAGCAACCCGCCCAACTTGGATTCCGCTGCCATCTATATTATTGTCTATTATTATTGTCATTTCTATTCTGAGTGATAATAACAGCATGCCCCGTAGTTTTCAATATATAATGAGCTTCACTTTGATAATAACTTTTTTCAAGAATCGCTCTTTGATTTTTAAAACAAAAGCCATTTGGTTCTCTTCTAAGGAAATGTTTCCCTAGCGTTCTGAGAAACAATGTAGGATTGACTTGTTTTTTATAACCGATTGAATCTAAAGCAGCATTTATTGCATATACAGCGTTGATTATTGATCAGCTCAATTTCCCAGCAAAACCTCTGAAAACCTTAAAACATTTTCATGAGAAATCATGATAATTTTTCATATATACTGAAAAGAGTAGATACAAGATAACTCTCCAAACGCCTAAGGGCTTATGAAGCTCTTATATAAATGTCTATTTGGACATACAATATCTCTATAAATGGATACAATAAATCGAATCGATATCCATCATCCAATCAATCCACTGCACTCAAGGTTTCACAGAAATAATTAGGTTCAGTGTACATTAATTGACCGAACGTAAGTGAGGATTACGTTTTGACTTAAATCCTCTTTTCCCTGTCCGTCTGTAGGTCTGTGACGCATTTACAGCAAAAGGCAATAATAGATTTTCATGAGATTTGGCAGTGATACACTTCTAACCCTTGATTTGCCTTTGCCATTTTTATCATTTTGATCTTTCAAAAAGTGTACATAAGTAGAGATCATTTTCAATATTAGGAATCTAATTTTAATGTCGTTTCTTCTAAAAAAAGCTTAATGAATCAGTGAATGGGTTTTAATTTCCAAGTTCATAATATTGGAAAAACCGTGGCGGTGACGGGAAATTAGATGTTCCAACACACCGTTATGGGGCCTTTCACACTAATGGCCGAACTGTGATAATACAGTCTCTGATTACATTTTAACGACTGCTGTTGCATGTTTCAGTACTGTAGGCGTGTATTCATACTATAATGGTGAATTCGAATATGCAATAATTCCATGAAGTCTGTCAAAATGTGATTAGATATACACTTAGTGAGCCCTCAACAAAGAAATAAATCTCCGAGTTCGCCGTTGCTCACAAATAAATAAAATTGGGTAGCGTTGATGGACGCAGCTTATTAACACTTGTTATGAAGCAAGCTGTCAGGAATGATTGGAATAAATTTAAGGCACCTATCGCTGACTTTTCGCAACATTTGGCCTTGTTAGTGAGGAGACACAGAAAATAAAATTCTTGAAAAAGCGAGAGAGAGAGAGAGAGTGAGTGGATGATGAGGAAAAGAAGTAGATGAAGGAGGAGAAGGAGTTGGTTGTAAAGGAGATGGTAGAGAAATATCAAGAGTAGGTAGAGGAGGTGAGAGAGAGGAGGAGGAAAGGAGAAGGAGGAGGAGAAGGAGAAGAAGGAGAATGAGAGAAGAGGAGGGAGAGGAGGAGGAGGGAGGAGGAATGGGAGGAGGAGGGAAGAAGAGGAGGAAAACGAAGATGAGTTGGAGAGAAGGAGGAGAAGAAGAAGGAGGAGAAGAGGAATAGAGGTAGAGGAGAAAGGTGGAGGAGGAGGAGGAGGTGAGGAGGAGGAGAAGAAGGAGGAGAGAGAAGAGGTGATGAGAGAATAGGAGGAGGATAAGAAGAAGGAGGAAGGAGGAGGAGGAGTATGAAGAAGAGGAGGAAGAAGAGGAGGAGAAGGAGGAGGAGAAGGAGGAGGAGGAGAAGAGGAGGAGGAGGAGGAGGAGGAAGAGGAGAAGGAGGAAGAGGAGGAAGAGGAGAGGAGGAAAGGAGGAAAGGAGGAAGCAGGAGGAGGAGCAGGAGGAGGAGCAGGAGGAGGAGCAGGAAGAGGAGGAGGAGGAAGAGACGATCGAGAAAGACATGGTAGAGGATGAGATAAATGCCAAGAGAAGATAAAGGCATAGAAGGAGCAGGAGTGGAGGAGGGGTAGGAGGACGAGAAGGAGGAAGTGCAGGAGTTGTAGAAGAAGTAGGAGAGAGAAAACGAAGAATGTTTTCTCAAAAAAGAGGACGTTTCCCGCTAATGAATCTGGGGACTCGATTCCCGCGTCTTTCAGAGCGACGGCAGCAGCCAGCAGTCGGCCGATTTACAGCCGAATTTTAATGCTGTTTACGTCGGCCAAAGCGACAAGCTTTCGTTATCAAAGGGCCGAATGCCAGTTAGTCTGCTCATTGGAGTGGTTTTTCGCATTCAACTGCCGTGCTAATGTTTGATCTGGTCGCATTCAACACAGCACGCCTGTCAACCAGCTTCAGCTGAGTGCTACTGTATGTCGCCCTTCACTTTTTAGTCAGCCTCACTCAGTGAGGAATAATGATGTTCGAGTCCCCTACCAACACCGCTGATCTTTTCATACCATGATTCATCAATTGAATGACATTATTTCTGGTTCATTAGAAATAGATTTGAACAGAAGTGAACTATCGTTCATTGAATAGTATCGTTCAAAGAAAAAGTAATTAAATAATAATAGCCCAGTAAAATAGGCTAGTACATTTCACCTTGCATAAAATGGGGTACTTGGTTTTTTCTATGTTGTATGTGAGAGTTCTGGGATAATAGCTTCCTACCTCGGCAAACTTCCGGAACATCTCCAAAAACCCTGAGAAAACGTCGGAATTTGTACGTTTTGCATGATTGGCCAATTTTGACCCTGAAGCATCACTTTTTCATATTTTTCATATAGAAGACTCAACATAGTTTTCACAGTAAAATACCTACAATTTGTGACTGAATACTTTATTGTTTATCAAACATTTTGCGAAATATAGCTCTTCATAATTCATCAAAATTTTTATCAATGCTAGTACAACGCATTTCAAGAGATTTCTCGCGAGACCTAGCAAGAAAATCACTTGAAATGTACTAGAATTCATGAAGTTTGATCTCGCAAACTAATAACATGAGAGAAGTGCAAAATTCTGCCATTATTAATGTTGATTGAAATGATCCAGAAGTTTGTCGAGGTCAAAAACTTGAATTGAACAAACCAGGATTATCACTTTCATTATTCAAAATACAAACCGATCACCTAATTTCATATCATGCAAGATTTAGCCTACTTTTGATAAAAATTTTACCGGGCTAGGAATGAATTTCTCATGCGAGACAATATTAAGGATAATAACGATGTTAATTCATTGATACAACAATAACCATAATCATCCTCAAGAAAAAAACTATTAGAAAAATGAACACTGAAGATTAAAAATTCATGAAATTTTTAATATTATGAAGAGGAATTTGTACTATTGTTCGTAAATATTTCAAAAATACCATAAATTTTTCTGTGATTAAACATTTTATCTAATCACCTTTTTTAGATGTGTCACTCGTTCGTGAAATTTCGTTGTTTTCAGCTTCAGACTTTGACGGCGAAGATTGTCGTTCTCTTGGCTTTTGTTGTACGACTAGCACCTCTGAAAAATTTGAAAAACTGACAATCTGAAGATTTCACAATATAAAAATAATAAGTTAATGGAAGGCTCGACACGAAATTTGAGTTCGACAAGTGAAGGCTCACATGAAAATGATCATGTTCAAGTCAAAATTACAAACACTAGCGACCAGTTGCACGAAATTCCGCTTTAATTTAACCGCCGTAAAATCATGTCATCTAATGGTACCAATGAACGAAACAATGAACGAATTTTACGTCAATGCAATGTCATTATTGCACGGTGATTAAATTTGTTTGGATTTTTGTGAAACTGGTCGATAGTGTTTGTAAATTTGATTTGAAGCAACTCAGAATTGACTCCGTGCATCGGAACGTCAGAATTCAATACAGTGTCAAAAAATTTGATAAATATTAATGACCTATTCCATTACTTTAATCCACAGGCAATTAATCCATATGAGAAGGAAACTAGATTCTTGAACTGGAAATAAATTTTGGACAGTACATAGTCTAGCGCATATGGACAATGACAGTCTCAAAGCTTGAGTTAAAATAGCTGAACACTGGTTGCAGCTTGTCTTGACCAACAGGAATCCAATTAGTAACACTGGCCTGCCCAATTAAGACACATGGCCACTGGCCAGTCGGCCTTTGATCAACAAGCGTTTTGTCACACAAGAGGCTGAATTCCACGATGGCCGTCAAGATTGTATCATCACACCTTCTCTAAGCTGCAACACTGCTTGAGTAGGTACGATGTGATCAAGGAGCTCCAATCAAAACAATCATCACTTATGGAACACCGGTTATCTATGACACTGACCAGTATCCAGCTCATTCAATAAGGGTTGAAATGTATGTAACAATAACAAATAAGAATGGAATGTATATGAATGTAGAAAAAATAAATGTATATATTGAGGGTACTTGTTAAATAGATTTTATACATTCGTTAGTTGCAAAACCACTTCTCTCAATAAAAATATCCAATTCACCTTTTCTTGGCGAAGGAGGATCAGTGGCAACAGTTGACTGTGTTGTTGTTGATGGGCCTGGAATATCTGGAAAATAGAAGCGAGTTTTATAATAAAGTAGTCCACAACTCTCCCTAGTTATTTTGATGGATCATTCAATCTCGTACTATCAAATGCTATTATAAAGTCACTGATTATTCAAAGTGGAACTTTTTTCGTAATATTTATCGTTACTTGATAAAGATTGAAAGATATAATAATGAAGGTTCCCAATTAATATTATTACAATTCCAATTATGAAGGTTCAAATCAATTTCCAAGTTTCAATACAATCATTACTATGTGATCTATTCATTTTGAAGAAACTACTTCCCAAAAATACATCCCCCTTCCATGTTATTTAGGATTCAATGTCATGGACATTAAAAGACAAATTTCAACAATACGGTATCCTTCATTCTAGGAATCCTGTTAAAAGACCCTTGTATCAATATTAATCGTTCAATTATACAGTTCACCCAATACATGTGAAAATTCGAATTAGTTAACAATATTGTATAATTGTATTAGTATGAGAATACTCACGATATAACTTTATGGATCCATCGGTCTCCCCTAATGAGTTCTTCGCAATACACTTGTAGGTTGTGTAGTCTTCTTCATTTATATGATTTATAGTCAATCTCATTTGACTCTTATAAGCGTTTATGTCATGTAATTCGGGCTCATATTTGGAACCTGGAAAATTACCATGCCAGCTCATAAAATCAATCTCAATATAGTAAAACACAGATTGCTATGAAAGGACAGTAAGGATATGAGAG
The DNA here is from genome assembly GCA_017141395.1 of Laodelphax striatellus. Classification (NCBI taxonomy): domain Eukaryota; kingdom Metazoa; phylum Arthropoda; class Insecta; order Hemiptera; family Delphacidae; genus Laodelphax; species Laodelphax striatellus. The sequence goes on along the minus strand of CM029532.1, from coordinate 23,294,757 downwards.
TATTGATTGTTATTTTTCATTACTTTTGTGATAACTTATAAGAAATATCTAGAATGAAAATTTAAGTCTTTTTTAATCAAGAGTTGAAGTCGGTAAGCTACAGTCCATGAAACCTGGAAACCTATAAACTAGTCTGCAGTTTTTGATAATATTGTTATGCTCTGAAACTGAATAATTTTTCTCTACTTTTTTCCTCACACACAGACTCGTTCTAGGTGAGGAATATATTCATGTATTGTCTTATTTCTTCCAAATGTATGTATTTTTCGAGAATCATTAATGTATTCCAATCAAATTCAATTTAATTCATTTCTCAAGGGCTAACCCAGGAGGGGGATAAGAAGAATCTAATTCCTTTCCCGAAATTTTGGAACGTGACAGAATATTATTTTCTTATAGAACATAATATAGGCTTATAATTATTATTATGTATTTCTACTCATAGAATATATAGGCATATAATTATTATTTTGTAGTTAATGCAAGTCTGATTGAATAATATATGCCTATTATGATAAATTGTTTTTCATCTTCATGCAGCTTTAGTAATAAAGGTCAGAGAAAAGTTGCTCATAGTCTCTTTACTCATAGCTCATAGTCATTACTAGATAGAAATCTATCATTGAAAAAAAAGCTTCATGCACATCGAAACTCGTTTGTCATAATTGATGTTTAAATCTCAAAAAATCAGTATGTTGAGCAAAATCATGTTATTAAATTCCATCAATTCATGTTTTGAATTACTGGAATCCTTCATCACATTAAGAAATACAAGAGTAAGTCTTGATTTGCAGTATACTGCAAATATTACTGGTGCTAAGAAGCATAAATAGTTGCAAAAGCCAAGATTGTTCCTAATCTGAAATCAGCTAAGCATACTGGGCTCATAGTGCAGCTCCAGGATCAAAATTCATCTCACTCGGTGCAACCCAAGAGTTGGTTTGATCCTATCAAATTATTATGACACATTTTTCAAAGTCTGATATCGATCGAAGTTCCCAAGACGCTGGAAGCTTAATTCAACAAAAATAGGTAGTAGTTACTATAATGTTTTCCACTTCTACTGTGATAAACTTGGACGTTGTGTTGGAATTATCAAGTTGTTCTGTCTAATTTGATTGAAACTCTCTGTTCGAAGAGTTATGCAAATTGAGATGTTCTCTTAAATGTCAGAGAATGACTAAGTCTGTGTGAATTATTCATCTCCATCTTCACCCAATCCGAGAGTAAATGGACCAGACTGTAATAAATGTTTGGCAGGACTTTTTATTTCCTCCACAAACTAAAACAACCACTTCTATTGTGGAGCTCTATTAGTTTCCCTCATGTTTGAATTTCTCATGGATTCATGATTTGAGAAGTTTCGTATACAGCGGAACGCAATTATCGTAGACAAGAAGGATAGTGAAATATTGTCTTGTTCATTTTGTTGAAAATAGAAAATAAGTTAGTGAAATAATGTCCTGTTAATGATAGAAAAAAATTTTCTCCATAATAAAGTACGGGAAAGTACATAATAAAGAACGCGAAATTACAATTGACTATACTGTCGATGATTTCTCTTTGAAGTCTCAGGATTCTCACTTACTTAGAAAATGACGTTCAAATGATAAATGTAGTTATTATCGAATTAGTTACAATAATATTGATTATTATCATATTTATTGGAAAAAATCATTTTGATTATTGTGATCACATTGTTCATAATACCTTGGTATCATACTATATTACTAATAAATAATATTCAAGGCCTTAAAGTTCACGAAATTGATTATCACTACTCGCAGTCTTATTCCAATAGTTTCAAGTATCTAATTATTGAACATGAACAGTTAAACCCACACCTCTCAACGCTGTGTTTCATTCGATCGAAATGTATCTGAGGAAATGTGGATAAAGACTACTTTCTTTACAGGGTTATGAGTTGGAATAGAATCATGAACTGGAGAGAGACTTTGTTCTGACTTCTTTAATTTGATCGGGACTGAGGCTAAGGTGAACTTTGGAAACACATTATTCGGCTGTCGAGAGAAAAGAAAGTTCAAGGGGTAGGTGACACAAGACCAGAATGACTCCATCGCACACATCATTCATCTTCGAAAAGAACTTATGAAGGTGTTTATCGTTATTGAGCTCGTTAACAATATTCTTTTTTCTCGATAGAAAAAATCTTCTTGAAATAGGTTTTTATTTTCCTTCTACGTTCATGAATATGTCTTCTTATTCCTGCCCTTTAAAAAAAAAAATCCTATTGCTCGACAATTTCCTAGTATCATATTTTTCCTTTCGTTTTAAAGCTGTTTCAATGCCATTTCACTGTACGTTTTGTCCACGCTAAATGGAAATCGATGTTATTAAATTGATTACATGAAAACACATTGATTGATTGAAGATTCCATATTTTCCGAATAAGTAACAGAATGCATCAAGAATACAATTTCCATTAATAAATAAACGAAACACGTGAATTAGAGTTAATTTTGAAGTTGAAAAAATGCTGAAAAATCTCTTCATCACGATTGTGGAAATGGTACTAGGTGCGCCAGTAAGACGAGACTTCTTTATGTCATTTTACAGATTCAACTTTTGGTTTTTCAGAATCTGAACTAATACAGAATCTCTCTACTGGAAGTCATCATGAAAGATTATTATTAGGTGCTCACACACAGTGATAAGTGGAAAGTCAACATTCACTTTTGAGAAAGGTTGATAACATGTAATTTTTCCTTAAAAATGAAGGATTTAACTTATAATAATGCTTTCTCTAATCAATCAGCTCACAGCTCGCAAGCTAATAAGCTATCTGCAGTCGAATATCAGCAGATAGATGAATAAACTAGTTAGTACCATCACCTAGTGGTTTCCCAATCGCTTGAGACAACACTGGCTCCATTTGAATGATGAATGATATTCATCTGGTTGTTAGTGAAAATAACATCCACATTATATTATTGGATCGTTCTACCTCGCGTCGCTAACCTTTTTGACGAACCCAGTAATTGATTCGCAATGAGCAATCCCATGTTTGTTGACGTTCCGTTTCCAAAGTGATGCTAGTTCGTTCGAATTCAACGTACCTATTTCCAACTGCTTGTTTACTTTACAGGGCGGCTTTTCCTGATGGAGCTCATACTAACCCAACTACGGCATTGCAACAGACATGAACATAATGATTTCGGATCGTATTGGAATTGATCAGCCCATTAGCAACATCAGCAGCAGAAGCATTCTCAAACAGTAGATCATACCATGAATAATAATGATCATTAAAACATGGATTTTCCTCAGTATCTGCTTCACTGTCATCTAATAAGAGAAGTTTGATGGGAGAAATCAATTCTCATAGAATTCAATCATTGCAGAATAATATTTGAAACAGAAGTCTACTCACTCTTAGTAATAATTTCTCCACTGGCCTTTGTCCAGTAGTTTATTGACTTTGGAAACGCCTCAGAGTTGCATTCCAAGGTTACTGAGTGTCCCTCTTGAGCTCCAATCAACTGATTTTGTATTGTCATCATCGGCGTGACTTGGAACAGAAAGAAATGAACTTCAAATATCTGATGAATCTTTTCATCAAATTACAATCACTATCATGTCAAAACTCTATAATTTTGTTTGAACATACAGTAAACTATCGATTATCCGATGTAATTGGGACCGGGACGACCTCGGATACGAAAAATACGAATGTTAAGTTCAGTTATGGTAAAAAGGACGTGAAACCCCGAGAAAGGTTACAAAACTAGTTATTGGAAGCAAAAACATATAATAATCAGAATTACAGACCTTTAAAAGCAAGTAGAAACGTAGTTTATTTCTTATAAAAGTCTTGAGGGAAGATAACCCTGAGTTTACTGTAAAATTGCGAAGAAAATGCAATGCCATTTTAGAATAGAATAATAAATATTATATCACAAACTGATAAGTCAATGGAAAGAGTACCTCATCGGAGGCCGTAAGATACTGAAGTATCTTAATATATTATCTAATATTTATTATAAATGAATTGTTCCCGTAATTTATTGACTTTGGAACCGCCTCAGGGTTGCATTCCAAGGTTACTGAGTGTCTCTCTTCAGTTCCAATCAACGTTTTTCATGTTTCAATACAATTCAAATGTGAAAAATTCTTAAATGCATTAAAAGAAGATTCAGAAGGCCTCACATCACTTTCCAAAATTGAAGATGATATTGATATTTGAATTTCATAAGTATAGTCAAGCTGTTGTGATACTGTCCTTTCCTTTATTATTCTCTCTAACTCTAAGCTATAAATTACAGTATTTGCTAATTCCTAAATTGAAAGTCCGCAAGCGAGTTCTCCAGCCTTGCTAGTCTTCAAAACCTATTCTTCGAATTCAAGAATTTTCAAACAAAACTTGGAAACTTGTTTATAAAAGCTCATTTTAATTATGCTCATTGAAATCAGTGTCAATAATATTCTACAGTTAGACAGTCAACTATGATTGTAAACAACTCACAATGCACGACGAGCATGATACGTTTGCTTGGAGTGGGGGGAACGCCATTCGACGCTATGCATAGGTAGGCACCCATGTGTAGCCTGTTCACTTTGGGGATGTTGAGCGTCGTTCCCTCAACACTGGCCACTGGAAAACAAGCGAGGAAGAAAATTAATCTCAATTTAATCAACCTAATGTGTCCATTCTGTTAATAGAACAAGAATATTTTAGTCTCTCATAGTAGAGTCTGAATCATCTTCAACCTCAAAATAAAAGAAGCCCACCAAGTGTGTGAGAGCCAATCTACAACTACATTGTATTGAATGGTTTCAATCATTGATTTCTAGTTCTGAGTAGATTAAACTTGAAGCGTACATGGTACTAAATTTCAATAGGAAAAGAAGTTCATTGCCTTTATCAGTGCGAAATAAAAATAAAAATATCATTAACAGAAATCGAAGTCTTAATTCTTCTACTTAGGCGAATCCTATTAGCTCAAAACTTCATGAGCTACTGTACGGAAGAACCTCATCAATAAGACTATTATCAATCTTATTAATAAGACAATCACATATCACAATCATTTTTCTCGGTTCTCAGTTCTCCGGAAGCAAGATTGTACACAACTCACGTTCTTCATTAAAATAAAATTTGTACAAATATATCGTTGACAAAATTCTGAAAACTGTTACTCAGATCAAAACCAATGTAGTCAACCTTTATGTTTTATGTTGTCAACCAACAAGACTATCAAAGTCAATTTTTTGTATTGATTAATATCGAACTATTTTAATGTCTTTCTCCGGTTTCTATGGGAATAATAGCCTACTCACATAAAGGTTGAATGCTGTTTGATAAGGGTTGAAGGTCTGCACAAAACCATATTACGACTATTTATGGTAGAAACAGCAGTACCTGTTTATTGACTTAGTCGGTCATTAGTGAGGTCTATGACTGCCACACCTTGTAACGGTACCAAACTTATTTCATGGCTTGCCATTAGAGTACTACTCCACACGTTTTTCAGCGATTGAATCATCCAACATCAACTTGGAAACTGCCAACAGTTGAGATACGTGTTAATTATCATCAAATCTGATGCCCATGTGTGCTGGCGAAAAGCGAATGGGATCTATAAAAAGGACGCCGCGGGCCGTTCTCGAATATCGAACACACTCGTATGAATGCAGATGAGCAGCAGTGCATTTGGTCTTCCATTAAAGCATCAGAAAAACCAGACAAAAAGTAAGCGAAGTTTTCATTGTGAGATAAAACTCCATCTATACTGTATCATCCGTTGATGCTCTTCACAGTTAGGTAATTTTGATTAAGGATTTTTGTAAATCTTGATTTTAGAAATCAAATTAGTGGGGAAAACCTGGGAAACGATCACTTTTGAAATAAATGTGGATGAAATTGTAATGGAGGTGAATGAACTTTTAATGCCAACTTTAAAAAGAGCTATAATTGACATTGTCGAGCAGTGTTCACTGCAATAAAATTATTTCACATTCTAAATGATATTTTAAGTTTCATCGATTATGCAATAAACTTATTAGTTATAATTTATAATTTGATAATTTATTCATGTACAAGAATATTAACAATGAACGCTAGGATAAGAACACATACACGAAGTCTGAAATGTCTTCTCTTCCTGAAGCATTGTAGATTCTGTAAGCTTCAAATTCTATTAAAATCCAACATCTAGAATATGCATTTAGAACATGAGGAGAGGATAGTAATATCGTCAAATTAACTTCGAAAGTCCTGTAAGCTGTAAAAAGTGATGCTTTCAATCATTTTTATCCAATAAAAGAATAGAAGTAAGTCAATATCAACGTGATAATCTCTACGCAGAACAAGATGGTTTTTGTTTAAGAATGTTTGAAGAATGTTTTAATTTATGCCCATTTGAGAACTTATCTGAAGCACAGGTATTGTGATTTCAAATCTGTAGTTGAGAAGTTATCACTATCACTCAACTAATAATGGTTATTTGAATACAATGTTGCTTTTACTAGCAATTTTTTCTAATTAAAGCATAATTTTCTAGAAAGGAGAAGGCATAAAACCAACTAAACCAGCAATTTTACTTTACACATACTATTTCTCCAATTGTTTACGAGGTCTGAAGAGATATGAAACAGCCCTGTTGCATTATTCAGAACGGAAGATCGCAAATCGCTGTAATTACCGCAGCGATACTTCAAAAAGTGAGGAGGTGAATGCATTATCTCAAGAGTTCAAACGGCTCGCGTGATAAGTCCTTCTATAATGTTGTCGAGAACACCTCTTATAAATATGAAGTGAATCCTCCCTTGAAACAGTAGTGGTCTAATGCAGTATCACAGCTTTCAGCTGGAAACAATTTAAATGCTTTGCCAACAACGGCACAGTCATGCAATGATACGGTTTACAATGAACTGATTCAGCGAGCTGGAAATCATGATTTTCAATATAGTTGGGGAATTCTGACTTGGACTCTTCCAACGAGTTTTAGATTCTATTCGTATAAGATTGTTTCACAATCATTGCGAGAAATATCCATGTTGATTAATTTTGAAAAATAGTAGTGAGTAAGTTTTGTTTAGCTATCCAATTACGAGAAGATTTCAGTTCGTTTGATTCTGTTATGATGATATGATGTATTTGAATTAACTTTTTTCTAACAGAAGCTATTTTTTTTTAAATGTTTTAACTCATTTTTTCCCCTTATACTGCATTTGAGGCTTCAATGAATAAAGGTTTTATAACACTGTGTTTATATTTTGTTCAATTTGTGTAATTCTATATAGGCAATGATTGTAATTAGCCAATGATTCTTCTAATTCAAATGAATTTCTTTGTATACTGTGGAAAACCTTTCATCATCAAGGTTGACTTTCAATTCTTAAGCTTGAATATTGAAGTTAATTCGAACATGCCTATGAGTTATTCGAAATTCTATGGTATCAACCTTTTTCTAAAACATAGTTATCTATTGCAATCAAATTTGCAATAACTTGAGCCGAAAGTATCAAGAAGTAAAATACAATTGAGTAATAATTACTTTTACTTATATAATTCACTAGAATTAATTGAAATCGACTAATGAAAATCTTTGGATATTGTTAATAGCTGAAAATACAGTGATTCAATGAATGGTTAAGATGAATCAAAAATGTTTAGCTAGAATACTAAAATAAATGAAATTGAGTAGTGAATCTCACAATATTGCAAGCAACAGATCCGTGGTCCGTAGCCGAGGGCGATAAGCGCCTGTCTGATAATCTAAAGGTTCCAAGATCGAATAAAGTTGCCAGAACGGATTTTGACAGAAACGGCCACTCCCGTCTTTCGGTGGAGACGAAAAGCCGTCGGTCCCGACTGCCTAAAAACAGTCGTCATCTCTCATCATCACCCCCCTCATTACCCACGCACAAGCCTAGAGCTCATGTGGGCATCACCCTCAAAAAAAAAGATTCGATTTAAATTAGGTTGTGAGTGACTTTACAGCAAGCTCTTGGTATCATACTGATGAAAAGTCAAGTGTACGAACAAGTTTGGAGTATGAATCTCAATCATATCATTAAATGAATCCTATCGAGAAGAATATATCATTTCATAGGTTGAATAGTCAGATACTTGGAGTGTAATATCGTTGGTAATATCGGATTCTGCAAGATGAGAATAATTGGTATCATTTTGTCGTCAATACTAATAAACTCCCCATCCTAATGAGATGTCATTCTGCGTTTACACAGGATTCTTCTTTGAAAATGATGTTCTCTGAAATGTTCAAAAGCACTGGGGAATTGGAGATGATCGAAAGTCGAAAGTTGTTTTTGCTCGCCCGTAATAGGGTTGCCATTCAAACGTGAGACCGCTGTATGAGCACAAGCAAGGTATTTTTGATCAGACAATGATTGTTTACTGCTGAAAAAGCGTGAGCAATGTTATAACGATGAGGTGGAGAAGCGACAACGACAACGTGGATTCGAAAGCCATCAAAAGCCAATGAATGTTGTTGAGCGAATCGGCTGTTCGCTGTTCGCTTGTTGTGAGTCGTGTTATTGTGAGAAGCCTGATTCTCATCCACGGCACAAGTTCCATGTCTCTTCACACTTAAACGGTTTTATGAGCATCGACTGACATTTTCGTCTGCGACCCTTCTCTTTCCGCCCGTATAAATTTTCGATTCTGTTTTCATCTTTCATTCCTGTCGTTTTTTCACCAGACTGGCTCCTCTCTTGTGCATCATTTCCACAAACGATCGTTCTCTATTCATACGATATCTGCGAAATGCTATGAAATTCATCGGGCAATACCATGCTGTCACTGTTTGACTTCTTTCTATAATGCTCACCAAAATCATGTAAACTCTTATGAATACAAAATATCAATTCGATAGTAGTGATAAGTTCTCAAAACTGGTCGTGCCAATGTTGAAATTACACTTTTCAAATCAAAAAATCATTCTTCAGAACAATGAAGTACTGAAATGCTCAATGACTGTCAAAGAATCTATAATGATGTTGGAATGAAATTTATGAACAATTAGAAGTTTTGAACAAGGATTTTTCCATCATTATATAACGTTATAGGCCTTTGTTTGACGAGCGGAATGGATAGAGTTGATTTGCACCGTTGAAAGTGAGTTTGTTGTAATTTGATATCAACATATTCTATAAATGTGCATCAGGCTGGAAACTAATGAAACCTAATATATATTTGATTGTAACATCATCCTATGATATTCGAAGAGAAGTATAAATGCATTCAGACAGGGGAAATATGAACAAATCAATAAATATTGATTATTTAAATTATATTTTACATCCTTACACAAAACTCATGCAAATACATCATTATAGTTTTTGAGAAATCAGGTTTTCCTGGGAAAAATTGAACATGTAAGAGAAGCCATAAAAATTGGGTAAAATAAACAGAAAACCGGCTTCTATATTCCGAATTGAAAGTATTCAAATATCTGATGTAACAAAAATTGAATAAAAAATAGTAAAATTTGGAATTAGTATTATCAAAAGACGAATATACAAGATGTATGTCCTGTAATGAGCTGTTGATATTGATTTGATCAATATTAATCACTCAAATAGATGTACATCCGCAGGTAACGATGAAACAGTGACTTGAATTCTCACAATAAAGGTACAAGGTACCTCACGATGATGATGATGATGGGAGATGACGACTATTGTATCTTTATTGTCAACACTCCTCCCATTTTCCATTCACAACCTAGAGTTCATGTGGTAATAATAATAGAGAAGTCTCAATCAATACTCTCTAGTAGATAGTTCAAGGAATAGGAAGCTTTGTTCCAGTTTTGTGTGCTGTGAAATATAATCGGCCACGTACTTCTGTGTCGGCAGGATAGATCGCGCTCGCTGACACTGGCGTTCAATCGGTCGGTCACTCACTCCATTCGCATTCCCATTCACTTCCTCATCGCCAGTTGACAGTTCCTTCAATTTACAGTTACGAGTTCTAAGAGATGTCGCCAGGATCGGCCCCTTGTTTTCTGGTCCAAAAATTCAACGTACGATAAGACATCTATATATATTCGATTAGGCATCACCCTCGAAACAAAATTAGAATTTTCAGTCAGTTCCCGTGGCGAAGCGTGGTATACTCATTTGGTCATCGCCGGGTATATTTCCTATAGGACTGACTCAGTCAGTTCATGAGTCTTCTAAGAATGTGACAGTTGTTTGGAGAATACCGAGAGAAATAGTAACTTTACATAAATATGCTTCCTTTCCTAGCCATTTTCTGGGAATGAGTTAGTTGTTGAGAAATTTTAACCTCTTATAATTGTTATTCAAATAATGTTTGTGAAATGGCAAATAAAATATTTCATTCATTCATTCATATAATATGAAATTCAATGCTTTTTACCTTCCTCGCCAGTTGCTAGAGGAATGGTCTCACTGCCCTCCCTCCGCCAGGTGATGCTGGGCGACGGTGATCCGGATGCTTCACATCGCAGCGTCACATTGCTGCTCTCTCTCACCACCATGTCGGTGCTCGTCGGATAGTCCAGTATATCCGGAGGCACTGCAACACATGATTCAATCCAATTAAAATCTAACTGCACAATACAAGGTGACAAGCCAAAGTACGAAGATTTATGGCTTGTGTATTTGCCAGGTATTGGAGAGCAAACAACAAAATATACTAAAATGTTTGAAACGTTTGAGTAATTTTTAAGAGGTAATTGAGAAAAACAAAAACATTTAAAATAATTAAATATAGGTCTACTAAAACGTTTGAGTAATTTTTAAGAGGAAATTGAGAAAAACAAAAACATTTAGAAAGCACCTGTGTTAATTAGTGTATTCAGTGATGTTTATGAATACTATAATAGCACCGCTATCTGACCTGGGACCTGTTTAATAAAATTCTAGTCCAGAAAGACAGTTACCGCCTGGACATGATTCGATATATGCGTACTACGCAATAAACTTGAAAGTCTAGTGTACGTCAATCTTTTCCCTGTATTACGTGACTTCTAAGTTTCATGAAACAGGCTGAGGGGAGAGAGATAGGAATAGATAAGAAAGTGCGTGATATCATAGATGAATTAACTACTCAAATACTTACATGGTTAATACTTGAAATACTTCAATAGTTAATTTGTCTGTGGTGATATGAAGGCAATAAGAGATCGAGGATGTCATGCAAAATAATGATCATTATCATAAACATTATCCTCGTCTTCATCTTCATCTTCAGTTCCATTTTCACCTTCATACAAGGGTAGGAGAATACCTGTTTTGGTAGCTCTTTTTCAGTTCCCATGCTTTGTTACCCTCCGGTATTGTTCCATCATTATTATATCGGATTTATGGTTTTAAATCATGCATATATTGGGAACATAATACTGTATATCAGACGACCGCACAATTTTCAAGTAAAACTGTAGTTGATTCTAATAGATTTGTTTCAAAATATTGGTTCATGCAACACTTTATTCTAATAGATTTGGTTCTAATAAATCTTGTAAGTAATTATAGAACAAGGGCTGATATCTCTGTCTCGGGAATAGCCTTCTTCGGGTGGAATTGGAACTCCAGGTCCTCTCTGTTATTTCGGGTCATTTCCACCACCTAATTGTATTACAATCGGTTTATGAGGATTTTTGAGAATGAGACAGTTTTTGGAAAAGTATCAAACAGCTTGAAGACAGTAAATAATTCATTTTCAACGTGTGGGTTATATTTCAATTTGTTTTCAAATTATTTCAATTTGTGTGGGTTATATTTAATTCTGTTTTCTATGTGTTGGTGATCTTCACGGTGATCAGTTACAATTTATTTTATCCTTCAGGAAGCTTGTGCTTTATCAGCTTCTTGGATGTTTTGTCAGATTGCAACTCAAAAGTCATAATAGCTCAATACTTCCTGACCCTCTTTGTTCAAAACTTAGTTCCTCTTGCTTTTCTGTTGCATTTGTCACTTGTCTGACAGGCAACAAGTGGTTTGAGGTTAATATATCATCTCGACTCAAGTAGTGCAGAGAATCTCTCCTATCATACAAGATAAATACTTTTTGTTTTCAAAATAACGTCATGAATACTACAGCCATTTTCATCCTATTCTGGGGATGAGCAGGACAATCCGTTAACATTCTAAATAAATCTTACTTCGACCTAGTTTTCGAACTAAGATAAGAGAAACACTAATGTGCTAGTTTTCGACAAAAAGTGTCCTGGCCGGGTATCAGTTCTAGTACAAAACTTTTTAATTCAGCTTGATTGTCACATGGAGCGAGCAACGTGTTTCTAGTTCATTTCAAGAAGATATCAAAGTCGGACTCTAAATTTTTATTGTCTCTTCTCAAGTAGAACTCGAGGCAAGGAGTCGTAAAACTTTAAACGATGAATCTGGTCGTTTGTGGGGACGGACTATGATGTCGTTGTCACAATTGGTTTGTGAAGGAGTTGGTGGTGGGGGGGGGGACCGTTGAAAGGGGGTGTTAGGCGATGAGTCTTGGAAGTAGAAGTGCATTAGGTAGATTGGAAAGTGCGGTTAAACTCACACCGAACGCCTCTGCCTACTCGATTTTGTGCCGTCTCCGTTTATTTCTATGAGTACTTGTGTTTTGAAAGTCCCAGTTCCCAGACAATGAATGTAACAGAAATGTGACAGTAGCGGTTCCACCTGTTCTTCAAACATTGCACTAACTTGTTCCATCGTGCCTCAATAGAAAACAATTTTCAATTCCCACGAATGCCATCAATTGTGAACTTCACCAATGAAAACCTATGTAAATAATATCTTTCTCAAGAGAGCTTGCATTAAATTCCATTTGTGGAAAGCCTCTTCTTTGAAGAGGATACTAAGAAAACAGTCTCAGTCTCATTATTGTATTATACATATTACATTATAATGTCATCGATAACACTAAACTTGATGATTGATATGAAGTATAGGAATCGACTAACAAAAGTTAAGAGACAGACAATTCATATCCATATCTAGCACTTATACCTCTATTCACTTGAATCAAATAAAATTGGGCTCTTCTTAAAAAGAACATATTTTATATAACTTACAACTACTGAATAATATCTCATGAGACATTGGAAATTTATCACAAACAAACTTCCATAACTTCTACAACTTCATTTCAAAATGTAATCTCTAATCTACTCAAATCAATAACTTGTCAAAGCGAATAAAGACGTTGGCGATTTTATCAGACTGAATAGTTTTTTCAATAGTGTTTGAACGATTCTATTGATATTGCGAAAATTACTGTTTTTTTCACGTTGTTATTATGAAAGGATTTTTCTCTAAAAAACTGTGATATTTGACTGGCGTCATGTAACATGGTCCCTCGTCGTCTACTGGAACCGGTTTCGTCCGACGTCTGAACTGGCGGCCGTTGATTCAGTATTAGCGGTTCGTACGTTTTCGGATAAAATGGTTTCAGTGGACGTCTTAATTTCAACCATTCAGTCGCATTGCATTCTCATGTAGTACTCTCAAAACTTACGCATGCTCATTATACAGCAGTTTTGCACACTCTACTATGAACGTTTTCATTGAGAGAGTTCACTCGAGTTCACTAACTCGAGTTCATTGAGAGAGTTCACTAAGATAGTTAGTACTACAAACGTTTGTCTCGACAGGCTAGTGGGTTAGCAGCATAGAGAGCCCTTAGTACATAGTGTCGTCTAACTCTACTAATGAAAACCAGGCTTAAGTTATATTCTAATAGTTGGAGACTTTACCTACAACTTGTAGAAAGCCGAGCTGGCTCTTCATGGGATCGGTGTTAATCTGGCACATGTACCAGCCGCGGTCTGACTCGCGCACGTCTTTGATGTGCAGCTCCCAGGTGTGGTGGTCGCTGTGCGTCACTCCTATCCGGTGGTTCTTCGTTATCACATGCCCGTGAATTGTCAGAATAGTTTGTGTGTCCACACGCAGCCATGCAACCTGCAACACATATATTTACTCCAATCAGCTTGGAAATAGTTTTGGCCCTATTGAATGCAATTGTTTCTCAATGAATATGATTGTACCACTAAGGACTGAGATTTGATTTAAAATCGAACGATCATAGACTTCAATTGACATGGATAAACTCCAATTGATTTTTTTCAATTGAGGTCTGTAAAGATTAGTTTACAGGGGATGAAAGAGAATTTTTATTGAGGAAGAGTTTCATATTTGTGGGAAAAGTTTACCATTCCAAATGTCAAGTGTTTGAAGTGTAGAGGGGGAAGGTTACACTAATGTAGATCAACATGACTCAATCTTTGAGTTATGTGGGTCTAATTGACCTTTGAACAGATAGGGTTCTAATTGTTCAAACAACAATCATCACATTGATATGGACATTAGAATCATTGGGTTCTCAATCCCACTTTTAAAAATGATCCAGACCGGTATTCAGGTGCATAACGCAATTCAGCGGTCATGTAAAGCAATGTTGAACTCAATTAATATTTTTATCAAAACAGTATATTAATTTTGATTGAATTTTAAATTACAAACCAAACCTTGAATTCCCTACTTATTGAATTTTATATAGAAACTCAGGAACCACATAATCAGACAACAATTCAGGTGCTTTGTGATGTGATTATGATGGATGTATTCATATTTATCTGAAATGGGCTGAGCGTCGAGAAATAAATCAGCAACCTGAATAAGCACTAAACAGCAGCGGACTGATGGAATCGTCAAATCCAATTGTCCCTATCCACAGCTCTGAACAGTTGTAGCCTAGAATATAATTCGCTGAAATAATGTCAAACAAGCGTGTATCATGAGCTGAGAGTTATGAATAATCATGAAGCGATGTTTTTGAAAGTGAACGATGCGCTTGCGCGCCCGGAAAGCGGAATTTATTAAGTGCATCGCACGTGATTTAGTGATTAGGTGGTTTACATATTTAAATGACCGATAGCGCAACTCGTTGCCGTCACGATGAGATCTCAACCGACAACCGGATCCGGCATCCAACTCCGGATTCTGTCGTTGACAAGCAGTTCGGCATTCCACTACCTCCGGGCACCCCCACCCCCCAACTTCCACCTCCAACTCCTTTCAGTGCCTGTCACCATCACCCGATTATAAATAACATATTTATCTCTGCCACCAACCGCCCTTGCTTCGGTCGCTAAGGAACTGAAATCCGTCCTCTTAGATTTACAGGCTCAGGCTAGGCATATATTTATCAATCCATTATTCAACTTTTACCTCCAAACCCTGGAGAGTATCACTTCCAATACGTTGTATAAATGATTGTATATGATGCTTCGGAATTGGAAAAAATTAGAAACTGCAGTTCATTGAACATTTGTTATAATATCTCGTCATAAAGGCTACTTTTTCTCATCTCTATAAAATTATGGAGTCCATACATCACCCTTATACTGCGTTTACACTCGCAATGGATGTATTGTAATTGAAAATTGAATATTATCACACATATTTTGGAAAAATGCTTCGTAATTGATGTAAAATTGAGAACGCAAAATTATGATGGATTTATCCAAGGTACCCAAAATAACTCACCTTCTCATCAACGTTCTAAATCACCCTCACCTTCTAACTCATCAAGGTACCTTCTTTCTTTCATCGTGAATTCTCCATTCTCCTACCAATAAGATATATTTTCAACTTGAAGTTCTAAAAGTTGTGAAGAAGTGTAGAAAATTCATACACAGTGATTGTATTTTGAATCTGATGTGAATATCATCTTAAAGTCTTCATTTGAGCGTTATTACTCTAATTCGTATACGATAACTGAAAAACAGTACCTATTAGTCTGCCATGTCCATTCCATTAGGATTAAATAATCATATCAACACTCAGGGGAGAGAGAGAAAGTAATATTGACATTGATTCAAGTGATTTAACTAGGAAAAGATAATTATTTGTGGCGATTTGTCAACAGATTGACGGTCTGTTCGTCTGATATTGTTATTGTACCCGCATCACACAAGGTTTAACTTGAATCATCATCAACTATCATTATTTGTTCTCCATTATCGATTTCAGCAGGGGCTCAAATATTGTCTCGACATATTGGATCTTCTCACGCACAGATAATGTAAGATTGAATAAAATGTTAATTTTCTTTGCTTATCACCGACACTCAAAAATTGTATGTTTGTGTATCAAATTGTTGGACAATATACTCAATATTTACAGGAAGTTCAATCACATGCTAGTTCAAGTTGAGGAGACTCAAGAACCAAAATTCTAAAACCTCAATACTTAAACCTAAGCCTAAATTCAATAAGTCAATGGTGATGTGTTGATCTTACTAGCGTTTTTTCGACCTGTAGTGAAACAGAATTAGGGGTATCACATTTCCCGTTATTGTCAAGAGAAACCCTGAGTATCCTATTCATATTCGAATTGTTTCCAAGGGGACGTTGTTTAAGGTCCTACATTAATAATATTATAGTAGGCTGTGAAACGAGAAGATCAAGTAGGGTAGACAAGGCATTGGCATTTCAGCTCACAGGCGGCTGTAACGTTTTGTAGTGTTTTTATTCCCATGCGTCATCATATCTGGAATGACATCGAAGACACCCTCTGTCCCTCGAGGCACTTTCTCTCGGATAGAGCCAAATGTCAAATTGATTCGCATCAGCATTATTGGTAGCTGTAACCGACGAAATGCGTACAAAAGATGAATAAGATAAGGATAAGTAATATTTCCATATAGGCGATTTGTTATGGATGAATATCATAAATTTTATTACAGTATATGAATGTACCTAAAGCAATGGGTGTTAAAAAAACGCAATTCAGAGTTTAAGAGAGTGGCCTTATCACATTTTTTGAGGTGTTATTACGATAGTGAGGTGTTACTGTAGAATTGGGGAATTTCAATTGGAGCTTGTCTTACACTTGTTCGTAAGATTTATTCACTCAATTATCCAGTTTCACAAACATTTAACCACCGTAATGACGCATTGTCATCAGATTCATTGATTGATGCAATGGTTACATTGGATGACATTTTTAACGATTAATATCAATTGGATTTCTGAATAATTAAATGTTGATACCGGTACTCTGAGATGAAAATGTCTCAATCTTTCACTTATAAAGAATAGAATTCACTGCAAATTATTTATAATCGCTCACCATCATTTTAATATTCTAGAAACAGTGTTTTTGAAAATACGTTGAATACATTATCACTATAATAATGCATATTCAAGCGTCGAGACATGAGTTATAAATTTAATCATGGCTGAAATAAAGCCTGTCAGCTAATATCATTGGACGGGTCTGAATGATAGTATGATGTCATAAATAGTAAGCCCACATCATAAGAAAGGCTTTAGAAGCAGGTATTGTTGCTGGGGTAGACAGGGATTCCCTCTTTTTAATGATGGCGTCAGCTCGTGAAACCAAAATATGCCGCTCTAATAATGGTATTAAATTACGGAAAGCATCGTGACAACGTATTATAACGCAGACAGCAAGAATTTGTATAGTCTGACATCTTACGGTAACTCATGAAGACACCTTTATGGTTTACGAGATCATTCACAAGCATTGTTCTTCGATGATGAAAGAGATACACTATCAATTGATACTGCCATTATGCTCTGATTTAAAGCTTGCTCTATAGGGGATGTTGGTTAACATGTTCTGTATTTGCCTATATTTACAGCTATATTGACAATGAGGAATTCATTCCAAGAGAACATATAATTATTTTTTTATTTTTTAAATTCGAGTTTTTCATAGAATACAGAGTATATTATTCCACTTTGGCACTGTTGATAGAATTCTAACTAGAAACAGTGTCAGAAATCTAACTTATGAATCTGAACTGAAATTCTACACATTCAGAATGACAGAAACAAAATTATATTCATGAATCAAATTTATATATTCGATAAATAATTGAAAATATTAGGAAATATTGAATAAAACATTACAAATCTTCATCATGAGTTACTAAAGCTGATCTACCTGTTTGGTGCTGGGAGATTGTCATTTTCTGCATTTCAATCTCAAGTCAACTATGGAAAAATCTTACGAAAGGAACGTTCATAGATACAACCCCAAGTGATGTAGGATTGAACACTTTTTACTTGAATATCTTTATCTTTTACTAGGATATAGTAATATACTAGGACATTTACTATGGGGAGTCCGCTGGTAGCAAGCATTCAAAAGGCATACTAGTATCTAGATATTTTTCAAAAATGGTATGATAATTTCATTTTAAAAAATTCTTGTTTGTCACTGTTTCCCATGTTAATTTTCTTGTTTCAGGAGATTCGTTTGGACCCGGACTGTGCATAGAATGATTTCCACCTAATACGATAAAATGATAGGTCATAATAATAAGCACAGATGGATTCATAATGACTGAAATGGAGTGTAGAGATTGCCTTGATACGCATTGAACATCCACTATCTATAGGATGGATCCTATACTACCAAGTACACTAGTATACTATCACTATACGTATACAGTACTATCATAGGATAAGATCCTAATCAGAACAATAATTTTCAATTGCTTATAATTGATGATTCGTGAATTAGACCATGGTTACTCGAGAAGTGGAACGAGCATCCATAAATAATCCAGGAATGTCCAAAATGCAATATGCGATTGGAAGGGTATGTTTTAGGAAGCTGCTGTTAGAGCAAGGTCAGAGGAGCGTTCACTGTGGAAGCTCGCTCGAACAATACTAATATTTTACCATTCACATTATTTTTGACAATCTACTGTTGAGGAGTGAGTGGGAAAGTTCGCCGAATTCCCGCAGATAGCTTCCCGTGGAAATCTTGCCAAGTTTTTCCTTAAATGTGTGACTCATTGTTTCTCGGTCTGGAAAAGCTTTCGAACAGTGTACGAAAACAGCTACAGAGCGGAAAAATACTGTTATGACTAGTATTAGCTTATTTTACGATTTTACTGGCACGATAAACCACGAATATTATCGTCTATTATAGAGAACGAGAATGACAAAGGAAGGGAGACTAACCTTAGAAAACTTTCACTACATATGTGTGTAATCGTTCAGAAGTTACCTGAAATTATTATTTTATAAGAGAAGAACACTTTTAATATTCATAAAATTATCTTTATTTTGTTAGTATTTAAAAGTAGTATTCCTAGTAAGAGCTGCTAAACTTATCAATTTGAAGAATATTAGATTAGAAAAATTGCTCATTAGTCTTCTTAGACTAGATTGCAATATTAGGCGAGGGAAAAATAATTATCTTTCAATATAATATATAAATTAAGGAATTGTTGTAAGTATCATTATCCTCAAATTCATATAGTTTTTGTATTTATAGATAGATCTTTGCAAAAAAATCTTAATTGGCTTCAGAAAAAAAACGATTTTTCTGCCTGAATAGTATGTACTTACTATGATCTACTTCATTACAGTTTAATTGAATGTATAACGTGTTTACAAATCCATTCACTATGAAGCAGCCATGTTCAAATTAAATGGTGTAGTTGTACTCATGAGTGTATAGTGTACTCATACATTTCGGTCATTGTAAAAAGTTTTAATGACAATAATTCTCTTACAATCTAAGTGCAAAATGAGACAACTATACAACATTTTTTGGAAAATATTGTTGTTTCTCAGATCAGAGATGGGACAACTCTACCAGATGAGAGATGAGAGTTCTACCTTCTCAAATCCGTCATTCACTAGCAATGTGAATGCATGCAATGTTTTGTAAGGTGAAGTATTGAGGCAACAGGAGAAGCAGACGCAGAATCAGCGGCAGCAGCAGTTCCTTTATGTCTCGACAGTGGAAAACCAAGTCACATCGGCTCTTGTGTAGTAGGGTGCGCGCCCGCAATACGTGCCTCCTTTGTTAACTCAAGCAAAAGCTTTGTCTACCCACTTTGTCTATTTACATGCGTCATTGCACCTTATTTTCTATTATTCCTTCTAATGGCACTGACCCACTTGCCATTCTTTGAATTTATCGTCGTGAACCGCAATCGCTGCTTGCCTTGAATAGTAAATACTTACAGCGAGTTGCGGCTGAATCCGCGTCACCAATTAAAATAATGGAACCTGTCAACCGCGGGAGCGTTCGCTTCTTCTGTGAATTTACACAAATTTCGCAAAATACATGCAGGATGCGCGAGCGCTCTTAATGTATGGAAATATGACGTGTGGCAGATTCTCTAGGGAGAAGACTCCTTCCGCGGAGATGCTAGACAACAATTCACTCTAAACAAACCATCAAATGAAGAAGTGGAAAGCATTCAGAAGCAACAGAATTACTACCTATTCATTTCAAAAAAGGCTGGCAGGAATCGATTATTATTATTTTTAAATACGGACTAGTTCTTGAATCAATTAATTTGAAAGTTCTTATGAGGAGGATTGATGTTGAGAGGTTGATGAATTTTTTAGCAAATGGAAAATATTTTGAATCAAAAGAGGAAATATAGGGGGTTTGTTTTGTTCTCAATTTTTTCAAGTGAAAATCTATTTTTTTATTCTACTGTGTTCATATTCTTCCGGAGTCGGAGATCGACATGTATTTCAACAAAAATTCAAATTAACAAATTTCATTTCGAACTAAGAAACTCTAATAATTGAGCGAATCGTTTTTTAGATCAGTTCATTCATCTGAATTTCCAAACAAAATTCTCTCATTCACAATGGGACCAGTGAGTCCAATATTTTTTTTAAAACAAAAGAATCTTCTATCCTTTTGAGAGAGCAACGAAAAATTTCAGTTAAGTTTGATAAATTTTGAATGACTCTACTCCTCTTTCATAAACCAGAGAACGTAGAATAATTTGTATCATTTTCAAAAAGAGTAAAAAAGCAACAAGAAAACCGTCGCTTGCTAACCGTTTGCAAAAAGTGCCACATATAGAAAATGCAGTGCTTTTTGGCGTGCATGAGTACATTAATCCTCACTCTTATTTCATGGAAACCACGATCATTTCCAGTGAAATAATTTTTATTCTGGGAAAATTTCAAAAAGGTGCCTATTATTATAGATCCGATATCACTCCTATCAATTTTGACTAGAAGCTCAACTAATATGAATTTATAAGCTTTTGATAATTCAAATGTATAATAATTAACTAATGAGTTTAATTATGGACCTCTGGTGTTATCACATTGATTATGGGGTGAAGTGGTGGGTAAACGTAATATCATAGGAAATGAATAACCTCGTTCAGATCCCTCATAACTCCGATGTCGAAGCGAACGAAATTCCAGGACTGAAAATGCATTCCACATCCACTCAGAAAAGCTAAATTTTGTCTCTTTCTATAGCTTATCTTTCCATATTACTGTTCCCTTCTCACTATTCATTTAATGATATAACATTGTGAATTCTAGGTCAAGTAGACCCCTAGTATTTTACTGTATTTCACTTCCCTTCGGTTCGCTTCTCTCGCTTCCTCGTGTGCGCACTCACTGTCTCGCTCTCAATCTCAATCTATATCTATTTTCTCTCTCCTTCGCCTTGTCTCTCACACTCTCTTTAGATACATTAATTCGAAATTTTTATTATCAAACAGCGTATAATCTTCATCTCAATGATTCTCTATCTTATTTATCTATCTATATTCATAAAAAAGGAATAGCACTCATTCACTCATTCATCAGAACTAAAATCTACTGAACCAAGTGCGTTCAAATTTGGCATAAATGTTCAGTTGGACCTTTAGACGCGCACTCAGAACGGATTTTTAAAATATCCCAAATATGCGCCCAATATTCGAGTTTTCCCTGCGATTTCGTGCGTTTTCTCAGCTTTTTTGAGAACTAATTGGCAGAAAATGTTGAAATTTGGAACTAAGGTTCGTTTAAGGTCTAAAAATAATCTTCGAAAAAAGGTTGCGATTCTCCCTGAATTACGCCAGAGATAGGCGTTTTTGCAGTTATCTTTGCGTTTTCAATGCATTTTTGCAGACTCTTGAACAACGACAGAACTAAAAACGTTTAAACCTTATACACATGTTCGGCTATTATAATTATATGGTATAAGAACAATTTAATTGAAGTATTTTAAAATCATCCTCAAAATACGCCTGACATTTACGGTTTTCCAGTTATTCTTTGCGTTTTTTATGCGGTTTTTCATGTGTTAGAAGAACCACTGAACTAAAAAAGTTCGAACTCAATGTGGATGACTTTAAAACGATTGTTAAATTTTGATTTACCACTCAGCTCTCTATTGATGGATAAAGCCAGTAAAGCAAACATGTTCAAATGAAATATGCAGCCGAGCGGAGCGAGTTTGCTGGTCTCATGGTTGGATGATTCTGCCAGGGGACCAGGGGCTGAGCTCCTTGTTTAGCCAGCTAAGGCGAGCGAAACGAGTTACATTTCATTATTACCAAATTTCTAACACAAATGCGCGAATTTATGAATTCAAGTATGTTATTTTTAGTGAAAATAAGTAATATTATTTCTTACCTTGTATGTTCCTAAATCTTCGACTATGCAACCGAGAACTGCTTCCCGACTGACAGGAATGGTCACGTTGTCAATCGACTTCCCAAATTTCGGTACATCTGCAACAAATTTAACAATACCTTTGAGACACTCTCCTGAATCGACAAAATTGTAGTAGACATAATCAAAACTAAGAGGCAAAGACTCAAAATTCAATGCCTCTCTTCTCCAATGATCCACTCCAATTTTAACACTACAGATCAATCACAATATTTCAAATTGAGTTTATCCAACTTATTTCTGATAATTATTCATATGATTCATTGATGACACCTAATGGGGAATGGAATTTTATTGAATATTGATGCTGAAATAATAGAAAAAATATTTGCTGTGAATATCGTCGCTGGTTTTAGAAGACCTCCTATGTGTCGAAAGTCAAATTTTTCAGGAGAGCGAAAAACAACTTTAAATTGTTGATATTTCTTCAGAAAATGATCAAATTAATTTATTTTCTATTCCTTAACAACAAACATCCTTTAATGTTTGATATTGTCACATAAATATTTCAATTATTATGATGATTTTAATTTAATAATTCAAAAATGAATAAATTGTCACATAGGAGGTATTGAATTGGTGCTGAAAATCACATAGGAGACTTTCTGTGGCTATATTTCAAGGCAACAACCAATCAATAATTGAACAGCTGTGATAATCCTAATCTATTTAGGGTAATTAAATCTGTTTTAGATAATTAAAGAGAATTTTTCAATTGATGTGCAATAAATTTATTAGAAAAATTTAAAATGTCAATGTACATTCACAGAAACTATTGTACACTAGAAAAAAATAATTTGAGCTGGTTAATTAAAATGAATCTCATGGAATGAGAATTATTTTCATTCAAAATAATAATAATAGAATATCAATAAAAATATGATCACTTAGATTTTAATTTAACACGTGAAGAAAACTATTTTTATTGTCAAATTCTAATGTAAGAAATTACTGCAATAATGCATGCTACACATTTACAATATAGTATTAAGAATAATACTATCTCAAACAAGAAACTAAAGCCATAATTCCTTTAATTTCAGTGATTGGTGTTGATATAATTAACATTAAATCATAAAAAGTACAGTAGAATCTATTTGAAAACATCTAAATATTTAGTTGTTTATAAAAATGACAAAATCATCAATCACATTACTTTTTAAATCGCTCTGAACACACGATGTTGACATAATAATTCCTCAAGTGTTAATTTTTTGTTTGGTTACGAAACAACAAGACATTAAACATTTATACAAGACATTTTTATAGGAACATAAAAATAAGTACTCATTTACAATAGGCTATAACAAAAGAATAAAAATTTATGAATCAATTTACATTGGAAATAAATATTAGAGATTTAGAGAATTCAAAACTGGAATGAAAGGCTATCATAGAATGGATGATGATGTTTGTCTACAACATCTTTCATTTCTTGTAAATGCTTGAATTTTGATTCTTTAATTGCCAAGGCAGAAATGTACAAGTTTAAAACCTTTTTTGCCTGTGTTTCATGTTTGCATCTCCTTCTCACTTGAGGTAAGATTTCATAATCCTCACAATGTTCAGTTTTGAACTGAATATCACCATTCGGCAAATATTTTAGTGCCATAACGTCCTCAACCATCCAATAACGTTTCCTTCATTGGGAGCCTGGCTAATCGTTAGTAAGGCTAGTCAGTCACTCCCTATATTTGGAGGCATATTAAATTGTTGCATTGCACTATATAGCTGCTTAACACAATGTTTTCCAGCAGTGCTTTGTTCCCATCACTGGGTTGCGAAGATTAGCTAACCACACGTTACATCTTTTCTGGTTAATGATCATTCACGTCTGCTGATTCAGTCAAGTGGATGTGAAACTGGCAACCAGCTGGTGGGACTAAGCCCACATAGGGCTGTTGAGCCATTGACGAACAGAAACGTCCACAACTACTTTCCCTCCAGACTTTTTATCAGGTCCAAGAGATAGGAGATTTGTTGCCACCTTCTCCTAGTTGGAAAAAAATTATAATTCACATCTAACACATTATAATGGACTTTTTGGCCTGGCAGCTCTCATGAGTGTTACAATGAAGAGTTTATACTGTTTATAGGAAATTCTCAATCTTGAGAATGCCTGATAAGTTATCTTTTAATATTTCATAAGAAAATATAAGAAAATATTTAAACTGCATTGTACTCGACTGTATCAGTAGTTGTTGCAGTTGATCTCTTTTCGGCCAATTCGGCCAGCATCCCTCCTCATGATGTAATGACACCTGCAAAAAATGTAAGTGGAATTTGTATTGCTGTTCTTTACATGAATTAAGTAAGTACGGTAGGTACCTAAGTAGTCTTGCTTTCTACAGGTGTTCAATGCATTATAGTGGACACCATCAACCTACAAAGCTGCCGAGTAGCCAGCATTCAAATTCAGCTTAATCTAAGAAAGCTGAAATTCAGATAACTGGAAGATCCAATGTTAATAAAAACTCAAATCCAAACTCATTTTAATTTTAGAATAATGACGTTATGTACCGGAATAGTAAATGGTGAATGTGAAAAATAAGTGAATGGTTTAGAAGTACCAGTATGTACAGGAGTTGAGAATAATGTCCTGCTCCAACTTGAATAATTGAATTCTTGTATTTCTCTGCTTGACATCACATAAGTTCATTGATATGCTCGATTTATTTCAATTGCTGAGGAATGATGTAAGCAATATTAACGTTCTTACTATTCAGTACTCACTATTATCAATCACCAGAAACTCTACTGAAATCCACAAACATATACAGTTAGCATAAACAGCAAACAGCATCAATATACTGTTTTTTCAAAACAGCATATTGATGCAAATGATATGATAATGAGGATATATTATTATTCTTCAAATTTATTTATTATTAATTCATTTTATGAAAAGAGTTTCCACTTTGTCAGCAAGAGTGGGTTTCATGGGCTGCCTCAAGTCATCATGTTGCATTTGAACTAACCAACGTTATCAAATCAAAGCTTACACATTATGTCTTATGTCTTATGAGTCATATGACATAAGACATAATGTGTAAGATCTGATTTTGTAACGTAGGTTGGTTCAAGTGCGACATGATGACTTAAGTCATCATGTCTTAATAAGACACGATGTCTGAAGCACCAATGTGTAAGCTGGCTAACAGTAATTACTTTCTCATAACTGTATCACTCACATAAAATCATGATTTCTCGGAAGGACAGTGACTCCCAAATTATTATTCCATCACATCAATATTATTTTATGATGATAATAAGTGTTGAACATCGATGCTGTTGTAGATGTAGAGAATTAATAAAGTTTTACGATTGCATTGCACGAAAATCCAGTTTAATTTGAACACCGAAAACATTATTAACATTAACATTGCATAATATTATATTAAAGCATCAAAATTAGACTCGTTGATTGGTTCTCGTTTCATCGGTTCCGTTGGATAACATCATTTTCTGGCGGTTAAATTCAATTAGATTTATTTGCAATTGGCCGTAAGTGATATGAGCAAATGATGTTTACTTAAGACAGGAAACAAAGAGTTCTATTTATTTCACTTATACACTACCCTAGTGTATAGAAGTAATTATTCATCCATACATATCTGGTGTCCACGTGAAATGTTGAATTCCTAAAGTCGAAGATTATTCTACTTTTTTAACAGAACAGAAAATAGATTCAAAGCAACGATGAGGAAGACGGAGAATCTGTCGAAGAAACACGTATTGTGACCATCTCTTTCTGTTCAGCAATTTATTGAGAGTCTCCTAATCTGATTTGCAAAGAACGATTTATGGGGCACGCTCCAAAGTGTATTGCGACGAAACAAATGTAATCTAGTCCAGATCGAGAAATCGCATCTTCAATGTTTTCAGCTCCGAGCGCAAATTCTATACCAAGACATTTTGTAGCTGGGTAATGGTGAGGGATGGTTCTCTCAAGTTGGATTCTTCAAGGACCTATTCACATTCATGATAATATAGTAGTGAATATGCGTAGGGATTTGATGTTGATGACATAGTAATACATCCATTATATCTGTATTATAGTTCTATGGTTGATCGTTATGTGGACTCGGCGACAAAAACGAGTGTGAATTTTGCGGACTAGAGTGGTCTTGTAACAGTAGAAATTTTCTCAAAATTGATTGACGCCAACAAATCTTCCACGAATTCATTATAACATAAGAGGAATATGTCTCCTGGGTCGTGTCAATAGATACAAATGGTTCAACAATGCTAATAAGATAGTAAGGATCATATAACGTCTTTCTGATTCGATGTAGTGTTTTGAATGATAGGAATATCTCTTTTTCGTTGATTATATGGGGTGGAAACGTCAAAACAACTATTCGAGCCATTAGAAGACTGCTGACAGAAGCTCCGCGAGCGCAGTTGAGCTTGAAGCTACATTGCACATTTTCCAGAAATATATTCAAACTTTAATACGAATGGCTTTTACAAGGGACAAGGCTATGTTTTATGATTGTGACAGGGTTGGTCGTTAAAACTCTTCGACAATAGCACTAGTCCCAGCAATGAAAACTTGTTTTCAACAGTGGAAATGTATCCTTTCCAGAGGGAAATGTTATGTCTAATGGATATTTGTGAGAGTGTTGATCAGGGAATGATTCCACAGTGATTGACTGTTTTGGTTAATGAATGAGGACACTGTGTGGTGAGATTAATTTTCTCATTTGATACTATAATTCTGAGCAGAGACTGCCTTATAGAATTATGAGGGTAGGTCACAGACGACGCTCAAATATAGAAGTAAAAGTTATGTTTAACATTCACAGAAGCGAATTAATATCTATGCTTCCCCGTGGATATTGAATTAAAAGTTTGCTTATTAAAAGTTCAACTTGGAGTTGACACAGCTCTCTGGGAATGGCTTATTGTGTAAGTGTATTATTGAGGACATCAACAGCGTTTCAATGCTCCTTATTCGAGTTACTGAAATGTCACTAATTTATATGAACAGTCAATTCACATCAACACACATCTTCACGTGAAATATTATCATAAAGTTTTCGTCTCAGTTACAAAATAGAGATCCCACTTCCAGGGTTGATTAGTCTGTGATTATACTTTATATCATAATCTATATTATATTCATATATATATATATACATATATTATATATTATATATTATATATATATATAATATTATTACAATCCTATGAATAATTCGAGCTGAAAATTTTTGAATATTAGTAATCCTTTGGATACCAGTAACTCTTCCCACATCAGACATCAGTTGTGTATTTTCCCCGTTGAAGTGATATTCTAGTTGAATAAACAGTTAGGCTCTACTCACACTTGGAAAATCAAATCGCGTCGCTCGGCGACTGGAATAACAATGATGTAATGATATTTTCTGATTTGAGCATTGTAAAAAGCTGTAATGACAATAATTCACTTGCAGTCCAGACGCCTTCAGCAAAGTGAACTGTCTATACAAGACCAACTGCTCATTGAAAACTACCCTACAAAAGGAACACGGTTAAAACTCAATTCTGACCAGCGACCACAAAGTCAAATGGTACCACATTTATACAAGAATTGTCACTGATTTCGTAATCTTCATCCAGGCTATCGATAAGTGATTTCCCTCTATCTGAGTCGCACAACGTCACCTGCTCTTATGAACAGCAAACATCGAGAAATATATCGAATCACGTTTTCCTTTATCTCCATCTGAATGTTTTCACCAATCTTCTCTGCGTCTAGGAAATATTTTCCACATTATTTCATTTCCATCATACATCATAATAGTTTATGTCGTCATTGATCAGTCTTCTTTTAGGTCTCCAAGCATGCTATTTTGCCTGAGACCTGGGAGAGAGCGTTCTGAATGAATCCACTCCTGGTTACACGAAAGCCGACAGGAAATCGTTCAAAAAGCTTCGATGTCAAACTGGTACGGCTCGTCGAAGGGGTTTAATGGTTAATGTTGAATGGGTGTGCGTGATTTGGGTGGAGGGTTAGGAGGCAAGCGTGAGAAGAAGAAGAAGAAGACGGCCACCAGACTGATGGAGACTGATGGATAGCGGGCAAGGCAAGGCCATCCATCAGGGCTGCATTAACTTCAAGACGCCCCGGATTGCATTAGCACAACTCGGTCGCTGTTTTTTTATCCAGATTAGGGGGGGGAGGCGATGGCCACTTTAAGTGGATCACCGTTAATCAAGCGGCGGCATAGGGCGGAACCACCTTGGACCCACGACAATTACTCAGACCCGACAAAGGCGCGGAAAAATGGAAAGCATTTGTCGTCGACAAGTGCCATTTGTAGAAGCTTTGGCCGAATATAATGCAATCGCCGGATCACCGACACAAATAAACAGGCGCTTTTCAGTGCCGAGTACGCCTGTAACCCTTTATCCCCTTAATTGATTCTCTTCACAAACATCCTTCTTTCTATTTGCTCTTCTTTTGTCGACTGAAAGAACACTTTTCCAAAGCGCATTATCACTAGCATTACATGACATTTGTGGGTGTGGATTTAGAGATAAATAGTTTTGCCCTACTTGCCACTGATCCAATGAGGAATAGGAGGAGGGCATCAACAAAATATATTACCTCGCTGCAGTCATTCATCCCTTCCTGTATGAATTTTCAATTGGAACTGATAAGTGTTATCACTCGACTAGCACCTTCTCAAATGAGTCAAGACGCTTGTCAAGACACTTCGGCAAAATTTCTAAAACGCATACTTGAAGCGGCAAGAAAGTGAGTTCAGGCTAAACGTTTTTACAATGTTGTATGACTGTATTGGTTAAACTGAGGTTGACTTGAAGCATCCCTTGTCTCGTATTGTACCTCCTAGTTTGTGTGTGCTTCTATTGGAATTAATGTGAGCCATGAGAAACATCTAGTAAGAAAATATTGCATCGCCTTGCGGTGTTGCGCTGCCTTTGATGTGCTCCTAGCCTTTAGTCGCTTAAAGTCTTTTTTTTTCAATTTCAGGAGATTTCCTTGATTATAGCATCGCTTTTAGACGATTTATAATTATTTTCTATGTATTATTATATCATGTCTATGAATGGATAAAATCAGCTTGAATACTCTACACATTCAATTAGTATTTTATTGGCTTGGAATGATACTCGAAGACGGGAAGCTTTTGTGAAATAGTCTCAGAAGAGAACTGGTACTATTCTCGATGAACCGTAGCAGTAATATCATCAGAGAAGTAGTGTCTGAAATCAGTGCAAACACTTGAGAGACAGTTTTGAAGAAGATTCCAAAGACAATTCAAGGGCTAATGTTAGAATTTCCAGCGTACAAACGTACAATCTTCGCTTCCTCTCAAGAAGTGACTGTCAACAATCGTTTCAACAAGTCAAGATTTCAAGTTTGACCTCTGACATTAGAGACTGGATATTGCAGTTTGATTATAAGGAAAGTTGGACAGATCATACGTTCCACATGACATAAGGCAAAAGGCAGGAAAACTTGGGATTTGATGTGCATTATACTCTTGGAAAGGCCTTATGTTGGAGTTCTCTGTTCTTCTATCACATGGAGTTATTTCAAAAGTAAAGGCATTCTCAACTATATTTCTGCATGAGGAAATCATAGCCAAAAAAGAGGTCGGAATTACTTTTTGTGATGTACAAATTTATTGCTTGAACACTATGAAACAATAACTTGACGTTTGGCAATCGGATTTTTGAACTTCACTTACACTCGGCCACAACAGGAAAATAGGGAAATATCTTTCAAATTATTCATCAACAAGTCAAACAGAACTCAGCTTAAAATTGCTGAGGAACGAAAATTTGTTCCAGGAATGGGTTATTCTGTTTGAGGAAATGTTATACGATAATATCTATTGTTTTGATAAACCTTTATTCAAATCCCTCGAATAAAATCAGGAATTAATAATTTGAATGCGATATTCAACGTTCTTTTCAACTGGATAGGATATTCATAACGGAGTCAGTTAGTTATTAACGTTATTACGCAGTCAGTCAGTTATTATCGATTTTGGTTATCAATTAATGTGTTCATTTTTGAAGTCTTTGATATATAGCCCATATCTTTATATTGATCAGATCAAGTTTTGTTGCATATAAAATTGGAATTCAAATATTTCCTTGTTGAACTGAATGCTCATCAAGTTCTCAATTATCAGAATGATGATTCTGATAGCGTTTTTCCTCAATGCACATCCAATAGGTTACCTTTATTAATTCTTATTTTATTTTTTATGTTTCGAATGATCGATTCGAATACATATCCAGGAAATGTATTTATCCACGATCTGATAGAGCATCAAATTTTGTAAATGGTATAAATTCATAATTATGTAAATATACGATAAATGAATACACTTGGATATACCGTATTATTCATCACTATATTCATTAGATATCCACAGTAACACCTAAACAAGAAGTGCAAAGCTCGATATTTCATTATTCATCCTCATATATCAAAACAAATTGTTGGAGTTTTGTAAGGAATCTCAAACTCCTGTAAAATTTGAATCTGATTCACAGAGCTACTTGATCAGCCTTAAAAGTCTCTGCTGCTCAGCCAACAGACTTTTCTTTCAGACTCTCAGCTCCGAGAGACGAATAAATAATCTTGCATAATCCCAGCAAGACAATTCGTCCATGCTAAGGTAAACATTGTTTCTACTTATTATTCGAAGGGAATTTTGTATCTCAAGAACCGAAAATTAAAAGTCATATCTTCCGCTCAAACAAAAGTAAGTTCATAATTCGAGAAATCCGTCTCAGCCGAGGACAGATTCCATGAATAATTTTTCGGTTAGTTAAATGAAAATTTTAAGAGTTTCGTTTCGGATTCGGTCCTGCTGAAAGTTGGGGCGCGCAAACATAAAGGGATGATGAGGGGGAGAGGGTTGGGCAAATAAAGTAATGCGGTTAGCACCCGTTGCTTTAGCGCCGGCGAAAAATAGAGATAAGCACCGAAATCAGCAGCAACGAAGTTCTTTTGTAGCGCCCGCCGCTGGGGACTGAGTGCCATGGTTGCGCTTATTTTCCTTATTTTACATAAGAAATTGAATATTAGGTTTCGCGAAGAATTTAAATGAGCGCGCGGAGAGGCAAACGTAATAAAGGTGCTCACCGACTCATTTCCGGACTTAATGTTTGACAAGAAAATGAAGGGACGTGGGGGACGTTCTCGTTTGTGGTGCTGACATTTGAGGCGACTCGTAATGAACTGGCCGCAATGCGTCAAGTCGGACTTTGCCTGTCTGCCCGCCACCACAATATTAAAATGAAAATGCATCACTAGGTGGCCCATACCGGTGACGGAGACGCCAAAGTGAATGACTGGAGCGTGACCAGCCTATTGAGTAGGCAGCCACTGTCTTTGTCCATCCTTTGTCGCTCTACTCTTGACCGCTGCAAAAGCATCCCACCATTGCCAGCATCCTTTTGCTACAGCATTCATTGCTACTCTCAAACTAACTCAACGCTTTTCCGCTCTACAAATCCAATAATTTTCCACGCTCGGCTCCACTTTTCTTTTTTCAACGACGCCCAGCTTATAATACATTTGAAAAACTATAACTCTAGCCTTTGGTGGAGTGTGAACCGAGTGGAAAATCTCATCTTCCATCCTTAGACAAAACACCGGACGAGAGCACAATTCATAGTGTAGAAAACACTCATTAAGATAAAATTTGAAGATTTATTATCGCGGATATTGTCTTGCTGAAGGTCGCAGTTTCCTTATCAAAACACAGCAGCCGAGCACTATAAAACTCGAGGATCAATTTCAGCTAGGGAAAGGCCTTTATCATCAAACCAGGTGGAAAGATTTTGTTTAGTGTTTGTATAATTTGCAACAAAATGTGAAATTCTCCTCGACAATGAAGAAAGCATTCAACTTTTCTTATCTTAACGCTTTTTTCTGGGGATAGATAGACATTTCATTTTATCTAGCTGCTTTCACCTTAGTCTGAGACTATTCGGGTATTATTCGTCTTGAAAGCTGGTCTTCTAGATATTTTTTCTCCTCTACTCCATGTTTTTGAGATTTTTTACTGGAATAATAAATTACTCATAGAAGCGACTGGAATCTTTTACGAGTTTCAAAGAGATAAGCTCCCTCCCTACAGTTTCTACTTTACATCCATGCCATTACATGCTTCTTATTACCACATGCAATGAAGCAATTAAAACAAACTAACTCATTACTTATTATTATTACAACCGACAGACTTTGTCTGAAATTCTGTGAAAAAAATATTAACTAACTTCCTTCTATTAATAAATATTTTATGTGGTATTCTAAAATTGACGTTTTATTAGAGTAGGTTTGTGACAGCCTAATGCTGTTCAAAAAATTCTAGTTTCCACAAAAAATGAAAAATGTTGAAACATAATTTTTCAGTATTGTTTTTGCTTAGTTTTTTCATAGTCCTAGAGATCAGTAATCACAAACAATCTATGAAATTCTCTGCAATACAATGTGTATTGATTGGCCAGAATGATATGGAGCTACAAAACTGACGTGGAAGCTGATGAAAAGTGCAGAAAAACGCGGTCGGAAAAGTGTCTGTTGCTCAGCACGAATGTGTGCACACGCAGCTTATAAATAGCCATTGTCGGCTGCTCACGTTCATCGTTGATATCACGCACGCTATGTCTGTATTAGTTCAGCAATTAATTGTGCTCTTATCTTCCTTTCATTCAGGATATCTCTTTCTTGTTTGATGTTTTTATTAAGTCCCTAATCTGAGCACCGCACTCTGATGATCTCAAAATGTAGGACACAGCGAAATTTCTTTGCTCCTCACCCACGACAGGCAGTCGGTTTGCTATCGAGATACCGAGTTCGGTTGTTACACCATTATCAATCTCTGGTAACCTCTTTAGTTATTTAATTCAATTCGATAATACTTTATTTATTTATCTTAACTAATTAATATTTTTCATCCTTTTAATGTATTTCCTTTTACGCATTTCTTTTACGGAATATACTTTTGAAAGTGTAAAGAGTGTTTTCGACATTTTGTCGTCCCGGGCGAAAATAAGTAATTCTACAGTGAGTTAGTATTTTTGATAGGTAAGAATGGTAATTTTGCCATACTGTTAAATTTTTTAATAGATTACTAGAATGTGATGGTCAGTGATCAGTTTGAAATAACGACTCCAAATACTCCGAAATTGTTCAATGAAATTCCTTATTAAATCATTTCATCTCATTTATTCACACAAAATTTCCAAAAACAATACAATAATACAATATATACAGTACATCATTAGAATAGTGATTAGGTGACCTCATTGGTAATCGTGTTGAGGCACCATAAATCAATTGTAATTAATCGTAGATTTGTGTTGTGAGTAGAATAGATAGTTGTAGTTTGTGGCGACAGTCGCTTTCTTCCAATTCATCAACTCTCGTTGTAAATTATTTATGTTATGAATTCATTCAACACTTCTGTAGTTATCCTGCTAAATGATTACTAGCATAAGCTTGTAAGTTTGTAAGCAGTAAGCTTGATCGCTTGTATGTTTCCGTTGAAGATTCGTGATATGATGGATCATTTTCCATCACACATAATACTATTTCAGCGTATCATATCTCATTGCTCGCGCATTGAGTGGGAAACGTCATCCGAGAATTGATTCAGTAAAATTAAACTTGAATTCGCTCGGTGGATGCTCTATTCAAATCTCAACTGAATGACAAGCATGTTGTTTGAGTGTGATTCCAAGAATAGATAACCACAGTAACAGAGCGTGGGTAATGAACGTTAAAGGAAGCTAAATTTGTGTGGGTTGGAGAAAGAAGTTTTTCGGAAACTGTTTCATGAAACATGCAGTCAAAAGTCTTATAAAGAAGTCATGAGTCAAATACAGTAAAATGGCGAACTCACTCTAAACAAACCAATCAGCTACAGTAACTCAGAGTGGACATTTTTCAAGTATTATTCTATATTTTTGAATAATTTTTCAATGTTAATTCAGCTTGTCTATTGACTTTCTAAGTTTTGAAATCGATAATCTAATTGTGGTAAGCTTTTCAAAGTGTCAATTTCAGAGGTAAGTTTCAAGTTTTGTAGTGCAAGTTGTATTAATGAAAGGTGTTATACACAAGCTTACTTAATGTGATATCACCAATTCCCAGTTAGACAACCTACCCAAACGTGTTCAAGATAGTTATTATGCTACAAAATCCAAACAAATCTTCAATTCATTAGTTTGGAGTCATATATATTTCCGAAATATGAACCATCAAAATGGATTGGCGAACTTTTTAACGTGAAAATTTGATCGTTTCATGAAGAAATCTGAATACTCTTTTCGACAACTGAATATTGGTAATGCATGATGTGTAATTCAAGTTTGGATTGTGTTTCTGGTAATGACATCATATTCTATTGAGATTACTTGGGCTGTCATTCCAATTATTGATAATATCAAACTGTCTAGAACAATGCAATATGATTGCAACAATCCCACACACTCATTGAGCTTGAGATCCGTAGCATCCATGTAGCCTTGAAATCCCATCATCATCATCATCATCCGTCAAAATCTGTTATTGGTTGCTGATCATTTTCAGATTCTATTATGTTGATGATTTTCCCCTATTAATTTGCAGAAACTTCATGTATATTAGATTATCTAGGTTAGTTTTGTTCGTCAGAATATTCAGATTGAGAAAATCTTCCTGTCTCCTACCAATGACATTCAATTGGAAAGTTAATTGCAAAGTTGGCAAGAAATAAAAAAACAATTATTTCTTTTTTTTTATATGAAAAATAAGTGTTATGGTAGGACAGTCTATATTGAGTGATTAGTATAATAATTATTATCTTACAACAAGCAAAATCAACAAGCTCACGTTTGAGGAGTATTGTAATGAGTCAACGAGTAAGCAGATCAATTACAATTGAAGATGAAACTCTGTGTTCTAGGAAACATTTCAAGAGCTATCGATTTTACTGTGAATTAATTTCATCTCATTTAATCTATTAATCACACACAATTTCCAAAGCAATACAATAATACAACATAAATTCCAATTATCAATAACTCCACTAATTATTGCCATTCATAATGCTTTGTGATCCCCAATCAAATTAATTGAGGATGATGTAAAGAGGGTTGATAGTGAGCGATGTTTGTACATTGAACGTGAGCGTTGCTTTGAAACAAAAAATTCTATAATTTTTCGACTTAACATAATACCAGTTCGTTTCCATGTCCATTGAGAGCTGAGAACTTTCTGTTGATAATAGTCTGTTCAATATGAATGGATGAAATTATTAAAAACCGTTCAATTGATTGATTTGAACTGAGCATAATGTTTTCTACTATAGTTATATTGCGCGAAGAGGATATCATTTGCTGAGAAGTGGGCGGATAGTCTAAGATGGCGACTGTCACAACGCTGCCAACGATGAGGACAATCATAGGCCTGCTCCCTAGCTGAACATAAATATCGTTAAGCTTTCTGTACAATTGTATATTAGTTTCAAATACTTGTATCGTATCGGAAAAGTTTCACCTATCCAGGTCTATATTAAAAATTTCACCCAATTTTATCACTTAATTCTCTTTAAATAGAAGAAAAACTTTTATGGAAAAAACAATCGCGGTTAGTGCAAATGACTCCGAGTTGGCGGCACTACTATAACACTAGAATTTTCAGAATCGTGCATGCTTCGTAACTATTTCCCCCTTCATGCCACTGACCTTCAAAAGCTACTCTCTTAGCGCGATAACCATAGACGTTTTCAACTAGACCACCATCTGTTCACTACATGAATAGCTTGAAATGAGAGCTTGGCTGATTCAGTCCTTCCCGAGCAATGCGAGAGTTGAAATTGACTGAAGTTTTGATAAAGCTGAGAAATCCGAAGTGAAAGCTTGAGATGACGGAGGGTAACCGGGTTATAGTTTCGTTCAAGTACAAAGTAACGCCTTTAGGAATTGAGAACGATGTTGGAGGAAGTTGGAAGGCTGCAATGAAGGAGACTGTGCGGGCAGATAGTCATCGAGTGATAGTGTCTCAGGATGGATGGTGATGGAGTAAGTGACGTAGAGGCAAATAGCGATGGAGAGGCACAGACGCAGCTCAAGTTCAATGAGTGAGCATTCGTCTCGGCCTATCGGCTGACGTCATTCAGTTACAGTTTGCTGGCCCTTTGTGTTTCATCTAATTAGTCAACTTGACTCAACTCGCTCGGCCACGATAGACCAGACACTCACTGCAAACTTTGATTAATCTTGTCCATTTTAAGAGATTATCACTAATAGCAGCGGCACCAGATGGAATTTAAATTTGGTCTCCCCGACTGCGTTGTGCAGCTGTGTCCCAAAACTACAACGTGCATTGTTCGATCACAAACTCCATCTCCAGGTTTAGCTAAGTTTTAGATCATAGGAGAGACCTGGATCCCGATTCAGCTCACATTTCAGAATCAGATTCATGCGAGCAGAGCACCAATATTCGCAACTCGATTCCATATACAGTACTCGAATATCTTTCTTTCAAGAACATCGTATTTCAATAGTTTTCAAGATGATATTTCTGTTACAAAAATGTGCAGGTTTTAGAGCAGTTCGTCATCCTCCTGTTTGATATCTACTAGCTGATATTAGATAATTTGATACTGGCTATTTGGTGTGGATAGGCATTTTAATATTAGTTATTTTATCTAATAGCCTTGCTTAAATGAGGTCGAAATTCGAATCGTTTCCAAGTTTATAAATATGTGAGAGTCAATGTAAATTGTGCAGTTGGATTTAAAAGTTTTTTAATTTCATTCTTCTCCAAACAGGTAATCGAAAAAAGTTGATACTTGCTATTCAGTGAACAACAATAAGATAGACTCAAAAGTCGGCATTAAGAATTCAAATTCAAAACAGTATTGATTCCAATGTCAAAATCTAAACTCCATATTGATTTTGATGTGGATCACTCATGGATGTACTACATACGAGTGAAGTAATGCAGGTGAAAAGCTACTCAGACCCACCTACTCGCGAGTCTTCTGTAAATATGATAAACAAAACTAAGGCGTCGGCATTCTGCGAGTTATTCGCTAATTACAACTTGAGATTCTATTTTGCCAAAAGGCCTGCTAAACAGTGTGCGCGGGAATCGAGTGCAGTACGGTAATTGCTATCTGTCAGTGGAAAGACTCCTCCTTAGTCTGCTGCTGCTGCTGCTGCTGGTTGGTAATGTGCTTTATGGCTGGGAGCAATATGTGATTAAAGTCCCGGATTTCGACAACAGCCCGCGCCACCCTGTTCGAGTCTCGGTCTCATTCGGAACCCTCTAAGCCGAATTTGTTTTCGAGACAGCCAACGTTTTCTCTTATAAATCTCAATTCTACGCCGTTCTTGTTATGTGGGTGGATATTGGAATACACAAGGCCCATTGTAATACATAAAATACTTTATTCGTCGACGAACATTCATCAATCTCATAAACCTGAAGAGAATAACGGTTGTCGACATCTAAATATTATAATCCACTTTATCAACAAAGAAAAAGTGAGAACATTTAGCTTATTCTTCCGAAAAAGGACTATTCAGTGCTTTCTAAGTTACTCCTTGCTGTATAAAATGTTATCACTGCTTTTTGAACAGAAATTATTATGAGAGTGTCTTTCTCAAGATAGTGTTTCTGTTTCTGTGTGCTTCTCATAATAGTTTTAATCATGATAGGGTTTTAAACTTAGGAATTAAACTCCAATCGATACAAATCACGGATACTCATACAAGATAATTAGATGGATTGATACAAGAATAATGATTTGATGGATTTTCATACAAGAATAATATTATTGTGGAAGAATTAGAACAAGAACGTCGTTCGATTCGATTATTATGGTTCTATTTCAATTGATGTTTGGAAAATTCGAAATCATAATAAATGCTAATTCAAAAATTCTAATTTATAAAGCACAATTCAAATGATCTTTTCTTCTTTCCTTATGAAGCATTTCATGAATATGATATATTATATTATTTCATAATATATTCTATGAATCAAATTTTCAATACTTCACTTCAGAAAGTCTGTAATCTTTCATAGTCAATTAAATAAAACAATGAATTTTCATTTCAAATTTTTTTGGAGTGAGACGTCGATTGCAGCCAATCATTTTGCTGCGTAGAGATAGCTTAAAGGGAACTTGAGCTTTACTCAAGTTTGTTTGGATTATATCAGCAGGAGAGTGTAGCCTATAGTATAGGCTACATGATACTTAAACCTCTTTCCGAAAGCGGGGTACACGATCTATTAGAGTAGGCTGTGACATTTTTCAATAATGCAGTATAGGATGTCAAATAATGTGGAGTAGCATGAGATCAGCAGAAGGTTGCAGTTACTTAAAAATGTCATTTCGGGATAGTTTATCACGGGAGATCGATGAGACAGCCTCTTAGCAGGTCATTAATCAAACAATTGATGGCTGAGCTTTCTTTCTCGCTTCATCACATGTTTTTCTCCACCCGTCGAGCAATCGTTGCCCCTTTGCTGAATAAATCCAGAAGCTATTTCTTCCGCTTCCCTTTCTCCCTCTCAAATTCTTCCCGTTCCCGTTTCCAACCTCCCGTTCCCCTTTCTAAAGTTTCAGACGTCGCATGGAATTACGGAAACTGTGAAGAATGTTTGCGCGAATACGCTCCTATTCACCATGTTAGCCTAAATAAAAACAACGTGATAGATGAGTAAGTTAACCCATACACGACATTGCATGCTGTGTGAGCCCTATTGCATGAATGACTCCAGGTAAAGCTTTATTTATTCCAGGTTTTTACTGCATACTTTTGTAGTCTTCTATTTTTCTGGCCTGCAAGGATCATGTCATATTTATGAGAAAATGGACTGTTGAGTCATGTATTTGAAACTTTATTCGAATATTACAAATCAGTTAGGCTGTGATGATTTTTATGGATGTATTTTATTAGGAAAACCATCTTGAAAGAGAGGGCTCCCTAAGTTTATAATGATGTAGATTAGATTCATAAGAATTTAAAGAAAAGAATCAACCTGATTTCATCAGATAAATATGGAAATAATTAAAAAAAGACTTAGGGCCGGTTCATGACTTCGGGATTTAGTCAAGTCCTAGACTAAAACGGGTGGCTACTGTAGCATCGACAAACGTTTGTCTCGAATGGTTAGTTGGTTAGCAGCAGAGAGAGCCCTTAGTACATAGTGTCGAGGCTAACGTTTGTCGATGCTACGGTGGCCACCCATTTTAGTCTAGGACTTAGCTAGATCCCGAGCTCATGAACCGGCCCTTAACGTCAATAAACCAAAACTCCAGTTAACTATATCTGTTATGAGAGTGGAGAATAGAGTGTGATTATTGGACTCATTAAACATGCCATTGGACATACCATTGGATATACCAATTGACATACCATTGGGATTGGTCACACTATTGAAAAATTATCAATAACAGCATTGATAACTCAGAGATACATTTTGGAGCAAAGATACATTTTAAACAATCCATAAATTAATCCAGGAAAACTCATCATTTTAGAATCATTTTAGAATCAGATCATACATATTTCCAGTGTTGGTGGTTCTTAAGTGATGCAATTTCTTCTATCATTCGATTTTTATGTGATAATATTGATAGAAATGTTCAACAGAGAAAATTTAAATACGATAACAATTACATAAAAAACATACTTTCAGCTTTCGGGGCTCACTCTCTCGACGACATTACACAAGATCTATAACATTTTCTCAGAAACAATGTCGTCAAGATTTTTTCCGAATCGTGACAAGACAAGCATTATATACGATCGCTTTTTGTATTCGATACAGTTGCAATTTAGGAAGAAAAACATGAGTCTTGACAGAAGAAGCAAGAGTGTATTTGACCTCAGAGCATAGCGAGCTCATTATTCAGGAGCATCGAAGCGAGTCAACTTCTGATGTAACATGAAACCTCTCCTATTATTTATTTGTAAGGGTAAATTAGAGGCTCGAAGGAAAACATGTGCCTTATTTCTCTCTATATTTCATCTGCATTTATCCAATCAATAGCATGAAACAAAAGACTGCTTTCTTGTATTACCAACAAGATAACTCTGCAAAAGTCAAGCATTACATGATACTCTGTGAATATAATGCTATATTTATAGAAGTTGTTCTCGGGCTAAATTGATAAAGAAATGAGTTATGTAATCTCAAGTTATGACTTTCTTTGATTAAACAGAGCTCTCATACTTTAGCCTCGAAGAATGTGTGTTTTGCATATACAGTAACACTTTTTGAATCACAATGAAGTTTACAAGAAACCGTATCCAAACATATCGAGGAACAACCAGAAATAATGATGGTTGATCAAAATAATATTATGTCTATGATAACACGCAGTTTGTTTTTCAATTTGTTACCGGTATTGTTCTCATGAGGTTTCTCATTTATCTAAAATTGTTGAACTCATTCCGACGGCAACTTATCTCTCTAAACTTAATCGACTGATATTCTGCTAATTGATCGAGTTCCAATTGTTATTCACGATATATTTCTATGTGCTGCTCTCAATCTGCATTGCGGAAAACAATCACATGTTCGAGGTGAGGCAGACATTTCTACTTATTTTTGTTTGCTGTCCTATAAGGATGGGGTTATTGTTTTAAAAGAACTAAAATATAATTTTCTATCCTTCATGGAAAATTAGAAATCCATTCCTGAAAATTGGCAGTAATAGAGGATTTCCGCCCACGAGATTTTTCTGTTCAAAAAATACATGTAAGGCGCTAGTGAACATTACAAGACGTTTGTTCTTTTTTAATTCATTGAAATTTCTAGGCAATAGTTGCGTATACTCAGGATAAACCTACAGGAAGAAGTCACATGGGGTTGAATCATGTAACCAAGCTGACCAATGCAGATCGGCTCTCGAAGAGATAAGCCGCCCTTAAAAAAAAACATAAATTGACACTCATGCGGTGTAAGATGTGAAGTTGTGAAGCCGTCCAAGTGCTGGCAACAAAAATTCTCAATTTTGTTTGGCCATCGATCTGACGTCACAATGTCTGACTGGTTGTTCTCTTAGAAAAACCATAGACTCGCGATTTCGCACATCATACAGTAACACTTTTCGAGTGTTAGGAATGTTTTCTGGGGTTTTTTGGCCTTCAATAATGCATGTTGTGCTTATCAATATATCTGGACAGATGGAAGAAAACTACGATGTCCTCAGGAATGTCCATTAGCGCCGTAGTGCTTCACATGCATTTTCTTGAGCAGAAAACTTACGAAGGCTGAAATTCTCTATCACTGCCAATTTTCAGGAATAGAATTCAAGCTCTTCATGAAAGATAAAAAAGTATATTATTGTTCTTTAAAAGAAGAAATGACTCTTCCCCTCATAGCGGCAGCTATTGCTCCAGGACAGCCTTCTGAAATAAGTGAAGATGTCTGCGCCACACTGTTTATTCAATTTAGACATATTACAATTTAGATTTAAAAGACTATCTAAGATGTATAAGATATATTAGAACACATTATGCGAGAAAATTAACTTTCGAATAATATAATCAAAAAACATCACTATCGTATTGAATAAAGGAGATGAATCACATTCTCAAAGAGATAGTAGATTGAAAATTTCATAAATCTCATTTGAAGCCACTCACTAAGCTTAACCAAGGGCTTGAACAGTAGTAGTCTACTAAAATCTTATGTTTTCAGGGAGAATCAACTCCCATTAGAAACTGAATGTTAAAGAACCGTTACTCCGTTGTAACGGTTCATTATTCTATGAGAAGGAGCTTCTTCTTCATTAGTTGTAATGGCTACCATAGCACGATGACACTTTTAATAGTTGAGAAAGGATCATTCAATTGCGGTGAACGAGAGAAAATTTAAGAGTAAGAGTACTGTCTTTTTACCTTGCGTTTTCTCAGAACAAAAATAACTATGTAAGCCAATTAGTAAATTCCCTCTCACCCTCATCCATTCTCTTTTACAATATTATATTTCTAATTTCCATTTCTATTCTGATTTCGCACATAAATCATTCTCATCGGGGATTTATTTATGTATATTTTACAGGATAATTCATTCCCAAGTTAACCTTGAATCGATTTAAATGTACTGATTCTCCCATCACATTTCATAATCTATTTATTCTATTATTTATTGATTTTTTACTATACAGTTCTATGAGAGAGTCGGTTTAATGAAAAATAAACATGTAAATCATTGAATGGACCATGGAAGACTATAATCTAGCAATATGCAAAGGCTTTCCTATTTAAGGAAGAGTTTTAGATACAGATATTGTGTCTCGAATGAAACTTTCCAAAAAGTATTTTGGTAGGTTCTGAACTTATGTAATAAAACTTGTAGCTTCCAAAGTTCGATACATTCATGGAATGTCGTCAACCTACATTTCACTCATTTTCAATGATAAGTTGTCTTGTATGAACCAGCACTCATCTGAATTGGATTTGATAAATCCGTTTAAAAAAGCAGATATTTCGCATTTATTTCAACTTCCAACATGTAGGCCTACCGAAGTGCTTTCAATATCTCGTTTTGAGAAATCAATGATTGTGTCACAGCATAAGTGAAGGAGATCAGCTAATTTACTAAATATGTATTTCTGTGGTCATGTATGAAGAATAATGTGATGGATGGATGTTATATAGATAGAGAATAACCGCACATTCTCGGAGAGTGTGAAGATTCAATCTATTATTCCCACATTTATCAAAGAAATTAATTGCGAATTCTACAACTGACTCCTCCATGAATTACTTAGAGGTTTGGCCGCATCAAATGCATTATTTATAACAGAATAAGAATAAATTATCACAACTTGATGAAGCACAGCATGTTGTAGCCTTCTTCACCTCAATCTAATGTCGAATTAATGTTGCTTCTGCCTGAACCATTATCATCACTCCTTTCAAAAACTCCTCTACAAACTTATTTCTTAACATACATGCAATTGGAGAACAACTTGAAAAGCTGATAACAATTTATAACAATCAACGACCACATTATCAATTATAACTAGAATTAACTTTCATTATCAATCTCCACCAACAAAATTCAAAGCAGAATTCAGAATACTCGTGACCGAGCGCTGTAATTGGGTGTTGAAATTCTCTTTAGATTCATTACTATCAAAAATCACGCAATTATTATGTTTCCTCCTAGCTTTCCTCCTGGTTTTTTTGAAAGCTTCAATTAGCATCTATAAGCTCATTAGATGAATAGTATAGGCTAGTACTAACATGAGTGGAGCTGTTTTGGACTTAAGTCTGCAATCAACAGTTGATAATTAACGTGAATCATCAACTAGCAGTTCATCATGGTAAGTGAAATTGAAGAGTAAA
The DNA here is from genome assembly GCA_017141395.1 of Laodelphax striatellus. Lineage (NCBI taxonomy): Eukaryota > Metazoa > Arthropoda > Insecta > Hemiptera > Delphacidae > Laodelphax > Laodelphax striatellus. The sequence goes on along the minus strand of CM029532.1, from coordinate 23,250,982 downwards.
GACTTCCAATATGATCTCTGTTACATGGTCATTCTCAATTCTCACACAATCACGTCTATTCTCCCGTGAGGTACTGGAAAAATGTGAAAACTCAATTGAAGAAACATCATGTTACACAAACTACATCAGCGCATAGTTAGCGAAAAGTTTCGAGCTGCAAGAGAATGAATGCTCTCAAACGTGATACTTGAAAATGTCAGGAAGGTGAGAGAATTAGGAATGGAGAGACGTCGCTGATACTTTGGTTTTCCCCCACTGATTCCAGGCGTGAGTGAAAACTCAGTTTTCCCAGAGCTACAGTGGAAAAGTTTAGCAGTAAATGAGACACGATGGTGATGGGGGTGGTGAGGGGGGGGGGGAAGATGCTGGCCACACGGCGCAGATGTGGAACGGAGTGGAGTCGTTAAGGCAAACAAAAGGGCCTCAAGCAGGACCAGTGCACCAGGATTCCCCATCGACAGTTTCCCCATTAGGGAGGTCTATGGCTGCCCGGCCATCCTGTTATGTGCTTCCATACCCACCTTGCTCGGCTCTGCTTTTTCTGCTTGTTGCCACACTGTCCACCTAATTCGCGCGCACACACACACACACACGCGCGCCACCACCGCCTTCACAAACACTCATCTTGTCCGGAAAGAGACCAACCTCAAGCGACCTGTTATTTGACTCAACCTGTCCTGTGACCAATGAATCTCTTTCAACCAAATGCTCTCCTCACTTTCCACAGACCTAATTAGCAGCAAATGCTCATCCGTGAATAAAATTCACAAATACTCCAAGAATTACCATTTCCAGCTCTTTTATGAGCTACTCTAGAGAAAAGTCACTCTGATTTCAGAGATCTCAAACAGCATTTCACAAAATGATTAAATCAACGGGGGTTGCTCGGAACAGATAAACATCCATGTACACATAGTACGCAGTTCACTTTGATGTCAAGGTGGAATTGAAAATAATTTCCATTCCAGGTGCCATCCAATAAAATATTTGTCCTTTTACAAAATCATCATGCGATTCTTATGTTTTTGACAGGAAAAGTATAATTGATTAAAAAACGTTATTATTGTTAGTTGATAATAATTTTTCCTTGTCCATCAATGCGTATATATTCAGATCAATACAGAGAGAATAGCCATGATTTCTCAAAGATAGAATACTTAGTAATTAAACATGCGAGAAGAGGGTAGAAGAGAAATTGAGTTATTCAATACTCCCAATTCATCTCTGATACAAATAGTTATAAACGGTAAATATTGAGGTCTATTTGTAAGGTCTCTGATACAAATAGTTATAAACGGTAAATATTGAGGTCTATTGTAAGGTAAGTTAGTTTGATCTTGATCACTAATGTACAATCAACATTATTATGCATTATATCATTTCAACTTGTCGAGACTGAAGAGAAATTGAGATTTTCCAACTCCAATCACGATAAGATTTATTATCTTCTCTTCAAAGATGAATCAAGTCGATAGAAACAAAACAAGGCACAATCATGGATCGAGGAGAATGATGATGTACATATCGTTCAACAACCGTTTATGATTAGTATAAGCCCTGAAATATGAGTTGATAACTTCCAAAAGGAATTTTTAGAAGATATTACTGCAAATTATGCAATTAAACTCAGTAATTTTTACTGAATTCAAATAATAATTATCACGGAGTAAAACAAGTGAAACGTTCCAGTGTACTTTACAGACAACACAGTGGAAATTAGACGTCTAGTTATTATCAGATTGTCATCATAATCAAGTCAACTTTCTTCTGATCGTTAGCTTGGCATTCAATGTTTTTTGTCGGTGTACGTGAGCTGGAACACGGCTGCTGAACTCGTGCTCTCCTTGAAATCGCTCGAAATATCTGCACAAGACGAAAGCAGCAAGCAGGTAGGTTTGATAATGCGGCAGAAGGAGAGATCGGGTCGCCACGGCGCGAGCGGGTGGAGGGCTAGTAATGCTATTATCAGCGAATTAAGGGACGTGCGAGGAACCAGAGTCCGCTCGCTCAGTTGGTAGCACTGCTCCGGTAATGCCCTGCGTTCATTCTGTGCCACTATTTCATCCCACTAATCCCATTACGCTAACCCAATACCCCAATTTTCATTCATGATGTCTGCCCAAATATCCAAACACACTCCCTAGTACGTTATTGAACCCTTCTGCGTTGATACATCAACAAACAAAGAAGATCGGCTGTTTGATGAATACTAGAATTTGAAAATGGAGTTGATGAAGTATAAAAAATGTTAGCTCATTACTATCATACAGTGACATCCATACAGTATCATACATTCATTCACCAAAATTTATTAATCGAGAGAATTTGATTTTGGAAGATTTTTCAAATAGAATGAGTTGAAATTCAGTGATGAACCACTTAAACTATAATATGTTTCCCAAACCATTCCAGGATTATTGGATGATTCAGCAAGGCGGAACAGTCGAGAGGATCCCCCCGCCAAAAAAAGCGATAAGTCTAATAATAATAAAAGTCATTTACGTCCTATTTTCAATAAAAATTTATAATATATATTAGATTTTTCACTCAAACTACCAACTAGCAGTCATTTTTTACCATGAAAAAATTATGCATATTGGTAGTTCAATATCGATAGTGATAAATTCGCAGTTCGTCAAGGATCGAGATACTGGACGCAATATACTGGAGATTCAAGTAAATTTAATCGATCCTAGTACATTACAATGCGCTGACATTTTTCTCAATTTCTTCCTCTTGCTATTTCTGTTAGTTGAGTGTTGACAAGGAGTGCAACACTCCTTAATGAGAGATACTGCCCAATATTTTTGCATTTCATATTTTAATTTATATTATAAAAAGTGTGCGTGAGTTTCATGAATTAAGAAACAAATATATCCATTTGGCAAGTAATCGACCACAGTGAGATGTCAATATGAAGGAATTATGTGGAATAAATCAAGTTGAGTTTATACAGTGCTGTTAGTCCGGCTTCGTGTTTCCGCATGATTCAGGTTTGACTCCACTTCATTCAGTTCACAAATAGCTCTAGAACCGCTTGTAATAACTAATAGTTGAATTAAAACATAAAAATTACTAGGTACATTGGTTCTTACACGATACAACAATAATGACTCCTCGTTACTGGAGAAGATTGGAATGGAACACGCAATTCGATTATAGAATATTGCATGCTCAAGAACGTGGAACCATGGATAGACTGGAATGAAATCTGTTGCCGGTGCAGGCAAGGAAATCTTTATCAGATCTTGAATTTGAAAGCTGATTTGTCAAGGATAAAACAGTACTCAAGAGGCTAGATATTAGGTCTCGTTGACGGTTGACATGCATGCAGCGTTTAAAGAATCCTGTCCAGATTAGAGAGTTCAAAGTTCACCAAATAATCTGTCTGCGTAGGTTGCTCTCGAGCTATTCCATTGCTCGGACAAGGATAAAAGCAGAGACGTATGTGAACCCAGAGAAATAAATTCTCTCTCATTCAGTTCTGAATACTCCAATATTTGTTGTACTCGCATAAATAGACTAAGCGTTTTGTTGAGAATGAAATGAGTAGGATGGTTGCTTCACCTGACCTGTAGATTGTACCCAGCCATCATTAGCGTCGCGTACCGCAGGAAGTAGATTTTCTATTCCTTCCCTGCATTATGAGCATATTCGTCCATCAGAATTTAATGACTTTGCAATAAGGCTCCATATTTTCATATCAAATAAGTTATGATAACATAACATTGATTCGAAAACTATTAATGTAAACACTAGCCAATAATTATTTTCGATGTAATCTGTTATTACTCAATTAACAGAGTAATTTTTCAATGGCAATTTCTTGAAAACTGAGATGCCTTGAGAATGCAGCCGCTATTAATGGCTAAAAACCAATTAGATAAATTATTTCAGAATGAAATATCTATCAACTGTTCCTCGATGTATATTGTATGTTGATTCATACAGACATGATAATTATTGCAATCATAATTCCATCAATTTCAGATAACGTTTTCCCTGGTCTAATGAGCAGTTGTAAAGACGACTACTGAGAATCCACATAACAGACATTCCATGGAATTACTTGGAAAGCGTTGAACCATTCAAAGCTAATTTCACAGAAGTGGCTATACTCTCAAATTTACTTTCCGTGGAAGAGATTTTACAGTTTTTCTGAATAGGAATTCAGCTGGATTGATTTAATTGATAAAGTGAAAAGCAAAGGCATTCTCCGTAATCATTTATCTTTTCGGAACTGAGCATACACAGAATGATCCAAAAAAATTGTAACTCCAGACCTACCACGGTATTTAAACCAAAACAAACAGATAATGTCATTAGCGAAATGTTGACTTCTCCTAAGATTTCCTGTAATCCGCCATTTTATTTAAGAGTTTGCATTTTATCTCGTTACTGAATCAATATTTTCCCATGAAACTTGTTGGGCTCAGTAATAAGTATCCGTTTTACAAAATAGTAATATTGGACTTCTACATTATTTGAATTTTCCCAAAATGGCGGCTGACTGGAATTTAAAATTTGAGTTTACTAGAGAATTGAACTATAGTGTTATTATTACAATAATAGTTTTATTATAATAATACCTAATAATAGTTCTTATTATTACAAAAATGTAAAGCTTTTCATTCTGACGGAAGTTATACCTAATTTTGCGAAATCCCATAATAGACAACTGAAGTATAGCGTAATAATCCAGATCATACAAGACTAAAGATTTCGAGAGTGACGTAACTGGGAACTGAGATATCGCAATTAATCTTTTTATTGTCTGATTCTATAAAATCTGGAATCATTTTCTTCATAATGAGAAGCTCTAGATTTTCGTAATGGTATAAATTTCTGTAAAAACTAGAATTTCCCTAGCAAAATCAATTTTGAAATTTCAGTCAGTAGCCATTTTGAAAAATCCATATATTGGGAAAATCCAATATTATTATTTTGTAGACCAGATACTGCACTTATTAGTGAGTTTACCAAATTATAAAATCATATTATTAACATAAAAAAATGTTTATCCATTAAAGAGATTAATTGCAAACTCTTAAAAAAAGGGCGGATTACTGGAAAACTAAGGAGTTATTGACATTTTGTCAAAAACGTTTGTTTTGGATTGTAAAATATCGAGGTAGTACTGGAGTTACTATTTTTCGGGGCAGCCTGTAGACTCCCATTGGATTAGGTGAATTGTTATTATTATCCAATGCGTTCCATAAGCCCAAAAATGTATTTAAAATGAGTTGTTTCAAACGAATTGAATACAATTTTTTTCATCAAATGAATTTTTTAAATTTAAATTAATTATATTGATAAATTAAGATACATGATTTTCCAAAATTCACTCAATCCCATTCAAGCTTTTCTCCTACCCTAAGAAAGATAGGACTTGGATAGAGGGATCTCTCTCTTGAGCTTTTTGAGTTATTGACATTTTTGCAGGAAGAATTCACGCTCAACTGCTCGCTTAACGTTCCACTGGTGAAGCCGTAATTGAACCTATTGGAAATCAAATGATAAATTCCGTCAAGTCCAGGACGATGTGACTGGGTTCCCTGTGGTATTCGGTCCATGAAAGTGACACTTGATTGCAGTGACAGCAACTACCAGCGTACGGTATCTTCAATTTTCATTCTTCGCGTGGAGCTACTCAATCATATTGTCCGCGTCGTTTTGCTGTGTATTTCACGGCTGTATTAGATTTTCGGTCTCCACTCGCCCAATCATATACCAATTGAGAATCGATTTCCTCCTGAGATGAACCCTTTATATCATCCCCCGCTTTAACATCAAGCAAACCACCCACTAACCCCTCTCCCCTTCCCCTTCTCTAGTCCTTTCTGCAACACGATCCGAGCTCCATTTTCAACAAGGACTATATTGACCACCAGTCGTACCGCAGCAGTAATATCTGTTCCAAATTTTCTCGTTTCAAGTAGCCTGACCTATACCCAATAGGTCCTTCAATTGTCTGTACACTTTTGAGCTCACAGCATACTTATTGGAACATTGTCCTAAAGAAACAATATTCTGAAGATTCTCCCAGTGTTATAAGTATGTATTTTTTGCATCCTCTCCGTTCCTTTTACGTGTCTTGAATTATTCTCTTCAGTTTTGTGAGCGTGGTATTGTGTAGGAGTGAGTTTATTTCGAGCATAGCTTTCATTATGGAATTGATAGAAAAATATTTAATAAGTTCAATTTTGAAGTTTAAGACTGGAATCATATCACAATTCATTTTCTGTGCTAGTGACTTCCATGTTTTCCTCTTTCTCTCCATTTTTTCTCAATATTAATGAATGGATTTCAAATTCAATGAAATAGATAGCACAAGTTCAAGCATTAACATTCAACTAGTTCAACATTCTTTCCATTACGCACGCACAAGCCTATAGAGTTTATGTGGGCATCATCACCAGCAAAAAAAGTTACACTGGCATTATATTATTTCAAGTAGAAGAGAATCATGACTTGTAGAGTTCTATTGATAACTTTGGCTAAAATATTTCATCAGCTCCTTTCATTTAATCAAATCGCATGATTATTCCATTACAGTTCCATAATTAATTTAAAAATGCAGGTATCATAATTCCTGAATTTTCTTAATAAATCGCAGATAATGTAATTGTGTCACGTTACTGGAGGTCTTATTCACTCTTGAATCATTGGAGGAAGTTGCCGATCAAGTTGAAATGAGGGTGATATGGAGACGAATCGTCCATTACTCGACATAATGCTCACAATAAAATAACATCGGAATCGAGAGCATGCATTGCACAGCAAGAAAACGGTACGTTTGAGACCATGTCGAGCTTCATGGCCCCTAAGTAGGCGGGCAAGCTTGAAAGGTGTGTATTTGGGAGTTGGTGTGAGTCACCGTGTGAGTGTGAGTGAGAGAGAAAATGAGTGAGTGCACCTCTCAATGTTTATGATATTGCCATCGCGCCGTTTCGTGCCGCGTCTTGCCGTTTCGTCCGTTCGTCCGTTTTACGACTCGCCCGTTTATTTACGGCTCGTCAGGGACTGCTTCTCTCATTCACTCCTCCTCCCCCCACTCCCCCTCCCTCCGCCATCATTGGAAGAAGCAACGGTCGGTTTCCAATAACGACACTTCACTTTACATCCCTTACAACCATTTGCAACAGCGAATTTCCGACGTGAACTTTCTTGACAAATATTTTGATCCGAGCGCGTCAGTTTCTACTCGGAAGATCAACCCCTCCCCCTGCCAACGATGCCACTAAACTTTCATGACGGTTTGCTGCGTAAACGCCGGCTACCGCCCGGAATCCCAATCGCTGGCCGCGATTCCCCAAACGCGCATTACTTCTCGCTCCAGAGAGACGCCTCTCTGAAAAAATCATCCATATGGATAATGCACCGAACCATGTCGAATCGGCCTCCCGAGACTTGATTAAATGGCTGACTTTGGCTGCTATCACATCTCCTCCATATTCAGCCACTTATCCACTGTGGTCTCACTGATTCAATGAATCAAATACATGTACAGGTGGATACAAAATAGGACAGAAATGCTTTTCTTAGAAATGGATAATTTTGAAAACCAACAGTAATCTGTATTTAATTTAAATGATAATATTCAACAATTTTGAACTAATTTCCAATATATACTGTTAACTTCAATTCAACTTGCTCATCCCATAGGAAAAATAATTCCTTAATATTAAAAAAAAGACTCATAAATAATAACTGTATTGGTTTTCATTAATTTTTAAATCGATTATCAATCTTCCAGAACTTGTGATAAATAATTGTGAATATTAATATTTAAAAAGTGCATATTGAATATGTAAATTTTGAATAATATGCAGAAAAACTATGACATTTTATAAACTATAGTAAATGAACTCTCACTTCTCGCAAAATCTTTCTAATCACCTCGGGAATATTGTGAATACTTTGATGATATATAGAATAATTTGATATTAAATTTGTATTAGACTTTGAAAAGAATTTATGAACACAATAATCATGATAGAAGAATCTTCTATCGCACAGCATAAATGGAAAGCAAATCAACTTGCAATAAAAATACGGAAAATGATATAATATCGTTCATGTTTCACTCCCACTTTTTTACAAGACTTGATTATGTAGGAGAAAATACTCTACTCACAACTGATAAGTATTACATTTTCTGAAAAGTAATAAAATCCTACGCCTAACATGAGTGGATTTTTTCATTTCTTATTTATTTATTCATTTATTGTCAAGATACATTACAATGTGTAATTGATTGATTCTTGTACGGAGAATCAACGCGACTATGATTAAGCCCTCAAATGAACCACATTAATGCAAGAATTTAAAACAGAAAAATGAATGATATTAACAATGGTTAATAGCACAGTGTTGTTGCGCGATATTGTTTGACGTCGTTTAGCCAGTAGACGTGAAATAAAGGCCGAGGCTCATCTGGGATGCGAGGACTGTGCTGGGTGCGACGCCGTGCTAAATATCCTTCGCGCCGCCACAGAATGTGGATCATTTCCGCGGCAAAAATGTGTAATAGCCGACGGAGAACGTGGCTCGGAGCTCAAGTGAGCGCCGTGACTCATCTTCCTGGCTTCGTCAATGTACAGCTTACTCACTCACTCACTCGATCGCCCACTGTCCATTGCACATCGAGGCTTCATCAAACAAATACGAGATCACTTGAAACTTTAAGGCTTGAACGTCCATTACGATTGGATGAATGTGCTTCAAAATTCTAACGGCAAGCACTTTTTCCATGTAGAAGAATAGAGGGTTTAATAGAGATGGAGGAGAGGAATATCAATTGAGCCGATTTTATGTAGCCCTACATGTTGCCATAAAGACAAAAACCTTAACAAAACTGAAACATGGTGTTTCAGCTGAAACCGAAAAGGGGAAATTTAAATTACAGGAAGCATTTAAATTTGTTTTATGAGCGTAAAAATTACAACATTTCCTGGGGAGAAACCACACCTGACCCCCCCCCCCCCTCCACGGCCGGCCTTGTCTTTAAATGTTGACAATGTGGCCCTTCATTGATAAAGGTTGGGCACCCCTGTTGTAGTAGATCTGAAAAGTAAACAAGTATCTCATATTGGCTATTATTAAACTTTGGTATGATTCAAGATCTATATAGGGCCACGTGAACCTGTAATAGGTCAGTGAAGTGGCTCACCTAAAATTTGTAAACGGAAGAAATACCAACACTGAGCTCCTATATTTATGGGAATTATCTCCTGAAGTCTTTATACTGCTATCCTGTCACGGACCAGACTAGAGAAATCGAGACAAAGCAGAAGTAATTTCAAGTTCCTATCCCTCCAGCTTCAATTCGAATATGTTAATGCGATTACTTCAAGAGTAATGGAAACATATTTTTCAAGCATTTTGTAAGTTTTTCATTATTTGGAACAACAAGATGATCATAAATGATCACTGAACTTGTGCACATTCCGTTGTGTTGTGCACTGAACGTACACAAAGAAGTGAAACGTGCACTGCAACATTTTCTTATTGGTTGCCGAACTAATGAATACTGTATTTACTATTTCATTTTCTGAATCATGATGAATATTGTTTGACGGTTCTACTGAATCCATTGCCAACCTGCAGAGAAAGTATGGGCTACAAATATTTTTTGAGATGATTTAGAAGTGATAGTGCTATCACTTTACAATGCATAAAAATCATTCTACTGACTCAGCTCTCTTATCTGGGAAGAATCCCAGACACTCTCAAAATTCTCTGCCCTACCAAAGTCCTTGCATAGTGACCACTTTTACTCTGGAATGTGTGGCGGAGGGCATTTTCAAGTCGTAATTGGAGATAACTGCATTTCCAAACTATTGTATTCATTTATAAGTAATCAATCCAACACAATTAGAGAACAAATAATAAAACCATTGGAAATATTTGCTCAAATCCCAAACAGAAATTATTGCAGTTCAGAATACAGTAGCTAATTACAAATTCATTGAGAAATAAAAATGTAATTACTGAATATTTGTGTAGTCGACTAATTAAAATGAGCTCTCTATTTATCCAATAAGACTATTAATAATAATTGGGGCAAACTCTGAGACGACAATAAATTCTCTTAGCTGCATTCAATTGTAATCCGAGACTTGGGATGTGCGTCTGTATTGTGCAAGACTGTCGAAGAAAGTTCAAGGATCTATTCGTTGGAAGTTGTTAATAGTTGGTTACTTGAAGTTTGGGAGGAAAGAGGTTTTAATTTGTTGCTTTAGTACAGTCGTTGGATAAATTAGGAATGGCAAAGTAGTTGGGCCGAGATTAGAGGAAACCTGTGGTGGGGGGACTGGAGAATGAGACGAGACTGTTTGCTCAATGGCGGAGCACTTCTATTTGACTTGGGCAAGACTGTGGCGCGGCTCTCAAAGTGGACCAAACCAGGCCCAAAATTCATTTCATGTCAACTCTTCACTTAATTGTGCCACTGGTTAGTTATATCATCTGACTAATAATGAGAGCTCTGCTAAATTGGTCTCTAACTAATGATTTGATGACAAAAGTTACGGTTAACATTTACTGTACATAGAGCATGGTTAAATTGAAAACGTTCTACTCCCATTCAAATGAAATCAAGCTGCAAAAAATTTTTTACAATTTACATTTCAGTCTCACATTCATATTCGAGTGAGCTCTTATCACAAATAAATACATCTTATTAGAGGGATTATAAATTCTTCATGAGTTATTATCATTTATCGAAATAGTTTCTAATAAAATATTAAGAATTATTTGAAGCATGTTGAAATCTCATGCACAGTAATACTGTGAACGATATCATAATGTCAATATCAATGATATTGCGAAATTGAATTACATAACTTTGACAAACATTCTCATCCATTATTGATATCTCCATTATGGATTACATCCACTTTTGAAAGTAGAATCATTTAATCAGATCACATAATTCAGAATATGTTGAACATAGATGATAAATATTACTTTATAACATAAGAGTAAAATTGAACTGAATTCTGGAAACAAAATAAAATGAAAATATCAACAATATCAAATATTGGGGTTTTTAAATAAATATGGGATTATTAGACCCTACATTAGGAGCGAGTATTCAATCACGATAAGTATAGAACAAAGATTCGTCAAGTTTCTATTTAGACGTCCTCTCTTACACAAACTGAGTTAACCTATATCCATCCACTGCATATTACAGTATTGATGAATTATTTCTAACTAATATACTGTATTGAGGAATTATTACTCAGGTACTTTATATTACTGTTTGAGAAAGAAAATAAACTTTCTCAAAACATATTCACAATTCCAAATCGTAGTTCATAACAGTAGTTCTCTGAGTTATGAAGAAAGTGGATTGGTCACTGTCAAGTGTGTGCATGAAAATAAATGCGGAGAACGATGCCTTCTGGGAGACGACCGCATCTCCAGTGACAGCCAGCCTCCAGTTTCGCTTCCCGGCCATCTATTCTAATCAACAAGTTCTGAGCAGTGGCCCCAGGCTTGCTTGTAGTCATATAAAAAGCATTGTCTGGAAACACACCAACCTATCATTTAAAAATGAATACGGTATGAGTTTTATAACAATGAAGTGCACCACAATATCATCACAATAATTTTTACTTCAATAGTTATCTAGATTATTCAAGTGAAGTCTTATCAAATGAAATCTTTTAATTGAAGGCAAATTTAATTTCTAATTAACAAATGTAACTTCACTCAGGCTGAATCATTTTTGCAGTGTTATTCAATATATTGATGAGATGATAAAAATACTGTATTGAGGTGAAAGGGAGTCGATAAAATACAATATACTTTCATAAAATATACTGTACCTACAATCTTGAACGGTTGCGAGGTTGCATGTTTGAATGAAAATGTGAATTCCATATTATTGATCAAATATTTTGATTGATTTTCAGACAATAATATTATTGCTGCAAGAGGTAAAATTCATTTCCACATAAAAATTGTAACATTCATAGCATTCCTTTGTGGAATATTTAAAATTATTGTTTTCATGGAAATCCCATTGCAATAAATTGAACGTTTCTCTCAATTGTGGAGAATTACCGCTATTAAAAATGTTTACTACTTGAGTAATTCTTAAAAAGTACTGTCCTGTTTTTTCTGTACACTACCATATCGGATCATTGGATACTCCGTTGTAGCGGTTTATTATTTGAACAATTGGTTCAATTCAACAATGTGTATCTGTTGGTGATAATAGTTCAAATTGGATGTTATACACGGTTCCATCCTAGGTCCCTCTTATTCACCCTGTATGCAAATGACCTTCCCAGATTGTTACTTGTTCAATCTCTTATCTTATGTATTGCAACTCCGTACTTAATGATATGCATGATAAACTTAACGCTGTCAAAATTATTGTTTGAGGTTTGTTTACTCCAACGTCATGAAAGGATCACCCAAGCCCATATTAATAGCTCAACTTTAAAACTACCTGATCAGAGACTTTTTCAAACTTTTTTAAATTTGTTTCTGATGGTAAGAGAATGATTGAGAATGTCCAACCCTTTCGTGATTTTAATAATATTCTAAATAATTAGGATTGTTGAACATTTTAGTGTCAAACATTTTTGTTTGTTTCATTCACCCTATGTAAATACTCCATTATTTTAATAATTTATTCATCTTATTTTAACATCTATCTTAAAGGTTTTATTTTCAGGTTTGAAAATTTCAAATTTTAGTTTCAATTTTAAAGTTTTATTTTCAGGTGAAAATACATAATTATTTTATAATAATTTTTTTTTCTCTTTTTAATTAATTTTTATTCTCTTAGGTTCTCTTATCAGGTATTGAAAACATACTTTTTTCCTATCCAAATGGAAAGGATGTCCTTGGACATCCTTTTTCCAAGAATGGACATTTATATGTCCAAACTTCGCTCATGTAGATAAACTTATGTTCACATTATTAGATTGCATTTTACATTGTTGAAAATTATTAGTGATTCATAAAATTACTAGAATTATATTACTTATACATACTTACAACTTTTGTAATCTAGTATCTAAGCAGTTATAATTATTGTTATTTACATGAATAAAGTAAAATTGATGACACCTAATGAGTAAAGCATAAAGACCATGCATTACAGTGTGAATCATTCGAAGCAAGCTGGAAATGTTCGAATGTTAAGCCTCCAAATACAAACTGGAGTGTCCATTTCCAAAAGCAGGAATCTTTAGCTCGGGAACGAGCATCATGAAAATAATTCGTGAACTTTCATAAGTTTGGATAGAAAAGAACATTAAGAAGTGAACAATATAAATTCATATCACTTTTTAAAATAACAATACTAAGTGTATTGATTAAATGCTTGCAATTCTATTCAATTTAGATACTGGTTATGTAAATGGGTGAGTAACGATGGAATAGAATTGCTGTGAGTAAATGGATGCTGCCAGTCTATGCGCACTGTAAAATTAAGAGCAACAAATGTACTGGAATGATAGAGAATGCAGAGAATCAGCGACATTGGAAGAATCATTTTTATTTTGAAGCACTTGTCGTTGCCTAATCGATTGAATCGTCATGATGCCGCTGCTGCAATCAATGTTTCATTGTCGCAATGTGCGACCTAGAACGGTGAAGATATTTTTCATGTTGGTGGATTCCTATTTACTGGAAAATTATAGTGATGTGAATGAAAAATCAAATTCTACAAACTAGAAATTCTGGGTTCAGATTCGCTCTAGTCTATTGTAGTAGGCCAACACCAAGGTTACTATATATTACTGTATAGTAACCTTGGGCCAACACAACCCTATAACTCTCTAGATGAAAAGCACTAGAAGTACATAACGGCTTTCGCTTTGCGAAATGCAAGGCGATGAGAACACTCAAATCAAATGATGATTTAACATTTATTATATAGGCCGCTAATTTTACTATTAGTCCATTGTAAGGGCGGAATTTCTTTTGCAGTAGATCATAATTTAAATTTAATATAACTCTTTCACTAGGCTGGGATCTGGTGTGTCTGAACTAGGCTAAATAATTGACGCACTGTATGCCCTCAGACTCTGGATAAACAAGCTTGTTTTTCTTCAGACGAGATTAGAAATTATTAATTGATAAATTCCATTGGATTAGGCATAGGCGAAATTAACTGGAAAGAATTTCGTTCTGGTTGAAAAAATAATATTAAAATCTGTGTAAATCAGAAAAAGTATGTATGAAATTGAAATAGAATCCTACTTGTAATAACTTACATGTAAAATAACGATACAAAAAATATTGATAAGTAATAACCAATATCACTATGTAACTAACCTACATGGATAAACAAAAAATATTGTAATCAATATTGGAATAAAATGATTTGAATATTGGAGATAGTGGAGAATTTAATCAATATTGGAGAATTGATTGGATTAATTCTCAGAAGCCTAATAGCCTTTAATCATCTGAGTGATGGAAACATCACCCATAGATGTTGAATTGCGATCAATTCAATAGTCATCACAATCATGGACTCTGCAGTCTGCATTAACTGTCAGAGCTGCATTGTCTATTCTGAAATAATCCAGCTACTAAGTTGCCAATGTGAATTATCTACAGTATATTCCTGGCCACCCACGCTTAATAATTATGGTTGTAGAGCCAACACAAATCTGTTGTCCCATTTTAACCAATGCATGATAAAACAGAAACACTACTTGTCAAATTTGCTCATTAGTTTAGTCTATTCAGCCTTAAAAATATCAATTTCGATTTGTAAAGAGAAGTAGGTGATTTCATATACATATAGTAAAATTTCCATTTAAGCTTTCCCAATATACAAAATCTTGAAATCTTCTATATTCAAAGATGAATGATCATCATGTGATCTTTGTCATCAGCACCTTTTCTCATCATTGAATTATTTAAACACTTTCTTTCTAGTCTATCAGACTTAGGGGCCGTATTTTATCAATAAAATGAAGCTGGAGAATACGGGCCTTAATCAAGTAAGTTGTCAAGAAATGAGATTTAATATAGAAATTTAATGAATCGCTACAATTGATTTCAGCTTCAGAAGTATATAATGTAGTTCATAATGATTCTATTGATACTTCAAGTTACAATCAATAACGTAATTACATGATCTCTTTTCACATTCCTAAAGTTAAATTTTGAATCAGCTCAAATTCCTCATAAAATGTTCATATCCTAAGAACTTGAGCATAAAGAAGTTTTATTAACCGTCTCCTGAGTGGATGTTGTACACTAAGGAGTTGCCCAAGCTATTCATATAAATCAATTTGATGGAATATCGACTGCCGGAATTATTGATTGGCTTACAATTTTTCAGGAGAGGATATAAATCAGACTCTTCTAATTAATATTATTTTCTTTCTGTTTGATCGTAGTCCTTTTCACTGCATAGAGTTGGCTATTTAGCAAAAATGATTCCTGGAATCACCTTTCAGCGGATGAGTTTAAGATTTTGCTGTACCCTTTCGTTGAAACAGTCTCAAATGCTGCATAACTGGCTACTGGCTGAGGTTGATAGACTCCAGCGAGTGAGGAAAATTCAACTGGTATTTTAAGGGGGGGTATGGGGTGGTGCTCTTTTTGGGAGGCTCCACTCTAACGAGAAATTAGAATAGCTAATGACCTGTCAATAGACTGACATTTTCGCAAGAGACGTTCTCCCTTTTCCAGAAATAAGTGATGAGCTCTTGCTTACTTCGCGCTCTTCAGCCTTTGCCCTCATCATCATCACAATCCGAAGATTTTCCATTCAGAGAGCCCCGCCCTCAGATTTATGTGGTGATGAACGTTTGAGAAAGAATCAATGCTCTGATGCTGGATGGTGAATTGAACTGAAAATCGGTCTGATGGATCAAAAGAAGGTTGAATCAGATGATATTGCAGGGGTCCATGAGTTCAACAGTTCCAGTAGGATTGATTTTACTTAAGTTGTATGTGGCTCGTGAAATGAAACAGTTCGAAAATTTCTGTTGGATTGATACCACTGTAAATTTATGTGAATACAAAATTGATGTTCGATGACTCCCTAAAAAAATTATAGAATGTCTGACTAATCCATTTTGATCGATACTTGACCCACAGAGCAATTAGTGAGTAAAGGTTATACTTCTCATTGATTCATAAATTCTGAAAAATATTCTTCCAGTATATAGATTTTATTTTTAAAGTATGGATATGATAGAAAATATTCTATTCATTCGAGGATTGAGGAATAATGCACAGAGAAAAATATAAATTCTCTAAAAACGACTTAATAAAGAGACCTCATGGAGTCTTGAAAGTTTTTCTTTATTTTAAGGATGGCATCTGTATTATATATATCTTTTATTATGACATCAGCAAATGATTCAAAACGTAAAGTTTTCCAAACAGGAAGACAAAGTTTACCGAACTGCCTACACACTCTTCTCACAGTTTATAGATTGATTCCATCCGCTAGATATTCTACCCACAAGTCACCCTTGATAATATTCTTCCACAACGGTTGGGCCTTATTAAATTTTCAAGTATCAACTACCCAGAATCAATATAATTTCATTAGGCGAATAAAATTTTTACGAGTGGTACGCCGTGCCCCGCCCTTCCCAGCAACAAGGTTGGAAAGGTGAGGACGGCTCGGAGTTGATAAAGCTAATAGGACCGTGAAGCACTGATACTTGATGCAAGAGCTGATCGTTAAGCTGACGATACACACAGCTGACGACCGCTCAACCGCTAAACACAACTAATAATGAAACGATGCAAATCCCCGCCTGCCGAGTCGACTGCAATGGGATGAGGAACTCACTGTTCCGCCATCGCCGCCGACTTGTTACAAAATGATACCCTCAACAGTGGCTGAGTGAATTCAGCCAATTCACATTTACTCTTGCCTCTCTCGCCAAGCCTCTGTTCTCTATTCTCGGAATATTCTGTCCCCCACAATTACACTAGTGTACCTCGGAATAAGTTCATTTAGTTCCTATATTTTCCGAGTTGCGTTCAACAGATGCAGCCTTCTTCTAATATTACTGACGAGAAAGTAATGAATGGATGAAATAATTATCTTATCCTTATTAAAAACACGGCTTCCAAATAATGAAATGAAGAGTACCTAGATTATATGAATAGAGTAAAATTCTGGTGATATGTAAAGTTTTCTGAATCGAGATAAGCATTCTGTATCACTATGGTTTAAGTTGAATAGAGTAGAGTTAATGAGAATATTGAAATAGTGAATGATGAATATAGAGAAATGAAGCAATAGGAATGAGATTAAACTGTTCAAGTTTCATTCGGATTTTAACGTCTAGTCGGATATGGAGCTCTACTGCCTCAAACCTCACTCTTTACTTGTAATCAATTAAGATTAACACATGAAATGGAAAAGTGAACAGTAAATAGTGTTTTCTACAGTATTCAAATCGAGTAAATTTCATCATTATCTTGATAACTGCCTGATCCTCGATCAAGTTGAGATACTGGAGGATAAGATTTTACATAGAGTTGTCACGAGTTTAAATATTAGAAAATTTACAGATTTGTTTACTTTGTTGAATCTCATTAAAGCGTTGACGATCGCTGACAATCATAAAACTGAGTTTCATTCTAGTGCAGGGGAAAGACAAGTTGTCTTGATGGAATGAATTTATTGTGATCACGTGCAGCCTTTCCAATTCTCCTCCGCGTACCATTCGAATGTCCTCCCGAGGGGCATCTAATTAAAAAATTCCATTCTTCCTCTCTAGAAGATCAAGAAGTTCTTCATTGTTTTGTAAGACTTTTTGCCTAATCTGATGATCGGAAGAGTATAAAAATAGTGAAGGAAGAGGGATACATTATTATTTTTTCTCAAAATCCCGTTCATTCCAGCTTTAATAGAAATTATTATCTTTGTAACACTATTGATTACTGTATGTTTACAATTCATATCACAATGAACAGTGAGACAATATATTTTCATAGTTTTTCATTAGATGCATGTTTGTTCATCATCTCTTTATGCAGGATTCATTTCCAGTTTGAATATCCGATGCTCTGTAGAACAAGAATTGATTTGCTGTCAGTGATTAAACGGCCAGTGATTGCACCGGAAAACCCGTGTATTATAAAATGTCATGTCACTTCAACTTGCAGCATAGTATTCATTTTTCAACAAATCCACCCGAAGGCCTACATGAATCAAAAATAGAGCATGCCAACAAATGCTTTCCATTCAATGTTTCACAAACAAAAAGAGCGTACGTTTATTGAATGACTAGATGAGTCTTGAAATAGTAATGCTTTGATAGCTATTTGAAGATATCATCGATATGATGTAATCACTCAATTTTAGTTAACTCTGACAACTTCGTACTGTGACATATCAATCCTGACAAGCATCATTCAGAGATGAATTATTCTCAAACGGAACAATATAGCCTAATAATCTATATTGAGATCAGACGCTTCTAGGTGGACTAGACAACGTTGAAAAACTTATTCAATGATAGTTCATTCGATGAGAGTTTATTCATTCAATGGAAGTTCATTCATTCAATAGGATTTTATTCACTCAATGGAAGTTCATTCATTCAATGGGAGTTTATTTGATGCAAGTATACGATCGCGTATATTACCAGAATTACCAGAGCATTGGAGTGGAACTAAATAAATGGGAGTCTATTCATTCAGTGAGAGTTTATTCATTTAATGAGTTTATTCATTTCATTCGATGAATTCATATGATATTCAACATATTCAAAATCGTTGAAGTCTCAGTCACGTAAGATGCTTCATTAGAAGCAATGCACACCGCAAAGCGAGAAGAGGTTTAGAAAAATTATTCTAGCTGCATTTGAGAAATAGTTTATGTATAGAGACAGCACATTATTTTGGCTGTCCAGATTGCAAGCCGCAGGGCGCGAGCGCAGCGCGTAACTCACGTCTGACTCTGACGCAGACAAACGCTCAGCCTCCAAAATGTAACAATATGTTCGACTGTACAGCGCAACAGATATGAACCTAATGTATACATTGTCAGATGGATAAGCTCGCGGTACGCGTCATACAAAATGACACCACTGCGGTGAATCGTGATTCAACCATACCCCCCTCCCCCCCTCCTCAATTCTTTATCGTTCTCTGTTGAATTTTTAGTTTGGAACGTTTATGACTTTTGCGGGTCGATTTATTTGGAGAAGATTATGACTATTTCACATCAATTTATTTGGAGCAGATTTTTTTCCAGAATAATTCAATATTAGTTTATACACAACTAAAAAGTGCAATCACTCAACGTTTGGCTGTGTTTGATCGCTCGGTGAGAGCCTTTAAAAAAATTTATGAACGACTGATAAGCATAGTGGATCATAAGATAGCTATTTAGGAGTATGCGTCCAGGTACATTGTACGTGAACAGTATAGGAAACTCGAAGGCAAAACTTGTTAAACCGTACTTAACTAGAATAAATTTATACAAGTTCATCATTTTTCCATCCTCATTTTACCTGGAAATCAACTCGTAAATTTATATTTCTATTTGGAATCAGGGTGGGATCCTAAATATTCAAGAATTTTGGCTTTCGAATCCTCTACTTATGAGCGTAAGCCTGGTAATGCTCATAGTGTGATAAAGGGTTTCGGAGAATAATAGCCAGAGCCTGCTAATCCCCGTCGATGAGTGAGTTGATGCTTGTGATGGATGATAAATAATGTGAGCGACTGTGTAATAACTGTGTCACTGGCGGTGGTTTGCATAATTTAATTAAGCCCATGTATTATGAAGGTTCATTGAGCGAGAATAAATCTCTCCGTTTTCATCTCACATCTATTTGTTTATTCTCAATATCCATCAAATAGTAATTATAATCCCGCGATCCATCATTTATCATCCATTCAGCAATTGAATACAAGTTTTGATCAGCTTTACAGTTTATTGACAATGTGATATCGGTTGTTTCCAGATGAAATGTTAATAATTGTGCGTTGCCTGCTACGCCACCGCCCACTCAACCCACAACAAGATTATTCCCCAACAGTGATTTTAACATTCCCTGTACGGGGAAAATTCGAAAATATTGTGTGCTTCCTCATGCGTATTTCAATAGTACTCCTTCATGCTTCTCTGGTTTGCCTTTATGACCACTGACTGATGAATTTGCTAAGCTACAATAAATACTGTAGAATGAGGGATAGGGTCATGGATGAAATAATTCAATTACTGCACGTGTCTGAAAATAAATAATCTCGAATAAAACACATCCTCTCCTGATTCCTTGATACTGCTTCATGTTGCCTAATAATCGAATACTAGATTGTATTTGATTTTTTTGTTCTGATATATTGGTGAAATAGACAACTACTAGAGGAATTAAGTATGATGTATTCAGGACAGAGGATCTTATGGGGTTCGAGGCTGAATTTATCGTTTATAAATCAACTGCGTTTTTCTATAAAATTGTAAGATTGATTGTATACTGTTTTTTATTTGATTTGATCTTCTCTTGAAACTCACGTGCAATATTCATGATATTTTAATATGAAGAACGAGTTTTCAATTGAATAGTTGAATACATTGTTTTATTCTATTTATTATCATATTTCAAATTCATAGTTTTTAGTACATTATTTGTGGATCGGAGATCCAGAAATATCTGTGTTGAAGTGCCGGGAAATCATAACCCTATTTTAGACAACATTATTAATTGAAATTCGGGAGATAAATAGTAGAGGCTAAAGAAAAAACAGAGAAAATGCTGTTTTTCTCTCCCAAATCATCATGATCTCCGTGTTCGCATTAATGAATTAAAAATAAAGTCGATGCAGTGTAACCCTAAGAATGGATCATAATAAGATGCAACAAAGCATGTGTCAGCACAAATATGAGATCTAGCCTACTCGTTATTATTTGGCATATTGTAATATTAATCAATCGAACAATGAATGATTCAAATGGAATTTTAGAATGTCAATCATTTTCTATTCAACATACCAATAGGGAAATTTTGAAGAGAGAATGCAATTGCAGAGGAAATGCGGACAGTCATTATAGATAAAAATAAACAAAAATGAAGCCCAAGATTTGTTCAAAACGAGCATTTATTCAACTGAGCATCCGCTAACTTTGGTCTGGATGGAAGCCAATACTCACAGAAAGTCTCTGCTCCAGTGATTCTTCACCATTTGATTTGAGCCACACTATACCATTAACAAAGCACAACGGGATCAAACCCATTTATGGAGGAATATGAGGACAATTGGTTATCAGCAGTTATGAGTTAGAACTCACCACTTATTAGTTAATGAATTGTTAGTCGTTATAAATTTGTTGATATACTTAATTAACGTTTTAGATCAATGATCGATTCATCAATAAACTACTCATCAAAAACATAAAATCATAACGATGTATTTGGAAAAGAAAATAAGTCACGGCAACAATAAAACAGCGAGAGCTACAGTGATGGGATACGCTTTGATATTCCATTACATTGGAAAAGAAGGGGCAAACTTGATATCGGGCAAAATATTATTCTATTTCGCCAAGAATGGTTGCCACACACTTTCTGACATCCAATACTAACACTCAAGTACGGCTCTCAAGATCCAATAAATCTCATGGGACTGACTCTTCACATTGTTGATAGAGATTTGCTTACAAAAGAACCAGAATGTTTGTGACAATTGAATTGTTATCTTGTCTAGTAAAAGCATTCATATAAATTCTGTTTTTCATCAATAAAAGTGAAGTATTAAAAGTACAATAATTAAAGTGACATCAAAATAGGCTTCTTATATATACTTTTACTTTGTTCGAAATTTTCTTTCATTTGGATCATTTTTATTTTCTCTCATTAGACAATTTTGATAAAGCAGGTGATTTGTTGTAAAGGGATTTTTTAAATGGAGATATTTGAATTGGAGAATGATGTGAACTATGAATAATGGGAATTGGCTAATAACAAAAAAAACTGCATTCTTGTCAATTTCTTAACTGACGAATCTACTCCGTTTACTCGTTTAGTTTATTAGTTATCTCGAAAGTGCCAGTAACAGCATGTTTCATTCAAATCTGTTTTTATTATTGTTCTACCCTTCACGTCTCTAATCATTATACTATTTTATAAACCATCCAATTGACGAAGAAAATAATAGACCTGTACTCTACTGAAGTAGGGTATTCAATTTCAGTTATACTCAAATGAGCTTTTGGCGTGAGAGATTTTTATTTGTATTTTCTTCAACAATCGAAAGCAACATCACAGTAGTGAATCACCAGTTTCTGAGTCAAGTTCAACCCCATAAAAACTCCATTACAATAACTGCCATACTTTATCTTGGTTTACAGTGTTTGAGGTTATAAGTGTTTATCATGATCTCACAGAATGAAGGTAATCATAAGTACTATTTTCTACCAGCATTATCGAACCGCTCTAAAAATATTAGGCCTACTGCTCGAACATTACCATTGCTTGATACTGAATATAAGTGACCTGTTTGGTAAGATATTTTGGTATGATACGATATTACTCCATTCTCTCATCACCAACCAATTTCCTTTATTAGATTTCCAAGAGATAATCTTTCAACTTGAGATGATGATACTGTGTCCTTAGACTCACCAGATAACTAAAAGAAATTAAAACAATTTCCAGAGAAAATCTTTCAACTAAAGATGATGATACTGTGTCCTGAGGTTCATTAGATAACTGAAAGAGATTAAAAGAACTCTGCATGAGTTGCCTACCAAATGAACTTCTAAACACCGTGCGACTATTTAGTGATTCAGACAAGGTTTGGTTTCTCAGCAGGCAGAGTCACCGATAGCCCGGCCGGAGGAGTGTGCTGAGAACACGTTTTGTAATCAGAAAGCTGCCGCAATCTTTCCCGCATTTCCGTGCAATTTACTCGCATCCAAATAGCTTCCACTTCTGCGTTTTGTAATGTTTTACAAACAGGTAATGGAATAGATTTGTCAAACTGCAGTGCTATGCTGAACTTACAATTCTTCAGACGAAATTTCCGTTGTGCAAGAGTGAGCTTCACGTTCCTAAAATACCTGTAGCACAAAGATACATTTCTCCACAATGAATCGAAAATTGAAGCTCATGATAACTCAAATTGGAAAAACTAAATCCTGAGTTTGATAGAAAGCGTCTGTTTCAAGGAATCGTCGTTATTGATGTTTTTCGAAGTGGACTTTAAAACACTATAAGGCTAGGCGTACACCGGTTAGTCAAGACAAGACAAGACGAGATTAGACACGTTTAGTGACAGTAATTCACATAGTTGCTTATGAAGCAGTACACACCGATGCAATGACTAATCTGTGTGTGTTGCTTCATAAGCAACTATGTGAAGTACTGTGACTAAACGTGACTAATGTCGTCTTGTCTTGTCTTGACTAACCGGTGTACGCCTAGCCTAATCGTTTCCGTGATTTAGTCAAACGAAAAAGTAGAATTTCAAAGAATGAAAATGAAATCCATTGTAATGAATTTCGTCTTTTGAGAAAATATTTTCTCCTACAAATTTGTTGAAAGTTCGTGAGATGGATCTGATGGATATTTTCAATTTTCAGCACAGCCAACCAAAGCGATCCAGCTTTAGTTCTAATTGGTTTATCCCAAGGAGTCCAGAGAGCATACTTGGATAATATTGAAATAGTGGATGATTTTGAAAATTGAAGATGAAATATTATGGATAAGAATCACCTTATTCAAGTGGGATTTTTGTATGAAAGCATTAATGGTGGAGATGCAAGATTATAAGACTTTACAGGTGCTTTAAAAATATAAAATGATTCTGTTAATTGCTTCCTTTAACTTGAATTTTATCAATATGAACGCTTTTCAGATCACATTCAAACATTTCCTGATTCTGAGAAACGAGAAATTCGTTTTTTCCCGCTCGAATTCGCTTACGTATTCACGAATATTGTTATCGCTTCCCAACTGAATAATTATTTTTGTTGCTCATTTCAAAGGATTTTGATGATGGAGAGAATGATTGCTTTCTATCACTTTTTCGATTGGTCTCCTGGATTTACTGTCTACCCAATACAGGTTCTTGTTCTGTTTGGAAGATTTTAATGATTCAAGTATACTGATTTCTTCCTTCAATCATCAAATCATCTTCCTTCTTTTAATATTATTTCAAGACATTGAATTCAGCTTTAATTCACACTACAGTATTTTCAATGGTGTTGAAAAACAGAATCCTGTTCTTTAGCCCAGCTCAGTTTTTGGTCATGGATTCAATCAACCAACCTTCTTTCTTTATACAACTTCATCTACCGGAAATTTTATTTGAATTCTCATCCCAATGCTTGCAACATCAATGTTTATATCATCCATATCTCCTTGTCAAACTTCGCAGAATACGTTTGATCAATTTTAACCAATTAACAAAATACATCGAGGATTACCAAGATATTGTGAGTGTACACTACTTTTTAAAGGTTCTCCGCTATCGAACCAATAATGGAGTAGGGGCAGTTGAAGCAACCGTCTTTGAAATCCTTTCATAAATAAATGAGTTTGGTTCAGAAGAAAACTTATAGACTCTCATAGAATATATGAGTAGTATTGTGAAAACTTTCATGAATACTTATATCAATATCAGCTTGAAAAAAGTATATGAACATCTAATATATGAACATAATGGAGTCCCCATTCCAAAATTGAGAAACAGATTATCTTTTTAATATTGACTTAATTAATTTCACTTTTTATGAATATAGATTGGTGAGAACACACAGAGGCGAGCAAGTTCTCATTGTATGCTATGTTGTCCAGACACAGCAAAATTTATTGCAGCAGAATCTTCTAGTATTTTTGGGAAAGTATTCATGTAAGTGGACTTCCAAGTGGATTATATGGAAGATTTGCAAGTTTAAAGCTTCTTTGGCAATAAATTTCAGTGATCAAGCAATAGTGTTGAACCAGTTTAATCGATGGATCACATCCGGAGATGTATACTCAGTACGCAGTGAATAATTCATTAAACGTCAAAGCGTTGAAAGACATAAAACTGCTAGCGCTGTGAGATCTCCGTTACAAAGTTTGTTGCCGGAAGAGGAAAGCTCTTCACTCTGCAGGTTCGTCTCTCAAGTTTTTTATTCAGCAGTCTCTGGAAAGAGAGAAAGAACCGGCGGCGGTTGAGTTTGCGGGCCCAGCGGCTGAAGGGAGCACCCGTCCAACGTGTGGATAGATCCTGAACTTCTCGCTCTACACCCGCAAACCCGTAGACGTGTGATGTTTCCAAATTCAGGGCTCGTCTGACAGAAAGTGCTATTGAGACACGAGAAAAATCCAGGCCTGCTTTCCAAACTGTTCATCCGCAGAAATGCACTTCCCAAGGGGATATTCGCTTAAGCCCACTGCTAATGATACTTACTACTCGGATACAACTGTGCTTGCTCACTGCAGCCTCACGACTTCGCCAATTACTAATGAACAGGGTTTTAAATCGATTTCCTGCCCCGAGCTCGATCAGCTACGAAAAAGATTAATTGAATATTGAGTTTTGGAGTACTTCAAATTTTAAAAAAAGCTTGAATCTTACTTAATAATCTATTATTAAATGATTGATATGATTTTGTTGAAGCACTGGCTAGCTAAAGAAAGCTCATAAAACTCATGAATCTCGTTTAACTATAATACCCTGACGAAAAGATATTCTTCTAGCGCTGTCGAATAATTAATTTGGGTGAATAAGTCAATTTATGGTAATCATCCAGATTCGCACAGTTGTTTATAGTAAAAGCTTTTTGAAGATGTCTGTTTCATAAACAGATCTGTCTGATTTTTGAATAGTTGAGGGAAATAATTCCGGAAAAATCGTTAAGAATTTGCTAAAGTATGAAAAATCCTTTGAAAAATCAAAATCTAGAAACAAGAATACATTATTGAGTTTTCTTAATAATCATTGAGGAAAGATTCATTATGGTTCTCTAACCAACTTGGAGATATAAATATTTACCAATCTGTAAGATATCGAATTACAGCAGGACATATACTCTTTTGGCAATCATCGAATTCTAAAAGAAACGAGCAACGGATGAGGCAAGAGACGTCGATTTCATATGAAACATTTACGACTTCGGAGTTCATGAAGACAGTAACCCAGTTTCAAGTCCATTGCAGCACGCAGTGCTTGTGGAAATCGTTAAAAACATTGATAGAATAATGGCCTTCGTGTTTAACTTCACACAGTTGTGTCAGACGTACAGCAAAATCCTTTGAAGTATTTGAATTTAAAGCACTGGAAGAGCTGGAAAATATTGACGCTTGGGATGTTCTGGGCTGGGAGTAATAAATCATAACTCCAATTCGTATTGTCAGCATTGAATTCATTCCTATTCCCCTTCTATTGACAGTTTGATAGTCAATGTCTGTTGTTATTATTATTCTCTGTGGGGTATCATATATTCGCTCTCTTCCTCTTGCTCTGTCTCCACCCAATGCTTTATGTTTGACGTTATTGGTGAAGTTCATTCAAAAATACTTTCAGCTTGAATTATAATTTGATAATCATTTTACCTTCAATCTTCACTGTTATCATTTTCATTGATCAATTATTGATTATTTAGCTTATTATTATTATTATCTTGATTTTCGTTATTTTAGCTTCAATATTCACTGTTATCATTTTCATTATTCAATTATTAATTATTTAGCATTATAATTCATATTTAGCTTAATTTTCATTATTTTAGCTTCAACCTTCACTGTTATCATTTTCACGTTTCAAATGATAAATCATCTCCCAAGTTCAAAATTCCATCATTTTTCCAATAATTCAAAAAATATTGTATTCTTTTCTATCGAAGGAAGACGGAAGTTGGTACAATTTTTTTATTGAAGAACAATTGATGATGATGCACAAACAAGCTCTGGGTAATGGGAAGAATAATTATTTCATTTGATGAGATTACTTTAATCATGTAATTAACAAAATATTTCTGCTTAAGGTGCGTTTAGACTATGTAACTTTGTTATACGAGTACAGCATTTATTATAAATAAAGTTTCACAAAAATTAGTGAGTAAAATAGTTACAATAAAATATTGGAGTGGTCCATAGCCGAGGGCGATAAGCGCCTGTCTGATAATCCAAAGGTTGCAAGATCGAATACAAGATTGAATATTAAGTGATTATTAAGTGAAGCAAGATCGAATACAAGATTGAATATTAAGTGAATATTAAGTGATTGAATTAAGTTCATATAGTGGTATATGAACAACCATCATTTATTTATTTCTGTGTTGAAGAGTAGTATGTAATAATAATAATTCCGTGTAACCTGGCTGGCTCAGGTCTGGTGTCAGAGTTTTCAGGTCACTCCTGATCAGTTCAGGGTCTCTGACGTGACTTGACGACTGTTTTTTAGGCAGCCGGGACCGACGGCTTAACGTGTCCTCCGAAACACGAGGAGTGGCTCGAGCTAAAATCTCACGGTCTGACCTGGGTTTGAACCCGGGACCTCTAGGTTACAAAGCCAGCACTTAACCCACTCGTAAGTGCGTTACTACTTAACTCGAGTAGTAAGTGAAGATGTGATAATGATATGATTGTGACTCATCAACATGAAACGTGCAAAGTTTGAAAATATACGAATACAATTATATGATTATAATTTATCTACATGAAACGATGAAGTTCAAAAATATATGTTAATAAAAACCATGTATGTTGATGCGTGGGTTGGCATTGAATAAGTGGATTCTCGAGCACAACGTAATCATCCCAGTACAACTTCTAGGATTTTCTCAATTAGAGTAGAAGTGATTGGATTATAAGGAGAGGGAAGTTTGTTCATCTATGTTTTGCGAGATTCTCCATTCCATTAGAGGCCTTGTGAGTGGTCGGTGCGTTGGAGTACCTTTCAGCAACCCTCTGTAATGACAAAAAGTTGTGGATTGTGCGACTCTAATGACTAAAAGCAACGGTCACTGTATCACTATTTCATCCAGTAATATGGGATTCATTACTGAACTTCATCGTACAGGAGTATAGCTTTCCAATTTTCGCCGAATATTACTGCTCCGGAGTAGAAAAACGCTCTCTATGTTGCTCTATTTTGCTAAACGTGTAGTCTCGTACGAGAGGTGGTGGAGTGATTTGAACACTGAAAAATCTATTTTTAAATTTATCTGATAGTCAATCCAAGTGAATAATCTGAGTTTGTGAGCAGAATATTTGATCTATTGTGTTGGACACTACTCACACGTGGATACTCAAATCGCCAAACTCAATTTTTTTTGCTCGGTTTTGTTTATTCTTGTTATCTCTACTTTTTCGTCTCTTGTTGCTCGATGTCGATCATGCAAACGTAATTTGTTCCGTATCATCATAGGTTGATTGTACGAGTATATTGTAAACAATCCAACAAATTTATAAAGGGATTTGAAATGAAAAAAATCAGCAATCACTTCTACTTCAGTGAGTTCTTAGAAGAAATGTTAAACTTAAATTTAATATGATACGGCACCAAGTTTTTTGTATTAGTTGAGGGTTTATTACCTCATCACATCCTCACTCCTGAATAAGGGGATTATTATTACGAGAGAACATCTGAGGGAACCTGTAATCACTGACAGTCTCACTAAGATCTTCTCGGCGCTTCTCATGGAAGATGATAAGTCGAGTTCCAAGAATTTCATCTTCAAAGATAATTGTTTTGAATAATTTATTCTCTCTTAAGAATAGCAAGAATTCAGAACCGTTTCAGTCACTAAACATGAGTGAAAGATCAGATTTATGACAAGTCTTTTCTCTATCATGATTACTATTTCAATTACTTGATGGTTGATAATGTATAATGATAGAATCCTTATTCACGCTTATCAAGGAATATCAATTCAATCAATTATTCTATTATCAATAAACGAAATGTTCCCATGTATGTTGGTGATGGAAACTGTTTTGAGAAGTACTTATAACAGGAGGAGGTGAAACCATAAAAAACGTTGTCAATCAATTATAAATTATGGAATCAATAATTCTTTCATCAATAAACGAAATATTCTCATGAATTCTGATGAGGAAACTGCATTGAGAGGAACTTATTACAGGAGGTGATTGAACCATAAAAGACTATATTATAAATCGATTGTTAATGAATCGTTTCGTTAAACTTAGTTAAAACGAAGATGGTACAGATAAGGCTCGTATGTACTATCTTCGTTTAAACTAAATCTAACAAAATGTAGTTTTAACTTGGTTCAAATTATAAATCCTTGGTTTAAACTGAGTTTGAACTTTGATTTATAAAACTTGGTTTACATGAAGATCACTTCGAATCAATGAAACAATATTGTACACCACAAATCGAAGATAGCGGTTGATCAAAGTTTGATCAAATCAAATAATCTTTATTCAATAAATTGCATTTACAAGTCTACGCTCAGCAACATTGAAAGTGTCATAATAATACAAGAACAATGAAAGTTTTTTAATAAGGTAAAAATTGGAAGGAGGAGATTTCATTCAAGGCAGCAAGCATACAAATAGAGAAAGTGAGAAAATAATAGATACTAGATCTCTTCCCTTAAAAATCTAAGACATTCCTCAATCGAGTATGGGGCTCTTCAATCGATCACAAGAATTATAATGATTGATCGGAGATCAAACTCGGACCAAGCAACCGTTAAAAATCAAGATGTTTGAAGACCCTGAAATGAAGGTATGATTCATTGTAAAGGCTGGTTCAGTAACTAGCGAACGAAAACGACTAAATACGAGTTGGTTTGTGATTGCTCTTGCCTTGAAGCTGAAGCGTCATATTTCCAACCACAGATGTTTGGTTGCAGCCTGTAGAAACAGTTCTCTCTCAACTACACAAAGTTGCTTCTGTCGAAGAGAATCTGTAGGAGAGAATAACTCATATCTTCGCATTTCCTGAGCTGCTTTTAAGCTGCTTCAATGTAGCTTCATATTCAAATGAAGACTATTCAACCATTGCCGCTCATTATCAGAGCAAAACTTTATCTACTTTGGTTTAAGAAATTATAACCATATCAATTATAATTAATAATTTCATAACCATGAAATTATAATAATAATCAATTTGTCATTACAGTACAATATTATGATGAGTGACAGACTATGATATTGCAATATTTATTCTCATTTTATTATTTTTCTATTCTATAGTGATTTAGCTATTCATAGTGATTGTCATTAAACAGCGCTCAATTAATTACAATCCCTTTATTGTTATCACATAATTGCTTCAAGCTATTTTGAAAAAGTTTCAATCATGCAGATAATAAATCTTTTGAAAACTCTTTAGGCAAAAATTTAAATGATAATAATCAACTTGTCTTAATACAATAAACCCCGTTTTCAATAATCAACATGACTCTACAACAAAAACTAATTGTATTTGCTGCAATAACAAAACACCAACGTATCGGTGATAGTGATATCCTGCTGTTGTTATTCAAGATATCAGTAGACTAATAAACAAGAAGGATCATGTTATTACAATCACCGTGCTCCGAGTAATTATTGTAGTGTCGGTATCACTATCATCAATTCACCGTCAATTCATGTAGACGGATTTCTAACCTGATATATTTTATCTTAAATCAGATACTTGAAAATTTTTTGACAGTAAGACAATAGGTGAATTTAGTTTCAGTTTTCATCTTTATCCATGTTCAACAATAACATAATATATATGTGTTTGTGAGGAACCAATGAAATTCATTATGATAATAATAATATATCTGATATTGGTTGAATGGACTCTCTCCATGATTGTAATTCAATGAGATGTTGTTCGGTGGGTTGACAATATCTAAATTTTATCATGAACCAATAGGAACCAAAGATGGAGAAATTCATGTGCTACTGGAAAGATCATCTACGAATTGAACTCAGCTAATACATTTTTCTTCAAAAGCATTACATTTTGCTGAAAGAATAAAACGTCAATTGTTATGAGTTATTGATGAATTGAAATTTTAAAAACTCTCCATTTCAAGAAACTTCATTTAACAAGAGAAATAAGTAGAGGTTGAATTATGTGTATGGAAGAGACCGTTGATTGTGAGAAGGCAATACTGAATTGAGTGAAAACGGCGTTTCCAGTTTTAAGAGGATTGTCATTGATAATGTGATGGAAATGATTACACAACTAACTTCATATGTTCTGAATTTATCACATTCTTGAAATAGAATAGGAGGAACAAACCGTAATTTAAGCAATTCGTGTTCAATGACATTAGATTCATAGTAGTAGATCATAAAGCTGGATAAGAAGTCTAAAAGTTATAGAACCCACAAACTCATCGAATAAAAAATACCGGTTTCGTTGATTATACCATTATAAATCTCTGGTAAACGTAAACACTGTTATAAGTACAGTAGTTGCAAGTACCGGTACTAAAACTATCTAAACTATTTAACTATTTTGTCTACTCTCTCAATGAAAACGTACATGATAGAGTAGAATACATGGTAAAGTTACTCTAATATTCTACTAATGAAAACAAGACTAATAACATTCATAAAATCATGCTTGTGGAAAGCATGATTAGTTTAAATCATCTATATTAGTTGAAGTACATGTTTTTAATTATTCAGTTCATCAATCTCTTGTAAACAGTGAAAGATAAAGTCAGGATTCATGGTTTGAAAAAGTTAATCATTTATAAAGTCATGTAAAAGATGTAGCACTTATAGTTAGGATTCATGGTTTTAAAAAGTTAATCATTTATAAAGTCATGTATGTGGGAACAAATATGAAGAAAATGCCGTTAATTTTCAAGTTTATTGAAGTTGTCAAGTTTTCAAAGTATAATGGAGTGAACAAGACGCAATAGTTCACACATTATTAATTTTTGCAATATATTGAGGCCTTTTATGTTTTTTAAGTTATCAAGTTTTTTAGGATAATAGGAAACAAGATGCAATAGTTTGCACATTAACAACTTTTACAATATAATGAGGAAAACAAGACGTAATGTGTACGCTGAGCGGAACAAAGTAGAAAGCACGTGGCGGTGGCGGCGGCAACTCACCAGTTGTTGGGAGCAGCTCGTTGGGGGCGGCAAGCGCGACAACGGAGGCGGCAGTGAAGACGCAGAGGAGGCGGCGGAACACAGAGGCTTCCATCAGGGCTCACACATCCCGACTGAACTGAGATCCGCCGGCGACACCAACTCACTCACCGACGCGGCTCTCTCACGCGCACGCGCCACCAGTTCTCTGAGGCATCTCTGAGGCTGCCTCACCGCCTCCCTCAACTCACAATCCGGTTGAAAGCATATAAAAAACACCTTGCTCACTCGCAATCAACGATTCCACAGAGTTTCATTTTCGTTTATAGAAGTCCTCTGCACCACTGCACCCATAACAAGCAACTGCTGACCTGCATCTGGTGGTGGGTCTGTTGTCTTAAAAGTTGCCTATTGCTGAAACATGAGGAAAAAGATTGTGGTTTTGACTTTGATATTCGGGCCGGGAATACTAATTGATTCACTTATAAACTAATGATTATACAGAAAAAGAATTCTCATATCCCTTTTACATAGTAATTGTGTCGATCAACTCATTATGTTTTGTTCCAAAGTATTTTTGTTGAGGATGATGTCTATATGAGCTCTCGGCTGAAAGGTGGATAATTGGAAGGATTATGATGAGATACAGCGGTAGGAGGTTTTAAACCACTGGAGAGAAGGTGTATCTTGACAATAAAATTCGAGAATAGGATACGAGATTATGAAAGATCATTTGGGACACTCGGTTTGTTCTGTTTGGTTCTTGCAAATTTGTATTTAGAAAATGTCAATTTTGAGTTTTTCCAGAATCGTCACCCACTGATGATGGAGCAAATCAATATTGACACCACCAAGTAATTTTAGAAAGTGAAAATTGTCGTTCATGCTTACAATCAAAGAAACAGAAAAAGACTTAAATTTCATTTCCAATAACGGTAATTTATTCATCGAGAATTAGATTTCTTGTTTCCCTTGAGACCACAGTCATTTAAAATCCTTGTTTCGAATCATCTTTGCGGAGCAAGCGCTGAAAAAGCCAACGTCTCACAATTTTCAAATATTAATAATGTTTCTGACGTGTCTCAAAGGTACCGTGAATAAACTATAACATGGCCAAACGGAAAAGCTGTAAACAAGTGGAACAAGAATCTGAGGAACGAGGGAAAGTAGAATAAATCATTCACTGTATTGGCTCCACAGTCGACCAACAAAATACAGAAGGTTCATTAACGAGGCAAAGCTTGAACAACTAATTATTTTTTCACAGGAATTGGAATCTCTCTCCAACTATGTTGGAAAAGCTGATATTCCTAGAACATAACAATTTGTTATTGCTTTTTTGACTGACTCTCTTCCACATCGAATAAATATTATTTTCAATCTCAGGTTTCACTGACAGTTTGAAAAATATATACTGTATATTATATTTATATCTCACACACTTTTATGTCTGAGGAAAAAGAGTATTAGATGTTGCTATGAATTTATAATTAATAATTCTCTTGATAATTTTTAATTAAACATAATTAATATCTCTCTAAATAATCATTTTAGCCGGTTTGACTGACATCACAATTGAATGCTACTCTACGGAATGATTCTAGTGAATAAGTGGCTCGTCGCTCGGTCAGCAATTGAGAGGTACGGAGTTCGATTATCCGTTCTGGCACAACTTTTTGTACAGTGACATCTATCAAGTTCACTCTTGCTATTTCACTCAGTTGTCAATGTTTGCTGTTGCAGAAGTCTTCAAAAATATCCATGTAGCTTTATTTGGATGTTCAATAGTTCATTTTACTTTTTATCACTTTTATGGCTACCTAGGCCCATTTCACATTTAACACACTCCAAGTGTTTCATGTTTCAGGTGCGACAACTCGATTCCTTGCGAGTCGGGTTACCAGTCTCAACTGAAGTTGCTAAAACAATACTTGCAGAATAATGCAGATTTTATGAGAGCTTTCTGTTCAATTGAACAACTGTCTCAAAGATTGTAAGAGCCTCGTATGGGAAACTCACTTGAGACACAATACACTCTTTTCAATTTTTTTTTTCAACAGTTTTTTTTTCTGAGGGTGATGCCCACATGAGCTCTAGGCTTTTGCGTGAGTATGAGAGAGGTGATGATGAGAGATGACGACTACTTTTCAGGCAGTTGGGAGTGGCCGTTTTGTGGTCAAAATCTTTTGTCAACTGAAATCTCGAAACATTATATTCAATAATTTTCAATTATTGATCTCGAAACAGTTCATTTGTTGAGAACAATCTTCAATCGACTGCGTTACACTTACTGGAAGTCACTAATATTGAACACATCTGGTATGAACACATTCTGGTTGAAGATTCATGCTTTCTTCTACTGGTTAGAATAACACTGGGCATTCTTTGAAAACAGATAATATTCACTCACAATAATGTCAGTTATAATGTTTTCTACCATCAAAGCTTCAAATTTGTGTTGCATTTGGTATACTGAGTCAAGTACAATACTGGCGAAGCATCTAAGAGTGAAGTGCCCGTATCTTGATGTTTTCAACTTTGAAGATTGTAATTTGTGTTGCATTATGCATTTGGTATACTAAGTACACTCCTCAAATGCCTTGAAGCATCTAAGAGTAATAACAAACATCAACTCAAAATAATGTCAGTTGTTATTCTCTACCTTCAAAGTTTTTAATTTGTGTTACATTTGGTAGGCCTATGCTAAGTAAACTCTTCAAATGTCTTGAAGCATTCAAGAGTAACATTACAAGCGTGTGGGATGAATAAACAGAACGTAGACTGTGGGTGTGGGTTGCGAGGCATGGTCTCAAATGGCAGTAGCACTTGCTTGAATGGATCAGTCGGGCAAAGATGTGAAATATGTATAGGACCACAGGCCAGAGCCGGAGACTGGGATCGTTACTGGAGATCGGTGTCCTGTCCTGTCCTGTCCGACCGCTGGCAGTAATTGGCCGATGAGGAAACGCCAGCCTCGGATCAATTATTCCGTGCAGCAATGCCCGACAACCGACAATTACAGACAAATCTATCGGAGGTCAATACTGACCAGCGCTGCACTGGCCGATTCAACCGCACCAGCGGTCCTCGCTGACAAACTCTTCACTTCTTCATCACAATAAACCCCGATCTAAACTGACTGACCGCGGTATTCGTTCAACTGCATGAATAGTTCAACGATTTCGCGGAAACAAACCCGTTAATTTCTTAAAATTTGAATAGAAAGGATTGTAATATTCATCGAACAAAACCATTGTTTTGTATTGAACTATATATTCTATCGTCTAAAATCCCATTGAATCTTTTAGTGAATTCCATATAAATCATAATGACTCTCATACCAACGTCAACAGAAAATATTAAAATTGTAAAACACGTACAATAATGATTGATGTAGACATGTACAATCTCCCATTGTTCCCCATCTCTATTCAATCTTGAAAACAGCTTTAATCTACCTTACTGCAGACTGACCAGAGCACATGATTGTTACCCTATGAGGACTCTGAAACTATCCAACAGACTCCCACATCTTGTTCGAGAGCTCAACGCACAAAGTTTGAGCTGGAGAAATTAGTCTATCCAGCATAAAGCTAGCCAAGGATGAATATATATTAATTTTTTTAGATTTAAAGTATTCCCATGAGTATGACAATTCTTGGAAGTATTGTTAAAAAATTATAGGACATCCATTCTTTTTAAAAATAGAAAATGAAACAATACTGTGCCTTCTTTGAATTTGAATTTGAATTTTTTTTAATTTATTGAAACACAATTTCACATTTAAACTTACACTTATTATATTCTTTCTTTCACTTATAATATCCTCTTTCAAAATACACACAGTATTTTATATTATTTTCTGTATTACAATACCTATTCCACTCACATTATTTTGTGATTTTTCATTGAACCATTCACGTTTATTTTTGCAAGCTCTTCCACCTCTGTCTCGAACCTAGTATACAGCGAGCATCATTAGACCATGGATGTACTTCGTAAAATATGGTCTTCCACATGAAAACTATTCATACACGTAAACATTCGGTCAGAAAAGGATAATCACTGCATAAATTATAATTGCCATTGTTAGTCTAAATCGTTTATTTTGAAGAATAAATGTGTTACTCTCTTACAGTTTTGAGTAAATACATTTTCCATTACTTGTGTCTGAGAGAATTTTTGACAGAAATTTGAATGATTCTTCCATTTCAAAGAATTGAAATGCATGTCATGTATCATTTTCTTGTTTTCTGAGTCTCGAAATGTAATGAGACGTTATTTATTCATTAGATAACTCTTGAATTTCGCAATTGGACTGTATAGT
This sequence comes from Laodelphax striatellus, assembly GCA_017141395.1. NCBI lineage: Eukaryota > Metazoa > Arthropoda > Insecta > Hemiptera > Delphacidae > Laodelphax > Laodelphax striatellus. The sequence goes on along the minus strand of CM029532.1, from coordinate 23,214,677 downwards.
TTCTTATGTATATAAGCTCTTTGGAATGAGAAATTTGAATTCCAAAGAGAGATATTTCAATGAGATATGACTTCTTTTAAATAAATTTTTGTATATTTGTAACAGCAGAGTTCTCTGGATAGCGCTTGTAATATGGAGATAAAAGAGATAACACTAACGACGATGTAAAAAACATGAGCAGAAACACTCAATGAATGGAAGCCGTATTTCACTCGCTCCGAATACGAGTTCAGCAGTGCATAAGGGATATTTCTGCGATTTCCCTTTTCTGCAAATATTTCCAATTATTTTTCATATTCTGAAACGTCCGATAAGGATAATAAATTTCTTTTGTTCGGCAAAGAGCGTCGAGAGTAGGGGCGAAAAAAGCGGTAAGAAATCGGTAAGGGACCGACTGGAACTAATAAGTCATGACAGCACGGCATCCGGCCGCACTAAACTTTGAATTACAGTCCCTGGAGAGCAGAACATTCAATTATCGCAGCTTACCTAGTAGGCCGCTAAGTACCCTGGAGACGCACCACTGCTTCACTGCTCCAATTTATGGTGAATTTATTAAATCTACCGGCGACTTGATCTGACAAGATTTTCACATTACGAATTCTCTCTTTCTGTATCCAGCATCCCTTTATTTTGCTTTCTTCTCAAGTCATCGAACGTCCCTCCCTCCCACATCAACCCCCGCTACTCGTCTCATCACCAGTATTTCATCCGAAAGCAACTTCTGCCACTCGCCCTATAAATAATGTAATGACTGGAATCGATTAATACTTATTAATTGTATACGCTGAGCGCGCTTCAACGAACTCAACCCTCGCCTTATCAACGCAAAAGATAACTTTCGACTAGCATCAGTTTCATGCTCCTGACAACGCTACTCAAAGGGTTAGACGTTTGTTTTATCTATCTCAGGTGAAAAACGAGGGAAAATACACCATCGTCGGATTGTATTTTGAATCAGGCCAACTAAGTAATACTGTAATATCAACTGAGAAAATACTCCGTGACTTATCCTGATATTCTGCTCGAGAAAATAAATGTACTCTTGGAAATAAACTCTACTTTTGGCTTGATCAATTGATGAGAAAAATATCAATTTGGAACATGAGAGATACTTCAAGAGTTCAAATTTGGACTGCTGCTATAATACCAAGAACTGTTACAATCCTACTACAACACTTGTTCAGCTTATAGAACAAATGCATCTACTTTCAGACTGAACATATATCTGGCTATCAATGGATATCTGTGATTAGATTTCACAAAACAAAATACAATACCATTCATCAATCCAATATTATAAAAAATTATTTCTCAGAAATTTTATATGAGATCTTTGAAATAGATCGATTGAAGTGATAACCACAATCGATGATTTTAGTGACAAATCAACTATGGAATCGATAATTATTTTAATATGTTTTTGATGTAATTTGATGAATCGATCCAAATTGCTAAATTGCTTTTTGTAGATTATATTATTTCTTTCATTCAAGAATTCTTATACCACATACTAGAGATATTGATTTTGTAGATTGAATCCTTGTACTCCAGTATATTCTATGATATACATAGTCTGTGCTTATAGTAGAGCTCATTATAGAGTTGTTCAATTTTCTGAGACTCTAGGACATCCATGTTTTCCTATGAAACAAAAATTTAGTCTCGATTTCTATCGCATCCAGCCACAAAAGATTGAAGTTTCAGGAAGAAAAATAATTTTGCTTACCATATTACCCCTGCAAAATGAAAATCATCACTCTGAAAACGTTGTATGAGTTCCATGCTTGAATTTCTAGTTGCATGTCATTGAACAAGGAAAATGAGGTTGAATTAGAATCAACAAAGGAGTAAGAGCATTACTTCCGAAAGTTTTAAGGTGGCTCATATACTCAGCACATAAAATCTGCTTAAATTAGAATCTTATTACATTGTATTTTTCTGCTGTGCCGGAAATCTATTACGTTTCCACTTTAACTGGTGGAAACAAGAATATTCCTGCTATGAGAATGAAACTCAGCTTTTCAGCTTATGAACATCAAAGCCTTGAAAAATTCTTGCACGCGTCCATCCTTTTGATCCGTACTCCAATATTCCTTCTCACTATTGTTTTTTTTTATAATTTCTCTAAACAGAACCATTACAACGGACTGGACAATTATTTATAAATTTTATATAAGGCACCCAACGGTTTTCAAACTCATCAAGGCATGAATAGAATGTTTGTGGTAATGGTATTATTAATAGTAATAATACTTGTAGTAATTTTTATTCATTTATGCATTATCAAATGTTCAAAAAGGAGAGTTTATAGATGAGAGATAGATTATTGTTTATCATAACGAAGTTTCATTAAAAAAACTAACAAGATACTTTTTCACTTGAGGGATTATCTTTAAATGATGATTCTGCTGATAAACTTTGTAATTCCTTCTCTCAGTATCTAAATTTGGCCTCAGCCATTGAAGGTATCTCTGCTTCCTTCCTAGATAGAGATTGAATCAATATAGCGAGTTCCCCAACCTGAAATCTGATTTGATCAGTTGCTTCCAGAAATACTGATACTATAGATGTCAATGGCAATAACACCGTTGCGTCCCAGCAGGGTGTTCATGAACACCTGAAGCATCAACTGCGCACGCCAAGCCAACATATGGTGGAACAGCATGCGACGGCTGCATGGTCAGGGAGTGCACTGACATCGTATGCGAACACTGGATACCAGACGACCTCCAGTTTCAACAAAGCCTTCCCTGGGTGAACGCGGACTCTGCCAGGAAGTGACTGAATAAGTCTCCAGCTACTCTTAAAAGTAAAAGAGGCTGAACAGCCTTAAACATCTAACGAGGATGGGGGATCTCCCCCAAACTCTACTGACCTGAATCTGAGGAGTGTGCAGACCCATCCCTGATAGAAGTTGAACAGCTTCGGAAGGATGGGTCCATAGCAGAATCAGCAGCACATTTGTTGAATGTCCATACCTGCAAAATGAGGAGGAGACTTGAAAGGCCTCCTACCAGAGGCAAGAGAACTGGACTTCAAGGCTGAGTAGTGCTCTGGCCTTGGATTATGGAACACGGCATAAGCCAAAGAGGGGATGCCACAAAAGATCGAATAGCGGTCGCGGTGGCTAAGGGTTACAAAGCCCAACCCAATTTGAAAAAAAAAACCTGAAATCTGATTTGATCAGTTGCTTCCAGAAATACTGATACTATAGTTCGAATAAAACTAGTTTTCCCGTGGCCTGGTGCTCAAGAAGTCTAGAAATACTGATAGTTGACCATTTGATTCAATGATTCTAACATTGAATCAAATGGTCAGCTGTTCGGACATCGGACTTTCTGACAAAAACGTTTCTAGTGAGTGGTTCTTGAGCACCAGGCCAAGGGACAACTAGTTTTATTCGAACTATAACTCTATAGTGGTCATTCTCTACATTAAGAACAACCAGGGAATGTAACACACGGCCCCCTACAAGTTGATATTTATTGCAAGTGTTGTCCCAGTAATCAAGTGGAGATTGTTGTCCCTGTAGCAGAGATGTAGGTATTATTTTAACTTTCCTTCCAAATCAAGATGGAGAACTTACAGAAAATAGACGATGGGACAATGGGACGCATTTATTTCGTGTGTTACATGAGTACTATGAAGAGGAGCAGTTTGCGAAGAGGATAAAGAACAATTGAAGCGGGCCAAATTGATATTCATGGGCACCTCACACTGATGACGACGCGGCGAGCAGCGAAATCTTCTCTCGATTCTCTCCGAAGTCGCACAGCTTGTTTTGACATGGCGGTGGGGGGGGGGTGAGGCGTGGTTGCCGGCGCCAGCCACACACACGCACGCACCTACTCAATCACGCGACCCTTGCCCCAACACAAAACGCATTACTCGACCCGAGAATGCTCACCTCTTTTAATAATCGAAATTTATTCCTTCCAAAAATACGTCGTCTCATTCCTCAGTACACTGTCCTGTTTGACGGCGTCTTGAAATATTGATTTAATTAAAATGTCACCGTAAACTCAAGCTGCAATGGGTCGAATTAGTCCCAAAAATGAGAATCTCCACAGTTAAGATTTTTCTCCATCAATCACCTTGAAATTAGCTTCGAACAGAAAAAGTAATGTCAAAATCACTTTACATCCATTCCTTTATTCTTGAGATGTTACTTGAAGCGAACCTTTCTCCTGATTCACTCAACTACTTTCAAATTCAACTTCTATGGAGTGGAATAAAAATAACAATGGTTCTGGATCAAGGTCCAAGACCCTATTAGGTCATCGATTGGAGCGCTCGCTGCATCATTCTGCTGCATCTTGCTTCTATCCTGTGAAGAAGGAGTAAGCGGGTTGCCTACATTACTCCTGCAACTTATTCTGTTGACAAGAAGTCTCTACAATACATCTCGTCTCGTATCAGTTTTTATGATATAGATAGAGGTTTCAATGATGATCAATACTCATTTGGTACCTATTGGGTACAACCAGCGACCACATAATACAAATAGACGGAGGCCAAGTGCCTAGACCTAAGTAAGATGGCGGCGGTTTACATGAGTGGGAGTGCCAGCTGTTTTCTATCTCTCTCCCACTCATGTGCTCCGTCTATTTGTATTATGTGGTCGCTGGGTACAACCTATTTGGGTAATGCGGTTATGAGTTCGAAACTAGTATTTTTAAGTTTGAAGGATTATTCTAATAACGATTTAAGACGAATCGAGGGATTCCAATTCAACTGTTTTAACAAATATTACATTTATTCTTTCCTAAAACGAAATACATACTCTTGAATTTAAAAATGAGGAATTCGAATTACCAGGACAGAAAACATAGGTTTGGCATCATGTCACAGTGGTTTATGGAACAAATATATATTAATCTTGAAGAAATTTTAATGGAACGACACCCTCAATAGTCTGACAAGGCTGTAGATGAATTTGAATGAAATTAAAAACGCTCTTCCAACAGATTTTGCATGTTATACATGAAAATGCATCTGAAAAATGTTAATTTAATTTATAATGAAATTCACTTTTTTCACATGATATAAAAATTATCATTTAATTAATAAGAAAGATCCATTAAGATCAGATCGCGCTCCCATTCAATCTGACTCACCTTCAATATTAATTATGAAATAAGGAGAAATTTTCAAAATAATACTTTTCAGTTTAATAGGTTTAGATCTAATATTCTACTATTGATTTCTATACTAGGAATGCATGACATTTTGATATTGGATATTGCAAATGTTGAGCGGAGCGTTTGTCTGCAGCGATTTATATGCCGTCAATTTGACCAGTCCAAATTATTCCAAACCAGATCTCCTTCCCACAGACTCGATATGGTGGCGGAAAATAATCAGCTGATTTACTTTCCGCACGCCAGCTGGTAGTTTTTTGTCGAAATCGAATTGACTGTGAGGTTAAATTGTTGTGGAATTAAATGTGAGGTTATGTACCTATGTCCTTTTTTTCGGTGATTATTCCTCTATGGTACCATTGATTTCATATTTTGTTATTTTACAACCTTCCCATCGTTGATATGCATGTTCGAGTCAACGCTCATGGAAATCGGCCGAGTAGTCTAGGAGGAGTAAGATCACAACCTATTTACATGAGTGGCCTATAAGATATAAGCTTCGATCGACTTCGTCTCGCTCCACTCAATTATCAGCTACGATATAAATTTTGATTTACAACTACCATTCGATTGCTTGATTATTAAACAATAGCCGATTACAGGAATTGAATATCCCTGAACCAATAGAAACGGCAATTTTCAACAGAAGAAGGGTTTGGATGCGTGACCTGTCGACAATCAAACACTCAAATAAGGTTCACTTTACCAGCTATAGACCTGTGGATCAATAACTCAATTAATTAATAATGTGAAGCAGAAAGACAAACTTTGTATTTACTGACAGAATTGATTTAAAATGCTATCGGTAGAATAGTTGTGTAAACAGGTGATTATTAGCAGATGATAATATCGACAATCAATAGCACAACGTCAGTAAGCGATGATAGGTTTTCAATATGACTGTTGGATAAATACATCCACGTTTTCAAATCAAACATCATGAAAATTTCTGTTTAATCACGAATATATCAGATCTGATCGCCTATATTATCAGTTTGAAATATTATCAGTAGCTGTATTCCAAAGTAATCAGAATATATCCTGGCATATTTATACGTAAAATCAAACATCAATTTCTGTTCTAATTTATTAAAATTGAGATCTTACCATTTTTTTATTATTATTTTATTTGTTGATCGAAATTTGTACTAGGTTGAACTTGTTTACCTACAACGTAGCTTATTCTTCTACTCAGTTTCTCGTACAGAGCGTGCCATCCAAATTGGCGTCTAGGGGAGGGTGTGCGAGAGAGATAGATAATCTCTCCCACCACGCTTCCCCTCCAGCCGCTAAGGTTAGTACAGTCACCTCCAAAATTCTCATTGAAAAATAACATCAGTGAAGCAAATAACATCATACTACTGCTGGGTAACCGAAGCGAATATGAATTTTTTTATAAAGCTGAGTTTGCCAGCTGAATGAACTATTGAAATATACTGTACCGCGAGTCAGCAGGCACTGTAGTGGGAGAAAGCGATCAACGCGCATGCTCCAGTGAGAGGCCAATTTGGATGGCACGCTCTGTATTGATAAAAGCAGAATTGACTACTACGTACTTCAAGCCTCTAAACAAAACTCAGATTCAAAAGACTGTTCTCTAAAGCATGTCATCTTAATGTTTTTCTAACAAAATCAAACAAAACGAATCTGCCGAACATTGTTGGCGATTACAAAAAACGTTTTAGAAACGTATTTTAAGATAGTTCTAGCAAACACCGCTCACCGGGCATGTTCGGTTGATGAGAAGATGCGGCTAAACAGCCCACTAGCTTCAGGTTCTTCTGAAGTATGAAAGTTATAATTATAAACCTATATTCATTGGGAATTTCCAATTTCTATCAAAAACAATTAGCACTTCTTCAATAATTTTTTTTTCAATTAAATTCATTGCCAAAAACAAATAATCTATACGCATGAAAAGAAAGTGAAAATGAAAGATAAAGCAGAACTTACAAACGTGAATGAAATTTTAATTTCTGGATGCCGCTAAGGAAACTTACAGGAATGTATGTGAATAGGAAATGTATGAATTTTTCTATCTATACCATATAGGAATGTATGGAATAGGAAACTTACAGGCTGTATGTGAATCATATTTTCAATCTTTTGAGCTTTCAAGTCTTTTGTAACTGTAAATCCATTATTTCCGATATGATATCAGATCCAAATCAGGAATCCAAATAATGGAAAACCTCATAAATCATTCCATGTTGCAAAAAATATTAGTTCCAGTTACATAGAGAAAAGCAATGTTTGAGAGTTATTGAAAAAATATAAAGAACAATTTTTGTTCATTGCAGACTGCGGAAGATGAAACTGATTTTCAATACGAGATTATTGAATGCAGCTCTCCTTCTCCACTAAAGCCATCTGGAAATTAGATTTCTCTGCTTGAATGAAGCTCACAATGACTATCACAAGATGCTGAGTATCCAGCAAGTGAATTCTTCAATGTATCCAATACTAACTCATTTGCACATTTAATCTTTCATTCTATGCATAAGTCTCATTCACTCAGGCATTTTGTACTTCAATCAAAATTCCATTCTATCAATTCTACTTACATTTCTTTCCTGGAAAGCAAAGTTTCAATCCCCATTTCTACAATAACATTGCTATCCATGAGACCTTGATTATAATCTTAGATTTTAAAGAAAATATCAAGCCATCACAATATTAGAATCAATTTTTGTTGACGTGTTTCCCAAGAGTTTTTTTTGTAGTTTCCATAATGAGTTTTCTAGCAATCCTAATAGATGATGGAACCTAGAAAAAGCATCCACGATAAAAGTGAAATTATGGTCAGATAGATCGTAGATGATTTCGCTTTCAAGTGTCAGTTTCCTTTCCGAAGAATGATATCCGAGAAGGTTGAGGTTTCTTCTAATCCAAGCTGGCGCCTCAAGAGTCGAGAGTATAAGTGAATAAATGTAGCTTCTGCACGAAGAGGGTTGCAAAATAGGTTAGTATCGAGTTGTAGGTGAGAACGATGGTTACTGTACACGCCGAGTCAGACTCTGTCCGCTGAGTTTGTCTGAATGTTTGTCGACCTGTCATTCGGCTCGTCGCTATTCTCAGCCGCCAACACAGCAAGGCACGACTAGAAACCGATTCAAAAGGAGGAATGATTGTGTTGACACCTACCCAATAACGTGCACAAAGCAATCCTCTTCAAACTGCGCGCTACCTCCAACACAACTCTTCTTCCCCTCATCCAAAAACATCCTATCAGATCCGAGTCGCACCATGCTAAGGTTCGATGTCGCGCAGCCTTTTCAAAACCATTCACCATTCAACTGCAAAACCAACGCTTTCCACATCCTTATCGAATCAATCCGATGTGATAGCATGATATCTGCACAACAGCTCCCGAAATTTATATCAATTCTCCAATTACCATTTATATCGATATTACCTAAATTCTTGGATATTGTATATCATGCATAATAATAGCTTCATGAAAGCTTAATTTCAATTGCTTGTTGATAATTTCGTGTGGCTTCTCAGTAATGAAGATTCAATCTACATAAAACTGGCATTCCAATAAGTTTTGTTTGGTAGTATACAGCAGAATAATGCCCGGAATCATTTTTTTCAATAAGCGTTCAATCAAAGAAAACTCTTTCCAGGCTATCTCTCCTAACAAAGGAAACAATGAGTTTCGAGATTCTCATCTTCCGGAGGAGACGTTAAGCTGTCGGTCCCCAATCACTAAAAAGTAGTCGCCGCATCTCTCATAAACACCCCTCTCATTATCCATTCACAAACCCAGAGCATGATGATTGTGTTTATTATGAGCATTCACAATTGTTATAAAATGTATTGTTATATGTGAGCATTCACAATGCTCATATGGGCATCACCTTCAGCAAAAAAGATCTACTCCAAGAGTTGAAAAATTATTGCTTATCACTTTTTGGATCATTCTTTCGATATGTGGATGATACTTATTATTGAACTCTCAATAATTACATTCATAATTCATTTATAACGAGTTTCATCAAATCATAAAATTGAAATGTTTTTATTGTGGCCTGCATACATTATTATCAATCTATTTGAATTCGGTCTCATAGAAGAATGTTTGCCATCTAATAATGTGTCAAATATGAGCTATGCAGACTCATATTTTGTCAGTTCTCAGCTCAATAAGAGATAAGAGGGAGTACGTCAGAGAAAATTCATTTGGCACAATGTGGATCTTATTCTTGAAATATTGAAATTCTCACAGCTGAACGTGATGAAATGTGGCAGTCAGTATGAAAATACTCTTAATTTTGGTCTCGGGTACACACTCAGAATAAGGAAGATGTTTTGCAATTTCATTTTCTGGTTTTAATTCACATCGCAACATGAACACAGGCCACGTCCTGTTGAGGTGGAACGAGTTACGTGCTGACATCGTAAATGCTGGCAAAGTAGTGAGACTTGGTTGCAGCAAGGAGATGGTTGGATGAATTCAAATGTTGTAGGGTTCACAAGGTCACTGTTGGGTCATACTTTCAAATTAGAGATGCCATCACCAATAAATCCTACTCACACTGACACTGTGCTGCTCAATTGGAAAAATATGGAAGAATCTGTTGAATGATCCAATATACATTGATATTTTGTAGTGGCGAAACATGGTATACTTCTTTGGTCATCGCCTGGTATATTCCCTATATGACCAAATAAGTACACCACGCTTAGCCACGGATATTTTGTTATGGAGAACGATATTGATGAGATCAAGTACAAAGATTATATAGTGCAACCAATTCTTAATAAAATTGATTGATTAAATCAGGAAGTAAGTAGTGGTTGGTTAATCAGTTTGATTATGTAAAGTCCAAGTTCGGCAGTTTTTTGCTACCTGTTCCAGTGCTTATTCTTCCTGTTCTTGAATTATTTGAAATTCAAGAATGATCTATTCAATGTTGATTCTCATACGGGTAAAATATGTAGGGGGCTTAATTGCTCTAAACTGCCTATAGAACATACAGTATATAACTGAATTCCTCTTCCTTCCAAACTATATATTATGGGAATACCAGCAGTCCGACATGCAGTGATAATTTCACTGTTTTCCTTTATTTATTTAGTGCTTTCAAGTCACTTCAGATTCTTGTTCTTTGCTTTTGATACTAAAGCGCTCCAGTCAAGAAGTAAATATAATTTTTATTCACAGGTTTTTTTTTTAATATGGCTCAATTTCAAGTGAAATCAGGAGTTTGTCATTGGAAAGATTCTCTTATGCGAATGTCATGTAAGTTGGCGAAAAAGTATGAAAATCCCTTGGATATGATTGGAAATCAACATTTTCTTCAAGAACTTATGAACACAATAATATTGTATTCCAACCGAATTCAGGAATCTTATACGGAGAATAATGATAATAAGCTAATAACTGCAGTCAAGCGAACTACAAGCAAGTGAAACAGCACACGTTTCTTGCACAAGCATGACGTGTTCGTTTTGTTGTGGCATTTATGAACTCAGCCACTAGTATGGCGGGAGTTCGCTCGAATTGCGCCAACAAGTTGTACTTGGCTACATCTGTCGCAGAGCATGGCAAACGTTGCTGCATCAGTTCCTGTACATGGTTATAACCTTTGCTCGCGCAGTAGATTGTTCAATATCATGAGTTTCTGGCTTCATCTCCTTTGTTTTCGTCGGTAACGACCAATTTGTAGATCATCACGTCACAGCTATCAATTTCGGAGTAGAAATTTATTGTTTTATTCCACCAAGGTTCAGCAGTGGACATCTATGGCAGCTTGGACTTGGAAAGACTACTTGTTGACTCAAAAATTTCACTAGATATATAGTTAACATAGAAGTCACCTGCATAGAATGTTTCTAAAGGTGCGTTGAGACTATGTAACTTTTGTTATAAAACATTTGTTATATAACAAGTTTCACAAAAATGTTACAAATGTTATATAACAAAATAAATACTTTTGTGTAGGGTCAGCTGTCGTTATATAACAAAAGTTACAGGAAAATTGTTAATAGCAAATGTCTTAGAACGTCTAAACGCACCTATAAACTCTTATTCTAGAGCCAACGATAAAGAAAAAATACTCACTGGACTCTAATAGTCGAACTAGGTCAATTTTTATCCAGTTATTTTCCAGTTCTAATTTATTGATAAACTAATTTCCATAGGAGTTTTCAATCACAAGCTCTTTTCACCGAATTGAACCAACGATAAGCTAGATTTACGAAGGCCTCATAGGCTAAGACCTTTGTGAAAATGTCTTTGTTTAATTTCTTAAAATTAAGTCTAGCAAGGTGGAAAATGTTCTATAGCTAGTTAACGATTATCATTTTGTAATGTCCTTGAAGTATCCTATTCAACTTCACCTATTAAGAATTCAAGAATTATTAAGTAAGTCCATGCATCTCTCAACTCAATTGATAGGTATTACTTGGAACTCTCCCATGGTAACTGGCTGGATAAATGAACTTGATGTTCTATTGATCTCGTTTGTGAACACAAGTATATAAACCTTTCCCAGTTATTTCTTCTATTGGTAAAGTAGAATGTTCTTTTTATGGCTCGCATTTAATGATAGTCTGGTTACTCCCTATTCAAAAGATTCTACTGAATCAATAGATCACTGTATTTTATTGATTTGTCAATAGAAGAGATAGCTTATACTGTGACCACAGACCAAGTTCAAGCTCCAGCTAGAAATTAATAGCAATGAATATATACAGACTGTACATACTCGTAATATTTAATTAGATTACTATCAAAACTGGAAGCAAGAATCTTTTAAGCTACATGCTATGAAACAAGAGAAAATGGTCGCTCAAGTAAAGTGAACAAGTGACTGTACTGAATAATATGTTATTTCACGTTTCAATTTAAAAGGCTTTTTGAATAGGAAAAGAATATCATATTTCTCATGCAAATCCATCAAAATATGGTGATAATGTTTCTGTTGAAATGTTTTGGCTACAAGAGTGAATCAGTTTTTTGCTTTTCCAAGTACGGATATGAATTTTTGAAAACTTCAAGTGTGTTTTTTTTTTATTTAAAATGTTGATGCAGTTCAATGTATGGAAGTCAAAAGAATTTTTTATTGGATGTAATGTATGAGTGAGATATCCATTAGAGAAATGAAAATTCATTTCATACTCCCAAGCTGATGAATAATAAAGAGTTCACTTTCATTTGTATATTGAAGATAGAAAAGATCTAGTTTCAGGTGTTGAGTTCGGGTAGAAGTGGAATTTTCTTATCTCGATTTCACTCTGGAGGTGGTACGGGTCTTGTAAGGTTGAAATTGGAATTTTCAGTCTTATTTTCTCCAGATTCCATTGTCTCTATAGCTTTCTTCCTGCCACCATATTCGGGGGATAATATCTCACCGGGGAATGTTTATCCTTTCCATTCTTAAAAGGTCATCCCATAAGAATACTGTGTTAAAAGCATAACAGCGTTAAGGGAGGATATAGAGCTTCCCTTTCGCCGTTTCTCATCTTTCTCTCGCCAGGTTCCAAATGATCGCCCAAAACATATTTGTAGAATTTTCAAACCATGATCGAATTGCCATAACTCCCGAAACAAAAACAATATTCCATAGATTACAATGTTTTCTCCAATACAAGTCGGTTATCACTTTTCTATGCTATCAAAGTGGAAATATATCACATAACAGAAGTTGTATTACCTCCAATGAATCTATGTTCTGATTGAATAATAAATGATAATTTTTCAATAGAAGCACAGACAATGTCACCGGTTGTTCAAACGTCTTTTGTTAAAAGTTCATGGAGGATATTACGTAGCCATTAGCCAATATTACGCTGGCTTACGCAGTCCCTTGTAGGGGAGTATATTCAATAATACTGTAATACTGCTATATCGTAGATATGTTTTAAATGTCTGAATAAATTAAATTTAAATTTGAATATAAAAAATCAGAGAAGTATGCAACCAGAATAGTTCTTGAAGAGAATGATACTCAAGTCATCATTTTCAAACTCAATTTTCTACTTGTGCGTGGGTAATCAAATGAATGATTATGAAATAAACGTGCAGAAAGTCTTAGATTGATTTGAGAGCCCATTGGTAGTTTTTTGTGTCCGATAGTTTTTATTGGTTCTGTGGACGTTCATCAGTAGTTGCAGTGTTTGCTAGCCCTCTGGATATTGAGAAGAAAAGTGGTCATCATTTTCTTTCTAGTATTTGTTGAGCGCAGTAAGTATTGTTTGAAGTAGGCTACTTATTATAATCGGTTGACAGTCTCATGCAATCGCTACATAGTAATGCTGGAATAGCAGTGGGAATCAAATGAGATCAAATGCATCGTTATAAGTGTTATAAGTGTTATTAGTTTATTAGTGTTATACGTTCATTTCCTGCTAGAGGTCCCGGGTTCAAACCCAGGTAAGACCGTGAGATTTTAGCTCGAGCCACTCCTCGTGTTTCGGAGGACACGCTAAGCCGTCGGTCCCGGCTGCCTAAAAAACAGTCGTTAAGTCACGTCAGAGACCCTGAACTGATCAGGAGTGACCTGAAAACTCTGACATCAGACCTGAGCCAGCCAGGTTACACGGAATTATTATTATTATTATTTCCTGTTTGTAATGAATTTTGAAATTGGCTTGTAAAATGCTTAATCTCTTATTACTGACTGCATCTGCGATATAATTGTTTTCAATAATGTATTAATTTGCTATGTGGCATGAATATTTGTGAGAACGACTTGAGTACTGTAGCCTATGTATTTTGTGCCTGATATAAATCATTGAACTTCATAAATCAGTAATTAATCAATTATAAGTATATCGTTATCAAATTGTTGAGAAGAAAATTCAGTCTGTGTTGACTTTTATGAACTCTTGAATCGATTTCAACTTGGCGGTAGTATAGCGTTATTTATAAATGAGAGTACAGAAACATTTCTAAAACTAGTGAGGACGTCAACCAGAGAGAGAGGGAAAGCATTACAGCAAGTTTTGAAAAGTTGGTCCAGACAGTCACGTGAATATGATAATGGTGATTGTCAGAGTGGACAAGCAGAGCGAAGTGCATTTTTCGTTTAGTCAGTTGAAATTTTAATGGGAGCCGACTTATTGCGAGTGAATAATGAGAAGGGAATCGAGGCGTCCAGTGCGGAGAGGAGTAGAGCGCATCCAGTGACTGACGTGTCTAATCAGGGCTGGCGGATGCCGCTGCTCAAACCGCTAATGCTGTGCGCCATGGCTCAAGCAGAAACACGGCTTCATATCAGCTTTCCGTCTGACAATTATTATCTGCGACTATTGTCGATACTACTGTGCATTATTTTGCCACTGTAGCACCAGTTGATGCCCGAGTGCGGTTTATCTTTTGCGCGCCTTCCAAACATGAACAACAGCCGAACGCGCTAATTTTAAAAAACACTATGTCCGATTTCGAATCGGTTTATATTTTGATGCGGTCCCTATTATCTGGTCAAGCTGTCGCAGCTTCGAAGCTCTGATGCGAGACAACGCGATTACACGTAATGACGTCATCAGTGAGCCGCTCGGCCGTATTCAGTTTGCGAAAATTGCATCTGCGGTCACAAATCGACACAGCCTGCACAAGTTTTTGTTCACAATAATTGAGAGTGACATCTGTGGAGTGAAGCAGTATGGATGTTTCAACTGTTGCAATGCACAGCAATACATTTTAATAATTGAAGTTCGTTTGAAAAACGATGAGCAACACAAGTTGCAAATACAGTGGAACCTAGATAGATTTTACGAACCCCGATATAACAAATTCCACGGTATAACGTATTTCTTGAACAAGGCTAAGGCCTTGGCCATCCAACCATTATCATTAAAAACATCATACCTTGAAACATGATCGAGACTGAAAACGTATAGGTAATCCTATTTCTATGTTTCAACTTCTTTCATTTTTTAGAGATATAAAATCAATACAGTCTTTAAAATCAATTCTATTTATTAATGTTCTATCAAATTAGAGATAATCGTACGCACTTTAATGAACAGCGAGTCGAATCTTCAAAGAGGAAGCTCTATAGGCCTATATTCGTTAGATATACTCTATATAAGCTATATAGATATATATAGATATATATCAGCTATAAGCTATATATAATCTCAGCTAGCTATAAACATTTTAATTCAATCTTCACCAGTGCAAATTCTGAGGAGAATTTGAATATGTTCAATCTTAAGCATTCGATATTTGTATGGAACAACTGAACAACCTTTACGAACAGTAAATGGTTGAAATAATTATGCAATTCTCCTATTGACATTTCATGGTCACATATAGAAGGAAAATATTATTAAAACTTATTGAGATGAATTGGAGCTATTAACTACAATTAAATGAATGAGATATTAGGGGAAGAGAATACGAATTCATAATTCATTTTTGTATTCATCTATTCAACTGTTAATTGAACACTGGATAATATAGATGTCTATGAAGACTCTGAAAACTCTCTTTGGCACTAGACTCTAGACTCTCTACAAACAACAAAGTATCAAACAATAAGACTAATTAATGTAATTAATGTAACTACAAAAATATATAGACTACAATCTTATAGGTAAGATTTCTGAAACATTATAGTAACGAATAATCTAGATTCAGAAAAGTGATCACTCGAAGATGAGGTTACTGAAAAAGTTTATAAAGAGCAAAATTGGATAGGAGAACGCCTCTGGTCTCTTCAATTACGGAGTTGGAGAAACAGCTCACAAACGTTTCATGGGAAAAGTTTCAATCTCTGCGTGGCAAAAATCCTACTCATTAAACCAATTAGTCGCAACGCTTGGAAGATGAGTTTTCACTTTGAACTAAATTATTTTTTGAAATTACTCTCTTTTATCCTTGAGGTTTGATTTTTGAGCTATTGTAGATGCGCCTATTGACGATCAAGGATAATACTCGTTTGTTATCAATATGAAAGCCTCTTCCACTGGTTTTCCAGTAAGCATTAGTCAATGATACCTTTGTAACAAACATGCATTATCAGATCAATATTCCATTGAAATTGTTTGCTTTGGAAGCTGAACTTTCCAGGAACAGGCCAGCCATATGGGTCTCTAAATGGAAAGACCGAGTTTGCCCGGATCAGTCCATTTCCGTTGACCGTTTACTGGTTTCCTGAATCAAGTGACGCGAATTTTGAGAATGATTTGAATTGTACATTGACTTCCTAAGATTTTATTGATTCAAAGACACAGCAGCTTGCGTCCATCCGACTGTGACTTGAGATTTATGTGTTGACCTTAGAATGGGTTCCGGCTGCAAAGCCTGTCCTACTAAGTTGTGGGAGGGGGGGAGGTTGGCAAAGCGGTGGTCGCGGATACACATACATCATCAAAGGCCAGCAGCAGCAGTAGCCATCTCGACTCACCGAATCTATCAGAAGCGCCACTCAGCGAATTCATCCCCTTACCCCTCACTACCCCCTCCCACCTATCTCATTCTTTCCCTTTCACCTCCCAACCTCCTCACTCCACCACAATATTTCGCTTTCTTCAACCATGTGCGCCCTGCTTGAAAAACACCCTTTATTGGAACCAATATTCTTTTTCTTTCCCTTCCATCCCGCCTGCTAAAAAACGTATGGACCATATTTATTGAGATCGTCAGATCCGTATATTCGTGAGGCAACAACTTTATTGAACTGGAATCAGTATAATATTATTTACCCTCAGCAGCCGGAAAGAGCCCAAAGAGCAGAGCCCGACTTTCAACGCTAGCTTTGCTTTCTTTTCTGAGTGCATTATTGTTGTTTTTAGATCCAGAAAGGCATAATAACGGAGACGTATCCGTCCATAACTTTTCTCATAGAAAAGTGACCTTCAAATTTATTCTTTCAAACTCAAATGCTCTAAACTAAAAGGCATAATAACGGTGAGGTATCCGTCCGTAACGTTTCTCAGAATAGAAGTAACCTACAAATTTGTTTTTAAACATGCTCTAAACTGTGCAATCCTATCAATTCTCAGAATTTTCAACTATTATAGTGGTCAGCAAGCAAAATTGCTTTGTTCACTGGACAGATCTTCATGAGAACATAGTTTTTTTTACGTATCGTATTATCGTGTACATTTTTAGTAGTTTTGAAAACATTTTTGTAAGAGCATTTGGCTCTTGGGAAATAATATGCATACAGAGATGAAAATTGAGATGAACAGAATATGGATAGTTAGTTAGATTTATGCGTCTATCAATTTTACAATATGTGTCTTTTAACAAATACTAATTTTTTGTAACTTATCATCAAAAAAGTAATTGAACTCCAAATCTACACAAGGTTTACTTAGAAATGGCAATAAAAAATTTTTCCAGTAATATTATTCTCAGAGAAAAAGAATAAAAAAGATTCTAGAGTGAGAAATCTGCTCCCAATATCCCGTCAGTACTTACTGTTCATCTACTGAATTTTTTCTATCTTAATTCAATATTAATAGATATTTAATTCGATAATACATTAATAACAGTCATAATTCAACAAATCATGAATCACCGTAATGATTCAGGTAGTGGTATGATAATAAGAATCGAGAATGGTGATTGGGAAGGACTGAACAAAATATTAGGCCTACACTTTCAATCAGGATGTACAGTAATGCCGGGTTTCACCAACATTGGTCAAATATTTAACGATGTTCAAATGCATCAACAGGTGAAAAGGTTATGATCACACTGTGTGAAAATTTGAAGAAAATTGATCTGTGTGCATTGGTGCATTGCTATATATTAGCATTTTATCCGGCTGTTTATGTATGAGAATTCCAATCACTTGAAATTCATTATAAAAGATCAGCTGGAGTTTCCGTTCCTTTGCAAAAAAAATTTACCGTGTGTGCCATGGCCTTTTTTTGAACATGGTCAAATTCTATTGACCAAGGTTGGTGAAACCCGGCATAAGTGTAGTACTTACTTTATCAATATTTACCTACTCATCCACTATAGCTCTTCAAGTAATATGTGATTTTTTACTAATAGGTCTTTTTATCAAATAAAATTTTGTTGAATTGTTTTATTTGAAATTGAAATGTGTAGCCTACCGTATTTAATAGTGTGCATGTGTGTACAACACAATTGAATTGAATTAAATCTGGAAGAGAGGACATGTGTTACATCATACCGTATTTCATAAGAATTACTTCAAGGAAAATAACACTGAATGAACACAACTACAAAAATTCAAAATTTGTCAATATTTTAAAACATTATAGAATTTTATTTTTATTTTTTTAATCATACACAATTGATGGATGATTTTCAAAAATTATCGTGGGAATAAAGACTATTAGCACATTGATAGAGTTATAATTTCCAGCAAACTTCTTTCCAAATAAGGTTGATAATTTATCTAAACTGGCGCTTGCAATTTGATAGCAGTAGGAGTCATGTGAAGTGAATTTGTATCTTTATTATTGATGACGCGAGATGAGTGCCGCTATGCTGCCAGTGGGGAGGGGGGGGATTAGAGGGTTGGCTCGCTAATATTGACAGGAAAAGTTGTTCTGTGGGGAGGGGGCAGTGGGTGAGGGGAGGAGGAGCCGAGGCCAGAGTAATTTTCCAAGAGAAATGAATTGCTTGATTAATACCGACACTCGCTCCGAATCGAATTACAAGTCTTGCAAATTTTCGGCTTTGAGGGCCTCAGCTCGTGTTCCACATCTATTGTGTGCTCGCAACAGAGTCGTCGTCGGCTACGACCAACTATTTGCGCATTATAACAGAGTGGCGTTAATACAATTGACACTTTGTCAATTCATTAGATTCCACTCAATCAACACACAATGAGCAACTGCTGTCGAAATTGATTTATTGATCATTATTCAGTTCACGTATTCGAAATCTAATAATATTTTGAATGTGTTCCAATGGAACTGAGCTATAGGTAGCAGGGTAGAGTTGCAAGATTTACCAGCTATATGATAGTACATTGCCTGAAGTTCCATTGTACAATTTCAAGTTTTCAAATTTTGATTATGTAAGGGTATTTCTAACTTTCCGTCACTGAATGAGAATTCACTACAGTACTTCGTTATTAATAAAGTTTATGAAAAATATGAATCTTGATAATCGCAGTTATTGGAATAGGAACAGGCCTACTCATAAACTACTCATTGAGTCAAAATCGATTGAACGTACAGCTGCAATGAAGCTATTGTGCTTTTGGGTATAAACCCCCGCGAAGCCAGTGTTTGCGCGTATTTCTAAACTTGTTTATAAGTACATTTTATTTATATTTAATTAAAACATGTGAAAATATCAAGTTTCTTTCATTGAATTCAATGAAAAAATAGTGCAATATCAAAACGTAGCTTTTTTTCTCTCCAATGGCAATTAAAAAAAAAACTCCGAATATTTGATTATCCGAATGGGTCCCGATCATCATATAATGATTGGATTGAATTAGAGAAGAAAATAAAACGTTTGGTGAAGACCATCAATTGACTAGCATGCATCAAGGATTATTTCTTAAGTTTGCTGTCACACTCTTGAGACTTTTGAGACATTTGACATTAATTTGCGTATTTTTATCTTTTGCATTATTCCGATTATACATATATATCCATTATTATTATTATTATTAATATATTTCATTATAACTTTTTATTTTTTGCAATGATTTATAGTTTTTTGTCTAACAAGAATGGATTTTTCAAAATCCATCAACATACTTATTTTTTATTGGAAGATAAGAATAATTTTTATTGATCTCTATAAACAACTTAGAACGAGTATTGTGATGAGGAAAAAATTCAAAACAAACTGAAGTAGAATCGACAGTTTCTCAAGGAATTTCTTCGAATGTTCTTTACATTCTCTTCCTAAACTAACGAAAAGCTCGTCCCATTGTTGTTTCAAATTCCTTAATTGTGATATTTGTAGTGAGCCTTGCAATTTCAAGAAAAGAAATTCACAGGAAAATACTTTAATAGCACAGAAATGGAAATAATGCTTCATAAAATCATGCCATATTGAAGTGGCATGAGCGTCATTGATACTTCAAGCGTTCATTAAAGTGCAATTAGGGGTTATTGCGACAAAGGCACAGCCGTCTTCACACCGACAATACCAAACAGAATGTCACTTACCTCTACTGCACCGCCGTCACCAGCCGCTCATAAAAGCAAAGCATGCAACAGCAAGCTAGTCACCCACCTCACCACACACCGCTTCAAGTCGCGTGTCTCCAAGCAATTCAGTCAGAGCTGCTTACAGTCACATTGAGTTGGCAAATTAGCGTGCTGACAGCCAAGGATAATTCAGGTGAGTTTCTTAAGAGCTAATACCTTATGGGCTAATGATGTATATGCAGTCCGAGGGCTGTGTCACCAACCAGGCCTAGGACACCTACCGCCCCCCCCCCCCACACCCCAATTGGCGCCCCTGTTCTTAATGTTCTGAAACTAGATAGTAGAATTCTTATAGTAGTTTTCTTTATAAAATCTTCAATTACTGTACATTTACTTTTGTACCCCTCTGTATGTATTAGATCAGTGAGGCTGATTAGAAATTTAAAATTGATCACATAAACTTATCACAAATAAAATAACATAAGACTGATTTTAGTATGAAAATCACAATCTATTACTTTGGATCACTTGTTTATTATTATTAAATAGATGAAAATATGAAAGACACAATATTAGAATAGAATAGAATATGTTTTTATTTCACCAGAAACAATAATTACAAAATACATTTCCAGAAATAAAATACAATTGTATTAATCAATTATTAATACAATTATATTATTCTCAGATATTTGAACGCTTCATGTGTAGAACAATTTCGCGGCATTTGTGCACTGAGCACCATCTGTCGATGAAATACAGAAGCTACTCAATAATCTGTTATATACAGTATAGTCTCAAAATACAGTAGTTATACAGTAATTTGAATCCCAACCAGTGCCCATCCTGAGAAAAAATTGTAATCAAGCGAATTTTACGTGCAATGTTCCATTTGCTTCATGACTTGGACAACTTAAATGTAGAACGTTGACCTTGTGCTCAATACAGGGTGTTTCAGAACTCCCTACCAATACTCTAGGGCATTGTTCCTGGTTAAAAATCATATCTAAATATCATATTTAAATTGTCCAGAAGTCCTTAGTTACTCACACAGCTGCCATTTTGTTTTTTCACTTATTATTTTTTATCTCAATAATGGTGAAACATATGGAATTGCACCAACATTTATGACAACTAGACAAAGCTACAAAAAAATTATGACAATTTTTCAAATCCATAAAACACAATAGCGGCCATTCAAAATTGTGTTTCTTGAATAACTCGAAAACCGTTGATAATACGAAAATTTTACAAGATTAATTTTACAAGATTGAAACCTTATTTGTTAAGATTGGACCAATATTGACTGAGATATTGCAGGTTTAGTGATAGGTGACCGCTGGAGGTTAGTTGCACTCTTTTTTATGTCTTTAAAATTCACACGAAATACTCTAAAATCGCTCACAAATAACATGCAAAAGCAGACAGAGAATTTGAATCCCAACCAGTGCCCATCCTGAGAAAAAATTGTAATCAAGCGAATTTTACGTGCAATGTTCCATTTGCTTCATGACTTGGACAACTTAAATGTAGAACGTTGACCTTGTGCTTAATATAATAATTCTGTATAATATCTAATATAGCCTAATAATGCCTTTATAAATAAATAATAGAATGTCCCAAAAACAGAAAAATGTTTGCTCGTTTTTTATGATTTCTGTTCAAACAACAAAATTAGCATCAAAAATAGGGTCTACCTTGCGTGAAATGGGGTAGTCGGTTTCTTTTTTAATAATGTTGATGGTACTCCTGGGATGCTAAATCCAAGTTTTAGACCTCGACAAACTTCCGGATCATCTCCAAAAATAGTACAAAATGGCGGAATTTTGCACTTTTTTTACGTTTGGCCAATTTTTACCCTGAAGAATCACTTTTTTATATATAGAACATTGAACATATTATTTGAAGTAGATTAAATTACCTTCAATTTGAGACCAAATTTGTTATTGTAAGCCCAACCGTTTGCGAGATACAGCTCTTCAAAGTTAATCAATTTTTCACTTGTTTTTACATTTGGTCAATTTTGAGCGCGAAGCATCACTTTTTCAAATATGACATTTAGCAAAACGTTGAAAGATGATAAAAAACCCAACAACTTGAGACAAAATTAGTTATTTTAGGCCCAATAGTTTGCCTTTAAAGTTCATCAAATTGTTGATTTTTTCACTTTTTCTAAATTTGTTCAATTATGACCCTGAAGAGTCACTTTTTCATATAGGACATTGAATATATTTTTCAAAGTATATTAAATTACCTTCAATTTGAGATCAAATTAATTATTGTAGGCCCAACTGTTTGCGAGATATAGCCTAGTTCTTCAAAGTTCATCAAATTTTCGGAACTTTTTACTTTGTTTTCAATTTTCTCAATTTTGACCCTGAAAAATCACTTTTCAATATAGGATATGTAGCATAGATTTGAGAGTGAATTGAAATATCTACAATTTGAGACCAAATAAAACTGTTACTGTAGGCATTTACCTATCTTTTTTATACATGAACATGGAAATTTTCTTTTGAAGGATTATTGCAAGAATTTTTTGGTGGAAGGAGCGAATAATTCAAATGAAACAATATACATTGCTATACAAACTTTTTGGTACTTTATTCATAAAAATATAGCAAAAAATATTACACATAAAATGCATAATAACTCCATCAGAATTCACAATGAACTGACTGCTTCTATAAAGTGAAACATTTCAACAGATAGGTTCAATCGTACAATCGAGTTTCATTAAAAATACTCATTTCCATACAAAGATGAGAAATATTAGTTTTTTTTAGAAATAGGCAGTCTTCACATTCATTCTTCAGAAGAATTATTCAATACAAATATGAATCCGGCTTGCTTAAAACGGCTAGGCCTACTAACACTAGGTTTAAACAGGTAAGAGATACGTGCAATCTTCATTATTAATCTAAATAAATTATAATCAGATAACAAAATATTAAATAAATAATCATAACAACTAAAACATCAACTATTTCATATAAAAAATTAAATCACATCATTGGGAATATTAAAAATAAAACCTACAATAGATAAAAGTGCACGCCCTATACGATAAGTTCATTAACAGCCAAAGTTATGTATGTAATTTACAACTCTAACAGAACCTTCATTAGAAACCCTGATTATCATTATTTCATCTCCCCCTAACCAAAGCAGAGGCACTTACGATTAGGCATGCTTTTAAACCTACTAAAAATGTTATTTCGAAGATTATCCATGATAATAAATTTTTCAGTTCTGTGGATATTTTGATGCATTATCACTGTAACTAACTTAGTCACAAAACTAACAAGGGGTAAAACATTTTCTATTTCTATAATACAAGATTATTATTATTGAGGTGCACAGGAACAAATGCATCAGCAATAATTTAATACAGAGGCTATACTATCAAGGGAAAGGAGTTCATTTCAAAGCCCAATATGATTAGAGAATTCTCAGCCAATAAACGAATCTTCAGATCTTAGATCAGTGTATGTAGTTATTTTTAAAATATGTGCAAGATTGACCATAAAGATAATGCCTTGACTAGAAAAATCCTCATCGGGTGTCTTTAGCC
Source organism: Laodelphax striatellus (assembly GCA_017141395.1). Taxonomy (NCBI): domain Eukaryota; kingdom Metazoa; phylum Arthropoda; class Insecta; order Hemiptera; family Delphacidae; genus Laodelphax; species Laodelphax striatellus. Next base: position 23,190,905 of record CM029532.1, on the reverse strand, counting down.
GTCAATTTTTCGATAAGTTCTTGCAGAGGAGCTAGCTCTCTTCTTTCTATCAGGTTGAATTCCTAAAAGAACAGAAAAAGGATTAGTTTAATGATAGTGGAAAATTATCAATTGAGATTTTCTGGTGAGGTTGATGATCACAAAAGCCCTACATATTTGGGCTTTGAAAAATGGGAAAGATGATGATGATTATGATGATTGGGCGTGAGAAATGGGAAGGATGATGATGATAATGAGAGATGAATAGGCCTACAATTTTATGTGCAAATATTGTATAATAATCGCACGAAGAGAATAGCTTTTACCGAAAATATGGCGGCTGCTACAGTGCTGCCAACGATGCATACAATAATAGGCCTACTCCCTAGCTATATAAATGCGACTACAAGTATTAAAACTTAAAGTAAACTCGCGGAGCATAACTGAGAAGAATGTCACTTTCCACCCTCATTCCACCGTGTCAATCCAAAGCTATTCTCTTTGTGCGATAACCATAACAGTGTGCTGATAGTATGATGTACTTTTGATTGGTTAGCTCGGTCATGTGAAAAAAGTCCATACTTTAGCAAACTCCCATAAGATTTTTGTTGTGGTGATGCGCACATATTACCTTATGCGTGGGTGATGGGAAGAATGATGAAGCATGAATGAACCCACCGCTTTAGGTGGTACAGAGACTGAATAATAAAAGTTTGGTCATTGGATGTCACATTTTGATTGGTTAACTCGGTCAAAACCGCATACTTTTACCTACCTAGCATTCATTTTAAGAGGAAACTTGAATCATACGTTATGGTGAGGGATACACTTCCAACATACAGTTTGCCAATGCAGGTGTTGGTTTTTCTGACTCTCAAATGAAGTTTGGAAAAAGAGTGAATAGGTTCAAGTTTATCTGTAATCCCATATCAGAATTCAAAATATTGACAAAAGTATGGCGGTTGTTGGAAAAATGTTTTAACACGCTGTTATGGACCCTTTCACACCAATGGCCACACTGTGTTTATAAAGTCTCTGTATTAGGTGGGTTCCAAACAAAGCGATTTTTATTCTAAATGATAAAACGTGAATGTAAACAAAACCTACATTTGAAATCATTATCAAAATTATGGGAAGAAGACGTTTTGGACTTTGTGTCTGTGTTTTCACCATATCAGTTAATTTTGTACTTTTTCGAATAAATAAATAAGTGGATGGAATTCAGCGAAAAAGGCCTTAAACTGAAAAATGGTCACCCTTACAACGGCAGTTGAAGGTGCACGTCTCTTATCTAATCGAGCGATTAGAAGATAAGTAACCCGTATATCATGTTGAGTGATTTCAAGGTTACAGTGTTAGTTTTTATTATTTTGAACAATTTAAGCTTTCAAAGCAATATCAAGATTAGAAAAAATTTTTATTGTTGAAAAAGTTATTTTCTATTGACGTATTTCTTGAATGATTTTTTGGACATGAGTGAGTGAGCTCAATTCATGTCTACATGAATTCTGAGTTCTTTCAGAATTCAAAAAAGTGACCAAAAAATTAAAATTTAAAATAAGTAATGTCGGTAGCGGGTTCCAATGGCCACAGCTTTACAATACAGTCATTATCTAGTTTAAAGTGGGTTCAGAATCACCTGGGGAGCTGGCCTCAAGCACTTTCGTCAATTATCTCAAATTCAGATGTATTGATTCATTTTTCAACTTGTTTAAAAAAAAATACAAAATTCTTGAAAATGAATATACAAAAGTAGATGAGATTCACATAAAGTTGATTATTCTCATGGAGTGTTAGTCTTTTTCGGTTCCAGTGACTTGGACATAACATTAAATATTTGGACTATTCATGTAAATAAATTCAGGAATTGAAATTTTGGGCATCTGCCTGTTTCTCTTTCCAATTGAAAATTCAAATTTATTCTAAGTCCATTACAAAGGATTAATATACTTTAATATACAATGGATATAATGCGGATACGTATATAATGGATTAACCCATTAATACGCATATTAACTAATCTAAGAAATGTAAGCATGATATTACAATTAAAAAGTAGATACTAAGATACTGTAATACAAATTCAATGGAGAGAGACAATATACCCACAAAACATGGTGCCAACTCAGCGTGGGCATGAGTTGTAGACCGTAATTATTATCAATTATTCGAAAAATTAAAGATACATGAAGTACAAAATTAATGAGAAGATAGAGAAAATACAAATGTGAATTAGTACAGTTTGAACAAATATTCAAACAGTGTCAATTAACTGAAAATAATTATGAATAATACTGTAAAGAGAAGAATAGTTATGTTGGGTAATTTAGTGCTACAGAAAAAAAACAGAGGATTTGATTTATTTGAATTTGATTGATCTAATAAAGATGAATTTATGAGATATAAAGCTCACAAGACTGAGTGATTAGATATCACGCTAGCCACCGGGCTAATCACTTCCCTTTTCTCTGAAACCACAGCTTGTAATAAAAACCCCATATCATTTCAAGTACGGCTCTGCGCTATCAATTCTCAATACAATCAAGCAGTCTTTTGGATGATAGTTACAATCCCACTTTTATATGAAAATTCGCGAAACCTTAAGAATGGGAATCGCGGTATTGAGAATTTTAGTTCTTGTCAGTTCACATCGGCTTGACGAAGTAGTCTTGGAAACGATAGCTCAAGTTAAGTCTTCCTTATAGTGGAGACATGAGGCACGAAGATATTTGCTATAGGCTTCAGCTCAAGATGAACTTTTTCAACACGTTATTTCTATTGTAATTCCAGGATTGTTTTTAATATTTTTGGTAAACAATATTGTATCAACTGTACATTCTCTATTCTTTTAACAAGTCAAAATATTTGTAACTTTTTCAAATTAAATTCTTGAACATCTGTAGGCCTATTGCTTTTATGTTAAATTCTACTAAATATAAACCCATCAATACCTCAAAGACTGTATTATAACAGTGTGGCCATTGGTGTGAAAGGGTCCAATACAATGTATTGAACCATTTTTCCCGCCAACTCCCATACTTTTGCCAATATTTTGAAATCTAATAGTGGCTTGCAGGCACAATTGAACCCATTCTCTTATTTGAGAAAACAACATTGAAAATTAAATTTTAACACTGAAAGGGTACTATGAAGTACACTCAAACACATGGCAAAGATGTGGGAATACTGTACAACTTGAATGGGATTATGATATTTGTACATAGACTATGACTTCAATTGCTGGGATGGTCCCAACAAATCACATCTGAGTTGATTCCTGCCTTCACGATCCTGTCCTATCCAATAAATGATACTTCTGGCAACTTATTTAAAATGGATAAAAACTGTCTTTAAAAGTGTATTTTTACTGTATACCACCATATTATTTAATCGTGTTTTACTATATTTCTGTAGAAATATAACAATGAAGTGTAGCATGTCTGTGTATAAAACTGTATAAGCCTCTTCGTCCACTAAGGCCGTTTTCGCCCGAAAACGTTTGACGTCCGATCAGTTGGCCATTTGATACAATGTTCGAATTCCGGACGTTTTCTGACAAAAACGGTTCCAGTGGACGACGAGGCTAGTACCGTGTGTAAAATCAAATCGATAACTAATCTTACCTGAACGAAGAATATGAAATGCTTGAAAGAAGTGTTCAGATGTGCTTCCTCGCCCAATTGTACGACTTCAGAGAAGTGTTGGTGGTAAATATGGGCATAAACCCTGAACAACCTTTTTAATATCGTCTTGGCAATAGACAAGAAATTCTTTGGAAAAGGTACACCTGAAAAGCAGAACATTTTTAAATTAGTGTTGAATAAATAAAATTATTAGCCATCTAATGTAAGGGCCGAATCTATGAACGTTCCCTTGGTAAGATTTTCTTACCAAAGGCAATAAATCAACCTTTGGTGCGGAATTAACAGATCGCACCATCGAAAGTGGCTTACCAGAGTGACTCACGAGAGTGGCTTACAGAAATCGAGAAATGGCTTACGAGATTGACTCACGAATGTCACATATGCGTATCAAGGCATTTTTGAATCTTTTGAAGGAAAAATGTAGCTGGATTATTTTCATTACATAAATATGATAAAAAATAATATATTAAACGAATTAGAATTCCGGAATAAATTGTACGTGGTCCTATCAACCCGTTGGAGCAATACGACAATGAACAAAATTAGTAAGTTGAAATTTTTTTAGAGTGATGCCCACATGAGCTCTAGGCTTGTGCGTGGGTAATGAGAGGGGTGATGAAGAGAGATGACGACTGTTTTTAGGCAGTCGGGACCGACGGCTTTTCGTCTCCTCCGAAAGACGGGAGTGGCCGTTTCTGTAAAAATCCGTTCCGGCAACTGTATTCGATCTTGGAACCTTTGGATTATCAGACAGGCGCTTATCGCCCTCGACTACGGACCACTCCACTCCCTAATTAGAGGAAAAATGTGTAAATCTTCCATCATCCTCATTTTGGCAAGAAGAGCTCGATTTTCTATCATAAATTTATTCATTTTCTCATATTGAATTGTAAAAATTGAAGCTAGCAGAGATCCGGAATAATTACAACCTATTTTGTGTAAACTAACATGTATTATAATTCATGAACTACTATGGAGTAGAATTCTTTACTACCAAAAACAAGAAATGTGACAGAATATCAAAGTTTTAATTTTAATTCTGTTATCTATCCATTTGTCAATTTACCTATTATTCTGTTGATTTAGTTACCTATTATTCTGTTAATTTATCGACACAATTCGTCGCCAGAACTACAAAATATTACAGATATAGTACCTTATCTTAAAATCATTATTATTATATGCGTTAAATTTAGCAAATTTATGCGCAGAGACTATTTGATCTATCAAGAGTTATTTTTAGATAAGGTTTGGATTACGACACCAAACAAAGCGATAAAATATCCTATTTTCAAAAAAATTAAAATTTGAAATTATTAATTACCGTACCTATTTTGGAAGGAAAAAGTGTTTCATCATCCAGTTGATCTTGAACCCAAGTCATCAAATAATCTATGTACTTTGGCGCAGAGCACTTGATTGGCTTCTTAACAGTGTGACCATCGGCCCAATGATATTCATATTTGGGACCAGCAGACATTATGGGACAACTCTCTTCCGTGCAGAACTCTGTTATTGTACCGTACAACATGTTGATTTGATTGAAGAAATCTACAGCTGAAATGAAAACAAACTATTACAATGATGTCAAATGTCAATAATCCTGTACCATTCATATCATAAAATTTTTAAACGAGTCTCATCATTAGTTTATTAGATACAGATTTACTCATTTGTGTGAAATAACAAGAGCATACCCTATTATTGAAAATAAGAATTCTATTTCCTAAAATCACTGTTTCCAAGAAACGATTTTCGGATTTTGATAATAATGTCGTGAACATTACCCTGATATACAGGGACTTAGTAGAAGCCTGCGCTTAGTAGAAGCCTACTGATTGATTTATGTGTGAATCATATTGGTAATCTGGAAATACCATCATTTTTTTACTTGACAGATGTGTCCAGTTTTACATGAAAGTACTGTATTACTATAGATAAAGTGACACAAAATAACGGGAATTTTGAAAAAATCAAAAAACAAGTATGAAGGAAAAAATAATTTATTTATAGTATAATAATTAAAACATCAGTTTTGCCATTCAAGAAAAAAGTAATGTTCTATTGGTTGTTATGAATAAAACGTTTTTTTTCAGACGTTTGTTTTCGAATTTTATCAAAATTTTCTTTATTTTTTGTCACCATTTATTTTAATACAGTACCTCATCTTCACAATACATTCAGATTCGATATTGTATATTATCAAAAACATAAAGAATTGTGATTTTTGGTTCAATCTTCTTCATGCAACTCTACCAGTAAACCAACTAGTAAAGAATAGTAAGCCAGATTCTCTCTGAAATTATGTAATTTTACCGTGTCAAAACATTTTACATGTGCAACAATAAAATTTTCATTGTAACCGGTAAAGCTTTAAACTCATTATTGTTCAACATGCAATTTGTTTTATAACATGGCCTTCAGCAAATCATGATATAGGCGTGTTCAAATCTATGCTATATTATCAATTAATTAAGAATTGTCCGTGATCAAATTTTTTCATTAACATACTTCTCATATTAAAAGTATTGGGAAAAGTGATCAACACACACTGCAAAAGATATTAACTGTCACCGAAATTGTTTTCGATAAATATTAGACATTGCAGTTAATCAACTACTGTGAGTACATCATAGTTAGAGATACTTAAAGAAAGCCATTAAAATATATCAATAGCTACAGCAAATTTCCTGTAGCAAAGTTCTTCAGATCTATTTTTATGGCTTTCTTTAGACCTATTAGGCCTATTCGTTTCTCTAACCATTATACACTATTCAAAGTTACCTCTATCACATACATTTCAAGTGCAGAGCTGATTCATCAACTTAACCTTCCAATTAAAGCATCATTTGGCACATGGAGTTAGAAAGCAATACTAGTATGATAAAAATTATAATACATATTATTTGCATTGTATCATAATGTAGAATTCTTTCCAATAAAGTAAGTTACATAGCAGCAGTAGAAGATATGAGTATAGGCTAATTATTTTTAACTTTGGTATTTTAAATTTCAATGACGTAATCTACCCAGTATATAAGCTGGTCATGGATTGATAACAAAGTGAATTGAAAAGATATAATGATCGAATTCCTGCAGCAGCACACTTACTATTTACAGCAACCCATTCATTCAAATCCTCTCCTTCAGGTAACAGAACCGCCAATCGCAGATTTCCAGAGCCCAAAGTGGCGGCTGCATGTTTCATCAAGTCATACTGGTGGGTTCCTTCAGGTATGTTCTTCTTCGGTTTAAACGTTTTTGAAGAACGGCTTCCACTAAAAAATACAGAGAAAATGTTTTTTGGGTATTATTATCATCTATCTATACAATAGTCTACAAAATGTGTAGTTTCCAGTACATTCAAGATTAGCACTGAAATTACCGGAACCATGTTATTTGAATCTACGAGGGAAAATTACCATTGATCTATTAACCTTGGACGATTTATTGGTAGGTGTAATGTTCACAAAGTTATTTCCTCATAATAGTACAGCAGCTTAGTAAGATTTGATTGGGGCAAATATATTCATCAACCATCTTAATCACGTAAAAAATCATTATGATTATGCATACCTCATTTAGTATTCCTTCCCTCAATCATTCAACATTAAGAGCTATTATAAATTATTACAGTCTGATAGACTAACCTAAAAGAGCAATCAGCTAAATCTACAATAGGCCTATAATAAATGATATTTGTTACTGCTATATAGCCTACGGTCATTCAATTGCTGTCACTCGTGTAGAGAACTGAATCAAGTTGCTTACCGTACTGTAAATTGGTTCAAACTATAAAATTTTATTAGGAAGGAGAAGTTTGAGCCGTTATTTCATTAATACAAGGTTCTTCAGCACAGTAACAAGTCACACATTATTTACAGTAATGTCACAGACAATTTAATCTATAAGTATCTACAATTTAAACCTAAGTAGTAGCACTGTCTTTGGTAACACCTATAAACACGCAAAAGGTGACAGTTTACAAGACCAACCGAACCAATTATTGTAATTTTTCTCAGAAAAGGAGTGTACCAAATACATTCAAGAAGATTTTAAGAACTGAATTTATATTATTACAATAATGATGTTTGTTGATTCAAGAATTATTTGAGGCTATCCTAAACTTCAAATAGGCTACAGTCAAATTGGTGTAAAGATCAATAAGATTGCTATTCAAGGATGAACAAAAAAGACTCGAAAACATCTCACAAACCATACATAGTACAAGTTATGTACGTTTAAAGAATTATTTGATCAAAACGATCCCATTCAACCATGATAATGAGAAGAAAATTTTAGCCTGCTACATTTTCCTGGGGTAAATCTCTAATTGCGATGATGGTAGCCTACGTATAATGTAAATGAGTGAAGATAATGAACACAAATTTAATTTTCGATTTTCTTAACTTAACAACCTTAAGAAAACAACAAAATAATCAATTTACTTACAATAGGAAGCTCATTTTGAAGAGAATCCTTTCACATTCACAACAAAAGCAAGAATCTAGAAAGTGGACATGGAGAGTGGAGACTGCTGACTGCTTGCTGTGTTCACGTAAATCAGCTGATCAACAGTATGATACTGCCGCACTGCGGCCGCAAAAAAACTTCAATAAAATTATTCTTGATTTGAGAGAATAGTTCAAGTATGGATATATGATCATATTTTAACTTGAAAAATTGTTTAAACTTTAAGAATGGAAAATATACAATGATCAGTATTTATAGGCAAAAATTTATATCAAATACGTGAGATGTTGACAGTTTGAGACAACGAGAGTGTGACCCAAGAACCAACTGGAACGGATTTTTGTCCTCACTTGTTATTACATTCACCTATTTGGGACCAGACTGCTCTTGGATGGGTGACCGACACAAAAAATAAGGCGAGGTGGAACCTACCCATAAGGGTCTTCCCACCCAAGGTATATAGAGTTCCATAGGTAGGTCTCTACTAACCTTGCTTCCCACCGCCATACAATGAAAAAAGTACATTCACCTGACAGATTGAGACAACTCACGACACGAATGTGATAGGCTACAATTTTTATTGTGAGATTACTTTGTCGGGTCGGGTGATAAGACAAAGACATCATAGAGAGAGCATAGGGCCATGTAGAGTAAAACTTGACGCTATGCTTTCTCCATGGTATCATTGAAATGATATTGACATTGAAAATTTAAATTTTAGCTCATTCATAGCTGAGATGCTGAGATATCCACCAATGTCCAAAAACGTGGTTATTTGATTCAGGGGCGGATTAAGGTCTGTGTTTTGGGGGGGGCGGTTTAGGAAGGTCAGTTCCGGGGGGTCTGGGGGGTATGGAATACCCCCCAGGCATGGGGAAAAATTTGAACAATATTAAGAGTGAAAAACCGAAAATCTAGGCTCTAAAACTACAACGTTTTTCTTACATAAATACTAAAATTATGTGATATTTTTATAAAATTAAGTATTTTTCCAGTGTAAATCACAACAAAAGTACAAGTTAACATGAGATGAGCAAATTTTAAAATGAAAACACGCACACTGATGAAAAGTATGTAACAACCTGTCAACCGCAATACAAAACCTCAGTATGAAACAAACAGCCTATATAGTCCAGCTGGATACATTGAGATTTGAAGCCAGTTTATGGATTCGAAATAATATGTTAATGATTTCATGGTACTCATGCATTTATGGATAGAGGTTTTTTACCAAAAGACCCTCTTATGTATGGGAGCCTACCATACTACCAACGAGCATCAGACAAAAGGAAGGAACGGCATCTGAACTTGAATTGAAGAGGTTTTTATTAGTGAGTCTCTGCTCATTGGTACTTTATTTTGTGATCAAGAAGACAGTAATATTGCAACTGCAATTAGAATATTTTAGGAGTTATTGTTCAAATTTGAACCATCAATAATTGGACTATAAATAAATTTAAACTATCAATATTGATAGATAATTGTTTTCCAGCAAAAATTTGTTTTTGTTTCATTTACTGTATATTGACACTGTTCATGTTGTATCGTACAATGCTAAATAAATATTTTTGATTTGAGAATAAATATTAAATGAATAGTTTAAAAATTTTGGATGGCCTGGCACCGCTGCTCTATATATTTGCGCCAAATCCACGGCTCGCATGTACCAAAAAACTTCCTCGGACCGGCACTGCCGACGTTGAGCAGAAGCAATGCTTTCTACGTTCCTTTTTAAAATATAACCATTTAAATCCTCATTTTTGTTACAAAATAATACTAACGTATCTCTACTCTTATAATAATAAAACTACTGAAACTATAATCCTATACATATTAGTTTTTGATAAGTAATTGGAAAGCAAAATTTTCAATCTCTGTAGCGGACGGGGGGGGGCGGTCGCCCCCCCCCCCGCCCCCCTCTTAATCCGCCCCTGATTTGATTCAATGTAAGCATTTCGGATGGTTGGATTTTTCATGACAGACAAACTGGACTATCGCATTCAAGACATGTGGTCTACTCTGTCGTTTTTTCATTTTGTCGGGAGATGTACGAATACAGGTTGGTTGTTTACCAGGAACCGCATGTTTTTTGAAAACGACACAAATTGTTTAATGTTGAACAAATACTTCTTCTCTTACATGGAATGTGATCCACAAACTCGGAATCATCTATAAAATATATATGAATCAGCCGAGCCTGTCGCTGCTCCTCCCAACAGATAGAAAATGTCTCAAAATGTAGAAGTTCTCAAAATTCCCGCTTTCTAGTTGTCCCACTTTGGTGTCATTCCCACCAAGCACTCATTCAATAGGAATTGAATGAACCCTTGAGCAGAGCCAGAGAGTGAAGTGTGAAGAGAATGAACCTAACCTCTTCATCCCATCATTGATAATAATTTATTAGAGTAGAACATAATATTTATTTCTAACAAATTGGTAAATAAACAGAATCCATTTCCATAATACTTATATCATAAATTATCAATTCTCTGTTATTAAATCAGTTATCTACAGTTTATTGCTAATATCTGAGTTATCGATTCTCGTGTACCGTAACACAGTTGGAATGTGATTTGTTTTTCAATTTATTTTGGTGGTTTTTCCTGTAGTTACAGTGGTAAAGTAATTCAGTTTTCTCTCATCTTAGTATTCAAGTCTTCTCACTTATGACTCCTTTCTGTTAATTTTTTATTCAGCCCAGTAAAACGGTACCCGTACTAAAGTCTTTTGGGTACCTAGAATGTGCTTACGCTTTATTCTTCCTCCATGTACATCCAGGACTTTTGATTTTCAGGCGTTAAACTTTTATGGTTTCATTATAAGATTAAAATGCTATATTATTCACTCCAGACAGAATTAACACCTCATTGTTATTATTTTACCGATGCTTTTTACATGATGAAGAAAATGCACCACTACTTTCAATACCGTAACCAAGTGAAACATCTTTCTTCTCTGTGATCATTATCGCTTGATAATATTTTAGCCATTAAGTTATAATGTTATCCACCATAGACTCTTGTTACAATATTTATTTATTTTTCGTGAATTTGGCAATTATAGGCCTAGGCCTAGACTAATCAAAAATCTGCTTTTGTAATCAGACAACTTATTTTCATTGCAGTTTTATAATTGAATACGTAAATTGAAAATAATGAAAAGCTTTTATTGAATACTTTGAAGGCAGTAGTAGAACGAGTAACTAGAACTAATCGAAATTGTGCTTAGTTATAATTATAACTAACATTATAATAAACATTAATATTTATTTTTGTTACTCTGCAACTAGCCTACATATTACAGATGATGATCAATAGATATTAAATGCAGTTTCTTCAAATGAAGTGGGCTGATATGATATAACTTAATAGTGAATAACAAGTCTATTTTAAATTGGAATATTATGTCATGTTCATTTATTTATTATAATAAATGTACTCTAAAATAACACAAATTGTTTCTCTTCACGTTTCCATGTAGGCTAACTGACTTGAGTCCCTCTTATAATGTGTTTTATGACTACTTAACTTCACTACATAATAACGTCCTTGTGTTCCAGCTTCTCTGCTTTCTTGGAAGAGTTGAAAGCTTGACCATTGATGACTCATCTTTACAACATAAAGCTATGAGTTCACCCACAAGGTATCATATTATTTCAATGTATACTTCTATCTATCTGAGCCACAAGCTAAATTATAATTAATTCTTAATTTAATCAAAATTATGGTGAACTCCACTCCAAAGAAAGGTTAAGAATAATAATCTTACGGTTTACAAGCTCAATTTTTTCATAAAATCCATCCAAACAAATAGTCTTGAATAGAACTGCTAATTTGGTATGGCGTCCACTCAATAGACATGCATATAGAGGTTTGCTACGTTATAATAGCTCATGTCCAGTTTATGGGTACCTTACAAAGTGAACTGCACAATTCAAGTTCGTTTTGTTAGATGAAAATACAGATCGGGTACGTATGGCTTGATTGATAGAAAGGCCTTCAGGAGCGGTCCATCATGAGTGTGACAAATATAGTGGAACAAAATCCTACATGCTTTTAAAGGTTCTACTTCAAGTTGGCTCAGTCTCGGAATTAAACAGTCTCACTATGAGAGAATAGTTATTGGAATGAGTTATAGTAAAACGGATTGAAAATTTTGCTCGTATGGTTGACTGCTCCTCTAAAATTGATATAATACACTGTACAGCTACAATATAGAGTTGGATTATAGCTCATGGCCTATTTGGAAGTTGATGAAATTTATTCCATATCGATTGATTATTCAATTTCATATTTGATTTTGTCTATTCACATTATTAATTTATCAAATCTTACGAGGTTGAGTAAAAGGCCATAATTTCTCCCAGTTGTCATTTCAGAAAGTAAATTAAATTACAGAATATCTTTATTCATAAAATGTGTTTAGTACAATGCTTTTATGAGTAGGCTATTACCTCAACTTCTGTTCCATCGGTATTTAATCTGAATTGTTTATGTACGGTAACAACTTAACATAAAAGTGGTTAAAAAATTTTTTGTCAAAAGGGCATGTTTTATCATTTTTTATAGCCTAAATTTTACGAAAACTAGTGTTTTTATTCCATTAATTTGCTCAATGTTCGTAATTTGCGAGAGCAAGTCCTCAATATCTTACTCTAGATCTAAAAATCTAAGTTTATTCAGAGATTTCTAATATACGAGAAATAAATAAATATACAGAGTGATTCAAAAAGAATACCACAACTTTAAAACTTTGTATTTAATGAAATAAATATACTAGAACCTTCTGTTATACATCATTTCAAAGAGTAATTAAAGAAGTTTTTTTTCACTCACAAAGAAGTTCAGAGATGCTCCATATTATCCCTCCAGACACTCGAGCAATATCAACACAAAACCTCCCTCAAACTCTTTCCACTCTCACTGTAGCATATCAGGCATAACAGTTTGATAATCTGCTGTTATTTCGTGTTTCAAATCATCAATATCCATCCACCATTGATGATTTGAAGCAAGAAATAATAGCAGCCATCCAAACTGTTACGCCTGACATGCTACAGATAGTCTGGAACAAGTTTGAGGGAGGTTTTGGATTGATATTGCTCGAGTGTCTGGAGGGGTCATATGGAACATCTCTGAACTTGTTTGTGAATTAAAAAACTTCTTTAAATACTCTTTGTAAAGATGTATAACAGAAGGTTCTATGATGTTTGTTTCATAACATACAAATTTTTAAAGTTGTGGTATTCTTTTTGAATCACCCAGGACCCAGTATTTCTTCTGTAAAAATTATAATTTGATTATTGTTGTCCAGTTTGTTCTCATCGTAATCTTCATGTTGACAAATTAATATTAATGTTAGCCTTTCACAGATATCATAAAAAATAACTCCAGTGTTTTATTATTGACTTTATATAGGCCTAACACCTAACTAAAAGAATTATATAAATTCAAATTTGAAAGTTGAAATTTTATTACAGTACATATTGAAAATTTAATTACTTTGAATTCTATAAGTGAATTTTTGTGCATTTGTTTTGTGTAACATGCAATGTTTTCTTGACGATTGTAATAGTGATTTATATTAATTTTATAATACTGAATAAATTTAAAATTAGTTCATTTATTTACAGATTGCTGTATTAACCGGATGATTCAGTTGACAACGTACAATGACATTTCAAATTGAAGAAATTGGATCTCCAAACTGCCATACACAAGATGAATCCACAGCATCCTTATCGTCATGGATATCCCTTGAGAGGTGACAACTCTGCTAATTACAGGCCGACGACAAACAACTCATACAACTACCAAAGTTTTGGTAATTATAGTGCTCCTGCGAATACTAATTACAGGAATCCTGTAAATATAAACCACTCAGCTCCTGCATACCAGTCTGTTCCTGGTTTAAACCCAATATATGAGAGACATTCCTTACAAGCCCCTACAAATCATTACAGCTCGGCGCATTCTAGCTTTAGTAATAATATTCATAATCATCATCAAGCACCTCCTTTCAATCAGGTACCATTTTCAACGCCTACCACAACAAAACAAACGAATCAACGTATTTTTCCCGTGCCTCCACCACATGCTGTTGGATCTTGCACACCTTTCAATAAATCCACCAACTCTAGAGCTACTAATTCCAGTGCAGTTCAGCCCTCTATTCCCCACACAAATGTCCATTTGAAGGTGAAGCCTAACAATGATCACAACGCTGAAGCATTCATTAACCAGAATTTAAAATATATTAATCAAAGAACAGGCTCTACGAATTCGTCATCAGGCTCTGTTTCAAAATCATCTTTTCAGCAGAATAAACCCCATGAAAACCAAAATTCATGTCATGTACCATTTTCAACGCCTATCACAACAAAACAAACGAATCAACTTATTTTTCCCGTGCCTCCACCACATGCTGTTGGATCTTGCACACCGTTCAATAACTCTAGCAATACTAATTCCAGTGCAATTCAGCCCTCTATTCCCCACACAAATTTTCATTTGAAGGTGAAGCCTAACAATGATCACAAAGCTGAAGCATTCATCAACGAGAATTTAAAATATATTAATCAAAGAACAGGCTCTACGAATACGTCTTCAAGCTCTGGTTCAAAACCATCTATTCAGCAGAATAAACTCCACGAAAACCTAAATTGTGAGATAAAAAAGTCACTTGATGATGAAATGCTTGACTTTGTCTCAAATAACTTTTTGCATCGCTTGGACGCAAGTAATTCTTTGAATCGATCTCCTGAGCGCAGACATCGAAGAAGAAGTAGATCACGAAGTAGGAGCAGAAGTAGATCACGAAGTATGAGCAGAAGTAGATCACGAAGTAGGAGCAGAAGTCGATATTCAAGGAATCTTTCCAAATCTCCTAGTAGAACATCCTCCAGACCTCATGGACATCAATCATCTTCCAGAAGCTCTGGGAGTCATACTTTAAAATCCAGATCCTCTCCCAGCCGATCACAAAGAACGTCTAGAAGTAGATCACGTAGTGGTAGTAGAAGTACATTTTCAAGAAAATCTATTCGATCTCAATCACCCAAAAATAGATCTCAAAGTAGAAGTACAAATAAATCTCACAGAAGAACTTCACGATCGCCTAAACCTCATCAAAATGTGCCTACAACATCTCATAAGGCATATAAGTATGATTTGCGTAGAAGTTTTTCAAAGTCTAGAAGTAGGTCACCTGATCCGAGCAAATCTATACAAAATCGCCATCTCAAATCCACAGAGAGACAAAAACAAGCAAGTGCAAAGTTTTCTGAACGTGAAGAGCTGCTTCTGAAGTATAAAAAAGACTACTGTCCAACTATTTCAGCATTTGAGGAAAAAATTAGTAACATGCATAATTATTTAGAAGATAACCCTGAAAGTAAGTGTTGGTTAAGAGATACCCCATCTGAATTATATTACACAGTACCTGATCCTTTGCAACCTAATGAAAAGCAATCTTCAAAGAGACTTGAAAACTTGTGTGATGAATTTGAAGATATTCTCATCAAGAGAGCTGAGAGAATTAGATCATCTCTTCCCAAATATGACGTACCTGCTAGGAAGAAAAAAGTGAAGCTAGCTAAACATAAGTGTGACCATAGTGCTCATAGTTCAGATAGGAGTAGCAGCAGCGGTAGCAGTAGTAGCAATTCAGATGAAGAGGATTGCACCATGCAGGAATTGCAACGCAAGAAAAGTCATCCTCTGCGACTTCATCCCGAGCTTTGGTTCAATGATAAAGGAGAAATGAATGATGGCCCCCTCTGTCGGTGCAGTGCTAAAGCTAGCCGATCAGGAATAAGGCATAACATCTATGCTGGCGAGAATAATTTACCTAAATGCACTTTGAACACTAATAACTTTTCAAAGCTTCATCACTACAGGATGACTATCTCCCCGCCTACGAATTTTCTTATAAAAACTCCAACAATCATACCTTATGATAATCATGAATACATATTTGAAGGTTTCTCCATGTTCTCACATAAGAAACTCGACAAACTTCCTGCTTGCAAAGTCATAAGGTTCAATATTGAATACACCATACTCTATTTTGAAGAAGAAACTCCCAAAAATTTTACAATAAGAGAACTTGATATTTTCCATGAATATTTATTTCAAGAATTATTGGAGTTGGTTGATCTCGATTTCAAAGGAGCAGGCGGAGATCCAGATCGTTGTTCACAATTCCATTTCATGCCTAGATTTGTTAGAGAATTGCCTGATAATGGAAAAGAAATATTATCAATGAATGAAGTTTTGATTTATTTTCTTGAAAACTCTGATGACCTAGTTAAAGAATCAGATCTTAGTCGAATACCACTGATGAAGCAAAGTGATTGGGAAAAAGAAGTTGATAAAGTGAAAGGTATGATTGTAACCAAGCCTGCCATGAAGCCATGTGCTTTACGAATTGATCAATTGGACCGAGACCCTGTTGAAGGAAAAACTAGTCCTTACCCTGAAATAGTTCATTTTGGAATCAGACCTCCCCAATTAAGTTATGCAGGTAATCCCGAATATCAAAAAGCTTGGAGAGAGTATGTAAAATTCAGACACCTCCTAGCAAACATGCCCAAACCATCATATGCAGATAAAAGAAAATTAGAAGTCAAGGAAAATCAGCTCCAGCAAATGAGAACGTGGACAAAAATGAAGAGGGATGTTACAATTACTGTGAATAGTGAAGGATTCAAAAAGACAGGAATTATGTGCGATATTGTTCAACATGCAATGTTGATTCCAGTACTTGTATCTCATTTGCGCTTTCATAGCTCGTTAGATGTATTGGAGGAGACAATTCACTATAAATTCGAAAATAGGTACCTACTCCAATTGGCTCTCACTCATCCATCATACAGAGAAAATTTTGGAACAAATCCCGATCATGCTAGAAACTCTTTGACGAATTGTGGAATCAGGCAGCCAGAGTATGGTGATCGAAGAATACATTACATGAATACTCGGAAAAGAGGAATCAATACCCTGATCAATATTATGTCCAGGTTTGGAAAGAAGAAAGAGACTGAATCGAATATCACTCATAACGAGAGATTGGAATTCCTTGGTGATGCAGTTGTTGAATTCATCACCTCCATTCACCTTTTTCACATGTTTCCGCAACTTGAGGAAGGTGGATTAGCGACGTACAGAGCAGCAGTTGTTCAAAATCAACATCTTGCTGAACTAGCAAAAACTCTCAAATTGGACGAGTACATGCTATATGCTCACGGATCTGATCTTTGTCATGAGTTGGAATTGAGACATGCGATGGCAAATTGTTTTGAAGCATTAATGGGCGCCCTCTTCCTTGACGGAGGAATCGAAGTTGCTGATAAAGTATTTGGAGAAACATTTTTCAGTGATGAGAAACTTCTTGATGTATGGGTTAATTATCCGCCTCACCCATTGCAAGAGCAGGAACCTGTGAATGATCGTCACTGGATCAGTAAATTTGAAATTTTGCAAAAATTGACTAAATTTGAGGAATCAATTGGTGTTGATTTCACGCATATCCGTTTGTTGGCAAGGGCTTTCACCGACCGCAGCATGGGCTTCACTCACCTTACGCTCGGATCCAATCAACGTCTAGAATTTCTTGGTGACACTGTACTGCAACTCATCGCATCTGAATATCTCTACAAATACTATCCTGAACACCATGAAGGTCATCTGTCCTTGTTGCGTAGCTCCCTAGTAAACAATAGAACTCAAGCAGTGGTATGCAATGATTTAGGAATGACTGCTTACGCACTCTATTCAAATCCTAAAGCTGAGCTGAAAACCAAAGATAGGGCGGATTTACTTGAAGCCTTCCTTGGCGCTCTCTACATCGATAAAGGAATGGATTATTGCAAAGTATTCTGCAATGTTTGCTTCTTCCCGCGTCTCCAGACGTCCATCATGAAACAAGATTGGAATGACCCCAAGTCGAAGCTCCAGCAATGCTGTTTAACACTGCGTACAATGGAAGGTGGTGAACCGGAAATTCCTGTCTACAAAGTTATTGAATGTATGGGGCCCACTAATGGAAGAGTTTTCACAGTGGCTGTCTATTTTAAAGGTAGAAGGTTGGCAAAGGCTACAGGCAACAGCATCCAACAGGCAGAAATGAACTCGGCGAAGAAAGCTTTACAACAATCGCACAATCTTTTTCCGCAACTAGACCATCAAAAGCGAGTTATAGCCAAGAGTTTATCGCAAAATCCACCAAGACGACGTAATCAGGCTAATAAGAATTTCCCACAACAAAATAGAAAACCAGTGAGGGATAGGCAATGATTCGCTCATTGATTCTGCTTTTATTAATAACTATTATAGGTAATCGTTTCTTGTCTAAAGGCTGAATTATTTCCTTTTAATATTTGACATTGAAGTGGAACCAGAGGAATTTTTTTCAAATATTTTCTATGTATTGTGATGTTTGAACATTATTTCGATCATACTTTGAGTAGCTACTAGCATTAGATAAAAGTGATGTAATTAATTTTAATTTTGAATTAAATTAATACTTTGAGTTTAAGTTCTTTATGTCTATTATTATTCTGATTTTTAGTCGACATCTTCTTTCAAGCGTCTATTTAGGTTAACTTACGAAACCCCTGTGATACCGTAACTATGTTAACAAATCATACGCCCAGTTTCTAATTGCAAAATATGAAATGCTTAATTATGTTGTTTACCTTCTCGATTTTTAATATTGTGTAATTTAGATACATTCTTGCATTAAAAAGTTCAATAAGAAAATAAAATATTAACTATGAAATGAGTTCCTTGAATGTAATATCAATGAATTGTATAATAATATCAATGTTGTTTTAGAGAAGAGATCAAAGTAAAAGTTCAAAAATTGAAAGTAAAAAAATAAAGAGTAAGAGAAAATATTTTTTCAGTTTAGAAATTAAGTTTGTCATCCTTTAGCATTAATAAGCTCTTTATTATAAATTGATGAGAATTCAAAGACATCCGAATACTAGAGAGATAATGAATTAGAAATTAAGATATTGAAAGATAATGTTTAGAGAATTATACTTTCCACTGTCTCAAGTACTATTTACCATTTTTATGATCTTGAATATTTTCACTGCCTGGGAGAATTTATCTTTTACTGTTACTTTAAAGCGTGAAACATTGACGTTCAACATTGGAAATATAAACTTATAGCCCAGATTTCATGTAGCATTCAGTTGCTATAAAATTATGTTTGAGTGAGAATCGTGAACAGTATATTGGCCTTCAATGTTTCTAATTAATAATTAAGCTTCCACACATGTTTATATTTAATTAATAAATAAATAATTTAATGAGAAATGTGAAAAACAGAACAATAACTAAAAGTAGAATGAATTACAAAACAGTTTTCAATTGAACGAAAACATTTCTAATTCTTTGGTAATAACAATTCGCTAAATTTGTTCGCTAAAATTGAATTCTACCGTCTTTGTCAAGGTTTGCTCGCACCACATAACTATTCTTAACGAGATTCAGCCAGTTATTTACTCGAAGAATAATCAAATGTTCAAAGTGAACCGCTTTGGTACGAGTAAGACCTGTCTAACTGATGTTAATAACTGGAAACATTATTAACATGAAATGCTTTTCAAATTAATCCTATTATGCAGCTTTGATCGTTCAATCAGTAATTTTTCTACATACTACTTCATTTCAATTATTTTTAATGATGTATAGAAATGATTTTATGGATCTTTTTTCAGAAAAGATGTAGATATATATATATTGCTAATTTCCATAAAACCATATTTTTAAAGAGAGCTAAGAATGATATCTTAATATTAATAGAGTCAGAAATCTATATCAGATAGTGAGGATGAATAAGATGGAATATAAATAAATTCCTTTTTTTGAAATCTATATTCATCAGTTAATTTCTATTGTATGTTTTCAAGTAAAAGTTCCAAGAAAGTTTTTATTAGTAATTAGAATATTTTGAACTTAATTTTTAAATCTATGATGTACAATATTGCTTCACAACACTCTGTGCGACTGACGAGAAAAATAAGTTGTTTTCCCTTCTAATATTTTCTAGACTTAACTATTAAATTATCGTGATCTAAGTTTCAATGATAACATCTGTAAAAATATTTTAAGATTTGCATTTTTCAAATAATTCTTATACCAAGTAATTTGATGTCAGCTCATTCAAATAATAGTGGATATTAAAATTCAGTTTCTTATCATTTTTGTGATATTGACGATTGGTTGTATTTAAAAATTCAATCAACAATTATATAAATAAAGATTCAAAAATAAATAAATGCGTTATTCTGAAGAACATGTTCTATTGTTATTGTATTACCTCATCTATTAGTGAGTTGATAATTTTATCTCCAATCACTTAATGAATGTGATTCATCTACAAAATCATGATTTCATACTGTCATAAGATCCTGGTTGAACCAGAGATTCCTAAGAAAAACTTATTGATACAGTACTGAATATTTTAGCAGTGCTTCTACACTAATGACCATTTTTAGTCCTTATTTGCATTTTCATTTCCATTTGCATTTTTTATATGATTGGATACTGTATATTATTATATTTTAACATCATTTTTGTTATTACTAATGTATAATAATACAGTAGAACCCCTGTAATCCGCCGCCTTTGGGACTGAAGGCATGGTCGGAACACATAAAAGGTTGGATTATCCAAGAAACTCAATTTTTATTACGTAGCAGTGTATACTTGGTCCAACTTGGTCATTTTTTTAGAATGAAATATAAACTATAAAAACAGTCTACTGAATTTATTAATTATTGTATATTTTTTTGTCTGAATTGATTGTTTATTGTATTATACATTAAATTAATATAGCACAAGAAAAAAAATTGGTTCTCAATATTTGCAGTTCATGTCTTAATCTCTGGCGAGAAAATGAACCTCCATACTTTTAACGTACTTGGAATAAAGTAATATATTTTTACTTTTTATAATTTATTTTTATAAATGCCCGTAAAGTAACTAAATTAAACTATATATTTTATGAAATTATTGTAAAAAAACATTTGTACTATATGCATTGCTTTTTCAGTAAAAACAACAAAAAATATACTTGGAAAAAATTCAGTTATACATTTTCGCGAGATCGAGCATGGTCGAACTAAACGGAGTGACGAACCAGCCGAGGGCGGATTAAAGGGGCTCTATTATAATAGGGGATACCTTACTTATTATACTATACTAACATTTTTCTTCCACCATACGGTACTATTCTTTGTATAAAATAGGAAGTTTTTCACACGCCGAAATCGTTTCAAAAGCAAGGGGTGGCGTGGCAGTCGCTTTTTGTCATAAGACCAATAACACACACACAATAATACTCACATTTGCGATACTCAAATTCAGTTATACTTTACAACTGAACAGTTCGAACTAAAGCGAGTTTTTTGAACCACCGAGGGATTATAATGGGATCTATTATAAATGATTTTCTTCCAGACCATACGGTACTATTGTCTTTGTCATCATCAATCTTTGTATTTTCACATGTTTCTTTCAAGTTGTGGCAGTCGCTTTTTGACATAAGACAAAAAATAACACTTTCATAATTTCTGGAAAGCACGCTGCAAACAACTGGCACAAAACAGTTTCAAGCGAAACGCCAGTGCCTTCATGACTATTGTGGTTTTATGCTTTTCATTAAACATGCATAATGTATAATGCCTGGGACATACAATTGCTGCTAGATTAGTGTTTTCGCAGTTAGCCAGGGTGAGTCGTACGGTTTACATATTCGTATCCAAGGTTTGGTGAGTCAGAAAATGTCGATTTCCAGTGGTTTTGAGGTTGAAGATTTTGTAATAGTTGGTAGGACAAATGGTTTTTACAAAGTAAAACGTGACGCACACACTAAAAGCACGCAAGGGAACAGTCGGTTTGTAATGCTGGAACTTGGAACTTTCGGACTGTACTGTATGTTTATTTTAGAAATTGAGGTTAACATTCTTAGTTGAGAATAAAAATTTGAAGATGTGACTTATCTAGTATTTACGTTTGTTCTTATTCTGTCAACTGCTCAGTGAATTTTGTAAACATCAACTTCTAGCCATATTTTATTTGATTATACAGTAGTAAAAATAATAATTGTTCAATATGAATAGTTCTAGTTATTTAGAGAAGAAGAATCACGAGTTAGCCGTAGATTCAATTAAAAAGTTTGAGGTATACATTTTAGAAGGAAACATTGGACGAGCATGTGCTCATTTGCTTGTTGCTCTGAAATTGCAGCCAGGTTTGAAAGACAAGCTAGTGGAAGTTTTTGCCGCAACTTTACGTAAGTATTTGAATGTGTAAAGGTAATGCTTAAGGTAAATGCTTAAGTATTTAGTATTCTAGTGCTTTCAAGTAAGTTTTTCGGCTAAAGTAGCGTTGACTGGCCACCCCAGTTTTTTACAGAATTTCTTAACGTAGCAATAATGTGACACTCTCTTACTATGAGTTTCAAAAATATAGTTAATTTAGTTGCCTATCAAACTTCAGTGCTCCTAGATTTCAAATTTATTTACAATGAAGATAGCACAAAATAAATTTAATTGTTACTCTGATCTTTCCCAAATCAAGAACCATGCTAAATTACCATACAATTTCATATTCCTGCATGCTTCGAGGCAAGACAACACACGGTAATAAAAAATGGATTTGCGACTTTGTGGACCGTTGTTTCTTTTCTTACACAATCGAAGCTAGAGGACTAGTGGTTAGGTTTCTATAGTTCCCAGATATCCTGGAGGGATCGTATCGATGACACTGGATACTGACATGAAAGAAAGGAGCTCATAGACCATAGAGTAACTATACTTATCTGTAGTGTTATCTGTTATCTGTGTCATAGGCCTATAGCCTACGGGCTGTTATCAGAAATTAAAAACAATAGTAGGCTATTCTTTAAAAACAAATACATTATCTAGCTAATTTGTGAGTAAATCATCTCGAATATTTTTTTTTCATAGCAGACCCAATTGTGTTTGCTCTTATTTCTGATTTGAATATCAATTGATTAAGTTTAATTACTTTCGTGGCGATTAGCTGTATCTTGCAATTAGAAGTAAGTTATGCCTATCTTCTTTTTACCTTATAATTATGCACTATTGCCACATAACTCAAGTTATTTGATTTGTTAGCATGAAAATAGTGGGATAGGGGTGAAGATGTTTTTGTTTAGCCTACTAAGCTACTACTTAGCCTATATTTTTGACTCCTCACTATACTCGCTATTTAGCTAGCCTCGTCCAGTCGAGTTACTCCCCCTTTCCCAAAATCCTGGTGACTTCTGACTCTTGGGGAACGTACATTAACTTATAGGCCTAAGGTTGTATTACATTACATTTATTTCATTCCAAAAAAACTACATTATTGAGCAATGTTTAGTATTTTATAACAGCTACATTATACGAGGCAGCATCAACGCGGCGTCAATTTTTCTAAGCATGTGTCAATAACGCTGTAGGCCTACTAATCACAGAGCATTGCAGTGGTCTGTGATTCATCCGGCTTCTAAGTCAATATTTTGTAAGTTTATCAGTCGAGCTTATGGGTAAATCACACTGTGTTCCAGAATTTAATTCACATTGGAGTTCCAGAATTGGAAACAAGACAAGAGACATTGGTCCCTAGACAAGTTCAATACTGGAGAATTGAGACATTCTAATTGGAACTTTTCTTTGACAAGTTTTTAATATTTGCGCAATAACTTTCAATCATAATAATGAACACATGTTAATTGTTTGAACCACCATAGCCGAAGATATAAAGACAAAATAAATTCTGGGGTAGCACTGGTACACGTTAGGGCTACAGAGAGTGACTATACACTCTCTGTAGTTAGGGCCATAATGTATGAAGCGCCATTGACGCATGCGCTGAATAATTGGCGCCAAGTCAATGCCGTCTTGTATATTATGGCTTTTAAGAGATATAATATGTCTTAATAATAATGAGTAGCCTATTATAGTGGTATGGTACCAGTAAATTATATTTGGTGGAAAAATACTCCCTATGCAGATATTCTCCCTCAAACTTTGAAACAGCCGTTATTAATATTTGTCTGTGCTTGTGCATCACCATCTCCAAGTTTTAGGTGAAACTCAGTGCTATTGTATTATTGCAGGACAATGGGGTGATGTTTTGGCAAAACAAAATAAATTCAAAGAATTGTTCAAAGGTTATGACCTAGCTCTGCAAGTCCACCCTGACAACAGATTTGTTATCAATGACTTCGGTGCCTTCCACTACAGGTAACTAGATGTTTTATCAACATTCTCTTTTTTCTTAATTCTCTATCCAATTATATTCGAGTATAATTCTTTATTATAACTCGAGTATAAAACGTATCTGAGTTGAATTATTGGTGATATTACCTCTTCATTCCTAGACAACTTGTGTTTTAGCTATTGGTTAAGCTAAGACTACGTTTGCTACGACCAGCTAAAATCATCATCCACTGTAGAAATGGACAAAATATAATGTAAGCTAAATCTACCAGCTAATGTTGGCCATGTGAATTGCTACTTCTACGATTGAATGCTATTGAAAGCTTCACCATTTTATTGTCCAGATCCGTGCAGTAAACATGCCAGAAGAAATGTATTTGAATACAGAACTATTCAAATCTTTCATAATGTTCAAACAGTAATCTCTACTAACGCAATAAGAACCATTAGTCGGATTCACAGTGGATTCTTTCAGAAAATGATTGGAAAAAGGTTGATCCAGTTAGGTGGACAGCAGTCAATAAATAGCAAATATTCAATTAAGTTATGAATTGTCCTTTCGGCGTGGTTATTGTATTGTATATCCATATTTCTTCTACTGATAAAATGAAACTATTTTAAAAATACTTGAGTAGAAAACTTAACTCTCTTCAAAGTGACGATCGATTCGTCTTGATGTTTAACGTCATCAGACTGAGCAGTTGGTCAGTTTGAATATTCAACGTTCATTGTTATAACGCATGATGGCGACTGAAGTGGGTGCAAATAGAACTTTGAAATCACACCTTTCAAATGAAATCACTCCCAGTACGCTATGATCTCTACCGCCTGTACGGTAAGCATTTAAAAGAAACTTCGTTTCGCTGCCGAATCTAGTATGTGGTCACCAGTCTTCCATTGCATCATATTCAATCATAATACATTTTGTCGTTAATAATTGAAATTTCATTTCATAGGGCGGGTAACATGGCAAAAGCTCATTTACTTTTCAAAAAGGCCTGCACCATGTCACAAGAGAATGTTGAAAGTGAGAGAAATCTACAGATGTGTTTGAGTGCGATGGTGGATCGTTGGCACTTCAGGATGCTGAATGACGGTCATCGCAATGAAGCCTATAGAGAAGCAATCACAAAGAGAATCAAGCAAGGATTCACTCGTGTATTAGACATTGGAACTGGAAGTGGCCTTCTCAGGTGAATAATGTAGTGTAATGGCGTTTGTACACGATTGAGGGCCGGTTTCTCCAACGTCAGTTAAACCAATTTTTAGTTTAAACTTGGGTTTTACCACTCACTAGAAACTTTTTTTGTCAGAAAGTCCGATGTTCGAACAGCTGACCATTTGATTCAATGTTAGCATCATTGAATCAAATGGTCAGCTGTTCGGACATCGAACCTTCTGACAAAAAAGTTTCTAGTGAGTGGTAAAACCTAAGTTTAAACTAAACTGTCGTCGGAGAAACCGGCCCTGAATATTTTCAATTAGAAATTTCCATCATTCTAATAAATATTGAAGTTGAATAAAATATAGACGTTTTTAAGTGAAAAATACTCACTTTTCAATAAATTTTTGACAAGACTTGAAAACTCTCGTTTGTTGAATGATGTCGACTATTTGAAAGAAAGACTATAGACGAGTAGCTGCCAAACATCAGCGCTCAAGTGAGAGACAGAGAAACAACTTGTCGGGATTGAAGATGGGTTAACATTGAATCAAATGTAAAAATGTCTGTTTTCAAACCCATCGTATTTGATAAATATTCCAGTAACTTATAAAATCAAAGCTAGGATGTTCAAGAACACTTCAGTTACCTTTCTAAGAGAGAAGAAACAAAGATAATTTTAATTTGATCCTCTTTCCAAAAGCATTCCTTTCCAAAAAAGTGTGAGATACATACTGATATAAAATATAATATTGAACGTAAATAGATGAAATATGGAAAATATAAGATGTAAATATAATGTTGTAATTGAATTAAATGATATTTGTGTAAAATAGTCGATGTCCTCACATAAATAGATGCTTAAATTTTTACCTCATGTCATTGATTGTTGCAATATATATGAACATCTGTGAAGTATGGAAAATATAAGATGTAAATTAATATAATGTTGTGATTGAATTAAAATATTCGTGTGAAATAATTTATGTCTCTGGAATAATAATGTTTATAATACATATGATACCCATGGTTATTCCTGAAGTTCAAACTTCAAAACCTAATGCAAGAAGAGTCAGCAACAAGATTACGAAAATTTGATAAAAGTACTTTAATTCAATTAATACATTCATTTTTCACCTTGAAACTGTTAATAGATAGCATTAACGTATTGATGATACATTAATGATTTAATTGAATTCTATCCCAAAATCGTGTTTTGTCCCTATCTCACAATGGTAAAATCCCGACAAGTTGTTCACTCTATCTCACCTAGAGCGCGCTGACCAGGTCTATCAGCTACTCCTCTATTCTCAAAGATTTAAGAGTTTTGAAGTGTAGCGCAAGGTTTTTTTCAAAAATCCCTAGATTAAAGTCATGTCAATTTGTTTCTTTGATGGAAATTTGATCGTGAACAAGCGGCTCGATTCCGCTAATATAAAATTCTTCATATTGCATGTCTCCAAAAATATTCATATTTTTCTAATTTATAAAACTAGATTAGATGATCAATTGTTTCAAGTGTTCACCTTTATTTCTCTCTGACTTCTACTTATTTCAAGATCCGAGAAACTTCATGAATGACAAACATGTTGTGTAAATCAATGCACAGACAAACACTCATTGTTAAGAAAAGTTTGTAATTTAAAAAATACATATTTTGGTCAAATGTCTGGTTATTCCAAACAAATTTGATTTTCAATCGCTACTCATATTTTCAGGTTCATTGAATCCAAAAAATCTGAACCAAAACTGCCGTATCCTATTAGCCCTCATTAACTATATTATTTTCCAACTGTAATTGGATGAATTGAATATCAGTATACTTAATTCACCCACTAGAAGCGAAATTTATTGAACAATGCATTACGATTTGAAGTCCAAGTAGAGGTTTTGCCGATGAAGAGATACTTTAAGCAAATGAGTGTGCGGTGCCTTAAACGTTATGAAGTGAATTTGTCTCAGTTTCTTAAATTTCCTTTATTGATTTTATACTGTATGTCAATACGGTATGTGATTGTTCAATTGCTTGACATACTTTTAGTCTAATCTTGTGTATTTCGTTTTCAGTCTTATCGCTAGTGAAGTTTGTGCTGAAACAAGTGGGGGTGGACCTGTCTACGCTTGTGAAGTATCTAATGTTATGATCCACATTGCTAAATCGATCTTGTTGAAAAACCGCTCTGATCGAGGTTTACAGGTCCACCTTTTGAGGGGACATTCATCACATCTCCCTTTGAAGTTGCTTGCAGACAAAAGGTAAGCCCAGACAAATGATTCTATTCTACGAGTCGAATAACGTTACATCATTCAGGTCCAGTAGTAGCACGCCTAGATATTCTTTTGTCAACCATGATTTGAAATTTAAATATAGTGTACCGAAGATGCAAAAAGGAAGTGTTTTACATGTTAGAAACTACTTTGCAGAATATCCTAGCTCTGTTATTAAAACGAGATGTCACATTAAATTAATTCATTTCGCACTCTCCGCAATATTTCAATATCACTTTCAATATTGGCAAACTTTTTAAACAAATCAATAAATTGAAAAAAGGAAAGAAATACAATACTTCCCTTGTCTATAGTAGTGGAAATTTCAGAATTGCTTATGATACATCTAGCACAAGTTTGTTTTAAGCAGAAATTGACTAAGTGTGCATGGTCGTATAATTGAGGTGCTACTATACGAGAGAATGCTTAGTTGTCCAGAACTCCTTCATTTTGAATTCAGTACGAGAGGTATTTCTGAACTAGGAGCTTTTGAGTTGTAACAACTCAATTTATAGCGAAGTTTATTTCACAACAAACTCCTCTCAAATCAATGTTCTTAGAAAAGGGTGAACTCCTTCAATGAGCCTAGTTGTCAGTGCTTTACTGTGCATTGTTTTTTCACAGGTGATAATTTTGTAATTAAATATGCTCAATTCATAATTCCTATACGGTATGACAGATTTCAATGATCGATTATTATTTGCAGGGTGTCATTGGTGGTTACGGAAATTATGGACGCTGGCCTTTTCGGAGAGGGTGTATTGGGCACATTGATTGACGCATGGGAAAAGCTGCTACTCCCTCCGCTTCCACAGGCGTTGACGCAGCATTGCAGCGGCTGCAGTGACAATAAGCTCGGACTGTGCATGATCTGCAACGACGAAAAGCTGGAGCCACACCAGCGGGTGACGCCGCGTGTGAATGGAATGGTAGTGCCGCTAGGGGCGACCGTCTGGGTGGCGGCCATCGAATGCCTCCACATCGCCAGAAAGCATCGCTCCCTCAGCACCCTCCTCCGGCACAATCTCGAAACACCTTTCATCTTCCAAGCCAAACCATCCGAACCTTACGACTCCGAAAACCTCCAATCATTCCCCAACGATTTCAAACTCCTCTGTGAACCGATCAAGTGCTTCTTCGTCAACTTCAACGACCCAAGACAATTGGGAAATTTCTATGGTGGAGAATTTGACAATGACATACACAAAATGCAATTCACAGCTGAAGGCAATCTCGATGCCTTTGTAGTGTGGTTCGATCTCCATGTTGATGAAGATGTGAAAATAAGCACATCCCCGTTTGGTGAGAATGCATCGACCTGTTGTTGGGACCAAGCTATTTTTCCTGTCAAAACAGAACTACGAGTTGTGGCTGGCAGCTCTGCCGATTTGTTCGTCAGAACACAGGCAGGTATTTTGTTTGTAGAAATTTCGGAAATGTACAATCATATTCCAAGCAACTCGAACTCTGAAGAGGTTATTGTGTCTCCGGAATTTGTGAGATTTTTCAACAACAGTAATTTGTTAGACTTACTGGCGATTTACGCTCAAGAAACGGCGCAGTGCAACAACATCTTGGATTTCTCTCCATTTCCACTTTTGGGACTGATGCTTCTCGTTGCTGATGAAAACTGCCTACTGTTTTATGTTGCCAAAAGTGATGATGACATAATAGCTGTGAGGAGGATTGCTGAAGTGAATGGAATTTGTAATGATAGAATAAGGTATATTGAAGAATGTGATGTTACCTTTGAGGACTTCATGATGAGCAATTCCTTCGATATAGTCGTGTCAAATCTCGTCAGTCATGATGGCGAATTGTCTGCCACAAACATTACTCATCTTTCTTGGTGCAAGTAAGTAATATTTCAAATTCATAAACTCCTACATCAATTTTGATGAGTTTATCATTTATAGTTTGAATGTTTATTCAAATTTTATGTTTAAAAAGAGTGAGATATTCCCTGAATTTGTGCATACTTTTGATTCTAAAAGTAATGAAGTCGAAGTCTTGCATGAAGTGAAGTTGATGTCCTCTACTGCATCAAGCTTTCCCTACTTTTTATCAGACAGAGGAAATCAAATGTTACAACGTTCTTCACCCAATTTGATATTACACCAATCTACTTCCTCGGATAATTTTGGTTTTTCATCATATTTCAATCTATATTAAACTCGTAGCTCTAATAATCCTTTTGGTTTCTCCTGTGAGGGTTTAATATTGTTATTTTGTTGAACAACCCTTAGACACTTATGAAGATTGAAGGAAATTAATTAATTTCGTTCAATTAATTATTAAAACCTTGGACACTTGTTAACGCCAACCTCAACACATAGTTGCCTTAACAACACTTAAATAGATCGTCAGTGAGACGAGTAGATTGGCAGTTGGGCTTGCAAAACTTGGAAAAGTGAGCATGAATGCTGCTTTCCAGAATAAGAAAGCCAGCTTTTTAGGATCTGCCTTCTTATTAAATGATAAATGGATTAAGTATTGAATGGGGGAGCACCGGAGCAATGCTGCTACTCTGTTTGACCTTCTATCAAAAGGCGAGAATTTGGCCTAGCATCCAAAATCCCTTCGTCACCCGAACCAACTATCAGCTATATTATATTTATTTCCTACTGGCAGCCACCCGTGCTTCGCTACGAGGTCTCAGAAATCCCGTTGAGGTTTAGGATATTAATTTGTGTGAAATATCTAATCACTACCTGCACGTTGTTAAAGAGAATTATATATAGATAACTCAAAACCACTATATTACTTTCGCATGTTAACTTTGACATAGAACCCAAAAAAATGTACATGATTAGGCCTATTCGGTAGTTGGAAATTTCCTTCCCAGTTAAATTAATGAGTTTACTAATAGAAAATTTGGGATACATCATTGATGGATTGAACAACTCTATGTCTCTAACGCCTCCATGTTTTTATCATCCTAGACCTAGATCATACTTCAACATAAGGTATATCTATCACACAGCCTCTAATTAGTTTGAAAAAATCATATTATTTCGATCTCAACATTTCCTTATCAATGCTTAGAGCTGAATTTCGAATTTTGAATTTTCGATATTTGAGCTTCAATTATGAAAAATATAAGGGAAAATTGAAATTTGGGCTTCGAGGTGCAAAAGATTAATATGTTGAGGAACTATATGCAAAATCTCAAGCTCTAGATCATTCCCGTTTTTTCGGAACTCAATCATGGCGCTCAATCTCACCCACTTGAAAATCACGAATTGTAAAGATGGTAAACTTTCAAAAATAAAACTTTCAGTGTTTGAGCTAACAAGTGCTAATAAATTTTCTAAATTATTGAGCGCCCTCGCCCTCCCCCAAAATTCCTTCCAAATTTTTTGCACATAAAATTATTATAGCCTATTGTATGTACATATGTATATTGCAAAGGGAGACAGGTTTCTTATTCATATCAAAACATTTTCTTACTGAAAGCTTATATAATTATGTTGGACTTTTTTTGGTACACAAATTTTAGTTTCCACACCAGAGTTTTCAATAGGGTCGGGGTAGGGGACGGGTGATGAATTCTTTTTTGGAGAATTTTTGGTGAGGATATCATTTTTTTTTAATCACCTACTTGTTATAGAGGTAAAACACTGCGAATACAATGGATGGGGAGAGAGTCCATTTTTTTAAAAACAGTGAAATGCCATGTTATTTGATAGAAGATATTTTATCCTCACTGTTTGGTTGCTACAAAATTATTCCAGCTATAAGTGAGCCAGTTATGGATAATTTGATAATCTAAAGCTGCGTTTACACCGGAGTTAATAACACGAGTTTTTAACATTTTCGTTATTAACTGATGTTAATAACCAAAGTCATTAACATAATTATGTCAAAGCTGCGTTTACATCGGAGTTAATAACGATTTTTTAACATTTGCGTTATTAATTGATGTTAATAACAAAAGTCATTAGCATATGTTAATAACATTTTCTTTTGGCTGCTAGTTTTTTTATCAACAAAAGTTAAAAGTCACTCCGCCATTATCATATGTTGTGATAAGTGATTCACTTCTAACTTACATTTTGCCTTTGCCAGAATTAGTTTTCATCATTTTAAGCTTTTAAAACAATACCAAGAGTAGAGAGACTATTTATAATGTTAAAAAAGTTATTTTTGATGTTGTTTCTCTTTAAATAAGTTTAACAAATGAGTGAATGGGTTCATGTTTGCCAGTAATCCCATATAAAAATTCAAAAATTTGGCAAAAGTATGGCGGCGGCGGGAAAAAATGATCTCCACATATTCTTATGGAGTACTTCACACAAATGGCCACACTGTTACTATACACTCTCTGTAGTACAGAGGGAAAACTGGCGCGCTCTGTGTAGCGGGATGCCGGGCGAAGGGGTTGCGGGGAAGAGAGGAACCTGTTATTAACAAAAGTTAACGCGCTAAAAGAGGCTATCAACATTTGTTTAAAACATAACACATTTCCTTTGATCTTTACCGACTCTTGATGGATAACATAAATCTCGTTACTGAAATTAACTTTTGTTAAGACAAATTTTTGATGATTCACTTGAGTTAATAACTTTTTGTTAAAAACTCGTGTTATTAACTCCGGTGTAAACGCAGCTTAATACGGGCCTAACACACACATTATTAAACACAACGACATCTCCTTTTATTTATTAGATAGATAGCTCACATTGTTTTTCAATAAAGCTCTGCTCATGAGATCTGCTAAAAAATTCTTAATGTTTTTGTTTACACACTTATCTACTGACAATCTCATCATTGTATTTGTTACAGTTAGCCTATTATTTCAAAGTGATTCTATTAAGACTAAAACTTTGATTAGCTGTCGTTTGTCAACAAACTTGCAACAAAGAGATAAATATTCATTTTCATTCTATTTATTTATTTATACAAACATCTGAGGAAGCAACAGATCCGAAGATCCATTTAGCTTCCATGTAATAAAACAATGAAATTGACAATTCAATGTAGATTTGAGAATAAAAACAGAATAATTGATGAATGTATAAAGAACAAATCTCTGAAAAAGACAGAAAAAAGGAAAAGTTATACAAAAATTATAAAAATAATGATAAAGTTGCATGAAAGAAGAGAATGTGGGTTACAAAGTTAATTAAAAATTATACAAAAACTGAAATCTAATCTTTGTTCATAAATTAGTCTGACTATCCCTTCACTATTCTTAAACAACTCGAAACACCAAAAATTTGAATTTAATTCATTCTTATTCCATTTCAGGAGTTTTCTCTCAGATGAAGGTGTAATAATACCTCAATGCATCCGTGTCTGGGGCCAATTGATCTCTTCAGAATTGTTGACACGTTCAGCAGAAGTTCTCGAGGAAGGAATCATTGAGAAGTTTCAAATTCCGAAATACATGAATAAATACAAGGTAAGCTTCAAGGATATGGGATAAGTATTATTATATTGAATATGAAACGTGAACTACTGTATTATTTTCATTGATCAAGAAGGTTGTACAATAATATTAGTTTTTATACTGTATGTGGCTTGATTTTGCTTGCTCATCATATACGTATGAGATTCAGCCAAAATTTGGAAATTTGGACTAACAGATGGACGAAACGAAAGACTACGATTCAGCAATCCTCGTGGAATAGGATTTAGTGGAATCTTATCTTAATATGAGGTGCTTCAAGATAATAACATATACAAACTTTCACAGTAAATTCAGTTTGGGTTTTAAGAATTTGAATTTCGGGAAATTGGTAAGCTTAAAGGCAAAGGAAATGCAAATGACTCTTGAACAACAAATGAAGTGGTGTTCTGAAGTAATATCCTTCACTTGTAAAATGCACGGCTTTTAAAGATTAATCTGTCATGTAACTGGTCATTGTTTGTCGGACGCTGTTCAGTGACATTCTTTGTTTGGATATTTTTTTCAAATTGAAAATGAGAAGAAATTTTAGAGTTTACATCTTTTCCATTATTGTTTAAGTGATTGTGAATGATATACATTCATAGAGATTTTTAAATTATAAAAATTATATAAGTTCTCTATGCTTTTAAACAAACCATTGTAAGATATTTCTGACGTGTTTATTTTAAAAATTTATTTGTTAATTTTTAAACATTTTGTTCATTCATTTCAAAAAGCTCGAATATTTTCATACTTTCCTTGAAGCATCCGGTATATAGCTATTTATTTAACAATAGAACAGGTTTTTCTGCATTTAACCATATACTGTATAAAGTATACTTAACTTGTTTGATATTAATTGAGGCAAGAACTGGATAATTTATCCTCTTGCAATTTTAATACAGCCCTGTTCTGTGCATGCAAGTAGGCCTAAGTTTAGTTTCTAATTGATTTTAAATGTTACAGGTAAAGCATCAAGTTGACATTTACTCACACACAATGCCTCATACTGCTCTTTCTGAACCGTTCCAACTTGGCACCATATCAATGGTTGACATTGACTGCCACAAAAAGAAGGATTTGAGCATTAATGTTACCACGAATACAGAGGGGACAACTTCCGGTCTATTGCAATGGTTCGAGTTCGAAATAGAATTACCGGAATGTGGCAGTACCCTACTGTACAGTACCCGCAGTATTGATTCGCATGCCAATCAGATGTGTGTATTGATGGAAAAACAAGATCTAAAACCAAAACAACAAGTGAAAGTATTTTGTAAGTATTACCTTGGCGGTTTCCTTTTCAGATTCGGATTCTAATTACACTGTTATTGTATCGGTCCAAATCTTTCGATAGATCAATTTTAGTTTTTTTAAGGTGCTCATTATTTTTGTTTTATCTCGTATCATAAGTTGTTTAATTATTCATTTGATCCTGTTCAAATTATGATATATCATTGTTATACTCGCATAAACTGTTAACAAACTTGGCCTATAATTACTCAAGTAAGGTGATACATATTCGACAAACATTCATCTTTTATATTTTTATGAACTCGATGTTTTTAAACAAATTTCTATAATATTGAGAGATTCTTCTTTTCACCTTCAAAAGTGGTTGCTCAATATGTAGAAAAATAATAAGGGTATTCAAGTTCCTTAATATTGTAAATATTTATATTACTAGTGTTTATAAGTAGCTGATAGTAATATTACCAAGTGTGTTTCATACATACTAATAGCAAGCCTTTGCAAAGAGTTAACTAATAATGTTTATTCTTTTTGGTAAATAGTTACTTGGCTATTTCTACTGAGTACTTCTTGTTTTTATCTTATTATTATTAAAGTAATTTCGTATTAAATCTTCCCTATCTATCAAACAATAAATTATCATAAATATAGTAGGCTCATCATGTCATCAATCATAGAATAAATTATTATTATCAAACTATTAGATTGTTTTCAGATAACTTGTTTTCAACGATGCATTCTTACATTGGTTTCCTTTCTCAAAGACTGTAATAAAAGATTTAGCCAGATTAATTTCTTTATTTAACATCTTGAATTCGCCCTCTTCATTACTCCCTTACTTCCTCCTGATTGAAATCTATTAAAATCTATTGGAAAATACTGTACCGGGTTACCATTTCAATTTAGGCCTTTTTTTATGCAAAATTTGAATTAGGGGCATTTCCTTCCCATGAAATTGGCAGGTCTAGACGCATCAGTTATAATATATTGAAAATTTTCTACAAATTTAGATGTTTGATTGCTTCTTTTGTTTCCATGAAGTGCCTGATTATCGATTGATCAAAGCATATTGGTGATCCATCAGAGAGATAAGAGTTAAGCCCGGTCTAGACGCTACGACTTGTTGTCCAACTTAAGTCGTACAAGTCGTTCCAACTAGTTGGAAGCAAAGTTGGATGAGTTGCATCGCGTCTACACGTCACGACTTATTCCAAGTTTCCATAAGCTGATACATCTTTTGTGGTACGACTTAAGTTGGACCAACTCTTAATTTTGCCATCGACACGCTACGACTTGTTGTACAACTTAAGTCCTCGTACAACGTAAGTCCTAGGCTACGTACGTGTACATCGACAAGGAATTTTAGTGATGCAAGGCAAAACACGATTTCTACAATAGTTTAGATGAGTGTACTGGCTCCTGTTAAAATACATGCTCAGCATGACATTTTGCCTTGCAACAGTAAAATGCCTGACAGTTTGCGTTCAGCCTAACACAGCAACTGTTTTATACCCAACTCGCCACATTCATTTTCCAAGGTCAATTAATATCCCACGAAGATAAATAAATAGGAAATTTATCATTTCCCACAAAGAAACGTCACATTTAATTACTTATTAATAGTTTGTAGATCGCTTCCTCAACGTAAATTTTATCACAAACTATTTTTCTCGATTTTTGCTTTCATTCGAAAACTTGAAGCTACTTTTGGTAGGTGGTCCGGAGAGAATCTATTTTCTATTGAATCAATTACTATAAGCCTTCAGATTTTGTACATCTCTCAGCTTATCATGGGAACATATTAAACGCGAGTTGGATACTATAATCCACTGATTCCCTATGTCCACACTTGGTCGATTTTTGTGTAATGTGTAGCATGCTTTGACGCATGCTGCACAGCAAGACGAAACGAAAGTCGACCAAGTCGACATGGCTATTGAGTGAGTGGGTGGTAGTTGACTTGTTACAAGGTTTTTTTCACTTGCCAGGTTGTTATGTGTCAGTTAGGAATTATTACCAGTACTTGGTGCTTCAAATAAATAACAAATTGGCAACATAATATACTGGAACAGAAAGTCCCAACGTCGTCACCCAACCAAGTCGTAACGAGCTAGGATATTTGTTTCAGCATTGCAATTGCATTGTATTTTTCCTTAGTGATGTTGCTAGAACTATTGTTTGGTTAGTTCTTACTTTGATAGTAATTTTTGTTGTTGGTCTAACGTTTGAATGCTATTCATCAAGAACTCGCACTATTGAATAGGGATGAAAATTGATCAAATCAATCTCGTCAAAATTTTATTGAATCAAAATGAACAGTGTTTTTAACATTATTCATAAGGGCGTTTTACGTTCGACAAATGCATTATTGTTCTTGTGAATTTTAAATATCAGGCTAAAAATGAACAATCAATTATTACATAGTCTAAAAATATAATTTATAAGTATAATTTATATTGCATAAATTTCAACAGTGAAATATTACTATCGTTCCTAACACTTTATAATATACATAATAATATTAAACTATGTTTGGCCCAAGCATTCCAACATTCCCATATACAACGCTGTTCAATTAGTAACGTGAATAATATCATATATACAACTTTCAAAGTTGTGTGACATTTTTATTTTATTTATAAATAATAGTAATACCAATTAACAATGTAATATATATTTGTTCATATTTTATATTTGTCTTGTATTTTTATTTTCATGGACAATTTTATTCATTTTGGATAAACGTTTATAATTTATCAATAACACGTTAGTCAAGTCACTCAAATTGACTGGTCATGAGCTCACTCTATTTTTCACAATTATTTCCAACTCGTGGTCAAAATATCTTGGAATTCAAAAATTAATTAGTGGCCGACAGTTGAAACTTTGCTTTATTTATTAGAATCCAATGCATATTAGAAAAAACTTAGTCTTTCAAACCATTTTGGTGCTTGGCGAATACCATCATTTTTTTATTTTTAATTCATTATTCATGCCCAATCTTCGCTCAATTCATATGATTTAAAGATTTCTGGGTAATCATAAGCTTCCCTATTTAATCTTCTTTTCAGAATATCATTATTCAACTCAATTAAAATCTTTTATTTAAGGGATCATCCCTTCAATTACAGTGTACAGTTAGAACCCAAAAAACTATTCATCATAAATTTAAATTCATTCCCGTCCTCTTCATTTCGTATGACACAATATCGATAGGATTGCTCAGGCCTTTGATATAACTCTAGCCGAATCACTACTTACATAGATATTTCCCAGATACATATTGTTTCTAATTGCAAATATAAATATTTAAGCGTAAACACTCTGAATAAGTGAAATCTCCCAAACCTCTTCATTTTTTCTGATTGGTAATTCAAATACAATGCAAGCTTTTATTCAATTAATTTCTGAAGATCCCACATATATATTTTGTGTTGGAACATTATTACAGGATAACGGCAAACGTTCAGTTATGATTCAACTCCTAACAAATGATATTGGCAGAATACTCAAGAGTTACATTCAAGTTACAACCATGATATTCAAACAACTTAATTTCAAGATAAATCTTGATAGCTTAAATCGTATTACCTTATAATCAATTAATCTCACATTGAAATGTAAGAATTTTATCCAGACTGATATGATATTTTATAATTATTGCTCATTCTTCTTGTCTGTCATCTATTTAATCTCCTATCGTTCCCAACTCTGTAATTGGAATTATTCTTCACAGTTTATTAGATGTTATTCAACTTCATTGTTTTAGCCCTGTCACCTTATCTGCAGGCAAATTTATAGAATACTTTTTTAATTTTAAAAAGTGACTAGTCATGTTTAATACCAGGGTTTTACAGTTTCAACAAACAAATATTATTTTCTTGTACCTAAAGTGCTATTCAGCTCTCATTACGTTTTAAAATCATGCCAGCTATTGTTTTGAAGCACTTTATAGTTTGATTGATGAACGTTGCAAGCATTTAGCGTGTATCTACTCGAACTAAAACGCACATATTTGTTCTCCTTAAATGATCAATAATTATACCCTCTCCTAAAAACAAATAATGCCATTGAATGTTATAGTGCTGTATTAGTGTTTTTTCAATACTTGTAATTACTTTTTCAATAAAACTAAAAGTATTAATTATTTATCCTGTTAATCTATATTGCCTGATTTCTTTTGAATTCTCAAAGCTCTTTCGTGTCAAAGATGTTTGAATTTCGTGTTTGAGAAACAAATAAATCCTTTTTTCAATCTTTTTTGCTAAGCGTTGAGTGATCTTTGTGTTGTTATCGTTGTTGGCTGTAGTTAGCGAATACAATTTTGTGTTCTAGATTTATAATTGCAGTGAGTAATTGTTTGTCTTAGTTCACGTTATCTTGCGGTTTGATGGTTGCGGTGACCGTGGCGGAATGGGGGGTGGAGCGGCGGTGGGTGGTGGCGGTTGGTTGCGTTGTGGTAGAGGGGGCAGAGAGGTAGGGGGTGCAGCTGGAGCTGCAGCAGCGGTGGGAGGCGGCGGGGGCGGTGGACCGGACGGCATAGGAATGTTGTCTTCTTCATCCGCAGCCGCCGCTGTGGCCAGTGGGTCACTCTCTTTGCGTAGTTTCGGACAATCCTCGTTGAAAGTGAATTGTGTCGGCGCACTGGTCTCTTTCTTAGGCGACAATTTCGGTATGTGTATAACGCCAGCTTTCGGTTTCTGCACATTGGGCAGTGGTGGTCGAGTGGGCGTTGCACAAGGACTCCTGCTGGGACTCGGCGGAGGTGGTACCTTGGGTGGCTTCCTCAAGTGATGTTCATCAGTATCTATAGGGATATTGCTATCATACAAGGGCACTGTGTTATCCGACCACAACTGTATCTCCTTGTTGTGAAGCTCTTTCCAGTTCGACGATCTCAAAGACATCTGCAGCTGTTTACCTCCCACATGCAGAAATCCTTTCGATACAGCTTTCAGAGCATTCCTACTATCTCTGAATGTCACCCACATTGTTTCCTCTACAAACCTAACAAGTATCACTTCTCCAATCGATCCCAACTCTTGTAACAGAGGATTCAAGAAGTCACTATCCGATACCGACTGTTCATCGTCAATATGAATTATAATGGTTGCATCAGGCGGACCCAGCTCTCGTATTATTTCTTCAAACGTTTCGTCTCTTTTTTCGTCGTCAACATCGTAGATGGCGCAGTCGATGATTGCGATGACTGGTCGATGGTCACTTTGCTTCAGTTCGGCTCGCCCGTAGTAGATCAGATTGCCGGCACTCCAATCGCGGATTCTCTCTTCGCTGAGCGAGTCCATTTGACGCTTCCAAAGCACACGGTCGGTCCAGGCGGGAGCCCGACACTTCTCACTTGTGTCATAATCGGTTGAAAACAAATCATACTTGTAAGTGGGAGCAAACATCACAGGGCCTTCATTGTAGTCTTGAAACACATTTCCCTCGTCCTGTTCTTTCTTCAATTGATCATTCTCAAGTATATCATCCAAATTATTCTGTTTTATCATTTCCTTCATTTCGTCCTTATCCATGTCTACTCTATAATTGAAATCTCCACACCAGAATATATAATCATGAGAATCCAGACCTCTGCCCATTGGGAATAGTAGCCGCTTTGTTATTTCAGAGAAATCAGCGTTTCTCTCAGTCACCTGGGATTGGCCGGCAGCAAAATGTGAACACAGAAAGCACACGGATGTGCTGTAGTATGTGAATCGAATGGCGACGGCGCCCTTATTTCCGGTCGCTCCCCCCAGTCCTGTTTTCACTGAATCAACTGCCAAATCCTTCACAAACGGAATGTGTACTGGTCTAATGAATAAATACAAACAAACGCCCACTAGCTGTATGTAAGTGAGCATTACATACTCATTATCTCTTGACAATATTTTTTGCAATTCAGTGGCCCATGCTTTTGCGTTCTCATTACTAGCTGCCATAATATTGCTTGCATTCAGATCTACTATTTCTTCAAAGCCTATGGCATATATATCAATAGGTTCCCCGTTGTTACAGCTGTCCTCGTCAATGTAACCCTGAGCTTGTGTCCCATTCAGAAAGGGCGCATCCAGTAACCAATCAGTCAATGATTGATCTTTGTACACTACACTTCTGAAATGTTTGCCTCCATTTACATTGTATGTGCCAACTGCTACTCTCATTTTTGAACTTTTCAAATAGTTTGGTGACTTTAAATACATTTCAAAAAGTATAGTCTTAGTTGCATGCATCATGAAAGAAGGCAAAATAGAGCTGGTCCGGTGAGCGACTTCACTGTTCAACAGGTGTCCCAATAGTAGAACATCGAAGGCCTCCTGCTTCCCGCTGTCTAGAAGATTATTTTGTATCGTTCGTGCTGCTGACCTTGCTCCATCCATTATTTTCGAGCCACCCTGAATCGCCCCAGTTCCTGCATAAATTTTGCTTATCTCATTTCCATTATTGATCCACATCTGACGGAACACCTCTTCGAACCGGGAAGTGATTGTTTGTTTCTCTCCAAGATTCAATAACTGCAATTGTTTCTCTAGAACTTGTATACCAAAAAACGTCTGAACACAATTTGTTCTGTCAAGGCAGTCGAGACAGTTTGTTCGGAAGGTGCCTTTTTGTAAACTCAACACTTCGTCACCTTTACTGTAGAATGTGGAAAACTGATTCAATTTCTTTTCAACTTTGGTTAAAAGTTTATTAAGCGCGTTTGCGCTATTGCTTATTTTGCATTCTTGATGGTAATCAAAGATTATGTGTGGCACGCCTTCACAACTCTTGGATAACTTATGTTGAGACTGGAAGCACTGACTAAGATTTCCTTCGCCCTCCTTACTCCCCACAAGGCTCGTTCCTAATAGATTGACTACAACCTGATGGCCATATCTTTGTTTTAGAATTTTAAAATGTTTTTCGAATGCTGCCGACGAGGCCTCTGCACTGCGGGACATTTTCACTTTATGTGATCCCACTTGAACTCCAGGCTGTTCCCAGAATAACGGCACTGAGCCTCGTACTTGAAGATAAGAACTGACTTCATCATCGACGTAGATCACTTGTTCGGTTTCCACAAAGTTGGCCACGTATCCGTCATCATTCACTCCTCGGACAATGAATCGTGTGCCGGCGCGCTCCGAACTCAGCCTGGAAATGATGGCAGCTCTGGCCTGCCGATGGCCCACATACACCGTGCGAATCTCCACACTGCCACACATCACCTTCACTAGCCAATCACCAACATCCACCCCAAAACGAATCATATGTGTCTGCAACATTCTATTCCAGAAAAATCTGTTATCGGTAGATGAAGTTTTCTTTGTACGCTGAGCGCACAGGGTAATATCAAGTGCAGGACCATGTGTTGACCAACAAAAGTAGAATGTATTAGAATTTAAAACCTTTCGAACTTCTGATATCCTCTCTTCATCGTGAGTATGTCCATTCATCGGCGTGAAATTCGTCTGAGTCACTCGGAAAATCTCCGACTGTCCTATTTTCCCTACCGAAACACATCCTGTAACGGTGACTAGAAACAATAATGTCTTATCATCTTCTACATTGAGCTGCAGAACTCCTAAACAAGCGTAAGCATCTAATATTTTTGTGTATTGCTTTATAACAGCTTCAGTCTCTTGTTGAGATAGTACAGCCACAGCGTCTGACTCGAAGAGAATAGATTCACTTTTGTTCCTATGATCCAATAGTATGCTGTAAGGGGATTCAGCCTCTACAAGCTTCTTTTCAAAGATACGAAATACTTTTCCCATTGCCATGTTGATTGGATTAATATTACACTACTTTCTGGATAAGACGTGAAAATTGAACACTGGATAATTATTATTTGTTTCTAATGTATAGATTCATCAACTAATAAATTGGGGAGATAATGTCATGTTTGGTGAATTTTTTTAATGTTATACTCAACATGCCAGCAGTATCGATTATCATTTTATCTAATGGACTTGGTTATCTGAGTCAAATCAATAATTTGGTTAGTAGGTCATCAGAGTAGGCTACAAATATCAATGTCTATTGTGAAACTGATCAATCGTGTTCGGTGGATGATTGTAAATGACTACCCAACAAATGGTAGACAAATATTTGTTGAATTTTCACACGAACTGTCGTTACCGACGCGAGATATCCATTAGTTTAGTCACGAAACTGTTATGCTTCCAGCATTGAGCGTGTATATTGAACTAAAACACTTACACACATTATTATTTGACACTAATGACGCCTCACATACAATAGAAGTATTTTTTGGAAACAGTATTCAGCACTAGCACAGCACGTTCCATTTGTCTATTATGACTAGCAGTGGAATACAGTGTTAACAGTGGAATACAGTGCACATTTTGTCAGTGATGCGCCTGCCTGCCTTGTGTTTCGCGTCGACTCCGTAATTCAGCGCCACCTTCCACCCATTTCCCAGCCCTTCCCTCTTGCAGCTCTATTGATTGCGAGTTTTCATCCGCCAAAACAGCTGATTACAAGCTGTCACTCCTTCGCGATGAATCGTTGCGCTGTCTTGTCAGCTATATCCTCATTTTCATAATAGAATTTTCTTTCTTGAAAAAATATTGTTGCCCTTGGTGACAGTTTTGATGAATTCATAAATAATTCAAGCCTCATGATGAAAAAGATTCAATTCAGATTTTTCTCTCGGTGATTCATCTCTTATGACACGATTGAGTCTTTTGCATAGTTCATTATTCATTTCTGATAGTCATTATTCTTGAAACAATTCGAAATCTTAGATTACCTGTAATTGATTAATTATCATTTTAATTAGAGTGATCTTATCTTGATTGATTTTTCCATGCTCATGGTCATAAACATCTCTCATAATTCGCTCAATTCCCTTTCAAATGTTCATTAATCACTAACTCATGGA
The DNA here is from genome assembly GCA_017141395.1 of Laodelphax striatellus. Classification (NCBI taxonomy): domain Eukaryota; kingdom Metazoa; phylum Arthropoda; class Insecta; order Hemiptera; family Delphacidae; genus Laodelphax; species Laodelphax striatellus. The sequence continues at coordinate 23,147,600 of CM029532.1, read as the reverse complement.
CTTTCCTTTCCATAAATTATTATTCAATTTGAAAAGGTTTATCATCTTTGAAGAAAATTGGAAACACGCTAATAGCTTTTCAGAAATGAAGCCTAAATATAAAGATTTTCAGAAATTCATCTGTCGTAATAAAATAATTACTTCATTTTTCATGAATAAATTCACTATATTCCAAGCTTGTTATTAAGAAAATGTCAAATTCCATTCAATTTGATGAATACTAAAATTGATTGGGATAGACTGGGATTTCATCACATAACATAAACATTGAATTGGTTATGGACCTTAGATCACAGCTCTGTTGAAATTTATATATTTGTAGAATTCTACATTCATATTCTTTGTAGCGTATTCTTGCAAAGCACGAGTCAATGATACAGTGATTAAATAGAAACCTCATATAATAAGTTACTATTGTTACAAAAAAACTAAGTGTATGTATAATTCATTTCCTATCTTGACTTCTTTATTGCAGAATTATTTATTGTTGCTATCTTCAATGTGATAATTAAGATAATATTAAAACTATAGTAAACTATTATGCACCGTAATAGAAAACAGGACAAATTTTGAAATGGGAATGACATCCTCTAAAATATTATCTTAATTATCACAATTGAAGGTAGTACCATAACAATAAATAATTCTAAATAACTTCTACTGTTGGCAGAATTATTGAACGAGCGTAGCGAGTTCTTCCATTCGACTTGAGGCTGGAGGCGTTGTGTGCTTGTTTGTATTACAGTGACTCTTAATATAGTCACTGTAGTTTGTATGTTAGACGATAACTTTCGAACGCCTTTATCAATCAACTTCAAATTTGAAACACATATTCTTGGAACCTTTATGCAGCTCAAGTTCGTTGGCCAATTTATTTATTTAGTGTATGGCTTTTAATAGTGAAGAGACCTTAATAGGGTTGTTCCAATAAAATTAACCGACTCCTTCATCCTTTTTGAGGCGAAAAAGGATAGCTTCTCAATATCACATACACTCATACACTCGTCTTATGGGTAATATAATGATGTGAAAATCATATGGAATCTATCTATTTATCTATCTATCTTAACCATGTGATTTCTTCCTTTTTACTGTGTAAGCTTGCATATTAAAAGCTCTTGGGCTTGTCTGACAACTCCTAGGGCTAACTAGACTAGATAAAAAAACCAGACCAAAAAGCCACAACCGACTGCACTGTGCGGCATCGCTGCGGCACCGCAACTGCACCGCAGCAAATTGGAATTTCGCTAGCGAGTTCTCCAGCCCACGGGACTTATTAGTGTAGAAAATATCCATCAACAACACAAAGCGTCTGTGAACTAAACAAGAATCAACTGATTGCAAGATAGCGCTTTTGAGTCACTTCTCGCTCATAAACATTACTTGCTAAACATTACTTGGTTTTCTGCTCCATATAGTTTGAGATTCTATTCATGGTCGCGATATCCAGTGCAATTTTATGGCAAAATGTTGTTGACGTTGTTTGGTTGTTCATGATCCGTTGCTGCTGACAAATTCATTATTATGCAATCGACTAAAGGTCTTACCACTGAACAGCTGCAAAATATTGCAAACCATTGCCAATTATTTGCAATTTTATCAAGAGAAAATTATTTTCTCTTCTGAAATTAAATTTTATGCATTTCACAGAAATTCTATAAACTCTATTCAATAATCAGATCTTTTAAAGTTCTAATTGAACCTATCAAAGAGAAACAATTACAAAAAAACTGCCTTCATCAATATATTTTACAACATTTTATAAAATATCAAATAATCAAATATTTTATCCAATAGTCTTGTTATAACTATTTTCCTATTCGTTCTATTTTGGTTTATTATCTCAATCATTGTCGAGATAAATAACATTACATTTTTGCAATAGTTGATCAGCTCTCCGACAATTCAAGTTATATTGTAGACTTTTAGAACAGACTTTGAAAAGATTCCCTTTCAAATATTCTACAAATTTATGAGAAGGAATTAGTTCTACTGGAAACTGAATTAGCCCAGTAACCACCGTAGGTATGGAAAATTCCTAAATCCTAACTAAAGTCTGTTCTAAAAGCCTACAATAAAACTTATATTGTCAGAGAGCTGATCAACTATTGCAAGAATGTAATGCTATTTAACTATCTAGTTTGTTATTATTAATTTTGAATTTGCTATGTTAATCTGAATAGATCAGCCAATGAATTAAAATTCGTAAAATGTATTCATGATAAGGTTCATAACATACAATATGATTAAGTTACTCGTCATTCCAACAAATTCATGGAAAATAATATTGAAGATTTCATTGCCGTTTCTTTATTGATCTTCATTCTTCTAAAGTTTCTCCTATGTTGAAAATTATTATTCTGACCGAAAAAACTGAATAATATTCTGAGAGAATAGACCAATAAAAATCAAATGAAAAAAAACAATTTCATTTAAAAACAATGTGAACAATTAAAAACAATTTTAAACACCAATTTAATTTAAAAATCAATAAACGTTTTAGGTCTTGTTATCCATGATTGGATGGACAAAAGTGAATTAAACTCAATTTATATTATGGAAGATGAATTAATGCAAAACACAGTTCTTAAAAAAAAAGAAATTAATAAAGATAATTAAAATCAATGGATATTGTCGTGTGAAAATGTGTTTTGAAATTTTACGTAGCCTATAGATCCGCCAAAAATCCAACGGATATTATTATTTTGATGAGTTGGGAGTTTAATTATTCGAATAATTTTCAGATGGATAAATAGATTGATGAGTGAATAACATTTTTTTCTGAGGGTGATGCCCACATGAGCTCTAGGCTTGTGCGTGGGTAATGAGAGGGGTGATGATGAGAGTGAATTTAGCCAGAAATTCTGGATGGCGAAGATGCGGGCTATATTGAACACAAACCGAACGTGGATGAAAATCCAAGTAAATTTCTCATCCACAAACTTCATGATCTCAATTCATATAGTATTTGCTGGAAATTTGGTGAACATTTGTAAGTTGTTATTTTATGGTGAATATTTGCATAAGTTTGATTTTATTTTTTTGTTGTGAAGGAATTAATTTCTAAAAAATCAAAGACCACTGACTCTGATTTTCCCCATATTCCGTTCTTCGACATGTTGCTCGATAAAACCCACTGCAGGAACGGAAAAGATTTATCCTCTCAAAAAATATAAGAGAAAAGGATAATACATTTAATATAAACATTCTTCTTTCAAGTTCATCACTGGATGAGGTGGTCAGTGAAATACTGTTCTTTTAAGGTAAGTTAGAGCTCACAAAATGTCTTAAGCATGCATTATTTTGTAAGATTTTTTCAATAAATTTCTCTATTTCAATTTATTCGAAGTTTATTTGTAAATTTAACATTTTTACAACCTTTTCACTGTAGCCCTCAAAACACAGTATACAGTATTTTATTGATTGATAAATATTCTTCTCATGAAATTATAAATTATTCCAGCTTTATTCTGGTACTGTACCTACATTTTTCAAGACTATTGCAGTGATACTTTCGAATTTACAATATCAGGCTGATATTAATTTCCATTTACTTGAAGAAAAAAGTTTATAAATTGCTCCTCAAAACCATTGATCAAATACCGTACTATATGTTGTTTTATGAGAACTTGATGAAAATTAACTTTCAAACTACATATTGTTGAAGACAATCAATTTTTTTTCTTGTGCCAAGTTGTCAATATTATGGAATACATACACTACCGAAATAATTCATATAACAGATGGAGGGGAAGATCAAATAATATGCAATGGAGAGGTAATTAGAGATAAGATGAAATCTGAATGGAGTCTGGGGAAAATTGAGAAGCATATCTAGGAGATTAAGAATAAGGTGGAGGATTTCATCTCTCGCTTTCCTTCTTTCATTGTACATTCATTCAAATAATCTCAACATGTAATGATACATGTATTTTTTCATTCCAAATAATCTGAACATGTAATGTAATGATACATGTTATCAAAGTCAAAATTGAATAAAAGTGATTGAATTCCAATAAAATTTATTAAAGAAGATGGAATATTATCAAATTTATTCATGATAGTATAAAAGCCAACTAGTCTCAACTCCCCGGTTACCCATTAAACCGCAGACTTGAGCGCTTGTGACTTGACTTCACAATCGCACGAGACCACTCACGCATGCCCACCCACTAATCACCGCTTATAAGTTCGTAATGGATATTTCAAATTCAATTTAACTGAGATTGCGATGAGAGTCTTTATTCTCGTCTATTATATATTGAAATGAATTTTAAGTTTAATTTTTTATTCACCTAGAACCTCCACTCTACTTTTAATCATAACGAGTTATTACAGGTGTATCGTTTCTGCTTGCAGGTTATACACATCAGTTTCGCTGACGAACTCATGGCATTTGAGTGTGGAGGGACATTTGGCGCGGGCAGGTTGGCAGGCGTGTGAAATCTGGCGCGTGTCCATGCGGAGGGCTGGTTGCAGGGCCCGAATTAGCGCACAAGTCCCAACCGACGAATTCCTAGCGGCCAGCCGCATTGGCATTGGTGAGCCGGTGTCGGCGAGACAAACGCAAGACGCGACTCTTTCGTTTCCCCTTTGGATGGCAGACGGATTCTTGTTGCAGCGACGGCCACTAGGAGGCGGTGAACAGGCACCAGAATAACAGCGGTTGTTCTCCAGTAGAAAGAAAGAAACAAGACAGAGAAAGAAGCACGCGACTGAGAGGACAACGACGCGATGAGCTTCTGACGTTTTTCAGCGTCGTCGGAAAGCCGAACGTACACCCGAGTGAGTCCAACTTTTCTATATTTAGCCGTTCGACTTATACTGTCCCAAACCCCTCCCCACTACCCCTCCACCACCCTAAACTATTATATTAATAATAACAATCGATAATTTAATAACCACGGTCACTCTTCTGCATTGATCGACCCAGCCATTCGTACTCGACAACTGTCACGTTTGTTTTCAACTGCTATTCAATGTCAATCATCGATAACTCTAATTCTGTACACTTTCCATGTAGAGGACAGCCCTTTATCCATATCCATCAGCCGGCCTCGTGGCTAGCAGGCGATTATCTATTTTAAAAAATATTTCCTTGAAATCTTCTTCATAAACTCATTCTTCTAAATACTATTCATGACTTTATAAATAGTTTATTAATGATATTGAATGAGCCTTTAGGAACTCCATTGGGAGTTACAATGAAATTTTTGGTTCAGTGAGCTCTCCCAAAAATAAACTTAACTCAATGAGTGAAGTAAAAATTCATCAGTGTTTCAAATAACTGAGTCTCTTGCGTCCCATTTCAAGGATAATATTTCATTTTATCTTATTGCGAAAGTCCTTATTCTCTATTTTAAGACAATAATCCTCACTCTTCAAGTGAAGTTGACTGAGAATATTATAATTTCTAACTTCGAAAAAAGGGACATTATTTGAAACTAGAAAATATATAATATATATTTTATTTTTTAGATTATTATGTCTTGAACACTGTAAGTGTAAGACAAAAGTTCAATACTTGAAATATACCAGTATTCATATACTGGTAGTGCAGCACACATAATACAGTATATTTAAATATAGTGTGTAAGTGAGCACACATGAATCCAGTTGATCACAACTCATGCAAAAGTCAGATTTAATCTAATCTTAAAGGTGTCAGATTAATCGACAGAAAGGATTCAATCTGGGGGAAGGGTTCAAGGGTCTAATCTGATAGGGTTCATATACTTCAGTATATGTTTTTCAATGTTTACATTGAAAAAATTTAAAAATCTTATTTGGATACATTATCACATTATGAAGTCTCTACTAAGAAGTACATATTTTAGCAGTTGGGGTAAAGTTTGTAAAATTGTGCAAATTGTGTAAAATAACTGTGGTGGCATACATGCTTGGAATGTTGAATTCTTTACTAGCCGTGTGGTCTTGAGTGGAACTGAATAATGCAGTAACTCAGAACGCTTGTTTATAAAATTCCAATTATAGATCTATGAAATTGTGAGTCATTAGTCAGATATAGTTGATTCTATCTGCATGTAGATAAGTGGACTTGTAAGTAGCCGGCGTGGAGAATAGGCGTTCAATTCTCATTAACATGAAAAGAACATATTGTGTGAAATCACATCAATCCTATATTGTTATAAACAAAATAGATAGTCATGTGAAAAATCTAAAATAATATGAAATATGTCTGCATTATATGTAGAAAGTGTTTCAATGTAGACGAATCTACTATTCTTCTAATTCAACAGAAATGAGATTTTTTCAATTAAATTCAAGAAGTACTTGGTATATTTTCTAGAACAATACAAGGAATAATAATGATGATATTGGATTAAAATAAGGATTATTGAAGGAAATCAATCTATATGGATCATGTGAATATTGAGAACTTGAATGAGGAATCTGCATTTGTATTATCTAGAAGGTATCCCATTTCTCCCAAGCGGGATCAATCCCAAAAATAACATTGCACTTGTCAAAATGATAAATGTGCATCAATTGTCATGAAAGAGCAATTGGATTGAGAATAGTGTTTTTGATGATCAAATCCATAATTTCAAGCCTATTAAAACGCCCCAGCTTAATTTTACAGTTCATCAAAACGAACTGAATTTTCAATAAAATAAACATTGAAAAAGTGTTTCAATTATTTATGGTGCCTCAACACGATTACCAATGAGGTCACCTAACCACTTTTTCCAATTTTGTATTGTATTTGTATGTTGTATTATTGTATTGTTTTTGGAAATTGTGTGTAAATAAATGAAATGAAAATATCACTATTAACAATCCAATGGATAAAAAAGAATGTATATTTCCAAAGCTACTGTCAAATAAAATAACCAGCCAACTGACAAAAGTTTAATTAATGAAAACTTTACTCGCTTGTCAAGCAAAAGATGAACAAGTTCCTGGAGAATTTGACTCCACAAAAGAAAAGTTTCAGGGAGAGAAAAATACTGCTCAGGATTGAATTTTTTCAAATTTTTAAAGTTAAACAAAATATTGTTATTAACAAAATAAAGGCATAATTCGATGTAATAAAGAATAAAGGTCAAGGCCTGACATTGCTCATCAATTTCACATATGAGATGTCTGAATCAAGATCTTGTCAGGGTATCACAATAGTACTTCCAGGTCAACTTCAGCTTAATATTCGAGTAACATCCAATCATAATCAAGTAATCCGCAGTTATAATTTCGAGAAAAAACTAATATATTTTATCCAAGTTGAAATTCTAATTGTTATTCGACTGATTCGGAATATTGAATAGTTTAGTTGAGGTGAAGGCTATATTCTCAAGAATAAAAGATATCAATTCTTACTACTTCCATTGATTGAAATGTGTATTGAATTAATCAAGTAAACGTTTTTTGTATAACGATTGAAGACTCACGCTTTCCTAGTGGTGGGCTCTAACGTATACCAGTGGCAATTCAGCCAGATTTATGTTATGCTACTATATTTTAGCGCACTTTAGAGAGTTCATTCGCACATAATAGACATGCAACTAATTCTTAAAAGCCTCGTGCTTGTTTTGCACAATTTACAAGTCATCATGAATAATGTCCTTTTCCAGGCAATTTCATACGTAAAAACCATACATAATTAATGTTGGGAACTTACAAACGTCTGAGAAAATCAAACATTTCAGAGTACATCGTTTGTTCTAATGTCATGAATTTGAACGTTTGCCAAAAGTGAGTCATTTCAGAGCATCATTTTGAATATCTCTCATCGACTGAAATTCATTAAATCTTCTTTCCTGTGCACAACTGGATTGGTTTTGAGGATAATTATCTGAAATTGGAAGAAATTGAGAAAGTTCAAGAAGCCCTTGCGACCAAAATGATCCCTTACTACTTCCCTTTCTAGTTTCTTTCCTTTACTACTGTAAAGATGATGAACTATTATCTAAGTAGTTGGATAATTCTACCCGATCAGTGTTAAGTACCCATGGTGTCCTCACCTGCTCTCTTTCCTAGGTTAAGGTCTCCTTGGGCTCTTAAATCCATGTTTAATCACTGTTTGAAATGTATTCGTTAATTCAATTCTGTGGAATTCGACAGAAAATTTTCAATGAGATCAAGTTTGTGTTGAAATTATTCTCAATAGAAATCCTATTGAAATATTTGAAATTCACTCACTTTAAGGTCATCATATACTTGAACGGAAATAAATGAAGAAGATTCAACTATTACAAAGTATATTGGTAGCGCAGCTACAAAAATATCACTGATTGGAAGGCATTTGAGATCGAGGTTTTTTGGTGGTTATTGGCTGGAGGAAATCTTGAGCTCCATATTTTGAACTCAAACTTACTCCAATTCTTGATTAGTTTTCCATCCAGATATGTATTTTTTCACGAAATGACTTGTACCTTATTAAGAACTGGCAATTGAACGCAATAAACATGTGTTGTTTCGTTTCACTAGAGATTATCTCTCGGTATTATATCTTTGTTTTCACATTAAACAAAACTTTTGAAATTTATTTTAGAAATATTTTCTACAAAAGTTCCTCACTAATAGCACTTTTTACAATAAATATCAACATCCAATTACTGTTTTTAAAATGAGTTAAATTTTGAAACAAATTTTGTGAATTTCCAACTCAATTTACTCTATCTTTGTGAATTTCCAACTCAATTTACTCTATCTTTGTGAATTTCCAACTCAATTTACTCTATCTTATAGAAACAATGAAGATGTTTCTTATTGAAAATACACATTCATAAACTTTTCTGTAAACACCAACAACTAATGAAATTCAATTAACAAACCATAAAAATGGCAGCTTGTTGTGGCTTTTGTTAAAAATTATTGTTTTATAAGTGTGTGCATCAGTATATAAGCTCTAGCACTTGTTAATTATTGTCGCCGACCCAACTGGCAGGCACCTTTTCTGAAACAGCCTGTGAATTTTTCAAACGTTTAGCCGCTTTAAACTACTGAGTTGAGCAAGAAGAATGAGAAACTGCCCCATGTCCAAAAATAGATTATCGGTGAATATGTGAGATGTGCTGATTTGACACATTTATTACCGTTTCTTTCAAAGCCAAGTAGGCTTAGGCAAGAATTTGATTTTTTAAAGAATTACTCAACTTATCATTTGAAGATTGAACACCGTGTATTATAAAATTAAGTATATAACGAGTATTACTTAACATCTCAACTTTGATAATAATTATTCTTACTGGGTAAAAGTAAATCCTAACTGTATCCGCCTCAATTTTACTCAATTTGAATCTAAACTTCTCAACTAGAAAAAGCTAAACCTTTGATGAACTATATTTAGCTACTAGAAGCTGTGCTTTGTTTCACATGTCACCCTGTTGTTTGATTTAATAATACAGATTGTAGGAACGTTGGAAGCAAATCTTTTGTTAAAGTAATACCAGTACGGTAGCTGTTTGTTTACTCATTATAAGATTGTGAGTCCGTCCCTGTTATGTAACACTAAATAAATGCTCTTGTCTCTTTTAATAAGATATAATGCTGATTTTGCTGCGATATTCACACTTCCTGTCATCAAATTTAAGGAAGTTGGGAAAATCTGCTGTTTTCAAAACACTCTAATAACGTTTCTTACTGCTGCTGAAAAAAAAACAGAAAAACCAACATATTTACATGAAAATTACAATATAGTTGAAAAAAAAACCCCCAATAATCCTAAAATTAGTAAATTACTTGAGATATCACTAGGTTTGTTTTTTCTGATATCCTACATTACTAAACGTTTTGTGAAGTCCAGCTCAATTCATGAATTTATGAAGCTTATGAAGCCATTTAATGAGCTTGCATTACGAGGCTCATGAACTTCAAAAGTGTAAATGCCCCAAAGCACAGACTACCTAAATTGTTATTTATTGTTATAACTAGTCTGTGCCTAAAGGTAATCCTGAATTGGGCTTCATACATACCTACATTATTTCTATTCTACAAACAAATCAATAATAGATTTATTTAAAAAAACGAAAAGTCTAAACTATAAATTACACTATAATTATTAATTATTCAAACTATAAATTATTTAAATAAATACTTATTATTAAAAGTACAGTATGTATCTCACTCACTTTTCCATTTTTAATGTAATTGAAATAAAATCAAAGATGAATTTATCAGCTCAATTCTCGAATATTTCAATTTCAATTGGAATAATTGGAATTTAAAAATCTATTTGATCTCGTTTCATCTGAATAAAGGATTCGATGCATTTTCTAAACTATTACCAACATTTTTAAATAAAAAACCTTACTTTTAAATCCATTTTTAGATTCGAATAATTAAATCGTCCCTAGGAAGTGCTATGGCAAAAAAGGTAAGTTTACTCCAATAAATGTTGAAGTAAATTGAATTTTTAGTAATTTATTGTTTAATGAAACACCGGTTTGTGGATCATTTACGTATTCGAATCTAAAAATGGATTTAAAAGTAAGGTTTTTACAATTTAAGTAGAATTCCCACATGGAGCATTTAGCAGACAATAATAATCAGACAAGACTCAGTTTTGATTTTGTTGTTGGGAGCCTGTAAAAGTGCAGCCAGCCAGTCCATATCAAGCACAAATCAACAGACTTTGACTCTCTCTGCCAAGTGGTGCTGTTCTCAGCAAGCCATTGCTTTGCTTTATTTATAGAATTCTTTGACCTAATACCTCATGTTCGTTGACTTCCTGATCGGTTTCGAGTGGATGGATGGAGAGTAGTGACATATCACACCATAAATTATGCTTGCTAAGTGCTTGGATGGTTGCACCTTTAATTCTGCTAGTAAAACGCTCAGAATAGATCCAGATCTACGAGAGCCAATCTGCTCTATCCAACAGAACAATCCTCCCGATCGAATTTGGAATGTAAATAATGAGATTCACTGCAATAATGGATGCGATTTTCTTTATATGAGATTGGAATTTAAAAACTGATGTCGATAATCTGAAAAATCTCAGCAAAAAAGTTTATCAGTTATAATTTATAGCTATGTTTATAAATTCCAATTAAGAAGTTATTTATTCACAGAAAATGTTACTAACAAAATATATTACTCTTACCCAAAGATAAAATTGGTGTACTGAATGATTACATGAAAAACATCACTCAAGTTTATCTCATTTTTATCAAATACATGTATGTGAATTAGTTACGCTTATAAATAAAAACCAATGCAAGCAAATAATCTTATCATCGTTCAACAAATAATAACAATTTTCCAACATTTTTCTTCGTGAGAACCACAATTTTCAATTTTAGAAGTGTTAAATTGAATCTTGAAATATTTTGTTTCTAATCTCAAAAGGGATTTCCTCAACACATTTAGATGATACAGTTGAATAAGTAAAAACATTTTCACAACAATGTAATTTCAAAAATACAAATATAACAAGTCAATATAATTTCAAAATGTTTAATGCTTATCCTAATCTGGATAGAATTTACAAACTTTTATTCAGCAGAAAAATTTTCAGCCATGATGAGCACAAATGCACTCTGCTTTATCAGTTTTAAGCATTTACTCTCTAAATGCAATTATTCTCGGAGGTAACACATTTCAAATTTCCATCTGGATTAGGTTTTGTCCATTTCTTCTCAGATGCCATGTTCTAATTGATTTTTCATATCGGCGATGGAGTGAAAGAAAAGAGAAGTGTAGAAAATGAAAAAGATTGTTTTGACGTGTTTGAAAATAGAACTTGTGAAAAGGTACCAGACCTTATCGGTTGCTGGTTATTTCAGTATTATTAGTGTCTCAGCAATGACCTCGGCTTTTCATTATTAATTTTCCATTTTCTCTATTGCCAATCAATGAAAAGCATTGCGATTGGAAACGTCATCACGTTGAACTGTTGCTCATCAAGTTCTCTTTCTAATTCCTCTGCTGTCTCTCTTTATCTGCTGACTCATTTTCCCTCTCATTTTTTCTTTCTCTCATATGCGTTTACTATTTCTGTCTAGTGCTCCGTTTTTTGCTTCCACTCCTAATACTCTCTACCTCTGATAATAAGTTGAATTGGTTTTACTGCTTTGTTTACGCCCGCCCAGATCCAACTGAATTGTCTCCATTGTTTGAGTGTATACTAGAATTATTTAGAGTCTTTGTGACTGCCATTATTTGAATGTTCATTTTATAGAATTTCCAAAATCTTTCAGAATCGTTTTTTATTGGTAGTTCATTGCTTATTGAATAAATTGTTTTTGCTTTCAGTAGCCGCATGAGTTGAGACTTGTGCGAAGCTAATAAATTGTTGAAATGACGATATAAAAATTTCAGACTGTGTCAGGAATCAAACCCAAAACAATTACAGTAGTAATCAATCGCTAACTCTAGCCTTTATTGTACTTTAATGTTATACCCTTGGTTATGATACAGGAGTTCATAAATATGTTGCCAAGTTGTTTCTTATCCAGCCCACGACTCAGTTTCACATTCAGGCTACCAGTTATATGCTATCTTTCTGGATATATATCATATTTTGAGTTAGCCTTTGAATGTTCACAAGAATGAATTTCTTTATGCATTCAGTTTACTTTGAAAGTGAAATCAACATAAGAATCAGTAACATCAGATCATCTATATTGTTTGCAACCATATAAAAAACTATCCACGGTATTTCATCACAAGGTTTTTCAAATCCATAAAAAATCTCAGAGCTTTTCATCGCTCTGACTTTGAATACTGCCTAAGTTTGGAATTATAAAATTATCGATTAAATTAAAAACGTAAGAATCACAAGGTAGGAGAAGTGACTTATACTTCTTATTAATCGAACTATGCAACTTGTTAATTTATTTGAAACTCACTTATTCCTTTCTGGATGCTCTAATTTGAAAACTTAGTTCAAGACTTTTATGCTGGTAGGCCTCCTTCACAATCTCTTAGTTTGTCACGCTATTTGAATATTTAAATGGAATGCTGCATACCGCTACTTGAAAAATAGTATTTTCTCACACCAATCAATGTACGTGCTATGGAACGTGTTGACAATATCGATTAGAATTGGAATGATGAAATTCTGTAATGTTTGATATGGACTAAAAGATGAATATATTTTTCCAAAATGTTATTTTATCAAATTCCGTGATAAAAGCTCACTGTTTGGGAATCAATAAACTCGAACTATGTAGAAATATTCTCTTTTATCTTTAATTTGTAGAAATATATTACCATAGAGAATAGCACAACTTACCATTCTATCAATTATATTTTTGATTCATTAGAGTAACGTTCTCCTACTGAATAAATACGGTAAGATGAATTTTTAAAGTTTTGAAAAAATAAATCATAATAGAAAGATGATGATATCTAGGCTATCATAGCAATACTATGTAGAGTTAGTATTAAGTGAAATAGATAGCAAATGGATTGCTATCTATTTAGCGAATGAATTTGCTAAAAGATAGCAAATTGGACTAGGGCTAGGGCACATTATCTTATTATTTCCATGAAAACAGCATGTCAATTTTATTTTATGTTTACTTCTCAAATAAATTTTACTTAAATACGGGTTTGTTATGGCCAAATAAACGGTCTGCATTAACATTATTACCTACCTTCTATTTCCATTAGTAATACATTTCATTCAACATCATTTCATAAGGTAAACGATTTGTGATTAGATTGAGTGATTCATACATATATTCAAATTATATAATTCTGACTACCATTTCATTAGCAAATGGATTCCTCTGTATTTTAATTCAATGCAATCATGCAACTAATGCAATTTGTTATCACCGAATGTTCCCAGTCATTTTCAGCATATACTAATTCATAATAGGCACACCCAAACACATCATTTCTTAACCATGTGTATTTGACCACCCTTATTTTTTGTATGGAAGTATGAAATTTGCGAAAAAACTAGTACTGTGTACTGTTCATAACAATTTCTCAAATGAGTAATCATCCTTGGACTGTTACCTTAATAATTGATGAGATGTTTTAGGTTCTCTTCTAGTACATTTTTCTAAATTATCGATTGTAAAGAACTATTACTGCAACTACTCTGTAGCATTGGTGGTTGTAGTATGACTCGACGATTTCTTTTCAATAAAATCATAAAATGCACCAATGACTTAGAGCGGGTTCACACGAGCGGTTTTTGGGCGTTGCGGCTACCAGCAGTTCTATGTGTGGGAGAGAGACAAAAACAGCTGGCATAATATTGTCTCTCTCCCACACATGGAACCGCTGGTAGCTGCAACCGCCCAAAAACCGCTCGTGAGAACCTACTCTCCTTTTTATTAATGCAATTATTAATTATCAAATTACCGTCCTAATAAGCTATATGAACCTAAGCTCTCACAAAAAATTGCTCCAGATTTACTCCACTAAATAATCAGTTTAATTATTAAGGGTTTATTGATATGTCCAGTAAATAGATGTATCGCACCTCAGCCACGCTACTGGCAATCCATTTGGAATTAACGGATTTACAATGTTCGGAATTCTTTTGGAATACTGTATTTTCAATAATTAATTGGAATATAATAATGATAGTTAGCAATGTGTAAAAAATGCAGTTGCAAAATTGCAATGTTTCAAATTCATTGTAAGAGAGAGTTCTATTGTAGATGAGACTACTACAATTGCAGATGAATATTCTTCATGTAAAAAATTATACTAATCGTTATAAGAAACTATATAGGAAGTTATAAAACACAGCTTTTGAAATAGAAACTGTTAGAACCGCTTTAATGATTTATGATTGTTTTCAGAATGCAGCACATTCGGCCTACCGGCAAGGGCGATCCACTCTGTCCCCTGGGATTCCACCCCCAAGTTCGGTGGCCGACACGCTGCAAAAGATGTTTCAGGTACGTTATCACAATTCAATTCAAATTAAGACAAGACTAAAAATCTATTTACAAAAAAATATGACGTTGAAATAATTCATGAAAAAATAATAACGGTGCAATCCGTTATATGAAAATAATTAGTGTAACTAAAAAATGTTGAGTTGATTTTTCTATATGTTTAATGTTATATGCTACTCCTTAATTGAAGAACTATGCTAGCGTGAAAAAATACTATATCATTGACTGCTAACCTGATGAAATGAATTGATAATATCCTGATCTGATTCAAATGATTCAATTTAGGCCTATTATCCTACAACTCTATCCCCAAAATATTACAAAGTAAAATAGATTATACATGCATTTAAAAATATACATAAGGAATCCCTCTACAAGACTATATGGGGGAGTTAGTCCCCCCTACTATGTGTGGGGGGGAGTTTTGCAAAGTCAATTGAAGCACTCTCGTAGGCCTCCTCCCAGGAGCCTCCTGAAGACTCTAACGCTGTGTCATCGGCAACAGGAACAAGTCTCCATCCACATCCAATTTTGCTAGATTATTAATGTACATCAAGATATAAGTATAGATCTCTATTCCCAGTTACCTTGGTCTACTGATAAACAAATAAATAAGATACCAACTTTTTCTAATCAATGGCAACGTAATAACTGATGAAATTTCTGTCCTTTTCAGAGATTACAAAGAACATGGGAATCGCAACAAAGAAGCGGAACCATTGCGGAGGGATGAAGTGACTGCATCATCTCCATCTTTATCATCATGGAATTCATCAAGGTGGCTTTAATAATACATCTTACAATTACATTATATTGCAAATTGGGAAAAATTATGTGAGTCGGGCAAATTTATTTAGGTGACTGTTACACAGATACTCTAGACAAGTAAAATGATCTGTCTTTTACTACAATCTTTAGGAATTTCAACGAGAATAAGGATATCTCTAGTAATTTAATATACCATTGTCTTTTGTATTATTCATGTGATTATCAATTCAGGAGTAGAAAAGGGGTTTGGGCGTTTAACTGTTCCTTAAATATTGTTCAGACCTACCATATATGTTTGAACTGGTCTATTAAATAAATAGGAAGTTCACATGGTATTTGTTACTACAAATAATAATATTCTAAGACAAATAGATACGATTTCAATTACCTTCATTTGCAAGCAAATCTTTTCTATTGAGCTATAATATTATTAGATATGTCAATAAATGAAAAATATTTCTCAATTTTTTAATAGTTGAGTGTTTTTAACACTCTTCACCAACAGCAATGTATTATTATTGAAAAAATGCAAGACATCCTTTACTCTCAATTTTCAAAAGCTTTTTCTAATTTGAATTCCAATAATAAGTTGTTATATTTTTCAGATTACAAAGTGATTCAAAGAAAGACAGTGGCATAGGATCCAGATCGTGGACGAGCAGTACAAACCTCACTGATTCATCCTCAACTACCTCCAACCTCACTTTTCAAAAGACTACTGCACCTTCATCAACCTCATCATCGTCCTCTTCTGGGTAACATAGCATTATTATTATTATTATCAAGTTATCAACACAAATTCTAAGATTTATGAGTTGAATATTTCTGTATTTCGAATCTACAGTATTAACCTCATTTGAATCCATTGGAATTTATTTCGCATTATGTGAGGAGAGTATTACTTTTGGTAGTTCGCATAAGCGTTTTGCTGACAAGTACGCTTTTGAACTTCTCAAGGATTTGATCTTGAGTGGAAATTTAGTTTGTTTGTCAAGACTGCCTGAAATAGTATGGAAAATTTTTAAACATCCAAGCCATTAGGCCTACAATTATAATGTCTTGTGATATTATATTAATTTTGAACTGATCTTATTTTCCAGCTTTAGTAATGCAGCATCATCGTGGACATCAACTCCAAATTTGGCCGATTTGAAAGAAGACTCTCAACCAGTAACAGTAGTCAATGTCACTTTACCGAGGAGGAGACCTCAACCAGTTGTCACTGATGATGATGGTAAGTAATTAGTCTCCATAATCACATAATAATATACCGGCTTCGCGATATGTTATTTGAACTCTGACACGGCATTCCCTGCAGAAATTGATCTAATAAAAAACCTTTATTGAAAAGTGTAAGAAATTATTAAACTTATAATTAGAACTTTGGGCTTACGAAATATGAAATTTCGAATGAAAAATTCAATTTTGTACTTTTCTAAAAATTCTGCAAAGTGATGTATAACCTTCTTGATGTGTGTAGAACCTTAATAACAATTATCGATATTAGAATTTTAAATAAGATTTAATTCCTGGTATGGAATGGATGAGTTTATATGCAGTTAGAAATTTATGTAAGGATTACTTTCTGATATGGAATGGATAAGCATGTATGCAGTACGAATTTTATGTAAGGATTACTATCTAGTAAGGAATGAGCACATATGCAGAAAAGATTAATAATTGATAACAGTTCATTCAATTTTAACGTGATGTTTATAAGTTGAACATCTAAAATCATTCTTGAAGAGAATCCCATTCCAAGAGAAGAATAATGATTCCCCAACTTATTTAATCAGTTAACGTAATAAACTTTTTTGTGAGATTTTTAAATTTTATGTGTAGCAAGTGAATGGTTATTTGTGCAGGAGCAACTGGAGTCGCCGATTCAGAAAATCAACAAGAGATTCCCAGAAGTAGAAGTAAATAGAAGCATGAAAACTATTTGAGAAATACTAATCATTGTTATGTCTGATTTAATTTAATAGCTCATGTTGAGCTTACTTCATTGTCAAGAGTGAATGTTGGTTTACTCAATCTATAAAATCTTCACATAGACATCTCTAACCAAATCCGAAGGTTTCTCCACTCTACCATCCACTTCGAATCGTGTTTCATTTGTAACTACAGAACTTATTTGTTCTGAGGTTTTTATTATCTCTCATCCTAAGAATTCCCATATTTTCTCATTCATTTTTTTAACATTCTAGCTGTCGGCGTTTACTCTGTAGATCATTTCTATCTTCTCATGTAATTATTTATTACAGACATTATTCAAAACTAAAGACTTTCATAAAAAATTACATCATTAAGCAATATATAGAGTTTTTTGAGAGTATTCTAACAATTCAAAATGAAAACCATTTGTTAAAATTATTCTAATATTATTCTCATTATCTCGTATTACTCAACATAATACTGTACAACGTGTGTATCAAACATGATACATGTTCAGTGTGTGATACTCAATAATCATGAATTCCCTTATTTTTTGGAATTTCAATTTTTCCGTGTGAATAATGTGATTGATTTCACTTACAATCATATTCATGTCGATTTGTTTTGTCCTTAACGTGTTAATCATTATTTTATTTCATTGTTGTTGTGAATGTTCATCACCCTGATTGCAACAAGAGGCGTTTTCAGTATTTGAAAAGCAATTTATTACTCATCCAATTCAATCGTGATTTTGATTTGATGTCATCCAATTAATGTATTCGAGAATATTTCAATAGGTACATCATAGATATTAAAGCTTATTGAACCCTGAAAATGTTCTCACTTAAATTCTAATTTTTCAATTTTTTGTTTCAAATTATTCCTAACTTGCTCATGATAGCTGATGAGAAAGCAGTCACAAACCAGAGAAATGGTCAAGCAAAAGCTTGCAATAACAGAAATTCTTACTTATTTAATTAACAAAAAATGTAACTAGCTCCATAGTTTTCATTCAGTTACGTATCCAAAATTTAAAGTTTGATGGTCTTTCTGCACTCTGTTGGTCCACAGTAATATGTTTTTACTGTTACGCCCTAGTTACTCGTTGTAAATTCTCTTGGGCAATTGAAATCCCATTGTAAATTATATGTCGTTAGATGTAATTAACTTCCTTATAACTCAATTGTAAACACCTACGTTTTTGAATTCTCATTCTTGTCTAAATTTACATCCACGTTTAATGAATCTACAACACTATTAGGCTACTTAATTTAATTCATATATATAATTGTCAATCATACTAAATTATTCCTACTACAATCTTTCTCAGGTTCCTATATTCAAGATGAAAGAAAAATGTTCTTCAGAAGTTAATTCGTGGGTGACTTGATCTGTCACCCATCAAATATCACATAACAATTTTGGCCGCTGTTTAAATAATAATTGAAGGAGATAGTTGCCAAATTACTGTGTTCTAGGCAAGTTTTATTGCTAGTCGACTGCAGTATTGTTCCTGTTGTCGAGCAGAAACATTCGTACAACGTACAACTCAGTATTCCTTCAACAAAATTTCTGGAAGGGTAGTTATTCCTTCCAGTTGTATTTTTACTGTTCGTGGTGTTATTATGTTTCAACTTTAGTCTTACTTTCAAAACCATTCTCTGTGTTTATCAATAAGTGAATTGAGAAGAAATCAAACACCAGCCTTACACAAATCAATTGCAAACTTTACTCAAATCTAGTTGAGCCTTTCAGAATCTCGTTACACCATGACGTATAACTTTAGAAGAAGTCCTTACAGCTCCATTCTTGGTAAAAATAATACAGTAATTGTGTGTTTTTAAATGTTATTTTGATTTTTTTATGTCTAAATGTTGGTTTATGTCACGCAATGTCGTAACAATTTTTTATGTATCTAACAATCCGTCCAACTGTTATGGGTTCATTCACAAACTATTTACTAACAGTTAAGTGAATTGAGAAAACAAATTTACTCCAAGATACTTTTGCTGATGTATGGGCATTCAGACAGAGCCCAGAAAAAAATGTTCACTTTAACAATCATGGCTATTTTATTCCTTGAGGTGGGTTTTCTAATATAATTACCGTACTTGTCTCCTTGTCTAATTCTGAACTAGTCTCGTAACTTAACGTAATACACAATAAGAAGAAATGACTACTAAAGTCTCCACTGTTACGATTGACTGACTGCTGCAATTTTCGGTTTCTTCTATTATCTCTTTACTCTGTGGTTCCGAATGCTAATATAATATTGAAATATAATTATTCGAATTTTGAGTTTAAAAACATTGGTTGCTGAGAGATATTATTCCCATAATTCTTCACCTTTTCAAATTGCACAATTATGATACAGAAGAATTCGAATAAAATATTACTCCCATTATTCTTCAACTGTTTGATTTTTTCAATTCTGATATATTAGGAATCGAATAAAAATTTAGGCCTATAACGAAACTATGAGAAAATAAAATGATTGCACATCATGACATATAATATGAATGAGCAATATAAATTTACATCATGAATAATTTAAAGACTAGCAATTAGCCTATTTATGGAATTTATTTTTCTAGTGATAATTTTTTTTTGTAAATTTCTCCAACATTCAATGGAGAATGGATTTCAGATTTATTATTCTTGAAATAATATTTTGAATAATAATTATTATTATGAATTTATAAATTATTTCTTTAAATAATCATATTGTTTTTTCAGATGACTATCGCAGAACACAATTCACGGTTAGGCGAAGAACAAGCACGCCTAGCACAGATGTCGATACCGCTACCACGACAAGCTACACTCCAAAAACATCGGTTAGCGCATCGGCAACAATAACCACAACATTTTCAAGAGCTTCTAGAACCCCGGACAGGACAGTGAAAACTCCAGAACGAACGCCCGAGAGAGTAATCGTCAAGCTGCCTGAAAAGTCTGCTGTCAAATCACAAGCGGAGAAGTCTAGCAAAGCCGATGTCGACTTCATGATGCAGGTGATCATGATAAATCTATTGATTCATTTTATATATTTTTTTGTTGCGGTTGATTCCTCCGATTTACTTGTGCGTGGGGAATGAGGTGAAAAATCTGTTCGCTAATTCGCAAATCACTGCAATAATAATTAAAGGATTAATATTTTGCTACCATATCATAAAACGTTTGCTTGTGATCTTGATAAAAACCGGCCAGCCAGTTTGTGGATATAAATGATTATCACCTATACTACTCCTACTTATAGTCACTTAGCATTTTTTGCTTCTCAAGACCAATCGATGTATAAATTGTTCAACGACAAATTAGAATCAGTTGATGATTTGAAAATAATGTAAACTCCTCAAAACAGAAACGTGTCTTTCTTCTAGTAGATGAAATGTCTAGAGAGTAGTTGAAAAACTTCTAGTAATTCCTGTACCCTAGGGACGAAGCAGCTGGCATATGGGTAGTTCTCTTCAGAGAATTAATTGAACAATTTTTTTATTGTTAACCAATAAAGTAATTATTACTAGTAAGTATTGTTAACCCAACTACGTAATATTATCGTTGTAATGTTAGCAATATCAACTTATGCTTTTTGAAAATATATTCATCAAAAGCTGTATAAACTCTTGCTTATTCAAAATGTATTTATGTCATCTCATAATTGAGATTAATAGGATTTTATTAAGGAATTTCAGGTAATAAAAAATTATTAATTTATGCCATTTTATATCATTATATTATGATGATTAATCACATTACAAAACTGTATCATGTTACTGAATATCGAACATTGAAAAATATTGCAAAGTAAGGTAATTGTATCACGTTCACTAACAATCGAACATTGAAAAATATTAATTTTTTTCAACATCGGTTTTATTGAACTCTATGTGTTCTCCAGGTGAAATCCTCCAAGCCTCCCCGGCCACCCGCTTCCAGTGCGAAGAAGTCCAGCCTGACAGTGCCTTCTCCTGCAAAGCCAGCTGCATCCAGCAGCGAAGAGGAAGACGACGACGATGATAACAGCAGCACGGCTGGAACTGAAACCACCGAAACAACACTCGTCAACGACACCAGTGAATTACAGGTGAACAGATTGAACAAATCATACTTTTCTGCAATTTCAGTCTCATCAATTTGATGTAATGAAAACTACCTTGAAAATTTTCAGTTTTACCAGATTTACCGTAATATTTTCTTCATTTGGAAAGATAAATTTAACATAATAGAAACTTCCTTAGAAGTTGAGCTGAAGAGCTCAAAACGGGAAGAGCACTCTAATGAAGCGCAGACACGTTGTCAGTCGTTTGGGAACATGTGGAAAAGTTTTCAGGGTTATTTTTAAAATTACAGGTACGTGAAAGCCAATTTTTCCTCTGGTATTTTAGGTGACATTAGGGTATTAAGGTATCAAAAATGTCATTCATTCTCATAAATTATCCATATAGTTCTTGTAAATAAAGTCTTATTACAAAGTCCCCAGTCGACTGGCAATCAACTATTAGACTTATCTATAATAATAATTATATGAGTAAGATTAATGAGAATAAATGCTATTTGTGATACATAACACTACATTCGCATACCTGAAATTTTAGAAATAATCCTGACATGTTCCCAGTCGACTAGCAAAGTTTCTCTGTTCCATAAATTACTTTCAATGCCTCTTTCCAAGACCGACGAGGTCAATGCTTTGTTCGCAATAGTTCACTTATTCATTCATTTGATAATCAAAAATAAATATGGCTTTAATTGGTTAATTCAATTAGAAAATCTTAAACTCTAACTCTGTGTTCGGTAGGTACCTACTGTGCTTGAGAAGCTCAGCTACCCAAAATTCCAATGAGAAACTAGAGGACTACGGGAAAATAGTGTTTTTAAAAATACGCATGTACAAAATAATGTTACGTCATCGTAATAATCTTCATCATCAGACGTAAACAAGATTACGTCTGTAACCATTATCATCAAAATTAATATTTTGTATCATTTATTGTTGCAGGAGCAAATAGATAGTTTGAAAAGCGAACTTGAGACGATGAAGGCTCGATGTGAGAAGGCTGAAAGGGAGAGAAGTGATCTCATGCTAAGAAGATTAGCTGCTCTTGATACTTCTTCAACCAGAACTGCTGCTTCAGAAGTATGTAGGCCTATCCAATAAAAATCAATTCATTTCATGTACTTCATTCAAAATGAAGGATAATGGTCAGCTTATTTGCTGAACTATATCCTTGATTTTAAGCCCTATCTCTAAAATTCTTATCAACATTTGTTTTTCATTTTGGAGTCTGATGTTCATGACGAAATCCTTCCTTGGTGGGAGAATGATACCATTATATTGAACTTCTGTCTGTTTTCATTATTTGTTTGATGAAATCAAATTAATATTTGTTAAAGGAGAATGTTTACTGATAAATATTACTGATAATTCATGCAATTCTGATAATTATGTTCTGCAAATGGATGTAAATTCACCTCACAATGACACATCCAAAATCCAGACCACTCACAATCACATTGAATTTCTCTAAATTATCTACTAGATTTCACTGAGAAGTTTTTCTGTTAATCCTTTCTGTGCGGGATTTCATATGTGTAGAGAAATAAAACTTTCCAATTCACATTATTTCTTACATCGTTTTTCCGTTAAAAATGTATCAAATAATCAACAAAGTTGTCCTCTTACAGAATTTGAAACTGCAGCAGAAAGTCAACGAACTAAACACAACATTGGAGGACTTGAAAGACGATAAACGCAGTCTAAGTTTACGTGTGAAAGAGTTGGAGGCTGATCTGGAGAAGAGTAAATCAACAGCGAATTTGGAAAAGGAGGCAGAAGCACTGCGGGCTAAACTGCAGGCTGCAGAAACACTTTGTGAAGAGCTGATGGATGAAAATGAGGACATGAAGAAAGAGCTGCGTGATATGGAAGAGGAGATGGATGAGATGCAAGACAATTTCAGGTTTGTGCAACATGTTACTGATTCAAACATTGGATTTTTTCAAAGAACTGAAATTTTCACTGCTCACAAAATGTGATTAATTGATTAAGGTTAGAATTAGGGTTAAGTGTAAGTGAAGGCCGACTGCGCCCTAACTTTGCACTCCTAGGTGAAAAATGAAACCAGACATTCTTTTCTATTCTATTCTATTCTATTCTATTCTATTCTATTCTATTCTATTCTATTCTATTCTATTCTATTCTATTCTATTCTATTCTATTCTATTCTATTCTGTTCTATTCTATTTCTATTCTATTCTATTCTATTCTATTCTGTTCTATTTCTGTTCTATTCTATTCTATTCTATTCTATTCTATTCTATTCTATCTATTCTATTCTATTCTATTCTATTCTATTCTATTCTATTCTATTCTATTCTATTAATCATGCACTTCAATCAATCTAATTTTAATTATTTTTGAGAAATCATATTCACAACGTATCTTTTGTTTTTATTTTTTCTTGTGAAAAATAACACCTAAAGGTTGATAAAAATTTGAATGGAATTATTCTGAATTACATTGTTTAGTGATTGGGAATGTTGCCTTATAATCTCTGAAGTTTAATATTAAGAGATTATTTATAATAATATCATAAATTTTTAAGACTTGAAAACAGTCTCTTAATTTTATAATATTTATATTCTCCTTTTACAGAGAAGAACAAGCTGATGAGTACTCGTCTTTGAAGAAGGAGCTGGAGCAGACAGCAAAGAACTGTCGAATTCTTTCATTCAAACTGAGGAAGTCGGAACGAAAATTGGAGACGGTTGAAGGTGAAAAAATCGAGCTGGAGAAAAAGTGTAAAGAGGTAATTTTTGTCTTCAGTATATTAGTAATTTACAAAATTGTAACGCATGTTTTAATGAAAATGTGTCAATGAAAAATTCAATCATAGTATTTTGTTCGAATTTGTACCAAATTAGTTCATATTTTTATGGTACCGTAGGTATTCTTATTTGAATGTAGATTATAAATTATTTCTCTATTTCCTTGCCTTCATATCAAATAACAAATAAATTTGGAAATTCAAATAATTCAAAGACTGTAGCCAGAGATAATTCAGAGTGAATTATCCTCTCCTTTTCTGTGCTGTAGCATAAGAACAATTATAAATAAAAAATATAAATAAATTTAAAAAATTTCTATTATAAATTTTATCCTGTAAATTAATTTTTCAATGTGTTTTACATTGACAAGTTGGCTGGTGGATCCTCAGGACAAGACAAGGTTGAGAGAATCCGGCACTTGGAGAAAGAACTCAGTGTTGCCAATGAAGTAAGTCAATTCATCCATTAGATTTGTTCTCGTAATTACATTTGAAGTAGATGATAACCATACTCATCATTGAATTAATCAAGTTGTTGAATTTCATCAGCTCTTAACAGCTTCTAAGCTCTGTATCAGCAGATTGTAACTTACTCTGAGTTACATAGAATAATTAATTAATAAACTTTGACTACTCAATTATTGAACAGAAGTTATTATCAATTCATCACATGATTTATCCTCTTATTGATTTATTCATTCTAAACATATCATATTTTTCCCTGTTCTTTATTCTCTATTCAATATTAGAAAGATCTTGTGTTATTACTCAAACGAGAGTTCTTTTTTGGTATTGATCTCCAAAAATTATTGAAATACCATTTTGCAAAGACACAGTCTGGATTTCAATAATACCAATCATAGAAATACTTTATCATGAAAAATGATATTCCATCTATTTCGAGATCATCGGAACAGCTCTTATGACAGTACTGACGGAATGTACTAAATCATAGACATAGATCATTCCCTCTTCATTCTTATATTTCAATCCGGTTTCATCAGAAATTTACCTTTAGCAAGTTGTTCTCAATTGCAAAAGAGCAATACAGATCTGATAATGAAATACAGATGAATGAATAAACTCACATTATTTTTGAACATTCGAGCCCTTAGAATTACTCTTATAATTTACATTTTTCATAAAATGTTGATGTTATATATTGATAGATTTTAATGTAGAGGATAATATTATGCTTTGCATGTCGTTGAGTTATGAGCGTTAGTGCAGTAACGAAAAAATAGCTAATCTCACATCTCGACAAATTCAATCTTAACACATAGCGAGTAACCATAGTTTGAACAAATAATTTTTTAGGTTGCTCAAAGATTGCAAAAGGATCTTGAAGAAACAAGAGAAAAGCTGAAGACTGTCAATGAGAAAGACGATGGAAAAACAAAGAAGAAAGCTCCAATGCTTGGAAGTATTCCCAAAACACCATCCGGAGAGGTGAGATCCCTTCTAATTATTTCTTTCACTAGCTATTTGGAATCAACTAACTATTGATGTGAGATTTTTGCAATTCGTTATTGGCTTATAATTAGGCCTGTTTTGGTTCTATTTAAATATTCAAGTTTTCAATCACGCTTAATCTCAAGCTCAGGTATTATTGCTTGAGTAGTGCTGCCTTCACACCATCATTCATTGTGTAATATTTTATTTTTGATTTGATACAGCAATCGCTTGCACCTTATGACGTGTATCTTGTTAGAGTTCAAGGTAAACGTATGTTATCATAAATTATTGATTATGAATGAAATTGTGGTAGTGAATTCTACATGATAGTTTAGGGAACAGTTAGTATTGAATTGAAGAATTATTGTAATGATAAATAATGATCTAAAATTTTAAAGCTCTTATGATGGTGAAATTAAAAAGTTAGGCCTTTCCAACATGGCTTATTATTTATTCATTACCGTGTTTCAATACTTTAATTAACATTTAAGGTTTCTATTCCATATCTTTTTTCTAATGTCTATGTTCTCCTTATTCGTTTTCAATATCTGAGTTTTTTAATTTTTATGTTGTTCCATTAGTATCATGGAATATTGTGTATCACTGTAATTACAATTCATGAACCCTATTGCAGAAAAACAAAATCATCTCAAATTCTTACCATGGTTCATAAATACTCGTAGTTCGAATGTGTCATTTGACAACGAAGTTGATAATTGATTGGAGATTATTAACATTATAGCTGAGGATGTGTTGAGTATAACATGAAACCATGGCTCTGTAAACATTGTGTTTATTAAAGTGGAGTTTGAAAATTTCAAAAAGTGTTTTCTATTATGGAAAGATTCCACAACATCAATATTTGTTCTACAAATTTTATCATTAATTTATTGGTATTATACTGTATTAAGACTTGCCAACTAATCAAACCTCTGAAATTAACATGGAAATATTGAATTATATTTCAGAAGGTTTCAAGAGAATCGTTAACACGTGGAGGTTCACAAGAAGATCCAGTTCAACTGCTGAGAGATCTCCAGGACTCAATGGAAAGAGAGGCTGATCTACGTGAACAATTGAGATTCGCTGAAGAAGAAGTAAGTTCATTACTCCAAAGTAGGAGATGGCTCCAACTTTTTATTTTTCATTCTAGTTTATCTTTTTAGAGTTTTTCAAATAAGATGATTTTTGTCGAATTATTTTTTTTATTCCCCAAAAATATTATCTACGTTCTTAATTTCAACGGGATTGAAAAAGAAATTCAATAACAAATTTAAACTTGTATGATTATCAAGTTAAGGGAAAATCCTCTCCATTCAATCAATAGAAGTGACGTGCACTGTACAGTGTTTAATAACACTCAAAGTTATGTATAATCAGATTCATTCAATTTGACGCTTGGCATTAAATAGATAGATAGATAGATATGATTTCTTTTCCATCGTACTCTACGGTCATCAGCAACGTCAAGAAATAATATCTCTCTATCTATCTAATGCCAAGTGTCAAATTAAATTAATGTGATTATAACTTGTTGATTAATTTCATGCTTATTGTTTAGTATTTTTCATAATAAGAAAAAAGTTTATGAACTCCACACTGATGATTTTCTTTGTTTATCAATATTCTACGATCACTGTCTTATTTTTGAGAATTTCATGTGATTCTGATGACAAAGAATACGAATCAAAAAAAGAATATTAAGTCATATTACAGTTGATTGTATGAGTCTGCAATTTTGTTAAGACAGATTTGGTTTGTTCACAACTATCAGTAATCCTAATAAGTGTAGGGGGTGAGTTTTTAAAACTTATAAAACTGTTCTGTCATCTTTAATTATTGAATAATGTATCGCTTTGAAAATGAAATCATTCTGGCCAGAATAATGTAGGGAAATGAATGTTGAATTTTTTCTAGATAATGAGGCTCCAGTTGCGAAGAAAGCATTACGTGCTTCTGCCAACTAGAGCTCAGCCTGATGTTGTTCCAACAAAGACGGACGAATTTGCTCCAAATGTTACCAGGCAAACACAAACAAATGTGACGAGATTAACTTCTCTCGCAACCCAAGTGACCTCGTCAGAAACTCAAACTGAAAGGCCGGTCAACGTTAAAATACAGACAAGACTTACTCACAAACTTGTTTCCAATGGAACACAAACCACTTGTTTGTCAGTTGATGTAAAAATCCAAACGAACAAAACTTCAGATGCTATGGATTTCAAAGAAACTCAAACCGATTGTATTTTTGCTGATAATTCAAGTCAAACTATTACTTCTGATACAAAAGATAGTGAGACATATACTGATAACATCTATTTCAAGGATGCCCAAACTTATGTTGATCACCTTGTTCAAGAAAGCTCCTCTCAAACAGATCTTAGTGCCGATAAAGTTTATAATGTCAATGACACTTTGAATAGCGGTCTTATTTTAGAAGACTCTAAGGATAAAGTTGGTGACATAGTCCTAGGGTTTGAAGAGCAATATTTAGATCATAGCAAACACTATTCTAATCGTCATGCTAGAAGAATGAGGAAGTTTGGAAGATTGCTCTCATACAACTTTGCGAATTCTTGGCCAAGTTTGAATGTAAGCACTGTTGCTGACCATACAACTCAAACCGATTCAGTTGTTGGAGCTCAGTCTCAGTTGTTTTCGCCATTCGGTATGAATCTTACGTTCGGACCAATCGTCTCAGCTGCAGTGCAACGCATATCTCCTCTGGCAACTCTGTTTAGTCCTCTAGGTAAATCAGTGTTGATGTGCCTCTTACTGTTCACACTAACGACTGCTCTAAATCCTCATTGTAAATTATTATAAAATCCTTTAGAGCACCCTTAGTCTCAATTAGAATTCAGTGTGGACTAGCCAATGTTCCAGGTTAATAATAGTGCATTTCACTTTTATACCGCGGGAAGTTTATGTTTACCGTTTGAAATTATCATAAGAATATGGTACCACCTTTCGGACCAGTTACGTAGTATGCTATTCCCAATTCTAACGACTGAAACATTAATAAATAGGAATATCAAATGCGAATTATCCAACCCTTAAATATAATCACTCAGCTGAAATTGATTTTTTTTGTCCAGAATTACTAGTTATCAATTTTAGAGTCTCCTTGTAAATAATGTTCTGGCACGATTGTACAGTTTACAATATTAAAATAGGTTATTGAAGGAAGATGGTTATCAACCCTTTTCTATCTAATTGAACAGTCATGAATAGGTTTTCAGGCTTTCTGTGTTTGCAAATCATACAATATGGAAATTCATAACTCTTTAGTAAAATTTAATAGGTATTGTTGATTGATTCCAATCATTATTGATTAATTCAACAATTCGTTTCTGATTCTTTACTATGAAACTGATAATTCAAACTTATTCCTATTGAAATAGCGAGAATGTTGTATTCTTAATTCAAAATTTTTGGGCCATTGCAACATCTTGGGTTGATTGAAAGTTATAATTTTTGTGTTCCCAGGCTGAGAATCTAAGGAAGAAAGCATCTCGAGTTGAGGATGATAATGAATCGTTGGTTTTGCAGCTCAAGAAAATGGCTACGAAAGCCAGAAGTAGGTTTGCAGCTGATGTTTTGGCTAAAAATCCTAGTATGAATTTGCGTGTCTTTTAAAGACAGTATTTTACTGTATTTTTTGCTTTCTTCCTGAGTGCTTTATTTCGAGTGGTATTTCTGATTTCAACTGATCGAAATCATAGAACCAGTTTTTGATATTCTATTGAAACAGCAAACAGGCTCTGTACCATTTTCATTGACTGCACAACTATCGAATATGTGAACACTCATTGTAAATGCTTTATGTGTTGGTAGAAATATTTCAAATGTGTTTCCAGTGATGTGTGGTTTTCAAGCATGCCAGAAGATAACAAACTGTAAATTTGAGTGAGAAATTCTAGCATGATTCTAATTCCTTTATGAGCTTTCATAAGTTCGTTTGTACAAACTGATATAATCCATATAAACTCTTGTTGACTTTTATACTAATGTTTTAGCGAAATTACACAAGAGAGCTATTTTATCACCGTATAGAGAATGAACGTAAGACACTGTTTTAAATATTAAAAAAACGTGTATTGCCTTACGAATAATGTTTACTCTTTCATGTATTTTGTCCACAATTCCACTCAAGGTATTCCGATTCGGAATTTTATAAAATCGGTTTTTCAAACTACCATCAATTGAAAGATGGCTTTTTCATTAAGACTGTTAAGCTTAATGAAGTTGACATTCCTTATTCAATTTCTGAATATATTCCTCAACATTAGCTATAATAAAAGTTACCCCGTTTGTTGAATGTTTGTTACCCCGCAATGCTAACAATGATTTTGTATTTACTAACAGAAACGTTTTATCTTGAACTTGCATGTCAGCTATAGCCTATATAATAAGACAATCGTGATGTAAAGTAATTATTGTCTTCTGATATAGGTTTATTCACTTGTATATTTATCTTGGATTGAAATAAATGCAATATCAACAATTTTCTTACAAAATAAGAAAAATACCATTCCAAAATAACTCATATCGGTACTCCTCAGATAAAAATTTAAAACTTAAGCATCTATTAATTATTGTACATTCTTATACAATTGTACATTCTTATTGTTCATTCGAACTCGTACAATTTCACATTCTAGTCATAAACACTTTTTTTCTCCTTTCCACCATTGCTTATGGCTTTCCACCAGTATTATCATAATACTGTTCATTTCTTACTAGAATAAAGAACTATCATATTCAATTGTTACTGAGCTGGAAAATACTCCTAGTCATTATTCGTTGTAATCGAATGAAATAAATATACTCATCTTGCAATAACATCTCTTGAAATTTGTAAATTGTCTGATAAAATGAACGAATTATGTATTTCAACGTGAATGAATTGGATTTCAATCATTGTAATCAATTTCAACAAATGTATTCATTCAATACGGGAACTTCTATCTTCCAGACTTCTGAAGTCACGAATTTTTTCAAACTAAATTTCTTTAAATATTATTATTCTTGAACTTTTCCAGCACAAAGACACAGCCCCAGTAGCATACGTCTCACCCCTGAACCACCTCAGGAAAAAGATGAAGGTATCTCTGACGAGGAAGATCCTGCAGAACTGCGCCTTCTACTTGAGCTCAATGAACAGGTTGGTTTAAGACACAACATATCAGTAAAATGAGATGTAGAATAGTTACTGTATCAGTTCTGACAGAATTCTATTAATTTTTCGGATCTGTTAGCCCATCTGCTTCCTTGAAACCTTATTTTGAAAGAAAAGAAATCCATTCAAGCTTCGAAAACTGACTAATGTACGCTTCAGTTCTTTCTTCCACAGGCGGCAAGAAGAAGTAAATAAAGAAATGGAATTTTATTGCCAAAAACAAATACAATGTTATGGGCAACGTCAAAACATCAGCAACAAGTTAAAAACAGCCAGATTGGAACTAAAAATATTTATTGTTTTATCGACTCAACATTTCAATTTATCGTGAAAATGTAAATCTTCATTCTATAAATATCCTTTTACTATTTTTTAAAGGAAGCAGCAGTCTTGCGGAGAAAAGTGGAGGAACTGGAGGGAGAAGGAACGAACTTAAGGACTAAAGTGAAGGACTTACAAGAGAAATTGGCTGCCAAAACATCTCTGGCCAGTAGAAGGCAACTATCCACCACCGACACGAAAAAAGGCGAGAAGGGCGAAAGTGCTGTTTATGAGAAAAAGATCAAGGTTGGCTATCAGTTCTCACATGATACATCTTCCATATTTCTAAATTATTCTTCACAATTCAAGGATATTGTCCTGGGTTTGCCAATTCTAGATTCTGCAGAAACTTCATGAAAATAGTTTCATTAAGCTTTGTTTAAGAGTCGTTGAATAACCGGACGTGACTTCCGTAATTTGATGTCAGTGTTTTTCCCTGGATTTTCTTCAGTTTGTTAATTTTTTCTCTTATTTAATAAACTTTTTGATTTGTTTGTTTGTTTGTTTTGTCACTGGCTCAACAGCCCATGATTCGGGAATTACTACCAGTTCGGTTTGTTACAGATCCACTTTGGAAGAGGAAATGAATGATTAACCAGAAAAAAATTACTAGACATCTCAACCAGAGAGAGATTGATGGGGAACAAAGCATGAATAACACTTGCTCAAAAGGCAAAACTCTGCAACAAAATATGCCTCAAACAGGAGTTCCACTGACCAATATTCATATACTGGCCAGGGTTCCCAACGAGGAAACCATTTGGTAGATCCAGTACCTCAGTGGACTAGAGGTTGTGTTAAGCGCATACCAAATATATTCAAGTCCAGTAAATAAAATATATCATTTTAAATATCAATGGCCAATTGTATTTTTATCCAATAGAAGTTTTATCTTATATTTGATAAGTTAATTCCAACTATGTTGATTCTTTGTTTTATTCAGCAAGTTTCTTTTCAACTGACTTCAAGCTAGAAATACTTAACTCAAAGTTTGATCATTCATATTATTATAACTTGTTCAACTATTTCACACCCTTTTCTCTTGAAAATTACCGAGATCTGCTACAAACATCTGTTACATAAAGATTTGAAGGAGCAGGAACTGAATAAAGTCAGCTGTACAATAGAATCAAAATTTCTTGTTCTGAAAAAATGACTAAAAAATATATATTATCATTATTATTCGCCATCTTTCTAAATAAACTTTTGATTTACTATTTTTTTAGTTGGGTTTTGTTTTGCCAAAAATGATTCGAGAATTACTAAGTTCGGTTTTGTTACAGATATTGGAAGAGGAAATGAATGAGCTGCGAAAAAAATTACTAGATAAAGAGAGAGATTGTGAAAGACTGCATACAGAAATAACACTTGCTCAAAAGAAACCCAAAACTCTGCAGAAAAGCAAGTAAGTTCCACCTTATTTAAATATCATTCATATATTTGTAGTTTTATGTATTTGAAGACAGTAAGTGCTCTATTCTGTATGTAACATCTGAACGACTTGCTGTGTCAACTTCAAGAACTCTTCAGCTTATAAATACTATCCATTCCTTTATGATACTTTATGACTCTATTTGTATCCTATTTTTTGTTAATTAGTACTTATTATTCTGAAATAAACTACATTATATTGATTAAACCAATGAAATGTGAAACTTGATTAGGTAGCCTATAATCATGTTGGAGGAATTTAAGATAATTGTAAATTCCTCTTCGATACTCCACACCTCTAGACGTTATTCATATACTCTCTTCATTGATCCATTTCCTTTTTATTTCAATCATTCAAACTTATTATTTCCAAATGCAACACATTAAGAGATTAGTCTAATAAATAAAATGTAGAACATAGTTAGAATTAACAATGTTCTACATTTCAACATTGTTCTACAAACATTAACAATCTTGTTGAGCCACCTATCATGGTAAATAAGAAATAGGATTGTCATTATTTCATGATTATAATAAACTGCTGTAATGACTTATTTTTGTTATTTATTGTTCAAGTTCTCAGTTTCTCCAGGGATACTCCTTGTGAGACCAATCTCCTACTGTTTGACCAGAAAAAGAAAGTCCCTAGCAAACTGGAGAAATAGTCAGTCTAGCATATCAGATATCACTCTGCCAGGGACGTTCTTTTTCTGGTCAAACAGTAGTTGTTTCTTCTTTTTAGTATCCATCCAATTCAATCATTCATTTTTATATTTCCTAACGATAAATCTGTTACAGATCACTGGATGCCTCGTCCGAGGCGCTTGACCTGAAGCGGCAACTGCAGGTGGTTGAACAGGAAGCGAGCGTGCTGCGAACGCGAACACAATCGCTCGAATCCGACAACGAGAAGCTGGTCGCCGAGAACAAGCGGCTGCTTCTCACTCGCGGCTCCAAAAAAGCCGCCACGCCCACCGACTCGTCTGCTCTGCTCGAACTCAAGGAGAAAGTCAGCACCCTCGAAAAGCAGCTGCAAGAATCAAACACCAAGGTAAATTATTCAGATATCCATAACATATTGCAGTTGAAGTGAAATTATAGAAAGAAGGTGCCTTATGGGTTCTAGGATTTTTTACAGACAGTGTATCTATTTCTCGAATACCTACTATCATTTATCTATGTTTTCATGTACAAATAATACTCAATGGAAGTAAAACACTAAAAAAAGTTGTCAATTCCACTATTTGTGGAATTCCACTAAAAATAGGTGGTCGATTCCACTAAAAATAGTGGTCTTGACAATATCTTTTAGTGTTTTATTTCATCATGGAGTTCCACAACATCAATAAGATTTCTACAAATAACTCAATGGAAGGTTCAACATTATCAACTCAACTGAATATCATCATCTACTTTCAAGAACTGTTTAGGAATAATGGGAATAATTGAGCGAATATTATTCAAATAAGCATGTGTTGACTCGCATAAATTGTTTTCATCAGTTTTTTCCAACTTTAGAATTGTAGCTGGTAAAATATGAATGAGGAATAATTTTAGTCAGTGCCTTGGTAGGAAAATAGAACATTTGATTTACAACCATCCCGGCTATCCTTATTAGAAGACTTTTGCAAAAACCCATGGCAGCCACTGTGACTGTTATATTGGACCAAAAGAAAGGTTAGTGGTCCTAGACGTGCAGGCTTTATTTGAATTTTGATAGAAAATTCGTTTGAGAGGTTGAAAATGTAAAATAAATTTAGCGCTATCTCTCGGCGTCTGGAAGAACCAAGTCCACTCCACAGTACTGAACTATACGGAGTACAGTTGCTTAGTGTAGTTAAATCTTATTAAAGAGAACGGATTCAACACCTTTGTATTACACCTTTATAGCTCATTTTCATTTCATAGTGAATCCCACTACACTCATTCAAATTTATGTATAGGAGTATCAAATTCGAGTAAGTTTGTACGTTTTCATTTTGCAGTTGAAAGAACTCGAGACTGAGCAATTGGATATGATAAAGAAAGAGGTCAAGGATGTTCCATCGACAGCAGAACTTGATAAAGTCAAGAAGCTTTTGACCAAGGTGATTATTGGAACTTTATTGGAAATTTATCAACTTTATACTACAATTTATTGATTTTAAATGAATTAGTAATTTAGATGGTCTTTATAATTCATTAAATTGATATTGAATATTTTGATTATTATTTATGCCTATTGAGTCTCCATTTTGGAAGTAAAGTAGATTGTGTTGAAAACTTGAATTTTTATTCACAAAAATAATTAAATAATTTTTATAATTTTTCAAATTATTGAAGAAACAAACCAATTTCAAGAATATCTTACTGTCTCTGAAGTTCAGCTTATGCATCCATTATCACTGTATTTATAAATTTTATTAGGCTACCTATCATATACGTGTATTTATCCAATCAAGCTTGATCCTTTTTTGTTTTTGCAGGCTGAAAATGAGAAAACTCGGTTGACTGAAACCCTTACAAGAATCAAAGAAGCTGAGCTGGTGGATATTGTGAAGTTCTATCAGAAGCGTACACCAAAGAAGCCAACTGATCTCACAACAAAACTGCAGCTGAAGAAAATGGTCGACGACTTGGAGAATGAGATTGGTTTGTATAAATTACTCATAATATTTAGAATTTACGTGCTGTTGTTCAAACTTCATTGTTTTTTCCTGAATTAATGAGCAGCTCATTGATTTACTGAGCCATTAAAGAAGACACATAGATAGAAGACTAATAATTTATCCTATTGAGTAATGTGGTTAAGGAAGAAGAGCCCATTACTATACCTGACCCTTATTAGGAAAAATCAGTATAGAAATTGAAAAAAGTCTTCTGCTGAATTACATTGTAAATTGTTATGAATCTTCTCATCTCTATTTAAATATGAAAATGTATGCAAGCAGCATATCTTCAAAAAAACATTTTATTGTTATTGAATGAAATGTTAGTATTTGATTTGATTTCTTGAGTAATATCATGTTATGTTCACAATAAATGAATTTAATTTAATTTCTTGACGTTTTCCACACTTGACTCTTGCTTCTTATGCAAGTTTCCATTTCGATTCAGTTGATAATCGAATTGTACAATTCGATTATATCAATAGTTGCTTCTTACATGATAGTTAGGCTTACCTCATATTATTATCTCATCTTCAACACGAATCTTGCCTCTGTCTACAGGTGAGGTCCTGATCGCTCTGAAAAAATCAACTGAGAACAATAACAAAGCTACAGCCAAAAATGAAGGTTTGGAGACTAATAAATTGAAGACTGAAATAGAAGAGTTGAACAAGAAACTTGAAGCGGCACAGAAAAGTGTAAAGCAAGAGAAAGACGTGGCTCTCAAGGAGATTGAGAAACTGAAAAAAGAAATCTCAACTCAAGAAGAGGGTAAGTAGATGAATTGCAATAGTCCAGGAATGATTTTTATACTGAAAATATTGAATTGCAAAACAAAAATGAAACTGTTATGTAAGCTCGAGTGTTAAAATGGGTCAAGTTTATCTCTGAATTATTAATATTTTGAGGTGATCTTGAAATATTTTCGAAAACTTTCAAATTCAATGTCATTAAAATGCAAGCTGTTCTCTCAATAGATTATTTTAAACTATTAATTCTCTGTATGAATTTTGTCTATTTTCATATCGCGTCAGTGTTATTTGAATTGTTATATTTTTCAGAATTGTCATAAAATATTATTTTATTACAGTACTCATTTTACAGATTGATATTCAAGGTCGTATGAAGCATAATTTCATGTAATTTTTCAACATAATTGCTTTGAGTCAAATAAAAGAAATAATTAAGGTTCCTTTTTTCTCTTTTTTCAATATTACAATATTTAATTGACTAAGTTTATCATTCTGTTTGCAGAAAAGAAAAAATTGGATAAAGAAAAAGAAAAGCTCAAAACCTTGCTTGAAGATGAGAAGAAGAAATTGAGCACGGAGAAACAGAATGTAGAGAAAATGAAAGCAGAAATAGGTAGTTATTTTTCATATGCAATACCTTCAATCTTGAACGGAAAACTTTTAACCATAAGTATGTCAACCCCTTTCGATAGCAAATGCTATTGTATCAAATATAACAAATGCTAAGTATCAAAGAAACATTAAGATCCTTCACATATTTTATTGTATTGTTTTCGTTTTTTGTAATGGAACAAATCATGTCTTTGACTTTTTCATTCCTCTCCAAAATCAGTAAAATAATTTGCCTTTCTTCAATCATTTTAATAACTATTATTCACAATGAAGTCTATGTTGAATAATATAATTAAGTTAGAACTTCTGAATTCTCGAGTAGACTTGATTATTAGTACTGCATCTGTATTATTGATTATCATTAACCACGTTGAATCATTGTCACATTACGAGGAACATTGGAGATAGGTCACA
The DNA here is from genome assembly GCA_017141395.1 of Laodelphax striatellus. NCBI lineage: Eukaryota > Metazoa > Arthropoda > Insecta > Hemiptera > Delphacidae > Laodelphax > Laodelphax striatellus. The sequence goes on along the minus strand of CM029532.1, from coordinate 23,110,427 downwards.
TCTTCAATTATAATATGTAATGAATGTATCTATCTAACAATGTAAGTATTCGATGAAAAATTGTTTAGTTTTTGAACAGGGTCATCCAAGAGCACACAAGAAGAGGCCACCAAGTTGAAGAAGCAAGTGGAGAAGCTTACTACTGAGCTGCAAGAAGAGAAAAATAAAGCGGAAGAACTCAACAAACAAATTGAGAACTATCAGAAAGCTGATCAAGATCGTTCGAAACTCATCAAAGACGTAAGTTTCAATATTCCAATTTTTTCCAATGTCTGATATTAAATTATATTATCTTTAGCGATCTCTAACAAGAATATAATATTTTTTCAATCCTAGTTTGTATGGAAACGCTAAAATTCCTCTGTCGTTTTTCATAATTATAAATTGATTCCAAGGCTTATCAATTTCTATTGTATCTGAATATTGCTCTAGTTTCAATTAAGCTTCGAATAATCGGCAGTTTTATCATTTTATAAGATTTTTTATTTTATCCATCATTTAAATTCTATATTTCAAAACCTTGCCGGTACTTGTTTTCAGATTGGTGACAAAACTAAGAAGATAAATGATATGGATAAGAAGATGAAAGAGCTTGAAGAAAAGTTGAAGAAATCAGAACGGCTAGTGAGCACAAAGAAAGATAAGATTACAAAACTGGAAAAAGAGGTTAGTAATTTAAAAGTACTCAATCTATCTTGCAATCTATGTAAAATGTTTTCATGGGAAACTTTATTCCAAGGGCTTATCACATATTTTCTGTACAATCCAACATTAGAAGATTCAATCAATTCAGCCAAAATTCCTATATATTAGCTTCATTTGCTTTATTATTCTCAATCTAGTACTCTTCTGTTCTCACTTGATCAAATGAGGGATTTAAAAACCTGTTACTGACACAAAGCAAAGTTCAAACTAAAAGAGAAAAGTAACATTTAGAAAATTCAATTATAACGACTAGTTCCATTATTATCAATTTGTCTTTGTCAAGAGTGTATACTCTTAATTTATTTTTAACAGGAAGTCGCTTTTCACTTATTTTGTCAATACAAAATTTTCCAATGGTTTTTCTCCAAAATATTGCTGTGTTTGAAAAAATATAAAATCTATAATCCTATTCATGTGATTGAAATAAATTCATGAGAACTGTGTTAATTTATTCTCAACTATTCTATCGGTGTGGACTTGAATTGTATTTAGGTAGGTGAATACAAAGAGAAGATACAAGACTTGGAGGCGGGCAACAGTGGCGAACTGAAAACATTACAGAAAGAAAAATCGATTCTCATTGATCGAGTTACAGAACTGCAAGCTGAAACTGATTATCTGTCTACACAATTATCAGATAAAAAGTCCGATATTCTTCGATTGGTGAGAGTTAATCGATGCAAAACTCATTTGGAAAAGCTGTAGACGTATACAGCATGGTTTTCCTCCTCTTCATACTGTTAGCCTGCTACGTTTTCATTTGTGCTTGCATTTTTTATTGATCATGCTATTTCTTCATATGGAGCCATTAATCTTGGAACCCATCAGTGCTGTGCTACCCAATCATGATTGGATTGTGCTCTTGGTGTTTCAGAGAGGCTTGCCGATTCCAGCATTCCATTTCAACATTCCCACTTCCATTCTAACTGTATTTTCAAAGTATCTCAGATTTTTGCCCATTTTTTTCGTTTTAGAATAGAATGATGTTAAGATAGTGAAACTTATGGAGATATTGAGTATAAAATGAATGAGAAATTCATAATTGTAGTGAAATGGATTCATTGAGAGACTGAGTAGTATCTAGAAAGCGTCTATTACATAAAAAAGTCCCTTAAACAGGGAGAAGGCACCCAAACACTTGACGTGCTATGCACGGCTAATGTGTTGACAGATTTTTTATGTATTACAGGACTGTTCTGTATTACATGTTAATCCATGCCCCTGTTCTAAAAGTGCACTGTAGTTTAGATAATCCACGAATTTTTCAAATAAAATGTGTTACTTATGTTATGTTTGCCCTGTAAAAATTTAATCGTGGTCATAAATCATGACATGATGTACCTATGAGATCTAACTTATTCATTCCTGTTGAACCTGATAATAGTGCAAGTACAATTTTGACCACTTCGTAGAATTTGACCATTATTGTGATGATGCATGAAATAATGAGTCTCTCCTATATCACCATTTCAAATCATTATTAGTTGGACTATTATATTTTTAAGCAGAAATTTATTTACAATTTATTGAAGCTATGATTACTTATTTCCCGCATACAAGAATAATATTTGAACGGATATGGTAAATGAAAACCATTATCAAACATCTTATAAATTTCATTAATTATTTTATAATTTCAAAGCTATTACATGCAGTTTCGCAATTGCTTTCGCAGAAATTCGAGCTTTTCAAAAATGATTTTGTAAATATAGCGTTGTTCTTCTTTGAGTGTTTGCTATTGGTATATATTTTGCTATGAATTCATGCTTCGCTGCTTACAGTTTCATTTTAACTGAACAGCTATTTTCAATTCTTTTAAAGTGTAAGTTGAAATCAGTCTATAAATAGCCATGAATTCATTGTTTGACATTGGTACCTCAACTCTCAATTTAATATAGGCACACAAATTCATTCAAATTTATACAATTATCAATTTAATTGATTCGTTTTCAAACTATTTTTCAACTTAAGCATTATAATAAGGTAGAACTCCAGAACACAAGTTTTTTATGCCCCTTACTAATTCAAAGCTCAATCATGAATGGTTATCATTAGATCAATTAGAACTAATTTTCAATCATTCCTGAATTTATTATAGTACCTATTTCATTATACTTTGTTTAGTCCGTACTTAATAGTGTTGTAAGTAGTAATAAGATGAGTAAAGTTGAATGTATAGTAATGTAATGAGTGAGTAATATTTTTGTATCTACAAGAAATTTATCAACCCTTTGAATTGATCAAACTCTCCAACTCATCAAAATAAATTAGGCCTTTTACGTATCAATCTCTTGAAATAATTCATTTTACAATTGAAAACCATATTGTTCTATTTATTTGATCACAATCTTTAATTATGTTGTCCCCGGTCTGATGAACGAATAAACATTAATGAAAACATTTTACAAAAATTGTATAAGTATAGAAATGAAAACTAATTTTTCCTCCATTCAGGAAGAGAATCTCAAAGAAGAACAAGAAAAATTGGCCGACCTCAGCACAAAATCTGGAACTCAAACTTCCCAAGAGCTGGCCAAGTTGAAGGATGAACTGAATGCTGCGAAGAAACAAACTAAGGAGCTCAATGATACCATCAAAAAGGTGGGAAATGTTTAGAACTAATTTTCATTCCCCAAAATTGTATTATATAGTAATGATATAGGTTGTCATAGATTTCCTACCAACCATTATTGATAAATTCATACAACTATGAAATGTATTTTTATTGTTTGTCTCTGCTGTAATCTTATTATAGTAATAATAATTTTTCACTGGTGGTTTCTAGAAACTCTTGGAAATGTGTCTCCAGGTACTCCAGGAGTCTCCTGAAATAAGTTGAATAAGATTTTGTACTGTTGACCATATACTGAATTACTGACATATACATATACTGAATTATACTGACAAGTATACTGAATAGACTTTTTTTTAATAATTCTTATGATTATGAGAAATAATTCCAAGTAAAACAATTTATGATCGATCAACGATCACTATGCTTTTATCAATAGGCTACGGCAATCAATCCAAATACCCTATGTCAAATACCCACTTTCCGTATCCGACTCTCCAATACACAATAACTACTGGATACTTGCATTTTGGTGGTATTCTCAGCACCTCAAATAAATCTAATTTGAGCTGTTCTGACTCATTTGTTGAATATTTCCAATAATTTTTTTAATTATTTCCTTTTTTTCATAGTTGGAAGCGGAGAAGAATAAAGTTGATGGAACCAGTAGAGAGTTGGAAGAGAAATATCAGAAAGATATAAAAGAATGGGAGAAAAAATCATCCGATCTCGAAATGGATCTTCAGGTACGAGCTTCAAATATCATACAGAAGCAAATACATTCTCCTTACACTTTAAACTAAACCAAATATATATTCACTAACTGATCAAACCTGCAGTAACCTTGGTTGTTTACATAACTTAGCCTACTTGATGTTCTAATGAAACTTATTCAATTGAATATGATCAACCCTACCGGAAAACAAATTCTGATTATTCTTATCAATTGAATTTTCTTGATACTTTGAACTCCTTTTTAATATCAATTCACAAATTTTAATGATAGATTGATGATTTAAGCAATTCTAAACAGATCTAGCTATGGTTAACAAACCACTTCTGTAACGTTTTCTATACAATTATTATTTTGTTCATTTTTTCAAATATCCATACCTGAGCATCAAGGATCAGTTGATGCTTGAAGGATGGTTTATTATCATGAATCATTTTGCAAATAGTTTTAATTTTTCGTGTATTTTTTATTGATCAATCTTCCTTTTTTAGGCGGAAAGGAAAATGATTGAAAGATTGAAAGCTACTCATGAGAAGGAAATCAAAAATAAAGAAACCGAGTTGACAACTTTGAAATCCAAGTCAGCCTTGACAGGAAGTAAAAAATTGAATGAAGTCAAGCAGGAACTACAAGCCAAAATAGACAGTAAGAATGTGTTTTTTATTCACAAGTAAATACACTTACTCAATAGTAAAATTGAATTGTATAGTTTAAAAATTATTTATTATTCTGCATTGAACTATCAAACTTACTCTACTTAGCTACAAAATTCAGCTAGTGACATGGCGGTCTGTTAAGAAAGACTATTAGCTTGTTAAGTTACCTAAATCAATGATATAATTCAATGAAAAGAGAGATGATGTATTGGAGAATTGCCTGATAAATTTCTCTTTAAAAAGGCCGGCATGATTCAGTTGGCTGAAGCATAACAATTTTGATTGATGGGCGTCCTTTCTCCAGTAATGGGTTTCGCCTTGCATTATTATCCACCTTATTTACTTATTTACTAAAATTTCAACATTGATCATGCTAATTAAAATTCGTGACAATTTTAATTTGTTAGAGCTTTGAATGATGTGATCAAGATAGAATATCATCTGCGATATTACTTTCCAATCGATTGCTATATTGAACTCAAAAAACTTTTGTAAATTTTCTAGGGCTGGAGTTGGCTTTGTCATCAGAGAAGCATGAGTACGATGAGCTTACAAGCAAATACGAACAACTTGAAGAAGAGCATGTGGTCACAAAAGCACAACTTGTTAGAGAACGAGAAGCGATACAAGGGTAAGAATAAGATAATTGCAATAATTATTTGAACAACATCTCTGGTCTCATGCTTATATGTAAGTAAAAATAATTTATCCGTAAATACAGGGTCATTCACGGGAATCGGATGTATTTAAAATAATTTAATATTTGCTTTAAAAAAGTTTTATTGGTACAGAAATACTTGTTAATTCATAGCATTTTTTACCTTGCCTACTCACAAACGAAAAATTATGTCCGGAAAGTGATGTTCATTTTCAGCAATACAAATGCATTGCATCCTTTGACGGTAACTGGCCTCAACTCTTTGCAGCATGTCTATTGTCTACATCAATCTGGGTGAAGTGATGACAGATTGCGATCTTTAGGTCCTCCAGTGTACGTAGTTTATTTTGGAACACGTGATTTCAGAAAACCCCAAAAAAATCAACAAAAAACTACTCAAGTCCGGAGACCGAGGAAGCCAAGGAATGTCGCCGAATCTGGAAACGATCCATCCCGGAAACAAGTTATACAGAGAATGGTTAAACAATTTATAAAGCCATCGTTGCCCTCGCTTTGTGCGCTGTAGCCCCATCCTGCTGGTATTTCTGTACCAATAAAACTTTTTTAAATCAAATATTAACTTTTTTCATTATTATTTTAAAAACATCAGATTCCCGTGAATAACCCTGTATTTTGTCATATTAATCTCAGTCTTGCTAGCAGACTTGAAATTTTTACAGTGTCTTCCCCAGCCATTTTTGCATATTCAGGAACACTACACATTATTTTTCAGATGGAAGGAAGACAAAATTCACTTATTATTGGACATTACTTTCTTTTTAATCACCTAGGTACCTCCTTTGTTTCTGTCTTGCGATTGCATCTCCTTTGTTTGAGCTAGCTTTATCATCAAACAAGAATTTTATCATATAAGACATGAAGAATTTCAAGAAAATTAAGGTAAATAAAATCGTGGATTATCAAATTAATTAACAGGTTCCTCTAAAATGCTTGAAAACCTCCAAATCAATTTAATTTTTTGTACAACTAAATTCCTAAAATAACTTTAATTAAATTCAAATGTTTATTCGATGAAATAATCTTAGTAATTGTTTTTTCTTCTTCATTTCCTGTCTCAACATCAAATAAGGTAATCTAAGCAAGATTCATTGAATGACACTTCTGATTATTCTCGACTGAACTCTGTTTTTCCTCAGGCAACTTGTCAAAAGTCAACGTGAACTTGCAGAAGTCGAAGTTGAACTGAAAACTCTCAGAGAAACCTACAACAATAAGCAAGACACATGGCTCAAAGAAAAGCTTGAAATGCAAGTAGGTATCTCATGATTTTCTTTTGAAATGGATTAAGAAATGCCAGAAAAATTTTGATATTATTACATTTGCCCCCTCATAAATTGTGTAATACTATTTAATTAATCCATTAATTGTGTAATACTATTGTGTAACGAATGGATCGCATCAAAACTAGAATTTATTACAACATCGTTTCATGTCTGATGAACTATATTAATATAAGGAAATTTTAAACAAAGATATTCCGTAGTAGGCTTGTTTTGATGTTATTGAATGACTCAATTCCTATCAGTTTTCAACTGCTTACAACTACAATACTGATCGAAGATCTAGAGTCTTCTGTGAGTACGGTCACTTGATACAGTATCACTCGTGGATAAATTGATGAAGAAGCATCAACACAATAATATTATTTTAATTTTTTACGAACCAGTCTACAATACAATCAATTTTTCTTATTAATGGGACGGAAATTCTCTTATAATTATATTTAAAAAATACGATATAAATTCATTCTCTTCCATCAGGCTACTTAATTAGACAAGTGCTATTATTAGAAAGTCTATTTATGAACCATGTGTCATTTAGGGTATCATAATCTTTTTCAAATCTCATAACCTACAATTAATATCACAGACTTTACGCTACTATTATGATGATTTTTCTCTAGGATAAGCTGCGAGACAGTGTATCCAAGGCGGAGCAGGACAACACGTGGCAGTTAGAAAAGATGCGATTAACAGCCATGTGCGAAGAAAAGGCTTCCGAGGTCGACTCTCTTCGTCGAGAAAACATGTCACAAATTGAACAAATTGAGTGCATGAGGAAAGAGGTTTGTTGATAAATAATCAATGAAATTTCATTATAAAAAACATTCAACAACATCCACCCTGCCATCATATATAGTGTTGAGAAACTTTCTTCATTTTCCACGAAAAATCACTCTTTATCTAGTCTTTTCATAATGAATAGACATTTGAAACAATATTCCATTCAAACATGTCTTTTTGTTTGATAATATTTTTGTCATGTCAAGTTTCCTGTGTGTGCCAATTGTTTTATCAGCTTCCAATTGTCAGTTTCAGTTGCCAATTGTTTTAAACTATTTTCTATTGCTTTATCATGATTATGATTCAGAAAATCAGAAAAGCTCACAAAGTGTATGAGAAAATTTCTGAATTTTTTAAACCAAACAAAACTATTGTAAGATCGAGTTGACCGCTAGGATTTGAATGGTTTGAGGATTAAATTATTATGATGATCTTCATAAAATGCATCTACTAATGCATCATTTATAGCTGCTGAACTTCTACTGGAGGGATGTGAAATGTGAGCTGTGTAGCAACAATGTCTCTTTGATCCTGGATAACTCTTAATTTGAAAGAATTAATTCCATGAATCAGTGAGTTGAATTAGTTTCTAATAAGTATTCGCCGCCATCCTTTTTTCTTTGGAATAGATTTTTATCTCACTTGCCAAGATTTGTGAGTGACTTTCTAGTTATAATTCCCTAGTATTAGTTCTAGTCAGTGGCGGATCTACGGGGGGGGGGAAGCCCCCCCCCCCAAAACGCCTGGAAATTTTTCAAGAGAATGTAAAATCCATACAAATATTATATAATATTTATAAATTATAAATATTATAATATATTATTTATAAATTAGTTTTTTTAAGCTCTTAATATAAATATTCTTTAGCAAGAATGACCGAATTCCACCATTGCTTCTACATCTTCGAATGTGATAAAAGCCAGTGAAATTGTCATCAAAAGTAGGGTTTACTTCGCATGAAATGGGGTAGCCCGGTTCTTTTCTATGTTGTATAATCGTGGAACATTGAATCCAATTATTCGATCCCGGCAACCTTCAATCCCGCCAAAAACCTCTATGAAATGCCTCAATTTTTTTACATGTAGACAATTTTAACCCTGAAGCTTAACTTTTTCATAACAGCACCTAATATAATTTTAAAATCAATTCAAATAAACCCCAATTTCATACCAGGATTAGCCTACTGTTAAAGGCGGCCCAAAAGTTTGCGAGATATAGCTCTTCATCTTTATCATAGTTAATCTATGTTAATCATAAGCTATTTCTTGCTGATTCTCGCGGAAATCATGTGGAATAGCAAAAAATCAAGTGAAATTGCGATAAATCGCTTGAGATGCATTGATAGAAAAATTGGTTCTCGGTTCAAGAAAAACTAATGAACATAATATGCAATAATATTTTGTACATAAAGATAACTTCCAAAAATTTTAATTTTTTGTTAAAAACTGGTTATAATGTACGATGTTTATTATTATTTTTAAAATGTTTATATGTCTGATTGAAATTTCAACGAGGCATAAGGCTAGGCGTACACCGGTAAGTCAAGACAAGACAAGACGACATTAGTCACAGTACTTCACATAGTTAGCTTGTGAAGCAGCACACCGATTAGTCATCGCATCGGTGTGTGCTGTCTCTAAGCAGCTATGTGAATTACTAACAACTAAACGTGACCTAATGTCGTCTTGTCTTGTCTTACTAATCAGTGTACGCCAGCCTAATAGATTTGGCAATACAATCCTATTTTATCCTATTATATTAAGCGAGCAATACGATATTAAGTGCAGTTTAAGTTTAAAAATCCATATAAAATCGAGACCTATCATAAGAATGTCATTCTAATAATAATCAACCAACCCCTCGGTCATCGGTTTTAAGCCCCCCCCCAAAATCCATTTCTAGATCCGCCACTGGTTCTAGTACTAAATTGTGTGATGATTTTCTCTCTTCTCTTGCTACAGGCAGACGAAATTAAAAGGAAGTTGGATGACTACGAAAAAGTTGTCAAACTTCAACGAAGTTACTCCACAGATACATCGAGTATTGATCGCGAACTGAGAGAAACGAAAAACAAGTAAGATTGAAGTAAACCATAACATTTTAGAAATATTGTGTTTACTTAACTAGATTTTTTGACAGTCGCCTTCACATTTTATTGCTATAGTATGATTGATTCGACATTTAATATTAGGAATTGAATTTTTCCCAAATAGCATAAAAGTGACTCATTTTAAATTGAAACTACTCAACAATTATTTTATTTGTAAAAAAAGTATTCTATGTGTTAGAATGGAACTCATATAATATCTTAGAAATTCAAAATTATTGTTAGTTAATAGTTTTTTGGGCTCAGATTTTCAGTACTTTAAAATGAATTAACAACATAATTATCTGAATGTTGAATTAACAACATTATTACTGGACTATTTATCAAAATTTGGGATAGAAGCAGTTTTGGACGAATGTCTGTTGATTCTTCCCACATTGTAATGTATATTGCCCATAAATAAATGAATAAATAAATAAGTATAGTCTACTACATAAAGCACAAAAATATAATAACATGAGTGTTTTATGTAATGAAGTAAGTCTTATTAATCAATAAGTCCTTTTATTTTGGTAGAATAAACACTGTATCAGAAATTTGATACAGATTAACGATAAACTGAGAAAGTTCCATCCTGAACCTGTCCTAAATCTGTTGATATCTCTAAGATATTGTAAACATTATTTTTGTTCTTTTTGCAATCATGTAATATAATAAAATCAAAATCAATCTTTTTAAAATGCAGGTCCTGCTATTAAATGGTTGCTCTAGGAGCAATGAATTGAATTAAAGAAATAAAATACCTCTGATTCACACCGATTTTTCATTGTCGAATGTTCATTTCAGATTATTTTTGGAAGAAAAAGCCAGGAAATCCGAAGTAGCATCATTGAAGCTAAGCTACGACAACAGGGTCTCGGTAATAAGTGATGAACTAAAGAAAGCGCAAACACAAGTCTCGAGGTTCAAGAAGGAGCGCGATAATTTCAGGCACATGCTTGAAGCAGCACAAAAGAGCATCTCTGAGCTTAAATCTTCGCGAACAGCGGCTTCTTCTGGCTCGACAAGCCCTGTTGAGGTAAATTCCAATACTTAAATCTTTCCATCATTCTCTTGCATCTTCCAATCAATTACAATAAGTGAAGAGAATAAATAACCTCAAATCATGGGAATACACATACAATATCGTACTTTGACGGTGATTGTAAAAATCACAACATTTTTGCGTAGTATGAAGTTGATTCCAATGATTTTTATTCGAGCCAAAATAAAATTGTTCAGTACATAGGTCAAGTCAATATTAGATAATCGAATATGAAGTGTGTTAATCATGTATTGGTCTTGGATTAATGCTTGTGGGTAATGAATGTCTCAACTTTATGAGCTCTCAACCTCTGGGAAGTGATTTTAAAAGCTTACTTATATCTGAAAGTAAAAAATTTCAGGCCAGATATCACCTTTCCTTCACGGAGCGCTCGTCAGTTATACTAAATGTGAGAGATCAGACCACTTCCCTATAAGATAATTTCGAAAATCCCCAAAGATCATGCCATATCAGAAACATTGAGCTATAATATTTGAATTTGAAAAGAAACTATATATAATATTTTTATCTGAATTTAAAATTCTCATTGTATTACTAGCACGAATCAAACTAGCTATAATGATGTCTGAGCATGACAATTTTCAATAATCTTTGTATTAATTTCTGAACAGGGTGAGGAACTGCAGAACCAAATAGCCACATTGGAGCAACAGATCAACTGCATGGAGGACGAACTCTCAGAATCCCGCCTGGAGGCATCGAGACTAAAAACAGAACTCGTATCAGAGAGGTCGGCCTGGGAAGTGAAACTATCAGAAATGAATTCCAAGATTAATGAGGTGAGTTATCCCACAAATTAACGAATTATACGCTCGCTAGAGCATAGATCGAATATGAATTATGATAATGTGTATTATAAGCATAGGCGTCGCGCCGAGGGGAACAACATCTTGTAGAAAAATTGTTTATAGAATAGATATCTGGAAGAACTTAATTGTTTCAGTTTAGGCCTACACAGAATTACTTCTGAGCATTTTATTGAATAGACTAATTCTGTATATAAAAGTACCGATTTGTAGTATACTTCCCGGCTGATATTACCCTAATTTTGATTTGTGACCCCCCAAATTCATGGCCCACGCTACGCCTATGATTATAAAATCAACTATTTATTTTTGTTCTACTGTATCGCTTGCAAAAAAGTGAATTCCATTTTAATGTATAATTCAATTTTATCAACAATTTTTTCCTCTCTCTCAGCTTGAAGAGGAGAGACTAATGGCGAGTGGACGTACAAAAATATCTGGGTTGAAAACTAGAATGGAATTAGCCTGGCATAAGGAAAGAGAAGATCAACAACGACTTCTCCAGGAAGCTTCCACCTTGGCAAGAGACTTGAGGCAAACATTGTTCGAGGTAAGTTCAGGCAATAATCAATGACATTTTCAAGATATTACAGATCAATACAATTTGGTAATATTTATAGTTTCTAGTTTTCCTTTGATAATGACAATGTTCATAGATTTAATCATTCTTAACAAATCACTTTCGATTGATTTCAATTTCTTACAGGTGGAAAGAGAGAGGGACAAAGAAAGACTAGAGGCTAAGAGGAAACTGGAGCAAATGAAAAAATCAGGCGAAGAAGAACAAGAAGAAACAAGGAAGAAGCTTAATGAGGTAATACATAATAGTGTTGGATATGCGTTGTCTGAACTAGAATATTTGTTTTTTGCTAGGGATGATGTACACATAAGCTCTAAGCTTGTGCGTTGGTAATGGGAAGGATGATGATGAGAGATGAATGGACCTACAGCTTTAGGTGGGTTCCGAACCACCGGGAAGTGATTTTGAAGCTCATAAATTTTTGTATTAGAAATAGTATTAATTTTTGTATTAAAAATTTCGTATTAAGAATATTTGATGTACTTCAAATATACAGATGTACTAAGGCATGATACAAAGGTTTTTTCTGTATTCGGGAAACTGAGCAATGAACAAAAAAATCATCTTCATGGACAGAATTTATAAGTTGCTTTCAGAGCTGGACTAGCTCAAGAGCTGTTTTAGTTCGCTTGTCATTTGTAGATGGATACGATTTCACTTTGAATCAATTGAAATTCATCCTGGAAACGAAAGGCTCGAATTATATGAAAGTATTTTACTTTTGTACATATCAAAGAAAAACTTAGTTCTTGACAGAATTGATCGAAAATAACTTCTCTATTAGTATATTGGTGTCCCACTAAATGTTTGATTTTATATTCACCGAACTTTTTAAACTTCACAATTTCAGCTCCTAACATTTGTAGAACAAAATGGCAGATTGAAAAACGATACTTCGAAAACATTAAAGAAGGTTTCTGGTTTTATAAAATATTTTTATTGTTACATTCTTGGGCAATATGACTTAAATAAAGAAAAACTATAACATAGCCTAATAAAAAAACCTTGAAGTCCAAGATTAGTCAAACTGTAACACATCCACAGTTACACACTGATAACAGCGCTTAACAAATGATTCGTAAGCTCTTACAAAGAAACTCCGCGGTATTCGGAGAAGTTCCTCTTCTATTGATCGTTTTAGTTCCTCATCATTATTGAATATATAGATATAAACTTGTTTTTTTCAAGTAACCCCATAAAAAGAAGTTACAAACAGTTAAATCTTGTGATCAGGGTGGCCAATCTAAAAAATAACTTCCACGATCAATCCAACAGCCATGAAGGTTGTCATTTAGTAGTTGTTTGACATCAGTGTGTTGCTGTGGATGGTTACATTGAATTATTTCGACTTTAATGTTTTTCATTAGTATGTCCTGAATTTTCTTATTTAAAACATTTTGCCTAGGATGTAACAATAAATATTTTATAAAACAAACCAATTTTTTAATGTTTTTAAATATGTCTTTCAATATGCCTTTGTTTCTAAAAGGTTAGGAAATTTTAGAATAGTGAACAGTTCGGTGCAAACATTTAAACTCACTACAGTATAAAGGTTTCAAAGATTTGGAACCTTGTCATTAGATGTTTTCATACAATGTTGGGAAGCGGGTTGGTCCCAGTGGCAGAGGCGAGGCTAATCGGTGAGATTAGATAAGAGACAGCGCCTACCACTCCCGTTGTATCGGTGACCGGCTCTTCTACATTCAAAAATGTATGAGCTTCAAAATCACAACCTGGTGGTTCGGAACTCACCTTAAGCTGTAGGTCCATTCATATCTCATCATTCATCATCATCCTTCTCATCTTCACCCACGCACAAGCTTAGAGCTTATGTGGGCATCATCCCTAGCAAAAAATGTGAAAAAATAGTCTCTACCACCAAAGTCTTTGCAGAACTGAATGTTAATTGTTTCAACTGGTACAATGATAACATGATTTAATGTTGTTTGTGATGTAATTATTCTGACAGGAATCTTGTCATTATTATTACTTTATATCAGGGTCCTTTTCAATAATACTGTAACTTGCAGCCGGAATTTCATCTGTATCATGTTATAGGTTATTATCCAATCTCTTTTCTTTCTTATGAAGAAAGAACTTCTTATAAAATTAATGTGTTCAGTTGTTTAAAGGTTTTTTCTTTGAATTTCAGCTACATTGTGATCTGCTAGAGCTAAGAGATGCCCACGCCAAACTGCGAACAACCAATGAGAAGCTCCGTAGAGAAAAAGATCGTTCGGAAAAAGAGAAGGACCTGATCAGGCAGGCAACCAGTAGCCGAATACGTCAGGACCAAGAGGACGACCGACGAGTCGTCGATCTCCTCAATCTTGTAAGTTTCTGGGTTGAAATATATTTCAGCTTCTCGGAGATTTTTTATTGGAAAAATAATAAATAATACTCTTTTTGCTTTTGTTGGTGGAGTGACCCACAGGTATATCACCTCGCCTCCTTGTAGCCATATTGTGCGGAATAATAACTTAAAAAACGATAAAAATTGAAGCTCCTATGATCTTGAAATTCGCATTTTTGTTCTCTAGTTAGCCTAGATATTTTTTGTCATATAACGAGTTCTCGTTTCAATTGTCATTCGAGAGTGTTCATCTATTTCTCAATGGTGATAGTGATTGAAGGAGGTTAAACTACATGAACTTTCCAGTTACCGTATGTATCAATCTGTGGATGTAACTTAAAATGATAACATTGAAAAATAGATTTTTCTGCTTCTTTACAACGATGAATGGTTTAATAGTGATTTTTGGGAGGATGTGATGACTATTCTTCATCCAAAAAAGCGACAAGGAAAAGAAATTGGTTAAACATCAAATTTTTACTCATCACTTACAAAATTCACTTCTACTTGTATACATTGTTTTTGCAGTTACGTCTATTCAATTCGTTTTTCAAAAGTGCAAGCCATGTACATGGTAGTCTGTAAGGCAATTGATTTGACAATGAGATCTCCAGCCTGCTTGAGTATTTGATTGTTGAAATTTTTTGATGACCAAAATTATTCTCTGATTGCAGGTTGATGACTTGATGCGTCAAGCACCCGAACTATTTCCATCAGCAAAATCTACAACCGGATCAACGGTTAATTTAACAACGCCAACTCCACCTGTTAGAAGAAAAGTTAGTATTAATTTTACCACATTATGTAAACAAAATCAATGCATGTTGAATTTTACATGAAGTATGTGACACTTCATCTTCTTGATTAAACTACTCGATTACAATTCTATAGTATCTTTCTATAGCTTTCTGTATCTTTCTACAATAATTCTATAGTTTCTTAGTTTTGTTTATTAATTTCTATGATCATTTTCTTTTTACATGTACGCTATATATTTTGTTTCTCTTGAAATAATTTGAAATGAAAGTTCAATTTCTCAAACTTCCCTTGTTCCATCTACTGCTTATACTGGAGGCAGAAAAATATTCCATGCTAAATATATATTCAATTTCATGTTTTCCATATTCTAATAATTGAATTATTTAAAAGCAATTGAATAGTTGCAATATCTCATTGCCTTCCATTTTCCATATTCCATTACAAAATCATTCCCCTAATATCCATCACTATCACATAACTATTTCAATATGTTTTATGTGTATGCTTATTGCGTGTACAGTTTGTTGTTTGCTTGTAAGCTTTGAGCTGGGATTTATTTTACACTGCTCTCACACCATCAATATTTTGATTCAATTTGAGCAATTTATAGTCAAATTCCTAATCAAAACTCAATCATACTTTTTTGTATATATTTTTACCTACTCTGAACTCCATGCTTCAACTGGAATTCTATAATCTTTCAAAATATTCTCATAATGGTTTTGCCGATAATGATTCTCATCTTTTTCTACCTATTCACTGCTTTTTCTGTTGCTTTTCTTACTTGCTGTCTTTCTTTTTCATACTTTCTGTTTGCTGAAACCTGTTTTAACAACTTTTCTGCTGCCGGCCAGGATGAGGTAACAAATCTGCTTCATATAATTTTGCTTCTTGAATATTTTTTGTTTTCCATGCCTGTTTTGCTTTGCGTTTTGTTCGTTCGAACCAATTACGGAACAGAATAAAGTTCACCGATCTTTTATTTTAGGGGAACAATTGATTTTGTTTTGGAGCCATAGCTTGTAGTTTAGATTAACAATAATTATATAAATATATTGGAGATGTGTGGATTGTAAATACCAATTTTGTGAATGATAGCATTAATATCATTGATTGTGAGTGGAATATTGAATAAATCTCATATTGTAGATGATGATGATAATAATAATGGAATAATTTCCTTTTTGCAGGGTCCGAAATCAAGAGAATCATCACCGGCAATTGACAGAGGTAAGTTTCTTCCATAAATCTCTTTTCATTTTCAATTTTTTCGATTGGTAACTTTGATGGAAATATGTTTTTTAAATGCTGTCAATGTCTTGTTTCTGAGTTGACGAAAATGAGAGAATTAGCCTATATTTTACCGTATTAACGATACTATCAATAGTAGTCTAACTATAACATAAATTGCATGTAGTAATATACTTCCGTCTCATTTATTAATCACTCTTGTGCTTCATTCATGTTTGTTTCCAAATTCGAATTGCAGAGCCATCTGTGGATAAGGACAGCAAATCGCAACAAATTCAGTCAACCTTGAAAAGGTTATCAGATGCTGTTGAAGAACTCAGAAAAACACAAAAGACATCTGATGAGAGGAGAAGGGTAGTGCAGGCTAGAAAATCGTTTGGATCTAGAAGGTGAGAATTCTCATTCAGAATTCCTTATTAACCTTTATTTCTAGAAAATAGGAGAATAATAATAATAGTTGATTCTCATCCATCTTGATGTAAGGCTTGAGCAGTAGGTATCAAAACAATCAAATTGCAAAAAGCAATCAACACATTGATTTTGACATAAACTATTTGATTCTGTTAAATCAAAGACAAATTTCTCTTTTAGATAGAACAAGTGTGGTTTCTTATTGAGTTTTCAAGTAAAGTACTGTTTTCTCCAACTTTTCAAAATTTATAATAGACCAATTTTCTCTTTGAGACAGAACAAACGTGGTTTATTGTTTCTTGATGCAATAATAGAAACTGGTATATTTCATTATTATTTTGTAGGGCCGCGTCGAGTGAATCAGAAAATCCACCTGAAGCTTTGCTGGGCAATGGCAGTCGAACAAGCAGTCTGCAGAGAAAGGGAAGTCTCTATCGCAAGAGTTTATCCCTTGAGCAAACCACTGCCGTTGAACAGGTAATCATCAACAACAGATTATATTGTATTACGTAACTCTTATCGTTGTACAATATTACAACTTGATCAATGCTATTCTATAACTAGTTCTCTTCTTTAGATTGTTCATATCTTTCCCAGTTTATAAGATTTTTATCACATTAGTGTAGTGCTGCCTTTGTTTATTCCATCACGGAAATAGCTATTGAATAGAATATATTTTAATATTATCTATATTTTTTTATTAAGTATCCAGTTGTTCAAAATGTGAACGACTAGTTTCTCATTGAAATTCAATTACTATAATATCGTTAGATTTGAATTCTAATACATTGAATTTCTGTATAGCTATTGATGTTAGAATAGTTGTTATTTTAATTTTACCTATTCCTTATTTATACTCGCTAATTATTCAAATTTATTTATTTATTTATTTAACATATTATTCAATGAATGTTTTAACAAATCAGTATTGTTCATCAATGAACAAATGTTCAAATGAACATTTTTGTTCATTTCAAATTTAGTTAATTTCAAATGAAACTAGACAGTTCTCCAATTATAATTTCTGACTTATTCTGTTATAAGTCGGAAATTCAAGATGAAATTCCAAGTGATTAATATTCATGTAGGTTCTTTTCTTTCTGAAACTTAGTAAGCAGTATATCTTATGTAATCTGAATTTAATATCATCATTCTCACAGATATACCATGCCTAATTTATATACTGTACTAATAACTAATACTGTACTAATCTGAATACTGTACTTTCAATAACCAGATATCAATTATTCATTTGAGCAATAAGATAATAGTTACACGAACAAATTAGTTTTCTATATATTTCCAATTTTCTATATTGAAGCATTGCTGATAATATTAAATGTTAATTCTTGCTTGGCATTTATATAGAAATTTATTTCCATAAATAAATTATTTAAAAAAACATCCTCAACAATGGATAAATGTGATTGCTTTGATATAAATCTATTAAAACATTCACTGTTGGAATATACGGTAATAATAATATTAATTGAACGAAATTCCTAATTAATAATGCCATATAATACTCTGAAGATTCCCGCTACTGCGAATATTGACAACAGAATAATATGAGTCTTCAGAGTATTATATGGCATTATTAATTAGGAATTTCGTTCAATTAATTATTATGATTTAAAAGCAATTGAATAGTTGCAATATCTCATTTCCTTCCATCTCCACTGTTGGAATGTTTGAACACTATTAAAACATACACAATCACTCTTAATAAAACATTTCTATATTTCATCAGGGAATTTGGAAAGGAGACGGCAATGAAACAGAGGGAAGTTTCAATAGCATTGCTTCATTGGATGACGCCTATGACGCCAAGTTTTTCAGGAGGGATGCAAGCCTCGACAGGTATTTAACCCTTTCCATAAAGTACTCCCCATCCAGTTGGCAACTGTATATAGGTTGAGAATGTCTCAAGTACTATTGTTTTTTCATTCACTTCCCAACTCCCAGGAATTGATTCTCTCGAAGAAAAAATCCACTTCTAATTGAGGTGTTTTTTTATCGCGCCAGTGTTCAATTTGTTGATTTCAAATAAAAAGGCTTATCGGTTCTGTATTTCTTAAAGTAAATTCTCATACATTTGAACGTTCACCAATTTCCCTTCCTAGATGAAATAGTTTTCTCTTTTTTGTATTTGCATATTCATCAACTTTCTTAATGTCATTAAATCTCAATCTTCTCACTTTATCTGGATTTTTGCATTGATACTTTCATTTAGATGGATATTTGGTAAATGAATACCGCTCTATAATAAATATTTTTATAAGCCTACATTGTGTTGTTTGCAATTCAGTGTCATCAGTTAGAACTTTTACTTATTATTGTTGTATTATTTCTCCTTCAGTCGGCTATCAGGAGGCTCAACTCAAAGTGAGGTGATAACTTCAGGCACTGAAAAGAAAAAGAAGAAAGGCCTGCTCGGGAAACTGAAGAAATTGACCAAATCATCGAGGAGTATAGATCATGATGGGGGAGACATGTCTTCAGTTGGCTCAACTGGACAGGTACAATTCAATAAATATGCTTTAAATTTATTAATTATGGCAGAATTTATACATTATGAATGTATGAATTAAAACTTCCATACTGTTTCACTTCAATCGTAGAGTTTAAATTAAGATCTATTTAGGACATTATGAGTTAGAGATTCTGATCTCATAACTAAAATGAGAGTCATAATGCTAGAATGTTAGATCTTCAAGTATGATGTGATTTTCCTCTCAATTATTTTTCAACCCATTATATCACGTTTTGAGTTTTTTAAACACCTCAATATCAATTGTTAATTAGTATTAATGCAATAATTGGATGTAATCTTACATATAGATCAAAACCAAATACTAAAACGAACATAAGCAAAACGACTTTCAATGAATCTAGAATTCGATATTTGGCTCTAACTTATGATTGCTTGGGCGGATAAGTTCGAATCTCTCATGTCATTGGTTCTTGGATTCTTCTACAGTAATTTGAAATTGATTTTTCAGATGGACCTTGGATCTGATTCAGCGCTGAGTTCACCACCTGAAACAGATCGTGTGAGTAAACGTGATCTCAAGGACCGTCTGACTGGAATCTTCAAGAAGTCCGGCTCAGCTTCAAGAGGAAACAGGTAAATTTTCCATACAGCAACTCTTCCAATTGCTTCTGTATTGAGAGTAATAAATCATAAATTCAGGATTGTATTGTGAGTTTCCAGATATCGAATACCTTACAAAATCACTTCTGTCAAATCATGTCTTCATTGATATTTTGATGTCTCCATTCTGAGCATTAAGAAACCATACATTTGGAATTTCAGTATTATTGACAAATTCTGTATTAATCATTTTCTGTGACCTAGAACCTAGATGATGGACCACAGCAAATTTTAGGGTATAATATTTTGAGTAATTTCTCAGGAACTTCTTAATACTTGGTAGGGAATTAACTTCATATTAATTTAATCAGTTCTGTATTGGTTCTGTTGTTTGGGCTTTTAAGAGCAGATTATCTGCTGATGAACAATCCTAGTGATTAAATATCATTTTGTCATGCCCAATTCTTATTGGTGTGAAGTAAACTCTGAATTATATTTACGTAGATACTTTAAACAAACTTCACATACGTAATAAGTCCAGAAATGTCCGAATTCTTAGCTCCTTCAAACTCCTTCTTCATTCTATTAGATTAAGTTGCGTTAACTTCAATTTAAGGTAGTTATTACTTTCATATTGATTACATGACTGAAAGATGCTGGATTTTCTCACAGGTATGTGATTCGTCAATTCTCCTGTCATAATCCGCCTATAAAAAATCAAAATTTTTTGATCACACATTTCCCAATTATAATTTATTACTTTATCGCTCAATCAATGTAATTATTACTGGAAAATATTATTACTTCACTGGAAAATATCAATAAAACAACACATCGTTGAAAGAGACTAGACCTGACGTAAATTATTCAAGTCATTCGACACTTCTTATATTATTAGTGGATGATAGCATTATATTCTTCATGCAAACATTCATTAACCCCCAAGATACATAATTTTTTATTGTAAAACGTTCCCATTTATTGCGAAAATCTTTCGAGGAAGTACAATATTTGAAGCTGCTCTCGAATGTAATGAATGGTTTATGAATGATCTATTATAACATTTACTAATGATTATAGATGTTACCATCAATATATTTGAAAATATTTTTACTGAATGATTAGAAAATTGGTGTATTCTGTTCATTCATTAATGACAATCATTCAATGATCTATTAAAACGACTAGTTTTTTTATAATATTGTCATTATCTTATTCACAGGCTTCGTAGATACTATTCCTACATTTGGTGAATTGAGCAGGAAAAGGAGGATTCGCTTCTGTATTCTATCAAAAAACAGTATGAAAACATCTCAGGATTTCATGATACCTACTTTAGGCTACTCCTTTCTAAAAACAATTTATTTTATTTATTATGAATTTACTTCACCTACTCATCAAAATTCTCACATTGAACACCTTTCCAGTTGTAAATATTTCTGCGATTTCTGGTTCTTATTTCAATTCAAATAAATGAACAGAAATGGATTAATTTCCCCGTTTGAATATTTGTTTATATTTATTCACAAATATTTAAAACTTCAATTTTGTTTTTATAGGAGTCATGCAAACTTCACAAACAAATTGATTTTCAAAATAGTTTTAAAATATTTTCCGTTTCTTCTAAAAAATTATAATATTTGATCTAGAACCCTTCCTCAGTATCAATGAAGATTAACTTTTATGTAAATATTCACCTATAAACAATATCTCTGAAGTAATCCCATTTCAGGAAATAGTCCAGTTAACTTGCATCAACAAAAGTAGGGGCCACCTAGCATGGAATAGGTAGCGTGGTTGGTCGGTTTAAAAAAAGAAATGTTCTATGTAATAGGCCTGGTTTGTTAAATCCAAATTTTCGACCTCGGCAACCTCCCAGATCATCGTGAATAATGGCGAAATTTTGCACAAGAAGCATAACTTTTTCATATAAAACAGTGATAACTATTTTGGAAGGAAATTAAATTACCTACAAATTGTATTGTGTAATAGCTAATATATTAAATTGATGTATTCAAATTTGATGAAATTTGAAGAGCTATATCTCGCAAACTGTTGAGCCTACAATAACCATTTTGATGTTAAATTGTAGGTAATTTAATTTCCTTGCACAGTGCTAATAACTATTTTGCATGAAAAAGTAATGCCTATGGATCAAAATTGGCCACACGTAAAAAGCGCGAAATCCCGGTTTTACGGTTTTTCGCGTTGATCCGGAAGTATGCCGCGGTCAAAAACTTGGATTTAACAACTCAGGACTATCATGTACAACATGAAAAAGAAACCCAAAACCTCATTCCATACAAGGTAAAATGGACTATTTTACTGGGCTAATTTACCCTAACATGAACTATTCAATTTTTTAATTTTTATTGGTTGAGAGGTGACAGGTTGATATGATTCATTTAAATAGAAATACATTACTTCTTTCTTGAATACCTTTGTTTGACTGTTTTTATTGTATTCTCTATCTCGAGAATAGAACTGGTTCCCAGTTTCCCTGGAAATATAACTCATTGTCGCCGAGAGCAATGTACAAATTCTGTGTGACACTTAATACCACACCGTCTCCCCTGCTCTGAATTTGTTTGATTTTGAATATTATTTGTTCAGTGTTTTGTCCTCTGTAATGAAAATAATTCCACAGTGTAATAATGCCACTGCTATGAGTTAATGAGTTGATATTTTACTGTATTGTAAATAGTAAATGGGAGTAATAGTGAATTCGAATTATTTTCAGTTTGGAACGAAATACAAAGCCTCCAACAGGAAGCAGCACTAGCAGCAGCGGTGCTTTGGCAGTTTCTGGATCGAGCAGGCCTGGCCAGGAGCGCCTTTCTTCTTCCTCCATTTCCAGTAGTAGTGCGCTGACTCGTGCATCACCAGCTGTAATTGTCCATTCAATCATTTCTCATTTCGTTTATTAACACATAATTCCCAAAAAAGTTCACCATATTTCCCAAATCATTGGGGACAAGGGATAATTCGGCGATCCAGGACACCCGAGAGGGTCTCTCCGCCAAAATTTCATAAGCATGATTGTAATATTAATAATAATAGTAAGAAACAGTGGTTGGGTAACATCCCTTCATGGTCCCTTCAATTTAAACATCATTTCTCTTCCTTGAGGAAAAATTATCCCATAAGATCATCCCTTTATGATAATCCAATTATACAGGTAATTAAAGGATGGTAACTCCAAGTCTATAAAATACATTATCTAGCAGAGTTCTTGTACGTTGAATTTTACAAGTATTGTAGCATTTGTAATGCTAATACTAAATTTATTTGCAGTTTGAGGCTACATTGATATAGAATGCAATGTAGTGTATTTTGTGAAAGAACCATCAACCAATTTTACACATTCA
The DNA here is from genome assembly GCA_017141395.1 of Laodelphax striatellus. Taxonomy (NCBI): domain Eukaryota; kingdom Metazoa; phylum Arthropoda; class Insecta; order Hemiptera; family Delphacidae; genus Laodelphax; species Laodelphax striatellus. The sequence goes on along the minus strand of CM029532.1, from coordinate 23,087,245 downwards.
TATTCTCAAAGTATATATTTCATCATATTAGTTGATAAAATACGTATAATATTATGTTCTTCACAGAATCATTTTCTAAAATAAATGGAAAGCTGATTATATATTTTTGTTCAAGAATTTAGGAAGGCTATAACATCATCAATAGTCCTAAATACATTCAAAAGTTGCTGTCGAAGTCAATGGGAATATGTTTTTACATTTTGTGCAAGTATTTTTAATGAAATCAATACTATGTTTTTGAAATTTAAATTGATTCAACTCAAGACGATAAATATCCCATAATCAATTCTCTTACATGATATATTTGCTCCGAGTAACATTTATTTTTCCTGTGTGTTTCATGTCCTCTTCATACAAGTTTCTCTGAAAAATATTCTCACGTTTCTCCGAGAGTTTCCTATTACAAAGCACTTCACCGCATATGATTTCTGACCTTGCTTCAAAGTATATTCCACTTGTTGATCTTATTACAAATTTTTGTAAAAGCTATTTCCGTGATTTTTTCAGAGAAGTGATTCCAGCATGACCTCGAGCAGTTCGAGACCGCTGGCAAGCAGCAGCCTTTCAACTCCAGGCAGTGCTCAAGTTCAAAGAAAAGTTGTGAAGAAATGATAGAGTTCCATTCACTTTTCCTGGGCTGCAGATTCACCGGAGACGCTTGCTTAATTCTCTGGCGGTTTTGGAATACTTCTTCAGTCCTCTACTGGTACTTCATGGGTACAGACACTTACTAAAATAATTATAGGTTGTTATTCTACGGATATCTTGTTATTATTTAGGTTTGTAATTTGGTTCAGTTGATTTTCTTATTCCTAAAATTGAATACCTACCAACCTTCATTCCAGGTTTGAGAAATATCTGTATCGTTTTTTCTGTGTTTATTACATGTCTGTGATGTGTATCGCCTCTTGATTGTTGAACAGATTATTGTGATTTGTGATTCTAAAAAACCTGTATAAATAGTAATAGTACTATCAAATTAAAATATTATTGATAGTTTAAAATTAAAAGTATGACATATTATAATAATGTAGGCTACTATGTAAGAAATTTTCAATTTTGAAATATGAAAATAATTATTTATCGATCATTCAAATCCAAATCAAATAGGAACTTCATGGAATTGTAAAGTAATTTGAACTTGAATTACTCTTATTCAAAACATTATCAAGAATAAGTTAGTATAATTTACTGTTTGTACTATTGAAAGCTCGAAATATTTGTCTAGTATGTATGGTCTAGAAGGAACCATTTTATTCCAATGTCCTCGAGTTCAAATAAAAATTGGACTTCATTAACATCTTCTACATACTGTGTGTTGCGAGCCTAATCAATATCATGCATAACAATGATAATATTCTCATTTTTATTAGAAACACAATTATTAAAATCAAAATTTAACAAAAAAATATTTTGATACTCGAGTAATAAACTCATATGTGCCTTTAATGTTAATTGTATGTTCCTTGATTTGATAGCCCCATAGAATAGTATATTCAAGCATTTTGGTAGAAATATATTAATATCAGTAAGATTATACAGTACCATAATAATATAAATGCCTTGAATTGTGCCTTGAATACGTTTGAAAAGTCAAATTTTCATGGTTTTACATTATGATAATTCGTGGGTTAGATACAGTACTTGTTATAAATCTTGCGCTTAATTTAGACATCTGTATAGTTATTTCATCCAATGTCTCTCTTAAGAATAAATAACGAATCTTGTTTGATATGTTGAAATTTGTTTTAGCTCACTATGAATGAGAAGAAAATAAATGTACTCTAAATTTGTGAATTAGAAATAAATTTTCATGTGATCAAATAAATATGTGTTCAACAATCGTGAGTGATTTTTATTTTTTCTAGGACAACAAACAATAAATTATAGTCTACTGTTGAATATTGGTTAGTTCTAGTTGAACATTAGATGGAAGGAAAGGATTCGACCCTCTGGTCTTGTCATCAATAATATAAATCCTAATGAAATATGATGATTATTCAAAAAATCTGAATATTATTCCATCTAATTGTAATAAATGATAATGGAACAAGCAGAATAATTGATTGCAATATATTCTGTTATTCACATTTGTTATTCTTGTTCATTACCTGCATTTTATTTGTTTTCTTAAATTAAAGGCAGTAGAATATACAAAAGTATTTACAATTATCATTGCATTTCTCTCATAATTAAAAATATCAGCTTTTTTTAATACTGTAATTAAAATATTAAGTACCTACCTAAGTGAGCTGGACATATGTTTAAGTCTACAATAATAATTTAGGCCTTTGCTGGTTGCCCGTTTACAAAATAGCGTGTAATAAGATTGGAACAAAATAAATAAAGTGCGTGCAATAAATCAATAACTGATGTGAAGCCTATAAGGAAAAATATATAAATGAATTCCACTGTTCTATATTCAACTTGAAACTTTGAAACTATTGTATGATAATATTGAAGTCAACTCAACTTATTATGCAAGTGGTTTGAATACTGTTGAATATTGCTTATCAACTATTCCCTCATTATTTTCATCTCACTTAATCTTTATAATAGCTTCAAACTTAAATTTTTAACTGAATTTTTTTTCGAATCTCCATCCGGCTACAATGTTATCAGCTCTGAGCAAACAAGATAGTAAGTAAATTCCATGTGTTTAAGGTCTGAAATTCGCTTTTAAATCACTTTGCTATGACAGCGTGCATTTTCTTGAGTTTTATTTTCATTGCTATTCCAATATTCTATTAATTTTAGAATCTGTGGATAGGTGATTGACCTGTGATAATAACATGGCTGATGAACTTCAATGCAAAGCGTTGAGTAATTTAAAGCAGGTACGGAGACTATTATTTTCTACATTTATATTCATTGTTTTATTCAGTTTTAAAGAATACTCTATTGATACTGGGAAAATAACTATTGCAGTAACTTGATAGTTTTCCTTTTGCTCATGAATTTAATATATCATTACTATATTATCACTTTCTTGGTGGTTTGGAACCCACATTAAATGTTGGTTGATTATCTTAGTCAGAGATTCTTTGACATGGGTTATGAAGTTGGAACTCTTACCACAACGGCCTTCCACCAGCAATAACGCAATCTTTTTCTTTCAACTAAAATTAAATCTATAGCTACCGTATTAACGAATTTTTGATAATCACCAGGCTTATATTTGCATGTCAAATATAAACATTCTATATTTATTCAGGATTTATAAATAAATAAATTTCAATTGTTATAATAACTTCATTTTTTCCAAGCAAATAAATCAATTTTTCTTATGATCAAAGTAGATCATAGGCCTGACAGTAGGCCTACTGTCAGAACACTTGTTGCACTAAAACCATACCACGACAAATTTTTCAAAAAAAGTGTGTAGGTATATGAAACGAGTGAGTTACTGTAGACTATAAAACTGTATAATACACAGAGAAAGGGATTATTTGTTTTCTCAAAAATTCATTTTCAAGATAAATGACAAGATGACGTACTTCTATCCAGGGGTGGACTGGGGCCCTCCGCTTAGACCTGTGAAGGCCCCCCTCAACAAACAGGGGCCTCACAATTATTTTTTACAGCTAGGCCTATATGCTTTAAAATTTAGTATAAAGAGGAAAGTGGCAACTGATAGTAGACCTAAGAAATGCTCTGCACATGTGTCCCAATGCCCAGTGTTGTGATAATTTGTTATTGATGCACCTAGGTATTGCTGAGTTTGATATCAAGTTTGGGTATGCTGCAGACAGGAATGGTACTAGGTTACCCTGCGGTAATGATACCTGCCATATTAGAGAAAGAAGGAAGCAACAGCACTTTCTCTGTGAATATCAATCAAGCTTCTTGGATTGGTGAGATATGTTTTCGTTTTCTTAATTTTTCTATAATATAGATAGAAAATCTTGTATCTTCTAGCATGGTAGAGATATTGGGAAAATATTTTGTAGACTATTTAATTGATCCGATTCTCCTGTAGGTTTTACGAAGAAACTGTATTCTGATTTATCAAGAATCTTGACACTTTTATATCAATTCAAACAATATTGCAATAATTGTTTGCAAACAATTGCAATATTAACGCATTGCATGAGAATATTATTACATTAAAGAATCGGCTCACATTGACTGGGCTACAAACATTCAAGTGAGAAATTGTTTTTTATTCTCTTCAATAGATACGGTACCGCAGATGAAGTTTTATAAAAATTAATTACAATAATTGAGTAATAATGTAATAAGCAATGATTGCCTCAGTTTTTCTTCTCCTCTTTTCAATATATTATTCTGGTTTTGCTAGGTGTAGATTGGATTAAAAAGTTTATAGGTCACGTTGTCACATAAGAGGATTATGAATACTGTATACTTTTTGTTATTTTGAGTACACCTCATAATGGGATGAGTTGAAAAATTCTCTTGGTAATATTTTTCCTCATTACATGGAATTTGATAATTTTTATGTAAATTAATCTCCTCACACACATGACTTGGGTGGTTGAAAGAGGAGATATATTCGCAAATGATATTCAGAGTTTCAGAGTTCAAATCCATATCACCTTGCTGTTGAGGAAACAAGCTGAGCAGACTACTTAATACAAAATATGATTTATGATGGAATACTTTCCATGATTAGACATAGCATACATTCTAAGGAATACAGTATCTAATTATGGCAATATCTCTCCTGATGAATCTCTAGCTTAATGAATGTATATATTCTGGAATATTTCTACAGCTAGTCTCTCATCAATCTCCACACCAATTGGATGCCTCGTTTGCGGACCAATGATAGATGGATGGGGCCGTGCCACAACTATCAAGATCATCAATCTCCCTTTCATTTTGGGGTGGATTCTCATAGCTCTCTATCAAAATCTAGCTCTAATTTACATAGGCCGAATTATTTGCGGAATAGCAATCGGTCTCAGTTCGATACCTTCAGCGGTCTACATAACAGAAATATCTACCAAGAGCATGCGCGGAGCTCTCACTGTGATTGGATCGCTCGAAATATCTACTGGAATAATAGTCATCTATCTTCTTGGAATGATATTCACAGTAAGTAATTCACTGGTCAATCTCATTCTATTCAAATTTGAATCATATTTATCAATTCAATATTTATCATAATTTACCCCCTTACATAATTTACAGAATTTATCATATTTATTCTTATAATCAAACGAAGAATTAAAATTGTCCATTCATTTCAATTTCAATTGCCTGATAAAAAGAGCTTCACCATCCAGGCTATATGATATAGCAGTTAACTACTGATCAGTATTAAAGCAGTAAATCAGTAGTAATAGTAGTAAATCAGCAGTAATCAACTACTGATGAGTAATTTTATACTATCCTAATAATAAGCCTATATGGTAATTAAACTTCCGTTGTATTTATTCGCAAACACATCTTATTTCCTTATCAACCAACTTACTGCTGTAGGAAAGGCCATTTTATATTTTCGAATATTAAAATATTTTGTGTAATCTTGAGGTATAGATTGATTATGGGATAAAAATAAATATTTATATTCTTATATTGAAATTGAAATATTCATATTGCATGTTGGAAATTCACTAAATAATCAATTCCGGATGATTAGCAAAACTTTTGACTAAATTATTGTATTAGACTCATCTATGGAAAATAATTTATTAATTTACTACCGTGTACACTGCAAAAAGGACAGTATTCCCTGATACATCAACTCCAAAGCAAGAGTACATACAGTTTCAATTTTTGATTTTTTTATCATTATTTCCTTTTTTCATTTTCTTGGAATAAATCGATCCTATTGATTTTCCAGATGAAAATACAAAGCATTACTTGGAAAATAGAATGAGACCATAAATCGGTTTCATCATCTCTTTCCGGAAAATTTCTAAACATACCGGTGCTACATTATTAATCAAATTAATAAATAAAAATAAAAGTTGATTTTTTGTTGAAATAGGATGATTACCAATACTTGGCTTGGTTGGCAGCTGGAGTTTCCATTTCATCAACTTTGCTGACCCTTTGTTTCTTACCAGAATCATCGATTTGGCTTCTGAACAGGAAGAAAAAATTGGATGCCAAAAAATCGCTAATAGAAGACCATCATGCTGACCCTAGAATAGCCCAAAGCGAGATTGAATCTTTGGCACCCACAACTCAGGAAAATATTCCACAATCAAAATGGGACAGAACTCTTGCCCAGCTTCGTAAACCACAGAGCTACAAGCCTCTCATTATCATGAACTTGTTTTTCCTATTTCAACAATTTTCTGGGATCATGGTTGTTGTCGTCTATGCAGTGAGTAAATTTTCCAAAATTTGCTAATATGTCATAGCTATGCTAATTTTTTATAAAAAATTTATATAGCCTACTTTTAATAATTTATATAATTCACATCTATAGCCTTCTTTTTGAGGAATTTCTTCACAAATTAGAAGGGTAATCTTACTGCTAGTACAGCAGCGTGCGGGACGGAAAGATTCTCTATATTTTCATTTCAACGCGTATTTTACTGTAAAAATAATATTATTTCGCCTTTTTGAAGTTTCCTTGAACTGGACTTCAGTCCTGGAAGGAGCTTTCCTCCAAATGCATTCCAAGGAATCTCCTCAACAATTTAAACAGTTTCAACTCAATCTCATTCCTGTCCATCTCTCTTTATGCCGAATTTTGTGTAGGCTACTTTAATTTTATCATTTTATGCAAATCATTATCAATCAGCATTTGAAAATTGTACAAAATAATTTTAAATTGATACTATAATTATTAAATAACATAACATTTATTAGGATGAGGCAAATATTTGTTTTTAATTTTCAGATGAATTTCGCAAAAGATGCGGGCATAACAACGCACGTACAACTTGTTGCCCTGAGCATAGCTGTTGCACGAATGATTTCCATATTGGTAGCTGCATGGACGTCGAGAAAGTTCGGTAGGCGAAAACCAGCCATATTTTCAGGAATCGGGATGACTATTTCTCTTTCGATATTGACTGCCAACATCTACCTGCAAGACCCTGCAAAATCAACGGAAACTAGTGAAGTGTCCTGGCTGCCAGTCATCTGCCTTCTGCTCTACATATTTACAAGTTGTGTTGGGTTCGCCACATTACCGTGGTCGATGATAGGAGAGGTTTTTCCAACAGAAATAAGAGGGGTGAGTAAATATGGTTGTGATTTTTAGAAGCTAATAGATAACAGCATGGAATAATTTTTTAATACGACACTGCTGGAAGTTTACTACTACATGTTCTAAAATTTTCTAAAGAAGTATTTAAATTCAAATAAAAGACCTTTATTATGTATAAATATGAGAGGGTGTACTTCGTTTAGTCGAGGTGTTCGATTAGTCAAGTACGGGAGTGTTTTGATTAGTACAGGTTTCATTGTTTCAGCTTCATTGTAAAATAGACCTTGTCTAAACGAAACCTGTACTAATCGAAACACTCCCGTCTCGTTTAGTCGAGATGTGCGTTCAACCAATGTTTTCAGCTTCATTGTAAAATTGACCTTGTCTAAACGAGAACTGTACCAATCGAACCCATATGAGAATATCAAATATATATTTGTATCACAATCAATTTTTCAAATTTAGTGATTGTTGGGTAAACTCATTCCATAGATCACTGATCTCATAATTATTATTCACATAATCTGCTAGAAATCTATTTCACAAAACTTTGAAGCAAAAATTGAAAACACCTTCAATTTCTTTGTAATTTTTTTAGAAAATTATTATAATTAATTGAATCTTTATTGGAAATATAGACAGAAGACCTCCCTCTTTTTTAAAAATACCGGTATGTATATTCAAACATAGACATGGATTTCTTCACCGTACTTTAAAAAATATTGAAATCTGAATACAGTACTGTATCATTGAGTTCGGATTTTGTGATATAACATGGATATGAATCTAATTAAGAAGGCATACAAAATGAAAAAGATTTCAATAAACTATTCAATCAACAAATGCATTCATTTTACAGGTAGCAAGCGGGTTCACAGCATGTATGGCTTATGTGTATAGCTTCTTATCTATCAAATTTTATCCAGACATGGAACAACATCTGGGAGAAGGAGGAACATTTCTGTTCTACTTTTTGGCTTCGGCTTTGGGAACAATTTTTGTCATCTTATATCTACCTGAAACTCAGGGCAAAACATTAGATGAAATTGGAAATGATTTTGCCAAACGAGATAGTTAGTGAAGACATTATCATATAGGTGCCATATTTTGTATGTAGGCCTGTATGTATTAGAATAATTCAACAATTATTCTTATCCAGAACTCATTATTTTTACTGGTTAAGTAAAATTGCGTGACTTTTAAAATGGAAACCAACGATTTGAGTGCACAGTTATAGCGTGAATATTGAAATTGATATTGGTTTTGAAGCAGAAACCAATAGTTTTATAAGCCCTGAGAAAGGGACTTTTCACTTGTGTTTTATTTCCCATTCAAATTCGATCACTGTATTTCTATTTCACTATATGTCTGTATGAATCTACTCACTTGCAATCAATAATGTCAGTTTTTAATCTTCTTTTCACTATTAAGTTTGTAGGCTACAATCCGAATCTCAAAATGATCTTTCGAACACAGCAGGGTGAGAGCTCTCATTCTCGAATTTCTGAAAGATAAGAATAAAACATCATTTCCCTCGTATTCAACTCATATATCATTTATAATTTGACTCCCTTTTCCAGTATTATGAGTATAGAAGTTTATCCACCAAAAACAGAATATTCAGGTAAGGTGTCGGAAAACTGTGAAACAGTTATGGAGCCTACCATTCCTCTGATTCATTTTATTTTTAAATAATTCTCCATTTAATTTTTAAGATAGAACCAAGATAGATCTTAATAAAATCAATATAAATTCACTATAGGTCTACTAATATCCTCTCATTTCACATTATCATTGTCTGTTCAGAGGAGTTTTTTGAGTGGTTGAAACCTCAACACTACTTTGAAAAATAAAGCGGCTCTTATAATATTATTGTAGAGGCATATATTTTTTATATGAATTGTACTGTAAATGAATCATTAGATTTATCATAATTTTAAAAATTGTAATATAATTACAATAATTATTGTAATATAAATTGTAATTGAAAATTCATAATGATTATAAATATTATTTATAATAAAAAAGCGTACTATGCTTTGTGTCTTCAATTTTATCAATGCAGTAAAACTTAGTTCATATTTTTGAGGCATGCATATTTTTATATAGGCATCCTTTCCCTGTATGCAAAAAGAAAAATTGCTTTAAATTATTGAGATACTGTACCTTTCTACATAGAGATAAGCAGAAGGTACAGACTGGAATATCTCTTTCTTCGACATCTACGAAGATAGTTTTCAATTTCCAACAAGGTTGATTATCTGAACCTGAAATTTAGAATTTATTGTTCTTATTCCATATCAACAATCCTAAAAAATAAATTGAATGACGTTTCTTGTTTCGAATGACTGAATAAGCAAGGTGATTTCAGTGAATCATTTACAAAGTCAAAAATAACTTGAAAATTACTTTTAAATATTATTATAATTTGAAAATAACTCTATTCCTGAATCCTGTTGAGAGAAATTTTTCTCCATGATCAAAATTGTATTAAAAGCTCTGTCGATTAAATTTGAACAAAGAACAAACATGAATCATTGAAAAACTCGTAAAAGTGATTTATTAAAAGAGATTGGGAGACAATATTGAATATTGAGTTTGAAAATCTATGACGCATTTTTGACAGCTTGCGATCGGCTCTGGCTCGACTGTTGGAATGATCGAGAGAGCGTGAATCCTGATTTCACACTGAAAAACGCAATTGAATAATTCCTAAACTTTCTTTATTGAGGATTATTTCTAAAATTGTTTGTTTGGAATGAGTAGACAAATTTTAAGAATATTAAGTCATCAATAAATTATAAACCTCATAGGAAATCTCGAGGAATTGATAGATTTTCATGGATTACTTCTGTATCCATCTCATCAAAAAATATTTGTAATGTCGAAGGAGTTGATTATCCTTTCAACATAAGTAGCATTATTTCTCTGACAATCAGTAATAGAGGTATATAGAAATACGTGAATATTACTCACCAGTAGTAAGTTGAGCACCTAAATGAGAAATGTAGCTTGTTGCCAATCGAAGTGTCTCGATTTTTGACAGTTTACGATCGGCTGGCTCTGTGGGAATGAGAGACCGTAGAACCGTGAAAGCTGAGTTCACACTGAAAATCGCAATAAAGTAATTTCAAATTGAGTATGGCATCTTAATTAAATATTCTTTCCAAATGTATGTTTGAAATAAGTTAATGTAAATGTGGATGAATCTTGAATAATGGATACGAAACCTATTGTTTGCTTGAATTGAACATTAAAAAATAAACGTCGAATCTTGAATAATGCTGTTCACATACTATATTTTCCAACAAAGGTTGGACATTTTTATATATCAAAGTTAATACAGTTAGTAGATAGTACGTTAGTAAAAGCTCTTTCTTACCTGTACGTCCTATTCCGTTCCCTTGCATTGGCCTGGTACCTCTGTTTCATTACTGGACGGGTTATTGGGTTAAATTTCTTGTTTTTAAAATAAATTTGACTTCCTATCTCCATTCCGCTTCCTATAAAACCACAAAGTTTCATAAAAATTTACAGGCATCTTTTATAAAAATTTTAATCCTGTAATACGGTACATTTAAAAGGCTGACAAACACAAGAAGTATGAATTAATTACATAGCACGCTATATATTTATGTATAGTGTCCAAACTTTTATGAAACAGTCGCTGTGATTACCTTTCCATGTAATATCTGAATGATAGATATAATATTTCAATTGTATTTGTTTCGCATGTAGGATAATAAAATTTGAAGAGTTGGAAATCTTCATATTCAAGTATATAGATATATCTGTATTAAAAAGCAATAGAATTTTCTCTATTTTCTCTGTTCCATCCATTTGATGGATTTATGTTTTATTATTTTAACGCCGTATCAAGAATAATATTCGGGTTATACTTATTGGATGATTACATCAATCAAGAATCTCTATTTTAATATTGCAATGATAACCAATGAACGGATCTTGTTAACGAAATATTTTTACATATTTTCATTTTCTATTCAATGTTTATGCTAGGATGTGATATCATACCCAGCGTTAGTCGCCGAAAATCAGTTTCTTCTTTTACCCTAGATTTTTAGATAACCCAAATTTTATTCTTGGAGACTGCACTGCATTATTTCTGTGATTTAGGTGATAATTATTCCGGAAAATGTATGATTACTTTTATATCTTGCAATAGTGGTATTTTGTTTGCACAGATAAATACAGTAATTGAATAATATTAGAATTTTACAAAAATTACGAGCCCACAAATTAAAAAATATATATATAGGCCTACTTGCGGATGTATATATCAACTTATGTTTATATTGGATAACTTAACAGCTTGTGAATAACTTACCCGCTCAGTAAGTAATACTTCCTCCGCAGATAGAGATGTTCAACTGCTGTACGCCAAGTGAATCTCGTGTCACAGTTTCAAAGTCTCTCTGACATTACACTAGTCTTATTTGATTCCGGTTGAAAACAGAAGTATTATTGTAATCGTCTTAAGATTCATTTATACGCCTTGAGATGAATTAGCGCTTCTTTAACAAGTTCTAGCAATCATACTTACACACATTTTAGAGAGCACACCCATCAAACATTATAAATCGCAGGCTATGATATCAATAGGAAAGGTCTCTAGCTAGAGCTCAACCATTCAGTTCCAATGATTATTTCCTTTTAGTACTTGTTGTTATTTATCATTCTTATAGTAGCCTACATATTTATGGCTAAAATATGGATATTGAAATCAATTATATGATTGGAATACAAAAATATAAACCCACAATAAGTCACTCGAAAATGCGTGAATACATAAATATAGCAAATAAATTAGTAAAAATATTTTAATTTTTTCTTGTTCAGACTGCAAACAGAACAATATTTGAGAACTATACAATTATAGTCCTAACTCAATTTTTCGAGTCCGATTTTGAGTTGAGGAATATCCAGTGCTTTAAAGAATGTAATCAGAGGCCAGTTATAATTTCACAACTGTCAAATGTACTAGGAAAAAATTTTCATTTTCGGAGAAAAAAATAAAAAATGCTTGGAGAAAAAATAGGAACTTGGAGATTTAAAAGAAAAATCATAATAGCAATATCTGTAATGAGCGAGCTTTATGTTGATTTATCTTTTTCTCTAGATTTATGGCTGAAGTTGATGCCTTAATATGGCGGATGCCTGAAATAGAGTAATATGGTAGAAGGAAGGATGACAATAATTGTCTTATACTATTTGTCATATTATAATTGTCTCTAATTATTAGAGATGATAATTATGTTAAAGCATACGTTTTGTTACTTTCCAAATTATTTTATTCATGGTAGGCCTATAATAGATCATTCCAGACTATATAATTTATGGTATAATAGATCATAGTGATGACCTAGAATAATTAATAAATTTTTAATGGTTAGGCCTATATTTATGATGGGATTATGAATGAAAAACTAATTGGAGGCTTTGGTGTAAAATATTTAATAAATACTAATTCTAATATAATACAATAAATAAATAACAAAAAGTGACGGATCAACGAAAAAGTGACAGTCTTTAACATCCGCCATTAAAAAAGTGATTGATGATGAAAGTGTTGAATGATAGATGATAATTTACAAAATGATAATTCAGTTCACATTCTACATAATAATTGTTCCAAGAGAGTTCACGGTGGATTAATGTGATATTAATTTCATCTAAAATCAAGTTAGGGTATAGCAGTTCTATTGATCGGATAGAGCTTGATTGTCTCAGCAGACTTATTTTTATCAAAAAATTATTGTGTATAATATCAAAAACGGAATCAATATTAATGGAAGGAATAAAGTGCTAGTTTTGCCAAATATTGTACAGTTGGTGCAGTGACGTTAATTTAAAAAAATAAGAATGATTGTTCTGCTCAAACTCTTTTACAAGGAGCATTCAATTCCCTACATCTATGAAAATTTATTAAAATTTTCCCGTACAAAGTAGATCACACAGTGATAGGTAAACATAATCTGACATCTCTTTCAGAGAATCAATTTGAAAAATAATGGAATTCCGTAAGGGATCAAAAGATTTAACAGCTGAAGTCCATTTTATCATCTCCTGTAATACTCAGGACAGTTGTTCTGGTCCGTTCTGATGAAGTAAGCTCGACTGATGGCATTTCTATCGATGACGCCGTATGCTTGCTCCATCACTTCCAGAGTTGGATTCCTTGCTCTTGTCAATATCCAAACATTTCCTGAGAAAAGCAATAATATTTTTCATGAATTGGCAAGAAAATTCATTTTTATACCAACAAGCATTCACTGATGAGAATTCATTGTCGATAAAATTAGCAGAGGGAATAGTTTTCAAAAATAGCAGGAATTATCATATTGAGAATCAACATTATCGCACCAATAATAGCTATTTTAAGAGATTTATTCTCACAAAAAATTATTCACCTGATCAATTTATCAAGTTCTATTCTTATTACCACATCCAAGATATTATAAACAGTTTCCACTGTTGAAACCAGTGATTACAATTTTGTACGGTATTATTTAATGTAGTACAGTGGTTGATTAATCAATGAATTTCAATGAAGAGGTTATTTCAGTGGCGTAACTTACACCCGCAAACCCACAGTGGCGCCTGGGGCCTGGCATGAGGAGGGCCAGGCTGAAAACCTAAATAATATCATATATTTTTAGAAATAAAATTGAAGTAATGATTGAACAAGAAAAGCAAAAGTTTTATTTTGGGCAGTGCTTTCAACCACGAACACAAATTTCAATAATTCATAATTGTCCATTGTAAAAAAATTATGTATCAACAATAATTAGAATGTCAGTTGGTTAAAAATTGCCATTAAGAGAGTTGTTATGACGGAAGAACGTAAATAGTTGCACAATTAACAAAAGGTCTGCTGGTTTAAAGTAGCTTATCTGGAAATGATGAATTTTGTTTACAAATCATTGAATGGAGACAGACATCCGGTCCCCAGACCCAGACTGTTTACACAAATATATTGTTTAGTCCGTCGAATTCCTGATCATAATAGAAATAGACTGCAAGAGTTGTCGAAGAATAGCCTATAGGATAGCTTACTCAGTCAATCTCAATTCATTATTTCATTTTCAAAAAAAATTCTAAAATTTCATTTTTAGAAATTTGTGAAATGAGCTGTAAGCAGTGAGTTTGGGAAAGTGGGTTTAATTCTTTTATTACCAGTAAAAATTTATTCATATTGCATTCCTACGCGTATTTTCAGTATTATAATGTTCGATTTTCAATTATTCATCGTCTTTACTATCTTTCCGTTCCTTTAAGTGAACAAAAATATTTTGCCTAAGCTTTCAAAATGAGTGTTGTCTGTGTGTCTGTTCGTAATATGTTAGTAAAGCCTGTCACACCAGGCTACTTTAATCTAGTAAACAGTTTTTGCCTTGAATTATTATAAATCACTAAATATTACAATTATTGTAGAATTCAATCAAGAGCATGTTTTATTTTATTACATGTATATGTTATTCACTCATGAGGTAAGCTCTCATTAATGAGTTTAATGGTTGCGGTTTAGGGAAAAGGGGCTAAGAGAGGGGCGTGAGATTTTAGAAGGAGGGGCCCAGAATTATTCTTTGCGGGGGGGCCCAGTTGGCAAACGTTACGCCACTGGGTTATTTCATCTTCATTTTTATAAATAAAGATGAAATAATCATTTCATCTTCATCTTTATTTTATCTTCACATGAGATTTCTTCTATTTTGTCATTTTTATTGACTAGGCTATATTGAGACTTGAAAATGTCAACCTCATGCACTTGTCACTCGCTTCTCTTTCTCCAATTATTCATATTTTCAACTTTTCGTACTATAATCTTATATCTTCAGGTAATCCTTGAAAATAACCCACTTATGAAAGCTAGTGAAAATAATATTGAAACTAATATTAAGAATTTATCCTATAATTATTATTTTATCTTTCCTTTGAATACCTGCGAAAAATTTCCTAGCACGTAAGGTTTACTGATTTAATATCCTATATTTTTTTGTATTTTTATAAAATCAAACATTTTCTCAAGTTTTTATCACTCCAGTCTGAGTAGGCTATACCAAACTATTTCTGATGGCATGAACTATGGACAAACAATTTTTTAATGCCAAAATTTGCAATAGAATGACGTGTTATAATTTGACTGGTTGATCACAAGTTACCTATTATGTAAAATGGAATTGTACTCACTCGTGCTGAAGAGACCAAAATTGGTGCATGACCAGACGACTGAATAGTTGTCGTAGTCGGTTTCAAGTACCCAGTAGGGAGCATCGACAATCACTGCAAGATGCCACACTGTCAAAGACATCACATTCAAACCATATAACTCCCAACGGTAACAGGTGCGTACGTACATACATTATTTACAGTGCACAAAAAGGTGAAATATACTTCAAAGTTGAAAGGAGTTGCTGTTTTAAAGGTTAAACTCTAGGACTATACTCTGAAAAAATTGAATTGAAGAAGAGAACCAAAATCAGGGTGCGATTCCAGAACTAAAATCATCTCCATGTCAGTGCATGCAATGTGTGACATATTACAAATGCCAAAAATGTTATATTGTCAAAATAAAATGTGTATATCAAATGCCAAAAATGTTATATTGTGCGTTGCTACAGCATTCAACAATACTGTATAAGTGTTCTGAATAAGATTCTCTATAGAGTTTGAACAGTGCTTAATTTATTTGAAAAATTTCGTGAAGATAAAATTAGTAGTAACTATTATTTCAGTTGGAGCGCAGCATTTCCTGCTTTTTTTAAATAGTCCTGGATATTGAATTAAACTGAACTAATTCTCTCAAAATATGCTTAATGTTTTTTAAATAAGTTAATTTTTCAGTGTGTGATGGTGTCTTTCACTGTTCTCTCCAACGAAATATTATTTTGTTGGGGAGAACGGTATTATAATTATGGCCTACCGTATTCATTAACTTCTGACATTATTTTGTTTTGTGTCTGATGAACAAATTGTAGGTTAATAGTCAATGGCAATATATTGGTCAGCTTGAATTCATATTTATTAAAATAATTTTAAATGGATAAACTTTTATTTGAAAGTGATTTAATAGTATACAGTGTTTGCCAAGTGCTTTCCGGAGAATTCAATGAATTTTGTGTGAATAGTTTTAAGTATCATAGGTTCATTCGTCGTAATTATTCAGTTTTAGACATGCTTACACTAAATGAATAAATAATTCAATTCATCAATTTACCTATCGATTATTTCTATAGGACCTATCAATTTATTCCTTAGTAGCCTACTTATATATCCTTAAGTCAAGTTCCATAATAAACGATTACCAAATTTGATGAAACAGGTCAACATCTCTCACATAATTTTTACCCTGATAATAATTATTTATGCTCTAATAGTCTATGCTCATGATGAAAACGCTGTAAATTATTTTTCAAAAAACTAAGTCCAGACTGAAGTTTCAATTGATATTTATTCAGTGGACAATGTCTTGATAATATTCCCTCGATTTTTGTAGCTGATCTGAATTTTTTGTGAGGAATATATTTTTTTAAACATTTGAACAATTTGGTATCTATATTTAGCAGTTTACTTACATGGCAAAGAAGGGAATCTGACATTCAGCTTTGATGTGTCCATCCTCTCTTCCAAACGTACTTCCCCAGCCATACTAGAATGAATTCCTGTTCTGTAATAAAAAAGATATGTATACAGAAGTATGCGTTTGATGGGGTTTACAAGATATAAATTTCTATCATACCTAATTCTCAACACTGGACCAGTGAACTTATTAATTCATCAATAAACATTTATTTCTTCAACTGATGTTTTTGCTTTGATTTTTTGTCTAGAGTTCACAGATAATTCAATCTTCAATCAATAATTTCTCGGATATTTTTAGTCAACAAAAATGTATAAAGCAGTAAAAATGTGTAAATAATGTTGACTTTAAAAAGCAGTCAACAAAATTAATGTAAAAATGTATGAAATATTGACTTTAAAGCAGTCAACAAAAGTATCTATATAAAATTATATTTGAAGATTCGGAGAGGATAAAATTAAATACAAACTACGGGTACATCCGATTTATTTTCAAGTTATTGTTCAAGTGAGTGGAAATCAATGCAACTAGAATCGGAAAATCTAAAATTTAAATTTTAAATCTAAATTTTCGATTGCATCCGGAAAATTTCTTGTCACATCTAAATAAAACTATACCGTACAAAACAATAATTATATATAGCAATTGATACATCTGAATAATGTTTTTGATCTTGACATCTTGTAAAATATCAAATGACTGCGTAGCCTGCCGTACTTACAAAGAACTTGTTTGCTTGTTGATAATGTTGAGTCGCCCATCCTCGCCTATTGTGTAGTTGGCGCTCACACATTTTCCCGCAAACTCGAACACTGAAAAGTATCTCTCCGCTTCAAACCACTTGCCCAGGTACTGCGAACAAATGCGAAATTATATCATTTTCATTGCGATCTTTGAAAATATTAGTTTGAAATAGTAGAGAAATATGAAAAAAATTAATTAAAACAATGTATTATTGGAATTCCAATCTATCAGGTTGTTGACTTAGTGAATACTCGAAAGAGACCATGTATAAATAATTATTGGAGAAAAACGGAAATAATGATTCCTAGAAACTCAAAAAAAAACTCAGTAAATGCCGGTAGAGGGTGCAATCAAAAAGGAAGCAGAAAGCTTTAGCTTACTCTGCTTACCGTACTTGAAATTAGCTGTGCATGGATTGTTACGAAGACAACACCATATAAGTACCGTATATCGATGTAACTTTTTATTTGAATATATGTATAATTGTATATGCACATAAAGCACGGTACGGTCTTTGATTGTACCGTACACTGAATCAAGTGCGCCCGTTTACAGCAAGCGCTCGCAACCAGCTGTGTGATCACCCATGTAGTTTACATTGAAAACAAACAAGTAAGTTTGCATACACGGAAAACGTTTTGGTTTTGTTATATGATTTATAAATTTCAACAAACAGCGTTTAAGAAAAAGAATTATTATAGAAATTAAATAATTATTCCAAGTGAAAGTTTGAATTGGCAGTCGGTTATTGTATTATAATATATTCGAGACTATGTGATATTTGTTTGGTGCTCACCCTGTTTAGTTCAAAATCTTGCATGGTGTTCATTTCAGGACACGCTCCAAGAAAAGGCACCTGACAGTGAACTAGCTCAGCAAACACTAGCAGCACCAAGCATTGCAATGATACAGCCTTCATCATGGAAACTCTGAAAATAATCAATGATTTTTTACATAATTATAATATAATCTTACAGAAGCAGGCAGTTTCATACTATACGCAATGTATTCTTATGTTTATAATTTAGGGCCGGTAGGACTAGATTGAAACTCATCATATTTAACATACTTTTTACTTGGTAAACGAGGCTATTCCTGATTATAGAGTTCTTACTTATCAGGCGAGTTGCATAGCAAGAAATATTTAATGTATGCTATATGTATTAAGAGAATCTAGTATTGTATTTTTTATGTATTAAAAGTATGCGTACATTATAATGTATAATAAGATTCATTTAATTTGGCGGATGGCATTAGGTAGATTGAGATATTATTTTTTTGCCATCGGACTCTACGGTCATCAGCAAAGTCAAGAAACAATATCTCTCTACCTATCTATCTCTCTAATGCCATCCGCCAAATTAAATGAATCTTATTGTATAAAGGATAGTGATCAATTATGTTATGTATATTTCTACTTTCTAGTAAAAGTACTGATGTATTGAAAATCAGAAGCTTGATTTCACTCAATCATGAAATTTTTGAAGGAGAAACATGGAGAGTGTCTATGAAGAGTTCCGTGAAAAAAATGTTTCAAGTCTATGAACAATTCTCTCTCTAATATAAAACGATAAAATTTCCTCCATATTTTTCTCCAAAATAAATAGACAGTTCTCAAATAGGCTAATTGAATTTCAAACTGCTCTTATTTTATTTTAAAATTCTCTTAAAAGAATATTATTTCACGTACATATTATTCCTCACAAGGCGAGTTGCGTGAAAAAAGTTGAAAAGCGTTTCATTAGACTATTAAAAACTGTGAGATAAACTCAATGTTTTATATAAGCCCAATTAGCCCATTATGCCACTATACGTGCATTGCTGGACATTATGAGAAGATGACAAATCCCCGCTTCGTAATAACAAGTTTAGGCTTTGAATTTTCATCGTCTTTTCCTCATTGGTCACAAACTATAGTCTAACTCAATATTTTATCAAACACTCATGTTAACTACTCTTAGTTATCTTGCATCTTGGGATTGTTTTGTGCTTGATTCTATTCTCATCAAGTTTGAATGAAACTGAAACTCAAACTTGAAAGAAAATAAATATATATTTAATATTCCACATTCTTGTATTTGAATGAAATTTGTATGCTGCGAAAGTGGATTTTCAAGGAATCTGAACTTCAATTGAAAGAGAAAAAAACGAGTCGAACCGAAACCACTTTCTCCAGCTATAACTTTAATGTTCAAAACAGGAATGAATTACAACGATCGGGGTGTAATTATTTCGATCACAGTTGGGGAAAATGACAGTTCGTTCTCATGTGTTATGTCTTTTCTAGAAAACTGAGCTACCCAACAGCGTGTAAAATGTTTGGTATCATTAAACTTTGTTTGTTTGTGAAGTTCACAGTCCGATAATTTTTGAAGCGTGATATAGCTCATAAAAAACCTGCAAATTTTCATCAGCTTTTCATTTCACTCATATCTTAACTACCAGTATAGTGGCTAGTTTTCACAACTGCATTTACGGTACCAAGTTCTCATAATTATTGTAGCCAGTTCAGCAATCTCTATGCTGTACATGCATCGGTACTTTGAGAGAGAAGTTACTACAAAGAAAGTTTATTCTGTTCATGTACAACTTCCGGTTACAAGGAATCCATCAGTATGCTACACCTCGCCCTGAACACTCACTAAAAACTGAGTTCATTAACATTAAGCGTACTGAGCAAGCTAAGATTTTATAATGAATTAGTTGAGTACAAAATTCAAATCACTGTATTGTACCACTAGTTCGATCTGTATTGTTTGAGACAAAACCTTCAAGTGAGAGCACCGAGAAGGGCGCTCTCATACTGATGCCTAAGAAAATGTTACAAAACGTTTTTAGTTAAGAGTCGAGCACCTAGTCATTTTATCGCTAATGCTGTGGTTTTAACCACATCTAACTTTGCTTTCAATAAAGATGTTCGATGATATGAAATATTGACTATGAATCAAATCAATAATAAAAAATAATTATAGCCTAATTGAAGACCTGACATTTTAATTCTCAAAACGTTCTAGTAGCTTCTCACAGACTTTTAGTTGTTTCAGGAGGGAAACGAAAACTTATCAGAGCTTGGATGAATACTGCTATTATTTCATTTTTCTTACAGGACTTGAAGTTGGAGTTTGTATTACATTTGCATAGTAGCCTACTTTATAATGTATTATTTTCAGATCGGAACTTTGTAGTGTTGGTAGAGGAAACACTCAAACTTTATAAACTTACTAAAATAATAGTAAATTGTAAAAGTCTCCCAATTGAATCTTCAAATAATTTGATTGATGAGTTTGCTTAAGAAATATAAACAGTTACACAAGTCATGCGTATTATTTTATCCAAATATGAATGAAGGAAACCTGGCTGTGAAAAAGAAAGTGGCGGACTGTTTTCACTTGATTTGAGCCGTGAATCATTTTTCAAAGTGATGCAGCTATCTCCACCTTTATATGCAAATTGAATTCAACCTTTATTTGAATAAGTTTTCGTGAGCTTTTTTAGTGGGAATGGAGAGTAGGCTTACTATGCGTTGAGTTAATGACAACGATGAGAAATAGAACAATGTGCCGATTCATTACACGTTATGCAACTAACCGCATGGAAATGCGAGGAAGCAAATTTGGAAGAGCATGCGTATCTGACACAGCAATAGGCATGAAAGCACGAGGTTGAAGAAAGTAGAGAAATCAGGGAAGAAAAATACAGAGAAGAAAGTAGGAGAATCCAAATCGAGTGAAGCGATTAAACCCGCTAATAGCGTGAACAAATGATTCAAACAAGAAATTAATTTTTATACCTTCCTAGTTACCACAAAGTGGGTGACAATGTCACAAAGCCTTCACTACTCCTTCGGGAACGTCCTTCTTATTAAAAAGATAATTGATTGAATTGCAGTGCCTCTCATTGATGTGGGATGAGGTTTTAGGGTAACACCTCACAACAATATACATTGTAAAATTAATTATCCGTAATTATCATTATGTAACCGTAATTATCACTTGAGTTAGCTTTGATTTTAGTTTTAGCTAAAAAAAAATAGAATTCATGGAATAAATAAATTTAAGCCAACATTAATTTACTCACGAATAATTGTAATCTGTGGAGAAGCAAAACAATTTTTACTGATATTTTTATAATTATTATTGGTTGCTTTGAGAAACAAATGATTGAGTGTCCCGTAAATTTCTCATAATACTTCTAGGGGTTGTTGAACTCAACAAATTGAACAGGAAAGTCCCCGAAAAAATCCGGAAATGTTTTTTTCGAGATGAAGAGCGGGTAAGTTTGCAAATTATCCTTGAAAGTTAGAAGTAAATGAATTTGTGGTATCTCATTTCGGTAAACCTAAGAAAATATTGTTATAAATTACTGTATCATGTAAAATTCACTAAGAAATCCAATAGGATCACTCAGAAGTTTGAACCACTCATCTCTCCAAAAATTTAAGTTAGAGGATAAACATCCGAAACATTCCACACGTCAAAAGTTCATTTAAACCTGAGATATAAGTTTTAAAAAAGTGAAAGTTAATAAAATACAGTAATATACGATAATATACAGTATAATACAGTATTTTATTTGAAAAACCAATTCAATCAATCCTGATTAAATTAGATTCCAATGGTTTCATTTTAGACGATTGGGTACCCAGTCAGTTTTTCTTCAAAAAATGCATCCCCAACAAGTTCTATCAATTTTTAAAAATCAGTCAATCAATTAAATGATCAAGTTAACTAATGTCAATTTTTAAAATCACGATTTCTGGCATATTCTGCCAAGCAACTGAATAATAAAATGTGTTTCAAACTTCTTATTGGTATCATTAGATTCCGCAGCGCGTTTTTAATAATAATACAGTAATAATCAATCATTTTCATACCGAAATAAGGCACAAAAAAGAACTAACTTTTGAATTTGTAGAAGAATTTAGTTAACAAAGAATTCATGATCGAGTGAGGTCTTTTCTATTAGTTTTGAGTACAAAAATACCTGGAATTATTCTCAGAGAGTTACGGAGAACTCGTTTTATGTTATAAGGTTTTATAAGTGTTTATCTCCACTCATTATTCTCCACTAGTGTTAAGCATCTAGTTTTGATTACTCCTGCTATAAAATTTTGTACTTTTTTAGTAATAGTTGGGTCTATTATGATACAATGATATTGTTATCACAGTTTTGTAAAGTACGGTAGTCTAAAACTTGAAAAAGTCTTCCAATGTAATTTCATTATATAAAAAAATGTATATCTTCACTCGATAAATGTGATTATTCTTCTTATCCTTTGACAGATTTCTATTCTTTGAAAAACTCTTATCATTTTATTAACATAAATATGACAAAAATACTATTAGCTTGAGAATGACATGATGCATTGATAATGGAAAATCTAATCAACAAAGTTCATTGGTCCTCAGATTTTAAGTGCCTCTCAAAGTTATTTATCTCAATGGCTTCACCCATCATTGGCGCCTAGGACTCGCAGTCAACCAACGGAGACATCAAGTAGGCTATCATAATAATTATAAACCGATAAAATTATTACTGAGTCACTTTTAATGGGTACGCGGCTTAAAACTGAATAACTGTTATTAGAAAGTGTATGATCCGGATGCACGATCGGCTTACTTCGATCAAGTTATAAAGATGAAGATTAGAGAAAAACAGAGATGTACTGTTATAACATCCTAATTTTTATGAGAAGATCAAAAAGATTAATCTTGGGGATTGAAGAAGGTCAAGGACACTCAAGAGGTTGTTAGAGAAAAGTAAGGTCAACAACCTGTTTCGAACCGTAAACAAGTTATTCTGTGAATTGGTCAAAATAAACAATGATGAGTCATTGGTAGGCTGTAAAGAAATGGTAGATTGGAAATTCTCTGACAATATAATAAGTGTGCAGCTATACTTAACCAAAATCCAGCATTGATAAATGATAAATGATATTTATTGCTTTTAAAGCCATTACAGTACCGAAAAAGTAACACCTACCGTTAGTTAGGAGCTTAAACATTCATAAGTTCATGAGTTTAATGACATTCATAAGTTCAGTTTTCAAGTTTAATGTTAGATAACTGGAGGTTTCAAAGCAAAATAAAAATCTTTCACCCTATTTCATATTTGAGAAAATTGATGAATGCTGGAGTAAATCCAGCGCTAACTTTGAACAATTGAATCGCTAATAAATCGAAGCATGTTTTCAAGAGAACGATTGCATTATTTATATTCAACGTGAATGATTTAGTTATTATTCAACTTAGGTATACAGTACATCAAAGTTTTTAGAGCTCTGATTGACAAGAATTTCAATCGTAAAGGAAAGCCGATTTAATTTCCCCAAAGACTGGACTGGAATACAAAATTTCTCAATTAGTTAAAAATTTAAATTAAAATATCAAATTATAAGTTGACTGTAATTGAAAAAAGACTGATTGACTGTCATGTAATTTGTTTTTCGAATTCTTGATAATAATTTATTATATTTATTTTCGAATTGAAAGGATTTGTAATAACCAGAAGGTTATTCATTTTTCTAAATTGATATTAGGTTGTGTAACTTAGAATGAACAAATCACAGTCATTTCTCCTATTCTGAATTTTTTAAGATTAAATTCATACAAGAGGTATCAAGCTAAAATAATTCCAAAAAAATATCAACCAATTTCACCAATTTGAAATCTGTAAGAGCTAAGCCCAAAAAATAATTATATTACAATACACTATCACTTTTCAATCATTTTCAATTAGTATGTAGGCTTTAATGTATCAATAATTCATTTATTATTTGTTAAAAGTCTTGGATATCATCGAAAACAATATTATTGCGATAGAAGTTCATGTATTGTATAAATCAATATTGTTCAGATAAACTTTATAGCCTATCGACTTTAAAACTATTATCAGAAACCAATATTGCAAATGCAAAGTATTAGAATTCTTCGAAATTTGAATAACAGGTTTATCACAAATAATATTCCTCAAAGCACGTTGGTTATGGAAATTAATGATTTCTTTTTCTATTAATTAGAATAGGGGATTACAATCAACCACACAAACGAAAAAACAGCTCAAGATAAAAATCGGAGCTCTTGGGATCACAAACACTGTATCACGTTTATAATCAACCATTCAATGACCATCCAACTTGAGAGGAAAAATGGATGGATCGAATGAAATATATTCGAGTATTTTTCAGGGTATAATGGTGTAATTTTGATGTAACGACGTTTTGTGATAGAATTTTGTGAAAGGTGACGTCCAAATGCGAAGTTGACGATTGTACCTGTCAATGCTGGTCGGGCGGGCGGGCAATTGACACAACACGTTTGACCTAGAGAGAGGCGGCGGCGGCGGCAGAGGTGGCGGCAATGACTATTGTCGCAGTCAGTTTAGCGAGTGAAGTTCAGTGGCAGACTGAAGGACTGAAGAGGCAGCCTGGGGACTGAAGGCCAGCTGCAGATGAGAGACAACTTTACGTTCTCCAGGTAACGGCATTTAGTAGGTCACTATCATTGCGCCTTGCCTCCTCTACACTACCACTCCTCCGACCAAAAGTGTCGTGGTGGAGGTGCCGTCATGTATGCACCCATGTCGTGCTAGTTGCAAGATCATGCATCAAATGCAGATCATAAGCCCAACAAATTATACGGAGTGATCGTAAATTCTCTCCGCAGCTCCGTAGTGGCATTTCGTGTTCTAGTGATAAACTGTATACAAATTGAATTGTAGGCTATATTCGACAAAAAGGAAAAACTTATCTACTGTAATGAATATACAGGAAAACTTCAATGACTTATTGTTGTTTAATAAATAACTTGTTTTTGAGTGATAGAGTGTTTCATTGTATATTTTACAGCGGAAGAAATTTTTTATCACTATGTAACACCCCTACAAGAGTATGACAAGTGTTTGATTGTCAACGTTGAGAAAACAATTTGGATGGATCTGATTCAATTATTACAAATACTATGTTGATCATAAATATATTGTACTTTTATAACTATACAGAACACAACAAAGCTAGTTTTTAGTTTATCTGATTGAAGTCTCCTATTCTCTAATTAAGAGTAGGCCTATTCCTATTCACAAATTTAATGTGAGAGAGTTTTACTAAATTTTGTCTTCTAAATGACCAGCAAAGTTTCACAGAAGAAACCTGATAGGCTAAGATTGTATTTTAAATAGTCACTTCGAGACTTCAAGCATATTTCTAGCCTATTTTTCTATATTCAAGTTTTTTCGACTAAATCGTGTAGCATTTCAGGAACTCCGAGGTATTATCAAAATGTCTGATTATTGGATGCAAGTAGATCGGAATATTCATATTGATTTATAATCTAATAAATATAATATAATATAATTTATTGCAATAATTCAATTGCTAGGAAATTGATAATGTTGAATAACATTATAATTTATCAAAAAATCACATTCAAAGCAGCCAATCACTCTAAAAACTCACTGTGCGAACATTCACAACTGATTTAATACTTGATGGAGTTTGATAAAGGTCACTGGAAAAAAAATTTTCCGACCGTCAAAATCTCTTACAAAAATGGCCACAAATAAGGCCCAAAACGGCCACAAAGGCCCAAATGGCCCATATTAGGGTCCATTTTATTTCAGAACAAAGAATGTCTCTCCGATGTAATAATCTGAATAACATGACAAACGAGTAAACGAAATTGCTTATGAAAATTTATTCATCATTATGTTTTATTTAAAATAGATGGACTCTGTTAGTTTAGTAATTAAAAGTTATTTTAAATAGGCCTACATATCTCCTATTTACATTAAAATCCATTAGTCTTCCATTATAATAAATGAGAGTTTATCTCCATAATATAAGTTATATATTATCATCTTCATCTCCATATATCATCTTCCTAACTATCCTATTTCTCCATCTCTAATGCAATTCTTCCCAAAATTCTGCTGTTGGAAGTAACGTTGTTTATTCAGACTTTGTGTATGTTAACGGACCAACTTCAATGTTTACAATCCTCATTTGCACAATCCACTCCCCCCCTTCCACTTGAAGATCTCTTGATGCGCCGAATAAAGCCTGTCTTTCACAAGAGTGTGTACTTGCAATGCAGTGCCATATCCGGAAGCTTGCTTCTCCGACAGTCACACAACGAGAAATATTCATTACGCATCCCTGTCATCATCTTCTAGCTATCATGCGCACTAAACTTGATTGATGTCAAGTATCAAAATGATGATGAGAAAACTATGGGTTGGTAAGAGATAATTATGCTAATTTGGAGAGTACGCTCCAAACCTACTTCTCCATGTGTATAAATAACAATGAATAAAATAAGATGTACAGAGAGTAGCTACAGAGAGATACAATAAAATAAGCCTAAAGAGAGTTTTCAAAGTCGAAACGTGAATATGATCTGATCTTTGCGTGGGCTTTCAAAGTTCTTGTCAAGGAGTCTCGAATATTACAGTTTTAAAATAGGAATAATTTTTGTTAGTTTTCGATATTGAATAAAAAGCTTTCTTCTAATCAAGTACTTGGATGGGTGGCAAGCGGGGTTCCAAGGTAGGTGAAAATAAGCACTCACCGGTCACTGTTGAATGTTGAGTGTACTAGTTTTCACTAGTTAATTCCACTCGAAATCTGTTTGCATCTGTTTTAATCTGTTTGTATGAGTGACTTATTCTACAACTTATTCAATAAGTAGCCATGGAAGCTATTTGAAATCTTTGATGATTTAACGATCAGTTTGCACCGTTCTGGTGAGTTTGTATTTAACTCACTGCTCAGTCAGTGCAAACTAAGGAAACAACTAGAGTTTTAGAAAGAAATAAAGAATGAACCTCTTTCTTTTTGCGATTGAAATTCAATTCTCTATGATTAGATAATAAGCGTACACCAGTTTTATAGTCAGTGACTTATTTTTTCCTAATTTTACGTCGTTGGATAATTGAACTTGATATTACTCCTTGTAATATCAATCTGTTTAATATTATACTCTCCAGTGACATTCATTTAATTTGACGCTTGGCATTAGATAGATAGATATAATTTCTTGACGTTGCTGATGACCGTAGAGTACGATGGCAAATGAATAATATCTATCTATCCATCCATCCATCTATCTAATGCCAAGCGTCAAATTGAATGAATCGCAGTGTATTTCATTCACAGAATCATCTGGGAATCACTGTTATCGGACTGGCTTGTTCTAAGATATTTCACATACATCTAAACAGAATAAATGAATACTGAATAACAAGAATAAGCAGCTCTGATTGAGTTTCACGGTAATAAAAATAATTGGAGAACTAGAACGGCATACTTATGAAAATAAAAGGCTCTCAGGACAGCGCGCGAACTTGGGTGTTACTTTCTCCCAAGAGCAACAGCGTCAACAAGTTTTCCCTTCAAGTTTTTTTTCTAGTAGATTAAACTTATCGCATCGCGTAATAATAGTAGGGAGCAGATCTCACTGAACTAGAATGTGTATTCTAACTTGAAAAGTGTTTATGAAGGAGTTCTTAATTGGGATGGTTCTGGAATAAACATGAATATTGCATTGAAAAACGTATACTATTCCTATTGTATATAGGCCTGCAGAGTACTCAGCATTCAGTTGTGAAGAGTTGCAGTTCTAATATAACAATGTTTGATCACTCCAGTCTTTAATTTTATTTCATATTGTACATAGATGAATGAATTGCATACTTCATTCATTAAGTTGTTTTTACAATAAAATTCAGCTAAAATGTTTAGTGATTATTATTTTGATTGAGAGTCTTATGTTCTTATTGGTATTTTGCTTAGATTGAATGGTAATCTGCATGACAGCACACCATAAATAAAAAACTGGGATAAAGTTTTGTTTCAGAAATTTTTTTGAGATACATTTTTTCGCTCTCCAATTTTTCTTCAAATCATCGCTTGATTTTAGAGCAGACATTCTTACAATATTATTACTACCAACTTTGATTTTGCAATTCTATTACCTTTCTCAATTGCATTCAATTCAGTTATTATTGAATTGTCTTTTTTTCAATTTTTTATGTTCTGTTTTGCTTCTCTGCAACCCACAGTGAACCATTGTAGCAGAAGTTGAATCAAATAGAAGTGAAAATCTACTAGATTCATTATGCTAATTGCAATTGAAATTGAAATTAGTGCTTGATGAATCGCCGAACTCTTATTTAAACTCTCATCTAAACAAGGTTGTGAAGACACTAAAGATAGGAGTCACTAATAAAAATTTGTGATTATTGAGAGTCACTATTGATTGGCATTTGTATAGCATTAGCATAATAATTTTTTGTTTAGCTTCAATTTTTCAACCCTTATCTGGAATACACTTTTGAGAATAATTCGCTCATCTCATATTTTCTCTCTCATGAAGAGTTTCCCCAGAATATTACTATTTCAATTTGGTATTTTTCTGTTCATTTGCTCATGACTAGTCAAAGAACAGCATCAACTGTGATAAGGCTATCAAATCATCAAATCTATTCACCTATCATCATCATCCTTCCCATTACCCACGCACAGTCGCACAAGCCTAGAGCTTTTCTCTGGGGCATCATCCCCAGAGAAAAAGAAAAAAATGGTAATTATGAATAATAGAAATGATAATACCGTACAATATTATCATATTATCATCTATTAATGAGAATCGCTGAACCAACATCTGAATCTTACAAATGAGTCTCCCAGATTGGGTCCAGAAATTTGTGTTTAGTGGCTCATCAAATAATTAGTGTTCTTCAGTAATTATACTGGACGAAGCAACAGGTGAACAAAATAGAATAGAAGAGCAAGATCGACCTGAATAGTGCAATAAGTCAAGTGCAAGGTCCGAGGTTCGAGTCTCCGATTAGAGCAGGATAGTTCAGTTCAGTTTTGTGTATAGAAAGCGTCGGGGACAGTCGCACAGCCAATACAAGCAGAGACTGGTTATTCCTGTTCAACAGCCAAGGATGGAAAACAAGAAAGAAAAATAAGAAGAAAGGTAAACTTACAGCAAACGGCTCTGCTCATCGCCTAATTATACCTTCTCGCTTCTGATTTTTACTGGTTGAACGTATCAACGTAAACATGTTCGATATTCGTAGCTAATCACTTAAATGCGGCCAGATTAGTCTTGGTTTCCCTAGCCTTCAGCTCAAGCACACCTGGAAAACGCCTGAAAAATACAGGCATGAAAACTAGTTGGTTTTTGAGAGAAGACATTTGACGCCTTCGAAATTGACGCCTTCATAAAGAAGAGTTTGCGTTCACAGTATTCCAGGCCAACTCTAGCCGAAGGCCCATTAATATTTTTCTAGACCAGAGGAAACTGGAAATATTGAATGGACTGGTATTGGAATCGTGCCCACTTGCAAGTATTGTTCTGATAAAAATTGAAAAGTGACGATTGAATCATTTTTATTTTTGACAAGAATATGGTGATTACCATGAGGAGATTACAAAGTGTGTATCATCAAAATAATGAGCGTTTAATCACAGAGGAGAGAGAATTCTCTCTCCTCAGAGGAGAATACTCTCTCCTCTGTGGTTTAATGTACTGTACATAGTGATCAAAAAGTCTCTCCGCAGTGAAATTTATACATTGATTATATTCAAGTGAATGGTTATAATGTAACTACACTTCCTACTACACTGGCTCTGAAGCTGTATAAAGGGAAGAACCCCGTCAAATGAATTTCTAACCAGAATACAATATGCCACCACAAAGCTACTGCGGAGAGACTTTATTATGATCACTCACATGTATCACATGGGAGGGAACAAATCTGTCGACCATCCAAACTAGTGTTTGTGGTATGAGAGGTATGTCGGTCGATTCCCCTATCGGTAGCACATTATTTGTTGGAAATAAGTATGGTACTCAATTTATCCATATGAGTTGGATGAACACCCAAGCTTGGGTGGGACTCATCAACTCTATTTTCCAATATTATTGCTTACATTCTAGCCTTACACTATACACCTCCACAGTCACCTCCTCGCCTCTAGTTCTACTATTTTTCTATTTAGAAGCTATCCAAGGTTCGAAAATAGTTTCATATTGTTATAGTAATTGAAATAGAGTGAGGTATACTTTAACAATAACGAGTTTTTATAGTTGATAATCCTTGAGAAATATTTCTTCATTGCCTCTACAGAAGACAGAACGTGATTTAGGGTAGCAAATTCAAGCTTCTGGAAAAACAGTATCGCAGAAAAATTTCCTTTAACCAAAAAAATTTAATGCCCATAACAGGTACAGTACTGCCATCTTAGTGGGTTAAAAGTTCATTTTATAAAAAAATCGTTATTTTCTTCACTGACTGTACTAGCCAGAGATTATCCATCTTACAGCCTCAAGACGCCAATTTGGATGGCACGCTCTGTACCAGTATTGACTTAGTGGGTACAGCAAGTGCTTACACCCTCTGGTTATGTCCCGATCACACACTAATTTATCAGTTCTCATGTAAGCTGCTGGTGTTGGTGAATGCACTTGTTGAACATAAAGTAGGGTGTATTATTTCATGTATTATTTCATTTTTTTCTGTATGGCTTGAAAAGCATTCACTGAGTGAGAACTGATAGTGAATCAGTTTTCATGCAGTGTGTGCAGTGAGTGCTCACAGCCTCTGGATATGTACTTATTAAACAACAATTCATCAGTTTCAATTCACCAGTTGCTGTTGTTGATAAATTTATTTTCTGAACAGCAAGTGTATACGTGTATCCACTGTATGGGTTGAAGATCACTCACCCCACCCACTAAGTGGAAACTGATTCTTGACCAGTTTTCATGTAGTGGGTGTGTGGTCACAACCTCTAGATATGTACCGTACTGGTTAAATACCATTCCATCATTCCTCATGTAGACTGATCTATCTACACAAAGTGGATATTTATAGAAGATTTACAATTAGAAATAACAATGCTACAGGCATTAAACCTTTTTTTATTGAGGCAATCAATATTCTCTTCAATAATACTCTTCAATGCAAATTATTCTTCAAATAATTGTACTTGAGATCTTTTCAATGAATTCCAAGTATTGTATTTTTCGTCAGCTTCACATGAAGATCCATCACAAGCGTCATCAACATGCTGATTCTTCCAGGCCTACTTTCTACATTCCAGTTTATCAAAAGTGGCAAATCAGTCATTTGAATGGAGGAAGATAAAGGATTACGAAATCATTGTTATTTTATGATTTTATTATGACAAGAGTATCATAAATTACGTTTCTAAACTATAATTTAATAAGTTAATACATAACAAATGTGATCAATGTCCATAGGACAGCTTGCGATTGATCGACCAAAAAGTGGGAGATCTAGGATGAGTTGTCCTTGAAGAGTGAACATTTGTCTGTGATGTGGAGGGGGGGGGAGGTTGAGGGAGGGGACGAATCAGTGGACAGGCTTGGAGTGTGGCTTGACATGGTCCTTGACATGCTGGTCCTTGTGGTGGGCGTGGTCTACCTTGTGGACATGGTCGGCCTTGACATGGTGTTCGTCAGCATGGGGCTTCTCCTCGGGTACAACAGCTGCTACAGCTGGCACAACAGCTGGCACAACTTGCTCATCGGCTACAGCTGGCTTCACTGCTTCCTCGGCAACCACTGCGTCGGTATTCTCCACAGCTGGCACTGGCGCAGCCGATTTTGTCTGAATCACCTCATGCAACAGAATAGGTCCAATAAGAAACATCGAAATGTGTGATGAAATATGATATGAATTTTGATTGAGACATTGAGACATGCAGGATATGGTTTTATAGTGGGTTCATATGAACGGTTGCGGCTATCATCGGTTACCAACGGTTCCATGTGTGGGAGAGAGACAAAAAACAGCAAGAATAATCTTGTCTCTCTCCCACACATGGAACTGCTGGTAGTCGCAACCGCCCAAAAACCGTTCGTGTGAACCTGCTCTCAGAGTTAAAACCATATTTGAATCATATTGACAGATTACAAGGTTGATCTTATGCTATCTTCCTATTTAGACTACTATCCAAGGTAAATAGAAAACAAATATTCTAGTTACCTTGCTACCATCTATCTATTCATCAATTGATCACTATAGACTACTATCATAGCCCCCTCTAAACTACAGTACTACCCCCTCTAATATGTTTTCTATTATCAAAATCTAATTCCATTCTGATGAAGAAATAAAAGTGAACTTTTCCTGTGGTTCATGCCCACATGAGTTCTTGGCTTGTGTGCATTTTCAATATGAATGAATATTATTCGAACCATGATTATCAAACTCTACTATCATGATCGAATAATGTCAGCCGAATCAGTCCTGAATGTTGAAAGTGAATGAACCTTTTCCTATGCTTATAAATGATATATAGCAGGCCTCAAGCGGTCACCACCAGAACAAGAATAGCAGGCGTGAATTGAAACATTATAGAAGAGACAATAGTTTATAAAAAAACAAATATTACAATATTTGTCAAGAATAACATCGTAATGATTGGCTTTCCTACTGAAAATTTTGTTCACTAGAGTAAATTGAATTGCACTGTACCGTATTGATAAAAAAATGGGATAGAAAATCACAATTAATTTCTTTGTTCACACATTTCTATCAGAGTTCTGTTTTGTTATATACATAAAGAGAGCTAAATATAGATAGCCTATTCTTCTCCAATTTCGGCAAGATTGAGTTCTGACATTGTTCATTTGAAAAGTAATGCAATCTCTTGTCTGGAAGCTGAAGAGGTCCACATTCGCCTATCACAATGTATGAGAGACATTATCACAACAGGGGTCATAAAGTCATATCTCTCACTTTCTACAATGAATGAGGACACAAACACATGTCAAGATAACGTTGCAGATGAATGTCATAAGAAAGCTAGATGAAATCCTTGAAATTTTTGAAAGTGAAGACATATTGATAAAGGGTTAAAAATCATTGAAAAATTTCCATTTCAATTTTCTAGTAGATTGAATTTGGAAAGCATTTTTCAATACATAAGTATTATAGTATACCTACTTTTGAATACTAGAAGTTAGAAGTTAATTTTGGAGTATTCATGCATTTAAAATATTATTTTCTAGCTTGAGAGTAATAAAGTTTGGAATTATGTTCCTAATAAGTACAAAGTAGATGTTTGTTGTTTTATTTTCCAATCATATTCCGATTATATTAAAATCATACTAGACTCTTGTATGCTAGTATTTTATTATCATATATTTACTATTTGTCCATTATTGTTTTGTAATTTTATGGCAAATAAATTTGATTTGATTTGATTTGTAACCTAGAGCATTCACTCACAACAAATTTAATATTGGTTCAAATATTTATGTTTCTATGATAATTATAATCTCATATAATGCGACAATGTGATCATTTTCTCAATTCCTTTTGTGATTATGGACATTACGGTGTAGTTATAAGACAAGATTTTTCTCAAATAAAATAAAGGAAAAACAGACTCGCAAAATTCTATTGACCCTGGATTGTATTGATGAATTATACCAATGGCAATGATAATTTACCATGCTCTTTACATGACATTCTCTTTAATATATCATAGATGATTGATACATATCAACAATACTTAGGCCTATCAATTTTATTAATCATTACCTTATTTCCATAAGAGTGAATCATAAGTCTTATGATGTAGATTGGAGCATACAATGAGTAAGAATTGATTTAAAACTTCGTACTTCATGCAGTACGTAGGCTATATATTTTGTATAATTAAGATATCTTGATTTAAAGCTTCGTACTTCATGCAGTACGGTAGGCTATATATTTTGTATAATTAAGATATCTTTCTTCAATAAGTTTAATTAACTCATTTTCTAAATAATTATTCTTTTTTGTTTATAATACAAGATTTCGTCCCACATAAAATAAAAGGAAATCACTCACAAATTACCGCCTTTCCTTTGAACTCAATCATACCAAATACAATACTGTATACTTTACAGGAATAAATAAATAAATAGTTTTGTTTAGGACAATATAAAGCCTTGATATTGTCTTTTATCATAGGCCTATTGGTAGTATGTAGGCGTATCATTGAGTACCTTGTTTTCGTCGACAGCATCAGGCCCAGCGGCGGCAGCAGCCTCAGCAATGGCACAGTCGGCCTGGTCGGTCTTCACGAAGAAGGTGCGGCTGATCTTGTACTTGTCCAGGATGCCGTAGGCCTTCTGCAGAACTGTGCCCGGCGCCAATCGCTCTGTTTCAACAACATCAACTTTTTACTGCTGCTGTTTCTGTCAATTCAAAAGGATTTGGAAGGGTAATCAGAAGGAAACATGATGAAATGCTGGACCTACAATAGCTTTAAGTGGGTTCCAAACTACCGGGATGCAATTTTGATTAAATCAAAATAAAATTAAATTTCAATGAATGA
The DNA here is from genome assembly GCA_017141395.1 of Laodelphax striatellus. NCBI lineage: Eukaryota > Metazoa > Arthropoda > Insecta > Hemiptera > Delphacidae > Laodelphax > Laodelphax striatellus. The sequence goes on along the minus strand of CM029532.1, from coordinate 23,052,406 downwards.
AGATTGGTAAGGGTTGCAGTACATTCGGTCCTCTAACAAAGATAATCAGAAATAAAGGCCTTCACTAAAAGTCCCCCTTACAATGGGAATAACAAGTGCATTTTTCTCATCTGATTTTAAAAACTTATCAATGAAGTGCTCCGAAATATTTGTTTATGATATATTATTCAAAAATAATTCTGTGTTGAGAAACATTTCAATCTATAGCCTACGTTTAAGTTTTTTAAAATTCTATTTCCATTGATATTATTGGGTGGAGCGGTGGAGAAAGCATAAAATAGAGCATAGAAGGATAATCAACTATGCATTTGGATTGACAAAACAGAAAAAATTCCAAACTTCGATAGGTATCTTGGAGGACAAATAGTTCAATAGAAATATGGGGTACATAGTTCTAAAAAAATGGAAAGATTAACTGAAATTAATAAATTAAAAGATTTAATCATGTACCGTACTGTGAATATTTTAAAGTTCACTAAACGTCTTAACTGATAAGGTAACCGAATTTTCCGTGATATTTTGAAAATAGGTCTACCCATATTTTTTTAAATAATCCCATTCTGTGTCCAATGTAAAATGAATTCATGAATCTCTTATTACGTAATTTTATGCTTTATGGATGTATGATAGAAATTAATTTTTTTTCATACACAGTTTATTTTAGGGTGGCATTAAGTGTTTTCCTTTCATGATATTAATATTGATTGTAAATTTTTCAAATTGTAAAAATAATGTATTGAGTACACATTGTATTTCACTTTCAATTTACTAGCTCAAAGGAATTGAAGTTGACAAGTTGGTCAATTCAATTGGAAAAAGTATTCAATGTCATTGAGAATCTTTTTACATTTTTCTAATAGATTTCAGAGGATTAGATATTAAATTTCTGAATTATTTGATTTCTATGACACTTCTTTCTACATAAAAATCAACTGAGAATACCTTGAAATGTTTCTGCTCAAATGGTAGTGTAGTTGATATTTATTTCATGGATGAAATGGATTTACAAAGTTTAATAATATTGTTGACTAGCAAGTTAAATATTGTATACTTTGGTGACAACATAAATCACCACGATGAAACCAATTAGTTTCACAAGCATTGTATGTGAAGTCAGTGAATCATGAAAGTCAATTATCAAAGTCAATAATGAATCGTACGGGTGATTTTGTAGATTTTCTTGTTATTCTTTCAGTTTTCTTCAACTCATGACTTTAACTATAATGTACACCACTGTAATAGCACCAATAATTTTCAGTATGGACATTATGGATTGTTTTGTAAGTCAATGAATCGTACGGGTGATTTTGCAAATTTTCTTGTCATCTTTCCAGCACTTTAATTACAACGTACACCACCACGACGGCACCAACAAGTCTTAGTATATCATTAGGTATCATTTTTTAAAACTACTAATTTGGAGGAGATAATCCTGAAGATTCCTTGAACTTCATGTTCCAAACAAATCGAGATACTGTACCAAATAACAAATGGGAAACAACTTAAGATGCAATATGTTTCCTATTTCTTGATCAGCTGACTATTTTTCTTCCACAAATATTGACAGTTTGTTTCTCAATTTAAGCGGTTTGTTGCTAAGTATAATGAATGAATGAATGGAATAATTTGATTTCATTATTATAAACTTCCAATCATACAAAAATTAAAATTATAAATAAATGCCGGCCCTTGGTCAACAGCCGTAAGGGTGAGATTCTCTCAAGTTAACTTTATAGAAAACTATGAACTATTATTTCTCTGATTTTTTTCAAATAAGTGTTCATTCCATAGTGGAAAACTCTACTTTCTCCATTAAAGTAATACTGTACTCATGTTTTTAAATCATTGCACTTTGTATTCAATCTGTAACTTGCATCTCTCTTAAAAACAGAAGATCTTGAATAATGCAATGGTAAGTTATGATAAAAACTGTCATCTTAAGAAAATAACAGAACAGCTATCTTACTTTTTCACCCTTTTAGCCAGCTCACAAAATTAACATCAGTCGTTTATCCCGAGAAGAACAGAATTAATCAACAGACTACAAATTGTCCTTGATTTATCAAAACAAAAATATGGGTAGTTTCAACTTTTATTTAAAAATTTTATCCGTTCCAGTATATTATTTTTTATCTTGGAAGGAAACTTTGGTTTTGGAATTTTTACTATTCTAGCTCATGAGAAATCTCTTCTCTCTTGAGGTGTTTCAACAGCAGGCTCATTTTTTATTTCAACTGAAAATAAAATCAATTCACAGCACTCTACTTACGTGTATTGACTGGTCCCAATCCAGAGCAAGACCACACAACCGAGTATGTGTCATAATCAGTGTCTAGAACTGTGTACGCCATCTCAATGGGGACTGCAAATCGAAATAAAATTAGTTTATTGTTAAAATATGATATCAATATCAATACCATACAATAGATCCAGAAGGTATATAGAATGAAAATATGAACATACAAATCTTACAAATTATATTCTAGTGACGTCATTACAAAGTAAAAATATATCGTAGGATTACAACATAATTTAAAACAAAAAGCTGAAATGGATTCGGACAAATGATACAGTGATTATCGATGTTTTCACAAAAATCAATTATCAAATTTACTGAAACACTACAAATTTTTTATTTGGTTTAGGTTAATGATTTTATATTTTGTATTCTACCTATAACTTGAATCTCTCTTAAAAAAGAGAATAATATATTCTATCTTTCTTTAGGTTTAATATGATTTTGTACTTAATGATTTGTTATATTTAATTTTCAATGGAAAACTGATATCCATTTGTTATATAGTAAAGCAGTTACTAGATTAGTTTATGTAGAATAGATTAAATATCAAGATACGGTGATTAAAGTTGGCAAAATAAGATATGAAACGAATTTATATAATCAACTATTTTTTTCTAGTATTATTTTGTATTTATAAATGTTAAAAGTATCACCTATGGAATACTGTATATAAACAATTAAAATTTTCTTCACTTTTATTCATAAGTAGATTAATTCAGCTTACTGGAAGTATGCATTTGTACTTCACAGCTTCAAAAACAAAAATCCAAGGATTGGCATTCATTTTTGATAAACCTACAACGGCTTTTCTAATTTTGTCACAGTTTTAAATTTATATTTCATTTGTCATAAAATAAATCAAATTACAAGCCTAGAGCTTGTTTACAATAACATGTACCGGTATTTTAATAAGTTGCTAGCAATATCGTCGTATGAAATACTTGCATTCACCATGAGTATTGTATTAATAATATATTGAAAACTTAATTAATGATTATAAAAATTTCGCATGACAATATTAATATTAATTTATTATTATAATAACAATGTTTAATTTATTATAATTATTATTAATGTATTATCAACCCAAGTAGAATCCGATTGCAGAATTCTCCAGTTTTATTTCATTCAAGTGGTAATAGTATTAATTTTGTTTTATTTGATGAAGTTTATCGTAACATTTGTTATACTGCTTGTGAATGAAAATAGTTATGGATGATGTTCAGTGGGACCTTTGTTAGATAGGTAACTGTTATTTGAGTAGGCTTGCAATGCTTCTAGTAGTTGTGTTGTTATACCATGAGATTTGTGATTCCAGTAGTGGTGGAAAGGGAAGGAATTGGAAAGATTATGGATACATTTTTCGCCCATGTTTCATTTCTGTTTGTGATTCTTGAATATCGTAAGTTGCTTGAATGTTACGAATATCAATATTGAATTTCAGATTGAAATTCTAGATTGATTTAAATAACAAAGACTTTGATTAATCAGCAACTGTAAAAAAAAACTATTAAACAAGCAAAATTCATCAATACGGTACCTCAGCTACCATGTACGAGTAATTCAAAATTCATTGATCAGTAAGTGAATTAAATATTTATTTTCATTAGCATGTAATTAATAGGCAGTAACAGATACCACATATCACAGTTAATTAGAATTGCAAGGCTGAGGCCTATTTAGGAAAAACTTCAATCAAGTTTTTCGAAAATCTTCTTCGTTGTGAATAAAATCGGTCTCAGAGAGTTATTGGAGATCATCTTTGGCAAAAAAAAGCAGGTGACTTTTGCATTATTACAGTAGAATCCGCTCCTTCAGGCATTTTAAATCAGTACCTACATTGAATGAGTTTATGAATGATTTGTTAGCGATCACATTTATTTCTAGGTTCAATGTTTAGGGTTGAATAGTTAATATCATCCTAGAGACAAACATTATCCATTGACAGATGTTGCAGATTGTAATTTGTGGATTAATGCGCATTGGAACCATGAAGCATTATGAATGAGACGAGAGTGTTATTGATGTTGAGTGTGTTGAAGTCAAGCAGATGAACGCGCCCCAAGCAGGTGAATGTTAATTGGGATTCGGATGAAGCTGAGAAAGCAGTTAGAGTGGAGGCTGGCAATTGGGATACCTACAGGGTAATGTGGAGTACTTGACATTGATTTTTGACTCGGCGCCTTTGATCAAGTGAGGGATCTCTCCGTCCAGGATGCGCTTGATTCCGGATCTGAAAAGTCAATTGATCAGATATTTAATAGCGAACTCCATAAATGACTAAGTCATCAACTTACACGGGCTCGTGTTGTACTTGATGTTCAATTTTGACTTGGCCTGCAGGTCCATCTGGCCTTCCAAAACTCGCTTCAATCCTGACCTGCGAACATGCAACAGACAATTTCCCAACCATCGAACTCCACAAATCAAAAATTCAAAATCCATCAGGGAACTAACCATTAGCTCTTCTCATTGTGCTTACAGAGTTTAGTTGAATCAGTACGTTAAGCCATCTGAATAAAATGGTATCTTTTCTATTATTAGGTACCTTCATTTAAAAAATCAATTTCTTTCATCCATTACCTGAAATCCTTTCAATAAATTTAAATAAAATGAATAAATTACTTTTGACTCAATCAGAGCATTACATGACTTCTGATTACCACAATTATAAGAAACATTATATTACTTTCCCCTTTCTATTACAATCAACAGGTTAGTAGGTAGTTCATCATAACTTTTGTTGTTTGAAAACGCTTTATATCAATATTATGGTATTTTTGAATAAGACAAATATATAAGGTGGTGTTACTAAAACCGTAGAAAAATTATAAAATATGTAGATAACCCCTAACACATATATTATTATAGTGGGGTATAAATCATATTAAACAATTAAATTCTCATATAAAAGTATTTCAATCGTAAATGATCGTTATATTTGTAGTTTTCAAGATAATTCCTTTCATTGTATTGTATTAATAAGGACAAAAGATTCAGATATTTTAAATAATATGGTAATCAATTCATTGGTTATCCATTCCAATGTTCAATACAGTATTATTAAATTACAGTATTACATTATAGTTCTTACAAGTGACTTCTCAAGAAAAATTATCATCAAACAGGCGATTTTTGCGAAATTCCATTTTAGGGGAAATAAAAATATTTCAAGAATATGTTTATCCTATTTCTATCTCATCTACCCCTTTTGTGTTTCACAACTTATCTGCGCCAACTTACAATCTTCCAGTAATTTCGCTTGAGACAAGGATGCGTCCATCTACTGCCTTCGTGTAGTTTGTTCTTACACAGCGACTTCCAGCCTCCATAACTCTGAAGTACCTTTCCTGCTCATACCACGTTCCAAGATACTGAAAAAATAGAGTTCCAGTAAAAATTAAATTCCATTAAACAATAATAAGCCTGAATTGTGCGTGTAATCCTGTTATTGTCGCAAATGAATCTTATTACAATCACTTCAATTTTAGTTACGGTATTGAAAAATTCACAGATTTCGCACATAACACAGTACACGTGATAATTAAAAGTTACACGGTTTGATCTTGTATATAATTTAGAGCTTGATTTTCTGAAAGTTTCTAATTATTACAAGATCTCATTACTGTATCTATATTTTTCGCTAATTTTTATTCTTATTCAGGCTTCCAGAACAAGATTTTCTTCAGAGAGTGGCTGAACTGGCAAATTCCTTACTATAATTTCATTTATATTTTAATATTGGAAAACAGATTTTCTACTTCTGAAAAATGTAATTTACACTTGATAAGAAATCATCATAGTGAGTCTAGAATGGTATTATTCTCAACCATTGTATATACAGGTATTAACAAATAGTATGTGTGAGAAACAATGTAGGCTATATTTTTATTGGAACAATTATTTTTAAAGATTCGAAGATTTTCCAATCAGCTAGGAACCTACCCTCTCCATATCGAAGTCCGCCATAGGTACATAGTCTGGGCACCAACCCAGATTAGGAATTTGAGCAGCCGTGAGAGCCACTCCCATCGCCAACATTAATAAAATTTTGTACATCTGGAAAATAACAGAAACAATCATAACTCATAGAAATTTTTTTACAAACAGAAATTTCCCATTAACATTAGACTGGTAAGAGAGGAACCCTTTTTTTTGCGAATAAATATCACACAAGTCATCCTCTCGCGTGCGTGTGAGATGTGAGGTGAAAAAGGAATCGACAACAATAATAATAATAATAAAAATAATAATTCTCAAAAACTGAATAAGGCTTTAAATAAGTTTAAGAGACTCTCATATTTGTTCAAGATAGATGACTATTTCAACTATTTTAACCCTGGCTTTATGAGAGTTTAATATTATTGTTTTTCCATTCCATGAATTTCCTTATCACGACTCTTTTCAATAAAAAATTTAACGTATAAATCTATTTCATGACTATTATTATTCTCGCTTTTCAATAGTGTAAGTATTTTTTTTTCATTAAATTAATCATTTCTCGATTACAAGTCACATTAATAACAATGGAAATTCATTAGCGCAATTTATTATAAGATTTAATTCCAGATTTGAAAATTTAATTTTGACTTCCAGAGGGCCTCGATCACAAGTCACATTATTATCAATAGAGAATCATTTAAATAATAATTATAAGAAAAGATTTTATTCCAGCTTCGTAAATTTCTGACTTCCTGAGAGTTCCCTTTGTTCATTGACAAATTTCATCAATTATCAGCTTATAGATTAAGACCTACTTTTCCAATAATCAATTAGGTAGGCCGACTTCAATCACTGATCCCATTCTTCAAAATGCAACAATGAAAGGCTTTTCACCGTAAGCAATCTTCCGCTTCTACTTTACAAGCTTATTTTTATTCGCCACTGGCTAGCGAACAATCAAAGAACAGTAGCCTGGACATTCTCGATCATTCATTGCCGACAATAGATAGATAAGAAAAGTGATTGGAGCAAATGAAACCATGCCATCACATAATCAATGACCCAGAAAAATGGTCCAGAGTCTCCTAAGAGATGTAACCGATTAAAATTTTTATGATTTTGCTTGTCACATTCCATTACCTTTTTAGATTATCATCTCTTCCATTTATCGGAGTTTTAATAATTATTCTCCTGTTCAGTTTCAATATTATAGTTGAATGATAATTATTATCTATAGATTTTGGCGAGAAAAGATATTTCCTTGGACTTTTAGAGACTTTGAGGCGTACTTAGTTCTTGAAATTAGTCGAAATTTATGTCAATTTTAGATTGCTGAGTCGCTTGTAAGATGCAATGTTAATTTATAAATATTTCTTTCAATAAATGCGGATAAGAAGCTGAACCACACTTTTCGGAGCTTCACATGGAGAGCACTGATAAAATGCAGTATTTTAAGTGAGAGTAAAATTCAATAAAAGTTTAATAATCAGATAACTGCTACTTAGAGAATACGATTTTAGAGAATCATATTTCAGAGTTCAGAGAATTTTATTTCTACATAATTTTCATTATGTAATGTCTACCTCATTGCATGATATAATCAATTCTCATAATATTATTTTACCATAAACTAATTTGAATTGAAATGATTTATAAATCTTGCTTCCTTACATGCATTCAACACCTGAAGACTATGAACTTAAATTGAATATTGAGAACAAAACATATTAATCATAACAGAAATAATTATTTCTATACTCATTTGGTTGCTACTTTGACATTATATCACAATAGGTGACGGAAAAATATTGCTACTTTGACATTATATCACAATAGGTGACGGAAAAATAATTTATTCACGTCAACTTCTTTTGTTCATTGAAAAATATGAAAATTTTCCAATAAAAATTGAAATTTTCATTTAATTTTTGCAAATTTCCAAAATATTGATCTTACCTTGACTTTTTGTTGTCAAATGCCGGTCGTCGAATGCTACCGGTGACCTGTGAACTCTGGCTTAGCGTCGATGAAACAGATAAATGTACAGCAGATGAGAGAAGAAATGTTTGGTCAAAGAAGGTGCACTCTTATATACACGGTTAAGGTCAATCCCCACCTGTGTAGAGAACTCCTCATACTCCTAAGCTGGTCCACACTCTTCTTCCTATGTTCTCTTCTATTCTTTTCCTCTTCCTCTTCCTCTTTCCTTTCTTCTTTCTCTTGGAAAACTCTCCTCCATCCGGAGAGTCCTTCTCACCCCTTATTCTTCTTGTTGTTTCGACGGTCTCTGCCTTGATTTACTGATACCACCTCGAAAATAAAAACAAAACCACTGTGGCTTCTCTCAAACGACTGAGTCTCAAGTAGCAATAACTGTATTTTATAAAAGGCCCGAAGGTGGTTCTTTATCATGAAAGATATTTATTCATAATTCCAATAGAGGTGTTCTCTCTCCACACAAGCTCAGAAGAAGAGAACGTGTTGGAGAACAGGACATGAATAAATGAAGTACCCACATAAATAGTAGTCAACATAAATGTTACAACTTCTAGAATTGTTTTTTTTCTCTAGTTTTATGTTCTTGCAATATAGGGTGCACTGAACCCACACTTGGTCTTTGTTGCTGAATAATCTCCTCCCTGGAATGTTTTGCATCGCATTCTGTTCCAAGAACAAAGTCTATTCGAAAATTTCCTTTTCTCAAGGAGAGAAAACTGAATTGAGAGGACTCTGGATGGAGAGAAATTTATAATCAGCACTTTATTATTCTCACATTCCAGGATACGGAAGTCATTATTAAACCTTTTGTGAAAAATCATTCATGATACACAATTTAATGAAAGCTGAGCATTGAAAAAGAATTCGTTCAGCATCTATAATGATTTACATGCAGATATGATTTTTTTGTATTTTTTATCCAGAATCTTCTAGAAATCTAAAAAAAAATATTTTCATAATATTGTATTTTTTTCAAAAACATCCAAAGTTTATTGCAATTGTATACTATTGAGGAATGTGAATGAATAATGATTTATTACTCATTCAAAAAATACTGTTGATCTAGTGAAACTATTGATTCTCATGTTTCAAAATAATTGATAGTTTCAATAGTAAAATGGCTAGATGAATAGAGAAAGAATTTGTTATTACCGGCACTGTAGAGATGGAAAATCAGAAAGATACACAGAAATAAAAGCGTTTTTTTGTGTAAATGCTAATTATTGAGTCCCGTAGTGACCTGGTGAATATTCAAATGGCAAGTCGAAGAGCAACAACAATATTGTTTATAGAAGTGATGAAGAAATAACGGTCTCAGCTTTTTCAGCATAATACTTAACAATCATGAAGAGTGACGCCAAGCTGTTTTGAAGTCTGGAGTGACACTTTCAAAGTTTTGCGATTCGCCATTTCGCTTGTTTATTATTTTATATTATTCGAATAAAATATTCAATTTTTTGTTTTATAATTCCTTTAATAAAGAAGATTTATTCCAATCTTTCATGTATGATTGAATGAGTGAAGCACAACTACGTCAAATTATTAACTAGTATAGTCCAAATAAAATTTTTACAGTATTTATTGTCCAATACGAAATAGGTAATGAAAGATGACATCTCCTCCTTCCAATACATAATAATAACGATATTGGAAAAAACTTTGTTCTTTGGTTCAAGCGCACATAATATAGCCTAATTTATATAGAAAGTTTAGTAGACTAATGTCCAAAAGTGATAATAAATGAATATGATTTATCATACTATAAATTTATTCCAAATTATTTTTTAATGTCGATAGTCGTTCATAGTATTTTAATATTCTAAATATTATTCTAGAACAGCATCACTGTTGGGATATTCTGAAAGTATATTGGAGTCCATTTATATGAATTATTAATATGTATTAATGTGAATTATTAAAAAAATCTAAAATGTCATTATATAAAAAATTATAGACTTTAAATAGTTACAGTAAAATTAAAACAGCGTATACAAAAACCACCAGTGCTAAAACAATACCGGTACTGTATTGCGATACAGAAGTAAAGTTCTATTTCAGATATCGTTAAGTAAAAAATGGAATTTCACAAAACAAATGGGAAATTCATAAAATAGAGATATTTCCTATTTAGAACAATAACTCATGTTCTAATACTCTTAAAAGGTACATACATTTGGGATGTACAAAAGTTCAGGAATAATATCAATGAATTGAATAGAAGAAGTTGAATATGTTGAGCATTACTATGAGGCCCATATATTCCCCTTTGTGGAAATTGTTAGGTATTTTATGAAAACTTTACAAAGAATGAAGCAACAAAATTTAAAATATACTGTATCTTGTAAATGGTTTTCTCATTTTCTCATCAACCGAATTCAGTTTCCATCACATTTTTACATTTGCGAAATTTTGTTTTGGATGCTTATTGCTCATTAAATAGGACCGTTCAATTCTTACATGGTATTACTTTGTGTATTACTATAGAGTTTTTCTTAAGGGTTTTTTAAGGGCTTCTACCATCTATATTGCTTCATGAGCCCAGTCTGATGATATTATCCGATCTTAATCAACTGGAATACTAACTGTAAACTGTATTACATCAGTAACCTTCAAAGATGATTTTGGCCAGACTCCAAGTTGGACCGAATGAGTGGTGTTTGGGGTGTATAACCGCTCCAGTATGTTTATCTGAGTTGAAAAGAAGCGACGATCTTTGACCTTTTATCGGGCGAGCCGTGTGCTCTTCCATAATTTGATCCGGTCATTTGGAAACCAGTTTGAAGACTTGCTGCATGACCATAACCGGAGTCTATCTGACCGTTTAAGTAATTCATTTCACTTCCATAGAGGAAGAAACGCCTCCAATCTCGGAATATGTAATCACTGTTCACAATCAAACAAATGAGATGCTCCACTTGAAGCGCTATCAAATTATCTCCGACTGCTCAAATCAGCCGTGACTCAGCGCTCGAACCGTTAAAGGGATGCTAGTGATTTATGAAACCAGTCTGATTTATGGCTTCAAGTTGAAGAGAATGGAATAGCTTTGTTCCAAGTTGGATTTGAATTACGACAAAACTAATGATCTCCCTTATTTTTTCTAGAGCATAAGTGTTGAAAATGATTTGGTTATGAAGCGATTTCAACTTATTCATCAATTGATATGCTCAACAATGTGTTCAAGTTCAATTTCATTTGGAGAGGTCTTGATAAGTATGCTAAGTATTATCATAGATAACAGATTAGAATAGATTTCCCATCGTACGTTAAAATTTGTGACCAGAAATAAAGGGGCCGATCCTAGCGACATCTCTTAAGAACTCAGAGTAACTGGGAAGCGTTACTGTAAACTCGCAAATGGCGATGAGACAGAGAATGGGTGTGCGAATGAGAGTTACCCCGATCGATTGAGAGAGAGAGACGCCAGCAATCAGCGCTATCTTACCTTGCGGCAACCCGAACATATGGCCAGCACGATTTCACAGCACACAAACCGGCACACAGTTCCCTATGCCTTGAATGATCTACTACTACAGAGCGTGCCATCCAAATTGGCGTCTAGGGAAGGGTGTGCGAGAGATGGATAATCTCTCACGCTTCTCCAGCCGCTAAGATTAGTACAGTCACCCAAAATTATCATTGAAGATAACATCAGTGAAGCGAATAACATCATACTACAGCTGCCGAGAACGAGAACGATCGATTGAGAGAGAGTGAGACGTCAGCGCTATCTTACCTTGCGGCACCCGAACTACGTGGCCAGCACGATTTGACAGCACACAAAACCGGCACACAGTTCCCTATGCCTTGAATGATCTACTACTATCTCTTATCTATGGTATTACAATAATATTAGTAGAGTTCACAAATTACAACCCATATTCCCGAATAATCAATGAACATTATTGTTTAAAAATATTTCACCTCAAGTGGAGTGTGGAGAATATTGCGGGGAATGGAAATTCATTTATTTATTATTCTACTTGATGTGTTTTGAGCTTCATATCATACAGGAGAGGGTATGATATTCTTCCCATCTCTGCTCAAAAGCTTGAAAAAGAATTGGAGAGTCTGGAGAGTTATAATATTTTGCTTAAAAAACTTATAATAAAAAAGGAGATATAATAATTTATTGAAAGTTGTAGGATAATTGTGTACAATAATATATAGACATCCTAACTGGTGTGTTAGGCCTATTAACAAGGTGTCTAGAATAAAAGAGGTGGGTCGGAGTGCAGCTGTTTGCTGAGAAAGTAGAGATAACGTCACTGCAGTCACATAGCCACTAGTTTTGCATTAGTACACTTTTAATAATAGCTTGAAAAGCATATTCATAAAGGTGCTAGGAAGGTATCCTTCGAGTACATTGTCAAGAAAGGTACAAACTATTACAGTATCTCCAACTGGAATTATTTCTTTTGCAATTTGTTGTGGCTCAAAAATAGACATTTTTCTATGTCTTACAGAAAATATCTCTTCTCAAGTTTTACTCCTGCATCATATGGAAGTTTCCGTGAGCATTCGAGTTTGGGACTGCAGTGACGTCATTATCATGACTTTCCCAGCAAGCCGCTTCACTCCGACCCACCTCTTTTATTCTATACACCTTGGCCTACAACTAGTCCAGTGCAATTGTATCTAAGTCGAGCGGGTTGCTTGCAAATTATTTTATCGCATGGCCCTTACGGCTAGGCTCCACCTCGCCTTATTTTTTTTATCGGTCACCCATCCAAGAGCAATCTTGAGTGTTCGTGACTCAAACTCATGATCACCATTGAATATATACCCTATGGGAATATTATATACCCTAAAGGATATATATTCAATGTGATCACTCAGCAACCGTTTTCACCGAGCGACCAAACACAGCCACTTCGGGGCAACTAAGGGTTTTAGGGGTATGACTAATGGGTGCCTAAGGAACAAGTAATCCTCATACTCCACTGAAATTTCCTCCAGAAATTGCAGATAGTTACCATATTGGCTCGAACTTGTGACTAGTGGAATACTCATATTCATCGAGTATCCTGTGTAGTTTTGCTTTTGAAGACAATATTTGTGACTGTGGGAATTGCAAATAGTTGGAAAAATGGCTCCCACCACTGTATGGCTCCCACTATTGTGAATAGTAGAATACTCATTGTCTAGCCTATGTGTGTAGTTTTAGCCGGCAACTTTTGCCGTTTGTAGTGTTGCAGCTGGTGGTCTTACAGCCGCTGCTGCTGCCTTCACGAGTGTTTCTTGAAATCGAAAGCAGGTTCGAGCTGTAGCCAGCAGCCGCACGGTCATCGGCCGCGAGTGACCGCTCCGCGCGGCTCAGCCACTCCCAACTCCAGTCGCAGCCCCCAGTCAACTACATTATTTATCACTTACACCCCCACCCCGCAACACCCGCCACAATCTCTAGTCGAGTCACTTGCAGGAGGTCTCTCGTAAACCTCGACTATTCATAAAATTATAGTGTTCATCTTGGAGAAACACGTACGCGTTAAAGATTCAAATCATAAAGTTCTCATAGGAATGCCCGATTAATGGAATATTTTGAATTGAGAAGTGAGCGAGTGAGGATGATGTAAATTGATTTTCTGTCAAGACAACATAATTATAATATGATTCATTCAATCAATTAGTTTAGTTTAGTTTAATTTGCGCCAAATAACATTACAAAATCAAGCAGAGCTTGGTAATATATATATGGCATGTCAATGATTCCAAAATACATACATATAGTCTTATATATATATTATATAGGCCTACACTCAAAATCCACTAGAATCAATCAAAATCAACATCTTATCTCGATCTCTATCAATATTGATTTGGAAATTATAAGATTTCATTTATTCTTAATTATGTAAATCGTATTATATTACTTTGGTTAACTACTTAACTTATTCTTTATTTTAAGTATTATTGTTATCATTTATTTACCGTTTGCATAAGCTCAATTCCCGCGCACAGTCTTCATGCCCAAGCGGGTCTTATAAATTTATTTCAACGATTGTATCAAGTACTGTACTTTTGTTATTGTATATGTTTGTAATATTGAAATAAATAAATTTGAATTTGAATCTTGTCTTATAATAAAAACAACTAATATTCACAAAATTCTCAAAAATACTGTATTTTTTATCAATCATAGATACTTACATGTTACACCTTTAAAAGGTTCGATTCAAATTTGAGTTTTGAGAGTTATCATCCTTCACAATATGAACTTATGTAAGTATCTCTCTTACATTTAACACTTAGTAAGTACAGAGCGTGCCATCTAAATTGGCGTCTCACTGGAGCATGCGCGTTGAGCGCTTTCTCCCACTACAGTGCCTGCTGACTCGCGGTACAGTAAAGTTCAAAAGTTCATTCAGCTGGCAAACTCAGCTTTATAAAAAAAATCATATTTGCTTCGGTTACCCAGCAGTAGTATGATGTTATTTGCTTCACTGATGTTATCTTTCAATGAGAACTTTGGAGGTGGCTGGAGGGGAAGCGTGGTGGGAGAGATTATCCATCTCTCTCGCACTGCCTCCCCTAGACGCCAAATTAGATGGCACGCTTTGTACAATATGTTGCATCTCTCTTCAAGCAGAGTTGTTTGAGGGAAGGTGCATTTTTACTTATAGAAAGAAAGTAGGCCTACCGTACCTACTTGCTACTTTATTGAAAAATTAATAGACTGTAAGCGAAATTTTGATAGTCTTTGATAGATTTTGATAAAAAATAGGAATGCTCCGTCTATTGTATTACCGGTATGTGGCCGCTGCCTTAAACCGACTATGGAGAGCTGATTCAAGCTTCCACTGCTTGATGCTTGATTTCCAGTCAAGCCTGCAAAACGTGGATACGTGAAAAAACACATGTTTGAGAACAGCCACCCTGAAAAATGGAGCAACTCCAAATTTCTTGAATAAGAATGATATTTAAATTAATATAATTTGTACTATATTTCAATATATCAATTGAATACGGGGTTTAACCATATTATGAGAAATAATAAATGAGAAATAAGTTAAACGCAATATTCAGCAATTTGACATGTCTCATTGATTAGGGTAGCAGTCATCTGTTTCTGAAAAAACATAAATGATCACATTCAAATGCAATAAGAATAAGCAATAGAAAAAGTTATCAGTCTGTTTATCATCACTGTATTGAAACTTTTGAAAACCTACAAAGTATGCAATATTAGCAAATTAATCAAAGTGTTTTGATTTGAGTTCTGTGATTTCTAAAAGTGAAAATTGGATCCGGTACTTGAGAATAAGTAAGATGACATTTCTGACGGCTCTTAAGAGAGCTGCTAATCTCAGAAAATGTATACCGGTAACACCTTTACGATTATTCGCAAGGCCAATATCTGTTAGCAGTAGCTCTCTGTTCCACATGATTCCCGAAGAGCTGGAGTCAATACCAACAGATAGTGATCCTCAATTTTCTGACATGGTTAAATACAATTTCCATCTTTCGGCACAAGTTCTAGAGGATTTTTTCTTGGAAAAATTGAGTCAGAGAAAATATAAAGATCCGAACGCAAGGATGGAAGCAATAATTAATATTATGAGCTCTTGTCAGAGTTGCATAAGAATAGATTTTCCAATAAAAAGGGATAACAGCCAGTATGAAATGATCACTTCTTATCGCGCTCATCATTGCAGTCATAGGACACCGATGAAAGGAGGTGAGCAGACAAATCTCCTTTATATATTCCTTTCTCCTGTTGAAAAATAGTGTATTTTTGTAATTCTTGACTTTTTCATTTATCAAGGTAACTAGGTTTTTAAGAAACTAAGGATTGGCTTTTGTTCTTCATTTACCAGAAACAATAAATTTAGCGGACTATTTTCTCAATATAAGATGAGCAAATATGGACTCAAAAGATTAAGAGCTATAAACGAGATTAGTGCCTTCTCTTTTTTCAATTTGATTATCTATTACATTTTTTAAATAAAAACTAGTATAATTACTAGTATATAATTACGAGGCGTGTCAGTAAAATAAGTTCCACAAATTTTTCATATCAGAAAACTGGTTTAATTGCAAAGAAAAGTACATTTTTGGAAAGTTCAGTCTTTCTTTTATTTTTCTACATAATCGCCGTTGCGTTCTATGCACTTCTGCATTCGAGGCATCCACTTCTTTAAACCAGAGTCATAGAACTCTGCCGCCTGTCCGTGTAGAAAACTAACAACCACGTTTTGTACCTCTTCATCAGTCTGGCATTGGGTTCCACCAAGGTTTTTCTTCAACTCGGGGAAGAGATGGAAGTCACTTGGCGCTAATTCTGGGCTGTAGGGTGGGTGAGACACCATCCCCCATCCAAATCTTTCAATGATGGCTGTGGTTTGATTGGCGGTGTGCGGTCGAGCGTTGTCATGGTGAAAACGCACCCTTTGTCAGCATTCCTCTCTCTTGTTCTGAATTGCACGTCTAAGATTCTTTAGGTCTCACAGTACCGGTCAGCATTGATTGTCGTCCCACGAGGCATAAACTCGCACAACAATACGACCTTTCGATCCCAAAAAACGCGGGGCAGGATTTTTCCTGCAGACACGAGTGGTTGGCGCAGACATAATGACATTGATGGGTCCCTGACCCATCTGCGCACCATCCTGGAGCTCATACACTCGTCTCCATACACTTGACAAAGTGCTTCAAATGTCCTTCCTCCGATAACCCCTTCTTAGCAGCCAGGAAACGAATAACAGACCGAAACTCTCAGCTGGCGGGAGACGCAAGAGGAAGCTCCATCGCTGACGGCTGCTGAGACAAACTAAACGTCGCAGCGACGCTGGCTTCGTGAGGGATTGTAGTGGGGGGGACCAAACAACCAGCCTCTGTTGCCTGGCCGCGCAAAGGAACCATCCTAGCGCCAGCGGCAGCCCGTGGAATTTTGAACCATATAATTACATGTAATTATTTTGACATGTAAACTTTAAGCTTACCAATAAAAGCAGATAAGTTAACTAGTAGAGACCCCTATCACATTTTTTTGGTAAATTTATTAAAATTACTAAATTATTATTATACTTTTCAAAGTACAGTACAATAAACTTGAAACTAAAAATTGAAAGAAAAAACTTGAAACTAAAACTTGTTAGAATTGGACAATTACTACTATATTATACGCTAGTAAAAAAAACAAAAAGTTACGAAATAGTAACACAGGATTCAAGATATTATAGGCTAATTTAGCAGATTTTGAAGTCGGAAAAATAAAATGTTGCATTGGAGTTTCCTTTTTAAGTACCGTAACCAAATTAATACCTAATGTCTGATGTATAATGTAATGAAGCGATACTGTAATGATTTTGCAGGTGTCAGATACTCGCTTGATGTTGACGCCGATGAGGTGGAGGCGCTAGCAGCTTTGATGACCTACAAGAATGCGTGTGCCAATGTGCCTTTTGGTGGATCGAAGGGAGGAATCAGAATTGACCCGACATGCTATTCTAAAACAGAACTTCAAACTATCACTCGACGTTTTTTGATTGAATTGACAAAACACAATTACGTTGGTGAGCTATTCACTATTTATTTATAAATTTAAAACAATTGAAGGCTACTTTCACGTCAATTTTACATTGTACCGGTATTGTCATTACTAGTTTTTTATAGTTACAAAAGACACAACTCATTGTATTTGGAAAAAACCATTTGGGTTTGGCAGGACGCACTTTTTTAAAGTTGATTAAAGTCGATATTTTAATAGACTAGGTATTTTAAAATAATAAAATTGTGTTCCAGGTCCAGCAATTGATTGTATTGGGCCAGACATGAATACAGGCCCAAGAGAAATGGGATGGATGGCGGATGCCTACCTGAAAACATTGGGTAGGTTTCATTTGTGTATAAAAAATACTAGTTTTAGATTTTATTATTTGATGCACTTGAATAATACAAACAATTATGTGTACATGATGTTCAAATCAGTGCTAAATGATTTGTAATACTGATCAAATGAAAAACAAATCTTGTAGATAGGTGAATCTAGTGTTCTCATCTTTATTTAAATTTGATATCTCCGCAATTTCTCAATAATCTAGAATTCCTCCTAAATTTTTATAGAATTTTTATCAACAAATGAATTCTCCGACGCCAGATAGAAATTTGCCATTCATAATAGTTTTGAATTATTTCTGACTTTTGCTTGACCCTAAAATTGAAAAGAGTTGTTCAAACGCGTGCAATATTTTATATGAATTGTATGAAATAACAAATATAATTCCATTCTTTGTGCAAATAAATCTCTAATATAAAATAATTCATAGTTGATGATCGATTATTTATTGGCTCTAAAATATTAGAATGACTATAACTACCATGTTGAGTTCTGAATCATAAAATAATAACAAAAATAAATAGAATAGAATACAATATACGAGAAAATATAGAATATAATATATAGTATATATACTCGTAGAATATAGAATAAATTCATAAAAACAGACATATTTCAGACCGAAAGATAATATTCATATCAAAGCTCAAAGAATTTGGCCACACATGGGAGTACCTACAGTAGTATTATACACACATTTACAAAAATTGATACTAACAATAAATTAACACACTTTCAATTAATCTATTTTCAATTCTTCCACTAATGAATCATGAGGAACATCCATACTTTCATATGGTACGGTACTCATAAAGTTGAATTTGACATTTCTTTCGGCATATTCTACTCTAATTTTTGAGCCACACTAAAAATGATAGAACCTCTTTTATTTAATCGATTTTCTTACTAATAAATCATGAGGAACCTCTAATTAATCTATTTTTCCACCAATAATTCACATCCAAACGGTACTCAAAAAGTTCAATTCAGCATTCCTTCAGCATATTCTACTCTAACTTTTGAACCAAACTAAAAATGATGAGACCTCTTTTAATTGATCTATTTTCTCACTAATAAATCATGAGGAACATCTAAGCTTTCATAAGGTACTGGAAAACTTTAATTTAGATTTATTTCAGCATATTCTACTGTAACTTTTGAGCCAAAGTGAAAATGATAATAATATTGCAGGTTTTCAGAACGTGGACTCGGCAGCAGTTGTGTCGGGGAAGCCGCTGCACCTGGGGGGTCTGCGTGGTCGGCTGTCAGCCACGGGGCGCGGTATGTACGCTGCCGCCGAATTTTTCCTGGAGGACGAGGAGCTGATGAAGAAAATAGGGCTTACCCCTGGTTTGAAAGGCAAAACATTCATTGTCCAGGTGAAGTTACAACTCAAGACCTCTTTCAGGAGTTATATTTTATAATTTATATATTGTTCATGAAAATTCCTCGCGAATCAACTGATTGATACATACACATTCGCAAATTTATTCAAATTATACATACGAGAGCAAACTGATGATTTCCCATATAATTGCCCTCTTAATATTTATGATGTATTAAACAATGTAGAATATAGCGTACTAGAATAAAGTAATAAGCAAGCACAATAAACTGATTGGTCTCCACGATCAAAGGCTAACCATATAATGAATGAATTATCTAACCAAAAAGAAAGGATTATCTCTGCTGTGATGGATCGACCAATCGAGGAGTGACGAAGCCATTCTGTAATCTGAGTTTTGGTGATTTTTCAATTTAGAAATATTCAACATTTTTTTATTCTAGTGGAAGAAAACATTGATGGGAAAAGTTTTAAAACTAATAATCCTCAATTGTATTAGACTTCATGTAGCCTATTCCTTAAATCACAAGTTTTATGAAACAGTCCACTGCTATTACACAGGTAACACGGTAACACCTGAAAAACATAGGCCTACCTACCTTTGCTTCATTGAAACCGAATGTGCTGATTCTCAGTTCAAGTCATAACTAAAAGTAGAGTATATAGAAATCTTTTTTATTAATATTATTTGTTACTACTATTATTATTATTACAATTTTTCATTATTTATTTGCAATACTGTCTTAAGACAGAAGTCTTAGAAATGTGCTTATATAAGTGGAGCTCATGCTATCTATATATGTGGAGTATGCTGTAAGTTATAAGGAATTAATTACATTGTGTACTTTTCTCTACCAAGTTCATTCACTTTCAACTTAGTTTTAAAAAAATATTCATAAATGAAATAAAATGTTAAATTATTCCAAGTATTAAACTTCTAATAAGTTTATTATACTTCCAAGATATGGAAGTATATTACTCGATTGGTACAAAATTAATATGTCCTATAATATGAAACTCAAATAGCCTACTGTGATCTAAATAAATTGCAGCATCCATTTTCTACCAGACAGCTCTATTCCTGAATCGATCGAGGAAAATGTTGGTTGTATGATGTATTATTTATTTAATTCTATTCTATACCGTACTTGAGACGCAGAATTCATCGTACTCAAAATGCGCTAACACGTCATATTACTGTATATCAATTTTCTTGAACAGGGATTTGGAAATGTTGGTTATCACATAAGCCGCTACTTGGTGAGAGGCGGAGCTAAGTGCGTTGGAGTTTCCGAAAAGGATGTTGGCATTTATAACCCTGATGGAATTGAACCGGAAGTGAGTAAATCATGAAAACTAGACAAATAATTTATTACCAGCAGTTATCAGTGATATGCAGAGATTATCAACCAAAGACAGGCTACAGTTATCACTTGATCGTTTTATGGAGTGAAAGGTGTATTTTTTGAAATTTAACAATAATACAGGCCTTTCAAAAAGCCTGCGTACAGTTCATTCAGACATTGAAACGATTGATCATTGGAGGGGGAGTTTAAAGACATCATTCATGTGAATAATTGGCCACTGTTCTATTATGTTAATGGAGGGATATCAAATGTTTATTTGCACAGTTATTTTTTAATTAATCAATTCTTCTCCAATTGAATATTCAATTAGGAGCCTACAGCATTCTCTTGAATTCATTTTTTTCTTTCTCAAAAAAGGCCTATACCGGTAACGAAAGTTCGTACGGTATCAATCAGAAACAGTTTCTACTAATAATAATCTTACACATACGCTACTTGAAGATTATATTTTTAGGTTTTGAGTCTTGTAGAGCATCTATTTGAAAGCTTTGTGGACATTCAAAACTTTATTTAAAAACTATAAATTTGAAGAGTGATAATTTTCTACAATTTTTTTCAGAAATTGGAAGAATACAGAGAGAGTAACAAACGCTCGGTGAAAGGTTTTCCTGGAGGTAAAGAAGTTGAGCCATCCATTAACGTGTTGTTTGAACAATGTGATATTCTAATTCCTTCAGCAACAGAAAAGATAATCACTGCTGACAATGCCAAAGCAGTCAAAGCTAAGGTAGTATATTAAATCAATAAGATTACTGTTTTCTGCAACTAAATAAAATGAGAAAATCGTGATCCAGATGAATAGTATGTCTAACACCTAGGGTACGCTTTAGCATTGGATTTATAAAAACATCACTACATACCGAATATGGTATAAACAAATTAATAATTGGTGAAAAAAATAAGAAAATTGTTATAAAATCGTAATAAAAATGAAGATTCTGATGTTTTTATTACTGATGATGTCTCAGAAATTAGAGTATTTAATGTAAAGTAATGGGCGAATCCGAATAATTATTGAAGTTTGAGTCAACACATATATTTGCAACTCTATTGAAAATCTATTAAAAATCTCCTCAGTTTAGAGGTCCAAGAATATAGTGCCTAGCCAACTTAATTGAAAGTAGAGGAAACCCATAAAATATTTTAATTTAAACTTAGAGATTGGCTTGATGTATATTACATACATGCAGTCCAATTATAAAACTCGTTTACCGTATAAAATGGTTCAGTCAATCTCTAATCTATCTCTAAACTCCAACTAGCTAAACTAAACTCCAACTCTCTAAACTCCAATTTGTGTAATTTTTTTGTAGTCATATCTTACTCCAAAATATGGTGATATTTTTTTTTAGTAATACTAATATTCACCCATCCTCTACTTTTGGAGATGTTTGGGATGTAGTGAAAACTAAACTAAGCTACCGGTATGTATCAAACTCGAAAAACTATTGATAATATTTCACAGAAATCTATTTATCCATTAATGTGTCCTTGCCCTCAGCTGGATATTTTATTCGAAAATTTGATTGCAGATGATAATAGAAGGAGCAAATGGTCCTACTACCCCTGGCGCTGATAAGATATTGCTGGAAAATAACGTTTTAGTTCTTCCTGACATCTATGTCAATGCTGGAGGTGTGACGGCTTCATATTATGAATGGTTGAAGAACATCAATCATGTGTCTTTTGGAAAGTTGTCCTTTGGAAACGAAAAAGAAATTGCCGAATTATTATTACGTATGTAAATTATTTTAAGAAGATTGATATTCTGATTTCCTGATTCTTCTAATTTAAATTGTAATGAATCTTCAAAAATTGTGATTTGAAGTATCAAGACGTTTTGTCAATTGCCTATTAATACTTGTTGAAGTTATTATTCAATAGACATATCCTAATAGGCTAATTATATTCAATATTAGCTTATTGCAGTTGATTAAAGCTGATTGCTAACTAATAATATTGTAGCATTCTTCATCACAGCGAAATTTTATTTACCGGTACGTATTTCATTATTTAATATGTTCCATTCACAGAATCTGTTGAAGAGTCAATGAAGAAAGAGTTGAACAAGGATGACATAAAAGTCATTATGACCAAAAAACTATCTAATCGTATGCAAGAAAACTCAGAGAAAGACATAGTTCTCAGCAGCCTCGCACACAATATCAGAAAATCTGGCAAGGTAAGAATTGTGCAAACCATTTGTTGAATGTTTCAGGCCCAGTCAAAAAATAGAATCTTTTATTATAAATATAAGAAGTATATACTTTATAGTAAAGGGTCATCGAGAAAGGTTGCATCCATTTTAAAAATTCACTGTATGAAATCCATTAGAGATAAAGTCGTAATTTTTATTTCATTGTATACAGAAAATGTTAATTTTCTTCATACATAATACATTTTCAATTTGTGCACCGTTGATTGCTCACTCTAATCGATATTCAATCTCTGTCAAGTACGCTGTATCATATCGGGCGTGACCGAAACAACTGCAGTAGCAATTCGTTGTAAATTATTCACATCTAGAATTTTCTCACTATGAAAGGTTTTTAACATAACGCCAGAAAAAGAAATCCAGAGGAGTTAAGTCTAAACTCCTCGGAGGCCAAAGCACACGACCGACCCTACCGATCCATCGGTCAGGGAACTTTTCTTCGAGTGCGTGGCGCACTGGAAGACTGAAATGAGGATGCGCGCCACCTTGTTGCCAAATTATTTTGAAGTTTTTTCCAATTAAATTTGTTCAACTTGAGGAAAAGCATACTGTTCTAACATGTCTGAATAAACAGTTCCTGTTATTGCGCGCTCCACAAAAAAGAATGGTCCAATCACTCGGTCATCCATTAACCCACACCAAACGTTTATTTTAGGCGAATCTCGAACATACTCGACTGACTGTACACGGTGCAGTCATACAAACAAAAAAAATATTTCCTTTGAACAATAAAACAAAAATTTTTTACTTTATGTCTAATGGTTCTTACAGTGAATTTTTTAATTGGATGCAACCAATTTTTAGATGACCCCGTATTGCAGTAGTATATACTGCAAAAAAGTTTTCAACAGGATCATTCATGAATGATCAAGCAACTTTACTATCTTAGTAAGTGAATAAGTCTCACTAATAATGATAAACAAGTTCCAACTTATACAGACCAGATTAGCGAATCTGATAAGTATACAGTAAATAATTGGCAATGACAGTGAAATCGTGACTCATAGTGTTTTCAGCATCAATGAAAACTTTTCTCGAATAATCGATGACCATAAAAGACATAGTGCTTTTGATTTGGAATTCGCCTAGAACTACCGATCCAAGACGTTTCACAAATACAGCAAAAAGAGAGGGTGGAGCTATGAACTATCCGTTCATCTAGTTACATTCTTAATAATCATTTAAGATTTAATATTGTGAGATAAGAAGGTTGAATCCAAAAATTATTATTTTTATTTGTTATAACTCGACCATTTCGATGATAGTACACTTTCCTCCTCTTCCTATACGACTGATTAGGATCTGAAAACAATCAAGATATTTTCTAATATTTCTATGATATGAAACTAGAAAATATCAATTCCTTTTTCTTTTCTCGTAATTTAAATTACAGGAAATTTTGATAATAGCAATGTCTTTGAAATCAATGCAACCCATTTTATTCTACGTTATTATTTTATAAATGTTTCAGGAAGTGTTGCAAATGGCAAAAGATCACGATTTGGGACTGAATTTGAGACTTGCGGCTTATTGCAATGCAACCTCAAAAATATTTGAAACCTACGAAAATGCTGGACTGGCAATAACATAGGAATTGATTCTTCTTGAAGAAAAAAACTTGAAATAACAAAACCTCTTGTACCCCGATTTTGATTTTTTACGTACTACCAATCTTAGCATTCTTGAGAGGATATCATTTACTCCTGACAATTGGAGTCCTGGTTGTGTGTTGTTGTCTAGGATGAATTCATATTTGAAATTTTGAATAAATTCATTTCTATTTCCATTTGCATCTACCGTTCTTTTAATCCGAAACCAATATAGATTACATATGAATTTGTAAGGGTCATCTTTCATAAATAATACAGAACAATGTATTATTTTGATGATTCAGAACCCTGCATAATGTCAATCATTTCAATTGTTTTTACTAAATTCAGTATTCCCAACTGCAGCAGAGTAAAACTACTCCATTATATTGAGATCATAATCTACGATTAGACTACGATTCTCTAGCGATTTTTTTATTTCCCGGTATAAGGTCTCTTGGTAATCCCTCCTCTGTGCTTGGGGTCACAATTTTACAATGGGTCACAGTTTTACAGTTTTAAAAATCGGTCACAGTTTTACAATGAGGGAAATGAAGTTAACTTGGAATAATTTGAAGTTTTTGTTGATTTATTATATTGATTAAAACTGTATCTAATAATTTTCATACATGTAGTCTAAAACCTCATTTAGTTCAATTTGAAAAATTTAATACAGTATATTTCATCACATGGGGGACCAGTTATCTCATAAATTTGGGGTAAGTGGCGACAAATGAGGTTAGAGCTGTTGTGCTGTTGTAGAAGGAAGCTAACAAGAAGAAGGTGAGCAAACAGAATATGCTTGAAATTCCCACAAATAAGAATATGCATTACCTACGGCCCAGATAACCCAAGGCACAGTTAACCCAAAAGTAAGAGTCAGGCATGTGAACTCGTGTTTTTATCAAGATTAGAGACAAAATTGTCGGGACTCGCGTATGCCCAAGTCTCAAAATCCAATCAGACCAAGGAAAATCAAAACAAGGTATAAATGAATAAAAACAATGAATCTTCCAGCTAACTCAAAATAAATGAGCGTATATTGTCAATCAGAATAGTATTCGTCAATTTGTACAATATTTACAGCCGAAGTACGGTATCTGAAGTTTCCACAATATATCTGAGGCTCAATGATTTTTCTACATTAAGGTAACATTTCTAATTCAACGATTGATCGATATAAACTTCACAATAAGAACTATCATTGAGCACCTTTGCAAGCACAGGAAGTGTTTTTCAACGATTTTAAAGAGTACAATACTGGCACAAAACTTTAAATCAAATTATAATAGAACTGATAAATGAAAGTATTTCTTTTTCATAATTCTTCAACTAAGGAAAGTATATTCAAATAAGTTGAGTATATAAGTTCAAAAATCAGTAACTATAACAATCCACGAAAAAGTATTTAAATCCCAATTTATTGAGTACAATCTTTTGGATTGAAAAAAGTATAAGATACTGAAACATGGAGCGAGTATTTCAACTTGTATTCTGAGAGAAAAAACACATAATGAATATAATGTTTTATCCCTGGTTTGAGAATTTATTTATTGTTCATTGAAATTTTCCATTAATTTTAGATTACCGTTCCAATTAATTCACCATAGTACCCAGCCTTATAAGAAGATACTTTCGCATTGAATCTGGAAACTTAGCCCTGAGATCATACAAGAATAATCTATTCAATCTCCAATAACTTATCACGAACTCCATGAAATAAACTATAATTGAATAGAGTACAAATATAACAATGATGCTAAATCCTATAGAAATAAATTAATTGTTAGAAATGTTTTGTTCCATGATGAGTAAAAGCATAATAATGGAAGATTAGATATAGGAAAAAAGTACGAGAGTGCAAAGTAGAATGACAATAATTATAGTAATTTTATGTGTTTATCTAGCACCATTTCAGGCACCCATTTACCTATATTAAACAACTAAAATAATGTTTAAAATATGCATAAATATATATGTTTATTATGCATAAAATCGAAGAATTTGTTCATAGATTTGTGAATTGATTTATTAGCAGACTATGCAGTAGTCATATCAACTTGTGACAAGAATCACAAACAATAGAGTAAATGAGCTCAAAAAATAAACACTTTATATAAAGAGAAATTATTATAAAAAGATAAATAATAGAAGATATTTTACAAAGTAATGGCACTAATAAATAAATGATATGAGAGTTTTAGTATTAATGCACGCAATAACGCAGCTACATCCTCTCCACCAACCATAAAGGATTATTTTTATGTCCTTTGGAAAACATGAAATATTTACTGAAACATGATGTGTAATGAATAATAACAATGATGAGAAATGAATATTATTACAGAAGATTTTATGAGAAAAGAGTAATCAAGAAGAATATAATAAACAGATTGATTTGTTTAATGCTTCCAGATTTTATCAGTAGATATTGACTAGAAAGTTGAAGTTGAATATTGTAGGATTGATTCTGCAGTCTACCACATTTTTCTATCCTGAATGTACCACTCAAATATTAATGAAATGATTATTATTAGAGCTTTTACTAGGAAAAATGGATTAGACTATTTTAGGTAAAATTTACATTACCTTACTATTCTATTTCGTTGAATAAAATTATTGAAATATCAGTGAGATTAATGCCAATCTATTACAATAATTATAAATATATCAATATAAATTATGACTAATTCACATTCGAAAATTATGCATTCACGACATACAACTGTATTAGAAATTATGAAATAAATATTAATTTCTAAAACTCTACAGTACTTTTAAATATTTTGTTCGGATGAAGGAACACATGCACTCTGAAATAATGATCGTTGTAATAGATAGAAATATTTTCGTGCGGACTGGAATAAAACGATTCCCAGCATTTATCGCTCCCAAGAAAAATAATAACATCTTGCACAATCATGTATTGTCTAGCACCATCTCATTTCAACTAAGCTACTAATACAGCAACAGACTGAATTGTTTAACAAGTGAACTGTGTAAGAGAATAGTACAACAGAGTTCTGCCTTCAGAATTCCCTAGTCCACAACATTATAATTGACTTAATTTATTCAAGAAGTAATCTTATTCTCAGATTTTCTTGAATGTTCAAGTTTTTTCACGCATTATCAAATCTTTTCCATCAATTTGCTATTGATAATTTGAACCCCAATATTAGATAGAACATTAAAAGAATATAATAATGACTGAACGATTTCCACATTAAAGAGAAATCTATATAGTAGATGATAATGAATGGAAGTTGATCACTTTCTGAAGAACATCTGATTGATGCCATTGCGGTGATCACATTCGATGATCCATTGAGCGTTAGGATTTTCTTGGTAGATTGCCAATACACTGGCGGTTGGTTCTATCCTTCTTTGACCTGCAACATACATTTGCGTTATGTTAGAAATGCAAGAGATCGTATGATTTATGGTATTAGACTGTCAGTCTAATTTATGGTATTATGATACCGTAGTTAAGTAATCTATCAATGAATGAGCCCTTGAAGAGCGTTCATTCATCTTCAAGGTGGCTATCTTCTCAGTTGTAGAAAGTTCCGAATTCAGACCAGAGGCAAACACTATAGAATAACATTAAGTTATAATAAAATGTGTGAAAATTTTCTTCACAAGTGAGAAATAAATATTGTTTTTTCTCAATAACAAAAAATTGTGCAATGAGGCGAGGTGGAACCTACCCGTAAGGGTCTCCCCACCAATAAAAGCCATACGATAAAAAAAATATATATTTATTCATATGATGATATGGAAACTTGTAACAAAATTTTAAAATTTTCAATGAATGCTGTGAATTATAACCTCATTTTAGACTGCCAAATTAGATTACAAATTTTGTGGTTGTATCAATTTTTGAATAAAGAATCAATCAATCTAATTTCTTCTAAAAAAATCATATCAAGTTAAATGTTGATATTTTCCTGAAGAAAAATACATAAATAGGGTAGTTACCAATGTTTCCGCCAACTTCGTGCAGAAAGTGGGTCTGCTGAGCCATGTCGGGATCGGCCGTAGATAGTATGCAGCTTAGATTGCCATTAGGTGCCAGTTCCGACAGAGCTCTTGACTTGATGTCTCTGCGACCCAGTTTGGTGTGTCCTGAGACCGCTTGGATAACTGGCATTTGTTGAGCTTTCTCTACTAGCCTGTAGAGAAGAAAAGTGTTAAATTTTTAGAACTGCTTTCTAACTATCATTTTTATTTAAGCGGTACAGAATTTTTCATGGTAATATCAATATTATGATATAAATATTATTAAGACTTCACAATACTCAAGTTTCAGTATCCATCAAGAAATATTTACAAAAATAATTTCAAATGCTTACATATTTCAAGTATTTCTCAATATACTTCAAATTTACTCATTTTTTCTGTACAGTATCAATTGGTTCAGGAATTATTTTCTCAGTGACTTCATAGAAGCCTCTGAATTGAACCTAAAAAATCAACGGAGATCTCATTTGAAACATGAAATTGGATATCAATAGAAAGTCTTTAAACAGAAAGGATTCATTATTTGAGCTTCGAATGCGTTTCAAGTCTATTAAGTTTCAGGACTAATAACACCAACATGTAATTGAATGTTATTTTTAGCTGAAGTTACCCATATAACTAGATAATCTAGTTTTAACTAGTCTATCATCTAACTAGAAAATGAGAGACAGTCTGCAATGAAAAATTACCTTAGAACGACATCTCCAGCTCTCGTGGAAGGAGTCAACGTGAAAGGAACTTCGGTGAGTTGAAACTGGGGAGCATTCACTCGAATCACACCTTCCTGGAAATCAACTTCATTGTCGATTTTTCTGGTAATCTGATCTCTCACAACATGCCTGGTACGTCCCAAAAACTTTTTCATCTGAAACAATAACAAGAAGTCATTTATTTAGAAATTGAAATAGACAACAAGGAATAATTTCTCATTGCCATGGTAGTCACTAAAACCAAGCATCGAGTTTGCCTTCCATCAAATTTGCATCCACTTGGTTCATCATACTACTATAGGTACTCTAATTTTTTCTAATCATCACATTTTCATTAAAAGATCGATAATATAGTCAAATTGAGTATGATATAATAAAGATTCGAAATTTGGAAAAATGATTTGGATTCACAAAGCTCTGACACATTCAGGTACCTAATTAAAAATTCCATGCAGCAATGAATATTTTTGAATGGAAATTCATCCATATTTTTACTATACATTGTGTAGTATTTCCAATACCATTTATTTATTTCATCAACTTCAAGCTCAAACTGAATAATAGTGCAATTTTTCACTGAATATCGAATATCAGTACAACGGGTCAAGGTGAGTAGAAAACTTCAAGTTATCCTCGGCATAACTAAAAGAAAAAATATTTAGAATAGTCGAATTGAAGAATAGTATATTTCATGAAAACTGTTTCAATTTTTTGAATAAAAAAAACACAATTAAAATGTGAATTCATTTGAATAACAATGATTTTCACAAACCGGTTTATTGTTTTCCTTCAGTTTGAGTTTTTCCTTATCATTGAGACTTCGCAGCTGTTTGAGGAGTCTGGGAGGAACATTCCAAAGGCTGTCGCCGCACTTGAGCATCATCTCAGTCAGCCGACAGCTCACCGCCGCCAAACCCACTTGAGCTTTCAAATCTTCCTTCTCTATTCTAACGTACCTGGAACGAGAAATAATGAATAAAAACATATTAATATTGATTTTTCAAGTGAGTTTATGGAGTACAAGTTGAAATAGACATGAGGCAAAGAAGAAAACATCTTTACAAGCAAACCCCTTTTTTAGAATGATTACATAAACACATAATAAATACAGTGATATTTATTTAATTTGACGCTTGGCACTAGATAGGTAGATAGATAGAGAGAGATATTATTTCTTTACCATCGAACTCTAAGGTCATCAACTACGTCGAGAAATGATATCAATCTATTCATCTATCTAATGCCAAGCGTCAAATTAAATTAATGTCACTGAATGTGAGATCTAAAAATTTGATAACCTGCAGTTAATCTAAATATTGTGTAATCAAAGTTTAGCACCAATTGTTTAGAAATTAATCTGCCGGGACTTATTATATGATTACTATACCTTGGGGGGAACAGAGATGGAGCTATTATCATTGCTACATTATGAGCAGACATCTTGTTGTGGGCCTGATGAGCAATCAGATTGTTCATGAAGGAGAGAAGGGCGTGGAGAGTAGCACGGTGAATCGCAGGAAGGAGAAGAACAAGCAGATTTAGCGCTCGCGATGTGTCGGTTACACCTGAAAAATATAAAAATAGAATTACATCACTGATTTATTAGATTAAAGAATCAATGGAGAATGACAATGGATTGTATTGGTAATTATTGTTCTACTACTGCTTCAATCTAATAGATGACCCCTGACGTCTGAAGAGGATAGGGAAAAATTCAGAATTGATTATTATTGCCCTATGATTACCTTGTGTTGAGCAAGCTCTGCTTGACAGCAACAGTTTTTAATATTATGCAAAACATTACATCATTTCAGTTCCGACCAGTGGATTATAAAGATGGGATTATAAAGATTCTATCAAATGTGCATAATAACCCTATTGAACAGTATGTAAGTAGTGTTTCAATCACATTCAGCGGACTACTTTCTTCAACTATCTTATCTGAAGCAAAAATAATTTATAACTTTGGATTTTCTCATAGACAAAATAATCATCAGAAAACAAAATACGATGAGATTTTGACCTACTATTATAATATGATGTGATTATAATTGCGACAATTTATTTCAACTAATAATAAAAAAATGAAACACAGGTAAAGTTGGTACAAAATGTCTGGGAAAATTCAAGGATCAATGGCCAACGGATATTTCTCAAACCATACTTTTCAACTCATTGTAACTGTGAGAGGTTTGACTTTGGTATAGATTGTATAATTTAAGACTGTATAATTCACAATACTTATACTTATATTTATAATACTTATTTATACCTTTGATTATAATTTTGTATAATTTATAGATTGTATCAATTTAATTTAATAACTAGTGAATGGGCCATGAATAGATTATGAAAAAATATGTTGAGATCAAGATAAATTTTTGGTTTGATTATTTTGGAAATAACAAGGATTACTAACGATGCGACTGATAGAA
Source organism: Laodelphax striatellus (assembly GCA_017141395.1). Taxonomy (NCBI): domain Eukaryota; kingdom Metazoa; phylum Arthropoda; class Insecta; order Hemiptera; family Delphacidae; genus Laodelphax; species Laodelphax striatellus. The sequence continues at coordinate 23,020,648 of CM029532.1, read as the reverse complement.
GAGATCGACAAGTTCTAGAGACAGGAGCGGTTCGGGAAAATCTCGCAGCAGTTTCTTGAGCATGGTAGCCAGATCGTGAATGGGCGCACGTTGGAGAAGGGTGTCGGCGTGCTCGGGCCTGCTGTAGAAGTCATTCTCCAGTTCCAGGCACAATGCCTCCACCTTCCCCTTATGCGCTGCCACTCGCAGAACGCCTTCCTCGTCTAAGCCTCGCCTTTCCAGTTCGTGAAGCACCTGAATACAGTAATAAGGAAATTATAGAAATCATAGTTTGAAATGTTTTATCAATATTCATAATTTTTAAAATGTCCAGAATATTCTTTACAAAAAACTCATTTCATTTATTCCGGAATTTACAGATAATACTTAATGGAAGGTTCAATAGGCTTTGGCCTAAAACTGTCCCTTTTTCAATAGAATACAGTCCAAATCTAGGTTATGTTGCATATATCTTTCAGTCACAAATTTTCACTCCTAAAGCAAACACTAAAAAAATTTAGTAACTCTACAAAGCCTGGATGAGACATAAGAAATATTATAATGTGAAAATTCATGAATTTCTTAATAAGAACTTTGTATAAGGATAAAAGTAGACATAATAAGAAATTTGACGGTATGCAGTCTTTTTAGCCAAAAATTGAATTCTATAATACACTGTAAATTAAAAGTCGTATCTGTGCTCAGATGCTTTCTTTGCGGATACATAAAAAAATGTTCCACTTATGAAAGAAGAGTGATTAATTGAGTTTTATTGCCAAAATACATACACATAAAATACATTTGAAAATACAGTAGTATATTTTTTACAATAAATGCTTCACAAGGCAACAGTAGCCTTGGCCGTAAAAGCTGGATGAGACATTATTATTAAATAAAATCAAGTTGAAAGAATAGAAATGACTTGGTTTACTTTTCTATTTTTGGAATGATGAATGAAAAGTTGAAGGTAATACTGATTCAAATTGTAAACGGATTAGAGTGAAAAAAGCTTGAGAGGTAGTGGAATAAATAGAAATTGAATTCAAATTATAAGAAGTGAAGTAATAATATTGTTTTCTATTTTACAGAGATTTTGGAACTCTTCCCACTTCCACTTTGTAACCTATAATATTACTCAATTCTATACTAGATCTCATATTTTGAAAGAGCATCTCACCTTTTGAATGACTAGAGGTACATTGTGAGCTTCATTTGTCAAATGCTGGTCATTTTCTATTAGTGTCTCTAGTGATACTCCAAACAGATTGCGGTCTGAAAACAAACATTTTCCAATTAATTACAACTCAAATATCGTTGAAACCAATATTAGAGGTTAGTAGTTTTTCATTAGTGTAGTAGCATAGCCCCCTCTAATATTAGAGGTAGTCTGATTTGTTCAATATTAGAATACCTCTAATATTATAATATACCTCTAATATTAGAGGTAGTAGTCTGATTTGTAGTGATTACTTCTTAATATAAGTAGAGACGGTAAATTCGATTTTTTTACTCCCAAAAATGTTAAATTACCGTACACAGTAAAACACATTACAGTAGAAGGTACAGTAAGATTACAGTAAAAGATCATATTCATGTTAGATGGCTAAAAGACCGATTTTTTGCCACAATATAATTTTATCCCTTCCCTGATAGAATGGGAAGACTGACCCTGAAGAATGATGACTGAGAAATAAAGTAAAGCAGCAATTACGAAACTCAAAAATCAGGTACTTGAATTCATTTATGACAGAAAGTAGACAAGATTCTCAATCAAAATGGCGTGGTATGAAAGAATTTGGCATTGATAAAAAAAATCAAACTGAAACTCAAATTGTAACTTATTCATATTGTAACTTATTAATTGAAACTTATTCTCCATCATAATTTGGAAGAACAAGCTATCTAAGTTTGTTTTGTCGGATTTAAAGAGGATATTTTGAACATTTTGATATTTGAAATACCTATCAAGAAAGCCTGAAACGTTCCTGAAACCAAGTATAAGTTACTGAAAGTGATACAAAAATTATAAAACTTGCAAGAAGTCCAACCAAAAAATTATCTGTTTGAGTTTATCAAAATTACAGATAGTGATAATTTTCAAGAAGATTCATCAACTACATCGCAGTTAGTCATTTATTTGATTATTTAATTATTAATTCGTGAGGTAGTTGAACAACTATTACCTTCTTTCCTTTTTCTCTTATGTGGTTTCCTCTTGTGAAAATGTACACCGCAGCTATCCATCATGGCAGTCAATTCAACAAAGAGGAGCGGGCGAAGTTTGACCACGTCTTCATCACTCAACCAATCAATGTAGGTGTGACCCAGAATATCCTCAGAGCAATTCAATTTCTGATCCTACAAACAAGATTGACATCAGATACCATCTTATGAAGGTTGAAATTTTGAAGTAATGCTTCTAATTTATTACAACTTTATTATATCTTTACATCTAATTGAAACCTACAATATCATACCTTGGTATCTTGATATTCCAACGGATCCTCTCCCCTCCACATTTCCTCGAATCCCAATTCGACTCCACCGGCGCTGTGTCTGCGAGCTCCATCGTACAAGATCTCTTCGCTTCCTCTACTCCTATCATCTGACACATAGTCTCTTCCCTCTCTGCAAAAAAGAATTCAACATTAACATTGGTCATTTGGAAAGTGTAATGTAAAATCAGAGTTGGAATTCTCTGAAAACTATCATGATTAAGACTGAAAAGTTGATTAAGTTATAAAATAATTAGCAACATTGCGTTTAGCAACATTCAGGAGCCACATAATAGCTCAGATCTTGAAGTTCCATCCTTCCAAGAACAAAATAAAACTGTTCTAGACACTGAATTATTAGTACAGTAAAATTAGAGAACATTGATTCTCGGCTAGCTGGATTTTAGAACCTAAATATCGGATTTCTGGAACCTAAAGATAGCCATGGAAAAGAGAAATCTATCTAGTTTCTATCCCTACAGAGGGTGAGCATAACTTTTGAGAAATGAAAACACTGCGATTATTTTGCTCTTTTTTTATAAAATCCCTCAACCAAGCCCTTTTTGAAAAGTGCGTGTTTACCAATATTTAAGAAGACTTTTATAGAATTTGCAATGGAACGAGATCAACATCGTTAAATTATGACCACTAACAAGCGAAATAGAGAAATTAAAAATTGGGGTTGTTTCTCAAGAGATGAGAAACTCCCATTTTTTGCACTGAGTCAAATGACGTCCAAATTACGCATAATTTGTAATAGTTTATAAGAAAACTATTCATAGAGAGATATATATGGACTTCAATGAAACCCCTCAACATTCAAAACAAGTATGGTGGTATTGTCCGAAATAGCAAGAAACTAAAAAATTGACATTTAAAGTACTTACTCCAAATAGCGCAATGTATGAACTAAAACTGCCGACACCAATAATTTGATTCGACCCCTTAATGACTTTTTCAAGTTTTTCTACTTATCTTTGAACACTTGAGTGCTCAACTCGCAAATATATGACAAAGCTATTGGGTCGGCTGTAGTGACTCCATGTTGGATTTTTATCTCCATAAGCTCAATATTAAATGAGAGCTTGGATAACTCATTTTTCATACTTGACAAAACATTTTTCATGTGTAGCTTATTTTCTCATGCATAGCAATAAGTAGCTTTAATTCTCATTTATTATTTATTAGTCATTCTATTTATTCTCATTATTTTTTTATGTAGCTTAAATTCTCATTTATTTAAGGGCACCTACTTGTTTTGGTGCTCATCGATGAGATTGTCGACACTGGGCGCACTGGAGCTGAGATGGAGCGGATCGCTGCCGCTGCGGCCCCGCTCCCGGATGCCCGATATCGTTCGCATGCCGTAACGCACCGACCCCAGTCGCTGGTAACCAACCATTATTATGCCATCCGCTACACAAAAACAATATAAAATAAATAAACAAAATAAATAAATAAAATAAAAAATAAAAAAAAAAATAAAAAATCAAAACTATAAACTCAAACAAAGATAATATAATAAAAAAGAGGAACTCGAACTCACAACAAAAATTCCTAACAAATTGATGAGCCATGGAAGACTTGATATAGAAATCCATGAGATTATAATAGAAGGAACTCAAACTCGTAGCAATATAACAGAGGAACTCGAACCCCCGACCTGTCAAAGTCTCATTCAGCTTTTATGTTGCTAAAACAAATCCACAAAAATGGATGCTTTTATGTTGCAAAATTACTGATCCACTTTGTTCAGGTGATAGTGTCATGTAACAGCATGAAATCATGGTTTGCCATAAATTTTCAGAAAAGGAAAACTATTTGTTGGTGTAAAGAAATATAAATTTTGAAAGTGAAAATTTATGACAATTTGAATTCGAGTGCCTTCATTAGAATTTGTTCAAATGATAGCTTCTGAGATGAATTTTCAGTCTCTTACTTTTATAGTAATTTTTAAGATTGATTGTTTGTTCCAAATCATCATCATTTGAGCCTAATTGAAATTATCAAAGTGATTTGTGATAAAAATAAATTACATTTCAAACATGAACTTAGCCAAAGGTGATCACGCAATTAAAATTATTGTCCCAGTCTTTCTAGTGTTTGTATTTATATGAAAGATTTGACTTTAGCAAGTATGTTTTTAGTACCGTACTTATCTTTATCATCATCAAGGCATAGATATTTTCAAACTCAGCGAGAACTTCTTACTGGCTTCTAAAATCTTCAGTGCCTTGAAGAACAACTAGTTTGGTGACCGTTATTATACGGTCATTATACCGATATTATAAGTACCTTTCTGTACTATTGATATACAAAAATGTAACTTTCTTAGAACTGATGTTGCTACTATGAAATCTATCTTTAATTGAAACAAAACAGAAAAATTTTAAAATTGTAGGTTAAATTAGAATTTAACAACTCTTGTATTCGATCACTACACAAAACATTTACTCAAATCCTGGTAGTAACTTTGTTTCTATCAACCCAAAGAGTTTCTGAGACAAACTTCAACTGGAGTTATTCAACTTTTAATTCAACTTCAACTGGAGTTATTAAATTGTCAATAGTTTATTTGGCGTGTCCATCAACCTTTTCGGTTTTAAATTGATAATCTAATTGTGAATACCTTTTTGGAGTGTAAATTATGTAAGTGATCAAAAGATTTTGGACATTTTTGAAGTAAATTTTGGAACAGGAGTTTTGGGCAGACTAATGTTCTTTTTTCCTTGATATTGTATTTTGATCAAAGAAATAGATATGAATGAATTTCGTCTTACCAGTTTCCGATGCAACAATGTCTCCACCAGATCTGCTAGCACGCCGAAAGAGGTTGTGGTGGGGCAGAGGGGCGCTGGGCAGCCGCCGCACTTCGCGGCGCGTCTCGTTGCGCTGCACTGCTATTGACGGCGGCCCATCGAAGATCTGAACAAAACTTGGTATCGGAGCATCCGGCCTAACAACACAAATAAATAAATAAATAAATAAATAAATAAATAAATAAATAAAATAGATAAATAAATAAATAAATAAATAAATAAATAAATAAATAAATAAATAAATAAATAAATAAATAAATAAATAAATAAATAAATAATATAAATAAATAAATGAATAAATAAATAAATAAATAAATAATAGATAATAAAAAATAAATAATTAAATAGATAAATAATAAATAATAGATAAATAATAAATAATAATAAATAAATAAATAAATAAATAAAATAATAAAAAGTATTTATAAAAAATAATAATATAATAAATATTCAGCAAAAATAAAATTTGAAGAATTTCAACAGTACAATGTATAATAATAAGAAAAAACAGTAAATAACGCAAAATAACAGTACAATGAAAGTCAATTGTAAAGAAATTGAGCAGTTCGAATTTAAAAGAATTAAATTTTGAAATAGAGAAATTAAGCTAGAATCTATTAAATTTCCATTTTTAATTCTGATTGTATTAATAATCAATTCAATTTCATTTAAATTTCAAGAATTTAAACGAGTAAATTGTAGAGAAATTATTAAAAATTGCAAACTTTTATGGAAAATTCATTTTCTTGAAATTTCAAATTACTACTGTATTATGTTTGTATCAACTTATCGCACTATGTTTATATCATATTTTGTAGATTGTGAAGGATAAGTAGACTTTAAACTCCTCGTGTTTCGGAGGACACGCTAAGCCATCGGTCCCGGCTGCCTAAAAACAGTCGTTAAGTCACGTCAGAGACCCTGAACTGATCAGGAGTGACCTGAAAACTCTGACACCAGACCTGAGCCAGCCAGGTTACACGGAATTATTATTATTAGTAGACTTTTTAGATGTTATCAAGCATGATATATTTCATATTTAGCATATATTTTATTATCTATCGAACATAAGAATATTTCAATTAGAATATTCAATTTTTAAGTGCGTGATAGTCGGTATTCCACAATGATTTCACACAGATTTCTACAAAAATCTCTACAGATACATTTCCTAAACCTCATTCAAAAACGTTCACATTGAAAACCCTGCAAAACACTTATCTTGATACGAAAAAAATGTGAATATTGTTGGAAGTACTCACAGGCTGTTTTCTTGAAAGACTTGAGCGGTCCAAGGAGAGGGGGGACTGGGAGGCGTCGAGTCCAACGAATCCGGGGTTGCACTGCGAGATCTGGATCCTGTACTCCAACTCTGCAATAATAACATATTCATCAATCCAAATTCAATCACAGCATTTCTGTTATTTGCAAAAATTATTAATTTATAGGCCAGAGAACTACAGATTTAATGGCGATAAACGTCAATAAAAAAATAATACCAAAAAAAGTTGATAAGTTATTTAAATAAGTAAAATAATAGAGACTTCAAGATTGCGATGAAAACGTAGCTTCGAAAAATATATTCTGTATCTCAAGAGAAGAAGAGTCTTATATTACTATACAGTATAAAAGGATAGTCTACTGTCCAATTGTCATTGAAAGCCTTCAAATTTTTTCATAGCCGCTCAAAAAATATATTTTTGCACAAAATATTCTCATTGATGTTTGTTTTGTTAAATGAGTACATTTTCGCACCAACATACAGAAATACTGTTTTCATTAGCACATCTAGACACGTGAAGAACAATTCTCAAGTCTATTTCAATTATCTTAAATCTTCTATAATTAGCACTTATCAGAATGGAAAAGACATTCATTCTAAGACTACAAATTAACCATATTTTATTTTTATTTTCAGTTTTTGTTCTAAATAATTCACAACAAGAGCTGTTAAAAGAAAAGTCAACATTGACATCACAATAACATCAACACAATAACGTTAATATTTTAATGGTTCCTGTTGGAAAAACACAAAGTAGCAAAACCATTACTTCTAATGTTTTACAGAAATAATATCCACAAAAATGATAATGAAATGAAAGATTTATAAAACTAAAGGAATTTAAATTCAATTATAGGCCCCCAATTAAAAGTATCCAATCATTCTAGTTCTGACTAACAGCTTCAAATTCATTTGTGTGAAAAACCAAAAGACTGAAAACAAAACTCCCAAACAATTGAGTTGGATCCCAACATCCGATTTTGTGTTTTCAAGTATTTTCTAACAAAAAAAATGGAAATTAAGTATGAATTCTAGATGGGAATAATTAACAGGGAACTATGTTCCTTGACAAGGAATTTGAATGAGGAAAATCACCTCGACATCTCTGAAAACATCCCTGATGTCGGGTTTCCTATGCCGTGCCCTGAGTTGTCGGCCCCTCTGACGCAGCGTGTGATTGAGCGAGTGCACCCTCCGCCTGACGGCCTGCGCCTGAGGCCCGGACATCATGCTGACCGCATGGCCCACCTCCACGTCGCCTATCTCTTTCCCGGCCAGAAACTTCTCCGAGAACTGGGGCAGTCCGGCTGCCACCAGCCATTCCGCTTCGTCCAGGCCATCCGCATCTAAACAACAACAACACAGATAGTTGAGCATAGTTCCCAGTGAAAGACATAACAGAAAAGGGGTAGGTTGCATTTCATGATATACAGGTATTGTGACCTAGCAGTACAAATACATATTAAAACTTACACTCATGAAACACTCTAACAGAGTACACTCAAGAAAACGTATTATTCTTCACATTTTATAGAAGTAAGATAAAATTATCGAATCGACAATATTAATCTCAGTACCTACATTGAAGGCCTGGCTAATCGTTAGTAAGGCTAGTCAGTCACTCCATATATTTTGGAGGCATATTAAATTGTTGCATTGCACTATATAGCTGCTTAACACAATGTTATCCAGCAGTGCTTTGTTCCCATCACTGGGTTGCGAAGACTAGCTTATGGTTGAGATGTCAATGTGCTAACCACACGTTACATCTTTTCTGGTTAATGATCATTCACCTCTGTTGATTCAGTCAAGTGGATGTGAAACTGGCAACCAGCTGGTAGGCCTAAGCCCACATAGGGCTGTTGAGCCATTGACAAACAAACAAACCTACATTGAAAGTGAATTGTAATTACTCTCGAAGTATTTTCTTAGTCCCTCATATAATAAATTGTTACCTTGCACTTGACTAAATTTAATTTTCAGTTATAAGTTGATATAAATTTATTTGTTGAAATAAAGGTTGAATATTTTTCCAAGTTGATCGATAGGTAATTTGACACCTTTTGATACCGGACTCCCCAGGAATGTTGATTAAAGTTTTTCCATTGTTTGATCCCAGAACTAAAATATCAATTCAATTTGATTAATTTATAATGATTCTTGTATTAATAATTATCCCCAACTTAGCCTATATAAAAAATTTATTCAAGTTAAGAGAAGCTTAACTTCATGAAATAATACAAGTTATTCCAAGTATAAAAAAGTGTAGACCGGATGGGGGAATAAATAATTGAATGATTCCAAAATTTTGCCCATGCTCTTCGAAATTCTCGTTGAGTTCATTACAGGTCGAAATGAAGTGTTTTGACATGCATACAATTTTGTATTGTTCTTCCATGTTATTATAAATAATAAGTGAAGGTGCGGAGTCTTATTAATATTGATTGAACAAAATTGTTGTTCCATTATCTTTCATGTTTTACAAGAATTTTGCATTAAAATGCACGGTATGGGTGGAAGATTATCAAGTAGTTTAAAGAGCTTCAAGTATGGATAAGTAGCCTCGAATGCCATAAACTGTACTAAATGCCGTACGTTTAACTAAAGTGTAATAGAAAAACAAAATTATGAACATGAATTACCTTCACCACTGGCAACATTTGACTCTTCATTTAAAAAGTCATCCAAAAGTTTTGCCTCTTGAATGATTCTGTACTCTGCCCAATAGTCCTCCAAATCTGCATCCATTCCAACGTGTCAGAACATCACTTCAACCTGCAACAAATCAGAAATTAATTATTTTAACAACTTGTTACTTCTAATTAGCATTTATAATGGAAATTTTCATTGTATCATAATTCAATTCTAATTATTTCTTGCTAAACAGAAAAACTTTTAATGAACTGGAAACCCATCCATGACAAAATTAAAATTTCAAAAAATGTCTATGATCTATAAAACCCCTTGAAAAATAATAAAATAACCATATTTCCCTTTTGTTGCTGTAAAAATACCAATGAATTCACAAGAGGCATCTGTGATTTACAAAAACGAAAAATTTTTAGTTCGTATTTCAGGATCGAGTCATTCAGTTCCAAATTTACAAAAATAACTGAGATTTAGATTTCAGACAACTGGTTTCCAATTCAAATGGGTAAAAACTTTTGCAGATTTGTTCCAAAATGTCATTTTCTTCAAAAACTTCAAGAATTTAAGATTATTTCGAAGTTGAATCCTATAATTATAAGGATTGAGGATAGCCTTTGACATAAATATCAGAATAATGAAAAATCGATTCTGTTCACTGCATAAATCTTCAAATAGGAAAGTTTGACACACTCAAGGTAGTTTCATAATGGGATGGGATGTGACGGCGTATGTCCCAAATATGAAGAAGAGTGTGACGTCCTATCAACAAAGCATGACGATAATGATGTTTATGTTAATAAAGATGATGATTATTAAAATATGATACCAAAAAGGTAGGCTATAATAATAATAATCATCATCATCGCGAGAATGGAAAGTTGAGATTCAAATAATTAAATCCCGATTCTTTCAATTTTTATATTGCTTGAAAAGATTTCTTCCAACTGAACCTCTTTAGCTCATTCTCTGAATTCATTCAGATAAATAGTTTCAATTTGATAGCTTCGAAATATCTCTTACCAAAAATGGAATACCGACACTTTTAGATTACTTCATTACAGTATTCAGTATTTCAAAAATATCAACAATTTAATTTATTCAAACCATTAATGTAATTTAGAACAACACCAAAATAAGTAAGCAGCAACATCAGTTCCAATACAATGGCATAGGAAGATTTTTCCGTGAGAGTTTATAAATTATGTTATAAAAAACAAGCTTTTCAATTGTTTCGACATTATTAAATACATAAATTCTCATTTTATTCATCCAAATTATACAATGTAATCAGAATTTATGAGTACTAAAAAACATAGAAGAGACGAAAATATTGTAATTCATCCAAAATACTGTATATTGATACAAGAATGCTTCCTTGAAAGTTTAAATCTGTTTATTGAAATTGTAACAATAATAATCTGAATATTGAATCAAAGTTCGATATTAGTCTTTCCCAATCGACATGAAATCAACTGCATCATATTGTTATTTTTCTGGTATTTTGAAATTGATAGTGAGAAACACAGATTATTTTGAAAGAGGTGAAAGTTTCAGAAAGATATAGTTTATTGTGTGACAGTTGGCAGAGCACAATCGGAGTATTCACGTTTGATCAATCATCCATAATGACGGTTGATCGCGAAACACCTTTGTGACACCATTATTCGCCATCATTCCTGAATTATTATAATCGACCTCTCCAACAGACGGTATGTTTAAACGCAATAATGAACTTAAGTTACCAATTGCACAATTGCAACGATTACAAAATATTTTGTAAACTGCAAAGAATGTAGGTACCGTACATAAAAACATAAATGAATTGAAATTGAGAAGTTGTAGTAAAGTTGTCATAGATGACTACAGGTATTGAAAAAATTCTATGAAGTAATGGAGAAAAAAGTATAAAAATACAAGGAATGGCCACTCAAAAATGGCAGAGAAAAACGATTATTGAATTTGGCGTATGCATTTGACATACTCGTAGTTATGAGAGGAATGTGATATTTGGAAATAAGAGCAATACAGAATAATTTATAATAATACATAATATAATTTTCGGTAATATATTCCTCATGTTTTGCTTGTATATGGTGGCCTGATCCTTTTAGTATTAATTTAATGCACAATATCTATGGACTGCTAAGCCTGAGTTTTGAGTTGCAGGAAATGGAAGACTCTTAAATCAATCAATATGAATTAAATGATAATAGAGATATTGCTAGAGCTAGAGACGGAATAGAGATAGTAGAGCTGAAGAAAAAAATTTGGAGGAAGGAAAATTAATATGATGTTATGCTTCTTATTACTTGTATAAAAAATTGTTTTTAGATGTTTTATATAAATTTATAAATATGTTTCTTCAATGTGCATTGTGAAATATTGATGTCATGAGTAATAACAAAGACTGAAGAAGTTAAACTCTAGAACACTACAAGTCAAAATTATTTGACTTCCATATTGACTTGTAGAAATCAATACTATAGATAATAGAACGAACACACGTTCATTCTATCTTAACATGTATTGCAAGCCAATAATAATGATAATACTCTTCTTAATATTCTTGGAAGTACAAGTACAGTAATTATAATCAGAATAATTCATAATAGAGTGATTCAAAAAGAATACCACAACTTTAAAATTCTGTATTCAATGAAAGAAATATAATAGAACCTTCAATTATACACCATTTCGAAGAGGAATTAAAGTTTTTCACCAAAAGTTCAGAGATGTTTAATATGACTCAGACACTCGAGCAATATCAACCCAAAACCTCCCTCAAACTCTTTCCGCTCTCACTGTAGCATATCAGGCGTAAGAATTTGATAATCTGCTGTTATTTCTTGTTTCAAATCATCAATATCCATCCACCATTGATGATTTGAAACAAGAAATAACAGCAATCATCCAAACTGTTACGCCTGACATGCTACAGATAGTGTGGAACAAGTTTGAGGGAGGTTTTGGATTGATATTGCTCGAGTGTCTGGAGGGGTCATATGGAACATCTCTGAACTTCTTTGTGAGTGAAAAAAACTTATTTAAATACTCTTTGTAAAGATGTATAACAGAAGGTTCTATGATGTTTCTTTCATAACATACAAATTTTTAAAGTTGTGGTATTCTTTTTGAATCACCCGTATTATGAATATTATAAGTTCTGGAGGCGTTCTTGAGATGATACAGCTCTTCTAGCGTGATCTCCAAACAGCGATTCTATTGCTTCTTCTCATACAAAGTAGGCTTGGTTTTTTACAGGTTTTCGTTGTTATCAACTCTATCAGGTAGGTTAAACTACGTCATCGTACAACAGAATTCATTATAATAGATAATTTTAATGCAGTAATTATTTCCACTACTGATTCTAAAGATACCTGACTATATGGAAAATATGTTTGAAGGTCAACACTGCAATAACAAAAACTATCATTCTTCACTGTAGTAATTATATAAGTTATGGAAGAAAAACAAATTTTACAGAGAGGTCAACACTATAACAACAACAAACTATCATTCTTTACTGTAGTGGTTATATATGGAAGAAAACAAAGTTTACAGAAAGTTGTTTCATAATGTTTAGAAGATGAATGTTTTAGAATCTTTAGTTTTATAACCCATGACGAACTCTGAACATCACAACATTACTGATAAACAAACCCATCTACGGTAAGTATTGGATTTAAATATAAGTTCCGATGCATGAATTGTTAGTGGCACATTGTTTTGGTCATTGGCAATAGTCGGCTATTATAGATTTCTATCATGGTTCACTTCTATTGTTGTGCTCATTTGTATGAATGACGCAAAGAGTGGCAACTGCCTTAACAGAGTATGTGTGCAGGCATTCGGGAAGGGATGGGCCGCTCCACGCTTCAACTTCGTGACAAGAAATTGGGAACTTGTCCAGGTTTACTTTTCAACTAAGTCTGGGTCGAAAGTTTGATCTACGGTCGGCTGTCACTGTTTTATTAAACGAATATTTTGTCGGCATCCGATACATCTGAAAGTGAAGAATACTCGTGCATATAAATCTGTGAATCAAGTTCGAGATTTTCAAATACCTATGCTGAACTTGAACTTTGAATTCAAAATCAACAAATATTTTTATCGATTAGCTTTCTAACAGCATGGAGAGTTGATAACTCAACAGAGGTAGAAAATGAGAATCTCCATCGAAGAGGGATTTTATTTGGTGTTTTTGCATAATTAGGATTGATTTGATAGACTGGTAAACAATGATAAAATATACCAGAATCAGATGAAGATTAAATTATTCAAACTTGATTTATAAGAGAATTCAAATCAAATTATTCAATTATTAAGCTTGAATAGTTTTCATACAGAACCGAAATTCTGGGGTTTCTTACTAAACAGAAAGAAAACTACATTTAGAATAGAAAATGAAAACTAGAACATTTTCATTATTATTCCAAAGACAAGATAATTACTTGATTTCTTCAATTTCCTTTGTCTTTCGGTCAGTATATTTACCATTACTGTATTCAATCTTCATTGATTTCCGCCTTATTCGAGTGTGTTTCCAATTTTTCCACTTCTACAGGATTTCTGAAATTTTTAAGAAACAGGCGTCTGGTGCAGGTATTTGACCAAGCTTCACCACATCGATTGAAAAAGAGAAGTTTTATTCAATCTCACAAGCTTCACAGAGCATTATCCAAATACTGATGAGCGTGTTGATGGAACACACTCAATCTAGAATGCAATTTCTCAAGAGAAAATTATATGTGTTGGGAATTTGGAGAAGAAAACACCTTTTCCAGTGAAAACGAAAGGATCGACAGCAATAATCAATTCGAAAACTCACTTTCAAGATGGTAAACACCTTTACCTTTTCGCCGCAACTGGCATGATTGTGAATCACCTGAAATGTGTCCACAAATTACCAGTGTTATTAGTATCAGCAGCTACCATGAATTTACTTTCCCTTCATCTGGCATGCTCCAATACTCTCTTTGAATATGAGCAGCTGCGCTTCGTTAGATTACACGCGAAAAACGACGACAAATTAGTGTGAGAATCGGGAAAGTCCCGACCAACAATCTCCTTCATCAAACAAGCCAGGGATTACTAAAATACTCTTTTTGGAGAAAACAACACCTCAAAATAATGAAAAACTGAAAATTGATCTATAAACTAGCCTAACTAGTAGGTCTGGATGTTGAAGAGATAGATGCGCAACAGGTCTATTTGAAAAATGACTTGGATAATTTATAATAATTTAGTATTATATTTATGAAAAATCACTGAGAAACAGCTCTTCACCTTTTTGGAAGTGGAAGTTTTCCAAGACAATACAGAATTTGAAGAAATTGATTGATTTTTAAATCAGACAGAACTAAATTTGAAGAATATTAGAACTAACTTAAGTGTCCACTCTGGTTATAGATGAAAAAGGCCAGGAGAGATAATATCAGGCTCCCTATATCACTAAACAAAGTTATCACGCATAAGGATTCCCAAACTTAAGAGTGCCAAAATCCAAACTTTGCCCATTACGTCAGTACCTACTAGCCTAGTCCTACCATAATTGATTTTTTTTCAAAATAATAATTTTGACAAGAACAGTATGATCTTGTTTTTATATTTTATTCAACATAATTATGCTTTATATAATTGACCTTGTAGTGCATTTGATAAAATTATGCAACAATGAATGAATTTGAATTTGGTAACTTGCAAATCAATAAAGCTTCAAAAGTAAAAGTTCAATATTCAAATTACTGTTTCTCAATTTCGACATTTTATTTTCGATTATTAATCCCAATACAATTAAACATTCTCAGGAAATAATCTTTGTATGAACTGAATAATGAAGGTGACAGCAATAAGCTGCATTGGAATACAGAATTAGACTCACTACTTGAAAAAAATAAGGCGCAATATGATAAAAGGCATACCTAACTCAAGAATATGAGTTGTTTACCTACTACATTCTTGACATAATTTATCCACCACAAAAAATTCAAGATTGCACTGAAATGTAAGCTTATCACGTCTTTATGAGCACTCGAAATTCCGACACATCATAATCAACATTACACATTCCATTCATTTCTCATAACATCACCACATAAGGCCTTCTACAGTACCTGGACAAAATAACTACGCATCAGTAGAATGCATATATGAGACGCAAATTATTGTAAATTGATGAGTAAACTTGAAAAATTCATTATCTCTAGGAATGTGTACGAGCCTTCAAGCATCTATAATATATGACAAGGTCGAATCAAATTAGCAGTCTATGTTGCGTTTACACGTGGAGACGGCGAGCCATTTACGTATCTCAGCTCGGGTACTAAAAAATATTTCAATGACAGGTTTACATTGAAATGCCATATTCAGAGTCATAATTGAAAAATATAGATAATCAGATAACAGAGAGATACAAAACAATACAAATTAAAATAATATTTTCTATTTTTGTGACAATGTACATAAAAAGCATAGCTACGTATGAGTCAATATTATGAGTATTGTGAGTATTATGAGTAATATTATAGTATGAGTATTGAAGAACAAATTGAAGAAATCACATAGGAATTGAAGGATGCACTGTACAACGAATTACTGTATTGCACTGTAATTTTTAATAAGAGATTAAGAAAAGATTAGAAATAGATTCAGAAAAGCTTCATGAAGTAGGGGTAAATTACCAGAATTTATATTTTATTTTGACATTTCTATTATCTCATTCTTTATTCTACAGTATTTTTGAATAGATGCATAGTACAGTAATAGTATACTGTGAAATTTTTGTAATCCTGTGAAAAATCCATACATATTATTATTATACAGTGAAATTTCAACTAATCTGAAATTCTAACTAAGCTCCTGTTATGAAACAATGTGAACAAATATATTCTCAGAACTATTTTGAAAAATAATTGGATTGCACAGTGATTATTGTTGACTCATTCATATGTTACCACTCAAGCCGAAATCGCAGTTTTCCCAGCATGTTAAGAGATTATGAAAACCTCAAATCATCTATGTAAAATACAGAATCTGTGCCACAGATTGCATATTTAGATTCTAATAATGCAAATTTAAAGCATCAAACTAAACTCTTCAAGTTTCACGATATTTCAAATGGATTTGACCAGGGTTTTCCACATGGATTTTCAGCGATTCACAGCTTACTTAGTTGAAAACTACGGTGACAACGAATCCCATCACAATTAAAAATTGAACATTCCAGAAACAAATGTGAAAATTGTGACTGGTGCAACTCTAATCCTCAGAATAATTGTTTCTGTAAGAGCCTATTGACAGAGAGTAAATTGACAGTAGTTGGCTGAGCTCAAGTGCAACAGGTTTCAAAGTAGTAATATAGCAGCAATTGGCAAAAACCGACCAGACTAATTCCTTCTGCTACAATTATTGCTACCGGACCGACAGCACTCGTTTCCCTTTGAGTTAGTTGTTAATGGAAAATGTCTTCTGACATCGTGACATGACACATTTTCCCAACCCAGTCATAGTTGCTGAGACTGCTGTCAATTGCACTGCTAGACATTGCATGACCATGCACAGACAATAGAAATCCAAATTAAAGGACATCACGCAAACAGTTTGGTGGGTATTTTCCCTAATTATATTTCCAATTTTCAAAGAAACTAAAAAGTGATATGATTTTTTAATACAAGTTGCTAATGGACATTATTTATTTCACTCAACTCATTGGATCCATTATTCTAATTAGAGTTTGGCTTTCATAGGTGGGGACTCCCATACGCAGTTCCACCTCACTGTATAACCAATTTTTCTTTGATGGGGAGCATGGTGAACCATGTAGGTTATAATAGTTCAATTTCATTCTTCAGAAAATTAATTAATTTTTGAAAAAAGGTAGTTTTTTATTTAAGAAAGTCTTACAAAACCAAAATAAAAACACAAAACCACTTATTGGATCCAAATGCGCTTTATATTAGACCTTAATAAATATTTCTTATATTTATTCTCATAACAATATTCTATTGTAAAGACAATTTATTGATTGACACTTGAAGGTTATAAGCATTGCTTGAATTCCAAGTGTGCATCAACTGCTTTTTTTCCAACTGTCAATTTTTCATGTCATGATTCAAGATAAAATATAGCTTGATAGTTGGTGAATGATATAATATTAGTTGAATAATTTTTGCTTAGTTGGTGGACGAAAAATGTGTTTCACTGAGATGCTGTTGAGGAAGATTTTAGATGGAAGCTACAGTACTAGATAGGATAAAACTATTGATTAATAAATACTTACATTGAAGATGAACAGGGCAGTTGCTGACTCCACCTATTTAATCAGAAGTCAACATTCGCCAAGCCCATGCGAGTGTGCGATTTGTGCTAGCAGGTCTGTTCGTCTGAAACAAAAAGGAGATTATATTATTATAATATTATAAATATTATTACAAATCAATTTTATAGTATTACAAATCAACCGATTCACATTAAATTGTTTTAAAATCAACATATATTTTTGAGGAATGAAATTCTCATTTATAGGAAAATAATATCAAAGATTCAGAAATTGATTACTTTGTACTCAAAATCAAAAATATTTATCATAGTAAATAACAATATTATGTGTTGAAATAACAGCAGCATGCTTGCTTAAGCTTTCATTTAAAAATTTTTTTAAATTTATTGTTTCTATTTTCATCCACGAATCAAGCCAGAGTATATTATATCACCTCATATAATTCAATAATTTCACATAAATATGGCATTTTTATCAATAGTTAATAATGAAGTGATTGATCTGAATATTTCAATATTTTCCACATCAATTAATAATGACTAAAGCAATAAATTTTGAATCGTAATAAGATTACGACTATGACTAGCTTTACTCACATTTATATCAATTGATCTAGATCTTCTCTCAATTACATACAAATTTCCATTAAAAGAGTAACAATGAGTTGGTTTAGTTTGGAAGTGTTTGGACTGTTCATTTAGTTCATGTCATTTATTAGATCTCATAGAAATCTATTCAATTCGAAGACGAATTGACGAAGATAATCAATATTTACATTGCGGAGCTCCACCTTGATAGAATTCAAACCTGATTGTTTAAGGAAGGACATCCACCTGTTTGAAATTTTTTGAGAGAATGAATGAATAATTGATAATATTGCTGGATTAGAATCATAATTGATTATCAGACTGTGAATGGAATAATGAAGAGCACGATCATTAATATTGATGATAGGAAGCCAATGAATCATTCAACAATGTAATGCCCAAACGAAACTATGGCCCTGTAATCTCTTTCATATCTCTTGTATGATTATTTGATACTTCTATATAAAAAACTGTGGCCCTATAATCTCATTCGAATATCTAATGAATATTATTCAATATTTAATATTTTATTATTACTATCAAAATATTATTTGATATAACGTAAGTGTAAGCTGATGTAAGCCAATTCAACAATGCCCACTCGTTACTGTGGCCCTGTAATCTCTTACTAATATCAGTTGAATGATTCTTTAATACAGTACATCAAAAGCTGTGGCCCCTGTAGTCACAAAATCGGCCACTCCCGTCTTTTGGAGGAGACGTTTAGCCGTTGGTACCGACTGCCTAAAAAGTAGTCGTCATCTCTCATCATTACCCACGCACAAGCCTAGAGCTCATGTAAGCATCACCCTTATCAAACAAGTATCTTTTGAATATCTGTTGAATGATTATTTGATATTTGTAAATGGAATAATTACTTTGAATTATTTGTGTACCAACCATTCAATAGATATTCGAAAGAGATTACAGGACCGCAGTTTCTAATCTTGAACTTATCTCAACTTATGCAATAACAGAACGAATGTAAAACAGAATAACAGAGTGTAGAGAAGAGAATTTCATGGAGCTGGGCTGCAGAAGTGAGTACTAAGATGTAGTTTGGAGGGAGATGTTTTAGCCGGGCTTAGGACCGGCCTCACTAACAATCGGGGCGGCGAAGCAGCAGCCAAACCAGTTTGGTCGGTGGTCAAATGTGGCTGAGGAAAACGCCGGCAAAGTCTCCTTGACAAGGATGCCCGGGTGGCACTCTTCGGGGTCCATGAGACCGCGGTCCACGGGACCAGCACAGCTCCGCGATTCCAGCACACTTGTCGCTCCGCTCTTAGCTCAGCTTCTCTCCTCAGTTCCAGTTCCACGACTTCTCAGCACTCACTACTTCTTCAAGCGTTGCATAACTAAACACGCCGGGCGTTATGATGAAACTATACAACCGATACCGCTCTAAACACCGTTCAGCACAATTCCACAACCCGGAATAGTTCAGAATCGTTGAGAAACACTCGAATAACGAACATGTTTTCAATCAATGAAAAAGTCATCCAATCTTTGAAAACAGGTGAGCCATTCACTCACCAATTCCTAGTTTTTTGTTGCAAAATGGGGACCTTGGAAGTGAATGGAAAGAGACAGAATAAATTCCTTCATCTGAATCTGTCGAAACAGACATGATTCATTAATTCGAAGATTGAATGGGAAACTTCACGCATCCGAGTTAAAATCTAATTGTTTTTAACTTCCAGCGATAGCTCAATGTTTTTCAACTTCATCTGAGAAATACATTTCATCATTACGCAAATAGTTTTTTTCAAATTCAATGAAAGCGTTGAACTCTCATACTTCATGCATAAAGTTTGTTCCTTGTAATGAACTAATGATGAGATGAACGGGTGAAACAACTACGAGTTGCTTAATTGAAAATATAACAATTTCCATTGAGTACGAATACTCAATGGAGTACTAATAGTAATCAATGGATACGTTGAAATTTGTATATTGCAAGTTGAGTTGAAAAACTCAAGCCTCATTGCATTGAGAACTATTTGATGAACTATCGTTTCTCAAGATCCGTTCTCTTTTACAAAAGTTAGGGGCGTCCTCAATCCTAACTAAATCCATCAATTACAAACTTGCTTACGCTAATTAAATGAGTAATAATTAATAGCCTTGATCCATCAATTGTCTTTTACGAGTCTTCGTAATGAACTACCAAAATGGCATACAGAATTGTTGAATTTTTACGAAAATGGGAAGGACTGATTCATTTTTGGGCTCATGTGAAATCCGGTGACCTACATTGGTAAATTAGTTCCTTTTACACATCTTGTTTGATTGGAACAATTCTGTTTGTTAATTTATTTTGTTTGTTTTTCTAATTGTTTGAATAGCCCATACCAAGATGGGATAGTCGGATATCAACACCAAAAGTTTGCTGAGTGCGCACTCAATCAAAGTACAGAAATATAAGATTGTTTTCATTGAATAAAACTGTAGTCTGTCCTTGAAAATGAATTTGGTCAGAACAATAATAATAATTCGATACATTTGATGAATAGACAAGTAGCAAAAATCTACATTTGACAAATCATATATTTTTCTTCTGGTTCAACGTTCAACAATATGAACATAAGTAGCCTACATGTTTTTAGTTGTTCAGTCGAATCCTGATAGCTCAAGGGATCAAGAGAAAAATTATTCAAGTCGGAAAAGAATTGTTGGGTTTTATAATTTTAGAATCAAGGTATGTTCAAGGGTACGTACGTTGGGGTGTGCTATGATACGTGATATCGGGGTTCCTTAAAACAAGGTTCCACAGTTGGTTTTATGTTAAAATTGGCTTTGAATAAAAAAAAACCCTAGAAATTTATAATATAACACACTAAAGAACACCTTATAATTATTACGTATTTATGCAAAATGCTAATTAAGAAAAAGTGGAAAATATAAGACAATGAAAAATGCGAAATTTGTTTGCAGAAGACCGGTTTGAATGACACAGTGCACTAGAGTTACTTAGAGGAAAAAGAGGCTTAATAAAATGCGAAAATTCCGGTCCGTAACTGCGGAGAAGACTTGTAGGCAAGTGACCAGAATAATGATCTCAAGCTCAAGGTTAATGTGTGCTATGATTTTCTCTTTTTCTCACAGATGTTGCCTTGGTCTACTACTTTTCATCTCTATGCCTCCTATTATGTATTTTTACCTTCTTTAGACACTGCATTCCATTTGTGACTTACTTTAGAAAATTCCCCAGTAATGGAAAAGTGCAAAGAAATAACCTTACAAGGAAGGCAATTATGGCCTCAAGTCTACCTTCAGTTGGATGCCAATTCAAACAAATGTTGAGCCTACAATAATTTAAAAGCATCTGACCTGAAAGGAAAGTGATATACAGTACAGTCAATACAGATTTATTTTCTACAAGACATCTCAATCCTTTATCAAGTCCTTCTATTAATTAATTCAGTTGGTCATTCATTCAAATCTGTCCATAAAACAAATTAATGATGATTGAGAAACTACCGGCCGATTCTTGATAATCATTACCAAAGAATAATTATCTACCATCCTTGAAAATGACTGTAACAAAAAAAATGGATGACAATAAGATTCAAGACGACTTATTGAGATTTAATACAAGAATTTCATTTTGCATGAAGGATATTCCTACTTTATCTTTCCCCTTTTTGAAGAAAACTTCCTTCTCCAATTAGCACTAGTTGGCAGTCAGTTTCCATAATTGGAAAATATTTTACGAAGTCATTGATGAAAACAATGTAAACAATTTCAAACATATCCTGACTCTCAATCACGTTCTACATCATGTAAATTCGAATATAATTTTGAACAAATTAACAGTAATTTTGTATTATCAAAAGTGGGTCATGCTGATAAAGAACAACAAGGTTTCATGAAAAACAGGTAAGATGACAGATTTCGAAGAACTTTTTATCTAGCGAAAACGTTCAGCAACATAATTACGTAACTATTCAATGAGCAGCAATCCAAACAAACGTTATACAATGATTCCGCCGATTTCATGGTCTTTAAGTGCGCTTCTGAATCGTACCAAGAGTTGTTAAAGAACAATGACCCAACAGGAACACAGAATTGCCCGTTACTAAACAGCCAGACCTCAAATCCAATTTTCAATTCATTTTTTCAGACCAGATTGAAAAAAGTTTTTTTCTGGAGAGAAAACTTGGAATAGTCTTTACTATAATTAGGACATTTGTAGGCAGCCAACAAAAACTAGGAAAACGTGAACTCCACTGTGAACCGTCCTTAAAATTACATGCTTCATTGATATTAGTGACATATTCTGAGAATTTTATGTATCAAATTTTTAGATTGAATTTTTTCTTCCTTCAATGTTTACTCTAGGCAGGCTCTAGGACTTTTTCTTTTATATCAGTGGCGGATCCAGAGAGGGGTTGGGAGGGGGGAGGTTTGTAGGGGATAAATGGGTAATTTGTTTTGTTCGGTTGCCCGCCTTGTCTTTGAATGTTGACAATGTTGCCCTTGATTGATAAAGGTTGAGCACCTAGCATTGATCTATGGTACAATCAACTCAATTAGCAAGCCGGCCCATAGCCATATTGGCTTCAACTTCGCCCACAACACAACACTTTTGTATTGTGAAAAGTGTAAAATAAAGTAATTTATTAATATATCTATCTAACTGAAGCCTACAGTTCAAGCCTATGAACTTCATATCAATTGAACAAATGCTAAAAATACACAATATTATTGAATTCATAAGTTTCATCCCTTATCACCTTCAAAATTATTCATTAGCATCATCATTGCACCAGTCTCAATGATACCAATTTCATCATTTCAGGCACAGACAGGACTTCACAGAGGTCACGGAGGTTTTTACGAAGATGAACACAGTTTGAGTATGAGATTGTCTTTGTGGATTGGAAATTGGAATATTGATCTGTGCTGAGATTTGAGTTCATCTTATCTTCAAAAAGAAAAGTTGGTAAAACTTACTAATCACTAGTAAAAAAATATTGAAACTACCTGTCTATCATTATTCCTAGAAAGCGATATATTTCAAAGTCAATTAAAATCGAATACATTGATTTCATTTTCAATTTATAAGAAAACACTGTGACTCCAGATGGAAGCTTCATAATCATTGTAAATCGTCAATTTGGAGTCATCGATTGTCGAAAACAAGTAGCGATTCGCTATTCTGAATCCTGAACTCTCCCCTGGGGCAGTCAGTTACGTGCAAATAGACTGGAAGGTTGTTCTGCTGAAAATAACTGTACTGTAGTTGCAAGAGACTGCATTCCTTTAGCCTCCAGCTGATTGAGAAATATTCTTCGAACTATGGCAAATATTTGTTATTTCGAAATGATTCTCAAGATTTTATGAGCTCTTACGCTGTAATCCTGACTATTATAGGTACATAGAGAGAATACAGAGCTCATTCTATTCCGTTAGCAAAGATCCAAGAGCAATTCGACGCAATGAACAGCATTGACCAATGAGAACCCATCATTTGAAGAGTCCAGTCCACTTATTACAGACAGTCGTGGTCAGAGCAAATCAACTTGCCACTAAAATCACCACTGTAGCAAATCATGATTGGTAGCACCAATAATAACGCTCCATTCGCAACCGTTGAAGATCAACAATGATCTCTGATTTAGGTAGTAATGTAATAAGGCCTTTCTGATCAATGCCTCCTCAATGGAGAACAACAGATTTCCACATTGAAAACAGCCTCTGTTCGGCATTCATTTAGTTTGGGAATGTGAAAGCAACTATTATTAGAAGACTGAATATTTGTTCGGTTTCGAAAGTAAACAGAAAATAAATTGAAAACAAGTTTGGATGCTATTTGTCTCTGAATGAGATGGTACAGGATAATCTATACCTTTCTACTTCATGTGATCAGGTCATAACTAAAATCCCAATCAATATAATTATATAATATATATTATGTATCAAATGTTACACTCTAATAATTCATATTCTTCCAATAGTTTTTCATTCTTTCATTATACACTTATTACAGCTTCAAGTGAATTTACTGCATCACTGCATGCAGTTCTTACTTTATAATTATTACTTTACTTCGCCATCACTTTATATTAGTTAAGTGAAGACTTATTTGGGCGTAATGCATGTAGCCTTCCTTTTCTTTTAAAATAAATAATTTGAATTCATCAACACTTCTTTTATTCACACTGCCCGTATTAAAAATAATATTTCTTGTATTATTGGAGTGCATCTGCTGTATTATCATAAAGTTTTTGTGATAGTAGCCTATTTATAGTACACTAATCAATCAACTTCATATTAGCTTGTGAGTGTAATACTGAGCTTTGAACAGTTATGAAACTCGATTGACCGCATTTCCAAGATCAATACCGCAATTACTACAAAGCGGCTGACTATTATATGATCCGAAATTAGGATGGATTGACGACCAGCAGACAACTTATTGTGAGTATTGTAAGCAGTGGCTTAGTAGCACTGCCCTAGGCCAATAATTGAAACAGATTGCATTCGTGGGAAAACCGGTCTACAGAGTCCACTGATAACGAGAAAATTAAGTGCATTTATTATTGTGATTGCCATGTTGGGTGATGGTTTTCCCTTCTTATATTATGATGATGCGAGATGACTTCCCATTTGAACAGTTAGCAACAGACGATGGGGTCCTCCAGCTCATGCAAAACTTGGACTTGAAACCGTTAGAAACAATCAGCATGTCACTCACCCTTCCCTCCTGCCTCCTTCCTCTCTCATAAACTATCTATTTCGCCCTCTCATTAAATCCTGATATATGACTGCTCGTCTCTCGAATATTATACTACAATCAAGTTTAGACTGCCACATAATAATACACGTGGGCTGGATAGTTTTGTGGCCATGAAAATTTGACGAGGGCCACCCAACATGAATGCTTATATCTATTGAAATTTTGAACCATGGTATGATGATTTGGTATAATATTCGCAGCTCTAAAGACGTTGAAATTGTTAGAATTGAAAGATGAAATCGATCAATGAAGAAATCATTCACGAAAATTCCTCCTCTCTCATTCAACCCTATCGTCGAAGATGATCTATTAATTTGATGATAGTGACGATTATGAGATGATGAAGGTATCCTCAATTTGAAGGTTTGCAACATTATTGAATAAATTCAGCATTATTACTGCCACGGTCACCAATTTGAATGCAAATATAATCGCTCGCTACTTCGTAGAACACAAATCTGAGTTCCTAATCGCATTGAGCTTATTCATTAAAAAGTGATTTTTGATAACATGATTTATTAATATTTCAATACAATATGGGTTCAAGTCACATAAAATTGGAGCCATCTATTGTTACTTGTAAGGTCAGTAGAGCCATCTGGTAAAACGTGATAGTTCCGGAAAAGGACCTTCGACGAATCTTAAAAACGAAGACTTTAGAGCAAAATAGAGACTCTGACATGCAAATAATTGAAGGTGGAAACGTTTAGATAGTTAGATAAAAGAGAAAATCGGCAAATAGTGACAGGCAGATTTGTAACTAGTGTTGAAAGCTCAAATCCAGAGAGAATGATTGCGTTTCAATGTCAAGCGAAGCAGTGAAAAATAGATGCGAGTACTGAAGGACAGGCTACAAGGTATCATCGTAGAGAACATCAGGGACTCCAATTACGTGATTTTGTGGGTGGACTTGGAAATCAAAGGAAACGAGCAATTTTCGAGGACGTTCCTAGGGACAAGTGATAAATTTTCCACCCAAAACACTTTCAAACTGATAGCTGCAACCTGCAGAGTTATACAAATGGAGCCAACTCAGTCAAGCATGCCTAACACAATAAGACAATATAATGATAGGAATTGTGTAACACCTCTGAACATTATGAAACACGGTAGGGAGGTGCTTTGAACTGTGATAGATAACTGGTGGAGTAAGAAGAATGATAAATGATGGAATAAAAACTAAAATCTCAAAACAAAAACTAAAAACTACTCTAATGCATCGCCAACACGTAATGTCACAAAGAATAATGAATTTATATGAATATAGGCTAATATCGATTTTGAAAATATTTTCTTTGGAACTGAAAAATTTTCAATAGGAAAAACTACTCGAAGTCATCAGAATTTCCTTCATTTCCATTTATCCTCTCAAAAGTAAATCTACAACAGGCCCTTCCTTGTTCAGGTTTCAAGTGCAGAAGTGCTGATCAGGATCGAGTCCTTTTACTAATTTGAAAGGAACTTATTCGTTTTAAATCATTGTTGTGGTTATTATTGTGAAATTAGAATTCGAATTATTAGAGTTCATCAAGGAGACGACACTTTTTCCAAGGGAAATGAGCTCACCTCATGTTGTCATTGACACCGTTTTGTAACCCACATTCTACCAATTTTCCTGGAACAGAAGAATCTATACATTGATCTTACAGCTGAGCGTATGTAGACTAGAGACACACTAATAACTGACCCCGTGGTTCCGGATTCTACTCCCCGTTAGGTCTGACACTTTTCCACCTTATTCGTTACGCCCAAGTTCCAAGCTTACGTAGAAAGATGAAGTAACCTTCACCTTCACGAGATGAAGATGTAAGCTCATCAGATCAACGATAAACAAACCACTAATTTAAAACGCTCTAGTTCCATACATTATTCTGATCTGTATTATTGCCTAATACTACATCAAGAATGGTAGAACCATTTCAATTGTAGTATAAATTGTTTCAAAGAAAGACTATAGGACATTATGAAATGAAAGTTGAGAGATAATCAACACAAAAAGATTAAGAAAGGAGAGGAAAAGAATATGTATAATAATAGAATTAATGTGAAAAGTAAAAGGATTTTTTTATACATTGGTTGTTCCGGTTGAAACATCCAAGGTTCAATGCAGCCTAGTGAGTGACAAAGCAATTCTCTCAAGTGATATTGAAAAGAGTATTCACTATTCAGTCATCAGAGTTAAAAATGAATTTTGACTCATTTTCAAGGAAACTCTTCAGTCTTCAGACCCTACAATTGAAAGTAATCATATTTTTCAGAATAACATGAGTAATTTGTGTGAGATCCTTGGCGTCACATCCTGAAGAGAAAATTATATTCACTGTTTAGTTTAATAATTCCGTTAAAATTTGCCTTGTCATTCAACAAATGTGTTTCTGTCGCTCGTCATATTCATAGCCTGAATTGAGAAAACTATATAATTTTCCCCCTGCATTTGCGGTAGCGTGAGAAACAGAATGGACTGAGATTTTGTTTGGACAGTCTGCCATTAGCCGGCAATTCTTGCTATTGTTTCACATTTATGTGGTGATGTTCTGAGTGCAGTTAAAATATCGTTTCACGTTGGGATGGAGTTTTCATCTTGGAAATTGCCGCGCTTGTTGTATGAATGCCAGCATTTTAGTCAAAGACAGGTCAGCATTGTGAACAGTGGCCAGACAAAATCATAAAATATAATTGTAGAGCCAGAGTTTGTAGGACTTTGGTGCGGCTTGGCTATTCATTGGCTCACCTCCAGAGATACAGTAGAGTAGGCTACCTTGTACTTGTCTACTGCGCGGCCATTACTCATTGTAGGCGTACTCATTCGCGGCGCAACATCTGGTGTTCAATCATTTTCTACTTTTTTCATTAATTAGTGAACCGTATTTGGCGATAGACCGTGGAATCGCTTGTCACACAGCCAGAATTTGAGCATAAACTCTTTGAAGGTCGGAAATCATCATTTCTGAAAATCAATAAAAATTTTGTAACAACCACTTTCAATATTTAATTTTCTAGTCGTTGTTGAAAGGACATATAAATAACATAAAAGGTCAACTGAGATTCAAAATTGATGTATTTGGAATTGGAATAGTATCATACTGGAACAATAAATTATAACTAGTTAGGTAATATTATCACCTATCAACACTTCAATAAACTATACTAGTATATTCCTAGAATTCAGAGAAACAATAGAATAATGTTTCATAGATCCCTTCAAAATAATGCGTATTGTGGAATATTTTTTGTAAAAATAATTTTCCTGGATACGTCAATCGTATCGTTTGAAAGACTCCACGTAGATCCAAAATCCGATCAAATCGTTCAGATTCCTTTGGAACTAGTTTCTTGGGCTACCATTTTGAATTGAAATAAAAAACATTTCTCAATGTTTGTGTATAATTTACTCGATACAAATGTTCGTATTCTGCACATATTAAATGAGAAAAATCTACGGATGGTCAAATTAGTGAGTACAGTTGCTTTTATTGCAGCTATTCAGATGAACCGTTAAGCCATTCGAATTGTATTTTAGAAGAAGACTCTCATTTCTGAAAAATGACTACATATGCTAATTTCGGTGCGGGCAGTTGAACGTAATCGACTTAATAACATAGAATCTGTCTTCCCGAGATTCTAAGTGCCAGACAAGGTATTTGAAATGAGCAACTTTATGACATGCTTCTTCAGAAACCAGTTTTGTGGCAGCTCTTTGCGAACAAGTGATCGGACATCATCGCCAAAAATCATATTTAAGATGCCCTGAGGTGCTATAACTTTGAAGCGATGAAAACGATTGAAGGATTGTTTATGCTGATACGACTCAAGTTGAATAGCAATCGACCTAACGATGTAAAAACATTTTTCGTGGATCGAGGACAAATTGTATTTGAAGGAGAAAGGAAAAAGAAAATAATATTTCAATTGTAATCACTTGATTATTCTAAGTTATCATAAATTCACGATGTTTTCATTTACCAAGATTCCAATGAATTATTTTTCATAAAAATCGCTCCGTATCGATTAAATCACAGTTTTTTTATCAGACTTATGACAAGATATAACAAGTTAGGACAGTGATTGTGTTTAAAGAGTCAATTTCTGGGATTCGCTTATTACTCAGTCAATATTTAATAATTAATTAAACGAAAATCAAAATAATCCTAGTATATAAACTCTGTACTTTGGATTCACAGAGACTACTGAGTTTTCGTTGAATTAATTATTGTCTGTTCAATAGCAGTTACCTAAAGATGTTTTGAAATCCGCTTTTGCTTACTGAGTGACGGTGATGAGTTTTGAGGTTGCAGTTTGGCCTCTCATACTGTTAACCACACCAGCTACCAACTCCTATGCAATCTCTCATGTGTAACCTATTACAGACTACCTGTATGCAGACCATACGTAACGTTTTGCAAATACAAGGCATAACATGATTTTTAACCAACAATCAGATGTGCGTGTAAATTTAAAAGTGTTGCCCCGGCTCTACGGAAGTTGACCACACTACTGCATCCGATAAGTTCATATTACGCGAGTAATTAAAACTGGCCTGTTTTGATTGTATACAACACTATTGTAATTTGATGCGGGCGAGTAATCACCTTGCGGTGCGTATTCATTTCAACAATGAAGCTCTCAATAGGTTACGGCATTTGTTGTAACTAGTGAATAATTGATACGCCGTTAAAACCGATCTAATAAACTCACTCACTACCAACCGCTTTCCGCTTAATTGTTTGGTGAAAAATAGTAGACTAGGATCAAAGACAATTAGAATACTTAGTTCCTATAATAATAGTTTCCTATCGTCTTTGCTAGGATGCAGCTTCAAGAGGTGAGTTGACGTTATTTAAACTAGTAAGATTTTGTATCTGCTAGTTTCATATTATGTGTTTCTTTATACCAGTAAATACTGTACCATGTACGGAAGTTAATTAAACTGTACAATCATAGCGCATCAAAGACTAAAAAAATAAAAGGCTTGATTGATAACTACAATATTGAGAAATCATCAAAATTCAATACAATTATGGATTATGGGTGTGACCATAATGTCACGATTTATACATTTTGAAGCTTTAAAAGAGGATTGAAGCTTTAAAATACTCTCAATATCATCTAACCCACTTTAGTCTTTCAAGTACTCATTCCTATTTTGAAATAACTTTATTGATAAGTAAAATTGTCACACGTGAAGCTAATAAAATGTTTTCTTGCTTCCTTGGATGATAATATTTAGTATTCTGTTGAAATATAGAACAATACATCTTGAAGAAACTACAGTTTGAAATTGCTCGTGTAAAGACAATCAATCGGCCAGTTACACGAAAATCCGAATTAGAATGCAATCGAAGACTTATTATTTTATAAATTCAATTGAATTCCCGAGCAGCTGCCAACTGGTCGTATATAATTTATAATATATAGTATGAATGAACACTTGAATTGTATTACCTCAAGCCATGGGTTTGTACACTGACAGTGAGTAATTTTAGGTCCGAATCTAATGCAGTTGAATAATAATCAATTTCCAACATCATAAGTCCAAGACTAGTGAATTCTAGTTTAAATCTTCCTAAACCACAATATTTAACTCTTGGATTCACTGTTGATCCCTATATCAACTAGAAACAAATTATGTAACCAGTAAAAACTAGTTATCAAATTGAATTAGTGATAGTGAAAGTTCTATTTCTTTCAAACTATTATGACTTGCAGATTCTCAACCACTTAATAAATAATAAAAGTAGTGGGTTATTATGCAATGTTGTTGCTGATTTCAGATTTGAAAAGTGTGAATAGTGAACGATATTTTATGCATACAAACTAAATTAATACGTACTGAAATAAATTATAATAAGAGTCGCGAATAAAGGAGAATTTCAATACAATTTATGAATGACATTCACAGAAGCTCTTGGCTTGAGAGTGAGTAATGGGGAGGATGATGATGTGAGATGAATGGTGCTACAGTCCACGAAACACCGGGAAGCGATATAGATTCTCATAAATGATATTCAGCGGAGAAGGTCTCGAAAGTGGTCACCCTTATAACGAGATTAGAAGGTGCACGTCTCTTATCTAATCTGAGCTATTAGATACCAGCATGACCACAAAGTCAACCGCTTCCCAATTTGAGAGTGAATCCTGCTTCTCATGTTCTTCTCATGACTTCTCATCATTAGCGATTGCGTTTTTATACTTTCGATTCAATTTTATAATTTCTTAATCCAACTTTTCAATTCAATATTATTCCCTAGCATAGTAGTCATTCCATAACTTTTCAATTCAATACTATCCCATATTGTAGTAGTTAATTCCATAACTTTTCAATACTGCCTCACATTAGTGGTGTACATCTCTCATCATCATCATCCTTCCCATTACCCACGTACAAGCTTATGAGGGCTCCCAAAAAATAGTACTTTTTCACTTATTTCACCAATATTGAATGAAACTACAACAGTTCAATAGCTGTTAGTGCAACTGAATGCACATGCTGCAAAGTGGGCAGGGTGAAAATGAGTCAACCACCTTGAAATGGCAAACGAGTGTGGACTGGGCTGCAGCGACTCAGCGGGAAGGCCGCTGTCTCAGACCACTTGTGACCGACTTGCACTCGCCTTAGCCGGATAAAATCGAACGTAGTCGAGAAGTGAAAAATACCGAAATGACCTTCCTTGGTCGACTGTGGCGGCGACTGCGACTCTAGTGAATCAGCACAGGCAAGAGTTGCGGATATGACAGGACAGGAAAAGGTGAGACTGCTGAGTGTAAGCAATAATCAGCGTCCTCTGTACTCAACCCTCGCCCTCGGTGCTAGCTGCGGCCCACGGCGAAATTGGCGAGGCCAAGTCAGCCCACCCGAGAGAGCCTCATTTCGCACAAACTAAGCAAAGCACCGTCCAATAACTCACAACTAACCATGTGTGACGCGCACTTTCCAACTCGGCCAGAATAGAAAATGTCAAGTAGGCGAATGATGTGAAGTTGGAGAGATCAGGAAGTAAAGTTAGAATAATTTAATATTAGGGACACTCTCAATTATAGAGTTTAGGATAGGCTCATAGTAATTTTATAGAACCTAAATCCTTTCAAACTTTGAAGAAAGATATGAATATTAAAAATATGATAAGATTACTACGATATTATAATAGATTATTTTATAAAGAGTAGTCTATTACCTTACGAATATGAAATTTGCTATCGGGAAGTACGGTTTGACAATTGAGATATTAAGAATTAGGGACTGAAGGTATAGTGCAAGTCTCAAGTAAAACAACGGATGAAATAATAAGGTAACATTGATATAAGATTTCGATAAGATTCAGTTTATGAGGATAGGGTTGATGAATTTGATCAGAGGAAAAGTTCTAAGAACATCAAGTTGTAAGAGTATACCAATATCAATTCCCTCAAAAGAAATACAATATTTTATTAAGATTATAAAAAAGTGGTTTGTTATGGGAGAATCCATAATTCTTAGCGGGATGATCTCAATTGCTTAAGATTCTTCATATCTGAAACCTTTTTTGTTATTATGGTAGAAGAAACAGTGTGAAAATGGAATACATGAAAAAGAAAACAATTAGTTTGAGCATTAGATAACGGTATTTAGCTAAAGCTTAAGGAAAAGCTTTGGAAATTTTACCATAATTATAGTGAATCTTGATGATCAACAGGCAATAGAATCTAGGAAATACTCAAGTTATTGCTGTATGCAGACTATGAAAAACATACTTGTGTGTTTTGTTTGACGCACCAAACTACGTCAAATTATGTAATAAAGGAAATTATGTACAAATTCAGTGTGAGTGAGGTGTGATAAGAGTGGAATTTATGGATTACGAATTCAAGATGATGTTAGTCATGTGAGAGCCCACTTTTTACAGTTATAAAAAATTGTGATTCAGATTGTTTTCCGTCACATCTTGCTGATGATTCAGACGACGCTTTATTAGTCTGATTTGAATTTCAATGGCGCCAGTCCACATCAACAAGCAATATTATTATTGGTTCTAGCCTACTTTCTTAAAAAAGAGATAATGTCTAACAAAATTATTTTCACGGAGAGAAAATACTCATTCATAACAATATGTAAAACGGAAGTAGATTGTTTTGATGTAGTGATTCAATAAAGTTTTTCACACGAAAACAATAGAATGTCTCACTTCTCCCTACCAATTGCAAGTTCGATGAGATGTCTCGTGTACGGATACTTTCAATGTCAAAGATTGTCTGAATTTAATGATTCATATTGACCTAAAGAGGCTACACTTACATGCATATTGACCTAGACCTTAAAAGTGCATAACGGTGAATGCTGCAAGGAAGAAGAGTAAGTAGAAACTGCTCCAGTTCAGGGTCAAACATTAAGCGAGCAACCATCAAGTAATAAGCATGAGAGTGCTGTATTAGAGAATACATTTCCTATAATTCCCTTTTACATCTTCATGGTAAGTTTCCATGTTCCATAGAGTACCTTTTTAAAATAATCTGATATTTTTGTTCTACCCATTTTCAATATTTACTTTTCAAAGAACTTAGAAAAATAATATAAAATAACAAAATTTAGCGTGTTCTTTTATAAAGGTGTTTATTACCTGAATAACATAAATTAGTTTTATGTGAACTTCAATATAAAAACTTATTCATCGAGAGTTTTAATAATTTATAAATATTTTTTACATAATTTTAGTGCTACAATGTTACAATAATTTACAGTTAACATTTGCAGAACTTCAAAAAGTCTAGAAAAAAAGGCCAGTCCACGTATAACAAAAAGTAGTCTTCAGTTCAATATTTACGAGTAATCTAAATATGATAATATTTTAAAGCAGAAAATAAGCTTGAAGAAGCTGGATTCAATTGAATAAAATTAACTTACATGGTGTTATTCATGATTTTCAACCACGCCTTTAGGACGTTATCATTCTCTTACCTGAAACAAAATAGTAGAACGAACAATGAATTAACAGATTCCAGCACTAAAATCGGCAACACATACTGTTGCACACTAGTTCATCACTAATGGCATCTAAAAGTGAAGATTTATAGAACACGTCGATCCATGCTACCAAAGCTAATTATATTTCTAATTGAGATACAATTGTCTATCTTAGATAGATGCTACTGTCCTGTCCAGAGAGAATAGAAGTAAAAGTTCTTCTTTTAGTTCTACTTCCATACTCTCTAGTTCTGCCTAACTAATATAGTAACATAATAACTAACTAATACAGTACATTCAGTACTGTAATGTATGTGTATATTGATATGGAGCTCTTGTGAAGTAAAAAATATTAAACGTTGCCGTAATGTAATAAAATAATTCAAAATTGTATTCTTTCAACAACTGAATTGAAAAAAAATGTGTTTCAATGCTATAACTTATGGCAATGAAAACATTCATGAAAATGACAATGACATTTGAAAATAAAAACAAGAATTAAATAGGCCACTCCCTTGAACATTTTTATCAGAAGGTAGAGAGTACTACTTGTTTCTGTCAAGCCGATCTATTCAAACTCGTATCTGATAAATCGTTTGACAACTTATAAAGCACTCGTCTGAGGCGTAATTTATCGCTTGTCCTACACTAAATTGGGATGAAAGATAAATAAAAATGCCTTGTCGTGGGTTTCCAGGGGAACGCAGAACAAGGCCAGTCATGTGCATGTGTGATGGAGTCGCAGAAGCCTACACCACTAAATCGCGTCAGGATAGTGTGGAGATTTAGTAATGGGCGTGAAAAGAGACTGTGGAAGAAGACCTGCGATGCAATAACTGAGCATTATATTATTATATATATTATGATCATCATATCTTATGTTAATGATTCGAACTTGCAGCAACACTATGAGAATATAAGCGGTATGATGAACCGTTGTTTCAATCATCAAAATTAAGTGACTAATAAGATTGCAATTCTTTTGAATTCTGAGCAGTAATTATTTCCAATGAGGCCTTCAAATTTTTGTGCCTTGATATTTTCTGTGAGTAAGTAAGTATATTATTCTGCCATGTAATACGAAATTATAAATGTTTTTATTTTCAAACTACTACGCTAACTGTATACTTCATGCATGCAGGAATGCATCATGCATCTCATATGCTAGAGATCTTCCTAATTCCCTATCTTTCTAATTCAAACGAAGGAGAGAGCAGCATAAGGCACTCAGCTCCCTCTTTCAATACCAATTCTTCTTAGCCAGACTACCACTCTATAAATAGGACTCCTAAAATAGAGAATTCAGAATGACTGGAAGACGGACTTCTCATGTTCGAGCAGTCTGATAGCTCTGCTACTGGCTGGAGTTGGAGAAATGAATGAATTTTCTTCAGCTTGAACAAAATTATTCTCGTAACTACCGATGGTCATAACAAAGACAATATACTTTACACTAAAATTGTATTGTCTTTTCTCATAATCGTATTCTATTTCATATAATCGAGAGAAATGAAAAATGAATCAATGTATTAAATTGACGAACGCTATTTAAATGTTGTTTCCAGAGAGTAAAGGGAGAGAGCTTCTATTATTTTTCTTCAATTCTCTCTGGTTATCCCCCATGAAGGAATATATTACAGTATTTAAACTTCTTTGAAACAATAAAAAAATCCATCCATTCTCTCTTTATGTTACCGGTATTGATTTGCCTAATTCTGTAATAAGTAAATTTTGAGGCCAATCAGTTTATCAATCTAGTTCCAGTTATTCGAAATGAAAGTACAGTGACTGCGTGAAAATGTGAAATATGTTTCCAGTTCTAATACAACGGTGAAAATTGTATAAGAAAAAGATTTATTGTTAGAAAGTAAATTCAAAGAGAACAAATGTTAGTCCGAAGAAATGATTTGACAGTTGGCCGAGTGACAGGTTTTTCACTTCCAATAATTATCGTGAGAACACCCATCAGCTCGCGATAAGCCGGTTACAATAAGCAATTTTTTTATAATGCGGCCCTTGTGTTCAATCTAATTTTTGTAATGAGTGGAGTGGCTAATGGACGAAAATGGTGGCTGCCAAGAGAACAGAAATGCAATCAATGACCAAGCACCATGGTGATTGAATTACTTGTTCAACAGGTGTCAGATAGTGTCTTCAAATAACACTAATAACAAATTGAAGAACAAGAAGAATATTGTGGAGAAGTGATGAATAAGGGACACGACAAAAATGAGATGAAATTTGAAGGAGACAAAAACAGAAATTTGAAGGATTAGGAAAGTTGAGCTCGGAAAGTGAAAGGAGAGGATACTATACTAAAAATTAGGAGAAAATATGAAAAAATGAAGAAGAATGAAAGGAAAAGGAGGAGGAGAAGCATGAGGTGAGGAAGGAGGAGAAGAAGTTTATGTGGAGAGAAAGAAGAGTAAGGAATGAAAGAAGAAGAAGTGTGAATCGGAGACTGAGGACTTAAAAGCGATAAAGTACTAGAGGAAGAAGAAGATGAAGGAGAAATGAGAAGCGAGCAATTTGAGAAGAATGCTTAGAACAGAGAAGAAGTCGGTCCCGACTGCCTAAAAACAGTCATCTCTCATTATCACCCCTCTCATTACCCACGCACAAGCCTAGAGCTCATGTGGGCATCACCTTTAGAAAAAAAAATATAAAAAAAAGAAGTGAGGAGGGGAGAAGGTGGAGGAAAAGAAGGTGGAGGAGGAGGTAGAGGAGGAGGAGGTGGTGGAGGAGATGAAGAAGAAGAGAAAAAGAAGAAGATGAGAGAGGAAGTACGGAAAAGGAGAGAAGATCAAGGAGAGAATGGAGGAAGAGGGGTTAAGAAGAAGGATTACACAAAGTTAGGCGAAGAAGGATGAAAAAAGAATCGGAAGAACAACAACAAAAATAAGAGTAGCGATAGCAGTAGGTGGATGATATTTTCATCAGTAATGCGCGGATGTGGGAATCTGTTGGGACAAAATAAAAATATCACGAAGAAGGGAATGGGGATGGTGATGGGGGCAGGTTTTAATGGCGCGCTGTCAGTTTCCAAGTGAGTGCATCAGTGGCGGCGTTGGTTGATGGCCGGATAGGAATGGAACGACCAAAAAGAACGAGTAGTGGAAAAAACGCCGAGCCACAAAATAATTGAAAAGAAAAGGGCGAGGAGAACAGGTGATGGAAGAGAAGAAAATGAAGATGATGACTACGCCGCTGAAGGAAGAAGAAGAAGAAGAAGAAGAAGAAGAAGAAGAAGAAGAAGAAGAAGAAGAAGAAGAAGAAGAAGAAGAAGAAGAAGAGAAGAAGAAGAAGAAGAAGAAGAAGAAGAAGAAGAAGAAGAAGAAGAAGAAGAAGAAGAAGAAGAAGAAGAAGAAGAAGAAGAAGAAGAAGAAGAAGAAGAAGCCGATAAGAGTAGACTGATGATGGAATCACCAGCACACCAGACAGACCCACGTAGGCCGCCTGTGCCACCTCCCAACTTCACTGATACCTGGCAGGCCTGGCCTGGCTTCTTGCCTACTATACAGACGACTCTCGTTCTCACAGCATCGCTGTCACTTTCTCGCCCTGATTGCAGCTGCTGATGATGCCACTTCATCAAATCTGTTATTAAGCAAAGAAGGAATTTCGCACCGGAAACCGCAGACCGCATTATTTAGAGACGTGTGTGACATCCGCAAGCCAGCCCACGCAACCCGATTACAAAATTTCGACTTTCGGAAATCCGGCTCTCATCAATAAAATAGTGATCTAGTACGGCATGTGATCTAGTATTGTCCACCTTTTATAAGAAATTTGATCAAGAAATAATTTATTGAGTCAATATGTAGACATTTTTGGTATTAAAGTTACTTGATAAAATTTGATAAAATGTATCAATATTGTAATACCTATTTTAATGTAAAGTATTATAACGCTTGATTAGCGGACAAAAGTGGACTCACGAGAACGAATAGCAGCAAAAACATGAAAAATCTTCAAGATTCAAGACTGTAAATTAAAAATATCATAACATTATCGAGTTCTGATTTGGTTAAACATAACAGGCAGCAAGAAATACTTTAATTCTAATATTGATAATGTATTGTGAAAAACAATCTCGGGAAAAACAGAAGTTGTTCAATGTATCTATGTCATATGCATATCAAAAATAATTAAAGCAAAACAAAAATTAGCAAGCCTCAATAAAAATTGAGAATTTTTCTCGATATGCTCTAAAAACACATATAAATGTTAAGAATGAGGTCCTTCTCAGCTAGTTTGAGGTTGAGCCATGATCTGCTGATGATTGAAAAATTGGCAGACAATTTTTGGAATTGGGAGTTTCGGAAATTATTCAAATCTTGCAGAGTTCATGTCACTTCAAAAAATTAATTGAACATTTAAATAGAAATTTAAACCGTAGATGAATCAAAATCTCTAAAATACTCCAGCTTTATTAGAGCTGATTCGATATTTAAAGTTTCTTCAATATGCAAGATGAAGAACAAAATGAAGTTTGCTTAAATGAGAAAACAGGTTGATTTTATATCATGACTGCGTAGCGGTACCCGAGAGATGAACCAGGCACCACAAACGGCCTTTCTGAAATTTATCACGA
Organism: Laodelphax striatellus; assembly: GCA_017141395.1. Taxonomy (NCBI): domain Eukaryota; kingdom Metazoa; phylum Arthropoda; class Insecta; order Hemiptera; family Delphacidae; genus Laodelphax; species Laodelphax striatellus. Next base: position 22,982,288 of record CM029532.1, on the reverse strand, counting down.
CAGGCTGAAGGTTGTTATGGTATACGAGTGTTTTCAAGCAGCCAAGAATTATTCACACATAGCAGCGACTTTGTCAAAAAAAGCTAGCAACATGAAAAAGTGATTGGGTGCCTTATAATCGAAAAATGCGGCATGAGCAGAATCATGCTGTCAGACTGGAACCTTACTGTTATTGCTATTTACAATCGCAGCATGCAAATGAACCAACGCCGATTCCACGTCCACCCATCTACCGACGCCATTTCATTGATGCCACGCAAGGTAATCTACTAAAACCATAAATTACACCAAGGATGCAAGGCCGCGACTCAAATCTTCCATCTCATTAGCATTTTCTATTTCTCAACAACAAGATAACCACAGGCAACATTCACACTGCTGAAATGTGTCACCTGTTTGCCAGCCAATCCTCATAAAGCAGCATCAATTTAAACCCGAAAAGCAGGTGTGCCTCTACAGAAAGATTCGGTTAGTGATTTTCAGAAAAAAATGCATACTGCACAAGGAAGTCTAAAATACCATCAGAGTATTAAGATGATCAGTAAAGTGTTGTTTTAAGTACCACAAAGTGTTGTAAGAGACCAAGATAAATTACACGGAAGATGAGATAATGAACATCACGATTTTTAACAGAGATGAGTACGGACCATTGAAGGTTAGCCAAGCAAGTAATTATTATTACTATTTATTATGAGGAAACGTAGCAAATCTTTCAACATTGAAACAATACATAGCATTCAGTGATAAACGTGACACTTTCGCATTTGAAACCGAAATCCGAATTTGGATACTACTGTGTACACTAAACAGAGAGTTATCAATCAAAATATTATTTATCCTTCAATTTATTTATGGATAGATAATAATCAATATTCAATAACTTTACTGAAAGTAAATTAATTATAAATAATCTTCAAGTTGTATCTCTTCACAAGATTCAGAGAAACACGAAGTGGTAAATGCATTCAATAATGTTGAACATGAAAGAGGAAAAAATGTCAGAATATATCAAGAAATGGGAGACAAAAAATGAGAAAGTATTCAATTTTGAAATAAATTTCAAGATTTATAGAGTTGTAACCTACTTTGAATTTTTCAATCTTTACAATCTTTCAACCTAAACCACTGATTGATTTTCAATCTGTTAAACTCAATTTCTATTGATTATTTTAAAATAGGATTAATTAGGTAGATTAATTATTAAATAGGCTCATACTGAACCAAGATTTTAACATGAAATTAAACAAAGTAATAACAGAAGAGAAAGCACACGAAAAAATAACAAGAAACCTTATTGGCCAATCACAAAAGCACATTCAAGAAAGTAATTTTTGCAAAGTGAGGAAAATTCGCCAAATTTAATATCATACCTTTTATTGCTGAACCTTTTATTCATAGAGTGCCTATTATATTTTGTTACTGTTATGCAGTTATTACGAAGTCCAGAATTGGCCTATAGTAATCTGCAGTACAGAAAAGAAAGTTCACATACTAAATTATGAAGTAGAAAACAAAGAATTACTCTCCCCATATGAAAAGTGAAAATTCAGTAATACGTTGTCTGCACACCATCAAGGTGAATGCAGATCTTATCACTAAGCTGAAATAATTGAGAAGGTTGAGCAGTGCTCGCTCTAAAAACCTAATCACACTCCAGAGTTTATTAGTCCACCTTGACTTCGTTTTTAGCTCAATTAATGCTAATTATCAATCATCTGCAAAAATAATTAAGATTTTCTCAAGCTATAAAGGATGGATGAATTTAATTCTCACGTAACAAAATGTCACTGGAAGTGGAAATTCGAAATATTTAATTGAATTCGTACTTTGGTGGCTTGAAATGTAATACATAGTTTTAAATTGTACATCTTTCATTAAAAGATTGTTTGAATGGACTGACTAAAATAACTGAGTTCATATAGTTATGTAATGGAATTGAATTCAGTTGAGAATGATGCACCTGTAGTCAAAATTCATTAGGATTACACAATGAATACAAACCACATCAGTAAGCTCATCATCCATTCACCAGATTGGATGAAATGGGGAATTTCTTGTTTACAATTATTCAAATCTCTTCGGAACTACTGTACTGGAATGGTAAAATATTAATTGTGAATGAAGCGGGACCCTTCCTTTCCTTCCAATTTATCAGATGCCTCGACAAATAAACAGTCATGAGCTCATGAAACCAAAGTGTTATAATCCATCATAATTATATGAGTTACATTTTCTAGAAACTGAAGACAACCGTAACCTACAAATTTGATAAATAGATTTATTTTGGGTATATAGTAAACTTGAATGAGTCCTGTTTTTCGCATACTATGCCCACTAAAGTTTGGGAATTGTGAGTAGAGAAGAAGGTGAATCATGAGCAGGAATCAAACCCATTACCCACGAAAATCAATCAAACCTCTCGACGGCTCTCACATCCCAATAAATGTCTCAAGGTTTGCCTTAGCATTATTTGGATAGGTCAATATGATGGCACACAATATAAAAAGGTAGATTACATTGTATACACTATAAAGAACAAAATAAATGTTGTGATATACGTCGGATTGCCATTTCTAACCAAGTAAACAAAGTATGAATAATAAGTCCTGATTGTAAAGAATACTTAGAGCGGGTTCACAAGAACGGTTTTCGGGCGGTTGCAGAGTTGCAGAGGTCTTCAGAATTTTTCACAGCATTATTTGGTTTCGCTCAATTCAATATTCTGTTAATAATTTCCATTTGTCTGCTTGCATTTTGTGTAACATAAATTAATTTAATGAAGGTGTTTGAAGCTAGAACATGTGCCCTAGGCCGGGTTGGCCTATTTAGGTTCATTGGCTAGTGAAGTGTGAAGTGCCACATCGAATCGGTGGAAATGCAACGGCTGATGATGAGCTGCATTCAGCTCGAAATCGAAGAGCAGCTATCCCCGCCCGGCTGCATTCGATTGCTCTGCTGTCTCATCCTCCACAAACGCATCCCAAGTTACCACCCCTCACCAGTTCTTTCTCTCTTCTTTCTTTTGACACTTTCTCAGAACCGGCCATTGTGCTCGAGCATGGATCGGAATCCTTTGGGACCTCGCCTGGTGCTTGCCAGGTACCTGTATCATAATGTATGGACGAGACGCGCTATTCAATTAATTACAGAGCTCGGATCCGTTATTTGATCGACGTTACGGTAATGCCTGACTGTGTGTGCTTTGATTCAAGTCCCATCCCATCACAACTGCCTTACTACGCCGCTTCCGGCTGCTCATTTGTACTCCCTGATTATTTATGAACTAATCGAAGAAAATAATTATATGCTTGTCAGTGAAAAAAGGATTGCATTTTTTCTCCTGGAAGAACTCAATAATAAAATTAGGTGGAAAATATTTCAGAGTTGAATTTGTTAATAAGTGTTATGTGATAAGTCTGCAAAGTTTATGGTTTGATAATTATGATTATCTATAGGCAAGCCTTGAGCCCTAGTATTAAAAAAACAATAGTTCGATAGGTGATAGTACACTATCTAGTGTTCTAGTATCTATGATGAGATACTATGGAAAGTGATAGAGTAGGAAACCAAAGGTAAGATTATTTTCAAAGGAAATAGTGAAGAAGATGAACGTTACTAAATATTTTGCTAAGAGATTAAACTTGGATTCCCTAGAAGAAATATATATAATATGGGGGGGACTTGATCTCAAACAGGTTTCCAGAGGGTGACAACTCTCGATAGAATGGAGATATTTCACAGGATACCTTCCAGTCTTGGAAGAGGTCATTTTGAAAATGAATTGAATTAGAATTATCTAAATAAAAAAAATTATGTTAAGTTGAAATATTATATATTATAAAACAACACAAACCATTTCGATAATATCAAATAATGAATTATAAATTTGAAAACGGTGAACATTCACAAAGTAGCACTTGATAACAATCACAAATTTTATTCCAGTCACATTTTCAGACAGTTCACAATCAGCTCTGTGGTCGAGAGAACTCATTTGGGATTGTTTCAGCCGAGCTAAACACCAACTCGTTAGGAATTACTTGAACTGAATTCTATAACAGCTGGAACCGTTACAGACACTACTTTATTGTTCTAGAACAAAAGCACGGCCAACTTTACATGGAAATTGCAATACTGACTTGTACTGTGAGCTAGATGGATTAGCCCACTACTTCCTACAATTATTCTCAGGAGAGTTGTTTGTTGGAAAAAAGTCGAACATCACCTCACTGTCTCAGTGCAAGTGCAGCAAGTTTTCTAAAGAAAGACAAAAACTCCAGGAAAAAAGTGGAGAAACAACTACAGTATTTTAATTCTAAAGCGAGTCGTGGAGAGCGGAAGTAACCAACTGCATAATATGGAGCACAATATCAGTCATTTTGTCTTTTATTATTCAAATAATATACATCATATTCAACAATTTTATCAGAGGTTTATTGCTGAAATATGGAATAGTAGGTTTATGGCTTATTTCAACCTACCTACACAGACTACAGTTGTTTCTAAATAGTATGACATGAATAGCCGGCGATTGGCCTTAGATTGTAGGAGATTCTGAGAATACAAGAATTGGATTTAGTTTCCTATAGTCTGTAATCATCGCCAATTGGTCAAAAAATTTAAAATTGGATAAATATTCTGAAAATAAACGATTTGTAATAATTTTCCTTGCCTCAAATTATCAAGATAAATATTGTCGTCGATAAGTTAAAAGATTGGAAAATTGGATCCATACTACAATACTCTGAAAATACAGGAATTGGATCAACTTTTCATGTCTCAAATCATCAAGACAGAGATAATGACTACAGATTTTCAAAACTGTAGCCTACATCTGACCATTTTTGTATAGCGCTCTAATTTATCAGGTTCAGCAGCGTTTCGTGCAATGAAATTGGAAGAATTTAAAACTGGAATCCATGGTGTTTGAGTCGGAACCAGGCCCCGGGCCTACTTATTATTGCAGTCATCTCAGGAACATGCTCCACAATGCCAAAAAGCGTTACAAACAAAACATGCCTTCCTCGACATTTTCTCTCATTCCAGCCACATTCTATTTCTATACTTTTCATCTAATGGCTCACACTAAACTGTCTCCTAGTAAGGTAGCTAGTTATCTTTAATAAGCGGAAACCACTTTCTCAAACTATGACCGAATTGAAATGAGAACAGCACTGTTATGTTTCATCAACTATCCAGAAAATTCTTATTATCTAGGCCGAAATCCTGTACATTACGGTAGTCCTGTACATTTTCAGGATTGTTCTGATTTCATCGTAAAAGCAACTAATGTACTGTATTCAATTTTTTTAAATAATGATACCACAAAACAATAACATTTTACCAATATAATTTGACTTTCCAGTATTTCGCCTTCTGTGCTTTGTATATTGTATTTCAAGGTTCTTCAAAAATGATAGTTTCAAATGTAATATTCAGTCTACTGTATTTTGAGTTTTATGTTAAATCAAGTCAACAACATTCTACAGAAATAAGATAAAACTATGCTTAGGCAACGGAAAGCTTAAAATTTGAATAAAAATCATATTTCTTATGGGTTTCTTGTAACAAGAAATTCTCTATTTTACTGGTACAGTACTTTATTATAAAAGAACAAAATCCCGATTGATATTAGCACAAAAATTCAATGATGTATTTGAGAAAATTTCAGTACATAGACACGATTCAACTTTATGATTGACAAATATATTGATCATCAACAAGACAGACTAATAAATAACGAAATATGAGAGCATCATGTTACAATGAAGAATAAATGGTTTAAAAACTAATACAGGCCAGAAGAAGCCATACGAAATATCAGGGCCACTATGCTAGCCATTGTAAGTTACTAGGCCTATATGGGTGTGTGCCATGTCCCTTAGGCCTATAACTTGCAGCAAGTTGAAATCTAATCACTAGTAGTAGAACAAAAAAATCACCGACGATTTAAAACGAGCAGTTTCGCTCATGTCATTGTTGGAGATAAGAGATGTTTACACGAATAAGCTTTTCATTGTTGGTATATCCAGCTCGTCCAACCGAATCAGAGCTGATCTACATAGAGGCATTGGTCTACTGCGGCGGGGCATAGATTGCAGTTTTTAGTCAAATGCGGCAGTTTCGCGATCAGAGTGAGTGATAGATAGACTGAGCGGGTGAGGGGAGAGAGGGGTAGGACGCAGCCAATGGAAACTACGCATTGCTCCCGTGGAGAAATCTTGCATACCAGGTCACAAAACTGTAAATTACGTCTACTCTCTCTGTTGCGCGCGATCGCGAGTATTGTGTACTCTCACACTATCATACACTCAACACTATCATACACTTTGGTTAATTGAAGCTATCAATTTCATTAAACTATTACACTATAAATTTACGAACTGAAAACATTTTAATAGAGAATACCCATTTTGTACTGATCAGTTTTAATTACAGGTTGCAGATACTAGGTAGCATGAACTTCAATAGGGGGGAGGGGTATTATATATTTTCCCAGACACACGCCAGTATTCTCTGAGCAAAAGAGGCAGCTCACTTGATCTAAACAAAAACTGGAATTACTGCTGAACGGAAACTGAAAGCAATAGCGAATGATGAGAAAGATCAAGTGTATCAAGTGTTGTAATAATCGAAAATTTGTCAAGAGGTCAAGCAGTTTGCACTCAGAATTATTTATAATGAAGCACTCTCACAGTAGGAGAAGTAAACAATAGTAGAAGTATACTTCTCTTATATGAATTGAAATTTCACCAGGAATGCAGTCATTATCATGTAGAAAAATTGAGAGTGAAGCCCAGTGCAGACTTTAAATAGACGTCCAAAGGCCTCAAATTTGGTTTAAGCTTGCAAGCTAAAACTGCTCCTGTCATCGGTTCAATTCCTATTGAACCTACCACTTATTGTAACATCGCCACCTGATTAACTACACACAAATTATCGGTCATCATCAAAAGAATCCTGTGAAGTAAACGTTGAGGAGAGAAATACGAAAATTACTTACTTTTAGCGATGTGACCATGTTTTAGAGCTTAATAGAGTCTTAATAGTCTTCTTAGAGCTTAATAAAATTTGTTAAGAATAATCTAGTTTACTGCCTTACATTGCATAGTCTAGTATTCACCTTGCATATGAAAGAGAACTGTTTACTATGATATGAACATCTATGAGTAAGTGAAACTCTCCAAAAAATATGAATACATGTCGTCATGATTCCAGAAATTAAGCATACAGAATCATTGTTATAGGTGAGCGCCTAGCAAGGAGCATCATATGTATTCAAAGTAATTAGAATCATGTGCATTGCTAGTAAAGAAAGAATACAGACTTTGCAAGTAGAAATCCAAAGTTAGAGTTTGGTTAGAGCTGGCGAGCATTAGCATAAACCAGACTCAACTGTGATCTTGTGGGATCACACGTGGATACTAATATGACAGAATAAACAGAAAAAAGGAAAGTGAACACAGCTTTAAGAAGGTCACAGCAACCTTCAGAAACGTACTTGAAAGTTCAACCACAACTGATCCGTACCTCAACGAGAGAAGTTGATATCAGAAAAGATTAATCCACAAACCTCCAACTATATAATTCAAACTCAATCCAAAGTCGCGAATTTCAATACGGTCTGAATAATTTTAATGAGAAATCAAAATCCAGAGCACGCAGTAATTTTAAAATATTTCTGTTTGATTGGTACAATTTACTTCAGTATGAAAAGATAACTTTCAAATCTTAATGAAGTAAAGTTCTATACCACGAATAGTAATTTTGGAGCTTCCAGTAGCACTCTCTAGATTACTGAGCATTGTGAGTCCGTCCTCTACATTTGTAAATCACTTTCTCCTGTTGGCTAGTGGTAACGCTACGTTCTCGTTCATGCTTGACCACTTGTGGAAAACTTTAAAAATGTGCAATTTCCGGCAATTATTGAAATACCCATGTTTTTAGTTCCTTATACCAAATTGAAATATTTCCTCAGCTGAACTGAAGTAACTACAGATTTCAAAAGAGAGTAGGAGTGAATATTCTAGTTCGTGAGAATGCATTTCAAAAGAATTAAGTAATTATTAACCAGGCTATTTAGGATTTTTTTTTGTTTTGATTGAAAAAAATATCTTAATTAAAGCAGATATCAGTCTAAACAAAGAATTTCTGCATAGTAAAGAACTTCTGGATCTCGCTGGAGACTGGATAACACAATAACATTCTTTTTTCTCTTCAAAATCGCAGAAGAGAAAAGTAACAAGACAGACAGCTTTTGATATTCTTGAATACAGTATGATTTATATTTTTATATAGTCTCAAATCATAATTTTCATAATAGGTTTCTCTATCAGAAGCGTACTACGTATTAAAATATGTACAATAATTATTGTTATTTTAGCCTATAAATAATCGAAGAATCAGCATTCCTTCTGTTCACTGATCAATTAACATTATTATGATTGATTGATAAGTAAAAACTATATTAATTAGCTATTCTGTGATAAATATTCTAATTTCTTCCACGATTATTCAAAATATCCAGAAAACTTCAAAAAACGAAATCTGTTTAGTGTAGAGCTAATGTAAACTTCTGATCCCTATAATTACACTGTTGAGTTCAACGATTCAACCATCTGAAAATTATCAGATTTATATCAACAATCTGATAACATAATTTAATAATGCTAATAGTTTGATCTGAAAATGATCTTTTTAAAGGATAGCAATTAGAGATTAGAGGTATTTTGAACGTTACTCTATATAGCCTGAAACTATTATTTAATGTTGCCACATTTCCAAGAATTATCAATGTAGTGCTAGCTTATGCTATATCCGGTGAAATAGAAACAGATTCGCCATTTAGAAAATTGCTTACCTTCAACTTTCTACGCAACTTGCTGTGGATACGTTGGACCGGTTCCTGAAACAATTAAATTTCGTCTGAGCGAAATTTTAAAACATAATAGCAATTGGCAGGTCGAATATAAACGGCAATCAACAACTATGAGAGAAACCACCATGATCAAGTTTCTATAAGGAAAGAATTAAAACTGGGTTCAGATTTCGCCAACTACTTGAATTTGACATTTCTTATAATTTTAAGCTACTTATTGATGAGCAATTCAATTCTAGTCATTATTTTCACTACCATAGAAGAATAATTGCGAAGTGGAGACAAAATGTTCGCTATTTTACATCCATTTTTTTATACTCAATAATGAAGTACAGTAGTAGATTTGATCAAGTTAATTAGCTTGATAAACGAGTTTGGGAAGGAATGTTTAGAGCAAGGATAGATGAAATAAAGGATATAAAACCTTTCCAATTTGGGTGATTTGCGATTGAATTTCTTCCTCCTCAAGGATTTTTATTACTGATGATGAAATTTGGCCCAAATTTGCAAATATCCATGATAAAAGCATTGTTTTTCTGTTGAAAATACTGTACTCCAATAATAAATCTGTTTTTAACCAAGCCCAATTTTCATATCCGCCTAATCAACTACAGAGGTTGGAACAATGCTGAGAGATGTTAATGTATTTTGCTCAGTAATATCTAGGCTATTACTATGGTGACGTCATAGCGATTAGAAAAGGTCCTTCACCTTAACAATGGATCACCTATCTTCAGATTAAATCAATTAATTACATGCAAGCACGTAGCACATTGTCTTTCAAACACTCTGGGAACTCCTTATCACGTTAATAGGTTTACTAAATTCTTTAAACGAAACATTCTGATCAATCCATGTGACTTACCTGAACCGATTGAAGAATTTGAATGAACAAGTTGAAAACCTCATTCAAGTAGAGCAGCTGCTTAATACCCACATATAATGCAGTGTATGATGTATCGTAATAGTACCATAGATAAGAGATAGGAATCTATCTGTTATCTATGATATCTTGTTATCTATGATATCTTGTTATCTATGATATTCTAATCTGTTATCTATGATGTACCCTTTACGTTTTTTGTGCTCAAACTCAACTAGATGTAGAATTATTCAATATTGAGGGAGAAAAATTTTGGGATTCTTCCGTATGCTCTCATATTGTAAAGTGTGTAAATAAAATAAAATAAATATCCGAATGTCAACAAGTAGAACATCTTTCAAATTGATACCTCAGTACAACAGAAAGTATCTAGCATTAAAAAATACAAAGAAAATAGGGACAATGCAATGCAAACACAGGAAATATTTCCATGTTTGTATTTCGTATTTGAATAAAGAATTAGCTCGAGTACCAAAGTGAATTTAGAGACGTAATTATAGAACTCGTAACCAACAGTTTTACTTCCAAAAGCTTATTTTCTTTCAAATGAGTACCTTTTTACCTATTAATAAACTCTTTAATAACAAGAGAATTTAGAAACTCAAAAAGTTGGATTGTAGTAATAAATAATTGTATCGGATAATAGTTCTAGAATAACAACCCAAGGTGGGGAATTATGAGGAAAAAATATCTGGCACATTTTATCGCGGATGCACCAGATTTCGACAGTAATAATTTACCAGTAAACCAGCTTTTATGAAAATATGACAGCACTTGCTAAATCTCATGCCTCACGTGGAAATGCAATTCTTATCATTGAATAAGATTACAACAATCATAAATGCGACCCAACAAATCTTCCTCGTATGATATCTGGAAGCCTAAAATATGAAAGTAACGCACAGAATGGAAAATTTTTGTCGTTGCTTCCTATAATGTTGAAGGTCATTGATAAAAAACAGGACTTATAAACAAAAGAAAGTCAAAGCGATTAAGTAGGAATGATTAATATTGTTGGAATAGCATCCAAACTAGAGAGTATAGTGCACTACACGTATAGTACAGTAGTAGCATTGAAAATGCCACACGGAACTAATGTCACATATCAGCAGGCATTTCCTTCTCTTCTAAATTCAACTTCAGCTGTGAAGGCCAGCAGCCTAAGGTCACAAATGTGTCACATCGCAAATTGCACGGAAAGGTTTTTTTCAAAAGTTCAAATGGCAACATGCTCTTTCTGGTGACAGAAGTGGACAAAATTGATGCATGATGCAAAATAGGATTTAAAAATATTAATTCAACCAAAAAATGTGTAGTGTAGACTATTAACTACAATCACTTCTATCATGGACTATCCAAATACAATGTCTTTCTTATCTGTGCTATTATAAACTAAGGTTCAACAGTCAATGAATTCAATAATAAAAAATAAATAACTTCTAAATCTTCTCATACTTTTTCTTCCTTATCTTAATTTTTTAAAACAATCAATAAATTCTCAGACATAGGGTAGGAGCTCAATCCGATAGTTTCAACTTTGTCCAGCTTTTTATCCTACACCTTGATGGTAGCACTTCCATTCCGAACAAACTCAATCAAAATTACAAACAGCTCCACATTCATGCATTTCATACAAAGAAACGCTATTCTGTTTAATTATAAGCTTATCAGTCATGATGGACATTTCTTGAATATTCTGCCTAGAATATCAGAATCTTATAACATTCAAGGACCGCATTTGACGCAAAATCTATTAGAACAAGATATATAGTTTTGAAAATATGTCATTGTTTCAAGTTATTGTCATTGTTTGCTCATACGATACGACGACGATTGTTTCAAGTTGTATAAAGTGAGAACATATTCGACGCGAAATAGAAATCGAAAAAAGAAATTCTACAAAAATAACCACAACTGATCAAAACGGATTCAGGTGCTCATCGAAAACGTCATGTTATACATAAAAACCACAGAAAGTGGTTCCTGCAGCCAAAATATCAAAAACCACATCATAGAAAGTGTACTAACACGGAAAGTATGCTCCAATTATTCTACAATTTCCTATCTTTGTTCATCATTTTTTTGAAAAATGAATGCTCGCTCATCCAAGCACAAAGCCAATAAAACACATTATTCACAGAATAAAACACAAGTCCTTTGCACAGAATTCTAGAAGAGTGAGTGAGAATGATGTTATGAATAATTGCCAAAGCATTTATTTATGACACCTATCATTCACATTCAAGTCTGCACTTTACTTATCTAATCATCGTATTACCTATAAATATTGAGGAATCTCAACATTGTATATCAAATTTCAATAACTTATATAAAAGTTACTTCTTCCTCCCTATGGAAATACAAAAGTTAGTAAGTAATCTGAAAAATTTAGACATGATGGAAAAAGATAAGGCTCCCAGATCCAAGTTGCTCAAAGGTATGTTAAATTTGATCTTCAATCAATAATTCTCATGGGTAATCAAAGATTAACTTAATAGAGTATTCGATTTTGTGCAACCGGCCAACAAAGTCGAATAATAATAATAAAATAGGTGAACATTTCAAATAAAGTAGTTTGCTTTTAAGTGAAGAGTACTGACAGACCAATTTGAAAATTGGTATGATAAAGCTTACAAATTATTTTACATAGGCCTACAATATGGCGCTGAAGTGATAGTTATAGCGTAGGAAAATCCGTGAAATCATGACAGACAATGCAGCGGAACGCTAGCAATGCAATGTTGAGCACAACGCAGCAGCAGCGATTCAACTTTCTCTGGCCAGAGCAGAGCAGCGTTAAATCGGACAGAAACCACTTCTTCAAAATCGAGCCGAGCAACGCCCTCGGGCCAAACTGATATCATAGACCACATTCTCAGCGTTAAATTCTCTTTCAAAACAATCTCCAAACTACTAGTACTTGTACCTGCTGTCGCAATGCTAACCAGTCAACAAGGAATTATCGTACATTTTGGAACAAACCTAATGAAAGCTGAGCGAGCACACAGTATGAGGTTGTTCTATAGCTGGAATAGATCAAACTATAAATCAGTTAACTTAAAAAAATAAAGATTTTCAGATTGAAGTTTTAGTAAGATTCCAAGATAAACATTTTTGTCCGCTTGCCCAGTGAAAGCAATCATTTTTGTTTGAAAACATGATATGTTATTGTGGGTTAAGAAAATCTTCATCACAAGACCATCTAAGCTTTGATGATCAAAACAACACGAGGAGAAAAATTCAAGGCGGAAGAACATTACAATCATAGATAGGGGAAGGACTTCTTTATCGTCTGTAGTCTGTGACAGTGATATTTCCAGACACTTTTCAGTAAAAATTTAGGAAAATTTAAGGGTATTTCTTTATCAAATAAAACCCTTGACAAATACAATGAAGTGTGTTGAGGATTTTTTGAAACCTTTACTGGTCGTTAGTTTCAATCAATGATAAGACTCCACAAAGATACAGTAATTAAAATATAGTGAGTGATGGATTGATTTGAAAACACATGAAATCAAGATTATTTTCAATAACAAAGTCCTAAAGTATTCGAACAAAATTAGTCAATGACGGATAACAAAAAGTACCAGCCGATATGTTTCCGAAACATTTTAAGTCGCCAGAATCAAACATTCCCCAATAACGAAAGAAAGAAGAGGAAATTCGGTCTTATCAATAAATCTTGCTCCTATTGAAGATACAGAGCTGGCTTGTAGAAATCGATACAAGCCGACAGCTTCTCAAAAGATGTCAAGGTTCTCAATTATCATTTGAATTTAGAAGCACTTGCAGTCGACAAATAATTCACAGAATAAAAACATGAAATCCAATTACAGGATTGCCACAGAATTTTTGAGGCTATTTTTCCTGACTATTCCTGACTTTTCCTGGCCAATCTGAGAGATTTTTCCTGACTTTTTGTATTTGTGGGATTCCACAAATAAAGACACAATTTATGTTGTTTTTCATGCAACCTCCTCCATCCCCATAGTTGACAATTATTCACCTTTTTATTTAAAAACTAAAACCAAGTGCTACAATAATAACAATTAAAAATAACTGACATTATAGCAATGAAAAAAAGGAACATAAATTAACTAAATTATTAATATTCTATTAACTTACATTCTATCTTGAAAAATTATCAAGAACAATATTGATACTTGATTTTTGATACATATGTAAATAAAAGTAATGTGAAATCGTCTGAAAAAAAACTTATACTGCACATAACTTATTAACAATATACCATTAATAACGAGGAAACATTATCGAGTAAACTTGATAGATTAATGTGAACCCCCTCTCAAAAACATATAAGCCGGTATTTCCTTCGTAAGTTTTGGTTAGAACTATCAATGTATGGGAATGGTTAGTGGTTGGGGGGGGGGGTAGTTTTGCTCAAAAAATATGTTTCAGAGACAATTAGAATACTTAGTTCCTATCGTCTTTGATATGTTTGCTGTATTTTGTTGAGTTCTGATTGGAAGACCGCACAGCAGACCGCATTGTCGATGATTGGGAGCGAGTGCAGTGGTTGAATGCGGCCACTTTTTGCCGTCGGTCGCCGCGGCTGTTGACAGTTGAATCGGTTCACAGCGCCCAAGTCCGCACAAAAAACCGGCGCTCGCTTCTTATTCTATTTACACAGCACCATTGCTCAAACATAACGGCAGAAGGTTTTTTATTGAGCATGCTACATCTACGGGCCATGCCTTATATGCTCATCCGATAGCCGCCGCTCCGCCATACAAATTCATCGGATTCCACAATTTACACACTCACACAAGCACAAATAGGCCTCGTCTATACAACGCTTCTTTTCTTATCATCTACCTGCAGCTACAGGTTACTCGAAAATTCTTTGAGCTGCTTCGAACTTAATATATAGGATGTATATAGGTGATCATTAAACATTTTTATCAAATCATAGACTACACATTCCAGTAGTAATTTTGTAATGTTTCATTTTTATAAAATAAGTGGTGAACATAAGAAGATGGCAGTACTGTTACAATGAGGAGCAAGAGCAAGCCTTCTTGAGTGATACCATAGTCAGAGTATATCAGAGTATATACTCTGATGGCGCATTTATCGTTCCCATTGGAAATGCCAGTAGATAGGCACTTGGCACTGATAGAACATTGGAACTTTTAGAACATTGAACAAAAGCAGTCGGTCCAGGCTGTCGAAAAAGTAGTCGGCATCTCTCATCATAACCCCTTCCATTAACTACGAACAAGCCTAGAGCTCATGTTGGCATCACTCTGACAAAAATAAGAACTTGGGCCTACAGCGTGTCTTGTAACTCTTTTATAATTTTTTTTGGTATTACTTCGTTTACCAAATAATAAAAGAGGTTGCACAAAACAGCCCGCTCATCCCAAAATGAATCAAGTTGAAAATGTCGTTTTTTTAATTGAGTAGTATCTACGGTTAGTAACAAATATTTTTTAAATGACCTTAAACCATTGTATTAGTTACATTAGTTGGCAACGTGTTAGTGACATAGTATATCTAGCCTAATAGCCTAGTGGTTTACATATCTAATCATTCAGATTAAACAAGAAACGTGCGCCTGTTACTGATGTTATAAGGGTGACCGCTTAAAGCCTACTCCGCTGAAAATAATTTATGAGCATCAAAATCGCTTTCCGGTGGTTCGGTACCCACATAAAACTGTGGGCCCATTTGTCACTCAAACTCATCTTTTCCATTACCCACACGCAAGCCAAGAGACTATGTGGGAATTACTCTCAGCAAAGTAGTCTCACTAATAAAAATTATGGTCTCCGATTCAATTCCAATGTGCAATGTCAGTGTTATTGATGATTCATTTGGTACACTTATTTTGTTTGGAAAATAAAATTTCTGTAACTCACGACACAAGAAAAAATTGTTTAGTAACCAGCATTACTATTATTAGAATCAGTTAGGCTAATGGGATGTTTACAACAATATCAAGCAGATGTCAAGCTAATTATAGTTCAAATCCGAACAGATCATGGAAAACCAGAATGTTATTTGACTTCATACAGCATTGGTTAGAAGGGCAAAATAGTGGTTAGAAAGATTGAGATAATATTATAAAATTTACAGAAATAATATAGATGATCTTCTGATATAGATGGAAAAATTTGATGGCCATGTATAGAAGAGAAGAGAGTAGCAAGGTAGGACCAGTACCAACTCTAGGAACCTAGAGTTGGTACTGGTAAGGCCATACCGCCAAAGATAATGTGCATTGGGACGACGCATTTGTTTCAAAACTGAATTTTGCTATATATATGACTAGCCAGTAGGCTAGCAGGGGGCTCTGCCCCCTGGACCCCTGGCAGCCATTGACATAGTGAGCGCTTCGCGCTCACCAGGGGGCTCCGCCCCCATTGACACAGTGAAAAACGCGAATATTGGGCGTATCTTTGAGATGTTTTCAAAATCCGTTCTTAGTGCGCGTCTAAAGGTCCAACTGAACATGCATGCCAAATTTGAACGCATTTGGTTCAGTCGTTGTTGAAAAATCTGCAAAAACGCCGATTTCTAGCGAGTATCTTACAAAAAAATTAATAGATTATTTTTAGACTGCAAACGAATCTAAGTACCAAATTTCAACATTTTCTGCCAATTATGGCGCGGTTTCACGATACCAGACTGGTGTGCATTGCCCTATTTGTTTGTATAGAGTGGAAGATCATTATGACCAACCTGCCTGCCAGTATCCTACACGTCTACTGGTATCGTGAAACCGCGCCTTTAGTTCTCGAAAACGCTGAGAAAACGCACAAAATCTCTAGAAAACCGCGGATATTAGGCGTATCTTTGGGATGATATCAAAATCCGTTCTTAGTGCGCGTCTAAAGGTCCAACTGAACATGCATGCCAAATTTGAACGCATTTGGTTCAGTAGATTTTTAGTTCTGAAAGATGAATGAGTGCCATTTCGCTTTTATATATATAGATTGATATAATAGCCATATTTGAGTCATTTGAGATGATATTTACTTTTTTGAGTGACACTGATTAATTCATTATTGAGTAACACTTCGATTTATTGAATAAGGAAATAATCAAGCCGTGGGCCTGAGATTGATTGGTAGAGAAATTAACATTGAAAATGTAATGTAAGAACATTAAAATTGTAATGTAAAAACATTTTAAAAGAGAAAACGGTAGGCCTACTTGTTCGGCGAATAGAATAACACTATCCTAAAGATAGTAACTCAGAAAGCAACAGTCCAGTCAGTAGCAATGAATTCAATAAACAGGTTCTCAGCAAGACTGAATATGGTAGGCCTACGGTACAATAATGTATTCCTACCTTGCAAACAACTTGCAGTTGCGGTACCGTACCTAGAAAGTTGTCAAGGTTACAAAAAGACGTAAAATGGGTCAAATTTGTCTACTACTTGTTGAGTGACAGCCGCAATCGCGCTTATAAAATTAAACTTCATTGATGCTAAACAGAGCAACACATAAATTTATTATAGGGATATTTTATTATATGACGTAAACCTTCGACCAAGATAGTTCAAGGTCATATGAGCCAAGGTAGTTCCAAGTTTCCAACATCAACATAACCATTCAAATCAATTGATACACATCAATTTTGTCCAACACTTTAAGGAATTGCCTCATCAAGATATTAAAAACAGGCAACGCAACTGTCACTTACAGTCTTGAACTAAATAATAATAATAATTCATAGATCATTCCACTTACCCAGACTTTCAAGATAACCTCGAAAAGAGATAACAGTGTCAATATTCCAAATAATTGTATCCTTCGTTTTATTCGGGACAAATACTTGAAAGGCCTTGAACAGAACAAAACAAATGTCCACGTTTTCCAAGTTCACCTCAAACACTTCACCTCAACACACACTGAAACTGAAAACACAAAACAGAAATAGTTTTGTTTACGTGTTTACACCTCTGCGCTAAAACTATGAATGGCGCAGCGCCAGCGCATGAACGGAATGCTGGACGCAGGCGCAGGTGGATCAGTGGAAGTGGAAGGGAACCGGTGACGTAACTGCTTGTCACGACTCCACTGCTTCCACCAATCGCGAAACAGCTTTCGATCACGACATTCAAATGTTCGAAATGCAATTCATATGATCAACAAAAAATCAATCTCATTACAGTATTTAATTTTATTTATCTCATGAGTTTTCATTTAATAATAATAATTATTATTATTATCTTATAACACAAAAAATAAAAACCATTCTAGGAAGACCTCGAAAATATCCAACAAAATATATTTATTCAATGACTAGGGTGTTGACAGTCCGTCAACTGTATATTAAAAACAAATATTTTAATCAAAAATAATAAAAACCTATTACAGTTGCGTGAATCGCACCTTACGAAATATACAGTATGAAAATACCAGAATAGATCTGAATGAGTGCAGGAGACAAAACTTTTACACATCAAATAAACTGATCAATTACATTACATTCCAAACAATTTTATTGAGAATACAAATAAGAAATTGATAGAAGGTTTGAAAAGGAATCATTATTGCATGAATAAAGTTAAGTGGGACATTATTGAAAACGTTTTTGAATGATTCATGTTGTATTTTAATAGTATGTTTGCAATCTTTCATTTTAAGTCTTCTCTCTCATTCTCACTTTAATGGTGGGTGCTCTCACTCTTATAAAACTTCTTATAAAACGAGTTCATCCCGTGCAGCACCAAGTGCCGCTCACTTGAATTTTCTAAAATTCTTAGTTTTAAATAGTTGCTATTTTGACAATTTGCAGCTCAGTCATACCAATGAATTCCTACCTTGTACAGTGATTACTGGTCTGGTCGCTGTACTACATTTATAATTTTATTACATATAATATTTTATTACATATAATATTTTATTACATTTGATTTCCTTATCAACATTACGTTAATAATCAATACAAAATTTTAGAAAATAGCGCAAATCTACATAAAAAAAGAGAGTACTTTTAACAAATGGGTCAGGGTGATGAATCATGTGTGCTTTGTTCAACTTTTCTGAATTCACAAGTTGCTTTGAAAGCGAAAATAATTTATTACTCACTGAAGACAATAATTCAGAAATGAAATTATGTTTAAATTCTTATTCTGATCATAGCTACGAGGGTAGGCTGATATGCACACATGATTGTTGGAGACAAACTAAAACAAATAGCAAGATAGGGTGGAAACCAAATTAAAGTATAAATCTTAAGCTTCAAAATCGTGTATATAATTTCCACTATTGTCATCGTTAAGCATTACACATTTCTCCCAACGTGTTACAAGTTTTTTCATTCTGTAACTGAACAATTATTCCAGCTTTTCTTGATGAACCCAGGACTCAGTAGCTGCCTCTACCTCATTGTGCGAGCTGTTATGATTACCCTTGAGGTTTCTCTCAAGTGGAGAGAAAAAATGAAGATTGCAAAGTACAAGATTGGGAGAATATGGAGGATGTGGAATTAGTTCAAACTTCAGGTTTTTCAGAGCCTCCTCAGTTGCGCGTGAAGTGTGTAGACAAGCATTGTCATGCTGCAAGATTATTGGCGCGAAGTTGCCTCTAACAACACGACAAACTCGACGTCAGAGGTTTTATAGAGTCTGTATGTAATGCGCAGAATTCACCTTGTTGAAGTAATCAGTCACATAAACTCGGCAAGCACCCAAAAACAGAGTCAAAAAACGTCTTGCAGTTGTGTTTTGAAATTTTTTGCATCAGGATTATGTGAATGACAATACACTTGCGATATTTATCTTTTTCCTCTACTTAAGAAAAACCTCAAGGGTAATCATAACAGCTCGCACAATGAGGTAGAGGCAGCTATTGAGTCCTGGGTTCATCAAGAAAAGCTGGCATAATTGTTCAGTTACAGAATGAAAAAACTTGTAACATTTTGGGAGAAATGTGTAATGCTTAACGATGACTATAGTGGAAAATATAAACACGATTTTGAAGCTTAAGATTTATACTTCAATTTGGTTTCCACCCAATCTTGCTATTTGTTTTAGTTTGTCTCCAACAATCATGTGTGCATTAATTATCAGCCTACCCTCGTATTTCAACTAAAACATTTTAATAGAGCTAAAATTACTATAGCTGTAGTAATTAATCAGCTTATAAGATTTTCCGAATGAAAATTATCTTCGTGCTCAAAAAATTACAAGCTACAAATTGTTTTGATACGTGCAGTAGTTGAGGTGGAATAAAATTGTCAATACAAATGAAAATCGATTTTCTATATTTCGAGAAAAAATGGAACAACCTGTGATGATACAAGCTTACTACACTCTTGAGGTGATAAAGTAGAAAGAATAATAAAAAACAAGTAGTTTCAATTTGAGCACAGCAATTTTTAATCCAATGAATGCGGAACGAATGGATTAAGTTAGAAAATTACAATGACTTAATTTTATGTTGAAAAGACAATCGAAAGTCAATTCACATTATTATTGACTGTTTCATCACAAACATTTTTTAGAGTAGATATGAATTGAAGGCAGATTGTTAGAATTTGAATCAAAATTACAGTGTGATAAATTACAATTAAATATTCATACATTAATATTCTTACAAACTCACAAATCTAGATGAACATTTGAAAACATAAATGCTAAACTGTCTTAAATAAAGTGCGGGAAAACTCTAGTTTATAATTAAATATTACAAGAATCACTTTCTTAACACAACAAAATTATCATTCAACTCAGTCAACAACAAATACGACTCTTTCTCGGAACAATTGAAACTAATCATACAAAGTTCGTACAGGAAACTGGACAAAAAGATTGAACACATTGGAATGAATGTCTCTCTCAGCTTCGCAGAAAAAAAATTCAATGATGTTTCCTATTATTGGCTATTTTAGTCAGCAGTTTGTTTCCACATAAGAATGTAACAACACCCAACCCGAGCAAATACTTCAATGTCTGGAACATGTTTAGTTGCAACCAGAAGAATCCAAATAGGACGAATATTGCTGAAAAAACAACAAAGTTAAATTAAAATTATTTGAAGATTTGAACTACAAGAAAATCCGTAATAATATGAGTCGCATTTACTATAACGAATGCAGATAAAACTACTATAAAAACGGACTATTTTTGGATCAATAATTGATAAGTAATTATGCAAAGGAATAGATCTGAATAACAAGACTATCAGAAATAGTTTACAATGAAATTATCTAGGATCGTAGCAGCTATTCGACTCGCCAAGTATAACAGCTAATATTACAAACAAATAAATACATCAGCGCACAAGCTTAGCTTTGCTGATGTATGCGGGTATTCTTATGAGTAATTAATTATTATTATACTTGTATAATTTACTAATAACACGTTATTGTATGAAAATTTATTGTATTGTTGTGAGTAAAATTGATTGATTGTTTATATTTTGCCAGTCAACTAGCGTTAGCCGACTAGTTCTCATTGTTATTTCTGAAATTTCAAGTATGGAAACGCTCATTTATACAGGCTGTTTCTAAAATAGACAGACAAACTTCGTGAGCGGTTTCCTGACATTGAAATTTAGAAAAACGTTCCAGTAAACATGGGTCCTAAAATGCTTTGTTGGTCGCCATTTTGTTTTTTCACTTTTTATTTTTTACTCCAGAATGGTTAGACTAATTTTGTTGAAATTTGGCATGGTCAAGGCCTACTGTAAAAAAATGAACCAACCAACCTTAACTTAAATGAAATTTGGCATTTGAATTTTAAAAAATATAGTCGAAAAACTTGTTGTTGTTGTTTTTGAAATATTTCGTCAGAAATTTTAAAGGGAACTTCTCTTTTTATCACTTGAAATAACAAGAATAAATGAGCGATCCCGGGCTTGAAATTCTAGGAATTAAGAACTGGCAAGGTATCTTGATCCGTATTTACATCTAAATAATCAATTTGTTGAAGTGTATTGGACTCAACTTGAACATGCCAGATCACTTCAACTCGGATTAGTGATCATTTTTCGCAAAATTACTAACTCGCCAGACAATGACTACTACAGTAATAGAAGGAAATAATAATTATTTTAATTGATCGATAAATTTACTATTGGAGCAATGGAAAATGAATTATTGCCAAATGAAAGATAACAATAATCAATTATAATACATAAATATTTTCCAAATCCCTTGGAATAATATTCAAGATAATTAAACGAGTTAGCTTTCTTATTACGTTGTAGAGGTTTAATATAAGTATTACTTACGGAAGGAGTATCATTAATTCAGTCAAAAAATCGACAATTTGTGAAATGATTCAACTTATGCAAAACTTATGTCTGAATTCTAATCTTCGAATAAATTTTAAAAGATAGACACAACTGAAAGAGCAAGACAAGTTCAGAATATTCCAATTTTTTCAAGGTAAGTGTTGTGAGTGAGGTAATTTTTTCAAGTTATTTACTCACCTCCGAGACCAACATGGAATCCAAGCGCACTCAAGGAGAATGGAAAATTTGAGATATTCACTCCAAGTTTCACCCACTGTAAAATGAAAAAAATCTTGATTTGATTTAGAATAATATGAGAATTTCACTGACGTTAATTAGATTATTTGAATTTGGTGTTCTTTTCAACGACTAAGAAAATTTCTATTTCGATTAACAATTTTTGAAGACAAACCCTTTTGAAATGGGGAAACCCATGTAATGAGAGGTGGAAGTGATTATACAGTCATTGTAGCTTGCAAAACTTGCTAAGTATTTGATCTTAAAAATATTAATTTTATCGACAGTATCATATTGAAGATTCAATGCTAAATTTGATTTTATAACAATCGAAATGTACTTTGCTTACACAAGGAGTTAGATCCTATCGACAGGAGCAAGGTTGAGCAAAACTGTAAGTAAAGGAAAAATATTCTAGAAAACTGTCTAGACACTGGACAAATGTATAGAGGATTTCATAGAGAGGAAATTTAGATCAGAAAATATTCACTTACCAGACCAATTAAAACAGAGAATGGAACAAATACGAGTCCAGTGAAAAGGTTTGATACGAATACTGGAGGTCTCTTCTCAGGTTCACGGAATAAATGCTGAAAATAAGAAAAATAAAATCTCAGACCTTTGAATAATAACTGCAATCACATATAACGAGAGTAATCGATAGTCCAATTTCTCTTACAAAAATAATAAAATTTTGAAAATATTAATTTAATGATTATACAACTCGAGAAAAATACTTGGCAGTTTCAAAAATTTAGCTGTTAAGACAATGTTTTCATACTTTTATTTATGTATATAAATAAAAATATATAAGATGGAGTAGCCGAGTGTCCTCTTAATAATATAATTATGTACACACTCGAAACAAGAAAAAGGAAAAATAATCCAACACTTCCTGATATTACATAGGACAACCATAAAAGAAATACTCAAGATGAAGATGATAACTTGAACCTCAGAAAGGGGGTCAAATTATAAGAAATATCAGAATCCTGAAAGACTAGAGAGTTATTCGTGTATAATGGAATTCATTTGAATTTGTGAATTTCCACAAATGGGGAATTCATTGGATTACTTACCTCAATGACTGGTTTTGGTTTGTGCAGACTGTAAGGTGCAGGTAATTTGGATGCATCCAAAGGCAATTTCAAATTGACATCAGCAAAATGCCAAGAGAATGAATTGGAAATTACAACATCTCCAACAATCAATTCAGCTGCATAAACTCCAGACAATTGTTTGAAGTCTCCCTGTTTTGCTCCTACATCCTACAAAAAACAGAAATGAAGATATCAAAATCAAAAGTTCCCAAATAATTTAATGTACAGTAATTTTTGATGAAATTCAAATCCCTCACTAAAGTCCGAGAGATATTTCTTCCAATATGATAGGCAAAAACAGAGTGAACGATCCTAATGATCCTATGCTCTATCTTCTACTATTCACTCCCACCACATACCTGCTGCATACGGTCCTGCTAGCTATTAAGCAATACTTCAATAGAGCCATTCTTCAAAAGAATGTCCCCAACCCACTACCTTGTCCACACTCGACCTTCAGGGTATGTAATTATTCAGTACTACAGTACTCTCCTACTGGTGAAAATTTAGCCGATATAAAGAACTACAGCTATTGTAAGTTAGTTCTACTGTAGTTCTGATCAAGAAAACTTACAGCAGTTGTAATACTATCAAACTTCAGACAAGACTTTTTAAATCATCAATACTCACCAAATCGAATTTATACAATTTGTTTGAATCTGGTTCAGCAATGAAAATGATTTCTTGTTTGGTTGTGGGATTGCTGAATCTGACGAAAGCTTGATGAACAACCATCGGCTTTCCACTGGCTTTATCTTTCAATGAGAATCTCACGACGAGCTTCTGTAGAGTATCGACCTCCAGTTTCTTTCCTAATTTGTTATCGTATGCAATCCTGAAAATGAATTGAAGTTGAGAAATTTTTCTGCCATTCAAGTGAAACAGTTATCAAATGTGATTATAAATTGAAAGGAAATAATTTTAATTTGAAAGGAATAATAAACACGTTTGTAGAATCGATGATTGTTTACAATGTCTATGATTGCATGTCCTTCAAAACACGGTCAAGGTTATTTAAGGGGGGAAACCGTTAAACTGCATATGCATGTAAGTTTGGGTACACACGAACGTCGCGAGCGGGCCGCAACGAGCCGCAGCCGTCGGGAGCCGCAAACCGCCCAAACACCGATCGTGTGTACACGCTCTAATTGAAGAACATCTGTACAGTAAAATTGACTATTCAAACTTGAAAAATACTAATAAGTGCTAGCGCCGAATCTATAGTAATGATACAGTTCAAGGTTATTAGAAAACAATATAAAATCATAGTAATGTAGATTGAAATGAAAATTTCATTTAAAAGAATTGATTTGTTTTCAAACTGAAGCTTATACAAATAGATTGGTCTCTAGAAGTATGAATAAAAGCATCAATTCTTGTTTTGGAAGCTAATATTGGTGCTTAGAACAATTAAAACTGAGATTGATCTCTATGAAATGACGAATCATATTTGAGTGATACAAACTCTAAAACTAAAAACAAAAACTAATTCAAATGGATAAGCGATCAGTATTATGTTTTGACTCAATTGCAGTATTCAAAATATTATTATTAAGCTTATGGTTTTTTTTTGACGGAGAGACCCTTTCTGGTGTTCCGCCTCGCCGAATCATCCAATTTTCCCTAATGGGAAATATGGAAAACATATTGGTTGAGAAAAGATTAATTTATAAAAAATTAATATTAAAAATATTCGAAGTATTTTATTATACTCACTTGTCGAACTTAGGCTGGGTTGTCTGATCAGAATCGCCAATACCAATTTCGAATGAGTCGACAGCAACAGAGCACATAACTTTGATTGGCAAAGTGATGCCAACATTGCCAACCAGCCTGGGATCGGCTTTTGTCGGAACCGCATTTACAGTAACTTTGTAGAGGCCTGGTTCCGGCTTCACTTCCATCAGATTAATTGTATGAACCATACTGCAACGGACCAAAAGCGCAGAATTAAAAAAAATTAGAAAGAAGATATTCAATTAATTAATCCATACCTGAATCCACTATAATATTTTAAATAGATAAGGCTTGTAAAAGTTAGTAACATACTAAAAGAGATTGGCAAATTTTATTCAATTTACACAATTAAAATTCAATTTTTCGCCACCAAATATTCATTGAAATATTTGAATTATTAATTATTTTAAATTTATTATGATGGTGATTGGATGAGGAGTTGCAACGCCAATGGTGGTAAGAGAAGTAACAGTGTAAGTGGAAAAAGAGGAAAAATAGAACCAAACAAAGAAGACAGAGTATGATTAGTTTTATATACAGAGTATGATTTGTTTTATTCCTAATTCGCAATAATATTTTAAAGAATTGGAGTCGTTTCCGTAATATTCAGCGATATAACACAATATTATTATCTCTTCCTGTTATTAAAATTTGTAGAGTTGATGTTTATATTTGAAACCTCTCCAAATCTCTGAACAAAGAATTGATTTCGTCAAATTTCACTTCCTGTTACATTGTTCTTCTTCTTCCTCTTCTCAATATTCTTACAGTATATTGGAATAATTTTATTATAATATTGGTGAAAAGAGAATACTTACGAGTCGGCAGGACTCTGTTCGAACTTTTTCTTTGAGAGTACAACTACGTCATCGGCTATTCTGGTCGCTGATTCGGCGGTCACCTGCAGCGGTCCGGAAGGCAGGGCGCGCCCTAGCAGATCGGTCACCTTCACCGACACCTTCGGCTCAGCCAATGACACCACTGCTGGCCCAGCCAGCGTGATTGCAACCGGAATGTGGTACTGCAAAATGCAGATTGACAATTGTGATTGAAGAATAATTTGCTTTAATAGAAGGCATTTCAATGTAGAAGAAATAAATAATTAAGGTTAGCGATTTTTTAATGTTTATTATCTACGACCGTGTTATAACGCAATCATTAGTTTCATAATATTGAAATCGAAACAGTTGCTTTTTCGAAATGGAATTTGAAACTTGTATCGTAATGGCCTCATTACGATACAGATTGTATATTATGGAACGTTTCTAGTTCAATCTGTTCCAGTTTTAAAACACTCGAACGGAACAAAAAGCTGATAAACGCCTTATGTAGTTAAGTTGCTCATGCATGTGTTTGGCTAGCAGCTGTCCTAACCTGTACGAATACAGTAAACATTGAAATAGAACATGGTCGTTTAAATCAAGGTTAGTTAAGATTGATAATGTAGACATTTTTGTTTTTTGTTGGTCGTAGATAAAATTGTGTATGAAATGGTTGTATTTTAGCCTTTAAACGACTTGCGAGATACCTTAAAATAACTCGCGGTGTTGCCGCTCGTATTTTAACCTCGGTATCTCACTCGTGGTTTAAAGGCTCTCATAATACAACCATTGCATAAACTACTATTGACTGCAAAAAATGAATTTTGATTTTAATAAGTCTAAAGAAGGTTGAAGTTTAATCGAGATTCGAAATGAGAAAATTAAAAAAATCAGTCAAGTGTGTAGAGCTAGAAATATAGAATGTGATCAAACTTCAGAAAATGATTAGTCAATATTTTTTTTAACCAAAATAAAATCTATGAATAAATTCTATTCAGGTTGACAAGGCACAAATCCATTACACGGCAAATAATCGGATAAATTTCTTCTAAAGTTTTGTTGATTTTAAAAATAAGTTTTATAATTTTTAATAATGAAAACACTTTGTTATAAATACTCGAGATAATACAAGATAAGGTAAATAGCTACATATCCAACTAAGCTTGTGGAGAACTTAACTCGGATTAAAAATTTCTATTTCATAATAACCAATGAACACACTGACAATTAACCAATGACACTGACAATCGTACAGACTTCACAAGCATTAGCCCAAGTCTAAGAATGAATAACTGCTCAATTTCACACTCTCACAAAAAAATTTGTATTGATTCAATAATCACATTCGATTAGATGTGAGTTGCTTTCTCAATACTTTCTATGATAGCATAACGCAATTTTTTTCTGAGGGTGATGCCCACATGAGCTCTAGGCTTGTGCGTGGGTAATGAGAGGGGTGATGATGAGAGATGACGACTGTTTTTAGGCAGTCGGGACCGACGGCTTATCGTCTCCTCCGAAAGACGGGAGTGGCCGTTTCTGTCAAAATCCGTTCCGTCAACTGTATTCGATCTTGGAACCTTTGGATTATCAGACCGGCGCTTATCGCCCTCGGCTACGGACCACTCCAGTATGAATTAGTTTCATAGGCTGAGTTATATTTGATTACCTTGTTGTCTGAAAGGATGGTGATCACGTCGAGCAAATTGTAAGCGCCTTTGGCAGTTTGCACAGATCGTCTGCTGAGGAAATAGTTGGCGAATTTCACAGCCTGGTCGCCGGAAATTGGAGGAGCCGTGTTCACTGCTTGCGCCAGTCTGTACGCACCACTGATCAATAGAGCTGCAAATTTAATAGACAATTCAAGTGAGAAATGGCTTTATCTTTTTCTATCAGTGAAATACAAGACGTAACTCTCATAGAATTTTCTACAAGTCATAGAAAATTGCGTCATAGAAAACAACATCAAAGAGCACCTAAAATTATAGTATAGTTGTATTCAAAAGGCTTACTCAGAGATTGTACTCAAAAATTAATAATGCAGTAAAATTTTTGAATGCATCAGATCTACCCAATTGATTGAACAGAGAATTTGAAGCTTGATACTATTTACCATCTCCTTACGAACGTCTTTTAAACCTTCCAAATTGAAATATTACTATCCTAAATGCATTATTTTCAAATTCATTTTATTGATGAAATCATCGTAATAATATTTCAGGCTAAAATCTTTCTGAAAATCAATCTTCATGACTATTTGTTGAGCCCCAAATAGTTACTGAAGGGAAGGAAATATGGAACAGGAAACTAACCCCTATTACATATTGAGTGTACAAGAGAGAAAACTATAATAATAAGACAAACGTCACAAAACATCTCTATTTACGTATAAGGTTGTTAAATTGTTAAGTAAGTTGTTAAATTTATTTAAACATAGCTTGAACAAGAGATAAATGTTCTGCAATAATTATTAGGTTCAAAATTTCAAAGTAAAGCTTCAAGTGAATATTAAGCAAGCAAAATTATTTTTGGAGAAGTGTGAGAGATTTCGTTAAGTTCATTATTTCCTCAATTCCTTTTGCCTTCTTGGTTCTATTTCAGCTTTCAGGCTTCAAGAAATGGGTATGTGGAATTTTAAAATTAAAAGTTGCTGGAGCAAGCGTTACAAACACGTTTTACAAAAGAAATAATGCCACTTAGATTACCTGTGATGCTAAGACCACCTTCAAACTGTAAGAAGCGACCATCAACTTCATCAGCTTGCACAAGAGCATCTTCAATTCGGTCAAAAGCAAACTTGCCATCGTTACCAAGTTGCACCGCTATGTGGAAGGAGTAGGCCAAGCTGCAAGAACATTTACACTATCAGTACGAGTACCACATATCTACTTGTTTCAGAGTTTGTGGAGGAAACATATTCAATTACAAGAATAATGTCGTTTGTATCATAGCTAAAGAAATTCAACTTATGCTACTAAATTTTTTATAGAACTTTTTTATAAATTCTATCAGAAATGAAAATGAATTCAATTTTAAAATTATATTATACTATTCAGTTCACCAAGCTTCAAGTATACAGTACAAGACAACGTGAATTACAAAGTTAATCATTCATTTATTGTGAAATGTAAAAATAATACATGGTAGGAAAAATTATTTAATTGTTTTATTTATTCAAGAAACAACTCATGGGATGAGATGTCCAAAACTTCTTATCTTCATAATTTCGATAAATATTTCAAATAGAGTTCATGTTCACATTCAGTATTAATCACAAATTTCCAATCCCTAAGCTAAAAAACTATTAGTTATGAATGATGCCGGTGTTCATAATAATTTTCTGAGAATTTACAAATAGATTTTTAATTAGGACATTAAGTTGAGTTCAATTAGTATCACAAGAATAGCAAACTCAACAACCACAGAAATTTGGATTTTTTTTTATCGATGGGAAATTTGTTGAGGTGCTCCAAGTCACATGAGAAATTTCGAATGCGATTTTTCATAGAATACTTACTGAGAAATAGCGTCATCCTTTTTGAGAAGGGCTTGAATGACATTTTTTATGTTAGTAACGTATGGTGCAAGAGATTGGCCGGCGGATTTGTAGATGTGGACGGCATAGTAGAGATCGTAAATACCAGCAGTATCTTGTTTCAACACTTTTGTAGCAGCCTGAAAGAATCAATGAAAATTAAACTTAGGCCTGCTGGTATAATTCATAATATATTTCGTCATTACCGCGGCTGCATAACAGTTTTAGCATAACATTTATTCAAACTTGTTTTCTTTGCAAAGTGACATAGCCGATGGAAATTGAGTTAAATACTTCAATTTTCCAAAAGTAAATTCCTTCAGTTCATATCTTGAAACCTAATCAACAGTTCCAACATTACCGTAATTGATAGATTGATTACCGTAATTAATAGAAGAATTTCTGGTTAGATACAATGCTGAATAATATTCCAAAGCAATTCTTACATATTTATACACATTTCCAAATGCTGAAAATTAAATATTAAAATCTTCTGGTCTAGTGATCAGTTTCCATAATCAATTAGTTCAGCTCACTAAGAGGAGTTTACGGGAGTTGAGCAGAAAGGGAACTATGATTCCATTTTGAAGGCACAAAATTTTGTTTTGAATTCATTATGAGATTTCTTTGAAGAAAACACATTAGAAGGCGGCAATATCAAACTAATGCATTGCAGAATTGATTTGTACACGTACTTGATAGGATAGTGATAATATTACATATTTATATTACACTGCTAATATCACAAAATTTCATACGTGTTATACAAGAGAATACAGCGAATGAAGCCACAAAATTATGATAGTCTACTAGAAACATGAATTTCTAGGGGGTTTCATTTCCTTCCATGATTAATAACGATAAAAACACAAATTAATAGCCTAATGTACAATGCATTACCTATTCACAATTTACAGTTATTTGAAAGGTGTAGAGTAGATGCATCAAAATATCTGCGACTGTAGTCTGCATTTTCACAAACCTCATTGAAAATCAGATAATATTCACTTTTTTTTTAATTTATTGATATTTTACAATAAAAAAATACAAAGAAATGATAAAGTAATCATTATTATTCCAGTAGTCGAAAGTTCTGGAAATATTACCAGGATTACTAATTGATATACATATTATTTTAAAATTGATAAGTAGCCTATTGGAAAAAATTAAAATTGTAACAAACCTCCACAAACTTGTTTGTAGGAAGAGATCCGGAGCAGCTGCCAACTGTTTTCCAAGCGGAAGAAATGTAGTAATAAGATTCTAGGCTGCTTTCTTTATTTGCTGAATCAAGCAAAAATTTACAAACCGCCTGGAACAAATAACAAAGTGAAATGGTTACTTACAACTCATTTTAAAAGGAAAAAGTGACAGGAATGGTGCAACAACATTGTACAGTGCAATAAACTATAATATACTGCAAAGAATACACAATCTCAAATTTACTATTTTTTGCAACATCTCAACCGATAGAATAATTTCATCAGAATGAATGAATTTCAAAATTTTGTTGAAGAACTAAGTGTAAATGAAGAACTTACCTGAGAGTTGGGCAGAGGAGATGCTAAAAGCTTGTACCCCAGAATAGAATAGTGTACGGATGCGATATCTTCAAGATTCCAAGCTGAGATGAACACTTGTTTCAATCTCTCCCTATCGGCAGTTGACAAGAAAGATGATGAAGTGGTTGCAGCATCATTGAAGGAAATGAGGAACGTGGATATCAAAATAAGCACTGAAACAAAAATTGGAGAATTTGAAATGAAAAATTAACATTTTAATGTATCGATGATGCAATTTAGAAATCAGCTTGATTTGAAAAACGGGAGGAGCTATATAAACATATAAAGGATACATTTCTTCTAGTGTTTTGAATCAGCCTTCTTATTTATAAAAGAAAAGTTAGACAATATAGACTTCATTCCGCTGTTCTGTGCAGTTCAAGCTTGAAGTAAATCTAGGCTGAGCTAAACTATTCCAATTGAAGTCTTTACATCTACACACTGCTAAAAATTTGTAAATTGTTGAATATTTTGTGAATCAATAAATATAGCTGAAGGAATGTAGATTCATCTCAAAATCGAAGGAGTATTAACTTATTCTAATTACTTTGTTAATCTCATTATCCGTCTCCGTTAGAATATAAAACCTATAGCCTATAAACAGATCCCAAAACGCATTCATTCGCAAAAGTATTTATTTATTTTTTGAGGGTGATGCCCACATGAGCTCTAGGCTTGTGCGTGGGTAATGAGAGAGGTGAAGATGAGAGATGACGACTGTTTTAAGGCAGTCGGGACCGACGGCTTTTCGTCTCCTCCGAAAGACGGGAGTGGCCGTTTCTGTCAAAATCCGTTCCGGCAACTGTATTCGATCTTGGAACCTTTGGACATAGACTAACTATACTGTTGTCTGTGCTTTGGATTATCAGACAGGCGGTTATCGCCCTCGGCTACGGACCACTCCAAACAGTACCCCACACTGTATCGAATGATAATTTAATTAATTCTTCATCATCATCAGAGACAACAGACCCTGAATTATATTCAAATTAGGGTGAGGGGCAGATATGCAATTCAATATTTATTTGTGTATCATCTAGGGACTAAGGTGCAAATTTTTCTCCTGAGGTATAGATGGTCCAAAATTTCTTGGTCGAGCTATGGCGAGGGGGGCAGCGCGGGTACTATTCTGAAAATATTGGGCTACAACACACGCCGATCAGCTGAGAGCATAATCACAGTTATGGGGGATTTTAAGATTTAAAGCAGCAGGCAATATTATCAATGCGGTTAGTAGTAGACAGCTGCCAATGGCCAAGAAATTTTGGGCTTTGGCCCATCTACACAAAAATGTGAATAGGTTAGTCCCATGGGATATAAAATAGAAGCCTACTTTGGTATTCGATTCCACAGAGTAAAATATTACTTTAGCCTAGTAGGTGAAGAAAAACCAATGTTTTAACCTAGCTGATTCTAACCTATACGAAAGTTTGAGGACATTGAGCATAAGAATAATTCAAGAAATACAAACATAAATTATATCAATTATAATCAGATGCTGGTTATATTTAAGGCATGAAATATTCAATAACTTGGAAAAAAATAAAATATTGATACGGTACCGGTACGGTACTGTATAGGCTAGTTAGTTGCTTATTCATCCTTGGTAAACCCAAGTTAAATTTCAAAAGCCAAACTTATGCCTATTCAGACAGAATTCCGTCTGAATAGGAATTAATCATTCTTCAAGAGATATCGCCAATAAAGACAATATTTCGAGGAAAATTAAAAATGAGAAACTATGTGTCAATTCATTCAAAATTTACGAAACGCGGTAACCCATGGAACTCATCAATTACGATCTACGGATACATAGATTGAAATTTTTTTAAATGATTTTCTAAATCAAATTGATAAAAAAATCACTGAGAATTTATAAACAAGAATATTACCTGGCCAGCGCGACATTTCTGCTAATACACGTCACACCAATAACCAAAATCCACAATACAAACAGTGCAGTTGCAGTACTGTGACTGTGACGTCCGTCCACTGCCACTGCCACTTCGCACTTCCAGCCGCAAGAAGCCGGCCGGGACAATGACTTCTGGATCACGTCGCCATTGCGCTACATGCAGCAAATTTCAAATTTCCCTCACGTAGTGATAGTTGATAGTTTCAAGAAAGTACAGTACAAGAAGTTGAAAAGAGTTATCGTATTTAAAAATTCAACAAATATGCTGAGAGAAAAAAAAACAGATCAACAGCAGCAAATCCATTGCAAATCGATTAAAATAAATACTTGAACTAGTCAAAGTAAACAGGGGGGACCGGACCCCCAACAAAACAAAATATCTGTGTACACATATTAGGGCCTGGGATATTTAATTGAAATTGTGTCCTGGAATATTCAGTTTAAATTGTGCCCTTTATCAGAGATTCTTCTTTTCTGTGCCTTGATGCTTTCAAAAGAAATTATTACTTCAGCTCAAAAGAAATATATAAAAAACACTCAACTCTGATGTGCCTGAACAGTTGGGATTATATGACATAAGATGCCTACAGCCACGAAACAAGGCGGCTGATACATTTTGAGCGGTTTTGTCAAGTCTTGTTAGCTGACTACTCAAATCATGCACGGGAATCGATTCCGACGCTCAAAATAGGTAGAACTGGAAGCACAGCGTTGCTAATTTGTAATGGAGAGCAAGCAATTTCCTATTTTCACTTGCTTTACCGCTTCTGATAACAGTGCAAAATCTTTCAACTGCCTAATATCGTGGCCGCTACTATAGTGATAAGGATGATAACAATCAGAACTTGCCTTTCAATTTATCTGGATCCATCGATATTATCGTTATGCATGTCCACAGTCGCCTATCTTCAACATTAGAAAACAAGGTTGAAAGAAATATATGCTTCCCATTGAGCATTGACTATATAGCTAGGCTGGCTAAATAAACGAAAGGTCTGGCACAGTGGCGTCACCAACGTTTGCTTTCAACTGCAGGCCCCATGTAATTCCGTAATTCATGTTTGACGTGGCCTATACATGTACAAATCTCACGCCCCTCTTTTGATTTGTGCTATCTGATATAATTAATTAAAATTTTATCTCACAGACTGCAACCATAATGATTTTTCTAATCAAATTGGAGAAAAGAAGCGTACAGAAGGTCAATCAAACCTCTGACCAAGATTCACTGAACTATTTGTTATTATCGCTTTAAAACCTACCTTAATTCTTGTTCCTAAAAAAGACAAAATCGAGGTTTCATATTTTTATTAGACTGTTTTTCGAAAGTTCCTGCCGCACCAAATCTTTCTTTTTTTTTGTCTTTTCGGGCTCCACTCAGAAATCCCGGATTGCTAGTGAGGGCTTCATAGTACTAGTTAAATTAATATATTTTAAAAGACCTAAATCAAGTCGAATGAAACGTGGTCACAGAATGTCGCTGGTTACTATGTTAAAAGTGGAATGGTGTAAATTGACACAAAGAACTTCTTTAACATATTGAACGCCGACACAGACAACACTCATTTGAAAGCTGGACAGATAAAAATATTTTGTTCACTTGAAGGTATAGATTGGACCAAAATAGTCGTGCATGCAGCCGAATAATTAAAAAATTCAGAATCGTCCTTAATGCACTGAAAATGCGTGACAAAAGTGTGCGGAATGCAATATGAATCAGATATCGCTGGGACTTTACCATCCCCATAAGATGCCTACAGCCACGGAAACAAGGTGGCTGATACATTTTCGGTTTGTCAAACTCTTGTTGCTTAGACTCACTTCATGCGGAAAATTCCGACGCTCTAATGTGGAAGCGACAACTTGGCGTTTTGTAATGCGTCTAAGCAACAATTTCAGTTCACTTGCTTTACCGAACTTCAAATGAAAATGCAAAAGCTTGAATTGAGATTGACTGGAGGTATACTATGCTGGCCGCTATTCTTCGACAACTCTTGACGATTATGGATTATTGCCTTTATAGTTTGTTAATTGCCCAAAATAAAATTTTGCTTTTCTTGCATGTCCAATCATTACTTTAATTTTATTTCTTAAAAAACATATGATATTATTTCAGGCATTAACCCTATGTAGCCCCCCGCGCCACTTGAGGTTTGCAGTGTAAGTTACGCCACTGGTCTGGCAAGTTGTTATTGAAAATATTAATAGGGTATTGTAAATAATATTGTAAGCTGCTGAGCTCTTAACTCAATAGAAATATTATAAAAAATAATGCGAAAATCGAATTTCTCATACATGAGAGAAATTTCGTAATAGTAACTCATTTTTAGCACGATTTAGTTTTCATTGAGATAACAACAATCTTATTCTTGAATATGAATATGTCACAATTCCGAAATATTTACTTATTACCTGCTCTGCTTTAAAATCCGCTCAACTTGGACAGAATGCTTTATATTTGAAGATTCGATAAGAGTTCATTCTCACAATAATAACACTCCATTAGTTTTGAATAATCTGTTTATTAACAATTTTCTTGTTCAATACATAACAGTAAATGAACCATAAACTACAAGAAACACTAACATAAAAATACTCCTTATAAACAGTATAAAATTAATCTGTACAGTGGTAAAACTCTTAATACCATTACTATCTTCATATCCAAAGACGAAAATAATAATCATTATTACAATTATACAAAGCTAAAATGGACTACGTTTCATACGAGTTAGAATTATATTTACAGCTATTTACATGAATGAAACTTAAATTCTATAAGAATTCAATTTTCTTTCAATATGAGAGATCTTGAAATAATTGGAAAAATTTATGTTTCCAACCAACCTATTTAAATCTATTTTACATCAATTAGAAAAGCTTTGCACAATTTATGCATATAACATTTCCGAACAAATAAACATTTTACTATGGAGTTTCTCAGTACAACTAGAAGAAGAAATAAAGACAATATTTTTTTGTTTCTACAAATAAAATTATGCATAGGATCTACCAATCCTGTTGTTTGTGAAATGAAATCCTAAAACAACAAATATAATACTTTCGAGGAAACATTCAAATCAGTAGACTGTTTTGAGTGAGGATGGAAAAAATAAATTTCAGTTGCACTTGAATTTTTAATCTGTATGCATATCTCATGAACTATTTGTTATGCTAGGATCCGCATTAAAGTTTGAAGAGTGCCATTTCTATTTTTCTTAAAATTCCATGAAAATTGAAAAGATAAAATAAAAATATAAACCATCAAGGAAGTGTAATTGTTAAATATTTGCGACTTACACTGTATATCGTTTAATGACATTCAAGCAAGAATGGAATGAGGAATTTTCATAAATATGATCATTATCATTTTCAAAATTTAATGGGATAGTATCATATAAATTGAATGAAAATTGTCTAGTAAAACTACTGCATTTTTCAAAATTTTTGTGACATTTTGGAGATTAAATTTCCCACAGGGGAAATTCCAATAGTATTAAGGTGGATTTCAATAGATGGGAATTTTAGTTTCTTTCTGTACAGCAATGAACTTTAATCGATGCAGCTTTGGAGCTGGTAATATTTTTAAAATGACTCGTGTCAATAATATAGGTAACTTATGGTCATTTATCGATCATTCATTAAATGTCAAAAATAATATTATTATGAACTGATTCTATCAAGTAGGTCTAAATTGAAAAATAGCATCTTCAGCAGTTTCTCAGTGAATAAGAAATCAGTCAAACTGCCTAGCATAATCAAATAGTTGCGTACTCAAGAGAATTCTTATTAATTTTTTGATAAATTTTATTAAGAGAAAGAAAGTCGTCTTAAAAATTTCACTATAAAAGGAAAATAGTTGACAAAGAAAGCATTTTATTGCTACTAGACTTTTCACATAACTATAACTACTATAAGGCAGAACAAAACATTCGAAATGATGAATATTGAACACTTTTATGAAAACCACTACATGGTGGATAAAATGGATAAAAATTAAATTATCACCTCGAGAAAAGCAAAAGGAAATCACAAGCTTAATAACATAGATAGTTTATCAAGAAATTTCAGATTACTGTAGAATTTAATGTAGGCAATGCTTGTTGTAAGATTGAAAGCATAGGTTCAAAGCGTCAATAGTATTACTTTCGAAGCAAAACTTTCCAAATTTGTTGTTAATGAAAGAACTGAATATTGTAACACAGATTATGAATACACTATAAACTA
This sequence comes from Laodelphax striatellus, assembly GCA_017141395.1. Classification (NCBI taxonomy): domain Eukaryota; kingdom Metazoa; phylum Arthropoda; class Insecta; order Hemiptera; family Delphacidae; genus Laodelphax; species Laodelphax striatellus. The sequence continues at coordinate 22,945,180 of CM029532.1, read as the reverse complement.
TACAATTCTAATAATGAGAGATAAAATAGGTTGTACTAATAAATTTCCAACATAAATTATTGTAATTATCAGTTGAATTCTAATTGAGTAATTCTTTTTGAGTATTATAGTGTTCTTTTTGTACCTAATCTTGCTCAATAAGGTCTCTGCAAAACGTGTGATAGTGATGATTGAATATTATTATTAAAACTACATTTCAATTGGATATCATCATTCATAATAAATGTCGAGTCGTCTAATATTCATAATTTCAATATGAAAAATACTAGTTAAATGGATTTAAATGTCTACTTAGCAATAGGATGAATGGTAAGAAAAATTTACCTTCTATCTAAATGAGTTCAATAGACTAAGGACTCTTTAACAAGTTGGAATCTTCAAAGTAGAAATTAATCCATAAAGCCTAAAAAAAATGAACGAATGATAGGCTTTCAAGCAGTGTAAAAATATACCCCAAACTTAAAACGGGGTAAAAACAAGAAAACTTGAATGATTAAATGGTAAATTCATTTTTGGAAGTTTCTATTACTCAAGTAATGGAATTACGAATGATATAAGCAATTAGAAATTTGCTGTGATGCAATGAGAAGGTGTATCTGGATAGAACGCCAAACCACGAAAGCTTATCTTCGTGGTTTCTATAGAATGATGTACTAATTTCCTCACCCATACTACTGTTGACTATAAGTATGCTTCAACGGTTCTCCACTAGGAAAAATGTAATTCAATAGAAATGTTTACTCGTCTTCGGCTGGATACTTCCGTTTCCTGTTGTCTCCTTCCTTAGACCATCGCTTCCCACCAGACTTATGCCTCCTTTCCCTCTGCTGTTCGAAATTTCTAATTTCTTCATCCCACTCGGTCTGAATGTGTTCGGGTGAAGGTGGAGGGGGATTGGAGAAGTTTCTCTGTTGATACTCCTTGTAGTTTTTCCAGTTGCCACGATCAAAAGGTCTGCCGCGGTTCCTCTGATGGAAGCCTCTGTTGCCTGTCTGATACCTGGGGTTGTTCTGTCCTCTCGAAGAGTGCTTTTCGAAATCTCTCGACGTCATTGGCATGTCGTGTTTCCAAGTGGTGTCGCCCTCCTGGCTGTCTCTTCCTCTCTTCTTAGCTGACTCGTTCCTCGAGTCGTCGCCGTGCTTTCTTCGCTTCTTCGACTGATTTCGACTGCTGCGATCTTTCATCGAGCCAGCAGCAGGCGAGGGCGAATGGTATGGCGAGGGTGGTGGTGGCAGAGGGGGAGGGAGACCAGGAGGATGAGGGAAGGGTGGTGGAATGGCGGCTGACGGCAGAGGCGGCGGGGGAGGCATTGGAGGCATTGGAGGCGGCAGGGATGGCAGCGGCGGAGGTGGATTGGAAAAGCCTGGAGGAAATGCGATTGGAGGCGGCGGCATGCTAGTCATGGGGATGAGCGGAGGCGGCACTGACGTGTCTACCGATGGCGGGGGCGGCATTTGGCTAATCATTGGTGGTGGCGCAGTTGTGTATCCGACGAACGGCGACGCAAATTGAGATCCGAATTCTTCAGCGTCGATTCCGGGTGGAAGAGGTTGTTCCCTTTCGACCTTCTCCATCACGTCTTTAGCGTCTTGTTTATCTTTATCGATGAATCCCATTTCAGCAGCTTTCTTGATGAGATCATCATCAGTGAGCTGGCTGAGAGACGACTTGGCAGCCTTTTTGGTGGTCTCCACTCGTTGCCTGGGATCGCGGTTGACCTTGGCCGCCACTTCGGCTGCTGGCAACGACGAGGAGTCATCGGCTGCCAACTTGCTCACTGCCGACGGAGTGTAGCCGACTGCCTCGCTGGCGCCAGCTGACTCCGATTCCTTGGCTTCTGGCGAGTAGGCTTCCACTGCCGTCTCACTGCTGTACGCTTGAACAATTGGATCCAGTTTCAGCGTCATCGGCTTAGCAGGCTCGTCAACCTTTTTAATACTGGCCAGTATTTCTTGAAGATTTTTCGGCAGTGAAATACTACTCATGTTATCATCTAAAAATGGAATAGTATCTGCTGTTGTAGTTGGTGGTGGCGTGAACGAGCGAGATGGACTGTAAGCTTCATCTTCTTCTTCAACTTCTTCCTGCAAACGACAAATATACCGTTAGCTCAACTACTTTGTTGAATGCTCAATAAACAGTTCAAGATCGTATTCTCGGAGGGACAATCTTCAATTTTACGAATGTTAGTAGACAAATAACTAATAATAAATCGCGATCGGCTGAAAAGCTGAACGGTCCCAACATTCAGTATCAATAGTACGGAGGTTCACTTTAGTATTAATGTTGTATTGCTATAAAAGAAACAACTGATATTTTCTTCTAAGGCACTACTCACACCTGGAAACTTCAAATCGCAAAGCAACTCATCGCTCGGCAACTCAGCGATGCAGCGGGTGACTTCAGTTGCTTGTCATACTCACAGCCGCTACTCCTAGTTGCCAGTTGCCGATCGACTACTATCACATTATTCTCAAAAAGTAAATGTTTTGAGTTTTATAACTTATCTTCGTATTTTATAAGTTGAAGTAACCAAAAAATTATGAAATACTACTTTTTAAAGTAAATAATCCTACTTTTCCAGTTTGTTTTGGTTAGAGTATCAACATAACCTACGATTGCTTAGCAATCACGCAAATCGATCACTCGGCAACCAGCATGTCGGATCGCAGAGCAACTCAGTTGCGCTGCGATCGAGTTTCCGATTCTGGAATCGCCTAGCCTGAGCGTCATCATTTGAAAACACATGCTGCGTCACAGAGTTGCCAAGCGATGAGTTGCTCTGCGATTTGAAGTTTCCAGGTGTGAGTAGTGCCTAAGGAGACCAATATTATACAGGGTTGGTGAAAATTATGGAAACGGCTTAATATTTCTTATACGAAGATAATTTGACGGTAGGTGACATTGGGGATCTTACTAAAATCAAAAATACTACTTTACTGTGACTTCAAAAATCTGGTCCGCCATCTTGGATCCGCCATATTGAATCTAACTTCATTTTTTTAAATGGTAAGGTGGTCATGTTATACATGATTTCGATACAGAATTTCGAGAGAAAATTAATGGCGAAAACCGCACATCGATATGTCAACCCGTTTTAAAAATATTTTAATTGTTAATCAGACATATTTACATTGTCAGAGTGGGTGGAGTATTAGAATGGCTTGGTATCTCATAATACAAAGGTAATTTGATGGTAGTGGTGATTGAGGATCCTACTCAAATAAAAAATACTACTTTACAGTGACTTTTTCAAATTTAGTCCGCCATCTTGGATTTGCCATTATTTTTCAAATGATGAGGTGGTGATGCGATACATGATTTCAATACGGAATTTCAAGGCAAAGTGAATGGCGAAAACCGCACATCGATATGTCAAACCGTTTTTGAGATATTAACTGAGTAAATATGTCTGATTAATAATTTAATTGAAAACGATTTGACATATCGAGCATAATAGGAAAGTACTACATGATATATAATGCTGCGCTTATCTAAACAATGAATGTTGACTTAAAGTCAACAATGTGTTAGTGAACATAATAGTGCTACCTGACAGTTAGCTGTTCGACTATCCAATTTCAAATAGTAAAGTGCTGTACATGAAATCAATGAAATCCTCTACATTTTATTCAATACAGAATAACAAAAATATGTGATGAGAGTGTAAAATAGGGTATGCTATAGTGAATGCAGTGTACTGATGTACAGTACAGTGTAATATGTGGTGGTGACACACTCTGTCAATGCAGTGGAAATGCGCTTTGCATGAAGATTTCAGATTTTAGCTTATGATACAGTTCCCCTTCTGTTGATGAAGGAAGTTTTTTTTGTTGTAGTGGGTCGGGGGCACAGCTTCACTGTACTCACCATCCTTCTTCTGCGGATGTGCCATCCCCACATACCACACAATGCGGATTCTATGTGGAATCGGTGTGCAGATTTCCTTTCCCTTACGATAAAAAAACTTTTCTTGGTTCAGAAGTTATTTTTGAATAAACTGAACCATGATACGATTCAAATAACTTTTCAGCGTTTGGAGGATCGTGTTACATCTTGACCTGAATGCTCTCAAGTTAATTACAACTATAGCGCTATTTGTACGAGTACTAATACTTACAATCGTTTCTTGGATAGTCTCGGTGATGGTGCATCTGATTGATTGAATTTCCTGCGTCTCCTCCTCGATTTTCCTGTTCAGTTCTTCCATTTTCTTTTGTAGATCAGTCGGATCTTTGGGAGATTCATCATCGCCACCTGGACTGTACGGCTCGTCGTCATCATCCACATCATTATCATCGCCTCCTGGACTGTATGGTACATCTCCATCTTCCGTATCTGAAGCAATAAAAAAATATTTATATTACAATATTGGTTTTAATACAAGTAAAACATTCAATAACATTTTGTAACAAATTGTAGTGAACTTAAAGGACCAACCAATCAAGTCAACCCAGTTCAAATACTGTAATATATATTTCATACCAGTTCATTAGAACACCTATTGTTTCTCAAGAAGTAGAATTTTCTAACTCAATTATTCTTAAGACTGGTTTTCATTAGTAGAGTTAGTGGTCGAGTAACTAGCATACTAACTCTACCGTACTAACTCTACTCTACTTACTTGGTCGAGTAGCTGTTTTCACTACAATTGAGAATAGTAGGTATAGTGTGTTGTCTAGTGAACAGATCTAACCTTAAAATGACTCTACTCTACTAGCTCACTCTATTCTACTAGCTCGAGACTGTTTTCATTAGGAAAGTGGTGGTAGAGAAGAGTGAGAAGCGGAGGTGGGGGAAGGCAAGTGGTAGAGTACTATCCCACGGTGCTATCCCACTCTACTCTACCAAAAACAAGTACTCTACCATCACTCTACTCTACTATGAACGTTTTCATTGGGAGAGTTCACAAGATAGTTAGTACTCGCCCAGGGAACTCTACCACTAACTCTACTAATGCAAACCAGGCTTTAATGATATAAAGCTTATTCATGACCTCTGTCTTTAAAGACATGGTCAACTGTTGAATATTAACAGCAGAGTAAAATTTAATCATGTCACTAAATAGAGATATAATTTTGCAAGGGGCAATGGATCTCCAAAGAGTATATTTTTCAACTAGGGAAACTTTGGGTACGAGTATTATTAATATATTTCTAATATAATAGATTCAGGCAAAATGAAACTCATGACATTAAGCGGCTGGCTACAGTAATTATGTGCCGATTGAACTACAAAAATGAAGTTTAATTTATCTGGCAGATGAATTACAGATTACATGTTACAGATAATTGATTATATCATATAGATTGCACTTTAATTCATGTGGCATTTTTCTATGTACACTGAATTAGTGGTATTAGTGAATAAGTAGTGAAAATCTATTCAGTAAAATCCAAATTGAAAGCATCATATTTCTAGCCAGTTGCCCAATTCGATGCAAATACACTTTATAGCGATTATTTTGAAAGCTCGATAGGAATAATAAAGGGTATGTTGAGTATAAAACATTTTGAAATGCAGAATATATTTAAAATTTTATGCCAGAAAGTTATGCTAGAGTCGTTGAAAAATCTGTAATAGTTACCTTCGGTTGGACTGAGTGAAGCGATGGCAGCAGATTTATAAGAGGATGACGTCCTTTTACTTTTATCCAACTCAGATGAGGCAGGAGGAGGATGCGGAGGGGTGAGGCTGCCGCCTTCGCCACCGTCGTCAGGCAGAGGAGGCGTGTAGCTGCGCTCCGGCTGCAGGCTGGCTGCAGCTGCAGCTACGACGGTCGATGGCTTCTTCTTCGGCACAAACGGAATGTCGCGTTCAATGGACGGCATCCGCTGCCTCCTCGTGCGAACTATAATCCCCAACAACAAATGCGGTCTGAAGTCCTCAAAGCCAGGTCCATCGAGCGGCAACAGCACTTGTGGAATAGGACTGTGACTACCCAGAGGATAGATGTAAAAGTCTTTTATCATGTCCAGATTATTTCCCACCACACCCATCCTATTTCTACTACTCAGATATGAATACAAGCTCAGATACTCCAACTTTTCGTCTTCATTCTCGGCATCCAACCTAACCACAATTATCTGCTTGGTTCCGGATTTCTTCATTTTCGATATGTAGTCCCAAACCGTGTCTGGATGAATTCTTCCGACACAGTCAATAGTCCTGGGCAAATCATCGCGCAAAAACTCGCAGTCACCCGACACTTCATGAATGGACGTTTCGAATTTGGCAACGTCATTCATCACCAAAGTACCTCGCCACAGTGCCTTCTCTTCAATATAAGGTGGTGTTTTGATATTTACAGTTGAACTTGGTTCTCTGTCAGATAAATCACTTTCTATTTCTTTGTTCGCAGTTAGCTCAGTTTCATCGATTTTCATGAGTTCTTCCTCTACAAATGCATCCAGAAGAGGTGACTGTGATTCCATTTCATCTGGCTTTTGACTGATAGAATAACTTGCTTCTTTGACGATTTCCTCTTCAACTTTCTGATCTTGATCAGAATGTTTTCTTTCCAAACTTGGACTATGTCTACTTTTACTTCTACTGTGCCTACTTTTGCTTCTACTGTGCCTACTCTTGCTTCTACTGTGCCTGCTTTTACTGCGACTGTGTCGACTTTTACTGCGACTATGTCGACTTTTACTGCGACTGGGCCGGCTTTTACTGGAACTTCTCTCATTACTTCGACTTCTATGACGTTTACGTCCTCTACTAGAGCTACGACTCCTACGGGAATCCTTGCGACTATGCTTCTTGTCTTTTTTCCTATCCTTACTTTTTACATCCTTTTTTCGACTGCTGCTTCCAGAACTAATACTTCTGTGCCGGGATCTATCTTTGTCTTCCTTTTTGGAGATAGACTCATCCATTTTATCTTTAACGGACAATGTGCTTTCATCCATCAATTGCAAATTGTCACTATTGAGACTGCGTTCAAGTTCGGTTAGAGAAGCCTCCTGCTTGGAGCTCGACAGTTCATCGGCTTCGATAATCTGTTCGCCCTTATGAGTTTTCATGACTACAGTCTTTGCCTGTTGAAGGAGTTCCAACTCGTTTTTCTTGATCATTTCCAATTGATGGCGCATTTCTCTTTCACGCCATTGCGCCAGCTCCTGGCTGGCCATGTCTTCTGCTGACAATTTCACCAGCTGTTGGGGACTAATCGTTTTATCAGCTACTTGTCGAAAAAGAGTCAGATTCTTAGGGTCTTTGATATTGAATATTATACTCCGGTATTTGGATTTGTACTTGGTTCCAGTATCTTTGAAGAGAGCGAACAGTTCATCTTCAATTTTATGTGCCAGTTTCAGAATCTGCAACAAGAATTCGCAATTGATGGAAGCAGAACAATACGAATAAAATACATACTGATGCACTAAAATTACATATAGAACAAAACTAAATATATAAATACACGATAGTGGAATATAATATGAATGTTCAAGAACTTTACATTGGTTTTCCTCAAGGTGTATGAAAGGAGGCTCGGAGTGGAGCGGCTTGTTGGAAAAGTTGGCATAGTAACGTAACTTGACTGCAGTACCAAACTCTAATGCCAAGCTAGTAGCTAGAGGAATGCAGTTACATCACTATGCCAACTTTTCCAGCAAGTCGCTCCACTCCTACCCAGCTTTCATTCTATACACCTTGAGTTTTCCCTGCAATTCCATGAAGTAATCAATTCCATGCTGTATCAAGTCATAATTGGAAAACTCGTCAGGAGTCAGAGGGATTTAGAAGAGAGCTATCCTAGCTGTCCCCAAAACCCAACTTACAGATAAAAATAAAACAAAGGTCAGACACAAATTCCTTCCAAGATCTAGCCCCCTACCAATTTTTTATTGCATTAATATTTTTCATTGCGTAGTGCAATAATTGCATTATTTGATACTTTGGTGGTAAACTAAATATTTCTGAAGCAAAAATTGGAAAATTCAAACGAAAGTAGTGGCATGAAAAAGGGGATCAGAAGAAATAGGTTAGATTAATTACTTGACAGAATACGTAACAAGGAACAACAATGACTGGAGAGTAAATTATGAAATAGCTTACTGCTTCATCTTCTATCGGAATGTCGCCAGCTTCCTTCACCCTCGAAAGCAACAGTTCATGAAGAGTTTTCTTGACATTCAACCTGATCGGCTCTGGCTTTGGACTCTCGTCACATTTCGAAGGTTTACTCTCAGACTCTGATTTTCTTCTTTGTGCCGACGATTTCAACTCCTCCTTCCCGCTACTTGATCTCCGCTATAACAAGTAATTCACAATAATTATTGTTTATTATTGTTATGCAATTGAGTTTCTACAAATAAAAATTCAGAAATTGGTTGGAATAGATAGAACACATTATTTGTCTAGAATGTCACTGTTCTAGATGTGAAAGTTAATTCGCTGGTAAAGTAAATCTTCTTCAACATTTTTCACGTGATTATCCAGTTGCACGAAAATCCAATTGAGTTTAGTCGCTGCAAAATGACGTCATCTAAGAAACCCATGCACCGAGAACCAATAAACGAATCTGAAATGTCATTTTCAGGGAGTGGAAGTTGGACATTTTACTCTAAACTTGATTCGATTTTCAAACCATTTCATTTAATTTCTAAACCTCTAAAAGAAGATGTCTCATTTCAATTCAAAATGTAGTAGAAAGTTGATGTGAATAGTTATTTCTAGTTGTTGGATGTTCAAAAGGAATTATAAGTCAATTACTGAATCAATTCCTATGAACAAATAAAACATGAACAACTATCAAAAATTTAATTTAAAAATAAGAAATATAATTTCCTCTGGAGAAAGCACTAAGAAAATGATGATATGTAATTGAATAGTAAACAGCCAATAGGATAATTTCAGCGAAACGTGTACAAACACAAGATCAAATCAAATGTTAACCTACTAAAATTTCAGAAATTGTAAAATATGCAAATTAGAAAGCGAAGGATCAAAGTAGAATAATATCGCTGATGGCTGACAATTAGAGCGTTTTAGTTAGCTTTAAAATACTTATTTAGACAGTGAAAATTTGTATGCAGCCATATACGAGCATCTTTATAGAGTCTTTATCTAGATAGTACATTACTAGCACTTTAATTAATAATTTCAGAAAAATTTAGAATTTCACACTTTACCTGAGTTCGTTTTGGAGCTGGTGTAGCAGGTTTTGGAGCTGGTGTAGAAGGTTTCGGAGCTGGTGTAGCAGGTTTAGGAGTTCCACCCGCAGGCTGAGTTTGTTTTTGAATGGGTTTCTTTTCAGGAAGGGACGGCCTTTTATTTTCTGAGCTTTCAGAACTTTCTTTCTTAGCAGACACCGATGATAAGCTTTCACCCTGTGCTTCTGTTTTGGCAATTTGACCTTTCGTCAGCACAGGGGGCTGGAAAATATAAAAAATATTCATGAAACAGACAGTATTTGGTCATTTAACAAAATGACAAACATTTTTTTTCAAAGCATCAAGATGAATTTTATTGTTTCTTGTTTATTCATTATGTCTAGTTGTGATTATGAGCAACAAATGATATTAGTAAACAGAATGAAGCTATAGGATTCCATACAAGGGAGTCATAAAAGCCAGTTGACCTCTAATAGCTCCATTCGATTAATACAGCTTACTAGTCAATATTATTATAAAAAAGAGTATTGATAAATTTATTCACGAAAATCCTACATCTTCATACAAAAACTTTGAATAGGAATCCTTTAGTTCACACAGTAGTATAGGTTGTAAGGCTTTGCTCAAATGGCCACCTTTCAATTTTCTTACTCCTCCATCCGTTTCTCTATTTGTAATCTGTGGTTCAGCAGCCTACTGGAGCATACTTCTAAAAAATAAAAGTAGAATGTCAAATTACCTGAGGTTTTGGTTGGATGAGGACAATTTTTGTCTGCTTTACAGGAGGAGGCTTAGGAGAGATCATGATGTGTTTTGAGCCCGGCTTGCTAGCCAAAGTAGCTTGCTTCATAGGTCCAGAAGATCCTGGCGAGTGTTTGACTACTTTTGAAGGTTGTGGAGTATTGGGCTTTGCGGCAGGTTTTGATTGACTATAGAATTTTGAGGTTGGTAGAGCACTTGGACGAACAATTTCATACGTTGGATGATTCTTAAGCCAGCTTATTAGGTTTGAGGCTAGTGGAGCATTCGGACCTAGAAAATATGAATAACCTTTCATGTTTATAATCATCACTCACAAGTATACTCATCTTGAAGAGTTTTTCAAATAAAAATGTCATTTCCGATACAATGTGATATATGGGTTCAATTCAACTTTTATTATTAGGGGACCCTGATGGAATCGGGACTTACTTACTAATATGTAGGAGATGGGTGAGCTTATAAGATAATATGTACGTATTATGTATGTATTATGGATATACGTGAAAATAAGATTTTACTAGAGTTGATTTACTAGTAGATAGCTTAAAATTAAAAAATAAATTAAATTATTAAATGTATATGTTCAAGTATTTTCAATTACAAAAACTCAAACAAATAGCTTGTTTTTCATGTCCAAAATGATTAAGCTTATCAAGATACTTGAATAATAGTGGAAAATATTCAGTTAGGTACAACAGTTTGACGATTATATTTGTTCATTTATGAAGAGTCGAGTTCACATAAAATTCAATACATAAAAATATTATCTAGAAAATAAATAAAAAATAATTTCATGTTTAGATTCAACACTTGAAAATTTTGATGACAAGTATTACACATACGCTACTGAAGTTGTCTTCGAACATCAAGTGAGTGTCTAAATAAAATTCAGAAGGCTACATGAAACAAAGAGAAATAATTTCTCTTTATAATAATTTACAGGAATAGAAGAATAAAGAGTTATTATTTCCACGGTTCATCTCAAGGCTAGACGAAAATCAGCATTAAATGAGATCATGAGAAATAAAGAAACACCCAAGTTTCTAAAAATGTATCCCTAGAAATACCAAGTATCAAGATTCTAAATTGAGGAAAGTGTGTAACAATTTGACATTATAATCACCATCAGTTCTGTAAATGAATTCATGTCATAGAAAACAAGTTTTTTTTACCTTAACCATATTTATTTAAAAAATCATCAATATTATTGATAGAATAAAATCTTACTTACCAGCAATCAATCTACCAGTCTTTCGCTCAGCAACAATGACTCGAGAGTCGCTCTGTGTCTTGCCAGAGACATCACCCCTCTCCTTGTTGATGAATTCCAAAGATTCCTCTCCGTGTTTGACAATGCACTCATCACTGCAATATATACTGTCTGGGAGTGCAGTCTTTTTACAAACTATGCAACACACCGCTCCACTGAAAACAAATAGAACAAGAATTGAAGCAGAAATTTTCATTTCACCAATTCAACACCTTATTATCAACACTTATTATTCAACAAGTAAATATTTGCCAATTATATTTTTATTCATTATCTGGTAGAGCAGATACGATACTTGTAGGATGACTCCTACCAATATCCTACGAATCCTCCTTGTAGGATCCATGTGATTATCAAAATTCAATAAGATAAAATATAATAAAACAGAATAACCTCGTCAAGAATTTCTTATAGAACAACCTCTGCAAAAATATTTATTTATACATCTTGCCTTGGAATAATTATGCCTTTGTGTGAATTCTTTATAATGAGATTAATTGAGTCTAGAATAATCTGATCATTCACAAAAGTAATGTTTACAGACTTCTTGTATTCTAACTATTCGCTTGCAATTAATAGACTGTTGAAAAACATACAAATGTTTGGAAGCATTCCAGCAATGGAACTAATGATTCTTTTTACTGCATGAATATTTATTTAAGATAGTACAATAATACGTATAGGATATTAAAAATTAAGGTTATGTTCACATTCACTATCAGGCTAATCACTAATTTCACAATATTATGGCTTCAATTTACAGAAATGTACAATAATAATCTTTCCATTTAATAATCTCTCCATTTCTCCAACATACTGTAGCATAATAAGGGAACAAAGTTTAAATCTAGGAAAACAAAGTTCACAAAAAATGTTGGAAATCCCAATGATATTGTGAAATTTTCAAGAACTGTAATAACGAAAATTAAAGATGAACTTACGCAGGTTGGACCTGAGATTGATTTTTATCGAAATGGAATTTGAGTGTGGTCTGCCTGGGGCCTTTCGTGTCCTTGTGCTTTTCCGACTTGGCCTCAGCTGGCTTGACGTCGGCGACCTTGGCATCTGATGCAGGCGTTTTCTGTGCTTGCGATTTGGGAGTGGCCGGTGCTTTGGGACTTTTCTGGTGACTTTGCACTTTGACGGAGGGGGCGCTTGCCGATCCCGTGCTGGTAGGGGTTGGCGTTGTGGCAATTGAAGCTGGAGTAGCTGGAGATTGGTTCTGATCGAGTTTCACCTTGCAATTCGGACACCTCCACTCAACTCCTTGCTGTTCGATCTGTTTTCCTGTTAATACATCATAAGAAGCATATCAAGTGTAAAACACTCAATGCCGAATGTGCACTTAATAATGATTAATTGAATATAATAATGAATAAAAGATTAATTTTATTCCCAACCGACAAAAAACCGTAATACATCACGAAAAAATGACTTTAAAAATGAAGCTACAACTGTGTTTTCCAATGTTTAGTGGCAAACTTTATGAATGGAGAAATGAATACGGTATGTATTGAAAGTTGAAAGCAAAACGTTTGTGTTGAGAGTTTGAGTATAACAATTGAAAGCTACATAATCTAATCAAGATAGGACTACAAGATTTGTTTTCATACATTTTTTGACATAAAAAATGTTCATATTTTATCGATATTTGTTGTATCTTTTTCCTTTAGAAGGAGAAGTAATTTTTGATAGGATGAATTGAGGTATGATAACATATATATAATACATACTCAGCACCAATTCAGAGAAATGAGTAGCGCATTGTTTCCTAAATAGTAATTATTCTCTACAATAATGAGTATATAGATGATTTGAGAGGACAAATTTCGAATATAAATGCTGAGGACAAAATTTATTCTGAAATGCCTTTCCACACAAAATTATCAAGTGATGAGTAGTTACCGATAAGTAGGCAAATGCAAAATACATGTTCTTGCACGATAGAGATTTGATTGTGGGGATTGAGATGAAGTATGATGGAATCTTTAGAAAATTTTAAATTCAAGAATAATTCATGCCATAAGGGCAGAAAAATGATCAATAACGATAATATAATTTATAATTTAAATTTATTACAAAATTTATTTTTACTTACCGATTGCTTTTGTGATTCCAACACACTTTCCATGAAACCACTCTTCACATGAATCACAGCATATCATAAACCTGTGAACAATAACAAAAACACCAGCTTCAGAATTGGCTAAGAAAATAAGTTTTCTTATCATTGCTCAAATAAAACTTTAGCTGACTAAAAAGGAAGTAAGAAGCTATAGATTTGAAACAGAAATCTTCATAATCTCTACAACCGTAGTCAACTATTGATACCCATTCAAAATTCTCAAAATGTTTTCCAAACTTATAATCCCGTCTCAGCTTATAATCCCAAACTTAGGCATGCCATAATATAATGATAATGAGTATAGAATAGTTTATTAGTCTGGCGGACTTTTATTCAACGTTTCCATGGTAACAGGTGATGTTATGCTTAGTTAAGTCAGGAGAATGCACTTATCAGTCCAGCTGACAAGTGCATTCTATCTGAAAACCATAACAGCTGACATTGCATTGTATTTCTAGTGAGCTTCAGTCAGTATGTTTTTGAAATTGTTGGAGAAAGGCAAGCGTGTAGGTGCGTCTGTGCGTCTAACCAATAAACATGTTTCTGTTCCCCCATTATATTCATCCGCCTTCCTAAAAGAATTATACTATTATAATGAGTTTGAAACATTCAATCCAGTACACTTGAATATCAGACAATTACGTATGTGTTTTTAATTTATAAATTTAAACTATATTCTTAAATCGAAACACTCACCTATTGTTATGTGGTTTTTGACAAATACACCATAATCTGTCAGGATCATCTTCAGAATTATAATCTTCATCGTCATCTGTGATGAAATCTTCTTCTGAAGTTGAAAGTCTGTAAAATACATTTATAATTAATAACGAAATTTAGCCACAAAAGAATCGATAAGTATTGTAATGAACTCAATCAATTACTTTTACAATACTTCTAATACAAAAGGCATATGTAATTAATTTTCATTTTTGTAATTAATTCAATCTTTGAGGAAATTCAAGCAAGATTGCAATTTAAGAAAGAAACTCTCTCTGAAACATTTCTCTCTAAATATTCTCTACATTACACTCTCTGAAAAGAATTCTACCTCAAAAGAATAAAATTGAATAGTTTTCACTGTAACTTGAGTAACGTAACGATTAATATATCAACTAGATAATATATCAAGTTCATTACTGCATAAACGGGAGGTACCCAATTAGTCGAAGGGAAAACTGGCCGTAGTCAGCTCTCTAGGTTCTCACCGGTCTTAACCTTTCTTGGTAGCTAACCTCGCTAGTAGTTTAGCAGCATAGAGAGCCTGTGCCACCTGACTACGGCCAGTTTTCCGTTTGACTAATTGTCTACTTCCCTGCGTAAACTGAATCAATACAATAATTTATTCCAATAATAGACAAAATAAGAGAAATATTATTATCATGCCTCGCGGTACATAATACCTGACCCAATATGAAGTTCAAAGAATACCGATACAAAAAATACTGGAAAAAGGGTCCACACAATTTTTGTTGAAGGCACCTTGAAGCCATGCATCGAATATGAATGTAACTCAATTTTTTATATAAAATGTATTAATAACAACATAAATCAAAGAAAATCTCAGTATTCGCTGTGTGCACGTAGGTGGTGGGGATAATAAAATCGACACCTGCGCTCACGCGGAAATTTAGTGAACGAAACGGGTTCGTTTAACATGAGAAAGGATAGGGAATAAGCATTTACAATGCATTTAAAGTTGTCGTATTCCTAATTGTATAAATACCGTTCTTCAATAGTAATTGCGGCTTCTATTCCTTCCATATTTCCAAACGTAAAGTGATTCAACAAAGAAATCGGATCTCAGTTTTTTAATTAATCGAGTGAAAAATCCAGTTTAAAAAGCATATGATTGATTTGAAGTCTCAGCGCCCATAATCCATTTTCGGAATATTGACCAATGGGAATGAACTCAGCTGTGGACAGCTACTTCGCCTGCTCAGTCTGTTTGAACATAACCTTCAAAGTTGATTTTTAAAACTTGAATTGAAGATTATAATAATGCTCAAGAACGTGCGATAATATTAGTTTATCATTCTAAATACAATTCCACAATCGATAGTAGGAAAAAATAGCGACAGGAATTCTATTTCAATTATAAACTAATTTTTACGTACATAAGCCTATCCTTCCCCATGTTAATCTTCTCCGGAAGATTTATACGAATATCCGCCAGAGCGCAACACCCTAGATTCTCACAGAATAAGATATTCTTTAATGTTAAATAAAATTAGATGTATTATTGTTACCGTGTACTAACTAATGGCCTAACACCACTAGTTGGAATTATGAAAAATTGAACTTATAATTACTGCAAATACCTAGGAACAGAACTCTTGGACTCTGAGGACTTGCGATGTCCTCTAGTTGCGATTTCAGCTGATGTTTTCTGACTAGATTCAGCTGGTGACTTGGATTCTTGTACGACCTGCAAGCAAATAATATTCATTAATCAATGAAAATGACAAGTATCATCAAGATTAATATGTGAATTAATATTAAAAATAATATATGGAAATATAAATAATATATAAACTAATTTAATAGAGATGGATTTTCTAAAGGAGCGCAGTTTCAATTCCATAATACCTGCTGAATCGTTATGGAAGAAACTTTCATTGATAAAACATGAATGGTCAAATAGAATATAATAAATAGATCAAAATATTACCAATAATCAATAACCAATAATAATATGAAATCATTGATAGTACACAAATTATGATGTTCAAGTGCACAATTCCAAGAATAATGTGAGCATCATGCACCAATAAAATAAAGCTGGAGTAATAATGATGATGATAACAATAAATAATTTCTTAAAACTTATCAGTTGTTCAGATTATCATGTTATAGAGCTTTTAACATTGAACCATCAACATCAGGACCCTATCCTGTGAAGAGTCTACAATTCTAATAATTTCTAAAAATATCCATTCTTCACATTTTTAGGATGCCTCAGTATGTTTTGCTGAACCTCAAAACTCATTTCCTAATTGCAAATATAATTACAATTCGTGTGAAACATTGTTCTTCATAATTTTATTAGTTTTTTATTTAAAATATTTAATTGTTATCAATACTTATGATGTGATCAATACCTCAGAGCTCAGACAGCATTACAATTACTTGTGTAATACTTTGACTTATAATGTCTACAAGAATCTTGTGTGTGGGTAATTAGGTGAATGATGACACATAAATGCCAGGCAAAGAAGAGGAAATCGAACCAATGAGACGATCAGAAGCGAGTTAGACAAATTTGTTAGGCTCTAATCGAATATCATGGATAAATATATAAAAAGGCGCTGTTCTGACTCATCGGAGCTATTCATTGCTTCAAGCGTGGAGCCATTATCATCACACCAATGGGATTAATTTTGAGGGGAAAATTATCAAAAACGTCCGTAAAGTTTATAATGCCAAATCAAAATAACAGAAACTGAGTATTAACAAGACATTATACATAACTATGAAATAAAGAATTAGGATTTTTATTGATAAAAGAAAAATAGTTCAATAATAATAGTTTTACTAATGTATTTGTTCGGAAGGTTCATTTAATAATTTGTAATGATGGACAATGAAAACATCCGGAGTTGTTAGAATCTATTAAAATGCAAATAGATCCTTGACAATTTATCAGTAGAAAATCACGATTCTAGGCATTTGTTTGAAAAAAAAACAATTCAATCATCAATAACTCATGTAAATCTCTGCAATAAATCTACAAATAGACCTTTGAATCAGAGCACACAACAATATCAGCATAAACTATAGTTTCTTCAACATTCAACTTAGCTGCTGTTTGAATATTGAAATAAATTTAGTTAGTTAATGTGAATTTATTTTTTAGTGAAAACTTTTTATTGTTTCTTCACTATCACGTTTTGTTTCATTAATCTCTAACGCAATTCTTAAAACCAGGCCTCAGCAACAGGCCAACATTTAATCTTTCTTGTTCTATTAAGGGTGAAAAACAATTTTAATAGCCATGATCAGATTCAAAATTACGTTTAAATGGAAGTATTTAAGGCAAGAAAGGTTTCGACATGATAGAAAAGTCGCTTCACCAGTCGAATTCATACTCGAACAAGTAAGAAATAACGCGCTAAAAAAGAGTACCGTACTGTATTGTACTTGAAGCACACGACAATAAAGATTTTGAGAGAAAAGAATGAAGATTCTCATAAATTAAAATCCCTTTACTTTTGAATGTTGAAATACTTTATGAATAGAAAAATTTATTTAAAATGGCTGGAGGTGGTAACAGGCTGTCATTCAACTATAATTCAAATTATAGTTTTATTACTACTATAATTCAAATATTACAATCCAAGTAATATGTAATGAGAAACATTAGATCTGAAAGTTTTTAAAAGTGATTTTTTTCAAGATGTGAACAATTAATAGATAAGCAATTGAATCAAGAGATGAATTTCATTTCAGGATGACTATAAAATTAAATATAGTTAATTGAATTAATAAAATTAATTAATCTAATTTCGGAGTCAAGTATTCAAGAGCAACAAATAGACTACTGTATTTGCAGCGTTAGCAATGTGTCACAAATGAAGGTAGAACAGATTTATTCCAAAAAATGAAACAGGAAAAAACAAAGGGAATTGAAATCAAATCATAACACGAAGTTGTTTTATAACAACGAAAACGTATTTGACAAAATTCATATACTACATGCTGGAGTTTAACATGATAAACGAAACATCCAACGAAAAATAATTGAAAAATTCACAACTTTTTATAAAATATAGGCCTACTTATTGTTTGGAAAACATAAACATGATAATTAATCGCATTGTTTCAATCGTGTTCTACGTCATCGAATGAACAAAAACTATGAGATTTGTATGATGAGACTAAATGGTCAAAATTCAATTTTCCAAAAAAATATTGAAACTGCATTGTTTGCAGAGAAAACGATACCTGAACGTTGGCTGGTTTGACGTCTCTCAACAAACTGAAGAGAACTCCAAAATACTCGACAATTAAGAAAGGTCTCAGTAACGTGTATATTGATTACTCTGAGCCAAATTTAGAAAACAGAAAAATCAATAACTGCGAAGGGGCGTTTTGAATTGCACGACTATGTCCAGGGAATCAATTATATGTATGAAATAACAGAAACTACGCAAATGCAGAACGAAATGCATTTTGGAAGAAGGAATAAAGCAGCAAACTGCAAAAATATTATGTTTGTTACATAATATTGAAAAACCATAACTTAGCTATGTTGAATTGTTTGATTAGATAATTGACTCTACAACATTAATTATGTATTTTTATTCTTATTTCTATGTATAGTTTTATTCATTAATTTATATATGTAGGCTAAATATCATGTCGATGATTTTTTTCTTTATAATAAAGCTGATAATAAAGAAATAACTTAATAAGGTGGTTGATTGAAGCCACGGAGCTGCCAAACAGCAGAGAAGATCTACAGAACGAATATTATCAGCGGTGTATATTGTTACTTGAAAATTAAATAAGTGCTATCCTCATTTCCAATGATATAATAGCAAGCGACGTATCGATATCATTTTCAAAAACTGACAAATAAGCTATTCAGATCACCACATAAAATGTAATTAACAGTTGTTTTTAAAATTTATATATCAAAGGTCTCAATTAAATTGAGATGCTAAATCTAGCAATGTTAATGAATAGAAATTCCACGAATTAGTTCAATTCATTGAATATTGTCTATAAGTTTCAAGTTAAGTTATATTATTTAGTTTTTTTGCAGATGTGAATTTAAAATTGACTATTTCTGTTTTTGAAAGCTAGCGAATTTTCAAAAAATAACTAGCAGGCCAATTAGAAGAATTAAATTTCTAATTGCAACCAACAAACAAAGGTTCGACCAATCACAAAACTAAAATGTTTGTTGTTGTTATGAGTAAGTTCTTATTAACTTATATGATACGTTATTAAGTTTGTCGTTATTATTGAGTTTCAAACAATTTCCATTGAAGCAGTGAAGTAATTGAATTCAGTTGAAATCACTTTACCGAATCATGGCGACAAAACATTTTAAAATAGAAATTAAGAAAAGACTATGGATTTATTTGCAAATTTGAATGGAATCTTTCAAGCTAAGCGGGTTCAAAACCAGGAATGGAGGAACTTGGTCCTGATGTAAGTGAATATTTATCAACAAAATCATGTAGCCCATTCATTCCAAGATTATTGCTCTTTGAACTAAAAAATATGAAATTTCCACTTTTGGAAGGAAAGCTACACCCTCCAAACTATAGACATCGATTATGATTTCAACTATATTTAAAACTTTAATTTCTATAAATATACTTACTATACCTCAATTAAAAGACTAATTACTACGCTACCTTTGTATAGTTAAAATACTGCAGCTATAATCTTCAAAATCATCCTAATTATGTCGAAAGCCTGCAAAACACATTCTTCTAATGATCTTACAATCGAATAGCTTTTTCATTAGCTACCTCAAATTTGACGAAAATGTACTATTAAGATGAACTTTTTTAAATGTCCTACAACACTATTGATGAAACTTTCTTCCGAGGCGATAATGTTCATGAATCTACATTGAAGCATTAATGAAATTTCAACTTTCAAATTACAATACTGAACATAAATGAATATAAACACAGCCTATAACGGTAGTAGTACTTTTTTCTATTCGCTTATTTTAGAAATTGGAAAAATTTCTGCGTAAATTGCAGGTTATGTATTCAGCATAGTTTTAGTATTTATGCATAGTTCAAGTCGTGTACTACACTAAAATATACAAAAATATCTTTAAATACCATGAAATTGAAGAAGAGTGCCAATTCGAAATACAAAGTTATTTCTTTTATTATTAAAATTTTTAAAGACGACGACAGTGGTTTGTTCTTTGAAAATATTCTAAAAACGAAATCCAATCGCCATCTTCATCTGACATTCCATTTTTATGAATGAGACGTCGTCAATATTTTGCTTTTCATTTGCAAGGTAATGAATAATAAAGCATCAACGATTTGAAAACTCGTATGCAAAGTTATCTACAAGTTATACACTCATTTCTAATTCAACAACAAAGAAGAGGCATTACATTTTGAGAAAAGTTTAAAATGCGTAGGATGTATGTTCAGTTGAACATGTCAGAATAATTCTGTTATTTGATAAAAATGTTTGAATGTGATATAAGAGAACAAATGTCTTTTTTAATAATTATTCTATAAAGCTCTATGTTCAAGACCGATGCCATGACAATAAATTAATGAGAATGAATGTAATGTTAATAATTGGAATGGCTGCCTACAATCTCGAAATATTTCAAGTACAATAATTTCAAATCAATGCCTCAATGTTCAGTAACACAAAATGAGATCACACAATGTTGACCCACTACTTTTAGGCTTTAGCTAAATAAACGCAGATTATTACAAATACTGTACTGGCAATTGAGTGCTGGAATTGCCAGTCAACTGAAATCAGAAAACAAGGATACATTTTAAAAAGTAAACTGTTTTTTACAAATGACAAATCGTTCTTTTAATACATGAAAAGTGTTACAGTAAACGGGATTAATATCACATGAGTAAGTCCAGCTGCGAAACAATATCGATTCAAACCACAGTAAATGATGTTCAACAATTTTCACATGATAATAAAAAAACGACAATAACGTGATGTGAACACTACAAAATAGTTCTAGATAATTCAGTGTCACATTTTGCAAACCAACCTGAGGTTGAAGTAGTGACTGCAGATGTGATGGTTGTGGCTCTTCCTTGGTTGTGCCGCGTTTCGAGGCTGCCCTAGTGGCTGGCAGTTCTATCGGTGGCAATTTACGCGAAGAGCTAGTTTGGGTCACAACAGTCCCATCACTTGGCTGTTTAGCCTTTACAATATTCAGATCGGTAGCATCTACAACTTTACTTGAATCAACTTCCATTGGAATGGGAACTGAGAAAACGGTTTTAGGTAAGGATTTGTCGAGGGAAACTGAATCTGATAGCTCAGCACCTACATTCACCAAGTCATCAGAAGAATGTGCTAGATCGGATCTGACCATTTCTGAAGATAATGTTTCACTAGAAGTCACTATATTTACTATTCCACTCACATCCTCTTCTGCCAACACCTATTAAACATAACACAATAATTCATCAGTTACATGAATTATGTATGGTTCATGACTGATACATAAGAACACATATAACCATACATAAAAATACTTACACCTTGAATGTGTTTATTAATTCACATATACATTTATAAATATTACAGTTTAATACGATCAATGGGACTAGACAAGTGGAGAAATTGATATTTTATATCTATTCTCAAATTATCAGGTAGCATTTATGAAATTAAAAAATGTTAATAGAATTTTAATTCAGTTAACAACGATTATTTCTTTTTAGATTCTGAAAACAACAGCAAACAAAATAGTAGCAGGAAGGTCGGAATTTAATTTTTTGAACCATTACGTGAACAATATTGTCATTGTGTGACACTGACTGGTTTTCAATGTATACCTCGAGGACCACATCATACGTACTACAATTTTAGCTTAGGGAGAAGAGCGAATATTACATTTATGAAATTCATTTTTTAAACCAACCTACTCACTCAAAAGATTAGAAATACAACATTATTAACCTTATCATTATTCTTTTTTCCAAATAAATTGGAAAAAACACAATGTAAAGATTGTCGAACAGACTAATTTAATTTCATTTCGTTTCAAGAACCTTTGAGCCGTCGATTATTTTAGATTTTAATTTGTACTGTAGATGGAATCTTACCTCCGTGGCTTCCTGCAACTCAGATAAATCTTCCAAGATCAGATTTTCATCTTCAAATAAGAGATCTTCTTGTGCGGGTTCCTGAGCATGAATGTTTTGCAAAAGAGTTTCCGGTGCAGCATCTCCAGTTCCTGAAATATTTACAATAACAAAGTTTTCATTGGACTGAAACATTGTCACAACAGATTTCAGTTTAAGAAGCTAATTCAGGTTTGTCAAGTTGAGAAGATGATGCAATTTATCAGTCATCATTAAAAGGTTTTTTTAAATATTATAAAATAAACTAATTGTAGCTTTTTTTAAATCGAATAGTTAACCTCGAAAGAAACGTTAAGTTGCCGAGTCACAAAATTACTAGTTTGGCACTTGAATCTAATATCAAACAATATGTACAATCAATAAGCTATTCAATAATAGATGAGGCCTTTGAGATAGTAAACAAATATTTTGCCTTGAAAATGTATATGCTGTGATAAGTTTCACATCAGAGGAAAAATAAGGCGAATGAGTTTTCAAATGAGTTGAGAACAATATTAAAATTGATGCAATACAAGAAATATAAATTGGAACAAATATTTTATCATAACGAAACTAGGTTGAACAAGCCTCTATAGTTTCAAGCTTGAAACTGTTTCTGCTGGATTCTACCAGCGATCTTTTAAAACAAATAGAATTGATTACAATTTAACTAACGAACAGATTTTGTATTGAAGGAGTCTCAAATCCATATCATCATGCACAATCATAAAGCCTCGAGAATCAAGTCTGTTCATCTTTCATCATCTACTTAGTTAACAACTGATCATTGTATTGTTGCTTTGGACAGTTCATTTTCCTAAATGAAGATTTGTTATTCTATGAAAATCTAGATATATTACTTTCGTTCATTAATTAAAAGATTAATCTTGGTTTGATCAGCTCATTATCATGAATGAGTCATTAGAAATTCCAATATTTAATAGTTTAATGCAAGTTAATTAGAATAAAATTTAATTTTCACGCACATTTCACACAATTCAAAGCTCTGAGCCAGCTGATCGCGTGACGCAATTGGGAATCAAAACTTCGATACTCCATATCTTTTACATGTTAAATTCAGCAATTTTTTGTCTTTTCTCAAAAAATGCATGCTTTTAAAGCCACCGAAATTTCTCTTGAACTTCATTGTATATTTATCTTCAATTCTTTGTAGTTTCCATTCCATCAAACCACTATTATCAAAGTGCATTAAACTATTTGGAGTGGTCCATTGATAGCTGAGGGCGATAAGCGCCGGTCTGATAATAATCCAAAGGTTCCGAGATCAATCCCAGTTGACAGAACAGAGTTTGACCACAAAACGGCCACTCCCGACTGTCTGAAAAGTAGTCGTCATCTCTCATTACCCACGCACAAGCCTAGAGCTCATATGGACATCAACTTCAGCAAAAAAATAAAATAAATATTCCTAATCTGATATGCATGCCATTGAATAATTCATAACTGGAATAATCAGTTATTATTCAACAAGATGAATCAACAACATAACCTCTGGACTATCTATCAAAATTTGGGAAAGAAGCAGGTTTGGACAAATGTCTGTTGATTCTTCCCACATTGTAATGTATCTTGCCAATAAATGAATAAATAAACAAAGACTTGATGGATTTTTCTTATTTAGATAAGTTTACGCTTTAGCTGGAACGCTGCTTCAGATACTAATATGAATTCAATGCATAATTTACGGTTATTCATTGCCTGAAAATAGCAATAATGCAACTGACCGGGAGTTTCAGGGGTGGTGGGCGTCTGTGGAGTTTGCTTATCAGTGCTGACACGGCGAATGATGTCGGGCGTGGAGAAGAGAGCAGGTCCCAGAGCCTCGGCCAAGTGAGCCGGAGGTTTGCGGTGTTCTCGTTTCGGATATTTCTTCAACTGCTGCGCGTTAACAACACTACCAATGCCGTGCTCTACATTAGCTGGCTCCAATTGTTTTGTATCAACTGAAATAGAAAAGTCAATTACAATATTGAATAAATTTTGATTAGATTTTTATCTATTTAATTTTTAAAATAGATAAAATTATATTATTGTAATTAAATAATACTACAATTTTTGTCTAAAAAATTAAATTAAATAGATAAAAATTGTATTATTTTTTAGATTTAATTTAATTTTTTAAACAAAAATTGGACAGGTTGTAAAGATAGAAATTAAATAAACTAATTAATTTAAATAATTAATAAAAATTTAATATCAATTTTTTTAAATTGAATATTAAAAAAAAAGGCAAATATTGATCACTAGACATGAAAAATGGTTAACACTTTACAAATAACCAACCATACCGAAGCTTCAACACCTACGCAAAAGTAGATAAATTCATTTTCTTGTTTAAAATAAACTAACCATATTGAATTTTGAATAAATTAAAAGAATAAATACAAGTCACTGGAATTTGTAAAGCATCATCAGCATGAAGAACAGGGTAAACAACACTTGAATCATTGATAATTTAAATTTAACGGCTAGTTGGATAGAAACAATTCAACCGACATCTTCCAAGGTAGCTCCATAGGGAAACCATTGCATAGGTCGTATCAAATGACGGTATTCTACCACATTTAATTGGCTTTCATGCGATTCGCAGATATTCTTGGTAAATTTAGCTAACCCAAATTAAAAATTAATGTTGTGTAATTCAATAACAAAAAAAATACAAGAATTTAGTAAAAATTAAAAAATATAGCTCTATCTAAATACTAGAAATGGCCGCATATACATTCACAACAGGCAGCATAGGCCATCCACTCAATCAATGTTTCTGTAGTTCACAAATATTGGTGGGTCGAATACATACTATTGGTAATACTAAATTATTAATTTAGTCAATGTGGTTTTCCATGACGAAATGCATGTAGAAAATTCTGTTAAAAGTAACAGCTTGTATTTCACTGTAAATAATTAATGCTATTACTTACATTATTGGACACAATTGGAATGTAAGTAATAGCATTAATTATTTAGGCTACAGTGAAATACAAGTCGTTACTTTAACAGAATATTAATTTAGAATTAAGTAAATCTTGCGATACTATAATGATTTAGTACTTGACAGTGTCGTACTTTACATTAGTATAACAATTATTACTAATATAAAAATCAATTACCATATATCTTTAACTATATCTATCAATTATATCTAGTATAAAAACAATTATATGTAATATGAAAACAATTATTATAGTACTGTACTACATAAAGTTTGGCGATTCTGTACGTCTTTGCATGAATCATGAATTATTCAAATCATTCATTTATTTATTCAGTAATGTACACATAATAGCTTTACAAATCACAAAAGCTTTACAAATGAAATGAAAGATAAATCTAAAGAAGTGTTATTTATTAATACACACCTGCTTCTGGAGTTGAGGTTGCAGAAGAAGAAATAGTTGGTTGTTGGGTTGTAGTTGACGCAGAAGCCGTCAGAGGGCTGACTTCAGCGGCAGCAGATTGAGGCGAAACGGTGCTTGACACAGGCGTGACAGGGGTTGTGGAATCAGCCACCTTCTTGGTTGGCTTTGGTTTGGGTGATTTCGATGGAATTTTTTTCAAATGCTCTATCAGCTTTGTCTGCCTTGGACCTTTCTTCACTTCACCACTAGGTTTGTTAGAATTCTCCAAAGATTGCTTCTTTACCGTTTTCACTATAAGTTTTTTCATTAAAACTGGACTTTCAGTCTGAAACACAAAAACAGAACACTATTTAATAATTTAAAATATTGGAAAGTTTCAAAGAAATCATTTTATTCTCATTTTAATTGACAGTAATTTCCAGTTGTTGAGAAAGCAAAACATAACACCAACTAGCATTACTAGAATTTCAGAAAAGTTCTTCTAGAATAGTTTTAGTTTTAGTTTCTTCTAGATCCTTGACCAGCACTGCTGGATAGACTACGTCAAGAGTTTATGAAAAAAATCACACACAAAAAATTTCAAAATTTTTCAAAATGGAAAAGCTCAAATAGTATCTGAACAATAATATAATCACACATTTTCTTCTAAGACAATATTATTTCTCATTATCTTCTTCGTTGATTTTATATAAACAACAATTATACCACAATAAGCTTAACAACCTGTTCCTTTACCGTCAATTGTACAGGGTGTTTATAAATGAATATCGGGGTTTCAACTCTATATAATATTTATTATAATCTACATTATCTCTATATGGGTACATTATCTCTCTGCATTCCATATTTCAATTTCAAAACCGAGTCGCGATGGAAACCTATAGCCTCCTTTCTGATATTGTAATTAACTGGAACACAGTTAATAAATAAAAAATTAATGAAGAAGTGTCTATTTTGAACAAATAGAAGCAAAATATACTTACCGGTTTTTTAACAGCTGTGTCTGTAGCGGTCTCGGCGGGAGGCGACGTTTGTAATGCTTCGAGAGTAGCTGCTAGTAAATCATCACTGATTTTCTGACTATTTTGGCGTTTAACAGTTCCTCCTTTACCACGGCCAGCTGCAGGCTGCTTCCTGCCTTCAGCTCCCACTTTACCTCCTCTAATCGTTCTTCCTCCAGCAGCAGTTGCCTGTCAATTACAAAATGGAAATATTTAATTTACAGCTGTAGTATAAAATTCAAAAATATACAACTCACAAGAAATAATGGAAAATTCATTGAATTGTCATTTTCACCATACACAATAACGTAAATAATCATTTACAGTAGAACCCCGGTTAACCGAAATCGGGTTAATGCTTTAGATGGTATGGAAGATTAGTATTGTTTGAAAAATTAAATACAATAAGACAGCATTCGGGACTTGATATTCCAATTTTAGTAAATCCGACAAGTGATGGACAGAATAGAATAGCCTGAGAAATGATATAAAGTAACAGCATGCTCATAGAAAAAGATTTGTTTTATCATAGTAATAGGCTTTTACAATTCGAGCAAATTAAATAATAATTAATATAATTAATTAATTATTAATTAATAACACTCAAGTGTTATAGAAAGATAGAGCCTGTAATCTTCAAAGACGGATGGCTTCGTGGTCATGCCTGTTTTTGATCGCTATGCAGACAACAGGTTTACTGTAATGTAAATATTGTGACTGTCAATAGTGTAGGCCTACTATTTATTAATTAAGCAGCTTACTCAATGTACTAACCTTCTTCTTAGGTGTTTCAAACGTTGTTGCGATTGTTGTAGAAGCTGGAAAAATAAAATTTCAATTTAAAGATTACTTGCTTCTATTTATAAACAAATACAGTACCCTTATTAATTTTTTCAGCAATGTACAATTGATACTTAGGGCCGGTTCATGAGCTCGGGATTAAGCCAAGTCCTAGACTAAAACGGGTGGCTACCGTAGCATCGACAAACGTTTGTCTCGACAGGTTAGTGGGTTAGCAGCATGGAGAGCCCTTAGTACATAGTGTCGAGGCTAACGTTTGTCGATGCTACGGTGGCCACCCGTTTTAGTATAGGACTTGGCTAAATACCGAGCTCATGAACCGGCCCTTAATGTTTCAACAGGCTTACGCCCAAAAATGTCCCTTTTCCAATTTATGAAAACAGTCCAAATATAGGTTATGTAACATTTTTCACAAAGAAAATCATTTTCACTCCGAAATCAAACACTAGACAAATTTCGTATATTTCAAAAGATAATATAATAATAGTTCCTAATCAAATAAATAGCCAAAATATCAATAATAAAGACTTTTCGAAAATTTTGAATTCATACAGTATTTTGAACCTGGAAAAACTTACTAGTGGCTTCTTCAATAATTTATCTGATTGAAAAAGGTGCAGAAGTAATACACACTTCTAAATGAAATGACTCAATAAAATAGGCTAGCTCAACACTTGAAGACAGAAAATATCATGCACAATAATGAAAGATGGACAATTATTAAGATTTTCAAGTTGAATGCCACTGTGGGAATTCTAGTTTTCGCGAGACATTTTCAAAAATGAACTGATAAAAACTTTCAATAACGCCTTTTCACATTCAATTGAGATTAGGTAACTTGCTGGAGGTGAAGTATTATATTTAAAATTCAATTTCTTTCCTGAATGAAGATTTCACGAGTAACCCGTAGAAAATCCCTCATGCTACCACTCATGCTAACTAATAAGAGTACCCTCAGAAAAAGCTTTCGAATAAAACCTTTGCGTACCGTGCACAATATCATTACATAAATAAAAGATAGAAATCCTGTACAGAAATTGATTAGAATGCAATCGATTATCAAACATTAATTGGTTACGATATTAAGCTATGTTTTCATGGAAAGTAGTAAAAATAATTTGAGAAAAACATGTAAAAAAATCAGTTCTCATTATAGAACCACACGTAAAAAAAGTCATTATAGAACCATAGACAAAAACTTAACAATAAATTTTGAACAAGTCACTCACAACACTCAAGATCGAAGAGGAAATAATAGACTCTATTGTAGCCAATAGTGATGTGATCAATAAAGAACGCAAGTGTAACAATAATGAATCATTCTATGATTGATTCATGAAGAAGAGAAAGAAAATTTGAATCGTTCTACCATAAAAATGAAAATGAAAGGCGACAGACGTTTGTGAAATGAAAGATTCAGCGAACAAGAAGGCGTGTAATAATTACCGCTACAGCAAACCCACTGACTTTGAACACACTCACCAGTACAAGTGTTTGCTACAGTTATTGTTTGCAGTTGAGGAACTCTTGTCACAAGAACCTTTTCGGGAGACTGACTTTGTGGTTTCGATCCTATCAAGGGAGAAAACGTTATGCGAAACCCCATTCATGAAAACTTATCAATTTCTACAACATAACACTTGGAAGCATTATTACAGAATCTCTTCGGAATCTTAGCATTGACGCAGGTCACTTACAATTATTGCTTCATGATTTTATGGATCAGAATGTATTATGATGAATGTTTTCATAAAATTGTTTGTTTATCCATAGAAATATCAACACACAGTCATCCAAAAAATAATAGCAATCGCAATTTTCAATTGGAAAAATCTGGTCAATAAAGATGGAAGGATGTTGTTAGGCGACAAACCAAAAAAATAATAGAAGTAATGAGTTATAACAATCAGACATTTTCAAATTAGTGAACCAGAAGGGATTTCACTACAATAATTCATTCATTTACAATAAAATAGACACAAAGCAACAACTGCTTGCTTCTGGGGTGTCATCAAATACGAGAAAAGTTAAAACAAGAAGTATAATTCCCAAGTTAGAGAAGTTAGCATAATATGTGTTTAGTTCATATTTATAGCTATTCTAGATATTTGGGCAAAGAGGTTAGGGTGAAATTCAATTTCATCAGTGACTCCTAAAATAGCATGAAAAGCAAGTGCAATAAAGGTTTGTGAAATGAGAACAGATTGCAAAATCAGTTGTTTGTTCATATTAAATCGTGGAGTGGGAAGATCTCCACAGATTAAGAAGGGATGGGAGAAATGAATAAGCATAGAAAGTATACTATTCATGATAAAAAAGTAAAACAAAAACCCAAGAAGGAAGTGGAACGTGCAAAGCAGTGAATTGGCAAATCACCAAATAAACTTGGAAAGATTAAAGAATTTTCAACAGTATAGTACGGCAGAGGAAGCGAAGAAATAATCATCAACCAACCCAGGCTGGAAGATGGTAGAAAATCATATATTATTTGGCCTGATACCGATTATCATATTTTTAATGATAAGTTGGTCCGCTACAATCTCTATACATGGAAGAAATCTACTGAATTGGATAATATTGTTGTAAAATGTTTTTATAATCTGTTGAAGTCATGTTGTTGAAAATAATAAAGAAAATTTAAAATTAAATTTTTATTCTTGAAATAAAATGAAAACCACACCAACCCACTATTTCTCATTAAAATACACATTAACAAAGTGTAGTTATTAATACAGAATAGTGAGCTTTAATCGACTCTGAAAACTCATTGTAATGTAAATCAGTGGGCAATTTAGAATGACAAAAAGATAAGTAAATATAGAAATTGACTTACCGGTATCCTGGGCTATTATAAACTGATTATGGGGAAGGATTAGACGTTGACCTTTAGGCAGGTTGGTGATCTGAAAAGTCAACAAGAAATACTCAATATAATTATTGTTGTAATCATGAGTTAGAAGAATGGGCATGCTCAACACGTGTCAAAATCATAATGATTCCATCAGAAATTGGAGAACTGAGTCAAAGAAATGAGAGTTTACCGTTTGAGTGGCTCCCACGTGAGTGGTCCCGGCTGGTAAAGTAAGAGGTCGAACCACTGGTATTAGGGTATGACCAGCCAACACCTCCAATGCAGTCTTTGAAATTGCTGAGGAGGAAGATAATGTAGGCCTAGATCCGACTTTTACTTTTCCCTGAAAGCAGTTTAGAATATTCCTTTGACACATACCAACTTGTCAATTGGGATATTTTCCCTTCTTACACTTTTTCTTCTTCGGTTCAGAAAGTGAACTTACAAAAAGGAGCTGAATGAACTGGATCTGAGTGGTGAACCTGATGATTAGGAAATGAGGAGGGATGGTTTGAATTGGTCGAAGGGGGAGGGGAAACTTATAATACACAGGCAAGAGCGAAAATACAATACAATAATGAAAGTTTTTGAAATTTTCACTATCATTCTGCTTTGAGAGTAATTTCTCATCGAAAAGTAGGCACACCAGTTATCGAAAAAGTATCTAGTTCTAAAAGAAGGACTTACACCAGTTATCGAAAAAGTATCCTGTTCTTAAAGAAAGGTTTGCTCTCAACAAAACTAGCGCGAAACAACGAGGAAATAAATGAGGAGGGCAGTTGAATAAACAAAACGAATAGAGCAATAATCAGGAAAAAGTAGAGTTCAACTGTAAAAATACATGATTTCAAATAGAGTTCCAGCAGTATATTTCCTCATAATTTTTTTAGTAAATGTACATTTGAGAAAAGTAGGAAAGACAAACACAGAAAGCAAATCAGGGGGCAAGAGAAGAAACGACGTAATCAAATTCAGCATCCATCACCATAAATCTTCTTTTTCCAGTTCGAAACGAATCAAAAGAATATCGTTTTATTTTCGTTTCGTCTCGTCTCGCTGTACATCTTGCGCTTTAAGCATCATATTAAAATTAGGTGTAAAAACGAATGCTGCAACGTGCAACATGTTATGAAGCATTCTGTGCTGCACACAAAAATCGACCAAGTGTGGACTTGGGGAATCAAAGAGTCTTCAATGAAAGGGTAATCTTTCAGTATTAATGAACCTCAAACAAAGCTCATGCTGGATGGGATTTATCAATTGAAGTAAGCACTTACTTTGCCACGTATCGCAGTGCCCGTGTCGAAGGGACGGCGGGTAGGCACAACCTGAGATAGTGTGCCTTCACTCTGCAACACGACCGTAGAAGGTTCAAGCGGAGTGGCAGCGACTGTGGGTGCTGATCTGGTCGTGTAGCAATGATCCATTCGTATTGATTCATTAATTGCACTCTCTCCATCCACTTTAAGACAATCTACAACAATACATATAATGTACAACAATAATGTAACAGTTCAATACAAATTGACTCGTTCTGAAAACTGGAGCCAAAGTGCCATAAGTAGAGAATATTACAAATTGCAATTTTACTATAACTTTTTTCAATCTCGTCGATTCAACTTGATTAACAGTTTGATTGATATTGGGATGATCTTTCATGACGTTGATCATGAATTCTGTGATCACGGTTTTTAACATCAACTGTCGACACTCATACCTTAAATTGTAATAAGTATCCCCTTGACCTAGTCCAAGATGGCAGGGAAAACTCTCTAAAAGTTCTCTTAAAAAATGATTACTCGATCATTCCACACCATTCCCTTTTGAAAATTTAATATTGACAAAATATGAATAGAATAGTGAATTGAAATGAAAAATATCTCACCAAACATAGCAGTAACATTTTCCCCTAAAATCTGTTTAGCATGTTCTGATTGAAGTGCGTTTTCAAGTCTCTTGAGTTGGTCGGGATCCATTTCTGAAAATGGATCGACCAAGACATCTCCAGCTGAAGACGGACCTGTGAATGAGAATAATCACGAAATAACAATACCTAACAAAATTAATTTAGCAAAAACCAAACAACCTTAAAAAACACTTCCAAACACAACTAACATTTCTAGTGAAAAATAAATGACTGGCAATTAATTTTATTCAATACAAAACCTCCTGCCGTTAGAAGCATTTCAATTATCCTGGACTAGATCATGAACAAAAATATCAGAGATATGAACGAAAAAGGGTATTTCTAATTTTCAATATCGAATTTATTGAAATTCCAGATTATATAAAACAAGGCATTCTTATTTGAAAAATGCAGAGTTCAATTCTAGTATTTAGTGTTGTGAAAGTTTTTAAAGA
The DNA here is from genome assembly GCA_017141395.1 of Laodelphax striatellus. Classification (NCBI taxonomy): domain Eukaryota; kingdom Metazoa; phylum Arthropoda; class Insecta; order Hemiptera; family Delphacidae; genus Laodelphax; species Laodelphax striatellus. Next base: position 22,912,694 of record CM029532.1, on the reverse strand, counting down.
GGGGGGTTTTGGGCTGGAATTCCACGTAGCACCCATTTGAAATAGTAGTGTTTTGACATTATACTTTAGGTCAAGTTGAATAAATAAAACAAAGACTATAATATTAAAAATTAATAACGCTTCCAAGCAAGCAAGTTCCTATTGAGGCAGAGAAAATATCATGAATCAGTATTGGGACGTGAATGAAGTGAGAAATATTTTCACATCCATAAATTAGGCAATCGTTTCTAACGTTAGAATTACTCATTTTAGCGTAGCTATCTATAACTTACAGGTAATATCCTAATTGTGTGACCTAATAACAGTTTCAAGACCTCTGACGTCGTCTCATATAAGACCATTCGAAAGGGTTTAGTATCAAGATACATCAATAAAATAACAATTCATGAATATTCAATTAGCTTCAGCTTAAATTGAACGTAGTGGCTACGTGTCCGTCAACCGTACGCCGCTTAGACGTCCGTCAAGAGTGTCACGTGATGTATGACGTCACGGTTACTGTGGGTTGACGGACGAATAAGGTATTGGCAGTTGGAACACGTAAAATCGAAATCAGTTGTTAATAATTAGCTATGGAATGGATGCGGAAGGGCTGAAATTTGATAGTTACAACAGTTTATTAGCATTCATTAGAAGAAAAAAAGAGAATGAATTCATTCAACTATTCAGCTGAATAGTTGAATTCTTTACTATGTCATTTTCCCAAGGGCAGGTTATGGTGTCCCGATTTAAGCTTCCAGATTTTTCCTAGGGGGCTATCTTGAAGAAAGGATTTAAAAAATAGGTCTCATACACTAAATAAACTGGAAATTGAGAGATTACCAATTTTAGTGTAAGCGTAGCCTAATTGTCAAAAAATCGACAAAACCTGGTAAACCGAATATGCGATCATTAAAGCAGCTCTGATGCTAGCCAAGACCCTCTAAAATATAGAGGAATGTTGTAGAGGGTCTTGTGTTAGCCTACTCAGTTTTGACACAATAACTAACTTAACCTACAAATAATAAATCTCGGCGTCCGTCAACCCGTCATTGTGCTTGTGCCCATGACGTCATTGGTCACATGACTCTCTTGACGTACGTCTAAGCGGCGTACGGTTGACGGACGCGTAGCCACTGCCTAAATTGAATACTGTAGTTTGATATACTATGAGGTTTCTGTCATAGTTAATATTATAATGACGCACCTTCAATGGTAGCAAGATGCGGGCCAATGGATTGTGGAACTGTTGTTGAGGTTATACTGTCGAAAGATGGAATCAGGTTGGAAATAGCAGCAGCGGCGCTGCCTTTAGCGGCGGCATGGTCAGCTGCTGTGACAGACGTCGAGCTGACACCTGACAGGTGCTTGTTGCTAGCCGCTGATCCGGGCGGGTAGAAACCTTCCACTGTGAGATTAACGTCCGAACAGTCCGAAGACTCGGATGCGTCTTCATTTTGGTCATCAGATTGTCCAAGCCGAACTACACTAACTCCCGATGTATGGTGCTGGTTCGCTGTAATGACAAAATATACAATTGTATTTAGTATTCTTTATTTGTCATGATTAATACAAAATTTGGTGATTGTCATACAAAACAATTGAAATTAAAACTAACAGCATTTTTTTATGTTTAGAGCTCTAACAATGTAAGAGGTTCTAAACCATTTTTGCATGAATAGAACATTTTGCAAACCATGAATAGAACATCATGGTTTAAAATTTATCATGAAATAAAACTGCATTCTCTGAAAATAATTTCAAAATATTCTCAACATTCATTCATTATAATTCAATTATAAATATTTAGGCACAATAATGTAGCAAGGTTTCAGTATTGTAATACTTTTGGTTCAAGTAAAATAATAATGAGGTAGGCCTACTTAGATATTAATCTTAGAAGCGATGAAGTCTTTATTTTATTCTATTTTTATCCGATAGAAATGCTCACATGAGCTCTAGGCATGTAAGGGTAATGGAAAGCATGAAGATAACCAATGTTTCTCTTCCCTTGAAATTTTCTCGAATTTCTACCATATTGAGAACAAAAATCTAATTCAATTCAAAGACTGACGACGATCCATAAAATCCTATAAATTTTCCAGTAACAAATCATCGAGGTTAGTGACAAAATAATGTTAACTTACTTTATTCGTAAAGAGCAAACATTTTCAGAATTATAACGGGTTTTAATAGAACATCTTTAGCGTGAATTGAACATGGTACTTCAATAATCTCATCGAAAAGAATTCGAGATTTGGGATTCAAATAAAAAATATTACTGACTCAAATTTAAACTGAAATAAAACAAGCAGTAATATTGTTCTTCATGAATGATTCAACTTGAATTGTGATTTCGACCTACTGTGTCTCACAATCCACTTCATTTGATACAACTCAACTCCTTTTAGAATATTCTAGGATGAAAAACTTTGAAGTAATAGGATTGAATAAAAAAATCAGTCATGTAGGCTACAACTGATTTTAAAAGTTCATTTTTTGAACTTGATCGAAAAAACATTCAACTAAAAGTCTACAATTTAAAATGCTCACCTAGCAATCTATTGAGTGTTTCAGGATCGACTGATATTGTTCCATCTGCATTGACAAAAATTATCAGCGTTTCATCAGATTGGCCGTCAACGGTACTGTCAGCAACAAACGTGCTTGACATTGCATCAGAGCTACTGCAACACAAGAATCATCTACATTAATCATTCATCAATCTGAAAACGGTAAGGTTGAGATGAAAGATCAACACTTCAATTCAAAAGCAAACCTACTGGAATAAGATCAGCAACTTTTAAAATGAATGTAAGTTAGCCTTTATTCAAATACTGTATTAAAGTGCATGTATCGCCGTATTGAAATGGATTAATCTATTCATTATAAACTAGAATATTACCACATCGCAGATTGTTTTGTTCAAATTTTACGAAAACTTATTCAATCCATCTACCACACAAATCCTAGCATTTCAAAAGCTGAGATGGTGCTTGTTTTACATTTTTAATCCCTTGAAAGTTTATTTATCAAAATACAAACAAAACCTGCACATCAAAGACCGCTATCATTTCTTGCAGCGCAAACTGTATCTACATTGGCCCAATATAACAGGCACGGTAGCTTGTCAGCAAAATTCTTTGAATAATGTTTGGAAAAACTCTTTGGATATCAATAAGCATATTACATAAAAATTAACAACAAAAGGAGAATTTGCGGAAAAAGTCATACATCGTATATTAGTATCTCCTCACTCTGTATAATTTATTCTTAATCAATCATAACCTAAAATGAAGAGAACTGAAGGTTAGATTTCAGTAGAAAAGGAAGAATTTCAATCATTCATTCACATAAAACCATTCAAAAAGCAATTTCAAGAACTGAATAACCCTGAGATCATTTTGGAAGATGACAGATCTTTTTCAAAAAGATAAGAAGCATTAATTAATACATAATATTATTATTTACAACGGCCTGCAACCTACAGAACACACCTTTAGCAAATACTATTGATAAGGTTACGATGCTTTTTCGGAGGGAACAAAATGATTGTAACGTGATAATTTTCAACTGAAAATTTAGTAAACTAATCTAGAGGATGATAAAAAAATTATTTGAAGAATTACTTGTTAAAATAAATCGACAAAACACAAAAATCTACAAGAAAGCAATATTTAACAATATTATTTTTTAACGAGGCGTTCCGCCATTTTGAAATAACAATTGGACTGCAAGTTGCGGCATGAAAATACGAGATAATTACTCACTGTTTCAATGAAGAGTGATGATTTTCTGTTCAATAGATATTGTATAAGAACATAGAAATCATATTACAAACTTTCATGTCCCGAAAACTGTTCATCAAAGATAGATTTTCCTACTATTCAAAATGTTTCTCAACAAAGAGCTCGTATCCGCCATTTTAGAATAGATTCAGTTCGAGAACTTCGATTTGACGACCACCACGACCACGAAACTCGCGCACACGCGCATTCAAGATCACCCAGTGCCATCTGAATAGTAATACACCAACTCAGAAAAACATAAATTGAAATTTTAGAAATAATCAATCAAAGTATAATATTATGGAAGTAATAAATTGACTTTTATTTTGATTAATGTGACAAAAATGCAAATAATTATGTCCTGGCCGCTCGAAAAGGACCCTCGACAAAGTGGTTTGACGCCAAAGTGTTCTCTAGATTGTCACTGGAGCCGAAACGGGAGCGTGACATTTTGTCCCAACGACAGTTTGGTCCAGCGACATTCTGTCCCATTTTTGGGACAGAATGTCGTTTCATGGATTGGTCCATCTCAGGAATGTGGGACAGAATGTCGCTGGTACACATTGTCGGAAAGTGAAGGAATGTAAGGAAATTGGACCAAAATGTCGTGCATGGAGCCGACATATTGGTCCAGCTCAGGAATGTGGGACAGAATGTCGTTGGTACAAATTGTCGGAAAATGAAGGAGTATAGATTGGACCAAAATGTCGTGCACGGAGCCGACATATTGGTCCATCACAGGAATGCGTAAATATCGATATTTTCATCGATTCATTCATACTTATCGATATATATTGGTATAAAATTCGTAATTCGGTGAGCCGGTCGGTTGTAATGTAAAACCTGTCTCGAAATTTGAATTGTTCGAGATGTTATGCATGATATTGAGAATTTTGAAAAGGAAGATAGTCCAACTTACTTTTTCATAGGATGCTGTATTTCTTAGCTTCAAATTCTCACCAATTTGCTTTCAAATCAACTGTAACTCGATGTAACTTGATGTAATTATGTTTTGACGTGGCCTATACATGTACATTACTTATATTTTGCAATAAATGGATTTTGATTTGATTCGACCCCCCTGTCTTATCAATGATATAATTAATTAATTTTATCTTTTCAGTGGATATCCTCAAAATAATGATTTTTCTCTTAATTTTGATAGTGGAGAAAAAGAAGCATTACAGAAAATTAAAAATTCAAATACTGACAATTTCAAAAGTCACTTAACCTTGTTTTTTCATCGCTTTAAAACCTACTTTAATTATGACCCTATGAAAAAAGACAAAATATTATACCAATTTTTATTTTTAAAAGCATATTAATCGAAAACTGACTGCATACACTTTCAAATGTCAGTGTCAAATGTTTGGAAACATGTAATGTCGGATTGGGATCTGTGACTTACACTTACACTCCTAATTGACTAGAAGTTCAACAGTCGATATTTTGCCTAAATCAATATTGCGAATGAAACGTGGTACAGAATGTCGCTGGTACACATTGTCGGGAAGTGAAGGAATGTAAGTAAATTGGACCAAAATGTCGTGCATGGAGCCGACATATTGGTCCAGCTCAGGAATGTGGGACAGAATGTCGTTGGTACAAATTGTCGGAAAGTGAAGGAGTATAGATTGGACCAAAATGTCGTGCATGCAGCCGACATATTGGTCCATCTCAGGAATGTGGGACAGAATGTCGTCAGTGAAAATGGGACAAAATGTCGTTTGGAATCCTTGGAGTGGTGGACCAGAATGTCGCTGGGACACTTTTGTACCATCCCGCCGAAACTGTAGTACCCAGGGAGCTGACAAACATAACCTTTCTTCTAAGGGAGAGGAAGTAAGAGAAATCAGGGGAGTTGGACACCGGCCATTATTTATGGACCTAATTTTAGCGCTGTATTTGAAAACATCTACATAACTTCTACCCAAACCAGCCTAAAAAACACAAAATCCGACAAAAATGTTGTATTTTGCCGTAAGTATTAACAATATTCTCTCAAAAGTTTCGATTTATACCGCAAAAGATTCCATAAACTTTCAAAACTCTTCATGAAAATTAAATTTAACTTGATGGCTCTGAATTCAAATACACCGCCAAAATTAGGTCCATAATAATGGCCGACATCGGTCCAGAGTGTATTCGGCCAATGAGATCGCGCCACACAGCCAATGAGATCGAGACACAGCATGGCCATCTTTAGGCAAAACTCAAGAAGGCCATGACACAGGCTTCTCCCTTTTTTAACGTAGGGAAGATACGATACTTCCACTCCATTAATAACAGCCCCCTGGTAGTACCGGTAGTCTACGTTACTTTAGTAAAATGAAACTTTAGTTTTATTTTTTATTACAATATAAAACCAAATTAAAAATCGAAATAGAACAATGAATTATGAATGGATAAAGTATAGTGAAGCTTAATCATAATTTATTCTGGTTTCTCTCTGCAACATCACAAATTAGAGATCCTTTTCTGACTCAAGCTGGGTTTTCATTAGTAGAATAAAGCCTGTTTTTTATTAGTAGAATTAGTGAATCCGATACTGTAAAGCCTGGTTTTCATTAGTAGAGTTAGTGGTAGAGTAACTAGCATACTAACTCCACCGTACTAACTCTACTCTACTTAGTTGGTTCTTAAAAACAAGTACTCTCCCATCACTCTACTCTACTATCATGAACGTTTTCATTGAGAGAGTTCACAAGATAGTTAGTACTCGCCCAGTGAACTCTACCACTAAGGGCCGGTTCATGAGCTCGGGATTAAGCCAAGTCCTAGACTAAAACGGGTGGCTACTGTAGCATCGACAAACGTTTGTCTCGCCAGGTTAGTGGGTCAGCAGCATAGAGAGCCCTTAGTACATAGCGTCGATGCTACGGTGGCCACCCGTTTTAGTCTAGGACTTGGCTAAATCCCGAGCTCATGAACCGGCTCTAACTCTACTAAAGATCGAAAACCAGGCTTTAGTGTGAAGTTTGATGGGCAAGTAGACAAACTATTTCCCTAAATGAAAACTTACAAGATAGATTAGAGTGTTTGGTAGCAAACATGGTAAAGATACTCTACTCTGATTTTTTTTTTGTTTACCAGCTTCTCTACCTCAACTTCATCTCCAATAAATAGAGATCACTCAAAAAAGTGATCCCAGTACCATCAAGGTGATCTAGATTCTATAGAATGATTCAAAAAGAGCGCCGGTTTTAATATATCAAATTAAGAGGTTTATTTAAATGAAAAATTGAAAATAAATACATCAAAATGTTCATCTCACTTTCCGATTTCATGTATGGAAAATGATGTCATGCATGTGTCCTCCTCTACTGCGCTGGCAGGCTTTTGGTCGGGTGGCGTCATCGGCACTAATTTTTTTGAAGATCAGGAAGGTCAAGCCGTAACAGTAAATGGAAACCGATACCATTCGATGATTGGGGAGTTTTTGTGGCGCGAAACAATTGTGTTGCTCAATGAACCGTTTCAGGATCGCGTCTTTTTCTCGTAATACCGATCATCAGTAATAGTGAATTTCATGGACAGAGTTCATTCGTGCCAGCGCAGTAGAGGAGGACACATGAATTAAATCATTTTTCATACATGAAATCGGAAAGTGAGATGAACATTTTAATGTATTTATTTTCAATTTTTCGTTCAAGTAAACCTCTTAATTTGTACTATTGAAATTTAAGTGAAAAAACACTCACGTTTTTTGATGTGACGACAATTGTTTCGTGCTGGTGTTGCACATTTTCAAGTCAAACAGCAGTTTATCAGCTTCAAACTCAGCTTTATCACAGTTACTTTATTAAAATTTCAATAGTATTAATCAGTGAAAAGAAGATGGATAATGAACAACAGACTCTTAATTTGATATATTAAAACCGGCGCTCTTTTTGAATCATCCCATAGAAGATAAATCCCTTCATGAAAAAATCCCTTTGGTTCTCCTGCAGTTCGCCATTCTGTTTCATCATGTTTATGGAAGACAATTAAATTTTTCATTACTTTTATCGCATAAATTAATTTTGATTTGAACTGCTGGCTTGCCAGGGTACACGCTTTACGATTACTGTTCACAATGGACTGTTTACTTTAAACGATATTTTAAACAACATAGCTGTCAATATTTGTGAATATTGAATAAAAACTACTGCTCACGTGGAGGAGCACTTTTGGACTTCATGTTAATCATCAAAACTTTGTTCAACACTTTATCACGTCTCGTGCAAGCCTTTATTCATCAATGGAGGGGAGTCAAGTTGTTGCCATGCGGATTTTTTATGGAAGAAGAAAGAATAAAAAACGAATGAGGCGAATTCATTGGGTGCACCCAATCATTCGCAATATTTATAACAATTTAATGATTCTCTTTCATCAGATATCATTCATTTCACATCCTACAATATTTTATTAGTTATGTTATTGAAATTTTTAATATAAAATTGAGAAAAGGTGCTTAGAATTTGTTGAATAACATTATTTTCAAATAAAATTGAACTAATCTTTAATCAATAACTATTTAATATTGTAATTCCTCATTATTACTTTACTGACAAAGGGAAATAATAGACAAAATTTATCTTCTACAGACTTTTACGTTAAGAAAGCCTTCATCCTATGTTTTTAATAATTATTAAATAGTAAACTGAGCAGTCGTATTTAACAGTAACTTATGGCTGGATTTTACGATCCCAATAGTCGATCAGGTTACTGGAGGCAGGTGAATCATAAATTAATGATCGTCAACGGTCAACTCGTTGTACATTGTACAAGTAGTCTTTGTTTGTAGTAGTATTGTTGTTTGTATAGAGTTGACGATCATAATGATCCACCTGCCTCCAGTAACCTGGACGTCTACTGGAATCGTGAAATCCAGCCATTATAGATAATTCAAGTTACATGTATAATGTATTTGGACAAACTTAATAAAACACGTTCAATCTAGTAGTCTTGATTTGAATTCGCTTGGATGAAAGATGGCGTTGCCGCGTTTTCATAGAATAGAAAGGAGCTCAAGTATGTGCTGCAGTCTGGTGACTAGTTTGAAACTAATGAGAAAAATCCAATCAAAGTTCAGTACGGTTCCTTCCTAGCTGCTCGTTGCTGTTTGCAATATTCGTTCGGATGTGATCAGTTCACATCTCAGCCAGCCACTGTGAAAGGGACTATCTTACAAGGGAGGATCGTATAATCAGGGGCGTGTTTTGTTCAAGTTATAGAATTGAAGTTCTCAGTTTTGTGTTGTATTTGCATCTGGCACTTATTTCAATACTCTTAATTCATGATATTTTTGAGATATCAAGTAATAGTGTCAACAATTTTGGAGAGGATTTCACATCACACATTCACAAGTTTTCTCTAAAAAGGTATGGATAGCCTTATTTGATGAACTATTTTACAATTCCAAAAGCTTACAATCTTTTTAATATTTAGTTTGTAAGATTTTTATTGATGCCACCTTCCTAACCAAGTCGATCCAATTTTGATTGCGGTAGTTTTTAAATCGTGAAATCGTGCTGCATGTTGAACCTGACTAGATTAACTTAACATAAGTTAATTGCCTAACTTATATGAATGACAGTAGTTTTCGGGGTAAATTTATCGTATGATTCATAATATTATATCAAATGTTCTTATGCCCCAACTTAGCCTACTCCAGTTTCCAAATCATGTCATTCTTGTAAGTTGATTGTTGTGGTACAATCTTCGTGTAAACTGTATGTAGACAACTTGACTGTACGGTACTCATTTTGAAGGCAACTTGCACTTTTGATTCATTTTTAATTGGAATTTATATTTCATACTCAAGACCAAGTACAACCTAAAGTAAAATAGGTATTGATAATCACAGAACTCTTTTTCCACTGTTGAAAAAGAGTTCAAAGGAACTTGAAAGCGCTTCAGTCCAGTGAGTAAAATTGTTATTTACAGTAAAATTTGACTGCATGTCGTCAATTCTAGTGTTAAACTAATAATCCCAGAATATTTAAATTGTGATTGTGTATCTAATTTGCACAAAATGCACAATACCTATGCACGATAACCTTAATTTAATAAGTCCATCAGTTTCCTAGAAATTTCTAACCAAAAAACTAGCCCGAGTTTAAAATTATATGGATAAATTTTCAGTCACTATCACAGATGAATAAAATATCAATTTGTATTGAGGAAACTTGGTTCACTAACTTATTTGATGATTTGGAAATAATGTAGCCTAATATTGTAGAAGTAGATAAATATGACAAGTTGAAATTAATATAAACAATAAGTCGAAGAACAAGTTAATGGTAACTTGTAATCTTACTTAACAAATGACAAAAAATCAGTTCCATTAATTTTTATCACTTAATCAGTGTCAAATTTTCCTAAATAAGTTCTAATAGTTAATTAGACTCTTAATAGTTCAGTAGACTCTGGGATGGCAGTTGAACTCAAGATCCATGTTCGCTTTGATACCGCTTTGACATGCTGAGAGGAATGAGATGTTTAAATTCTCTACACAGAATTAAAATCGAACTGTAAGACAAAAGACAATATCATAGAATTTGAATTTTATGTATGTGGTGAAAATTTTGAATAACTACAAAAATAATTAAGTTCAGAAAGACAAGTACAAATATATGGTGCCCTTGAAAATAGAAGGTTTTTATCATTGAGAATAGTTGTTATGAATCTGAGAGTTTTAAACATGTAGGCCTAGATACTAACTCAGTATAAATTATTAAGTTCAATATCTGCACAGACTATTTATAACTAGTTCCTATAGACTAACTTAATACTAGATAAGATATAATACTAATTAATATAACTACAATTCTTTCATTTTGATAAGATATCTGCAGTATTTCTTGCTCATGAGTTTTTTAAAGTTTCCATAATACTCCGAATAGTTTACTTTTCTAGGACCTTTTTCTATTGAGATATCTTTATGAATACATATAATTTTTTTCACTTCTAATAGTAGTCGTCATGATAAATATTAAATGTGCCAAAAATTACATACTCATGATAGGTGTGATTAACTTGGTTTTGTATTCCCATTTTGCTTGAATGATTTACTGTTCTGATACATGAAGTTTGACAATTTCATCGAAGTTCTGTATCAAATCGGATCACCATTGTCGTGAGAAGTCACTGAACTTCTACTCACCCTTGCTGGCTATAGAAGGAAATTCATATCCTCTTCCCTTTCATGTTGTTCTGCTGACTTGTTGTTTGAGACATTCATATCACAAGAGATCAAGACAACACACATCCGAAGCCCTCAGATGTTTGATACTTGAGCTCCAGAAGACCTTCATTATTGCTTTTGTTTACCTTTGCATCCTTACGTTTAAATTGGTTATTGAAGTGATCAAGATATTCAAGTGATCTTTACCATTACAATGCAGATGCATAAACGTTTTTAATATTAGAATTCATAAGTACTGAGTAGGAAGTAGATTTCTGTAACCATAAAATATTCAAGGGATTAAACCAATTTTTGAAGAAGTATTGACTTGTTTATCCTTGAATTTCTCAAGTTAAATTTTTCTACATTGACATATGACATGAACATTTTAGTTTATTAAGAAAGCAATTTTGTCTTCAGGGTTTTATCGACTAGGCTACTATAAACCATCCTTATTATGTATATTTTATTCAAAATCTTTTTCTACTCACGTTTGGAATATTTAAATATTGAGGTGTTGTTTGAACGTAATTCACAACTTCACGTAGGTAATTCATTTTGTCTCTAAAGCTTAGGCACTTCTGGGTGATTATAAAATAATTCTATAAAACGTAATTCTAATTTTAGACTATTTGTGGTTGAGTTCGTTGTCTTGTTAAATACCCCAATGAAGACGTACAAGGTAGAAGAATTAGAAGTATTATACAGTACTACACTACTTATAAGCCAGCAACTCTAATGCCGGGTTTCACCAAGATTGGCCAAATATTTAGCGATGTCCAAAAGCATCAACAGGTGAAAGGGTTATTATCACACTATGCGAAAATTTACCGTCAATTTTTAAGTTGCCACAGATATTGATCTGTGTGCATTGCTATATTAGCATTTTATCCGGCTGTTCATGTATGAGAATTCCAATCACTGAAATTCATTATAAGGCTAGGCGTACACCGGTTAGTCAAGACAAGACGAGATTAGTCACGTTTAGTCACAGTACTTCACATAGGTGCTTATGAAGCAAGTCAACACCGATTAGTCATTGCATTAGTGTGTGCTGCTTCATAAGCAACTATGTGAATTACTGTGACTAAACGTGACTAATCTCGTCTTGTCTTGTCTTGTCTAACCGATGTACGCCTAGCCTAAATGATCAGCTGGAGTATCCGTTCCTTTGCAACAACTTTTTACCGTGTGTGCCATGGCTTTTTTTGAAGATCGTGAAATTTTATTTGACCGAGGTTGGTGAAACCCAGTATAACTCTAATTATCAACTTTTATTGCAATAGCCTCAATTTCAATACCCTGACACATGAAAGTTTACATTAACTTTGGCAATGATATAGCGAATGTGTTGTTGAAATTAGCATGTTAACTATTGATCGATTTCAAATTCAGTATCGATTGATCGAGTGTGCGTTGCGCTCACTTCATCTCATCTCTTGAAACCAGCCCTGGTGACGGCCGCATTAATCATTCACCACAGGCCGGCCGTCTGTTTGCATATGGACCTGTGCACATTAGGTCTTTCCACAGTCCCTATTGTTTACCAATTATGTATTCCGACCTTTCTATTCTGTGAAATTAATTTCCAGCCTTCGCCGAGCGTTGACGTTTATGTTCTATATCACTTCATTCACATGCAGGCGTCCGCCGAAATGTTTTGTTGACCATCATATCAAAATCACAACTGGAACTTTGCTCCAGACAAACTTGAAGTTGAAATTTTGAATATTCTGAGATTAGAATAATTTTTACAGTTATCAGTTCGCTAAATTCAAAATTATTTGTTCAAAAAAAGAATATTTTCCAAGGTACCGTGTAATTACAATACAATCACCAATTGTATTGCTATTTTCTTTCAATTTAGCATAGAAGAACTTTTCAGAACTACCGTACATTCTTTTGAGTCCGATGAATCAATATTACAGTACTATGAGGAACTAATGTAGCGGTCACGAAATTAGGTGGGTGAGAGATTTTGCGCTGTTGTCAAGTCTTGCCAGCTGACTAATCAAATCATGCACGGGAATCGAATCCAAAACTCGGAAAAAGCACCGCTGGGAGCTTGACAACAGCGCAAAATCTCTCACCTGCCTAATTTCGTGACTGCTAAATTAGTATAGTTTTAATATTGATAGCAAAACATCACGGCTTCTGAAACAAATGACAATTATTGATAATTACATCATTACATGATTATGTAAATATTTTTGATTACGTCATTACATGATTATGTAATTATTATTGATTACATAATTATATAATTGAATTATTAAAAAAACGCCAGATAGGGTTTCATAAACTGCTATTCGCTTCATGTTGTTCTCCTTTTGGCTGTACTGTACTTTGCCCTATTGGTTAGAATGTTGTCCAAGGCATTGTGCAAAGTGCGTAGTTGTGTAGAGTGGAAGGGACGATTTTCGGATTGAACGATGGAAGGCGGTGATAGCAGAGCAGAGAGCAGCGGCTGCATGCGAATCGATATCAATAACGCGAGCGAGCGAATAACTGGCTGCTTGAAGTGGCGGCGTCCGTCCTTTGGCGCTCGTAAAACGACCACTGGCCGGGCGGGCGTCAACGGCTCCATTGTCCTGCCAAAAGCCCACCGAGCCGTGGCTCCATCACCCTTTCAATTCCCTTGATCTCCAATCCAAACCTGGTCTCTGCCACTCTTGAAATTCAATTTCATATGGCTGACATTTTTGCTTATATTCAATAGCAATATCTGAATTCCAATTCTGCTCTTTCACCTCTGTCATTATCAATTCCCTTGTTTCATGCACATAAAAAACATATTGGATTCGCCAACAAACATATCTGTCCTGTGCTTGATTGGAAATTGGTTTTTAATATTGCCCTACAAAATTCTGCACGTTTTCAATTTCAAGTGATTAAATTGGGTTTGATTTCACCACTGCAGAAAAAATACGAGAAAGGTTAGTACCGTATATCCGCTTTGTAGCAGATGCAGATGAAATAATATAAGATGTTTTTAGCTGAGTTGTGTTCAATAGATACCTTGGAAAGATTCTTCTCGGAAGTAGATACCTTGGAACATTCTCTTCGGGAGTAGCTACATTGGAAAAATTCCTTGTATATTAAACCAACAGAAGCCAATTTCGACTCTATATTGAATTTAATTTCTCCAAACAAATCAAAGTTTCAGTACAGATTGATCAAATAGGGAAATCCTATATATCTCAACCATTGACTCTTGTTTTATTTTTCCTAAAAAATCCAAGTTGTACAGTTATGTTTGTACTTGTTGAACATCAAAAGCATCCCTCTAAATCATAATGAGTGATGTGTTCGTTAATAATATGGCATCTCTTGTCGAGAGACGAGAAAACATTTGGCATCTAAAACCTTCATTTGGAATTCAAAGAACGGCGAGGCTTTGAGTTAAGGAAAAAGGAAATAAGTAGATGTGTATTAGAGTATTGCAACAAAACATGGAATATTTTCTCTCAAATTGGGCATCATCTATTTGAAGTTATAGCTCTATTATTAATGATATCAGCACATAGAGTGAAAACCCTCAAGTACATTGTGATAGTAGATGCATTATCATATCTAATTATAATTTTTTCCAATGGAAATGCAACAATCAATTGTACAGTGAGATGTAGGTAAGAGAAGACACATTTATGCAGTGTGCATGGACAAAAAGAATGAAAAGTATGCTCTTTGTATTGGAATAGACAAAAACAATGGAATGTATCTGAAAAGGTCCAAATCCAAACTTTGAAGGAGATCTGTAAAGTAGAAAACTTAATAAAGGGATAGAAAGTATGTGTAATAATTGATTACTAGCGGAAAGATTTGAAGCGGCTCTTTGTTCAACGCTGGCCTTTGTGAAAGGGAATGGGAAAACAACTAAGTGTTTGTGGGGTGGAAGCTATGTGAAAGAGAAAGTTGTGGCCCGAAGTGAGAGCAAACATCTCCAGGACGGGCTGCTTGATCTCTTCTAGGGATCAATGATTCGCAGGGATAATAAGATTAAATGGAGCTGAATTGACATTATCCTTGATGAATAAATTGTACGTGACCCTTGAAGAAAGTAAAAAGTTTGTCGCCGAACTAGATGTTGCGTGGGTGATGCTCTTGTTGTAGCTGAGTTCATTCAAGGGATTTTTCAGTTTTAAAAAGAGAGGTCTTAAGTGTGGGAAGGCTGGCAGCACGTGCGGCGAAACAGAACTTGGAAACAAAATAGATTTCTACCTGCTGACAGTCTTGCATCCGAGTTCCCACGACCCGATGTGTATGGGTGAGAAAACTTTGAAGGTAGTTCGTAATCGCGACCCTTGCGCCACGCTTTCTGTCTGTGTCATCAGCATCGTCAGCAGTTACATTCCCTTGGTTCTGCTCTGGAAAAATTCTTTCCCCTACATCTTTTATTCACCCTCTTCTTCTGGTCATTATTGTGTGTTGAGCTTAGAGCACTGCACCGCGTTCCTGCTCTCTCCATCCCCCCACCACCATCCCTCGGAAGCGGCATCCTTATTAAAATCACTACTATGTTGTACCTCCATCTCTGCTCTGCTCCGTTAAGCTTTCTTTTCTTCCCTTTACATGATGGAAGCATGAAAAGGATATTTTCTTTCAATGTGTCTTCGATCCTTTCCCAGGGACAGTCTCTTTTGATACATTTTCTCTTTTTTCACGGAATTCAGTACGGTATAGGACAATCTTCTGTAGTTTTTGTTTTACAGAAACTGTGGCTGAATTTGAATTTTATAATCTGATAAGAATATTAGAGGCACTAAAAGGCATTCTTGAAACTGAATTGATGATATTTCAAATAAAAGGCATGAAGAAGCTTTCTCTTTGCTTATTAAGAAGTTTTAATTTAATTCCGAATGTACTAAAATGGTATTCTATTCGATTATTGCATTTTATTAGAAATCTTTTTAATGTTCAGACTTCCTTCTGAGTGGGAAAAGCATAACATTGATCTAAAAAAACTTAATTTTGTTGGTCTCTCTGCAACGTACTCCGATGACAGTAATGTAAACCACCAGTTTTACAGTCAAGTATTTGTGCAAGTGATGAATCAGAACCATATTAGAAGAGTGTACTTGATTTTCTCATCAAACTAGCTTAAACACTACTCTAGAATGTACTTCAATAGGCTACATGAATAGAATTTGAGATAACAGTATTACAGCGTTACATAGGACTGTATCATAGTACTGGTGTACATGAAAGAGTTAATCAAAATACTGGGTATCAATACCCAGCATCCGGGGATTGCAAATTGGTAAAATTTGCAGAAGATTAGATTATTTTGTGCTTTGACAGTGCGGGAAATATCTTCTGTGAACTTACTATTTATTGTTATAAATTGGTGGAGATTCTCTCTGAACAAATAGCCGATAAATATTGATAGCAGTGCCTAGTTGAAGCTAAAAAATTGCCGAATCTGACCTCCAGAATATTGCTTGTGTTACGGACTCCATAATCAGATCATTTGTACCTGTCACTCTCCTCTCCTTTAGGAGCGTTTCCAAAGGCACCAATTTTGCTGGAGACAGCTAAATCTTTCCCATAGTTCTTCCGATTGAAATCTACATTTAATGTGACATTCAATTTCTATTCGATTGAAACAATATCATTTGTTATTTTCTAGCATAACGTCTCATTTCCTGTTATGTGTAATGAAAAACATTTTTGATTAATTAAACATTAAGTGATTCATTTACGTCTTCACTTTTCTACTCCATTAAGAAACCTATAGCAAAAACGCATAATTATACATTATTACATTCATAAGATATTCTAAGAATTCTAAATTTTCAGTAAGAAACTTCGAATTTTAAATTATAACTTGTACAATTTCAATGTATCTTTGGAAATATTCCTTTGTACATCATAGTTTTTTTTCTTGTAATAATCAACTTACCTAATAGTAGATTTTGATTTATATTTTACCGTAAATATTCTGATAAAAATAATGGGATGAGTGAGTAACTATAAATAGTGAGTGATGACTCTTGATTTAGGTAGGCATTAATGATATAAGGCTGTAGGCCTTATAGCATTTTGCATAAATTCAGAGAACTTTTGTAGGCATTCCTACTCATTTCATTCAATTTCTGTTGTGGGCTACTTTTGCTTCTTAATACATTCGCTCCTGAAAGATATGAAGAGTTTCACGGTGGGATTATATCATTTTATCATCTTCAACCCAACTTATTACGTTAACCAACAGGTTACGTCCTAAATTACTGAACGTCTCTTTTGCCTAAAAAATTCTTTTTTCAACCTCTCTTATCATCAACTGGATTATTTACTCATCATATTATGGTTTATCATACTCATAAATCTTCCAAGTCTTTTTCACGCATTTGCAGTTGAAATTTAGAAATATAATGTTATAGAAATATTTTTAATGTTATTGAACTAGTTTTTTTTAAAGACTGTGGTGTGGTCATACTAATAATTTTAGAACATTATTTTATCAAGTTCATTTCCTTGTTGAAGGAACTAGCTTGATGTGGGTAAAAACAATGATAGTTTGTCAGTTTTTAGTTTTGAAATCCAATAATTGGAAAACTAAGCATTTGGTCTAATAAAAAATACTTCTTTCTAAAAGTTCTTTCTATGATGCTCCTTAGTTCATAATCTTGTTATAAATACTGTCTCGAGACTCTGCCTGTTGCCTCTTCTCTTATTGAGTGTATATTCTTCAAGTATACTGTAATATAATATTGTACTGTACTTATTATTTTGCAGGCTAAGCTAATCCTTTTTTTAATTTTACATCACTGGGGTTTGTATGGTTATTGATTCTGTTTATAACACACAGTGGTTAAGCTCGAAAAAATGTGTTCCGTAGCACAGGTGCCTTCTTTATACAATAGAGATAGTCTTACCAGAGAAAATCCTATTTCATTATATTTATTTTGTAGATAGAATTGTCTGTGGTTTTAATGAATATGTATTTATGTATTTGATGATTCTGCTTGCTAAAATAACGATTTAAGATATTTAGCAAGGGTTTTATATTTATTGAGAGAATTTAACTGCAATAGTTGAAAAATGGACAAAGTAAGAAATGAAATGTCGTAGTGAGTAATAATAGTGAACATTTTGCAAAGTGAAATAGAACTTCAACCTAATGGAATTAGGTTATAAACGGCGAGGTGGAACTACCTTCGGTCTCCCCACCAACCAAAGCCATACGCTAGATAGATAGATAGTAATTTTGAGCTATAAAAACTGTGGGGCTAATAGAAAAAAAAACAGGGTAAGATACGAAATGAACTAACCTTTTCACAATTGAGCGCATACAATTAAAATTAATATTAATTATTATTGTTACGCATGACACACCTCTGTCTAAGTGCATAGGTGCATGCCATCCACTGTATGTCTTCAATTGAAGTCCTGAGTCATCGGTTGAACCATACTGTTTAGAAGAGAGGATGGCTGACGGGTTAAACACTTTGCCGGAACCGTGATAATAATCACGTTGTGCTCTACTGACAGACCATGAGTGAACGGCCGACTGGATCCAGGACCGGAGTCAGCACTGCTCTGATGTCTGTTCTCTTCCTGCAATGCCCATGCATCCTTTGCTGCAGTTGCCCTTTTTCGACACGTTTATTCCTCTGTGGCCGCGCTCGACATGCAATTCCATTCACAATGGTTCTTCCAACTTCCTTCCTATTCCTTCTGCGCCATGTTTTGGCAGAAAATTGTTTCCTCTCCATTATTTTTGCCAAGTAAATACTCTTCAGCACTGCCGCTAATGATAATCATGGTATAATCATGATATGATCTGTAATAGCCAGTAACACGATATTTTTATGAAGTTCTCATTCGAACATTTTCTCTGTTGTAACATGTTCACTATTGTACGTACGATATTTTTCCTGCTTTGGGTGATGCCCACATGAGCTTGTGCGTGGGTATTGAAAGGGGTGATGAGAGATGACTACTACTTTTTGGACAGTTGGGACCGACGGTTTATCGTCTCCTCCGAAAGACGGGATTATATTAGTAAATTGAATGTTGTACATAGGCTACTCTTGTTTAGTATCAACTGTAAAATGATAATAACATTGTGATAATTACTTTACCTATGTACAAGATTAGTATTCTTGCTGAATTTTGTGGTTCATACTGTGCCTATCAAGACAACAAACTTGTCGTAGTTTGTTATAGTTTATAGTATAATATTCTATAGACAATTTTGTTCTATTTCCTTTATAGCTGATTGATGTATTTCGCTATTGCTGTAAGAAGAAGCTTTGTTGATGATTCCTCCACACAGGCTTAGCCAAATGAGGAATGCACTTGATTTTTTCTTTCCTATTTATATTTTTTTGAATGAACTGTACTATGAAGTTATGTACTATGAACTGTAGATGAACTTCTTATTTAGTAATTGGGTTACCTTGTGTCATACTTATCTGTGTTTTTCACAGAGTATAAGATTTGATATACAATTCAACATCCAGTGTAAAACGTC
Source organism: Laodelphax striatellus (assembly GCA_017141395.1). Classification (NCBI taxonomy): domain Eukaryota; kingdom Metazoa; phylum Arthropoda; class Insecta; order Hemiptera; family Delphacidae; genus Laodelphax; species Laodelphax striatellus. Next base: position 22,893,283 of record CM029532.1, on the reverse strand, counting down.
TATTCCTGTACAGTATAGTATAGCTGGTTCATTTTGATACGACTCGTGGATTGAATAAGAATAATTGACATTCACGATGTTCAAAGTGTAAAATATCAACATGGTTTTATTGTAAAATGCTTTCTGATATACTTTGAGCATTGTAAAAACTGTAATCAGATAATTAATTTCCAGTCCAGAGGCCTGTTTATTGAATTTTAGAAGTCCTGTAAACAGGAAAATAGTCATTCCCACACCCGGAGACGTGAAGTAATGTCAAAAAGATTTTGAATATTATGATGTTGTACAAACATTATAATGTCTGGGATATTTTCATTGATGGAAACTCAATTAAAAAAAAACTTATTTAATTTAAACTGTGAATATTGCTTTGATATTCATACCTAATTGGAAACCTTTGATTTTTACAGGTAACTATGAGATCATTGATTCTTGCTGCGAGTGAGGTGCTTCAGTCGGCCAATTCCATTCACATGCGATAAACTACATGAAGTTAGCCCGAGAACTAGCTTCAGCTTCCAAGAGGAAATTGCTGCAACTTGTAAGAGTTCTAGTGAGTTCATTAAAATTTAATGATAATCCACTGAGAAAACTGGGTGTGCATTATGGAAATTCTTTAGAATGATGCTTTTGCCCACTTAGCCATTTAGTTTTTTTCTCGCTCATCTCCACTCTTTGGAGTGCCTAAGAGACTTTCAGAGCAGAGCTATCAAGGGCGTAGGATAAAATCTTGGTTGTTAGATCCTTGATTCATGAGAAGTGAGTTCAATCTAGATCTAGACATCGTCCTGCATTTAAAAAATATCTATTAATCGTGTCTCAAGATTCTCTTAGTTTTTTTTATCAATCCCTCGTCAGCATTTTCAATTCTGGGGGAGATTCAAATCCTATTTTTTAGTTCAAGTTTCATAAATAAATTTTAATTTGTTCATCATTGAGCATGTTATGAATAATAAAATCAAGAAGCAATTCTCTTGATGTAAGTAACATATTAATGTATCAAAGTACACTGGATTGTAAAGGAATTGTTCAATGTTGGAAAGCTGAGGTTCAATCTGAAAAAAGATTAGGCCTCATCATAAACCCAGTTTAACTGATTTTCACCATCGGATCTACTTTTATCCTTTGATAAACAATCACAAACGACCTCTCTTTTTTTCATGCAATTTATTGGAATGGAAATGACTAATAAAAATTGGAGATCAATTTTCGGGAAGAGATGATCACTCGTGGAAGTGTATTCACTGATATGCACGTATTCAATATTTTGAAATGTTGTCAGGCAGGTTGAATTGATGTCAAAGGGAGGAAACGTTCACTCGTCCAGACGGAAATCATCCCTGTCAACTGCATTTATTACTTTTTATTGGTTTGATGAGCCGCTCTTCCTTCTCGTGATTGACTTGTTAATTGTATATCGATTCATGCCTTCGTGGAAACTCGAGGGGAAATACGGCAATTTTTATCTCGTTTTTGTGTCAGAGCAAAATCGTTTGCATAATATCCATCTTTATTCATTTTTTTCCAGTAACATGTTGGAAACTGATGGAAATTCATGGAAAAACTGTTGAAAATTCATGGAAAATTTGACAGCCAAGTACTGCGAATGTATTATTCAGTTGGCTGCATGTGTATTTGTTAGATCATAGTGTAATCCAACTCTAAAATCTTTAAATTGAAGCAAGATACTTGCGTTTGATGTGCAGCTTTTCCCTTCATGAAGTTTGAATTCGAACGTTTGAACACTATCATGCCGTTGGAGCTAGTACATCTAACTACTTGTTTGGAGTGATTAGTCCTACCTAGATAGGGAGAAGAGTGGATGTGACATGTGTCTTCTCGAGTTAATCACTGTTTGAATAATTAATGTTACCGTCTTGCTGTTGAAACTTTCTCTTTCATCTCTAGTCATTAGTGCTTTATTATCTAACAGAGTTCTCTTCTTGCTTTACTTAAATATTGAAGTTTCGGTTTTAATTTATTTCTATTGTTCTTTAGAGAATCAATCTTGAGATTCTTTTAGCCCCTGCGCCCACTTCGCAACTGCTATCTGATTTCAGTCAGCAACCTAATGTTGCCAGATGACATTTGGCTGTTTTTCGGGTAATCGGGTAATCTAACCTATCAGCCAAAGTCATTCATCTGGCAACGCTGGGTTGCTGACTGAAATCAGATAGCAGTTGCTTAGTGGGCGCAGGGGCTAAGGCTGTTTCTTTTTGCTGACCTGCTTATGTTTGTTTGTCCAACCATCATTATAAGCATACAGTATATCTTCCATGATGGAGGATAGAAAATGTGTCAAATATTCACTTATGAACTCCAAAATACATTATATATACTAATACAATTGTAATTCCACAATAGGGCACTAAAGAACTGAATTTGTCATCTTCCATATTGGAATTTGCATTTTATTAATTCAGTAGACATTATTAGGCTCACATAGAATTTTCTTTGGTCCATTTATCTCTCATCATCATCCTTCCCATTACCCACGTATAAGTCTGGAGCTTATGTGGGCATCATCCCCAGCAAAAAAAATGTTGAGCTGTTTTAAGCTAAGCCCTAGTAGCTTCGGAGTCTTACTCACATTTTCAAAGTTTGCAAGTCTGCAAGTTGAATCATACTAAAATATGAATTTTCACTATGTCTGACACTAGTTACTTCAACTTTTCTTAGTAGTTTGGTTTCCTTTTAAAAATTTCAGGATAAGATCCATAATAATTATTCTAAAAATATAATTTTGTTTTGTCCTGATTCAATTGAGCTAATTATCCCATTGGCTTATTAAGGGACTTGGTGTGTGTTACTATGTTAGATTGTAATTAAACAGCATGTATTGTATGGAAAATAGGCGAAACCTGATGAACAATGACCTGCTAGCTACTGTACTATTAATTCAAGCAACCCGATACACCTGTCGTGCTTTCATCAGCTGCTGCCTGCTGCCTGCGATTGTCGGCAATCACATTGAAATTGTAATTGAATACTCCTGTCGGTGTGAGCATCGCTGCTTTCCCATAGCTAATTGCCAATACACATGATCGTCGTCTACATTTCATTGCCGTGTAGTGAGGATATGGCTGGCTGACTAGATTCACTTCAATGCTTCTTGTTGTATTCTAGAATTAAATCTTGATTGTAATGACATCGCACAACGTTGTATCGAAGAAGTTGTATCAAATCTTGTAATATATTTCTATATTATATGGTAAACGTCTTTGGTTGGGTTGTATCGTTCAGTTTGATATGATGAAATATGAATGCTCAAGCTATCAATTCCGTTAATTTTTAATGGATTGATTGATTTAAAGTGTTGTAACTTGATTCAGTTTAAGGCTTCTAGTTATCAGTGACGAGGCATGACGTTTTGGCTTAGTCACCTCCAGGAACAAGATTTAAATGTAGCACCCTCGCCCCTCTTTCCAGGGAAAGTAAGAACTGATCTCTCCCACAAAACCGTCGATAATTTCATTGTTTCATTAAACAACCTTACAAATTTAATAAAGGCCTCAATAATAATTTCATAACTAGTAGTTATGTATTCTAGATTATTTCAATTATTACTTCGATCTAGATTATTTAATTTTTATAGCAGCATCTTTTCGTCTGTTATCATACAATATGAAAGCATCAAGCGATCATCCCTATACAAACATGCGTAATCCTATTTTTTATATTACTTTTTATTTATGTATGAGTATGATTCATCGGTGAAGTTTTGATAATAAGTTGATATTTAATTTTTTTGCTGGGAATGATGCCCACATCATCTAGGCTTGTGCGTGGGCAATGGGAAGGATGACGATGAAAAATGAATGGACCTACAGCTTTAGGTGGATTCCGAACCACCTTTTTAACCATTTAACTTTGATGAAGATATAAGGAGCAACATAATTGTATAATGAAGGTCGAAAGAACCTATTTTTCTATAGTAGTAAGTAGAAATCATCATTTTCAAGGAAGAATAATCTAGAATTTCTCTTATTAGTAGTCCTATCCTCGTTGATTTTTGTTTATTTATGGGCACATCTGGGTTATCAGTTTCAGTTTTCAGGGCATTGGTTTATCAATTTCTTCTATGTAATATTGTATCTAAATTGAATTCCACTGTCGGATCGAGCATCAATGTAGGATTAGGAACATTATCGACGTGCATTAAATCCGATGCAGTAACGTAATGAGACATGCAGTTCTCTCATCATGGTCTCTGCTTTTGGACTAGAACGTTTCGGCTATCCGCTATTGTATGTGAGTTTGCCAACTATCTTCTTTCTTCAGACAATTTGTATTCAATGCACTCACGGGCCATTTCCGCTATTCGTTGGGCGTCATTTGAGAACCAGAAGGATAAATGGCTGAATTGGATGTAATCCGTCGCTCTGATCCTCGTATTTCTCCTTCTAGGACAACATTCGAATTGTAGCGGTGACCAAGATAGATTACAGTGCTCCACCGGTAAATGTTTTATAGACTTCTATCTACTATTTCTTATTTCCGAGTAAATATAATGTAAAATATACTCATTGTTAAACAAATTATCAATTCATCTTCATTTAAACAACATTCTAGAAATTGATAATTATTTTGAAAGATCTTTTTCACGTTTATGAAAACATCATAATTCTGACTGATATAGAGATATAGATATATTGAGTTGTGTATCCATACTTTTTTCTACTGGTAAATAACACTATTTACGATTTGTCTGATGATGTCCTACACCAGGATGAAACGATCTTCACTATTTAAGTGAAAATCAAGTTATTTCTACTTAGAAGTGTTTTTTAAAATAGTGTTATATAGATATACACCTGTATATTCTTGAAAATTCGTCATTTTAGATCATTTCAAATTTTGACAATTAATTCAGTTTACAGTTAAAATTCTAATCTACAGCACCATTGGATCTGGGTAATACCACGTAATAATGAAGAAATACTAGAAAATTGAAACACGATCAAAAATAGGATTTTTATCTTTGGAAAATTCAAATATGAGATCTTTATCCATTTGTGACTGTTTTCAATTAAAAGAAGAAGAAAATGCTGTCTGAAGTTAGGACGTTTATTAGAGCTTTTATTTTTCTCCTGTTGTTCTTACGGTTCATTCACATGATTTCAACTTTCAATCCACTGTTATAATAATAAATATCACCAAACTTTATCTAATTCCAATACTGGAACAGAGCTGTGGATATTAGGACAAATTAAGTTACGGCAGCTCTGCTCACAGGAAATTTATGTGGGAGCTTTACTTTATTAGCAGCGCTTTGAAAACGGCTTGACCTGGAACTTTTAAAATAGCGTCACTTCTTAAAAACCAAACTTTATTGTCTTATTGTTATGTGGGGGAAGAAAAGATTTGTTTTTAATTACTTCTACTATTTTTTCTTTTCTAATAGCTTTGTCTGATCAATGCTTGTGAAGTTTTCATACCTCTAACACCTCACAATCTGTCTTGTCTAGTTGTCTTGTCTCCCATTTGAATACAATATATTATATTTTTTCATTTTTTCATAAAGCTTCTAATAGTTTAGTTATATCTTTTTCTTTTCCCATTGAAGAAAAATTTGTATTTTAATTCAAATCAAGATACAAATAGATAATTAGAAAATAGATTTGTATTTTGAAGTATTCAGATCTATAAAGCGTATATTTTTTTCAAGACTCACGTTCAAAATCCATTAAGTTGGCGTACAATGTACAAAATAATGGTTGCACAGTTGCACACGGTAGTTTCTGGAGAATAATGTTTGCATCGAAGTGATTCATGCGGATATTTATAAATATTTTTATGTCTTCGTATCACATTTTACTAGTTAATTACAATTAACTAGCACTATCAAGATCAAAATACATTAAGTAGGCCATCAATATACAAAATAATGGTTGCACACGTAAGTTTTCGAGAATAATGTTTGTATCGTGGTGTCATGTGGATATTTAGATATTTTTATATTGTCGTACCACATAAAGTGTTAAGGTTGTATCGTCCCCTGTCATCTTTGAAATCAATTTTTATTGACAAGATAACTAGAAAACAAAAGTTGGCGACGTTGGTGAAGAGTGCGCGGCTTATTTGTAATTTGGGCAAGTGCGCCGGCGGCCATCGAATGGAGCCGAAGCCAGCAGCCGGCAGGCACTCACCGAAATCGAATTATGGCGGGGGGAAGGGAGGGGGTCTCGTCGTTGTGCTTGCCGAAATCTAATTTCTGGATGCTTCAGTAGCTTTCATCGACCGCATACAGCATTTGCAGTTGCTAGTTGGCAGGCAGGCAGGCACAGAAGGCGTCTGTTTTTCGACGGCTCTTTGTCGTCAAATTCATAATCCGACGGCGGGCCGGGGCGTCCCGACGCTATCCATTTGCAGTCCTCGTTTTCCAGAAATGCCGCACTTCCCCACCTTAATCACATTTTGCGTTGCTCTCAGTCGTCGTCATTGCTAATCTGCTCCTAAAAGGCCCAGTTCAATTTTGTCTCTCGCCATCAAAGTGGATTAATAAGGATTTGCAATCAGGATTAGCCTGATTCTCGTTTCGAATGCTGTGTGAAAAGTCAAATGCTTGGAAGCTGCTTAACTCCGCAGTATGATTAATTGAATTTTGTCTCTGAATATAGAATGCTTGCTATTTCGTCTAGGGTCTAGGCAAAAAGAGGCCTGGCAAGTGAATCTGTGAACTTGTACTATAGCTACGATGCTTAGTAGAAGAAGATTATAATTTGAAAGAATAATCAGATTCAATCTGTAAGGGTGAGAAGAATAATCAGTTGAAGATTTGAAAGAGTAAGAACAATAATGGAAAAAAACGAAACAACGGGATTGATTGATTGAATAATCTCCTTGGCCAGGTCCCGAGGGATCAGAGTTTTTGGAAGGAAAAAAGATAACAAAGAAAACTTGAAGTTGAGGAAGAAGAGGAAAAGAGCCGAAGAAAAAACTTCAAATGAAGCTTTGCACTTGAAAAACAGAGAATGAATTGGCTGTTGAAGTGTGTTCGATGGGCTGCAAACACTCCAGTTTGCTCGTGGGTGGGGGACCAAGACCAAGGCAACATAAAGTGCATGTTATTATTCTTTTCTGTTTTTTTTTGTTCAACTTTGTTGCCTCGATCAAAAATGAGACTAGATTATGAGAAATTTCAACAGAATCATTAAATTCGTGACCACCTGAGTGCGGATGGGCATTTTTAGAAAATAATTGTCAGACCGGATCAGAGGTGGATCCAGGAGTGATTTTTTGGGGAGGTTACAGAATTTTTCCTGGGAGGTTTGTTGGAGGGGTATAGACCGGGGGTGTTGGAGGGGTGTAGAGAGCGGGGGGGGGGTAAAAACGAAAAATTATTGTCGAATACAGTATTTTATGGTCTTCAAAGTCGAAAATTTTGATTGAAATTCATTTCATAATTTGCAAAATAGTATAAATCCATCAATCACATGGACTTTTCCTTCTCATATATTACAGTATTATGAAATAATAAGATACTTGAGATAATATACTTCTAGCTTCAATTGAAGGGAAGCGGTTGGTCCCAGTTGCAGAGGCGAGTCTAATCGGTGAGATTAGTTAAGAGACAGCGCCTACCACTCCCGTTGTAACGGTGACCGGCTCCTCTAAATACAAAAATTTATGAGCTTCAAAATCGCTTCCCGGTGGTTCGGAACCCACCTAAAGCTGTAGGTCCATTCATCTCTCATAATCATCCTTCCCATTACACACGCACAAGCTTAGAGCTTATGTGGGCATCAACATTCCTATAGCAAAAAAAAATTCAACCAAGGATCAGGATATAAGAATATTACTCAATTAATTAGAATAATTCATGAATACTTGGGAAGATATAAGACAATTAGGGCACGTTTCCTGGTTTTTTTGAAGATAGATCTGAGTTCATAGACCAGTTGAAGGACTGGAGGAGTGTAGAATTTGAAAGCTGTAGGTGACATTGAATAATAATGCATTTAATTGGGAAAACGAGTATGCTGTCATGCATTTTCGGCACAATATTGTGCCGGCACATCTTCATTGTCTCGATGCGTTGTTAAACAATAAAAAAAAGGGGTACGGGAGTCTTCGTTGGGAGATTTTATGAAAATTGGACATTCAAAACAGCATTTGGAGCTTTTTGAGAGCCTTTTTTCAGGAGTTTCAAATCACAAGGAGATGAATCCTTCCTCGCCACTTTTATTGATTCCAATTTATTCCTTCAAAACCCCACTTACTCTATTGGTTTAAAATGAGTTAAATAGTTCATATTTTAGTCTATGAGTTACTTTACAATAATACTTCAGAGAAATATAACAACAGTTTCATACTATGTGTCACCGTCATGAACAAAAATCACTTGATAGATTGAAGAATTCTTCCTGATATCTCATTGAGAGGGGGTCCGGGGTTTTCCCCCGGAAAATTTTTCAAAAAGGGTAGTCTTAAACTATGTTTTTAGAAGTTTCAAAACCTTATTTAACTCCTCCAAAGTGCATTCTATCTAGTGTAAGACGAGCCCCGGTTTTGGCGGGGAGGGGGGGGGAGAAATGTCCCCCCGTGGATCTGCGCCTGGGCCGTATAATTAGACATCCAAGCTCTTGTCCACTGTAATATTATTCTTTAAACCTCTAAAATCTGCGAAAAGTGGTCACTTAATTCAACGGAAATGTAAGCATTTGATGCTCAATTTAAGAGTTTATCACTTCAATCAAAAGAATGGTTAATAAAGTGTTGGCAATCATAAAGCCCCCATTATTTCAAAGAAGTTTCCATTTAAATTGAACTGAGAGATTGAAAGAGATTGAACGAGTGATAGGACAGTGAGCGTTTCAATTTGTCGATCAATAACAACAAGAGTGCCCGGTGATGGGTCGTTGGGTGCGTGTGAAATGAAAATATATCGAGCGTTTGTCAGTGGCCGAATGCAGCGTTGACGTTGTGAAATTTGTCGCTGCTGCGTTGTAATGTGGTGGTGAATTTCGCCCGGACTGAGATTCCCGCTCGCTTGCATCGCTGCCTGCTCAGCCATCTCAGGTCTAGATTATTGATTTTGGAAAGGATGGCAAAATTTAATCACCACGTTGCAAAGAAAAGCACTCCTTATAATGACGTTCTGCGAATCTTCCCTCCTTTTTCCTACTCCTTCAATTGCTGTGCCACACAATCGTTTAACACTTTCCTATTACATTGAAAAATATTCTTCCCGCTTCCGACTTATTCTTTTCTCTTCTGGTTGGAAAAAATGTTATTTCGAAAATGTTTTGTTTATGATGAACTTGTATCTACAAAAAACGAACCAAGAAGCTCTCTAGATTGTGATTGAGTCAACTCTTTCGTCTCTTTGTTTAGCTTTCTAAAAAATGAAAATGCATTAGAATATTTCTCCACAATCTACAATACTCCTCGTTGCAAAATATAAAGAAATTTTCAAAGTTAGGAATAATTTTCTTTATAAAACTTCGAACAAAATTCAGTCGGGAATTTCCTGATTAACTAACATTTTGCACTTGATGCTAATAACTATCAATTAACATAATCACCCATCACAAATCTATTCTGCTCATTGAATTGCTAATGCACACAAAGAACAATGTCATCCATGTTTTCTAATCTCATCTATATTTACTACTGTAGTAATTCCGGGGTTTACTGTTCATTCGGGGTGAAAAACTGAAAAAACAACGGTATGAAATCATACACCAAATATATATTTTCATTGTTGGTATGCAGAAGAGACTTTCACTGACTTGTGGCCGAAGCTGTAATTGATATCTTTTAGTATCTTGTATCTGAATCACTTGAACGTAGAGGGAAATTAATTTGGAATAACGAATTTGGGGAAGGCAGGAACGAAAAATCTTTAATACAGTTATTCTTTGCGCAATTTTAAAGCAATAATTGAAGTTACTATGGGGAGAGAATCTTTGTAGTAAATATTAATACATTTGATAAAAATTTTGAGAGACTAAGCACTAATGATGATAATAATAGTTTATTTTGTAATTTTAATTGTGTTTAACACCCATCTGTTGAAGAGATCTTACCTGGACCCTCTAGATTTTCAAGTATTTTCCAATTTAGGTATTTAGCTTAGTATCATGCCCTCAATTCTCACATTTTCGCGAGGAAAATGAGGGGGATAAAATATGAGTGGACTATGGACCTAACGTTTCGAGTTGGTTTCGAATAAGCAGGAAGAAATCAATTTCAAGTTAGTGTTAAGTTTCCACGGGAGTCCCGAGCGTTCGTCACTTTTATGGATGAACAAATGGTGTTGACCAACCACTTCCTTGAGATTCAGATAGAATTCACAAATTCTACTCAATAGAATGGAAAATGTTTGTTACTTGTAGATTATTTTATCAGTAGAAGGATGTGGTTACTGTCTTCCTTATTAAAAACGTTATTGAGAAAAACAGTAAACTCTTATCTTTCCATTCACGTCATAGGGTGACTATGATCAGGTGGATTTTATTGATGAACAACTTCTAGAAGAGGCGATTCACTTTAAGGCTGTGCATAAGCATAAAAAAAACTTTTTTATGGTGAAATTTTTAAAGTTTTACGATTTGGATATTATCAAGCTATTAAAATGAAATACATTTCAGAGGAAAAACATTTTTCTTTTTTTGTTCATTAGTTTGTGAGATATGGGCGCCTAAAGTTGAAATTTTTGGAACAGGTCATCTCAAAATTGGTTGCAAATACAATCATAGACCAATTTAAAATAGTAGAAATTAAAAACTAAATAGAACAATAGAAATTAACCAACAATATACCAATTATCAACCAAAATAGACCAATAGAAAATGAATAGTTACAATAATAAAAAATATGAACAATACTGTAGTGTTAAGGTTAAGTGTAAGAGAGGACCTGCGAATCCTAACTTTGCCTTTTTTAAAGTCAATAAATAAATCTGCTACTTTGAAGCGATTCAGCTCTTATTAAGGTTTTATAATGCAAATCTGAGTGGCCGGTAGCCGAGGTGGCTTATCGCAGGTCTGGTAATACGAATGGTTCGATACAGTCTTTCGGAGAAAAAAATTAGTCGTATATTCTAAACATTCTATACACTATCATCTATCTCCACTGGAATAAATTATAAATTTTAGCATTTTTGCTGCTGATGATGCCCATATAAGGATATGACTTGTGCGTGGGTGATGAGGTTGGGATACAACAGATAAATCTCATTATTACAGGGGAAAAGACAATTTTCGAATTTTTAGGGATGTTCTGACAATATTTTGAAGTATTCTTAACCCCTGCCCTGTATTGATCCGCCAGGAGTTGGGATGTCAAGTCAATAGGCTCCAGCTAATGTTAACGATGCATCAGGCGTGGGCCTTTTCAGTATTCAAGTCACGTAGGCCAGAGCATTACACTGGCAGAGGAATCTGTTGAATCAAATTACTATAAATTGCCAATTTGCAGTTTAGTTCTAGTAAAACGTTACTTAAACAACATTTTATACAGTTCCAGATTCAAATTTTACTGTTAAGCAGTACAGTACAGAATTCTTCATTTATTTATTCAAAGAATACATATTAACATAGTGGACATTATACTTAGGACGTTGCTCTTCCAGTGCATAATCACAGTCTAATGAAATAAATTTGAGGCCTAGTATAGTACTATACAACAAAATTACTTTGAACTTATCAAGAAATCGACAGTGAACAGTAACTACCACTATATTACTAATAATCGACCAATGTAACAGTAATAACCACTAGAATTGGAAGATTTAGTAAAATTTAGTAGGCCTAATTAAAAAATTGTTGAAAATAATCTTCAAATTTGATTTGCTATGAAAGTCATCTACTCCAGTTCATTTTGGTTCCAAATCTCCTCAACGTGATATTGCACGTCATTCAACACCACAATAAAATAGAAGATCAATTGATTTGGAAATTGGTGAAAGAAAATAGATATCATTTGTAGAGCAGAGTTTTTGGATAATTTTTATTCAAAATGAGAAATGATTGTGGATTGTTGAAGAATAAAAATAATGAAACATAATTTGTATTTATAGCAGAGGTTTTTGTCAAGTTTTTACGTGAAAACAATAGAGTGAAAAATTAAACAAGTGGAAAAAAATTCAAATAAAAAATCAATTACTTTGATGAGTCTATTGTAGGCTTTTCTGCGGTTGAAAAAGAGACTTGGAACAAAGGGTGATGTACAACAAAAGTGTTGCGGCTGAAAAAGTAGAAACAACACATTTGAACAAGTAGAGTGCAGAGAGCAGCCAACTGCTGTTATGTTATTTTGGCCGGCCATCGAATTGAAGCCCCAGTCCTACTCCGGCTGCGATTAATCATTGAAAGTGATTACAATTCAGCAATCATCAACCGCCGTCAACCCATCCTCACACTCGCCATTGCCACAGCACATCAGTCATGGCTGCGATAGCGATGGATGTACGACTGCTCATAAATTCCCTTCTACTCTACTATTACTAGTATGAACACGATTTTCATCATGAACTTTGCAGATTGACGTTTCTGACAACTACGTCTTGGGACCTCCATTAGTATATATAAGCTGGCACCGGATGCCCAATTTAAAACCGCACTCCTCGGCTATTGTAGTACATGTACATCCAAGTGTATTGATATGACCAAGATAACCAATTTAGTTATTGTGAATAAATTGATCATTTATCGTGAAACATAATTTCTTTTCATTAAGAAAGAATAGAGAATACTTCAAACTCAGCCGTGAATAATTTGTGATTCGAATGATGCCTTTTAGTACTATCACAGACTAGACTAACCAAATATGGAATACAGTATGTAAAATGACTCAACTTTTGTTATGATGCAATGCTTGAAATCGGCACGAGATAGGCTGATTTCAATTTGCTTGCTCACTTCTCACTCTACTTGTGTCCTATACAGTATTCAGAAAATATTTGAAGCAAGGGTTAATTAGTTGTCATTGGATAGCTGTTTTTATGTTTTTATACATTGGATAGCTGTTTTTATGTTTTTATACTCAATCGAGTTGTGGAGTTATTAATTGAAACATCAATTCTAATGAACGGAACAACGGTGTGGAAATTGCTTGTTTGGAATCTGCTGTAGATTAAACAAAAGAAATGTTCTTCTCAATATTTTTAATTATTATATCATTTCCAATCAAGGGTAAAGAAACTGGCTTCTACATTCCAAAACTCTGTCTCAACCTCAACCCGATTTTAAAAAGATGACCAAGTTTTAAACTATCTGGTGGTGCAAATCAACATTAATTTATAAACATGGCATTATTTGAGAGAAATGCTTTTCTCTTTACTCATCTCTTGGTTTATAATATTCTGTTGGCAATTTTTGTACAATAAACTGAGATCAAGTCTGTTAGCAGGTTGAGTGAAACCTCCTCTAGGAAAGGCGCCTGCCTTATCATTAAACTGGTGCGCTGATGAGAGCGACCTCCATCTCCATGCAGATTACGTCACGGGAAGCGTCATTATGCAACTTTCGACCCCTCTTTTAATAATCGCTCAATTTAGGGACCGACTAGAGTAAGTACTGTGCTTGATGAGGGAGAGGGGTGCTGCGCTGCCCGGAGGGAGGGGAAGGGTCACAATTAGAATTGCAATGAAGTATGGTTCGTTGTCAGATGGACGTGGGATCGTGCCTAACCTTGTATTCATCAAACATGTCAAGTAACGCCGCATTTTAGATTGCTACATATCGAAAATAATCAATGGCACATGCCATCCATTTCAAGAAGGAAATTCTTACCCTCCATCTTCTCAGTCGTCGCTTATTACATCAAATTAGTGGCGTGGCTAAGTTGGTTTCAACCCTCCACGCCCCTGTGGCAAATATTATGTTAAGGTACCTGTTCAAATATCTTATATTAATAAAAGAGAGTTGGTGTCTGTACGCTCGCTTATAACTCGAGAACGGCTGAACCGATTTAGATGATTTTGGATTAATACATACATAATATGTATTAAAATGTAAGAAAATCTCTTTATAATAATTAAATAATTAGTAAATTAATGACCTAACCTATCAAACATAACATCCATTTTGATCCAGTCCAAACAATAATGCTCCTATGAAATCGATGTGTAGTTGAAGATGCTACAATATACTTAGGTCTCCCCAAAGACGATCTCGGTGGTCTGTTGGTTAGCGACTCTGCCTTCCAAGCAGAATTCTCCTAGACGGTGGTATTTTCTTGACAACTTTCAGCATTGATTAATATTTATCCACTCGCTTTTAAAAATTAGTATATTGCAGATTTCTTTAATTTCCATCAATAAGCGAGTGGATATAGATATTTTACTGTGACATTTTTCGTGGGGGGTGATAGAAGGGGTATTTGTGGGGGGAAGGAAGGGGGGCATTTGGGGGATGACATTTTTAGGGGGTGACATGAAGGGGGGGACATTTGTGGGGAGAAGGGGGGGACATTTGGGGGGGGGGTAAGAGGCCGATACGAAGTTCGCCGGGACAGCTAGTAGAATATAAACTTATGAGTTGATTATCATGGTTGAGGGACTCTCACGCAGCCCATATTTTAATAGTATAAAATATTAGAGATTTGCGAAACAGTTCAATTCGAAATAGGGAATTTTTCTTGTGTTGATTCTTGAATTTCCAACTCAAGTGCATTATTTTTCTGTCAATTTGTTATTGATAAATTTTTATCGGGAGCCTTTTTGTAAGATTTGGTTAATAATGATTTAGTTCGATACAGTTTATTCTGTATTATTATTATTTTTAATGTTCAATATCAAGTTGTTTTAATTGCTTCAATTCTTCATCATTCTTGAAAAAATCCTCATAGTTTCGCAAATTAAGAACATTGGACCACAAGTGAGTTGGGGCTTGGATGTGATCTAAAAAGAAAATTGAGGATCTTCCAGGAAGCAAGCAATCTTTCTATTTAAAAGAATCTTTTTAACTTGGTGGATTATTTTCAGGATGAAAAGAGTAATGGATCACTTTTACAATGATATATCATACAGGGTAGAAAGAAGAAAAATGTATCTGAAAACTGAATTAGTGAGGTGATTAGAACGAGGTTTTCATCTGAGAAAGGGTTTAAAGACTTATTTTTAGGTCAAACTAAAAATGCTTGTGGCGCTCGTAAATTGTAGCGTCGGGTGGGTGTGCTGCTGAGTTAAATCCTTTAAGTGTGGGAGAGGCGCTCTTCGCTGCCGCAAATAATATCCCTCACAAAGATCCTATGGTTTAAGTCTTTATCCTAGTAATATATTTTCAACAGTGCTA
This sequence comes from Laodelphax striatellus, assembly GCA_017141395.1. Classification (NCBI taxonomy): domain Eukaryota; kingdom Metazoa; phylum Arthropoda; class Insecta; order Hemiptera; family Delphacidae; genus Laodelphax; species Laodelphax striatellus. The sequence goes on along the minus strand of CM029532.1, from coordinate 22,878,041 downwards.
GAGCCAATGACTGAAACACGTATCTGGTGAAAATATTGACGGCGAAAAACCCAACTATTCATGTGTGCCCCGAAACAAAATATATGGCTGTCACTATCGCAAACATAAATATCCACATTTCAATGCCCATTTTTCATCTATTTTGACATATTGTCTCTGAATTTCCTGTGTTTTCAAATGTCCACAAATTATGAAATTAGTTTAATTAATATTCTGTGTTGTTTTAAAGAATTGATGAGTTTTATGTCTCACTGTTAATTTATGTCTTCAGTGATTGTGGTTTGTGATTATTATTTGTGGCCTTGTGGTCTATTCTTCTCATCGGTCTATACTGAATTCTGAATTTCAAACAACTGGTTTTTACATGTTATTCATCAATCCTTTGAAAAGTAACCAAAATTTAAGAAAATTCCATCTCTTTTATTTTGAATTAATTTTACCTGTTTTATTGTATTTTTACCTTGATTTATTATTATGGTTTGACTTGACTACTTTGCCAGCTGTTACGCTGGGTCAAACCGTTTCTTCAATTTTGGTATATATGAAGGATTAAAAAAGTCACAGAACTAATGTAATATAATATTACACAGAACTGTGTATAAATTCACAGAACTAACTAACATAAAAATTGCTCTTTCTGTAATAATATAATCTGATTAAAAACCGTTTTGTCTTGAGTTCAATAATCATGGAAAATGAGATTATTGCATTCGCATTAGGTAATACCACGAGAGTCTCCCCCGTGTTTAGGAATAGCCTAATACCATAGAGAAGCAATACTCTCTTACTAATCTGTTCTCTATGCTAATATACACTGCAACGATTTATGAATTTCTGACCCTACTACTCGTCCTGTAATGGCTCACCTGCATTGTAGAGTCAATTGGAGTCCTTTTCATCACCCCAATCATAAATCCTGTTATCCAACCTTCAATTGTACTGTATCGTGTATCAAATTCAGTTTCCAACTTATATTGTCAGATTATATTGTTCTATTGCATTATTCTAAATGCACTCAGCAAGTCTGTTTTGTTCATAATTATGCAAATCGATATCCTCGGCTAGATTGCTTCAATTTCAGGCGAATAGTTGGTGGTTGGGTGGTAACTTGGTAATGGGATAACTTGCTTAGTATTATAGGCCTATCGTGTGTCAAATTACTATGTAGTGAGTCATTCGAACTTCCTGTCTACCACCTGCCACCCTCAGGCACCCTCCCTTCCCTCTCACTACCCAGCACCGTGCTGTCACAATCGAATTTCGGACCACTGACCACTTGATTGGTTTTGAAATCATCCTGTAGATTTATCCCTGATATAATTAATTGCTATAGCTCGTCCTCATACTCGTAATTGAGTCAATTTATTCAAATTTATTTTATGTTGATTTTAAGAGATCATTTCCATTTTTCAATAAAGAGTTTCTTTTGACTTAATTTGTTAACAAACAACTACCCTTTTATTGATCTACATCTCTATAACTATAAGTATAATTAATACTTCAGAGTTTTTAAAAATTTATAATATTATATTTCGTGTAGAATTCGACTTCATTTTTAAGATTTCATTATTCAAGAGTAACAAATGGAATTATATTCAGTCAAAACTGTATTTTTTATCAAGAGTTATGTAGTGAGAATTTTACTAATCTATTTTCTCTTTTCTCAAAGTCCCTTCAACATTCCAATCTGATAATCTAATCTAACTCATTTCGCAGTAGGAAAATTTCGCCCAATCATCAATGATAATTGTTTCAGAAATAAATAATAATGTTTTCATAGTTTCATGAGGTGCTCATTATCTTACAGATAGTACCCAAGGTATCTTTTTCAACAATAATTCTTCATCCAAGATTGTTTCTTTCTTGAGAAGAGATATCTTTATTCCCAAGATTTGTTTGAACATGCTGTTGGTGAATGTTTAGTTTCATGAAACTCCCAAACAAAAAACATGGTATACTTGAAGCCATGTGTATTGGTTAAGCGCCGAACTGAAGAGTAGCTAGTCCAATCCTAAAAATAGTTGCACTTCCACTCAGAAGCGTGGCTGGAACTCGAGATTTTTATTTTAGTTATTGATATGCAGCGCCGCTCCTTCTATCGAGAGGCTGTCTGCTGCTCCGATTTGGCTTCGTGGTTTGTTCTCTCTCCTCTTGAAATAGAGCCCGGCAATAATGACTACTTGCAATGCAGTTATGTAACAACACTGCAGTTCGTTGTTGTGCACTAGCAATTGAAGCTGTAAATAATAAGTTTTAGTATAATGTACTTCTCATTTGAAATTAAATTAGTTTTTGAATATTTAGAGAAGAGTAATGCTCGTAATAACTCATCAATCCAATTGTTGATGTTCACGTTATGTAGACTACTTGATTTTTCCCCATTTTTCTTATGGATCATGATAACCTTGAACTAAACAAAACTTGGCATTTCTATTCAAAACTATTTTCATTTCTGATAGTAATGTGATGTGTATCAATAGATATAGTATAAATAGTTAGCAAATTGAAATTTATTATTTTTATAGATTTATTGAATTGGTTATTTATTGATTTTTTAAGTTTGCATTTCTATTGTATGTTCGGAACTAATACCTCTGGCTGTTCGGAACTAATTTGGAATCAGGTTCTCATTTATACAAGAGTGCTCAAATCAAATAGGTAAAAAGTAAGTTGAAACAAATCATCAAGTCATCAATGGTTTTTTCCATTAAAGCCTTTCCATAAAGCCTTCAACCATTTATAAAATATGATTTCAGATAGTATTTTTCATTCTTTCGTTACTCATTTATACTCACTTGGTAAATATTATATTTCAAATTTATCAATGTTAAAGAAAATATTTTATTTTTGCTCATATTTGTTTTCCAAACATCCTGTCATATACATTCATAATACTACATTTTCCCAATCTTCTCTCATATAATAATACAATTTTAATACAATATATAGTTAATACAATTTTTTAGGTTCTCCTCACTGTTTTAAGAGGAAACTTCTGTGAGGACCAATTCATTTTTCTAACATTCTGTTTATAACGATTTTCTCATTTTGTATTTTCTCATCGTTTTCTCTAACTCAACAAGTGAATTGTAACGTATTTCCCCCGATTGATAGGTAGGCTACGGTACAGGTACCGTATGTACGAGGTATGATCGATTCAATTCCCTTCAGGTCAGGCTAAGCCTTCCATTGCCAGTATCTGTTTGCAGAATCCAATTTCCATTAACTGAGATAATATTGTAGTTGTGTACTGCATTTCGTAACCATTTACATCCGCCTGTTTGTTATCAGTCAGTACCGTAGATAATTGATGGTTCCATTAAAATTTATGACAGCGTTGAAGCCAATTGGTCCAAATGATGGCGAATGAATCGTGCAAAAAGCTGCAACTTAATTTGGGCGGTGAGCAGAGCAGACGGCAGATTATCGATGAAATTGAATGATAGATTGCTAACCATACCACATTGCATCGTTGTATACAATCAAGTTAGATGGCACTTCATTCGGTTTCTCGTGTTCATTCATCACTGATTGGTTTCATTGGACGCCTATTTGCGGTTGGTCCAACAATCATAATAGTCATTTCTAACATTATGGTCAACAATATTGTCATACAAACTTCATGTATTGTAATTGGCAGTAGGCTGAATGTGATTGAGTTTTAGAACCTTGGTGATTACAAGGCAAATTGGACCCAGATGACAAGTGATGGTCACAATTACTATTTGGGTTAACAAATAATGTGGTTCGTCTGGAACCAGAACTCAATTAAACTCGTTACTCTAGAGTAGACAAGATACAGTAAGAGACAAAAATCCTGTCAAAGCTTTGTTAAAATTTAGAATGGAAACAGTTGGAATGGAATAGAAACAGAAAGCCTGCTCTAATTACCCATACTTGTTAACGTGCCGCAATGACATGAATAATTGATGGATTCATAAAAATAGGTTTTTTATGAGTGTCCATCTCAGTACAGTCGGTCCCTTCTGAACTTTAATTGAATAAGTGGCTTTGTGTCAATGACCGTGTTCACCTAGTACTCTGTCATGCAACATCCTCGTCCACTTCACCCCTCGACTCTTCTCGCCTGCCTGCTTACCGCAATTTTCAAAGCGTATTCTAATTTTTCCAAATTACACTAATAAATTATTGATTATCTCATAACCATAATCATAAGTACGGTACGATTTACCTAAAATATTAAAGGTAAGTTCAGTATAGTTATTGAAAGAAATTGTAAGACCGATACCATAACTAGAATTTTTATGATTACTTATAGCTTATAATTATTATTAAAAGATTTATTCAATTTCAACAGTTACAATTTTAAATACAATGGGTACCCTGAATACGTCTCCTTTGAAAAGAGAATTTATAATAGATTATTCCAATAAATTATCTCCTATCAAGTGAAAGTATGTTACAATTACCATGTATTCATAATATAAAGTATAAGTACATTGAATAAAATCCTTAGAAAGTTATTTCAACTTGTAAATAAGTAAGATCAATAATATAATATTACTTGAAACTTGAAATTATTATTGGAAGCTTCATTACTTATTTTCAACTGAACGAAAATGGTTATCCCAAATAATTATGTATCCTTTCAAAAGAAAAATACTATTACTAGAAATATTATATATCGTATCTATCTTATCTATTTTTAATATATCGTATCCACAGAAAAAGTTTAAGATTTACAAAACATAAAATATGATACACAAACACTTTATACAAAACATGGACTGGAAAGTAAAAATATATTGTAAACTAATAAAATCGAATAGAGCTTGAGAGAAGAGAAGCGAAGAGAGAGAAGAGAACTTTCTTGGCCGGGAACTCTCCTGATTACATATGTGAGACTTGTGTGATTTGATAATAATTTATCATAACATGAAATCCAATTTATTATTTCAGCAGGCATTGAACTTGTGTAGGATCGTGTTTGCCTACGGGATGGGTTTTGAATTTCCTGAATCGCGGCCACTCACTCCTGAGGCGAATTTTCAACAACTATTCCATACAAATGCCAGACTAAAGACGTTGTGTGCGTGTTTTGTTGTCTCTAAACTAATTCAGTATTGGCGGCTTCTTGTAAGAAGAGTGTGTTGTTGTGGATGGCAGCGGCTGCCGACCGCACCTTCATCAAAATTTCATTCTTCGTTTATCACACGAAGCGCTTTTCCTTTTCCCTGGCGCCTTGCTCCCTCGGGTCGTTTTCATTTCATTTCGTGCTGCAATGAGTCCTCTTTTGTGGCGCTCGCTCTGCACCTAGCACAGACGCAGGTTGGTGCTGGTGTGTGCTGCAATCCTTCAAAACCTCTTTACTTCAAGTACCATCATACATCGGTATTCATTTTAAAGAGACTATCAATTTAATGTCACAAGGCGAGTTGCACAAACGATCGTAATTTCAACCTCGAACTAACTTCTTAAATCTCAATTTGTAGTCGGATATCATGTTTTGATTCAAGAATTGCATAAACTTACTACTACTGGGGACACGGAAGTTATACTCTTGAAGCCTTTTTTGTATGAAAACTCACGTATCCAGTTGTTTGACTTGTTAACTTATTGACTCCTTGTGCCTTCTCTGTGTATTCTATTACATTGTTACAATGTTTTTGCAACGCGACGACATTTACTTGGTTTCATGTAAGATTCAACTAAGCTATGATGATTCATTTAGAGAATCTCATTAACAACCAAAATATTTTCATCTGCTCGAGTGGATTATCTCACTCACTGTGTCTCTATCATATGATCTTGTCATTTTTTCAACAATTGAATTGACGTTGGTTACCAAATGTAATCGATTTTGTTTTAATAACAATTTTAAAAGAATTGTTGCTAACAGTTGCTGCTTAATTATTAGGCTAAAGGGTTTGTTGATAACAACCTCGACACGTTGAACAAGAACTTGTTTGAAGAACTTGATTTTAGTTGTAAATCTTGTTATTATAATTTTTTATTTTATTTTTGTTGTATCGAGTAAAAAATTGGCCACACTTTACTACACTTTATCCTTGATTTTACAATTTGTAAAAAGGAGATAGCATTCCCCCGTTACACTTCCTGAACAAAAATTTCAAACTGTAGCCTATAAAATTTATAAAAAAAGGAAACTATACAGTGGTTATTCGCAATATATTATATATTTCTACATGATGTATATGTATATGACTTGGCATATTGTGTCTATAAATGAATGCATAACTTTTGAAGTAATAAGTATGTCTGGATCCTATTATGAATCTTTTCAACAAGTCAGAATTTATCCTGTATCCAAATTTTGAATTCTTTTTAACTAGTCAGAATTTATCTTATGTTCAAATGTTGAATTTTGCTTGTTTTTGTTGTAGCGCGGCGTGGAGGGGGCTGGACCCCCCGCGGAGGGCGCGGTGCCCCCTAGTCCCGAAATGGAAGACCCGGGCAATAAACGACAAGCTACCAGGTGAGTTGCTTAGTAATATTCCATCTAGTTCACCTCCTGTTGGGGACCTCCTGCGAATATTATTAATTCGGTGCTGCCATCAAACCAGCCCCAACAAGTAATTAGTCGAATATGCGGATTAATCATCTGACAAAGCTGGAGAATCCTCTTACATTACTGGCCCTTTCACCAATGGCATTGCGAGAAGCTCAGTCTTCAGGATGCTGTTCATTATCTCTGTTGAACTTGGAATATTGGGAGTAGTGTTCAAATTGATCTTTTTAGTAATTTTCAAATTGAAAAATTTGGATAATCGGTGAAAAAACTATAGAAATATCACATCCCATTATACTTAACCCGTGAGCAGAATTTATCACGTTTTAAAGATAAGTTATATACATTATTGATTCAATTTAGGTGTGAAAGTAATGTATAGTTTAGATAATTATTGTGCATTTTTTATTTTAAAGTATATGAGCTATTTCTATAGCATACAAAAATAGTAATACTGTTAGGGCTGTTTGTAGGAAAGCCAATTAAATTTTAACGCCTCAACTTGACAACATTTGATAGAGCTTGAGAAATACAGTAGTTGCATCTGGTTCTGTCAAATCACCTTATTTCATGGCGGTTAAATTGAGTTATTCAATCGAATTCATTAGATTATCCTTCTTTCGTGCAATCCGCCATTAATGCATTATTTTATAGAAACTTTCAATTGAAAGAAATTAATTTTGGTCATAGACATATCAATCTTGCTACCTTAGCAATGTACAGTACCAATTTGTTGAAGATAATCTTTTCGTAGTAACTCGATTAGTGCCTCTATGATCTTTGTATAGGCAGGTCTTCAAATGTGTATTAGAAAGAAAATGATAAGTGCTGCCAAATGAATGAATAGAACAAGTCTGCACAATTTGTTGACAACATAATCAGTTCGACGAGATAAAGCTCAGTCGTGTGCTTCTCATTAATCAAATTTCAATTGACATTGACGTTGAAATTGATATTGTGCATGTGCAACTGATGCGTTGAATCTAAATTGATGTAGTGGGTGTTGGCTGATTCGAATTTCAATACAAGGCCGTAGTAATTCGGATATTGGAAACCAGATGTGGTTTTGGTTCTGGTTTTCAATATCAGCCTTCGGGCGCCATGTCATTAATCGCCGGATAATTGAGGAGGCACTAGCCTATGGACTTCAGTCAGTCCAGTTGGATGATAGAGGCAGTGTTGGATCGCTGGCAAAATTATTTGTCTTCATTAAATGAAGAGCGGACTAGCGTCATTTCCTCTAGCGGTCCTATTTATTTGCAGCTCCCCTGCTCGTTGGCCCGTGGAGCACACATTCGTTTGATTGAGGGCGCGAATATAACGCGCCACTAAATACGACTCGTGTCATCACGCCATTGTTTTGCCTCTCGATGAGGTAGATTCCGCTGCCTTTCTTTGCCCCATCCGGCAGCCATCAATGTTTGTCGTTTTCCTCCCAATTATACACTCACCTTGTACAACGTTTAATTATCTCAATTGGAAAGGGAGTGTGAAATGAGTATGATAATGTATGCAAATTGCAGGAAACGCGTGCTCAGTTGATAGAAAAAAGAATGAAAATGCGCTCATGCTGTAACTAAACAAGCTTGGTTTTGATTTATGTTGTCGGAATTGGATGACTGCGAAGTATGTATCCCTATCAATTAGAAAGTTTGGATCACTATTGACTTGAAATTCAAAATCCGAGCCAACCGTTTGAGATTGAAGTTATACAATTTATTTTACTAGACAAAAAAATCGAAAGATTTATTATTTATTTTAAACAAAGAATTTAAAGAAAAATTATCAATAGTGCTCTGCTAATTTCGGGATGTCTCAGGTTGGGTCTCAGGTATCAATTAGTTTTCTCCAATCGTAATCATGATCAATCGACTTGAATAAAAGTGCTATGAGAAATGTGCGTTTAATTTCGTAGAAGTAAACCTTCTGTGTGTACAGAATGAAGGTAAGTCAGTGCGAGCATCTCAAGGGGTTTCAGTTCCTCATCTCGGTTTCCGGCTGACTTATTTCGACGTGAATTCAGTGCAATTTCACGCTAGTTAGGTTTGTCACATCGATCGAATGCGCCCAGTACCGAGCACCATCTACTCCTCTATTCCTCTGTGCTGTACTTTTTAAGGTTTTGTGTCTGTCATATTTTATTCTATTGACAACTTAATGAGATGTCACCTCTAGCAGAAGTTATTTTTCCTCTGGCTTTTCAAAGAGATTCAAATTCCATCATATCCTCCTCCCTTGATAACAAATTTTTAGGAATAGAGATGAGTAGGAAATGTTTAAAATGAATTAGTGAATAAGATGAAAATTGCTTGGCAGAGAAGCTGCACGTCAGTTGTGATAATTCATGAAGAGATGAACATGATTGTCATATTAATGTCATTCATTAGATGTTGTACAAAAACTTCATCGTATAAAGTATGTCCATGTACGGTTTTCTATAAGATGTAGTTTGTTCAAAGGCTTTTAAAATTTATATTTATACTATTTTTCATCTTTTGAGTTTTGATTTTTCTTACTTGATAGGCTAAAACCTTAGTAGTGAATAACGTTTCCCTTGAATAATATATCTTTCTTTTTTTCAGAGTATTCAAGAAAAGTTCTCCAAATGGGAAGGTGAGTTGATATTTTAAATGAAACTAATTATTAATAGAAAAAATGTAGATTCTTTAAAAAGGATATTTTTGTTTACTTCCTTTCCAAAGTCTGAAATGGAATAAAAAAATCAGTTTTCCAATAAAGATTACATTTTTGAAGCAAGTCTATCGAGTAACAGTACAATTAGTCAAATTTGTACAATTGCTACAAAGTAGACTAGTACATTTCTCATCCTCATTAATGATTAACAGATTTCACTTGAATTATACAAATCCATGTTATTACTAAACTTATACAATAGTGTTAATTTGAAAAATTGTGATATCGGTGTAATACAAAACTAAGATTATCTTTCATAATAATTATAATATTATACAAGGCTATTCATACTCATTTTGATGTTTCAGATCACGGTCTATCTTGGCAAAAGAGATTTTGTCGATCACATTTCAAATGTAGACCCAATTGGTAAGTCCAATTTCCAAATATAATATATTATTTGATTTATTTATTATCATACATTTTTCAATCACATCGAATTATTTGTATTATTTGCGACCAATTTATAAAACATTATTTATTTAGATAGATAATAATCAAATTATTTTTTATCAAACTATTGTACTAACAATAATATAATAGGTATTATCTTTTATTTTTAGCCTTGTCTTTAATTTAAAATTATCTATTATTTTAAGTATTATCCTTTTCATCTTCTTGATATTACTTGTAGGATTATCATGTTTAATCCCTCTTCCAATAACCTTCCCCTCTTAACATCTTCTAACCCCAGTACAGTGATTCCTGTTAACACCTGAACCCCTTAAACTTATAATATTTTTCATTTTTATTCTATTGTTTTTATTCATAGTAAGCATTTTGTTTTACTTATCTATTCTATTCGTTATAGGCACGTTAAAATCTAGGTTTAGCGGTATCATTTTGTAAAGTGTTTTTCATAAGATAAAATGATTGATTAAAATCATTTGATCAAAACATTGATTTAAAAACATTTTGATTTTTGTACAGGTTGATCAAAAATGTGGAATGAAATATATTGACTATCCATCCATTCGTATTAGTATCAAAATTGGTGGATTACAGAAATATTTTCGTTTCAATTTCATACTTTTAAAAGGATCACTATAAAAATTGAGAATAAATGCTTGTACCTTTATTATTAATGGTCGCTTGATGTCGAGGATTTTACATACTCAAAAATTCTATAATAATAAATATTGATAGAGACAATTTTTAAAAACGCTTTCAACGTATTATCACAACTGTTTATTATTCATATAGAAATAAGCACTTTATACCTCCCATCATTAGCCTGAGTTTCTACTCAGTGAGTAGAAGCTTCCAGTTTCATCTAACTGGAATTACTCTTGTTGTTATTTGTATAAATTAGAAAACTTCTATAGTAGGTGAAAGAAAGGTGCTTATAATAAATATTTGTTTGCAGATGGGGTTGTTTTAATAGACCCAGATTATGTGAAAGACAGAAAAGTGTTCGGCCATGTGCTAGCGGCATTTCGCTACGGACGTGAAGATCTTGATGTCCTCGGATTGACCTTCCGCAAGGATCTGTACCTAGCCGCTGAACAAATTTTCCCTCAAGAGAGCACTTCTACCAAAAGGCCCTTGACTAGGCTGCAGGTTAGTTGATCCTATGATTCCTCATTTTTCTCTCAGATGGCATAACTGAACCGCTATCCTTCTCATTTCGTTTCTATTTCAGCTAGCCTGTATAATATTAAAATATTGATATTTAGGATGTCTGTATAAATTGTCTTAAATAATAAATTTGAGAAAGTAAATAATTGGCATTGGGTTTTTATCAGATGAAGACCTCAAAGTGGCAAAGTGTTAGCCTTGTTTCTACAATATTTGAGTCATAAAGTACGTTACATTAGAATCTATCATTTTGTTATACAGAGTAATGAAAAAGTCCCTCCGCAGTGAAACATACAATGAATCATTTAATCACTCGGAAACAAGATATTTATTAAACAACAACACGTTATTAAAATTCACCTGAAGATTCATTACAGGAAATTTTTAAAGCGCCTTCGTTGTAGTTGAGTATTATACATTTCAATTTGCCTTTAGTTTATAAGAGACGTTTATAACCAGAACACAATATACCAGCACGAAGCTACCAAGGAAAGACTTGATCACTTAGTACGTGTATTTATTTTCTAAAAGTTGATGAATGATGTAGGTTACAACTGAAAAAAAAATTAATTACCAAAACTCAGATTGAATAAGCTTTGATGATATTAGATTGATCACTTTATTTGCGTAGGTTAAAATATTTCTGCGTAAACTCTAGTCTAGATTATGATAGATAATATAATTTATGAAGTAATATTACTCTATAAATAATACCTATTATAAACTCAGGTTGAATAAGATGGGATAAGATTAGATTATTCGCTTTATTTGTGTATGTTTCAAAATAATTTGCTCAAATTCTAGATTCTAGATAATTGAAAAAAGTAATAATTATTCTATGATTTATACATATTATAAACTGTAGAATAATTGAACGATATGAAGATTTGATGAAATAAGAATAATGTTAATAAGGAGGAGACTGGCAGAGGAAATTAGATACTAGATGCTTATTAAATGAATACTAAATAATTTGTCATTTCCACATTACTGTTCTTTCTTTTGAAGAAATAAAATTTCAAAGTAATAAAAAATAAACATTATTCTTTGATATATAGATATAAAGTAGAGAATTGCCTGTATTCAACGATTTAAAGATTCAATTGGAGTGGTTCGTAGCCGAGGCGGCTAAGGCGTCAGACTGATTAAGTTATCAGCAGTCAGATAAAATCCATTGGGCCAGGGTTCGAGTCTGGTTGACGGAAGGAATTTTGACAAATACGGCCACTCCCGTCTTTCGGAGGAGACGTTAAGCCGTCGGTCCCGACTGCCTAAAAAGTAGTCGTCATATCTCATCATCACCCCACTCATTACCCACGCACAAGCCTAGAGCTCATGTGGGCATCATCCTCAGAAAAAAAAGAAGAAAAAAATGCAATGAGAATAATGTTGATAACAATGAGATTGTGAGAGGAATTTAAATGGATTCTTATTCATTTGTCATTTGCACATCAGTGTCCTTTCTCTTGAAATAATGAAATTTTACGTAGTTTTTAAACGTCTATTATGTGTTGATAGGAACGACTTATGAAGAAGCTAGGACCAAACGCTTACCCGTTCTATTTCGAGTTACCGCCGCACTGTCCGGCATCAGTGACGCTGCAGCCGGCGCCCGGCGACACGGGCAAGCCGTGCGGCGTCGACTACGAACTCAAAGCGTTCGTCGGCGAAACACAAGATGACAAACCGCATAAAAGGTAATCCATTTTCAACTAGTTAAGCAAGGATACTGTGTCATTATTAATCGATGCAATAGACGAGTAGCTGCCAAACATCAGCGCTCAAGTGAGAGACAGAGGAACAACTTGGCGGGATTGAAGATAGGTTAACATTGAATCAAATGTAAAAATGTCTGTTTTCAAACCCATTGTATTTGATAAATATTCAGCCAAAATATTCCAGTAACTTATAAAATCAAAGCTAGGATGTTCAAGAACACTTCAGTTGCCTTTTTAAGAGAGAAGAAACAAAGATAATTTTAATTTGATCCTCTTTCCAAAAGCATTCCTTTCCAAAAAAGAGTGAGATAGGTACTGATATAAAATATAATATTGAACGTAAATAGATGAAATATACAAAATATAAGATGTAAATATAATTATGTAATTGAATTAAATATTATTTGTGTAAAATAGTTGATGTCTCTAGAATAATAATGTTTATAATACATACAATATGGATGGTTACACATAGTGGGAAGATCAAACTTCAAAAATCCTAACCTAGCAAGAAGAGTCTAGCAACAAGATGACGAAAATTCTGATAAAAGTACTTCAATCCTATTAATACATTCATCAAAACACCTTGAAATCACTAAATAATAGATAGCAATAACGTATTGATGATACATTAATGATTTAATTGATTTCTATCCCAAAATCGTGTTTTGTCCCTATCTCACAATGGTAAAATCCCGACAGGTTGTTCACTCTCTCTCACCTAGAGCGCGCTGATCAGGTCTAGCAGCAACTCCTCTATAGCTTTTCTTGAGTGAAACAACTTGATAATCAAGCAAAAATTTGCCATTGTTGCGGTGCTCCCCTCTCACCCTACAAGCTAGGCGAATTCATGTTCGCTTTCGGCACGGCGCGCAGGTCTGTTCGCACCTTTAGATTAAGCTACATTCATAATTTCAAAATGTGAATGTTAGGCTAGGCGTACACCGGTTAGTCAAGACAATACAAGATTAGCCACGTTTAGTCACAATACTTCACATAGTTGTTTATGAAGCAACACACACCGATTAGTCATTGCATCGATGTGTGCTGCTTCATAAGCAATTATGTAGTGACCAAACGTGACTAATGTCGTCTTGTCTTGTCTTGACTAACCGGTACGCCTAATAAGAGTTGTCGGAGTTTCAACACTTGAACTCACTGAGATGAACTCGTTGTGTTTAAGATTGCTTTCAAATGTATTTGATTTTAATAAGTCAGATAATTTTTAATTTATTGAAGAAGAATATGCTTCATCAAGAATTTTCCCGTTTAGGTATCTGACACCTCAGTTCACTTATGTATTCTCTATAATGGTTTTTATTCAATGATTAAGTATTTTCCCGAAGTGGTCTTCGTAACACTTCCACATTCCAAAATAGAAAATATGACATAATCAGTATTTGAAATAAAATAATTCATGTTCTTAGAATATGGAAAATAGAAGTATTAGCTGAGTTGAGTCAATAAAAATACCTTTTTCAAGTTTTAACAACTATACTCATTGAGGTGAACTCTTTAAATATAGCTCTCAAATGCGTTCGATTTCAATGATATTGTGAACTTCTGAATTCCTCTACATTTCAAAATAGAAAGTATAACATCATCAATATTCTAGATCTTTGATTTATACTAGAAGAATTCGCTACAATAATTAATATTCTTGGAACATGGAAAAATATAAGTATTGAGCGAGACAAATCTATAAAAAAACCTAATTGTTTATAATCTCTCATTTTTCTAATACTTGTCCTTGATCCATGATCTAGTCTTCAACTGGAGGTTTGAATTTTTAATCTACCTGTGATGAACTCGTTTGAAATGTGGCAACTACTTATCACAAGTTTGTGTCTTTGCTGCATCCCTCCTGCCTGAAACGCACTCCCAAAGGTATGCTGCGAACTGAGAACGCCATTTTCCAATTTGACTTCGAAATTAGTTTGTGATTCCCAAGCAAGTCTAAGTTGATGATGAGCAAGGGGCCTACAAAAGTCAGTTCATATGATTCAAATGCATTCAGAATGTAACTTAGAAAGTCATTAAAACGAATATTTGACTCAATTTTTCTTCTATTAAGTCAAGAGTAAGTGCATGAACTCAGTCGGATTCTTGAATTCTGAGAGTAATTTATTAATAATTGATTTTTTAAATAATAAATTTAATTATTTTTTCTCTACCTTAGGAATTCGGTACGGCTTGCAATTAGGAAAATAATGTATGCTCCAAGCAAACAAGGAGAGCAACCATCTGTAGAAGTTAGTAAAGAATTTATGATGAGTCCTAATAAACTTCACTTGGAAGCATCTCTGGATAAAGAGGTAAATTTTACACGATAGATAACCCATATCTTGTATTTAATGAACGTCCTAGTAATATAGGTGTTGATATTTTGATGTTTATGTAAATCATTATGTTTCTTTCCATAACATTAGTGTGTTATTCACTTTGAAAAATTTATAGGCAGAAACATGATGATTCACAGTAAATTTAGCTTTGTAAAATGTTTCATATTAATTTGTAGTGCGTAATTTGTAATAAAATTCACTTGCAAAACTCCAAGCTTGTTAAAAAGTAAGTCAAAGTGCCCTACTCTAAACAAAATAAACAACGTTTTTGAGATATATGTGGTTTTATCTATTAGGTAACTTGAAGAGTACAGGTGGTGAAAGAGTTGCCATTTGAAAGGCTCCCATTATTTAATCAAGCATTGTTAGTACAATATTACGAAGTACGTCATTCTAATCGACACTTTTGAAATGGCTTTATTTGCCGGAAAAGCGGGTGAACCTTGTATTAAAAGTTACCATTGCGTTCTTCATTGAAAATAATGGGAAGTGCTCGAAAAAACGCCAAACTGTGAGAGTGGATGCGTTTTACCAAACCAATTTAAGAGTGTAGTTTCTAGAGATCTATGCTAAATAACCTCAATAACTAACCTTACTTAAATAAATAAATAGAATTTTATTGCCATTCAACAGTAACAGTTATAGACTACGTCAAATAGATTATCTTAGATACAGTCAGAATTACAATCAAATTAATATATAAACAATATATTTTTAATTTATTTTTAATATCCAAGGAATTGAAAGTCAATAGTAGTTTTTGGAATAGAAATTAATTAGATGTTATTTGTTACAGTTGTATCATCATGGTGAAAGTATTGCTGTTAACGTGCACATAGCGAATAATTCTAATAGAACTGTTAAAAAAATCAAAGTATCGGGTAAGTTCAAGTTTCCTCCTTATTCTTGTGATAACTAATCTTGAATCGGTAATATGAACATTTCAAAAATTGAATTACAAATCAATTGGTAGGTTGTAGGACAACATGGATCGATGTTTTTCAATTGTACTCATTTATTAGTATTTCAATCTAAATAAGATTTCTTTTTTCTATCAACGCTTATAAGCTTATAACCTTTATAAAGGTTGATGAAGTTTCAGGATTACCATCATTCTTCAAAATTCAAGGCTCCGCTCCCTTCAAAGCTATGCTGCAACTGCAAAATGAATTCAATGCAACTCATTCATGAATTCAATGCAATTCATTCATGAATTCAATGCAATTCATTCATGAATTCAATACAATTCCTTCATGAATTGATTCATTGCACTTGAAACATACAGACGCGTTAAATCACTGTGCATGAAATCTTGTTCATTATAACCTTACGTTTTCACAGAATCTGAGTTAAGTTTCTTTATTAAGATTCAACACAATTCTATATGAAGAAATAACATATTCAGTTTATGAAAATCAATCTGAAGCTGAAGTTAAACTACTTGTGTGTCAAACTATTTTGAACTTGAAAGTTAACCTAATAAGCTACTATGTCTCTCTTGATTTTTATTTTCGAGTTACTGATTGTGATCACCCTTTGGATTGTTTCAGTGAGACAATTCGCTGACATATGCCTATTTTCAACTGCCCAATACAAGTGCACAGTAGCAGAAGCTGAAAGCGAGTAAGAATTTCCTTTTCAAATATCAATATATTCCCTTTTTATTTTCAAATTTATTAAAATCATTTTCATGAATTAATTTAACTTGTTTAAAATTACATTAGACATACTACATCGCTCCATTACAATTATTATGGAAATTTGTAATAAAATTATTTTAATATCATGATAGAATAGAGTAACTACCTTGAAGAACAAGTGAAACGCTCTATTACAACAATTTTTAATCAAAGTCTTGAGAGCTCACAATATTTAATTTTTGCAAAATAGGCGTCTTCACATATATTTGCCAGTTTAAGACTTATGAATAATGATGAACTGTTAGTCCTCGGTGTGCTCGTTTCATTCGAATTAAAGTTATCTATAGTGTACTTTCATACCATAAGTAAAATCCATATCGATTCATTAGAGTTTGCGAAGAAATTTGTACTACCCCTAGTTATATAAAGTATTAGTATCACCCAACCGTACGGTACTATTAACCCCGCATAGTTATAGAAATATTAAATTGAATAAGTGCTTGGCTTGTTTGGTACCCGTAAAGTCTTAAATAATTTTCATACAAGTTTACTCCATTAATTTTGTTTTTAAAACACGTTTCAAGTGATGTACATAATCATTTGTGAACCTGGCGTTCTCATTCGAAATTTTTTAAACCCCTAGACCACCATCTGAGGAGGTGCTGAAGTAAATTATTTGCGTGTCTAAACATGAGTAATTAATCAATAACTTACACTAGAAGTTTAGGAATTCCATCGCGAATTATCTCTAATCTATTAAGGGGTTGTCAAAACACATTCTGTTTTCAAGTTTACTCAGTAAATAAAAATATGAACAGTACATTAAGCCCGTGGAGTGGAACTAAATGAAGAGTGTACATTCTGCACTATACAATACAATCCTCAAATAAAATTTTTAAAAGCTGTTTCTCAGCTATACGAATAGTGTGTTACTCGTTGAAAGCTAGTAACAGAGTAACAGTGTTGTTTCTGAAGCTGCTTGAATGGACGTGAGTTAACGTAAGTTTCAATTACGTAATTCACATTCTCCTTTACCATCAGTTCCATGGTCCCAATGATCTGGCTTTTTAATGTTCTCTGAGTCTGCCATTCTGTAGCCAAAAATCTCCTAAAACTTGTGAAAATAGCCTAAAGTAATCAAATGATTCTTCATACAGTTTTAGCCAAAATTGTTCTCACAATAATAACTTTTTATAAATTGATGCGTTATGAGTAATACCTACTAAATAAAATATATTTTTGTTGTAATAATGTAACTATTTTCTTCGTATTCAAGCCGCTAATTAGTTGCAGAAATTGATAATCTAGTAAGACTAGTTGAGCATTTTAAAGAAAATGCTATCTATTACGATAGAAGCTTGTTTTATGTGATGTTTAGTAGTATGGGAATAGAGCTGGAATTGACTTGAAAAGTTTGTGTGTTGGCACTTAGCGCTGGGTGCCCAGTTGGACCGGGCTTCACCCTTTCCAAGGTTTACATGGTTCGTCCAACTCTGCTCAATAACAAGGATAAACGAGGTCTAGCGCTCGATGGTCAGCTGAAACACGAAGACACTAATCTCGCTTCGTCTACACTGTGAGTTGTGAGTCTCGGGCATTCTATAGATTGATAACACCACAACGCATTTGGTCATCATCCTTTACTTACTCCTTTATTCTGTACGAACTTTTATTTTTGGTAATAGGAAAAGTTACTAATTCTATCATTTGGTTTTGGCTGAGTTGAAACAAATTAAATTACTTCATTGTAGGTCTGGATTCCAAGCACTATTCTATTAAAATGAACGGCTTTTCCAATAAGTACTTTTTTTGTTGTTTTTGAATAAGTTTCATTCAAATTATGAACAAGTCATCTATGATTATTCAACTAAAATTACCTGTTCGGCAGCATATTAAATAGAGAAATCCTATTGTATCATTTCTCTGTAATGTAAAGCCAGGTCCAAACGCTGCGATAAATTGAATCAATTGATTATATTGATTAATTAAACAGTTGATTAACGATTGATTCAATTTATCGCAGCGTTTGGACCTGGCTTAAGTTTTAACACGCGATCAATCTGTCATAACGGTTGATTTCTCTAGAACTACATGCAGACAAATTATAATTCCACTTTTGAAAACATACACTTGTATTTAATAACCAGAATTATTTCAAAATTTACCAGAAATTCATTAATTTATTTTAAATTGGAATAATAAGTTATTGGAATTGGAATCTTTATTATTATAGAGCGCTAAACAATTATACTTTGGTACTTCTTTTCAAGACTAGAATAAATTGTATTGTTTGTGCTGCTGTTGACTTATTTGTAACAATGAATGGAAGACTACCTCAATGTGTAACAAGACTCTTGCTAGCTCCTTATTCTTTCTAAACTGTGAAACAATATTGCTCTCGAATCTCACCGCAAGTTGTATTTAATTTGTTTCATCTTCAATGCAGAGGTAATGGTTCACGCATCTTGTTTTAATTTTGTGACAATTTTAGACCAACATGTTGAATTTTTATTTGTGCTGCTTGTTGGTGTTGGTTGACAGGTGAAGAGCACAGCTTTGCACTTTAGCCGATTAGAGGTTGTGAATTGTTTTTGTGTGTTTTAGAGAGGGTTGTCCTATCGGCCCTGGATTCACCTTGTCAAAAGTATTCACTCTTACACCTCTGCTGGCAAATAACAAAGACAAGTGGGGCCTTGCTCTAGATGGACAATTAAAACACGAGGATACAAATCTAGCGTCTAGCACATTGTGAGTCGATTACTTTCGATCGATCAAGTTTGTGTTTTATTAAAGATAAGATAGCAGGCGACAAACTATACGTCACTCTGACTTCACCACTCTACACTATCAACTTCTGTGCATGTATATTCATGTTACGTCCACTTTAATCGAATTGCAATGGCTAGAAAATATCAACCTCTTATCAAAACTAGAGACGCCCAATCAAAATGTAATTCTTGATTTTCCTTTTAGGGTATATAAAGAGTACACAATCATCCAATAAATAGACGAGCTTCAAATTTAGAAAGTCTCATCAAATCTTGGACTGTATTTAAAAGGGATTGATAAGGAATTGACAATACCATTCTTGAGAATACTTTCTAAGTCAAATCCAATTTTTGTTAAGGCCTTTTAAGTCTTGTCCAATTTTTATCAACATTTACTTTCGTCCCCAATATTTTAACAGATTTTTAAAGCATTTCTTATTATTTTAAAAGATTTGACAGTTTTGATCTGAGCTCTTTTATTCTATAGGGTGAAAATTTTGAACATTTACAGATTCGACAAAAATAAGTCATCTTATTTAGAATTAGAATATAATTTTTATCATATCTTAGAGTTACAGATGCAAGACCCTACTCGGGTCTCCCCACTAATAAAAACCATACGCTAATAACAGTAATTGCCTTTGTTTCAATAAAAAAATTATCAAGATTCGATAATTTGATTGATGGACATTTTTCAAGTAGCCTATTCGATTTAACCTTATCGCTAGGTTAGAATAGCCTATTCCACTTACGTAAGTTCCATCTTATAGTGAAGTAGGAAAAGCCTGAAAATAATTTTCAGGTCAACTTTCCTTGACCGGATAATAATTTCTTCGAAGAAAGATTTTGGGAAATTATCAAGGCATATGTTATTCCAGGACTGATTTATCTATTATTGTTTTGTGGTGAATAATAAATGGTTTAAGAAGCATGTTATTTGTAGGAAATCCATAATAGATTGTTTATTTTCAAATATAGTAGTGCATGATACACTATTAAACAGGAATCTGGGACTAATTACAGCTGTGGAAAGAAGGGGACTGAGGATAATGGTTTGTATTTCAGTTGAAGTATCGTAAAGAAAATTATCCACGATAGGAAACACTTGAAGCACAGTCTAATAAATACTAATTATGTATACCAATAATAATGTATTTATTAGACTGTGCTTGAAAACTCAGAAAATCCGCTTTTCAAAAATCAGTCTAGTAACTGAACATGTTTCTCTCGCCTTTCCCAAGTTTATTCTACTCTTAACCTTCGCAATAAACACAATGTGTGTGTCATCTCTCAATTCTCTTTAAATGGGTATCCATGATATATTGATACATTTCTAAAAGTTTAGGCTTGCATGGGTCGGTTACAGTTGACTCCCATTATTCTTTTGGTTGAGGCTCTCAGTAATAGAAATTAGGGATTAACACATACAACTTTGAGTTTCCTCGTAATACTAACTGAAAATTAATTTAAATGTTTTTGATAATGATTATAGTAAGAATATTACTGTCGAATATCTAATGTTTGGAAGTAACTGGGCATCATACCTATCAAAAAAAAATATGGAAAATTATTGAAGATTTTGTCAATAAGATACTTCTTTTTTCTTCGATGTTATGATTACTACTTGAGGATAGTAAAGAATATAGCTTGAAAATGCTTATGGTTAATTAAAAATGTTCAAAGTTGGTTATTTATAATTTTGTTATTTTTTGTTTGGAACTCTCATATTATCTTTTTTGAAATTTGAATTGGGTGTGTGAGTGGATGATTTAGTGGAATGTGAAACATTACCTAGATTTTGCTCTATTTTTATAATTTGAAAGAGGAACAGATTTGAACGAAAGCCTGATGTTCCATCCCTTAAATTATAGGCTGTACATTGCTGAATAAATAAATAATGATAGATGGTAATTTTTAAAAGAAATTTAGATTGTAAACAATGGAGTGAGAAACAATATTGTGCATGCCGAACTTTGGAATTTTTCAAGTCTTTAGTAAGTACAGCTCACTCAACTATAATTTCTCAACAAATTTCATCCACGTCATTTTTAATACCCTTGTCTTGGCTTCCACCTCTGAACACTTGTAGATTGATTCCTGTAGAATACCCAGTACCTAGATATTTTTGAATGTTATCTGTAGTTTTATATTTCTAAATTGTAAAAAGATACGGTAATCATATATCAAAATCTTATATCTGTAAGAAGCATAAAAAGTAGAATTTTTCAAGTTGCAATTAGAAAATTGGCTTCCTTCCTTGAAATTGACTTTGACTATGCCTTTTCTTATTATTTTCCTCAAGTGGTAAAAATTGATAACATTTCTCTTGAATCCTTGAAAAAAATATTTTGTTCTATAAGTTCTAGGTTTCTGAAATGTTTGCAACAAAAGAAAATCCATCAAGAAAACTCGAAGCAATGCTCACTATTTCTCAACTGAATTGCACTTGAAATTGTCAGTATTAAATTATTCTATTACCCTTCTGTATATAATACGGAAAATCTGTTTTTGATTCCAGAGTTGCAGATCCATCTCAAAGAGAGAATCTGGGAATCATAGTACAATATAAAGTTAAAGTGAAGCTTTGCTTAGGCGCATTAGGAGGGTAAGTGTGACTTCTCTTCAAAAAGAATATTTAAGCATAATCATTATTATATTATTCAAAAACAAAAATTTCCAAAGTGGAAGACGCTATCTGAATCATGATCGTCGACTTTTATTTGACTTGGCCAATAGAGAAACTATGACAATTTTTCATTTTCTGTGTCAGTTTTTTCTGTCATCACTCCATCTTCATTCCAAGCCTTGAGCTTTTACCTCTGGAATAATTTCCCATTTATTTATGTTGTGATTTAAAATTATTTCGTTGATTTGTAATTTCATAAGCCATCAGTAATTTTGCTAGAACTGATCTTTCATTCGTATATAGAATCCATTCCACTCCATTGGCAAGCGAAGTTACACTGTGGTATTTTACTATTTTTTTGTGATTCTGTAGTCTACAACGAGTGTATTATATAATCATTATATAATAATTGTGATTATTATATTATTCAAATACAAAAATTTCTAGCTCAGGGAATCAAGAAATACAGTAACAGACGAAAAATAATACATTCTCCAAGTAGAGAAACTATGACAATTTTAACATGTCTAATCAGGCTTATTTAAGACACTCAATTCCACACAATTCTTTTGGATGCGATAGGACATCTCAAATTTTAAAAGAAACCCTTGTGATTAGAAAAGTAGACTGCATTGTTTGGATCAGAGCCTCACTGAGCTAACAAAATTCATGTCAGAATGCAAAACTCATTCATTATATAGAATCATTTCCACTGATCGAAAACACTGTTGTCAATAAATAATAATCATGATTAGAACTTGAAGTCTCTTCTGAAGTTGTGACTCTGTGATTGTCTGGTTGACAAGTAATCGTGAAACATTTCCCACTGGTTTTAAGCCTTTGGATTAATTTGAAAAAATGGAAATTCTCATTTATCAAAGTAAATTGATTCCGATGTTTGATGTCTAATCTGCGCTTGCAAAGACCTCAATTCCTCAATAATTGTGAAAATTGATCCAATAGAGCCAAACGTAATCGGAAAAGAAACCCTTTTTTGGAAATATTCAGATAAAGCATAATGTAGCCTTGATGATTCTATCGAATGTTATATTGTTGAGATTACTTGATGAACGAATAAGCCTCGTCCTCCTTGTGCCAACCGATTCGTCCGAAAACGCTGGGTCATTGTACTAGACAAGCTTTAAGAGTCGCTTGATTCACATGGTGCCAGCCACCGATGAAATGATTGCGTTGCGTTTGCTGCCGTTCGATTTCAGATGATTCCAAAACGGCCTCTCCAGTTGAAATGGGTCATGGAAACGGCCGCTAGTATATTCATACATGTGGTGCCGTGCCGCGATGAGGTTGCGGTGGTGCCAGCAATTTACAATTGATATATTTTGCTTGTAGTTATCAGGCAATCATGCCGCCTGGAGCCGGTTTTTAAGCTTCGGCTGTTTCCGTTCAGTTGAAACTTTGTAATTCGTTGTTAATAATTCTTCGTTCTTCATCATGTACTTTTAATCAAACGCGTACATGGCAAAATATGTGTAAGATATGGAAATAAAATTGTTCGGCACTTCCTGACACATTTTGTGTCAATGATAGCGGCTCAAGGCGGCGACTTAAGCACCATCGCAACCCATCGCAGCACCATCGCAGCACGGCACTATATGTGTGTGAGATCAGGCTTTATTCTTCTAAAGAAGTTCGCATTGTTTCTACAATTTTGTACCATTGTCACTCAGTGTTATTTGGTATATGTAAAAGCTGCGGTGACATTTGATTGAATAAGTAGTGAGTGTTTGCTTGTGACAACAGGGACAGCCGAGCTGCCGTTCATTCTGATGCATCCGAAGCCGGAAGAAGAGTCGCTGCCAATGCCAGCCGCCAGCAGCAACGACGGTGAATCCCGGAGACAATGTTCCTGTTAAGATACAAACCTCATTCAGTTGGATGGGTACCACAACTTTTCAATATAGTTATGTGTGTCGAAATACGTGTTTAATTATTACTGATCACTTATGACAAAATTCATCCTGCTTTTACTAGAAAAGCTCCAAGTTGCACAATAGAAGTTTATGCAATGGTTTTATTATGAGAGCTTTTAAATCACGAGTGAGATCCAGGGTTGTAATAAGAGCGAAGCGAGTATATTAAGGGTTTTTTTGCTAGGGATGATGCCCACATAAGCTCTAAGCTTGTGCGTGGGTATGGAAGGATGATGATGAGATGAATTGAATTGAATGACTGCCTTTATTTTTAACCTGGGAGGGCGAAGTTAGGGCAGTCGGCCTCTCTTACACTTAACCCTCTATGAAGATGAATGGACCCACAGCTTTGGGTGGGTTCCGAACCACCAGGAAGCGATTTTGAAGCTCATAAATTTTGTATTTAGAAGAGCCGGTCACCGTTACATCGGGTGGTAGGCGCTGTCTCTTATCTAATCTCACCGATTAGACTTGCCTAAAGTCAAGATCTATCCCTAAAGTACAAGTAGTCGAAGATTAACTTGAAGCAAATTTTGTGCAACTGATCCCTAATATTTAAATTTTATATATGGTTTTGTATTGTTTTGATTTTTGTATGCTATCTACAACATTTTATTTTGGTTATTGGTGATGCCCACATGATCTCCAGGCTTGTGCGTGTGTAATGAGAAGGGTGATGATGAGAGATGATGCCTACTTTTCAGACAGTCGGGAGTGGCCGTTTTTGTTGGCAAAAACCGTTCCGTCAACTGGGATTAATCTCGGAACCTTTGTTTTATCAGACCGGCGCTTATTGCCTTCGGCTACGGACCACATTGAAATGGAATTCTCTCTACCTTGAAATCTATTGTTTAACGGCGGCCTGCCTGATTCATTGAAATTCCATCAAGTTCCTGTAAACTAGGAAACGCTGCTAGACGTATAAATTTATCACTCATAGCACATAAAAGTATGAACGTTGTGATATGTTACATCGATACTTGATATAGATCTTGAGTTAATCGAGTATTTGGCTATGCGAGCCAGTTCAGAGTTGGGACTCACGTGTGTAACAATGCTTGTATTCGTCGTTGTATTTGAAAATTAATAAACGTATAAGAAATGAAATATTGTGTACATGTGTACATTTCTTCAAAACATGATGTCAGAAGTCGACAACGAAAATAAAATAGTGCTTGTGTTTGGAAATCCGTGACCAAGAGTATAATTATTAATAGGCTATGACTGTTTTGTGAAGGTAATCTCACTTGTTAAGTAATTGTTGAATATTGAAGTGACGTCTTAATGTATGGGCAGATTTTTCCTATAATACATAATGGTAGAACGGTAGATTACATCTCGAAATTTTCATGAAAGAGGTCCCAGTAATGAGCTTGCTAAACAAATACTCTCTTACTCACTCAATCAATCCTTACTCCTTGGCGCTATAACCCATTTATGACACTTGGCTTCATTGAAAATGCCTCTTCATTCGTCTCTATCGGCAGCCTTAATTCTCCATCTCCTGATTCCCAATTTCCTATGATCGCCCTCGACATTTTCCAACCAATTCTGAATGTTCAGTTATTTTTTAGTATTTGTCACACAATCTATTTAGAATTAAATTTGAACATGAGCTCAAACAAATCCCTACATTACTGAAACTATAATTTTATGACGATTTTTTAATGTTGCTTGTGTTGATGAATGAATGTTATTTTGCAGTGACAGTATACAAGGACTGGGAGACAATGAGGACGACATAATATTCGAGGACTTTGCCAGACTGCGTTTGAGAGCCGGCGAGAGCGAGGCCTGAGTGAGGGAGGCGCGAGGAGGAGCTGCTAGATCCCTTCGTGTCCTGCGCACTGATGTCTACATTTCTTGTGAATGAAATAAATTGCATTTGCTGCTGCTGCTGATGATGTTGTTATTGTTGTTGTTTGATTAGTAGGACAAGTTATTGATTAGACCAACAACGTGCACAATGCATACATTTGTCAAATTTTATTTATATTATTTAACTAACAAAACAAGTAAGCTGCATTTCCAAAGAAGGCTCGATTCTGATAACTCAGTCATTGAGGGCTAGTAGATATCTTTTCTACTTTTATACATTCCACATGTTCGTAAGGTTTGTAAGAGATATCAGACAAGTTACAATATTGATAACGAAATGACTATTTTATTTGCATTTATTAATCAGTTTGATACTTACCACCTTTGAAGAGTTTTCATTTTATTAGAAAATATGTAAAGTCTATTGTAAATGATATTATATTTTATCATCAAATGATATTAATGTGTACAATGTGTATAAATTTTAAATGGAGTGATTGTTACTGCAGTGCAGTAGCTGTATTTTTTAAAACGCACCATCATTTTTTACATTGTTGTTGAAGCAATCTGTGAAATTTATATTACAGTATACCGTATACATTTTATATATTCAGCACAGCCATTTTTCAGTTTTCTGTCGCATAACTAAAAGTACTCGTAATTTCCACTTCCAATAGATCTGACATTTGACATTTGACATTTATTTCAAATTATTTTTCTAAGAGAATTGGCAAATCTTGGTCTAACTGGCATTTATTGTAGATTGTAGAAAATACTCATATGCGGCAGAATGCATGAATTCTATTCAGCTAACATTTTTTTAAGTACTCATAATATAACAGAATGTTTTACGTAAGAGTTCGAAAATGGAAAGCTTCGATACGATCTTTCAAAAATACTTGAGGCTGGACAGTTTTATTGTTTCCAAAGTTTAATGGAAAACTGCATGGGAAAACTGAAAATAAACGTCCCTTATTCATACTTTGTCTTATCAGTTCCTAATATTGTTGGATAAATAAATGTATCTATTGGTGTCATGTGTTCTGTGTTGAAAAGCCACATTCTCATACTGTTGAATATAAACTCTGAAACATTTTAATGTTTGGCAATATAACTTGTGGAGGAGAAAATTCTATATAATCTGGTTCTTCAAATCTGTCGATCTATATTTGTTTTAAATCTAAAACATTTAAGATTTGTTTCATTGTGGCAATTACACATACATATATAAATGTAAAAATATGTTAATATTGATGTTTGATATTTGTTGATATCCAAAGAAAGCACGTAAGATAATCAATCTGAATTTTAAAATATCGAAACAATATTTAATGTTTTAACATAACTGTGAGTACATAAATATTATGCCTTGTATAATAAAGGTCGTGTTGATATGATTTTTGTATCATGCTTGTTTTGACGGTAAATGCCTATGTAATATTATTGTCAATAATATATAAACAATTACAATTCTATTTCTTTTCTATGATTTTCTATTGAGATGATTATCCCTTCTACTTCTTCATTCATGTTATATATACAGTTTGTTGCCGTTTATGTTATATCGCTGTTGAATTTACTGTAAATCTAAAGTTAAGGTATGAGTCTATGCTATTCAACTATGATTTGTCAAAGCAGCATTTGTTCTGATATTTTTGAAATTACCTCATTATATTTATTTCGATTGAATGTCTCATTTTATTATATAGTTTTCCTTCTCTCATGTTACATCAAATGTTTTTAATCCACTGTAACTGTTACTAAGTAGCCTACTGTAACTTTTCAAGTCTGGGTACACAAAAGCTACATTTGGGCGATTTGCTCTCACGATTATTTGGATTATTTGTTGTACTGGTGCCCGCAACAAGTGGTTGCAATCATATCCGCAGCGATTCACTCGTCTAGAGCAGTGGTTCCCAAAGTGATTCACGTGGACCCTCAGGGGTGAGGGGTCTACATAGGAGAATCGATGAGGGTCCACGTTTGTGTGACCAAAAAAATGGGGTTCACAATTTGCGAGTGGGGGTCCACGAAAATTTATCTGTTTTCGATCACAATCCATTTTGAGTATCTAGTCCACTTGTTTTCAAAGTTATCCAAAATCTATCGAGTTTTAGAGTTTCTGGAAACTAAAGATCTAGATGTGAAAGAAACCCTGATTAATACATCCTATCTTCCCTATTTTTAAGAAGGTGAAGCCTGTGTCCATGGCCTTCTTGAGTTTTGTCTAAAGATGGCCATGCTGTGTCTCGATCTCATTGGCCAAATTCACTTGGACTGAATTGTAGCTGAGTTCTCATTGGCCGAATACACTCTGGACCGAATTTTGGCGCTGTATTTGAATTCAGAGCCATCATGTTAAATTTAATTTTCATGAAGAGTTTTGAAAGTTTATGGTACAGAGCGTGCCATCTAAATTGGCGTCTCACTGGAGCATGCGCGTTGAGCGCTTTCTCCCACTACAGTGCCTGCTGACTCGCGGTACAGTAAAGTTTGAAAGTTCATTCAGCTGACAAACTCAGCTTTATAAAAAAATTCATATTCGCTTCGGTTACCTAGCAGTAGTATGATGTTATTTGCTTCACTGACTGTACTAACCTTAGCAGTTGGAGGGGAAGCGTGGTGGGAGAGATTATCCATCTCTCTCGCACTGCCTCCCCTAGACGCCAACTTAGATGGCACGCTCTTTATCTTTTGCGGTCAATTCACACATTGATAACGACATTTTCGTTCTGCGCATGCGTCACCAGCCCACGCTCTGAATGGACTATGTCTATCTTTGTTTACAAATGATAGCTGTCGGCTTTCAAGCTCTCAAGTCTCACCAGCAAAATAGCAGTACCGGTATGACTGAAAAGGTTTGCATATTATAATTTAAAATAAAATGACAGTAAAGAAAAGAATAACCAAGAATGTAAAGCAAACGATTTCAATACACATAAATAATTGACGATTAATTCCGAACAGCGAACATTCAAATTTCGTACCTTGTCACTTGACCTAGAAATTCGGCTGATCAGAAATCTAGCATTCTTCAACAAGGATGGACCAATCAGAGCGTGGGCTGGTGACGCAAGCGCAGAACAAAAATGTCGTTGTCGTCAATGTGTGAATTGACATTTATAATTTTATTTTCTGATTATTATTCATATTATTGTACTAATATTATTAATATCAATTATTGACGATTTATTCCGAGCAGTCGTTGTCGTCAATGTGTGAATTGACCTTAAACATTTTTATTTGTGCGCTAGTAGGTCTTGGTGTATTATTGAAAAACACCCAGCTGATTGTTGCAGTTCACTTTGTTGTTGTACCCATTCTGTCGCGGTTTTTAGCCATTATCGATATTTATGTCGAATTTTCAAATGTGTATGTCGATGGCGTATCTGTCGACTGTTGCCGTTTTGGTCCGTTTGATTTAAAATTGTTTTCAAAATTTCAATTCAGTTCAAGTTAATGCATTATTGACGTTGACGTATGTATTCCTGTTGTGTGTTGTCGCTGTTGGTTGAAATTGATACTTGGAAAGTTATAAAACTATTTTAGTAAGACCTAGGTACGTAATTGCAGTGGTCTGGTTATTTTAAAAGTAAGTAGGCCAAATACTAGTTCTCAAAATACTAAATGATTATATTATCATGAACTCAAGATTGATCATTTATAATTGTCCATTAAAATCAGGCAATGCCGATAGGCCTTCAAAGAACTTGCAAGTTTATCTATTATGTATAGAATAAAATAATATGCCTATTACAAATGTTCGGCTAAAGACACCTTTATCGGCCCACCTTGCAGTCCTTGCTGGAGTCAAATTTCCGGTTGCAATCGATTCAGCATGTTATTCTGATTCTGAACCTGAACACAAGACCATCAAGATTAGCCGCATAGCCATCGCTCACTAATCATTAATTTTTAAAAATAAGTTGAAGTTACTAACCTCCTTTTCTTTGGTGGACATTACACACCTCAAAACTATTCTATTCACAGTAAAATAAGCCCAAAATGAACCTAACTGACACTTAAAACCATGCAGATTTGTAAGTTATTCAGCCAAACATGTAGTTCCCCCACCACAATAATAAAAAAATACTTGTGCAGGACAACTATGAAGGCTCTAGTCTAGACGCTTATCAATGTGGTTTGCGTTCGTGCAAGTTTTTCATAGGCTTTGGAGAGGTAATTTCAAGGTGATTTGCTTCTTACTAGCGAGGTTAGCTAAGATTAGGGGGAAAAAGGTTAAGACTGGTGAGAACCTTACGGAGGATAGGGAAATTAACATGCAAACTTGTAAACTTTGAACTTGATTTATTTCAAAACTACAGGTGAGCGACGGCTAATCTTGATATTTTTGTGATCAGAATAACATGCTGAATCGATTGCAACCGGAAATTTGACTCCAGCAAGGTGGGCCGGTAAAGTACACATGTCCCCAAATGTTCTTGTGCTTGAAAATTTTTATATCAAACAAAATTTAGACTAGGCTAGGCCTATATGCAACGGTGTTGATGAACATAATAAAATTTGTGAGGCCTAGTTTGTGTTGAAGCTTCAAGCTCTAGGCGATAGCCTACATCTGTTATTATTATTCTAATCTTGACACTTAATACTTGAGGTCGTTGCCAAAGACTGGGGTTTTTAGATGGGCGGTGTCATGTAGATAATAACCAGTGGATGGTCATTCGTGTTGTGGAGGTGCAGTAACTCCAAAAAGAGGCTTCCATTCAACGCCTGCAGAGAATATAGCGGCCTAACCAGCAGTCTTTCTCACTGTCACACTGAAACTTGTATAAGGCAAGTCTTGCACTTCAATTGGCAGAGTAGGCTATTGAAGAGTCTTTTGGCCTGAGTAGGGAAGCTGTTGTAGGTCCCCGCCAGTCTGCATCGAGGCATCTCCAGTCTGGCAGCAAGCCGAGTATTGTGGCTGTGTATGTCACTTCTTTTTTGTAGATGCTCTTGAGTTTTCTTGACATACAACAATGAGCAGACGATGTACTGACTGTAGACTGTAAGAATGCTGAGCCTCTTGAACAGAGGACGGCAGTGATCCCTGTAGCCCGAAAAGGTCATCAACCTCAAAGCCTTCTTTTGCAACAGCAGTATATCCTGGACGACCGGAGCATGACCCCACTGGAGTACTCCATATGTCAAGTGGCTGTGGAACAGTGCATGATATGCCATCACAAGGCAGTTCCGGTCAACCAAATGTCTGAGTCTTCTCAGATGGTAGATAACTCTTGACATCTTCTGGCAAACCTGGTGTACATGGTGGTTCCAGGTCAGTCTACCATCAAGCCAGAAGCCCAACAGTTTGACTGGCCCACTATCGGTTGCTTGCCTCTTCAAGGAGCAAACGATGACTGATTTCTTTTCCTCACAATCACACCTGGCCTGGGTGTAAATGGGCCAAAGTTTCTTGGCACATAGCCAAAACTGGTCAAGCTATGGCGAGGGGGGTACGCGGGTACGTTTCTGAGAATATTGGGCTACTACACGCAACGATCAGCGAAGAGCATGATCACATAAGGGGGATTTGAAGATTTAAAGCAGCAAGCAATGTTTTCAATGCGGTTAGTATAGTCTGGCTACAGACCTTCAAAATAAGAACTCTTCTGCGCAGAGAGAGCGCACGTTATGCAGTGCAGCAGTTTATCTCACTCGCTCACTAGAGTAGTGGTACTATGTGATACTGTATCACTTCAGTGATACGATGCGCAAAGGTTCTTTTGTCTGTTGCCAGACTATAGCTGCCAATTGCCAAGAAATT
Organism: Laodelphax striatellus; assembly: GCA_017141395.1. NCBI lineage: Eukaryota > Metazoa > Arthropoda > Insecta > Hemiptera > Delphacidae > Laodelphax > Laodelphax striatellus. The sequence goes on along the minus strand of CM029532.1, from coordinate 22,846,669 downwards.
TTGGCCCATCTATACAGCCTGGCAATTGCCACGGGCCCCCAAAACTGAAAATGAAATACACCGGTAGCCTAGGTTTGGTTTAAATATTGTTATTTTATTTTTTTATTCAAACTTAACGACATGTAATATTCCAAAATTTATGCTACTTTGAATAAGTCACTACTTTATCCACTTAAGTAAGTACTTTATTCTAGAAATTCATTTTCTACTTTGTTTGTTTAAAACTGTATGGGCAAAGTTCCATAACTGGTCAATACTTACTTATTATCAATATTGAAATATAAACCATCAGCTGTTGTATTAAATACAGGGTGGGTGAAAAGTTTGGAAACGGCTTAATATTTCTTATTCAAAGGTAATTTGACGGTAGGTGACTGCTGCCTTTAAATATATATCTATTAAATATAGTCAATATTATAGCCTTTTAATGTACCCAATAATTATATTAGGATAATATCTCATCATTATGCTGGGTTTCACCAACCTCGAGCAAACTCAGTAGCTTATAACATAGGTTTGTCAACGCTGCGTCCGATAATCGGAGCGGTGTTGCAAAACAGCCTTTTCTATGATCATCAGCTGTCTGCAGCTCAAATTTTAGGTTCAAATATCTTTTCGAATTTCCAGCATTCAACATACAATGCATACCATGCTGTCGCTCCCCTATACTTTTATCTTTTGGAAGGGTGAAAGTTATCAACTTCTTTGTTCAAAACAACAGAAGAGTATTGAGTTGAAGCACAGAGGAGAGAGTATTCTATATACTCTATAGAGTAGGCTATAATAACACTGTTTCAATTGCAGTACAAATGAACAGCACTCCACACTAAAAAAATTGACCTTAAAAAGTTCCTTCGAGACTTGATAAGAGTTACATTTTGCCCTCTATTCTTGGGTTTATGTAAGGTGTTAATCCTTGTGCTAAGAAAATTATTAGAGCTATTAGACAAAATGAAAAACTAAGTTTAAACTGTCTGAATATTATAGGAAATGCCTGCCAAGAAACGGTCGACAGCATTCCAAAAAAGCCGGAGAGTAACAAGAAAAAAAGAATCCATTGTTACTTCAACATCAACTACTGTCCTGAGTGGAGAAGATATACCAGAGTCATCAACACCAAAAAAAGAGACTCTCAAATTAACGAAACAGCAAATATGTAAGTTTAACAGACTGATCAATCATTTAAGATACCACCGTATTATTCCCATGTTTCCTTTTTAATATTATATGACTACGTATAATTTAATAACATACTGTTCATAATTTAATCTCTTCTTGTATAGGAGTTGAAAATTATAAGTGAGAAAGAATCAAGGTAATATTGATTACATTAGAGTAATTGAATAAGAAACTACGTTGAAACTAACATCATTTTGAACTAGTGGCGCTGTCACATCGTCTTGAAATTTAGCTCAGCCAAGTTATTCTGTTATGGGAAACGTATACCGTAATGCATTACTGAATTTGGCAATACATAATTCGAAAGAAAATATTTAGAAATTCAATCATTTTGTCAAGAAGTAGATTTGAATATTATGTTTATCCAATTTCATTCTCTTTTAGCAAAAGTGGCAGAAGAATTAGACACAGAAATACAAAATAAAATTGATGAATATGTGGAGTCCGTGACCATGCTCAAGCTCTCCCTGAAAAAAAATCTTTTGAAAACGCCCCTCTGGGAGTTCGAAGAATACAGGCGAAAGGTAAGTTTCTTGATGAATTTTCAAAAGTGGATCGTCCTTTTTAATTTAAGGAATGATTAATTCCAAGGCATAATAAGATTATGTCTTATTATTCTTTGCATATTTTACATTGCAATGTGTTATTATTATTCTATTCATTAGTAGATCAGCACTTTTAACAAGAGTGAGTAATATTAGTAATTTTGTGTCGCAGATCATGAAAGCTTAGCCAACATATTAACCACAGTAAACATTGCAAATTGAAGGTATTGTAAATCTATTCCTTAGCTTTGGATACAAGATTTCAGTAATCTTCCATTTTTTTTTCATCGTATGGCTTTTTATCGGTGGTGTGAATATTATATAAATACTATATCATATCACATAGAATAGGCTACTGGTTAAACAATTGTTCATTTATCACTATTAGATGATATTCAATGTTTCTGTTGTTACAGTGATATGCTGTGGAAAATAATTATATTATTTATATATTTCAGTTCAGTTCAATTCACTGTATTCAATGTTGTTGGATATTATTTTTAGAATTGATTTTAGGTTATTATGCATGCTTCTCTTTCTCTTCCAGTATGCAGTCGATGCCATTGACCTAAAAGAAGAAATTGAAAATGTTGAACCGAAGCGTAAATCAAGAAGACTGCGGACTAGCAGCGTAGACAGATTCAAATTACCAGCTACCAGTACATTGAGTAAGTGCCACTATCATTCCTCAAGTAAAGCTTCATAATATTCTATTATGAACAACAGTAAGAATAGAATAGAATAGAATTTTATTCGTCATTCAATATTTATAAGAAATACATAGACATTGTCAATTTTCAATTTAAAAGTGTCATACTCATTGATAAATCACATTTCAAAATTACTTACATATTATACGCATAGATAGATAGATATACATACCATTACATTTTAATTATTTTCTTTGCTGTGAAATACTGTATATTATTGTAACAGAAAATGACTCCAGTCTATTGTCAAAAAATCGTTTACAGTGTATAAGCATTCCCTGATTGAAATGAGTTTTATTTATTTTTGAATTGATTAAATGTGAGAATTTTTAACTGGTCTGGAGTGGAGTTGTACAACTTGATGGAAATGAAGTGCTAGTTCCTCTGAGAGATGGAATGGTTGTATTGCGGAATTCTAAGTTTATTTCAATTCTAGTATTTAAGTTGTGGAAATTGGCTGGATCATATTTATCCATGTTTCTTTGCACATAACAAAGGATCTTTAAAACATAAAGTGATGGCAGTGTTAGTATACCCAGTTCAATGAAATGTGGTTTACAATGAGCATTGAAAGGCAAATTGCACATGATTCTGATTGCTTTAACACTATTCGCCCAGAGCATTATTCCGTATGATGAGAGACTTTGAATGTTAGCCTAATAAATATTTATCAGTACTGTTTTATCTACTGTTATACAAAGTCTACGCAGCATTATACATTTCTTTCGCAAGCGTACCAGACAAAAACTCTATATGGGCCTCCCAAGACAAACATGAATCAATCATAACACCTAAACACTTGATAGGAGTCACATTCTTATCCTTATGGGAATATTATTATCATATACTTTTCAACAGATGAATATTTTAATATACTATTGCAATCATTTATTCAAAACGTTTTGTAAGAATAATCGTACAATATTCAAAAGAAATGTAGTAGAATTCTTTTAATTTGACGGACATATGGCGAATGACTGTAATTTTACGTTTTCATGGTAACGAAATGGATTCATGTTTGAGACATCCATGTAGATGGATGTTTTCATGGATACAGTAAAAACGAAAAAATCATCATAACATCACCCGTCACATGGAAACTTTAAAATATTACTACTTGCCTTTCGCCAAATTAAAAAAATTTTACTATATATCATGTATAATTTGAATGTGTGTAGGCCATTGTAAACAAGAATATTAATGAATTTTAGAAGATATTATTATCAAATGTATTTGTTGTTATTTCGGTATTGTACGATAAGTACAATTAAAACAATCATGTACGTACCGGTACCCTAGAACCTATTTCTCGGCCTTGTAGCATACTATTGTGCCGTTTGTTGAACGAACAAAATGGATTAAGATCTCATTCATTGTCAGACTGTTCACACGGGCTGCAAGCCAAATGGCCAAGTTGTATGCTGTTATGTTGCTGATAGTTTTATTTTTCTATCCTATTTCAGACTATCTATATTTTTAACAAGAAGTCCAGTAACTAATTACTAATTTAATTTTCCTCTAACGTTTATACAGTATATAATTTGTACAGCTTATCTAATGAATTTGGTGGTTTTTTATTTTCAGAAAAGCCCACTGGTCGTGTATCGAGATCAAGATCAAGATCAGTGACCAGAGCAACGAATTTAATGATGAAGGTAGGACTATTGAAAATTTCACAATAAATGAAAATTCTTAAAAACAATATAAGTATTAAAGTGTTGTCATTTGTAAGATACAGAATTTCGCCATTATGAAATCATGTTTTGGAAATTGTGTGTGTATAGTAGAAGCAATTACTACAGTATGTCCCGTTGTTTTTACAATATTAGGAACGTATTTGATTTTTTATTGGGAACCATATTCGTTATTTTTATTGCGAAACTTATTTTATTTCCTGAATCGAATATCAGTTTTTATCCAGATTTATTCGGCAAGAATTTTTTAAACTTTGCTTCCCGGAAAAAATAGGTACCACCAATTTACAGCTCCAAAGCACCTGAACCCGAAGATACCGTTATCTTCCTCTAGCGTTGAACACTATCACAAACTATGAAAAAGACTCTCAAGAAGCATTTCAATTATTCCATATTTGAGTTGCATAACAATGAATTTTCTAGTTAGGCCGGCATTAGACTAGGTCGCCAGGCGACCGTAGTGTGAAGCGCCTTAAGAACTACTAATGCCCAGCCACTGGCCACGTCGCCAGTAGTGTAATAAGCGCCATAAGAAATAGTGTCCTGGCACTGGCCATGTCGCTTGGCCACCTAGTCTAATGCCGGCCTTTACAGTAGTTATCTAAGGACTTGTACTTTTAGACATAATTTTTTTCAAAGTGATTACAGGTGTGTCAAATTTTTCAAGGTGTGTCAATGTGATTACGCATCAAATTTTTCATCAAGTAAAATACCATGTATAAAAAAGAGCTTTGAATCTTGTTGAATAACTAGACTTTAAAGTCTTCTGAATTCTTCAAAAGTCTTGTCCGAGATCTTCAAATTCAAATTCCCTTGACGAAATGGCCAGTTGATTGAAACCCCAATTGAATTCAACCACCGTAAAATGACGTCATTACATCGACGTGGGATTCGTTTATTGCATTGGTTCCGTTAGATGACTTCATTTTACGGAAGTGAAATTCAATTGGATTTCCTTCAAGTGATTCTATTGAACAAGTTTTGTAGTTTTTATTTTCTTCGCCACGCTTGAAAAATAAAGAATTCATTCTATTCTTTTGGATGAAAAATTTGATAGAGTACACCAAAGGTCTTTAGTAGAGAAAGTATTAATGCTGCGTTTGCTTTTCAGACTCCGAACATGTCGCAGTTTGGCGGGCTGTGTGAAATGACGCCGATCACGCCCAAGTTCAACATCAACACGCCGGTGTCGGTGCTGCGCCAGCCGCGACTGGGCGAGCAGGCCGTGTCGCTGAGCGGCAGTCCGCTGCACGTGGCCATCCCCACCGCCATCAACCCCACCGTCAACGTGCCGCTCAGCGACGGCAACGTCATGACCATTCTGCCGCCCCTCGGGCCCCACACCCACCCCCAACACTTACCCCCTCTCGATCCCGAGTGCCGCGACAAACTGCTCAACATTCAAAAGTATCTGGCACAGATGCTCAACGGCAACAATTCCGATTGATTTCAAGAATACTTATAAGATAAGATAATATAATATTAGTACTTATATACTATTCAATATACTAATATAATATTCAGGATACTAATGTAATTTAGACACTGTCACCATAATTCAATTCAACATTCTGGAAAAAATTGGATTTCCCTATCCGAAGTAGAAATTTTATAAGTAAAATTTTCCACCTTTTTTTCTTCTCGGTGGAAAATATTTTCAAAACCACAATTCGTTATAAAACAGTTGGGATGCTAGCAGTAGCTTCATTATTGATTTCAAGTGTATTTAGTGTTGATCAAAACTAAAGATCTTCAAAGATCAGTACTAATGGTAACAGGGTCTGAATTATATTAATATCTTGAATTGTCGGCCGATCCAACAAAACTCAATTAAATTTATCCGCCTTAAAATGTTGTCATTCTGTCTAGTTTAATAAATAACTGAATGTTTGAAATTGTAATTGTTCACAATAATTGTAGTTGTAATTGTGAGTTATATTGTTATACCTTGTGTATAACTCTATAATTCTATAATTGTGAGTTATAGAATTTAATACCTTGGATTGACGGCCGAAAAACAAAACCATTCAAATTTAAAATTCAAAATTGACGTCATTTTCCCGAGCTTGTTAGGAAGTTTTGTACATAGGTTCCATCAGATGACTTCATTTTAAAGCGGATGAATTTAATTGGCATTTGTGCAATCTGTCGTTGAATTAAAAAAAAATGAGCGCAAGTACTGCTGGATTCTGATCAGGGAGGCATTTTCAGAAAGCTTTCACCAATAAACTTGATTCTCAGTTTCATGCAAACTATTGGAATATAAATCCAAGTCATGTTTTCAAATTATGAAAATATGTAGATATCTTCTGAAATCTGATTTGTTTCTCTCATAGTTTTGTAGCTTTTATACATTAAATGGGGCCTACAAATGTTTAACTTCCACATATAAATAATTATTTGGCTTTGCAAAGAATTTCTGGTTACAAGTTTTCTGTTGAATTTATATCTTCTGCTTTCACTTTTTATTGTTCTTATTCCTGTATTCTAATACAGTATTTCTCTTCTTCTTTGTGCATCCTATGTTCTTCATCACTGTATCATATTATTCTTAGCTTTTGTCAAAGGGTTGAAAAATATTTAATCGTTTGCCTTTAGGCAAATTCTAATATTGTTTTTATGTCAATTTCTATGTCAAGTTGAACAGAAAAATATCATTTTGTATCTGAAAAAGCAAATCCTTATAAACTACTACGAAATAATTTTTATTGTTGAGGACATTGCTATGAAATTGTGAATTTTAATTTATGTTCAAGGTTACATAAACTTCCATCATGATCTAGCACGTAACACGAAAATGTTAGGCTATTATCAGTGAATTTTATTGGTGATTCTACTGCATAATTGAATTCTTAAGCTTTTTGTACACAGCTCTGGATATTTTTCCTTATTTAAGTTTATAGATTTATTCATACAAAAACTATTCCTATTGCACAATTTAATGCTGAAATTTGAAAGGTTCAATCCATTTTCCATGTTTGAAAAGGCTTTATTATAATATATATAAGATAATTTAAAACGTTTCAAATATTTCTTCGTGTTTGATTGTAAGATTAATAAATTAATAAATGTTGTTTATTACCATAATACGCGCCTTCCAATTTCATGGTTCCACCACTCCCAAAATATTTTCGCATGATGAGATCCAAGCAGTATACTGTAATATATTTCCATATAGCACAGCACTCGAAAACCCACCTTAAGGGCATTTGAGCAGAGAGAGAGATAAGATAAGATAAGATTACTTTATTCATGTAGATAACAATAATAATAACTGCTTAGATACTAGATTACAAAAGTTGTAAGTATAAGTAATATAATTCTAATAATTTTATGAATTGTAACTAATAATTTTCAACGATGTAAAATGCAATCTAATAATGTGAACATAAGTGAGATTTATCTACATGAAACGGCGAAGTTTGGACATATAAATGTCCATTCTTGGAAAAGGATGTCCAAGGACATCCTTTCCATTAACACTTGGCCGTGAATAGGAGAAAAAACATGTTTTCAATACCTAGAGAGAGAGAAGAAGAAGAGAAAGATGGAGGAAGCATGAGAGAGGTAGAGAAGGGAAGTGGAGAAGTAGTATAGATAAGTAGTACAGAAGTAGAGAAGGAAGAGAGAGAGAGAAAATAAGATAAAGATGAGGATATTAGATTAGATTATTTACTTTATTCATGTAGAATACAACATAATGTCAGCTTAAATTCTATATCAAGATACAGTAGTTATTTCATTGAACGTCATTTAGTGTAATAAAAGTAATTACAGTATTAATTAAGTAGAAAAGATAAGTTAAGGGAGCTTACTAATAAAATGATAATATACAATGAATGTCATTTAGGATAAAAGTAATTTTATCTGAATTTTGAATTCAAATCTATGCTGTTAATTATGCGTGAATATCCAATTACTATAGGCTGTGTTTTGATAGGGTTGAGTTTATTTTTCTTAAAGAGATTTATATGAGAGAGAGAGAGAGGAAAGGAAGAGAAGAAGAAAAGGGGAAGGAGAAAGTGGAGAAGAAGGAAGAGGAAAAAGAGAAGAAGTGGAAGAAGAAGGAGGAGAAGAAAAGGTGAAGAAGAGAAGAAGTTTAAGAACGATAAAGAAGAAGAAGAAGAAGAATTATAAGAAGAAAAAGATAAATAAGAAGAAGAGGAAGGAGAAGAAGAAGAATAAGAGGAAAAAAGGATGGAGAAGAAAAGGAGGAAGAAGGAGACGAAGAAGAATGAGAGAAATAATAAGAAGAAGAGGAACAAGAAAAAGGAGGAAAATAATAATAAGAAGAAGAGGAACAAGAAAAAGAAAGAGGAGAAGAAAAAGAAGAAGAGGAAGAAAAAGAATAAGAAGGAGGAGGAGAAGAAGAAGAAGGAAACGAAGAAGAAGAAGCAGGAGAAAAGGAAGAAGAGGAACGAACAAAATTAGTGAGCTGTGGTTTCAAATGAAATATTTATCAAATTGCACTGCGCATCTGCGCAAAGGCATCCTCTGGTAGGTCTAGTCTAGACGCTAGGACTTGTACAACTTAAGTCCTACAACAAGTCCTAGCGTCTAGACCGGGCTTTAACCCAATTCTTTTTTATACTTGCGATACTTTATACTTTTATACTGTACTTGCGATATCGATTGTTGCAAAAAGCGGGAAGTTCAAACATCATAACAGAGTCTAGCAAGAAGATGACGAAAATGCAGATGCAAATATTTCAATCTGATTAATACATTCATTGAAACCATTGAATAATCTAGATCGTATTAAAGTATTGATGATACATTAATGATTTAATTGAATTATAACTCAAAATCGTGTTTTGATCGGATCTTACAATGGTAAAATCCCTCCCGATTGTTCAATCTGTCTCTCACTTGAGCGCGCCACTAGTGTACGAGCTCTCCCACTCCCACTTATCGAAGTAAACTCCGAAAATTAGAAAATCGATGTTTACAGTTTGTTTGAATGAATTTTCTAACCTCTAATTATTTCATGTATTTTGTATTATTTTACAGTTTACACTGATACATTGCTGAAAGAATAGTGTGTAGTGTCAGTTAATTTTTATTGTATTTTCAATTATTGAGTATTAAGAAAGTAGAATATCTGATAATGGATGTAGATTTTGATTCTATCTGCAGATTATGTGCTTCAAAAGATGGGTTCAAGATAAATCTTTTCGAGGAAAAGCTTGGGTACATTGATAAAATTACAAGGTTTATTCCTTTAAAAGTAAGTTGTTTTCCAATTCTGAAATCTCCTTTATTCACATTGATATTTTTATATCAAGCTCTATCACTCCCAACAAAATTCCATTTGTCAAGTGTTGGTAACTTAGGCTATGATACTACGTACCGGTAACTTATATTGGCCGCCCCAGATTTAGCAAAATTTCATGTTGCAATCAATTTGTCATGTTATTTTCCAATTCCTCGACCAATACCCAGGCGTTCCTGGATAGATCGCGTCATAAACGCACAATGCACTAGTCATACTTCGACTAACTTAACTTAATTGTCGATAATTACAATCAATATTACTATCAAGGCTCTAAGAATATCAATATTCTCAGAGCCTTCTTCTGCATAAGCAGGATGTCCCTCACGTGATCCGAATGTCCCCAAAGCAGGATGCCATCCTGCCAAGGGATAGGGGAGGGGAAAGGAAAATTCGCGGAGGCGACTAGCACTCTGCGCTGCCAATTTATCACGGGGTCTAGGTCTGCCTACCTTCACCGGTGAATGCCCGGGGTTAGCTCCTGGCCGGCTAGTTTCAGAAGGAGTAGTGGCGGGGCAAGGAAAGGAGGTTTGAGTCGCGCTGCGGGTCTGCGGCCGCGGTTGACTCCCACAGGCAGGTTGGAACAGGCGGGTGCGGTCACCTTTTCTCTTGTCAGGACGCAGCTTTTGCGTTTTGAGGTGTGGGAATCTGATGTGATTGTCAAACACTGAAAAATAAAAGATCAACAGATGTAGCATGCTCAGTTGATTTCTCATTTTCTAAGAAGATATACATTACTTGATAGCTTCTTGCATACCTTACGTATGTGCTGTTCCCAACCAAGTTTATTATCAATACTGAAACCCAGCAAAGTAACTGGTGTATCACTCGAACAGGCTCTTCCAAGAGTACACATCATTTCCTGAGTTTTACCCTCAATAAGCAACAGTCTGTTGGCCTGGAACCACTCTTTTGCCCCCTTAAAAAAGCCTTGTGCTTTATTCTTGGCTTCAAGTCGTCCATTTACACGACAAACTTGTGTGTTATCATCAGCAAACTTGAACCATCTAGACTGTAGTCATTTATCATAATAAGGAACAGTAGGGGGCCCAGCACAGAACCCTAAGGGCCACCATACATCACTGCTTTCTCCTCCGATTAATCATCCATCATACTAACAAATTGTCGGCGGTCCTTCAAGCGTTTTTGAATTGTAAAAACATGTCTTTGTATTATTATTGTTGTTTGACGATGCAATGCAATATTGTGATGAGTTTGTAATGAATGTTTGCGGCAATAAAGAAATCTTGAATCTTTACTCTTCAACATGTTCCATGCCTGACCCTGCACCTTGACAGCTTACTCAATACTCAGCAGGACATCATGAGGCACACAATCAAAAGCCTTTGTGAGGTCGCACAATATCAGGTCCACTAAGTCATGATTTTCAAAAGCCTGGTGAGGGGTTTCTACCAAAGATTACAGGACAGTGATTGTGGATCTTCCTTTGCGAAAACCACTCTGCATACTTTCCATCAGCCTATTTACCTCCATATATTATGTTAGATGTCTCATCTAGACGCGGCAATAAATATCCTGTGCAGCAAGGTGGCGTCCCCACCGTTGAACTTAACCTGTGCAGCGCTCGTAACGCGGCCAGGGGATCTTTCATTTACTGATAAACTTCAAACAGCCTCGGATGGGACCGGTTGGGACGATTATTCATTACAACCTGACCTAATGACACTTCAGAGTTTTCTGAAATCGGGAAACCATGCGGTTACTAAAAATTTAATTCCCTATTAAATATAAAAAATAATCAAGTGCTACAGATGTCACAATATTTTGGTTGAAATCTATTTATCATGTTATTTTGACGTAAACCCATTCGAATAATTTGGCTTGAACGTATTGTTAATTTAAAAAAGAAAATTAAACTCTACTTTATTCCTTTTGTGAGTGTACCTAGGTTTGCAAAGTAAGCTACTGTATTTTTGTATCTATTATTCGCTTCACAATAAAAATAGCTCAAACTACAATGCATTTTTGTTTCTCAGATTTCAGAAGATGACAAACTTCCATCAAAAATATGCTTTCGGTGTGCAATGCTTATCACCGACTTTGAAAAGTTTTGTACGAATTGTATAGAAGTTCAAGAAACTCTATTGAAAAGGAATAACAATCAAAAAGTAAGTTCTTCGATAGCATGCTGTGAATTTTCACTGCATTTACTATTTTAGAATACAGTAAGTTAATAGGATGCAGGGATGTATTGTCTACAGTTAATTAACTCAAATAAATACAATGTCTCAAGTAGGGAATAGAGAAGGTATCGTTCAAGATTTAAAAGAAAATAGATTAAAGCAGTCCTTAATATACCTAGGTCGTGCGGAACGAGCTGAGCCCTGACCCACCACTCAAAAACCAGTTTTAGCAAGTTCTCCGTTCATGGCCAGAGCTCAGCTCGTTCCGCAAGACCTATAGTCTATTTTAAGGAGGTTTGAGCCCTCAGAAAATCTTTGAGGATAATTTCGATAAAACACAATTCCAATTCATTTCGATTGAAGAATCTTATTTTCATCATAAATAAACGAAAATAATTCTTAATGCTACAAACTACTCTCGAGACTATTGTATGTTGGTAATCGTATTTTAATAATTTTACAATAATGGATCAGGTCTAAAAATGAGCATCCTCAACATCTTGACAATGCAAATAAATTTAATGTAGGGTAGGTACTGAGTTTACGGAAATTAATTCCAATGTAAATTATATTATAAAGCGGCCGTGATAGGCATCCATTGTTCTACCTTCCTACTGTGGTTTTCTATTTTCTATATTTGGCAATTATATCTCTATCTAGGTGTGTTTGTATATTTTTATGAATCAAGGCATTCCAATAATAATTACTGTAGAAAAATTTGAAACTATAAACCTCAAAGTTTTGGAATTTTATATTGTAGCCTGACTATCAACCTCTTATCCTTTTGAGAGAGTGTTTAATACGATTGTTTACCATATCCACTATTAAATATGATTTATAATGTAGCTTTGAAACATATTTCTCATATATTCTGTAGCACTTTTATTCAATTTCATTTCGAATAATTGTTGGTTTTAAAAATGTTTTTCAGGAGTCTCAATCAGAAGAAATCTTGGATCCGGAGACAAAGTCTAATAATACTATGCAAGATACGAATATTCCAGATGATGATGATGATGATGATCACGCTTATGAAGTTGATTCGAATGATGATGATTCTGAGTGCTCTGAAATGAGTACTTCTAATTGCGAAAGGTATGACATTCATGCAACCGATAATAGTGACTGCAGGAAATTGCTCAATAATCCAACAATCCCAGGATTACAAAGACCAAAATTGCCAAAATTTGTAGAACAAATGTTAATGTTGGGGGGGCCTCTCCATGATTGACATAAATTGTTAAAATTAATTCCACTATGAATGTGTCTTGGATCTAAGAAGGGTCTTGGGTCTATGAATGTAAGCTAACATAGCCGAAGATGTGTTGGTTCTAACATGAAACAATATTGTCTTTTGATTCAATATATGTTAAATATGTGGAATAGACAATTTTAACAAGTTACCTCGCCTAGATAAGCAATAATTATATTCTTCATAACAATTCAGCTTTTTTTATGAGTTTAATGCCCACATGAGCGTATGTGTGATTAATGGGAGGATGTTGATAATAGATAGCGACTCATTTTTAGGCAGCCTGGACCGACGGCTTAACGTCTCCTCCGAAAGACGGGAGTGGCCATCTGTGGTCAAAATCTGTTGTACTCAAAAGCGATCGAGCCTTGTATAATTGAAAGTATTAAAAGGTAACCTTTGTATTATCAGACCGGTGACAAGCCACTTCGGCTAACTGGCCACTCCATTCAACTTAATTATTCACTAGTAAATTGTAAATCGTGGTTTCAGTTATCTCTTAACTTGCTTCACATTTATTTTGGTTAAAAAATAACATGTTTTATAATAATATTTCCCAACAATGTATCATGATTGGTTTTGTTTGTACACCAGAACGGTTACAAGTTGTGCTATAGAAATACAGTATCCATCATGCATTTATCAGTAATATTTCTCTTCCATATGCTCCTGCCGACACTTCCAAAAATTAAATATGTGAAAAGATTGAACTTAATAATTGAATCTCCAATTTCTAACGGCCACTTGCATGAAAATCCAATTGAATTTAATCGCCTTGAATAATAATATATTCTAACGGAGCGAATGCTACGAGAACCAATAAAAGAATCTGAATTCAATGCAATATCGTCATTTCACAGTGGTTGAATTCAGATAGACTTTCGTCCAACTATTTACAAGAACTTTAATTCGTCTTTCAATATTTATTCTTTATGAAAACTTTTTATAGATTATAATAAAATATTTTTAACAAAAAATATTCTTAGTTTTATATGATTTCTAAATAATTATTTTCACCTAATACAAACTTCTCGAGTTTTTCACATTGAACATGTACTTAAACAGAACAGATGAATTTATCTCTCCTAAATCCCGAGATTCCTTGACAATCCCGAAATTCTTTGATTGAAAATCAATCACGGGATTGACATTCCTAAGCCAGCCTCATTGATTGAAGGCTATATTTCAATATTGTTGGAAGTCATCCTCTTCCATTTGTGGTTTATCATTATCTGATGATATTTCGAGTTTGGTTTATGGTTGATAAATGATTATATATTTAGTTTGGATTGTACTGAATGACTTTCAATAGATTGATATTTTCAGATGACAAAGTTTAGGCTGAAATATGTTGAGAAAGTCATCATAGTGTAATGTCGGCAGCGCCCGTGGTCTGTGTGTTCTATAGTAGGAATATTTTTTCTTTTGAAAACATAATGTTGGAGGGATTGTCATTGAAAAATAAATGTGAAAGCCAATATTTTTCAAGTATTGTATAAAAATTTAAAGTAGTTCATACCCAAGGTTAGTAGAGACCTAAGGCTGGCCAATCCCCATAAGAGCCCAGCAGTCCAATTTTTCGCGATTAGTCTTGCTATAATGACGTCAATCAGTGCCCGGGTTAACATAAATATGCCCTATATCTATATTCAAGACTCATCACTTATCTAGTATTCAAATCTTTCCAGATGGTTTTTGGAGAAATGAAAATTTTCAAATTTCTATCTTATAGATTGTCAGATAACAATAATAAATTAAAATAATGCAATAAAAATAATTACTGTGATCAAATATCTACAATAATAATAAGAAATCATTTAATATAAGTGTAATATCACGCCTTGCTTGCCAAACAGTAAACTTCAGGGACCTGACATCTGAGGGACTGGAAGTAAGAGAAAAAAAGGGTGTAGGATGACTTCAGTTTCCGGACGGACTTTTAGCGGTGTATTTGAAAAAATCGTAAATTGATAATAATTACAACTGATTCTGATTGAATAGCGGATGGTTCAAAAGCTTGATTCACGCATAACGATATTAGATCAATGATATTGAAGAATAATCCGAAAGTTTGATACACGCGTAACGATATTAGAAGTTAACCATTATTAGTGAATTAGTGAATAACCATTCTAACCTGTAGTAGAGAATCACACCTACTTCTACTCAAACCAACCTAAAAACAAAGAATCTAACAAAAATTTTATATTTTGCCGTAAATATCAACCATATTCTCTCAACAGTTTTGATTTATACCGCAAAAGATACCATAAACTTTTAAAAGTCTTTATGAAAATGAAACTTAACCTAAAAGCTCTGAATTCAAATACAGCGCCAAAAGTCCGTCCGGAAACTAGAGACTCAGCCGGAAACTAGAGACTCAGCCTACACCCCTTTTTAACATGGGGAAGATACAATATTTCCACTCCGTCTATGACAGCCCCCTGGTAAACTTCAACTATTCATATTTTCCAGCTGATTTCTGAGAATTTGAAATTATCACAAATCTCTAGCACAACATGGAAAGCCTAGTAAAAGTTGATGCTTATTTTCGATTAATTAATAATTTGTTTCAATTACAGTGAATGAATCCTAATTATAACTACAGTAATTATTTATTTAGTATTTTACAATAATTGATATTTAACGGAAGGTACAACAGGCTTACGCCGAAAACTGTACCTTTTTAAATTAACACTAGCTATGAAAACAAACCAAATCTAGGTTATGAGACATTTTTACAAAACACTAAAGGAATTTCGAATATTTTAAATGGTAGGTCTAATATGAAAGCTCTGAACCAAAATAGCCAACATATCAGTAATCGAAATTGTTTGTAAATTTTAATTTTGATACAATTCATCAAAAAGAGATAATCAATTACAAGACACAATTAGTGAACTATTAGGCTAAAGTGCAGTATATCAGCACATTTTTTTCTCGGCTATTTATGAAGATATCGACTCAAATTTTTTTAAATGAAACTAGAGACAAAATTGAGGCGCGCTAGCACAATTTCAACTTCATTACACCAATTCTAATATTTTAATATCGGTTCGAAATATTGCTTTGATTCTAACCTATCTTTTGAAACATCAACATTCTATCACTTGAATTGATTATTCCGTGTGGACACAATATGAAAATTGAATAATTGATATCAATTACTTACGATATTGACTATTACAGTAGGCTATTTATTTATTAATTGTTATTAAAATCAGTTCATTTTTGAATTGTAGTATGAACTGGATGCTGGAAGCCATGTTTTTGACTGTTTGTTTACGAACGCCTACTCCCTAATCTCGGTAAAAGTAATCGATAATTTTTATCGATTGTTCTTCAATATCGATAACTGATAACTTCGAGATCAGACTTCAATAAACCAACAGCCAAAACGTACAGTTATTTCATTTGCCAAAGACAATTTCACTACTTAATTATTGTCTAATTGATTAAATTCAAATTAATAAAGCCTATTAAATGTAAAATTTGCTGAGAAATTCAATGCGTTCAGTTAAAAGTTTGTAACTTCAGTAGTTATTGAGATATTTTGAAAGATGTGTTAAAAAAGTGTTTTTCCTAGTTCAAAGTAGGTTATTTTGTTTATCTCATGATAAACAGGTAGGTTTTATGTAATAAAATAGGTTTTTTTTAATACTGCACTTTAGCCTATTTTGCCCTGCAGAGTGCATTACACTAGTAGGCACGCGATGACGTATTTACTCGTCACGGCCGGTCGACCTCAAAAACGACATGATTGGCCTACCTTGTAGCTCTACATACCTTGGTTCATACCCACTATTACACAATAGTAATTCTGTACATTTAATAGTAGGAACTGAAATGATCCAGCTATCTAATTTTTGCACAATTATTACTCAGGGTATTTTATTTTTATGTTTTCGCATGTTGCAGTGATCAAATCGACACCAATAGGAAGGTTTCGAAAAAAATTTTTAAAAAGCATTCACCAAGGGAGAATGAAAATCCATCAGTACGAACAAGTGTGACGGATGAGGGGAAACCAAGCCACCTGAAGGAAACTCAAGTTCCCTTGCCAGGATCATCCAAGTCATCTCAAACAATTTATACTTGCGAATATTGTACGCAGATGTTCATAACTAAAAGCATAGCGTACAGTCATGTTTGTCCCAATTTATTGAACAACTGTAAACGGTGAGTTATATTTTTACATTTTTCTAGAGAATGATTGACAATATCTTTTTTGAATGTTCTGGTTTTTGGCTTATTTTCCATACATTTCACATAGTATGTATTACATTCCAGAACTCTAGATGCTTAGCTATGTCCAAAACCATTTGAAACATTCTTATCTATTATAAAAATCTCATAACTTTGGCAAAAATGAAATTTGCTTGCCGTTGTGGAGTCTTATTAGAAGATTTTAATGAATTTTTGGCATTCGAAAAATCTTAAATGAAACACATTTTTAGATTCTTTCATTCATCCTATATACAGAATGTCCCACGAAAGTTGCAGCAGCCATAGATTCCCCATCAGTTTATTTCTAATAGAAAGAAAATCTCATTTTCATCTTTTACTATCTATTCTTTGACAATTGAACAACTAGTTCGTGAATTTATGAAACACTTCCTGATATGCTCCTACATGGTAAGCCAACGTTCAATGAGGGGATAAGTTTCTGTGACGGATGCCCCGTTACATAAAGGGGAGTACTTTCGATTTAAAACTTACTTTTTAGACTAAAAATTATTCCCTCATATCAGTACAGTCTAGTGATGTGGATCGGGAATATTCCCAATGGGAAGGAACTTATGATTTGGGAATATTTCCGAGGCCAAGAAATTTTGGGAATTTATGAGAATTTATGGGAATTTAAGGGAATTTATAAAAGTGCTTTAGAAATAATTGAAATTGATCAATCTAAGTTACATTTCACATTAATATAATCAATAAATCATCATTCTCATGCCTATTTTTCCTCACTCACTGTCTTTTACAGGAATGCTCTTTGTATGTATGACTATAAATAAGTTGTATTTGTCTTATGCTCTTGTCTTTCTCCCTCTCCAACCTAGCTTCATACATACACAATATACTATACATATACAGATATACTATTTGAAACTGTATATAGTATTCTTTATTGTTCTGTCTTCAACACTATTGTTCTGCTGACAAACAATGCTCCACGTCCACACACAAACAGAACCCGTTCAGAAGAATGTTCTTGTTTTAGTTTATTTTGTTGTATTTTATCATTACTAATTTTTGGATTTATATTCTTCTCATTCTGTATGTGGTAATAATAACTTACAAAGTATTCAATAAAAATATATGTTTGTACTCGTAGCTTGTAGAGAATGTATTTAATAAATAATAATAATAGCTGAGAAAATATCAAATTTCAATTTTTATTTCTAATTAATTCTCAAGTACGTATATTTTTATTTTGTCCTGTATAGTTTGATGCAAAATGTAAAACTTCTGTGCCCATAAATATGTATAATCTTATCTCATTACAAGTTGAGTGAGCTGAGCCTTAGTGAATCTTGAAAGATTGTGAGCTGTGTAATTATTATTTTTTTAATATTCAATGAAACTTGAGTAAGAATGTTTTTGTTTTAGTTAATTTTTTTGTATTTTATCATCATTTCTAATTTTTGGATTTATATTCTACTCATTCTTCATTTAGGTGAAGAAATCATTTTTTGTGAAGAAAGGGAATAGAATCATGTAATGAAAGTCAAAGTACACTTGATACTTTGTTGACTATGTTTTCCTTATTTACAAGCATTTATTAATAAAGAAAAATGATAATAGTGGTGAACAAATAATTGAGAAAATTTAATTGAGTGCTCATTCTTCCTTACACCTTTCATGAAAATGATCTATAGTCTATCGTCTATAAACTTCAAATTACTGTTTTCTTTCAAGTTATTACAGTTTTCAAGTTAGTCATCCTTATACATTTATGTATTTTTACATAAATGTTATATAACAGGTGTTTGAAACTTTGTGTAACAAAAAACGTCTTTTTCGGTCATTTTAGATAGAAGAAATCATAAATTCCCGGGAATTTATGATTTTTGGGAATATTTCCCTTAAATTCCCTGGGAATATTTTCTCGATCTTAAACTTTATCAATAATTGGAGATGCCAATAAGTGGCCTAAACCGAACAACTGACTGAGTGTTGATCTGGTCAGCAATTAGCTGAGAGCCAATCTGAAGACTAAACAGTTGCTATATTATAATATAACAGTTGCCCTGGCACCAACAAACATAATATCTTGTCCAGTATTTATTCATGTGGTGTTATCAGTGTTAATATATGAACTGGCGTCCACATTATTTGGCAGATCATTGATTGCATTTAAGAAAAGCAGGGTTCACAGAATAGATCCCTGAGGAACTCCGCACTCAAGCCCCAACATGGGTGACCACATGCCATCAATCACCGCCTATTATATCTCTAAATGGACCAAGGCCAGAATAGTCTTTGTGTTTTGAATTGCTTGTGCATTGCAGCGGCTTGCGTTCATTTATCTAGCTAGGACAACGCACATTAATTAATGAGGTAATTATTCAAATTGCAGAGATGAAATCATAGAGCCGAACAACTCGTACACTTGCGAGCTTTGCTACCAGGTTTTCAGCCGTCAGGCAGTTCTGCAGGCTCACAGGATAGGTCACATGAACAACTCCAGCGGAGAAGAGTCTGGCGATGAAATTTATGACGAGAATGTGTGTGTCTTTGGACAGAAAAAAAAGAAGAAGCGACGCGGCAATCGTGTGGCCCGAGATGGCCTTTCTTTCAAACCTTTCTTTCAAAGCGATGAGCAGGAGGTGGAGGAGGAGGAGAAGGGAGAAGAAGGTGAACATTTTTAGGTTTTTTTTATAGAAAAGGAAAAACCGTCAGTACTTGCCCATAGTGCTTTATTAGGTTTATATTATTCTTATTGCAAGAATGCAAAATTAGGTACAATTTTAAACCAAATAAATTAGAAGAAGAAAATAATGATAGTTTTTTAAATGAATAGTTTTTAATTAGTTATTATTGATAGTTTTGTATATTTTGTATATATATTAGTGACCGTATTTGCTTATTGTAGTGCGTTGTAAGCTAAATCCATTTTTATTACAATAAGGGCTGCAAACTTGAGTTCAGTATAATATACTGAATAAACTAGATCAAAATATTGTAAGCAGATAATAAGATTGATAAGAGTACTATTGTCTTCATCTAAATATTTTTACTTTTATTTAGAGAAATGATAAAAAACTTTCTTTTTCTTTCAATAAAATCGTTTTTCTTAATCAATGTAATATACTTATATACATTAATAAGAGGTTTAGTTAAGAGGTAATAAAAGTACAATAAAAAGAGGTGTATAAAACTATTATCTTCATCTAAATGTTTTTATTTAGGGGAATAATAACTTCATTTTCCTAATAGAATCAATGTAATATACATTATCAACTTATAATAATTTACTTGTATTCTCAAAATTAGAATAACGAAATTATGGTAGAAATTTTAAGTTTTGTCTTGATAATAAATATTGTCGTGATTTCTTTAATACCGTATGCAATAAATACGATTTTTGGAAACTTTAACTAAAGTATTTTTTTCGTCTAATTCCTATAACCTGATTCCTTTACATTACAGAACAGGCTGCCATTACAGCCTGTCTTTTTTGTTTCCTAGGAAGATGAATAGACGGTGCAACTCTCATAAAATGTCAACTTTTATCAACTAAAAATTGAAAAAAATCTATTAGATCATAAGAAATGTTCAAGTGCATTTAATTGAAATTTAATAATTAATTAATCAATTTAATTCCAACTTGTCGAGGTTGCACCATAGTGAAAAATGTCTACATTTTTCTGCACAATTATTCTCTTATCAGTTCGGTAAAGTAAATCCATATTGTTTTAATAGGTTTGGTGTGTGGCTGTTGGTTATTCCAAGCCACTTTGAATTTTTTGTAAGCATGAATTTATACTAGTTTTTTAATAAGTTTTGTCATATTTTGCAACCACATGACGGTACCTCGGTACGGGGTCCTAGCGTTTCGATTGCTCTAGGGCCTTAATATAATATGAGACGGCATAGTCAGTGCTCTGAGTCTGATGTGTGCTGAGTCTAATCAGTGCTCTGGCGTCATTGACTCATATGCAGAAAAATTGACGTCAATGCCCCCTCGTATTTCATGGCCCTACGTGTTTACGAATCAATGACTGATTACACCAGAAATCACACTTATACGGCCAGTTGCACGAAAATCCACTTGAATTTAACCACCGTAAAATGACCGTCATTGCTAGACATCCAGTTTGTTATTAGTTTTCAATAAGGGTCTATAAAGACGGGGTAGACACACCAACCCACCATTATGGCCAGTCAAATTAAGTAAAAAACAAAAAGTCGTAGGACCCAGCTGAAAATTTACAGATAAGGTCAGAAAAGGACCCTGAATAACATACTAATAGTCCTGGAGAATCCCACGTGAGCATCGGCCGTCATCTTGAAAAAAAAACGAAAAAATTTACAAACAACATCCTTGTTTTTCCAGGATTGCAGCCGAACCAGGAGTCGGACAAAAACGTTTAAATTACGGGCTTGTAGAGAATAAAATTCGAGAGAGACTGAAACCAACCGCAACTCTTTAGCGTCAATAGTTTTCAAATTACAATTTCTTGAAATTTCTGTAAATTTTTAAAGAATTGAAAATTGAATTTTTTTGTTTCTTAAAAAGTTTGTATTTGAAAATCCCTCTCGGCAAAATTAAATTCTCTACAATTTGAGACCAATTCCACCCTTTTATCTCAATCAGTTTTTGAGCTCCAGTTATTTTGAAAAATGCTTACCCCGAAACCTTACCCCAAAAATTGCATATTAGAGCCCAAAAAAGTAACTTAACTTATCGTATAATATACAATATACAATGTATATCTCTAGAATTCCGTTCCTAGATCCCAAGATGTTGAAAATTCCATTTGAACAACCAAAAATATTATTGGATTCTTAAGGGTAGATCAAAAACCACCCCTAATATTCGGGCCTCCATAACTTTTGAAAGGCGAGTCACATTCGATCGAGCAATGACTCATCCTTCGTTGCTCATCAAGGCAAAATGAAGTAATTTAATTTCAAATTCAGCAAAATAATTTTTTTGTGTACTGTGTATCCCTGCACTTTGAAAATGACTGTTTTCACATTTGAATGGCTCCAACTCGGAAACCCATGAGTACAAAAAACTGCAAAAATTTGTCCACTTCAAATTGAATAGTATTGTCATTGCGGGACTACTGACAGGTACAAAGAAGGTTTTCATCATACTTTTCCAGAGAAATTCATAAAGATTTCAATAAAAATAAGCATTTGACAAGATAATTTATACACACCATCTTTTAGAAGATAAAGTTTTCTATAATTCTAGTCCAAATACATAACTCTACCTTCAATAGTTGCTTAGTTATAACTCATCAAACAATTACAAATTTTCATACAATTAAAAATTCAGATTTTCAGTCAATGTTATCATCTATAATTTATTAAAAAAATATAATTAATTACATATGGTATTGAGGAGCACAATGTTTTCTATAATTTGAGACCAAATTCATATTTTTACAACAATTATTTATCGAGTTAGATTCAATTCTCTAACTCAACATCATCACTAAGGCGCGCTCCACCTGTTACTGATGAAAAGCGTTTGAGATTATTTATCATTATGTTAGTGGTTCGCCTCAGTGAGCTGAAGGAGACTCTTAAAAATACGACTTTTAAAATCATTATTGAGTTTTTATTCAGATAAATTAATTGTGTAGATATTTTTTATGGTATCCATTCGGGTGATAACATCTTTTCTTGTTGATGTATTTCTTAATTCATATTTTATTCTCAGTTTTATCTTCTGAATAAAATTATTCTATTTCTTTTAGTAGGTATTTGATTTCTTTATTGAATGATGTTAGTTTATTTATTGGTTTCTGAAAGGATTGGCCTTTATCCATCTATGTATATATTGAATTTATATATATTGGTATCATAATGATTGGCTCTTGATTAAATTTAATTTTGGTAAATTTTGACTTTTATGTGTATAAGGTTCTTTCAAATTCTATACATATAATTAAGAAATGAAATTATCTGCACTTCTGCAACAAGAACGCCAATTCTTCTTAGTTTCAAAATGGGACGCTATATAATGATAATGGTGAATTATCATCAATGATATTTTTGAAAATATATTTTTCATAACATTCATGCATTCCCAAAATTAAATTTAATGGAAGAGCCAACTCATTGTTTATTAAGTTATGAATTAAATAGCATATCTATGAAGAAGATTCAATATATACATATGAATAGATGGATAAAATGATGCAAGAAATTATAAAATACTAGAATACACAATAACAGTCAATGATATTTTTGAAAATATCATTGGTTTTCGGTAATTATTATTAGGCTACCGTACTTGATAATTTTGATACGTATTTCAATCCTGAAAAATTGTGGAAACATTTTATCGTTGGTGTAACATTCTACAAGTTATAGTATAAATATAATCTCTTCCATAAAATATTTTTAGTTGCCAGTTTTCGGTGACGTTTCATGTTAGGATTTTCATAATTAATTCCTAAATGTGCCAACTTACTTTCGCTTAAAGTGCCGCTAGAGTCTAGAATGTAAAATTTATTGTTGGATCAGAGTTATGCACAATTTATTGTTTTATTTTAACTGCAGCTAACTAGGGTATTGTACATAACTTCTAATCTCTACAGAGTTGACACATTTAGTAGATGAATATTTGTTCTTGATAATGAGAAGCAGGAATTAGGAGATAATCTGTGTTTCAACTTTCAGAAAATTTCTGTATAGAACTTATTTCTGGTTTGCAAAGTGCTTGTGCAGATTACTCTGCACACTTTAGAGATCATGGCTTCCGATGAAGAAACGTCTCAACAAAACCAAACAAGGTTTCAAAAATACTGCGAACAACTGAATATAAACCCTAATTTGGTTATGCTCAAAGTTACTTTGTTCATGATGTATGGAGGTAAGATTATTTTTTATGTGCTTATTTAAATTTGCTTTAAACACAGACACAGTTAGCAACTCATATTGATAATATTATAAAGTGATGTATCGTACATGAATTAATTACAAAACATCATACATGCATTGTAATAACTTTTTTCAAAGATTTATTGATGAAAGAAGGGAAATCTGTAGTCCGAGCCTCCACTGCTTGCAGTATTTATAGTTGCACGATTTTTTAGTCATATAAAAATCGCTATGGGTTGAAATGAACCAAATTTTTTACACGCATGTGAGTTCACTCAAAATAGAAGCAAATGCGGCTGTGCCTTACGTCGAAAACTTTTCTTCCCTAATATGACGAAGCACTTTCATATGAGGAATTTCAAAGCACAAGAATATTCTTGAAAATTTCAATGGGCAATTCTCTTGAATGAGCAAAATGTTCCACTTGAAATTGTCTACAAATATTCAATTGAAATCAATAATTGTGAACTTACATCCAAGCCATTATTACATTTCAAATTCGTGAAGAAAGTTCCTCAAATGACTGAATGACAAGCAAACCTGAGGACAGCAGCCATCTTGTAAGTATAAATATACTGTATTATAATATTTTTGTAATTTAAATTGTGTGAAACCATTTAAACTCAGTAAGCTCTTATTAGGTACTTTGAAATGATTACTTTGACGTTTGACAGTAAGGTTTTTGAAGCAATACTTAGGCCTATCCTTATAATAGACCTATTAAAAAACTTGAAAAACCCCAATGACATCTTGTGTAGAGGTTTGGGTGGACCGAATTTGATACGTTTTGTGCCGAAAGAAAGGTTATTGGTCCTAGATTGCATGTTTTATTTGTATTTTGGAAAAAATTAGTTACAGGGCTTAAAAGGGAAAATGAACTCAGTGCTATCTCTCGGTGTCTGATGGAACTACGTGCGCACCGCAGTACTGAACTATAATTTATGGAGTATAGTTGATTAGTCTTAATATTCTTTTAATTTGGCGGATGACGAAAGACTTTCATCATTTAACGTTTCCATCGTAATGGGTGATATTCTGTCGATTTCTTTCTCAAATATGTTTTTTGACACGTTATATTATACAGTATTAATGTGAAAAAAATTCAACATAACATCAGCCGTTACCATAGAAATATTATAAATGAAAGTTATTTGCCATCCACCAAATTAAATGTATGCAGTATTAGGCCTACTATATTTGTTATGTAGTTATGTATAAACTTTTTTTATAGACTACTATAAATCAATTTACATGTATGGATCGATCCATTGTTCAATCATTTCACTGGATTAAAATGTATGTAATTGATTTGAAAAATTGGCATTCCATTACAGTAATTGTTTTAATTCTTAATTGTTTAATTCTTAATTAAATTTTGGTTTCATATAGGCCTAGTCTGTGTTATGTTAATTTATTTTATTTTTTCTTCTTGAAATATACAGCAACTGCGTCACTTCTTCCATTTTTGACAATACACATGCAGAGTATTGGACTGACCGTTGAAGAGATAGCAGTAGTCTATCTGGCTCTTCCACTCACGACATTTCTAAGTCCTCCTGTTACAGGTAACAACGAAAAATCGATATCGATTTGTCTGTTTGGTACTCAGCGATTCTGTCTTGGCAATATTTAAAGATTGAAATAATCAAAACTGTACTAATACAATATGAGTTAGGTAGCAAGTTTTAAGGAGTGAATTCGCAATGAATTGTCGACGATTCTTCAGAATTATTAATAAGATAATTATGTTAACTACATTGATTATTCTATTCTGCTTTATTAGTAATAGTGGAGTATTTATAATTATTCAAGTTATTTAATTAAACAGTAATGCGGGAGCTTAGGGAACCCCAAAAAATTTGCTACCTAATCAAGAACAATAATATTATAATAAGTACAATTTTCAAATTTGAGAAGACAAAATAAAAAAGGACGAATATTTAAACTAGAATACCGTACTGTACTGAATATTATTACTGAAAAATTGTGAATTAAATAACTAGACAAATAGATACGGTAGCCTATGTAAATTATGAGAAGAGAGAGATAAATATAGGCCTATGATGAGTACCGTAATGCTTGTATTTTTGTTAAAAATCTGAATATTGAATATTCACATAACTATATATTGAATATTAACTATAACAATGATTATTCTATTGAAGGTTTCCTTGTGGACAAATTTGGTCATTACAAGTCAGTCGTTATTTTTTCACTGGTGCTCAATCTAATATTCCATCATTCATTGACATTGATTCCTCAAATGGAAATTCCGGGAGAGATGCCTGCTGCTTATGTGTTGAGGCATCCAACTACAGGAATGGTCGAGGTAATTATATTTGATGTTTTGCCTAATACTGTACTTTAGCCTCTTATTACTTAGACTTTGCATCAACTTAGACTTCTAAGTTGATGCAACTTCTTTGCTTCCTGTTGGACTTTTGCATCAACTTTTGGAATTAGACTCAGGGCCTGGTCACATACGATTGTGGTTTGCTTTACTTTACTTCACTTCACTACTTCACTTACAATGCTACTTTGATTGTGGTTTGCTTTGCTTCACTTCACTTACTATATACCATACGATTTATATAGATTTACTATGCGAGTAAGTGAAGTTAACCAGTTAGCTATGTTAGTGAAGTGAAGTAAAGTAAAGCAAACCACAATCGTATGTGACCAGGCCCTAAATGCATCGCATACGAAAAGAATTAGTTATAGGTTATACGGGCAGTAGGCCTACTTCAATTGATAATGCCTTTTCAGCTAACAAAAAATTTCATAATAGATTAAATAACTTTGCTGATCTCCAAGCTGAAAACTCCAAGTTAAAGGAACGGTATATAGGCCGTAAAAGTTGTTAAAGAAAGCTGTTATCTTGAGAATATTTCTCAATACTTTCGGGTCTCACTCGGAGAGGAGCACTACCCTAATTTTTATATTTTTTAGTCACTACTCATATTAGCAACAGGCTTATAAATCCACTATTATTACTATACAGATATGCTTTTAAAAAATTGGACTACTACTTTTAAATCATATCCAATTTCTTATTAGTTTCTGATGCGAAACTTCTTTTATAGGTTTGGTGGAGTCCTTGTCCCAGCAGGGAATGTCCTGAGGAAGAAGAATTGAATATGGTGTTGGATGACTGTGTTGATCACTGCTTGCTGCAACCTAAAATATCACCCAAGAGTAAATTTATCATTAGCAGCTTTCCACATCATCAGAGTATAGCTGTTCCACCGTACAGGAATTACCGAGTGAGCTAGAGTATTGTTCTCAAATATTTTCAGCCTCTATTCAAAATAATTTATTTTTTAAATTAGTTGTCTTCTTTTGATAGACAGAAAAAAGTTACTTTAAAACTGAATAGGATTGAGCGAGCAAGAATGAAGGATAAACCATGATATAGTTATGCACAAAAAATGTTTTTCTACTTACGGTTGAAAAATAATAATAATAATAATACAAGTTACATATTATTTCAAGTATTTCTCATCACAAATTACGAGTTTTGAAAGGACCATGCTTTCAGTACCTGTACATCAAGCATCATTTCCATAAAACAAACCAAAAAATTATATTAATTAGCTGAATAAAGGAAAACATCCTACCAAGTCTCAGAATTCGTCAACGAAATGTAAATTTGATTTGTCCTTATGTAAATTTGAAGACGAATTCAACCATCCATGATTAAAACTGAACGTTCTAATTATTTAATCTGGGAGTTTTTCGATGCAGAAATTTGTCTTTTTCGGTCCAGAGAATTTATTAATTTTATGTAAAAATGTTTTAATTTTTGCAGGTAGACTGTGAGAAACAATTGAATGAGATGATTGAAGCAGAGATTCATCGTGATTTGCATTTTCATACTATACATGACAATAAGAAAAAGAAGAACGGAACTACAAAGTAAGTTTACTCTATTCAATCTAGAGTAATTAGGCAAAATAAATTTCATGAAATTTTATAATTTTGAAAGTAATTAGACAAAATTGATTTCATGAAATTTTATATATACTGAACAGGATGACTAGATAACTAAATAAGACATAAACTTTCGTTGGAAAATAATCTGTAATGCGACCTAATTTTTTAGGTCTAGATACTAAAAGAAAATACCACTTCATTGTTTATTTTGCTTCATTATTTAATACGATAACCTATCACGTTTTCATGAAATGTACCTCGAGCTATCTAGTAAAAAAAGTTTTGGTGAACACTCGAATTGAATGAAAAATTGTGCAGGTTTTTGGATTTTTTTTATATTTCTACTTTTAACATACTGGTACTGTTTTTAAGTGAATAAGAGAGTATATGAGATAATACCTATCAATTAATATTATTAATTAAGGCTTCCCTGTAATGGTTTCTGTAAGAGCATCAGCGATTATCATTCTAAATTAGTATTATTATTGATAGATTCACGAATTTATTTTCAGGACTCCTGGTAAAAAGAAGTTATCTTTTGGGTTGGGAAACAATACAACATCCAAACAAAACGTCACTGTTCAGCCAGATGGGGAAGAAGAACCTCCAGCATTTTTCCTGCTCGATATGCATCCAGATTTAATGGAAGCTCCGGAGCATCTGGGTAAGTCTGTGCTTCGATAAATTATTTAAGTTCTTCTGATTTTGACTAGAATAATGTAATACTGTATTAAAAATAAAATTCAGCTATTCATGTAGATGACTATCGCTTTCTGATCAATTGTTACAGAGTAAATCAATCAATTTTATTCACTATTTATGAAGGGGTTTAGCTGAACCCTTAGGTTCTTTTAGCAGCTGCCCATCACAAAAATTATGCAGCAAAATGACTCACTCAAAATTGAAAATCAAGCTCTTTATCATTCTTCAAATATTTTTAGATCTAGAAAACGCATTTTGTCTTGTTACTCCGACTGGATTCATTTGTTTTTAATATCATCCTACAGTATTTCATAATTTTTCAGAGTCATGCAATTTTTTATCTTCAATTGTGATACGAATTATAAGTTGGAGAACTGAAGAATCAAATTCAACCATCTTCCATATAAGTTCTTGCCCTATTGCATTCACGCATGTATGAGCTGGTTTCATATTTATTGGATTATTGCAATTTTCAGGACTCGAGGTCGAGATGGATGATAATGAAACAGTCACAGATTTCCGTCAGCATTTCAGTAAAGATCTTTTGATACTTTCCGGTGTGAACTACACAGCACTTGAAGAATCAGATTTGCGGTGTGGTGGTTTGGTTCTAGCTACCAATTTAACAATGAACACTCTTCAAGAGATGGCTGCCGATTGTATGCTCCAAAAGTGCAATTTCAGGTGAGTTCAGCTGTAGAAAACCATTCTTCACTCTCAAATTCCACCACATTAATGAATAAGAAAACTTTTCCAAGTATCATGCCTAATAGTCCTGGAGAGGTTAATGATTTCTTTAATATAAAATTGAAAATATTTATATAGGGATGGTATTCTCCAAATCATCCAAAAACAAGTTGGTGTCATTCTCATGTCTATTTGAAGAAAATATACATATTTTAATAGATTCTAATAGGTACTTATTCTAATTAATAAATAATAATCAGTCAATTTGTAAAGCTTGTTTCTTGTCTCCAGAATCTGACTCGGTCAAAGGTATCAATGATTCTTTAAAAATTGTCTTTATCTTGTGGGATTAGGTTCGTAAACTGAAATTATAAAATCTTGAGAAAAGCAATAAAAGTTTTACCTAGATTACGGTATGTGTTGAAATCCAGTTGAATTTATTGACCATTAATCTTAACAATATGTCAAAAATACAGCACATTATTGTATGAAATGTCAGGCAGCCTCGGACAATCCTCCGAGGTGCGTGATAGATGGCGCAGGTGTTGCTCATTTTGTAAGACAATCTACATCAAGAGTTTTTCTGAATTCACACTTTTGATAGAAAGGCATTAATCAACTTTATTCTTGTAAAAATAAATCTTGTACATTTTTTCAAATTAACAATTCTAGAGATGGAGGACCGGAAATCTGCCCGCCTGACTACAAAGAATCTGATGACAGAGTATTTTATATATATTTTGCTCTTCGATTTGTGGCAACCATTATGCTGTCGGCTAGTGTCACTGTCATGGATCCAATTGCACTAACAATGATACAAAAGTATGGAGGAGAGTTTGGCAGAGAGCGTTTGTTTTCTACCATCGGCATGGCAATCTTCTCTCCTCTAACTGGCTATCTCATCGACTACAGAAGCAAGAAACTTGGTAAAACCATTTCTCTTCCTCTTATTAATTAAATTGATTTGAGCTTCATAAAAAATAATGAAGCATTGTTTTCAATGGATGAGTGATGATCAAAGAAACTCTGTCTCCAATGTTTTTTGCAATTAACATTCATTTATATGCTTTGATAAATTCTTGGGAGATTGTCTGTGTCCATAATGTTGAATTGTTATCAAATCACAAATAGAATATAAGTTACATATTTTTTTTAACGAGGAAAAGAATTGGGTTTCGTTCGTATTTTTTGCCGAAGAAAGCTCGCATACTTTCAATTGGGAGCTTGGAAAGCTATATGATTCGTTGAAGATTATGTCTCTGCTGATCTGCCAGAGTGATCTGAGTTGTAGTTCTACAACTCAGCTATTCTGAAAACAAACAATATACAATATAGTTACTATGAAATAGCATGAGTTAAGTTGGGAAATACTTATGAAATATAGTGTCCTCGTCATATGACACTACAAACCTGAGTCGAGCAATGACTCATATTCAAGTCAAGCTACTTAGAGATATACGGTAGTGAATTAATAACAATCTTATGTCACGTTCTCTTCTCCATATGTAGGCTTTGTGATTTTAATTAAACAATTTGTTTCCTATGATTTACAGGGTACTCCGATTACACGGTAGCGTTTTATGCTTATGACGCTCTTCTAGCTTTGTCAGCCGTATCAATACTAATGATGCCTCTAAGCACCAAAGTTCCTGCTGATAACATCATGCGAGACATGTTGCGCCTCTTGAAGCTGCCTCATGTTATCCTCTTCATATTTTTCCTTTTTGTTTTGGGAAATTGTTGGGGTTTCATAGAATCCTACTTGTTTCTTTATCTCAAGGAATTGGGTGCTCCGAATTCTTTATTAGGTGAGATGGTTTGAAGTATTCGGTTTAACCTGTTTTAAAGATCGAATAAGTACGGTAACAGCAAATCTAGTGCGGTAACGAAATTTACAACATACAATACAATTGCATACCAGGTGTTTATCAATTATAATTTTTATACAATGTAATACATGTACTGTAATTTTTGAACCCAAAATTCTTGATCTCAATATTTTAATAGCATAAGTGGTTGAAATAGATAGGTTCCTTGAAATTTAAACTTCTTTAATGTTTGAATAATAACATTAAATTTTTCTTGATTTGATATACTATAGATTTCGACCCACTTAAATGATTCATTCAACTTTATTTGTGTACCTAAAAGTTTTTGAATGGTCATGATTTTTAAGACTTTTAAGGGGAAGTAACACATTTTCGTTCTTGAAATTAAAGAACAAAATATTGAGAATAATTTTTTATAGTCATTCATGAACCATTGTTATATTTCAACACAAGATTCCAGTAGCCTAATAGAGAAAAGTGCTTGAACGATGAGCTTAATCTGCTTTCCTCTCACAATTCATGTTCTCATGTTAAATGTATGTCTCGACAAGTTCTACAAAATGAATGATTGCCGTAAGCATATTTTATCGATTTTTAATTTTTACACTCATATTTTATTGTTGAAGAAGTTCGTTGAGTTTATTATTATTTTTTCCAGGTATAACTGTTTCAGTGGGAACGCTTAGTAGTATCCCCTTCTTATATGGCGCAGAAAAACTAACTCACAAAATTGGACATGTGAATTTAATAGTAATTGCATTTTTCTCACATGCCGCTCGATTGATGGGGTATTCATTCATAGAGTAAGTAAGACATCTTGAATTTCCTCTAATAAATCAAATCATACCTTCCAAAATAGGAGCCCTTTTAAATAATTAGGTCCCTTTAAATAAGTATTTGTGGATTTTTTTAGATAGTAGCCTACCTTATTGAAATTCTTTGAAGGGAGATGAGGAAATTCATATTTTTCTAATTCTAGAATTAGCTGAATTAAGCTACTAACCTATAATTTTTTTTAAACTATTAAAAAAATGAAAAAATAATTTTAATATTCTCAATAAACACTGTTACAAAAATCTACAACATACAGAAGTGCATCAGAAATACATCGTGATATCCATAAAACTTTGATAACTTATTGTATACTCTTATGTATTCAACTTTTTCTAGGAACGCTTGGTGGTGTTTTCCCTTCGAAGCTATTGAATCATTATCTGTTCACCTGATGTGGGTTGCGGCAGCCACTTATTGCGCGATAATTGCTCCAAAGAATCTGTTGGCAACTCTTATTGGTGTATTAGGAATGGCTCACTTTAGCTTAGGTAATGATTTTTATAGAAATTATTCAAATATTTACAATAAATTTCATATTCTACAATATATGCTGAATTCTGTTGATGCTGAACCCCAAATTCGTTGATTCTGTGTGGTGTTCCTCCTCAATAAAAATTATCATTACAATGTAAGAAATAATAGAGAAATAAAAAATCTACAAATCAATGAAAACTTGATAACGAATAATTTTGAACAAATAAAAGTAAAAACCATTTGTGAAATAATCAGAAAATTGAATAATTTTAATAATATGATTATTTTTGTATGATTTTCAAATAATTGAGTATTTTCTCATTATGTATTTCATCATAAAAATTATTTTTCCTGTGATTTTTCATTCTCAGAAACTGATAGGATATTTGAATGGGAGTGATCGGGATCCGAGGGCGATAAGCGCCGGTCTGATAATCCAAAGGTTCCGGGATCAATCCCAGATAACAGAACGGATTTTGGCTACAAAACTCCCGAACTGCCTCAAAAGTTGTTATCTCTCATAATCACCCCTCTCATTACATAGTACGCAAAATCCTATAGAGCTCATGTGAGCATCACCCTCAGCAAAAAAAATTATTTATTAAAGTCATTTCTTATTTAAATACTTAGAAGGAAGAAGAAATACTTACTACTACTAGAAGTAAAATTGTACTAC
Source organism: Laodelphax striatellus (assembly GCA_017141395.1). Lineage (NCBI taxonomy): Eukaryota > Metazoa > Arthropoda > Insecta > Hemiptera > Delphacidae > Laodelphax > Laodelphax striatellus. Next base: position 22,813,671 of record CM029532.1, on the reverse strand, counting down.
TAGTACAATTCATTCATATGGTTTTCTAGAAATGTTTACATCAGTATTCTTTCTTTTACAAAAATCAGGTCTCAGTACAATAAGAAATACTTTTGGCTAGGTTGCACTGTTCATGATATTGCTATATTTCTTGTATTTTCAACTGTTTCATTTGAAAATTGAACAGGAAGAGGAGTGGGTAGTTTTGGTGGCGGATTGCTGATTGGCACAATTGGAACAAGACAAGCATTCCGTGCCATGGGCTTGTTGGCAATCGTCAGTGGAGGCTTGTACGGATTGATACACTTTTTCTGGCTACATAAATACGATCAATCGTATTACAAGAAGAAAGTAAATGTTAAAGATGCAGGTAACATCAATTAATAATGCTTTTCTATGAAGACTTGTTCACTGCTTTGTGTGCATAATTAATCATATAAATAGTTGGTCATAGTTAAATGTATTTTTCACTCTAGTCTAAGAATTACAAATTAATTTTTGTTGTTTTGTTTATTGGATAACAGCTCAGCTTATTATACTTACTTACCTTCAGCTCAGCTTTTTATTCTTACTTACAAGTTTTCTAGAAGCCTGTAATTTATTATTACAGTAAGTTGTTATTAATCAAGTTGGAGCCTCGCAACTTATTAGGTCTTTTAGCATTTAGCAGTTGGATAGTTGCTTTACATAGCTTAATAACAGTTTATAGAAATATTTTGGAACCCGTACATGTAAAAAATATATATTAGAATATACTATTAATTCAATTATCCAAGTGTTCAAGTGACTTTAAAAAGATAGGTCTTTAGAAGTTATTAAAAAAGAATAAATTGAATAAAATTGAAAGCTAGATTCATGTATTCTTATTAAATTGCTTCCACGTATGCAATATTGAACTTTTTAAAGCTTTGGAGAAATATTTGAATATTATTCTACTACGATTTTTATTATAGACACTTTTTAATTTTCACTGTTCGTCTTTTTTCATTTTCAGAAAAGTCAGAGAAAGAAAAATTGAACGTAGAAGATGGTTTGCCTGATAAAGATACGATGTCACATGATGAGATGTTGAGCGCCGAGAGACTCAGTCTAATGATCAGATTCAACCATCGTGGATCCCTCACGTCCCTCGATCAAGGCTCGCGCCCCGAACTCAGCCGGGGCAGCCGTCGCAACAGCTCTTACACAGACAACAAGGCCAGCAGTGGCTCCAAAATGGACCTCCTCAAGTCTACATTGGAGGTCAATCTCAACAGAAACTCAAACCCTCATCTGAATCTAACAAAAACCTCTCTACCTCAGCTCAACAGATCGACCACAAACACTGTCAAGGTAAGATTGCGTGAGAGTCATCTTTTCAGGCTGTTACTCACTAATCCTGAGGGGCGACCGCCACCCGGCTTGCACAGCCTAAGCGCACAGTCAATTGCATCACTGCTCAAATCGATGTTTAATGTGCGACCCAACGAGGTAACAATCTGCACAACATCTTCATTCACACTCTCAGGAACCCCATGAATTTCCAACGTATTTCCACGAGAATATTGTTCCTGCTCGTCGAAAAACGCCAAGTTGTTGATGTGCTCCGCTTTCATCACCTTATTTTCTTTCTTCAAGGATTCAATGCACTCCTGCTGTCGTGAAATTGCTTCATGAAGTAGCTTGAAAGATGTTTTCTTTGAGTTTCTTCTCTAGATTTTTTTGAGATTAGTTATCGTTAAGCATTTTTTGCAATTTGTTCTTCATTGATTAATAAAAATTAATCTAATTTGATTAACAAATAAACAATTCAATTTAATTTTAAAATATTGCAGGGCAACACAGAAACTACTCCGGGAACTCCTCAATCAAATAGGAAAAGTCAGAAGAATCTTGTCAATCCGCCTTCTCTTTCAACAGTGGCGGATGATGAATTTCGTAGCAACAGGTGAGTTTCTGCACGCACACCATGCCTTCCTTGTACGCTTTAGGTGTCCCATCTGTTAATTTGTTCCAGTTTCTGATGTTAAACTAAAAAATTTATTATGTTATGCTTCTATTTACCTTTGTATTGTATCCATGAATTAGTTAATATACGATTTTAAAAAGTTGATTATTTTTACTACCATCTTTTGCTTTGATATAATACAATTTTAATTATTTGAATAGAATGTTCTGTTTGATGTAAATCTCTTATATATTTTAGTCAGCTTAATTTTTTGCGGTACTCATGTCCAATATTAGTAAATAAAAATCGATATAAATTTTTGTTTCTAAATTGACAGTCCAAATTCAATCTTTTTTCCCAACTTAGCTTCGTGGTTTTGTGTTTCGGTTTTAGGCTATAAACTTTTAGGCTTGCTGAAATAAAAAACCCCGTTTGAAAGTTAAAATTGATACTTTTAAAGATTGAAAAACTAACTCCAATTATAACCTTCTGATTCATAACTTTCAGTTTCCCTAATATACGAAAAGGAACAACCTATGAGTCCCCTACACCAATAAAGCCTCCATTAATAAGCATTTCGCATTCAGATGCTTTTTCGTACGAAATAAAAATCTATACAACTAACATTCATCTACTTCCGAAAATTTGGGTGTTTAGCGTAAGTAAGGAAGTGAATTTAATTGACCAGGAAAGAAACTTTGTGACCATAATCTCAAAAGCAAGCATTCGCCATTGATCTTGTAAACTGAGTTTGGTAGATGATCAACCACTGGGTTGGGTCTGAATCCCCTATTGTGTGTGTAACTATATCATTAAATAACTATCTATAAATTTGACTCAACTATTTTTCCAGTGGCTCCATTGTTGAAGAAGAAGAGAAAGAACATCATGATGAAGCAACGAAAAAATTCAAACAAGTTGAAGAATATTTGAGAAATTGCGAAAATATTACTGTCAACAACGAAGATGATGTAAAGTTTTAATATTGAAGTACAAAGAGACCATCGTCCTTATTTGAACGTATCTTAGGTAAAGGAGTGGACCAGCTTTAAAAATAACAATTTGATTCAGCCGTCTTGCATTGATAAGTGTTGAACTATATTTTGTGACTGTAATCTTCGGTTTCGTATTACAGTATTTTTAAACAAGGTAAACTGTATGTAGATACATTATTGTAAGATATATTACTGTGAATAAAAAAATGAAAAATTTATTTTAGTAAGATATATTCATTCAAAACGTAAACTTACTATAATTCAAAATTGATAAATAGGATGGAGAAACTATCAAGTAATTTAAAAATGTAGTAATTATTGACTATCTCTTTGATAATTTGTTTTGAAAAGTCGAATTTATAAAAGTGGTTGATTGTAATTTATAATTCTGTCTAGTTTGTACTTTTTCTGTTCCCCTTCAACTACGAATTATTCAAGCTCCGCCAATTCAGTCTCTTTTAAATTTGTCTATAAAACTTCAAAGAACGAATTCAGTACAGAAGATTCAGTGCATTGATAGGGTAACAGAAATACCCAAGATACGTATAATACCTTGGAATATCATTTACCTAGAAAATATCAATTAATTTCAAATTTCAAGTGCAGAATATAGGACGATACTTTTCAATAGCAATACTTTTCATCATCCCTAGCAAAAAAAAAAAATTATAATTTCGGGAAATGATAATGGTTGTTGTATAGAAAAAATCGATCACATTGAATAAGTTCTTTATTACATTAATATTACAGTTGAAAATACTTTGCATCTGATCAGTAAAATGGGTAAAATATGAATAGAAAACAGCTACCATTTTCATCACAATATTTATATTTTGTTGATTAAAAATGTTTTAGAGAAAAAATTATTCAAGAGTTCTATTTCAGTCATACAGATTACCATATCACATACACCATAAATTAAAGTCATAACTAAAGTTGTCAAAAATCTACTTGAAAATAATAAAACTGATAAAAATTGTAGTAGATAACGTGTTACAGGTATTTAAATAAAAACATTTTCTGTCTGATCTAAATATCTTTTTCGAAGACATGACTAGTTGATGCAACCAGTAGCATAAACTGAAGAAAATGTTCGCGATTCTAGCCATTTCAGTCTTTTATTGTTAATAAATACATAACATCCGATTGATCTATTCATCTGCATCCAGCTGAAGTGACAAGAATTATCAGAGAAATTATTATTTTTGAAGACTGATAACGCAAAAGGAACATTCTATGCAAATGTTGGAAATCATAATATTTGCATAAATCGCACAGAAATTATTGTAATGAAGAATAATTCTGATAATTTTTATACTCGTCAAGAAAATTTTATACAGCTTTTCATCATGATATTGTAATACGGTAATACATGATAATACGATCTATCATAAGGTACAACATTGTTACATTATCAGTCCTTTCAGTTCACTTTCCAAGGAAAATCCAATCGATTCCCATGATCTATATACTATTATTTTGGTAGATAAAAATCCTGCAATAGAGAATTCTGCTATATTGAGTGGTTAATTTCCATTTTTCTGCGTGATTTTTTTGATTTTTTAAACTGAGGTTTTATTTGAAAATTTCTGAAAAAAGTGGACTTTTAAGGGGCAATAAGATCCCTGCAGTTGGTTTGATTTCGGGAAATCAAGAACACTATTTTAAATTACTATTTGCTCAATTCCAACTCCTAGCTCCTGCTATATAATATTTTTACATTTTAACAAACGAATAATATATGGTTGATGATAGCTGGATAGTGCATCAATATTACTTTCTACATAAATACATCCAATATCCATATAAAAATACACGTTCATGAGATTTTTTGGCTATTAAAACATCTAAGTGTATGTGGTTGAATATTAGACCAGAGCAGTGGGAACAATTTTTAGATCATTTCAACTGGGAGGATATTATGCATAAAATAAGAAATCACCTTAAATATATGCGCAGATGCAGGCGAAAATATTTTCAATAATTTACAATGGACTGTATGTTGGCTTCTCAATCGTCAATATTATATCAAAATCAAGTTCAGAATTCATTAAAATATGTTGACAAAAGTAGTGTTGAAACCTGTTGAAAATCGAATAACCTAGAATATTAAAGATGTGTTTTAGAATACAACGACTTTCTTGTGTGATTGATAATAGATTAAGCTTTTAAGCACTTGTTTAAATATGTATGTGTTTGTAGATGGATGATAATGTAGAAGATAGGTATTGAAATATCTTTGTTTATTTTTTCCAAAACAATTAAAGTGAAACTATACTGCACTTAGAAACAAGATCTCAAGAACTCTTTAAAATATCAGGCAAATTTTTTACTTGAATGAGTTTGAGCTGTACTGAAGCGCAACTCCAACACACGTTGGATTCAAATATTTTTTGAGGGTCATTTTGAATATTCTATACAACTAAATGGATGAAAAAATATTATCAATAAACGGCATTAAGTCAGTTTATTGGTAGATTATTAGATGTTTCAAAACAAGAAATTTGAACACATTAGAAACTTAAAACTTATGTGATGGAGAAAGTCGCTGGAAAACAAAGCTAGGGATGAACTTGGTATATAAACTGCTAAGACTGGTTTTCCTCTTATTTTAGTTTTATCTTGTCCTAAGTCTAGATTAGTCTCGTAATATTAGTCTTAGACTAATTACACGCACCTTGAGTGATTCAACACCTATTCTTGACTGACATGCTCTTAGTGTTATCCGATTCACATAAGATGACAAGAGAAATATTAAGATAAGATTAAAAATCAGTGAACAGATCAGAAAATAGTTGAAAAAACAAATAAATGATAATAATTAGTAAGTACAATAATTAATGTCCTTGATATATGAAGAGAGAATGCAGTATAACATTATTTTCCAAGTATCTTTAAAAATGAATCATTTTCACGATCCTAAAAAGAGAAATAGTGATATGGGTACCGTAAGACATATTCTGGATCTTCTACTGAAATAATACACTTTTATCAACTGTTAAATTAATTGTGCTTCAATTTTTTTTCAACACAACTATAAATTCAATCTCATAAAATTTAAAATTGATAAACATCACAAACATTCATATAATATTTAGTAAAAGGAGTTATCACAGAAACATAAAATTAGAAGGGAGATTGCGGTTGACAACGATTACATCCAAGGAATCAAACATTATGTTTGAAATATGAAGAACACCATCTATGAATCTCAAAACATCAACTTGATATTTTTAGGATGAAAAATTTAAAATCATTCAAATTGTATTCAAGAGGCGTAGACAATAATAATTATCAAACAATTAAAGACATAATTTACATCCCGCGATCACTCACGCTATGAAACTGAATTCAAAATTACTGTAGTTTAAGAGACCTGTTCAGTACTTCTATTGGAAGGGAATGGATAGCCTTCAAGATAGTGATTTTGATTATACTGACTATTTTGTCCATATTTGACTGAGGAGAAAGTGATCTGTATTGGTGAACTGGCAACGAAAGGAGGAAGTCGGTATGGGAGTTTCAAAGTTGAACCAAGGCGTATGTTTTCTCTTTGGTTGAACCTTCTCAATATAACAAACTACTACTGTTTCTTATGGAATTTCAAATCCAATCTGACAGCGTTCGAGTTGATTCAACCAGAGACAATATTGGAGTACTAGTTCTAGTTCCAATTCTCTATGATTCAACTATCTGGACTCGCAGACAGTTATTGCTCTACTAAATCTATTTTGGCAATATATCTTTGCTTATATTACTGTACCAATATTAAATACTTCTCATCTCAATAATTCCTTTTGCAGAAATCTATAACACAACAATAATTTATGAAATTGAATGAGCAGTGCTAAATTTTCGTCGTATATGCGCAAGTCCTTAAAAGAGTTTTCGTAGCGCGAGTAATCCCGGAATAATGTTATCATTGATTCGATTGCTGACGGTATTGAAATATGTTAATTTCATAAGTTACTTCCGTCTTTTTGTGTCGTCGAATAAAAACAACATACAGATATCTATTCCAATTAGATATATCAAAGCACAATAAGTACCGAATAGATCAAACTTATTTCTAAAGCTATGAGCAAAACAGCGAGTCAACGTGTTTAGTTGGGGGTATATGATCTTATAACACATATAATTAAGGAAGCAATTATTGAATATTTTGTGACTAAAATGACAACAGAAATAATTTGAACATAAACTTGTCACAAAATACTCTCAGTATGTACATAGTATTTTAAAGCCGTACTTGATCCACGGGTATTTCACATTCAAATTATAGACATAATTTGTTGCATGCAGGTAGGTGAATGAAATAGAAATTATTCAGTAATTGATAATTAAATTGACAGGGCCTGGAAATGAGGAAGAAAACCATGTCCATGGCCCTCTGGTTGCTATGTGATGTCTATGTCGGCGAAAAGTTCACTCTTCCAGCCGACGCTGATACAGTAGTGCTGGAACAGTTGTAAGAGCAGCTCGTGCTCGTCGAGAAATTCGATCTTCTCGATTCGTTGTCTTTCGCTAGCAGGTATTGCATCGTATACTTGAACCATGTTCCAAGCTTTTGCTCCATCCCATTTTGCGTCTAGGAACCTGAAAGTAACATTTCGTAGATCATCAACTTGTTTAATATGAAAAACATCTGCATAAACTCTTGAAAAATCATGTCAGCTTTTGGTTTATTGAAATAAGATACCTCATGGATAACAGCGTAATAAATTTGTATAGTTCTTATAGATAAATTTGTTTACGACCTAGATGTTTTAATCTAGAGATATCCAAGCCTAGAGTGTTTCTAAAGCCGTATGCACACGATCCAATTTTCCATAAAATTCAATCCAATAAAATAACCTTGAATCAAACAGCTGATTTGGTAAGGTTGCCACAATCCACATAATCACAGTGTTTTGTGATTGGTCCAGCGCTATTGAGACTCGGCTCATATAATTTAGCCCTAAGCATATAGATATCCATAGATATAATGATTTTCTGCGTTATAATATCCAGTTTCAAGAATGTCAGATGACCTTACAAACTCAGCTGTTCTCTTCAAGGTTAGTTCATTGTATGGAAATTGATGAAAAATTTATTCGTGTATGTAGTAATATTCATTTAGGTTGGCGGATGGCATTAAAAATATAAGAGAGATATTATTTTTTGACATCAAACTCTACGGTCATCAGCAACGTCGAGAAATAATATCACTCTATCTATCTAATGCCATCCGCCAACTTAAATGAATACTACTATAGTAATATTCATTTAATAATTTGGTGGATGGCGAATAGATAGATAGTCAGAAAGTGTATAGTACAGTATACGCGCAATTAGTCTGGGCACTTGGCTCTCTGACGCTACTAGCAGTCGGCTAGCCATGGCTGCGATGGGCAGGCCGATGTATTTAGAAATGCTCGATAAACACACCGCTCTCCATCCCGCGCCTTGCCAAGGCCAAGTGCCCAGACTAATTGCGCGTAATGAAATAGTGTGGACATTGCATATTACATTTTTGATTGGTTAGCTCCGACAAATCCACCATACTTTTGCCAATTCCCTTAAGATTTGCATTGGAATGAAAAGCAAATCATATATCATGATAAGTGATTCACTTATAACCTACATTTTGCCTTTGCCAGTATTAGTTTTTATCATTTTAAGCTTTTAAAGCAATACCAAGAGTAGAGAGACCATTTTTAATGTTAGAAAAGTCATTTTTGATGTTGTTTCTCTTACAATAAGTTTGACAAATGAGTTAATGGGTACATGTTTGCCTGTAATCCCAAATCAAAATTTTAAAATTTGGCAATAGTATGGCGGAAAAAATGTTTTCCACATATTGTTATGGAGTACTTCACACAAATTGTCACACTGTTACCATACACTCTCTGTAGAACAGAATGACTGCTTTGTATGATCTGTAGATATATAGGTATGTTTTCTTGACGTTGCTGATGACCAGTCCGTGATGATGTACAGTCCGATGGCAAAAGATGATACCTATCTATTTACCCACCTATCCATCTACCTATCTATCTATTCGCCATCCTCCAAATTAAATGAATCTGACAATACATGCGACTTCGGCATAAATTTGATCGAAACTCGACAGTAAAATTCTTACCTTTGTCGTTGAGTTTCCAAACTTTGGCAAGCATCTACTCCTGCTAATGGGCAGCCTCTGGCACGCAGATTGTTCAGCATTACTGAACTAAACTTATCATCCATGTTCACCTGAAATTAATCATACCTTTAAATAGACTAATATATTGATTTAAAAAGAATATCAATAAAACTGAGGAGAGAATGAGTTGATTAAGGAAAATATAGAAAACTTTATCACAAACTGAACCAATATTTAAGCTTGATTTTCGATGCGAAACCTGAATTCATTGGAGTTTGCTTGAACATCTAATTTTATGAGCTTTGTTTGATGAGAAGCAGAAAAAACAACAATAAATTTGAGGGCGTGCACACAGTTTTGTGTTAAATACTGTACAATGGTCTTAACAGTTACTACACAGAGAACAGTAAGTGCCCAATTTACATTACTATCTACGAATAAGTGAGTCTCATTAGAGAATAACTAGAAAAACAAATTATTGAGAATTTGCAATTGTAAAAAAACAAGAATGAATCGTTCTACGAACAAAAAATAAAAAGTCTATCTTAACTTATCGTTAGATATAAGTTATCTATTAGGCACAAGCTTAAAACACACCAAGAGATATTTTTTGAAAACACTCAACTTTTCATTTCGTCTTAGAGCAGAGAAGGTTTTGAACATGGCTGAAAATATATGAAAGAATTTCAAGCATTTTTAATTATAAAATCAATAAAGCAAATTGTATAAGTTTGGTTTTAGAATGAACTGAATGTTTCTAATATATATTTTTGATAAAAATTGATATTATCTACTCACTTGCTCGTAATTGATGTATAATGCTCGAGGAAATTTCGACGAGACCCACGACAACAGGCGCAAAACGAACGTAGATTCGATGTAGACTAGAACGCACTCTGATATGAACAATGTCGGCAGCTCAGTGTTGATTTCTGACTGCATGAGCTTCTGCTCGACTTCTGACAAATTGCGGAGATCCACGCCCACCAAGTGATAGTTGCCGGCGTGCATGTCGGTCGCGCTCAGTCTCACTTCTCCATCTATTCAAACAAATTTCATATTTATTTGCATTCTCATTCATAGCAGATGCAGTAATAGAGAAACTTTCAAGTTCGCTTGTAGGCATATGTTTGTGAAGATGGCTTTCGATTTCCAAAACCGAAGTGAAGTTCTAATTTAAATATATAATTTTTATTCTTGTATTAAATGTACTAGAATAGTAAGTTTTGTTTGTAAACGTTGAATAAATGAATTTGAATTTTCTGAATCCCTATCTCCACACTTGATCGATTTTTGTGCACAGCACATGACGCGTGCTGCCTAATCTCAATAGAATGCGTGAAGCGCAAAAGAAAATCGACCGAGTGTGGACATAGATATTATTTTGGTGGGGAATACAATAGAATAATTACTTTATTCACGCAGATTACAAAATATTCGCTTAAATTCTAGGTCATGGAAGTCATTACAATGAACGTCATTTAAAAATAGTAATTATAAACAGCATAAGATTAACTGAACAAAACATGAAATAAGAAAGAATTTAAATGAAAATAATATAGGTATAGCAGGATCCAATTCGACTTGTCAGAAATCAGCTGTCTCAAAGAGCAATATCACAATACTTAACCTACAAATGCTGAATCTCGCAGATTATTGAAAAGGTCTTTTAAAAAGTTATTCTTTGAAAGGTCTTCTTTAAAAAGGTCTTTTAAAGACTTTAAAGGTATTTAAGACTTTCAAACCTTTGGATTATTGTGTCGAAGTCACTGTTTAATTATTACTGGATCAGCTGATTTATGACAAGTTAATTGGCTCCTGCTATATAAATTTTAATTCAAGATTTTTGAATACAACTTAATACTAGTATGATATATTCTATTCAATGAACGTCATTGAAAATAAAAGTAATTGATTTTGTATCTACATGAAATGGCGGAGTTTCGACATATAAATGTCCATTCTTGGAGAAGGATGTGCAAGGACATCCTTCCCATCAACACTCAACCATACGGGGGAGGGGGTGAAGAAAAAAGAAGGAATGAATATTCATCTGGCGATGATACCCTATGTCCACACTTGGTCGATTTTTGTCTGATTTTCAATTTTCGTCATGACGCATGCGGCACGGCAATTTCAATAGGATGCGTGAAGCGCAAGACGAGCAGCAAGACAACAAGCATGACGAAACGAAAATCGACAAGGTGTGGACATAGCTATCAATCTATTCAATTGCAATCAGGAATTGGTTTATTTCTTCAGATGAGTTTCACGACTTGATTGGATACAACAGTATTAACGATACAACTGAACTATCAGCGAGTTGAATTTGGGTCTATATTTTTCATATTTTTTATTTAGAAGCGCTGACTTGGAGCTATTTTAAATGAATCCTTGATGGTTTGAGAACCAAAAACAACAACTGTGAATCTATTCAACAACATTCACCTTGTTACCCTTCCAAGTCTCATAAGTTTGCAGGCATCATCTTTCCCTTAGATCAAAATATCCAATTTATTCTAAATACGAATGCAATTTTTACCTTCATTATGGATTTCGTTTAGTAACGTTTTATTCCTTTTGATGTAATAGCATTTTCTAGATGTTACTGCTGGGAAGTCCAACTCAATGTAGTTGGCAACTGATATCCTTTGTTCCTTCAACTGCCAATACAATGTATCAAATCCAGCACCAAAGTTTACTATTTGACAAGCTGCTCCTGTTTTCTGTAATCAACGATGCTGTTTACAGTGAAAGGTGTCACAACTATTATAGCATTAATTTTTATCTATTATTATTATTATTAGCGTATGCCATAACTGGTGGGGAGTCCCATAAGGAAGTTCCACCGGCAAAATAACCTCAATGTTCCTCGATGGGAAATTGTTGTAGTTCTTGGTAAAATCCACTGAAATTTACATTTTGGAAAGTTCTTCTGATTTAGAATATTCCAAAACACAAAAAATATCACCAAAATCACTAATAACTTTTATAAAATATAGAATTTTGAAGAAAACTTATAGCACACAGAATTTTAGCTTAATTTTTATCTATAAGGTTCTACCTATATATCAATATAAAACATGTAAATATAATTTATATTCATATAAACATAAATCATGTGGTTAAGTAACAAACATTCAAGACTGCTCTTGGATGGGTGACCGACACAGAAAATTGTGCAATATTAGGCGAGGTGGAACCTACCCGTAAGGGTCTCCCCACCGATAAAAAGCCATACGGATACGATAAAAAAAATATATATATAAAACATAGCAATAACACTGATTAGTTCATCTACTAGCTTTTCTTCAACAAAGGTCTTTTAATAACATAGGGAGTTAATTATTGGAGTCTCATTTTGCTTTGGAGTGATCCTTGTTTCTCTATGTACCGTATGATTTAATAATGAAATCTTACTTTAAAGAGTACTAATGAGTTTAATACTGTTTTTTAATAACATTGCCACCAAAAAAAGTCTGTTTCATCAAAAATAAGACATTTTAAAAACTGCTAGGTAGTTACTTCAACTTCAACTACCTCAACTTGAGAATACTGAGCAAAATAATATGTGCTTGCTAGAATTTCGGGAAAAGGGAATGCCTCAAAAAAGAACACGTTTAGTTTTGTCTGATGCATCAAGAGAATTTTATCTACATCCTACCCACTGCCACTCCAAAAAAGGATACTGTACAAAATCTTTGACGAATCACCTAAAAAAATAAATTACAATGAACTTTGAGAACGGATTGCGATTGGAGATACTTGTAACAGAGAAGAAAGAAAAGGACAAACTGCTAATCAAATCCTTTAAAATATTGGCCCCAGAACCGACCTGAGGAACTACACATTCTACTTGACTCCAATTGGTAATATTTCTCTTCCATCTAAAGGTGGGTTTTCGTTACTGCGACCCAGTGCCGCAGCGGAGCCCGAATCAGCGTCATCAATTGCATCTGGCAACGTTGGGTCGGGCTCCGCTGCGGCACTCGGTCGCAGTAACGAAACCCCACTTTAAGCTGACTTGAACGGACGGAAAGACTTAACGAAATTTATTTTTAAAATAAAAATAAATTTTATTTTATTTTAATAAAACAAAAAAGGAATACTTTGAGAGTATTCCTGACAAGACTCCTGAAACCATATCAACGTTCGCTTTTAAAACTCTCCATCACCTCTTCAATAACAATTTTCTCAAACCCCTTTGAAAACTGTATTGAAAACTGTAAAACCCCTTTGTACATGGTATTATTATATTTTTTGTGTAGTGACTTTTGATTAGGTTGATAGCACCAACTACCGTAGCTACAATCATGGAATGCCAAATGAGATCACTATAAATTGCATGACTATAATGGCCATATATACATTAGACACATCGCAAACAGACTGATACTCCAAGCTATCACTTTATAATATCTTGAAGTATCAAAAAATGTGAAATGAGGTACGGTACCTATATCATACTTTACCTTGGGTACTAGAAAGGCACTTAATGCTTCCAGCAAGATCTATAGCAGGGGTTCTCAAACTTTTTGCCACTGCGACCCCCTTTTTAGACCTAGTATTTCGGCGACCCCCCTATTTAGAAAGTGGGATAACTCACTTCGTGGCACGAATAGTGATGTTGCGATACCGCTAACTTTCAAATTTCACACAATAAAGTCAAAAAACATTTGAATTTGGAGAGATTGGATTGGAGAGAATGTCCAAATTAACAGTATTTAAAGACGCAGTTGCAAATTTTGTGTATGACAAAACTCATTCCGAACATAAAAAAATTGGTTAATTCCAAATAAGCTCATGTTTCCCACTAAATACGATAGTATTAGGCCTTTTTCAACTTGTATGTGTATTACAAATTTGTGTAGCCTATAAATTTTGTTATTAATAAAAACTACAGCTATGACTGTTTTTTTTTTTCATTTTCCTCCTTATTCTGCGACCCCCCTGGACACACAGGAACCCCTGGGGGTCGCAACCCACAGTTTGAGAACCACTAATCTATAGTGCTTCAAGCAACCGAATCTATCAAGCTATCTATCAGCCAGTGTTCATAAGTAGGCCTAGTTGAGTTATCTAACATTTAGGGCCCATTGAAGACTTATTGAAAGTTCTCTATACCTTCACTGATTGCAGAATATCTAAATTACCAAAAGCACACCCAAGTCTAATACGAATACGATTCAAACTCATGATCAAACATCACCATGTAACTTACAGATACTGATTCTTTATCGAGCCGATCCAAAACCAAATTTCGGTGACCAGTAGGTTAGCACCACAAAATAAGAAACATAGGTAATTGTAGGCCTATCAAATGTTAGGATAGGACTGTTGAGAAAAAAGCTTCATTTTTCATAACTTCAATTTTTCACTGAACTATAAGCTTGGGCTTGAGTTTATCACTTCTGTAAACAGAACAAGTTTTTATAATGATTTAAGACAATTTTCAAATCTTACCTTTAGAAACTTGTCAACCAGAATTCTTATTCCACGAGTGCGAGCGAAATACCCACGATTAATTTCTGGGGCCTTTCTGTCGCCTGACCTCACAAACATATAAATATATTTATCATCCCAGTAACCCAAATGGACTGCACATCTCTTGCATTGACTGGCATCATCGTTAGTTGATTGAACACCTTCGTCTACTTCCATTGAAACCATAAATAATGTACCAGCACCGTTAGATAATTTTAAAGTTCAATCAGTAACTAAGAAACACAACGCACATATTCCAGTCTCGTATTTCATATTATTTACACTTTTCCTATACAATTCAACACCGTTATCAGGATGTCTGACTTCTCTTCTTGCAGGATTGCAGGTTGCAGTATTGTATTTGTATTGCAATGCAATATTTGCAGAAGCCAGAAGCAGAAAGCTTGCTGGTTGCAGATCTGCAGAATATAAACAGCTGATTAGCTGTGAACGGTCTCATGAAGGACGAAGGACGTTTTCTGCCGTTTTTCGTCAGTAATTATTGAAGATTAAACCAATAATAATGGTCTCACAGAATCATCAAAAAAATAATAAATTTGACATTAAAATTTCTTATTCAAATCAAGTGATGGAAAATCTCCTAGGAATAGTCAAATAAAAACATTGTTTTCTTGGAACTGCGACAAAGTGGGAAACGATATCCTGGGTTGCTTTTTCGAAGAGCTTCAATAAGGTCAATTCCCACATTGACGACAACGACACGACGACGACATTCTCATTTCGTTCTGCGCATGCGTCACCAGCCCATGCTCTGATTGGTCCATGTCTATCTTTGTTTACAAATGATAGCTCTCAGGTCTCAAAATTGCAGTACCGGTGTACTTGAAAAGGTTTGTATTATAATTTTATTTACTGATTATTATATTTATATTGTCCTACTAATATATTATTATTAATTGACAATTGATTCCGAACAGCGAACATTCAAACTTCCTACCTAGTCACTTAACCTAGAAATTCGGCTGGTCAGAAGTTCTAAAAGGATGGACCAATCAGAGCGCGGGCTGGTGACGCATGCGCAGAACGAAATGAGAATGTCGTCGTCGTGTCGTTGTCGTCAATGTGGGAATTGGACCTTAAGGCGGGGTTAATGGCTGGGTTTCTATGATTCCAGTGCAGACGTTCAGGTTGCTAGAAGTCATAAGGTTACCTAAAGCAGGTAAACTGAATCGTGAGACCACTTACTTGAACAGGTTACTGGCTTATTCAGGTTAGAGCGGAGGCAGGCTGCCAGGCAGTGCTAACTCTGCCTCTGCCTCTAGTAACCCGAACGTAAACTGATCGCTGGAATCTGAATCCAAAAATGGCTGGATTTTACAATTCCAGGAAGACGTTCAGGTTACTGGACAGGCAGGTGGATCACACATGATCGTCAACCCCATACATGGGGAGTCAGTCCAATGCAGCACTGACTGTGGTGTGCATTGGACTATTTCAGGCTATGGCGCGAAATACACAATGCCAGTTGCAGATGTGTAGGTTTATAGGTAGTGTTGTCATATGATCTTCCATTCCATACAAACAAAACAACAGGGAAATGCACACCATCTCAGTGGAATTTCCCTATTTGGTTTGTATAGAGTGGAAGATCAGTATGACCAGACCTGCCTCGCCAGTAAATCTCACACGCTGCCCACCGGTATCCTGGACCCTTGCCATTAGAGCTATATTTATGGAACGTGTCTCTTTCCTGGAGATTTTTTCCTCATAAGAATTACTCACAAGCAGTCACTCCGAAAAATCTTTTATTCATATTCATAAAAATTA
Source organism: Laodelphax striatellus (assembly GCA_017141395.1). Lineage (NCBI taxonomy): Eukaryota > Metazoa > Arthropoda > Insecta > Hemiptera > Delphacidae > Laodelphax > Laodelphax striatellus. The sequence goes on along the minus strand of CM029532.1, from coordinate 22,797,374 downwards.
CTAAACCATCAACTGTTACTCATATAGGAAAACTCAGAAAACATTTTCCTTGAAATGACATAACCTACAGGTTGGATGAATTCTTTTGGATGACCTGCAGTTGGACGCCGCCAGTGTAAAGGTCAATTCCTTACATTGACAACAATGACACACGACAACGACATTCTCCCTTCATTTCTGTTTCTTGCGCATGCGTCACCAGCACGCACTCTGGGATTGGTCCATCCCTTTAGAACTTCTGACCAGCCAAATTTCTAGGTTAAGTGACTAGGTACAAAGCTTGAATGTTCACCTGCTTTGGAAATCAATTTTTCAATTACTGATTAACAATATTAGTACGACAATATGAATATAATAATCAGTAAATAAAATTATAATACAAACCCCTTCAAGTCATACCGGTATCTGCAATTTTGAGAGCTGATAGCCGACAACAGCCATACATGCTCATATCATCATTTGTAAACAAAGATAGACATGTGACTAATCAGAGCATGGGGCTGATGACGACAAAGTAGAACGAAATGAGAAATTGTCGTCGTGTCGTTGGTTCATCAATGTGGGGAATCTTGGACCTCGAAGGTGATTTTAATCACCCTTGTGACCCAATTGGTCTTTACCATTGAGACTGATGACGATTTCATTTCATTTAGCTGGCAGAGTCACCAGACCTTGCACTCCACTGACTTTGGGGGTGGTCGACATTGCGACAGCCTCTGAGTTTACGCAGGAGGCTCACCGCGCTCCATGCCTGATTGGTCCATGTTCAGTCTTTTTTACAAATGCATAGCTGTAGCTGTTTCCATCAATGTCTCAAAATTGCAGTAGGCACCGGTATGACTTGAAAAGGGTTTGTATTATAATTTTATTCACTGATTATTATATTATTTATATTGTCGTACTAATATTATTAGTAATAATTGACACCATCCTAATCTCGAATAGCTAAAATATTCAAACTTCCTACCTGAAGTCACTTTAACCTAGAAATTTGGCTGGTTAGGAAATTCTCAAAAGGATGGACCAATCAGAGCGCGGGCTGGCGTGACCGCATGCGCAGAACGAAATGGAGAATGTCGTCGTCGTGTCGCTTTGTCGTCAATGTGGAATCTGACAACGTCCCATAATCTCATAGCCAGAAAAGTTGACTCAAACCGATTGAGGTGAAAGATTTTGTACCTCTGCCGACATCGTAGGGGTGTCAGTATACATCGTTGGGGAGAGTGAAAGCGAGAAAACCAACCAGAAAAATCTGAAAAGTTGAAAAGTCTCTCTCAGGTGCTATGCCCCCAAAATTTCTCAACTTTTTAGTTTGACTATTGACGGATTGCCGAGTTCGGATTTTCGGGTCCAGGCTTGCAAAAGTAGCTCGATTTAAGTAAAACAAATTTCTACCGGTCAAAGCAGGGGGTCATTAGGGGGTCAGGCTTCTTTAGATTTTTCAGTTTTGACAAAATTCTGCCAAATTCTTCAAGTGTCATTTTTGAATGGAAGCTGTTGATATTTGTAGTATGGTTTTCAAGTGGGATTGTATCGTTGGGCCGCCAGAGAACCCGATTGTCATGATTGGTTTAACCTTCTTCAGGAAAACCCAGGGGGTAGGTCGAATTTGGCCACGTAAATTCTGGCCACTCATGAAATGAAGTCTGTATCATTTTTTTTTGGCACCTGGAAAATGTCGACTGTGGTAGAACCATTGATTCAGCTCAAAAAGTTGGTCTAGGAAAGTCTGTATCCAAAGTATGATACAGGCTTCCGGTTCTTTCGACCCCTATCTTTGAAAATGTGTGGAAAACCGGCTATTTATGTTTCTTCCGTTCTTCTCTTGCTCTGGTGTGTTTATTTTTCAACAAAAGTGTATGCTCTTGTATATCATTGTAATCAGCCTTATCGACAAGGCGGAAGCAGCCATGTGTGATTTGGATGGATTAAGCATGAAAAATTGATTTTCCACATTTTTTTTTTGCAACTTTTAGATTGCGTATATTTTGGGTGTATTTTTTGGTTTAGTCATGTCATGTGGCAATACATCATAGAGCTTGGAACATGACGACGAGAACCTGATAGTGCGGGTTTATTTCATGATTCGAAGTAAAAAAATTATAAACTAATAGTTTGTTGAGGATCTTTTCCCTATACAAAACATATATGGAGAAACATGTAATATGTTACTGTGTGCTGTTGTTGTCTGTACAAGGGAGTTCGATTGTGCTCAACAGGCAGATAGAGTTAGAGCACATGAACAGAAGAATTCGAAAGTTGAAAAAGTCTTCCCAAAAGGGTTATGCACCCTGAAATTTTCCAACTTTTTTATTTGACAATTTAGATAAAAGTGCAAGATACTTTTTGTTCAACTCGCCGAGATAGCACGATTTCGAATGAAATTCCAACCGTGGTCAATAGGGGCCCTGTGGGGAATTTTATATTTTTAGCTTTTTGGCCAATTTTTGCAAATTTTAAAGGGACATTTTGGTTGTTGATATTTTAGTGCGGTTTTCGGGGGTGGGATTGTGTCGCTGGCCGCCAGAGACCTGATTTTCATTATTTTCGACCCTCTTGAAAAACCAGGGGGGGTTTTGGGGGTGTAGGTCGAATTTGGCCAAATTAACTCTTAAATTACTTTTTCTTAGTGATTATGATGGAATTTTTGTGTTCAGCTCGCAAAAGTAGCTTGATTTCAAAAAAAAAAATTTGTTTTTACAGGGAGGTCCTGGGAGTAATATTTTTTAAATTTTCTAATTTTGACAGTTTGCCAAATTGCCATGGGCTTTTTCGTTTTTGATATTAGAGTACGAGATTGTTGTGTTGCTGGGCTCTGGCACCCCATTATCATGCATTTTGACCCTCTTGGATGGTCAGGGTTAATGTATTCCGGATGGAAAAACACTTTACCTATTTGAACACTACCCAGTCGAAACGGTCAATATTATTCTCCCCACACATAGTCATGGGAAAAGGTTTTGCATGTTTTCGTTTTTTCCCCACCTCATTAAATCGCAAGGGCGAAGCCTCCCTTGCCTTCCCAGGATGGCCAGCACAGCACCCCCCTTCCAACAATATTGCAGGCGGAGCCCTTGCCTCCCAGGATGAACAGTACCACCTCCCCTCACAACAATATTGCAAGAGGGGAGCCTTGGCCTCCCAGGATGCACAGTACCACCTTCCCCTCTCGACAATATTGCAAGAATGGAGTTCCTTGCCTCCCAGGATGCACAGTACCACCTCCCTCTCAACAATATTGCAGAGGGCCTTGCCTCCGAGGATGCACAGTACCACCTTCCCTCTCGACAATATTGCCGTAAGAACGGAGCCCTTGCCTCCCAGGATGCACAGTACCACCTCCTCTCAACAATATTTGTAAGAGGGGAGCCTTTGCTCCCAGGATGCACAGTACCACCTTCCCTCTCGACAATATTGCAAGAACGGGAGCCCTTGCCTCCCAGGATGCACAGTACCACCTTCTCTCAACAATATTGCAAGAGGGGAGTTTTGCCTGAGGATGCACAGTACCACCTTCCCTCTTGACAATATTGCAAGAACGGAGCCCTTGCCTCCCAGGATGCACAGTACCACCTCCCCTCATCAATATTGCGGGCGGGCCAGCCTTGCTTCCAAGATGCACAGCACCACCTTCCCTCTCGACAATATTGCAAGAATGGAGCCCTTGCCTCCCAGGACAGTACCACCTCCCTCTCAACAATATTGCAAGAGGGGAGCCTTGGGCTCTGAGGATGCACAGTACCACTCTTCCCCTCTTGACAATATTGCAAGAACGGAGCTCCTTGCCTCCCAGGATGCACAGTACCACCTCCCCTCTCAATAATTGCAAGGAGCCTTGCTCCCAAGATGCACAGCACCTCCCCCCTCCCAACAATATTGCAAGGGGAGCCTTCCCAGGATACACAGCACCACCTCCCTCCCAACACAATATTGTTGGGCGGGAGCCCTTGTCTCCCAGGATGCACAGCAACACCTCCCTCCCAACAATATTGCAGAGGGGAGCCCTTGCCTCCCAGGATGCAGCACTCCCCTTCCATCAATATTGCAAGGCGGGCTCTTGCCTCCCAGGATGCACAGTACCTCCCCCCTCACGACAATATTGCAAGGGCGGAGCCCTTGCCTCCCAGGTTGCACAGCACCCCCTCCCCCCTCCCAACAATATTGCAAGAGGGGAGCCCTTTCCTCCAGGATGCACAGCACACCACCTCCCTCCCAACAATATTGCAGGGCGGAGCCCTCTGCCTTTGGATGCACAGCACCACCTCCCTCCCAACAATATTGCAAGGGCGGAGCCCTTGCCTCCCAGGCTCCACAGCACCACCTCCCCCCTCCCAACAATTTTGCAAGAACGGAGCCATTGCCTCCCAGGATGCACAGCACTCCCTCCCCCCTTCCAACAATATTGCAGGATGCACAGTACCACCTTCCCCTTCTCGACAATATTGCAAGGGTGGAGCCTTTGCCTCCCAGGATGCACAGCACCACCTCCCTCGTCCCAACAATATTGCAAGAGGGGAACCCTTGCCTCCCAGGATGCACAGCACCACCTCTCCCCCTCCCAACAATATTGCAAGGCGTGAGCTTGCCTCCCAGGATGCACAGTACCACCTCCCTCCCAACAACATTGCAAGGGCGGAGCCCTTGCCCCCCAGGATGCACACAGCACCACCTCCTCCCAATAATACTTGCAAGAGGGGAGCCTGCCTCCCAGGATGCACAGCACCACCTCCCTCACAGCTGTGGTGCAAGAGCCCTTGCCTCCCAGGATGCACAGCACCACCTCTCCTCCAACAATATTGCAAGGGCGGAGCCCTTGCCTCCCAGGATCCACTGCACCACCTCCCCTCTCCCAACATTATTGCAAGGGCGGAGCTCTTGCTTTCCAGGATGCACAGCACCACCTCCCTCCTCCCAACAATATTGCAAGTGGCGGAGCCTCTGTCTCCCAGGATGCACAGCAACACCTCCCTCCCAACAATATTGCAAGAGGGGAGCCTTGCCTCCCAGGATGCACAGCACTCCTCCCCTTCCAACAATATTGCAAGGGCGGAGCCCTTGCCTCCCAGGATGCACAGTACCACCTCCTCACGACAATATTGCAAGGGCGGAGCCTTGCCTCCCAGGTTGCACAGCACCACCTCCCCTCCCAACAATATTATTGCAAGAGGGGGAGCCCTTTCCTCCCAGGATGCACAGCACCACCTCCCCTCCCAACAATATTGCAAGGGCGGAGCTCTTGCCTCTTGAGATGCACAGCACCACCTCCTCCCTAATATTGCAAGGGCCCGGGAGCCTTGCCTCCAGGATGCACACAGCACCACCTCCTCCCAATACTTTGGCAAGAAGGGAGCCCTTGCTCCCAGGATGCACAGCACTCCTCCCCTTCCAACAATATTGCAGGTGATTACAGTACCACCTTCCCCCTCTCGACAATATTGCAAGGCGGAGCCCTTGCCTCCCAGGATGCACAGCACCACCTCCCCTGTCCCAACAATATTGCAAGAGGGGAACCCTTGCCTCCCAGGATGCACAGCACCACCTCCCTCCCAACAACAAGGGCGGAGCCCTTGCCTCCCAGGATGCACAGTACCACCTCCCTCCCAACACTATTGCAAGGGCGGAGCCCTTGCCTCCCAGGATGCACAGCACCACATCCTCCCACGCATCAATATTACAAGAGGGGGGCCCTTGCCTCCCAGGATGGCACAGCACCACCTTCCTCACAACAATATTGCAAGGGCGGAGCCCTTGCCTCCCAGGATGCACAGCACCACTTCCCCTCACAACAATATTGCAAGGGCGGGAGCCCTTGCCTCCCAGGATGCACAGCACCACCTCCCCTCCCAACAATATTGCAAGGGCGGAGCCCTTGCCTCCCAGGATGCACAGCACCACCCCCCCCCCAACAATATTGCAAGGGCGGAGCCCCTGCCTTCCAGGATGCACAGCATCCTGGTTTGATTTTTGATTGTTACATTCTATGTTTTAATTATTGAAAATAAGTAGCCATCTAAATCAGTGTTCATTCAATGAAATTAAATGTTCAATCAATGTTGACTATCATGTTCAGCTTGCAGAAGTTGTTAGATTCAATGATAAATGGCTTTTGGACTCACAGGGTGGTACTGAAGAGGAGGTGCTTATTTTCATTTTTGTCAAATTTTGGTAGGTTATTTTGGAATGTAAATTGATATTATTGAGTGTGGGATTTTGTTGCTTCACTTCATAGACCCCATTATCAAGCATTTTGATCCTCGTGGAAATCCAGGGTGGCACAGGTGGTTAATAATCATTTTCCTCACAAGATATTGAGCGAAGATATTGAGACCATGAAGTGTTTTTTCCATCATTTGTTAGCAAAGTCCTCTAGGAGGGAGCAGATCACATCACCTATGGGGTTCAATTTGTAAAGTACATTTGTAAATTCAGTTTGTCCACTGAATCATTGAAGCAACTAACCAGTTAAACAAGGGCACAACCAAAAAAAATTACTAACTAAGAGGGTGCAGGGGCATAGCCCCCTTGCGAGCGAAGCGAGTCTGACAAACGTCCCATATCTCTACAGCCAGGTGTTGACTCACCGATTGATAGAAAAGATTTTGTACTTTCCGACATCGTAGGCGATGTCAGTATACATCGTTGGAGAGAGGAAAGCGAGAAACCAACCAGAAAAATCTGAAAAGTTGAAAAAGTCCCCCCCTAAGGGGGGTTATGCCCCCCCAAAATTTCTCAACTTTTTAGTTTGACTATTGACGGTGCTGGCGGTTGGATTTTCGGGTCCAGCTTGCAAAAGTAGCTCGATTTAAGAAATAAAATTTCTACCGGGTCAGCAGGGGGGGTCGTAGGGGGTCATTTTTAGATTTTTCAGTTTTTCGGCAAAATTTGCCAAATTTTCAAGTGCCATTTTTGAATGGATGTTGATATTTTAGTGCGGTTTTCGGGTGCGGGATTGTGTCGATGGCTGCCAGAGACCCGATTCTCATGATTCGCGACCCTCTTGAAAATCTAGGGGGGACCTTGGGGGGGTAGGTCGAATTAGGCCAAATTTGGCCACTCATAAAATGGCCTGTATCTTTTTTTTTTGGCACCCGGAAAATGTCGACTGGTAGACCATTGGATTCAGCTCAAAAAGTTGGTCTAGAAAAGTCTGTATCCTTCCGGTTTTTTGAGCCCCTATCTTTCAAAATAAAGGAAAAAACTGACTTTTTCTGTTTTTCAGTTTTCTTGCTCTGGTGTGTTTATTTTTCAACAAAAGTGTATGCTCTTGTATATCATTGTAATCAGCTCGACGAGCCTGAAGCAGCCATGTGTAATTTGGAGGGATTGGGCGAAAAAAATTGATGTACATTTTTTTGCAACTTTTAGATTGCGTATTTTTGAGTGAGTTTTTGGTTTAAATATATCATGTGGCACATCATAGAGCTTAGGAATGACGACGAGAACCTTTTATGATGGTTCGTTTCATGGTTTGAAGTAAAAAATTATACTCATATTTGTTAAGGATCTTTTTCCCTATACAAAACATATGGGAAACATGTAATATATTACTGTGTTCTGTTGTTGTCTGAACAAGGGTGGGTTAATTGTGCTGAACAAGGCAGATAAAGTTCAAGGTTAGTAGAGACCTAAGGTTGGCCAATCCCCATAAGAGCCCAGCAGTCCAATTTTTCGCGATTAGTCTTGCTATAATGACATCAATCAGTGCCCGGGTTAACATATGTCGTATATCTATATTCAAGACTCATCACTTATCTAGTATTCAAATCTTTCCAGATGGTTTTTGGAGAAATGAAAATTTTCAAATTTCTATCTTATAGATTGTCAGATAACAATAATAAATTAAAATAATGCAATAAAAATAGTTACTGTGATCAAATATCTACAATAATAATAAGAAATCATTTAATATAATTGTAATATCACGCCTTGCTTGCCAAACAGTAAACTTCAACTATTCATATTTTCCTGCTGATTTCTGAGAATTTGAAATTATCACAAATCTCTAGCACAACATGGAAAGCCTAGTAAAAGTTGATGCTTATTTTCGATTAATTAATAGTTTGTTTCAATTACAGTGAATGAATCCTAATTATAACTACAATAATTATTTATTAAATATTTTACAATAATTGATATTTAACGGAAGGTACAACAGGCTTACGCCGAAAACTGTACCTTTTTAAATTTACATTAGCTATGAAAACAATCCAAATCTAGGTTATGAGACATTTTTCAATAAAGCACTAAAGAAATTTCGAATATTTTAAATGGTAGGTCTAATATGAAAGCTCTGAACCAAAATAATAACATATCAGTAAATCGAAATTGTTTGTAAATTTTAATTTTGATACAATTCATCAAAAAGAGATAATCAATATTACAAGACACAATTAGTGAAGTATTATTTTGTTTTGCTAATCAACTGGGTAACATCTGAATAAGTTTAAAACACGTTTCATATTTTGCCCCAGTGTATTACTAAGGGGGCACGCGATGACGTATTTACTCGTCACGGCCGGTCGACCTCAAAACGACATGATTGGCCTACCTTGTAGCTCTACATACCTTGGATAAAGTTGAGCACATGAACAGAAAAATCTGAAAAGTCGAAAAGTCCCCAAGGGGTTACGCACCCTGAAATTTCCCAACTTTTTATTTGACGATTTAGAGCAAAAGTGCAAGAGACCTTTTTGTTCAACTCCTTGAGATAGCACCATTTCAAAGATGAAATTCCAATCGTGCAGACACAAGGGCCCTTTTCGTGCATTTTTATATTTTTAGCTTTTCTGCCAATTTTCACAAATTTTGAAAGGCCATTTTGGAATGGTTGTTGATAATTTAGTGTGGTTTTCGGGTGTGAGATTGTGTTGCTGGTCGCCAGAGATCCGATTGTCATGATTTTCGACCCTCTTGAAAATCCAGGGGGCCCTGGAGGTTGGTTCAGTTTAGCCAAGTTTGGCTACTCATGAAATGGTCTGTATATTTTTTTGGCACACGGAAAAATGTCCACAACTGCACAGCACCACCTCCCACCCTCAACAATATTGCAAGGATGGGCCCTTGCCTCCCAGGATGCACAGCGCAACCCCCCTCCCCAAAAACATAGCATGGGCAGAGCCCTTGGTTTCCAGGATTCACAGCACCAACTCCCTCCCAGCAATATTGCAAGGGCGGAGCCCTTGCCTTCAGGATGCACAGCACCACCTCCTCCTCCCTCTCAACAATATTGCAAGGATGGAGCCCTTCCCTCCCAGGGTGCACAGCGCAACCCCCCTCCCCAAAAACATAGCATGGGCAGAGCCCTTGGTTTCCCGGATTCCCCGCACCACCTCCCCCTCTCAATAATATTGCAAGGGCCGGGAGCCCTTGCCTCCAGGATGCACAGCACCACCTCCTTTCTCTCAACAATATTGCAAGGATGGGCCCTTGCCTCCCAGGGTGCACAGCCCCCTCCCCAAAAACATAGCATGGGCAGAGCCCTTGCCTTCCAGGATTCACAGCACCAACTCCCCTCTTAACAATATTGCATGGGCGTAGTCTTGCCTTCCAGGATGCACACAGCACCACCTCCCCCTCCCAACAATATTGCATGGGCGGAGCCCTTGCCTTCCAGGATGCACAGCACCACCTCCTCCCTCTCAACAATATTGCAAGGATGGAGCTCTTGCCTTCCAGGATTCACAGCACCAACTCCCTCTCAACAATATTTCAAGAAAGTGGAGCCCTTGCTCTTCCAGGATGCAAGGCACCACCTCCCTCTCCATTATTGCAAGGGCGGAGCCCTTGCCTGTTAGGATGCACAGCACCACCTCCTCCTCTCAACAATATTGCAAGGATGGAGCCATTGCCTCCAGGTGCAGTGCAAACCCCTCCCAAAACATAGCATGGGCAGAGCCCTGGTTTCCAGGATTCACAGCACCACCTCCCCTCTCCATTATTGCAAGGGCAGAGCCCTTGCCTCCCAGGATGCACAGTGCCACCCCTCCCCAACAATTTTGCATGGGCAGGGCCCTCTTGCCTTCCAGGATGCACAGCACCACCTCCTCCCTCTCAACAATATTGCAAGGATGGAGCCCTTGCCTCCCAGGGTGCACAGCGCAACCCTCCCCTAAAATATAGCATGGGCAGAGCCCTTGGTTTCCAGGATTCACAGCACCACCTCCCCTCTCATCAATATTGCAAGGGCGGAGCCCCTGCCTCCCAGGATGCACAGTGCCACCCCTCCCAACACTCTTGCATGGGCAGGGCCCTTGCCTTCCAGGATTCACAGCACCACCTTCCCCCTCTCAACAATTTTGCAAGGGCGGAGACCTTGCCTTCCAGGATGCACAGCACCCCCCCCCCTCCCAACAATGTTGCAAGAGCGGAGCTCTTGCCTTCCAGGATGCACAGCATCACCTCTCCCTCCCATTAATATTGCAAGCCCCTCTCAACAATATTGCAGGGCAGAGCCTGCCTTCCAGGATGCACAGCATCACCTCTCCTCCCATTAATATTGCAGGGCAGAGCCTTGCCTCCCAGGATGCACAGCACCATCTCCCCTCTCAACAATATTGTAAGAGCGGAGCCCTTGCCTCCCAGGGATGCACAGTGCCACCTCCCTCCCCAAAATATAGCATGGGCAGAGCCCTTGCCTTCCAGAATGCAGAGCACCACCTCCCCAATCTCAACAATATTGCAAGGACGGAGCCCTTGCCTTCCAGGATGCACAGCATCACCTCTCCCTCTCTCAACATTATTATTGCATGAGGCAGAGCCCCTTGCCTCCCAGATGCACAGCACCATCTCCCTCCTCTCAACAATATTGCAAGGGCTGAGCCCTTGCCTCCCAGGATGCACAGTGCCACCCCTCCCAAAAACAGCATGGGCAGGCCTTGGTTTGATTCTAGCACCACCTCCCTCTCAACAATATTGCAAGGCGGGCCCTTGCCTCCAGGATGCACAGTGCCACCTCCCAAAAATATAGCATGGGCAGAGCCCTTGCCTTCCAGGATGCAGAGCACCACCTCCCCAATCTCATCAACAATATTGCAAGGACGGAGCCCTTGCCCCAGGATGCAGCGCGACCTCCCTCTCAACAAAATTGCATGGATGAGAGGGTGATGCTGTGCATTCCTCCTCCTCCCAACAATATTGCAAGGTTGAGCCCTTGCCTCCCAGGATGCACAGCATCCTGGTTTGATTTCTGATTGTTACATTCTATATTTTAATCATTGAAAATAAGTAGCCACCTAAATCAGTGTTCATCTTATGAAATTAAATGTTCAATCAATGCTGACTTTCATGTTCAGCTTGGACAAGTTGATAGATTCAATGAAGAATGGCTTTGGGACTCAAAGGGTGGTACTGAAGAGGAGGTGCACTATTATTCATTCTGGCCAAATTTTAATAGGCTATTCTAGAATATAAATTGATATTATTGAGTGTGGATTGTGTTGCTGCACTTCATAGACCCCATCATCATGCATTTTGATCCTGTGGAACCAGGTTGGCCCAGGTGGTTAATAATCATTTTCCTCACAAATATTGATGGGGAAGCAAAGATATTGTACCATGAAGTGTTTTTCCATCATTTATAGGCAAAGTCCTCTAGGAGGGAGCAGATCACATCACCTATGGGGTTCGAATTTGTAATGCACATTTAAAATTCAGTTTTCCACTGAATCATTGAAGTTGTACTCCCTCCCTCTCCCCTGGTGAGTGTGAAGCACTACCACTCATAAAAAAGCAACTAACCAAACAAGGCACAAACTAAAAAAAATTAGTATCAGTATAGCCATAAACCCCCTGCGCGAGTTAATATAAATTTGAATATAATTGGAACAGCGAACATTCAAACTTGCACCTAGTCACTTGTACCTAGTCACTTAACCCAGAAATTCGGCTGGTCAGGGAGTTCTAGGCTGTGCCATTGGTCTGAAGGACGTTAACATAAGTTTGTCAAACTTTTGTTCAAACTTTTCAGGATTATTTTAAATTTTCATAAAACAGCTGATTCAACATTAGCAAATAAGCGTACATCAATCAGCTGTTTCTGACAAGTTGAATGGATCCTCATTAATAGCAGGATTATTTTAAATTGTTAGGAAACAGCTGATTGTTGTAAGCTTGTTTAATCACATTAAATCAGCTGATTTATGACAATTTATAATAATCTTGAAAAGTTTGAACAAAAGCTTGACAAACTTATCGTTGCGTCTAGACCGGGCTTAAGAAAAGGATGGACCAATCAGGCGCGGGTTTGTGACGCATGCACAGAACGAAATGAGTATGTCGTCGTCGTGTCGTCAACCGGAATTGACCTTTTCGTTGACCCATGTTGTCGACCTATGTTGCCTGAGTTTGATAGTTCGATGGCGCTGCTTTGGTGGTATGTGGTCTTCTCTATTTTCTTAGGCATCTAATCTAAACAAATTGAAATTGAAACCAAAACTTGTATCCAGGAAACCCGGTGAATTTCCAAGCACGTTTAATACTTGTGTATTGTTTGATTGATAATTCGATGTTTGATCGTTAACTTCTGATTTTGTGTTGTATCAAGTGTGTAAATAATGGCAGTAAGTTTTTGAATTGTTGTAATTTTTAATTTGAAACTTAAATTCTATATCCATCAAACGCAACATGATCATCTTTACCACAATAACCTAAAATACAGATGCTTGTTTGAAATACTTTAGATGATTTTATTCACTAGATAATGCCAATAAACTTTTGTTTAAAATGATTCTGTTATACCGTTCATGCTGAAATAATATTTATATTAAATTACAAACAATACTTCAAGGATAGGCGTATGAAGATGAAGAGACGCGTTTTGTCTGAAGAGTTGGGCCTACCTCATGAAAGATACTTATGTCTTATGTCACATTATATGAGATTGTTTTATAATAAAATATGGATATTATAAATTCAAAGTAAGAGCATCTTCAAATAACAGCCCATAAAATGAGAAATGAGCTAGGCTGCAATAACCTTGATTGCTCTGTATGAGCTGCTACCACAGGGACAAGCATGGCCAAACTTTAGACCTGTATCAGCTAAAGATCGGCATGGGACAGGTCATCAAGTTCAGTTAGACCGTCTCCGGGTAAAAGGGAATAAGTCAAAAATAGACGTATTACCTTTTACCCACACAAACTTATCTAGGCCTACTAAATACTTATTACAATATTCACAAGGGTAATACAGCTGTTAAAGCTGTCAAAGAAGTTGACTCTCCAATAATAATTTAAAAAATTGACTTATTCCCCTTTTACCCTGAGACCGTCCAGTTAGTCTAGCCTAAAGCGGTATTTATGCCGCTTTTACACGTTGCCGATTTTCTAGTTTTCTTGGTTTTCTAAAGTTGCATGTATGGAAACTCTTTTAATCTAAGAAATGGAATTATAAGTAGCTCCATGGTATTATAATTCGTATTTATTCTTCCAATGAACTTGAAAATCAACTACTGTCATTTTTAATAAATGAATTCATTAAATAATGAATAAATTGTTAATGGATAATGGTTTTCTCCTAAACCAAGCCAAGACTCAGTCAGTTGTCTTAGTTTGAGACCATACAATGGTGGCTCCATGGTTACCAATAAAGCTAAGTTTCTGGGGATGATAGCTGACAGGGATCTATCGTGGGCCCCACATATTGATGCAGTCCTGGAGGCTGTCCAGAGTGAACTCCTGTTGTTGCGTTTAAGGTCGTGTGTTCCATTTGAGTACCGGTATGTGAAATCTACTTATTTTGCATTATTTCAGTCTGTCATAAGTTATGGTATAATTTTCTGGGGCAATGCCACCAAGACTGGGGATGTGTTGCTTATGCAGAAGAGAGCGGTCAGAATTATGAGTAGAGCTGGTAGAATTGACCACTGTGTCACTATTTGTTGAGCTTGGCATTCTGACAGTGGTAAATCTCTACATTTATAGTATCCTGGTTTTCACTCATAAAGCGAAAAGAAAATACCAGAGTAGATCAGACTTTCATGAAGTGAACACAAGGCATAGGCATGACATCGAGGTTCCATATGTCCGTTTGGAAAGGCTGAGATCCAGTCATTTAACAATGGGGAGGCGTTTATTCAATAGATTGCCCTTTGTGCTAGGGACCTGATCTCAGATAGTTCAAAAGTTTAGTATATAAGTGGCTTAGAAAGAATCCCTTTTATGAGGTAAAAGAATTTTTACAAATATCTCAATCTAGCATACAGCTTGAATTTTCTGCAACCGCTGAAACCGTCTAGGTAATCTCGTTCTTGTGTGTTGATTCACCTTTATTTTAGTGTAGTATCTATTACTTGAAAACTGTTTTGACGTGATCTTATGCATATACATTATGTCCATGGATCGAGATATATATCTATCTATCTTTCTAAATGAATGCCTATTATACTACAATAATATCTCTTATAAGTTATTATTATATCATTTATAGGAATAAATCGAGAGTTTCCATACCTAAAATTATATAAATAACATTGTAAACTAGTCGACTAGCAATATATAAACGCGACATAGAGTTTATGAGTTGATTAACAGCAAGGTGATAGATAGGTTTTCGCTTCTGCTACTGAGTAGCAGACTCCGGCTACCGTTAGTCAAAATAGCAAGTAATTAGAACTTGGAATGGATATATACAAGAATAACCGTACAAAAATAGGAACCATTTATTATGAGTATTGTTAATTCACTTAATTTAATAATATTCAGTATTTAATATATTGAGTAGGTGCAATTTTTGTTTGAAAAGTTGCTATTGACTAACGGTAGTCGGAGTCTGGTACCGTAGCAGAAGCAAAACCTACCTTTACTAAGCGTGTCACTGGAACATCGGCTATTTGACATGAATAAAACGTGGTCAAGTTGGAAAAGGTACAACATTACACTTGGCATTCAAAATTCAAACACACAAACATTCCATGGTGGACACCAATTTTTAAAAATATTGAACATCCATCTAATCTTATCGAGTGATTGCGCCTTTCACTCATCTCTCCATTCTCATGCATTTATATCGGTTTCTGTACCAAACCTTAAAACACAAGAATACATTTTTAGACTATCAGGGCAAACCTAAGGCGCACATTGAGATTAGGTAAGGTTTGAGATGGCAACGAATAATCATGTATTTGAAAAAACTTAACAGAGCTAAGCTTTATGAAGTAGCTCTCACTCGAAAATTTGTAATGAATAGCCTATATTAGATTCAGCTAACCTTATTCCGGATTCCCTAACTTACACAATAATATAACATGCCGTTTTAATATGAGATTTATTATTATTTTGACTATTAGAACAAGAGACCATTTTATATGGGAGATATAATTTATTGATTAATTATTTATGTACAATTGCTGAAAGCTGGTCTATGTGTTCAATTGGGTTCAATTCAACTCTAAAAATGATGTACCTTATTGATCGATTGTATGATTATCATGTTGATCTGGTTTGCAGTCCATCACCGCTGCTAAGGAGCAGGAAGTTAGAGAAATCACTCGCATCGAGCGAATCGGTGCTCACTCTCATATCCGGGGACTTGGCCTTGATGATGGACTCGAGCCGAGAAAGGTGAGTTCAATTAAATCATTTCTCTAGTATTTATTAATTGAACACCAACTTCTTGAAGTTCAACTTGATATTTAGTTAGTGGTTGTTGAGATATAAGAAGTATAAAATTCTAGATGATATTCAACAAGATCAGTCTAGCAGAGGTTGTTTAGTTATTTCAATACTAATTAACATGAAGAGGTGTGTTCTCTTGACCACAAACTATGAAATTAATTTGATGAGCGTTTCTTTTTATAAAAATGTTCTAGTTATTTCAATCTTAATAGATATTATGAGGTGTGGAACTAATTTGATGAGCTTTTATTTTTATTAAATGGTTTTCTTGCGATTATCGCAGGTGTCGCAAGGTATGGTGGGCCAGCTGAAGGCCAGAAGAGCTGCAGGTGTGGTTCTTGCCATGGTGAAAGATGGGAAGATTGCCGGAAGAGCCGTCTTGTTGGCTGGACAGCCTGGCACTGGTAAGTCAAGTGTTGAGTACATTTGTTTCAGGATTCACTGTATTTCTGATGAATGGTAATGAAATCAGCCAACTGTGTATTGAGCTCATCACAAGTGCAGTAAAACTGAGTTTCCACTTCAATCAACGTTTCCAAAAACTTATTCACAGTTGCAATTTATTTAACTACTTGATTCTTGGATACTTTATTATTATTTCATCGTATGCCATAAATCTTTAACTCGGCGGGAAGTTGCTTCAATTGGACGAAGTTATGAAATAAGGTACCAAGGGTGAAAGGGTTAGCACTTTCTTAGCACAACAACCTACATAAAAGCAATTAATACAATAATAGATAACTTTGTCCAATTTAAAGAATAAATATGTCAATATGGCAGCAAAATATTAATAACAAAAAGATCAGAATTCAGTAGTTTTTATTGGCTACAAGATATTGATATTTGTATGTAAATTATTTATGACTATAATCAATATAGTGAAGGATCTAGAAAAATTAGATTGGCGTTCATTTCAATGCTATCCAGACTCATTCAATTTAGCTTATGGCGAATAACTCAAATTCAAAATTTCTATGGTAACTGGTGATTTTCTGATTATTTCTTTTTTAAATGTTTTTTACGTGTTATGTACAATATTTTTGTGTAGAAAATTCAACAGAACATCACACGTTACCATAGAAATTTTAAATGAAAGTTATTCGCCATCCGCCAAATTAAATAAATCACATGTATTATTTCCCATTTGATTACTGTATAGCTTTTTGATGAATATTTTAATTTTCTTTCCAGGCAAAACAGCAATCGCTATGGGGCTTGCTCAGGCCCTGGGAGCTGATACTCCATTTACTAGCATGGCTGGTTCAGAAATATACAGCTTGGAAATGAGCAAAACTGAAGCTCTTACTCAGGCGATTAGAAAATCAATTGGTGTACGAATCAAGTAAGTTAAATTATCCATTCAGTTGATTAATAATAAATAAACAAATAAACTTTATTTCCGCAAAAACATCAAACTTTACAGAAGATAAGATGTATTAATGATATGCTGGCAATAAGAGTAAGCTAAGTATAAACAGTACATCCGATAGAGACAAACTAAAATAAAAACCTTATAAAAGTTACACATAAAGGAGAATGAGTGAATGAATACAGTTTATGCAAACAAAACACAAGAATGAAAATAAAAACACTACAATAATTACAAAAACAAAATATTAATAATAATAATAGAAAATCAATAAACTGTATACAATAATACCAAAATAAACTGGATATGCCATTGCATAGGTAGTACTGTAAATAATTTGCAGAAATAATACTGCATGCAAATAATTTCTAATATCAACTGCAAATAATTATTGCAGTTGATATTTATTGCGCTATTATATGATTTATATCCATTCATAAATAGTTGTTGCTCCTGTTGAAGTAATGAAATAATGCAATGCATTCAAGACCTAAAATCTTAGTTGAATGAATTTGGTTCAGTATTTTTTTAAATTGAAAATTTCTACAAATTGTAATATTTTATTCTATTGTTTTTGTATTGAGAAATATTCAATCATTTTTCCAGAGAAGAGACTGAAATCATTGAAGGTGAAGTTGTTGAAATTCAAGTAGAGAGACCAGCATCTGGCTCTGGAGGTAAACGGGCAAGCTGACACCAAGAGCACTGAGATGGAAACAATGTATGACTTGGGAAGCAAATGATCGAATCTCTAACCAAAGAAAAGGTAACCACCCATCTACATACCTAGATTCTAGAAACCAGTTTTAAATTTTCATTGAAAAAAACTTACTTAGTGAATTTCATGTTGAAATTACCTATGTACAGAAGTACAGCATTTTATTGCTTGTTAAAAAAGGATTTTATCTACAAGTCTACTTCAACGAACTGACAACTATCACACAAATGTTCATTTGCTAGCTGTGCCATTTTTAGAGATCTATGCTCGAATTAAATTATTTTATTTTTTGATGAAAAAAAGCAAATAATTTCAGTATTTATGGTTGCATTTCCAATTTTATTTCAATCGAGGTAAATTACCTGTCTTGGTAAACTTTGTTCTCAGTTTGTTGGTTATTGCGGTTCTCCAGTCGATCCCGACACGATTTCCGCCAGTTGATGGCGGACAATTTGGCAGTCCGGGCACCCCACCGTTTTGAAGGCTATGTATACACCCCAGCGGGTGTATACATGGTGCAACAGATCTCGTTTAAAACTTATTCAGATATTGTAATTCGCCGGTTTAAAGCCCTTTAATATCTTATTATTGTTCAATTTGATGTTATCAATTCGATTTTATAACGGCCTTCGAAGGCAGTAGGTTGCCCAGACTGCGAATTTGTCCGCCATCTTGGCTGGTCGTGTCGGGATCGGCTGCGAAACCGCAGTAACGAAAACCCACCTTAGACGTGGAAGTTGAACTTGAATATTTTGTAGCAGATAGTGAAAGAGTGTCGTTCAAGAGCTAGTTGGCTACCGAACAATGTTTTTGTCCATTTCGAAATTCAGAGTAAGAACAGAGAGTAAACACATTTTATCCTTCTGACTGTCAGAAATTGTATAGACGTTTGGCTACATCGAATTCTCCATAGCTCATTTGTGACAATTGTGAAAACAATCCATATTTATTAAGTGAATCGTCTTAACCTACACATATGACTCCAAGAATTAGTGGATACGAGTTGATTCAAAAAAGTATCCGATAATATTAAAGCCATGAATGATCTAAGAAAAATGTCCAGGGGAAAGTGCCGCAATTACAATGATATAATTCTGTAATTTTAGTACTTTATTTTTTAGTTTGAATTAAGGTTAAGGCGTTGATAGATAAAGAATGAAGTTATTGCAATTTGCATTAACCGATTGTTGTATGTGTTCAGATCCAGACTGGTGATGTAATTACCATTGACAAAGCCACAGGCAAGATAAGCAGGCTGGGAAGATCCTTCACTCGCGCCAGAGATTACGATGCTACGGGACCGCAAACTAGGTAAATTCCAGTTGAAATATTGCTTATTGATATGTACCTATTTCTGAATGTGTTGTATAATAATAATGATAATATTATATATTATTTTGGAATTTCAGAACTAGTTTATAAGTATAAATTTACTTGTCAGTATTATTACTATTTTACTGAATAACCTTTGTTTGTTGTAAATATAATTGCAATACTTATGAGCAGTTACTATATGTTACTATCAAGTAGACGTCAAGCCCTCAATATAGTCATGTTCACATTTATAAGATAATTGAAAAGCAGGAACACATCTTGAGAGACAGCTAAAGCGTGTCTGAATTGGCAAACATCCTCACGACTGCCTCCAGGTGCATTTCATCAGACCTCCGTCTGAAGAGTGAAAGTGAATCACCTTGTTCTTAAATGAATGGTTAATTTAGAATAATTTTGATTTAATTTTGAATAACAAGATGATTTCCCGTTTTATAATCGTTACAAAAGTGAACTTGGTTCGGTCCTGACCACAGTGTTCCCGTAGTTCATCTAACAATCTGTATTTTGAAAAGTGAAAAGGGTATCAAGACCATAATGGAGAAGTATGTGGAATGCTACTCCGAATTGCAAGTAGAAGTAAGTTAGGGGGTTTCAAGTATAATAGTTGAAACGTAAACTACTGACCTGATAAGGGGGGAGAAGTATGCAAATTATATCGTGTTAGAAGATAACCCCAATACAGGATATTCTAGCTGATGAGTTAATCCACGAATCTACTTGTAGAGTAATGCAATCATTAAGTTATTCAATTTTTTGTTTGCATGAGAATTAGTAATGTAAATAGTGTGATAGGAGAAGTCAGAATGAGTAAAAGTGTGATTAGTGTTTGAAAAGATATAAGTGAAAGAGCATTGTCTCAATTCGAGTTAAAAGGGAAATAATTGATTTTAAATCTCCTTTAGTGTGAAATCTCTTATTAATTTAAGTCAGAACTGAACTGTTCATTAGCCAATGTGCTAGATTGCAGTCAAACTTCATTATAATTTTTTTTTTTATTAGAATTATAAGGAACTATTATTTTGATATGGAGAGTTCTATGCTGTTGCTGTAATAAGAAAGAAACGACATGCTTTAGTTAGTCATAAAGTTGACTTTGTTTCGAGAGTTTTTCCCATGATCCAGTGTTTATCGTTTCAATGTCGTAGATTATCCAATTTTTGATTTCCTGGGTATTATGTATGTAGGTAAGTATGCAAGAAAACTATTTACTTAATTGTAATTTTTCCATTCTGTTTGTATTTTGTTTAGGTTTGTGCAGTGCCCGGAAGGAGAACTGCAAAAGCGAAAAGAAGTTGTTCACACAGTTACACTACATGAGGTTGATGTTATCAACTCAAGAACTCATGGCTTCCTGGCTCTCTTTTCAGGTAATGC
The DNA here is from genome assembly GCA_017141395.1 of Laodelphax striatellus. Classification (NCBI taxonomy): domain Eukaryota; kingdom Metazoa; phylum Arthropoda; class Insecta; order Hemiptera; family Delphacidae; genus Laodelphax; species Laodelphax striatellus. The sequence goes on along the minus strand of CM029532.1, from coordinate 22,776,967 downwards.
TTTCGAGTATTCGGAGTAGAGATAAATGATGAGACGAACGATTTTTTAAACTGCCGATGGTGAATGGTAGATTGAAGTACAGTTTAAAATGGGCTCCTAACCAACAGGAACTTGTTTCAACAAGTGAATAAAAGTCAGTGCTGCTGGTTTGGAGCAATAAAAGGATCACCTTCTCAAGATCTATTTATCTATCATCATCATTATCCTTCCCATTACCCACACCCTAGCCAAGTACATTTGTATTCTCAAGCCAAGAGCAAGAAAGAATCTCAAGTTTTCTGTGATTTAAGGTGCGGATACACGTCGCATAGTAAGCTATGTATGCATTCTGTACATCGTGTGGATCGACCACACAATCCTATTGGATTGAATGGGAGATGTTGGTCCAAACGTTGTACAGTATGCATGCATACTATGCTAAGTGTATCCGCGCCCTTATATGATTTTTCGCCTTATAATTCAACCTTCTTAGCGTATTGAATTCCAATGACAGTATTGATTTTATACTTATAGTGATGTTCCTTAAATATTATAGCATATTATCACTTACGGATATTTGGAAGGTCATCTTCTGGAAAACGTGTAGCTTGAGCTTGAATAGCTTAAATTAAGCAGCGTATTTCAAATGTATGGCGTTGATTTCCAAGGCATGTTATGTTATAAATGGAATTGATTTTTATAGTAATGATTATTAAATATATACAACTAATTTCATACTAAATACTTACTAAAAAAGGTGTCAGTGAATTATAATATTATAGGCTATTTGCTGTTTTTTGCATCGTTGTTTTCAGCCATCTGTAACAACCTTGTATTTATGTATTTGTGCGCTGGCTGTGACAATAAAGAATTATTGAATTGAATACACTTGTAGATGAAAAATTATGAGAAATGTTTTTTAGGTGATACTGGAGAGATTAAATCAGAAGTTCGAGAGCAAATCAACGCTAAAGTTGGTGAATGGAGAGAAGAAGGAAAAGCTGATATCATTCCTGGAGTATTATTCATTGACGAGGTGCTTGTTATCAAAAGAAAATGAGTAGCATTACTCCTTTGTATGTGAAATCATCTTGCCAGTTACATAAATTATTTTTAAACTTCAACTATAGAACTATTTTAAATATATTATTTTAAAATTTTATAACTATTTTTAAACTATAGGAATCAATTAAGATTACTTAAATAAATAAATAAATAAATAAATAAAACTTCATTAACATTATTACTTCATTAACATTATTTAAACTATAGGACTTCGATCCTATAGTTTTATTTTATTCATATGCATCTTTTTTTCAAAGTCAACATATACAAAACTCGTAGGCTTCAATCCTGTGGACAAGTTTATATAAAAAATGTATTAGTTGAGTATGCTTAAGGCTTACAACATCGCTCGTAGATTCGTGCTTTTCAAAAAGTGAATTGATCTTTGATTTAATGGATACCTTCATTTATAGATTTTTTCCTGTGATTTAAAAATATTCTGCATGTTAAATGAAATTTATTTTACTCAATGTACATGTGTTATTATATTGGGCCATCGAATGATATTCAAATATTAAAATTACTGTGACTTGAGTGAATTATAATTTTCAAAGGTACATATGCTAGACATTGAATGCTTCTCTTTCCTGAATCGAGCTCTAGAAGATGAAATGGCTCCGATTGTTATAATGGCGACCAATCGAGGCATCACTCGTATTCGTGGTAACAAACATCAGCTCTCCTCATGGCATTCCGCTGGACCTGCTCGATCGAATGGTCATCATACCCACCTCTCCATATGAAGAGCCTGAGCTCAAAGAAATTCTAAAAATTAGGTGAGTTGATATTCAATAATTATCTGCTATCAGATAGTTGATTGCATGAAAAACATATCTTACTGAGATTCTTCTCTCATAGAAGATTTATCAATGGTTGAAGGTTTGAATCCATGTATGATGAAGTTGTGTGTAAACATCCAAGCTAAATATCCCAATTCCTTCAATATATTATCGTTTGATTGCAGGTGTGAGGAAGAGGACTGCGAAATGAGCGAGGATGCACTCTTAGTTCTAACCAAGATTGCTGTGGAAACGTCACTACGATATGCGATTCAGCTCATTACTACTGCTAGTTTAGTCAGCAGGAAAAGGAAACGCACTGAGGCAAGTCTCTTGAATGAAGTGATTCCAAAAATGTACTTTTCAGATGAGATATTTTTCTTGTAATTTGTTGCAATTGAAGAACCTGCTTCTGAAAAAAAACTCGCAGACTACCTAATCAGGCTTTTTTTTTATATCCTGAAATCTTTCATTCAATTAATAATTATTGAGCTGGTAAATAATTATTTTAATGAATAACCTGATTCTCGTCATAGTCTTCTTTGGATTGGCGATATCCTGTAAGCCAGACAATTTAAGTTGTGCAGTTGTATCACATTTCATATGGTTACTCTTGATCGATTTTGTATGTGACTCAAGCATGCTGTGCAGCATACAAAATCGAACAAGTGGACATTGGATTGTGGATTCACCATGATGCAGAAACATAAGTAGACTAGTATTAGTAATACGTTGCTCATAAAAAATGATTTGATTCTCAATCAATATGGATTCAATAACAGTAGACCATTATTCATTGATTTCAGGTGGGCATTGATGACGTGAAAAAGTTTACCTGTTGTTCCTAGGACGAAGGACGTTCCACGCAATTTTTGAAGGAATACCAAGATGAGTATCTTTACGACCAGTCAGCTGGAGGAGGTGAGAACTTTCATCATTTTCATATTGAGGGTTAATTTTGTGCCATTTTGTTTACATCTTTCTCCTCTATTTTCGAATTCCAATTAATTATAATGATTTATTAATTTGGAAATTTTTGAATGTGATACCGGTAAATTTCATTTATTTCACAAGTCGCTTTATTCATGAGCATCTACGATGTTGGCGCTCAAGCGGATAATCGTATGCATCTTTCGGTGAATTTAACATGTAAAGGATAAGCTTAAGTACGTAAAAAATAAGTTTATAATTGAAATAGAATGTCGCTATTTTTCCTACTTATTGATTGTGGAATAATATTTAGAATGATGAATGAACATACAGCATGTTCTTAAACATTATTATAATCTTCAATTCAAGTTTCAAAATCAACTTTGAAGGTTATGTTTCAAGTTTATTGAGCAGACATCACAGCTGAGCTCATTTACATTGGTTATTATCTCATGGGCGCGAAACTTCAAATCAATCATATATGCTTTTGAACTGGATTTTTTCACTCGAATTCAAACCCGAGATCCGATTCCTTTGTTGAATCAATTTTACGTTTGGAAATATGGAAGGAATAGAAGACTCAATTACTATTGTGAACGGGAACGGTATTTATACAATTAGGAATGCGACAATACTTATGCATTGTAAATGCTTATTCCCTATCCTTTGTCCTTTATCATGTTAAATATAGCGTTTTCGTTTACAAAAATTTCGCGTGAGCGCTGGGGTCGATTTTATTATCCCCACCACCTACGTGCACACAGCAAATACTAACATACAAAATGTAATTTGATGTGTGTGATGTGCAGTAGTCGAATTTTTTTATCGTAGAAATAATATGTTCAAATTGACCCTTTTGTGAATATTTGATTTCCTCATATAAGCCAGTAAGTTAATGAAATTTTTATTCAAGAACAGAATTTCTACCGTAGTTACACCATTCATTCCTATTATAACTTTCATTATTGTGTGTTTCAGATGCTGCTGAAGCAATGGAAGTTACTGTACAATAAGAATGATTTAGATTACATTCCTTCTCAGTGAAGATATTATTGAGTTCAAATTACCATATTTTACTATTAAAAGTCATGTTTTAATGAACATTTTTTTGTAATAAAATTTGAGTTGGAAATTTGGTTATTTTTCATTTGTTATTTCAATTTATTGGAAAAATAATCAACGTAAAAGCTAAAGATAATAATCAGAAAAAGTAATCAGGAGGCTTATTATTTGCCTGATAAACCAAAGGTTCCTGGTTCAATCCCAGTTGACTTAAATTTTGACCTCTGGTCACTTCCGCCCACGGTGTGTAGAAGTACTAAAATACTTCAATGTTCAATATACCGTGCTTCCGCCTTCCGGAGAAGACGTTAAACCGTCGGTCCGTTCTGCTAAAAGCAGTCGTCTCTCATTGTCACCCATCCCATTACCCACTCACAAGCCATGGGGCAATTCATGTAGGCATCTCCCTCAGATATATACTCATAGACTAAAGAAATCTGGATTTTGTGTAGCACAATACTACAGTTTCAGTGAGGAAACTAGCTGGTTGACATTTTCACGAATCTGTTGCACTAAGAAGGATCTAAAAGTCGTTTACAAATATTTTAATTTTCTAACTGAATGTGAAATTCAAGTCACACAGAATTGTAATTTTGAAGGAATAGTTGTTTAGGTATAGTTTATGGCGAGGGAGAATGCAATTGAGGTGGCCAATTTCTGGTCTGATACAGTTTAACTTATATCCTGAACAATCTGATCGTAACTATAATTTTATTATTACTGACTGATGGGAATTACTCATCTATATAATTATGCACGTTTTTTTAAAAATGTTTTATGTATATGTACGTTTATTGCTGTTCACATGCAATGCATTGTCTCTGACACGAGTAGTAGTAGTAGTAGTGGTATAGTTTGTCTAGGACTGCTACTATTCAGTGAAAAAGTGAATAGCTGTTTCTAGCGAGGGGAAACAAGCATTGAATAGCAACATGTTTCACCTTGTACTTAGGATGGAAGCAAAGTCTGCTTCCTACCGGCGATGAAATGCGGCCCACTCTAGTCTGAATTTCAAAAGCGAAATTGAACGTAACAGATTTATACAAATTGCTTCTACAACAAAAAAGTCTAATAGAAAACAATTTTATTCCATAATCTTACAACTACAACAACAAATAAAGCACATACATTATTTTACATATTTTACTATTTTTAGATAAAATCCCTTTATTATCAGCATGATTCCTTTTTGGAGACTCTGAAGATTGCCCAATGGTAAGCTGACTTTTTAGATGTTGGCTAATGTCTTCTTTTATTTCTAGACGAATGCGTGGATCTTTGACACGGGCATCCAGTGGTTCTTCGGCACGTGCAATTTGAAAATTCGATATCGACCTACAGCCGTCTCTGAAAACAAGATAAACAAAATCAGATTCTTTAGCCCAAGGGAAATTTTATATTGAATCAAAAATAAAATTCTTACGACTGTTATTTTCTAAATGAGGAGAATTTTTTGGGTTGATAAATGTTTGGGAAACTGAAAATTACTTGGAGATTGAAAACTTTTAGAAATTGGTTCATTATTGGAAAAGTGATGATCTCTCTTGAATTAGGGAAAAATTGCTATTAGACCGCTACTCAAATTGCCCAGAGAAAAGAATTGATTCCATTCCTAAGTATTTGAATAAATTAATAATTATAGAATGATATCAAAGCAAGTGAAACTCAATCATAACAAAAAATATATCTACTAAAGTGCAACACAAAATTCTTAAAGGCAGGTTTTCGTTACTGCGACCGAAAGTGCCCATTATTATTTACTGCCCATTATTTTCCAAGATTGCGGAAAAATCCCAACTATAGTGGGGAAAAAATCCACAACTGTTATAGTGGGGATTTTCATCACCGTACATCTGGCAACGTTAGTCCGGGCTCCGCCGCGGCACCTTTCGGTCGCAGTAACGATAACCCAATTTTAATGAATACCCAAATAATAATTTGGATAATTATTATTTCATAACTAGAAACTGCATACAATTTTCATGTATGATATAATATTATGAAGTATTAATTCTGCTGTGTTGATGATTGTGTTTTGCGAATGCAATTTTAAATTTTCCCTTTCGCACACTTTTTTACTGGCTCAACTGGTTCAACACTGTTCAACATAGGTGTGAGGAATATTCCTCCTTTATTTTCAAATGGCACAAAATATTTTAAAAACAATTCTGAGTTCATTTCACTTATTCTAGTACGATGGGGGCTCTTTTCCCACTTTGTTTTAAAAGCGGCATCAGGATAAGGAGGTTGAAAGGTCGATACATTTAAAGCGGTTTTGAAAACTGGCATTGACTCTTTAGGTATCCGCTGAACTCCCCGCATATTGCTCTGCCAGGCTTCAGATCTTGCAGATCCCAAAGCAATGTGTTTAAACACCTCGGCCTTTAGGTAACCCTCTAGGAAGTTCAGCGCATACCCTAAACCATGCTCGATAGAGTCCATGCCAATTTTGGAAAGAATAACTCCTATTTTCAAATAATAAAAACACACATTTTAAAAAACCAAATTCATTCATTCAACATTCTGCTGTGAGGAGAATTTTTCTACTTTGTTTTAAAAGGGTATCAGATGAAAGTGGGCCGTGGTTATCGATACAATTTTGCAAGCAGATTCTAAAAAACTGGCATGGGCTCTCTTTGGGTATCCACTGAACTTCCCACCATATTGCTCTTCAGATCTTGCAGATTCCGAGACAATGTTTAAACACTACTCGGCCTTTGGTAACCCTCTGGGAAGTTCGCGCATACCTCAAACCATGCTCGATAAGTCCATGCCAGAGTTTAAATTCGCTTGCAGAATTGTATCATCAACCAACTGGCTTAACCTTATCTTGATATCTTTCTTTTGAAACAAAGTAGAAAAAACTTCCCATGTTATACAATATGTTAAAAATAGATAAACTTGTTTTTGAAAAGGTTTATTTATTTGAACTCATTTGAAAATATGGGAGGGTTATTTTACCGCATCCATCCAGTATATTCTAATTATTCAAACTTGTAATAATAGATCGCGGGTCCAGTTGTGGATACCAGAGACTAAATAATATTCTAAGCGAATAAAATGATGTGACTATTATTTCGTATTCACGGTATGTGATCTCATGTATTTTGTGTCCACTCTAAATATGGAAATAAAAACTTCACATTTGAAATTAAATTAATATTATTCAAGATTGGTAAGCCAATTTGTTCAAACTTGGTCATGCCTAGAAAATGAAGATGTCATTCTGTTCGAATTTTATCGAGACATTAATAAACACGATTATGAACATAATATATTTCACTCACCCACAAATTTTAAATCAAGATTGTACAAAGCGGCTAATACTTCGGGTCGATACTTGACCTTGTCCTCTTGATATCGACTGAGCATTTCTAGAAAACTTTTAGAGAAATTTTTCCTTTTGGAACTTGAATCGGCTCCAAATAGCCACCCTCGTATCCAATATGCTCAGAGAATCTTTCAAGAGATGGAGGTACTAATGAATCCGGCTGGAAAATAAAGATTAAGTTACCTACCTTTATTAGAATAAAGTGTTTTTTACGTTTTGGACTCTGTGTTTTTATCGTATAAGTTATATTTTTTACTCGATCAATAAATAAATATATAATATGTTGCAAGTAGATGAGTTGCTGATTGATAATAACTCTTATTTAAACTCTGATTGATAATAACTGATTGATATAACACCTCTTTCCCGAAATTAATTTAAATTTGAGGTACAGATAAAAACTGTGCACGGTATATTGAGTTTCTGCCATATATATTCGTGGAACATTCTGTATAAAATTCAGGATGAAAATAATTTTCATTATACGGATCATTAGCGAGGTAGGGTACCTGGGTACGCGTTGATATTAGCACTACCAGATTTTCTTTCAGGTTTTACTGATCAGTAGGTAAGTTAAGTATTGGATAGAGAATAAAATGAAAAATTAGATTTTCGCCCTTGGCAAACAAAAAATAGTGTTGGGGTTCGATGAATTTATCGAGAGAACTAGCTTTCCTAATACGTGCTAATTGCAGGTAAATACAATCATTATTACCTACAATCTATTATTAAAATAAATTATTAATATAATAATTAAATTTAATTAATTTATTAGTAAATTCCTAATACGTTCTAAATTCCCAAGTAAATATAAACTGGTTCTTACTTTTAATTAATGTACTGCTCGGCTAAATGTATCAGATCAGAAAGTACTATACTCTAAACATTGTGTTTAAAAGTTACTCACTGCAGGACCAGTAGATTTGACATGTATGTTCTTCAAATTCTCGTTAAGCTGGGCATGTTTCTTTCCCATGTCCTCCAAAGACAATCCTTGCGCTGAAAAAAAAATCTATTTAATTCTAGACAATGTAGGTACCTAGCCATATTTAAATGCGAAATTTTTGAGAACATTATACAACTGAATCACAATCAAATTATATCGTAATGAATTTTAGACTTTACATAAATATGTAAAGTTTTTCTACATTAACAGTTCACTGGAACATGATATTTTATCAGCAATAAGTTACTTGCTGTTGCCTCAATAAACACAGGAGTAAGAATACACTACCTGCATCATATTATGTAAATAAGTTGAATTGAATAATTATTTTATAAAGTTGGTAAGGTATAATTTAATTTAAAAATTTCTATTTCATTTCAGACTGGCCAAATAATGTGTCTCACGTATTTCGGAGGGGAGCAGATACCTAAGAATGGGTTGGGGATGTAGAAAGGGAGAAAAAAGAATGGGATTGGAGCTCTGGAGGATGGACAGTTGGACACATCTGGTAGATAACTAACTACCTTTGTGCGCTTTGACAAAGCATGTGATTGTGTTATAAGAGATAAATTTACATACTATAAAATTGACCGATATGTCATCCAGAACGATTCACTGATCCAACAACCTCAGATATGGAAAACAGCTTGTTTGCTGGAAAACAATATGTCAGCAATAGAGGAGTTGAAATCAACCAAATTTAAATATTGTGAATTTAAAGGCTTCGGGTACAATTAAGTAGGTAGCCTATATGAATTTTGTAAACAGCATTTTTGATACTAACCTTGCATTCTTTCCACTTCTCTGGTAACTGATTCATATTGAGGGGCAGGAGGTAGCTTATCTCTTGATATTACTTTTTGAGCTCTATTTTCAACATTGTAGTTTATAAGTTCTCTTTTCATCGCTGAAAATACTCTACCCATTTCACATCGATCAATCTTCAGAATGATAGTTTAGAATAAAGTTTTCAACTTGCCCATTTATAACTGGAATAAGCTTAGATATAAGTTATTGATAGTGAAACTCTTATTCAGTCGATTTCATTTCACTATTCCGCAATAAAAGAAGATGCAACTAACTTGAGCTTGAGAGAAAAACCGACATAACCTAAAAATTTCTCATAAGGTTTCTCTGCAGGCGCAGGGCAGTCTGCTAAAAGGAAGCAAGGTCTTTCTAGGATGCGACAAAATGGGTCTACAATATTAAGGAGTAGCTCATAGACCTGATCAGCGCTCTCTAGTGAGAGAGAGTGAGCAATTGGGGAGATTTCAACCATTGTGAGATAGGAACAAAACAGGATTTTGAGATAGAATTTAATAAAATCATTAATAATTATAATAATTCCGTGTAACCTGGCTGGCTCAGGTCTGATGTCAGAGTTTTCAGGTCACTCCTGATCAGTTCAGGGTCTCTGACATGACTTAACGAATGTTTTTTAGGCAGCCGGGACCGACGGCTTAGCGTGTCCTCCGAAACACGAAATACTTAATTAAATCATTAAGGTATCATCAATACTTTATTGCTATATATCTATTATTTAGTGGTTTCAAGGTTTTTTAATGAATGTATTAATCTGATTAAAGTATTTTTATCATTATTTTCATCTTCTTGCTAGAATCTTCGTTTTAGGTTAAGATGTTTGAAGTTTGAGCTTCCTGCTCTGTGCAACAATCTATGTCGCAAGTATAAAAAACATTATTATTTTAGAGACATCAACTATTTTACACAAGTAATATTTAATTGAATTAATTCACTCTCTTTTGGAAAGGGGGTCAAATTGAATAATGATCTTTGTTTCTTCTCTAAAGTGACAACACTGAAGTGTTCTTAAACATCATACCTTTGATTCTATAAGTTACTGGAATATTTTGACTGAATATTTTTAATATGATTGGTTTGAAAACAGGTATTTTTACATCTGATTCAATGATAACCTTGCTTCAATCCCACGTATATTTTATATATTTATAAAACCAAGGTTGCAATACACAATAAATTGAGTATTTTGTACGCTTGTACGGAAATTTGAAATAAATATGTTAAGGTTTGTAAAACCGAGGTTTTACTTTATTGTCTGTATTATACAAAAAATTATGACATTTTTGTGCTCATATCGATGAAAATTATATTTCTAATACTTGTGTGTAAGATAACGCACCACATAATATTCACATATTTCACAGGTTGCTTCCAGCAAACGTGTCTTCAAATAGAAATCCATCCACTTTGTCGCACAGGTAATTAGTCGACCTATTTTGTCATCTGTCCTCGACCGACATTTATCAGAATCAAAATTAAGAAGGCTGTGGCTGAGTGGTATGTTGTCAAAATAAAGGCAAAACTAACCTAGAAGCTAGAAATAATTTTATTAAATCGAAATTTAGGCTATCTCAGACCCAAGAAGTTTCTCAAAATATAATAATTCAATTTGTTACAATGAAAGCAATATATAAATAGCTCTATACTTTCCTCAATTAATCAAAAGTTAATAGTGTCAAAAACTTGCTCAAGAATAATGGTTGAAGAAACATTTTCTGGTAATAAACCAAAGGTAAATATAGTCTAATATTATTTACTGTAGGGCTCCTAATAAACTATCTTTCTTCTATACTTTAGATCGAGATAAGAGAAGTCACTTGAGATAATCTGTCACTTGATATGCAAGTTCAATATTTTAGACTCAGACTCTAGTTTCTAGTTTCCTAGATATTTTGTAGGTTTTGTTTACATACCTTTTTCTTTTCCTTTTAATGTGAGGTTACTATCAAGGCAGAATAGTCATTGGATTGGGAAGTGATTAGCTCAGTTATTATAGAGCTTTTACATTAGTGCGATTGCTTATTACTCCCTTCTCTAGAACTGCTTATCTCTTGTCTGTTAGCATAGAAACATTTCTATTAACCTTAGGTCAGCATCAGCACCTTTAGTTCTCGGTGTCATAGTTCATGATTTGGGACCTGCATAAAACCACAGGCTAGGTAAACTTAGTATTGTATATAATTAGGTATATTTTTGTATATTAACGGTACCGTATCTTATCTAATATGTAATAAAACTTTACATCAGTCCATTCTTATCTTATCATAAACCTTTATACCCCACGCACGTTGGGGTATCAACAAACTATCGCAGACATGAAGAAGTTTCTTGTTAGCTCAAACACAAGTATTGCACTCATGTGGGTTTCAATTTTAGCGAAAACCCATGGTTCTTCTACCGTAACTTATATGGTTGCTTGCTCTCATAAAATAAGGACTTTTATACTACCTACAGTCATTTTTTTTTCAACAAACTATCGCAAACATGAGGAAGTTTTTTGTTAACCAACAATTCAATTCAAATCAGTCTAATTTTCAATTTCTGAGTAAAATTAATTAACTGGAATACAGCCCACCAAAGTTTGAATTTTTCACCCGTTTTTTAGATAGTAAGTGAAGTCGATTTAATAAGTCTGATTAATATTAAAATATCTTCAAAACGATTGACATATCGATGTGCGTTTTTTGCCATTCATTTTCTCTTGAAATTCTGTAACGAAATCATGTATAACATGACATCCTTCCCATTTAATAAAATGAAGTTAGAATCAATATGGCGGATTCAAGATGGCGGACCATACTTTTGAAGTCACAGTAATGTAGTATTTTCAATTAGTACGATCTCCAATGTCACCTACCGTCAAATTACCTTTGTTTAATAAATATTAAGCCGTTTCCATCATTTCACCAACCCTGTATGCTCAATATCCGAATCTTATTCTAAAAGATGAAGAATTACTAACCAAGAATTAAAAAGGGGAGGTTCGTTGATAGATATTCCAAGATATTGTTATTGATGAATTATTATAATAACTACATAACAAATATGATAGTAATAAAAATAGTTACAGGGCCGAAAACTTCAGTTTTTAATAATTTGTTTACATTTCTAATAAAAAATTCAAACTTTGGTGGGCTGTATTCCAGTTAATATTGAGTCTACAAAATTGTTTCACCAACCAAAATTTAGCAAATTTTATGCTCTACAACTTTGTAATGCACAATGGTACACGAAATATGCTTAATTTACAAGATATACACGAAAAACATAGAAAATACCGAAAAGTTTGAAGTTTTTGGCCCCTCCCGAAGTTAGCACAGGGTACTGGAGGGGGAAAACTCAGGATATACATCCCAGAGTACCCCCAGACACCATGTTAAAATTTCATAGACTTCGGAATATTTTCCAGCAAACCCACTTTTTTTCATTATATCGACTGGACTAGTTCCTAAATAGAAAATAATTAATTCTACAACATTCAATTCAAATAACATCTTATATTGAAATATATGTTAATAATAATTCATTTTTAATTCTACAGACGAGAGCAGAGAGACCTAAACCAGTTTACTTGTGGACAGTTGTTGAAGTGCAAAAATGGCTACGAAGACACTGCAGTGATTATTATCCATTACATGGTGATAAATTCTTACATGTGAGTAAATTTTCAAATCTTGAGTGCTGTAACAATATTCATATTACAAATCGAAATCCTTTATCTTCTAATAATTCTAATAAGGACAGCTATAGTTTGAATAAAACTAGTTGTCACTTGAGCCCTCTGCCGTGGAAATAGCGGCGTTGTCAGATTGTGTGAAATTGCCACTTCTTCAAATTATAAATTAAACCACATTATCGGTATGTAGAATTTCATCCTCCATATTCCTGTAGTGTTGAAAAAGCTCCAGGATCAAAGGGTTAAAAGGAAATTATACTTTTATGATAAAATTGAAAAATCGCGAATATATGTTTTTCTTTCAAATACACCTTCTCGCAGAATTATGGCATGTACTGATAGGTAAGTTATTTATTTCAAAATGTCTCATTTCTAACGGTTTCTAAATATTTCTTATACGAGCAATAGTTTTTTTTTAAATAATGAATATGTTTGCCAATGTCGAGTCATTTCAATCAGAAAACACGAAATTTTCGAGAGTCCAGAAACTTTTTTGTTTTAAAAAATGAGTGGGTGGTGAAAGCGAGAAAGTTGTTCAGAAATAATTGAAATTATTTTTCCACTCATCAAAAGTAGTCGGAAGAACGTAGTTTGGCCTCTCAGAAGTTTCAAAGTATAGGGGAGCGACAGCATGGTATGCATTGTTCGATGAATGCTGGAAATTCGAAAAGCTATTTGAACCTAAAATTTGAGCTGCAGGCAGCTGATGATCATAGAAAGGGCTGTTTTGCAACACCGCTCGGATTTTCGGACGCAGCGTTGTCATATTCGCTATTCGGTCACAATCATATGGTAGCAATCACTGAATTTTCAAAGCGTTAGGCAGCTCGTACACCGGAGCAATAAGCAATAGGCAATTAGCAACATTTGGATCATATGATCGTCTACTCTATAGAAACAAATAGTCCAATGCACACCTAAAGCAGCTGCTTCAGTGTGCATTGAACTATTAGTTTGTATAGAGTGGACAATCATATGATCCATATGTTGCTAGTTGCCTATTGCTTATTGCTCCGGTGTACGACCGGGGTTATGTCTGATGTTTGAATAGTATAGCTGCTTTCATTGCATGCGGCGGCATACCATGTAGCCGCTCCCCTTACTTTGAAACTTCTGAGAGGCCAAACTACGTTCTTCCGACTACTTTTGATGAGTGGAAAAATAATTTCAATTATTTCTGAACAACTTTCTCGCTTTCACCTCCCACTTATCTTTTGAAACAAAAAAGTTTCTGGAATCTCGAAAATTTCATGTTTTCTGATTGAAATGACTCGACATTGGCAAAAATATTCATTAATTAAAAAAACTATTGCTTGTATAAGAAATATTTAGAAACCGTTAGAAAGGAGACATTTCCCCCGTTATTTTGAATTAAATAACTTACCTATCAGTACATGCCATAATTCTGCGAGAAGTGATACTGGAAGAAAATGAAGTGAAAGAAAAACATATTTTCAATTTTATCATAAAAGTATAATTTCCTTTCAACCCTTTGATCCTGGAACTTTTTCAACAGTACAGGAATATCGAGGATGAAATTCTTTATACAGGTATGTGGTTTAATTGAAAATTTGAAGAAGTTGCAATTTCACACAATCTGAAAACGCCGCTATTTCCACGACAGAGGGCTCAAGTGACAACATGTTTTATTAAAACTGTAATAAATTTCGCAACTCCTTCTTTGGATTCATTTTTATGTCAATGTGGCTCAAATAGAGATGCCAGAGTGACTTTATCCACAGAAAAAATAAAGGTACTAGCCAGAGTGACTTTATCCACAGAAAAAATAAAGGTACTATTTCTATGCTTTAACCAAGGGAATCAAACCAAATGGATTCTGATTCTGATCATCCTGTTTGCGCCCTGGCTCGTAGTTGTTTTTAACGTTTTTTATAGTTTTCACATGGTAAAGTGGCGAAACAGTGTTATTTGGTCCAACTTATAGAGAGCAACAAATGAATCAACTTAGGTTCGATTGTCTTTGAAACGAAACTTGAAAATATTCTCTTCTTTACTCGTTGATTATTCAATTATTCCATTTTATTAGATTCAGACTCAAGACTAGGGAGTCCTTTATCAAATCAAATATCTAGTATCATGTTTTTATTGTTGATTGACAGGCTTATGCCATATGCTGAATAAGTAGGTTTTTAAATTGTTGTTTTTAATTTTCCAGCATGAGATCACTGGACGTGTGCTTGTGAGAATAAATGAGAACACTCTTCTGAGAATGGGAATCGATAACCCTGAACATCGACAGGAAATTTGGAGAGAAATAATGAAGCTACGATTAAAAACCGATATTCTGGAAATCAAAGATCTAGAGCGTAAAGATTTTTCTTCATCTGTTCATTCTATTATTGCCTGAAATTGTAAATCTTTGAAAAATGTCGAGGCCTAACTTATGAAGCTGATATTTTTATCTTTCATTTTCAAATAACTTTTCTTGAATGAAATATTATATAATTATATTAGATGATGAATAAATTCCAAATATTGAGATTAATGGTCTCAAATTTCCCACAGTTCTTGTAAATTTGTAAGAATTGAATTCCACTACAGTTTAAGAGTAGCCTATTGTCAAATGTAATTTGCGAGAATTTTGTTTCATTAAATGTTAGGTGAAAATATTTCAACGGAAAGAACGTTTGTTCATATTCATCCGTTTTTGGAACTTATTTGAAATAGTTTGATGAACTGTATGATTTTTAACAGAGCCCTAGAATGATAGGAGTGGTTCCGCAGTCGTATGCTACAGGGACTATACTATACTTTAGGGACTATAACTTTGCATCAACAAAACTAGCCGCATACTTGAACTTAGAAGCCTGGAGATGGGGATTGGCTGAACAACAACTGACCTCACTTGACAGCAATGGCGGACTGCTTACGGTATAATTATATTGAATCATACAGTTGTTTTTGTTGATGCGACTGCGGCTCAACATCTCTCTTCAAGTAGTCACGAATTATTTTCAGAACCCTCCCCAAATATAGATATCTATATCAACTGACTAGACAAAACCCTAAGGATTGCATATTGAAAGTTTCTGTTCCCTTTGAATTTTCACGCAGCTAGGACACGAGGCCTCAAAGGATGTTATAAAGCATTCTCTATGTCCACACTTGCTAGATTTTTGTTCGACTCCAGCATGCGGCATGGCGCATGCTGTGCAGCACATGAATCATGCGGTGAAGCATTAATCTTTTCGCCCTATTTTGTTAGGAGTCACATGCTACAATTGAAGAAGAACCAAACCCGTGGATCGTCTTGCGCTTGTAGCATGCTTGAGCCACACAGAAAGTCGACCAAGTGTAGACATAGTTATTGGCTGCTGGAGTATAAAAGGGTTCAATTCTCTAGGATGCAAAGTTAATAAATTATAACATGCTCGTCGTCCGACGCACAGCATAAAGGAACTTTTCATTGTTCAGTCTTCGTTCGTTTCAGTTTAGTTTCATTTCTGTTTAATCGCATCCAAAATTTGCAAGTGAGCTATCCATCAGTTGTCAGTCCGTCAGTTTCTTTTCGGTCAGTCATCTGTACGCAATCAATGGCCGATGTAGGCTAATTTTGAATTGTTAAAAATTACTATACTTGAAAAATTACTGTACTTAGAAAGTGAAATTTAGTCTCAGATTAGTGGAATGTAGTCACAAATTAGCTATTTCGGACTGCTGTTTGAACATCGTCAGAACACGAGGTTACACCGTGAACTCAGTTACGAGTTCATTGATCACCGTACATCGGATCTCCATCTCTTTAAGAAATGGTTTGATAATAACATTTTGACTTTAAATATAAAGAAATCTAAACTTATAGAATTTTTTTCTAGAAAAAGGCAGGAAGGCAAGATCAATTACATTACTCTACACTACATTATAAACACTAAATTAACTTAAAAAGCAAGATACTCACAAATGATGTGTTTATGTACATTTCGCGGTGCTGTGCCGCATCAACTACATAAACACATCATTTGTGAGTATCTTGCTTTTTAAGTTAATTTAGTGTTTATAATTTACTAAAGTGAGAAAAGAATGGATCCACAACAACCTACACTACATTCTTATTCTGAACCTACAACACAATGCAATTGTTAATCTATGGAAAGAGTACCCAGTTATTTATAAATATTTAGGAGTAATGATAGATGACAATCTTAAGGTCAATTCACACATGATCCGACTTGGCATTTTTGTTCTGCGCATGTGTCACCTGCCCAATGGTCTGATTGGTCCATGTCCATCATTGTTGACGAATGCTCGGTTTCCTTCCGCCCATGCCCCCTACTGGAAGAAATCATTGTCAAAAGAGTCACTAATGAACTATTGGAGACGGAAATGTTTATAAAATGTCAAAATTTTATTGTTTTCTTTATTGAGAAATAATATCTTATTAATCAGAAGGATCTTATCCAATTGAATTATATTTCTAAGATTAACTTCATTTTGACCAATAAGGTTGATGAACAAGAATAATTTTGCACCATGAAATGAGCAAGTTTGGTGCATTTTACAATATAGAATACAGTAAAATAAAAAATATATATATACACGGAATACAATATCCAGGAGGTTTCAAGGTGTGTCTGAGCCCATACATGATAGGCTACAACAGATGAAGGGAGAGGGGAATGGAGCATTTCATGGTTGTATGGGAAATTGTATAATGCATTGAATTGTGTAAGCGAAAACCTGGTCATATATTTTAGCTAGCACATAATTTTCGGTTTTCATTTGCTCGATGATCTATTTCTTATCTGAAGAATTGGTTCAGGAATCTTTTCCAGGGAGATTTTCTGTTGAAAATAGACAATTCAAAACAACAGATCAGTAAAGAATAAATTGAGGCTTTCCAAATTGCATAAAAAAAGAAAACGAATTGAAAAGTGATAAAACTTGTTGATACAGGTCCTTTATGTCAAGTGAATTAAGGACAAGGATTATTCCCACATAATAAGCTGCGTTTACACTATGTAACTTGTTTATAAAACATTTGTTACATAACAAGCTTCAAAAAATGTTACAAATTCATGTAACTTGTTATACTGTATAACAAAACATATGATTTTGTTATATTACAAAAAGTTATATCAATTTGTTATATAACAAAAGTTACAGAAACCTTGTTATATAACAAACTAAGGAAGGCTTAAGATCTACTGATCTAAGGAAACTACTGAGGCTTAAGATCTTACAGCTCATTTTCCTGATGTTAAATCACGATCATCTTTCCGTTCTTTGATAGCCCGGCCGGCAAGTTCAAAAAATGGGTCTGTAAAATGTTTGATAGGTTAGGTCATTAATTTACTAATCATTTATTAACTATAAAGGGATTTTCTTAAATTTTAATAGATATTATGTTAATTAGTGCTGTAAAAATTCAAACTAATCCAAAATCATCTAAATCCGTTCAGCCGATATATATATCTTCTTCTTCTATAATAATAAAAGAGAGTTGGTGTCTGTACGCTCGCTTATAACTCGAGAACGGCTGAACCGATTTAGATGATTTTGGATTAGTTTGAATTTTTACAGCACTGGTTAACCTAATATGTATTAAAATATGAGAAAATCCCTTTATAATTAATAAATAATTAGTAGATTAATGACCTAACCTATCAAACATTTCACAGACTACGTTCAAACATGCCGGCCGAACGTGTACCTACAACGGAAAGATGATCGCGCTCAAGATCAGATAAATAAATAATATTTTATTGCATAATAATTGTACAGTACAAGTTATGGCAATCGTCAATAATTGATTATAAAAAAATACACATGCATACATGGTAACAAATTAATCTAATTAGTAGAAACGTTAATATTATCCATATATTCTTTTATGGAATAAAAGGTACCATTTATTAAATATGTTTTGACTTTATTTTTGAATTGATTTTTATTAGTTTTACAGGTTTTAATCTCACTTGGCAGCATGTTAAAAAAAGTTATTCCTTGATAAAACGGATTTTTCTTTGATATGGATAAATTAACAATCGGCAAATGATAATTATTTGCTGTTCTTGTACAATGACTATGAATATTCTTATTGATTGGTAAAAAATTATTATTAATAGTGCTAAGTATAGTTTTGTATATAAAAAGACATGGAAATGTGAGAATACCATTTATTTTAAAATAGTTTCGACAGGACTGATATCTTGTTAGTTTACACATAGATCTGATGGCTTTTTTTTGCAGAGTGAATATCTTTCTCACATTTCTCTCAGAAGAATTGCCCCAAACAGTTATTCCATAACTTAAATGGCATTCAAATAATGAAAAATATATACATTTAAGTATGTTTAAATTACAAAACCTTGATAGCGTTCTTAAAATAAAAATTATCGAGCTTAATTTTGAACAGGTTTGATCCACATGAGTTTGCCAGTTAAGATTAGAATCTAGATGAATACCTAAAAATCTACACTCTTCAACCTCCGAAATTAACTCATCATCTATCAATAGACCGGTACTACATAGTCTATTTGAGAATGTCATTCTAACAGTTTTACCAGAATTGATATTTAGATTAATGCTGTTGAGCCACTGACAAATGTTATTGACTGACAAATAAGCATCCATCTCCAGCCGCTCACAGTTTTTCTCAGCGTTCAGAATGCTAGTGTCATCCGCATACAAAGTTATGTCAGCTCCTAATCCACTGCTCTATATCATTTATATAAATATTAAAAGAAGCGGACCCAGCACCGATCCTTGAGGAACTCCGAACTTAACTTCTCTTAACTTGGATTTAAATGTTCCACTGACATTGCTTACCTCAACGTATTGCACTCTGTCGAACAAATAAGATTCGAGCACATCAAGAGCACGCCCTCTAATACCAATTCTGTTCAATTTATCTAGGAGAATTGTAAAGTCAACTGTATCGAATGCCTTGCTAAGGTCAACAAAAGTGGCAGCTGAATGCTTTTTCTTATCTAAATTATCAAGAATTCTATTTACAAATGTTACAACTGCTGTTTCTGTAGATTTTCCTTTATGAACCCATGCTGGTCAACACTAAGAAGGTCGTATTTATTGAAGAAAGAGAATTCTGGTTTCCAATACTTTTTCAAATATTTTTGAGAATGTGGATACAATTGACACTGGCCTATAATTCTCTATATTATCCCTGTCCTTACTTTTAAATAGTGGAATAACTTTAACAATCTTCAAGTTGTTGGGGAAAAAACCCATGTTGAAAGATTTGTTTATAATAAAGGCAAGAGGTGTACAAATAGATGTGTCACATTTCTTTACCAGCCAATTAGAGAATTCATCATGTCCTTCTGTTTTCTTGTTTTTTAATGATCTTATAACCTGTAACACCTCGGCTTCGGATACTGATGATAAGTAAATTGAATGTAATGAGTCACTTGGTGCGTCCTTACAATATCTAATCCTATATTCTACCCTACGTTTCTGTATTTTTTCAGCCACAGATACATAATGATCATTGAGAAGGTTGGCTATTCTCACCGGGTCTTCAACAACTGAATCCTCTGTTTTGATTTTGATTATAGGTTTACTTCTTTTATTATTAGTTCTATTACCTACTTCATTATTTATAATACACCATGTAGTCCTACTCAAGTTGTCCGAATTTGATATCTGCCTAGTAATAAATTGTGTTTTGCATGTGCTTAAAAGTTTTTTATATTCCTGTTTCCTTTGTTTTAATAAGTTTTTAAGGATATCGGTTTTGAATTGTCTGAAGAAAAGAGCAGCATCTTTATATTTCTCCCTAGCTGTTTTTACGTCATTATTCATCCATCTATTCTTATTATTCTGTTTAAGTTGTGATGATTTCTTTCTTTTTAATGGAAACGCCTGATTTTTGTGAGAGGTTACTATTTTTAAAAATGATTCATACATTTCATCAACGTTACAGGACCGATAAACATTATCCCAAGATTCTTTTTCCAACAGTGCATTAAAAACATTCACATTATGTTCGCTATAATCTCTAAAATATGTAAAAAATGTTTTAGTTTTATCCTGAGGCCTATCAACTTCCTCGCTGATAAATTAGCAAGCATATCCTAAGCCTCCGTGGCTCAGTGCATAGTGTCTCTGCGTGATAATCTAGAGGTTGCGGGTTCAAACCCCGCTCCTGATCGTTTCTTTTGTTCTAGGTTTTCTACTCTAATTATTTTTACGCTACAATCATCAATTATTAAGAATGAGTTATCGTTCGTATTATGCATGTTTTATTGTTTCTAATAATAAAATTGAAGAACGGGAATAAAATTTAAAACAAAATAAAATAAATTAAAATAAAATAAATTAAAATAAAAAAATTAAAAAGAAAGAAATAAATATGAAAAAATTCTTTTAATTAGAATAGGACTGATAAAAAATTGAAGAACAGAAATAAAATAAAAAAATTAAAAATAAATAAATAATTATGAAAAATTCTTTTAATTAGAATAGGACTGATAAAAATTGAAGAACGGAAATAAAATTAAAAGAATATAAATTAAAAAAAAAATGAAAAAATTAAAAGAAAGAAATAAATATGAAAAAAATTCTTTTAATAAATTAGAATAGGACTGATAAAAGATTGAAGAACGGAAATAAAATTAAAAAATATAAATTAAAATAAAAAATTAAAAAGAAAGAAATAAATATGAAAAAATAATTGGTGGGAGGAGGGGTGACATTTGATGGGAAAGAGGGGTTGTCATGAAGAGGATGTGGGGTGACATTTGGGGGAATGGAGGGGCATTAATTTGTGGGATGACATTTTTTGAGGGGTGGCATGAAAGGGGGACATTTGTGGGGAGAAGAGGGGGACATTTGGGGGAAGGGTACGATACAAAGTTCGCCGGGACATCTTGTATATATTAATAAAAGAGAGTTGGTGTCTGTACGCTCGCTTATAACTCGAAAACGGCTGAACCGATTTAGATGATTTTGGATTAGTTTGAATTTTTACAGCACTGGTTAACATAATATCTATTAAAATTTAAGAAAATCCCTTTATAGTTGATAAATGATTAGTAAATTAATGACCTAACCTATCAAACATTTTACAGACCCATGTTTTGAACTTGCCGGCCGGGCTATCAAAGAACGGAAAGATGATCGTGATTTAACATCAGGAAAATGAGCTGTAAGATCTTAAGCCTCAGTAGCCCAGTGGTTAGAGCATCTGCGTGACAACCTGAAGAATGCGGATTCAATTCCCACTCCGGACAAATTCTTTTTGTACTAGGTTTTCTACTCAAATTATTTTTTACTCTAGAATCATCAATTAAGATGAAGGGATGGCCAATGGGGGGAAGAGGGGGGTGACATTTGGTGGGAAAGAGGGGGTTGACATGAAGGGGGATTTGTGGGGGTGACATTTGGGGGGGAATGAAGGGGGACATTTGGGGGATGACATTTTTTGGGGTGTGGCATGAAGGGGGGGACATTTGTGGGGAGAAGAGGGGGACATTTGGGGGGGGGGAAGAGGGTGATACGAAGTTCGCCGGGACAGCTAGTATTTTAATATAATATGATTGGTTTAATAACAGGCATTTCTACATTAATGGATTCATTGGGTCGTATGAATAAAAACTGAGCATATGCTTATAAGCACGAGCATGAAGCATAGGTCCCTATTAGCCGAGAGCGACCAGGTCGGCCGACCCGGTGTCCGGGGGCCAAAAAGCATTGAGTTAGATGGGACCCTATTAGCCGTCGGAAACAAGTCTCGGCGACAGAAAAAGTCGCTCGGGCTGTCTTCCGAGTGGGACACCGATTCTGGGCGACCTGGTGTCCCACAACGGTCGTTGGGCATTGGAGTATATGGGAGCTATTAGCCGCGAGCGACCAGGTCGGCCGACTCGAACAAAAAATGTACCCAATGCGCATGCGCGGGAGTGACGAGGACAGCCATTTATCTCTTTCTCCCTTCCACTTCAGTTCTCCGTCTCACTACGGTTCAGTTGTTCTGTATCCTTTGCCGAAGTACAACCTCAACAACTCATTGCGTGAATTGTTTCAGAATAATTTAATAAATTCATTTGTAAGTGTAATGTAATATCTCTTATTCAACTCCTGAATAAGAGATATTGTAGAATTTCTCCATAGTAAGTGAAAGAATGAAAACAATGTTGTCTATTACACAATGCATATTATTTAAAACATACTTAAGTTTCAAGCTCATGGCATCATCTATATGGTGTTGTTGTTGTTGAGTGTTTTGGCTCAACTCAACACTGAAGATGATGCCATAAGCATCGAAACTTAAGTTATATGTTTTTAAATATATTATTTATTGTGCAATAGACAACATTGTTTCCATTCTTTCTCCTAGTGTAATGTAATCAATAGCCGAATTTATTACAGTTTAGTGCGTGAAAAAATGGAGAGTGTTCAGGAGAAAAGTGAAAAAATTAATGCTTTAATTGAAAAAAAAGTAAACACAGAAGACTTTATTTATGAAGTGCAGAAACATTATGCAATATGGGATGCAAGTTCCGAGGGGTATTCCAATAGAATTATAAAAGTGAATGCCTGGAATCAAATAGCAGTGACATTTATTGCTGACTTTGACAGCAGACCAGCTGATGAAAAAAACATAATTGGTAAGTATTAATTCAAATGAACACTAAAATTGAATTAATCAATATTTTCATTCAAATTCTATCCATTTGCCAAGGAAGTGCACCTTCCTTACTGTTAAAGTAGTCACTGAACTCGCTACAGACGCAATAGTGTCCCCATCACTATATCCATCTCTATCTCTTACAAAATTATGAAGAGCGCAACACACTTTGACTATATCTTCACACAAATTTATATCCACATTCAAAGCACGATGTAAAATTCGCCACTTATTTGCCAATATACCAAATGAGCATTCAATATATCTCCGTGCTCTGCTTAGCCTGTAATTGAACACCCGCTTTTTCACATCTAAACATTTTCCAGAATACGGTCTAAGTAGATTGTTTGACAGAGCAAACCCTTCATCACCAAGAAACACAAAAGGCATTGGCTTCGATGTAAATGACTGTCTTGGCTCAGGAATATTAAGTTTTTTCCCCATTAGTTTTTTATAGAAAACACTGTCTTTGTAAACGGTTGAATCTGAGCATTTTCCATAAGATCCTACATCAATGAAAGTGAACTTGTAGGAAGCATCGCATATTGCCAATAAAATAATTGAAAAATAACTCTTATAATTGAAATACAGGGATCCACTTTCTTCTGGCTTGACAACTCGCACATGCTTTCCATCAATGCACCCCAAACAATGAGGAAAGTTAGTTTTTTCAAAGAATTCGGATGATTTTTCAAGCCAAAATTCCGTTGTCATTTCTGGAAAGCATATTACTTTCAAATGTTCCCAAATAGCCTTGCACACTTGACGGATGATCACCGAGATGGAGGGTTGACTAATCCTGTATTGGAAATGGAGGTCGCTCATTGATTGGCCTGAAGCAAGGTATCTGTAAAATTAAAAAAAAAAGGATTAAGGGATTTTTAATGGGATTGGGATTATAAACTGAAAAAAATATTAAATTTTATTGAGACAGTTTCAACTGGAGTGTAAATCAAGAAAAAAACTGTATTCAAGTAATAGTCTACTAGATGATAATGCGATAAAATTTCAATAATAATTTATCTAAAGCTCTGGATAAATTAACTTGTTCATGTGTCCTCAGGAAAATAATCCATACGTATAGATTCATCTTCTACTTGGGTGTTTAATTTGCAATTATTCTGTGAATATCTAAATAAAAAATTTTGATTTTTTTTTGTTACATTGTTACGTGATATGAACAATAATTGTTGGGTTTTTATTCTTTTCAGTATCAATACTTCAGAGGAGGTGGAAATCTATCCGGAGCAGTTATGCACGAGAGGTCCGTCAGAAGAAAGGCCTAGCCAGTGGATCGGGAGCTTCAAACAGAAGAGCCTACACTTACTTCGAACAACTCGGATTTCTAAATATGACTTCAAAAAAATCATCAGGTAGTTTGGAAGAGGATGAAAATGCTCCAGAGGATGATCCAGATGACTCTTCTTTTGGAAGTATCGAAACAGAAGAGCGACCGAGAGCTTCAAAGAAGAAAAGAAATCATAATTCTGATGATGAATTGATTGAGATTTTGAAGAAGAAGGCAGCTGATGAAGAAATGGATAATAAGGATGAGGATAGACATTTTCTTCTTTCGTTGCTTTCGGAAATGAAAAAGGTTCCAGCCGAGAACAAATTGGAGTTACGATCCAGAATCATTTCAGAGGTGGCTCAGGCACAAAAGCCAACGGGTAATTCTCACCCCAACCCACCACATCTATTGGACTTGAATAATTATTCCTCAGTTTATAATAGTAACACTCATCAATATTTTAATCCCAATAATGTACCCTATTAGCAATCCCCATCTTACAACCATTCCTTACATGATTATATTTACACTTATTCAAATTTATAATTACACTCATTTATACCATATAACTATTACAAATTTTCATTTGTACTTGTACAATACATTTGTTTAAATTTTCAATATTATTAAATTTATACTTATTATTACAGCATTTATACATGATTGCTAAAATTACATGAAATAAATATGTTTTCTTGACTTTATGCTTATGAGAGATTATTTCCACTAACCTGATAGTCAGAGCGAGTTTCTCTTCTGCAGGAATACATTTATTCAATTGCGTGTCCTTTCCTCTGATATCAAACTGAATATACGAGAATAGTTCATCAAACGAAGGTTTGCACATCCGAAAGTAGTTGAAAAACTTTTTTCTATCGGCGCAAAGATCATCAAAAAGTGTATAATACAGTCCTTTGGTAAGCCTTGATGTAAGCATGGGATGTTTTCGAAATTTTCTTATTCTCTTCCTTCTCTTTTTCAAGAGAAGGTTGAGAAGAACGAACTCTGTAGTTGTCAACACCATCACTGACTGACTGAGAAACTTGTGATTAATTTTACTTTTGAAATATGATGGAGAGAGAACAAAGGATGGAGGAGAGAGGGTCTATGGCGAGGCAGGAAATTGGCGTCAGTCATCCGGTTGTTGACAATTAAATTGTTTACATATTGCTGTTTCATTGAAAGCTTGAGCCTTCCTGGTGATTCTAGATGTTTACATAGTAGATAGCAGCTTCCAGACCTTTCAAGATAAATATTAATTGATCTCTTCGAGACTATAATAATTATTTATTTAAGACTGGTGTGTGTGGTTTTTGTTGATCAATAGAGTCATTGACTTAATGTAAGTTTCTTACGATTCATTTCATACACTTGATACCATTTAATTAGTTTAGAAAAAGTATTACATGTGATATGTAGTATAAAATATTATATGATATGTGAATAAAAGAAATCTGTAATATGTATCAAATAGAGATACGTATCGAGTTCAGCTGACAACGTGTTGCACAGAGGAAGAGCGAGAAAGAGGTACTTGGGAGGGAGCGAGAACGAAGTCAGCGACTGGGTGTCCTTCCTATTAGCCGTGGGACACTTTGTCTCAACGACCTGGTCGCTCTCGGCTAATAGGGCCCTAAGGGTTTGCTTCTGAGCATTAGGTAGAAGCATAAGCATTTGCTCATTTTTTTATGAATAATCTTTACCTTATACTCTTACCTCATGCTTCTGAAATCTGGAGCAAATGCTCACCTATTTCAAAGATTTTTCATCAGCTGATTCATCTTGCTCAATATTTTAGAAGTATAAGCAAATGCTCAACTTTATTCATACGGCCCAATGTTTACCTAGCTTCAATCCCCGCCGATCGTTCACTCTGTCTCATTTGAGCGCGCTACTATTCTACATTCTCATTCTATATAAGCCAACGGTTTCATAACAACCATCAAGATCAGTATCAGTGGGAAGCTGAAACCAGGGAGCTGACGAACATAACCTCATCTTCTACGAAGTAGAAGTAAGACAAATCAGGGGAGTAGGATTTCGGCCATTATTATTGGACCTAATTTTGTCCAATTAAAAAACATGTATTTGAAAACATCTACATAACTTCCACCCAAATCAACCTAAAAAACACAAAATTCAACAAAAATGTTGTATTTGCCTTGAATATTAACTATATTCTCCCAACAGTTTTGATTTATACCGCAAAAGGTACCATAAACTTTTGAAACTTCATACAAATTGAATTTAACATGATGGCTCTGAATTCAAATTCACCGCCAAAATTCGGTCCAGAGCGTTAATTTGGCCAATGAGAACAAAACTACAATTCAGTCCAAGTTAATTCGGCCAAAAACGATAGTAGACTCTTATTTTTCTAAACTTTGGAATTTTTTTTAAACTGTTGGAAACTTCAAGTATTCTATATTGTCTCTGATTCGGCTAAAGGTCAATTCCACATTGACGATACAACGACACGACGACGACATTCTCATTTCGTTCTGCGCATCAGGACCTGACATCTCAGGGACTGGAAGTAAGAGAAATAATGGGTGTAGGATGACTTCAGTTTCCGGACGGACTTTTAGCGATGTATTTGAAAACATCGTAAATTGATAATAATTACAACTGATTCTGATTGAATAGCGGATGGTTCAAAGCTTGATTCACGCATAACGATATTAGATCAATGATATTGAAGAATAATCCGAAAATTTAATATACGCGTAACGATATTAGAAGTTAACCATTATTAGTGAATTAGTGAATAACCATTCTAACCTGTAGTAGAGAATCACCTACTTCTACTCAAAACAACCTAAAAACAAAGAATCTATTAAAATTTTATATTTTGCCGTAAATATCAATAATATTCTCTCAACAGTTTTGATTTATACCGCAAAATATACCATAAACTTTTAAAAGTCTTTATGAAAATGAAACTTAACCTAAAAGCTCTGAATTCAAATACAGCGCCAAAACTCCGTCCGGAAACTAGAGACTCAGCCGGAAACTAGAGACTCAGCCTACACCCCATGGGGAAGATACAATATTTCCACTCCGTCTATGACAGCCCCCTGCTGCGCATGCGTCACCAGCCCGCGCTCTGATTGGTCCATCCTTTTAGAACTTCTGACCAGCCGAATTTCTAGGTTAAGTGACTAGGTATGAAGTTTGAATGTTCGCTGTTCGGAATCAATTGTCAATTAATTTTAATAATATTAGTACGACAATATAAATATAATAATCAGTAAATAAAATTATAATACAAACTTTTTCAAGTCATACCGGTACTGCAATTTTGTAAACAAAGATAGACATGGACAAATCAGAGCATGGGCTGGTGACGCATGCGCAGAACGAAATGAGAATGTCGTCGTCGTGTCGTTGTCGTCAATGTGGGAATTGACCCAGACTCTGGCTTCACCCACCTTTAACATAGGGAAGATAGGATTGTTCCACTCCAGCAATGACAGCCCCCTGGCTGAAACTAACCTACAAATTTGGTTTTGCCGCTTCCGCTTGCTGTCAAGACAAGGCACAGTGATGAAGGAAACTTCCTTTCTACTTTGTGGACAAATTCAAGTTCAAGCATGGCCGTTCAACGTTCTCTTGTTCAATGTTAGCTACGGTTCAAGTAAGTTTACAAAACGTTGAGAACAATATTATTGATACCGGTTTATGGAATTGGTACCGTATTGCTAAACTTTGAAACTTTTCCCTTAGTTCCCAGTGCAGGTATTTCTTACAATTATCATTTTTAATATTGGGCTATTGTTTTGCTTTGATTAAATTAATACAATATACAGAATTCACCACAACAATAAGAGGATCTAGGCTGGACACAATTCGAGACAGTATGACGTGATTTTTTTGTACCCAGGTGACGCAACACGATGATTAAATTTAGGCTGTAGCCACACTACTACGCTTCGCTTTGCTTCGCTTAGTGACTCGCATAGTATATCTATATCGTATGCTATATAGGTGTACTAAGCGAAGCAAAGCGAAGCGTAGTAGTGTAACCTTAGCCTAAAGAATACAAGCCAGGTCCAAACGGTGTGATAGATAAATTGCACCGATCTGATTGATCAACCAAATTGATGCGGTACTTAAATTGGATACCTATGTTCTGTCCACACGCAACAATCTATTGCCTCATCCAAACCTGATTTGCCGGATTGATCAAATCTGAATTTTATTCTTTCTGGTCCAAACGCTGCGACCATCGACACGATTTGGATCGATCAGATTGGTTTATTTCATCTCAGCGTTTGGACCTGGCTTTAGACACAGTTGGGTAGACTAGACGGCACCTGGTGCCTGTTGCCTCACCGCGTTGCATCACGTCGTGCTGCTTCATTTGTGTGTGTGCTTTTACAAAATACAGAGTGATTCAAAGAATACCACAACTTAAAACTTTGTATTTAATGAACTAAATGTCATAGACCCTTCTGTTATACATCATTTCAAAGAGTAATTGAAGAAGTTTCACTCCCAAAGAAGTTCAGGGATGTTCCATATGCCCCTCCAGACACTCGAGCAATATCAACCCAAAACCTCACTCAAACTCTTTCCACTCTCCTGCAGCATATCAGGCGTAACAGTTTGATAAGCTGCTGTTATTTCTTGTTTCAATCATCAATATCCATCCACCATTGATGATTTGAAACGAGAAATAACAGCAGCCATCCAAACTGCTACGCCTGACATGCTACAGATAGTGTGGAACAAGTTTGAGGGAGCTTTTGGATTGATATTGCTCGAGTGTTTGGAGGGGTCATATGGAACATCTCTGAACTTGTTTGTGAGTGAAAAAAACTTCTTTAAATACTCTTTGTAAGGATGTATAACAGAATGTTCTATGATGTTTCTTTCATAACATACACATTTTTAAAGTTGTGGTATTCTTTTTGAATCACCCAGTATTTCATTACCATCATCATCCAGCATTGTCATTCATCTAGCATCATCATTCATCTATTATCTACAACCCTAAACTTGAAAGACTTGAGTAAAATGAGGTAGCCTACTTCATGTAGAAATATAGGTACTTACGGTCCTTTTTTTCGACCAATGACTACTCTCTCTTACTAATAAAATTTTATTTATTAAGACCATGACGTAACAAAAAATTTGATACTAAACGGTACTTCGCTTGATGCTGCTTCAAGTGGAAATAGTCCCGCTTGAATTTTCAAACTATAGGTCCTATTCTAGTATTGTGACATAATTATATATAGCATGCAATGTTTGTTATCATAGTAGCCTAAATGAGTTGTATTGAATATTCTTGAAATTTTGATTTTATATGTTGGTTCACAGAATAAAGCACAATGCATCAGAATGAGGAGGGAGTTATTGGCTTGGAACCTGAATACCTATATCTCCCCGATGATGAGGACGACTTGGATCAATACGAAGAATTGATGCATCTAACTCAAGGAGAATATCAAACTAATCTGAATTACTGTATTTGGCCATCTCTGGAGTCGCTGTTCAAACCTGTTGGATGCTTACTTTTATGTTGTACGATACTCAGAATATGTTTTCAATATGGTTAGTAATAAATTTAGAATAATGTGTTTGTGATTAGTTCATATATTCAGGCCCGACGAGAGGCAGGTGGAAAAGGTGGGATTCCACTGGGCCCGGAGTTTCTAGCGGGGCCCGGATTCCAATTGAAATCTCAAAATTTAAGAAAAGTTTGATATGCACTTTTGCAATCTGATGTATTATCAACCCATCGTAATCAGACATTATGCAGACGGGCCCTATATGATACCACTATATTCTTTTTCTAAGATAATTTATTTATTGTGTGGCACGAGTTTACAACTTTTATGAAACAGAATAGAGGTGGGAAGTTGCCCGGAGGCAACTACCACCGACCCTGATATTCTCTCGACGGCATATATTGTATTGTTTGTATTTCAGAAAATGACATACACGACCAGGGTTCTGTTACATAAGAATGTGGAAGTTCTGTTGAACAGGGGAAAAAACGGCTACACACTAGATTTGAATAGCAGGTGGATTTTTTTTAATTAGGCAGAAGAATCAGCTGTTTGATAATGTGGAAACAAACATATTATGGAGTCTCTCAACAATCATTCTCCATCCGCCAAATTGAAAATTCCACTATACCATCAAATAAACTTTGTTATGAGTTTACTTTTCTTATACTTTAGGATTGATAAATTTCCATGAAACAGGCCCAAGGGCTTTTTTGTGGGTGGGTAAGGACTGGTACGGCGTACTGCCATCTTCAAGTGAAGGCCCTTGGACCCCTCCCGGTTTTGCGAGGTCTTGCAAAACAACCCTCCCACTAACAGTACTGAAAAGTCAATCGACAGTATCGTTACTTCAAATTTAAAAAATAATATATTTTATTGTACCTTATTGTCATAGCTTTCAGTAATGTTTTTGCTGTGTTTAATAGGCGAAACCATTTTTTTTTTGCTCCAACTCAGTCATATCCATCTAAAGTGTTTTTGAAAATTGCAGATGCTTCATATACAACAGAATTAGTTGTGCAGGGTGCAATATAGATGAGGAATTATCTTCATTATTCTCTGCATCGGCATATTGATGCAAAACTATTTCTTTTTGGTTCATAAATTTAATCTGAAATAAACAATAATTATTGTGAAAAAATTGAGAAATGTTTGGTTGTCTGCTTTTTGCTAGGGGTTTCTAGTTTGAAATCTTCTAGACTTTTTCATTCATCTTTTTGACTTGTATATTATTATTATTTCATGTTGAAATATTCATTTTATTAAAATTCACTTGTGCATAATTTGTGACACATAACTATTTTCTTTTGCAGATATTTTCAATGTAAAAATCAAACATTTATCATCAATAGCACTCGGGTTATATGTGGTTCACTATTATTTCGATTCTGAACTATCGTTCTACATACTGGGAATTGCATCGTTGTCCTACTGTGCTCTTTTAATCCCGAATAATCATATAAAAAGATCAATTTCAATTGACAAAGGATACTTCGCCCTTTTCAGTAGTATTGTCTGTATGATGTTGAAGTGAGTAAAATTTCTATCATATTTTATATTTAATATTTTTTACTGGATAAATGCTCGTTAATAATCACACTCATTCTTATTTTTCACACAATCATTCTTATTTTACCGCTGAATAAGTTCTACATGCAGTATTCGATTTAAAACATCACATCAGAAGTCCTCTTCCTTAGCGGAAGATGTTATTTCTCTCTTTAGCTTAAATAGTCTTGACATGACATTAAGAATATGTTTTGTATTTCGTCATAGCCCAGTAACAGTTCTGCATGCAGACTGGGTTTCTTTAGGAATCATGGTCTTCATCATGAAAAATTTGACTAGACTTGAACCAAATGTGTACCAAATGGCACTGAACTTTATCAATACAACGCTCTTGGTTCATTCTTTCGAGATGCTTTTCCATCTTGCATGTGGATTGTAGTAATAATTATTCATATTCATAGCCTAATGTTTAATTGAGAAATATGGTGATATTTATCTCATATCAAAATTTATTATGATATCATTATTATAAATGTAGGAACACCTGTTATTTCTGTTATTGGGTTATCTTAATCTACATGAATGAATTTAATTCATTTTCCTGTTTTTATTCAGTGAGCTTTTGATTGATCATGAGAAATGGAATCGTATAAGAAGTGCTGTGATGCTGATAGCAATGAAATTCATTTCGCTTTCCTTTGATCGAGGAAATAATCAGAAAACGCCACTTCCTGGACTCATCGAGTTCTTTGGATACGTATTCAGCCCTTCAACGTGTATATTCGGACCATGGATATCGTTTGATGAGTACATACTGTCTCTTCAAAAGATAAATTATGTAAAGGAAACGACACTTCACTGTTACATTTTCAATGCATGTAATGATATAATTGATAATGTATAGTTCGATATAAAATAGTAGTCTCTAGCATAGAGACATATAGTCTAGTGACTCTAGTCAATTAGTGGTTCACAAAATCTTTACTATTAAAAACCTTTTTTGTACTCGCTTCCAAAATGGCGATTTATTGGAGCTCTCCAGTTACAAGAGCATCCTCTTGTAGCTCCTGATGAGAAGGAGATTAGCATTAAGAGTGAGCAGTAGTAGTCAGCCATATTGGAAATGCTGCCATAAGATCTATGTAATTTTTTGAAACATGTTGCGCCGTTATTTTTGGATAGAAAATTATGTTTGAAGTGTCATTGGAAGTAGAATAAAATTCTTCAGGTGTTCTTCTTTTTACTTTTTCAATTAGAAAATTACTGCAACAGCAAAAATAAACTTGTTCAAGTTTGAACATTTTTGGAGGTTTTTTAGAAGAAATATTTAAAATTTTAAAAAGACTTGCCCCTGTAACATTTAATAGTTTATTAAATAACAATTTTTTCAAAAAAATCTGACGTAAACTGTAGACGTGATGTGTTACAGGAAAATGCATGTTCTAGCTTAAGATTACATTAATCTTATGGAACATCAATCAATGTAACTAATACGACCGCCCACTCTTAATTTGTTCTGGTAATATTTTATGAGCAATATGAAGAGCTAGGACTGGCTTTCGCTCTGACTTTTAACTTTTCAATGAACTGCTACTTACATTGCTACATACAATAAAAATAATAAATTCTGAAAATAATGCTAGAGATTGGTGTTTTAGTAGGGTTTGCGCCCAACTGCTAAATCTTAAGTCAATATCAGCTTGTGAAATAATTTGATTTTCAATTATAAGGTGGAAGCAGAAAGCAGTAATTCTTGGCTACTCAGGAAGAATGATGTGGTTGATAGGAATTATACTTTTAATAACTGATACACTTGCTAATTAAATAGAGTGTTTAATTATGATTGAACAATTTAATTAGAAGAGTAGGTGTATCAGTGATTAGTTTGTCATTGACCATCAGGAATCGTAGTCCGAGAGTTGTAGTCAGCTTCCAAGAAAATATTGATTTGAAACTGTGGCCCATTTGTTTTCACTGATATATAACTGCATCATATTAACTGTTATTGTATTATATACATTTTTCATTCACATTGTGTCCTAAGTCTGATGTCTGGAGTCTGTAATACACACGTAAATTTTAATTCACTAGAAAATTATTCCTTTATTTTTCAGAGTTGGAATTGGACTCGATCTGTTTTTGCAAGTTTGTTTTGGAGTTTTGGATTCTTTATTTTGTCCAACTGCATCATTACTTGGATCCTTCAGACTCGTTACTCTGGGTTAGTGATTAACTAATGAATATTATTCTCATTTTAAAGTTCACTTGTGTATGAAAATGTTACATCATGGTAAAAATATTTTAATGTTAAAAAGCGTGGTAGATCTTTGACAAGTTGAAACTATCAGTTATTCTATGATTAATGAATAAAAGATTCGTAGTTGTCAAAACCACAAATTTATTAAAATAACTAGATACCGGTTTCGGTTGTTACAACATTACCAATCTCTAGTAAACCTAAAATAAAGTGCAGCAGAATTTGTTTTATTTTGGTTTTGGTTTACCAGAGATTGATGTGGTGTAACAACCGAAATCGATATCTCTTTATTTTTAATAAATTTGTGTTTTCAACTTCGAGTCTTTTATTCATTATGGATAACTGCCACAATATCACCTTCACTACTACACGAAAAAATATTCTATGATTATAATATCGGTAGGTCTACTTGATGAACTACATCGATTTTTTGCTTAGTCTTAAAGAGTCTTTGCTGGGCTTCTCTCAAGCTTAATACAATAAAAATACAATTGTTATTTATTTGAGCATCGGCCTGTTTCATAAAACTTTAGAAATCATACCATACAGTAACAAGCTGAACATACACAAGACATATAGTTAGTTTATTGTATATCAACTCGTGCGATTCATATCAAGTGTTTACCCGCTTCTTTCCTGTATTATAGGACTCATAAATTTGTTTGGAAAAAGTCCCTGAAATCATGAATTGGATGCATAGATATGTTAACAATCAAAAATAGCGGTGTGAAAGGGGAGAGAATTATTTTATGATAGTAATTTTTCTGTCGCAGTATCTCCATTGTTGATTATTTCACCTTTTTTGTAACTAAAATTTATTATGTCATAATTACTTTGCATAAACAGAAGGGGATTCACTGCTTTTGCGACTCATCTCTTCTCAACTAACTGTACTAAACACTTATCTCCCGCCAAATTGAAATAATTGAAATTTGAATTGAAATATATTTATTCTCAAAAAGACAAAACAAAAACATACATTTGAAAGAATACAATACATGAATATACTCCTCACTGAGAACGAGTCTGTGTGTGAGGAGGGGTCTGTCACTAATTATCTGTAAATAACTACAGTATGCTTATCACTTCGACCAATTATTTCCTTGAGTGAATTATTTCTTTTATATGTAATAATATTTTGTTATCATCAATAGAAATTGTGTTTTCAGGATTTTTCTGTTGTACAGAGATGCGTTAATCTTCCGCACGAGCCATTACTTTGTCTCGTTTCTATCAGATGCAACACATGGAATTTCCGGAGCTGGTAGCTCGCCTGGTAGACCGTTGGTCAGGTTACAAGTCCACGTCTCATTGAGATCCCGCGTTCGATGGTTGAAGTCTGCGTGTACTGGAATTTCGCCATGCATGGCTGGCTGAAAAAATGTATGTAGGATGAAGTCAGAACTGTAGATATAGTTTATAGCTTTACATTAACAAACATGAACATAGTGTGACGAAAAATCTTTTAAGAATACTTCGAGGTGACGTACTCATTAAAGTTGCAGTTAAGTCCCAGAAATGCTTTTCACCCTAGGTAAAGATGGCAGAAGATTGAAAATTCGTCTACTAATATCTGCAAATAATTATGAATCTTCGAAGGCTTATTTGCCTTTAGGGTTAGTCCGATATTTTTCATCATAATTAGTTATTGAATTATTCGGTTATAATTGTTTTGAATGAAACCTGAAAATCGAGCTTTTATGAATATTTTGTAAAGATTCTCAATAACCACTGACAATCTGCTAACTTATTTAATCAGATTTCTCAGCGAATCTTGAACAAATCTGAGAATTTCTAAAACTGAATAAGCCATCAAAAATTCATAAAATTATAAACATGTATACCAATCTGCAAACTTCTGCCATTTCAATCTCGGTACAAAGCTTTTCCAGAACTTTCCGTGTGATGAAATTTGAATATTCAACGAGACCTTTTCAATGCTCAGAGCAAAATATTCAAATCCCTCTTGAAGCTGATTTATTGAAAGATCCTCTTTGTAATTAGATTAGCACGCTGTTTTTTTTTTTCTGAAGTAGAGAGCTCTAGACTCGCCTCGCTAGACTTACTAATAAATACTGTATAACAACTATGCTAGCTCAGTGAGGAAAGCAACAGAAAATTTCCATGTACAGTGCTTATACAGTTCATCAAGTCTCGCACATCAAAACATTTTTATCAATATATTTTATTTGATATTATTTATTTGTCACTGTTATAAGTTATAACCTTCATAAACGTAGAAACTTACATACCGATATTTATACTTATCCCCAACATCTTATGTATTAAGCCTATAATTATGTTCAAAATGGCTTCCTTGTTCATAAATACAAGCGCGTATTCGTTTTACTACGTTTGTTGACACTTTGTTAATTACGCCTACATTAATTTTGGTAATCCCTTCATTTTCAGTTTATTTAGTTTATGAGGCCTATTTTATACTTTCTTCATGGTAGCCCTATAGAAAAAAGTCTGGAGGGTTTGGATTGGGAGATCGTGGGGGCCATAGCCTGCTCTTGGGAAAATGACATGCTGAACTTCTCGAAATCTTAACAATACTGCAGACCTAATTTAGCGTGAACGGAGAATGAGGGATTTGAAATCTGTTGTCTACATCACAGTGATTCTATATTTTGATAGCCACAAGAATTAATATTAAAACCATCCTATTTACAGGCTCTTTAATTTGGATGTGCGCGACTTGATGAACACACTATATAAAGAGGTGATCAGCAGCAGTGTTGTGCCAGTTTCTCAGTTCAATATTTTTTGCATTTGAAAACACTTGTTTATTGATACAATACTGCTATTGGATACATAAACTGTTTATTGAACGACTGAGAAACCGGGCATTAGAGTTGGAAGCTTAAATAACCTCTACTAAGAAATAAAACTGTTCCGTTCATCAACACGAAAGTTTGCTCTGTTTTTAGTTGAAGAAATTATTCTTCAACTACAGTAGTATGCATTAGTAGTCAGTAGCCTCTGTATTTGACCTGTCTTTCATAAACCAACTTTTATTCCTAGTTTGTCTCAACAATGATAATCTATTGCGCAGGAATCATGCTAATCTCAGTAATGCATAAACACTAAACACTAGAAAAAAATATTTTGCACTTTATAAATTTTATTTTACCTTGTAGTTTAAAATTTATATTATTTTTTATGTAGTAATAGTTTTCAACACTTATTTATATTACTAATCACTATAAAAAGAAAAATAAGAATAAATCAATAAAAAAGTTCGCACATTGTAATTTATTTAGAAGAGTATTATGATCACCCCGACACATATTATTATAGTGGGGCATCATAATTAGGATTAGAATTACCTTAAGTAATTTATTGAGTCAGGATTCTCTTAGATATCTGTATTGTATGTATCTGTATTTGTAAATAAACTCCTCTGAATGCATATTATTGGCATTCAGAGAAATTATTATTATTATTATAAACTTTTGGAAACTTTTTCTGGATTCTTGTAATGTATGATGAATTTTGATTTTACAGATGTATTCAAACCAACGTTTCAGTGTACGGCTCACTGACAGCGGTTTTGATGACGTACTTGATGAGCTCTCTGCTGCATGGACTGAATACACGCCTGTCTGCCGTTCTTCTCTCACTAGGATGCTACACGTATGTGGAATACAGAACTAGAGCCGCTTTTTCAAAACTCTTTAGCGTGCGTTTGCTCGTCCATGCCCTAATCTGTGTCATGTTCATAAGCTCAAACACAGTAGCACATTTTCATCAGTTTAAATACTGGTTATACCGTCTCTGTAATTATTCATTTGGCTTATCTTGGGCGTTAATTGATGAAGCAAGTCGTTCTCACTGACATTCAATATTCTGCTTCATCATTTGATCTGTGGCGAAATTTCTATTTTTAGTCACATCATGGTAATCGGAGAGTTTTGTGGTTGTATTATTATTAGCTCCATCACTAAGCATTATCATAGAACTTAGCTTTAAGACTATACAGACTACTTTTACTCCAATAGCAGACGTGTTAGAGTACTAAATCCTAGATGAAACGGAATTAAATGCCGTTTCTCATTTGCCCTTCTATTACTTCTACAAATTTAATTAGAGGTGTTTTAAAACCTTTAAATAATAACATCAATTTCAGTCCATAAATTTCAGTTTTCCCATCTGGGAAAATTAATTTCCTTATGTCCGAAACTCATTCAAGTTATTGCTAGATTATAGTCGGACTCTTTCATGTACAGAGTATCATATAACATATCTGCTTATTCACAGAACCAAAGACTGATACTTGTAAACTTAGTTTTAACTTGTCGTTTTTAATATTGAAGATATGTATGATGAGCAAAGAAGTTAGCTTAAGTTATTTCTATCTATTCTTTAGTGTAAATCTAGCATCCGGTTCGGATGAATGGTATAAATTACCTTTAGAGCTACTGAACTACTCAAGTCTTCCAAGGGCTGTTATTAAGGTTTTGGTACCGTCAACCGGGATGATTTTCTAAATTTTCGGGAGTTTCTAATAATTTTTAATAACTTACTGTAATCGGAATACAGGTGACACAAGGCAGAGATACACAATTTCCAAAGTAGATGGTTTATTCTCCGCCCTTCAGCACACCAGTGGCCTTGACAAACATCCCTTGAATTAATATTCAACAATGTGCACGTAATAAAATCTATGGAAATATGAAATTAGACTGTATTCCTAAACTTAAACTTGATACGATATAATTTATATATATAAGATAAGTAAATTGAACTTGAAAGTTAATTTTAAAAAACAATTTATTTTCACACACATGTTTTGGTAGCAGTTAATTGGTCATTTTCAAGTTTAATTATCTCAGGAACTTGATGCAAAACTTTAATAATCTAGTTTCTCTCTTCATCAGACATAATATGGTCTGTTCTCCAATAATGTAGAAATGTCTTCGACAGTGGTGGATGATTGATCTGCTCACTGGAGTACAAATCACACTCTTCAATTGATAAGGTTTCGATTTTAATATCTTTCCTATCGTTGGAATAATAATTTATTTCCAAGTCACCCACGTTCTTATCTACGTTAGCAGCAATATTATTCAATTCTAACTCTTTGATATTTACAATACATAAGGTTTCTTCCTTGTCCCTATAGTTCGTTTCAAATTTCACGTTATTCTATCCTTTATGGATTTTGATGATTTTGATATTACTCCAATAAAGGTATCTTACAGTTTTTTGTTTCAAGACGATTGGTCTTGAAATCAATACTGGCATCGATTCTACTTGAAGTTTCGTGACCAATTAGAATATCATAATTGTCACAAAAATCATAAACATAAAATTTTTCAACAATGTCAACATCGAATATATTACTTATATTAATACTTATACAACCTTGACCTTTGGATTCTCCAGTTGGTGTTCTTATTTTAAAATCACATGCAGTCACTGTTACATCGGGAGGTACAAAATTTGGTTTCACAAAATTATATTTACTACCTGTGTCAATTAAATTTTCCATATTATCAAACTGAATATTTGGTAGGTCCTAAGGAAATCGAATAAATCCAATTACTGTGTCTGGCTTGTTGCTCGAGCTTGGTCCTGAAAATTCTGTCAGTTTGTCTACCTTGTCTCCTAGTTGTTCGAGCCTGGAAGGATTTTGATTAAAATTTCTATTTTGATTGAAAGGTCTGAAAGAATTGGAATTTTGTTGTTTCGAAACGATTGACTCTGATTAAATTGTGGTTTTGACTGCATTTGATTTTGATTGAATTGACGTGGTTTTGAATACAACTTATCATGATTAGATTGTCTAGAATTATGGAAGCTTTATTTGCCTCTGTTGGGGATTGGAGGTTTGATGATCGTTGTAATTCTTACTCTGCATCTTCGTTACGTCTGTTGCTGAATCCTAAATGTTTCAACACTGCACTACTCTTGCTAATAATAAACTTGTCTAGCTTGTTGTAAATTCAAAACGTTCAAAGTTTGCAAATGAGCGCGTAATTGATTAGGTAAAGCATCAACTAGCACATTGATAACCTGCCTATCAAGTTGTTCTTTGACGAATTCGAGGAATTCATCTTTCACTCCATCTAACTTGTATCAGGCAATGATAGTGGTGTGTTCTTCTTCGAGAATGTTCAGAAAATTGAGGGCGTGTGCTTTCGGGTTTTGGTTCAAAGTGCGAAGCAGTTCAGTTGTTAATTGGTGAACAGTACGATTATCAGCAAAATTGTCTTTAGGCAAATTATTTCAATCACAGTTTGACTAGGAGAATTTAGGACAACAGCCTGTGCAGTTCCATGCAGTTTTTCTAATATGATAGATGAGACGTAAGTGATTGAAGTCTGCTTCTTGAATGTGTGTGAAGCAGTACAAATCATATAGTTTTCACTACAAATGGCATCAAGTCAATAGCATCTCCACTGTAATCTGGTATTAAATCAGTATCGTCTTTGGGGATTTGTTTAGAAATTTTTTGTACCTGTTGAGTGGGCTGCTGTTGAGCGGGTTGCTGGTTTTCGTTCGTCATCGTGTCTTCGGCCTCCACCTCTACTATGCAAGTCTTCAGGTTGGGTCGATGTTGCAATCTTAAAGATTTTTCAAATGGGACCCAGCGGCTGCGTAATGAGCGTCCACCGGTCGCCAGGATGTTGATGTTGAGTACTGAGACACGACCTAACACACTTGCATTCACGAGTTATCACTTTTGGAGCGGGCGTTAAGAATAAAAATTCACGGAAAATTTTAAGTGATAAGTGATCAAAAATTTCGTCACCCGGTTCCTGTTCGGGCGCCAGATAAGTTAATTGAACTTGGAAGTTAATTTTTAAAAAGCAATTCATTTTCACACACATGTTTACAGCTCGGCAGGGAGACTCAGACTGACTATTCTTCCACCTTTAATGATCAAAAAAAGCTAAATGCTAAGTCAGCTTACCGTATATGCTCTATTAAACGTGGGAACATAACTTATATATATAGGAAATAATACCCTCAATTATTCAATGGTTATCTGGTGACTAGCAATTATAACCTCCAAAGTACTGCTTAGTTACGGGATACGATCAGATAATTAAAAACAATAAAATCAAACTACAATAAATTATAAAGAAAATAATATGTTCAAATATTCAAGTATTTTCTTGAGAATAGCAATTATAACCTCAAAAGTACTACCTAGTTACGGGATACGATAAGATAATTAAAACAATAAAATCAAAATATAATCAATATAAAGGACATGAGAGCCGGTGAGAGGAAAAGTGGTGTAAGTCACTTTTTACAGTTTTTGAGAAATAAGAGGTTTTATTAGACTTGATATTGTAAATGGAATTCTCATTATATTGCTTTAAAAACGTGTGTACATGTTTCCAAATAACTCACTCTAAATCAGTAAGCTGTTCATTAACATAATGTTCAGTATTCCACTTTCCAAATAAGTTTTTTTAATGAAAATAATGACTTACACCACTTTTCCATGAAACATTGTTGTGAACCATGAAACTCCATATTATTGTAAGACTTTTATTATGATTGTTGAAACACTAATAATTAGTTGAATCAATTAGTAGCATTCAATTATTGAATGCTTTTCAATCATTCAAATTCGCTCTCACTCCCTCTATCAATAATAGGTGTGTCTTCCACTTCTGAATCTCCTTCTTCTTTCAATTTTATGAAGAACTTGTGGTGGATTGGTGGTATTAAAGGCAGGAGGTCCATCATGTCCTTTTTTTGGCAGCTGATACTGGTCGTGAAGACGGATACAATGGTTCCATTGGAATGTTGGCAAGAGATGAACACCGTTTACCTTTCTTTGCTGCTGTGATGTCTAACACATCAAAAGGCATTGAGTCATTCAAACCTTGAGTCATTCAAGGTTTCTTTGAAAAAATTTTGAATGGCTCATCCTTCTGGTATCTGAGCCATTGAATCCTCAACCAGGATACTTTCTCCTTTTCAACATCAACCTTCCTTCCTGTTATGGCTTTTTACAGATTTGATGAAGATAGTATTTTATTTTGTTCCAGTACTTTTAGCATGAATGGGTTTTTTCTTGCTTTTTTCTATTGTATTCTACCAATTATAAGGTTCATAGTTCACCTTACCCTTTGCATTTTCTCTATCACACCAAAGTCCAGCATCGTTGGGCAGAAGGAATGACCACTTATCATAAATTTATGATCCAGTGTCTGGATAGAGCATGTGTCCTGCTGAATAAAATGCATAAAACAAGAGAGACTTTAATGTTTTGTTTTGTCCCCACATCTGTCACTAAACATGATAACATGGTCTGTCTCTCTTGAAGTGTGGCGCAAGTGCTGCATCAGACATGACAGGATTTCTTGGGACCCTCTAGATCCTGTTACTTCTGACCATGCATACATGTAAGCAAAATCATTAGATAAGTCATGGCAACCAAGTATGTACACATACATATTCCTTTTATAGAATGCTAGTGAACAAGTTAAAATTGGAAATTGCAATGCCTTCTGCAGATCAAAAGTGAATGCATAAGTATTGGGATTACTCTTGGACAATTCCCTTGCTTCATTCAGTTTCTGCCTAGCAAGTTCAGCTTTATGTAGATGAAAAACCTTGCTGCTTACAAGATTATTTCTTTCTTCTTCATTCTCACAAGCATCAATTTTCATTTTGAATGTGTCACACTTGACACATGTATCCTTAATGAGGTTGATGGAAATGTAAATTAAATTCATAGTTGAAAACTCTTCTATGGACTCTTACACCTATCTGCTTTCTCTTTCTGAATAATTCCTGATTTACAAGGAGCAATTTCTCTGATGATTTCTTACACAGAAGTCTAAAAAAAGGAAGCCCACCCTAGTCTTCCAAATTGATAAAAAAAGTTTTTGATTCTTTTGGGAATTTTTAACTGTAAGAAATATGTTCAGATGGTTCAAAAATTTTAATTTCACTCACCAATCACAATTATTATGAAAAAGGTCACTATTCCACCCATATTAGAATTTGCTACTCCTCCACTGGAACCCGTCCAGAATGTCTACAGCACTGGTACTCGGCCACAAATGCCAAAGTAAGACATAATTTTC
The DNA here is from genome assembly GCA_017141395.1 of Laodelphax striatellus. Taxonomy (NCBI): domain Eukaryota; kingdom Metazoa; phylum Arthropoda; class Insecta; order Hemiptera; family Delphacidae; genus Laodelphax; species Laodelphax striatellus. The sequence continues at coordinate 22,734,136 of CM029532.1, read as the reverse complement.
CTCATTGTACACTTGGGAAAATCACGTCTTTTTTCAGAGAGAGAAAGCAGATGGTAAGTTAACTAATGGTAGAAAGAGACAGCACCTAGAGCGGCCTGCACTGGCTGGCTCAAACTGCTGACTCTTTCTCCATTGTTTTCATCAATGAATCACATTTCAATACTGATTCCCAATTATCTTACTACTCTCCCTCCAAACAAGAGGTGGGCTCCTCACTTCTTTGGGGGTTTCACTGGGGAGCTTTGCTCCTTCACTGGCACTGACATCATTTTGACACACTTGGTCGCTGGTGGTTTCTCCGCCACTGCTGGTGATCCTGGTGTTGGAGTGATCTCAACCTTGGGTCTCCTCCAGGGACGTTGGGGGAAGCCTCTCCAGTAGAACAGGATGGCCAAGGTGGTGACCGCCAAAAGGGTGTTGCTTACCAGTCTCTGTAGTATGGGCAGCACATGAGTATTGGTTGGAAATTGGAGCACCTTGGGCGAGGGTGCTACCATGGACATGACCCTTGGACAATTCAAGTCTCCTCCAACTCCAGTGGTGGGCAGCAGATTGTACAGGCTGGTGGAGAGGGTACATGCAGCAATTGCCTTGATTTCTCCAAGGCCGATGACGTCACTTTGGTGACAGTAGTTCTGTCTCCTTGCTGGCAGTGGGACACCAATGGCTTGGAGGTGCTCACTGTATATCCAGGTGTTTCTGGGTCCATCCCAGATTGAAGTATCAGTTGGTTGTCCCAGTAATGCAGTTCTAGGGCAGAGTTGAAGTTCTGCGGCTGAATCCTCCAGGAAGATCGCACTCAGGCAGGATAACTTGTGGCTCTTGAAGACAGGCATCTGCGCTGGGCAAATGGTTACCTCACCAGGTAAGCATTTGGTAAGGAACTCATGGGTTGGTTCTGCATACTGCCGATCCTCACTGATAAGAAGGTGTGGTTGATGTAAGTGCACATGGTGGCTGGGTGGTTGGTGGTACCTGCCACTGGAATGGAATGAGCCTGAAACAACTCAAATCGCCTGTCTGCTTCAGTTAGTGGTAGATCTACCAAGATCTTGATGACACCATCCACTGAGATTGCCCAAGTCTGAGCTAGCCAATAATAGTGATACGACTGGTCCGGCCCCTCCAACAACCCTAACCCCCTTGGCAGACTAGTTTGGACTTTGACAAGTAATTTCCCTAACTTAGAAGAAGTGATCAATCCTACACTAAACTTTGTTCTAGAGACATTTTCTATTGCTAGTAACAAATTTCCTAACTCTACTAATCCTGTCATGACTGCCAGCTCCAAGTCTTGTAATTTTGTAGTAATGTTCACCGTGATTCGTAAAAGTGTCTCATCCCTCGATTTTGCCTGATCCACTTTGTTTGCCCACTTGCCGATTGCTTCAATTTCTTCACCTAATCTAGTCGCCAGTTGTCCGATTCGTTTTGTATTCTCTTTAGCCTGTTGACTTACACAGTGAAATGTTCTTGTTGAAGGTAAACAACCGTTGCTGTTTGTCCCTTCAGATGTTCTATTGTCTTCTCCACAGGCCCCGGTTTTAGGTGTCTGGCGCCCTGGGCAAATGATCTACTGGCGCCCCCTTTATTACTATAATGTAATAGCAAATAATCTACGTTACTTATATTTTATCATAAATTTTTCATGAAGTAAATAACAAGAATACACAAAACTGTGTGTAGTCTTCACAAAACTGTAGTACTGTACTTGTAGATATTTATTTCTACATAATTGACACTTCCAGCAAAGATTACAACTTGAAATTATATTTTTAAGATCCTTCTTTGTACAAAGCATTTTAAATGACAGTTTTCTCTAGCCTTCAATTTGGCAATCCTGTTTACTACATCAGAAAAATCTGTGCTTAGGGTCAAGTCTTTTTCACAACACAGTAACATGAGACAATTCAACTTGCTGTCTGAAAGAACAGATCTCTTATCATTCTTCAGACGATTCAAATCGGAAAATCCTCTCTCCAGAGCAGTTGGTGACAGGTAAGGTCAGAAAAATTCTGAAAGCAACTTCAAGATTTGGGAAAGTACTATTCAATTCATTTTATTCATGTATTCATACACGTCATGGATTCCACTAAATTCTTCCTTTGTCGCCATGGTCTGAATGGAAAGCCAGAGGGATGCCCAGGGTCCGATCTGTAGTCGAGAAACTGTTCCAGCAGGAAGGTGGTGAAAGAGTGAGTGTCTTTCTTATTGAAGAAAAAATTGCAGGTTTTTCCGCTAGCTGGCTGGAGGGGAGTCCAGAAGCCTGGACCCACTCCTCCTACTGCTCAGCATTTTTGGACATTTCATCAGCAAACTCTGTGAGCTTCCGTTTTCAAAGTTAATATTTTTTGATTTCAATTTCAATTTTGGGTGTTGTCGAACCTCATGGTTCACGAGAGCTCCCCCTCCTTCACGTTGACAGCCGACCCTGGCTGTTCATTCTGGATTTCATGGACTACAATATAATTTGCTGAAGTATAGTAATATTAACGCTTTTATGTGGTTCTCTACAGGATATGGCATTGGCACTTGAAATTGGAGTCCAACTGTTGTATAACAATTGGAGTCTACCTGTTCTCTAACTTCTTAAATTGCTAAATAAACTTTTTTCTGATCCTAGAGGTTGATAATTCAATAATTTTTGTGGATCTTTCGACATATATTAATACATTTTGTGTCTCCACTGTCTAAATATGCTGATAACCCATAATAATATAAATATTTTAATGCTAGAACTCTACTCAAATTATCCATTTGAATTATCCCTTACATTTACATTTAAATAAGACAGAATTTTATTGTTACACTAGAAGTAGTCAATAAATAATACACGATCATTAAAATTCAATATTAAACAGTAGAATATTCAATACTTTTTAAATTTCCTAAATAAAATATAATATAGTATTATCATTATTATAAAATACTCTCTACAAAAATTAAAAGAATGGTTGAAATTAACTACTGAATAATTTTTCAATTTTAGAAATTTTCAGTTATATTGTAAGTTAGAAATGATTTTTGAGTTTCCTGAATAATATACAATAGTCTTATTATTATCATTATAAAGGAGGCAAGAAGGTATCCACTAACGCATGCCAATACTGAGATAGTTCAAATTCAAATTGATTTTTATTTTTCATGACATCAATTACAAAAATTAAAATCATACAACAATATTACATCTTCTGCAAACAAACAATATTATATAAGACTTACAGTTTCAATTGAATAAAGTTTAATACTACTGTAGTAACTAAATCTAACTAAAATATACCATAGTTACAGAAAATACAACACTATTTTTTTAAGAAGCTTCATGAAATCTCTCCACAAAGGCAAAGCCTGTGTGTGGAAGAGGGTCTTGACGTTTATTGGCTAACGTTGGATTGTTCTCGTACTTGCTTCTAACGAATTCCTGAATAAACCAGATGATAATATTGGAAAAGATTTAGAGACCAACTTGGACTATCAATACACGACCTTTGCTTTATCTATACATTGAATGAATTATCTCTTCTATATTCGTTCTCCCATTCTCCTTTAACCAATCATTAACAGTTTTTTTATAAATATATTTAGATTTACCTTCTACATTACGTTGGTTTTCAGGCATATTTCTGTACAGAGTGTGTGCTATATAATAAGTGTTTGTAGTGGAATGAGTTTTGGTTAGCCTCGGTACTGGATTCCGATTGCTTCTGATGAACGAGTTCTATAACTGTGCTGTTATCTTAGATGGTCTCACCCTTTTCTGCAGAAGTAACAGAAGTCACTTTTTTACTCCCTTTCAACGCAACATGGTTTGTTGTTCAGTTGTAAACCTGTTTCTTCCATGGTAAAAATATTTCCAGGCTTATCAATCAGACCAATTTCTTCCTAAACATTTTTTAAGAGGCCAAAGTACTCTTGGACAGCTATTCTATTTTAATCCTTTCACACTTGCAATAGAAACTCCTTCGGATTGTCTGATGGATAGTTCTGGATACAAGGAAAGAAGACAGCCAGTCATAACCTGCGTGTTTGTTTTCATGACTAAAATTATGTTTTAAATTCAGGCTTTCTACTAAATACTGTAATAGGCCATGGTACGCACTGAGTCTCTACTTGGAGTGAACCCCATTGATTGTAACTTTTTAATATGTCCTACAAGTTTTTGAAAGTGAATGTTAACTGATTTCCTTCTACATAAAAATATTTGCTTATTAATTTATCAGATATAGTACTGCTTCTTTTTTTCAGGATTCATGTGTTTGGCACTTATTGTTGACAGATCTCATTCAGCATTATTAACTTCAAAATTATTCAAATTATTCTTGTTTGATCTAGTTTGAAATTTTATTTCAAAAGTGTCTTCAAATTCTTTTTGCACACAGCCTACAAAATGTCTGACAGTTTTTTTTTGGTTTTGAACTGGACTCTACAGTCCAGTATGTCCTAAAGAACAAAAGGCCTTACACTATTTTTGAACTGTCCAACTCCTGCATCATCAATCTCAATTGAATCATGAAAAGGGTCGTCGACATCTTCTTCTTCTGACTGTTGTGGTTGTGATTCGGTTGAGGTTGACGGTTGTGGTGTAAAATCATTTGAAGTTATACTCTTGCCAGGATGAACTCTTATCTTCTTTTGGCGTTGTAGTCTCTTTTTCGGGATGGCGCAGTTTTTTAAGCAGTTCAACAACTGAGTCATCAACAGCAGCAGATGGAGTACAGGTATCTTCAGGTGCAGACTGCTGATCAGGACCAGTCTCAGCAACTGGCAATTTCTTTAGAAGTTCATTTTTTTCCAGTGGGTGAATCCCTGTGGCTTCAAAACCTGAGATTAGATTGTTCTTGTCGCAGTCATTCTCTTCAAGTTTTGACATGATTTTTTTAAAAAGTGATGGGAATACTTCTTTGGACAGTGTTCTGTCATTTGTCATTTGCCACTCTTCAAGGATTTTTCTCCATTCCCTTTTCAGGGGAGCAAAAAACGCCACATCAAGTGGTTGGCTAATGTGGGTTGAGTTTGCTGGTAAGCACACAAATCTGATATTATTTTTATCATCAAGTTCAACTAAATCTGGTGAAAAATGGCTAGAAAGGTTGTAGCTTATTAAAACTTCAGGTCCTTCAAGTTGATGGACTGGAATAAAATGACTGGTAAACCAATCCGAAAATGTGATAGCATCAAAATTTATTGTTCAAATTTATTTATAGTCCAATTATTGATGGTTCACATTTAGGTCATAGCACCTAAAATATTCTAATCACAGTTACTATATTACTGTCTTCTTGAACATGAAAAAAATGGACCAATTAGCAGGGACTCACTAATTATTAAAAACCTATTCAATTCAAGTTTAGATGCCATTTCTTTCTTTTGTCTGATGCTCGTAGGTAGTTAGTTAAAGAGCTTGGCTCCCATACATAAAAGGTTCCTGCTAAAAAACCTCCATCCATGAATGTTGAAAACCATGACATTATTAACATACTATTTCGAATCCATGTATCTAGCAAGGCTGATTTTCTTTCAAATCCACCAAATTGGCAGACAAAACTTCCGTTCTCTTCGAAAACTTTGATTACATTATTGCGTGAATTGGCAATCTTCATCATCATCATCTAGTTCAGTGGTTCCCAACCCAAAGGAGCCTGCATCCCATATAAGGATGAATTGAACACTAAGCGGCCCAGATCATCTATTCTATTCATATGTGTAAGGGGTTGATGAGGGGGGGGGAAGGTAAACTTATTGCTACAAAATTGATAAGCCTCAACAAATACCTGTCAGCACTTTATTATCAAATCAAAAAGTATTTATTTCCCATCATGTTTTACATTACATATAAGAAAATCAATAAGGAAATTAATACCCACAAAGGCAAAGCCTGAGAATACAAGTGCTATTGTTGAATAAAAAGAGTTTGCTAAAATTTTTAATGTGATTTCTGCGCTTGAGCTTTTTTAATTAGTTGGGACATTCTTGGGGAAATCGTCTTGCTTAGGGCTACTCTCAAATCGCTGCTCACACTCAATAATCGATTTCTCTGTTTATTTTTTATCAACAATACTGCAGAAAATCCTTGCTCACACAAGTATGCGGTTGAGAACAACATTATATACCACAGAGCTTCGTGCCGAATGTTTTTGTAGGCTACAGCTTTCTTGCACCAGAACTCTTCAACTTTCACACCAGATTCAAATGTGTCTCTGAGGTCACTATCATTTTGTAGCTCGATTAGGTCTGCCTGGATATCATCTGGCAGGGCGTCTGGCTTCACGGTAAAAGGATTGCGAACCATCTGCTTCATGACTGGAGTCTCACTGCTGCTGTACTCAGGAAAGTATCGTGAAAACTCGCTCTTCAGAGTACTCAGGTGACAGAGCATGTTTTCTTGCGCCTTGTCTGTGACAGAAGAATAGTCCGGGTTATCAGCTAGGTGTTTCATTGTTTGGAAAGGTTGATAGTTCTTCTTTTCAATTTTAGAAATCCAGAGATCAACTTTACACAGGAATGCACAAAGTTTATGTTCAAAAACAAAAACATTGAAAACATTGTTGACACCTTCCAACTTTTCGTTTCCAGAACCTTGGAGTTTTAGGTTGAGTTCATTTAAGTAGCCAAATATATCAACTAAATAAGCAAGTTGCACAACAAAATATGGATCATCTGACTTTTGCAATAAGTTGTCCATCTTACTCTTCATAAAAAATACTCTAAGCTCTTCCAACAGCTCATATAGGCGTGCCAGCATATTACCTTTTGAGAGCCAACATACCTCAGTGTGGAAGAGCAGTGCCTTGTGGTCTGAGTCCGCACACAAATGTTTGAAAACACGCGTGTTCAAAGCACTTCTTTTCACTGAGTTCACCATCACTATGGCCAAATTCAATGTCTCTGACAAGTCTTCTGGCAATGTCTTGGCTGCTAATGCTTGGCGATGAATGACTCAGTGCATGGTGATTGTGGAGGAGTTTTTCTCTTTTACTAATGCTGCCAGGCCTGAACGTGATCCTAGCATAGCAGGAGCTCCATCTGTACAGAATCCAGCCAGTTTCTCCCATTTGATGCCATGCTTATTAAAGAAATCACATAAAAGTTTCATAACATCTTTAGCTTTCGTGGTTTTCTGCAACTCCTCTGATATTAAAACTATTCTTTTATTGTATTCTGGTCTCCCAAATATTTAACAAAAACTAGCAACTGAGAGCACTGAGCGATATCAGTTGTTTCATCGCACTGCAGACTGAAATATGGAGACTTTTTGATCTCACAAACAAGTTGATCTTCAATATCACTAGACATAGTATCAATGCGCGCCTTTACAGTATTGTTTGACAGGGGGATTTCTTTTATTTTCTTTGAGGCTTCAGTACCTAAAACACTTTCAACTGCCGTACTTGAACAAGGTTTGACAAGAGTTTCACCAATATTGTATGCGGTTTCATTGCCTTGGCAATTAGTTGTGAAACTTCAAATGACGCTAAAAGGGCTTTTTCAGAAGACTCATACACTGTACCACTCTTACCCAATTTCATTTTCTTCAAATTTTCTAATTTTCCGGCGAAGAATTCAGGTGGCCGATCACTCAAGTTGGGATGGGCTGTTTTCAAATGACGTTCAAGTTTAGTTGGTTTCAAGGCTTCATTGCTGAGAACGGTAGCACATATCACACACTGGGGTCTCACCTCCTTATTCACCTCAATCAATGTAAATCCAAACTTTAAGTAAGCAGAATCATATTAATTTTCGCTTTGCAGCCATTTTCAAGAGAATAGCGCACACAATCTCACTGAAATGCAATGTATTACTGAAGACAGCAGAAGATGCGTAAGTGAACGCCTCTGTACACTCTCTGCAAACAATGCTACTGCGCATGTGTCATTTTGTCCCACTCTCTGCAAACAATGCTACTGCGCATGTGTCATTTTGTCCCACCACGTCAAACGTAAACTCTTTGTGCATCAACTTGTCTTGGGCCGTCTGCTTCCAATGTTTGTGTATAGGCCTAACAGTTTTGTAGCAGACGGCCCAAGACAAGTTGATGCACAAACCGAGCAGGTTGAAACCTGCAGTTTACATGGGATTGACGTGGAAAAGAAAAGGTCTCTGGCCTTTGCACTGTATGCTACTCGCCACTCGACAATGTTCATGACACAATTTGTTCTAAGTTTAAAAGATAGTTTTTTAAGCATTCCTTAAAACTGCTGGACAAACACAAAATTTTTAAACATTTCCCCAGACCTTGTTGCGGCCCAATCCATAGGGTCTCACGGCCCACCGGTTGGGAACGGATGATCTAGTTGGTTTCTAATCTCAATGCATCCAGATGGACAATTCCAGAGATGGCAAAACGGGCCTGAAGAAGAGCATCCTTAGCACCTTGACTCTACAAAGCAATATATTATTACTCCTTCTTGTCAATGTAATGAGAGGTTTAACATCAATTCCCAATGTAAAGTATAATCAGAAGTAGTTGTGATTAGAGAGAACGTTCAGAGCCAGGGCTTTGTTATAAGTTATTTTTTAATAATAAACTCTATCAAGCTTCCTGTGTCAGCTCAGTTCATAAGTTTCTAGAAAATTTCAAAACTAGGCTTCATATGTTTGATGCTCTAGCCCTCTAGCTCTATAAAAAATTCTATACCCTCGCGTACAATTAAAATCGCTTCTATTGCTACTAATAAAAACATTGTCAGGGTATAAATTTTCATCGTCAACATATAACTTATATCACCTCTAGATTTTGTCTTCTCATAATCAACATATTTGCAGTGGAGCAAAACGGGCCCGCGATTCCAGAGAATTTTAGAGTCAATGGAACTCCAGAAAACGATTTTTCAACTTGAAATTTTTGGTTAAAAACTCAAATAAATTTACATGTTATCTTGAACCTCCGTGGCGCCGCCAAATAGTACATGTTATCTTGGACCGGCGTGGCACCGCGAAATTTTCCATGTTTTGGAGCTGATCCGGAAGTTTGCCGAGGTCGAAAACTTAGATTTAGCATTCCAGGACAATCACAAACATTATCAGAAAAAGAAACTGACTACCCCATTTCATGCAAGGTAAAATGTACTATTTTACTGGGCTACATTTTGAATAATAATATTGCTGTTTGCCTACTAGGAGTTGTACCGTATTAGATTTGCACTCGCTGATCTCCCTCACTTCGCCCTCCCAGGTTAAAATAAAGGCAGTCATTCTATTCTATCTCACTAATGTCTGAATTTATCGTAGAAGTAGGTAGTTGCAGTTAAAAAATTATCAAGTCTCATGTTTTTTGTAGATTGTTTATCCTTTTTATCTTGTTTGATCTTTTGAATCGTAAATAGTTCTAGAGCTTCAATATATAGGTAAGAGTATTTAGCAAGGATATTTAGATATTTAGAAGGGATTAAACATCAATACGATAAAATGAAGACATTTATTACCAAGACTACACTCCAAAATATGAAGTAGGTATACTTTAAAAAAACCTTGAATTTGATGACTTCTACAAATCTACAGGCTTTCATGGACCGTGGCTAACAATTATTATTAGTTGCTTGGTTATCCGCTATCACCAACAATATCACAAATCACGGTATCACTAATTGATTGGTAGGAATACTGAGAAATAAAACTCACGAATTCACTGTTCACTCAACAAATGTACCGGACACGCACCTCAGTCAACGATCTGAGAACTAAATGAAATAATAAATTCAATAAATTTTCGACATTTACTCAACTCTCACTACCACTATTTTATTAATTGCCAAGTAATTCGAAGGGAAAAATAATTTCTTTCCTCAAATGTTTGCACAGTGATAGAAATAGAGACTGTTTTGGCCGTGACTCCGTTGACTCTGGACTCCGTGAACAGAGTATAGTAGTTTTGATTTGAGTAGGATCCCCAATGACACCAACCGTCAAATTACCTTACATTATGAATTGCTTATTCTATTAATTAATAGTATATTAATTAGCCTGAAAGTAATTTGATAAATAAAATCCTTTGTCACAAATTCACTTTGTGACACCCCACTCCTTGTAAGTGGGGGGTCTGGATGCCTGCTACCATAAAATAAGCATGCGGGGGCGAGTAAAAGTAATAAGTCGAGTTGCAGAACAAAACTATAACTTTATTGCATGAATAAACAAGGTAAATAACATTCGCCCTGGCGTGAAAGAAATTAATTATTCATAAATTGAAAAGAACAGAATAGATAACATAAGATGATTCCATAAAAAAAATAATATCACCTAAGGCTGCTTGGAGCGCTGCCCCTTCCATTTTCCATCAGGACCTATGACTTTGAAACAAGGGCGCCCCTTGCTTTTTTACTGCCTCCAGCTTGTATGGCTTATACAAGATCCTGGAGCGGTGGAATGAGACAGTGACACAGGCTAGATTTCCCAGGTGTTGGTGTCATGGATGATTGATTAGTCATGGGGGCGGCCTCATGTGGTGGCTCTCCAGGTTGTTCTCCAGTATCGACCTCCATGTCGGTGATGAATGTCACCTCTCATGTTGCCTCCTTAGGGGTCACCTCAAGAAGCTGCAAGGCCATCCTTGAGGCTCTCCTCAAGGGTCATTACCTCATAGCCCTCGACTATAGCCTGGACGTCGGCAGTTCTGGGGGAGGGGGGCGCTCTGTCCCACAGAGGTTGACGTCAAAGAGGTAGAGGACAATGATGATGACAAGGTGGACATTGAAGAATTGGGGGTGAGCTCTGACACTTTGTCATATGCCGGCAAAAGAGAGAATCTACCCCCCACTCTCCAAGAATTCCAGGAATTCTTAGTTCCAGGAATTCCCCAACAATGCGGTAGATCTGATCCCCAATGAGTGCTGCGGCTGGATCAAAAGCAATCACCTGGCAATCGCCGATGTTGACCACGGCGACTAGGATGGTTTCCTTGTCAATGATGGGGATGGCCCATTGCAACTGCCTGTTGGTGCGTCCTAAGGAACCTCGTCAATTTTCTGGTGACATTTGTCAGTGCCTAGACTTCAGACTCATGAAGGGTAGGGTACCCCTCTTCTCCTTTGCCCTCCTCTCGGCCATAGCTAAGAACATGTCTAGTACATTGAGCTTCATATTTGACACTGTTGCTGGCATAATACTGAATAAACAACTTTCAAAGCATAACTCACCACCCTAAGCAGCGGGGTTTTAAAAATGGAGATAATACGTTATCACTCCTTTATCAGCTCTTATCGCTTAGAAGCTGTGGCAGGTGGCCACAGAGTTGAATGTAGTACTCTTGTAGTGCTGTGCTAGTTCTGTGGACGCTTATGGCATCTAGCGCCAGGTTTGGAACTAGAGACACCAGCCAGTACTCTTGCTGAGTCTCTCCGCCGTGTAACTGGAAGGTATGCAACCCACACAACTTCCAGGTGAAATTATTTCCAACATTATTATGCAGCTCTCAGCAAATATTTCCTGTTTCCGAATAATGCTTAATACAATCGTTTGTGCTGTGTTTTCTGATTTGTTCCTTTTTATTTGATAAGTACTTTAATTATACTATATTACTACTTGTAGCTAGGTGTTGATGGACAGGTCGCCCGAAGTAAGACATTTTTGTTCTCCCTCTCTATATAAACTTACTTCCACTCTTCCTTGTTCAATTATTAAGCATGAATCATGGGTGGGGGGGGGTTAATGGAGGAAGGAAGGGTTTTATTTGGAGAAGGGAATGATTGGCCGCGCTATCGAACACTGCCAATCATTGAAGGGAAAGGATGAAGGGAGATAGGATGAAGGGAGATAGGAATAATAATAAAAGAAGGTAAAAGGGGGTACATGTAGCTGGGCTGCCGCCTCTGCTACAACAAAGCAGGGTTTTCACCACTGCTTCTCGTGAGTTGACACTTAGGAGGGAGGCTTCACCCAGACTCGCTTACCGCTGGGCAGGGGAATCCGCATTCGGGGCCGGCCCACGTGTTGCTTTCCCCCCCTACTGAATCTTTGGGGGACAAGTCGCTTCACATGGACTCGGCCGGTTGATGTTACAAACGCGGCCTGGCCGGCCGGTTGATGTTCCTGCGCCTGGCCTCTGAGGGTCGCTTGGCATTACAACAACAGCGTCGGCCTCTTTCGTAGACGCCGCGGCCGGATCTGCCGCTGCCTCCACCGCATCATTCGCGGACTCTGCCAACTGCTCTTTGACCGCCTCCAACGCCTCGTCAAATGACGTTGCGCCCGGCTCCTCCGCCGCATCCATTGCCCCCTCCTCCAGTGGAAGGACCCCCACATCCTTGGGTCCGTGCTTCAAGGCATCCCAGTGCGCGGATAGGCCACGAGCTTCGACCCAACCGGGTCGCGTCGGAGGTGGTGTGGACCCATCATGTGGCTCCGCTATGCACGCTGCAGCCGCAGTGCATAGTGCGTCTTCTATTGATAGCTGCGCGATGTCATCGGTGGGCTCCTCTTTGCCATAAATGAACGAGAAACCTCCACCCCCTTCCTCTAGGAGCAGGTCCTCCTCTTCGGAGGGAACGGCCTCAACAGACATGGGTTGATGTCTTGTAGCTCCGCCATCCACTAGGCCCGGATCCAAGAGGGCGTCGTCATTTGCATGTTCAACTCTCTCGGAACCATCTCGTAGGTAGCTCCGGAGCGCTGGGAAGGCTTGATGTAAACGCCAGATGTCGTCCTCAAAGCAATAAACAGTTGTGATGGGGAGCCTCCGGAAGAAATCGTACAGTTGGACCGCGATGATTCGCCCCGCCTTCCAGCGCGGGAGGTCACTCTCGAAAATAGGATATCTCTTGAAATTAAAATTCGCAGTGTAACGTACCTTCTTCAGCTGGGCGAATTTCCGTATAGTGGACTTCACTAGGTCCAACTGGGAAGTTGTCACCGCACGCATGGGGTCGAAAATATGGATAACCGCTTGAGCGCGGTCGACTACCGCCACTGCGACTTCGCTCCTAAACACCATAGGGACGGCCCAAAGTCCCGGAGTACTCAATCGAGTCAACGGGCCCCGCAGATCCACGAGACTCCGTCCCCAATGATGGGTCTTCAGACTTCTAAACGGAGTATACTGTCGCGCCTTCGCACGCTCTTCTAACTGCCCCAGGAAGGCATCCAAAAATGGAAACTGATTCGACGGCATTTTCGTGTCCGGGATATAGATCTCTTGAAGTGGATAAGTGCAATTCAAAGTAAAACAATTTTTGATACGGAGTCGTACAATATGCGACTGTTCGCCAGAGCTTCAGAACTCAACTGAATTAAATTAATTGAATTACGCCAAGTGTTAGCATTATTATAAAAGACCAGAAACAACAGGAATATCGTTTTATCCAGGCTACAACTATTCCTGAATTTGCAAACGCCAACAAGTGATAAGGAACTCGTCGACTACAAAGACAAAGGCCCATTCATAAGAGTTCTTACTCAGCAGCTTATCACAAGCTAGCCAGATAATGAAGTCGACTTATTTGTAATAAGCTCAATTTCATAAGGGGACACGGAATCCCTATCTTACTCCATGTTAACATAAGGAACATTTTCTTAAAAACTATTGAATATTTTTGCTTCAAATTTTTACACAATCTCAATAGGTATGTTGTACACAATCATGAGTTTTTAGAACAAAAAATATCCAACGGTTTTCAAGAAAAAAAATTTTTTATGATCAACATTTTGAAAATTAATTTTTAAGACAAAAATATTTTATATTTTTTTTATTATTCAATTCAGGTTATTCAAAAAACTCATGATTGTGTATCTTGGCATCGTACATGATGTGTCAAAGTTTCAAAGGAATTGATTGAATGGTTTTTGAGAAAATGTACCTTATGCACAAAAAAATTCAATTTATCAGAAATGACCAAAAACTAAAAAACTTGTATTATTTGTAGTTCTAATGAAATACATTGATACTGATCGCTACTCACTCATAATTTAGTACATTCCTGGGTCATATGCAGGTTCTTCTCCAAATTCTTCATCAGTTTGCTTCCTTTTCTGCCTTCTTGATGCCCTTGTCGTAATAAGGGCATTGCCTTCTTGATATGTAAAACGTAATTAGTAATCTTATTTAATTGTTCGCTCTAGATATTATTGCCTATTATTGCCTGGTGGATTATTTGCTTATTGTTTAATATAATTGACTTGTCTATAATTTATCGATAAAAGTTGATTAGATCATCTTGCTCAAGATCTTAGCGAATGTATGAGTTGCCAATTCAAATTGTGGTAGAACAAACGAATGCCTATTTGTCCATTGCTCAGCCCTGATTGCTCAGTGTTATAGTACTGCTCAATATAATTTGATGTGACTGTGAGTTGGATGAAAGTTAAATAGAACAGCTAAAATGATTTGGGACTCTAAGATATTATATATGAATAATTATCGATTTGGGTATTTGGTAGCCCACAAGAGAGAGATAATTATAATAAATAATAAAATATTCTATATAAATTAAAATGTAAATGAAATAAAATGTTACATGAGTAAAATATTATTATATTACACATGAGAAATATTATACATAGTAAAATATTTTATATAAATTGGAATATTATATGAGTAGAATATCACATGAATTATCAATTTGAGTATTTGGTACACAATAGAATGATATTGAGTGAGAAGAGGTTGTGCCTATTTTATTTTTGTGTCTATAGAAATGGTAGGATAGGCGAAAAAATGTGTTTCCTAGAGAGGGTGTCGAAATGTTCTACAGAATGAATTGGGAATTGGGATGCGCCTGTCTGCCGTCCGTTGTTCCTTAGAGAGAGAGCTGGAGAAAGTAGGATGTTTGAAAATTCGTAGAAAAGGACCCGGAGAATGGGGTGGAATGCGCCTGTCCACTGTCTGTTGGCACTTAGAGAGATTAGATTTAGATTTTAGATTTATTACTTTATTCATCTAGATAACAAATGTGACGGCTTAAATTCTAGATTATAATAACAGATATACAATATTAATTATTCGTCAAATTTACATTAGCTTATAAATGATTATGCCATGAGTAGATACAAAGCAAAAATATACTGATGATTTGATAGTTGTGGGTTATCTAGATAAAAAGGCGAAGTTTGGACATATGAATGTCCATTCTTGGAAAAGGAGATACAAAGAAATCCTTTTCATCAACACTTGACCTTGGTTAGTTGAAATAAAATCATTTTTACATATTTTGACTGAAATTATTTACGTATTTGGACTGAAATAAAAAATAATTGAGGATTACATCTAAACATATGAAATGAATAAAGCAAGTCATTGAAAAAAAAAATAAAAATAATTATGAATGAAAATGGAAGGAATGGCTGAAAAATAATGTATTATTAATTGATTGTAATAGAAGATGAGATGTTATTTAGAAATGGTTGTGAATAGAATATAGTATTGTTTGATTAACGTCTCAACATGTGTTAGTAATGGTGATGATATTATAATGTCGATGAGTTGTCAAAGTGAAGTTATAATACAATATTAATAGAAAAATTCTACATTCATCAGTATCGACTTGGTTACAAATAATGTCAATAGGGAAACATGATACAATAAGGAAAACATTTCAGACGTTAATCTAAGATAACAATTAAACATAATTCTAGAGATGAGTTGGATAATAATGGATACCTAAAATAATATTGTTTTGAATTATGAGTATATTACAATGAGTATGAGGTGAAAGATGAAAGCTGTCATGCAATGCTTTAGGGTTGGTCAGGCTCAATCATTTTCTCGAGAAGATATTTTCTTAATTTCAAAATAAAGCTCGCTCGACCCTCAATAGATCTAATAGAATTAGGAAGTGAGTTCCATATACGACAGGCACTCACAAGAAAAGATTTAGTATAAATGGTAGTTCGGTGATTTGGTATCCTCAAAGTATTTTCTCCGGTTCTGGTGTGTGAGACATCTACTCTCCTACCTTCAGAGACAAATTTAAAATCGTTTTTGAAATAATTTGGCTGACCATATTTTAAGATATCTCTAACAAGTTTAACTATCCTAAGAATTCTCTGATCGGGTAGCTTTAAAGTTGAGCTAGCAATGTGTGCTGGGGTGATCCGTTCATGGCGTTGAATAGAATAAACAAATCGTAAACAATAGTTTTGACAGCGCTGTAATTTATCATTGAGGTAACTTGCATATCATTGAGTACTGAATTACAATATAAAAAGTGTGGGAAGATGAGAGATCGAACCAGCATTAATCTAATGTTTTGAGGAAGGATATCTTGCATTTTCTTTAATGGGTGGATGGCTGAAAATACTTTTTTACATGTTTTATTTACTTGATCTGACCAGTCTAGTGTGTTATTCATTATGATGCCTATTGTTTTAACTACACTACATAAAGTGATGTCATTACCATCGACAGTGATTTTCTGAATTGTGTTCAAGTCGATGCTGTTAACTAGTCTTGAATATCCTATAATTATTGGCTGTGTTTTAATGGGGTTGAGTCTCAACCCATTTTTTCTAGTCCAATCAACAATCAAATTTATGTCTTGATTAATTTTATCTACTGTTTCATTAATTTTTGTGGTGGTACAGCTTGCATAAATTTGAAGATCATCAGCATAAGTATGGAAACTAGAAAACTCAATAACAGATGGAAGGTCATTAGCATACAGAGTGAAAAGTAGGGGTCCAAGTATAGATCCTTGAGGAACACCATGTAAAACATTTTTCCAATTAGATCTATTATCACCAATTATTACACATTGTTTTCTACCTGTAAGGTAGGAATTAAACCAATCTAGTGTTCTATGGCTAAAACCAAGTAAAGATAATTTGCTTAGTAGAACTTTATGATCTACAGTGTCAAAAGCTTTAGAAAAATCAAACAGACTTAGAATAGTACATTTTCTTTGGTCCATAGCCAACCTGATATCATCAGTGACACGCAGAAGAGCTGTTTCGGTTGAGTGAGATTTTCTAAAGCCAGATTGAAAGTTGTGAAGTTTATTATTATGAGCTAGAAACTGTACAACCTGAGTATGAACTAGTCTTTCAAGAACTTTGGATAGGGCAGGTAAAAAACTAATTGGTCTTAAGTCTTCAACTTTATTAGAGAGGCAACTTTGTTTAAAGGACGAACTAGAGCAAGCTTCCAATTTTCAGGAAATAGCCGTTTTCAAGAGATTTGTTAAAGATGAAAGTAATTGTTGGGAGGACTGAGAATAACATTCTCTTTATAAATTTTATTGGTATTTTGTCTGCCCCAGTGGCATTGCTACGAACGTGTTCAATTGCTTTAAGAGCCTCTTGCTCTGAAATTGGTTCAAAATTGAATTGATCAGCAAGTGGAATATTTATGTTTGTTACCTGAGTTTTGAGATTATTAATATGGTCACTGATTGTTGTCTCGTCACGTTGAGTCGAATGTGAAACAAAGTATTCATTAATATTGTCAAGTGGTAAGTCAATTTGAGTTCGAGATTCCTGTTTACCAAGGCCTAGCTCTTTTATTCCACGCCACAATAATTTAGAGTCTTGTCTATTGTCTGTGATGAATCTGTTCAGGTACCTAATCTTGGAGTTCCGCAGTTGTTGCTTAACTTTATTCCTCAGACTTCTATACTCAATTAAACTATCTAAATCATTTGTTCTTTTAAATTTCCTATGAGCTTTGTCTCTCTGTCCCATCATTTTTAGTATTTCGTCAGTCATCCATGGTACTCGTCGTTTCCTATTAATTCTCCTAGTCACATAGGGGGCGTGTTTGTCGTATAGATTGAGCGTCCAGTTTTCAAAAGTCAGAACCATTTCATCTACTGAGGGGAGAGCCTCAATTTGATGCCATGGAGTCTGTGCTACGTCAGTCAGGAAAGCGGTCTCATCAAAGTGTTTAAAGTCCCTATATGTCATAAATTTCTGTACTGGTCTAGGTGTCTTATGAGAGAGTACACAGTAGATCAAGTCATGTCCAGAGATAGCTGGAACACAGACTTGACCCGAGTGAACAACCTCATCTGGATCACTGACTATTAATAGGTCGATAAATGTATCAGAGTCGTTAGTATGATGAGTTGGGTTGAGCGGTAGGATAGTCATATTAAGACAGCGGAAAATTGTTGTCAGTTGGTGATAGTCAAAGTTGCGGTTAGTCATATTAAGGTCAGTGTTCATATCTCCCATAACAAGAATACGGCTATAGAATGGCATAAAAGAAATCAAAGCATTTTCAAAATCAGTGAAATGTCCTATTTTTGGAGGTCTATAACATATTTCAACAAGTAATTTATCAGTGCTAGTTAAAGATAATTCAAGTAGCATAAATTCTGGTTTGGCGGAATATTCTTGTTTAGATGCAGTTAATATTTTAGTTTTTATACCATCTTTTACATATAATGCCACGCCTCCGCAGGCTTTATTTAAACGATCATTACGGAAAAGATTATAACCGGGCAGAGCAACTAGGGAGGATTGAATACTGGGCTTTAAAAACGATTCTGAGATACCAATAATATTAAAGTTTTGAAAACGGAAGATCGCTCTAAGTTCGTCTATGTGACAGCTAAGGGATTGAACATTTAGGTGGGCGGCCTTAAAAATCCTGTTATATGGTTTTAGTTCATTATACAATAGAAGCCCTGTATCGGTATTATTATTGTTGCCATCCTGAATTGAGGGCGGGCGAGCTAAGTCGTTAGTAAATGGCATCATTGGGATAGCAAACAAACTTAGAACCAACCATAATGCAGCGCATGACAATGAAGATGAAGATGATACTTAACCTAATTACTATTATAGATTCTCTAAGACTAGCCATCAGCGTTGGGCTGATAACTCCGGCTCCTATTTACACGCATTATTTACAGGAGATTTCACTAATTTTTGTAGACAATTCTCTATCTATCGAGGTACCGGTCTCATGATGGGTGAAATTTAGTTCGTTTCTAGATTGGGGATATGTGTAGTATATGGCGAGGGGGGGATTTGATGGGAGGCGTATCGCGGGAGTAGCCGGGCAACGGGCGGGGAAGTCGTGACGTCCATCTCTGTCATGAGGCCGTAACCCAAGGAAATCACCGAGATTTGGGCTGTAACAAGAGAGCAGAACGGCAGAAAACAGCGGCAGAGCAGAGATAATTTATTATGAATTATGATCGAGATGAACTCATATAAAGTAATGAAATTACGACATATAATAGTGATGATGTGATGAGTAATGAACAATTTCAATGCATAATGTTAACATGAATAAAAATGGACATATTATGATGTGGTGACTTGAATTAAAAAGTAATAGGTGGTGGGCACGATATATGAAGCTAGTAGAAAGAGCAAAGATGGAACAAAAGTTATGAGGAAGAGTAGTGTGAGAAGTAGAATCAATATGAAAAGAGAGAAATTATATGACATGGACAAGGTAATGGAAATATAAAGCTGAATTTAAGCAGGATAGAAAGATAGATCAGGTACTGTGAATAGAATGAGAGATAGAAGAGTAGAACAAAAGAGAAGCAGTGATGGAGAATAAATAATGCTGAGGGAAAGAGAAAAGGGTAGGCCCATTGTGATGGAGTGAGTGAAAGTGAAAGGCAGGCAGGGTGCAGAAGGCGAAAGGCGATGGGAGAGAGATGAAAGGGCGATAGTAAGTGAGAGAAGAAATTTGAAAAGAAAGGTGAAGGGTGCAAGAACAAAAAGAGCTATTATGAGTGTGAGTATAATTTTAGTAGGGTAGGGGGTGCATGTGGAGGAAGTTATTACTCAATCAAAACATTTCTATTAGATAAATTTAGATAATATGATGTTCATTTGGGCGACAATGGAAAAGATTAACTTCTAATAAAGATATTGAGACTGAAATCAGAGTTGTTATATCCAACGTAATGAGATAACATGTAATGGTACCAATATAAATAGGTCACTTAGACAAATGTGACGTTAGGTCAAAAAATACGAGCCAGAATATCTTATGGTGTGGGGTTATGAATATTATTAGAAAAGAAACACAGAAATACTACATCACAGTTTGTGAGACAGATCTACAGCTAATCAGGTTACAGTCTGTGAATAGATGGTTGTGCAATGAGTAATCTGACAGTTAATCGAATGGGTTGGAATTGATCTATTTATAAATAGTTTTATTGACGCTCAGGTATAAGGTAGGGTAAAAGACCCCATCACCTTGAAATTAGTAACTTGTACCCACAGCTTATTACTTGTATTAAGCACTAAGGATTAGCTCTACAGGTGAGCATAGGATTTATAACTGTCAAATCTAATTCTCTCCAAGCTCAGTATACAGTGATCTATAAATACACAGTATATTTTGTTAAATACTCATATATGTGCACTGCTTGTGTACACTGAGAACTGTATATAGTTATGTAACTGCAAACATAAGTTTATATTAGAATGTAGCTAAAAGAGAATTATTGGCAAAAATCCGTGAGGAACTGCTTACTGTATAAGATTGAAATCATGTCAAAATGACATGACTAATATCTATTATTATTATAAATGTTATCATAATTGTGAATAAGATTCGAGTGATAGGTATTTTAATGTTTAAAGCATCAAGTAATCATCTTTTAGATTTTAATTTACGTATTAATAAGGGAGACTGCTGAAAATTCTGATAAGATTAAAGACTATTAATGGTATGAACTCACCCCGATTAATTGAGACCGGTGAACGATAGACAGGTCTACGTTAGTGGCGCCTAGTGGAGGTCCTCCATGCGCTCTGCCGTCCGGATCCGTCGTGATGGGCCCTCTCCAACGGCGAACTTGATCCTCCCATCGCTGGTCCACGTATTCCGAATGCCGTACTTGTCGGCAGCAGCGTTCAGAAGAGCCAGGCGGTGCTTGGTCAGATCCTCTCGGATCGTGACCCCCGTTCCTGCAAGCTGCCTCTTCGCCTGGAACACCCGCTGTCGCACGCGGTAGCCGCTGAACCGCACAATGATGGGTCGGGGTCGGTCCGCCGATGGCTGGTTGCCCTTCCTCGTCGCCGGATTCGGAAGACGTCCAACACGGTGCGACCGATGGATATCCTCCAGTGGGAGCTCGGTCCCCAGCTTCTCCTTCACCGTGTTTATGACAAGGTCGTCGGTATTTTCTTTGTCTTTCTCCGGGATTCCGAAGAACCGGAGACTGGTTCGACGTCCGTATTGCTCAAGGTCGTCGACCTTGAGCTCATATTCCCTTTCAAACGTAGAAAGTCTTTCTTTCAAAATTAGGTTCTCAGATTTGAGAATGTCTATTTCGGCCTGGAAGGTACGAAGGGCCTCCGTCACCGCCAAATTCACCTCCTCCCTTATTTTCAGTAGAAACTGCTCGGTGAGCGGCGAGGTCGTTGCCCCCTCATGAATGGCAGGTCGAGGTGCTTGCTGCTGCTTCGGTGATGACGGGTTGGTTCTTCCTCTACCCATTGTATTGAAGGACAAAGGTGAAATTTTACAAAAGAACGTAGAACTGAACACTAAACTGACTGAACACTATACAAGACAATGAGACCACGTGGAGAAACTATTTTATTGATTAATCAATGAACGCGACTTTAAATTTGAAAACTAATTTTATATAATAAAACTACACAAGAAACTGAATACGCCTATATAACTTTCGATCTAAAAGAGAGAGAGAGAGAGAGAGAGAGAGAGAGAGAGAGAGAGTGTGACATTGAACGTGAGCGAAAAAAGTTAGTGACCCTCACCTAGTCGTTTGTTTCCACCTTGGTTATTGTCTCCGTGTGTCTCCTCGCTTCTACCTGGAGTGTAGTGGTTCGGAAAGTTTCACCCAGAACTGGGGGCTGTATATAGAGTAAAGTACCGATTTGTAAATAATTTGTTCATTTACTAAGCGTTCACTTATCACTGCCACTGAACGAAAATATTACGATAAAGCTATCAGAAAACTGCGTCCGTCACTATAATTTCCGCCACGGTTAATAAAGGAAATCCCCCTCGAAATTCCCTTTTTTCACGGAGCCGAAACTCTACACGTCCGTAACTCACGTAGTCCACCTTTCTACCCTTTCTCTCTAATCTCTCCTTTCTCTCTATCTACTCACACTTTGTAGTCTCCTCGACCTCTCTCTTATTAATTGCTCCACGGACATCGGACATTGCTCCTCCATTGCGAGTGAAAATAATCAATCTTTCTGGGAAAAATGATTTCCTGATGCTTGGAAAACCACTTTGAAAACACCAATATTCACTTTGAAAGTCACAATGTTACGCGCCAATCTCACACTACAACTGGTTGCCACTGGTCTGAGCGAGTGACTCGCTTTCTGTGTCTGACTGAGCTTTATTAATCTTTTCTGATGTACCATCTTGTTGTCGAACATAGCTTTCAACCTCAATGCAACTTGAATTATATTATTTGAGTAGGTACGGTATTTTTGTTTGGGGACTTGACGTCAAATATTTCCAGTGGTAGAAAGAGATCTGAGTGACAGACCGTTTTGAAAATGGTCCTTAGCCGAGGGCGATAAGCGCCAGTCTTATAATCCAAAGGTTCCTGGTTTGAATACAGTTGAGGGAAAGGATTTTGACAAAAACGGCCACTCCCGTCTTTTGGAGGAGACGAAAAGCCGTCGGTCCCGACTGCCTAAAACAGTCGTCATCTCTCATAATCACCCCCCTCATTACCCACACATAAGCCTAGAGCTCATGTGGGCATCATCCGCAGAAAAAAAAGAAGAATTCAAGAAATTCCATTCCAACTGAAGCCTAATCTCCACCAAAATGTTTTACAACACACCCTGAGAAATCTTCTGCATCGATACCTACAAAAGCAGAGTTGATGAATTGTACCCCATTTTAAAATCTTGGAATCGTTGATAAAAATGTTGTCAAGTCTGAAAGAGCTGCAACATATTCTTGATTATCCTTGATTATTTAGAGGATTTTGCTGGACATTGATTTGCTGCCCATGTACTTGGTCACTCTGATTTCAAAAATATTCTCTGCCAAATTATTCAATTGTGGCAATGACAATGCATCATTTCCTGGAACAAAAAATTGGATAAATACAATGATTTATGAAATAGTTGTTGCTGACTGTAGATTGATAAATACAGAACCATTGATAAATATGAAGATTCAGACGAGTATAAATTTTATTTGCACATGTGGTTCAAAACTAAGTTTACCTATGCTTTGAAAGTATCTTTCACCTAACATATCTTATTAAGTAGCCTATTCAACGATCATTCCTAAATGGTTAGAAGAATAATAATTGCGATACATTTCCAGAAACAAGCTATGTTATTCATTCCCAATATCACTCTTAGTGACTTGGAAATCTGGATGAATTTGAAGTCTATTAGAAAATTACAACAGACCATTAAATACAACTACTGTACTAAGTAATATGGTGACGAAAAAAATGAGTTTTCTATCTTACCATGATTTTCTTGTAGCGGTTCTTTGTCTTCATTTGTGCATTGATTGTACATGGCATCATTACATGGTGGTGTACTTAGTTCCTTATTCAAATCAGCCTCTAAATAGGGTTCTGTCGAATAATTATTATCATTATTGTTGCCAGCTTCTGAAAAATAAGAGATTACCTGAATAAAATTTAAATTTACATATCAAACAAGGATTTTGATGTACTGTATTGGAACCAAAATAAGGATGATTCATAATATAATAAACTGTAAGCCCACTTTAAAATGCAGTTTTTATATGTCACATACTAGTTGGAATTCAATAAATTAATTTGTAAATAACTCGTTAATATTGAATTAAACATAATTTTATTTCACATGCAAAATGCGTTAGTCTTACTAAGTAATATGGTGACGAAAAAAATGAGTTTTTTATCTTACCATGATTTTCTTGTAGCGGTTCTTTGTCTTCATTTGTGAATTGAATGTACATGGCATCATTACATGGTGGTGTACTCAGTTCTTTATT
The DNA here is from genome assembly GCA_017141395.1 of Laodelphax striatellus. Classification (NCBI taxonomy): domain Eukaryota; kingdom Metazoa; phylum Arthropoda; class Insecta; order Hemiptera; family Delphacidae; genus Laodelphax; species Laodelphax striatellus. The sequence goes on along the minus strand of CM029532.1, from coordinate 22,710,300 downwards.
CAAATCAGCCTCTAAATAGGGTTCTGTCGAAGAATTATCATTATTGTTGCCAGCTTCTGAAAAATAAAAGATTACCTGAATGTAATTTGAATTTACATAGGCTATTCACTTAAAATGGATATTATAACTATCCACTTGAATATTTCATATTTAGCCCACTTTAAAATGCAGTTTTTATTTGTCACATACTAGTTGGAGTTCAATAGATTAATTTGTAAATAACTCGATAATATTATATTAAACATAATTTTATTTCACATGCAAAATGCGTTAGTCTCTACTAGAAAAGGTCTGCTGTGCACTGAAAAGTGACACAGTGACTCCCTATATCACTGACAAACCAACCTTAACAATACAATAAATAGACTACATGAAGAGACAAAAAATTGTTTGTTCTAATGAGCATAATAAACTTGAAATTGTGAGGATGTGGTACTCAATGCTGCTTAGCATGTAACTATTTTGTCAGAGAAGCTACGGTACTGTAGAGGAAATAATCTTTTCAGATTTTATTCCGTTGTGAACATTATTGAAAATTCCAATAAATTATTGTTACCAATTTTAGAGTGCAAAATTGAATACGGTATTGTAAATTGAAAACTAGTATGATAAATAATTATCAACTTACCTGTAGTGTATTCATGATTTGAGGTTAGGATATTATTATGTTCTCCCAAATCACTCGGTTCGACAGGTTTTTCAGTATTACCTGATAATTGTTTTGCCAAGTTGCACAAAAGTTTACCTCTAAACATTTTTTTAATAGAGAAATCATAAAAAAACTATTTAACTTCACTCAGACATACGTATGACACTTAACAACTTGTCATGTGAAACTGCTTGTTGCTTGACCGGAAATGCTCAAAACATTGTTAACTTCCATGAGAAGGTAGACAGAGGCAGTGTTATGTGATCTTAACGTTATTTGCCCCGTTGTCGATCTTGGACTTGACACTTCTGCTGTACTTAACATTGTTTACCTCTATCAAACATTATTACAGTAAAATGTTAAGTTACCTTGATACGGTTTACCACTTAGACACATCTGGACATAACATACTATTCCAACCTATATCTTTGTAATACTGCATCTATGGACATAATACTGTTTACCATGAGCGTCATTTCAGCTTTTAAAATGAGATGGCAAGGTCTGCCAGGGATCTGGGTGGATTGGAGACCGGTGGGTCGGGGGGGGGGGGGTTATGGAATACCCCCCAGGAAATCCGGGGGAAAACCGGGGGGTCCGGGGGCTTCCCCCGGGAAATTTTGAAAATTTAAGTGTGAAATTACGCATTTTAAGACCGTTTTTAACTCTTGATTAACCAGAGTTTATAGGCGAAAATCTATGGTTTCTTGGTTTGACTTGAAAATTTTTACATTAAGTATTTTTAAGCCATTAGAATGTTTTTGCATTAACATATCTTATCCGACCTTTGAGCCTTTTTTTAATGTTAAAAGCTATTAGTACCATTTAATTTCAAGTATGGAAATACTTTCCCTTGTGAATTGGTAAGCTCTGAAAATGAATAGATAAATTTAATACAAAATACAGACTCAAATAATTTTAAATTTTTACTACAAATCATCACGTAATTTTTCAAAAACTTCAAAACCTATAATACAAAATCTCCTCTTCTACACTTCTAGCCTAGCCTAATGCTGGTGGGCTCGGGGCGGGATAGTGGTGAGAGCCCCGACCCCCTGGGTACGGCCTTGCCCATTCTACACGAGCGTGAAAACCGCGACGGGACAGTCATGTCTCAACCTTCCTTTTTGTTTTCGAACATGAAAGCTATTATTGTGTGCCAGTGAAAATGTTAAATAAAAAATCAAGATTGTGCCACGTTAAAATACACACTTTGTTCAGAGATGTTGTGGAACTTCTCCATATTCGGTAAAGAATAAAAACAAAATTTTGTCTATTCCACAGTATTTATTAATTAAAAAACCATACTCGAGTTTCAATGCTCGCGGCATCATCTTCAGTGGTTAAGCCTAAACTGAATTCCCCAACCACTAAAGATGATGCCGTGAGCATTGAAACTCAGTATGGTTTTAATAAATACTGTGGAATAGACAAATTTTTATTCTTTCAATGCCACGTTTATTAACTGTAATTTTTCACTTGTTTGCAAATAACTGAAATTGTTACTGCCTGATTACTAATTGATACGATTTTTGGGGTGGCAAAAAAAGGGGTTTGGGAATTTTGGGGTGGCAACTGCCACCCCTTGCCACCCCCAAATGACGCCTATGCTGTTTACCATTGGAAAGAACGGACACAGATGATACAGAAAATGTCAAAATCTCATTTTTGACAAAATTGTGACTTAACACAGTTTTCCTCTGACCTGCTGATATAGAGTAAAGTACCGATTTGTAAATAATTTGTTCATTTACTAAGCGTTCACTTATCACTGCCACTGAACGAAAATATTACGATAAAGCTATCAGAAAACTGCGTCCGTCACTATAATTTCCGCCACGGTTAATAAAGGAAATCCCCCTCGAAATTCCCTTTTTTCACGGAGCCGAAACTACACACGTCTGTAACTCACGTAGTCCACCTTTCTACCCTTTCTCTCCTTTCTCCCTTTTCTCCCCTTTGATGGGAAGGATGTCCTTGCACATCCTTCTCCAAGAATGGACATTTATATGTCCAAACTCCGCCATTTCACGTAGATACAAAATCAATTACTTATATTTCCAATGACGTTCATTTAAATAGAATATATCATACTAGTATTAAGTTGTATTCAAAAATCTTGAATTAAAATTTATACCTATATATTTTCATTTAAAATCTTTCTTACTTCATGTTTTGTTCAGTTAATCTTATGCTGTAATTATTATTTTTAAATGACGCGTTCATTGTAATGACTTTTATGACCTTGAATGACATATTTTGTAATCTGCGTGAATAAAGTGATTATTCTATTCTATTCTCTCTATCTACTCACACTTTGTAGTCTCCTCGACCTCTCTCTTATTAATTGCTCCACGGACATTCGGACATTGCTCCTCCATTGCGAGTGAAAATAATCAATCTTTCTGGGAAAAATGATTTCCTGATGCTTGGAAAACCACTTTGAAAACACCAATATTCACTTTGAAAGTCACAATGTTACGCGCCAATCTCACACTACAACTGGTTGCCACTGGTCTGAGCGAGTGACTCGCTTTCTGTGTCTGACTGAGCTTTATTAATCTTTTCTGATGTACCATCTTGTTGTCGAACATAGCTTTCAACCTCAATGCAACTTGAATTATATTATTTGAGTAGGTACGGTATTTTTGTTTGGGGACTTGACGTCAAATATTTCCAGTGGTAGAAAGAGATCTGAGTGACAGACCGTTTTGAAAATGGTCCTTAGCCGAGGGCGATAAGCGCCAGTCTTATAATCCAAAGGTTCCTGGTTTGAATACAGTTGAGGGAAAGGATTTTGACAAAAACGGCCACTCCCGTCTTTTGGAGGAGACGAAAAGCCGTCGGTCCCGACTGCCTAAAACAGTCGTCATCTCTCATAATCACCCCCCTCATTACCCACACATAAGCCTAGAGCTCATGTGGGCATCATCCGCAGAAAAAAAAGAAGAATTCAAGAAATTCCATTCCAACTGAAGCCTAATCTCCACCAAAATGTTTTACAACACACCCTGAGAAATCTTCTGCATCGATACCTACAAAAGCAGAGTTGATGAATTGTACCCCATTTTAAAATCTTGGAATCGTTGATAAAAATGTTGTCAAGTCTGAAAGAGCTGCAACATATTCTTGATTATCCTTGATTATTTAGAGGATTTTGCTGGACATTGATTTGATGCCCATGTACTTGGTCTTGGGGTCAATTCGATAATAGTTATATACTGTTTGCCAACCAAGAGAATAGAGGTGCAGCATGAGGTGTGCAGGGAGCTGCCTCTCTCACATGTACTATTGTTTTTACTATTCTGTATTGCTACTATCGGCCGATAGTTTTAGAAATGTTAGTAGAGTCGACATTCTTATTACCCCCACTCGACCAGCTCGTACTTACATTCCTAGCATTCCTGCCACCTCTATTCTCGAGGTTGGCCGACAGAATGAGGATTATTCAAAAGGATATAAATTAATGTTAAAATCAAATAAGCCAAGCAAAATCATGTAAAACATTTTTATTGGTTTAAAATCCGATATAGCTATAATAGTAGTTTTGAGAAAAAATATTGAATAGCGATAAATGATAAATCAATATTGATCCAAATGAGAGAAAAACATGCATAAGAACTATTATTACAGTATATATGTTACAACATGGCCCATAATCATCAGTCTTAAAAATGCATGTTTTTTATTTATATAAAAAGCATCTATTCAATTGATGAGTATATACAACAAAATTCTACAATTTGAGATGGACTGAAAAACTAATTACTGTAATATTCAAATGCTACTTTACATACGAATTTGGTAAATTTGAAGTTTAAATAGACAATAATGATCATTTCCAAAAACACTGATAAAATGTTCAACTTTGCTAACAAATTTTCATCAAGCATTTTATATTTGATCTTTTAATTTGATATCTTCCAATGGGGTTAAAAAACAAAGGCTTTATAGATTTCTCTGTGCTTGTGGCATCAATCCTCTTTTTAACGAGTAAACCAAAAATAAAACAGCCATATCTTCTTTAAGCCTCTTTTTGATGTGGTCATAAGAGAAATATTATCAAGGACCCGATAGGGGTACTTTCTTTTAGCAACTGATTTTGATGTTATTCAGTTAGCTATCCATGTCAGGAACTGTAATTTAATTTTTAAAGTAATATTAGGAAATTCTTAAATAATATTACATTCGAAATTAAATTAATTGATATCAACTGTAAAAATTAAAAATTATTGTTTGTGAACACTATACCATATCGGGTCCTTGGATACATCGTTGTATCGGTTTATTCAAATAACTATTGATTTGTACATACTATTTGTTGATACATATTTTCAACAATTAGTTGTTTTAAACATTTGCTACATTTCATTAGTAATAGTGGTTTGGTTTGTGTATGAGTACACTACCAGAGTATCAAGAAAATTTATGTGAGGGATTTTAAATAGGGATGGACGTATAAATAATAAATTCAATAAGAATATTCTTATGTACAATGTTATTGTATGCTCGGTTAAATTGAATAACTAAAATTCAATTTTATTTTTTGTACTAAAAAACTAAAATCCTTTTTGTTTTGTCGGGTAGAAACTTATATCTGCGGATTAATTGAATATAAGAGTTGATATATCTTTGATTGTATAATAGAAGAAATGTGTGGATTAATAATTAAAACTAATGAGTAATAAAACTTATTACACATTTCAATTTTCCACCTGAATGAGAATGTCATTAGATAGTCTTTAGTAAACTATTACAAGTATTATGCTATTTCAATAATGAATAATTATGAAACAATATTGTTCGAGAATGAATTCCAATTAGAATTTTAATTCCAGTGGAGCAGAAACGAAAAGAAGTGATTTTTCAAAAGAAAAGGTATGGAAAAATTTCCAATACTGTTATATCTCAAGAAAGAAGAAGACCTAATAATAGAATTTTCATCAATTTTATAACACATTTTTCCTTACAGAAATTGGTACTGTAATGTAAAACATGTCTGTACCCCGAATGGCTCGGATTATATCAGGACCTACAACTTGTTTAATAAATTTAAAATACCACTTCACGAGATACTATAAACCTGATAATAGAGAGGCTTTATATTTCCAACGACATAAACTATATACTCTCACAAAACATCAATTCTATAAATATATTTAAAAAATAATAGTTTTCAACAAGCAATATTCACATGAATAAACTAGCGCTAACCGATTATATTTAAACGAAAAGATAGCAGGAGAAAATTTAATAGCTCTGCATGATATTAGATTAATTTTATCTATAAATAATTGGAATATACACTGAGCAAAATATCAAAGGCTTAAGTTTCATTTATGTATTGTAGTAATGTATTTACAAAAGTATATACAGTAGCAATGTATACATTGACAGTCTAGTTGCATTATTCAATCAAAATGATTAATCAATTGTATGAAAAAGAACAGTAAGTTATATTTTCTTTCTTTTATAGTTCAATAGATTATTGAAGAAAATACTTTAATATAATCGTTAAGATACGGTACTGTACATTATTGAATTGAAGGTGAATTTTTGTATCGAATAAATAGTTGAAGGATGATACAAATGAAAGCCAAGCTAACTAAAATCATGTTTCACAATATTGTTGAATGAAACATAGGTATGATTGAATTGATGGGAAGCTATCTATTGTTTTATAGACAAGTTAATCGAAAACAGTCTCATAACTTCAGATCTGTGATGTATACAAAGTGCTATGATGAAATGTTGAATGATAATGTTACAGAATTTGATTATAAAATTGATAATATAATATTGGTTTGAGATTTCTTCAGTTCCTATTCAGCATTACTACGCCCTTGAAACTTCAAATTAAGTACATGACAATTCTTGCATTGGACAAGCGAGAGAGAAAACTAAAGTGATCGAGAAAAACAAAAATTTATTACAATAATTGATAGAATTATGCCTTGTTATAAAGAGTTTTGCAAGATAAATGAATAGAATGCTCAAACTTGATGAAATTAGTACCAATAAATATTATATAAAAAATGACAATTCTAGCTCATTTGAAAACCATTGTGTACTTTGGTAATTTTTCGTTGATTATTTTTCATCTTGACAGATTCTTTGTTTGAAGATCTCCCGAGAATAAACACCAAACAAGACTCAGCCATGATTACATTTTAGTAAAGTGTTTAAAAAACCATACGTAATTTGTCACGTAATTGAATGTCAAATAACTATGTCAGTACACAAAATTTAATTCAAAATCTTAATTATATCTTCAAAATCTATTGTTACTCTATTAAAATCTATCAAAAATTGAATTAACTGAACCATTTAATGGAAACAGTGAAATTCAAGGAAACCAGTGAAATCTTTAATGGATTTTATACTAAAATTTAGAAACCATACTATTGAATTTTTCCATGTTATCCATCTATGTAGTTGAAAAAACGGGTTTCATAAATAAGATATTAAATAAGTAAGTACTGTGAAATAGGTAGGGAGGTGCTGAACAGAGTGAGAAGGGGAGCTGCTTCCCACTATGCAATAAAAGACTGTATATTTGGAAAAAGAGAGCTTGATAAACAATAAAAGAACCTATCATGCTATATGGAAGCGAAAGTTGGCCAATTAAATCAAGTCACGAAAATAAGATAAGGACTGTGGTAACGAAATGTCATAGAAAGGCAGTTGGAAAGACAAGAAGGGATAAAGTAAGAAATACTAGAATAAGAGAAGAAGTGGGCATGAGAGATGTTGGTGAAAGAATAGAAATGAGGCAGCTGGGATGGTACGGACATGTACAGCGGATATACAGGGATAAGCATGTACAGGGATATAGCAAGGCAAAAAAGTATGTAAATATTAGATTACAGGGAAGAAGAACGGTGCAACGCCCGAGGTATTCATATGAGGATCGGATTGAGGAGATAGGAAGAAGAAGAGGAAAGACGGTTCCAGAGATGAGGAGAATGGCGATGGACAGGGAAAATGGAAAAATGGACTGTGACTACCCTAACGCTGTAATGGCATACTGGGGAGAGTCAAAGAAGAAGATACTGAGATCAGACGAAGAAACTGTTCAAATTCCACCCTTTAGTGATCTCTAGTAAAATCCACACTTAAGTAAACTATTTCACATTCGTTTTGCTAAATAGAATCTTGAAGGCAAACACAGGAAATCAAATTTCATCAAATATCACTCAAGAAATAGGCACTATGATCATGATTAGAAAGATGGATAGTTGAACTCTCGATTTAAAAAATATCAGTATTAAAACTTTTATGATATTCATATGGTGAAATTTCATTTTACAATGAGATGAAGATTAGAGAGAAACTGAATTGGCTTCTAATTTATCACATTGTAATTTTAAATAAACCATCCCAATAACAATTTGTAGTTATTTCAAAAGTTTTTTTTCATGTAGTTTGCTTAACATCAAATAACTTTACAAATAATACAGAGTTTCATTAAATACTCATTAGACATTTCCAAACAAGAATATTTCAAAGGAAGCTAGAACATTAGCATCAGAGATTCGAACATAATAATACATATTATTCTTATCTGATTTCGATTTGGGGATGAAATTTATATAAAAAATAAGACAGAATAGAAAATTTTGTAGTTTGAAACACGTTTGAGACTCTTCCATAGATAATAATAACTGTTTGAATAATTAGGTCATCACGACCATCACCAGCTTGAACATTTCGATTTTATAAAACGTGGAATTACAGTACATGATTAAATAGGACTAAAGTATAGAAGCAACATTACATGCTCGATAATAGATCATTAAGACTATTATTATATAATTCACACTCAATACAAAACAAATAAATATGAAAATGTTGGAAATATAAAATATATAATGTTATATGAATACAATTTGACAAAAGGTAGAATAGCCTTGTAAGGTTCTACCCCACAATAAACAGCTTCATAGGCTCAATAAACCTTAAACTGAGAAAACTAAGGAAAACGAATTTAGACTCAAGGAAGAAAGTGGATAGCAAAAAGATTCCATAGACTAAATTAATTTTTTTATAAATCATGATTTATTCTAGCATAAATAATATAAATAATCCACATATAATATATTACAGTAATACGATCATACTAATCACACTGTCTAATTTTAATTTAATTCATTAATAAAATTTTAATTCACAATTTTTACAGGAAAAACTCAATTTTAAATTATCACTCATACTTTATTTTAGGACAATAGTAACAATAGCATTCTATGGTTCAATTCTATAAATTATCAAACAGGATGAAAAATTTAACTTGAGAAGGCACTTCTGCATTTCTTTTAAACAAATTTTCTGGTATGCTAATGAACTCAACTTGGTTATTGATGGTGAATTTTGAACAATAAATACCAACCCATAATATTGGGGAAACAATACATTGATTATCTACAACAGTAATAAAAATTACACTAAGGTAGTATTTATAATTTATCAATGGAAGGAATGCACCAGGAATTTATACAAAAATTTCATCTCCGCCGATTGCAAGAAATCTTCGCAACAAATAAAATTTATTATATATCTAAATAATTCAATATAAATCTTAAATTATTATAAGATAGTAGTGATATTTTTCATTTCTAGAGTATCTTTATTCCGAATTTCATTCAACGGAATCTTACCTTTTTATTCGAAGTCGAAAGGTGTGAATTGAAGTGGAAATAAACCCTGAAATAATAATGAAATGGATAATTTAACATTACTCATAATTTTAGGACAATAGTAACATTGGTGTTGGTGTTGTATAGTTATTTGTCTTATGGCAATTGTCACTTTGGGATAAGTGTTCTAAACTAGAAAAAAGAAAGTGACATGTAATAATGACCAAGTATGGTTTTTATTGGCTAGTAGACCCTTACTGACACAGAAAGTGATTTGTTTGCAATTATTAACTTTTATAAACAAGTTATATTTATCTTAAATGTTATATTTATCCTAGTTGTAAGATGACATCGTTCAAGAAGAAATGTATATGTTATCTCGGTAATTTTTTATTGTATATATTTTGTGATATTGGAAAATAAATATGATTTGAAATTTGAAATGTCATTTATTCATCAACAAATAACATCATACGAACCAAACTCCGAATAGAAAAGTACAACGATCATAATCTTGCAATAATCATGCTGTTGAGTGATAATGATAAATCGCCTATTTAATAATTAACTTGCAAATTGATAAAAGATACCAGATATGAATAACACTTGAGTGAAATCCATTTTCTAAATAATCTACAATATTTCTCGGCAAAAAGGTGGAAATATCGAGTATTGTATTAATAATGAGCTGAACAGCAGACTATTCAAATATAACAGTTGAATATTAAAATTGCACTTACCTATAAATCTTAGAGAATACCGTTGGTGAGATACTGGAAGCCGTCATAAAGTTTGGTGCTCAACGAGTGTATGCTTGATTCGACTAGATATTCAACCAGCAACTGCAACTGCTCTTCAGTCATGTTCAGGTGGAATCGATTCTTCAGCGCCTGCACGGTGGCCGCGCCTGACTTGAAACAAGGCAGCTGAGACCCTAAAATCAACAACATCAAGCAATGCACATGCTGTGATCTATTCTTACAATTGAAATAAGGGATTGGAATAGCGTTGGAAAAACTAATATATTAAATCGAACAATTAAGTGTAGTGAATAGGAAAAGACTGATAATATCAATATGTATATTGTATTCAACTATACTAGTTATACAGATAATTACAAAATATAAAACGTTTCATGATACCGCGAATGGTCACAGAAAAGAATAAAGTTTATTTTCATATTTTCAAGTGATGCAGAATTTTATTTTATAATTAATAGTTCATCATGAGTGTCAGTGGATACCATTTATGAGTGGACATTACCTTTCTCACCTAAATAAACATAATTATATAGTTCAATAAGTAAGTTTTAGTAAGTTTTTAGTAGCTCATGAAATGAAAACGATGACAGCTAAAACTCTATGTACATAAATATAATTATTTAAAACACGCCAATATTAAGTTTCCTTAAGTTTGCTTTTTCCCTTGGAGATCCTTTTAAACAAATAATATAGGTTTTAACTAAACTGGTAAATGGAATGAATAAGTAATGATTTTAAGGAATGGAACATAATAAACAACCTATATCATGAATACAAATCATTCCCAAATAGCATTCATTAAATTCACAATTTTCAAGTTAATTAAAGTAGTTTTGTTGAAACATACCTGAACGCATAATTTCCACAAGACTTAATATGCGGTCCATGTGTTTTCTAGCAGCTACCAAACCTTGCAATATTAATATTTTAAAATATTCGAACATATCAGAGCCTGGACCACCCATTATTTCAACAAATTCTGGTGTGAGTTTGAATGGAGACGTTTCAAAACCAAGATTTCTAGGTGAGGTGGAAAGGATAAATCCAAAATCAATATGGATGAGATGACCTTCGTTATCAAGGAGAATGTTTCCATTATGCCTGTGAAAAGAAAACTAACATTCAATAAAAACCGATAAAAATTAAGGCTTTCGAAGAGAACATGAGTAGATAAACTTTTCTTGGGAAAATATTTACATTTTTATCCAATTTAAAACAACACAATCATGCTCGGTTTTCATTTTATACTGAATAATATGCAAGTACACAATGCAACTATCATATTTGCAATACAACTATTCAATTGTCACATTAAATTTTATTTTTGATACTAAACAAATGCAGTAAACAAAGCAATAATTGGGAAGCGACTTAAATACTGAATAATATTGATGCTGAAAATAATTATTGTAATGCCTTTCACCACGGCCTAAAAGCCAAAAAGATGTGTGAAAGCACGGCCTACTATAGATGAAGTATACAGGGTTGGTGAAAATTATGGAAACGGCTTAATATTTCTTATACAAAGGTAATTTGACGGTAGATGACATTGGGGATCGTACTAAAATTGGAAATACTACTTTACTGTGACTTCAAAAATCTGGTCCGCCATCTTAGATCCGCCATATTGAATCTAACTTCATTTTTTTAAATACCAAGGTGATCATGCTGTACATGATTTCAATACAGAATTTCAAGAGAAAATGAATGGCGAAAACCGAACATCGATATGTCAAACCGTTTTTAAGATATCTCAATTATTAATCAAGACATATTTACATTGTTAGAGTGGGTGAAAAGTATTAGAACGGCTTGATATCTCGTAATACAGAGGTAATTTGATGGTAGGGGTGATTGAGGATCCTACTCAAATAAAAAATACCACCTTTACAGTGACTTTTTCAAATTTGGTCCGCCATCTTGGATCCCCATTATTTTTCAAATTATGAGGTAATGATGCGATACATGAATTCAATACGGAATTTCAAATAAAAAAGAATGGCGAAAATCTCACATTGATATGTCAAACCGTTTTTGAGATATCGACTGATTTAGAGTAAATATGCCTGATTAATAATAGAAATATCTTGAAACCGGTTGGAAATATCGATGTGCGGTTTTCGCCATTAATTTTCTCTTGAAATTCTGTATCGAAATCATGTATAACATGACCACCTTACCATTTAAAAAAATGAAGTTAGATTCAATATGGCGGACCAGATTTTTGATGTCACAGTAGAGTAGTATTTTCAATTTTAGTACGATCCCCAATGTCACCTACCATCAAATAACCTTTGTATAAGAAATATTGAGCCGTTTCCATAATTTTCACCAACCCTGTATATAGTAGGCCGTGCTTTCACACATCTTTTTGGCTTGGATGCTAGAAGTGGCGCATGAAACAGGCGAAACTGATTGTGGTGTCTCCATGACTGCTCTTAATGGAATTCAATCAATGGCATTCCGCATCACGAGACAGAGACGAGATGTGATTGTGAGGAATGACATTGAATGAATTGCATTAAGAGCAGTCATGGAGACACCTCAATCAATCTCGCCTGTTTGTCGCATGTCTCTGCCTCCTATCTCGGTCTCTTGCAGCAGAAGTCTAGTTTAAAGCTCGAGCATTTATTCAAGTGAGCTTGATCATCTCACACAACTAAAAGCCTTAGTGAGGTGAGGAATTTATTGCAGACTAACGGGAAAAGTTAACTTCATTTTCCCATACAGAAGTTGAATAGAAAATTTCAACTTCACCGGTTTATGTAGATATGATAGCATTACTATATTGCATTTCATATTACGACCGATTTGTAATATTACTTTGATTCATGTATCGAATAATTTAAAAAGTACGAGGCCACCCTGTGCAGCGCAAAGCGCCGCTCAATTGAATTTTCTAAAGTTCTTAGTTTTAAATAGTTGCTATTTTGATTATCAGGCAGCTGACCTGGTGTCAGCTCAGTTATACCAATGGGAAATCCTACCTTGTGTCAGTGATTACAGGTAACTCTCCTACTTTTAGAAAAAACTTTCTAAGCATCTATCTATGGGGAAATTTAAGGTCGTAAACTCGAACATTTAATGCCAATGCAGATGCTGCCACAGGACAGCCATTCATCTTTTTCTCTCTTCCATTTAAAATTATCATTATTCAAATAGAGTTGTTCTGCAACCTTTTTATCTTTCTACGACGCAAACTCAATCTTCTCCCGCGTAAATTGTTTCTAAACAATTTACATAAATTCATTTGTGTCAGTAAAGTGTAATGTAAAGTTAACACACTTGAATAAGAGATAATAGTAGAATTTCTTCATAGTAGGTTGGAAGAATGAAAACAATGTTGTCTATTCCACAATGAATATTATTTAAAAACATACCAAGTTTCAATAAGCTCATGGCATCATCTATCATAATGAAAAGGAGGTTTGTACTAACGAAAGGTTTGTACATCCGAAAGAATAGTTAAAAAACTTCTTTCTATTGGCGAAAAGATCGTCAAAAAGTGTACTAATTATTAATATTAGTCCTTTGGTGAAACCTTGCGACTGAATCTTAGTACGGGATGTTTTCGAAGATTTTCTTATTCTCTTCCATCTCTTTTCTTTCAAGAGAAGGTTGAGAAGAATGAACCAGAAGTTAAGTCAACACTTGCATCACTGACTGAGGAAATTTGTGATTAACTTTACTTTTTGGATTAGGATGGAGAGAGAGAACAAAATCGTCTATCTGCAAGGTAGAAGTATTGGCGCCATTCATCCGAGTTGTTGACAATTAAATTGTTTACATATTGGGTTGCTCTTTATTGACAGCTTGAGCCTTTCCTGATGGATTCTAGACTGTATTACATAGGCTCAATAGATATAGCTTCCAGACCTTTCAAGATAAATATTAATTAATCTCTTCGAGACTATAATAACTAGCATTCAAGATTGGTCTGTGTATGAAAACGCTACGCTAGGATCAATAGAGTCATTGGATTCAATTGTAAGATGGTTCTTACAATTCATTTCATAAGTTGACTTAAAAAAAAATATTACATCTGATATGTATATATAATAAAAAGCCTATTTCAAATATAAATCTGTAGTATGTGCGAATCAAAAGAGATATGTGCCTAAACAGTCGAGTTTAGCCCCTGACGATGTCGCTACAGAATTGGAAGAGCGAGGTACGCAGGAAGCGAGAACGAGGTCAGCGACTAGGTGTCCTTCAAACCTATTAGCTGTGTGGGACACTTTGTCATCGGCGACCGAGGTCGCTCTCGGCTAACTAGGGCCAACTTAGTTTTAAAGAAGTTGGAGCTATTTTGATTATCAGCAAAGGCTGACAGCAGCCTTCCAGTTATAATGAAATCCTACCCTTGATTATTCAGTGATTACATGGTAATCAGCACCATTTTTAGAAAAAACTCCAAGCTCTATCTATGGGGAATTTAAAACCAGACTGCATTACATTAAAATACAGGGTGACTGCAGGTCGCGATTTTCAACCCAATGTTTGAAGCCGATGCTAGAATGACAAGGTAAATTTGTAAAGTAACTGATTTGCATACAGGAATTTTTTTTTCGTCCAGTAGGGCATGAAAGCAGGTGGCTGCACTTGCCAGATCACGCTATCGGGCGACAATTAGCCAGAAAATCAGATTTTTCAGTTTGTTCAGTTCAACTGTCGCAATGTCTTTTACGCAATTGGAACAACGTATTTCTATCGTTTTGAGTTACTGTGAATCGAAATCCCACGCAAAGTGTCAAGAACATTTCTCCAATGCCTTTCCAGATGTTAAAGCACCAAATCAAATCGACCATATATGTCGTTTGTTTCATCGTTTTCAGGATACATCGGTAGAGTGAATGACCGTAATCGTACCGGCTGATCATGTTTTGACTGACGACAGACTGCAGACGATAAGTGAAACGTGTCATTCGTTCTCCAAAAAAAGTCTCTTCATGAACTTTGAAAGAAAAATCAATAACACATATCAGCTTTTCAAGACCCACATTATTTTGGATCACCCTGTAACAACAGATAGTGCCACAGGAAACGTTTCTACCTTTTCATAAATAGGAAAATCTCACATTTAAAATTATTATTATTGAAAAACAAACAGAGCCTGCAAAACATCGATTCTTTATCTTTCTTTGGCGCAAACCGAATCAAAATCAGTCCTCTCAATCTTCTCCGCGAACCTTCCAAACTTAGAAAGATACTTACTTTCGGTTGGACTGTTGCTTCCATTCCATGTAAAATTGGCATTATATCAAATCTTAATATGGCAATAATGTGATATTTACTGGTTAATCGATCACCACCTCTGTACTGATCTCAGTCAAGTGAATATGAAACTGGCAACCAGCTGGTGGCCCGCTCACATGGGGCTATTGAGCCCATATTCGTTGGACAAAAAATAATGTGATAAGAATCTATAATCTATTACCAAGTAATCATCATTGTAATTCACTAAATCACATAATCAACTTACCTACTATTCAGTTGCCAAACGGTACTTTGAACAGAAATCATTCAGGCTTAATGATCAAACGCTGCTAAAGAAAATGTTAAAATATTTATAACAGAAACAAGACTGAATTATAATTTATTATTGAAGATTGAAATTCTAAGGTAACAACTTTTTACAATATTAATTTCACCTACCTGTCTTTTACTTGCACCAAATTGAGAAAATGAGGACAGTAGGCACAAGTAGGTCCAACAAAGTTTTTCAGGACATAGGGTATTCTGGAATTAGTGTGTCTGTGTCTTTACGGAAACATCCTTTCACCTAATTTGACAATTGACAACATGATCTGATTAGGAGGACTGTATTCACTATAGGCTCAGCCAAGTCCGGAGTCATTCCTAGGGAAAGTACTAGGATTCTGAAACAAAAGTGGCATGAAATGTGAATGAATAACGATACGAAATAGGAAATGAGCTGGAATGAATTAAATGGAAGATGGTAATTAATACATCCTATTCAATACCAAAAATCAATTCAATTCCAAACTACTGGTAAACAGCCTATTTCAAATATAAAAGTCTCTTAGGGTGCGAATAATGATAAATACTTTGGTTTAAACTAGGAACATTTGAATCTCTGTCGGCCTCATACATAGCCATTTGCATGCAATATGCATAGTGTGGCCCTGCACCTTAAATCACGATAAATTGTCTCAAACAGTTATTTTAAGCTTGAATTCATCAGCAGCTTCACTGAATGTAATCCCTTTGAAACTTGGGACAACACAGTCTTGGAGGTATTTGATACGGACGAAAAGGCTCAACAACACTATTGTTTGACTTTGATTATTCGAGACAGAAACACAGCTAACGCTCATATTCAGTAAATTGAAGCCATTTTGAGGCAACTGAAGTTGGTGCTAATCCACTAAATAGATTTTCCGCTTCATAGCCAAGATTTCAACATTTTTCAGTTGTATAGCTAGTTACAATGGATTTTACAAGCCAACTGTAAAGAGGATAGTTTTATTTGAAAACAACACTTGAGAAGCCAAGTTTCTTTTTAATCAAACATTCATGATTTATCAAGTTGTTTTGTATAATACTGGAAGCAAATAACCCAATGTTTTATATATTGTAGGGAAACTCCAATTAGTCAATTTTTTGAATACATAGGCCTCCACCATTGTAACAATGAGTCTACTCATCATTGTGACGTTAAAGTGGTCATTAAATTCTTTATGAAATCTTATAATAATTTATTCATGTATTTTGTGAATAACCAAATGAATTGATCTGTAAAACATCCGAATTAGAGTGAATCAATCAAATGATGATTCAAATTGACAAAATTGATTTTACTCAAATAATTGATTTCTTAAACAGTATTGATTAATTCATTCAGTTACCTCACACAAGCGCCTCTAAAGTGTTTTATTAATATTGTTCAACCACAAACTACAAAATGAATAAATTTAAAATATGAATCAATAATGCCAGGTGTTTGGATTTTCTAAGAGAAATTGAAAACTGGAAAAGAAAGAAAGTCGATGGATGAAGAAAATTTGAATTCAATACAATTCTTCTTCAAATCTTCTAAAAAATGTGTTTGTCGTCATTTTCGCAAAATTGGTGAATGATTGATTAAGAACTAACCTGTGAGGCTGCACAGAGGCACTCTTTCTTGTTCCCATATTCGTTGGAACATGATCAGCAGCTGAGGAAGCTAATAGTTCCTGGCGTAAATCATCACCACATTTCACTATCACTGACATAAGTCGCCAAGTTGTAGTAGCCATAAGGGAGAGCTTTTGAATTCTCCTCTCCCTTTCTCTTCCCACAAGGTTCCTGAAAAAGAAAAGAATAACCATTGAAAGAAGATAAAAATCTCACCGATTATACCATATATAACCAAGCATTACATCCTTGATTCATCAACCAGACTTCCGTGATTATAGAAGAAATGAGTCCACATTCCGTTGGATGTTCCACTGTACCCCACATCTCTCTACATCATCCTTTCTCAATTTGCGAACATCATTTGCGATTAAGTGAGAGATTACATTCAGATAGTAAGTAACATATTCCCTAGATTTTGTCACATTCTACCACTGATTGATGTGTTTAGATACGATACACGGTTGATAGAGAGGAATTACAGGTCAGATATCTGAATTAATTAAAGAGATAGACACATCCCATCCTTCTACAATCAACCAAAAATGAAACATTTTTTAGTTGAAATGTACTTCAAAATTTAGGGTCTTCAATTACATACTTTCAACTAGGAAAGTTGTATGAATTCAATAACTCACTTACATTCATTATAAAAAACTTTCATGAAGTTATAAAAATTTAAGCGCTTATGCATTACTTCGTTACTTGGAGGTATACTATATATGCTATCCTCACTCGGATGAGGAAATAATGAGAGATTGATTGGACAGGTAACCGCTTGTTAACCCGCAGTCACTTCCCGGTGATTTCGAGAGCCAAATAAGACTGAATAATTCATCATTCCCCCAATTATCCACTAAATGATTATCCGTCCATAAATGAAGAAATATCACTTGGTTAAGTTACTACAAGATACGGATAAAAGAACGCATGTTTTCAAAAGTGTTATAAGAAGTTTATTTTAATCATACATTCATCCTTACTTACATAAAATGTAACTAAGAATAATAACCCAAAAATATGGTGAGAATTCACGTATGAGAAACTCCAAAACGCGGTATTTGAGTAAAAAATACTTAGGAAATATAGCCCTTAATGCGTTAATGCTCACTCAAAGACTCAAATTGGTCAAAAAAACATTTGATGCTACGCTTGCAATTTGTTCATGTATTTCATGTATTGCCAATGTTCAAATCTTCAATTCAACGATATTTACACGTAAACTTTGAATTTCAAGTGAAGAAGAATCACATTGCTACCGCTCGACTTAAAACTTTCTCTACTAAAACTTCGTTTCGGACTACCACGAACAGATTTATTCAATTTAAAATATTGTTCAACAACAAATAAGCGATATTTGCAATGTCAACTGCGCCATTGTTATTAAAACTGGATACTTCCCAACCTACCAAATGATGTCGCTCGGCGGTCTACGAACCCAATTATATCTCCATCAGCCCAAAAGTGTCACCTCAGTGGACCCTGGCCCAAAACTATGTCACGATTAGTGGGTAGGCGCTTTGATCAAACCACCACTGCTTCACAGGACCTCGTAGCAGCTGGCCAGCCTGCACGGGAGTTTGGCCTGTGCCCGGCGAAGGTGCGGCGACGCTACAGGGTCGTAAGCCCGCCAGCAGGCCACTGCGCTCCATAAAGCCCGCCGGTGGTCTCGCTCCATTCTGACACTCATCCTACTCAAATCCTGCGTTCTTTTTGCGCCACTATATGTAACAAAATAATCACACCTAATTTCGCCTGTGGTACGTCGCCTTTAACTTTGCGATACTTATTGAATAGATCTACCTTTAATGCTGCAGCTGATGGGTCTTCAGGGTCATGTGTGAATGGTCGAGGATCATGGAAACGATTCAGATAGTCGCTTTCTTATGTCTCCCGCAGCAAACATCGGAGGTTCTCTTGAGTCTGATGATTCTTGTGATAGCTGAGAGATTGTATCCCTATCAACAGGCTTGTGTAATCTGAGGTACTGGCAACAAAGAAAATTCGTATTAGTCAATATTTTCATGTTCGATTGGAGACTTTATCAGACTTGAGTTATAAACGCACTATTATTTTGAATAATGCCAGATTTATTGAGAATCAAGCTTTGAAAACTTCATCGTTATTAAGAAAGTATTAATGATCTTTCTATATTAGATTGATCACCTGTTCATATTCACAACACATAATTTAAAAAAATGTAACCAATAAATCCAGCTATTAATATTATTATGAGGAATTGGTATTTAAAATATTGAATAATAACCAATGATCCGTCTCAAAATGAAGAGAGAGTTCTTTTTCAAGAACTAAGTACGGTATTAATTTAGAATCCAGATAAATAGGTTATTAGATTTTAATTGAAATTATTACCTTTTTCGAGAAATATCATTAATTTGAATACATTCAAAATGGAATCATCTTGTATGTTGCAACCAATTACAATAATTAAGCCTCTAATTCTTCAATACAATCAAACACTTTTTTATGACTACTCTAGCCAAGAACATTCTTTTGTAGAACAGAGTCATTTATTAATTACAAAGATCTCATCAACTAAAATATCCCGGAAAATAAAACAGTGCATATTAATAAGCTGGATTGAAGTTTAACTGAGTGATCACTCTAAAAGGAGGTGTATGAAAACACTTTCTGTTTATCTCATCGATTATAAAAAACTCTTGAGTTGGTATTACATCCACAAATCGTTGATTGGAGATTACCAACCTGTTGAGAAATGTCGTCGTCTTCCTGAGACCATGAGTCGGGCATAACAGCTGATGGCAGTTCATCAGACTCTGTGTGCACCATGAGATTCTCTTCACTGCGAGTGTGCCTCAACGAGTTGACAGCTCTGGATACCACTGGTGTCGTTTCCATGTCATCAACATCTACCACTTCTACGTAGATAATGTACGGCGCCTGAAAATCACATAAGATAAGCATGAATGATTATGATCATTAAGAGGTGAAAAATATCATGATGAATTCTTTCAACATGCCGACTAATGCACTTCTTATATGCTGTCACTTTAATAATGATAATATGGCGGACTAAGATCTCCATATCAAGTAGAATAGATTAGAATTATCTGTTGACAATAATTGTTACCAGGTTAAAGCCTCCTGCAACAAAATTTAATACATTAAAAATACAAATTGGGTATTACGAGGAACTGATGAGAAAAAAATAAAAATATGAGAAAAATAATCTTGATAATAAGAACATGTCGCAACAAATGACTTAATAGAGAATTATCACGTTAAATAAAAATGTTATACGATCTGTATACTGCAAGATTAAATACAATTTAACAGTAATTTATTATTGTTTACAGTAATGTTGATAATGTTACCCGTGAAGTAGATCACTTGACACCATCTAACTTTATATCTATATGTATATGTCTTTTATGCAATCGAAGACTTTATATAAACCTATCAAATAGCTCACTCGAAAAATATACAAGTTAAGAATAAAATTCAGCAATTTACAACTTGTGTTACAGTGTTAATGAGATGTATTTTTCTGCTAGAACTCATTTCAACATTTCATTGAGAAGTTTTTATCAATAGCATTTTGGTACGCCTATTATAGCTAAATTGCGCAAATAGCCAAATTTGCGAAATTCATCTAAAAACCTAACGGAAATTTAATTTCTTGAAGGGATGCAACATCGATATGAGAAATATAGTTACACAGAACTTCACGAGCATAACAATACATAATAAAACATTGAATATTAAGCTAACATCAATTTCGAGATGCAGCTAGCTGGTTTTTCTGCAAGTAATGAATGCATTATTTCATAGTAATAAATATAATTTTAAATTGAAACAATCAGTTTTTCTATGCTCCTTCTGTATAAAACAGCCTCGCATAACATTTACTGGACTTCCATTTATGTTAAAAATTTTGTTGCAGTGGGCTTCAACCTGGCAACCATCGTCAATAAAGAAATCTATTCTATTCAAACATTAGAATTTTCCCGGTTTTGTTATTAGTATCAATAAATTCGATCACTTTTCTATTATCAAGTAAATTATATTTATGAAACTGTAGCTATTAGTTTAATAACATCTATTCTTTTCACATTCATTATTCTATTATTACATTATTAGCCTACATTATTGTTCCATTTCTACCTTATCTTTGGAGTTGAGTACAGCAGCAGCCTGGGGAGGAATTCGCACCACATGATGAGGCTGGTTGTTATGGAGGGGCAGCCACACTCTGGCGGGCAAATTCAGGTTGAGGGTTCCCAGTTCAGTAATTAGTCGCGTTGTTTTCGCCTCTTTCGTTTCCAGAGCACCCAGCACTTTGCCAATTGAAATGAGACATTTTATCAACTCCAACTCTGGAGCGAGTCTAGGTGCCTGAAAAATCCCCAGATATTACTATCAACAAAAGCACTACAGGTATGTAAAATGTAGAAATCACAGATGAACGGAATGGGAGAGTGAGGAAATGACTTTAAAAACTCAAAGTAATTCAAAGTTTGATTCTAAATAATTTTGAATTCATTATTCAATAATAACATAACAAAACATTTCGCTAGAATAGGCTAGCTAAAATGAGATTCCTATGTAGCTTACACTACAGACTGTACAACCACAGTGTGGTCATTGGTGTGAAAAGGTCCATAACAGTGTGTTGGAACATTTTTTATTACCGCCACCACCATACTTTTGCCAAATTCCTGAATTTTGATATGGAATTGCAGGCAAATTCACTTATTTTACAAGAAACAATATGAAAAAGAACTTATCTAATATTAGAATAGTCTCTCTACTCTTGGAATAGCTTTAAAATCTTAAAATGATGAAAACTAACACTGGCGAAGACAAATTTTAGGTAAGAAGTGGATAACTCACACTCAACTTAAAATACGCTTGCTTATCATTGAAATGCAAATATTACGGGAATTGGCAAAAGTATGGTGGATTTTTCCGAGCTAACCAATCAAAAGTGTGACTTTCAATGAAAACACTGTGATTATCCAGTCTCTGTACTTATACTAACTTGTTATACAGTACTAACAAAAACTGTTGGTAATGTAATTTGATGTACTAACGAATAGCAAGCATGATAGAGTAATATCTCGAATAGAGAAGATGTTATCATGGGTTCAAAGATAATAGATAAATAATTTAAATATATAATTATTACTGTTCCAACATAAATATGTCTCATTCGATTGTAGTTAATACTGGTTTGATATTATCAATGAATACGACTTTTAGAATGACCTGGTTCTTAAGTCTTGATTTATCTTGATTTATTAAAATGACATTATCCACTATAAATTTATATTATGAATATTTTAGATATAGTACATTTACATATTTATATATATCATATTAGTTTAAATTCATTACATGCCATAGAAAAACTAAAACAATTCATTAATATTAGATATTCTTTTGAAAATTTCAAATCGCATCTGGCCTAAAGCCATTTGACAAGTGAATTACTCAAGCTTAGTAGATAAAAAGAATGGGTAGAAGTACTGTACTGATAGATACGTACACCACAAGTGCAATCAATTTGTTTTCCCATCAGATCGCTCACAACGCCCTGACAGGAGTCAAAGCAGGTGCACCCACTATCGAATGCGCGGCCAGAGTTTAGATCTCCCAAATAACTCCTTGGACTATCTGCTAAGAGAAAAAAGAGACATAATTAATTCATCAGTTACAATGCAGGTGGTTCCTTTCTTGTAGGCTTACATCAGTGAATAACTATTAGGGTGATACTTATTCTTATTCACGAATAGGAAAATTAGAAATCAGAATGGTGACCGGCTTCAATCGGAGATTAAAATCAGCCAACAACTTTTATATTAACAAAAAATCCATTCAAAGTACTGTGTCTCCGAAGGCTGAAGCGGGGAGACGAAGATAGCACTCTTATGCACTGCAAAAACCAGTTTTCGATGACGTATTGCATACCTCCCAGGGACACGGAGCTGAGCATCGGCTAGTATTTTTTTTCATAAAAAATACATCTTTGAAATAATGTTTGAAAAAATGAATGTTTTCGTGAAAAATGAATCAGTTGTGCCGTTTCCATCTCTGCCTACATTATATTCAAAGAAATTATCAACTGTGGGCGCTTTGAGTCACAATGTTTCCACACATTTTTGCCAATATGGTAAGTTACCATATTGAAGTTTTAGTAATAAGGAATTAAGCTATAAGAAATCAGCTAACCACTAGAAAAAATAACTACCAGATCCATTTTTTACATTTATGTCCTTTTATCACAGAAGCATCTGATCTGGAACGTTGATGAGTTTTTGGTAGGCGATAGGGAACCGGTACGGGCAAATTTCCACCTAACAGGAGGCCCATTCAGTTCTTTAAGTTTCCAACGTTCTTCTGATAGTCTCTTTTCTTTTGGCCTGAAAATAAAGATGATTCCTAAATTTCACTCTGATTAAAATTGGAAGTTATACAATAAAAAATAATTAAAATGATTAAAACATCAAACTATATGCATCACGAATGAAAATCGCATGACTAATCCGCCATTTGTCGGTCAACCTACCTCAGTTCGTCAGACAGAATCAAGTTCTTCAATTTGGTGCCATGTGACTTCTTCTTAGAAGGTAATGCAGCATCAGAACTGTATGCGTCCAAAAGCCAAGAGCATTTAAGAGAGAAATCTGCTGACTGTCTACATCTGAAAGTTCAATCAATAATTATTATTCTATTGATAAATATAGTTTTGCAAGAAAATGTAAGAATGTAAAAATGTAAGAATCACTTGAAAATAGAATTTTGAAATTATACATGAGTGTGATCAACCTACTTGCCTTAGTTTTTGCTACATTATTAGCATTTTTAGTTTAATTATGCTGAACTCTATGATTTGTCAGTGCGAAAGATTCAGTCATGACACCATTCAAATAGGAAGCAAAATAAATCATTTTAGCCTGATATTTTGATACTGCATAATATGATACAACTTTATCATTGAGTCAATTAAGTCAAAAGATTCAAGTTTGAAACATTGATAATATAATCAATATTTGAAATGTTCAGTTTAAGCTGGAAATTTGAAGTAAGTTGTAAACGCCAGCTGTTCTTTCTCTCACGTACGAAATCCCAACAAAATTAGATATAACTTTATTAATAAGGGAAATATTACTTCCGGACTTCAAATAACTTGAAGATAATATTCAATGAAACCAGCAACTGAATCTAACAACATAACATGGTCAATACCAATACACCAACGAACTTGTAGCACTTCTTGTAGCAAAATAATTTTTCTGTCCTAAAAGAAAAACTAGAATAAGCTTGATATCTTACCTATTGACTAAGTAAGGGTGAATTACTTCGGCAACATCATGCATCTGAATGTACATGTTGACCAACTGAGGAAGATAGAAGTCTACTTCTGAGTCCGAGAAGCTGAACAATTTATTTCCTGTTGAAAAAATATATTTTTTTAAATTACAAACTTCAAATGTAGTGAAAAATAAAAGAGGAATACTGATAGACACTCATTAGAACATTATAGTGTTCCAATGAGTGTCAAACAGTATTCTTATGATTTATGATAGTCTTATTAGTATGATGTAATTTGTTTATGTATTTTTCCATAACATAATATTCCAATTAATGTCAATCAGTATTCTTATGATACGATATTCTTATCAATTAATACGATATAATTTGAATTAAGTATATTTTTCCATTAAATGCGAAAGATTCTTTGATGATAATTTCTGAATAAAAAAAAACTTTTGATAACAATCAGAAGCTCAATTTGACTATCAATTCCGTATATTTGCGACCAATTTCTAGAAAAGAAAAGCCTAGAAGCTAAGTGAATGAATAGTCTAAATAATAGGAAGTAAAGTGTATAAATCGTCTAGATAATATTTCTAATTTGAATTCTATTTTTAGAGGAGAGTATGAAGAATTACTTCCACTCCAGATCAAGCTGCCAACCCATATCCAAGCCATCCATTCAATTCGATTAAAAGTTGATTGTTATGTGCCATTTTTACTGTACTTTTTCGTGTCTAAGAAGCTGTTTTATTTGAATTGGATAATTTGATATAAGATTATAATCCTACACATACGACGGTCTTGTTCTAAACCATGGGTGCCCAATAGGGTGGAGTGAAAAATACTAATTTTGATAAACTTAATGGAATAGTCACGAGTAGTTGCCAATCGGGGAGTAAAAACAACCCCTAAAATCCGGGCTCATTCGATTAATATCTTCAGGTGCCCCAAACGCCTTAAAGTTTGAGAAAATTACGAAAAATTGACATTTTTTGTAAATTTTTGAAAAAAAAAATCTTTTTTAAAAATTGCAATGGAATAGCAATTTTGGTATAGTTCAAGGTCCCAATTCATCACAAAAAAATCTCAAAGCCCAATTTTCAAATTCAAAGGTGCCCCAAAGGCATTGAAAACTCCAATATTTTGGTGAAAATCGGTCAATTTCAAAATCTTTCAAACTTAACTAATATGTATTCAAGGTGTAAAATTCAGTAAGGTTTGATATTTATATAATTTATAAGTATCAAGGTATTGTTGTAGAATACATTTACTAATCAATAGTACTAAAATCATAAGAGTCAGTTGATAAATAATAGTACGAAAACTTTATTGTCTATGAGTGTGAATTTAAGGCTGAAAATAAGGTATGGAAAGCCATTGGCGCCCATACACCTTCCTTCCGGGTGGTTTGTGGGTATGAAATACCCGCCTTCCCAAGGAAAGGGGAAGTCCGGAACCCCCCTCCCACCCAATTTTTAATCTCATAAACCACATTTTAATGTTTTCTGTAATGTAAATTTTCCTTTCCGGTTTTTGTTGAATGTTAATGTTTTACGTTCCAGTTTTGTTAATGTTTTTGTCTTTATGGCAACATGGCGGGCTGCAGGGTGTGCAGCCCTGTTCTAAACAATTCGATGAAATAATACGAGGAATTATTACCTATATAGCTCTGTACTCCAGGTTCTTTCGAGTTGAATAGATATGTAATAGCCATGGACATATCGAATAGTTTGGATTCAAAGAGACGAAGAAGGAAGCCTTTTGATGTCTCACTTTGTGAACAAGTGAGAGGACCGGATTCAGATACTTCGGGAATTGTCAGTTGATCAGAATCAAGGCTCTCATCACTTTGATGAGTAGATCCAGTGTGATCAGACCTGTAAAGACAAAATAAATTATGTATATGAAAAAAAATATATTGATACTAAATAATAAATTAATATTGGAGGAGAGAACTTATTAGAACTAGGTAAGTATCCATCAGGTGGTAAGACTAAAAGCCTTTCATTTCTTATAATTTAATAAAACCCATACTTTACTATAGAAAAGCAATATAAATCTCTACTTATACTTCAACACTTATTTTTTTCTAAATACCTAACTTTATTGTAAGGGATTAGAAATTTTTCGTAAAACTGAAATATATATTTTAGTTATCTATTCAGTTAAGATTGGGCTAGAGAAATTAAAACAATCGTTCTTGATATGAGAGTTTAATTGACATCTCTACATTTTTCAAGCTGGCCTATACTTGTTGATAGTTTACGAGAAAATGAAAATTCATCATTAAAACAATAATTTCTCATGTTTGGAGCTATTACAACTATAGTGGCAATACCTTTCTCCAATGCTTCATCACGTTTTGAAAGACAGGGGACTCGATTTCTTGCTTTCCTTGCTTTCCAAATTCGAATATGATATTTCGCGTCATTTATTTATTCAATTTTCAAGGGTACCCACCACTCAACCATGCAACGGTTCCTCCTTTTTCCATAGTGTTATTATCCTTTTTCATCTTACAGAAATTCAGATGCGACATCTGATATTGAATTGAAATTCATGGTGAAACTTACCCGCAGTTAATTCCCGAATCATCAGACCCGAGTTCACTGGGATTGGGAAGAGGTAGGGGAGGGGGTGGCGGCTCACACTCAGGACTGGGAGTGATGTCGACCTCTGGAATGCGCTGCAGTGCCGAGTCCAAGCTGCGATTGCGATGGTGCAGAGTTGCGCTCACGTTCACCTCACTCATCGGAGGAAGTACTATCCCCATTGACCTGGAATCAATCGATCGAACGTTCCTTGAATGTTACAATCCTCGTTTTCTTCTAAATTTGAACGAACTTTGCAAAACTTTGTTGAGCTTGATTGATTATTTTTACCACTATGGAGATCGAGCTCAGTAGTGATTTTTGTTTCAGATCTATTATTTTAATCTTTACAATTTAGTTGCAGTTGCAGTTTCAGTTTATTGTAGTGGACGCTCAGCTTTACTCATGCAAAACTTGGTTTGGATGATTCATTGTGATTCAACTACTACAATTTGCTAATTCACAGATTGTCATTTGCGAAAACATTATTATAGCCTACGAGTTTACTCCGTGCAGCGCAAAGCGCCGCTTCCTCGCTCAGTACTGTATCGTTTGGGAATACAGTATCATTACAACAGACATGTATCAGTGTGAGTTTCCTCTGGATTTCACATCAAATCTCGCAGAGGTAAAAGCACAGTAGAAATGAATGCGCCAAAATTTTTCAATATAATAGATTAAAGAATGTAACATTTCTAGAAATTATTGAAGAAAGATTTATTAGATTCTTTTAAATTGAGAAAATTTATTCGACACTATTCATGTTAAACTTGCTCCATTGGGGTTAGTTATATCTCTACTCCTCAAGTTTTATATTATTTTTTAATGAAACTCATAAAGAATAATACCATAACCAGAATGGCATTCAATGCAATAGTGCAAAAATTATTTCAAGAATAAAATTTGAATTTATTCGCTGAAATATAGGCTATTGGAAACGGACAGGTGACAGTTGGCAGGGAAACAATGAAAATTGTAATTGCCTTCCAAACAGTTTGAATAAGACATGCTATGAAATAGGAATGAATGCTATGCGATTTGAGTAAACTTTGGCTTGTCAAATGATAAAAATTTCAATCTCCTTTAGAGCAGGTAACAAACTGAAGCAGTGAACTGCGACCAATGAATTCGAACGAATTCGAAAGAAAGATATTCATATCAAAAAGAGCATGCACAATTTTCCAATGCTATACAACAGTGAGGCAACACTTACACGTGGATACTTGGCGCTGAGTATCCTCGATTTGAGTAGTGCCTAAGGAAACCGATGGACTGCTCTAGATGCTAGAAAATAATATTAAATGAAGACCAAAATAAGGTTCCCATTTATCACATGATTTTTGGAGGGAAAACGGGCAGTATTGATTTGAGCCCTTGAAGATTAGAAGCCACAGTGAAGAACGATTTCAAATTTACTACCTGATAAATTAACTCAAGAATAATTTTTAAATAATTAATCAACGGAATTTTTAGTAGAAAGTACATATTGTTAGATGTTGTTAATTTGGCTAAGAGGGATTGGCATGCAAGGAGGGGGGGGGCAATAACAAGGATATTAACCTGAAGTCAAGGCTGAGATTACGCTGATGAGTGGTGAGTCGTGTGCGTGGGCCAGCGGGTGCGGGCGCCGGTCGGCCGTGCACTGCTGGCACGGACACACACACCGCCGCACTTTGCTGACATATTGGCGAAGGACTCGTCATCTGTATACCATCACTAAAAACAAACACCATCAACTAACATCTTGAAAAAAATTCATTTTGCAACAGACTCGAGCGGTTGAATGTATGTTCTCAACATTCTTAAACTTAATTTAATTTAGTTTTAAATTAAAATTTGATTTAATTTAGCCTAATTAGCTTTTAATTAATTCCATTCTTAATGGAGTTCAATTCGTTTTCACTAATTCCATTTCAAATTTGTTTCACCTACTAGCTGAAAGTTGTATTTACATTTTTCTATATTATTTTTCAAGAAATAGAGTTACCTCTCATAAATAAGAATACCTCTCATCCTATTCATATCCAACGGGTGTTGCAACTGAGAAATCAATTTTTTAATTAATTACAAACACACTTACGACTAACCAATGAAGAAATCTATTGACAATTAATTCAAGCTCAAAAGCGCTCCAGTCAAGTGAGTAAGAAAAGTGTATTCACTAGTAAAAAAAGACTGCATGTCGTTATTTGAGTGATAAATATTGATAGTGTCAACTTCGCCATTCGTGTGGATCAAGACATTAACTAATTAATTTTAATTTGGCATAAGGAATTTTTGTTTCTTATAATGGACATGCATTTTGTACTGTGTAAATGTCTGGCTTGTACTGAATAGTGCTTATTTTTTAGATACGGTAACTTGTTCATTTTGTTATACTATGCCTAGGCTAGAATTGAGGCTATATCATATATTTCATCATAACTTGCACTTTTTAATAAAAACATACCATGGGGCACAATTGGACAAATGCGAGGGTCACAATTGGACAGAAATTTCCATGAGCTTTGTTTTGTTCCCTTATATTCTGTTGGGTTTTTACAGTTAAAATGGTCAGGGAGTATCAAAAGGAAACTGATAGAGTGGATATTTCTGAAGAAGCAATAGTGCAGACCCTTGATGACTACAGAAATGGGAAATATTGCTCGATTGGAAATCTGCAGAAGCATATGGACTGAAAAAATCAATGCTACTCGTACATTTTAGATTGGGAGGAAAAGGAAATCAAGGATGTGAGCTGAAGATTTCAATTTAGAAAAATAGGATGTTTCATTCAAACTAATCTCATATGAAGTTTTCATACATGAACAAGAGGCTATAATATTGTGGATTATCGTAAAATATTAATTATGGTCTCCCTTACACTTTAACTAGGGAATCAGCCTACAAATACACTGTTGCCCTAAAACTCAATGACCATAGACCTCAATAATTGAACACCGCAAATGTAGGCAATTTGTGTGAATTAAACTTTGAATAATATTTCACATTTTTTCTTTCTGATGTGTTTTCAAGTTTTTAAAAGTCTTAAGTTATTATGTGACTTGGACAAGATGTAGTGAAACACAAACATGTTTTTTTGTCCAATGGTGCCCCGGTTTTCCCTACTATAATAATTTATGGTAGAGTATTAATAGTAAAATAATACTATCACGCTAGAATAATTACTAATGATCGATTCTGAAACTTTTGTCATAAGTATTATTACAGAGAATGAGCCCTCATTTCACACAATTAAGGTCAAAAATAGTGAGCTACAGTATCAAACAATTCTATTCTGTTCGTTAAAAAATTTGTTGTATGTATTATATAAGTCCATCATTGTAGAGAACACATCATTCATTATTCGCAAAACCTCAAAACTCTCTAGTAGCTAGTTGACTACTCATAAATTATTATAAATTCAACTTACATTTCAACATAGAGATTTTTCAAGTTTCACTGGACAAGTTTCTGAGCATTGTGAAGCCAATTCTAAAATCTGCTGAGCAATTTAAGGCAACTCACTTATCACTGAGCGAAGACCTCAAGGCAAATTAGCTGAAAATAAAAATGAAAAATTATAAAAATGAAGGATAGAAAAATGCAAAGTCTAGTAGGTCTACAGATTTTTTTTATTCAAATTACAGTATAAACTTTAACATTGACAATTGTATTTAAATATAATACAGTTTAATAAAATTAACTTCTGAGTTTCTTTGATCATCAATTGTAATGACATGAGCTAGTTCATTTGAAGAATAGATTAGCCGACTCTCTGCTTAATTCATGCAATCATATTATAAAAAAATTGAGGAAAATTAACCATGGCTAGAAAACACCATTTTACCTTTTAGGGAAGAGTGGAAGAATGCTACAATGAAAACATTTCTAACCCTGAATACCAAAAGCTAGTGCTGTATAACTCGAAGATGATCACAGAGAGCACAACCATACAATTCCTCCTAAACAGAAAGAACGGGGGGAAAAGATGGACTGGCAACTTTTACAGAATGTAGGCCTAGATAAAATCCCTTTGACCTCTGATCGAAGAAGGATTCAATTCAAACTCTTTCCTGTCTGATGTTTACATATCAATTACTGTAGGCTATTCACAAAAGTGTATTTATATACATAAATATTTGTTCTGTTCTCTGCTGAATTCTATCATAAACCAGTAGATAACAACTTTCACTGATGTTATCACAAGTGAATTTAATCAAAGCCTCCAAACAAACTAACTCGAAATGTTTTAAATATTAAATGATCGAAGAAAAGCATGAGAGAAATTGAAGGGTTAATTTTCAATTTGACAATGCAGTTAAATTAGAACAAAAAATTATAAACTACCTATTACTTGTAGGAAAAATTGTAGGGATGCTTTCTAAAAATAAATTCAGTTTTGTCTGGTTTGGACGCAAGTTAAACTCCCAAGACTGAGATGTAATTCTAATAGATTTGAGAATATAACGACGAAATATACAAATAAACTCACTCGAAATGGTTGAATTAATGATTAAAAAAAATATAGGGAGAAAAGTATGCGAATAAATAATCAGTAATCTTTGCCCAGCGCTTTTTCAAATCCCTCCCTGCCAATGAATGAGACGAACGGAACCTGCAGGTGCGTTTAGAACCAGAATCGATGCAGAAACCTTCAATCTTTGAATTATTTTAAGGCAAAAAATGCTCAAACTTCAACATTTTGTTGGAATTAATTCATTTTGTAGAATCTATCCAGTCCACTGATTATGGATGGAGAGGAATATCAAGTTAAAGGGCTTCAGTTTGTCATCAGACATGCACCAAGACAGAAGTATTTCGCTTCCATACTGGACTCAGTAGCAAACATTGATAATATCTGAAGATCACACAATATCCGATAATATAATAAATTATGAGGGCCAATAATATGAGTAGGTTTGTGACCAATGTGCTCTGAAACACCTCATGACACAATGATTGCAAATACTAAATGGATAGAAAAAACACACTTCACACTCAGGGTTATAAAAGTCAAATTTCCAATAGTTAAATTCTTTAATATATAAATTGATAAAAAGAAGTCGGACAATGCCTGAAAAAACACGTTTGTCTTATATTTGCTGTATTACATATAAAGCCATGCTATCACTTTCTAACTTCTTTAAAAGTAGCCTGGATTCCAATTTCTCTAAGACACGAAGCAACGCAAAACAAAAAATATAAGTCAGAAATAATAGAAGCATCAAAAATTATTAATATGACTGTTATATTATTTGAAATTATATTATTATGAAACTATTGTTATCAAAATTGTTCCTATGATTTTAAAATAGTCGTACGCAATGACTAGAAGTTTCTAAGCTTGCCCAAACAACATCACGATGCTCAGTTAAATCATAATTATATGATTATAAACTAAAATTTTGAATACAATCACAGTAGGAATGTAAACAACGGAATGAGCCAAGTCCGTGATATGCGGTAAAGGCCAATAACGAACATTAGGCTATCTTCTTTACTAAAATTAAACATCAATTAAGACTTACTAACTTATTATAACTTTTGACAAACTTTACTTCAGTACATTTACAGTATTTCTAGAATCTTCAAACTGAAAGATCCGAAATGCTCTTAAAGTTAAGAGTTTCAAAAGCATTTAATTTTTGACAGATATCGTAGGCTTACATTGTCAATTTGACATAAGGTAAACATGAGAAGTTGCAAGTTAGAATTAAAATGGCAACAACACCGAGAACTTGGAGGCATACGATGGAGGTAATTATTCATACTTACATTCCAATAACTTTCCGTAATGAAATGGAATTTCTAAAAACTGGGCAAGGCCCCGAATTCGAAGGTTAACTATGTTTGCAGTAGGAAACTACTTGAAAGCTGGAATCTGACAACTCACAATTACGTATCGAGAGCCATTTAACATTATAAATTGAAATATGAAGATTGCGTGTATATAAAAGAATTGAGAAAAGACTGATAGATTTCCACAATCTGAAAATATACATAAATCAAACTATTTTTATATAAATCAAGCACACCACAGACACAACACTACCCTAGAGTCTACAGCCCTCTAGACTCTGGAGATGGTGCTGTTTGTGGTGGAGGAGTAAGTTATGTAAAGAACTCTCCACCACTATCCTTCAAAAATAACAATATTGTTATTTATTAAACAAAACAAAATTAATAATATTGCTTCCATGTGATAGCATACGAAAAATTAAGATTTGATGTGGATTTCAGATTAAGACCGTGATTTTCAAATTCATACTTCGAAGATAGATTCTCAAAATAATTATATAAGTGAACATAATTCTAAAATCGAGGATTTTGTAGATTATATTATCAATCTGTCTATTAAAAATACAAAATGAAATGAATGCCACTTTTTATTGCGTATTATTAGAAAATTATTGATAAACAAGATACAATAGTAGTACCAACCTAACATCAAACCTATAGAGACGAGGCCAAGGATCATTTTCGAATCATGAAGGCAATGAATAAACAGAATGAAATGAATATTATTTTGTGATTTCTACATTTTCATGTTGAAATAGCCTATTTTGTGGTGAATAATTTCATAGTCAACAGAATTTTGGGCATTGCCCATCATACAGGAATTATAACTCGTATTCGCCATGGTGAGTATCTATTAAACTCTTTCTAATTCGTTCTTGTCAAAATTTGTTGATTTCTTACTGTCCTAAAATCAACAGAATTGTCATTGTTCTTCGATTATCTGTTTAATGTTATCTATTAGTATAGAGAAAACTCAAGTTTTCATTGTTCTCTTCAAATTTAAGTTACTCTATCCCAAATTAGTCTTCTAATTACCGTTCTAGACCAGAATAACATGCTACACCACCTAGCCTATGTAATTTCTGGGACTAAAATATTGGTATGAATTACCAATCAATATCTTCTAACGTCAAATCCATCTTGATATGGGTGTCAAGGTTATGTTTATGTAGTACAGTGTCTCTACTCTGGTCACTGTGGGCACAGAATAGCGATGGATCCTGTAGCACATAATTCCTCTATGCTGTTACAGTAGGTAAGCTTACTAGTGTTACGATATTTTGACTAGGTAAGGCGTTGGGGACGGATTAGTCGATCATGATTAAATTAGTTGCTTAAAAATCTAGCAATTCCTTCCAAGCCTCAGTTTATGAACACTTCTCAATAAACCTTCCTATTTTGAACTATTTGGTCTACACCAAATTTATGCCTACAGGCTAATATTAGGCTATTTTACCCACTAACCCATTGCATCTGAACATAAGTTACTTCTTGTGTGACTGATGATCTGATCATCTCACGGCAATTTAATTTACTTTCTAGTCTATTTCATCGTTTAGAATAGCATTAAGTTACTCCTGTCTAGCTGCACTTGATTGATGATTGACTAACCAAATATGTAATATGCGATTCAGATTATCTCTGATGAACTGTTAATGATATTGACAAACTGGTGAGGCACTCTGTACCTGTGGTGAGCGCAACAGCTAGTGTATCATCGATGATACTCATATTAAATATTTGGGGACTAGGCTAAGTGATATACTTTTATTTTATCAATGATACATTACCTGTTGCGTTGTATTAAATATGAAATGAATCCTTACGATTTACGATGTATCCTTGTGTATGCGCAATTGCGGTTTTGTTAATTAGGCATTGCGTCTCACAAGTTTGTCAGTATCAGTAGTGCGTAACGAGATTCGCAAACTCTCAATGCCATAAATGGATGTGCTATTATAATTATTGCCAGTCAATCCATAATAAATATGATAAATACTAAATCTAAGTAGAAGTAGAAAAGAATTCCATCAATCTTGATTGAACTTCTGGAAACAGCTATTTAAAATGACCATCAAACACTCTTCTTCCAATAATGTTGTAAAAATGAGTGCACCTGAGTAGGCTATTACAATAGAGTAGGATTTCACAGACTTTTTCAATGTGAAGATTATCAGTCGTAAATTATTAATTCCTCAGTTACTTATTGTTGGGTTCCATTAAATTCAATTTTTCTCAATGCAATGCTCATTTTTCTCAATATTGTTACGTAACATGATTGAAACTAGTAAATCATATTTCTCAATTCTCATCTAAGTTCATTCATTTTAACATTTCAGGATGTCTTCCTCATGATCAGGAGGAAAAAGCTTACAATATTCACTGATGCAAAAGACACAACATCTGTTCTAGAACTGAAGAAAAAAATTGAAGGTAATCAATCATGGATTGAAATGTGCATGATATTTTCATTGACATTCTTGAAAATTGTTGGATCTTGACCTGTTAATCTGCTATCAATAGCCTAATTTTATTTTCATATCAGTTTTCAATGAATAACCTAATTAAGTAAATTTGATATTCGATCTCTAGTATTCTCAATGAAAAATAAAATATTATAGTATTAAAAATTCTAATTTTTTTAGATGACATTGATCATAAAAATTTTTATTTATAACAAGAATGATAGAAACGTTATTGAACTTAGTGGTAAGAGACTAGACCTATATAAAATACCAGAAAACGTTGTTACTGAACTACAGTGCACAGTACTAATTGATGAATAAAACGCGGCTATAAGTGAGCTATGTTTGTTTATCAGTTGTGGATGTAATTGCAATGAGAACTAATTTGGCCGAAAATGGACTGAGATCTAAGATGGTGACTGACACAATGCTAACTTACCAACATTCCGTATGAAAATAGGCCTACTCCCTAACTATATGACTGTGACTAAAAATATTATAACTTATAGTACACTTGCGAAACATGATTGAAGAGAATGTCACTTACGTGAAATATAGCAACAAACAGAAAACAGAAATTTGAATCAAATAGCTTGTACATTTCCAGCATTTGACATACAATTTAGTAAACAATGCATACTATGCTGTCGCTCTTTTTTTATAAGGCCTCAATTTACATATGGTTCACTAGTCTGGTGGACAAAAGGTGAACCAGACTACAGCCACAGCCAAACTCACAAGTCTACAAAGGATGGGCACACTTCTAGTCACTGGAGCTTTCAGGAGCAGCCCGTCAGCAACTCTTGAAGTTGCTCTTGGCTTTTGTTCTATTGAAATCAAGTCAAAATTGGTGTGGGAGTGTCATAAAACACTCAGCGAGCTCGCGACACGCAACTCTGTGCATCTTGGTTGGGTACCTGGCCATGTAGGCATAGGTGGCTACGAGTGTGCAGATGGGCTTGCTTAGCGGGGTTCCAGCATGTCATCCTTTGGTCCAAAGCCAAGCTGTGGCATAAGCAAAACAACTGCCTTTCACACAATAAACAAATGGTCCAGGGACTTACATCACCAGCAATGGCAAGGTCACTCTGGTCAAGCACTTGGCAAAAGGCTGCTAGCAGACACAAGCTCTTACTTCACCAACTGGCTGGTGAGGTTGGGTAGAGGTCAGGTCAAGCAGTTGATTGCTCTGATAACTGGACATGGCCACTTCAGGAAACATCTCCACACAATTGAGGAGTAGTCCGTAGCCGAGGGCGATAAGCGCCTGTCTGATAATCCAAAGGTTCCAAGATCGAATACAGTTGCCGGAACGGATTTTGACAGAAACTGCCACTCCCGTCTTTCGGAGGAGACGAAAAGCCGTCGGTCCCGACTGCCTAAAAACAGTCGTCATCTCTCATCATCACCCCTCTCATTACCCACGCCCAAGCCCAGAGCTCATGTGGGCATCTCCTTAAAAAAAAAAATTGGACTCAGAAATGAAAGTCAGATGTGTAGGCTTTGTAATCAGTCGGAAGAGACTGCCAAGCACATCATACTGGATTGCGAGAGACTCGGGGCAAAGAGAAGGGCTCTGTTTGGCAACCAAATGAATGGGATGTTAGCATAGGGAAAAAACTCCTGGATCTTGTAAAGGGTATGCCCTTTACAAGGGTAAATTGGTTTGCCCGACTAACGTACTAGGGACACACAATAAGCTTCGGTTGACGTGTGAGGATCTTTGAATCCGTCCCTTCGGAAACATACATAGGCTACACATGCTGTCGCTCCCCCTTCTTTGAAACTCCTGAATACAAATTTATTACGCCTCATTAGAATATAATATCTTTGGAAATAGTGTAATCTAAATTTGAATCGTGCTCATAATATTGTGGTTCAATTTCAGGTATCCTCAAAGTGCCTCCTGTCAACCAGCAATTGTATTATAATGAAAAAACAATTATGGAGGACGACAAAACACTACAAGATTATGGTTTGAATTCGAATTTGGCCAAAGCTCAAAGTCCAGCTTCAGTAGGCTTAGCTCTTAGGTAAGTAGTTTTCATCAACTGTCCATTTGATCTACAACCTCAGATTCAAGCTATCCATAAAAATTTTCAGCTAAAAACCTTAATTCATACTATTTATAAAATTCCACATCCTCTAGCTTCTGATAACATGATCAGAGTACATTGATCCATTAGTGTTTTCGATATTCTCATACCAATGGAGTATTTCATACTCAATCAATTGGCCGCTGACTAAATATAGATGAACTCTACTGAAGAATTGTTCCGTAAAAATTCTAGTACTTAATCATAATTTTTGCACCCATTTCACAATGTTTTATCTCAACCAGGGCATCCTAGGTCGCATAAAACTGCGACTATTGAACTACATGAAATAGTTTCAAATCCTCCTCCTCCACCTCATCTACTTCCTTTCAATCTTCTTCTTCATATCCCCTTCCCAAAAAACCCGTTATTGGCCCGATTGTACTTATAATAGACGATTTTTTAATAAAATTTACATATATTATTGCTATTCCAGTATACATTTGTGTGTATTATGTCTGTATATGTTCGGCTATGGGATATTCAAAAGATGAAAATGTGTCTATCATTGAAAGTTATCGTGCGTTATTGCAAGAAATTTCACAAACTTGTGAAAGATGTTCCAATTGGAATTTTTTTTCAATTCCAGTGGGAATTTTTCCAATTCCGCAGTAAACCTACCTTATAATATCTCAATCAAGCAATAAAACCTCAAATAATGAAACGAAGTCACGTTTCACACTTCGAGGTGCGTTCTATTACCCGTTATATTTGATTTTTGTTTTTTGCAATGGACCCAAATATATTATAATTTGATTATTGATGTAGGCTATATTGTTGAAAATTTCCTGTCATATTCATAATAATTGGTTTTATTTTCTTTCCACAGGCAAGATAACGGAGACTTTGAAATTTTAGAATTAACGCCTTACTCCTCCCCTCCTGATTTGCCGTACGTTATGAAAGCTCCAGAAAGCAATGGTCAAGAACAAGCATCTTAAAACAATAATTGTCCATACTACATCAAAACCGATCTATTACTTAGGGTTTAATTTATTTGTAATTAATTTTTAAATATTATGAAAAATCAATCCACGTAGCATCTAATCTATAGATGAATTGGCTAACAATTTATCAGTATTATAGATACTTTACTGATAATTATGTAGAAAAAACTACAATAGCCCATTGAAACTTTTATCCAATTATAATTTGTGAATACAATACTTCAAATCAGCGATTCCTCTAAATTCAATTTCATTATCGAATACCGTGTTTAGTGTGGTTGATGTGTTTATTTTATAGGCCTCATAGTTCAATAATCGATTGGTTTCAATTACTACACTTTATGTATATTTTCAAAACAGGCATTTCTGTATGATCAATTTATTTTCTCAATTTACATTAATTTAATATTAAAGACTTCTTACCCAATCCATGATGTATAATTTTGAAGCTCAACAATCAGTTTATCTAAATATTAGATTGAAAATTTTTCTTGAAAAAATTGTCACCGAATTTTTGTTATATTTTGTATAATTATAATAGAAGATTTTTATTAAATTTTCAATCAACTTCTACAATTATTTTGAACTTTCAATTCAATTCCTATGTACTTTCCTACTTTACAATGAAATTTAATCATGTAATGTGCACAATGTATACTTAGGCTCATTTATTTTATAAAATACCCATCAAATTTGATAGAATATGGACTATTCGTGATGCGCAGGGTGTCCCACAATGGAGGTTACATACAAATCGAATCATTTAAATGGAAAAGACTCCAACTTGAAAAGCCACATGAATTAATTTAGTGTGAAAGTGCAAAAGCAGAGATTTTTATGTTAATCTGTAAAAAATAATCAGATAGTTCTTATTCAATATATAAGGATAAAGCAATGGGCCTTCTTCATCAATCATTAGCAATAGTTAAAATCGAATAGCTTATTAGTCCTTGACTAGGTGCTATAGTAATAATGAAAAACAAATTTTTAATGGAAAAGCCATCTTATTGTTACTTTGTCATTTTTATCAGATTTATCATGAGAAAATAGAACTAATGTATAATGTTCACTGCTCAGTCCAGGGAGAGGGAAAAATGCTCGAGAGTAGTGTGCGGAGTATTATACAGTATCTGGATTCTTTATTTAGCCTCTGAATTATTTTTCGTCCAAGTATCGCACTTAAATTGCCGCTGAGATCTTCAATGAGGAATTGAAAATAATCAAGTTATTGATGATAACTGATAAGTGACATGAACGGTCCTTGCTTAAATCTGAATCCTAACTTATACGACTGATTGCTCAGACGTCAATCAAGGTTGATCTTCGTCAACTCGTAAGATTTAAATGGGTTTTCGAAGATCAGTCAAGATTTTGATTGGAGTTGTTGCAACCCATTGTTGTACAGACTGGCTCATGAAACAATTTGAATATCACAATCAAATGATTCTCATATTTTCTGCTGAGGATGATGCTCACTTTTTTAGACGTGTGCATGGGTAAAATACCACAATAAGGATCTTTGCTAAGAATTTATTAGGTACCCATTCCACCAAAGCCAATTTAATTCAACTGCCGTAAGGTGATGACATTTCAAGTAGCTAAATAGGGATTCCATTGCATTGGTTCCATTCAATGACGTCATTTTATGGTGGATAAATTTAATTGGTTTACCTGCAACTGGTCGATAGAACTTTGAACTCACTGAATTTGCTTTATAAAAAAAGAGCCTTGAGTTCAGTTGACGACTAAAGAAGGTTGAAGAATAACATTCAGAAAAAACTGTATAGGCCTATCTATACTCGACAAATTATTTTTGTCTAACTAAAAAATGGATATCTACTATTTTCTTTATAAAATTGGACTGCTGCATAAGCATTTCCCAAGGAGAATAATTTTGATAAATATTCAAATAAACATACTTCAATAGGTACAATCATGTAGTAGGCCTACCTGCTAAATTTCAATTACTGTAGAGTAGATGTAACAGAATATGTACAAGTGTTTTTTCGCAGCTCCTTTTCAATCTCCGATGATGATCCTGATTACAACGAAATTATAATACTCACCTGGATTGATTCAACTATCTCTGATTATTTTAAAAGTTTCAGTCAGTATCACAAGCTTTTTTTAGAACATTTTGGCAAAAACGGCTAAAAATTTGGTATTTAGGTATGGTCTTGAGAGTGTTTTTTCAAATACTCTGATATTAGTTGATGAGTTGTGAGTGAATGTTAGATCTAGTTGTTCACAGGTGTCACCTTAAAGTTGAATATAATCATTCAATCACCACATATAGCCCAGGCAAATTAGACTTCTAGGTCCTAAAAAATAACATAAGGCTGGAAATGATCTCAAACCACTTTGGGCATCTCAAAGAAGGCTATTATGAGTTTGCGACGGTTTCTGAGTGCCGCGTAATATAGGGTGCCCAAGAAACCTCGAAATTTCGGTTCCATTTCTAGTTATCTTCAATTTACGTCAAAACTAAGCATCGGACAGAAAAACTCATTGAACTTTTTTTCTAGTAAATAAAATTTCCAAGAGATTAGTGCCTAACTCATCCCTCTAAGTTCAATGAGTACCGAGTTATGATTTTTCAAAAAAAAGGGTAATTTTTGGAGAGAAACTAAAATTCAAGCATTCTAAGTTTTTGATTGTTCATATCTTCCGTATGATGTATTAGAATTGTGTAAATCAAAATCCCTCTGAGGATAATTCTCTTCTCTACAATTTTAGACCAAGTAGGCCTTTTTACCTTGTCTACTATTTGAGCTAGAGCTGTTAACAAAATTCCTTGCATTTCAAAAAGGACCATATTTTGGTGGTGAAGTCTAACACACGTTTCTATATACTTCTATTGAAGTATCCTATTAGAATATTGTTTCAGAGATCATTCTCCCTTAGAATATCTACTTTGCGGCTCCAAAAATGAAAAATCAAGTTTTTTAAGAAGTGGGAGGTAAGAAAAGACCCTTCAAGGATGATAAAATGAGGACGCCCCTAACTTTCGTATAAGTGGACGGATCTCAACAAACAATAGCTCATTGTTTTCAGCTCATTAAGGCGGTTCAAATTCATATATCATAATATGTTAAATTCGGTCGAAATTTAAAAATTTTGTGCCCAAAGAGTCCTTTGACTTTATTCCCATATACAAAGAAGAAGGCGATTTTTTGTTTTCAAATAGGCCTACATCTATCTTGAATGCCGTTGATGATAAAAAATCGTATTTGGTCTCAAATTGTAGAACAGAATGTCCTCTTCCATTTGCAATCATTTGCGACCAAAATATCACATTTTCAGCTAAAAGCAGCTGTTTCGGTATTTTATTTATTTAGCGTATGGCTTTTGTCGGTGGGGAGACCCGAAGGTTGTTCCACCTCGCCGTGATAACCTAATTCCACTTAGGTTGTAGTTTCATCCACTTTTCGGAATGATTTCGAATTTTGAAAGCATTTCTTTTTGATACATAAAAGTCCAAAAGTTCATAAACCACAAGCACAACACAAGAACACAAGAGCTGTTTCGGTGTGCATTGAACTATTGGTTTGTATAGCAGGATGCAATTAACTTGTCATAAGTCAGCTGATCGACGAGCATATGATCACAATACTTAACCTACAAATGCTGAATCTCGCAGATTATTGAAAAGGTCATTTAAAAAGTTATTCTTTGAAAGGTCTTCTTTAAAAAGGTCTTTTAAAGACTT
Source organism: Laodelphax striatellus (assembly GCA_017141395.1). Taxonomy (NCBI): domain Eukaryota; kingdom Metazoa; phylum Arthropoda; class Insecta; order Hemiptera; family Delphacidae; genus Laodelphax; species Laodelphax striatellus. The sequence goes on along the minus strand of CM029532.1, from coordinate 22,668,226 downwards.
TAAAGGTCTTTAAGACTTTCAAGCCTTATGATTATTGTGTCGAAATGCGAAATCACTCTTTGATTATTACTGGATCAGCTGATTTATGACAAGTTGAATTGAATCCTGCTATATTCGCTGTGTGCATCTACCGTGTTGCGCTCTGGCGGATAATCGTATGAATCTACGAGGGAAGATTAACATGGGCAAGGATAGGCTTATGTACGTAAAAATTAGTTTATAATTGAAATAGAATTCCCTGTCGCTATTTTTCCTACTTATCGATTGTGGAATTATATTTAGAATAATAAAATTAACATATCGCATGTTCTAAAACATTATTATAATCTTCAATTCAAGTTTTTAAATCAACTTTAAAGGTTATGTTCGAAGCTCATGGAGCAGACGATGTAGTTTACCCACAGCTGAGTTCATTTCCATTGGTTATCATCTCAAATTGCATTATGGGCGCGAGACTTCAAATCAATCATACGCTTTTGAACTGGATTTTTCACTCGATTAATTCAAAACTGAGATCCGATTTCTTTGTTGAATCACTTTACGTTTGGAAATATCGAAGGAATAGAAGCCGCAATTACTATTGTGAACGGTATTTATACAATTAGGAATACGACAATACTTTAAATGCATTATAAATGCTTATTCCCTATCCTTTCTCATGTTAAACTGAACTTTTTCGTTCACTAAAATTCCGCGTGAGCGCAGGTGTCGATTTTATTATCCCCACCACCTACGTGCACACAGCGAATAGAGTAGACCAGTAGACAATCATATGATCCATATGTTTGCTAGTTGCATATTGCTTATTGCTCCGGTGTACGACCGGGGTAAAATTTGCCTTTGCCAGTGCTAGTTATCAAAATGTTTTGCTTTTATTAGCAAGAGTAGAGAGACTATTTGTTGGAAATGTGGTTTTTAATGTCGTTCCTCTTAAATGAAGTTTGTGAAAGTGAGCAAATAGGTTCAATTTTCCTTTAAAAGCCCATATTACAATTAAAAAATTTTCGGGCGAGTTTCAGGCTATAATATCGGGGTACCGAGCTCTGCTCGGGGGGTAGGCCTACAAAGGCACAGAAATGGAAATTTTAAAGGAAAAAAGGAATGAAATTTAACAATTTTACAGCCATCAGTCTTATGCACTGAATCATCATTGGACTATAAAAAAATCAATCTCAGCTTTTGAAATAATTATTATGAATAATCGAGTTTGAATGCATATCATTTGAAAAATCGCACTTATAAAATTTTGCTTCATATAAATAATAATATGGGTTGATATAGTAGGATCATTTTAACTTGTCAGAAAACAGCTGATTTAACGTCAGTAAACGAGCGTACATCAATCAGCTGTTTTCTGACAATTTAAAATATTCCTGCTACAACAATTTTTAGCTCAGCTGTTTTGATGAACTCTTGACGATTTTTCTCGAATAAATAAAAACAGATCACATGGCTAACTTCATGCCTCAAATTTAAAAATAACAATACAATATGGAATATTTTCAAAATTTCAAATTCCTTTTAATTTTCTATAGATAAATTAAAAACATAAATAAAAAGGGGAAATAGGGAGCTGCTTATGTGTTTCGAAATTTTTCTCAATTCTAGTAATGGAACCGCTACCAAAAAGGTTAGTGTAGTTGTGTACTATTTCACGAGTGATCATGTGATTGGAATGCACTGTCTCAGCAGCTGAAATAATCTTGTCTCACTCCCACACTCACCGCTCTCACTCTTTCTCATCATTTACAGCCGACGGAAATTTGTTTCTGCTGTCAGCTGATTCCTAAAGGATCGGTTTTTCCTTTTTAAGGTCCTTTAGCGAGTTATCCCAGGAATGAGACCCAGCGCAAACTAATTTTTGTATCACAAACCTCCTATATTCCAAATTTCGTCAAAATCGTTAGAGCCATTTCGAGATCCGTTGGACATACATACATAAATACATAAATACATAAATATAAACATACAGAAATTGCTCGCTTAATATAATAGGATATATATATATATATATATATATATATATATATATATATATATATATATATATATATATATATATATATATATATATATATATATATATATATATATATATATATATATTATATAAGTTAGTAAACCCAGCTGTTCATCAGCTTCACTATCCCTATCAATATAGCTTGTTGATTTGTTTTATAAAATAAACAGTTTAGTTTCGAAACCACAACGAGACGAATTACTTAACTGGTGCCGAAACCCTATTTGTTTAATTTGCTTGTTTTTGTTCAAATGTGTTAAAGTTTTATTTGTTCAATTTGCTTCGTACATTTTTGCATTTGCTTCGTTTGAATTCAAGATGGATGCTGATCAACATTTTCAAGTTATGAATACTGCTTTTATGAATGTTCGGTGTTTGATGGATATGGTCAATTCAATTCATCAATTCACAGGTGAAGTGAAAGAACTTCCTTTATTTTTAGAACGCATGGATTCCGTACATTCACAAATTATACAAAATGATTTTGATGATTTGACAATGAGTAATTTACACTCATACTTTCTTTCACGAATTGATACTTCGGTGTTGTTGGAAATAGGAGTATCATTCTCGGCCACGTGGGAAGATGTAAAAAAAGCATTGAAAGAGCGATATGCTGGTGCTCGAACTCCAGTAGCAGCGAGTGTGTTGAAGCTTTTACAATTAAGTCCGGATTCAGGGGAATCAATTTTTGATTCACCAAGCGCATGGCACAATATTTAAAAGACTCAACTAAAGTTTTAGACTCTAGTACGAACAATGACGAAAGCAATTAGAGAAAAAGAGTATACGATAAATTAGCGATGGAAGCCTTAACAAACAAAATATCAACACAATTGAAAACTAAAATAAAGATCGCAAAGCCAAAAATTTGAAGAAGCAGTGGCTTTGATAAGGGACGAAACGCCAGACAAAGAAGAGGTGCAGCAAACTTCTAGTTGGAAAGTCATCAACAGCCGGAGATCCAGCTTCCAATTTCCGTCACCTAATATGCAAAGAATTCCACGAGCTACTTTTAGAAATCAGCGGTCTGTCGGTATGGAAATGAGGCATAGGCCTAAGGAAATGGCTTTTTCAGGCAAGAAAGAAAAATTCATAGACAGGTCTAAATGCTGGGAGTGCAGTGAAGAGGGTCATTTCGCCAGAAACTGTCCATATATTTATCAGAGAAAACACGAACAAAAGACACATCTTGGACCCAGAAAAAATGTTGGACCCAGAAGGATAACTGTCAACACTGTGCGAAGAGTGGAGCACCGACCAAGACATCATTCCGATCTTGAATCGGAGGAGGAACATTCCTCTCACTCGTCAGAAAGCGGAATTAGTACATATGAGAAACAATACAGAGAATATTCAAAAAACGATTGGCCCAAGCTCAGAGGAGTCGATAAGAAGCCAAAGAAAAATGAGAAGCAAGATTGAGGATCTTGTTCAAGGAATATAGGCAGCAAGGAAAAAGGAAGAATGTGCTTAAAGGGTGAGCTGCCTATATTTTTTGTAAAGGACTGGGATGCTAATTGCTTGTTGGACACAGGATCAGATAGCACATTGATATCTGAAAGAGCATTGAGAAAAATAGACAGTAGCTTAGTGATTGAAAGCTGCTCCTGTCAAATGTTCACATTGACTGGAAATAGAGCTCTGAAAGGAGAGGTAGATATAGATTTATTTGGATTAGTAGGGATCCATGAAATTATTAGAGTGCATGTGGCAGAAATTAATAGTAAGAAGTATGACATCATAATTGGATGTGATGTGATGGAAAAAGTTAAGGGAGCTCCTAGAATTCACAAGGGTGAATGGATTATCAAATTAAGAAGTAAAGTTTATAGAGCAAGAAGTTCAATTTCTACAAGCAATCATATTTTTATGGGTTCCATTATTAGACAGGAGAATACAGATGAGATATCGGACAAGAAAAGAACAGAGTTAGCATCCTACATTCTAGACAAGTACAGGGACACTGTTTATAAAGAGGGAGAAATTTTAACTACTACTGGAAGAGTTCAACATTCCATTCAACTGAAATCGTCAAACCAATATTTGTGAGGTCTAGAAGGTACCCGCATTCAATTAAAAATTATCAAGGAACATATTGAAGAGATGCTCAAACAGGGTATTATTAGAAAGTCAGTATTCCATTTTGTAGTCCATTATGGGTTGTTCCTAAAAGACTGCCCTGGAGAACCACCAAAGTACAGAGTTGTTGTAGATTTTAGACAACTGAATGATCAGACTGAGTCAGAGAAGTATCCCCTTCCACGTTTGGAAGATATGATTGACAGGATGAGGGAGCAAAGGTTTTCAGCACGTTGGACCTGAAATCTGGTTACCATCAGATTAAAATGAACCCAAATGATATTGAGAAAACAGCATTCAGTTTTGAAAGAGGACATTATGAGTTTACAAGAATGCCATTTGGTTTAAAAACGCTGCATCTACTTTTCAAAGACTTATGGATGAATTCTTGGAAGACATAGATGAGCAAGCAATTCAAATTTACATGGACGACATTGTGGTATTCAGTAACAATCTTCATGATCATAAAACACCTCACACAAGTGTTTGAAAGAATGAGGAATTTGGACTTAAGGTATCAAGAGAAAAACTAACCTATGTCATCCAGAAGTGAAGTTTATGGGGCATGTGATTTCAGCTAGTGGAATTCGCCCAGATAATAATAAAATCAGTGCTATACTAAAATTCCTATTCCCAAGAACATTAAAGAGATAAAAACCTTTTAGGAATGGTAGGCTACTATCGAAAATTCATTAATAATTTTGCACAGATGACGGAGCCACTGACAAATTTGTTAAGGAAGGGAGTGCGGTTCAATATGTCATCTGATGTTATACGAGCAGTGGAAAATGTAAAAGAGCAATTTGTTCTACGCCGGTTCTCCAGTTTCCAAACCTTCAGCAACCATTCACATTAACAACTGATGCTAGTGGGGAAGCAATAGGGGGAGTATTGGCTCAGGATGAGAAACCCGTTGCATTTGCCAGTAGAAAACTCACACCCACAGAGAGACGGTATAGCACCATTGAAAGAGAGCTGTTAGCTGTTGTATGGTGTATAGAGAACTTTCGGCCATACCTCTATGGGAACGAATTTGAACTAAGAACTGATCATATGCCATTATTATGGGTTAGCAAACTGAAGGAAACCTCTGCACGGATTACAAAATGGAAAGAAAAGTTAGCTGTCTATAATTTTAAAATCAGACATATAAAAGGAACTGACAATTTTGTCGCAGATTGTCTATCAAGAAATATTAATCCGTTATCTGTCAATTCATTGGAAGAGAGCAACGAACAGTTGACAAATGAACCAAATGAGATTGAAGTAATAAGTGACATCATCAATGATAAGAGGAACCAAATAATCCTGTCAAGGAAACAAGATGGAATAATTGAGACTAGGTCGCATAGGTATGGGCCTATCAGAATAACAACCATAGTTATTCCTCCTAAATTTTCAGATGGTGACCTTATGAATACAATTCGAGAAATATCAGTCATGGGTAAAATCTATTATATTTTTTCAGATGATCAATTATTAACAGATAAGATTAAAAGACTTTATAAAAGTGAAGAATGGAATAAGAAAATCAAATTCTTCATGTGTAATAAAAAGGTAGAGACAGTAGAAGATAGGTCACAACAAGATAGTATAATCAAACAGTATCATGCTGGAAGGACTAACCATCGAGGAGTTAAAGAGACTGTTCAACATCTCAAACGACAGTATTATTGGCTCAATATGTTCAAAACGGTGAATAACGTTCTAAGTGCATGCGAAACTTGTGAACAAGTTAAATATGATAGAGCTCCTTACAAGACACCTCTACAGTTAACACCTACACCTGAACGACCCTTCCATACACTGGAAGTCGATGTTTTCCATTACAACAAGGAAAAATATTTAACTTCAATTGATCGGTTCACTAAATTTGCCACTGCTTGGCCTCTTGAAAACAAGACAGCTAAATGTTTGGTAGTGAATCTGATAAGACTTTTTGGATTGTACCAAAGTCCACAGGAATTAATTATGGACCGAGGTAAAGAGTTTTGCAATAATCAAGTGAAAGCTGTATTACAAGAGTATGAAATTGAAAGTCATTTTACAACAACGGGACACCCAAGATCCCATGGCATGATTGAGAGATTACATAGTACTTTAACAGAACATCTTCATCTCTTAGAGGCTGATAAATCAATAACTGGTAAAGAAGCTATGGCGAGGGCAATATTTGCTTACAACAACAGCATTCATTCAACAACAGGCCTTACGCCGCTAGAGTTCATTCAGCAACAAGAGATACACAAACCAGTTGGGGAGAGTATGGGTAAAGAGAAGAAAAATAGAATCGCACGGCATAATTTGGAAACAGAACAAGTTGAAGGAAAGATTAAAGTTGGTGATACGGTGTTCAAAAAGAACCATTACAAACGGACTAAAGCCGATCACCGATTTATAGGACCTTTTGTTGTCCAGGAACTTCTCTCAAGGAATCGATTGAAGATAAGAAAATTGCAAGGAATGACAACACGTTCTGAAATTGTACATGCTCATGAGATAAGAAGAGTCAAGAGGCGATCACCAGATTATCAAACGAACTAAAGTTGACTTTTTTTCATTGTTATGTTTTTTTTATGTTTGTTATAGGGATAGTGAAGACTGGGGGGGAGCAGTTAGTAAACCCAGCTGTTCATCAGCTTCACTATCCCTATCAATATAGCTTGTTGATTTGTTTTATAAAATAAACAGTTTAGTTTCGAAACCACAACGAGACGAATTACTTACTTATATATATATATATATATATATATATATGTCATAGCAGACTATATGTTCTATGAGCGCGCACCGTATATTATAGGCCTACTATTCCATTTTGTTTTAAAATTTTGGGGGTTAATATTCTCACTCCTGAGTTCGATGTTGCTTTCAAGTTCAAGCTATTGCTATCGACTCAATAGCTAATTCATGGAAGGCGATACCCACTTCTATAAATTGTAGGTATGATTTTCTTGGATCATCCTATGTCTCTAAACACATTAATAGGCTTTTTAGTCTAAATATAGGCTTTTTAGTTCAATCAGAGAACTCATCTGAAAAATTTATCAGTAGTTTACTTTAACTTTTTGGAAGAGTTAGGGCCAGTTGCACAAAAGTCCGATCGAATTTAACCACCGTAAAATGATGTCATTGCATTGTCGTCTGATTCGTTCATTGGTTCTCGTTGCATTGGTTCTGTTAAATCACATGACATAATTTTACGCCGGTTATAAATTCAATTGATTTTTGTGCAACTGGCACTAAATATTATAATCTCCCCGTATTAATTCTCAGTTATAAGTTCTAATAAACCATTTTCTTACATATTTATGTATAAGTAAGAAGTACGCGATATATATAGGTAATATAATTATAGTCTACATATGACGTATTATATGACTTATAAATATATATACGTATTATATGACGTTATAAATATTGACTTATTCAAAAAGATCTAGATCTAGAACCTCCATTCATATGAATCCATCTTTGTGAGTGACTCAATCCTGAATTTACAGGGCCTGATCAATTTAGGTACCCGTAGCCTACTGCATTCTTTCAGAGGGCTAGTTTAAAATATATAGGGGAAAGTCGGGCACTACCGGACAGCGGCTGACATCGGACAAAGTCAGTTCTTAAAAAGTGCCGTAATTGGCAGCACTTGTTATGCTGTCAGTACAACCAACTTAAGTAGCAAGACTGCCCACAGCAGCATTGCGCATTTGACGTAGCACGTTTTCGTAGTGGCTCCAGTTTTATGTATTTTTTACGGTTGACAAGTGCAGGGAGATAGTTTTAAGAAGCTGCTGCATCAATTGAAGTAAGTAATATTAGTCATAGTTGGTCTTAAAATACTTAGTGTACTTTATATCAAGTAAATACGACGTTTAGCTCCAGTCACATGATTGATTATGGCTTGACAGCCATTCTCACCTAGGTTGTCTGGCGGCAGGTATCGGACAAAGTGCAATCGGGCGGTATCGGACAATGTAATGACCACTCAAATTCACGTATTTTAATAGATTCTCCGTGTTTTCAGGGATCATGGAATAGAAAAGAGGAAATTGGACAGAAGAATCACTGAAATTGGCTATTGAAAAAGTGTTATGTAATGAAATGACTAGGGGAAGGTCGGGTACTACCGGACAGCGGCTGGCATCGGACAAAGCCAGTTCTTAAAGTGCCGCAATTGGCAGCACTGTTCATACTGTCAGTACAACCAACTTTAGTAGCAAGACTGCCCAAAAATGTATTCATTTGTGTGATTTAATATCCCTCAAACATAATTTCAGTACTATTTTATGTCTGTCCGATACCACCCGCCATAAATTGAAAAGTGCGTTTTGTAGATAGTTGGATTTTTGAAAAAAAAAGTATGTTGCTATTGATATTATTTTATATAATTTACGCCAGTTATAGATGATATACTGTAGTATTATTTTACATAGTTGGCGTTTATAATCCTTTAACTGGGTACTTGAGAAAAGCTAAGGGGTGATCAATTTAGGTATCCGTGACCTTCCCTACCTTTTTGTAAAGGCTGTATTTCAATGTCTTTTTTTTATTGTTAAGCATTGCAAACACCGTTATAATACAGACACTTGTTTGCAGGTCAGAAACTTCAGAAGAGTAAAAACGAGCGTTTACTGTATGCCTTTGTAAATAATGTAAAAAGTCTATCGAACAAGGACCGGCTGGGACCGTGGGGTCCGAGAGTTTAATTGGAAAGAGAAGTCTCGTGAAGAGGACTTTTCTTTTGTACTTGAAACGCAGAGTTGGACAAAAGTGACGCATTTGCTTAGCGATTCATCTGTCTGCAGTTTGTTTACAGTTGATGTCAAAGTCCCGGCTTGAATTTTTCATTTTGCAGTACCGTCCTATACTTTGGGAAGCCCGAGAGACGAAGCTCGCCATTGGTGTGCGTGCGTGCGGGTGAGTCGCCCTGATGGTGGTGGTAGACCGGGTGCACAAAGCCGATAAAAGTTCTCGCACTCTGACACAAAAGTAACATTCCCGCTACTTCTCCCCTCACCGCACCATCTACCAGCAAAGGTGTTCAAAAGTCGCCGCTCTAGATGGCCGTGGCTCAGTAATTATTTCCGACAAAAACACGTGCTCTCTACACAAGTGAAGTTCAAAAGCTATAAACAGCAACTTGACATCAGAAAAGTTGTCAACGCTTATCAGCGCAAACTTTCCCTGATGATTTGGCACGAAAGTCATTGTCCCTTCATTTCTTCCTCCTCTTCACAACATTTGCTAATGAACAATTTCCGAACTAGTTCAACTTTGTCTTGCGAGCTTTGAGAAAGCATACCATGTTTGATACCACAGTTGTTTTTGAAGGCTATATTGAAAATTGCAACAGAACAGCAATAACACAACGTTTTGGATTCAAGTTTTTAACTAGTGCTCAGAACACTAGTCTGATAGCTGAAGGAGTTTTCTTTGCAAACTGTGCCCATGTGCTGAGATAAAGAGGCTTGCTGAGGTAAAGAGGAAAATTATCTAGAATGCCTGCATTCAACATGAAAGAAGGTTAAGGTGTGAGTGCTACATGAATAGGCTCCATGAATAGTAGTTTGACATTCCAAATAAGGATAACAAAATACTGCATTCATCAATATGAAGAAAGTTGAATTTGTCTTACATTGGTTACTAAGTTCAAAGAAACAACTTGGGAAAGAAAGCATTATTTACTTTTACTATTTGATGAGATCGAACAATAAACCGTACCAATATACCGTACTTAATTTAGGAACTAACGTTTTGTAGGAGAACACGGGACAGAACGGAATACTTATTGTTTACATCGCCATACACAGTATAATAAAGGAAAGGATGTAGTAAATACGATACAATGGCGGTAAACGATACCATACTTTATTTCATTGGGAACAAAATTGTATCATTAATGTTTTTTATGAGTTTATTTTACTTGATTTTCTCATTTTGATTAATGTCTACATAATTTCCGTTCTGCCCCAGTTGCTGAAATAAGTTGTAAGTATGTGACTAAAGACAGCGGTCGCAACAGTCCACGTGCTCTGCATTTTCCAAATAATGCCTAGATATCTTCCCTGGTTGTTTTTTGAGTTGAGCAGTTATTTAAACACTTCTCCGCAAGGCTACAACACGGTACTACTCTAAAAATACAGTTATCCTGTTCTACCCCGCTATTCCGTTCTGCCCTGTGTTCCCTTATGTTTATAATGTAATGGGAAAAAAATAAAATCTGTAAATTATTTTGAAAAACTATTCTATTGAAAATATTGTTCTGTATTACTGAACATTCACGATTTTAAGTGCAAATTTTTTAAGGTAAAAGTAACTTGTTGAAATTATATAGGAATTTTTGTGTGATCATAAGATCAATAATATGAGGGAAAATGAAAGTTTTTTAATTAGATTTTTCTCCCCGACTTTCCTTGATCTTTGCTTGCTGTTCATTAATAGGAGAACAACGTTAAGTTTTTCCAAATTGAAATTATTGAAATTAATTTCCAAAACACAATACAAAATAGATAGATATATATAGGAGTATAAAGATAGATATAAGAGATCAGGACAACAGAGGATGATTTCCATGATGATCGAATTCTTGCAATTCGCACGAACACAAACCAGTTAAATTAATGTTGGCCTCCCCAGATCTCACCTTGACCTCTACAAGTCTACAATAATACTAAGTGTCGTTGACTTGTGGGAGCAGCTGAAGAGAAGAATGGAGAAGGAGAGAAGAAGAAGAAAAAAGGAGAAGAAGGTTGATGATGTTTAGGAGGAGACTTCTCTTCGCGGTCCAGAGGAATCAGGTTCTGCTCGTTACGTGTGCAATCGCTCTCTGTTGATCATAGTAATTTCTAATTCGCAGCCTCCATCCTAACCTCTCCAATAGCTCGATAATATCCGGCTAATTTCATCACGAACCTGGCAAAATGAAAAAGAAACACACGTATTTGAAGTCCTTGACTAAATAATCTTGTCTGTTTCTCTCATTCTCTTTTTACAATATAATAATTAAGGAGTTCCTACAAACGTGTTGGTCTATTCAGTTGGTGTTGTAAGTCTATCGGATTGTTTGAAGAGTTACCCGTGCCAGTACTTGTAAACTTAAAGATATCATGGTATAGTTCTTCGTCCTTTAACATCTTCTGGACAATAGTTTTAATAAAAGAGACAACTGATCCAATAAAGTTTATTTCATTGTTCTTATTTGACATTATTACCTTGACTGCTGACTGTTCAATAAAATATTCAAACAAACAACCCTTCATGATTAAAGCACACTAGTATTGCGTTAAAAATGTGAGAGTCTTCAAATAATGGAATCTGTGTCATTACACCCACTGTTTTCTTGTTCTTAATGAAGTGACTGTTCTTTCCTTTCTGAATACGTTTAGCCTATCTGTTTTCAAAATGCACATTATTGTATCTCGTGAATTGAAATATTTGTTGAAGTCTTAGAAGAGCATATCAATGTACGTATCATGTGCTATCCATCTTCTAGTTGTATTTTCAAACTAAATTGCCAGTGTAAGTAACTAGTAAGTAAAAAAAAAATATTTTCGTATGGCTTTTTATTGGTGGGGACACCCAGGTAGTCTAGTAGGTTTCACCTCGCCTTATTTTTATTTACTAGTAAGTAGTAACCAATAGTGAGAGTGAACAGTATCCTCAGTAAGAGACTTCGTTTTGAATCGGCTGCCTGGGTAATCCAGCAATTTCAAGTCTCAGGGATTCAAACCTGAGAGCTATTCCAAACAAGATGGACTCGATAATGGAGATGGACTAGTCTACACCGGGTAATGCCAGCCGTTCTTTCGAACTTTTATACGACCGTCTTTCAAGTTCTCAACAGGAAACTTCTATTCCCTCAAATAGGAGTTTGATACTGCCGATTATTCTTCAAGACGTGAGTTATCTTATGACTGAAACAAAGTCACTCACGGTGAATTTATTCGTTGGAAAGTTGAATCCTCAAAATGGAGCCGTGTTTGGTCACAATTAAGTCAGGTTATTAATATTATCTATTGAGTATTTGGGTTTTTTCATGGTATTTATTCAGGTCAATGATAATAAAAATATATTATACAATAAATCAATAATAGTAAATCGATTTCCACTGTAGGCCTAAACTTACTGTATCAGTTTTATTATCACAGTAAAAATATTTTTTCATTACTAAATCAATTCTATCATATTATTTGGATAAGAAAAAAATATAGATTACGAAATTTGATTGAAAAAAGATACGAATTTTAATTATAATAACACTAACACTATAATTGCAGTATCTTCAGTGTATACTGTAGTAGCATCCAATGTGAATAGTATACAAATCAATTGTATAATAGGTTTTTTCAATAAAGTCTATGAACGATAAAAAATGTGGAGTCAAAATTCTACATGAAAATAACATAACATTTTACAGTTTTTCCTCTAGGCAGACCTTCATTGAAAAAAACGACCGAATTTGAGAAAACGAACGAGGAATAAGAACCGTAATACAGTACTATCAACTGTTATTATTATTTGAGGAGAAATTCATCTAACAGTGTATACGGCATCTGATAAGTTATTGAAAAGGAAAGATCAATTATTGCAATAAGTACTAGTGAATTTATCATAATGGAACCAAAAATTCTATTTAGTGAATCATTTCATATTATTATTATTGTTATTATTATTAGCGTACCAGCCTTAAACGGTGGGGAGACTCGAAGTTAGTTCCACCTCGCCGTGTAAAACCTATTTTTCACTTAGTTCTATATCACTTTTCAGAATATTCACAAATTTTGAAAATGTTTTTTTTTCGTTTTCAAGACTTTCGAGCGAAGACTTTTGCTGAGTGAATAACAGAACATTAAAACAACAGAAGTGATAGTTGGAAATAATCGATCACCGCTTTACAAAAATACAAACTCCGATTCTCCAACAGGAAATCTGACTACTGAAGTAGGAGTATGAGTTTTGCTTACAGTTTAAAGCCATGATACAATTATAAGTTCTAAATCATATCATGCTAAGGGAATCGAACTACATACTCCCAAGTTCGGTAACGTACTGTAACTGGAAGGTATAATATTGCTGATTGGCATCACCTACAGGCTGCAGCTGCATGAAGCAGAGCGAAACTGTTCATTGGTGCAATCGAACTGTGTTGAGTGTTTCTGCCTTTACTGTACTGTACTTGCCAATACCCTCTCGATAGCACACCAAACCGCATATGCAAAGTTTGAGCGACAGATTGTATTCAATTAAACTTGCCAAGTTGGGAAACTTGCGAGATGTATGTGGATGAATTATTTAAATGCCAGCAGCTCTGGCAAGGCGGCTGAGTTTGTTCAGTGGGTCCAACGCACATGTATTTGGTGACTCTGCCTCTACCGCCACGCAATTGTCGAGTAAACTCCATGAATCATTAATGAGCTATTTGACTATGATAGTGACGTGGCATCCTGCTGTGTCAATTCACGCTTCAATCTTCAATGTAGACTACGCTCCTAACTTATGTGAAGCATTGACAGGCCTGCACAGCTAACATTCGAGTCGAACCTGATTTTGATGTCGATGCAGAGAAAAATTGGTAACAGGTTGGAAGATAGATTGTATCTTCATAGAGAATTGATAATACTGTCATCAGTGGCTTGGATTAGAATGATATGTGCAATAATAAAATCATCTTAGGATCTTCAGACCAAAGTGTAAAGAATTACACTAGTTCACATAAGTTAGCTTTCGTCTTAAGCTTTAATTCCTACTTTCTTCCAAAATTTTCCACAAAACGTTTTTGCAATATTGTTAGTTTTGTATCTAGTGGAACGGTCGTTCCACCACCCGTCCCCCCCGTGATACGAATGAAAGACCGGGACCACTATATATTCTGTAACGAACTTCCCTTTGATGTTCGCATGCCGCCATCTCAATTTACGCGGAAGGTAGTGAAAATTTTAAAATGTTGTAATGACATTATTTTCTTAGATTTTTGAGCGCTTTCATTTAAGATCAGAACGAACTTTCTACGATATAAATTCGCAGAGATACTATATACGGGTATTTTGTCATTTTACTAATTTTGGGATTTTTCAGTTTTTTTCAACTTTGAGCACTTGATGTGAAAAATCTGTAATGAGTTGAGATTTCGGACTACCAAAAGCGATTGAAGACATGTTTGAACTATTTACATTTAAAAATTCAAATCATTTAATGCCCGATTGAGCTCTGTAGCTCTGTCCGAATAAAAATTAAAGTTGCAATTTGAAGTTAGAATTTGAAGCTTTTTATCGAATGTAAACAGGGCCACCCAGGAACATGGCCTAGACCAGCGACCACATAGTATAATAGACGGAGCATGCAGACAGACTTTTGAAGCCAGTTCTAGCGCCAATACCCAACCATGATGGCGGCGGCCTTGAGTGATTCACTCCAGTAGCGAGCGCTCCGACAAGGTCTCGCTCAGTTCTGCCCAGTTGAATATATTTCTGGATTTATAGTAAGGTCATTGAGAAATAAAATAGCCTGCAGTGGATGCTTACAACTGTTGCAGGCGGATGAAAAACCACAGCACCGTAACAGTTTAATTCGCTGTAAAAATAGGGGAGGACTTTTGTATCCTTCTGAAGGAGTTGTAAAACTGTGTGTAATTTGTGAAACAGAAGTGAAGTTGCGAATTATCAATGGAGACATTACAAAAGTGAAGCAGCTTGAGGATAAAATGATTAGTTCAGTTTTGAAAAAATGTATCGGGGTGAATCTATTCCCAGGAGAACATTGTTTTGAACAAGAACCTGAGCTCAATCATATCATTTTAGTAATGAAAGCCATTTGTAAAAAATATTTCAAAGTACGACTACATCATCATTGTAAAACATTCAGTGCTACATTACACAAAAGCAGAGTTCGAAGTCACTTAGTGAAAACGATTACATTTATGGGTCAGTAAAGGTTATTTAGAATGAAAGGTTTTAGTTAAATTGAAATTTTTAGAGTTATGAATGTAATGTTTGTATAATTATAATATTGTTCTTCATTGTTATTTTGATTGATTGTCAATACTGTATGTAATATTTTGTTTTTCTCTTTTATTGTTCCCTTGCTTTCTATACTATGGTATAGTATGAATTTAAATTAAAAAATATGAGACTTTAAGAACTACTACTCATTGTATTTTCAGGTTTCCATTTCTTTCTTTTTTATTTTTATTGTAAATTCAATAAAATTCCGTTTGTAAGTTAATTTTCGCATTTTATTATTCTGTAGATATCTGTAGATATTCTGTGTATATTATTCATTTTATATTTACGGTAGATATACAGATGACAGACACTAATTTTTTCTTGGTAAATTATTCTCATGAATGTATGATGTCATCAAAAGGATATAATGGTTCCCTTACTCATGACATTTCTTTATGTGTGCTTGTGCTGAGATGAGTAGCTTTATTTTATGCTTATATGTAATTTTCCAACAGTTCTCAAATCAAAACATCAAATCGCAATCCAGTGTTCACTTGGTAAGAATAAGATAGAGTGATTTATTAAGTATTATTATTCCCATTATTATTGTCGATTAGCTGATTAAGAGATTTAATTATTATGTGAAATATATAGGCAAATCTATAGTTGGAATATATAGCTTCAATTATTACGTGAAAATATATAGGCAAATCTATTATTGAAATGGTTCTTGAGAAAAAGGTACACACAGTATGTTTTAGAGGGAAGAGCTCGGAGTTGAGGCGAACGGAATTAATCGGAGCGCTTCGCCTCGTTTTCTCGTCTATGTTCTACCGAGAATATCAGGAGAACGGCTGATCTTAGGAAAAAAATGTTCAAATGAAAAATAAAATTCAACTTTTTATCTAAAACTTTCTCGCTTACGAAACTTGCCTACCCTAAAGATGAAAAATTTCGCTTACCAACTTTTTCATGTCACGTTTTCAAATGTATGAAAAACTTTCAACTTTTTTTACTCGTAAAAGTTGAATAAACTGGAAACTGGTAATTTGAGTTACACCATTAGAATCAGTGTTTTATTAGGTATAAGAACACCAAATTTGAAAATTTTAACTTAATCTTAAGGGGACTAAACGACGATGTATTTGAAACTCGCGCACTACAATTTTGAGCTTCTGTGAGCTCCATTTCGCGTTTCTATACCTAACCATGATGGCGGAATTGGCTTCACCACCCGTAATGCTGTAGTAATAGGATCACTCCGTCTATTATACTATGTGGTCGCTGGCCTAGACCACTACCACCTAGAGTTACAAAGCCATAGTGCTAGGTTATGACGTCATCAGTGGTCGATGGGCTGAATGTTCATCAGCTTAACAAATCAAAAAGCTTTACTAGTCGTAATACGGTAATAGAAACTATTAGAAAGACTAATTCAAAACATCTCATTTCCCAAAAATATTTCTCTTAGTAGAAAATACACATTAGCCTTTGAGAAAAACCAGTTCCAGCTCCTAAGTTGAGAATAAATTATATTATGTTAGGCAGGTTGAATGTAGGGAATAGAATAGAATAATCACTTTATTTACGCAGATTACAAAATATGTCGTTTAAATTCTATGTCAAAAGAGTCATTACAATGAACGTCATTTAAAAATAATAAATACAGCATAAGATTAACTGAACAAAACATGAAGTATGAAAGATTTTAAATGAAAATATATAGGTATAAATTTTAATTCAAGATTTTTGAATACAACTTAATACTAGTATGATATATTTTATTTAAATGAACGTCGTTGGAAATTTAAGTAATTGATTCTGTATCTACATGAAATGGCGGAGTTTGGACATATAAATGTCCATTCTTGGAGAAGGATGTGCAAGGACATCCTTCCCATCAACACCCAACCATAGAATGAGGGATGGAATGAGGAGAGATTTGTGCTTCAAATTGTAACTCAGGTTTAATATGAACCAAGTGAAAATTATAAGTACATGTAATTATGTATCATTAATAATACTGCAGATGAATTCCATATCAATCAATAGGAACTATTTATAGTTTATCATTTTATGGATTCTATGTTTTTCTGAATTCTAAATCAAGCTTTGTTTAATAATGTGCAGTACAATTTGTTTAATAATGAACAATATGAACTGTTCTTATTCAATCTTATTAGAACACTATTCACACAATATCCTGCAAGATAGGTAGTCAGTAGAGTTATCTCTGTGTCCAATTTGTTCAAATCATCTTCAGTTATATCAACATTTTCATGTGGCATCTGAAAAAAAAGATACAATATTCAGTCAACTCCAATGATTTTAGAACATTATTGAGCATGAAATGATATAATATGAAGTTATTGCAGATTGAGTTATAAGTACCTTAATTGAAGCATCCAATCAAATGTATTTTAGTGGGATGGTAGTCATAAAATTTTACAGAATGCTGTGGCATGGCTACAAGCCCATGATCAACATAATCATTAGGCTGATTGCATATAGTTTATGAATAATTATA
Organism: Laodelphax striatellus; assembly: GCA_017141395.1. NCBI lineage: Eukaryota > Metazoa > Arthropoda > Insecta > Hemiptera > Delphacidae > Laodelphax > Laodelphax striatellus. Next base: position 22,650,657 of record CM029532.1, on the reverse strand, counting down.
AATTTCGTTGATTACACAAAATGCTCATAATCACTACAATCATAAATACACAAAAAAGCATTCGATGCTATTAAAAAATGACATCTCAATTAATTTCTTATTAGCCTTCACTAGAAAGCAGTACATTACATTCCAGAAAAGGAAGTTAACTCAATAGGATTGTTGTCAATTCATGATGCATGACTACTCAATCCATTGAATAAATGATGAATTTTTGTTTCTGTCAAGAAAACAGTAACATTAAAACAATCACTTTACATAGAAAGTTGTCCATTTCAACAGTATTCAAATTCTTTGCAAAAGTTTATAATAATTGAAACAAAATGTTTCCAGGTTAGGTATTCCATCAAAGCATTTGGCAAAGATTGTAGAAGTATTTAAAAAAATTATGAGTAGCTATTACACTTAAATAGTATATTAATGTTTAATTAATAAGTATATTTTGAAGCTTACCTTGACTCATTGAGCAAAACTCATCTTGTCTCTGAATTCACAAAATATACTCCGTACTTCAAAGAAATCTAACACCATATGTAGCTGTAGCCTATGTGGTTAGAATGAGAAAGTAGAAAACAAACAACAAGACTGCCCATCCACTAATAATGACGTCACAAGATTTTGAACAAGCAGCGCTATGGCTTTGTAACTCTAGACGGTAGTGCCTAGACACTCGAAATGTGACGTCACGGCTAAGAGGCCTACCACTCCACTATACTGTTCATAAACAGCCACTGATCACAACCAAGTTTGAATATTTAAATTTTTATTATTTAAAAATAAATAAATAGACCTACTTACCCACCAAAAGGTAATTGTGCAGTTGAAATAAACTCGAGACGAGAAAAACAAAACACGAATTCCAATTTTAATGCAGGGATGAGTTGTAAACATGAGTTGTTATGGACACGATGTGATGACGTCAGCTGCACGTTTAAATTCAGTGTCTAGCTAGACCATGTTTCTAGGTGGCCCTGATGTAAATGTCGCGATCCTAGCGGTTAAAAACTAAAAGTTTCACACTGTTGCCACCGCCAAATTCGACCTTTTCAATAATAGCCCAGTAAAATTGTCATCAAAAATAGGGTCTACCTTGTATGAAATGGGATAGTCGGTTTTTTTTTTTTTTTTTAGTAATGTTTATGGTAGTCCTGGGATGCTAAATCCAAGTTTTAGACCTAGGCAAACTACCGGTTCATCTCCAAAAATCGTACAAAATGGCGGAATTTTGCACTTTTTTTTATGTTTGGCTAATTTTCACCCTGAAGAATCTGTATTTCATAGAGGACATTGTGAATATTTCTTAAAGTATATCAAATTACCTTCAATTTGAGACCAAATTTATCATTGTAGGCCCAACCGTTTATGAGATACAGCTCTTCAAAGTTCATAAAATTAACGAGAATTTACCCTTTTTTTCAATTTTTCGCAATTTTGACCGTGAAGTATCACTTTTCATATAGGACATTCAACATAGGGTTGAAAGTAAATTTAAATACCTACAATTTGATACCTGATTGGTTATTGTAGGCCCAACCGTTGCGAAATACAGCTCTTCAAAGTTCATCAAATTATCGTAATTTTTCACTTGTTTTTACATTTGGTCAATTTTGACCGTGAAGCATCACTTTTCGAATGTGACTTTCAGCAAAGTTTTAAAAGATAATTTAAAATCTACAATTTGAGACCAAATAGATTATTGTAGACCCAATTGTTTGCGAGATGTAGGCCTTCAAAGTTTATCAAATTGTTGAATTTTTCCACTTTTCTACATTTCTTCAATTATGACCATGAAGAATCATTTTTCCATATAGAACATTCAACATAGTTTTGGAAGCTGATTCAATTACCTACAATTTGAGACCAAATTTGTTATTGTAGGCTCAACCGTTTGCGAAATACAGCTCTTCAAAGTTCATTGAATTATCGTAATTTTTCATTTGTTTTTTGAATTTTGACCGTGAAGTATCACTTTCTCATATATGACATCCAACATATTTCTTAAAGTATATTAAAATACCTACAATTTAAGAATTAATTGGTCATTGAGGGCCTAATAGTTTGGAAGATATAGGCCTTCAAGTAGATTAGTAGAAGTCTATTCACATTTAAAATTTCAAATCATTCAATGTCCGATTAAGCTCTGTAGCTCTGCCCGAATAATAATTAAAGTTGCAATATTTGGAATTTGAAGTTTTAAAGAATGTAAATGTCGCGTCAATTCAACAATTTCAGCAATTAAAAGAAATAAAACTCTGACAGGAAATAGAAAAATTGAATCGTTCATTTTAGAATCATTAATGGGGAAAATTTGAGAATTTTGTTCCTGGAATGTATAATAATGGTGTTGGGCAAATTTTTACAAGGATTTCATTTTTCGATTACAAAATATTTTTTCCATCAAAAGTGGTCATGTGACCTATCGTAATGGGTTAAAATTTCAATCTAAATTCAAAATCTCAATCTTATTTAACAAACTTTGTGGATAACTGCTTATACATGAATTAATGTTGCTACAATGATATGTCGTTAAAGTCTGGATAGTAAATGATAAGGTGTGATGCAACAGACACAGTCACAACGTCTTGTTTGTTCATTCAGTATTAACCATAACTGGCTCACTTATAGCTAGAATAATTTTGTAGCACCCAAATAGTGAGGATAAAATATCTTTTATCAAATAACATAGCATTTCACTGTTTTTAAAAAAATTTAATCTCTCCCCATCCATTGTGTTTGCAGTGTTTTACCTCTATAACAAGAAGGTGATTAAAAAAAAAACTGATATCTCTCAAACAGATTCTCCAAAGAATTCGTCACCGTCCCCTACCCCCGACCCTATTGAAAACGCTGGTGTGTAAACTAAAATTTATGTACCAAAGAAAAAGTCAAGAAAAAAATGTATGAGCTTTCAGTAAGAAAATGTTTTGATATAGCCTAAATAAGAAACCGTCTCCTCTGCAATATACATTTATACATACAATATAATAATTATGTGTAGCCAACCCAAACAAAAATGAAAACTCTGTTCTGGAAGCCATTGAAGAAGAAAAATTTGGAAGAAAGTTTGGGGAGGGCGAGGCGCTCAATAATTTAGAAAGTTCATAAAACTTGTTAGCTCAAACACTGAGAGTATGATTCCTGAAAGTTTAGCATATTTCTAATTCGTGTTTTAAGTGGGTGAGATTGAGCGCCTCGCCCTCCCCTAAAATTTCTTCCAAATTTTTCTTCAATGTCAATGGCTTCCAGAACAGAGTTTTCATTTTTGTTTGGGTTGGCTACACATAATTATTATATTGTATGTATAAATGTATATTGCAGAGGGAGACGGGTTTCTTATTTAGGCTATATCAAAACATTTTCTTACTGAAAGCTTATAAAAATTTTTTGGATTTTTTCTTTGGTACATAAATTTTAGTTTCCACACCAGCGTTTTCAATAGGGTCGGGGGTAGGGGACGGGTGACGAATTCTTTTTTGGAGAATTGTTTGAGAGGATTATTTTACTTTCTATCTCATTAATGTTCGATTAGAATGGTAAATACACCTTTCTATGACCAATTCTTATCCAGCAAACTATGGAAGTGTGAAGCTGGACTTATATTTCATGAAACTATGATGAAGTTTGAAAATGAAGGAGGGAAGAAAGAGGTATAAAAAGGAGGTTAAAGTAGAAAAAAGATTGATAAATAAGAGAAATAGGAAGAAACAGCAGATAAAAATTAGAAAGGAAAAGGAGAAAGAGAAGAAGAAGAAGAAGAAAAGAAGAAGAAGAAGAAGAAGAAGAAGAAAGAAAGAAGAAAATGTTTAAGAAGAAGAAGAAATAAGTAGAAGAAAAAAGAAGGAGATCTTTATCAAAATGATAAAAGTATTGATTTGTAAGAACACTGAGAATTAAGATGACTAAAATCTTCCCAAATGATGGATTTCCAATAAATTCCTCATAAATCATCCATGATTTCTAGTAATTAAATAGAGGTGAGTAAGGTTTTATGCAAATTTTTATCCACTCGGGTATGATTGTTTTCATATGGAAATAGTTAAGAGAATTAAATTGAGTTTCTTAATATTAAAGTCCGGAGAGACAAATTACATTTTCAGAACATGATAAACTTGTTCCATCTGCAAGAGTTCGTCATCTGTCACTTTTGCTCCACTTTGAAGCTCTTTGAAGGAAATGATTTTCGTTTCACGAGAAACCCCCCCCCCACCGCCATTACCACCCTGATTCGAGAACAGCGAGTTCATTTTCCTTTGTTGCTAAACGCTGTAAAGTCCGATGATGAGAAAGAAGCATCCCCTTCTGTGTGTGCTCATGGTGCGGAGTCATTTTTGGGTGACGCAACTGGGAACAAGAGTAAGCTACAGATTTGAATCCTTTCCAGTTCAGTTATGAAGTCTTTTCATCTTCTGAAATGTCCAAATCAATGGATTTCAGCTGGAATGACTCTTCTTACTACCTTCTTCATTCATAACATAGCTCATTCCCAATGAAGCACAACTATCATAAGGTTCAAAAAACAAAATTTATTTCCGTGTTTATTCATCTTATGGAACTACAAGAGTAGCTAAGTTACAAAAATGTTCCAATACATAAGAAGATTCACATTATAACAGCTATAAAAAACTGGTAGACAGATACAATTCAATGTCTATAGCAGTTCAGAAGTTTGCAATATTATAGTTTTTAATGTGGATAAAAGTGTTGGAAATTATGTTGGAAGATCAATTCAATAACAATTGATTCCAATAAATCTGATTATCATAAAACTAATACCTCTTCAGTATTTTGTGATTAGTTCACTAACTTTCTATATAACTTTTCTGGGAGGAAATCCATTTCCAGTATTGTGAATATGAACATTTCCAGTATTTTCCGAGTTGAAAATCTAACTTTCTACATATCTTTTCTTGGAGGAAATTCATTCCCAGTATTGTGAATAATTGTCCATTTTGCACAATCAAATTACAAAATATATTCATGCTCATAATAATTATTTCCTTCTATTCAATGTGAGAATCTCATGAACTAGAACGACGTTTCCCTAGGAGCAACTGCTATCACAATTCAGTCAGCAACCCAGCGTTGCCAGATGACATTTGGCTGTTTTTCGGGTAATCGGGTAATCTAACCAATCAGCCAATGTCATCTGGCAACGCTGGGTTGCTGACTGAAATCATATAGCAGTTGCTCCGTGGGCACACGGCCTTAAGCTGTAGAAAATGAAAATTAATACAGAAAGACCGTTTTTGAAAATTGACAAAACAGATTATGTTTACGATGCTCTTTCGCATCATTAATAATTTTTAATAAAATCACAATTCACATTGCTTGGGAAGAGTTATTTTGATACAAGCGTATGCAAGCTTCCTTCATAATGTAATTTAAAAACACCTATGAAAAGTTCAAATTTTTCTAGCACCTGCTTTGGGACTGAATTAACTTTTCACTTTAGATGAAAATTTGAGAAACATTAAATGTTTACAAATTTTGTAAACTCGACTGATGTTCATCTTAAATGTTAGTTTTGTGATAATTTTACAAATTCAGTTGATATTTATTTAGCGTTCCCACACTGGAAAATTTGTCACCATACCACTGGTTTTGTCTAAAGTTTTCTTAAGCTCGGACTCCTTTATCACCCACTATGAAGATCGTCAGTTTTGGGTTGACACCTGTTTTTTCTTTCCTATAAGATTGTATTGCTTGATCCAATAAATAAATGATAAATGATCAGGGCTGTCATTTTCAATTAACAGCAGTAGACTTTAATAATTCACCTGCGATGACTAAGAGATGATGTAGCCTACCGGTAGCGTGCAGGAAGTTCTAGCTGAGTATACGTTATCAGCCTTTAGAATGGGTTAAGGTTCTTCTGACATACTCTTCTCTCTTCTTTGACCTGACATTGATACTGTTGTGCTGCTCATCACAAGAAACTGTGGCTGTAATGACAACGGAATGTTTACCATAATCGAGCCAAATTGCGATGAGACTAGAGTGACTAAATGAGGTGCTATCCTCTGAAGTGATTTGTGGTTTATGCGAAAGTATTAAAGGAATTCCAGCATTAAATTTGAAGCTGATGAGATTTCTGTGTAGAAATAGCTGTCATTCGAAAGAAGCATTGTGTTATCTACTGAACTCAATTATCTACTGTTTAATGAGCTCATATGAATGAATGGAATCATATTCATAAATCTGTGATAAAAAAAACAAAAGTGTTCAATTACACTTTGTTTTTGACACAGTATCAATCACAAATAATTGATTGATACTATTGATACTATTCCTGAGTATCAACGAATAATTTTTTTCTTAGTATCAACCGTTGTAGGCCAATCAATACATTGAACATTGAGAGTCACGAATTATATTGCTGCTATTGAAGTTCCACTCAGTGACTTCAGAATTCGATGACGTTGGAAAATATTCAACTTGAATGAAGTTTATATTGAAATATTCATTATATTGTTAATATTCAATTGCTCATCAGCTCATCATAGACATGAAAGGAATATTCTAGGATAGACCTGATTTTATTTATTTGATTTCTTGAATTACTATACAAAACCTTGAGCCGACAATTTCTTAATGCCTTTCGCACATTTTTCCATTCCAGTATTTCTCAAATATCGAACAAAAAACTGACTCTCGACTTTCTGCGGTTGAATGACTGTGACACAGTCATTTGTTACGCTAGAAATTGCTACCTCTGAAGAAACATTAGAACATTTGGCGAATTGAGACTGACAGGTTGTAATCATTGATCATACTAAAGATTTTAATAAAATTCAATTTTCCAATGAAATTGAATAAAAATTCATATTTTTGATTGTTTAGTAGAAATTTGATATTTCTGACTATTTCTGATACAAAAAATCCATATAGTCAGATTTCAATTTTCTCGTTGGAGGAACAGGAGGTGGACAGAGCCCTCACAATGAAGAGCTTTATAGGGTTTAGAGAAACTTGAGCTCAGTAAATTTTGTATAGATTTCGCATTAGCATAATTTGTGATTACCTGTTACATTATAATATTGATTCAATTACTCATTTATAAGTCGAAGACTTGTATTGGTGACATTTCATGCTTCTTACTCTAATTTGGAGCTGCACACGAATCGATGCAGCCATGAAAACTGAAGACACACGGTACAATAGATGAATTGTGGTGGCTTGGCTCCGGTGGCCTGCTCCAGTCTCAAGAGAGTCAAGAGAGCAGCTTATCAGAGCCTTTGACTGCGGCTTCAATGCAATGCACTGGCTCACAATGCCAGGGACAATGCCAACTCCGATACAAAACCCTTTTGTCAACATTGTCAGGAATGCCGCCGCCGCCGCCGCTAAGAAACTGAACAGACCCTCAACTATTACCAATGTAAACACACATGACAGTGATGAAAGGCAACATCAGCTCCAAGACACTATCTTCAAGTCAGCGTGACCTCTTCTAGGCTTCATTTCATATCTACCTTCAATTCTTTACAGTTTCAATAACATCAGATATCTTCATCTCGGTGGTGAATGAATATGGAGCGTATAGAGTAAAAACGCATCAAGAAAGACAAAATGTAGAAAGGTCATCTAATTTACTGGAAGTTTTCAGATCCTAAAAGTATTCTGCAATCAGGTCGTAGAATTTATGACAGGATAGAATTGCTACCGTTTGTTAAGCTACAACAATATAGGCAACATTTTTAATTAGATATTGATATTATAAAAATTTTTTTCCTGTTTTCCGATTTTCCCGAGTAATATTACTGGATACAAAAGATACAAGGATGATGGTTATTCAATAAAATGTTATCAAACTGAAATCTGAAAAGGTATCCTGTGAGCAAATTAAACTAGATTATACTGTATTAGCAAATTTCTATTAGAGTTATTACATTAGAGAATATTGAGCCAGCTTCTTATTAAGTTATTTCTCATCAGGAAATTAATATTGTAAAATACACTGAAGATGCTTGAAATCAATTATCGGTTCAACAGCAACCAGATTGGAGCCCTTGTAATATTTTGCCTTGAATATTATGGTTCACGACATAGCGTGATGCAAGGTGAGTGCCAACTGGAGTGCTCTGTCTGACTCAGATTGTCAATGCCACCCTGAAATAATTCTTTCTCTTTAAAGCTATTTTTTGAAGAGTAAAGGGGAGAGTGACATCCTCTTCAAAGAATCCCAATCAAGGCTGAGTGGAAAATGTTTACCATATAATCTTTTGGGAGATGATATCATGAGATTGAATATTAAAATACTGTTTTCTTCAACTGTTTTCTGGTGCAAAATTGTTCAATGTTGTAATCTAAATTTTCAAAAATTCAAATTTTAATAATTTGGCTATTTTCGGTTCGAAACTTACATATTATCTGCTGTAATATTCAAAATTTCAAGTGTTTCGTTTTTGGAGTGAAAAATTGTGACTTTGAAAGATATGGATCATAACCTAAATTTTGGACTTTTCTTCTAAATTTGAAGAGGGACAGTTTTAGGCTCAAGCCTATTGAACCTTTCATTTAGTATTATGTGTACATTACTGAAAAGAATAAATGAATAAATAAAATAAACAATCCTAATACAGTAGGAATTGAGTATAACTTTGGGTCATATTAGATGAATTTTAATAAATCAACTGTAATTTTGGATCGTTATTGACTGCACACTGTAATAGGAATAGGGAGTGCCAGTTTCAATAGGGGTTTCCAACGAACTGATCTATAGTTTTCTGTATTGAGACAGAGGGGATTGAAGAATAATACAGTTAATTTCTCCACAGAGTATTATTATTGTTGTGTAGGTGGATATTATGTCACTCGTTCAGTCATATAAAATCGTTTGTTGTTGTGTTGAAATCTTGTAAAAATCCACCAATCCAAGAACATTGAGTTCGAAGTGGCACGTTCAGACCTTAGAACGGGTTTGGAATTTTTCAGGAATGATTTTTCATTGAAAAATACTTTTCTTCATTCAATGGAAGAAATAATAGGGAAGATTTCGCTTTGAGGTGACAGGTGATTTTATTTGAATACTTCCTATTTATTTTTCATTGGAATATTAATTCATCTGTTGTGTATTCACTTCTGGATGATCAATTTGAAAAAATATAAATCGTGATAGTGTAGAATAACAGTTTACTTCCTCACCACATAATTCGAAAATGTTGAATTTTGTAGTGTATGAGGAAAACTGATTCAAATCAGGAATTATAAAACAATAACAACTCCAAATTTATTATGCGGAGAAAATATTTATTCTCCCATCCTCATGATAAATCGTTCAATGTTTTTATTCGCTAATGATTGTTGTATTTGACAGGCTTTCAGAATAGTTTCAAGGAGCATTGCAACTTGCTAGAACAGGTTCTTGTCGTTTTCATTGTCAAGTACAGAGTACAGTATTGCATTGGTGGAATGAGATCGAAGGCTGCTACATTCATTCCACCCACCTGATGAAGTTGGCGAACTCACGTTGTGCCGAGTGAGTGGGAAGAGGTGGGGTTGGGGTGGGCAATATCGCTTGCCGGAATATATCTTTGCAAAGACGGAAGACCGCGAGCTGAGTGTGTGGATGGACGTTCAATTAATTTGAAATGTTTTGCGAACGGTTTCTTTTCGCTTGAGTTTACATCTCCGCGTCCGCGTTCATCTACATCGGGCAGTGTAGTAGGCCGACGCGAACAAAGCCGAAAACGCACGAAAATAGCCGAAGTGCTGTGGCACTTGGCAGCGGCGTACGAGTATTCAGTTCGCGTTTGTGTGTTCCGCGGCGAGTTGTTGATAGTTAACGGTCTCGTATCGCCTCAGTGTGTCAAGACTGTCGCATCATTCAGCAGCATCTTTTCACCGGATCCTTGGATCTTTGTGCGGTCGCCACGACCGGAAGCTCATCTGCAATTCAATGTGAGTGCTTTTCAATGGATCCCCTAAATTCACTGTTAGCTCCACTCTTCCTAACTTTTCATGTGTAGATCAGTTAAGAAACGTTTAGTAGCCTATATGTGACTTCTTACAACCCTGATAAAACGTTCTTCTACTTTGAAAGAAAAAAATATATAGGCTAATGAATAAAAAGAGGATTATAGTTGAAATGCCAGACTTGGCCAAGAAGTTCATACCGGATACTCTCGCATTGATAGCCGGGCTGAAATTCCTTTCATCTACACATGAAATTCCTTTTGGTGCTCTGTAATGGTTGTGATAACATGAATTAATTTTCAAGCTCTTAATGTGAGGAAATAGTTGATAGAAATAGTAATTATTTAATTGTAGTAGTAATAATTGTTGAACGAGATATACGAAATAGCCAAATAAAACAGTAATGGATGAGTAATGAGGATGGTGTAATGCTATTAATATTTTATAATTTATAAATAATGTGTATCATTATCATTTAAACAAAAAATATGCAATTTTTATGCATAATTTGTAACTTATTTCCCATTTTGTCTCTGTAAATGTTTTTGTGAGAAACGATGGAAGTGATGATTAGATGATCCTGTGATAAATGTCAATGTTTCCAATTCTATAGGCTTTGAGAAGAGAAAAGATCCATCACCGTGTTTAGAATTGATTGGTATTGGTAGAAAATAATGAACAAATTATTTTAAGACAATATCTTTGAAGATCTACGGCAATACATTGAGATAAAGTGAATTGATATTGATTTATCAATTGTGACTAAGAGACTTGTTAATCAATAAGATTCTTCGTAATTCGCAACTCTTTGCTTTGAACTGATTAATACTATCACTAATGCTAATCCAAGTCTGTTCAATTTGCTGTCCAAAATAAACAGTCATGTACATGTACATCATGACTGTAATCTACATTATTATTCTATTTCTGGTTTTTGGTCTCTCATGATTGTACATTATTGTATTATTCCAACATACTCGATCTCTTGCAATAGGCGTAATTTTCTTTTCAGTACTTAGTAGGTATTCTTCCTTTCTGAAATTGAAAAATTTCAAATTCACATTGCCATCATTAGTAGAATTGAAGCATCCCATCATTTGTCACATTAATTTTAATAATTGATAAGTGTTGAAAGTATATGTAGTATTTATGTTTATCAGAATGTTTGTCATTTGATAATTCTTAATTAGTTTCAAACACTTACATCATTTGAATCTAATTTGTCGATTTGAACAACTCCAATCAATAAAACAGATACAATTGATATTCTTGCTCTCATACTCAACTTCAGTTCTCGTACTTTTTTCACTATTACGATTTAACTGAATAATGATGGAATCAATATTTTTGAGACTTCAAAATTGGAACCAGAACTCTCTGACTTTCCAATAATATTTGTCATCTAGTATTGTATATTAGTATATTTGTATATTAGTTTATTACTTTACCTAGGACTTATCAGATTATTGCCAGACAACGAGACAACTAGAACATGGGATTGGCAATAAAAAGTGCTCAATAGTTTCAATTTAATTATGTTTCGAAAGTGATTTTAGTCATGTTTCAGCTTAGTAATCGTCGAATCGTTCAAATTTTCCTTCCAACGGACAAAGAAAAAGAGAAAATAGAATTTTTGAGTAGCATTATTTGGTAAGATTAACACATACAATATGCTCATACTTGCCTTGATGTGCGTCAAATAAGCATTCATTTGGTTTTGCGGGGTTTCTCGCTTTTGTTGAGTACTTAGCGTCCAATCCTTCAGAATTGCTTCAAACGTTCAATTGTTTCAAACGTTCTCTAGATGAACTTGCCCCCACCAACCACACATCACTTCAGAGAAGCAGGAAACTCTCCCAAGGATACTCAATGGAAATTTCCTAAGAAACCCCTAATTGATTGATATACTGTCAAGAAGGGTGATGTCGAATTTAGTTTGCAGTCATTTTCTGCGTTTGAGTAGTTGAATCTCTCCTCTCGCTAATCCTATTCTGTTCTGCTCCGAGAAACATGCCTCCAAATTTAGGTCTACGAACTTTTATCCAAACAAGAGAAAAATTATTGATATCTGAATTTGACTTTTGGACTACTATTTTTCATCTATTGCAACTTACCATCTTGCCTTCTTAGTACTCTGGTAATTTCTCAATTAATTTTATAAGGAAATGATATGGGCTCAGATGATGGGAAGTTGCAATAGATTACAAATATAAGAGGAAGACACAAAATGTAATCGATGTGATAACAATAAGTCTTGTAATTATTGAGAAGCAACTTTTTTTGTGGGCCCGACAAACAGGTTTACGCCGAAATGAACATTGTAATCACGTGACTGAACCGCGCCCAACCGTCGCGGTCGAAATGAATCTGTAAGTAAACATGGAAGATCACTGACCGTGGGCTATGAAACGAACAAAAATAAACAAGTCTCAGAACTTGTTCTGTGAAAATCACCATTCAGGTTAGGTCGTTACTCCCGCTCCTGACCCCGTCCCTGTGTTGGGCGACATTTTTTATAGAGGCCATTATCTGGACGTCGTCTTGTATTAATCGAAATTCTTGTACATTTTCTTTTGCCGGATCGACTTTTCGATTTTAGGCTCCTCCATGTATATAGTATGACTTCCTCGTCATTGTGCCTGTAAATCATCAGTAGGATATTGATTTTCCTCGAGTGCTTTGACCTCTGCGGTCTGCATTTTAATCTGTGGAAGCCGAGGTGGACGATCTCTGACTCCCGATTATTATAGGTTGACGGTGCTCTTCGGCTTAAAAGCCCATCCAGTTCTTCCGGGCAAAATATGCATAACAGGTTGTTCTTCTTCCTCACCACGGCTCCGTCAAGTTCTTCAATCTCTTGAAAGTAAATCGTATTCGTTTTTCAATAATTAGCATGTCAGAGCACATTCCATTTCTGCTCAATCATATTTTGTACAAAGTTACCAGCTCGGTTTTGTCCAATAAAGGAAATGAGAATAAAGTAGCATCGTAGCTGAATGGTTATTAAAAGGTTTTCCCAGGATAAGCCACGAAATTTTTATAGAAGAAAATAAATAAGGAGCCTAAAAAATATAACATCATGTAAAATATCTTGAAAAGATATAGAATAACGAGTTATCTACATGATCAATGAGGAAAAATGAAAAATCTTCTTATGAACTCTATGTTTGGATTTAGGCTACTTTCGGCGGTATTAGACCAGCTATCAAAAACGCAAAGAAAATTGTTTTGGCGAAACATAATGATTTTATGTCTTGTGAATTGAGAAGAATTTAATGGTTGAACAGGCATAGTAATAGTAATCCAGCTAATAGAGGAGTATAACCTAAATATTATATATTAACCTTCATCGTATTCACAAAAAATGTATCTCAAATTCATTGTGGAAATAGATCACTGCGTTGCGTGGTTTATTATGGTGTTACCTAACGATTCATTCCTCTGACCCGCAACTCCAACGCAGTCGTTTTTCGTACAACATAAATTCGCTCAGTGATTTATTCTATCTTCTATCAACACGCACTGACAAAATTCTCTGGTTTTAGAGCATTTATCTTACTGTGAGGTGAGACAAAAATCGTATCCTCGCACTGTATGAAGGAGTGCAATGATCTTGAAAAAGGAAAATTCCTATTGAAGCTTCCTATTGCTATTGAAGCTTAACTATTCCTATTGATAGTTAAAATAATAGTGGAAAATGATTATGTTCAATGGAGAAAGATATGAAATATTTCTCCAGAAAATGTCGAAATTATTCTTTAATACTTCATTTTGCTACATTCTATTACACCACAGTGATGAGCGTCCAGGAAACAAACTTCCACATGAGCGTAAGTGCTAATACTTGTAATATACAATAATTTCTATCAGCTTATTCATGAGCTCATTTACAATTCGTTTTAAAGTGATTGCAGCGATACATTATTTCACCTGAAAGGAGGATTGAAGGTCGCATTGAAGATGTTTATGCCATAATGGCGTGATTAAATTAGACAGCAGAAGCCTGACCTTGACCGCTTTCACATAGGCCTAAATTCTTTCTTGAAGAATACTGAACTGCACTATTACTCGCTCTCATCTCTCACTTCACTCAAACTACTTCAAATTACCGGTAATTGAACAGTTGCCCCAAGAACTACCCACTGTTTGAATACTTAATTCATTCAGTGTTTGTGATAGAATAATGTTGCACTGGGTGGAATTAGTTTCTCCAACCTTGAAATTTATTTCTTTACATTCGAAAATATCAAGATACCAGCTAATTGTTTCATCTATGTGTACTCTTATAGAAATCATCCCAAATTCTTAATGGAATCTCGCATATATCCTGATAACTTTACAATAATAACAAATGGATTCTTAATATTATCCAACAGTTACCTGCTATTATAGTAGAATAAGTTGAACTTGCCCTAAAAATAATTCATTCTATATTTTTAAGAACTAAAACATCAAAGAAACTACGGTATATTTAAAATGCACTCCTTTAAATGTTGATTAATCAGTGTACTGATAAGGTCAATGAATTATCCTGATTCGCAGCCTCCCCTATAGGACTTTACACTACAAAATTATTGGTTTATTCATATCTCTCCCAAGAAATTTAAACATTACAAGAGATTAGCATAGTTATGGCAATATGCGGTTCTCATAAGTTGAATGTTTGTCTTCATTTAAAACTCTTTCATTTTCACTTCATTTGAAACCCAGGAATAAAAATAATCATTTCACTTTGAAAATAGATATGCAATAAATATGTACAGTTAAATATCCCTTATCAGGGAGTTAGAGAATCTTCTCCACCGAAGAATAATGATATTATGGTGTATCAGTCTCTTATGTGATTGAGTTTAAAAATTATTCAGGCTTTCCGTAACGTATCTGCAGGTTGCTAAATTGAGAATAGAATTCGGAAGGTGATGATTGTGGAAATGACAATGAAGAATAAATAATTAGGACAGACAATCATGAATATTCCAATAGCAGTTCCTATTCTTATAGCTCCTGAACTTGTTTTACTAACAAGGAATCAATTCTGAAGTCTTTCCCCCTTGAAAAAGTTATTCATGGCATCTAATAACAAAATAGCAAATAATCTAGATGGCCAAAATATTGAAAAATATTATGATTTCAGATTGTCCAAAGCTCAATTGGAAATCGTCTACTTTTCTAATTGAATAAGTAGTTGAGCTCATCCATTTCAAATTCAAATTAATTCAATGCAAACACATGGATTTCAATTGAAATAATTAAGTTTTGACTAACACAGATGAAGTATGAGTTACCGGTTTCTGTTGTTAAACAACTCTCTATCAATCTTGACTGTTTGTGTGGAGTTTTTAAGTTACCAGTTTCTTGGCTAAAACTAGTAGGCAGCTTATGGTTTTAAAGAAATCCGTATTAGTGAAAAAAGCATCAAGTCTTATCATTCATAAAGGGCATCTACCGTAATATCATCTTCACCAAAGAAGGTTCACTTTGATTATAAATTTTGAGATTTGTAATTTTTCCTTGCCTCCTTTTTAGCCCCTCGTTTATCACTATTCCAGACCAAAACCACAAATTCAATCAATATTGTTCACTACTCTTATCTTTGCCTCTGATCTTATTCGTCTCTGGCACGTTTCTCTGCTTCCTTTGCGAAGAAAACTCCATCCATCGGCTTTCTGTGCAGTTTTCTACATGATGAGTGCGAAAAGACGAGTGCCATACTGCATCCCAGATCCCAACAGGCCACTTCAACTTCTCTTCAATATTTGCCCTTCTGTTCTTCCTCTCCTCCACCACCGACTTCTCCTCCTACTTCTCCACCTCCTTTTCATTCAACTCCTCCTTCTCCTGCTCTTCTTCCCCATCCCTCATCATTTCCCCTTATCACCCCACCATCCCCTTCATCCAATTCTTATCCACCCCTCTCATCAACAAGCATTGCAGTATTTTCAAACTGTCATCCATTATCGGCGCTTTCTTCTTGCTATCAGATCCCCATTTCCCATTTCCAATCCAGCGTGATTCTTGGCCACAGTTTCAGCAAATAATAGTGCGGCTTCGCTGAGGCACGTGTTTGTTCAATTTCGTCTCTGTTTGAAATTATTCCTTACAGTTTCAGATGGGCATACAGAGAATGAATCATATCATTAGGGAAAATTGGATGATTCGGCGAGGCGGAACACCTGAAAGGGTCTCCCCGCCAAAAAACCACAAGCATAAAAATAATATTAGCAACCTATTGATTTTGTCTAGTTAATTGTTTACATGTTGAAGTATTGTAAGTATGAGTTGAATTTTATTGTATGCTTAATTATAGGATTGAATAAAAAAAACCAGCCCCCTTACTGTTTGATATGGTGGAAGAAACATATGTCTTAAAATGTATTAGGATGATAAAAATTGTAAAAAGATAATAACAAAATTCTACTCCAGAAAGCATAACTTAGGCACAGGAAGATTTAATATTAATTTAAGATTCAATATTTATTGTAGCTTAGTAATATCATGTCATGATCAGTTGGATTAGGTGACATTAATCGAAGGAAAGTAATCTAAAGTTTACGACTTTCTGCGTTGTTTACTGATTGTTAGTCATTTCAGAGTTATAGTTTAAATTTTTGAAAAATATCTTCAGTTGCAGGAATGGAAGGATCGAAGATCCAAGATCCAAGATTCAAGGATAGGAGGGGAAAATATGATTTGTTCAATATAACTTAATTATCTTTTTGAAATTGGAAGATCTATGTAAATGATGAAAATCAACATTAAATTTATAGTTTCCGAATTAGAATATCTATTTTGAAATTAGTATTCCCAAAAGTCCTGATCTGGAAAATGATTGATGATTTCAATAGAGTTGAATCAGAAAAAAATTATTTGATCTATTGTAGCGTTTCGGAAGGGGATTCTTATCCTAATATTTTTGTGAGAGTTGAAAAGCCAAAGAGAGGTGTTATTTTTGCGACGTTTCGGTCCTTAATCTAACAGCGAGGATAATTCTAATTTCACGCTCGGTTTGTAACACATTTGTCACAACCACACGACACGTCCGACGGTCCGACCCAGTCGTTTACCATCGTTATGAAATTCCACACTATTTCATAACTACTACTAACACTGCAGGCATTGGAAAAACAACGGTAGTTCACAGAGCACGAGTGGACTTGGCCAAATAAAAATACTCAAAGTACGCACTCGTATACAGTACAAGTAACTTACATTGAATTCTGCATTTCAAAAGTGCAGGGGAGCTTATTTAAACATTCTTAAAAACATTCGGATTATTCATAGCCTAATCTTTCATATTGTATTTCCGGACAAACGTTTACGTCGATGTCGATGCTTAACAAACAGTTACAACTAGAACTTCTTCTTATTATTAGCCCTTCATGTTTTTAAAAATAATATATTATTCATAGCCACCCATAATTAATTATATTTCCAGAAAATCCTGCAATACAGAATACAATTATTTAATACCAGAAAAGAAAATGAAAATAAAATCATAGATACCTGCATGGTTCGTTTGGCCACATTCACGGGATTGGCCACTATCTTCTGCAAGTTACGTTATGCACTGATAAGCTTACTGTAAATCAGTTATCCAGAGGAATGCGTTGGCAGGATATATTGTACTCTACCTGCAGTCAGCTATCAAGGAAAAAGTAAAACCTTCTAATAATATTCCGATAACACGTTCGTAATGATCAGAGTCTGACATAAGTCGATTATGTATGAAAGTTTGTAATTAGATTGATCATAATGTGCAGGATTGCGTGTACAACAGTCAAATTCATTGAAGGGTAAAGCATGATAATTAGTAGGCCTATTAGAAGATTGACTGTACAACATTCTTCATTCGTGTGTATGCAAAATTGCGCTTTGAGATGGTTTGAGAAGTGTGTAAGATATCAGGTAGACGATTAATTTATATACATCTATTGAGTTATTTCAAACCTTTGCATAAAATCATAACCGAAATCGTCTATTCTCCATCTAGAGTTCTTGGATCCAACTTCCTCGGTCTCACTTCTCAGCTTCTTCATACAGTCATGACTGCATTCATGATGACTTCATCAGTTTATGTTTTTGCAATTTTCAAACTAGTACTTCGCTCCTGTTCCGGATCAACTTTCAATGATATTTATTAAATATCAAAATTTTTCATTCATAGCCAATTTCTCTTAGGTTTTGTTCCTCAAAACCTCTTCCTCATTCTTCGTAAAATCATTTGAAACTTTTAACTTGGACCTTTCAATGATTGCTGGCTGTATCTACCCG
Source organism: Laodelphax striatellus (assembly GCA_017141395.1). NCBI lineage: Eukaryota > Metazoa > Arthropoda > Insecta > Hemiptera > Delphacidae > Laodelphax > Laodelphax striatellus. The sequence goes on along the minus strand of CM029532.1, from coordinate 22,632,471 downwards.
TAGAGCCATAAAAGAATTCTCACCTCACCAATACCCCAAAAAAGTTATAAGAATAGCATTATTTTAATAATTATTGAACGATTTGATCAAATTCCCAATGCTGTTTTCGTGATCGAATTGATATGTTGATTCGAATTCGCATTCACACAACGCATCTGATAAAATATGTGTGATAGCACAACACTTTTAAAACGACTAACGATAAGCTAACATCCTGCATTCAAATGGAGTTATAGTTCGCATTTTTCAAAAGTAATGGCTTTCAGGAGTATTTCGTTGCAACTATTCTGTGGAAGCGATCACCTCCTTATCTGGATTTAGCAATAATCCGAGATCCATTGGGCTCCATATATTCTGTTTTATTGGCGAAAGAAAAGGAACGCCGTTGTCGTTTCGCGTTTTCTGAATATTCCCTTTATTACTTTACTTTCCAGGCTCTGTCTGAATAAATTCATTCCAATACTACGCCTTGTTGATTCTCGCACTTTTTGGTCTGCCGTGGAAAGCGAATTTCGAAACGCACACACTGAAACGCTTTATTTGAGCTTGGTTCCGTCAGCTACAAATCAGCTTGGAATAGCTGTGGTCTAATATTAAGATTATCAGTTGAACTATTACATTCTATGGAACTATTCTCATTCATCAAATGAAATGGCTCTGCGGTTACTGTTTCAAAAAATGAGATGCTCGCTCTCAAATGACAAGTTTCTGAGGTTAACGCTCAGTTATATCTATTTATATGCGGATTTAAGTCTTTGTATGAGATGGAAAATCCTTTTCAACTACCATCTTCTTGAGTTCAAACTCATTAGATAAAATCTTTACAATGGGAAAGATCTTACATATTTTTTGAAAGGTGAAATGTGAAACGTGATTCAGTGATACAAGCTTTTAAAATGAGTGATGTATCGAATCACTGATCTCCGAATAGATTCATAAACGTTAGAAGTTTTTTTTTGTGACGAGAAACTTTCCAGATGAAAACTAGTGGTAAGTCAAAAATGAATTTTCTATTGTTTTCAGGAAAAGTTAATCAGATGTAGTAAAATATCAACTCAACTTTACTAACTAGTTATCCAGTACTTGAAAAATATATAGATTGTATATTCTCACTTAGATTTGATGGTTGAAACGTCACAGAATATTTTTCATAATTCGTATTCTTTTCTAATGCTTCCCAACTATAATAGCTATTGTATCACATTATATTACAGCATAAATTGTATATGGTGATTATAAATATGTACGGTAGGGTTTTTCGTAAGACCTAAGTGAACTCAGGATTCTGATGTTTCCGGTTGGATTTTATTTGGTTCTTATTTAAGATTAAATATTTAGTCAACTCAAACTTTAATAAATAATACAAACTCAATAGTGAACAAAACAGTAAAAAGTGTATTATTTTTCAAAAAGTTTTACAGTTTAGTTCGTGCTTCGCAAAAAATTCTGTTCCGCATCCAAGTCACGAAATACTTGTAAAAGAAGTATTCGAAGTCTTTTTTCAGGTAGAAAGTTAGCATCAGCCGCCGGCCGCATTTGCTGGAGAGTTTGCAGTCTCCAACTTGGGAGTCTCCAGCCGCCTGTCTTGCAAGTCACTTGACTAACTGCTGTTGCATGAAGCTCGTTTGAATTTCAATCACCTTCCCTCAACTCTTCATTTTATAATTCCACATGCTACACATAATAATCTGCATATGTAATAAGTGGAATTTGAATGACATTGCTGAATTTGAAAAGACTTGGCCAACTTCTTGTGCTGAATTTTTACCAATATTTGTCTCTTACTTTTCCGAATTTGACTCAAGTAACCACATTTTTATAAAAAAAAACAACCCGAATTGATAGAAAGTCCCCGTCAATTTTCCTATTTCTTCAATACAATTAGTATCAAATTGACAATTACTTCAATAGGCCTAAATTGAAAAGAGTACCCACAAATTGAGTCACGGTATATTGAAGGAGATATAATTTACTTTACCGTAATTTACTTTAAGGAGATAAACTTTTTCAATAAACCTGTAATTGATTCAAAAAATGTCCACTCGCTACATTTTTCTATATGATCAAATTCATATATTCAAATACCTGAAACATTAATAACCAACTGGAATAATCTTAGATTATTTTACTCCTGATTCTTTTTCACGGATAGATTGATAGGTTTAAATATTGAAATTATTATTTTTGTATTTTGGAAACGTATTGTTGACGATGAAGGAGCATAATAGCTTCCGTGCTCCACATTCATCACATCACATGTACAAACATAATTGGATCAGTAACTACTTACTGGTCCATACTTGCATTTTATTTACCATGTTTCTTGCTAACCAATAATCCATTCATATTCTCCATTCCATTGGTGCTTCTTTCTTACTCTTCCTCACTCAATTTTATTCTGCTTTATTCCCGAAACACGTCACTGCTTAGTTCGGTTCTGACTGCTTATTTTTCCTCTCACAACAATCTCTCTTATTTCGCTCCTTGAAAGAAAACTTGATAAAAGGATGAGCCGATAATAGGATTGATACAGACTGGTTTGAAGATACACACAATAAACTCCGGCAGCAGTAAGATTCATCGGGCTGAGCAAATCTTTGCCTCGCGTGAGGTGAGCCACTTTCGAACAAGACTTGTCTCGCAGATTTGCACCTCTTATCCGGTATAACACAGTCTATACGATTTTCCCCATGTTTATTAAGCGAGCTTGGCGGTTGTTGAAGGCAAACTTACTTCAAGTGCTTTCCGGGGGATCAAAACTTTTCCACTTCATTCTTCAAAAGTACATACTGCAGAGAAGATATAGATTTAAGCAAATTCATATTTACATAGACCTTACATATGGATTCATCGGTTGGTTTAACATGCTCTGCAGCTGGGAGCGTTGCGAATTTATGGAGAGAAGTCGTAATGAAAGACGTTCATTCATTGAACACAGTAAAGTGCCAAGGCATATACTATTGCATAGTTGAACATAATACCGTCAATTTCATTATCACATTAATCATTGTTTGTAGAGAACAATGTAAGTAAAAAATAGGATCTACACCCTTTTGTCAATCATCTTCATAAATCTGATACAAACACAAGAATTGTATCTCCAATAAATGGCAAGCGACTGTAGACATAAATTTGAGTGTTATTGAAATAAAAAATATCTATTATAGTTATTAAAAAACTTTTGGCGCATTCCTCTTTACTGTTTTCCCACCAATCCGAGATTTTATGTTGCAATGATACTGCAACGATACAGTACTGAACAAGCGGTGCTTTGCACTGCAAGGGGTAAACTCGTCAAATATGAAAAATATTTCGTATCCATCAAACACAATGATATTCAGTCATTCCTACAGTGATTTGAAATGCACGGAAGTCCTAAATGACAAAGACCAATGAAATTCTTGACTAGAAGTCTTCAATGACTAGAAATTCCTTTCTACCACTCAAAATCAACCAATCACACCTGAATCTTACAAACAAGCTGGAATTAATTGAAATTCGCAGCACGAAGTCCACAGTCGTTTAAGTTAGAAAAAGTAGGGGCTGCAGCCTACACAATCAATGATTAATGGAAATTTTGAAATGTTCCGAATCGTAAGTAACCGCTGAAGTCGCCGCATAACAATGGCTCATTAAGCAAGCTGGAGTCAAGATAATGGTAGTGTGTGAGATGTGGGGGTCGGCCTGTGCGCTTTTCTTTAGTGTGATGAGGAGAAGGGGAGGGGCAAATGAGAAGGAGAGAAAAAGCGGAAAAAGTAGCTGGATGAAGAAGGGTAACAGTTGTTGCAATGTTGAAAGGGTCCTAAGCGCGCTGGCTTTTCGGAAAATAGGCAACAAGAAAAGTTCAGCGTTGTTTAATAGCTTGTTTTGAAAATTGGTTCAGACCGGAATTAGTCGCCTTGTCTCAACCAATCACGACGAATTTCGGCTGCTATCGACTTGTCGTCATTGCCTCTTTCTTGTCCTGTCCTCCCTTTTCCAGCGCCTAAACCTTCTTGAGCGCGGCGCGGCGCAGCATAAGGCTACTACTTGAACGAGCGAAAACTGACATGGAAAAACACAGAACACGGTTGGCTTGTTTTGTTTGAGCGTTGGGCGATTTCACGCTAGCGACTTTGAAAGACTTTTCCTAATAGGGCGGTAAGTACTTTTTGCCTTTTTGATGGGGTGAAAAGCGAAATCAAGTTAATTGAACAGTTGTTCAAGTCTACAAAAACTTTTCGTTCTCGAATATCATTTAATATAAGGTTATAGTAAAGTTGTCATAAATATAAGAAAACAATCATTTCTAACTACTCAAAAGCAAAAATTTCACAGCCGACTTTCATTCTATAGAGCTTCTTGTTCAAATATACAAGCTACTGTGCTATCATAGAGAGGATATTGTTCTATTTCGAGATACGATATTGAAAACAGCACGCATATAAATGAGAATATGAACGAATTGGAATTAGACGTAATAAGATTTGAACAAGATCATCTTACTTAAAAAAATATATAACCTAATGTATGCCATTTGAGCTTTTTTTGATAAGCCTAAATAGTTGAATACAAAATAAATTATAGAAAACCCCAAAGAACTTCTTGATATCCATATAAATTGCACTATTATCCCCGCATGAATAACAAACATTTTTGAGTTGAGCTCCAAGATAAAAGTGAAAATAAATCAATGGATTTTTTCAGCCATGAAATTGGCTAGTTTATTCAAAGTATTTTTGGTTTGATTATGAAGTTTTCAATAACCTCTATGTAATACAACAGCTCTTAAAACTCTGAAGAAATTGTTCCAAGCTCACTCGAAGCTCTCAACTAAGAGCCGTCGACACCGACCAAATGTTATATTTTTTGCCAATCATCACTTGACGGCTGACAGAAGACAAGAGAACTAATCATGTGCGGCTGCGTCTAGTGGTGGTGAGATTGTAACTGGAGATGACCATATACCACCACTTGATCGACACACTGCCTCCGTAAAGTCAAGACGCGCTCAGTTTTTTCTGCATCGAGTCAGGTTCAACGGTAGACAGACAGACAGACACAATGCCAGCACGGTGGTGTAATGCGCTGAGCTTACCTACTCCACACAAAGTTCAGAGTCCACGGTTGGATGCCAGTTGCCAGATCAGTCAAAGAACAGGACGCTAAGCGAGCAATGCCAGCCAGACCACGCAATACAATCCTTTCTTGAGCTCAGTGCTATGCTGTTAGCGCGGCTCATTACGTTTGACGCGGTGCATTACGCTGATGACGACATCGCCACCGTTCTCTTTCTCTTTCTTTGCGGTTATCATCATCCTCTGTCTCAATAGCCCCTGCCATAAGATGTCTGCATCACTTTGCATCTCATTAGCAAATCCACTTAGAGCTAGATTTTTATTATTGAGGACGAAAAGGATAGGCTTTTTGACTGGAATTCTCAGTATCATCAGAGCAAAGTAATGAATAAAATGAATTTAAATTGTTGTACAATGGAAAAGATTGAAATCCTTGATTTAATCCTTTAAGTTCTCAATTAAAAATTTGGATTGGAAATCTTCCTTATAAATTAAATCTTTCAATTTTTATTAGAAATTTAGATTTTTATAAACTGCGATAGATTCTGGTTTGCAGAAAAATGGAACCACTATTTCATTTCTAAGAGAGAATTAACGAACTTCATATTTACACTAAACTTAATTATTGTGAATTATCAAATTCATTTAAGCGAGTTCAAGAGCGGGTTCACACGAACGGTATTTGGGCGGTTGCGGTTAATAGCGGTTAGGAGCGGTTCCATGTGTGGGAGAGAGACAAGATTATATCGGCTGTTTTTGTCACTCTTCCACAAAATTATTGTCTCTCTCCCTCTATTAACCGCAACCGCCCAAGAACCGCTCATGAGAATCGAGACTGAGAATTATTTTTTAAACTCAAATTTCAATCGCATTGCTTTCAACATTGCATTCAACATATACATTGAGATAGCAGGTTTATTAATAAATAGCATAATACAGTACATACAAAATCATTCAATTCTCACTTCAGGTCAAAATAAGATGGTAAGCTACTACTTTATCTACTTTATTTAATTGGAATAAGACAGCTACTTTTGATTTTTTCTTAGTTCTGATAATATCAAAGAAGTAGCAGGTGTACGGACAAAAATATAATATCGACGAAAAAAATAGAAGAGGCTGTATCTAACTCTGAGGGAGGTGGACAACGATGGCTCTACGATAAAGGCGCATTTTATCCGCATTTATTTGTAGGAGTTGGAATAGGAGCGAAGCTGGCAGGCAGGGCATTGGCGGTATTGGCGGGTGAAGCGCGCGGCTCTAATCTTGCAGCGGACAGTGACTGACGAGATGTCAGTGGCGGCTTTTCCCCGTTCACCGACTGAGCCCTCAGAGGGCGTCTGAAAAGCTTCAAGTCGGGACAGCCCTCCACTCTCAGGGGACGAATCTTGTTCCGGTTAAATGGAAACGTGCTCCCCTCCTTACCTCCACTGCTTCCCGCACTTTTCTACTCCACCTCTATGCTCATACAATTTTCAAGACGCTGTAGTATCTCATTCTTTGCACTGAACTGGCCGTGCCACTACTGCTTTTGTTACAGTCGTCCTGACAATTTCCTCTGTACTGCATTGTTGGGCCACCTCCAGGGACGGTGAAGTTGATTTCTTACTTTTGACATTTCCATCCAGTCCAACGTGATCAAGTGCAATTGTCCGCTCGAATACACGTGTCGCGTGACGTCTGAGTACAAAGAATATGAGAGAATATTTTAATATTCTATCTTCTGATCCGAACGCATTTCTCAATTCAGGCTGAAGAATATTTTGAACGCCTGTACTTGAGTGTTTCAGAAACATCGATTTTCTAATAATTACATCATTATACATTATTAAGAATTATTTTGTTAAAAAAAAAAAATATTTGTAATCAATTAAATGAAGATACCTTTAAGATGATAGGGTATTATTCTAGATGATTTCATTGTATAGGAAGTTAAAAATTCATGATATTCTTGAATTTATATCCTGTATAACCATCATCATTCAATCCAATTCCAACCAAGATTGAGAATTCAATCAATCAATTGCTAATGGCATCATGGAAAAACTTCAGAAATTTTATCAGCAACGGATCGTAGTCCATCTGTTGTTTTTCAAGCCAATTCTTAATTCTTGATAGATACATTCACGCATACTAGATTCATAGATACATGTATTCTAGTATCCGTGAAAGGCCTTCATCTTACCTGTATTTTTCTAGGAACGTTTCACCATGAAAAATTATCGTATTACTTCTTCAAATAGAGCTTTTAATACTTCAATATTTTGAAGAAAGAACGTTTATTTTTGAACTTTTTTTCTCCCAAACAAGATTTTCGGATTTGCTTTGATATCGTCTGTAAATTTTCAACAATAAGAATGATTGAGACTGCTAATATGCTCTTTTAACCGGTGAGCTACGATCAAAGTAGAATTATTAAAATATACAGGGATCGCAATTCGAATGGAATTTGCAAAGCTACAAGCTTCCATGAGTTTCTAATCAACGTTCTTTGGAAACTGGCGGAACTTATTTTGATAGGGGCGTTGGAAATCGCGTTTTTCCTTTTGAGTTGAGAGCTAAGTGGGGTAATTAAGAGGGTGCGAACGCCCGGGGTGAGAGTGAGACCAGCAATTAGTTCGGTCATTAGACAGACCTCTGAGAATTTTTCCATTTGCTTCACTGGAAAAGGCCACCACTTCTTTTGGTGTCGTTTGCTGGTTGTGCCAAACTGCTCAATTACATCTGAATATTGACAAAGACTGGAACGAATGTTACATTACTAAATCAAAAAAAGCCCAGAAATGTTTCATACTCATGTTTCAATTATTGCATTCATTGATCTTTTCACTTTTAGTTTCTTAAAAAAGCCCTATTCAATTTTATTACAAGAGTAACTGATGAGCATTAGTGCGTCGCTAATAGACTAAAAGTGACTTCATCCTCTATGTTGAGACAAGAACAAGAATTCAACTGAGTTAAGGATTAATTTGTAAGTCATTGTCGTTTCCTTTGATGTTATAGTCGGTCTGTTGTAGGATCCTAAAATTACTGCTCTATTTTTCTAACCCATAGCGTGACTGAATAATAAAGGCAGATTGAATCCATGATGATAAGAAGGAACTGCGACTCACGAGACACTGTCTTGTTAGAATTTTTCAATGGAACTCGATAACCAAGTCTCAATTACACCCAACTCACAATCCACTTAACAAGTGTAAAAAAATGTATCCAGGAGATTAAAAAAAATGAAATAACGATCAGTTCATTTGGGATGCAGTTCTAATTTAATAATTATTATATCTGGTTTGCCAGTTAAATTGATATATGAAACGTAAACTACTTTTTGTAACCGGATCAGATTTTTTAGTCATATCGAATATATTCGATTTGCTTTCAATTTTTGTTAAGATTTAAGATTTTTTCAAAAGAAAACGAAATTTTTCACCTCAATACCCAAGAACAAAGCAGAGATACTATTCTGATTTGAAAAACAGGTCTTTTGAACGTTCAAATTTAACAGTAGCCTATTTCTTTTTCGTATAAAATATTCAATAATTATGATGAAACAATTTTTCTTGATAATGTATCGATATAATAACAGTTTATTGGAATAGCATTCATCCATGTACCTTAGGCTAGGCGTACACCGGTTAGTCAAGACAAGACATAAGCAACTATGTGAATTACTGTGACTAAACTTGATTAATCTTGTCTTGACTAACCGGTGTACGCCTAGACTGTCATGACAAGACAAGACAAGATTAGTCACGTTTAGACACAGAACTCACGTAGTTGCGTATGAAGCAGCACACACTGATGCAATGACTAATCGGTGTGTGTTGCTTCATAAGCAGCTATGTGAATTACTGTGACTAAACGTGACTAATGTCGTCTTGTCTTGTCTTGTCTTGTCTTGACTAACCGGTGTACGCCTAGCCTAAGAGACCTATTAGTCTGATCGTGGAATACATGTCCATTGTCTAACCTCATCGGAAAAATTACGACCATCACAAGGATGTAATTTAGAGAGCATAATTATTTGAATGAAGTTGAGAAGAGCTGCAAAATAGAAAAATATGAGATCTTGAAGTACCGCACTGTTAGTAGTTTGAACATACTACAGTCGTTTCCATCTTTTGTTAGGTTTCATAAGAAACTACATTACTTTTCTGGGAATGAACAAAAGGAAATTGAAGGTAGTATATTACTAAATAGTAACTCTATCTAAACTGTCAACTATCTATGGAGTACTGTATCTATACATCAATTGAAGCTCTGAGCTGCATGATATTATCTAGTGAATATCACATCAGTCTGCACTTTGCGGTGGGTGTGCGAGAGTATGTGATAATGATAGAGTAACGTTGCTCACAAGTCCGTCAAGTAGCAGCGAAATTTTAACGAGATATTAATGAGCACTTCCTCTAGCGGCCTTTGATTTCTGCCTTCAAGAGTCCAGAACGAGCTGCTCTTAGAAAGATATTACTCTTCTTCTTTTTTGATAGACTCTGGGTGAAGAGCAACGACCACCGTAGAAAAAGGAGAGAACATTAGAGCAGGATAGAAAGTGGGTGTGGAGTGAGTATTAGAAGAAGACAAAGATGGGTCTCGTTGGTTTTGTTCAAGTGTGCGTTAAAGCTGTGGTAGAGGGATTGTCGTTGTCGTCATATCAGCGTCGTAATAAACGTGCCTTATCATGCAGCTGGAACGAGCAGCCAGTAATTTGGGCGAGTAGCTGAAATGAAGAAGAGAAGAAAGAGTTTGTTAAGCTGTTAATTCGGTGCCTAGCTGGTCAAAGTGGGGACTAGATAGTAGATTGAGCCGGGAACGGCGTAAGCACAAAACTGCTCGTAAAGCGATCATCACTTGGGCCGCTGCTTGATCAAGAGATTACTGGAGAAGATTCAGTCGGATGAATATAAAGTACTTTGTTCGGAGTTTGAGGCCCAAGTTTCGGAAGCGAATATGTCTGGAATTGTTGTTGGAAGAAATATGTTGATAGAGAGATCGTAAGCATAACAAGATATAAATTGTAAAACTCTCTGCTTGCTGTGTGAGAGAACGTTACAGAAAGGAATGGGCTTCATTCCTTAGAGTTCGATTTTGGAGTTAAAGAGCTTCGGGCTTCTACAAAGAATAGTATTTCTGCTCGAAAACAGTGAAATTATAAGGGTAATCTAACAGTAGGCTGATGCTCATAATATCGTATGAGATTCGTACAAGTCGAAAATCAAGTTTTTGTAAAATTTGTTGTTTTGATTGATCTTAGAAAACGATTCTGTAATGCTAATTCTGGAATGTTCTTCAAATTAAAAAAAAACAAAAGAAGTAACTCAATTCCAGTTTTTATGTTGAGTATAGGTAACTCAATGTTCATGACTCTGAATGAATTGGTAGTCTGCAAATGAAATTTACTATTCCAGTGAAGTATACGAAATCTAAAATACAATACCGTACATAGAATTTGGGCTCTAAGAACCATGGTGTGAATGATTGTTTGTATGTCTTTTCATTATTTGTATTTTTTATATTACTGAGATTAAGGATTTTATTTCAATATTAAAAATTTGGTAATTAAAATTTTCAACAAATATGTGAATAACTGTGACTGTAATCTCATTCAATGTTAAAAATATTAATGATTATATATTTTTTGTGATAATGGAGAGTCACGGAACAAGTAATGAAAGTAGAAAATGAGTTGTTTGATGCAGAGAGCAGTGGCAGCAGTGTCAAGGTTGTAGTTTTCAATGTTAATAACGTTCACTGCCACTCCCACAACTGCTCAAATCTGGTTCACTGCCTGTAATGAACGTCCAAAACATTCTCTATGAAGACAACCTGTGAAGCAATGAAATGCTTCCATGACATTCAAGGTATCTTCTGTTAAACTACTTGCATCAATCTTCTATGAAGCATCAATACTTATTCACATACAATCATCATCATCATCGAGATTGGAGCATCAAATAAATACAAGAATTTTAATTGATTTGCACTTTCCCTCTATAAAACAGAGAGAGAAACACAGAATGTGCTTCAACAATAAATTTCGAACCAAGTGTTGTACATCAGTAGATGTAGTAAATACCGTAGTCTGATTTTTTGAAACTGAAGTTTGAATTTTACTTCTCTTCTATGAGAGTGGGTTCACACGAACGGTTTTTGGGCGGTTGAGGTTACCAGCGGTTCCATGTGTGGAAGAGAGACAAAAAACAGGTGGCATAATCTTGTCTCTCTCAGTCGCTTGTAATCGCTGGTAGCCGCAACCGCTCATAAAACGTTAGTCTGAACCCGCTCTCAAACACTGTCTCTTTTTGTATTCCTGCGAATCAATAAATTTTTGTTTATTTATTGAAGCAGAAAGATTGTTGATGGGGATGTTGTGAACTAGAAACCAAATTATCCAAGGAAAACAACATTAATCTTTTCTCTATATTCCGTCTTTTATCCTTCCTTATCTATATTTTAGATAAAATATAAATTTATGATTTTAAAGATACCCATCTTTTATCTATATTTTTTTACTAGATATGTCCATATGAGTTCGATGACTATTCACATGATCTAGATGATTTTGTTCATCTTTGTTGTAATAAAAAAGATATACAGGAACACTTGGGTAAATTTCCAACTATAGCTTATCTTACGAGCAATCGGATCAAATAGTACTACTCTATTCCTAATGACCCACTTTCAATTCAATAAAATCCATTCGATATCCTACTGCATTTAATATTTTTCCATAACTTTCCAAACACTCGTGTACGTGTAAGAGGCTCAATAAAATAACACTACAGATCTGTTAATGCAGAGCTGTTAATTATTGTCTCTGTACAATGCTCGCTTCTCGCGCCGACTTGAAATGCATTATTATTATTTGTTATAGTTAGAGGTGTCAGAGAAATGAACTGGGAGTGTCCGATTCACCTTGGTGGCCCAAGGCCGAACGCAGCCAGGCGAACATTACCGAAGCGCCTTCACTATGATAATATGCACTCGGCTTTACATCTTTGTACGACTATAAACAAATAAACAAGCGAGACCCATGAGAATGTAAGCCCATTCCAATAGCACTTTTACAAGCTTTGATGCTTTGTCTACTTTTAATGAGTATCTTTGATTGCGAGCCTTGATAGTTGGCGAATCGACAAGCCCTAAAATATATAAATAATATATTCCGACACTGCTTTTCTTTCCGTAACAACATCGACAATACTTATTTTTTAAATCTCATACATTCCAACTATTCGCAAGTGAATATCTATAGAAACTTCAGAATTGCTCATAAAAGATTTTATTCTATTTGCTTATAATATATCTTTCACTTTCCTAAACCTTATAAAATGTCTACTGAATAAGCTAGGCTACTATTTTATCTATTGGGTTGAAAGTGCAGTATCTCTCCATAATAATTCATTCCTCATTGCTAGTTCAAAGAGTTTTACAATATCGATGAATTGTAGATACTCCAAATTTCCAATATTTATCTCGCCAAATCATATAATAAACTTTATTTCCACAAAAAATCAAACATTACAGAGAATAAATATATTAATGATATGCTGGCAATAAAAGTAAAATAAGTATAAACAGTACATCCGATAGTGACAGACTAAAATAAAAACATTACAAAAATTACAAATGAAGGAGAGTGAGTAAATGAACACAGTTTAGCCTATGCAATAAAAACACAAATTTTAAAAATGGCACATTCATTAAACGGATATTTCCTTATAAACAAGGTTCCATTTTAGGGTAAACTGTCTTTTTATCCCTTGCCTCTTCTTATCAGGGAAATTAACACAAACATTTTTTGATATAGAAATATTTTACTCAGGAATCTTCCAATGTTTATCAATAAAAATAAAGTCAGGATTTTCTCATGAAATGATAACTGTCAAATTCCAATCGTCCCACTTTCCGATCCAATCTAAGTTACGCCTATATTTCTTGTCAACAGTTTGACACATTCTAAATTCAGTCGAATATCGATCGAATCACTTGCTGTCAGTTACAAGTGTCATACCCTGATAGCTGGTAGAATACGTTTTTGTATCAAATCGAGCATTTCACAACAGTTTTATGGGAGTTGTTTTTAGATGTACGATTGCTTTTTTTAGTAATGATCAAATTTTCTCTGAAATTCAAGTTTTGAGATGAAAATTGAACAATTATTGCTTTTTGATAGAATGTTCAATTTTCTCTCATCCAATGAAGGTCAATACCGGAATAGAATATCCTATCAGGTGACTTTGTTTCCTTCCTTATACACTTTCTTAATTTTTTCTTGTATTATTACTATATTTGTCATGAACTATGTAACACCAATTCATATAATTTCATCTTTAATCTATATTTTACTATAACCTGTATTTATCATCTTTGCTGTGAGAAGTTAATCATCTTTAGGATCACTGTCGAGTGATAATTTAGTAATCGTAGACTGCTCGAATCAATCAATATTCTGAATTTTCAGAGGTGATATTTGATGTTCAAAAATCTCATGACCTCACATTTTATTCACAAGATCATTTTATAGACCCTTAACCACTGTCCACGTTCCTTCTATTTGTCATGGTAGTCCAATTCAATATTACTATGTTGTTTTCTATTCCGACAGATTTTTAATTTGTAATTTTTTATATTATTAAATCGAGTCACAATAACTGGTCAATTTGGCAAATAATTTCTTTTTTCTCAACTGGAGATTCATATGCTCAAGTTTTTAAAAAATAAATTTGAGTATTAGTTTTAATTTGAATGGAAATAGGTGTGTGATTAGATTTGAGAACCTAATGTTGGAAAAATTATCATTATGATCAGTTTGGATGCCACCAACGGTTTTTTCTCCTGGTAGAAGTTTATTTTTCATTTTCAAAAGAAGAGCTGATGATGATGGAAGCTTTTATTGGAGCTCACCCTTTAAAATGCACAAACTGCCATTGAGCCAAGGGTGTGGACTTTCCACTCATTTCCTGTCAGCTGCGGGGTGGGGTCATTATCTTGAGAGGAAAAGCTGAGAACCTCGGGTGGATAATTTATGTCTGGCCATTCAACGCGAAAGTAATTATCCAGTGTAAATAAGATGTATCTGGCTGGCGAGATAAATCATGCCTCTATGAGGTGGAAAAGGATTAGTTGGATGGATGGGCCGAGCGAGGCACACGATGAAAAATGAAGTGAGCGGAAAAACTTGAATTGGAGAGAAAATGCTGATGACGTTGCCGACAAAGATGGAGTTTTCCTTTGAAGGTCGTCATTTGTCTCTGAAGATGAAAAGAAAAGGTGCTAGGCAATTATGGCTCCACGTGGCAATACAGGAGATCTCTTCCTTCAGCCAGCAAGAAAAACAGAGAAAGTGTTTTCCGAGACGGACCACATTTTTATACTCCTAATTCATCCTTTTTGTTGTATCTTCATTCTCTCTCACTTCGATTATACCATTATTTTTATTCTAAAACATATTGCTGCTATCCTAATGGGAAGACTTTTTTGAATCTTCTTTTCTCAATTGGGATTTGATTAAATCGGTAATGTTGTCGTGTTGGCATATTCTAGGATACATAATTTAAGAAATTATTTGAGAGATTTATTCAATGTAATTAAAAGAAACTATCAGAGTAATTTTTTATTCCAATAATAATTTTAGTGTTTTAGTGAAAAAGATTATTGAAAGCTTGAAAGCATGAGAAAATCATTTACTACCTCACAGCCAAACTTCTTGAAATGCACTTTTAAAATTTTGTGAATATGCCAATAAATCAATAGAATAAACGATAACATGATTATTATAATTGATAAGTTCATCCACTTATATCAACTAGTATCTTTCATTTACAGACAAAATAATTATTATTAGTGATAAATACTGGTCCTGCAATCACTTAATTATCTTCCAGTAAGGCCCAGCGCTCACGGAGCAACTAACTGCAAACCCAGCGTTGCCAGAAACCATTGGCTGATAGGTTAGCGTTAGATTACCCGATTACCCGAAAAACAGCCAATGGTATCTGGCAACGCTGGGTTTGCGACTGCAGTCACATAGCAGTTACGCCGTGGGCGCTGAGCCTTAGGCCATTGGAATAATTATCATTGGAATACACTTAAATTACATTAGAATACTTAGAGATAAATTATAACTTGTTGTCAGTAATGATGAATGGTAAACATCAGAATAAAAATAGTAGAAGATTGCAAGATCGATTACTGTTCCAAGATTGAAGGAATTTGAATAATTTTTTCTCGAGAAAATCTGATAAAAAATTCGATTCAGGTCACCCTTCCTATTCGGAAAGATTCATATCTAAAATGTAACTTCTACAGAGAATTGAATAGATTTTTTCCCGATTCTATTAGAGTATAGCAGCATTCTATTCACCTGCTCATTTAATGAACCGAAAAAGTCTGGAAGGTGAAGTTGATTTTCTAAAATTCACTTTCTAGTTTTAATGAAATTGGGAGAGAGGCGCATGATGGCTGCTTGAGGGCTTGCAGGCCCTTTCCTTTTGAATAATGAATTAGTTCAAGTTATGCTTTGCTCGACTTCACTTGCGCCTCAACCTTCGCCGCTGTTTTTTTACGGCGGGATGTTGTGTGCCTATATTCCCCTAATAGTACTCGACCATGCAAAACTCTGTAATTTCAATTATCTGTGACTTGCTACAGATATATTAGCAAGTTCTAATGCGGAACTTCAGGTTCTATACAGTATATTGGATATGAATTTTTTATCAGAATAGTTCGTCAAACATGCGTACATGTTTTATCAGCCAGATTTCATTTTCACACAAATATTTCCCCACCTGGGAAAAGTTTGTGATGAATTTTTAGACATTCTGTACTTTTTGAATTTATACCATATCCTTGATTTTGTCCAGCTAGCAGACTCCGAATAAATATTGATGAAAGAATCCTTCTTGTAATGTCCTTTCGAATTTTTAAATCAATCTAATTGATTCATCATACCAGTGCTATTGGGTATTTTTATAAAAATAATATTCAGTGAGAGGTTTATATTAATTAATCCAATTCAGAAGGTTTTTAAAGATTTTTGAGGGTTCTGACTTTCAAATGCTCACTACAAAAGTTCAACCATCTGATAATTTCAAAGAGCTTCACTAAAATTGAAAAGTAGGCTTTTTATATTGACAAACTTTCAAGAAATTAATGTTTTTTGGTACATAAAGCTCTCTCTAACTAAATGATTTAAAATTTTAATTTCTATCAAAAATGTTCAATGATCATTAATAAATTATCAAAATGACAGAATAATTCCGATCAGGAAAGACAAGGCTTATTCCTTAGCAAACTGTATTGAATTTGCAATAACAACCCAAGATATTCAGCAAGTCTCTAGAGTGAGTGAGAATATCCACTTCAATCAGAAATGTCTTCAGGGATCAGCTAGCAAGTCCCAAGAGAAAACTGAGTTTCTGATTGGTTATTGTCTATTAGCTCAGATTGAGAGCGCTATTACAATCCCATCATTCAATAAGGAATCAGCCAAGAGATCGAAGTATTTTTGCAGGAGATAAATTTTGTCATCTTTTTTGTTCATCAAGGTTTTCGTCTGCGATGCCATTTGGCTTATTATGACAATATTATGTCATTAATTTTTTCAAGAGATAGAGCTCTGAACTTGTAGCCTACCTAAAACGTAGAATAAGACTATCTGTGTTAATCTCTTGAATAAAAAAATTCCGCTTAAATAAAATCTCTGAGCTTAGGAAATGAATGAATCAAGCACGGTTCGAGTTCGACAACCTGTCCAAACTGTTCCCTTGTTTTGCACTTAAATTGAAATCTAATCGATTATTTTTTCACCTTAGAATGTAGAATGATATGAATTTCTCTTCTCACCCTATTAAGAATAGTTAGTTACCAACAAAACAGACAATTTGGGATTGTAAATGGTTTATCAGATCGATTAATTTTGGAACCATTTAGTATAATTTTTCTTGGACACCTGTCAGATCTGGTAGTTACCATCAAAACAGCTAGCTTGTGACTGTTTAAACTCTGTACCCTCTCGTTCCCCAACATTATCTGAAGGTCTTTGTCTATAATATTCCTTCCAAGATCCAGCGAAGTTCCCAATGAACTCAAAATGCTCGTGAGAATGCTTAATTTAAGTTAGAATGAATGAATTCCATTATGAAATGAACCTAGAGTTGAAGATTTCAACTGCACCAGGTTAGTTGTTTCACCCGATAAGTGATTGGTTGGTGAAGTTAACAATGACAGTTGTATTTTCCAATTCACTAATGATTTTCCGAAAAATGTTTTATTTGTGTTTTGCGAGCTGTTTGGAGGTGAAGTCTCTTTATTAGCAGCAGATAATTCTACGGAAGATGCTCCAAACTTGATTCCGAAGTTGGAAAGTTGCTGTGGAAGCCACAACGAATGCTCGTTGCTCTAGCGATTAAACGATAATTAAACTTGAGTAATTTCCTCCAAATGATACGGCACGCTTTGAAATGTGACATTTGTAATTTCCAGGCTTCATAGGCACAAACTCTTGCTTCGCTAAAAGCTTCCACTTCATTCAATGATATTCCAGCAAGTTTTGACGGAGTAATTATCAAAGCTCTTGATTGTCAAACTCTGAGGAATAGACTCTTATTGATCTTCGTTGTACTTTGCAGAGGAACGCACCGTGTCAGTGGATAACACCTTTCAGCCTCCATCTTGATCTCAACTGTGTCCGCTACACAGTTAAAGGTAAGCAAAATGTTAAATCATCCAATGTAACCTTCAACTTGTACGATCTTATTCTTGATAAATAGAAACTATTGACTAATGTTTAGAAATCACAACTATTCGTATATTTCCACCTAGAAATAATATGTTACTCAAAAAATCTATATCTATTCGGCGAAGTGATATTGGGGCTATTTAGGATCATGAATACTGTACAGTGTACATCCAACGAACAAATCCATTACTTGTTCAATTATTCATTCATTGATAACGACACAAAATTCATAGGGTAATGTGGGAGAGAAAAATTAAGCTCAGCCCTTATTATTTCTCCCCCGAATTTTGATGAATAATGTAAAATGTTTTAATTAATTTAATTACAAAATTATGGAATAAAATTGCACAAAATTCAGTTCTTTTCAGTACTTTGTGGACTGGAGGGGACATTGAAGAGAGCAATCATTCTGTATGTAATACGATATGCATAATTTGATTTCAATATCATTGGAATAAAACAGTTGAGAAACTTGAGAATAATGAAATAAAATAAAATCAGAAACTTGAGTGAATCTGGAGTAGAATGTCTGACAATGCAAAGTGTAAGTAATTCATCTCACAAGACACAAACCTAATCTCATGTGTTTCCGGTTGGTGTGGACACTGATCCAATCTAGACGGCAAGATTGAAGTTTGAGCGAGAGTGTGATTAGGTGGTGCGAGCTTAAACCTCGTGCTGTGGGGTGTGAAGATAGCAATGCTCAACATAAAGGATGGCCGAGCCAGAGGAGTGAAGGGAATGAGGTGCAGAGTGAGTGGGTCAGGTGGCTGGAGAATGATGCGGTGCGATCTGGGTTTCGTGTAACTAAAGAGATGGACTGCGTTTAGCGCGCTGCGCGCAGGCATTCATTTGTTCCTGTCTTGGAGGCGCCCACAGCTAAGTACAACACTATTCTCGCGCACTACATTACTCGCAACTCCAACTTGTTATTCTGCAAGGCTTGAAAACTTTTCCTAGAGATGTATTCAAGATTGTTTCCCCTCACACTCCCTCACTTCCTCGACGATATTCTTCATTAATTTTAAAAGAATGAATGAGACACAACCCAAGGATATTTTGTAGAAAATAGAGTCTAAGTTGAGCTTTTGAGTAGTTCAGACTGGAACTATAAAAATATAAACGTCGGTGACGTCTCTGGAAAACGTCTCCAACATGATATGTCACAATGTCATCAATCTAGCCCCCTTCATAATATCAAGGTAATAAGTGGAAGACGTATCTTCTATAAGGATAATACTTATAGTAAGAGACGCTGCCGACGCATCAATACTTGCAGACTGAAGTGGCAGTGACTCTCCCTCTTAAGCATTAATACGTTCTAACTGCTATTTAGCCTAGAGGGCTCTCTCTCTCTATCTTTTTAAAAAAGAAGTATTCTGTTTCAATTTTTGCTGATAATTCTCAATAAAATTGATTGATTGAGTGCACTCACATGATGCTAAGAGTAATCTTTTCATCATTGATTAATGATTTTTTAACGATCTCGCATGTAGAATATTGAGTTGGACTTTTCTTTTGAAGTGTGCTCAGAATCTTTGGTTATTGTCAAGTTGATAAGCTTCGCAAAACAAGTTTGTGACTCGATTGAGGTGATTGCTCAAGTCATTCTTAGAGTACAATGCAGTCTGATCAAATCAAGTAATTTCCTGTTTTTGAGTTGAGTATTTTTTGTAATCAGTTCAGTTGCCTATTAGAATTTGGTTGAATTCTCCTCAACAGTCTATATCCTTCTTCCAGCTATGACACGAAACAGTCATAGGAATATTGAATAGTAGAATGAGGGTATTTAGAATTATTCATCAAAAACGTGTGACAGTTATCCTTATAATGTTACAATCCTCATGATTCTTGAAAACTGTACAATGTAGACAGAAACTACCCTTATTTATAGAAAATAAAAATCTTGAACGGTGGAAATGAGATTTTTCAGATTTTTAAATTTGGAAATGATATTTTTCAGGAGCAGACGTAATTTTTGCAATCGAAGGTGATAACAAGTTCTGATGGCAATGTTGATTGGTTGAAAGAGCCAGAGGGAATGAAAATAGTGTTCACTGCTTTCCATGAGTTAGTATCCATTATGAAAATTATGATTGCCAAACTAGAAGCAGTTTTGAAAAGTTATTGTTAGCGGAATGAGTCCAGAGTTTCGAAAGAAAATAAACTCGCAAATGAATAACAGTAATTAATTAATTAATCAGCTTGGTAATTCTGTAGTTCACGACCAACTTCGTTCTCTGTCGTAAATCAAAAGAATGAGACGACGGAAGAAAATTAAATAAGACCATTTCTTCCTACAAGTGTATTTTCTTTTGCAGTAAAGAGCGATTAATCTCCTCGCATTCTTCAGCAAACTTAAGTTTCGTTCTCAATAAATTTATTTAGAAGCTTCACTAAGAAAAGGTTTGATACATTGTGAAACTTCATGCAATGCTCCAGTAGTCTGTGAGAAGCTTATCATCATCAATACAATAAGTAATGATGTATTTTAATGGATTTTGCAAATTCTAGCACATGATGTGTAGAATAAAGAATTTTGAGCTGTGAATGAGTGTCTTTCACGGAAAAATTCATCGGCTTAAGGTAGCGTTCCGCACCGAGACCGAGACAGGCGACAGAGACATTCATCACGAGCCGAGACCGAGTCGCCATCAACGAGCATTGGTTCCATCAGCTGATTGATGCCTGGCTCTGTCTGGGGCTGCGGAATGACTTTGATTGAATTGCATGAAGAGCAATCATGTCTATTCGTCGCCTGTCTCGGTCGCTTGTTGCGGAAGTGTACCTTAACATTTGATTCATCAAGCACAAATGAAAAATTTCAATTTCAATTTATTGCCAAAAAAATCATGTACAAGAAAAATTTTCAGGTTAGTATCAAATTAACAAAAGATTTTTGAAAATAAAATAGAAAATAATTGAGAGGAATGAATTATTATAATCATACTCAATGCATGTTAATATTCATAATACACTCCAATTTGAAACTCAGCCTAGAGCTGTATTGTACTACAGTGGAACCCCTCTAATCCGTCACCATGGTCGGATCGCAAAAAAGGTCGGATTATAAAAAAAAAAAATACAGACTGGATTTATTAATCTAAACATTAAGCGTACAAAGATACATGAAATAAGTGATTTTTAAAGCGATATACCTGAATAAGTAACTTTTATAGTTGACAGAAGGGTTTAAAATGCATTGTTTTGACGATAAAAACAAGAAACAAATTACTTAGGAAAAAAGTCAGTGATAGATTTTTGCTCCAAAGCGGTAATCGGACTAACCGGATCGTCGGACCATCCGAGGGCGGATTAAAGGGGTTCTACTGTAGATATATTCTTCAATATATGAGTAGGAAACACACCTATTGTAAGAGAAAAATCCAAGTAGGCCTTCTTTCTAACTAATCTTCCTGTTGGCAACACAATCTTTTCGAAGGATTGTGAGATGAAATTCTCGGAAATCATTCATTCCACGTGAGTAATCCAGAACGAGCTCCTTCTCAAGTAAGGAGCAAAGTTCATTCTTTATAACAGCCTAAGCCTGATGATTATAAGCATTGACTCGGATAAGAAGCCGTGAGTTCTCGAGCTGTTCCAAATAATGTGAGTCGTTATAGTTTTTGCGAGTGCGAGGCTTCACTGAGGAAGTTGGCGATTCAAGTTCTTAGCGGCGCTTAATCCGCAGCTGTATCTTGGAGGTCTTAAGTCTTAATTAGCACATTGATCGAAAGGGCAAAGCGGATAACGTCTTGCAGTGCGAGCTCTTATTCTTTCATGAAATTCATAAGAAGTTTTAATGACTTGTTTGGACTCGCACAAAGGCGGCCATTAAAATGCAGACATTCAATTTTCCGGTGAAAGGGTCTGGCCTGCGACTACCTCCGGTCCTTCTCCCTCCGGTCTCTTGCCTCTTGAGCCAGGTGAAACGGATCCACCGCTGTGCGGCTTATTGAACCCCCGTTTCGTTCGAATTTACCGAATTTATAATTTGAGCTGTGCTTGTTGAAGGCCGAAGGAAGCTCTCGGATCAATGCAACTCTTATTCATCTCAGAGACTCGAGCTCTCCAACTGTCAATCTCATCACTGATATATTGCTTTGGTGTACTCGAACAATTCATTAAAAAGTGAGGCTTCGTTGGATAGCTCCAGATAATTGCATTCACTTGAATAAAAATGTTGATTCCTATCGTCTTTATGAATGCGTAGAATCTTCATAATTCTATTTCAGAAGTTTTACCTGTCCTCAATACTATCCTTCTCTCAATATTATGAACGCGTTCAATAAAATTGGCCATTTACTTAACACTCCACATTGTAAACACTTCATAGATGATACAATAGGAGTATATAAAATACATATACTATAACAGTTTAATTTATATAAATTCTTTAATTTTTCTAGAGTAGAAGGTTTTAGAGTTATTAGGGAAAAAGATATGCTTTGAATAATTATGAATAATCTTTTTTGGAATTCTATGAATTCTGTTATGAGTTATTCATTGAATAAATCAAGCTGTCTCAATCAGATTTCGTTCTGCTCTCTAAACATTGATCTGTCTTCTAGAACTTCGATATTTCATTATTTTTTACAAGCTTATTTTCATCTTCTTTTGGAAAACGTCCAAATGATGGTAATATAATAGCAAGGACGTAGTTTGGACAATTTTGTTTCCTAAGATTGATTGTCAAAAGTCATGTTAATAAATACGATTGATATTGAAATATTTTGTTAATCAATTTCTATTTAATAGAGAGTTGCTTAACAACTTTATTTTTATGTTTTTGCTTTCAAATTGGTGACGTATTCAGCATACCTATAGAGCTATGGAATAATGTTAGGAATGTAAAAGTGGAGTGAGGAAGTTGATTTGAGTATGAGTGATCAATTCAGATCAAATTAGTGAGTATTAGTATCCTGATCATTATCATACCTAAATCCTCATTGGAAGTGATTCTCTTTCAAATAGGAATATTATGCCGAGAAGATAAATTACCGATCAATTTCTATTAGAATTATTAAGGCAGATGGTGGATATATAACGTCTAACATGGACGTGTAATATGCCGAATGAGAACCACCACTCCGTAGGGACTGACAGGCTCCCTAAATTGAAATTACGGGACAATTTATCGACCCATATTTCCCGGGGCCAGATCGTTTCACAGGCTGCTTCATTTCGACTGCGAGCTTAAGCCTGTAATCCGGCGCCGACTTTTGGCTGCGACTCTTCCGCTGCGGAACAGTCATTAAATCACCAACACCAACTTTCGTTTTTCGGCTTTTTTGATATCTTTGCCACCACTCAACTCCATCTTCCGGCCAAGATCGGAACCCGACACTGACAACCGCAATTAATCGCATCCGTGTTTCCCAATTAGAAGTGAAAAACAGAAAAATGATGAGCAATCGTTGCTGGAATTGCAACGTTGCTCCTCTCAGAGTTGAATTGGAATTGGACTGCTGAGCACTTGGCTTCCTATCTGTAGATTTGAGGATTTTTAATGGAAAACGAATGTTTCGAATTGGCTTTTCGAGGGCTGTAACTCATCGTGCAAAATTTCTTGTAACTGCTGTATTCGTTACAAAATCACCAGCGCATAAACTCTCTGCAACAGCGTTTTGAGTTTTTACGTGGGCTGCAAGACAAGTGACTGTTAATAAAAATAATTCGTTACTCACGTGCAAGTGGAATGAAGGTGTAAGTATGGAAAAAATTGAATTTCCTCTAGAGGTTTGGAGTAAGAGCTCGAATTCTATATCTAAGATTTATGTTGTGACCTGCTTCAAATGAGATTTTTTCCAGTGACTTGAAAAAATTCATTTTTCGAATGACGTTATATTCTGTATAAATCTGACAATAAAATGGTATAAAAAAAGTCGTGAGCTTGATAACAATAATTAAATATTAACTCATTTGAAAATTTTGAATGACATTTTATGGTAAAAAACGTTTAGTTTAAAATTCGGTTCAAATTAAATGGAAAATACTAACACCAGACAGTGGAAAATACTTTCTTCAGTCCACTTATTATAGTGTGTATGAATCTTCCATTCTCCAACAAAAAAGTGAAGCTTATAAATCATAAGACATAATGTGTAAGCTCTGATTTGATAACGTTGGTTGGTTCAAGTGCGACATGATGACTTTTAAGTCATCATGTTTTGAGACACGATGTCTGAAGCACCAATGTAAAGGCTAGCTACGAGCCTGGTTATTGTGAAATACGTTGAAATACGTTGATACGATTGCACCGATGTGTGAATTGTCAACTCGAAAGACCCATTGCATGACAGTGGCGCATTGCATTCGGGAATTACAGCGATCGATGTGATAATCGTATTCAACTCGGTCACAACGCGACCAACTCAAGCATAAAACTGTATTGCATGGTAGATGGTGTGGGGCGGTAAGGGAACAGTTAGTAGCAGATGCAGAACGACATCTCAGATGCTGATCGGAAGCAACCTCAATTAAAATAAATTTCCAATTCCATCAATCCGAACCATCGAACCAGCAGTGTTTGTAGGCGAGGAGGGTGAGAATAGGGAATAATTTATTGGATAACAGGACAATTGTGAATCGGGGGAGACGGCGAACTATCGTCTTCAGCCCTGAGGACAAAGAAGCAGTTGCTCTTTGTTTCATTAACTGCCAGCGATAATTGCCATAGGTCCAATTGGTTTCCTAGAATGCCCTAATTTCGGCTTATCACCAATCTTCTGCACAGCAAACTGTAAATTACTAGATTAGCCGACTTCCCCTTCCCCAACCTCCTTTCAAGGCATTTCTGTCCCTTGTAATCTCGATTGTTAATGCCTCGCTTGAAACTTGAAGAAACCCACCCCCAGCTCAATTCACAGCAGTCTCCAGAATTGCATTTCAGCAACCAGCGATAAGTCCCACATGCTGCTGCTTTTCAGCTCTGCTTGTAAGCGAACAGAACTCCACCCTTTTCTCAACTAATGTCCTTAATCAATCTAGTTACAAATAGTGCAATCTGGTTTTCTCAGCCCGCATCACCCCACTAGTAGTAGCAGTTCTCCTTGTCTTTCATTGGCCATCTACCTCCAATTTTGCTTTGTATACATATTGATTTCTCATTCTCCCTTATAAGAATGTATCTTAGGTTGGAACAATGCATAAAGGATCTATTTGAGCACAATAATAAGCAAAGACTGCAATATTACAATTAAAAAATGTGAAATTCATAAATCCTTTCAACAATCTTATATTTACTTGGCATTATTTTGTATAACTGTTGCGAAAGATGGCTCTGTATACTCTTTGGTAATATGCAACATTGATGATGCAGATGTGATAGATTTCAAATTATTGCTGTCGATTTGAGAGTCAACAATGATTCAAGTCCTATTCAATGACTCATTCCAGTAACATATTTTCGTGGTTTTGTGATGTGTTACTGTTTTATAAAATTTTATACCTTCATAATTATTTATATCAAAAAGAAATTTTTCCAAAATTAGTAAAAATTTTGTAAAGTGAAATAGAACTTCAACCTAATGGAATAGGTTATACACGGCGAGGTGGAACTACCTTCAGGTCTCCCCACCAACCAAAGCCATACGCTAGATCAGTAGCATATAGTCTATGAAAAAATGAAGAGAACAGCCATCATGCCATGTTCTAATGAATTAGAAAATAATAATTAAAAAAATAATGCAAATTATTTTTCAAGTCATCATCCTTCATGACCTCGGTTTTTTAGTAGGAAAACTTGAAATAATTGTTTCTCATACCTATTTAGTTTCAGGTTATTCATCAGGGTGCTTGAGAAGGGGTCATCAATTTCTTTGATGAGATGTCTTTATTGTTCAGTATTTAACTGGTATCAAGATTGTGTATCACGTTACATTCTCATGATGCAGAAAACGCGTTGTAATTTATCCTCTCTCCAGTCAATGACCGATCAAAGGACCAAGAGAAGTTTCGAGAATACGGAGTTGCCTCGAGAAATTGGCAACGTTTGACATAGAACACCCAAATGAACGGCTCTTGAAACATTCCAAACATATCATTATTGCTCCTTCTATGTCCACGAGGAGTAAACATGATACGCTTGTAATCAAGGAAGGCGAATCAAGTGATACGGTTCGTTTGATGAATAATTTACCACCTTTGACTCAGTGGAAATAGAATGCTTTGCACAACATTGCCATTAAATATCATCACTATTAATGTTTGATTCTTTCTCCAACATAAAATTTTTTAATTATTATCAATAATAAAGAACCATCTATTTTTTTTTAGAATGAATTTTTATTGAATCTAATTGAAGGTGGAACACGAACTAAAATGATCATGCTTGATTTATCGCTTTTTGATAAACTGACTGTGTTGGTGGTATGAATGACCAAACAGGTCAAAAAGTCCACTAAAGTCCACAGGTCAGCTATTCCTCTCTCCGGTCATAGCTGAAGAACTGTACTGAGTATCACTCACAATATTCTTACACTTTATTAAATTTATTCTATTCATCACAATACTCATTACAAAAATAACGTGCATTTTTAGCTGTAAAATGTAATAATGTTTGAGAATCAATAGAAATTCTAGGTAGAATAAATCAATTTTTAAAATGTCTATTTCTATGAAAGCTGATTTATCAAAAAATTTTCGCAATTTTAAACATACAGAAATATTACTGAACGTATTTATTGAGCTTGTTGATACTGCACTTAGAGAATTCTCTTTACCACTTTTTATGGAATATGCATTTTTAGAGTTCCCTGAAGTAATAAATGATTTAACAACTCCTGATTAACCAGGTGATACCCATAGGCGATTGTATGACTGTTTAATTTGTAGAGTCAATTGTAATCAATATGCCAAACACTTGACTTCACGAAATAGAGAGGTACACCTCGGAATCGTATGAAATAGATTCGTCAAGATACAAGATTGAAAGTGTGTTTGTTTTGCGCAACCCTAGCCTAGTTAAGTTCACTGTCGAAATTGTCACTTGCTTGTTGCAAGATAGCCTTACTGGCGAGCGATCCCTCCTTTGACGCTGGTATTCAGAAAGCCAATGTTTGCCGTCCTGATGGAACAGAGCTAATGAAGACAGCTGGGCAGAGCAGAGCAGGGGGAATGGAATTCTGTCCTGGATCGCAAGTATCGTTATGCCATTGGTCTTGGAATTGCTATTTGGAATCCTTAATAGACTTCGCAATGATGCTATAATTGAATGAGACAACTCCAAATAACAAATGCATTGAATTTACTTGATGGCGGTGGATAGTGTGATCTGTAACAGTTATCTGTGAGAGGTTGGATAGACATTGAAATTAGCAATAAATTATGTGACAACTGGTACTACACTCATTTGCTGGTGCAAACAAAATGTTTATTGAAAATCTGTAACTTATAGATCGAATACAATTAGACCGTAACTTGTTTACTTCTCTGATGAAATCTCAATCTTGGAAAACTATGAATGTGATGTGGTGGGCGAATTCTGTCATAAATAATATTATTGTTGAGAAAATCTCTCCCACGGAAAACGAAATATATCTTATGATAGATTTGTGAGTATCTTTTTGTTTTCAAACTTCACCAAATTATTGTGGTAGAGTTTCACAAGTGCAAGTGGATCTAAGATGTTTTTGAATGAGGAAACTAGAGAATAATATTGTTAGGGAAATATATCTTTGCCAGACCATGAAAAAATGAAAGACTTTTCATGATAGATTTGGAAATTGAGAATCTTTTAGTTATCAATCCTTTCAAAATACATACCAACTAATTCATGTGAATTCTCACTTTTATTTGTTCACTTGGAGTTTAAGATTGTGAAAAGTGAAACCAGTGAATGGAACGTGAGAAGATAGGTATGGAGATAAATGAGGAGGGATGTAGTTGATGATTTTCATTTAATGGCAGGGTATCAAATTGTGACTGACAGAGCATGAAAGTGCATTAAGTAGCTCGTCGTTGTCGTCGGTGGTGGGGGCGGGGGGGCAGCGGGGGGCGGCAGCGAATACTTCTTCCACCAGTACATGTGGCCGTTGAAATGCGTTTTCCACGCTTCCGGAAATAAGAAGCGAAAGTTAAAATATGGCAGCCATTGTGAACATTAACATCGCGCTCAGACAAGCGCCGCGCATACAATTTCCACCCTAATGACGTCACTATAATGACGTTACCCGACTCAGAGCAGAGCAGAGGCAACTATGGCAGGGCTCTTATTTCTGATGCGAGATGCCGTAGAGTGGCTGGTTGCTGATGCTCATCAGGCCGGCAAAGTGTGTCATCTTTTTCGCCCACCTCACACTAGAACCACCTCAACATCACCATGTGCGATTCCTTATCGTCGTAAAACCTTTATTACAGGCTATTTCACTTGTGCTGATTGATGAGACACGGCGAGTAAATTTTATTCGTGACAGTGAGCGGTAGATGCTCGCTACTTTTCTCATACTAAGGTGAGCCCCCAAAACTTGAATTTATCCAGTTTTTGGTGAATATATCAAGGTTTATTCATGTCATCATTTATTCTTTAATTAAATTCTCATTAACTACTAACTAGGTAGCTATACTTTATAAGCTCAAGAAACATACATCATTGCTCATTGAGGGATATTTGTAGTTGACACTTATTAATAACATACATTATTTACAACCAGAGAAAAATAAACCCGTATGAAATTGAAATAATTTTGATTTGTTGTGATAACGAATCTATTGTTGATTCAGTGAAAAGAGGAAATTCAAAATCATAAGAGAAAATCAGTGACAAAGATGGAAGGACATTTCAGTTTGCGTTTCATCTGTTAGTGATGGTGTCATTCACTTTGTTGACTCAATCGACAGTTACTAACTTTCTTAATTGACTCGATGAGCAAGCCCTGCTAGCGTTGGTGGAACAGTGAGAAACACTCTGAATAATTGATATAAAAGTTCACTCCAAAAATGAAACAAAACTTAATTCTACAGTACGGTAATATTTCATTCTTACACTTTTCAACTTAAACGTGGCTTTGAAGGACGAGTAATTGCATAGAAATTTTTAAATTGCTTAGAAATTTGTCTCGTAGATATAACGTTCCAAGACGAACTCATTGAACTTGCATCATTGAAACACTGATGTAATATTCCTTGAAATACAATAGACAAACTAAATCAATAAAAAAAGCATTTCTTGAATTGTCGAGTAAATAAAATAATATTTCAATTAGACTCTCGAAGAGTGAATTTCAGACGTTCAGATAACCCATGCAATATTAAAAAAAGTAATAAATTAAATAATATAGGAATAATGAATTAAAATAGTTGTCATTGACAACTATGAAAAATATAATGTAAAAATATTATTGTGTTTCACATAAGCTGGCTTGAATGACATAAACAATAGGAAAACGTGAAGATACGAGTCAGCATGCTACAGTTCGAAGCATCATTATTCGCGCACAAGAAAAAGTGATCTTAGGGTGTGAGGGCGTATCGTATTGGTTTCTTGTGGCGTCTGCTGGGACTATTGCTTCAACGATGCGTTGTCCCATCATATCACCGGCAAGAGAATATCGTCGCTCTATCTTTTATTTCTCCGCATCTCTCTTCTCCATTTCCATGATTTGCAAATTCGTAAAAAAGGGATGACAAAAAACCGGCTCTCGAAATAAGGACTCTCTTTATCGAGGAAATTCGAATATCCAGCAAAAGGATTTATCCATTCTGTGTGTACCTTTGTCTCTTTTCTTTTGCTGTTTTATGCGTTCTAGTGCTTGCACCACTTTCTAGCGCCAACCCGAAAACCAAACCGATTTCCGGTTCTGGAATATGATTTGTGAATCCCGCGCGGTCCTCTCCAAGGGTCGTCGCTTCCCGCTTACCTCACACACCCCTACCCTCGCTGCCACCCTCACCCTATCACACCCCAGAGAATTATGGACGATCGCTTTCACTCTGGCTTGAGCTCTTTTCAAATGTCTCAGTGCATACTATTCAAAAAACGTTACAGGCGGAAATCATGCGTGTTGAAACAATAATTGCGAATATTCTGTTATAAAATAGGCCTTGAATATCTAGTAAGAATACCATACCGTATAATTCAATCCCTATATTTCGTAATCCAAAGAATATACCACGTTACGTTTACTATAGAAGATATTTTCTAAAAACCTTTGTGGGTAACCTGCTATAAGAAATGATAAGTTATGAGTCAATTATTGATTTAATTCATTTCTATCGGTCTGTTTGTAGAGCTAGTAGAGCTAGAACCAGAAGTTCTAGTAAACAGTGCACAAATAATAGTAGTAGAGTAGTAGTACTACATTGTACTGTATGAATCTGGAGCTTCAGTAATAAGAAAACTCTATCAACATCTATTATCTCGTTGAAAAAAAAATTAATAAAAAGAGGATGAATGCGAGCATAAGATCAAACTTCTCAACTGCCTAACGATTATTCTCGAATGGTTGGCTTGTAGTGACTAAATGATTGAAATTACCGATTTTCTCGTGTAAGTTACGCTTTCTGTGGAAAAAGAATCGTGGGAAATGCATCAGTATCTGTAATGAAGTGTTATACTTTGCTTCGAGAAGATGGACAGGTACTATCTGTGAAGAAGCACGTAGAATGGAGAAGCAATATACTTGAATTATATGAAACTGTATCATTATCACCCAATTTTCCATACAGTATACGTACAGACAGAAAGAATATCAAGATCAAGCCAGTCTAATCTGAAGATTGAGAGTTTCTGAATTAGATTATACACTACGGATAAATAAAGGGAATCCTATTATACCACAAGCTACCTTATCTATCTAAAAATATGACTGGAAATAACCTGCAATATTGTTCTCATCCAATATTAACCGTATGATTAAGCGTTTGTGATATAATAAAATATCGATTGGATTCGTATACCAAATTAATGAGGTAATGAACGAAGTTAGGTAGAGGACGTAATAGAGGTGGAGGAAAAATGAGTTTATTAATGCAGTTTTATGTGGTGCTAATTATGAATAGTGAAGTGTTCAGCTCTTAATTACAAGAATCTATCTAATCTTATCTATTCGTAGAGAGGTATTACATTCTATGAGAATTTTAATTTCTTCCATTAAAATTTTCAAATTTATTTTATCTAATTTCTGTTGCTTGTTGCGGGCCAAGTACTGTTTGAATTAATGATTGGTCATGTAATGATTTGTTCAAAAATATATTGTTTCAACTCTTCAATTTAAAATACTTAATTCAATACGAAGCATACTTTTGAAAATAAATCATTCAAAGTATGAAAGATAATCTCGTATTATCCCGGGTTTTTTCCTCATCGGAAAACATCATGATGTTAGCTTGAGTGATATAGATGCAATGTGATCCAAGTTTGTTTATTTACAAGGCAAGAGAATAAAAGGATACAGGCAGCTTGGGAGCAGTATCTGGACCAGGTCCAGAATTGGAAGGAGATGCCGTTTACTCATCCGCGAGGAATGGAGGGTAAAGGCCTGAAATTCCACGCGTACCGTTCGCTTGGAGGGTCGCTGCAAGCCGCTGAACTAAATGACGCGGAAAAGAGGAAAGGACAAACGCTCTTTCTTCGCTGAACGCGCTCGCTGCAGACGTTGCTAGGAATCGAGCGAGCGAAATCTGCCCAGAGACAAATGGGATCGGATTCCCTCGAAACAGTTTGTGACTGAAGGAATGAGCTCATGTACCTTCCACATACCACCAAATCCGTTCTAATCCGAAAATCGATGACATCAATGAAATTCGGTGAGCTGGGATAATGCCATTGAAGAACGTTCATTAGAGCTAAAACATTCCGGCACGGCATTACTTTCAATCAGCAGCATGGAACTTATTGATTATGACGGGCTTCAACACTGATGAGTAACATTTTTGAAAGTCTTCTATACTAACTCTCCTTTGATGGCTAGGCTAGGAGGTAGCTCTCGCACCAGTGACACATGAATTATTCATTAGCATCCCTCCAATTATTCACTCACAATTCTACGACTCATGAGGATATCATCCTCCAAAAAAAGATAATAACGATATAAAATGATAGGAATTTTGTATCAATTATTAGAACTAACTGCATGTCAGTTTACTATGTTGATAATCATTTGAGATAATTCACGATTATGCCATTAGCTACTTATTAAGCTCACCATCTCTTAAATGAAGAACTGCCTTTGATCCTGCAATAAATTTTCAGAAGCTTTTTATCGACGGTCTTCAAGTGAACTATCTGTTGGAGTGATCTGAATGCATGAGAAGATGTTGTGGCTATGCACACACACAAATGGATAGATTCAATTTCCTGAGTACAAGAGAAAATCCCCGCAGCGCGTTCAATAGCAACTTCATTACGGATCAGGCGGAAGAGATTCACTCTGCGTTCTTTTAAAAAACTGAAACCTGATTATCAGCTGAAAGAAGGGTTTCTTGGACGACTGCCGTCTCAATATTCCATCCACTAGCTCTTCTACATCCCGCATTCAGCATAAACTTCTACTTCGTATCCTCTTTCTTCTCCTACTTCAGCTTCCCCATACTTCCCTTTTACTGATTTCCACTTTCTTTGATTTCACACGCCTCTGCTTCGAGCGGAGGAGAAGCTACTGATTTCCGCCATACATCCTACTACTTTGTAGTGGCAATATCTTCGAATAAGTTCGTCCTTTGAAGAGTTGAGGCTCAGCTTATTAGATTGAATTTGAAACTTCGGCTCTAGCCATGGTGCTGATAGAAAGGGGAGTCAATGAATGCTGATTATTGGGATAGATTTTAAGCACTTTGAGATTTCTCACCCTTTCATTATCATTGCAGTTCACTGTGCGAAAAGTACTGTATCAAAAGCTACGAGTATATTCTTCAACTTCCCATTCTACTTATAATCAAGTACTTTAAATATTGAGAGCTCTTTTACACATAAACCACGTTACGTTCAACAAACTCATTCTATTCTCTCAATCATAGTTCACTTTTAACGGAAATAGAACCGTTATCATCGATAAGGTCCAAATATATATTATATATTCTTCACAATCAGATCTCTTAGGAAAAAATTTCTAGTTGATGAGAATATTGTGAATGTTGTAAATATCATTTTATTGAATGAGATAAAAATTTGAAGTATATTGCTAGTTAATGCTTAAACATTCAGTACAGAATTCAGCAATTTAGTGATCCAAGTTTTGAAATTACGTTAATCTCCATCGTTAACAAGAGCTTGTGTGATCATGTACACTTCTATGATAGCTGATTGCCACTCGAGTTCATGCTAAGCACTTGAGTTACTCGGCTTATGTAGAGGCAAGTTGTTGAAGAAGCAATGTCACTGTACTGATGATATCTGTGAACGGACGGCAAATCAGCGTTGGTTGGTTGCTGTTCTTGTTTTGTAGTTGTTGAATGACGTTGTAACTCAATTTTCGTAATGTAGATCCAAAGTTTAGCTTTCAGAGCCAACGAAATTTTCTTGGATAGATTTGCAGCAGTGAGGATTTGTTCGACAAGTGTGCTGAGTTGTGGGAACTGTGGAGGGAAGATCGTCTAGCTTTTAATGGCTTCGAACGCAAGCCTGCACAAACGCAAACAAACTAACACACACACAATCGCAGTGTTAGGGTAGACCGAGATTACAACCTACTCAAAGTTCCTTCGGACTTATCATGCTAAGTCCAAGTCGACCCCGCACCGCTCTCATTACCCCTCCTCCCGCCGACCAACCAACTACTTTGACCCGAAATCCTTCCTCGCCAGTCTTAATGACTCTTTCTCGCTTGAATGCTTTCATCTCTTGACAAGCCATCATCCTCAGTTTTGCCCATCTCTCGCTACCCCCCTCCCTCCCTCCCTTCGCTGTCTTGTCTCACTATTACTGAGCAGGACGATATGGCGTTGTCGATTTAGTTAAATCTATTTGAATATGCGATGGCATGAGACCATGATCGTGAATTAAAATATGAATTTAACTAATAACACAAATCCTCTCTGAATGGTTTCTAGGTTGAACACCTCAAGTTGCTTCTAGGTGAACTTATAACTCTTTAATGTATGTTAATGTAAAAAGGCTTCATAAACTTTTTGTAAAATAGGAATGCTGGAGTTTATTAATTTGAATTGATTGATTATAATAAATTTCTAATAGATTTCCTACATGGAGTACGAGATGACAAAACCTCACTCATCCCCAAATACAATGTACGAGTATCATCATGAAACAATATACGATGTAGGCTAATTACAAAATAAAAACTATGAACACGCTGTATACTTTTCAATAATAGAACAATCCAACTCTCTCTGATTCACGTACTCCACTTGTATATTCTGATAAAAGTATTATCATGTCGGACATGACTTTTTCAATTTGATGATAATAGTGGGGAAGAGAGTGAATTGAATTTACCCTGTAATTTTAATATGTTTTATTCTTTCTGAGCTCCAAAGAGATCGACGCTGGGTTTTTCCAGATAAAAAAGCAATAGACTTCCTCATCAAGTGGAGTACAAAATCAATATAAACTCGAACCAATTGAAACTCGGTTTCTGTCTTCGAATGCGATTGAAGTTTTTCGACTAATATATTTTATTTGGTGTTTCATTTTATTTTATTGGTGTGCATGAACGATTCATTGTAATTGAATAGGAGTTTAATTGGAAAGCAGCTCCTTTTGATTCTTCTCAATTTGCAGCTTAATTATCATGAAGGTTCTGTAACTAATGACAATCTTCCTTGTTTCTAAGACCTTCCTTGTTTGTTGTTAAGTTCAAGAGTCTACTCATTAGAATGAAAAATAAAAATAATATATTTTCGAAAATCTATTTGAATTAAATCATCAAGTTTCACGACATAAATTAATCTCATGATAACAAACTCACACCCTAGATATTCTCTTTGAGACTTAAATAAAAATTATAGTTGAAATATCTAATCAACTAATAATCAACAACAACCCCTTGTATTCACAATATTGAACATTGTAAAATTTCTATAAGTTTTTTGTGTGGTTCAGTTCTACCTGCTCTCATAATAAAATGTCCATTCTCTACCTTTACAAAGGGATTCATGTTAGAATAGCATTTTACTAAGCATATATGTATCAAACAAAAAAATATTGTGTTATTCACATGATTATTTTCTCTGCTATCATTAAAGTAACAAGCATTCAGAGGTAGAAGCTACAGAACGGCTATGATGTCATTTTATTGGGGGGCTTTATCGATTGTTCCAATCACTTTCCAAATACTGTCTGTTGATGACACGAAATGATTTCGTGTCTACACGCACAGTGAGTCACAGTCCGGACAAAACGCTAACGACTGAGCAAAAAGTGCCGGATCATTGTCCACAGCTTTCCTCCTCCTCTTTCCCTCTCAGCCTTCTGCTTCCCTCTTTCGTTTTTTCCTCTTACCATTTTCCTATTTTTGGTTCGCACTCGACGAATGTGCAGGGATTTTTTGTTCCCCTTTCATCAGCTACATACAAGCTGACAGTTGTCGCAAATGTTATGAAAACGACTTCAGTTTTCTAAAAAGCACCCCCTTTTCAGATGATTTGTTAATTTATCCGCTGGCAACGATTCCATCACAGATTTATCTACTGAACATAGGTGAAAGGTGGAAATAGGTGGATGAAAGTGGATAGGAAGCAGAGTGATGATTCTGTTAAGATTCACGTGTGGATCTCATTTCAAACGTCAGAATACATGGACCCGTGCAAGCTGTCATTTTTCGTGCAATACCCAGCATTTTATTTGCTATTGTCAAACAAATGGGATTAACTCGATGCGGTTTCATAACCTTTTTTCATTTATACCATTCTCTGTGGAAATTCATGACAAATTCAATTATTAAATTCCACAGCAGAGTGTACATCATAGTCAATCAACCTCATCATGATTTGGTAGATATGCTATGCTTGTAGTTGGTTTTCATGGTTTATCGAAAACATTTCATGGGAAGCTGCAGGCTTAAGTCAATTGTTATTGCAGACAAGACCTATCTCATGATATCATCAGTATTCCTATTCTCTTATCCAAGACCTTCTACATGGAATGGAGTGGAGAAGGTTTTGTCGTATCCTAAAAAACCTCCAATCAAGCTTAATTTATTTTTCTAGTTGAGTGCACAGTCAATGAGTTTATTGATATTACAGAAAACATATGAGCATTACAGCAAATGTGACTTTGAAACAGAATAATGTGAATAAGTTTTACCTAAGACTCAACTTAAAGGCTTGAACTTGGTGAGAGGAACCTTCTCTTACGTGTAGCCGTTCGTGACGATAATTCTTTATTTGCAAATGAAGATTATGAAAGCAACATGCACATCCTACTTGAATGTCATATCGGCTTGAATTGAAATAGGAGTTAATATAATCTAACTATTCACATGTAGTTTTGTTTTTTGGTTTTGGACTAGTTGTCAATTATTTACAAATATCATTTCACAAACATGTGATATTCTATTTACTGAATATGAGGAAGTTAGGAAGAGTCTTCATTTATAACAGACTGAACCTCATTCAAAAGTATTCGTTTGTGTTATGTTCAGAACAGAATACTGCCTTTCGTACGAGTGTTGATAATCACCCCATATCACAGTAGAATTGTTATCCCATTGAACGCATATTAAATTTACAAAAGATCAACTGGAGTGTTTTGATCACCCATCATGGATCCTTTTTATCGAATATAGTCTCCGTGAAAACGAGGAAACCATACTGGGAGCGAGAATTTCTACAGTTTCCAGCAAGTGCCCGGTTTAATTAAGGCGCAACACCAGACGAGAGAGTAAGAGGATAAGTCAAATGAATAGGGGGTGATAGGGAATGTGTGTGAGGAGCGATGCGATTGGTCAGGCCAGGAAGTGTTTTTATGGGGAGGGAAGTGGTGAGGGGATGCTCGCTGTTTCGCGGCTGAAGATGAAGGCGCATTCAAAGTCGGCTCTGCTCTGCTCGAGGCTTGATATCACGCATGGCCGATTTCATCCGGCAAATGAATTGCGGCCAGCCTGCTTGCTGCTACTTCTGCCGATGCTGCTGCTGCTTCTTCTGCTGCTTTTCAGCTTCACTTGGCCTGCTACAGTCTCTTGCAGTTCAGTGGAGGCCTTGCACCAGCCCCAGCCACCTCGTGTAGATACTGCCCTAATTTTACACAGAACAAACTCAGCTACCTGGACCATGAAACTGTGTTACCACTGAAACTGTGTCTTCTACCACCGATCATTGTGTCATCAATTCCCTAGTGAGGAGCTTGACCATCGTTCTATTGCAACATCCGCTATAATACTCTTTTTAGAGTTCTGTAAGTTTAGAGTTGAAGAAGTCATCGCTGAAGTCAAGGTCAACACTTCATAAAGAAGAAAAATAATTGGCATCAAAGGAACATGATTCACTTGATTCAAATGAATCACGGAAGCCTAAGAATGATTTGGTGAAATTTGGCAAATGTTATTGCTATAATTGGTATTTCTTGGCATTTCAACATACTTATTTTCTGACTGCAACACAAACATTGCCTGTTATCAATCATCAATCATCACATTCAATTTATCACATCCATCAATCATCAACATGCCTGAGCCAAGACAAAACTCAGGCCTATTTCTAAATCATCAGTCACTAATCATCATTCTCTGAATTATGAAAATAGGTTTGCAATCCATTCCAACTCATTCATTTTAAAAGTCGTAACTTGAAAACTTGTATTAAAAAAAGCAGACATATTTTTGAAAGTTTAATTTTGATGAAGAAGGAGAAAAAGCCAGGAGATGAATCACAGGAGACCAATA
The DNA here is from genome assembly GCA_017141395.1 of Laodelphax striatellus. NCBI lineage: Eukaryota > Metazoa > Arthropoda > Insecta > Hemiptera > Delphacidae > Laodelphax > Laodelphax striatellus. The sequence continues at coordinate 22,594,900 of CM029532.1, read as the reverse complement.
ATAGATTGGTGGCATTAATGTTATGTTATTGACTGTAGGCATGAGGAGTGTGAGGTATGATGAATTAGAAAGCATACGAAGATAAAAGAACTTGGATTAAAAGAAAAAGACAAAAGAAGTTTGAACCCATTTCAGAACATAGGTATGAAATTGAAGTATAGGATTCAAAAGAAATTGATTAGATTGAGAATTGATTTGTTATTTATTTGAATTTCAGTGGGAAATGAAAATTAATCTGGCACTTCCCACACTGATTGAATTATCGGCTTCTGAAATCCGAGAAAAAGAGTTTTGTTCTCTCAACTGGATAACAAGTTCAATTATTTACTCCGTTATTTTGTTTGAAAAATGAGATATCTCATGTTCAATGTCATTCAAAATTCAATCATTTCTATATGAAAAGAGAATTGGATTGAGAGTTCAATTTTTCACAAATGGAATTCGATTCGTTATCAAGTTCTCAGAATTGAGATTCAAGCGGATATCGAGTTCTAAGAATCCTCAGCACCGTCCTAAAAAATGTGTTTCAATATTTTCCCTTCAATCCCCTCTTTCCTCCTCCTCTTGATCACGTATAGCATTTATACTGTTTACTGTATACATCTCCAATTTTTCGCATTAAACATGCATTTTTCCATCGATACCATAGCTGCACATTCTATCTTCGTATTGAGCTGGGACTTATATTCCCGTTCTCGAAATAAACTTTCATATAGAATCATTTAAGAGATTCAATGTAACCGATTCTCAAAACACTCTTGGCAATCCGTTGCCAATGATCGCAGTTCGATGAAGACATAAATATTTACCGAATATACTCCACATGAACGACGCAAATCCAATAATTCAGGGTCGGCTGAGTTCAATTGATGACACAATTATTAATGACGCTGATGACAGTCAATCATCACACTTGCACTGCATCTCTTGTCGCCAGTGGCTCAGAACGGAACTGCGTTGAAAAGTTGAACGCTTGTAGCAGTCCAGTTATGCATTTGAACAGTGTTTTCAACAAACAATGACCTCCTATGTAGCGTTGAGTGGACACAACTATCGGAATCCCTCACCCCCCGACCATATTCCTCATTCATCGGCGTATCTACTCGGCCTATTGTTCGCGGACAATAATTGTCGGCCAGAAACAGATAATGCGCGTCTGCATTGAACATCAATTAACATCTATCAACATGCATTGATCTGATGCAATTTGTCGTTGAGTATTGTCCATCGTTGAAAGTTATCAAACAAATTCTCATTAACAAAACAATTGAACGTGACTGTGTACTGTGACTGTGACTGAAATATGTACATTGGGTATCAAATATTTATTAATAATAATTTATTAAAATAATAATAATTTGGGTGGTTGAATATTATTGGATATAGAATATTTATTATCTATAATAAATTGAAAACTACGAAGATATGATTGAAGCGTGTATAAAAGTTTACATGCAGTATGTCAAAAGTATATGAATTGCTATATTTTCTAAACATTCATTATGAAGGATTACTGATTTGCGAAACTATTATTTATAAAAGTAAGACTGTAAGGTTGAGGTTTTAAAAAGATTTGTGATAAGGCCCATTTGCCAAAGCCTGAACGGAGATCAAATGATGCGAAAATGAAATCTTGAACTTATAATATGTGATTCTGTAGCACAAACTTTTCCAACTTTAAGTTATAGTTCACGTTGACAGAAATACCTGTTGTTTGTTGTTGTTGTAGATTGAGTATTTCTTGAAAATCTTTAAATACTATTTCTACTTCATCAATATTCAGAACAAATTCCTATTGAATACCTCTTGAATCCTTGTTGAATCTCTTTAGAATGACAATGACGGGATATCAGAAAATAAATCTTTAACAATGAAGAATCGAAATCGAATTTCCATTGTTTTTGAACATTCTGTGGATTTATTCCGTTACAAATATTTTTTTTCCACTCAACACTACACAGAGAGGCTTGTTTTTGGGATAACGATGCTTGTGAGTGCCTGCACACAAATTAATTCCACTTTGCGGAAAATGGCTGGCATAGATTACCTAGGTGCATTTGGGTGGTTTGAGTTATCGCACCTGTAATCGCCGTCTAGACTTTTTCTCCAAGAGCTGCTGCTAATTAAATTTAGTGAGTTGAATCTTTTCCCGCCGCGAGAGGGTTTGTGTAGGGGGTGGGGAAGGGTGGAAGAAGGGAGGGTGGAAACCGGAAGACTGATTACGCGGTGTAGGTGGAAAAAGAAAGTGTTCGGTCCATAGACAATGGGCGCGCTCTGTGTGGGGTGAATCCATTTGTCTTGCAGCCGGTGAAAAATGGCTCGACCACCTCAACCCTTCCCCCCCCCCGCAAGTTCTCAGTTGTTCCAGCCTGGCACAGCTTAGAGCTGCCTGCTGAAAACAGCTATAAACGTGGAATGCAATTCTCAATTCAACAGTTGATACCTCCCTTTCGAATCCCCCCCCCCCAATCTGTTCCACCTCCCACAAAACGACGCCAATTGATCTCCTCTCAGCCAGTGATTCTTCTCCCCAAAGCAAGCTACCATTGTCAACACCAGCCAGCATCTGCCAGCTCGGCTCAATAAATTGAGAGATTACCACTTACAACAGGATCCGCTCATCCATCAAATATCGGTGGAGTGGGTGAACAAATTACGGTAATCTTTTTCCATCAGATAATTTCCTCTTCTCCAATCGATGATTTGTAGACTTGAACAAAGAAAGGATGTAGGACGTTAGCAAAATTTTGTTCAGTTAGTAAAATAGGTACTATGTACTCAGGCTGAGTTCGAATATTTTGAAGCTTATGAATCTTATGCACTTCAAGTCCGAAGCTTTATCCATAACATCATTATGTCATAACCCATAGTAGAAAAGCCTAGAATATCATTATTATAAAGGTCTCATAAATCAGATTACCACAAATGGAAAGGGAGAGGGCTGTTTATTGTTAGCTCATTAATGATTTACTCTCCTTGTAATAATTGTGATATAATATTATTAAAGATTCACTTTATTTGAGATCGGAGTGTCGGCACTTCTCCATCGAAATGAATGTTATTCATTACTAATCTTCTCAGTACTTCTGTGCTGTTGAATTAGTCTTCTTATTCAAAGTTAGTGTACTCTTGAATTAGTCTTGTTATCCAACACTACTCTGAGAATGCCGAATCGTGAGAAAACAGAAGAAAAATTTAATAGAAAATCAATAGTGATTCACTCTTCCATATGAATAGCTGTCAGTCAGTGATTCATGAATCATTAAATAATAAGAATATTTATGTTTGAAAACTTTTGAAATAAATCTTTTAGCATTTTTGTAGAACAAGACAGCAAGTAATATTGTTATATTCACTGTAAACTGTTCTGTACAGATTGTTGTGAGAGACAACTGCTGAGAAAGCTTGTTGGTTTCATGACTGTGTAGGAGTGGACGAGTTATAAGAGAAGAAATTTATTAGGTTGAGATACGGTACCTTGTTGGCCACCACAAATAGCGGGGATCAGAAACCACTGGACGAAACTTAATCCAAAACAAATATTCGTTCTGGAGCATCTGCAAAAACAAACAGTGTACTCAATTTACAACCTACTTCATTTCTCCATGCTTAGCTATTGTGGAACATCAACAACTGCTTTGAATTAATTATATGGACGGTCTACGCTTGGTTAGCTCTTGTCCGGTTTATTCCATTACTTAGCTTTTTGTGTGGCTTATCTCATCCGCGCGCTTTAAACGCACAAGATATACAGTATCACTATAAAACAAGCGATATACTTAATTAGTGGCGCCATAGAACCGAGATACCATTATTCCCCGTAATCATCATCAACTTTATTCATACATTAGCTTTTTGGTGCTTTAAATGTCGTGTCCATACTCTGTATCACAAGAGAATGCCAACACGCTAATTTGACTGAATTTTTTATAATTATATAAAGTAATTGCTGATCAATATTTTTTGTAAGGGTGATGCCCACATGATTTCAAGGCTTGTGCGTGGGTGATGGTAGGGATGATGATGAGTGATCACGACTACTTTTTAGGCAGCCTGGACCGAAAGACGTGAGTGGACGTTTGTTGTCAAAATCTGTTGTAGTCAAGTGGTTATTATTATTTGCTTATGACTTTTTTGGCGGAGAAACCCTCTCGGGTGTTTCGCATCGCCGAATTATCCCAAGTTCCCCAATGATATGGTGAACTTATAGGTTAAAAATAGTCAAGTAGTATCGAACCAGGAATCTTCGCCTTATCAGTCTGGCGATAAGGCACCTCGTACACCGGCCACTCTAAAGTCACTCTAAAAGTCAAATAAAAGTCACCATTATCACCCTAATAAAAAATAAAAATATTCATTTTTAAATAGGTACAGAAATATCACACATCACAACAACGAGAGTTCAAGATGTTCTTCAAAATGAATATAAACTGCAGAAATATTCTTCACAGAAATATCCAAAAGTCACTGTGAGTATACTTGTCTATTATGATTCTTTAGCAGAAGAATTGTCAAGGGTGCTCAGTAATATCCAACCAAGGATTCAGTCACAAGCAATTTTTTATTAATTACTTTTTTATCTTTCCTTTTCTATTATTCACTCCTCCGTTTATTAAATTTCCATTTATTGAATAACTTCTCATTTCCCTCTGCTAACAGGGTTGCATACTCTGTTCCTGCAAAACTGCAAGAATATTATTCCGCCTTCCAGTGGATATGTTCAACATTCAACATTGTAGTAATTGTTGTACTCGAATAATTTTTGTTGAATTATCATAAAAAATAACTGTATGTTATCACTTCTTCAAACCATTACATAGTATCGATCAATAATTATAAATACAGTAGATGTTCTTGTGAATTCAAAGAGATCCATGCAACAAATCATTCCAAGTACGCTCTACTGACCATTGAAGAAAAATAGGAGACAAAGGTACTATAAATCAACGCACATTCGCTGGTTTTGGTGTGTTGCAAGGAGAGGGAAGAGGATAGAGATACGAGATAATGGAGGTCACATCATCCTCTAGTGTGTCGTTGACCGTAGAAGTAAAACCAACCACAGTCCCACAGTCCACAACTGTTCTCTTTCGTGGTGCTTGAAAAAAGGAAGAACTTTTTCATGTTGTTAGGAATGTCTAGGGTATTCGGAAAAAGTTTTGAGCCTTAACACGTTCATTGAGAAGTGAAACGTTATATTTCTTATCGATCCCATCATGAAATACATATTGAAGTTGTGTGGTTGTCCCTTGTTGAGAATTTTCTACAAAATAGTTCTTATTTCGACAGAAGTATTGACTTTTGGAATGCACTTGAAACTCCTACAATTCATGGAAAGAAGTTGTTTCATGACGTTAGCAGTGTTAAAATCGGCGTGGAAAATTTAAAGGGGAGAAATTTCAACTGGATTTTTTATGGTTTTGAGAATGATGAAAATGGATTAATGTTATCAACTGAACGAAAAAGCAATATTTCTATACCAAACTTTGGTATAGCTACTGGGGATGTGGTTTAAATTGCTAAGCATGTAAGTCCTGTCTACAAATTGATACATTACATCCGCTTGAATACATCTCAATTGAATCTCATGTCTCACAGCCCAAGACATGAACACTCAACAATCAATCAAAGGTCTTCTGTGCAAGATTCCAATTCATGCATAAATCCATATCATTAATACTGTGCCACATCAAAGTACCTGCTTATCAAGTCCTGTCTGATGTTCATTATCATAATATGGATGATTGAGCATAAACCATTATCAATGAAGACGTAATGGTAGTAGGACATGATTAAATATCAGAACTTTGAGACCATTGAGCCAATTTTTAAACAACTTTGTTGAACTGTATTGTACAATACTATCATGATCAACATTTTTTTTGTGTTCCAGAACTGGGAATTGTTCTTCTTCTTCCACATGTCCTTGGGATAAACTTACAGAAGGTATGTTTCTCACTTGCTAAATAATATAATTAAATTATTGAAGGGTTTTCTTTGGAAACTGAAGTAGTCATTGGTTGCTCGCCGATTTTGCCAGCCTACTTGATTTTTACGAAATGAATTATTTGATGCAAGAGAAATATCATGTTTTGAAACGAGACAAGAATCATTAGGTTAACCTTGAATTTGATTCTGGAGATGATAAATTAATACTACACCATATGCTCTTCTCATTAAATTTCAAAAGAGAGACGATGCATGATTAAATTTATCAATCGATTCCTGTAGCTAGTCCTGAGATTTATAAATATGATTCTTGTACGACGAGACACTGTTGTGTATACTCTTGTTCTATGAGTGACCATTTGAGGCCTCCTTCGCTGAATATAATTTATCAGAACAAAAATCGCTCCCTGGTACCCACCTGAAGTCCATTCTCTGCTTTCTCATCATCATCCTTCCCATTACCCAAGCACAAGCCAATTGGGTTTCATAGAAGAGGAATTATTGAGTGCCCCAAATAGAATACTCAGAATGGCAATGTAGTTGTTATTCAAAACAATGCCATAGCAACATCACCCGATTTGGGTTACAACAGTATATTTTCCCTTGAATTTTCAAATAAAATGTATTTTCTCATGAAAAATTACTTCCAAATGCAAGATAATATATCCTAGATTCAAGCTTTCACCTGCTCAAGCTTATTAATTACAAAGCTCACAAGATGTTTGAAAGGTAGTTCCTACCGGTGATTAGTTTCTACTCTCTATCTTGATGACCTATAGTTTGCTGTCTTGTTTCCGACCAAACAACAAGGTGTCACAGTTTGTATGTAGATCATCTCGTGAAAATCGAGCCTTTCCCTTTTGTGCGTGGCTATTGTCATTGTTGGAGGTGGCCGTTAGCTGTCTGTGGAGAGCCGTGGTGAGGAGTTGGGAGGAGAGGAGAGGCCAGCAGTCAGCTGAAAGCAAAGTGAGGTTAGGTTATGCGTTGCCGCGAAGCCTCTGCAGTCGTTAAGTGCCATTACAGGTTGGCAATATTGAGACAGGGATTTGGCGAATCCTTACAAAGGAGTGCACAATAACAGTTTATCCTGTGCATTGTGTCCACCGCCGGCGCGCGTGCCTATTCTTCGTGTCTGCAACAACCATTTCTATACCCATCATCGTTTCGCTATAATTATAATGCGGTCAGGAAGATAACGATCATCATAGTCTGGCCAAAGATGCTAGATACACTCTGGTCGACACTAGCTCCTCTAAACAATGCTGTATTCCGGCACTGTTGTCGTTCAACAAGAGCAAACATTGTTAACTACTATGACATCTTTTCCTCACCAGGTACTTGACCTACTCTGGTTAGTTTGTTCAGTGTGGAAATGCAAAATGGATTAATACAATAGATAATACCCAAAGGAAACGAGCTAGAATGAGTAGAAGACAAAAATTGATTGAACTTTAATTGAAATATGAGATTGGATAGAAGGAAGTACAATATATTGTTCACTTGCTAGATGAAAAATACATATAAAAGTATAGAATCGAAAAACAGTATAGTGTAGTGAATAATAAAAATTGGAATCGAAGCAGAAAACATTATGCACTGATGATGTTGATGATGAAAGAAGCAAATGAACTCATGGAGTACAACGAATCAGATGAATGGAAATGATTGATTTTACTCATCAATATACTCTCAGTTGTTTTTGTTACAATTCAATGAAAGCGAACACCATAGTGAGCCAAACCCAGACTTCGCCTTTGAGTTTCTATAAATATTTCGTTTTATGAGGTATCAAGATTCTAAGATCAGCAGACCAGTCACACCATACATGTTACCTTGTTACTTTGAAATATTGTTAAAAACTTATGAATCAATCACTGCAGAAGGCTCTCATAGCATTGCGTTTTGGAGAATACTCCAGGAACAAAATAACAATTAAACTATAACTGATAACATTGTAAATAACTTTAAATTCATTTAACATTACAAGCGAAGGGATGATAGGATTTGATAGTTGGTGAGCTTTGATCGATGGTTGTGAGTTTGGGTTTTGTGAGAGGAGATGACCAAATAATATGATTTAGTTGATGTGTGTAGTGTAGGCCTGCGCTGTGGAGTGTGGGCGCTTTAGCCGCTGGCTGTATGTTGGAACACATGCAGGCCTGGCCGTGAACAACAATGGCTTAATTTATCAATTAACTGGATCAAGTGCTTAGGCCGGTTTCGTGAAGAGCCGTCCTCGGAGAATGAAAGCGCCATGATACTCGTACGCCAGCCGTCGCCTCTCTCCACATAAGTATAATCTCAAAATCTCCTGTCCCAAAAAGCCTCTGGCGCCCCGTGCTGGCTTCGCAATTCAATTAAGCATCCTTGCCGAAAAGAGAAACTCCACACTCGCTTACACTCAGTTACATTTGAATTGTTTAGTCTTTCATGATGGTGAATTTTGCAAACTTTGCGTGTCAGAGCACTTTGCGAATGAATGCGATTGCGCTTTTCCAGTTTAATTTCACTACACTACTCTTGGGCTTGATCGATTAATTCAAGTGTACAACGTTTGATTGAGGAATAAACCTATCTCAATTTGAGGATTGATTGAGTTGAAAGTAGGTGAAATGGAGTGCTGAAATCGGATTTGTAGAATCTCTAATGATAAAAAACAGTCAATAAATTAGTTGATGATGCCATTGATTCCATGGTAAAACTTTCTCATAAAAGCCTCGATTCCAAAATTTTTACTTTCATCAGGAGCAGACTGATGGAGCAAAGATATTGTTCGAATATAAGGTGAGTTAGTTATTAATTAAGTTTTTCAGTCCATTCATAAGAGGAATGGAATATTCAAGTCTTGAAAGCAGTCAAGTCAAATTTTGTAGAGATCAGTTTAGCGTGAAGCATTGATGCCACAAACTACGGTGCAATACAGCTAAGTCGTTCTAGCTCCAATGTTAATAGGTACTTCCTGGCGACTGTGAAACGAGGCAAAGCGAGGCCACAAAAACAAGCTAGACAATATCTGACTTCACCAGTTCCTCAGATATTTTATCTTATTGTTAACTTTTCCTTTTCTCCTAGGTTCTCCTTGCAGTAGACTTTGAAAAAATCATCTGCTTTTTTATACAATTGTTCAATGCTCCTTGCTTCTCGTTCCTTCCTTCTCTGAAAAGAGATTTCAAAAATCATAGGTGCCAATAACGAAACAAGAACAAACGAGTAAATTATCCTCAATTTATGGTTATTTAACTAAATTATCGAGTTAATTAATGCTCAAAACCTCTTTATTCATATTGATGATTATTTGTTTCGCAACCAAAAGGCAAATTATGGTTCACTTCCAGAAATAGACTGTAGTAAATTTTTTAGGACGTTCTGTGATATCTCTTCTAAAACTCTTCAGTCTCTTCTCAAACTTAGCTTGGAAAACGCAGAGCGATCACGTTTTTCACACGAGAACTTATGAGGTGGATTTATGTCAATTTATGTTTTTATGTTTATTCAGTGAATGGGATGGTTAGGTAACATCAATCATTGTATCCAATAAATAAGAATGTGTGTAATACTCAGGAATATAGATATCAAATACTTGAGCAACATTTGTAAAACATTAATTTATTTTCAAAAAGTGTGATAGTACTCGAAATAGCTATCGAAATATATTTCCATTGAGAGAAAAGAAATTAGAATTCTCTCTTCAAAATACATCTTGGAAAAATCTAGATGAAAAAAGAAAGATTATCTGATTGTATGGAAGTGTGTTGGCTCATTGAAATATTGATAGAACTTTATTCAAACATAATACTGTATGTTGATTTCCCACACTTCTCGGATACATTATCATCAATCTAGAGGATTATAATGTAGGTTATGTTTGATCATTATGAATGATTGAATAACAGTTCATACTAACAATCATTTAAATGATCAAATAACAGTTTCTGCCTGGAAGGTACACACAAATCAGCCGGCGCCTCCAGGCGATGGACTGCGCGGGATCCTAATCACTGCCAGAATATCCATTGTGAAGCTAATCGAATACGTAACTAATTTCCGATTCACATTTGACTAGTGCATTGGACCATTTGATATGGACGCGGCTTTGTTCCAGCATTGGAATTTCATGTCACCACATTGCGCGATTCGAAATGTCAGGTACGGTAGTAATAGTTTGCTTTTGAGTGAATGATTCGCATAAGTACCAAATTAGTATTGTATTGAATGTGATTGAGGGTCAGTTTGATGGAAACTACAATGAATTACCCACTCATTTGTTTGTAACTATCTTTAAGGTAAATGCCCGAAAACTATCTCAAAGATATAAATTCCAGAGAAAAGTGCTGATTTTTCGAGAGTTTGCAATAAGGAAATAATTTATGTGGCAAAAATCTCCCTTGTACATATTCGTCAACAGGGAGGCTGAATTACTGGTTGTAGTTCCTACTCAGGAACTCCAATGCAAAAATACAAATTATGATTGCAGGAACATTTTAATAACCTGTTTTCTATAATTATGTGAATGAATGAATATTTTTTATTAGTCAAAAAAAGAATAATACAATATTGGTTACAATTGCGTAGCTTACGAACGCGTAGCTCACAAGCTGAAAGTGCACTATTCAGAATTAATCGTCCAGTCTTTGGTAGGTAGGCTCCCGTCTCACATAATAAATTATTTAAACGCAACATTGGAATACATAACACAGTAAAGAAATATTCCCCGACCAATCTCTATTCTTATGAAGATTCCAGTTCCAAGTTCAAAGGCACCAACAATATTCGACCTTTTGTTGGTACATTCAGTTGAACAAAGTACTCTAGAGACAGATCAATTTAATTTATTATTAGTGGGGAATGAACGTGAAAAATGTCAGCAACAAAATGATTAATCATCCCTTGACGGAGGAAAATATAATAACAGAGGTGGAGTTTTATTGATCTTCAAATTATCATAGTAGAATATTCATGAGTTGAAAATTTAATAGCCTACTTCAGATTCTCCTCCTCTTCTATTATAATAAATTTCTGCAGGTGAATCATGATTCTCAAAGGAATGATTATCATTAATATATTAAGTGATTACTACATTATAACCAGTTCTTTCTACTTGGCTCATGATCTCCTCATCCTTGACCAGTTACAAGAATTAAATTTCCGAGATTCACACACGAACATTAGCAAAAATAGTGTTAATCGCATTCAATATTAGAGCTCAGAACAATGGAATGATTGTGTAGGTGATTTCTCCATTATATGATTTTTTAAAAATCATCTTATTCATATTCGGGAGGGTCAATACTGAATGACCTAGATTTAATCTGAATGATAGCCATAGCTGGATAGCTTCCATATAAACAAGAAAGCCTAATCTCATTATATTAATATTATATTCCAGTTTTTGAATGCACCCAGTGCTTATACACCCAGTCTATGAATTAACGGAGGTGGAATATGCAAAAAGTTCTACATCAAGGAATTGTCGAGAGTAGCTGGGATGTTAACATACTGAATTTGAGCTAAACGTTAACGCCACCTGAAGTAGGTAAGGAGAGGGGTGTTGGTAGAAAGGTTGTAAATGAGAAATAAGAAATTTTTCCCATTAATTCAACATCAATTATATACTATATCCATATTTATTGAACGAATTCTGAAGAAATCGTGTATTGATATCATTCATACATCATGAAATCATTTTCTCCATATTCATTATTCAGAATCATAATCAATATTGAATTTCTTTTTATATCTACAATCACTTCACATGGTACCTGCCAAACTCTCTGGATCAATGAGATAGGTATCCCTTTCTCATTCAATCAAATAGCACTCATATTTTCAAAAGTTAGTTCTACTCTATGTATTATAATAATCTACCTGTTATTACACAACAATACAATAATTCCATGTGTTAGATAGATGACAGTTTCCAAGAATGATGGCGAAGGCCCATTTGGCTCGCGCATCATCAAAGGCTAGTATCTGAACATTTACTGACTAAAAAAAATATCAATAGGCCTACTGATCGAAGTGTGGATTATAAGTAGGATATCTTATGTGCATACTGTACATAATATGTATAATTATATAGAGATGAATTTATTTTTTGTTCATATAAAAGGCGTCTGTAGAGGATGCTGCATGTCAGCTGTTGCTCTGGCATGAGATGGAGCAGTTGCGATTGATCAATTGGATGAGAAGGCGTGTGAAGATTACCAAACTGTTCTAACCTTGTTTCTCCTGTGAAGGCCGCGAAGCGTCTTGATCTGTCTTATTGTTGTTAAATTCCCACGTCCTCGGCCTTGGCTATTGGGCATCATGTCTTGCTACCAGTACCCTATCATTATAAGTACAGTACGTAAATACACTAAACAGACCATGTCAATATCAACACTATTCGGCAGCTTTGCTATAAAAAATGCTACATAAAAACTCATGCTGCAATACGGTACTTACATAGATGATTACACCACACTCTACCAGTGAGCATGGAGGTTACCCATGTGGTTCTGAATCTCATTCGCGGTAATTTCAATAAAAGCAGCTCATTCGTCATCATTTCAATGTCAGGTATACGTTACCCGCAAAAGCGTAATCTTGACCTACTCTATACATCATACGAAAAAAATATTGAGCTCTACTCGCACAAGAAAAGAAGCTTCCTTTCAATGGACACTATCCAAGCAAATTATTCTAATGGAACTGAAAGATGTGGGGGAAGCTTTTCAAAGAATTTGGCCTCTTTCAACATCATGAGAGGACTTGAGTTTGGTTTGGGATCAGATAAGATGAGTATACAGATGGAAAATATTACTAAAATACTCGATCTCGTGGTGGAAACTTAATACTGAAAATTACACAGAGATAATTCTATGGGGAAATCATTTTTTTTTGTAAACAAATGGAGATAGAGAGAAACAAGGGATGGATTACTCTTAATAGACCAGGAAATTACTTTTACTCCACCAGAATTATTCTTACCTTTCCAAGTTATGACTCAAACATATTATTTTTTATAACCCGAATATAATAAATTAATATAGCCTATTGAAAATTTAAAAGAAAACGGAACAAGAAGCTAGAAGATAGACGTTAAATTACCTTTGAGAGATCATTCCATCATACATAATATTTGATTAAAAAATCTAATGTTTAAATATCATTGATCAATTAATATTCTGATTGGTCATCAATAATGATAATCAGTAATAATCAACCATAAGTAATTCAATTAATTGAATTCCGTAATTTTTTAAGTATTCAAATTGGGTTATGAAAATAATTAATTGAACTAAGTGAATTGATTACACTTTACAGTAATAAATTTTTATAGTAGTTTATGATTTGAAGGCCACTTTTCCTACATTATTTACTCTTGAGACCTGCAGGCGGGGGAGATTTCAAGCTCAAAGAGGTATAAGTTTAATGCAGCATTCACTCTTCATTAAAATGTCTTAAAAAGTAGCATGCTCCGAAAAACGACATTACCTTAATAATGAAGCCGTTTCTTGGAATGTCTCAGGATTAAAAGTTTTTAGACAAGACAGTAGTGCAGTGTTTACTTATTAAAAGAGCGAAGCCGAACTTAAGCGACCAACTCTAATGTGAGGTGTCGTGAGGTTGGAATGATGTCGCCGAGACTGTCCAACTGCAACTTTTCTCTGGCTGTCAACTTGAAAGATGTGCTTGAAAATGGTAGCAAGTTGCTTGATAACTTGCCATACAGAAATTACGTTCTTCTCGCCGCTCTGTATCACTTTGGAAATTCTTTCTCAGATTTTCATCGATGATTTTATGGCCTCAATATTCCAACTGATGGCAATTTTTTTTGTTCAGGAATAAACTGGTCACTTTGAAACAAACTTTCTTGATCTATAAATTATTGGGTGGTTCTGGTTCAATCTAGTCCCTTTTTTTGTACAAGTTGTATTATTCCATAAACTCAAAAATAAACGTACGAAACTTCCATAAACTCAAAAATAAACGTACGAAAATTCCTCTTGATTTGATACTATAATATACTTTCTATTTAATACTTTTCACTCTATTGAATATGAAAGAACAATAAACATAATTATGTCACATATGGTAATAACACATTCTAATTCATCTAATTCAAGGGCTGAAGGGTTCGAGAACCATTATAGTTTATGTAAAAGTAATGAAATATTAGTGTAAAAAATATTTACAAAATTCTCTATATTTGAGCAAATATGCTTTTGGGCAACGTTTGGGATCTTTTTTGTGTTACACAGTTTTCAGTGTGACCTATTTAAAATAAAAAGAGTTGGTGCTTTATTACCTGTGAATTTCGCAACGAATCAAGCACTTTCACGGTGATCTTGGTTCACTGTCTAGGCAAACGATTAGCTTCAGTCAAGCTCATTCTCCACGTTCTCTATCCTAGAAAACAGAGATCAGCGTTCAATGGTCAATTCGCCTTCATTGCTTGGAAAAAATACGTTCACTTTCAGTGAATCAAGAATGATTTACGAAGACATTATTGAGTCTCTACTGGCAATGAGCTTGAAAATTTCCATTCTACTTGAGTTCATTGCTAGTAGAGACTGAATAATAGTGGATTGGACCTGGTGAAAGGTATATGATCCACTGGTCGGATTAATATTAGGGGAATTTTAGAATCATTAAAATTATGGATAAAATAGAATGATGAATCAAACTGAAGCACGTTATAGATTAAGTTGGTGTTCCTGAGGGTAGAGCTTCATAATATATTTCAAAATGATTGAGATGTGACTGAAGATTGATTCGAAACCATCAAATCCTTGAAAATATCATTAAATTCTAACGAAATTTTTTATCCATTCTTACAAGTTATCTCCTCTATTAATTTATTTTATTGGAGCAATTTAAGAAATCTTGATTGATGATTATAGGTACCGAGTTGGTATCATCCTCTCCAATAAAAAGATGAGTCTGTATCTAATAATTTGATTGGTTAAATTTTATTGATCCGATAAAAGTTATCATAAGCATTCAAGATTGATGAACATTCCTGTTAGTTGCTATCTTCATATGTATTGTTGAAATTTGAAAATTACAGCATTATTACAATTTACTGTATTACATATTATGTATTGTTGAAATTTGAAAATTACAGCATTATTACAATTTAATGTATTACAGTTGCCTACTTCTTGATGAATGAATAAATCTACAGGATTTCCATGTTATGCTAAGTTTCCATGGGTAAGAAAACTATGGAATGTTTTCCATATGATTGCTTGATTGATTTGAGTTCTTGCTTATTCCATGAGAAGCATAGAGACCTCTCAGCAGCAAACTATCTAGCTTTGTCAAAGATTGAAGTGTATGAACCTTGAGAGACGTTGAGGAACGTTGATAAACAGTGCTTAAGCTGTAAGGGGTTGCCTCTACTGTATCATGGCTTGGTAAAGAGCACGCATCAGTCTACTACACTCAAGATGAGTGCAGTTGTTGGTGAATAGTGGAGCGTTGACAATGGATGTTCGAAGGATGAGTCCCAGGTCTCTTAAAACAAAGGGTGACTTACCGTTTGCATACCCATCATCACCTTGCCACTATTCAATAATAATGGGAGGATTTGAATAGGGCAGAGAGGCAACAATGTTGGAGCACAGCACAGGTGAAGTGCAGCTGTGTTGCTGTCTTTCGATGTCAGCTCAATCGACGTCGACGGCGTCCTGTGTTTGTCCCGGGCATCCATCCAATCCAGCATCCGAACGCATAATTCCATTTCGGCCGGCGTTTCGCTCTGCCACTCGTGGGCTTTTCGAATTAACGTACCGAATGTCGGCAAACATTTGACTATCGATTTCTGTTGGCCCGATAGTCGATATCTAATCCCGAGCACACTGTGGTCGGCGCAACAAGATATCGGCCACATTGTTAGTCGAACACAACCAGATATCCCAACCCACGAATGATTAATCTCCAAGACCCTCGACATGTTTACCATAAGCCTCAGGCAATATTTCTACGTTGCTGAACGGAAATCATACAACTGATTCTTCCTGCACTGTCTTATTATGGGATTCATATTCTATTCCTCTAAAAGACCTACAACTGATTTCTCCAGAAAGTAATATTCTGACAGCTATTATTCGTGAATTTTCCTCAACGATTGTAAATTGTGAAGAGTAATTATTGTGATTCATAATGTATCACATTAAGCTTGAGTCGTAGAAAGAACTTTCTATTCCTTACTACGCCTCATAAAGAATATTTTTATTTTTATCACATTTATTTGTAAAACTACCTTGCGTTAATTTTGGGACACTCGTTTTAATCCAAACTCAGTATTCAACGACGAGACCACGGAGAGAAGGATCATCCATCTCTCCACATCTTATGTAGATAAACTGATTTGATTTGTCATGAACAATTGGCTTTGATTTACAATTGCGATTACAGTAACTTTACAAAACTTTAGGACATCCCTGGTCGCACAAAACTGCGACTATTGAACAGCGTAAAATAGGTTTCCAATCCTCCTCCTCTTCTCCCCCTCCCCTCATCATCCTCCTCCATCTTCCCTTTCTCTGTTTCCCTCCTGTTCTCTTTCTCTAATCCTTATCTTCCTCTTTTCCTCTCTCTGCCCAAATGCCCTTAACATTGCAATGAACAATGAAAAATAAATTTTTTGTTTAGTTACAATCAATCATAACTAGATTAGTTGGCCTATAGCTAGTTACTCTGAACTCTTAAGAATGTATCAAAGTTGTCGATATTAAATTGATTCTTTCAAACTAAAAATAATACCATTCATTGATCAATAAATTCTTGAGCAGTATGCAACACTAATTAGTGTTACATTATCTTGGGCTTCCTTTAAAACTTGCATAATGTTCGTTTGGATACTCAATACTTCTAAAGTGTTGTTGGCCCATTATTCATATAGGCCAAGCTTTGTTCCAGCTGACAGCATGAAAGAAGTGAGATAGAACTGATAGAACTGATAAAGACTCATTGTCTTGTTTATTGTTCCTGTGTCACAAATAATGATTTCAATTACTAGCTGTTGCTCAAATCAACGCCATGATTTATGATTTAGAAATTTGTTGTGGTACATCAACTTGGACTAATTAGTTTTAAAGTGGTTGGTGGATTTGTACATGAATAGCAATGGAAGACATGTAGACATATTTTTCTGTTGTGATGGTTATCAGTTTTGCATAACATGTGGACTAGATGAAGAAGAGTGAGAAGTAGTTGAAGAATAAAAATACGTCGAATAACAATAACAACAACAAAACAATGGAAAGAAGAAGAAGAAGAAGAAAATGAAAAAATAGAGAAAAAAGAATCTCATAATTCTTTCGAATTAAAAATGACAGGTTTCG
Organism: Laodelphax striatellus; assembly: GCA_017141395.1. Classification (NCBI taxonomy): domain Eukaryota; kingdom Metazoa; phylum Arthropoda; class Insecta; order Hemiptera; family Delphacidae; genus Laodelphax; species Laodelphax striatellus. The sequence continues at coordinate 22,577,618 of CM029532.1, read as the reverse complement.
GAAATGAAAGATCAAACTTCAATGAGGGACGTTCAATGATGACAATGGATTTGGAAGTTTGAAGGAGGCATATTATGTTTAAACTTATACAGTAGTACATTTTATTAGGTGAGAAATTGTGTTTTTGAGCGTTTGTGAACATACTTTCAAAAACAAAAAAGAAAAGCAAATTGAGAAAACTTGATACCTAAGAAATACTTCACGTGGTTTTTATTGATACAATCACAGGAGGATGAGAGGACACTTCCAAAATTTGAAGTAAATCAGAGTCAAATTTATGCAGAATCATGTTATGCAGATGCTCTTATAAATGAATAGGCACTCGAACATTTCAAAGGAAAGCCGAGAGTTTATTAGATAGGTGGATTGAATATGAAGTGGTAGCGTTGACTTCTTGTCGGAAACAGCTTCAAACACTGCATTGCTCTGAATTCGAGGGTCTGAGCAAATGTTTGCCTTTGGAAGGGGAATGGACCAAGCTGGGGCGGAACAGACTCACTTTCCATGGAAAGACGTCGTTATCCAGCCAGGCTTCTGTGATAGAGATGATTATTGTTATCAAATGTTCACTCAGGTTTATGATATCGATGATTATGATCAAGAGAAAGCAAATAACATCAAACTCAGGTCAACTAATAAGAAGTTTTGAAGATCAATCATTGACTATTGAATTAATCTATCACTTTGTAAGTAGTGTACTGTGTTTCAGTGAGAGAAAATTCAGAAAACATTGTTACTAAAATGGATGGATTTATTATGTAAGGATTTTCGAATTACTTTAATATCGCTCTAGGTAACTCCGACAGTAGAAATCAGATGTATACATGACAGATTCAAATTGAGTTATATTTTTTGCTCAAAATTTTCTGAAATGAAAGAAAAAGACAAAGATATTGTCAAACCACTTATTTTATGGAGAAACACTACAACATTACATCACAAGAAAAAAACAAATTTCATGTAATTAAATGTTATTCGAGATAAAATTTAAAAAGAATCCAGGCAGGAGAAAATTGAAAAAAAAAACAATGGCCAAAAATATTGTATTTTCTGTTGTTTTAAGGCTTTGCCTCAGTCTATTATAATATGAATCATTCGGCTGATAAATAACTTGCGTCAAGTAGGCTACTGAGAAAATTTCAAGAAAAATTTTGATGAAAGAATTAGACATAGATATTGTCAAACCACAGTTTTATTTTTGAATTAATATCTATGTCCAATTCTTTCATTATGGAGAAATACCACAAAATTTTACTGTATTACATTATCCGATTATTCGACATTTCATGTAAAATCATGTAAATATCATGATGTAAAATCATTTACAGAAATTATAGGTTTACAAATTCACGAATACTATTGGAAGTAATATATTTCTGTTCTTAAAGCCAATAATTTTGAGATTGATAGGATTTCAATGAGTTATTTCCAGCGACCACATAATACAAATAGACGGAGCATTCCTATTACTTCAACATTACGTGATGATTGTGCGCTAGAAAAGAAGATGGCGGCGGTTTACATGAGTGTGAGAGAGACAAGATTATGCCAGCTGGTCTCTCTCTTACTCATGTAAACCGCCGCCATCTTACTTAGGTATAGGCACCAGAATTGGCTTCAATACTGAGTCTGAGTGCTCCGTCTATTTGTATTATGTGGTCGCTGGTTATTTCCCAATTGGTCTGATCTGTACAAGAGATTCACAGTGAAATAGTTGAGCAAATATAAGACGAGCAAGGTATAGCAGGATTCTTTTAAATTGTCAGAAACAGCTGATTGATATATGCTCGTTTACTAACGTTAAATCAGCTGTTTTCTAACAAGTTAAATGTTGAAAGAATCCTGCTATATATTAACCTGGGTTGACCTGTCATGGGCCAGATTAGTACTAAAAGGCTAGGATGGCCCGTGATGGGCCTGTAATTAGTACTAAAAGGAGATCAATACCATACTTGTGTCTCGAAATATAAAATCAATATAGGCTACATGATCAATAACATGAAACAATACAAGAACAATATACATGAAATATATATGATCAATAACTTTTAGTAAGGGGTAGGCAGCAATGTTCATTGAGTATTTATTGAGAATTCATTGATTAAGTGACCCGAATACTATGAAACCAGATTTTGCAAGTGATCAATGATTTTCAGTAAGGGGTAGGCAGCGATGATTGATTCATTGCAGGGGCAGTTGGCCGGACAAGCGATTGAGATACACTCGTTTACAATTTACATACACGCGCATTCTTGCAACGCATCCAATAATAAATCAAGAGACTTTCACGTGTGTGCTCTATATTTTGAAAGTTGTGTATCGTTAATCATGAACATGCAGACACATCCAAGCCGCAGCCACAAGACCCTCTGAAAAAAGAAGAGATCCGATAACACGGAAGAGGGCGCTGCACGCAAAGGGTCGATGTCTCCTATCAGGCCAACTACCAACTGCTTTTTATCGAGCTGCCACCCCTGACACACCCCTTCCCCCATGTAACTATCATGAAATCATCAAAGTAATCACCAATTTATTGTTTGTGCCTGTAAACTTTTGTTACGCCTCAATTTTCCTCGCCAGAGAAATTGTTAGGCTTAAAATAGGATGTTCTTGTTTTTTTATAAAAACAGTATTTTTGGTGAAACCGAGCTAAGTATAGATTAAACAACGTATAACAAACATAGTAATAGTAATCAAGATGAAGATTTTTTCAACCTTGAAAGCTTGAAAGCTTGAAAGGACACTTGGGCCTGTATGCAGCACCTTAGTTTAAACTAAGTTTAACTAAACTTAGCTTAACTTTTGTTCAAGTTGAACTGTAAATCTACAGTTTAAACTCTGGATATACAGTTTAAATCAAGGTAAAGTTACATTATTATATCGTTACATTCAAATGATGCACAAGGAGCATCAAATAAGAATTCTCAATTCTATTCTGTTTCATTTTCATAAAACATTCGGATTAAAAATGTTACTAATTTATAATCTCAGTTATCAATAATTACTAATTTTTACAGTGTACATTCATTCACATTGAAATAGTGATGAATGAGAGTTAATCAAACTCCATAATTAGTTTCTAACAATGATGATTAGGTGCGTCATATATTTACTGTAATAATTATAGTAGTGCTGAGAATAATTTAGAGATATTTACACCATTCTAGTTGGCCTATGAATATTCCATTCTAGAAAATAGTTCATCCCAATATGGATAATCCAACAAAGTGTTTATTCAAAGAAGAAGAACATATAATTAATTAGTAGTGCCTTCTACACATATACAGTATTCTAGGAGCAGAAAAGAATTGTCCATGCGGTGGCAGATTCAGATAAATTTTTTATCTCTAGGCCAGAGTTTGACCAGAGCAGGCTCAAGTAGCGCTTGATGGAGAGGTTCAGTGGAGAGGCAGAGACAAAGAATTCATTCATGTATTATGTATGAGAATTCTTCAGGAAGAGAACTCAAGTTTCCGTCTCTTCGAGAGGAATGTCCGTCCAGAAATGCTTGTTCGTGCCGGGTAAAACGAGAACTTCCGATAAGGTGACTGGCAAATCCGACGGAAAAACTCATAGCTGAATTTTTCTGTGCTATTCTCTTGGCACATGGGAATGCCAGCTGGAATGGTTTATGGAATTTGTTTGGAAACAAATTCTTCAGAAAGGTTGTAGATATATTCCACTCGAAATTCATTTGTCTCTTACAGAATCATACTCCATTTGTGTATCTGTTGTTTACATTTTCAAATGTTATTATCACATTATTATGATGTCATCATTATTATCTACATGAGTATGTTGCTTGTATGGCATTGTGAGTTTTGATGATGTCCAATGATAGTGAAGATATTGACTGGCAATCGACTGCTTTATCATATTTATTTCTATATTCCTTCCACTTCTCGATTTTTTTGCCTGTTCTTGAGACTAGATCTGACTATTGACACTCTTCGACTCTTTAAGTAAGGAGTTTGTTAGACTTTATACGAGTTACAAGGTATTGTTAGAGTTTGTACGACTTAATAAAGAGATACTGTACTTCCACTCTATACATGCTATTTATATTCGTAATTTCATTCAAATATAATTGATTGATGATAGCAGAGATTTCATCATATTATCATTTTTGAATAGCAGTCACTGAGAATAGGTAATTGAGTGATTGGAGCGAGAACTGTACGGGAATCCATCAAGCACCATTACAAACTTCATGAATCAAGTCACATCGTAGACCATATGAAAATGAATGAAGTTTTCTTCCCAATATCGATGAGATTCAACTTTTCTGACACAGAGTCTGGTGAGATGTTGTGATATTTAAACAAAATGAGACCACTAACATAAAGTAAACCATCACTTATTTATTAAAACAAAAGAAAAACTTTCAGTACACTGAAGGTGGTTCAATGGTGCCGGAAAATGTTTGCAATTTTGTTTTAATAAATAAATGACAGTTGACTGTATATGTGTGTTTTCATCCGATAAGATTTCGTTGCTCTGTTGGTTGCAATTTTCTAATTATATAGGTATAATTAGAAGAAATATTGAAAGTAGAATCTTGGAAACCTATCTGCTGATCGTTCCAGTAATATTATTTTGGTCGATGAACCATCAAAATAGATTTTCAGGTTGCCCGAATTGTCGCTGATAAGAACTTGACAACCAATTTGCATGGGTTGAGATGGAAATTGAGTCTTTGAACGCAGTAAATAGAGCAGCTTGGTACGCGAATGCCCGACACACGCTGCGTAGTTGCATTGAGAAATCGGGTTGTCGAATCTGGCTGCCGAATCGCTGCTCCCAAATATTCGCTGTTTGTTGAGCTAATTGGAATACCGAGACGGCTCTAATCTTGTGTTGTGTGTTCACACACACGGCTCAGGGTGAATCGACACGGTACACAGACGATGGGCGGCGATCACACACCGTACTACTGCTACCTACCCCAGTACATAATGAGATACACGATCTGACACAGTTCAATGATGAACTAATTCGAATTTCCAACTACAATTGCATGATCTCCACCAAACAGTCTACAACTGTTGTGAATTAGGTTAGCATTGTGTCTGTTCAAGTTGATGGAATAAGGGAACGGTTACTTCTATGACCTCCAACCCAGAATATGGACTATATAAGTAAAAAATATTGATAAATCTTCATCAAACTATCTTTAAATTGGGTGAGCACTGTCCATGCTGATGAGAATGATTCTCTCAAATTTGTTCTGAAAACTGTTGTAGTTTAAGATATTTATCTCGGTTTGATTATGTGGGTTACAAAAAGTATTCAATTATCAGTCCCACACCAATTGAATCAGTAAACTGGAATACATAAGTCTTTCATGTTGCTGAATCATGATTTTAAAATTCTTTGAAACCTCATTCTGATGGATATTATTGCAGTTATCAACAATCATGAACATATAATTATGTAATCAATTCCCTTCTAAAACTTCATGAACGCATTATTTCAAATGAGGAATAAAATTAATAAAACATAATGAGAACCAATAGTCTAACAGTTATTCAGTTGGATGTTTTTGTGAGGATAAGGTGATGTCTATGGTCTATAATCTTCAATAAAACCTGAGAATTTTCCATCGAGAATTCTCCTGTCAAAGGATTCAAAATTTATTGCAATTGAAAAGTGAATTAAAAAATAAAATAAAACCAAAAATCGATTGTTCACTTGAATGTTCAAGCCTCCCTTTTTCCAATGGAAATCTATGTTTATATCCTTATAATCGACTATCAGAATTTCCCGCCAATAGATTTTTCTTCAATCTAATATTGTTTGTTGATAGTTTATGTTTATTTATCCTTATACAGTATCCACCAGATTGAAAAGTTCCAGCCTCTCATCAAAAGCACAGCCTACTGGAAAGATTTTTCTGAAAAATATATGATCTGGCGAGGCGCAACAAAAACTGCCAATGTCTTATTTACAGGTTGTAATAAAATTTGGACCGTAAAAAAGGAACGACCAGCAGGTAGATGAAACAGTTGCAACTGCCTGCAACAAACTTTCAACACTGTAGCAACACCTTGTTCAGTCCCCAAGTGAGTCAGTCTTATATATATGAAACAGCTCGTAAACGGGTCGTTGACTTTTCACAAATTCCTTACATGCTCGTAGCATCGATTTGACTTTATTTTTTCAATATGAAATGTGTTGGCTATGGAATAACATTGACAAAGGTGCCATTGAGAAATGATTGCAGAAAGCGTTCAGTGCTCTCCGGAAATGAAGAAAGGCAAAAATGTACCATAGGAGGGCTTCATCCATTTATTTCCGACCCTATGGCAGATTTCATTCAAAAATGTTTTCGAGTAACATATTTTTCCACTGAGATTTAAAATCATTCTGCCGCACTACTGCAACTGACATGACAACCGTTTCAAAGGATAAGTAGTACAAACAAGGTTAAAAACGATAATACGAGGGTATCATGTGAAAAAAATGTTGCATGAATGAAAACAAATGTAAATAGGACGATTGGAATTGAACTTTATAGAGTAAATTTCCTCAATCCTTAATTTCCTCAATATACAATGTTCATTAAATAGATTGTTTTCATTGTGACTGATAATATTTTCTCATAATGACTCTCATTCCCATCAAGAAACAAATTCATAGAATTATATTTTCCGGTTATTCTATCAATCTTCCTGAATATCGAAGATAACTCGAAGATATTATTCCAAGTTATCCAGAAGACATTGAAAATGTCACGATACAATGATGAAACAATTGATTCCTAATCACAAACATGAACAAGTTCTCCTAATATCAAGCAGAATCATCAATACAAATTAGGCTTCCCACAACAATAACAAGTGGATTATTTGTGTATTAGACAAAATGAAATTTAAATGAAGCAATTGAAAACGTTCATGCCGTTATTAATCATGACAAAGTCATCGCATCGCTGGGAAATATGGGTTTTCTTTTGAATGGCTTGAAAGTTCTATCGGATATTAAAAGAGCTCGACCAAAGTTCGAGTTGACGGCTCGGAATGCAATTTCACCACAAGCGACAATAAGTCCGGATAGTATTCATCTCCTTCAAAAGTTTCCATGTCAGCCGAACATGAGAGCTCTCTCTCCCCTGAATCGCATTGTCCCTCTTGATCTCTTTCCAAAATTTAATTTCCATAATATTCCCATCATGGAAACTTTTCGATTTGATTTCGTTGAAGAACATTGAGAATTTGTATCAGTAGGCCAAGTTTCTGAATTGCCTATCAGATGATGCATATAAATTTGTTGAGCAATATTTTGTGTGATCCATAAATTAGAATTAGAATTAGAATTAGAACTTTTATTGGTTCTATTTGTGAATTTCCAGTAACGTGAGAATCTGATTGGTTATCAACTGTTTTCTGCCACATAACTATTTTTTTCCAATATGAGAGGACCAAAGAATGTACATTTAAAGACAATATTATACTTAGGAGAATTTTAATTTCTCTAGGAAGTTCAATACAAAAAATACGGAATCGTATTTCGAATAGTAGCCTACATCTCACACGATATTTGAACGGCGCATCTCACATATTTAAAATATCATTCTTTTGACACCTGAACTGTATTTATCATACTGTGACTTTATACTGTAACAAGAATAGTACATTCCCTATGTCCAAACCTGGTCGATTTTTGTCTACTTTTCGATTTCCGTCATAGCGCATGCTGCAGAGCATGCTGTGCAGCACATGACGCATGCGGTGCAGCATTCGTTTTCCCGTCTAATTTCAATTGGATGCGTGAAGCGCATGACTAGTAGCAAGACGACGAAACAAAAATCGACGAGGTGTGGATATTGATCATTTTGGAAAAGTGTTAGTTTTGTCTCTGACACTGACTAAGAACAAGGTATGCCATCATTCATCTTCTACATACTGTGGTTCCAGTCACGTTCACGCCTTGAGGAAAAAGAAAGGAAGAAATACAAAAAAGAACTGGACAAATAGAATATTAATTTGTCATTGGAATTATTGTCATTGGAATATCTTTCATTGGAATTAATTTTGCAACAAAAGAACACCGTTGACCACACCTACCATCAGTATTTTTCTCTTCCTATATGAGATGCTAATTTTGGTGATGTGGAGGAAGGTGGGAGATCTGTTGTTATGACTTTGGAAGACAGAGAAAGACAAGACAAAGGCTAGCTTCATAAAGATGTAGTTTGAATTCAGATGACTGTTATCCACGAATAACACGTCATTTAATGGAGTTGAACGCCCGACTGATGAGATGGGAGATCGGCCAGGGCCCGGGTTCGGTTCCAACCCACCCGCCAACAGTCAACCGACCGGCGGCCGTTATGTTGTGTCTTCAACAAGCTCCAGTGACTTGCACGCACGCATAACCTCAAGCACATGTTCTTGTAGCTTGTAGAAGCATCTGGAGCACAACTGGTCTGCTCTTGAACTTGATACAACAAATTAATACAGACGTAATCAACGTTACGGATAACGCTGAAGCCCGGTCATCAGTCGCTCAAACATTGTTATTGTTGAGAGAGAAGTTGTTATGAGAGAATTGATCTTTGTTCTCCAATTATGAGATTTCAACCAATTTTCCAGATAAATTTGCTTTTTTCAGTTCGAGAGATTTGATATCACAACTGGCGAAGTTTGATAATGATTTTGTACGCGTAGGCTCGGTGACTTTCTGCTATCGAAATATTATTCATCATCGATAATAATAATACAGTAATAGAAGTGTGTTTGCCTAGTGACAAAACAGCATAGGTTTGCTTACGTCATATTTTTCTGATAAAGATTGTTAAGGCCGGTAGCTCTTTTGTGCGAGTAATAAAAAAGTAAATTTTACCTTTATGGTCGTTATTTTTGGATGTGTCAGGTTGAGGGGAGAAAGAGGTATAAGAATAGGAAAACAAGGATAGGTTACCCAAACTGTTGATGACTCACGGAAACACTACACGGACTAATTGATTGGAATGATTAATAATATTGTGTACTCTATGATAATGAAAATAAGCGATGCGTTGTGCACTCATTCATTTGTCTACGGTTCGTAGCGTACTGACTGTTTCTAGTACAGAGCGTTCCATCCAAATTGGCCTCTCACTGGAGCATGCGCGTTGATCGCTTTCTCCCACTACAGTGCCTGCTGACTCGCGGTACAGTAAATTTCAATAGTTCAATCAGCTGGCAAACTCAGCTTTATAAAAAATTCATATTCGCTTCGGTTACCCAGCAGTAGTATGATGTTATTTGCTTCACTGATGTTATCTTTCAATGAGAATTTTGGAGGTGACTGTACTAACCTTAGCGGCTGGAGGGGAAGCGTGGTGGGAGAGATTATCCATCTCTCTCGCACACCCTCCCCTAGACGCCAATTTGGATGGCACGCTCTGTACTAGATAGCTAGCGTCTATATAGCTTCCCTGCACGTTGAGTCCTGACGCTAAACTGATAATATAAAATGAATGTAGACCATCTCTACTGGCGCATCCAAATGTACAGAATCTGTGATGACGTATTTTCACATGATCGGTATTGCTAATGTTAGGGACGAAAGCTTTGAAAGAAATAGGCAGAATTTCACTGTTTTCGTGAGCAAATTTAGAAATCTAAAAAGATTGACAAGAATGATGAATGGCAGTGTTAAGTGATCAGTGTTTGTAAGCAAGTATTACGAAAAGTATGATAGGTGTGGAAAGTTAGTGTACTGAAAACATCAGTATTCGCCTTGTTGTGGTCACAATACAACAACCATTGTTTGCAACTAATTTCGGAAATGACCTATGGATCTGTAAATCAGGTTAAGCTGCCATTTAACATGAGATAAGCGTATCTTTTATGAGTACTGTATGTACAAAATAAATTGCCCTAGATACACCAAACATTCAACGTTCAACATAATAGTCAATGTACTTTAAAACAAGAACGTCATCGCTGAGTCCAATTTCCCTCAAACTCAAATTTATCAGTACCAATTCAATGAACGAGTATTCAAACAGTTCTACCATAACATTTACATTATATTATGATATAAATTTACAATCTACGATACCTAACCTAACCTATAGAATTCATTTATATCATCTTATTAGACTACTTAAAATAATGTAGTAGCAAAAGTGATAGACCGCAAGAAACTCAGGATATCTACAAACTACTACAGTATGAGGTCAACACAATCTTGATTTAATCACAATTTTATCTTGTTCTCTACCCTCAAATTCACCTCAATCAATCAAGTATTTATTTAATATTTACTTGATATAATTATTAAGTACTTAATCAGGTATTTTCAAATGAACTCTAACTATTGATCACTAGCGTAATCCAATCTTCAAGATTTATTAATGTTGAATTTCTTTACTTAATATTTTCTCCAGACGTCATTATAAGTATTATGTCTCTTTCAGAATTCTAATTACTATTTTGTTGAGCCTCCTGTAGTACTCCAAGAAAAATATAAAAGTCATCAGTCTAGCTAGGAGATATAATATATACAAGAGTGAGGTGCTCTAGAAAAGGGCAAGAAGAGTGAGTGTTGAGAGCAGACTGGTTTTTGGGATGAAATTCCTGGCACAGGCTCTCCTCATGGCGTATGTCTTTTGGTTGTGGAAAAATGAGATTTAGAAGGCATTAATCAGCGTTGTTGTGACGCGACCGCTTTTAACCCGCTTTCTAGTAGAGCGCTGAGCGTCGTGACGACCCGCTCATAAAATACGACGCCTGGCGTCGTCGCGTGCTCCAGGCACGTCGAACCCAAACAGCGTCCTCTCAATCCGTCCAAATCCCAAATAACTCATTCTAGCAGAAAAACGCTGCACACGTCTGAGAATCGCACTTTTCCATGGCATTTGCGCTCTCAGTGCATTTCACAAACGATAAGAATGCTCATTGGGTAGGAAAGCCACTGACTTTGCCAGGCCATAAAACCTCACTTTGTCAAAGGACTTCGTCTTTAGTGGAAAGGCATCATTATCAAGCAAAGCCTTTTTGAATAGCATAGGTACGCCTTCTAAAATGGAAGGATAAATTTATTGATGTTGATCCCTAGATTAGTCTTCCAAAGCTTTTAAAGAATTCGCAAAAAGTTATCCTCCAACTAAGAAACCATAATTCAACCAACATGAAATTCAATTGAGTATGAATTGACACACAATTGAGTAGAAATGATTGTGTTTAAACCTACACATTATAAGAATTTTTAAAAGATTGATCTGTTTTAGGAAAAAAGCTTTCAATTTGATTGAATTAATTCGAAGCTCATGTACCACGTAGTGCAATAATAACCATCTAACATCATAACTTAACTGTGATTACAAATATCATTTTTCAATAAAGTGGATCAATTAAAATCTGATCTTTGCTTATTTGAAACTACAAAATACTCAACTGAAGCACATATTAAATTGTCTTTATTCTTGTAATTTGGGCTCTGAATTAAAGTTATTTTTGTATGGGGAAGGGTTTATAATGAATGAGACAAACAATGATTCAATTTTGAATCGGAAAAGGTTTCCCTTATATGGAGAAGAATTTGAAAAACGGAATTATTATCGATTCTATGAAAAAAAATGTTTTGGAAAATTACAATCAATACCTAGCTCCCAATTAATTAAAACTGTTCATTCGCTGATCGAATTCTCCCAAGATTCTCGACGTTACTGAGAGGGATAACGTCTGAGTTCATATATTATGAACAAAATGTTAAGTGAAGCATCCAATGTTAGAATGTTATAGGAGCAGAGGAAAACTATTATGCTAAAATATCATAGAATTGTAGAAAAATTCATAGGTAAGAATGAAAACTGGAAACCTAATCCACTCAATTGAGATGTTGCACTTATTGGGGATTAATGACGATGAGAAGCAACAAAAGCTGTATTGTTGCTGCTGCAACTGATAGTGGGTCTGATGAATTCAACTTGGTACTAAATTACAATTTCCATTTCATCTCATGGAATTACCATTTTGACCCGTCACGAATCCAATTTGTCTTAATGCACCAGATCGCTGGGAATTTGGCTCATTGTTACTATTCTCTCTACTTAATATCATTTTCTACATTGTTCACTTATTGTGCTTTAATCGATTTAAAGATCAAATGCAAATGATGAAACGTCTTAAGCAATCGTTCCCTTGGACATCGTCATGATCTACAGACTACCATGGCGTGATATTCGCTATCCAAGGGTGAAATGTTGAAGGTTTCGTTTTGAAATGCATTGCTTGAAGAAGTTTTATATGAACAAAATGTTAAGTGAAGCATCCAATGTTAAATGTTATAGGAGTTATAGGAGGAAATGTTATAGGAGGAAGAAGTTTTATGTTCATGAACAATTCCTTTCTTTCAAATTTGAATGTCTTCTTAGTTCCAGAATCTGATATGATCCAGAAGGTGATAATACTCACTATACCTATTACTCATTAATACTCAAATATACTGATCCAAAAGCTGAAATTGGAAGAACTGGAACAATGGAATTTTTTCCAAAAGCTCTCCGACAGTTGTAAAAAATTTATTAATACTACTGTATAATAAAAAATTGTCATTCTTCCTAATTCTCTTATGTAAAAATTATGTTCTCCAGGTATGAAAGGACTTGCGAGACCTAACTTCGCCTGTATTGAAGTCAATAAATAAATGTATTTACAATAATATGCTGAGTGTAGTAATATTCATTTAATTTGGCGGATGGCGAATAACTTTCATTTAACATTTTTCTATGGTAACGGGTGATGTTCTGTTGATTTATTTTTAATTTTTTTATGACATATTATATACAGTATTTATGTGAAAAAAATTCAACAGAACATCACCCGTTACCATAGAAATGTTAAATGAAAGTTATTCGCCATCCGCCTAGTTAAATGAATATACCTATATCTAAAATATAACAAGGGAATAATTATAATAGGTGTTGAATTCTAATTACAAACACTAACATGAGAGAAGGAAACTCTTATTAATTATCTTGGTAACTTGTATTACCGTACCTGATGAATAAAACCTCATGAATAAAACTATTCCTCATTTTTGAATTTCATGAGATTTACATGACTTGAAAACACTGTACATCATTTTCCACACGAAGTCATTCCAACACATATGACAGTTTCATCTTCAATATTTTTCGTAATTTAGCCAGCCGTGCTGTGCCTATTCCACATGCGCAATTATCAACAACTCGATGAATCAGCCTGCATGTGCGTTAATTGAGTTCTACTCATCAACAGTTGCTGGGGAAAAATTGGACGTTCTCGGTTATCTCATTAATGCAGCAGTCGCGCGTATTCTGGTTGGAGAGCTCCTCCAGCATTGATCGTGACTGCGTGTGTGGTGTATTGGGTTTTCATCTATTAGCATAAATTCGGTGCGCGTCGCTCTACTAGACGCTGTAAATCGGGTGATGCTGAAAGCATTCTGCGTTTAATTGATGCCTGATCTCGATTTGTGCCGAGCGATCGCTTGATCACTTGAATCCTTTTTCGTTTTTTATCTCATTCGTGAAATCCCATTCTATTGCTCACACCCACACTGTGCACAAATCTTTAATGATATTTTACACCATTTGGTGGAACTGGAGGATCAATTGCAGTTTGAAACTCTTTTTCATTCATGATACTTGTGTATCACTAAAAAGTTTTTAACGTGTATTTACATTTATTTGTAATAAGTCTTCTTTCCTGATAGTTTCTTTTTGTTTCAGATTAAACCTTGACTGTGAGAAACTGGATTCTTGAATACAGGTAACCTCATATTCATTTTTCATGGTTATAACATCGATTTAGATGTGAGTGTTCATAAGATCATAACTTCTCATTCATAAATAATTTGTTATAACAAATTCTATAATCATAACAAAGGAATTAATATGAAGATAAAATGACTTTTCAGCCAAAAAATTATATAAAAATGTAACCTTCATATTATGTAATCATCATGTTTTTAAAAGTGTCAGTTTCTAAAGGGCAACAACTAATTGAATCATTATTTCGTGAGTTGTTACATATTATACATATTAGATCTTAGGGAAGGTGAGAAAAAGCACCTTCTAGAAATTCATGTTCAATTACCATCCATATGCATGTGTGTTGAGTAATCTACATTTTTAAACTATTTACATCCATATTAGTAGTGTACCTTATGTTGCCTAACATGTTTAATTATTTCCAGCTTTCTGTTCGACATAGCATTTATTGGAAAATTGCGGTAAAAATTGTTTTTCTCGATCTAAACTGAACAGGAAAAGGGTGTTAAGTGTTTGAGAAGAGAGAGCAGAAGGGTAGCGGATGCCAACACTAGCAATAGAGACACCAGACGCGTGAACGAGGTGAAGCTGCACCGGAGCCTAATTGAACGTCCTCTCGTAATCCGGATCAAGCAGTAGTGGATAGCGGAAGCTGGGCGGAAAGTGTTGCCTCGCATCTGTCGCTTCACTGCAGGAGGCTGCAACTGCGAACAGATTAATGACATCCAGCTACGGTAATTCGACAAAATATTCCACTTCGTTAAATAGTGCTCAGTGTTTTTCGAGCAAGACCGGAGGCGAGTCCTGCAGCTGCAGGTGCTCACAGCAAATGTTCGCTTTTCACATAATGCTCGCAATTGCCTTTTGCAAGCGGTTTGTTCATTCCACCCACGGCCATAAACTGTGCCGCGTTGTCGTCCTTTTGTGGCATAAATACAATCGCCAACCGCCACCGGTCTCTACAACATCGTAACTGACAAGCATTATCAGGTCGCGCGCCTCATATATCTATCTCTCACCCCAATTCCCCTGATAAGCCATGCCACAATAACACACACTCACACCAACACTCTCCTTTCATACACAGTAACTTATGATTCATTGTCGGCTGCTCACTTTTACTGCCCTTTCCAACAGAGGCGAAGGTGAGCGGACGCACTTCCTTCTGTCCCCCGAGAAGAGAACTCCGGAAACCCCAGCTGGTCAGCCCATTGTGAACTTTGTTCCAAACCTTTTTGTAATGAATACTATTGTTTACAATTATTCTCGATATGTATTGTAATGCACAATTTCCATTTTCAGCATTGATAATAATTCACTGCAAGCACCACCCACCTCCATGTATAACGAACAATGAATTGAATAGTGTATTAGGACCAAGTGATTCAAAAACAGATATTCTACTATAAGGGACAACAAAAAACTTACCTACAAAATAATGTGGAATTCACAACATGTGAAATTTACAATGAACAAACAATGTGGCTCTATTGCGTCTTTTTTTATTCGTTTGAAGTACTATGCATAACGAAAAGTGTTTAATTCTTCAGTGAATTCTATAATTGAATTTTTGATATATTATGTTAAAATTGACAACCAATTCAATTCCACAACCAAAATTTCAAATTAAAAAATGTATAATTATTTAAAATTCATCACAACTTTAATTTATGGTTAACCATCATATTTTCAAATCAGAGTTCCTCGCTTTTCAATACACAACTACGAGATGCTTCCATAGAATGAAGTAGTGCACTAAATGTGTTTTTTTTACTCAATTTATGTGGTTCTTAATCATCTGGTGTCTACAACATACATTGTTGTAAATGCAAAACGAAGTTTGTATGCTTTTTCGTGGGTATCAGTGTAATACTAAACTCTACAATCTCCCTCTTCTCTATAATGAAGTGATCAATTATTGGAATGCAGCTCTGGGCGGTGCAACCAGTAACACGAATGCGCTTTGATTTGTGAATCGACTGACGGTATCAGTGTAGATGCGACCGACAAAGATGAACTGGTTTCAACTTCCGAGGAGGATTTGGTAGCAAGTTAAAAGGCCGACCATGTTTTTCTGGAGGGAAATGAATAGAATAAATCCAACTGCTGACATTATCATTGCCAGCCAAGGAAATCCAGAAATAAATCGTCGTCGCTTGCAAGCAAAGAATGCTCGATAGAGGCTGATAGTGTCAGGACGCACTGAGTAAATTCGGCCTATTCTTATCACTCTTTCAACTGCTGTCCCACGAATTAAATTTAAATACTGGTTACTAATGTCTAGCTCGTGAAAAGCATAATTCGAAGATTATCCATTCCCTAGTCACTAAATTTCGTGATAAGATGAATATTCTACATAAATTTCACTGACTACGGTCGAAAAACTGTTCAAAAAATAGACAAGCTATACCCAAAAATATCGTGGATAACTACAATCTACAATAGTAGTATTATCACAGTGTTTTAAGAAAAAATTGGTGAGTTTATTTTCCTCCAACTCAATATTGATCTGAAGCTCCGGAGCATCAATTTCTAGTTTGAGTTATTTCAGATTTACACTCAGTATCCTGGATTGAAAATTTTCCCTTCACATATAAATGTTGATGGAGCAAAAAAATAAGATACCTCCCTATAATTCAAGATCTTCATAGAATATGCATTTTTCATCAAGTAAAACAAGATATTATAAAAGGGTATTTCATCCTTATAATCCAATATCTGCATTGGTTAATATGCTGAAAAGTCACAAAAGTATCGCGAGATGCAAATATGAAATAAATATTAGAAATCCAACTTGTAGAAAGAGATTCAAAAGAATACATTCTTCCCATCCAACTTTTTTATAATTCAATTTCTTCCACTTGTACAACATATAAGTGATCGATAATAGTGGCGCACTGAGGGGGGAGTTTAAATCCCCCAAGAGTCAAAAAATTTTGGGTTGAAATTTTCATATGCAACTCCAACACCCTCTTCTTGTTCACCAGAACCAAAACTGTTGTTCCCAGAAAGAAATTCTGTGTGCGCCACTGATGGAAAATATCTATGTAGAAAACTCAATTCATTTCATGGAAAAAAGTATTCTTGAAGAAACAGGCTGACTATCAATATAACACGGAAAAGAGAATGTTTTGAAATGCTTTCAACAGTTTCCCAGGAATAGCATTACGTTGAAAGCTGTAAATATTCTAATGTAATGTTGTCAGCAAAAGGGTTGGAGAGAGATGGATGTGTGAAAACAGTGAGTGCGATCATTGTACATTTGAGCGAGAGGGTTGCAAGCACGAATTAGATATGCGACACGCGGAAGGTGTTTGCGTGAAATCAGAGAGCAGCACAGCACGCGTCTTGAAGCATATGCAAAATGTATAGTCTGTGTGCAAAGCCTTTGAACCAATTCCGCACCACCCCTCACCGTCACACCATTCAAAGTCCCATTGGAAAAGCGTTGCTCTACCTTGCTGACTGGGACTGGAACTGGTGTTCGAAACCCCTGCCGCTCGAATGGGCCCGAGTTCGAACTCCACTCCAGCCACTGAATTCCACATCAGAATGTAAACGCAGACTTGGTGTTGAGCACCGCAAATGGAATCCTGATCTCTAGGCGAGCCAAGCTTCGTATAACGCTGCTCAGTTTCCCGGAAGTTGCCACTCATGTGAAATGTTTGAATCATTATATAGAAATGATCGCGTTATATAGTACTATCTCATAGTATCTTCAAGTATGTTATGAAATCTTGTTGGTGGTAATCCCAAAACCTTGTGAGTTATTAAGCTGGTGAGAAAGGAAATATCTACTTCAATGGAACAGTTTTATACGTTTCCTTGCAAGTTAATTACAGGTGACAAAATTGATTGAAATTCCTGAACACCCTTTGTAAATGGTTTTCAAACATCTAGAAGAGGATATATTCAAATTAATTACATATAATTTTTGTTTATTCTTCACCATAATACTATTTTCTTGTCATTTTTGTTTTTTTTTTCACCCGAAAGATGCACCCTTTGTAAATGGTTTTCAAACATCTATAAGAGGATATATTCAAATTAATTACATATAATTTTTGTTTATTCCTTACCATAATACTATTTTCTTGTCATTTTTGTTTTTTTTTTCATCCAAAAGAATGATGCAAGTATCATAATATTTTTGTGCCTGAGTCTAGTGCAAATATCCTGGTATTGTCGAGAATCGAATTGATGATAAAGTTGGTTTAAAATTGAAAAAGTGAAACTTCATAGGTAATTGGAGTAGTGAATTTATCAACATTAACCAATAGTACAAACAATTCTCAGTCTATAAGATTCAGGGAAAATTTAATAGGTTTTACTTTATAAAAAATAAAGCTCTGACTTATTATTTTTCAACTTGAATTTCATTATTTCATCGAAAATGTTATTCCAAGCCTTTGTTATTGGTTTCATGATCCATTGACATAAAAATGCAAATTTTTGCATAGTGAACGTGGACTGTGTATAAGCAAACAATAAAAAGTGACACAAGCCTCGTTCCTCATGAATAATCATCTTCTCAATTAACAAAATGTTCTATTTTTTCTGCGTTCTCCCCTCCCAATGAGTTATGCACATTTTTTAGCATTGATTGTGCCGTCTGTTCTGATGTTTGCTCATGGCTTCTAATGATTTCTGATGCCTCCACTGGTAATGGACTCTATGAAGAAGTCGTCGGTCTTCCATATTCAACTCAAACAGAATGAGTACGTCATGTTATAGATGCGTCGCTTTGAAAAGCCAGGCCCCCCTCTAATTCCTTCAGGCTATACGTGTTCGAATTTCACTGGAATAATGCATAAAGCGTGCGCTGCTCTCAACTTCAATGAAGGCGTGTGCTGTGCCACTCCACTCAAAGTTCTCTGATATTTTATGTTACTCTAAAACCTTGGCCCAGAGAGTCGAACTTCTATCAAATTGTTCATAGCAAATGTTTTAGAATATCATAATACATAACATTCTCCATCAATTTATCTAGAGGAAAATAGGCAAAATAAAAATGTACTCTTTGAGGAAAACGTTGTTGTTATTTCTATCATATTCCACTTTTACCCTTGAAATGTTTTGCTTCCATTTCTAATGATAAGGCTGCCACTAGAGCAACATAACAGAGCTTACTTGCTCAAAAAAGCTATTCAACAACCAGTAGATTGATCGAAATCTGTATGATCATTTACTCACTTGTTTATTTAAAATATGTCAATAATCTCACTCATTTTAATGATTTTGATACAAGAAGCTGGTAAACTCACTCGTATACTCATTTGTTACTACTAAGTAAATGTTCATTTCAAATGATCATTAATTCTTTGCAATGTTGATAAAAGAAGCTGTCAAGTTAAGATTTTACCTGATGAAGTAGCTTCTGTGGATTATAAAGAATAAGGAACGAATAGCACGGCTACGCGTATACTCATCTACCACCCAGGTCTAGCCAATCTTGGAAATTTAAGAAACTTTAATTCTTTCAAGAAACTTTTGGAGATGAAATAATGAAGAATGCAAGTTAGTATGTGCCTAGATGCTGTAGAGATGCCTTATTCAAATTGAAGTCTTATTTGAAGCATAAGATTCGAAGATATTGCATTTACTTGGAAGGTGACTGGGATCGGAATATGCATGACAAGGGTGGTTGGGGGACTGGGGCAGGGCTCAGGTGGAAGATGCAGCCATGAAGTTAATCCGTCTGCTCATCCCCCAGTAATAGGGGCCCGCTAGCACGTCGCACTTCTCACCCGCTTTTTGAAAATTCAATTTGAAATTCAAATTAGGGGTTGCACGATCATTTTGTTGTTTCGTTATAATAAAGCCTATTCATATTGAAATGAGCAGCAATCTCTGTCAATCCAGTTTCCGGCGCTTTCAATTGTTATCGTTAGCCCGATGATCGTTTCGCGTCGAATATTACCTTGTATTGGAGCAATTCATCAGCCGGTGTATATTGAAATAGGGCGTCGCATGTTTTGGCTCATGCTCTCCCTAATAAAACATTGTCCCCGCCCATTAAAGCCGCTCACCAATCACCGCCTGTTAACCCTTTATTGAATCCTCTTAATCCTCCTATGCATCATCAACGGATCACGAAAATAGATTAATCTTGATTAGGAACTCGATGATGTTGACTACAACGTTTTACATTCATTACATTCAAAGATAATGAATGCATTCATTCACACCTGAATATTGGAGGATTTCTTCTATAACGATGATAATGATATTATAACTTCAATAATTCAGAAACAGATAATGTTTATCAGAAATATCTCATATTTTGAAAATGAATTATAATTTTCGAATTAGATGTTTGTATGGAATTCTCAACAATTTTAGAGAACTTTTAATACACAAGTCATCTTCGACGTCTTCTCATTTCTTCATCAAAATTAATTCAGTTTCGGCATGGACTCTACGTACTAAATTGAAAAACTTAGTTGAACTAAATTAAGTTCACTTTGTGATTTCCTACTTTGAGAATCTAGAGTATTACAAACATTATGATTGAAAATCAGTTACATACTATTTCTAGAGATTTAGCAGGCTAACTCTATTTTGAGGATTATTATTTAATCACTCTATTCTATTTCCTGCGAGATTGAATTCAACCATCACACTGCATTATTCAATGATTCCATGAATTTCGCCTATGAATATTACGAATCAATATCCGTGCGAGCTCATTTAAAATTATTACCCTCTCAGTGTCGCCAATTTGAAATCAGTACATTATTGCATTAATCCAAATTGTAGCGGGTCGATAATCGGAAACGCCGGCCATCAGAATGGCATCGCTTTCAACAATAGGCTACACATTGATTGTTGAGCGGGGCAGATGTAACAATTGATTGATTAATAATTGAGTAGGCTCTCTTCGAAAGAGGTTGGTGTGAGGTTGGCGAGCCAGCCAGGAGCTATGAGGTGGATAAGTTTGATGGGGAGGTTGGGGGGTGATTAGAAGAAGGAGGTTGGGGTGGTGTGATAAGTGGCGGAGATTGGTGGGTGGGAGGGGTGGCGTTGAACTAGGAGAGCGCGATGAGACGATGGAGTAATCAAGCTGCACGTGTTATATTAATGCCGTGATTAATAACCATCGGGTCCGGGGCTTCACGGCGATAGGATAGAGCTAGTCAGGCCGGGCTGCCCGAGAAAGTAGAATGCATTCCGAAAGTGATTAAAGAGGTTTTAATGACGCTCGGATTATTTATAACACGTTTCGTTTTTACAAATAAGAATGGCCGGCCGAGTAATACCGCTGCTCTGCCTTGGGTGGCACATAATGTACGATGGCAGCATGCTCTGCCATTCCTCCCCCACCCTTCAACATGACCTACTCTCTCACATTTTCCTATATTCCTCTACCCTTATAACTCGTTCCAACACCAGTGACATTCAATTTCACTTGGATTTTGTGCAGAGTACACTGTTTTCACAGCTATATGAAACGAACATTACTCTAGAAAACTACAACCACGGATTGAGAGGAACTATGCTATTCATCAATAAGAGAATCAAAATGTCATGGACAATGCAAATACATATTTATTACAAATACATAGATATTGATCTCTTCAGGAAGTCTCGAGAACAAAATAGAATCACAAATCAATTTAGAGAATATATATCACTGGGATATTATTGAAGCTAGTACCATGATATTAATAACTCATTTCTAAAAACTAATACTAGGGGATTTCACAATGTTTAGGCTATAGTAAACCTGGCATCGATCAAGTTGATTCTAGTACTTTAATAAGAATGTTAAATTGCTACTCAATAGGACTTATTGGCTTGATGGAACATGCAGTAATAAACAGAAAAAACATTGAAACCAATCAATAAATTAAGCTGGTTGAACATGAATTGTTGAGTAGAAAGCAAGGTCAGTTCAGTTGAGCGTTTCAGTTCTTTGTTTAGCAGCGCCTGCAATGAATAAGATAGGCTGTGTTGATAGCAGAAGTGTAAGCAGAAGTGGCAATAAAAAAGAACGGTTGAAGTTGCAAGACCACTAAAATGATAATTATTTATTACTTTTTGAAAGCAGATGAATAATAATTCTAAATCTTGTCCCTTGGATTGATTTCATTTATAATTTATATAATTTCTGACTTCGAATGATAGACTATTAATATTATCTGTATGTTATTTCTCGTGACAATAGTAGGTTTTAACATTTCAGCATGATCACTTATACCACTAAGATCATTTTTGAATCACTCAATTCGAAAATAATGAATATTTTTTCTTGAGAAATATCGGAATAATAATATAAACATGAATAATCATTCTGCCATGGTTGTTTGGAATCAATGGACCGTATAAACCATCAGGCCTACTCTATTCATGAATGCTGAATCTCTTGTTCTACTTCACACAAGTAAAACTCAAGAATGAAAATTTGCAAGCTCTTCGCAAAATGGGTGAGATATTAATGGCGTTCATTCATGGCTAATATGCTGCCTCTGAAGCTATGAATCTATGAATTGAATTTTGGAATTGGAATTCTGCCCCTTGAAATTAATCATTAGCGACGTAATGAAGATAATGGAGATTTTAGATAATAATTCTAGAAGATGGCAGAACAAAACAATTTTGAAGATCATCATTACTTATAATACCTCAAACATTAATTTTTTAGTGACTGGTCTGATGTAACCACACGAGCTCAACCTTGAAAATTGTAATGATATAGCCGTTTGCCTAAAACCTACTTTTACATGGCGATTTGTGTCTTTTTATTTCAATACGAGTTTCATGAGCACACGCTAACGATGCTAATGGAATTGACCTCAACCAGTACACAAAGAATGAGAAATAAAATTCATAATTATTACTTCATATTACTCATGAACAATATTTCTAATTAGCTCCTCCTTACAAGTCTTTCTGGCTGTGAAATCGGGCACGGGTTTTTTTATTGGATTAATATTCAATGATCAAAGCTCGATTGTAAAGGGGAAAACCACTAACTACTTAACAACGAATCGTCTGTTTCCTCCAAGCTAATATAGACGCTAATATTCTGGGAAGCCGTCGTGGTTGCATCGGTATATAATCGCTCAGATTAAGAGATGCGCGCCTGTCGTAGTAAAGCATTTCATGAATTTAGTCACTTGTTCGACGTGACCGACGCTCTTTATTAAGCGTTGTTATCTCATTCTGTTACTCTGCCAAAACCTGTACTGATTGTCATCAAAACCTGATCCATAACGAAATACATCTGACCCGAATCATGTTTACTAACAAATCATTGAGATTTCAAGCAATAATACAAGAAAATTATTAACTGGCTTGGTTGCAAGTTGAGGTACAGCACTTGACTTGAGAGCTCATTCTCACAATGTTAAGTCAATGATTAAGAAAAATAATTTGAGCAATAAAAATTAGCTTGCTTGTCGGTAGGACTGACTGGTTATGATTTCAGGTTGCTGAGAGCTGATTCTCATGATACTTTTGTATTTTATTACACAATTAAAAGAGCCAATTAGAACATAATATAATTTTTGGAAGGAATAGTATTGAAGATTGAGCTACGACCAATTTTTACCAAAATTCTGAGTGAATATTCGAATATTATTTTATGTACTCGTATATCGTTGAACTTATTGCAGAATCTCTTACTATCTTCTCGTATTTAGTTAGAAATTATAAAATGACGATTGATTTGTATTTTTCCCCAATATTAACCCTTACGCGATTTACATTATTTTATTCATACGATACTAACCACGGTATTCGATACTGTATGTTGATAGATATGTATGGGGTTAGTGTTGATGCATTGATAGAGCTCATTACATTATTGGTTCGGTAAGACAAAATTATCGAACTAATAGACAATCTGATGAAAGTTACAATTTACTCACATACTTTTTTAAAAAGGGAATAGATTTTTTTTAGCCATACGATAAAAAAAAGATGTTCAGTCAAAGATGTTCAGAGTCTGGTTTTATTGAATTTCAGTTGCACAAACGCTATGATCGGTGATCACCGATAACCGATAGTTGTCATTTGTGCTATTCTTGGCTAAAACACATGTGTCTCACCGAATTTTTCTGAGAGTTCAATTAGTTATAAGGCCCGATCTATTTTTCGCCTCAGCGAAGTGGTTTGGAATTCACCTAAAACCTTTTTCTGTACTATTATTCCTACAGAATGGTGCAAACTTCGAGGAGAACTTCTTGTGTGACAGGTATTCACTTGAATACTCGCATAGCAGCCATAAGCGTAATAAATATATTATTTGATTAATGTTTGTTTTGTTGCCGCCAATCAAGATGAATGTTATCACAAATCAAAGTGCAACTGCGCTAGCCAACAATTATTATTGCATCAGCTGATCTCAATGCAGCGATCAAGTTAGCAGTGGCGAACTGGAATAACATGACAGCGTCATTAGTCAAGGCTGATCCCGCGTCACACCACTAAATCAGAGCCACTTAGATCTGTCCGATGCATTGCTTGTTGTAGGTGCAAGTGCCCCATCTACCTTGTCTATAATAAGCCGGAAGCAACCGCACCACTATACTGCAACTAATTGATTGGGTAATATCCGAACGCAACTCGGTAATTATATGTGTCTCATGCACTGAATGTGACAATTAATTTGACAGGTAGCAACCATAACTGTTATTATCTCCTTGAGTCAAACTTCTAGTTCCATAAATGATTAATTTTTTGCACAAAAGTGTCATATATTTAAGAAGATAATAAAATGATAATATAAGCTTACTTTGTTCGGCATGATTATTCTTCACTCTTTATAACCTTTGAAGTTTTATTTTGCGATAATTATTTTTGAAGAACTAATGTAATTCGTATAAAAATAATCAATCCCAAGTTTAATTATTTCAGTGAAGAGCTTCAAGTTCAAAACTCAGTTATTGAGTGAATTGTTCATTAGTAGAAGAAGCAATTCGACATTGGAATGACTTCCTAAAACAGATTAGTCAGTTGAGTATCAATATAACGATTTTATCATAATGTTAGATAAGACAATAAACCTCATAAAATGTCGATATAAAACTCGTTTCGGAAATGGTACTAGACAAACTGCATTAGAAATGATCGAGTTTGATAGAGGTAAAAATTGAATGAATATGTTTTTGTGTTTGGAAAGCTACTTCTCATTATAAGCACTGTTCAATTTAATTTGTAAGTGTTGAAGGAACATATTGTGCCTTTTTCTGTCATGAACTGATTATCCAAATAACATTGTGAGGTGGCAAAATAATGGTATAATACAGTGAAGTGTCCCACATTCATTTCATATTAATGAACAGTCGTGTAATGAACTTCAAGCACGAAGCATGGAGTGCGTTTCCATGTTATATGCGTGACGTCACTAGTGGATATCTCTGCCTCCTCAACAATTCAGTTGACTGTCAGCTGTCAAGAATTGTGTGGCTGCGTCCAACGCTTTTCAAATGCCACTAGTGTGACCTTTTCTAAAATCTGCCTGATTTTCAGTTTTATGAAATACAGCGTGGTTTATGAGAATCTGCTGTATGATGAAATAAGGTATGAAAATTTTTAGATTCCATCATTTCCAACTATGGATCATCTTGTTCATTTTTAGCACTCATCGACTTGACTAATGGAAGAGGATCAATACAGAATAAACCTTTTCTTCTTGACCCTGTACAAATTCCTCAGAATCATCAACAATTAACACTTCATTAGCATCAAAACAAAGTAAAATACGAAGAAAAAAACAATAATTACTCTAATATGTATTTAAAAATACTCTAAATAATCTACGAGTAATTGGTGATTACTAATTTTATTATACTCGAAAAGTCAGTAAAAACATATTATATTGAACAATGAGGGAGGAGTTTTTGTAGTGTCAAATCTAAGGGGAAACATTGAATTAAACTTACACTCCTTGGAATCCATACAGAATGATATACTGGAGATCACACTTCGAATGTTGTGAGCTCTGGAACTCTGTAGAAATAGTTTTTCTATAACTCACAGCTTAGTGTTATTTTTGCTGTGATTGAACTAAATCTTGTCGCCATAAGTCACCTTCACTCTCAGATTGAGCGTTCTGTTTCGAGTTGCTTTCTCTCAGTATCTGTTTTCTATTGACTCGAACTCAAAGTTAATACCGAAGAAGACGGACAATCGGAAACTATTGGAAGACTGCTGGAAGATTGTTGGCAGAGCTTGGCTATTTTCGTTGTTAGGGATTGCGGTGGAGGGGGGGTCTTGGGATTTAAAGAATGAGCTGGGATTTGGAAGAGGTCATCCAATAGCAGAACATAGTGAACGAAAATTTTCAGTTGAGAGGTTCTCAATAATGTTACGTGCGACTGGCTTTCTTTCTTGTGGCATCGAAGGAAATTGGAGAGATGGAGGAGACTGTAGTCCATGTTCATTGCCTCTGGCTCCTGATTACTGTGTTCCGGTCAGCTTTGTCATGTATTTCTGTCTTCAAATTCGATGATTGGCCTCCGTTTTCAACGACGACAGACATTGAAAGATATTGGATAACGTAAGGTGCGAGTAGAATCCAATCCGTGCGAATTCATGTTTTGGTATCCGTATAAAATAAATTGTCCTGTGCTCCATGTCCAATGGAATATAAATTGAAAACTTGTATTTGAATAATACTGAGCCCTCTATCCACCATCTTCATTTGAACTTAGTTTAAACCGTGAATCTACAGTCTAAATCAATTTCAAACTAAGTGAGTTGAACTCACTTTATTTTCTCTTATCTTCTCATTATTTTTGTACTTGCTCTATCTTTAATTTTTTTTGCATAATTGATAATAATATTGAGGTCTACAACTCAACGCATGAGAAAACGTTTTTGTGAAACATTTCAATCAAAGATAGAAAAAATTCTCATAATTATATTAGGAGAGTTCTGCAAAACTAATGACGGCCATTGTGACCGTCATAGTGGGCTAAGTTGGATGCGGTTTGCACGAGATAAACGTTAGTAGTCCTTTATGTGTAGGTCTAAAAAAGTAAAATAGACTCACTGCCATCTCTCGGTTTTTGGAATTTAAATTTACGCAGTACTGAACTAAACGGAGTAAAGTTGGTTAGTCTAGAAACAATGATTAGCTCTTCATCTATTACAGATCTCACTGGATGTTCCAAAAACACTAACATTCAACAAATGACAATTTTCATGTTGATAATGTCAATAATGAGCTTCCATCTATTGAGTCGATATGGGTCGAAATTAGAATAGAATAAATGACACTTGTTATATCATGATAAGCTGAGCTTTAGAGTTGGTTTATTTAGAATGTTTCAAAATATTATCATTGTCCACCGTTTAGAGTTCCAAAACAAACACAGATACATTTTTATTTGAATGTTAAAAATGCTTTCCCGCTGCGACTTATCGATTTAACTACATCCGAATGTAAATTCGTGGTGATTATTTTCAATCACCAAATAAAATAACCTTCACGATTCCAAAACATTGAATTCATCGCCCTGGTAAACAAAAGCTGAGTTCGTGAAAAAAGTATTAAAAGTACAATAAATCTATTGAGGGCGAAGGCAGCAGTATGATTTTGTGACCAGCTTATTTCCCGTCGAAACAACAGGTGACCCTCGCAGCCGAGGGCTCCAACTGAAGATTGTATTTATATACGAGCAGAAGCAGACTGGGCGGCTGAATTGAGCAAACGCAGCGCCACTCGCACAATACAGAAATCACTGACAACTCACGCACGCCAACATTCAAGTGCACGCTCATTCATGCCGCGAGCCACATTCTATTCCCCGAAACAAAACACGAGATCCCCGTTTTATGTTTGAAATAGCATTCATAAATGTCATCCCAATTGATAATGCTGGAAAAATATCACGTTTCTCCACAAAGTGGACCTCTTGGCCATTTATCAGAACAACTGAAACAATGGAATAACAAAATAATACCGAGAACGGTAGCTTTAATAAATTTCGTGGTGGATAAGTTTTCTAGTTGAATAGTAAGTAATTAATTCTCTAATTATTCAACTCCAGAAAACTTGTGAGAATAACTCTTTAAAATAAATATTTGCAAATTTTGGTGTGTTGTATCTAAACAGCTCTTTCCATCATTCCTCCCTCGAAGAGAGGGAGGAATGATGGATATTATCAATCACAGTAGAACAGAGGAGAATAAAAGGAATACAATTCCTTTCAATGCAATATCATTTTACTGTATTTGGAAAAATGGTCCCAATCGAAAACTCCATTATTATGTACAAAGGACACTTTTGGATTTCTCGGTCACCCTTTGAGACATTTGGGAAGGAATCAGGATCAATAAGGTGGAAAACTGATATTGTTGTATGCCAAGTCAGTTGAGTGATAAAGCTAACAACGCTCGAATTTCCACTTACTAGGAATAATGTTTGTCTCTGGTTTCATGAATATTTTTCTCTTGACTGAGGTATTCTGAGTTCTGTTCAACATTCACATCATACAAGCTACTACCACAGAGAACAGACTTAGTAAGAGTATTGCTTGTCTATGCTACTACTTACCACTCACGTTGTCATGTAAACAATATTCTATTTATAGATAAATCGTATCAAGGGTTGTAATAATCCATTACTGCGTATTCTACAACTTAGACTTTAGATCGTTTATCTAATAAAATCCTCAATATTCACAAAAGGTCAGATAATTTTTCACTACAGGGTCTCTGGAAGAATACATATACATAATACGTTGCAAACTAAACGAAGTTCAAGGATATCATTTGATAGAAATTTCATTTCCCATGTTGGTGCTAGTGGAAAAATCTAACAACATTGTACATTTCACATCAAGTGAAATGCAATTGCTGATTCTGCTTTGCATGTAACTTTGTTGGTTTCAAGTCAAGTGATTAAGATATTCCACACATTCATCTCATTGAAAGGATGCGTTTTTCGTAAACAAAATCTTATTCTATGATAATCAATTGAACGAAAATCCTATTTAATGCCATATAATACTCTGAAGACTTCTGCTACTGCAAATATTGACAACAGAATAATAGCTAGTAAGGAAATTCGATGAATACTGCTGCACAAAAACGTTTTGCCCGGGCAGGAACCGAACCCAGCACCTCTGGTTTGCCGGACCAGTGCACTTTCTTGTTTGGACCAAACGTTTTTTGTGCAGCGGCATTCATCGAATTTCCTTACTAGCTATTATTCTGTTGACAATATTTGCAGTAGCAGAAGTCTTCAGAGTATTATATGGCATTAAATAGGAATTTCGTTCAATTAATTATTATGATTTAAAAGTAATTGAATAGTTGCAATAATTCATTTCCTTCCATCTTCTTATTTTATGTATTGAAGTATCAGAATTTGAATGCATGAATTTGTAGCTGATAAAAAGCGTTA
Source organism: Laodelphax striatellus (assembly GCA_017141395.1). Lineage (NCBI taxonomy): Eukaryota > Metazoa > Arthropoda > Insecta > Hemiptera > Delphacidae > Laodelphax > Laodelphax striatellus. The sequence continues at coordinate 22,548,513 of CM029532.1, read as the reverse complement.
TTAAATTCACCTGAAATCGATGGTCGAAAGGCATTTGGTGGATAACATGTCACTCAATAACGCTTTATAAATATTGCACCCTTTGCGAGATTAATTCGATAACGCTTGTTGAAAATCATTATCCGATCAACTTGCATGGTTGACTTCCGCGCCGCGCCGCGCCGGCTTCAGTCTCTCAACAGCTTATCAATCCATTTTCGGCTCGACGACTTTCAAATTAATTGATTTGTTCCAAGCTGGAGACTCGACGTGGATTTTATTACGCTATTGTAAAAGCCCTTTCTGCACTGGCCTCACTCGACTGTCCACTGTTTGTCCACACTCTCCAGCTTTATCCATTGGATTAGGCCATCTACAAAGCTGGTACCGAATTTCGAACTCACTGTCATCTATGAATTTGCAGTACACTTCTGATTTTAATCGCAGCGAATGATTATAATCATGGAGTGTGCACTCATGGACGTTTTAAAATGAGCTTTATCTTTGTACTGCCTGTTATTACTTCGTAATTGAAAAGTAATTTATGCATAATATGCAAACTGTTTGGATAATAATATGCTTTGGAAAACACGAAAATGTGATTAGACGAAAATTACACTTTAAAATTTACGATAGAGGATAATAATTAGGAGAGTGGACAGAAGTGGAATGAGAGCCAGTATCAGTGTATGAAATAAATTGTAGACAATAAAAATTTATTACAATGTTTCTGATCAGTCGACTCGCGGCAGGAGAATCATGTGAATATTAAATATATTTTGCAATTTGGGTCGCAGCAGTCACAGCTACTGCCTACTTCAGAATCCTTCCCAATATGTGATGAGAGAGAGCTGTCAAGCTGGGAGATGAAAAATATCATTCATCCGTATGGATTTATTCATATTCATATTATTGCTGTATATAGTATCTCATCGTCGTATAGCTGGGATCGCAATATTAACCAATATTTGGACTGGATGGTCGTAGGAAAATAGATATGTGTCATTAGTTTAATCAAGTAAACAGTTCAGTGCAAAAGCATGATATTTCGAAATGGACTGGTTACATGTGACATGACTGTATTTTTGTTACACTAACCATTGAAATAAATGGTTTTGATTGAAGTTTCCAAATTTTCGTTTTCAATACTTTCCATATTTATAATCATTTTCTGCTATAATTATCTTCTCTCTGTCAGTGCAATTAAAACCTTCAAAATTTTCGTTTTTCAAAACTTTTCTGTCCTGTATTGCACACTTCTCTCTCACAGTTGTAATTGAATCTTTCCAACATCAACTCTCTATAAATAATTCTTTTCTGTATTTCTCTTACACTGTAGTGAAGACCCTGAGCTTTGGATATCGATAATCAGAAAATGTTGAGCTCATAATTTGTGGAATGAAGTTTCATGAGTTTCTCAGATGATGAGAAGTGTCACCACCACAAAATAATTCTAGATAGATATTGTTTCCCATCCAATCTACAACACAATAATTATTACAATTTGTAGAAATCTTCACTTTGGGATTGGGAGTTTCATTGAAAACTATTTTGCCTACTCATAATAACATGATTCAGATTCATCATACTTCATAGGGTAATATGTCCTATAAATAACAGATCTTATTGGAGTCAATTCTATTTAATTAATTTATATATTCATTGCCTCTTGTGCTACTATACTCTAAACTAACTCTTGGTTTAACGTTAAGACCATTTTCTCTAATTTTGTCAAGACAAACTACTGTAAATTGAATTTAGTTAAGTGAAATTAGCTACAAGCAAAGCTTTGTCAAGTATCTTCCTGAAGCATTACTTTTTAAAATAATCTCTTCGCATTTTCAAATGATTTTAAAGCAAAGAGGAAGAGGGAACCAAAACATTCTCATTCAGCTCGAAAGATAGTTGTATTGTTATGAAGAATATCAGAAGAAGCGCTGTACCTTATTACTATACGGCGATGTTATTGTGTGTTGGTAGTGCAGCAGCCAGCTATCATGAAGGCCGCGGCCTTGTCCTCGTATCTTGTAACGTGCTCAACTGCCTTTTTCAGTTCGCAACTATTATTACCTCTTCTTATTTATTCGAGCATTGAAGGATAACATTGTTTGCAATTCTTTTTCTCTACAAAGGTGTGAAACTACGTCAAAAACGTACCAAGTACAAATAATCTACAATCTCATTTTCAAAGAAAAAATATTCTTCAATTATTGTCGGCTCAATAGACGTCAGTTGAAAAAATTATTCGTAATCAGGCCTATCCTCCAAAGAATATGAAAAAATTGCTGTCAGGAGAAAATGTTTTCAACTCTTGGATACTCGCACCTATGATTCAAGATTCATTTATTGTCAAAATCACAAACACAATGCGAGAAAACGTCAATAATACATCATTTCAATTCACAATAATAGATACGGTAGGTTCTACTAATAAGCAAGACAAAAATTTACAATTATAAAAACAGATATCAGTAAGTTCCATCATAAAATTGTTTATTTCAATTAAAGGTTTTTTAACACGGACCTTAAAATTATGTAAGGTCCATATCCTAGGCAAGTGTGACATAGGATGTACTTCTAGTACTTCTCGTAGCTGCTATAAGAAGCTGCTGCCAATGTCACATTTGCTACTAGTAGCAGCTACCTCGATAACAGTAGCCTCGATACCTCGTTTACTATTCGGTAGCTTGGTGTGACTAGGAGGCTATCAGCCTTACAGATATTGTTACAGGCGATTATTTGCCAGGAAATAGATACGATGTTTGTTATCATTAATCGAGACCCATGAAGAAACTTTGATGTTAGTGGACAACAGATGTTGTCAGCCAAGTTGAGAAGTAGCGTTATTGGTGGTAATAATGGCGGTTGTTGTTGGAGAGGGGGGTGGGCACCGCAGGTGAAGTTTCAGCGACCAAAACAGCAAGTTCAGCAATCAAAAGTCGTGTCGGTCGCAAGTGTGAAGTGTCCATGTCGATGGTTTGGGTAGGCCTATATACCATCAAGTTATTTCCATCCAACATCTTGATGACATTTATGAGTACACTTTTCGGTACTGTACCCTAGGAATTCAATGATTAAACAATACACATTATAAAATTTCATTTGGAAAGGTATTGTGTTGTAAGTTGTAATCATAATTATTGTAATCATAAGTAATCATTAATTATTGTAATTTATATTTAAGAGGAAATCAAATGAGTAGTCTATTTTATCGAATGTCATTTTTAAAAAATTCGTTTTTTGTAATTTATAATAGTATATTTGGAAAATAGTAAGAAATTAAAAACGTTCATTTCAATTCATGAAAATGGGGAGTGTTTCTCAAAAATTGAGTAATTATTATGCTTCACGTTTGGTTTTATTTTGGAAGAACATTTTCAATATCAACATTCAGAGACGAATTTATCATTCAAAGACACTAAATTAATATGATTACTACTATTGAAATTCCATTATAGGATGTTTGTAAGAAAGGGAATTCTCATAGATGGATGAGAGATATGATAATAAAAATTTAGAATAATAGATGGAAATAGTTCAAGTTTAAGTTTTTGTATATTTGACGTATATTTGAGTTAATCAACCCTCAATACCGAATTTCATTGATTGAACAACAATTATAGATAACTGGAATTTAGCACATAACATACTTGTCATAGCAGAAATTGCAATTCTGATTGAAATTGACAGGGAAGATTGCAATGCATTCAGACTTCATTCATTCATTTATTAATAGATCAATTCATTCATTTATTAATAAATTCATTCATCCATTTATCAATCAATTCATTCATTCATTCATCCATCCATCGATTTACTTAATCATCCAATCATTCATTTATTCCACATGTGCACATCGATCAATCGAAAGCCAATTTAATTGGGTCATGGACCAGTTTCGGAGTAGGCTAGGCTGTTTTTGTTAGTGCCGTCTCTGGATGAAGTATCGGAGGTGTGAAGTGTATGTCCTTTGTTCATTTGGTCTGTTGACAAGGCGTCTGAGGGTTAAAAGGGTCAAGTAGACCCCCTTTCATAAGATTCTTGTCATAGTGGAAATTGCAACTGATTGAAATCTATGTCAGTAGTTCTTGACCTATCAGTTGCATAATATCCAAAATATGTCACACAAGAAAAGTACAGTAACTATTATTAGGTTCCCATTATTGGTCATTGGTATTATTTTAGTGATTTGTAAACTCATTTATTGTTATTGAAAAATAAAGTTGTTCAATAAAGTGCACTATATTGAATTAGGTGCATTTTATCGAGCTTGTTGGGTCAAGGGTCAAGTTAGTTTCTATTAGTAATAGTAAATTGTGAATCTGGAGCAGAAAGTGATTGATTCCTAAATCGATAGAATCATTTTTTACGAGCCAAAGACGAGTGCAGAAATTTCCTTGAGTGAATATTGTGACAACACAGCGTTGAAGATATATAAAATTTAAAATTGCTGTTTCGATTTTATTCTGTCTAGTTTTGAGATTATGTCATCCCTATAATTACAAAAGCGTTCATCCATGGTAGGCAACTGAGCGTCTGCACAAAAATTATGAATTTTTATGTTCATTGGTGTAAATTAGGTGAAGAAAATTTTTTGTGCATCACGCAACTAAAGTACTTTTCCTCCCTCAGGAAATTGTTGCTTTCGACTACTCATTTCTTATTCAGCATAATTATATCATCGTTTATATGTATAAGTTTCTATCTTGTAGAATTTGAGCATATTATCATAGAGAAGAGATAGGCCACTAGTCTAATCTGTTATCTATCATATTATCCTCTTCTATCATGAGTTCTAGGTGGGCTAATATACACTATAACTCTTGCAATGAACTAATAGTTCTCAATATTTTTTTATAGTTCCTGGTATTTATGTCAAGTGAATTACATACAGTATCCTGTATTCAAAAAACTGGAAAATTCATTAACCATGTACTCTCTACGCCGTTACTGGAACGTAATATGCCTACAGGGCATGCGGCAGAGAATGAGTTTCAAACAAATTCAGTAAGCTATTCTACTGAAATATACTGAACATAAATATTCTCGCGTGGCATTTCGGCAACTGGCCTTTCTTTGTCACTGAGCTGCGTTTTTCTCTGTAGAATACATGTTTGTTTCGCCTTCGAGTCAGATGTGTCACCAAACAAGAATAAGCCCAAGTTTTGTTTTGTCTACATGAATAAACCGAACCATCTCTATTTCCCCATGTATTTATTATATTAAAACCCCATGGTATGATGCACAATTTACTTCTATAAATTTCATAACATTTTTATGGGAATTTTATTGATTGACCCAATTTGTACTGGAATTTCTCATTTCTCATCCCTCTCACGAAAAGAGGAGATTAAAAGTTGCTTCAGATAGTTTAGAGTTCAGAGAATTCTGATTAGATAACACTGTAGACTTTATTTATACTTTGTACTTTCTGTACTTGTATGTCTTGATCAGCTACATTGGTTTAGAGACGTTACTTGAGAATACCGTTTTGGCATTCTCTATAATTATAGTAAGCGGCTTAATAATAATGAATAATTCCTTAATCTATAATCCCTCATCTTCAATCAAAGCCTTTCTACGAGAGATGCAGATGAAGGCTACACTTATTCCTCATAATTATACCCATATATTAGCTTTGCAGTTAAGATTCCAAAAATTCTGTTCTGACTCAATATAGAAAAATTCACTAGCAAAAGAAAACTAAAATGTTTCTTTGAAATTGCAGTTTTCTCTCAAAATTGCTTCTCTAAACGTATAATTTTTCCAATAACAGTGTTATTGGTCTTGGAATAACTCACCAACTGCAACAATTATTTCAATTGAACTCTCAAAAATTCCCTTAAATCATCTTCATCTTCCCTGATGCCAAAAATTATTTTTTATATATTCTTTATTTTCTTTTTTTACAGAAGAAGACTCACTGGATCCGATGCTTTACTGATAAGCTGTATTGTGATGCCTTAGCATTTGAAGTGTAAGAGAAGCTGAAACGGCAATCTGTGTTGTTCAACCTCGACAGAAGTACCCTATAGCTCAGGTAAGTGGATCCTACTTGAGCTCAACTTGAGTAAGCAGATCCTTTGTTCTTTGTTTTTGAGCTGCAGATGTCTCTGTTATTGTGCCTAATTAAGATTCAACCAGAGCTGCGAACATTCCTTTTATTGCCAGTTTTCTTGCAGTTTTAATCCATTTTTTCATGCGATTCTCCTACTTGGATCTCGGCCAGTTTCCTTCAGCATCCCAGTATCTTGCATTAATAAATTGTAATTAATTCTTGATGTGCGCAATAATCAACCTGTTGCTTCTCCAGAGATGATAAACATGACCACTTTGATATTATAATATTGTAGCATTCTCAACAAGGTCGCATTACAAAACAATGCAGCTCATCTGATAAATCCCTATAGATGTTTGTTTTTATTTCAACTCAATGGTTATGATGCTTTGTTTCATAGTGAGTAATTCTCTATTCTCAATAACCGTAGCCAATGATCATGAGAAGAGGATTAAGTTTTTTACAAGGGGAGTAATTTCTAAACATTGAGGAATGAAACTGGTAATCGATAGCAAATTGTGGATTTACATGTTGTAAGTGTGGGAAAACAAGTTGTAAACCCACGTAGGGAAATTGAGGTTATCTTTTATCATTACAAAATAGTTGGAGAATTTTGTGAACTGTCTCCCACAACACGGAACTATGACATTCCCATTTTGAGTATCTCACATGAAGTTTTTCAAGTCACCAGTTTTAACTTTGTCTCTCCTTATTTTACTCGAAACCAAATATATAGAGATTCAATGTGTCTAAATAATAAAATATGAATTTACTTAATAATCCTGCTATGGATAGTCCTTGCAGAGAATCAAAATTCCATGTAGACCACTCCACTATAACAAATCAGGCTATGAAATGGTTACAGCAGGAGTTTTTCACTTTTCAAAAATGTTAGAGACGAAGAACTGCAAGAAGGCTATTCAAGTAATCATTCAAAATATTATCAATTTGAATTATTGAAATTAATCAAATTATTAAAAACATTATTAAATTAAATAACGAAATTATTGTGACTGAGGAAATATTCTTCAGTGGGGAAAATGTGTACAGTATAAATCGAACTCACTTAGGGCAATAATAATTATAATATAGGACCAATCACAGAGCACCAAATTCGTGTCAACTACGCTGTATATAGTTTGCAGCATGTAAGTTCCATTTAGCGTCATCGCCACCTCCTATATTATTTCCCTAGAACTTTAATCATAATCTCATTCCTTAAGAACAACCACTAATCATTACAAATAGAAATTCCCTATAAAATCCAATTTTTCTCCTGACCATGTTCGGCTCAATAACTCATCTGTTAACCGCAATTTGTGGAGAGTAAAAGCGAAATAAGTGTTTTGTGGGTGATGTGTAGTGAGCCACTGGATGACGTTCAGCATCCATTAGCAGTGCATCCACGCGGCGAGTTGCCTGCCAACCAACTTATATTGGGAGGCGGCAGAGGCGGCAGAGGCGGCCGCGTGTCCTGGGGCCAGATTGAAAAGCGAACGACCACCGAATAACAACGCAAAGCACTGAGATGGGTCGGTCGCCTCTTGCCCACATCCGAAAACTTCCAGTAAACAACTGTCCATTCAGATATTAAATTACCACTCACTTGAACTCACCGTTTACTCAGGCCTCAACGATCAGATGAATTTTGAATAGCTTACTTTGAATATAATCGTTCAGTCAGACTAACAGCTTCTACTTCAACAAATCCTGTAGCTGAACGCTTATCCTGGTTTTGTTTTATGGGGTTGAGTAAACGTATATCATTTTCCAAATAATAAATTTAAGATGAACTTAGTTCTCAGAACAACGTTACAAGTCGGTTAATTACAAAATATTTTCAATTATGACAGGCTTTGCAAGCTGTCTGAGCTGTTTGAAAAACTTGTAGAAATCAAAAGTACTCGCTATCAATGCCAACTTATACTCCTATTTCCCCACACTCCATAAAATAGTGATGCTATGAAGAAAATACAGAGTTATAAAGATACATTATTTTATTCCTCCCTTATAATTAAAACCGTAATTGCACCAAAAGTGACTCCATAAACCACTATCGCATTTATTCTCTCAAGAGTAGTCGTGAGTTTCGACTTCCTTGATACAATTAATACTCACCCTTCGAGAACGAAGTTTGAAAATGTAATTAAATTAAATTTATTCTGACTTTAAAATTACAAAGAAAACCCAATACAAAATTTTCCTTTCATAATTGTTCTGACAGCAATTTAAGAGATTCAGTTCCTTAAATATATGATCACAGTATACCAAATAATGAAAATTAGACGTTGTCTTATCTAAATTGATAATTGGTTGCTTAAGTACAACCACCCAAGTAGAACCACTTATCTGCATTTAATGCTTATTTTTTTTTTTTTAATGGAATTCATTTCTATCGTTCTCTATTTTTTATAAATGTAATACATTTTTATTGTGTACAGAGTAAGAAAATGGAGCTATGCTGTAAGCTTCATGAACTGAACAAAATGAATACTCTCGTGTAGGGGACGAATTTCCAAGTCTTTCGAAAGTCAAGATCTTTCGAATTCATATAAGAGAAAACAGTTTTATTCATTGTAGGGAACGAATAAAAGACGCTGAACAATAAAAGTCTGGTACTCCGGTTCGCAAATTGACTAGACTTGCCCGAGTGAGCACAAGTGATTTTTCATATGAGGGAGGACCGCCTGTTGGTGTCGTAAAAAATACTGAACTTTTCTATTGGCGCTTATGACGTGTGGGCACTAATTCGCAGCAATGGAAAACTACAAATTCTTCGTTTTTCAACTTATGAGGAAAGATGTTTTAAGAAATTGGTCATTTTCCTCGACAAAATTACTTATCGTAATGGAAAAGTAATTTGCGGGTGGTTGACGGGTGCGGGGAGGAAGGGGGCCTGCGCACTGGCGCGGAGGTCGCGAAAGAAGAGAGAGAAGGAGTGAGGGAGTGAGTTTAGAGGTTGGCAGAGGCGGCTGATGAGAGTCAGCTCAGTTGTTGTCAGTGGCACACGGTTCGCTTGGTCGTGACGAACTCTGTTTCGGTCAGATCGCGTTTATGCGTGCGCTCAATCGGTGAAAACTGTTATTATTATTTTCTGTGAATTTGTGTTTTGCCGGTACCTTTTTTCGTTGAAATAGCTGTATCGTACATAAACATTCCTGGCAGAGAATCGGTTGATTGTTATGTCTTGTGCTTGATGCAATTACTCTCTAGTTAATCAAGTTTTTTGACTGTTGAAAAAGAGTTCAAAGGAACTTGAAAGCGCTCCAGTCCAGTGAGTAACATTTATGTTATTTACAGAAAAATTTGACTGCATGTCGTCAATTCTAGTGTGAAAACTATAGTGTTAACTTCGCAGTTCGTCATGGATCCAAAAATTCAAAACTTCAAGTTTTTTGTATTGTTGATACTGCATAGAAAATTTGCGAGATGGATTATTTAATTTTTCAATAAGAATATTCATCATCAATTTTTAACATTCTAAAAAATTAGTTTGAAAATTGAATTCGAGCTCATAGAATTGAAAAGTACCAATGGGAATGTGAGAAGTACTCACCTGGATTGCCAAATCTAGGTATTGGAATTAATTTATTACAGCCTACCTGTCAGTAAACAATACCTTTCAAAAATTATTGTATGATGATTATAAATTGATCCAGATAGAAAACCAATCTTATAAAGAATATGTATGATTACATGAACAAACTAAATATGTATTATCTGTAGTATTATAATACAGATTATTAGTACTGTACTATCTATCTTTAAAATTTATCATAATAATACTACTGAATTCTATTACAATCATGATGTAATAATGTTCATTCATCGGTATGAACGTTAATTTGAAATTAGAAGATAAAATGTCTGATATGTGATTCATGTGATACATGAATGTCTGATTGAGAATATTCATAATCAGGAAAAGTATCTTATAAAAATCAATACAGACTTCCGCTTTCAATGTTTTTTGTCTTTGCTATGATCTTTAATGAATTGTTGGAATTTCAGGCACAGGCCTGATGATGAATAGCATAATAGATTGTATTGTGATCAATGTATTATTGATGGAGAGGCTGTTGCCAAAGCAATACCTATGAGAAGTACTCACATGGAATGCCAAATCTAGACACTGGAATTGATTTATTACAGCCTACCTGTCAGACTGGCAACTCGTGTGGTTAAGAAAGTTTCCAACGTTATTGTTATGGATGAACAATTGACTTTGACAAGTTGGATCCGAGTGGTCTTTCCTATGATAATATTCCAGCAGTTCTAATTTGTTCTGGATATTGAATGAGAGATGAAACTGAAGTGTCCATACATAATTTTTTATTTCAGTACTGTTTTTCTCTCCATTTATGATACAAATCACTCTGATCAAACTGGATGATCATAAAAAGAAATCGTTACAAAAAAAGTCATAAATTTATAAGATTTATTCATTTGTATGACAGATCAATCAATATTTACGATTCATGTAAATCGTCATAGCCGAGATTAACTTAATGAGTTTATTATTAACCTCATCCAAGAATGATAGATAATTGAATAGCAGTCAATAATATTCTATGACAATAGCTCAGATCAATAAATTACTTGTGAGATGGTGTACTTCTGTGACCTTAGTTCAGATGATGGGATAATATGATGCTAATGAATATTGTAGTCGTTGATCATCCCTACTTTTGATAGTTATCAATTGTAAACAAAAAATGTAGATTCACATGAAAATCGATGATACATTAATTTATGCAATGTTTTCTCTAAAGTTTATTTATCTATCTATCAAAATTCACTAACAGCCTATATTTTCCCGTGTTTCCATTTTGAAAATTATTAATCACAAAACATTTTTTAAGATTCGCTAATTAAACGAAGTTTATTTGAGCCTGAAATTCCATCTTTCCTAAGAATCTGTGTCACCATCACCACGCAATATTCAAATTGATAACACAATACGGGTATCGGCATATACGGCTAGGTCACATTATTTCCTGGAAATGTTCAATCCACATTGTTATGTCTCTGTCACTGTCATTATCACCATTCTATCATACATAATACTCATGTTGTTGCAAATGTTCACCAAAAGCATTCATTGTTGATGTGCGAATTCAGCAGATAGTTTGTTTTTGTATGTCAGTAAGACTTTGGAACAGACCAATGGAGTGGTGCGGTTGCGGGGGGGGGGGAGGTGGTTGTGTAGTAGCATCCCCCGAATCAGAGTAGGATCAAAGCCACGCAATAATGAACTGGTTGCAGCAGGTAGGTGTTACATGTTGTGCTGCCTCCGGTGCTTGATGCAGCCGCAGTTCGTCTCTGTTTGAAGCAGGTGGCTTGCATCCAAAGCCAGAGCGTGGACTGGCAAAGCAGAATAATTTCCGTGGGCGGCTTCCAGGTATCATTCTCAGCTGCGGAATTATGACGTCACACATATTTGAACCTATTATCACAATACAAGCCTCAGATTGTGCGATGACTTCGAGGAAAGGTAGTAACAAAGGAATAATACTGAAGTTGTAAAGTTTGATGAGAGTTCCTTCAATAATCATACAATGGTTATGAAGGAGGGACAGCCTGTTGGTGTCGTGAAAAATACGTTTAGAATACCGTAATAAACTTTTCTATTGGCTCTTATGACGCGTGAGCACTAATTAGCAGTAATCCTTTAGCTGTTATCCAAAATACTCAATTTTTTGTTTCCAAAGGTGCTCTAGTGAAGAGATTTATCCAGGAGTCGAATTGACGGAGTTACCGATTTTTCACTTGCTGGCTTTTTGCGAAACGTTCAATCAAGTTTTTTTTAAATATTTTGTTGAATTTCAAAAAGGACTAAACATCTTAGGAAGTATTGTGCCTTCACGGTCCTAGCTTATAAGAAAATTTATTCTTGTCCTCTTATCAATGTTCTCATTCATGAGTTTCAACGTATCGTAGAATAATATAACATTTCTGTTGTTCACTCACATTCATTTAAATTTGAAAAAATATTTAGAAAATAAATGCAGCGTTTGCATTTGATGCAAATAAAATATATTCGTGAACAAATGTTAGAAGTGTCAAATAGTATTGACAAATTATTTACATCACTAGTGATTAGGAACAGGAAAATAGATAAATGAATAATGAATAAATAGATAGATTAAAGATAAATAGATAAAAATAAATAAATAGATTACTTCTTCCTCGTGTGTCAACTTTATAAACAAGACGGAGATTGATAAGAATTAAACTACATAGACAGACTGCCTACCAATTTATACACCAAAATTCTCATATATGATAAGCCTCAAGATTCCGGTGTTACGGAAAACAACTCCATTCAGATATCAATTTCTGGAAAACACAAGAGTTGAACAAAAAGGTGGTTTACTGCCAGTTTGGTTTATCGTTCTCTACGGAAGAAATGAAAAGTGCGCATGGAAAATATTAAACTGAGGTACCAGGGAGAATACTTGAGAATATTGAACTTGCTGACTCAAGTCAACATAATATTAAAATACCCTTATGTTATATATAATACACTATTTATAGGAATAAATAAGCGTTCTCATTCCTCAAATAACAGAAATAACCATGAATAACTTCAGAAATAACCCTGATTAACTTCAGAAATACCCTTGAATAATTTCAGACAGAAACCCTGAATAATTTCAGAAATAAACCCTAACAGCTTCAGAAATAACCCTGAAAACTAATCGAATGGCAACTTGTGAACGAGGCATTATCACTCTACATTACCACACTTAATTCAATCATTGAATTTCAAGTAAAATAATATATAATCTTGGTTGAAGCAAATAGAAAAACTCTCAAAAAATTCTTAAAAATGCATTCATATTCTTACAGAAGTAGAAAAGAAATTCCGCAACCTTATTTTTTAATTCAAACCTGAACAGCCAGTTTATAGAACCTTAATATTTGACACAGTTTGTTGATTATGTCCTCCTATTCAACCAACTCTCCTGATGAAGATGAATAGCTGCAGTCCCGTTACTATGAGCATCGTAAACAAGACAATGTGCTAGATCATTGGTATTGAAAGTAGTCTGATGAGGAATATCACGCCTCTTTGAAATCAGTCCACGATCTCGAAGAAGGTTCAATAACGTTTACGTTAATTTTATAAGCTTTCAGTAAGAAAATGTTTTGATATAGCCTAAATAAGAAACCCGTCTCCCTCTGCAATATACATTTATACATACAATATAATAAAACCCAAACAAAATGAAAAACTCTGTTCTGGAAGCCATTGACATTGAAGAAAAAATTTGGAAGAAATTTTGGGGAGGGCGAGGGCGCTCAATCTCACCCACTTAAAATCACGAATTAGAAATATGCTGAACTTTCAGGAATCAAACTCTCAGTGTTTGAGCTAACAAGTTTCATGAACTTTCTAAATTATTGAGCGCCCTCGCCCTCCCCCAAAATTTCTTCCAAATTTTTCTTCAATGTCAATGGCTTCCAGAACAGAGTTTTCATTTTTGTTTGGGTTGGCTTCCATAATTATTATATTGTATGTATAAATGTATATTGCAGAGGGAGACGGGGTTTCTTATTTAGGCTATATCAAAACATCTTCTTACTGAAAGCTTATAAAATTTTTGGATTTTTCTTTGGTACACAAATTTTGGTTTCCACACCAGCTTTTTCAATTGTGTCTTGGGTAGTGGACTGGTGACGAATTCTTTTTGGGAGAATTTTTTGAGAGGATATCAGTTTTTTTTTTTTAATCCCCTTCTTGTTATAGAGGTATAATACTGCAAACACAATGGATGGGGAGAGAGTTAATTTTTTTTAAACAGTGAAATGCCATGTTATTTGATAAAAGATATTTTATCCTCACTATTTGGGTGCTACAAAATTATTCTAGCTATAAGTGAGCCAGTTATGGTTAATACTGAATGAACAAACAAGACGTTGTGACTGTGTCTGTTGCATCACACGTTATCATTTACTATCCAGACTTTAACGACATATCATTGTAGCAACATTAATTCATGTATAAGCAGTTATCCACAAAAGTTTGTTTAATAAGATTGAGATTTTGAATTTAGATTGAAATTTTAACCCATTACGATAGGTCACATGACCACTTTTGATGAAAAAAATATTTTGTAATCGAAAAATGAAATCCTTGTGAAAATTTGCCCAACACCATTATTATACATTCCAGGAACAAAATTCTCAAATTTTCCCCATTAATGATTCTAAAATGAACGATTCAATTTCTCTATTTCCTGTCAGAGTTTTATTTCTTTCAATTGCTAAAATTGTTGAATTGACGCGACATTTACATTCTTTAAAACTTCAAATTCCAAATATTGCAACTTTAATTATCATTCGGGCAGAGCTACAGAGCTTAATCGGACATTGAATGATTTGAAATTTTAAATGTGAATAGACTTCTACTAATCTACTTGAAGGCTTATATCTTCCAAACTATTAGGCCCTCAATGACCAATTAATTCTCAAATTGTAGGTATTTTAATATACTTTAAGAAATATGTTGGATGTCATATATGAGAAAGTGATACTTCACGGTCAAAATTCAAAAAACAAATGAAAAATTACGATAATTCAATGAACTTTGAAGAGCTGTATTTCGCAAACGGTTGAGCCTACAATAACAAATTTGGTCTCAAATTGTAGGTAATTGAATCAGCTTCCAAAACTATGTTGAATGTTCTATATGGAAAAATGATTCTTCAGGGTCATAATTGAAGAAATGTAGAAAAAGTGGAAAAATTCAACAATTTGATAAACTTTGAAGGCCTACATCTCGCAAACTATTGGGTCTACAATAATCTATTTGGTCTCAAATTGTAGATTCTTAAATAATTATCTTTCAAAACTTTGCTAAAAGTTACATTCGAAAAAGTGATGCTTCACGGTCAAAATTGACCAAATGTAGAAACAAGTGAAAAATTACGATAATTTGATGAACTTTGAAGAGCTGTATTTCGCAAACGGTTGGGCCTACAATAACCAATCAGGTATCAAATTGTAGGTATTTAAATTTACTTTCAACCCTATGTTGAATGTCCTATATGAAAAAGTGATTCTTCAGGGTCAAAATTGCGAAAGATTGAAAAAAAGGGTAAATTCTCGTTAATTTTATGAACTTTGAAGAGCTGTATCTCGCAAACGGTTGGGCATACAATGATAAATTTGGTCTCAAATTAAAAGGTAATTTGATATACTTTAAGAAATATGCACAATGTCCTCTATGAAAACAGATTCTTCAGGGTGAAAATTAGCCAACCATAAAAAGTGCAAAATTCCGCCATTTTGTACGATTTTTGGAGATGAACCGGTAGTTTGCCTAGGTCTAAAACTTGGATTTAGCATCCCAGGACTACCATAAACATTACTAAAAAAAAACCGACTATCCCATTTCATGCAAGGTAGACCCTATTTTTGATGACAATTTTACTGGGCTATTATTGAAAAGGTCGAATTTGGCGGTGGCAACAGTGTGAAACTTTAATGCCGGATTTCACCAACATTGGTCAAATATTTAACGATGTTCAAACGCATCAACAGGTGAAAAGGTTATTATCACACTATGTAAAAATTTGACCGGCAATTTTTCAGTTGCCGCAGAAAATTGATCTGTGTACATTGGTCCATTGCTATATTAGCATTTTATCCGGCTGTTTATGTATGAGAATTCCAATCAGTTGAAATTAATTATAAAAGATCAGCTGGAGTTTCTGCTTCTTTGCATCAATTTTTTACCGTGTGCGCCTTGGCCTTTTTTGAACATGGTCAAATTCTATTTGACCAAGGTTGGTGAAACCCGGCATTAGTTTTTAACCGCTAGGATCGCGACATTTACATCAGGGCCACCTAGGAACATAGTCTAGCTAGACACTGAATTTAAACGTGCAGCTGACGTCATCACATCGTGTCCATAACAACTCATGTTTACAACTCATCCCTGCATTAAAATTGGAATTCGTGTTTGGTTTTTCTCGTCTCGAGTTTATTTCAACTGCACAATTACCTTTTGGTGGGTAAGTAGGTCTATTCATTTATTTTTAAATAATAAAAATTTAAATATTCAAACTTGGTTGTGATCAGTGGCTGTTTATGAACAGTATAGTGGAGTGGTAGGCCTCTTAGCCGTGACGTCACATTTCGAGTGTCTAGGCCATGTTCCTGGGTGGCCCTGTTTACATTCGATAAAAAGCTTCAAATTCTAACTTCAATTTGCAACTTTAATTTTTATTCGGACAGAGCTACAGAGCTTAATCGTGCATTAAATGATTTGAAATTTTAAATGTAAATAGTTTAAACATCGCTTTTGGTAGTCCGAAATCTCAACTCATTACAGATTTTTCACATCAAGTGCTCAAAGTTGAAAAAAATTGAAAAATCCCAAAATTAGTAAAATGACAAAATACCCGTATATAGTATCTTTGCGAATTTATATCGTAGAAAGTTCGTTCTGATCTTAAATGAAAGCGCTCAAAAATCTAAGAAAATAATGTCATTACAACATTTTAAAATTTTCACTACCTTCCGCGTAAATTGAGATGGCGGCATGCGAACATCAAAGGGAAGTTCGTTACAGAATATATAGTGGTCCCGGTCTTTCATTCGTATCACGGGGGGGACGGGTGGTGGAACAACCGTTCCACTAGATTTGTCACGAAATAGCAGAACAAATATATACAATATGCATACAAGATAAAAAATTAAATAGATTTGAACAAATTTTTGGCTGCTACAGGTAGAAATACGATTTGAAAACTACTTGAAATGTGATATTTAATAAAGCGATACTAATTTCTGAATGACATTTATATTGTCAACTATTGATCCCAATCGGAGTTTTGCTTCAGAATTCAGTGTAATGAAGCCAATTTGGCTTCGGTTGGATCGACTGCTTGATGGTCCGGCCAGTCTGTTTTCATAATTTATTTTTCCAAATTTTTATTCTGTCTTTCTTCAGGGATTAAAATATGTGTTCCTAGAATAAATCGTCATTTTTTTTTTGTAAAATACATTATAACATGATGTATTTCAATACGGTATGATCTTTCAACGTAAATACTATATCAGAGTTTCTGTTTAAAAACGTACCTACGAGTGACACCTGTACAGTGTACAACATGCCAAGTCAACGGAGAAATGTTAAAAACTTTTAATTGGTAAATGCATCAAGTTGTTAGTTTTGTAATACAATTATTAGTTTGTGAGTGTTCGAGAAACAATTTCTGTTGATTTTGGGACATACATAATGTATTTTACTTGGATTAATTTGCCAATGTTTTTTGCTTTACAATAATGGATTACGGGATGTTGAAACTCGTTCTAAAATACACTGAAAATTATTCCCACAGAGATATAAAATGTGCTTATGTCATGTATTTACAGCTTCTAATACTCAATACTCAATACTTCTATACTCAATAATATATCATTGACATAATTATTCATTTATGAGAAAGTTATTGCTCTCCCATAATTTAAAAATTGATACCGCACCTATGTTATACGCTCATAAAAAACTTGACCTGGAATAAAGTTTTATTATGGAAGAAGGATGAAATAAAACAAAGTTTACTGTCAAGGTTGCATTGATTAATGGCAGAAAAATTATTTCAAGGTTGATAAGATCATTCATTTCGAATGAATGTATTCTGTACTCGGTTAATGACTGACTTGCTGGTTGGGGTGTGCGGTATATATATAAAAGAAAATACAGTAGTAGATATAAAGAATATAAAAGAAAATAGAATTGCACTACAATAAAAGAAAGCTTAGCAGTTTGTTATTGAGTGACTACCAGTCCAACTTCAAATATTATTTTTGTCGCGTGTGATTGAAAAATAATAAATAACCTTAGCCACAGAAAAGACAAAAAATATTATCGGATTGTTTGCTAGCAGATCAATTTTCATTTTCGAACTTCATTGGATGATTGGTAGTTGTTTATGATGTATTCTATGTGCTATAGTCACTAGAGCATGTCGTTTCTCCCTGATGTTGACAATAGGAAATCTTCAACATTAATTGATTCAAATTGAACTTTTGATAGGACGCTTTTTTTATTAGGACGATAGCAACCTTTATTTCATTACAGTTAGTTTTGTTTCATGATTCTAAGTATATTTTTTCTATTTTAGTTATTATTTTCTACTAGTTAATTTGCTAATAGTTACTTAGCTAGTCAAAGAAGAGAATTATGACTCACTGAAACTTGAGCGAGATAATAAGAAGCTTCTTCTTCAATTTATGACATGAAAAATTGTTAGTACTCAAGCATAGAAATAGTGGAAAATCCAGAAATTTGGGAGATGTGTGGAGGGCAGACAAAAACGGAAAACTAAGAAAACGAAAACGAAGAAAGACATTTGAGTGAGGTCAACTGTTGTTTACAAAAACAAGAAGTGATATTGAAATTACTTGAAACTCCCCAACTCTCTTCCCATCTCATCAAAATTCAACAACAAATTAGATTAATTTATGAGTGATGTGATAAATTCAATTACTCATTACACAGTGAGCTATGAAGATAAAGCAACTCCATTTTTCCATGTGGATCATTGCAATGTTTTCACAGCTTTGTTTTTATCTATAACGAGATAACATTACTTACATACTACTTTGAAAGGTTTTGTGTATGGTAGAATTGGATAAAATTGTGAGAGACTGCAGTAAAACTATAATAGAAAGTATCGTAGTTGAAACTTAGACTTGAAAGATTTCTCACGTGAATATTTTCTAATCATCTCATATTCTAATAATTTGACTTATCGCCAAAAATCCATCTCGCTGGTAGGATGGACTTGGTCATAATAATGTAATAGAAACCGCCGAAGAGCCTTGCCGTAATTCAGTTAGAAGTTTAGAGGTCGACTGGAATTAGTTGTGACATTGAACTGTAAATGAGAAAGAAGATCCCACCGAACGTTTACAATATGTTCATTAGCTCTATAAATACTAGTGAATGAGCGAAGCAGACGGCCCTGAAATAAATTCATTACACACAACAAAACTTGTAATTCAATGTTCACAATGCTCACACAATAATTACCTTCTACCTCAAGTGAGCCCTTACCACTTCCAAATCAATCAATTAGCCAGTTCAAATCAACAACTACTGTATTACACCTGTCAATTAGTTTATCTGCTCAATAACTCAAATTACAAATTGCCTTTCGATAGCTAATTGAATTGAATAATTTTAAACACGTGTTTCTAGAAGCCTGAGCTCACAATGAATATTTTTAAAGGTATAGACTCCAGACCATCCTCTCTGCAATATGAAATGTAACTCATAATATTGGAAAGTAATAAAAAGTTCATGGATTCCATTATTGATAATAAGAATAGAAGAATCGCTTTTTAAACGTACTTCCGATCAATATAAATTTTATATGAATTCAACGTGTTCATCCCTGTACAAAGTGTTCTCAAACACTTTCAAAATTTGACATTTCGATAGAATGTGATGCAGCAAGATCCCGCCTTTTTCCTCATCAGCATCACAACTCATTTACTCTTTCAAGCAGGATTTATTTTTGTGGTTGTAGGAATTCTTGATAACTACAGAACTTATCTATGAACTTTCGCTTCTGCGACTAATAATCGAGACATAGAACCCCTATAAAACTCCGGAGGAGCTCTGGAAGGCAGTCGGTGTTTAATCTATGACAGATGGAATATTAATGGGAGGTCACAGGTGTCATTGGCCTTAGCTTCCAAATTAACATTTTTATCTGTATTTGTTTTGTAAACTCATTAGGCCAGTGTGGTGTTTTTCTCTTCCGTTTTGCGTTTGTGAGTATCATCTGTCATCCCAAGCAACAATGTAGAAAGTAGAGTAACTAACATTGGATCATAGCCCCCTCTTAACTATTGTAGTTTAGAGGGGGCTATGATTGGATTCATCTCATCTTCATAAAAATTAGCATTAACTAATAGATTTGTCAATATTATCATTGAATTCAAAACACGATTCCATTTCAAATGGAAAATTAGAGAACTTCTATTGGAAAGACTAATAATTCAGAGTACGAATTCGTGTACAGGTACAATTCAGAAGACAAATCTTATTTCAAGTAATTGAGGGTAGGGCCGGAAAAAATCCCATGAATAAGTTCCCATGAGAATTTTTCTAATTTTGTCAAATAAGTTGGAGTCATTTTCTTGTGTAATTTGTATGTTTACAGTTTCCACGATCAATGCCGAGGTCCTAAACATTTAAATAACCACAGACCACAACCGTTTGAACATTCTTTCTTGAAAAAAAGTATAATTCAACCAAATTATTTTCTTAACTTATTCAAATTTGGACTAGTTTATGATCTTGCTCCGTGGATAAAACTATTTTGTTGAACAATCATATTTGATGTTTCTCTATTCAAGTGATTTCAACACTCTTTCAATAGAGGCTGAAAAATATTATTTTTTATACTTATAAGCATACCTGACAATTCATTGAATATTTCCTGAACCATCTTTGTGAAATATGTTTCAATGCTCCGATAAACTCACAGGAAGTACTTGCAACAATAGGTATGAGTACAAACTAGTTTTACATGTCTTTTGTTACAATTAACAACTTTATAATACAATCTTAAATAGACATTCATTGTAGTCAATAGCCGTGGATGAGTTGTTGGCATCACTTGAAGCCATTGTTATCTGCACTCGCATTGTTTTTGTTGCTCTCATTAGGCAGGTCGCTTCTTTGCAAGATCTTCTCAAGAATGCAGCATTGTTGGACAACAAGGGAGTTGGCTCTGACACGGAACTCTTCAACAGCTGGTTGTAGCCTATGAGTGTGTTGTGGAAGGCGCATCTAGTTTGATGCTATGCTAGGATTGTGAATTTTCCATTGTTTCAATACTATTGAAAGAAATGCGACGAAAAATGAGCGTCTCGGAGACGTCACACCGCCTCAGGCTGTTACAAAATAACAAGGAACACGTCCAATCGCTGATGATGGCTGAGATTTGCATGACAATCTCACTCGCATACTAATTTGACAGTTGTGTACTCACTTTTTGCGCACAAGGTCACTTCCATTTCAGTACCGCGGAATGTTCATGTAAAGAACACTTGACGCGTTCCCCCTAGATAACATTGCCGGTGTGCCTGCAATGAATTTTGAACACTTCTCGTTAAAAAAGTCTTTGTTGGCTGAGCAGTATCCAAATAATATCAAATGAATTGTTGATCAATTATGTAGAAGTTAGTTTTTGACTCATTGAAATTCTAATGGTTGAGTATAGGCCACATTATTTCATTCACTACGTGATTTGGACTTCAAATTCTCTCTCAGCTATTAACTGTTTCATACGCATTATTGCGTATATATATACGTATATTGGTATTCTAAACAGTGTATTCTTCAATAGATTACGGTTTTGTATTCACTCAAAAATTAGATCATGGTTAACAATCCTTTAATAAAGTAATCTCTAGTTGCTCTTAAGCTCTTTCATAAGTCTACTTGAATATGAATTTACTCACCACCGACTTTCTTACTCTTCTTAATTGTTGAAGGGTATTCTTGGATATTCTTCACAAAATCTTTCTCATTTCACCTCTTGTTAATTATTTTAGAAATACTGCTACAATTCTCCTATATTTGTTACCAATTTACCTATTAATAGGAGTAATTTGAATTATTTTTTTAGTATTAACACTCTTTTAGATCAACAACGCAATTTCAATGTAAATTCACAAACTTGGTATGACAGCTATGAGTCCTGGAAGATTTGAGTATCATAAGAAAATTGAGTTGTTCTTTCACTCAAAACTAAATGTGTAGCATGGAAGAGGTGATAAGGAATCTTTTTTTTTTCATTTTATTATCATTGTCCTTACTATGAAGAAATTTCTACAACTACATACTATTCTGTAAAAGCTATGTAGAAAATGTGACTTTTCCGAAAATTTCAGTTGTCAGTTTAAATCCAATACTGTTCGTGCGACTTTAAAGTATAGAGTTATCAAATTTCCAAGAGGTTATGATTGAGTTGAAAAGTTGTCCTGGTAGAAATGAAAGCTCAAAATATTTCTGTGGAAGAAATGGAACGGTGATGGCTTTCGTTCCCTGGAGAACGTAACTTTGTAATTGATTGCAATAATGTATACTGGAAACTTTCTTCTAGTTCGTTCAAGATGTTGGCAATGATGATAAACCTGGAGCAAACCATTGAAGTTATATCATTAGAGAATTGTAACTGTTTACAATAAAGATTTCTCCCTTGTTCATTTTTAAAGGACCTCATTTATAGACCTGCTATTTTTATAAATATTCACTACTCGTGCAGCTTAACCTGTCCTAGAAATCGTCAATCAATGAGAAAACTCTTTTCAAAGTTTATTCCAAGCAATTTTCAGCTCTCAGCCAAATCTCAATAATTTATTTTCAAGGCGTTACAAACATAATTTCTATCTTCAACGTCATTTGTAGCAAAGTTCTACTAATGAATATTGTTACCACTTCAGTGTACATTCAAGAGAATGAGTCTGAATACTGTTATAGTATCGAGAAGAGTTTTCAGATACTTTTCTCGTTATTATTTCATCCACGGTTGAAATTGGCTGAAAGGTAGAAAGTTGGCAAAAAGTTGATTTATTGCTGATATTCTGCAGCATGGGGCTTGAAATAGGAAAAAATGCGATAGGGATCGAGCTCTTATCACACGTAACTGCGCGACACTGTATTCGCTCTGGTCTCTGGAGTCTGGAGAAAATGCTACCTACCCAGCAGCCTCTGGAGGAGAGACTGTTCCACGTGAAATGAGAAAGTATAACGTTATTAACTGAGCAGCATTGAAAGTTAGCTTTTGCCTCTCTGCTGGTTGTGTGCCGATGCTGTGAACTGGGAAATGATGAACTGCGGTGGGTTGAGGTGGCGAGGGGGTGGTGGGGGTTGGTGTACTCAAAAGGGCCGAGGTGCAAAAGAGGGAATTTTCAACATCGGGTGATTCGTCGTCGTCGTCGTTGTATGCCGTTTGTTGTGCTAAGCGTTCACCGGGCTACCATCGATCGGATCCGCCTTCAACTCATGCAAGAACCACAATCGACCCGTTTGCAGACACCACCATTGATGCACACAAGTCAACTGAAAAACAAGACTGCATTATTCATCGCAATTCACCGAGTCTTTTCACTTCAGGCAGATATGAATTCGATTTACTTAAATTTCAATGAAACTGTGTGCTTGTTCAAATCTTCTGAATATGCATGCGACAGTGATTATTCTGTTGATTGAATTACAGATGAACGTAGTTCACGTTGTGCTTCTTCCAGTGAGAGCACAATCAGGGAGGATGTTTTGGTCTCAAAATGTTAAAACTCACCTGAGTGTGATAAAAATTATTTTCATAAAAAACCTGTTCAAAAAAAGAGGGGAAGTGGTTGAAAATTATAATTTATTTATTTATTAGAGACCATTAATGTGATTAATTCTTCATTTGGTATCCACTACTTTTCATTCAATGGAAAACTACAATCACCAAATTAAGAACAACTACGAGATTACTAATACCAATATTTTTTCCATACGGTATATGAATTTATTCCCATACATAAATATTATGTTACAACTATTCTAATTTTTTGGAAATTCAATGGCCACTTTTATAAATAGTGTGGTCATTGTTAGTAGCTTATTTAAAGGTAGTTGTGTTTAGATAAATAATAATATGATCTCTTATCAAAAATTCAATTTTTCAAGTAGATATGATCTATAGAATTAAGTATATTGTAAGCTGTTTTTAGTTGACTTAAGTCTCGTGACTCGCAGGTTTTAAGAAAAAATTGACTAGCTCTCAATTTCTAAGTTGCTTTGATGTGTGATATGTAAAATTATCTTAATTTTCAAATCAATGTTGAAATAACTATCTCTAATTGTTCGCAATATAACTCTGTGTCTGAAATAATATATTTTCTAGCCCAAGCTTTATTTATTCATTTACAATTGTTGCAAACTAGAGTTAATTGTTTACAATATATTTTTGTGTCTGAAATCATAATAAATTTCCTAGCCTAACATTAATTTATTTCCAAGAATTGCAAAATAGAACTAACTCAAAATACTGTGCAATCAAATTACTATGCAACTGAACCAAATCATACAATGCTAAAGAAAGGAATAGTTGAGAAAGCATTGCTCCAATCTCAATTTTTTTCGACATCAAGTCGAATCGGATGTCTTGTCAGTCCTGAACATCTTGAGTTGGATGGAGACAACAGCCGTGTTGAGAGGGGAGAGATCCATCAAATTGAACTAATTATTCCTAATATTAATTATCGAACAGATGAGGATAATCAGTTGTATGCAAGCTAGGTTACCGATAGTTGGCAACTAATTACGCTGCAGATCGTCAATTAGGCTCCACTAAGCGTGACAATACTATTGAGCGTATTCTGGACTTGTGCCAGAATATGAATGAGTGGATCACACTCCTATTTATTTCTGATTAACATGTGTAAAAAATAAATACAATGCTCCAATCGATCCCTCTGCTCTCCTGTTACCGTAGGTAGGATTCTCATTGCGATGTTAGCGATTATATATGAATAAAATTATAGTTTGTTATTCCCAACTAATCTGAACTCAGTCACTCATTAGAAAATTACTGGTCTATTATTTCCTTTTATCAGGAATGATGTGGAGATAATGATAGGATGCAAATCTAGCGTGTGTTCTTGGCATTGAACTTGAAACGTCCTCTAGTCTGAGAAACTAGTAGGCCTACAACCTTGAAAATGTCTTCAATGGATTACTCACAATCAACACAATACAAGTTAATGAATATGCATTTTCGTGCAAATTTCTGAAATTATCAGAAGACTCCTTTGCAATTGCCGTAATCACTTTCTCAATGCTTTTTGGTTTGAAAAAATCATTATTTTTCAACAGATCTACAATGTTTTTATGGATAGTTTCTAGCGATTTCGATTTATATAATAGATACTATTCTTTCAAAAAAAATATTTTACAGAATTTTAATCAAAGTTGGACCTGAAGGGCTATTATTGTAACCAAGTGTAGTACTTACGAGTGTAGGCAACCAAGTGTAGTGAGCAAAGACGAGGACGATAATAAGTATCAACAAGTTTTGAAGATAATTGAAAAAAAATTAGTGAACTATTACGGAAATACCATCGGAAAGTTACGATCAGTCAATTAGTGATTATACTGTTTGTATTGATTGCAATATATTTCATTTTTAGGTTATCTATAAGTTGTTTTGCAGTTGCAAAATAGCTGTGGTACTGTAGGTTGTTACTTAATAATTTCTTAGGATCGACTGAAGTTTTCCATTCTTCATGCAGTAAATCTTTTCCTTTCCGTTGATGTGTTACTATTATTGCTGCTGACTATTGCGGTCAATGCAGGCCATTGGAAATTAGAATCGGTCTTGACTATTTTCTGTTAGGCTAGCTGAACGTTCTGTCCTTCTGCAAGATTACCAAAGCCTGTATTAAATCAAGGTTCGAGTCTACCTACGTTTAATAGGCAATCTGGTAAAACCTTCAAATGTCTTTCCCGCCATCCCAACAGGACACACCTGCTCCACAGTTAATGATCTTTTTATTGAAATAGAACTGAGCAATTTTCAAACCCATTCAAAGTTTGCTTATTTGCCAAGTTCTCACAACATTTATTTCCACACGTCACAAATGTTTGGGTTATCAACTTTACTGGGAGACCATTCCTTGGAAAATAAACTCAAACGCGGTATTACTTTCCTCGTTGAAGGTATGAGAATGGTGCTCAGTATGAAGTTGGAGTTGCGAGCAAAATAAACGCTGCAAAGCTGGAGAGACTTACTTCGTTATGAACTTAATTTCCGGATTCTCCAATCTACTTGCCTCCATTCACCGAGCGGTTGATCACTACATTGTTATTGTAACCTACCGCTATTGTATTCTAGGTGTGAGACAAGATTGTTTCGAAATTCTCATTGATATTAATAGTATCGCTTTTGTGTTCATTGTCACGTTTTTCTAAAACCCAGTACAGAACAAAATTGATAGATGCAATATACCGGGTGATTCAAAAAGAATACCACAACTTTAAAAATTTGTATGTTATGAAAGAAACATCGTAGAACCTTCAATTATACATCATTTCAAAGAGTAATTAAAGAAGTTTTTTTTTCACTCAAGTAGGTTAAAAATGGGAGATCTGGGCCACCGTGACCTTAAACCCCCCCCCCCCTTGCACCAGAACCGCCAATACCTTTTCAAGGTCACCCCCCCCTTCCACCCACCTACCCCAACCCCCCCCCCCCTGCACCAGAACCGCCAATACCTTTTCAGGTCACTTCACCCCCTTGCACCAGGAACCGCCATAATACCTTTTCAAGGTCACCCCCAAAAAAACTGCCCCAAAAAAAAAAAAAAAAAAAAAACTACCCCCCCCCTTGCACCAGAACCGACAATACCTTTTCAAGGTCACCTAACCTAGCCTGACCTACTCTAACCTAACCTAAGTGAAGGTCACCTAACCTAACCTGACCTACTCCAACCTAACCTAATTCAAGGTCATCTAACCTAGCCTGACCTACTCCAACCTAACCTAAGTAGAGGTCAAGTCAAGGTCAAGGTAAGGGGCCTTGCAGCAGCCCAAGCCAATGGTCAAGGTAAGGGGCCTTGCAACTCCTCAAGCCAAAGGTCAAGATACCTTTGCCATACCATCCAAGCAGGGTGAGTTAGGTTAGGCTATGCTAGGTGAGGCATATTGAACCTAATTTAATCTAACCTAACCCACCCCAGCATCCAAGAATAATATTATCAAAAATCATTCCCTCTAGTATCAGTGATACACACTCAGTGTTCACCCAACAGTCACTAGTGACTCACCCAACTGCCACTAGGTTCTCACTCAACTGTCACTAGTGACTCACTCAACTGACACTAGTGACTCACTCAACTGACACTAGTGACTCACTCTGCAAGTGTTTTACTACTAAGCTAGTAGACTGAGCAGCAGCAGCTCCTTAAATACTAGAGGTGGTGGTGGGGGTAAGTCAATGATGACACAATAATTACATTTCTTTCTTTATTGCCATAAACAAGTTGCGACAAAAATATTGATCTTTAAACAAAGTTTGCATAATCCAATTGTGTGAAACATTTACTACATTGAGTGCACAAAAAGGCGGAGTATCCAGGGTTCCTTTGTCACCAGCCAGCCTCATCCTCAAAGTCTCCACAAAGTTGAGCAGGAAATGTTCTGGGCAGTAGACTCCTGTAGCATTCTTCATCAGTGTATCCAGATTGGGCATCTCGTGGAAAAGATAGGGTGAACTCAGGTCCACATACTCGACATTCTCCTTGTCATCCAGCTGCAGCAGTGTGTTGAGCAGAGTAATCTTCTCATAGCCGTAGACAAAGATCTTGATTGCATTGTTGTTTTCATGCAGCCATCTTTCAACTGTTCCGCACACAATCTGGCGCAATTCAGAATAGGGTAGATGTGCTTGACCGGCTCCATTGCCAGACCATCGTAGGCCATGTTTTGCTCGATGTAGAGCATTGTTGTCACTTGTCTTCAGCAGCATGTCCGGATAGGGTGACTTGAAGAAATAATGATGTGTTGTCACACGATGCCTGTCATCACGCTCCAATATGGCCATCTCCTTGACAATAAACTCATTGTTCAATCCTTCGAATCCTTGAAAGTCCATCAGGTAGAGTGGTAGTGGTCCAAAAACGTCAGCAGCTCTTCTTCTCGGCAACATTTCCATGTACTCATGTTCATCAGAATCTTCATCAGCATCCTTCTTCCCACGCTTAGTAGAGAAGCCAATGCAGCATCCCACAACATCCTCGCCATCACTTTCAGGTAACTCTCCTTCCTCATCCAAAAACTGTAAAACTCTCTTAGCTGCAGACATGATGTATGCTTTGCCCAATGCTTCTTACCAGAATGACTATCCCAACACTTGTCATTCGCCTTTATACCCTAGGCAGATTGCACAAGACCTGACATTGGCTTGTACTCTTTTGTCACATCATGAATCATCAGACAGTAGGCACGTGTATCTGCAGGAATGTTTTCAGTTGCTTCAAACTCAATTCTCACATCAATACTGCCAGTTTTAAGTGACTCATTTTGGCGGGAACAAAAGCATACAACATCATTCGGCCATTTTCTAGAGCACTCTTTTCAAACAGGGGATTGACCAATTGGGAATGTCCATGATTGTAGGCTCCATTGAAAGCTTCATACATGCCATATACACAACAATCATCACCGTCAATGCTCTCATACGGATAGTACTTGTTGTTTAAAAACACTCGAATGTCTCTCATGTTGCACTTGTCAAATTGGGATGAATTAGCAGTTGCCACTCCATATCGCGCTGTCTGCAGCCCAATCACAATGTAGCGAGGCTTCTCATGTTGAGCTGTTGACTTGACAGTCCATGTATGCTTCTTTGTAGCAGGTAAGGTTGGGTACTCGTACAATTCCCAATGCCGGAATGTCATGCTTATAGGTGTATCATTCTGTACAAGTTTCAGCAGACGCAGTTTGTATTCATCGGCCACTTCCACATAGGGTATTCTCCATGTAAGTTTCTCAATGACTACCTTTCCGGCAGCATTCAAACAATTAGTAGTGTCAGCACTGCGTCTCAACACCAGTTCCTGTTTCACATTCAGTAGAACCTGTTTGTAGTCTTCGGCAAAGCCCAGCAGGTAGCGTAGAGGCACATCCATGATTGTTGTATCAGCTCCATTGGGAGGAAAAGTGGCAAATCCAACTGTTGGGTCAAACTTGTAGCCAGATCGTTCCATTTTAGTCCACTCATCTCGTTCAAATGTCATAGCGTTCTTCATCAGGCTGGTAATTCCAGGGGTGCGAATGCTATCTACTATCACACCATTTATCTCATAGCGTATCTCTGACCAAAGGTGAGCAAAGAATCCAGAGACACAGGGACTTCCACCCAAGGCGGCATTAGCTGCATTTGTCACCTTAAACTCCACATGTAGATAGCTTTCTGATGGGATTGTGTAAATGTCCTGCTGTTGAATCGGTATCCGTATTTCATCATTGGCTTTGAAGCTTGTAGTATAGGGAGCATGAGAATGGTACTCGTAGCCAATGATGCTGTTATCTGATCTAGGTCCACTCCTTGTCACATCTAAAACTCCCATTATTGCTGCTTTTGTTGTCGTAGGTGACAGCCTCGTTTTTTCAAATAGTTGATGCTCCTCGATGTTAACTCTACAGAGTCCAAACGACGAATGACGTTTGCAGCACTTGCAGGCCTTTTATCTGTTTCTGTAGGTTGACGATCTACCTCCATGTCGCATGCCGCCAGTCCACGATTCCACTTATCAAATATCAGCACCATCTCACTTGCGTTGTCTCAGATGCAGAGTAATATTGATCTCCTCACCTCTATTATTAATGAGACGTCCGTTCTCATCAACAACCTCCAATGTAATGTTACCAATCTGCTTGGCGTCCACCGGCAAATAGATTACATTCTGTACAGTCACAACTATTTTATACCCTGGATCAACATTTGGGTAAAACTCATAGATCACGTGATCCTTGACACCATTTGAGTACGACCCACTCACAATGTTACACTTTATACGTATTACATTGGGTCGACTGATTTGCACTGCTGTATCACCTTTGGCCTCTGTGTCAGCCTCTATGATCCTAGTGTTGTTGAATCCCAGCAGACTTCCAATCGACTCAGGTTTTGTGAAATCCAATTTGGCATTGCTCAATACTGAACATTTCAAGGTTGATGGGTCCACAGCCATCTGAAGTTTTATGTTGCGATCATGTAGCCTTGATGTAAGCAGGTTGGCAATTGTTTGAAATTCAAAACTGCCTTCCGGCAATGATACAAACTCCATTATCTTATAACGGGTGCTGCAGTAGTAGCTCTTGCAGTCCGTCTACTACCTGTTATAGAGTTATCTTCGTCATCAATGTCTCCACCAGCCGATGTCTTAGCTTTAGAAGCACTTTATACCATTGATTGAATATGGCTGACCTATCATCTATAATTTCATGATGTTTCAGCTCTGGATCATCTTCTTCTTCAGCTTTTGCTCCTTTCTTCTTAAACACATGAGTTATTTTTGGAGCATAATAGAATTTGTTGTTGTAGTTCATCTCAACATTGGGTATTGAATTGCAGCTTGTAAAGCTGATGAGTCCAATTTCCCATTCACCACTGCTTGTATCAAGTGGTGGATAAAATTCACTTTTCAGCACAGATGTATTACCTCCAAAACAGAGCATCATGGTCTTGCCTGCTCAATGCACTATTGCACAATGCCTTGCAATGAGCATGTTACCCATTATTTATACTATTGGAAAGGGGAAATGATTAAAACTTGTTGTACAATAATTTCATTTATTATTTTCATCAACCAGAAATTTCAAACATAAATGACCACAAATATGAGAGTACAGATCCTCTTGCTTTTGGTTATAGTTGTACTCAATCCTTGTTGCTGGATCCAAACCGCGGTGCATGTAGTCGATAAACTCCTGTGGTGGCCTGAGGTTTCCAAAGCCGTCAAAGTAGATGGCAGCTCCATCCTTCTTCACATAGCACACCCAATGTGTGCCGGCTCCATCGCTGGTGTCCAAATTGATGATGCCACACTCTCGTTTCAAAGGTCCTGTTGCAGGTAGGGCATCCCGCATAAACACTCCTCGGAAATGTTTCAGCTTCAGACGACATGCATACTTGTAGAGGTCTGCATCAGTCAGCGCTCGATCTGGAAGAGCAATTACCGTCGCCGTTTGCATTGACGACGGCGTGCTCCGTTTCCCGTCTTCTGTTGACGTCTCAGGTAGAGTCCTTTTCCCTTTTTGGAAGCAGCTGCTACCTTCTTCTTCCCTTGACGTTTCGCTCCTCCTCCAAACTTTGCTTTGGCCTTCATGATGTTGGTCACCGCTACTGCTGCAGCCCTTTCTGCCAATCCTGCCTCTGGAGACGTTGCTACACTCCAAGCTCGTTCAGCCAAGTCCCTGTCAGCCTTAGCTCTGCTTGCTGTATCACTATTCTGCGAATAGGCAATGTCGTGCTGCTTGCAGGCCCGATCAAGTCTGTTGATTCCTGGATCACCTCTTGCCAACCGCTTCTCCAGCTTTGTACCTGGGCACAGTATTGGTAACCGGGAAGATGAAGTTCAACTGGTAAAATATCAACTGCTTTGTTGACTATTGTTCCAGTGGCATTTGCGAGTGCCGACAACACTCCTCTCCCCTGGTACCTCTTCTTTCCTTTGCACCTAGCCATCTAATGATGTTCTTTGTTCTCCTCACTCTCTTTTATACCCTCAGGAGGCTTGTCAAGTCCTATACGCTTCAAGACCATATCTTTCCATTCCTGTTCACTTGTAAAACTTGTATCACCATTTGCACGCTCCTTAACCAAAGTTACCATAGCTGTTAATACTTTTTCAACAACTTCACGAGAATGCTCATCCATCCTCTTCTCCAAATATCGCTTGTTCACTCCATCTGTGGCACTGATTGGATCCATCATATCAGTCAGTACTGAGTCGTTGAGGCTTGTAAATACTTGCAATGTACTTTTATCCCTTCTCTTTGGCAGCCACACCTCAATCAAATCTCTACATGTACCAAGATTTATTGCATCTCTGCTGCTTTGAGGATTTGCTAAATTGATCACCCGTCTATGACGAGCATTAATGTTACCCAATGTGTCCATGATGAATACAAAGTGGGCAGTACATTGTTATATAGTACAACTAGTTTGCAGGGTTGCCAACTATGTAACCGCCTTCTACCAACTCTTCCAGAATCGAATTGATTTCATTCTCATGACCAGTGTTGCCAACTGCTTTGGATTGATCCAATAGTTGTAGTCTGTCTACAAGTTCATTGGGGTCATTGTAGTAGACATATTCAATCTTGGTATCATTGTTTGCCACCATATTGAATGGCGCCACCAGTCCTCTTCCACTGATTCCTTTCCCTTTCTTTTTGCCCTTTTTCAACAGCGGAAGTATTGTTCTCTTGTACTTGATATTGTTGTAGTCTCTAATTCTGCCACCTGCAGCATAGTTGTCTCTATACACATTGGTAAACTCCAATATGTCTACATAGGCCTTTTTGTCAGCCAATGTTACTTTTGGAGTGCTTGGAATCTTCCTAAATATAAGTTCACAGAGTCCTTGTGTAGCATCAAAAGTCTGTTCATTACTAGCATTGTTAGGATCAGTCAACACAATTTTTGATCCGTCAGTTCCAAAGGTTAAAATTTTGCTACCCAAACGAAAACTGTTGTCAATCACTTTTGGTCCAAATGTATCATCAAAGCTCAACTCCTTTCTAATCAAACCTTTAACATAGATCCCCACAGGTGTTTTAGCCAATTCTGTTTGATTAAATTCAGATTCCACTACATCTTGGCTAGTATCCATCAATTGTTGAACACTTTTATTTTGTTGGTCCTCCTCCTCATCCGTTGACCATCCTGGAACATCACCATCCTCACTCAAAGGTGAATCCTTATTGCTCCACAACTTTCTCACAACACCAGACGTACTTGGAGCTGGACTAAAGTGTGAATCATCTCCAAATGCTTCAAAGGATGTAGGGGTCTCCTCTCCAATGTCAGGCAGTTGCAGTTGTTTCAGAGCTTGTTTCAGGGGTCGTGGCTGTATTGGTGTTAGTGGTGGTGTAGGTAGTGCATGATGTTTATGTTGGCGTACAGGTACTGCAAGGCGTTGTGCTGCTGGCAGTGGTTCTGCTGCTGGTGGTGGTGGTGGTGGTTTTTTGAGAGCTTCAACAATGTTGCCTAGTGGTTCAGTCAACGGTTTAATGCGCTTTGCATGATGATCCTCTGACACTTTCCTTCCAAGTGTTAGCTCCTTGTGCTTCCTCTTGATGTTACGTTTCAGCTTGGCAATCTCCTTGATGGTGGGAGCAATCTCCTCCACAGTTTGCTTACGATTCACATCCATCCTGATCGGTGTACACCAGTGTACTGAAGCTCCAGTGAGCTTACACTTCAACTAAATAGGTGTCGAGTCCATTCCTGTAGCGCCCTCTATTCTTCTCGGATGAGCGATCAATCACAAGGAATGCGTGCGCAGCTGATGACCAGACCTGATTGCACATGCTCTTGAACTGATCAAAGGTCATGTCGGCGCCTACATGATCTCTATACAAATGTCTCATGTTTAGCTCGTCCTGTTCAAACACAATTATAAAGTTGGCATTGTCACGCACAAGTTGTTTTGGAATGCGACTGTAGGTCTGCGCCAAATAAAACACATCAACATCACTGTGACGACCGGCACTAAAGTATTGTCTGATGGCTTCCTGTTGTTCACAAATCACATCGTCGAAAATAATTATCGAGTTGGCTGGCAGTTCATTTGGGGTAGGTATTTCTTCACTTGTGTCACACTCGACATAGCTCATTCCATCACCTAGTCCTTGCATAATTGTACGAAGTAACTTGTACTTTGGTTGAAATGTAGTCTTTGACCAAACGTAAATGTTTGAAAAGTGGATTCCTTTACGATCAAACAGCATGTTGAACAGTAAATTGGTTTTGCCACACCCTGATGGCCCACAAATAATGCATCTCATGTGGTTGGGGAACGAAGGACCGTGAGGCTTCTTTCTGTCCATTTCCAAGCCGCAACCTCTCACCACTCGATCAAAGTCAATTATTTTGAATTTGTTTTGCTGTTGCACAACCTGTTTCATCTCACTCACACAAGGTCACCTCTATCAATCCACGAGTCGTGACTACGATCGTATCCTTTCCAACGCACCAGCAGTTTGTTACCTCTTCTCTTCAATACCTTGGCAATTTCAAATACAGTTGGCACTTTTGTCTTTACAATTTCTTCTGCGTAGAATCCTCCTTGCACAGGTTCACCTCTATAATCTTCCAACTCATAGGTTACCGGCACTGTAGGTCGCACACGTGTTACCGTGAACAGTTCATTTGTCCAATTGGGCAGGTATCCCTTGTCAAACGTCATTTTATACTTGCTGATTCTCACCTTATCACCCGGCTCAATTTTCTGATGAGCACCCGGATAGAATGTAGGCTGTGATTTATCCAACAAGCCCTGCTGATACTCTTGACGCTGTTTACCAAGTTTGGATAGTAAAAGCTTTTCATGCTCCTTCTCAACATCAGCCGGTCGCATACCTATTGTACGATGTACTCTGCCATTGTACTCTTTAACAAGTGAGGTTAGAATATCTGTCCACCTATAAGTTCCTCGTTCAGTGAATTTGACCCACATTAAATGTTTAAGTGTTCTATTGAAACGTTCCACTATCGAAGCTTTTTTATCTGAAAATGTCGAATAATGATTGACGCCATACTGTTGCACAAGTTGTTGAAATTTTGAATTGAACCACTCTTTACCATTGTCAGTCTGCAAATGTTTCATTGGATACTGAGCTAGAATAGGACGCATTGCCTTGACTACATCGTCAGCCGACTTGCTCTTTATTGGTATAGCAAGAGCAAACTTACTAAGACAATTGATAATTGTAATGATGTACCTATAACCTTTGTTCTGACGAGCATAAGGAATCATCTCAACAAGGTCAGCCTGATAGAGGTCATCAAGACCTTTCACAGTAACCATCCTTGTAGGAAAATTCCTACGCCCTGGTCTGTGCAACTCTCTCGCTATCACAGACTTATCCATACTAATGACTATCAAACACTTACATAGCTATATATTTACTTGAAACTATACCAGCAGAGCAGGTTTTATCCTGTCTGTGTTGTGCAATGTGTTTGCTGTGATGACATCTGTGAGCCAAACTGCATTGTGCAATTTGGTCATGTAAACTATGGTTTCAAGGTTATGAAATAACTGTAGTCGACACACATGGTTTCAGAGATGTGATATTTATTTACAACAATAAATGGTATGCTAAAACAGGTTTATTTATTTATTTATTTATTGCAAAATCAAGGAAGACTACAGGCATAGCGCCCAAAACAGTCTTCACTACTATTGTTCACAGAGCAATTCATCAGATACAATATGATAATATAAAACATGCAATAAGCTCACAAAACAATACTATGTATAATGAAAGTTGAAAAACAAAATTCACTAGAAAATTAACTAAATAACTATAGTATTACAATAACATAAGATAATAAGAGGTAAGATAAGATAATCTAAGGATAACATAACAAAGGTAAAAAATTTGATATAAATAATATAGGCTGTTGAATTAATTGATAAAGATCATTCAGTAATGTAGCCTTATATAAGAAAAAAAAATAGAATGTAAGTTGTTCAATATATACATAACATTACACCTAAATATATACATACATGTTTAAATATCTGATGATGACATCATCATTACTTTTGAGCAATCCCCTGAGACTACTGTGCTGAGGTACGTGCCCGCTTAGCTGGTGGACAATCATCTTCATCATCAGATATAGTGATCACTTCATCTGTGATGCAGCTGCTGCTACCTGGCTGTGGCTCAGACTCTTCCATTTCCAAAACTTGTTGAGGGTATGTCGTCTCTACCTCCTCCTCCTCCTCCTCAGATGCTGCCTTAGTAGTAGGAATCTTATAGTGTCCATATGCAAGGGTTGTGATTCCATCTTCAAGGATGTGGCGTTTTTCATCAGCATTGCTCAGCGCCTTCTTCTTCTGCATCAGAGTCATTATCTGATGCTTCCTGGTTCCAAACGTTACTTGCTCCCTATAGATTTCCTTTCCTTCAAACAGACAGTCCAGGTAGTCTTGGAATCCAATGTATTTCCCAGCATCAGGATGGGACTTTGGCAGTTCCTGTCCTAGAATAGCTCTTCTCACTCCTTTTGCCTTCTTGATGAGTCCACTCTTCAGCTCTTCATCATTGGTGTTGTAGCAACGGCAGGCATACAATTTTGATCGTGAGGCCAACGTACTCAATTGGAGCCCTGCCACCATACTCATCCTTAAATTTTCCAAGAACCATCTTGTTGGTTACTGAATAGCATGGATGGTCAGTTGGTACTCAGAGGTATCAAAAACATCTCTCAGCTCCTTGATGCTAATGATGTCTTGATACATATCCTCGGTTTCCACTTTGTAGAACAAGCTGTCAGTGTCTTGGTATAGGAGTTGTAGCTTGTCATTGTAGATGGGCTTCATCACATCGTAGTGGAATTGGTACATAAGGATCTTGCTCACATCCAACACTGTCAGCCCAATGTAGATGGGCTTGTCTAATGTTACCTTCTCCCTGTGTAGTGTCACAGCACAAATGTTCTCTCCAAATAAGATGCGATCTTTGTATGTTGGTCTTGCAATCAGTTTCTTGAGACGCTTCGTCATTCACCAGCTCCATGTTCATCCTCTTCGCACGTTCTCCATGGTCTTGCCAAACACCGAATTATTCATCAGTTTGAAGAAGTTCTTTTCAAACTTGTTCTTCGACTGTTGACGCAACTTTGTATTCTTCATAATGTAGGTTGCCAAGAAGTCCTCCTGTTCGAACCGTACACCTCGATGAACTTTGCTTATCTTTAACCCATGCTGTACTGCTTGCTTCAGGGTGCGGTAGTGACAGATGTAGCGTTCATGGGAGTTCAAGGTTGTCATCAATCGCATGTATCCAGATTTATCAGTCTTTCGGTTTCTTGGTAGGAATGGAAATTCATTGTGAGCATCATGAAGTTCTTTGGGGTATTCAACATCAACCTCCAGTATGTAGCCAAGATGCTGTTTATCTTCAACAATTTCAATGTCCCTACACACTGCTTCCAGTTCCTCTCTGCACATCCATTGGAACTTCCGGCAGGGTAGTGGGTTACACATTGCCCAGCCATACAGATTGTTGGCATCTGTATACAGAAGGTATGATGTTGGTTTCTCTGGATTCACAGATGCTCCTGTATACTTGTTGTTGGCAATGGCATGACGGTGAACACAGGTTGTGATGCCGCCTCGGATTCCATGTTCAATGAGCATGTACATGTCATAGTCAGTTAGTAGCTCCAACTCAACTCCTGTACACTTGAGCATTGCATCAAATGAGAAGCCAGGTGATGTGAAGTAGTGAGCGCAGTCAAGATCATAATTCTTCATGCACATGTCTCGAAACTCTCGAAAACGTCAGCCAACAGGAGAACATCTGTCTTGAGGTATAGGTCACTGTAATCTCCCAGTGTTCTGCATCCAAACCGCTCCCAAACGTTCTGAGCATGTGCATAATCTGCATCACTGATTCCACCATTTGTCAGTGTGCTGTGGAAGGCATCCTTGGGAGGGAGTTCTGTCTCCTCCAATTTCTCCCATGAGTTACAGTACTCGTATGGAAACACACCTTTCCTTGAAACTAGGTCCAATTCGTTCCTAAACTGGCTTGAGGTGTGTGGCAGTTTGGATGAAAGATCTGTGGGATTTTCAGCTGTCTTGACAAGGTTTGTTACCAGATTGTCAAGACTGTCTGGTGTAAACTGGATTGTGTCTATGAATCGGAGATGTAGTCTGTTGGAGATTTGTTTTGTGAAGGATATGTACTTTTCAGAACTATTTGGTATGACTGAAATTTGTGAATTATCGGCCTAGATGGGGAACAATGAGATGCGTGTCATAGTTCCTAGAGTTGTGGAGGAGCACAGGGATATGAGTTTGACGTCGTCGCAGGAGATTGCAGCCATTGCACAGAGCATTCCGATACATCCCTGTCATGTGGCAGTGATCTCGTACTTTGTCGCCTGTGAATGGTTTGTTGCAGGCTTCACATGACTGGGCTGCATTGAAGGCCGCAAGCTGCAGGCTTGTGAGGGGTTCATGGCTTTACCCTGTCTGTCTAATGCTTCTGCAATGTCTCTTGCATACTTGCTCAAGGTTTTCATAAAGTGAGCAGCTGCATCGGGTACACGCTACACAATTGGATCCTGCGGATGAGGCTGTTGATGCTGAGCCAGGGCGGTAGTTGTTGTGGATCTTTTACAAAGTAAAGGCAATAACTCATCGCCTTATGATATTGGATGACCTTGGTAACCTTCCCAATCCATCGCTCAGGTGATCCGCCATCCTCCTCCGGCTCTGGCTTTTCGAGAATACATTCAAAGTCGGCATAGGCTACCAATGGCAGCCTAAACTTGTTTAGATGATTCTTGAATTTCATGGTGGGAGGGCTTCCGTCTTCGTTGGGCTGCGGCATCACAATCCTTGCAATCTTGTTGTTGGCGCAGTACTCGTCATGTTCCTGCATCCGACGTTCTCCGTTGTTTTCAATAGTGTAATGAGTGAAGCAACGCCGGCAGATGATGATACGACCATTATGTTTTGTCAGCTGGGCTCGCACAAGTTTTTCAAAGTTCTTTATGTAGCAATAGTGGCTGTTCACATTAAGATCATCCTCATCTGCTGCATTGCTGGGCTGGGCGTTGTCCTGCTGGGTGGTATCCTGCATGGTGGTGTCCTGCTGGGTGGTGGTAGTGGTGGGGGTATCCGGCTGGTTGGTGGTGGTGGTGGTAGCTGCTGTGGTGGTGGTGGTGGTGGTGGTGGTGGGGGTGGTGGTAGAGGTAGCTGCTGTGGTGGTGGTGGTAGTTGCATCCTTGTCTTTGTCGAGGATTTGACATAGAAGGAGGAGATCAGTATGGTCTTCCTTCATATGCTCAACGACACGTCTTGGGTAGATATTGTTGTCATCATCCACGCCATAGACATTGACCGATACCCCTGGGTTATTCTTCTCAAAGATATCGATCTGGTTGATTGTTGTGGGGAATGATAGTCCAGTAAAGTTGTATTTATCCTCCAACCGCCAGTACTGGGCATTAACACGTTGTGGATGTCCTCCTTGAACGTGTTTGGCTAACATAGCCCACTTAAAACACTGCTGGTCCTCATTCTGGGGGTTGATGACTGCTTTTCTCAAGGCGATTTTGGTGGGCAACTTGATGTATGAAGATCCCCGCAGTGGTGTATGTTTGCTGATGCGGATGAGGAGCCCGTCAATGATGAGGAGACTCCATCCGCTTGAGTTTCCTTCAAATTTGGCTTCCTCCTCCAACATAACCTTGCAGGCATGTGCCACTATGTTGGAGATGTCGGTGATGTTGAACACAGAGTAGTTGGGGGTCTTGAAGGCCACATTTTGAAAGTCCACCTGCTCCATGTTGTTCTCATCCAGGCTGCTTTTCTGGTATGTGGCCTCCAAGACAAGGTTGAACTTGATGGCTCCATGTTCCCGGAATTCCTGGGTGATGACTCCAACTATCTTGGCTTCCAGGCTGTCAAGGAAGGAGTGGAAGTCCTTGGCTGGATCCTTGAGGCAGCTGTTGTTGTAGTAGAGGGTTCGCAGGCAGGAGTTGAATGCCTCCTCTAGAAGAGCAAACTCCCCTGGTGCTTCTCTGGTCTGTTGACAACGGCTAGCCTTGTTCATTTTCAGGAATCTGAAACATAAAGTATATATTTAGGTTCTCTTTCTCAAAGCTTCCCCTGTATCATCCACAATATTCTACAACTATCATCAGCAAAAGATATCCACTGTGGTGTAATGGCTTTTCCAGGATAGCTATGATACTAACCATTACCTCACAGAGGATTCGAACCTGGAACCTTTGCATTTGAAAGCAGACATGCTGACCACTACACCACAATGGATATCTGATGTCTGGTCATCTGTCCTGACCGTTCAAGTTCAGGTAGCCCAGAACCAACCTTTTATACTACTCATACAACAATATTACATCTTCTGCAAGCAAATAATGCCATATAAGACATACAGTTCCAATTGAATAATGTTCAATACTGGTAACTCATTCTAGCTAAAATATATATCATAGTTACAGTTATATATCATAGTAAAGAAGTTTCATGAAATCTCTCCACAAAAGCAGAGCCTGTGTGTGTGTGTGTGTGTGTGTGTGGAGAAGGGCCTTGACATTAATTGGTTAACATTGGAATGTTCTCCTACTTGCTTTCAACAAATTCCTGAATAAACCAGATGATAATATTGGAAAAGATTCAGAGGTCAACTTGGGCTATCAATACATTCCATCAGATGAAGTTGGTATACTTTTTTGTAATGCCATAATAATAGATTAATGCTTGATAATAGATTTCTGTGTAATTTCAGGGCTGTAACATAGGCTCCCTCATAAGCCTAAATTCCCACTTCAATAAGTGACTGAACATAAGTTAAAATGAATATTTCTTAGCTCTTTTAAAGATAAAATTTTGTTCAAATAGTAAAATAGCTTTGCAAATTTTACTTTTCAAGGATGCAATGTGGCTGACCAACTAAATTTCTCATCTATCATTAATCCTAAATATTTATAAGTAACTACATTTTCAATAGATTCACAATTGCATTGTGTATTAGTATGTTCAGAACAAGAATGTAGAGTAATGGGATTGATCATGCCTTCCTGCTTTTTCTATAAATTGAGATTTCTTTATATTCAAAGTGAAAATGTTATTATCACACCATCATGTAGTTCAATCACTACAACCTATAATAATTTTATAGGTAATTTGTATATGAAAACACTTGTACTTACTTTTCAATCACAAATGAAGTTCTGAATATTTGCTATAACACCAACTCAAAACAATAATCTGCAATATGCACGTCAAGCCCTATGGCACTCTTCAACTAGCAATGAGCCTCCTGGCAAGAGACCTCCAATTTATACTCAATGCAACCCAGTAGGCCCCATTATGCATTCCTGAGTAGCCGACTCATGGCTTGGCAGGCGGCCAAGCTGCCGGTTTGCCATTCTTCAACCCAGGGGCTCCAAATGGGAGATACATTCCAGAGTAGTCGACTCATGGATGCTCGGCGGGCGACTCATGGATGCTCGGCGGGCGACTGTGCCGACCGAGCTTTATCCTTGAAAGGGCTGCATGTTTTGTGACAAGGTGAGCTTCAATGTTTTGGGAAAAGTAGGTTGGGCGACCTTGATTTAGGTTAGGTTACAGTAGGTCGGGCTAGGCTTGGTGACCTTGACTTGGGTTAGGTTAGAGCCGGTCAGGTTAGGTTGGGGGTGAGTGGGGTGTTGGGGGTATTTTTTTTGGGGAGGTGGGGTAATTTTTTTTTTGGTGGGGGACCTTGAAAAGGTATTGGCGGTTCTGGTGCAAGGGGGGGGGGTAGTTGGGGGGGAGGTGACCTTGAAAAGGTATTGGCGGTTCTGGTGCAGGGGGTAGTTGGGGTGACCTTGAAAAGGTATTGGCGGTTCTGGTGCAAGGGGGTTCAAGGTCACGGTGGCCCAGATCTCCCATTTTTAACCTACTCACTCACAAAGAAGTTCGGAGATGTTCAATATGACCCCTCTAGACACTCGAGAAATATCAACCCAAAACCTCCCTCAAACTCTTTCCACTCTCACTGTAGCATATCAGGCGTAACAGTTTGATAATCTGCTGTTATTTCTTGTTTCAAATCATCAATATCCATCCTCCATTGATGATTTGAAACAAGAAATAACAGCAGCCATCCAAACTGTTACCCCTGACATGCTACAGATAGTGTGGAACAATTGAGGGAGGTTTTGGATTGATATTGCTCGAGTGTCTGGAGGGGTCATATGGAACATCTCTGAACTTGTTTGTGAGTGAAAAAAAACTTCCTAAAATACTCTTTGTAAAGATGTATTACAGAGGGTTTTACGATGTTTCTTTCATAACATACAAATTTTTAAAGTTGTGGTATTCTTTTTGAATCACCCGGTATTTCTAGTGTACATTGGTATAAAAGAAATAATTATTCCAGTGTAAATTGCTGTGATTGAGATAAGCTAATTCCAAATAAAACTGATAAATTGAATGATTTCAAGACGTGTTCTCTGATTTTATAGATTTAGAAGATTACGTTTTTTTATATGAATAAATGTATTAGTTCATCAAAAATGACTTGTCACTGGTCAAAAATCATTTGTCATTGCAGCTCGTACATCTCTCCTCTGCATCACCTGTTCTAATTCCAGATTAAGTTTTGATGGTGAACTCATTGTATTCTACTTGGATTTCATTCTCCACCATTCATTCTCTCCTCAACCAGTGGAAGTCGCTGTTACCATTCAAATTGGCTACTTTACAATATTGTCATAGAGAATAAAAATGTACAAAAGTACAATACTCATAGTTTTGATGAAAAATTGTTGTTTCAAATATATATGTCAATAAGAAATCTGTGGTAAAACTCGCAATTTATAACAAAGAACTAAAAGTAGAATCAAAGAATTAATGAGTACATTGGAACAAGGATAGTACAGAATGTCATTGTAATCTCGCAATTTGTTGCTGAAGAAGGAAAGGTGTGCCGATACGAGTCATTATAATAAAATGAGATATGCTGAGAAAGTTT
Source organism: Laodelphax striatellus (assembly GCA_017141395.1). NCBI lineage: Eukaryota > Metazoa > Arthropoda > Insecta > Hemiptera > Delphacidae > Laodelphax > Laodelphax striatellus. Next base: position 22,506,154 of record CM029532.1, on the reverse strand, counting down.
CGAGTTCATGAAGAAAACTGAATGTGCTGAGAAGTTGAACGTCGCTGATCCCTCGGTTCAAGTTATCCAGGTAGGCTCTATATAATTTGCGAAGTTGGACAAAAGTTTTGAAACGATTATAGCCAGCTACAGAGCTGGTGATTGCTATTATCATTCTCATCTTCCATCTTCCAAATGAAATTCAGCTGTTATCATTTCACGTTATTTTTCATAACTTTTCTATTGACATGAGACTCATATAAAAATAGGTATTTCGTGGAGCCAATTATTGACGACTTCAAGATTGAAGTATAATTCCATAAACTTTGAACTCGGCATTCAAATGTAATGAAATCATCTTTACAACAATCTATACAACCAATTGCTCATACAGAAAAAATCTTATTGTTTATTAATATAAAAGTCGTAAAAGATTGGTGATTACGCATTTCGACTCATTGATTAAATTGATTATTCTTTCAAAAAATTGGGAAATCCTCCTTATCAAAGTAATAAAATACATTGCTCATTCTTACATTATTAATTTCTCTAACAAGCACTACAAAATGGAACAAAAACAATGCAAACCGCAGCACTGCAAAATTAATAAATAGGATCTTTTGATCTATATTATCATCAGGCTTCTTTATCAATGAATTCTATTATTATTTTGAAATATTGATTGAGCCTACAGTCATTTTTCTTGGAAATCTCAGCATTCAACCGAAAATAGTCAAGAAAATGTTTTTTGATCGCTATGCATGCCCAATCGATTTCAATATCATTTAGTATTTCGTTCAACTTTTCAAAATCCGTTTCTTACCACTTACTATAAAAGAATTTCGACATGAGAAAATGAATCTCATAAGAACATAATGGGAAATTATAGCATTATTTAATTCTATTTATAGTGTCCTACCATTAACAAAGTTCATCGTCTCAACATTCTCTGGATTGAAAAAATAAATTTAAACATCTTGAACTCACGATAATGAAAATTCTCAGTAAATAACTGGGATTTTGTCGAGTTAAATAATGCTTTGATCAACAGCAGTCTGAGTGCTCCCAGTTTTGTCTGCATTCTTGATCAAAGCGTCATCTGCTGTTGTTTGAGCTCAGAATTTTGAAATCATATCTCTTCGCATACCATTTATAAACCATTGGATACTTCAGTTTAGAAAGTGAGTTGAATACATTTCCAGGCCAATCAATTTTTTCCATATTGTTATTCTATTTTCAATTTTATTCTCAATATACTACAGACTTCATCGGTCTAAGAATTTTTGTAATTTAAAAACCATTTGGAAAAGTGGTAGGTCTTCAATGTATGCCTTTAATGGTTCTTGTCACTTTTGTTATACATTTTGTAAATACTGTACATAAATAAAATATATATAAAATATTGCGCTTTAGAAATCAAATTTCATTAAAATGAAAATCAGCGTCTTCATTATACGGTACCTATTTCTATAGATTTGAGTTTGAAGGTATTTGATATTTCTTTTTGATTCTGATTGAAACTCTCTGCTCCTTGAAATTTCTAAACATGAGTAGGCTACTGAATAGTTTTTTGTTTTGGTTTGTTGTTTTAATTTATTCATAAAATATTTCAATTTCTCCACATCATAAAACATAATAATAGATCTGGATCATAATCGATTCTTCATATATATCTCTTTTTCTAATTCACTTCATTGATCCATCCCTTGCTATTTTTGAATAAATCAATATAAACCATATAAAAGTAATGAGTTCAACTGAGTTGATCTGAGTTTCACTTACTCAGTTTCACTGATCTCATGTTTCAATAACACACAATTTTCTATGGAAAAAATCATCTCCTATTGATTTGACAATGAGATGAGGGAAGAGAGCCTGTGAAAATAATATTTCCTGAAAGATGGTACTGGAGAGCGTTTATTTCAAAAGGAAAGATCTTCAATTCTGTTTTCGGTAATTAGTTTTCTCTAATCACAGTAATGGAGTATAAGGTACTCGTTATTGGTCCGAATGAAATAGGAAATTTTGATTTGTGCCTTTGCAGCCGCGTAATGGGGAGTGATAGCGTGCTTCAAAAAGAACATCGAAGAGCAAAGCGAGCCTGGACAATACAGGAGTTGAGAGACTGCTGCCTCCTCTACTCCTCTCTGTCACTCATCGCCTCTCTTCATCTGCTATCCTCCCGTTTGTGACATCACCCTCATTCCGGAAAAGCCCGAGGGAGAGACGACATCACAGGCTAGTGAGAGCTGCACCTAATTAGATGTTGTTAGGTTTCCAGACACAACAGGCACCGCTACTGCTGCTGCTCCTTCATCCCACCAGCTGGAACAAGAGTCTTGACCCGAAATGATAATAAGAAAAGACGTATCCAGGGCCTGCGATGTTTTAACTCGAGAGGGCTCTTCCCATCCATCTATTTCTGCTCGAGTGCGAATACTTTTCATCATCCCGAGAGTGTCTTCGACCTAAAAAAAATGTTTTCAAGACTCTCATCATTGTTACGACATTTTTCTCACAGTATTTGGTTTATTTCAAAAGCGCTCCGGAGCAAGAAACTACCCAGTGCTGATCGAATTCTATTTCAAGAGAAATAGCATGAACATTACCGCAGAATGATTTGGAAGTTCAAGGAGGAATGATTCCGTGTAGGATCTGATACCATTTAATAAAGATACTTCCCAACAACGGCATATAGGTGATAATATAGCTAGTATTTTTTTTAATTGTTGCATGAAAGCAATAAATTTACAAATAATTTGAGTTTATCAGAATGTGAAATACCTGAATATTATATACACTGAAAACTTTCCACAAACAATATTCAGACAAAAATAGAATAATGATTATGAATGAATAAGCAAACTTCAATGACTTGTTATATTTAAAATCAATATTTTATTCTATTCCAAACGAATCCCAACAGATAACAAAACGCTTGTTTCATTATTAACTATTTATTGGACCAGAAAATACTTCAATGTATTCTGCTACTGAGTGCACTTTTAATGGGATATCAAATCAAATCATTTTAATGGGATATCAAATTCTAATGGGATAGTACGAATTTCATTTGATTTGTGGATGGCTGCTAAATATATATTTCAATTCAGTTCTTTCCTACTGATTGATACAAGATTGTTTAAAATTATTCTACTCTCTATTGCTGTTTGTCAGTGGCCGTTCAGCTTCAATATTCACTTTGATTGCAATACGTTTGGGACAACTGATTTATACTTATGGACCTTCCATGGCTCATATTGGGGAAAGGATTCTAATAAATTGAGCAATGAATCTAAATTGAGCGTATAATGTTACAGCAAACAACATTATAGGGTTATAGCCGGGAACGTTGAACATTAGGACAGTCAATTGAGTTCATGTTCGGGCCAAAATTGAGCGTGGATATTGTAAATAAAACTTGTTTGGTTGGGCGAAATTATTTTGAGATCCAATTAGGGATGTAACCGATGAATTGATTGCAGCGTATGTTGATAACTCTTCACTTACAGAGCTTCAACATTTTTATCTATATATATAAAAGCGAAACGGCACTCATTCATTCATTCATTCATCAGCAGAACTAAAACTCTACTGAACCAAATGCGTTCAAATTTGGCATGCATGTTCAGTTGGACATTTAGACGCGCACTGAGAACGGATTTTGAAAATATTCCAAAGATACGCCCAATATTCACGATTTTCTAGCGATTTTGTGCGTATTCTCAGATTTTTCGAGAACTAATTGGCAGAAAATGTTAAAATTTGGTAATTGGGTTTGTTTAAGGTCTAAAAATAATTGTTGAAAAATGATTGAGATTCTCCTACCAGATATCGGCAGTTTTCATAGCGTTTTCAATGCGGCTTTGCAGATTTTTCAACAATGACTGACTAAGAACGTTTAAACCTTATACAAAGGTTCAGATAAGGTATAAGAAGAATTGAATTGAAGTATTATCATCATCCTCAACTTACACATGATATTGATATTCCTGTTATTCTTTGCGTTTTTGAGGCGTCTTCCCATGTGTTAAAAGAACGACTGAACTAAAAATTTCGAACTTGATGTGGGTGATTTCAAAATTATTTTTAAATTTTTATTATAAAATAATCAAAATAAAATACAGAAGCACCCTTGATATCTCTCTATTGATGGATAAAGCCAGTAGAGCAAACATGTTCAAATGAACTGGTCTTGATGTCTTCAAGGGGTCTAGGGGGCGGAGCCCCCTGGCTAGTAGAAATATGTTTGATATCCGGAGATATGATTTCCTGTAGTAATTGATTTCCGTGGTTTCTGGATTGAGCAATACCAAAGAAAAATATGATTTTTTGTAGTTATTAATTACCATGTCATAATACCACCTTTATAATAATTGTATAATGATACCATGATTGTAATTGTACAATGATTATAATTGATACCATTTTCAGAGTAAGTAATACCAAGGATAATCTTATACTTTGTATGGTATTGTCTTAGGAAATACCAACATTAATTTCCAAAGTAGCACCTATAACACTCAAAAACAGATAACAAATTTTATGCACTGTGGTATTAAGGAACACCTTTTCCAGAAATAAAAATATATTTTTCATTGCAGATGGAGATGTTTGCGAGGTGGAGGATAGCTGTCACTTTATTGGCGGCATTTCCAGCCATTATCAGCACTGCAGGCAGTTCTGGTGAGTTTTTAAAAATCAATCATACAAAAACCAACTTTCAGTAAATACAGTTCCTTTATCATTGATTACTTCTCTGTAATTGAACTTGGTACTTTCAATTACTCCAAGTATTTCTCTGTAATCAACCAATTTTACAATAAGTTTTTTGCAACTCATTTTTGTGGTTTTTTTGTAGCTATCACGTGTATTTTTCAACCATATGTCACAACTCACCTCACCTGTCAGTTGGAAAGTTTTCCTCATTACGTAAAATTCATTTAAACTTCACATCAACCTTCATGTCTTATGACATAATCGTGTGTCATGGAAAACTAATTATTGTATATCCGATGTCTATTTTCATTGCACAAAGTAAGTGGAAAATCATTCTTAACTACTATTTAAGCTGTGAAATTGATTGGAATCGATAAAATATTTACGTTGAAAGTTTTTGATTGATGATGGAAAGAGTTTTCTCAAACGAAAACGCTCCATGAGAATTTCCATCACATGTCTATGAAAATTTCATGATTGTAGCTGATCATCTATTTCTATTATATTGCCACAATTTAAATAAGATTTTGTCATCCGATTACTTATTCACAACTTTGGAGTGGTTCGTAGCCGAGGCGGCTAAGGCGTCAGACTGATTAAGTTATCAGCAGTCAGATAAAATCCATTGGGCCAGGGTTCGAGCCTGGTTGACGGTAAAGGATTTTGACAAATACGGCCACCCCCGTCTTTCGGAGGAGACGTTAAGCCGTCGGTCCCGACTGCCTAAAAAGTAGTCGTCATATCTCATCATCACCACTCATTACCCAAGCACAAGCCCTAGAGCTCATGTGGGCATCATCCACGAAAAAAAAAAAAAAAAAACTATAATGCAGTCTGTAAATAAACGAAAGTCATTGTAACGAGATTATAATGGTATGAACATTTTCACTTTCAATTAATTCAGAACATCAGCCCACCAATAAGTGAATATCAGGGAAAATTCTCAATTGCCAAAAAAACTTACTTCAATTATTATCAATTTGAATTCACAGGATTGGAAGAGAGAAATTGAGAAAGTTATGTAATTCAGAATAGTTATTTTTAACTAGGTCACAATCTATCTATTTGGAAGAGATGTAAAGGGTTAGATGTTTTTATGAAGGTTGGTTGAATGTGTGATTCTAGCAAACTCCGATGCTAAAAGATAGGCGGACTACTCCCACAAGGCACACTAGCATACGCCGACGGCCTTCTTTACTGTCGAAGAAATCACTTCGGTTGTCACTTGTCTACTTTCGAATTCACGCCCACCTTTTCCAACTTCCCAATTCTCTCTCTTTCTGGGATTCATGCATTCAAAACGAGTACAAAGGGAATAAAATGGATGTAACCATAAGAAGAGTTTTACTTGCGCCCGCAGTGCAACGCCTGTAAAGTCAGTCTATAGGCAACCCGCATCACTAGCAACTTTTGCTGCTGTCAATGCAGGCAATAAACGGTGCAAGTTCATTCAGTTTTTTGTCGAATTTTCTACTTTCATCAAACAATATCAGTAGTAAATCAATTCAAATCAATTTATCAGATTATTGTAATTAGATTATTGATTAATTGTCTCCGTATTCTTCCTCTCTCTCTGAATGTCTAGTGAGTGAAACGTGTTCGGTCACTACCACCTAGAGTTACAAAGCCATAGTGCTAGGTTATGACGTCATCAGTGGTCGATGGGCTGAATGTTCATCAGCTTAACAACTCAAAAAGCTTTACTAGTCGTAATACGGTAATAGAAACTATTAGAAAGACTAATTCAAAACATCTCATTTCCCAAAAATATTTCTCTTAGAAGAAAATACACATTATCCTTTGCGAAATACCAGTTCCAGCTCCTTAGTTGAGAATTATATTATGTTAGGCAGGTTGAATGTAGGGAATAGAATAGAATAGAATAATCACTTTATTCACGCAGATTACAAAATATGTCGCTTAAATTCTAGGTCAAAAAAGTCATTACAATGAACGTCATTCAAAAATAATAAATACAGCATAAGATTAACTGAACAAAACATGAAGTAAGAAAGATTTTAAATGAAAATATATAGGTATAAATTTTAATTCAAGATTTTTGAATACAACTTAATACTTGGAACTCTAGGTGGTAGTGGTTCGGTTCGGCTCCGTATTCAAATAGCAATTTCGTAGGGTTAAACAGTTAAATTCATTGCAAATTATATATATTAGATTGTTCAGTTTTTCAAGCCCCGTTCTATTGTGAAATTAATTTTTTAATTACTACTGCCTTTTTTTAGTTATCTCCATAAAACGCTCACGTTCGTTTAGTTTTATTCAGTTTTGTCTTCAGCCTGCTATTGTGTTCACCTTCCATACCGTACAGCATGGGTAAACCCAGAGGAACGCCGAAGAGAAATGGGGACACTCAGCTACCTGCGACTTCCCACGCTAATTCGGGCCCATTGTCCGAGGAGGTGCTGGCTATTATCAGCCAGCAGGTAGAAAAGCCGTTGCAACTGCAGTGACCACCGCAATGCAATCCTTGAGGAGGTCCAGGCGTTGAAGGCCGAAAACCGACGGCTGAGTGACCGGGTTCGGGAGCTCGAGGTAGACTGCCACCTGAGGGTCGACGACCTCGAACAGTACGGCGACGGCACTCGCTCCGAATTTTCGGTATCCCTGAAAGGGAGAAGGAAGACACAGACCAACTGGCGTTAAAGGTCTTCAACGAAACGCTGAAGGTTCCGGTGAAGCTTGAGGACGTCAACCGGTCGCATCGCGTCGGAAGGCGCCAACCACCACTGCCCGGACAATCGAGACCGAAGGACCGGCCCATAATCATTCGCCTTTGCAGCTACCGTACAAGGCGAATGATTTTCGAGGCCAAGCGGAGGCTGAAGGGGACCGGCATCACCATTCGGGAGGATCTCACGACGGAGCGCCTCAAAATACTGAATGCTGCTGCCGACCGCTTCGGGCACCGCCAGGTTTGGAGCCAAGACGGGCGAATCAAAATCGCCGTCAGCCAGGGAGGCTCCAAGAAGGTCCATACGGTGGAAAGAATGACCGATCTACTAAAAATCCCGGTGAGTTCCTAAATATTTGAATAGCATAAGACAGTCTTAGAGCCCTTCACTTACCCAATTTGAAATTAATAATAACTCAATAGTCACTTTTCTATCTAGCCCATAATTTATAAATTGATACAATTTTAACGAATTAGACCATTATTAAATTAGTAAATAGTCATTTCACAATAGAAATAGGCCAGACGTTTCCAGTTCCAGCAAATCCAGTCGTGTATTGATAATAGAGTTAGATCGAGAATGCTTGCTGTAGCCATGAAATAACTAATATTTGCTAATTAATTCTACATTAATCAATAAGCCAATTTATGATATTTGAATAAGTAAACACATTGCATAATTTTAAGTAGCCTATAAACTTAGGGGAATCAGATTATTTACTGAGGACTAGAGGATATCCAATTTACTTCTTTAACTGTTCTGATCTATACTGCTGATTGTCATGTTTCCTACTGCTATTCCTAATTCAACTTGATGGAGGACAATTTAAAATTAATTATTCCTGCAGTTTATCAACTTGGCATGTGATAGGCCCTTAATTGATACATCACTATAATTCACGACATACATTCAACGTGTATTAAAAAATTCACTACTCATTTTATTCAGACATTTTGTTTAATATCTCCGAATCATTGTTCTCACTCCTTCAAACATTATCTATTTCTCTCCTATCTTTAGCATCTGATTGCTACAAATCCTACTTCATTATAACCATAATTATCAATAGCCGTTTTATTAATTAAACTTGAGATCTTTACAAACTCAAAAATGACATAAATGTTCCACATGCACTGTATCATGAATGAATCCGACTTGTGAATCCTTTTTCTCATTGTGATCTTATTCTCATCTACGTTCTCAGGTTTATCACTGGTGCACAATCTTTCTTTTGCTCTCCCTCTTCTTTTATTTATTATTATTTTTCTCCATTTCCAAACGTGTAAGGAGCCTACATCACCGATAAAGCATGTCATATTAAACGTCTATCTGCTATTTAAAATGTTTTTTTCTATTCTTTCTTCTTTTTTTCTGTCTATTCTAATCCATTAGTGTATACTAATTAATTATTTCTGCCTTATTTCTGTATAAAAGAAAACTGCATATATGTATTTGGCTGCCCTTTCTGCTCGCTTTTTCCCTGTTGCAGTTGCAGTCATACCAGACTCAGACTCACTCAGGCTCCTCTCACTCTGACAACCTCCAATAATGTTTCATTACACCGGATTATCAGCTGGAACTCGGCATATCACAAATTACGACCTACTAGTGTGCAGTGAATATTAGATCTATTACAAAAAGTGAAGTGAAAAAGAAAGAAAAGTTAGTAATTACAATTTTCTACCTACCAGTGCGCAGTGAATTTTAGAATTATTACAAAAAGTGAAGTGAGCCGAACTGTCAACGCATTCATAATGCACTCGGCGATTCAAGTGATTGAGATTTTCTCATTAAGGTTAAGTTTTCTTAGATTTAGTTTCATCCCCATTTTCTATGTCATGTTCTCTTCCGTGGTTGACTCAGCGTTGGTCTACAACCCCCATGATGACTCTCACTGACGCGTCTGCTCGCTCGCCCTCAACGTGCGATTATTTGAACAATAATAATGACACAGGTTTGATATTATCCAATGAGCTGCACCATTTTAAAAATAGTATTAAAATTGCTCATCTTAATGTCCAGTCCCTCAATTGTCATATCGACGAACTAAGAGCAATCTTTCGTTTTCGGGACTTTAATGTAATTGGAATTTCTGAATCATTCTTAAAGCCCAGCATTCCATCAAATCTAGTTTCATTGCCTGGATATAATCTTTTCCGTAATGATAGGTTAAATAAAGCCTGTGGAGGCGTAGCAGTTTATGTAAAAGATTGTATTAAAACTAAAATATTGACCACATCTAAACAAGAATATTCTGCTAGACCTGAATTTATGATACTTGAGCTATCTTTATCAAGCTCTGATAAATTATTAGTTGGAATTTGCTATCGCCCACCAAAAATTGGTCATTTTACAGATTTTGAAAATGCACTTCTCTCTTTTATGCCATTTTATAACCGTATTCTAGTTATGGGAGACATGAATACCGACCTAAACATGACTAATCGTAACTTTGACTATTACCAACTGACAAATATCTTCCAATGTCTTGACATGACTATTTTACCACTGGATCCAACGCATCATACTAATGCATCTGACACATGCATAGACTTACTCGTAGTCAGTGACCCCAATGAAGTTATACACAGGGGTCAGATCTCTGTCCCAGCTATTTCTGGAGATGACTTGATATTTTGTGTGCTATCTTACAAACCACCCAGACCAGAACAAAAATTCATAACATACAGGGATTTTAAACACTTTGATGAAGCAACCTTCCTGACTGATGTAAGACAATCACCATGGCATCAGATTGAGGCCTTATCCTCAGTTAATGACATGGTTGATACTCTTGAAAATTTGATTCTTAACTTATATGACAGACATGCACCCTATGTGACCAAGAGAATAAATAGAAAACGACGTGTACCTTGGATGACTGATGATATACTAAAGATGATGGGACAAAGAGATAACGCTCATAGAAAATTTAAAAAAACATATGATCTGAATAGCTTAATTGAATATCGAAGTCTCCGAAATAAAGTTAAACAACAGTTACGTAATTCAAAAATTAGATACTTAAATTCATTTATGACCGATAACAGACAAGACTCTTCATCATTATGGCGTGGAATTAAAGAATTCGGCCTGAGTAAACAGAAATCTCAAACCCCAATTGACTTACCACTAGACAATTTAAATGAACATTTCATCTCACATTCAAATCAACGTGACGAGACGATCATTAGTAATCATGCTAACAATCTAAATAATCAGGTAACAAATTCAAACACTCCAGTAGCTGAACAGTTCAGTTTTCGTCCAATTTCATTACAAGAAACTTACAAAGCAATTCAACATGTTCGTAGCAATGCTACAGGGGCAGATAAAATACTAATCTATATTAATAAAAGAGAGTTGGTGTCTGTACGCTCGCTTATAACTGAAGAACGGCTGAACCGATTTAGATGATTTTGGATTCGTTTGAATTTTTAAAGCACTGGTTAACATAATATATATTAAAATATAAGAAAATCTCTTTATAATTAATAAATAATTAGTAAACTAATGACCTAACCTATCAAACATGACATCCATTTTGATCTACCATAGCGCTACCTAACGGCAATATTTGGTACTCAATTATGTTGGAGCCGTCGGCCTAGAATGTAAAATGTATCTCATCTATCTATATCCAAGAGACGACCGCGGTGGTCTATTGGTCAGCGGCTCTGCCTTCCACGCAGAATTCTCGGGTTCGAATCCGAGACGGGTGAAATTTTTTTGACAACTTTCAGCATTGATTAATATATTTATCCACTCGCTTTAAAAATTAGTATATTGCAGATTTCTTTTAATTTCCATCAATAAAGCGAGTGGATATAAATATTTTTACTTCTTGACATTTTTTTCGTGGGGGGGAGGTGATATGAAGGGGGGACATTTCCGGAAGAGGGGGTTGACATGAAGGGGTATTTGTGGGGGGAAGGAAGGGGGGCATTTGAGGGATGACATTTCTGGGGGTGGCATGAAGGGGGACATTTGTGGGGAGAAGAGGGGGGACATTTGAAGGGGGGGAAGAGGGCGATGCGAAGTTCGCCGGGACAGCTTGTAAAATATATTCAAAAAGTCCTATTTGCAGTCCTACCAATCATCACATTCATATTCAATAAATCTCTTGAAGATGGTGTTTTCCCTGAAAATTGGAAGCTTGCTCTGGTTCGTCCATTAAACAAAGTTACCTCTCCTAATAAAGTTGAAGACTACAGACCAATTAGTATCTTACCTGCGCTTTCCAAAGTACTAGAAAGACTTGTCCATGCACAAGTTGTAGCATTCCTAGAGCATAATACCAAACTTCATAACTTTCAATCCGGATTTCGAAAATCTCATTCAACCGAAACTGCTTTACTACGTGTTACTGATGATATAAGGTTAGCTATGGACCAAAGAAAATGTACTATTTTAAGCCTGTTTGATTTTTCCAAAGCATTCGATACGGTAGACCATAAAATTCTCCTTAGCAAATTAGCCCTTTTTGGATTTAACCACAGAGCACTACAATGGTTTAATTCGTATTTATCCGGTAGGAAACAATGTGTTTTACATGGTGTTCCCCAAGGATCTATACTAGGCCCCCTACTGTTTACTTTGTATGCAAATGACCTCTCCTCTGTTATTAAGTTTTCCAATTTTCATACTTATGCAGACGATCTTCAAATTTATGCAAGTTGTTCAACCACTAAAATCAATGAAACAATACACAAAATGAATGAAGATATAAATTTAATAGTTGAATGGACTAAGAAAAATGGCCTTAAACTCAACCCTATCAAAACACAGCCTATAGTAATCAGATATTCACGCATAATCAACAGCATAGATTTTAATTCAATCCACAAAATTATTGTTAATGGTAATGAAATACCCTACTGCAGCTCAGTCAAAAATCTTGGAATACTCATGAATAAAACTCTTGACTGGTCAGATCATGTTAATAGCACTTGTAAAAAAGTATTTTCAGCCATGCATTCATTGAAGAAATTGCAAGACATTCTTCCTAGAAACATAAGATTATTACTAGTTAAATCTCTGATCTTCCCTCACTTTATCTATTGCAATTCTGTACTTAATGACATGCAAGTTACTCTAAACGATAAACTACAGCGCTGCCAAAATTACTGTCTAAGGTTTGTGTACTCCCTCGAACGACATGATCGAATAACCCAAGCTCACATTGCAAGCTCAACTTTAAAATTGCCAGAACAGAGACTTTTCGAATACTGAAACTTGTTAGGAAATTTTAAAATATGGCAAACCTTATTATTTCAAAAATGATTTTAAATTTGTTTCTGAAGGTAGGAGGCTAGATGTTTCAAGTACTAGAACAGGTGAAAATACTTTAAGAATACCAAATCATCGAACAACAATATATACTAAATCTTTTCTTGTCAGCGCCTGTCGCGCTTGGAATTCACTCCCGAATTCTATAAGATCCATTGAGAGTCGAGCGGGCTTCATTTTAAAATTGAGAAAATATTTTTTTGATAGATTGACTGAGTCCGTCCAACCCTGAATCAACCACATGACATCTCCTATCTTTCATCCCTTCATTCATCCTCTTCGTAGTTATATGAATGATTCTATTCTAAAATACTTTTATATTCCAACTCAGTATTAATATTCCAATTATCTTTTTTTTTTCTCATTTTCATTTATTTAGTGTACAGTATTATTCCATATTGACTACATCAACATTTCATACTCTTATCCTTTACATCCCATCATTATGTTAGAATTATTTATTCATCTTATACCTACATTATAATATTTAATAGTATTAAATTCCTAATATTAGTTCTAGTCGAATTTGTCAGAAAAATAAATGCCTGCGGTTGAGTGTTAATGGGAAGGATGTCCTTTTACATCCTTCTCCAAGAATGGACATTCATATGTCCAAACTCCGCCGTTTCATGTAGATACAAAACTATCATAATACCGTTAGCATATTGAATCTCATATCTGTTAATCCAAATCATCAAATAAATTTTCATAGTTTATTTTTTTCTTTAGTTGAATCGAATATTGAATATAATTATGGTGTTTGTTTAGTTTGGCGGATGGCGAATAACAGTTATTTTGCTCGATATAATAATACAGTATATACAGAAATTCAGTTGAGTGGAAGTTGCTCGCGGTCCGCCAAACTGAATAGATTTACCTGGATATTATCATTTTATTAGTGAGCTCTAAATTAAATTTACTAGTATAAATAAAATTTTATTTGATAAGCTCCCTTAAATTATCTTTTGTACTTAATGGATACTGTAATTACTTTTATCCTAAATGACGTTCATTGTATATTATCATTTTATTGTAAGCTGCCCTAACTTATCTTTTCTACTTAATTAATACTGTAATTACTTTTATTACACTAAAGGACGTTCAATGAAATAACTACTGTATCTTGATATAGAATTTAAGCTGACATTATGTTGTATTCTACATGAATAAAGTAAATAATCTAATCTAATCTAATCTATTCTAGATATAATTTCTCTGTTATTTGAGGATTTTTTTGGAAAAAAAAAGAATTTCACTTGACTAGTGGAAAGTGTTCAGAACTGCGGTATTTTTAGTTATAACACATACAATTGAATATTGTGTATGTGATAATATAATCCAAGTATCAGCAATAGAATTTAGATTTTCGAAGCTTTTATTCGTGAGTAATCAACTCGATGATGGGAGATTGGAGTACCTAGATTTTAAAGTGTATTCAGAACCTTCAAGAAATGACTATGAACCACTGGAAATAAATCGTGGCCCTAGCCCAAGAAGATCACACTTCCAAAGAAGTACAGAGCAAGCGTCTCTAATCTGAATGAATCGGAACAGCACCTCCCTTTTGATGAACTAAGAGATCAATAACTCAATTATAATCATTCATTCATAGTAATTAATCATAATAATTATTCATGAAGACATAAATTATCATTAAAATCGTAAATATGACTCAATTTCAATAATTAAGTTATTGATCTCAAAGAAAAAATTAGAAAGATACTTCTCGGCATCAAACCTAGCCTGGTACTCTACTCTGAATCGTAAGTACATTCAAAACGGAAGAATTTGGGTTTCTAGAACTATGAGTGAGTTATGGAAAGCGTTAAAAGCCTGTGACAATAATAAGATGATAAGGTGCAGAAGGCCTCACAAAAGTCACCGATCCGTGAACGAGGACGGAGCTAAGTAGAAACGACACAGAACTCTGGATTCAAGGACTAATAACATTATGAAGGAAGGGTCATGCAGGGAGGGATGGTGGGTGAGAGGTTGGTAGCGAGGGAGCTTGAGCGGTTTGACAGGAAATGCAAGCCAGGCGCAGAGTAGGCAACACTCCAAACACCTCCCGCGTCTGCAGACTGTGCTCAGACTTTTCCTGCGGTTGGCGGTCTCGCATCATTTACAACCCCTCTGTCGCTCTTCACGTCAACACCAGAACTTGTCTAGATTTTTTATCAGATCCAGCACTCTGATAAGAATTTTTTCATACAGTAATAACAACTCCTATTCCCTGTTTCGAAGGGTGGAGCTACAAAAATCATCAGTTTTCTATTATTGAATTAATACCAATCACAATCTCTGTCACAATAAAAGTAATGGAAATTTTATTTTTTGTATCGGAGAACTATGGCATGAAATAATCAATTTTGTGATCAGCCTCTATTGTCGACCTCCAGTCATTAAAATTCATTATTTGTGAGTAAAATTCGTTCCTTTACACATATCAGAAAGATAATTTCAATGAGGTCTTTGTCAAATGTCCAACATGGCTTAGTCACAGTGATTTACAATATTATCATGGGAATAATAGATAGTAAATCCAAAAATACCAAATCCAAATACAAGAGCACGATGAAGTTATGAAGTTAGCATTTCAATAGAAATTCAATAATGCTCATGTGTTGCAGGCTATCGTAGAATTATTAAGAGATAATGTTTATTTATTCATCTATAGAAAATTGATTACTGAAGAGTCAGGTTTCTAAATAAGGTTTTTAGAATTATCACTTCTCTGATTAGTGAGTTTCCTCAAATAAATCGAAAAAAATAATTTATTGAAGATAATGGTATTATTAAAACTTTTGATCGTTGTTGTTCCAAAAATTTACACTCAGCAGTATGATGAGGAATGGTGAAAAAACAAGTACGAAACCGCATACATAATTCGGACGTAGTTCATGTAGATTTATGAAGTTTGCATGTTGGAAAGTACTACTTGAATGGTTGAATAAATTAAGGTGAAGTTTGCATGTCACCAGTAGGTTAATAAGCGTTGTAAGTCCCAGATATTGCATGCTTCAGTCTCCCTTATTCAAGAATAGACTATGCAGTTGAGAATAGAATTTTATGTCTGAAGCTGTTTCTTCGTTCTTAAAGGGAGGTGATTCAGTGTGGAAATTTTATCCTACTACCTTGAAACTAATATCTGATGCAGAATACTATTTATATCCGTAGATACTAGATAGTAATATAGAATCAATATCGATTGTGAGTTTGATATAGATTGCTTATCTGAATAGATGAATTCCATTCTACTTTTAGAATTTTGAAGGAATGTTTTTTCGGTTCTTGATTGAGTTAAAAGCATATCATGATGGAATTTGGAAGACGTTTATTTTTTATATCCTTTCGAAGGATAATAATTCGAAGGAAAAATACTTGTAATAAATATCTTCTCCCATTCAATAACCTCCCACTCCATAACCACTAAAAAACTCCACTAGTCACTACAATCATAAGGTGAATGGTTTAAGCATGTCTAGTGAAACTAACTATGAATATGGCTGAAAATTACCAATTGGCCTCACAAAAATGAATAGATATTTCAATCAGAAGTTCAAAGCAAAAAAATTACATTTTCAACAGGAATCAATTCGCTTCGTTTTCGAGTGTATTGTTTTTATAAGCTTCTTCTCATTTTATAAATTTCTAACATGGATTTAAAAGATTCATTTTTGATTTTCAAAGATTGATTTTTCTCGAGAAATACACGTGAAACACATATTAATCCGGCCTCACATATTGTAAACGGTAGTACTTTATCTAGAGCTGGCACACCTAGCAAATTTAGTTGAAGCACCCTTGAGCTAGTCCAGATGGTTGATTGTCCTGTCATCCAATCCAGCTGCCGATTGAAGGCTTGATTAGTCTTAATTGACATCTCTTGCTCTGACGGCAAACCATATTCGGCTCGTCGCTCTGGAACCCCTTCTCTTTTCCAACTTGTCTGGTTTTCCCCGGCAGGTTTTCCCTTGAGTGCCATGCACTGCAGCAGAAGCTCTTCTCAGTACGATCGAGATCAGTCGTTTTCCAGCGATGACTCCCCTAGGCTATTCGACGATTGACATTTTTCACGAGCCCTAAAATTTACAACCCCTTGCTGTTCTTCCGTCCAGCTTCTCTTGCATTCATTCCTTTTTCTATGAATTTGAGCATGATTCTCTAATTTCAAATACACACTCTTATTATTTAGATTTTTCAAGCATTTGTGAGTCGCAATATTAAAAACAGAAGAACATTGAAATTTCTTGAATATGATCCTGTGATTAGTGATGTGAGATAATTCGACGAGTTAATTTGACAATCATCGATTCAATTCTCAGTACATAGAAGGAGAATACTTCAAGAATGCAAGTGATGTGAGATAATTTGACAATTATTATTGATCACGTTTTCCACAGGAAGGAGAAAAATACTCGTACGTCAGTAATACTGATGAGAAAAATCACACTCTTCATATGAGGGAACAAGTAACTCTAATTATTCTTATAGAAATGTAGACTTACCTGTTCTGCATGCCAGTTCTGCTAATCTTGAAGATTAGCTTAAAGATTTCATTCATTCATTTCTTTCACAATATTCGTTCATCTATGTTGACTATAAATGATGTAGTTTTCAAGCCTAGTATCGGTTATAATTAGTTAGCTGGGTTCATTGTGAAATTAGTTATTTTATTCTGACAATGAATAATATTAATTTGTTTAGGTTGGGTAATGAGTAATAATTGAAAGTATTTATTAGCCGTATTTGTAAATTTAATAACAGTAATTCAAATTAATTAGAAAATGCAATTGTAATGCAACTGGAAATTAATTCTAATTAAAATGCAAGTGGAGTATTTGAAAATTGTGAATTGTCTTGAGAAATAGAAGAGTTTAGAAATAAATGATACTTATAGATGTATGAAAGGTGTATCGCAGTACTAAAATTGACTTGAATTGATTGCCATGAGAACAGTTGAAACTTAGATTCAGAGTGTTCACCCCTGAAGTTAGGCATAAATTCAATATTATCTGAAGATGGGAATAATCAAAGATATTTCTCTAACTTTAGACTTTCAAGAGCAAGCCACCCTACAAATCGAGTTCTTTCAGAAAGTAGAGTAGTAAATGGAGTGGAAAGGTTGTCCCATGAGATCATTGGTGATTATCCAGATAAGAGAACGCTTGATTTTCTCACACATGACGATATTTTGAGACAGCGACAATTTGCAGCTAGCATTGCTCTGATTAAGGAGGCATTAATGTGGTGGGATTGGTATACCTTTGGGACATCAGCTGCAGACTGCAGACTGGGAGGCTGATCTGTCTTCGGTGTAGGTAATGTGACAAGCGGTCTGAGAGACCCCGAGGCAGTCACAAGCCTCCCAGCGGACCCTTGTCAGATGCATTGGTCCCTCTGCTCTAGATTTTAATATCTCACTCAATGCTCCCATTCTTACTTCTCATCAACTTGTCTTTCTGCTGTCATGTATGCACCACAGATTTCCAATTACCATATCGAATTGTCATTGGTCGAGTGATCCCATTGAAGAGCAAATTGAGGTAAAAATAAATGAATTGTTGCAATCTATCATTGACGATTATTTCTATATCATGGTGAGTTTGACCACAAGATTTTCACTGCTCACAAATTTGTAAACAAAACTTTGATATCCAGAACATAGGAGTTTTTTATAACTCCATTAAAAATCTCAAGATGAAATTTCAGCTAATTTTGATATCCAGAACATAGGAGTTTTTTCTATCTCCATTTAAGATCTCAAGATGAAATTTCAGCTAATTCAGACTGTACAAAAAGATAAAATTATGAAGAATTAAATCGGAGATATTGTATTGGAAATAGATATACTAAGGTTGAAATAAGAGATTTATATTAGATTATAGAAATTGAATCAAACGATAGATTGAATGAATAAAAGGTAAAACCATTGAAAATTTTAAATTTTGTAGGAGTTTCGTCTTTGTTTTCACATAACTTTTATATCTATGTGAATTTATCAATGGATATTTTGAAAACCCGATTAATTTGAGTAGATTTCTATGCTCAACATGAAAATCGAACAATCAAATTTCTCCTGATTCTCAAAACAATTCATGAGCGTAGTTTTCTTTTGAATTTATCATGAAATTGACCTCAGAATTGATAAAATAAATGAATAGTAAAACTTAAAGTTAGTGCTACAGAATTTCGGTAGTAGATTGTAATAGTCAATAAATTATCATTTTCTATTTATGTTTGAAATGTTGTGATTCTAGTTGCCAATTCTTTATAGTTTATATCATCATTATAATAAACTGATTATTTTCAGTACTAGGTCAGTTCTGACCCAGGTAAGTGTATGTAATTTAATGTAAGTGTATGTAACCTTACATAGGTTACATACATAAGGTTATTCACTCTCTACATACCATGGCTTATTCTGACGGTTTCTTACATTGAAATGAATACAGCTTTGACGTAGGATTCAATAATTGTGGACAATGGCTTGAAATTAATAATTGACTTTCTGTTGGTGTTTGAGCAAGTCCTCTCATTGTTTACAAACAAAACCAGCATGAACTCGAATGAAATGCCAATTATATAGATGCAGTGTTTTCAACTCTGGTTGGCGATCGATTCTGTTCATACCTTACTAAGAGCGAACTCGTACTCAAGTTCTAGTAGTGATATCAATATAGTTGTGATCCTTTTCGCTTTGAGCTCCATGCGACACTCTTAAAACGGAACGGTTGGCTGAACGCAGCAGCTTTGGTTTGAAGCACTGTTTAAAAGCGAGGAAGCAGTTCGCTTATTAGAAGTTTGTCGATTCATTAAGGGTGCTGATGGCGAAGTGAAACGGCTAGCAGCTTTGTGTAGTGTGAATTTTGATTGAGGATCAACTGGTATTCCACTCAAAGTGAATTGATGTTCTCAAGTGTTCAACTTTATGCATCCCACTCACTTAGCTGTCTAGTGATTCTTTCTCGAACCAATGCTAGTTCTTGGAGATACACGTTATAGAATACCGGGAACAGTAGAGAGAAACTGGAGTATGTTTGTCAAAATAATGAGGTCATTAACGATAGTGATTTGTCGATTGATGACTTAATTTGGCTTCCAACAAATCAATAGATTATTCTCGATTCATATCTATTTGTCTTTTGAAAGATTGATAGTATTTCTCACTTGAAAGGATTCGTTTAACTGTCAACTCCGGCGATAATTGGTTATGGACCTGATTTAGTAGAGTTTATAGGATTGATAGCCTTCAGAGTATGTCATTTTTTATCATTATCCTACTTAATACTTAGTATGAAATAAACTTATATCATGGAGATCATGTGATGTGCAAAAAAATATTGTAGTGTCAATAAAAATTAACAATTGAGATTTGTAATTGTATATGCTCATAATTTTCGATGAAGAACTGCAAAAAAAAACAAGTTCTGTTCATATCATATGAATCATCAGTAGATGAATCTTTACTCTTGAATTACTCTGAATTCACAAAGAAAACAAAATTCTCTAGGAAAATCACGGCCTAGAATCAAAGGAAATACATAGTATAAAGTATATACGGTAGTAGAATAGTATATTATATTTGCTAGAACACATCTTCTCCTTCAACAATACATACTAGAGATTATGTCTGTAGGATTTTGTGCAATTTTTGAAATTGAATAATCTCAATTATTGATAAAATCCACTCAGACGATAGGTTGTGGATACAGTCTTTTTTCACAGGAAAGTGATACCGCCAGGGTTGAATTTTGCCGCAAGGTTGTCATCGCCTTCTACTCTCTCGTATTTCCCACTTCACCTCGAAAAAAAGGTTTCATTGATTTTCAACCCATTGAGCTACTTTACGATGAAAAAGACGTGAAAACTCATCTACTCGAGTTGTTATGCTTTTATCAGTAATAAATCTGATAAAAGCTTTTTCTTTGAAGGGAAAATGGGAATATTGATAATGTTCTGCCTCAAAACCTGTTTGTTCTCCTCCTCAGAAAATCTGATACCAGGTGAAATTTTTATCAAATGCATCACTTTTCCAAGAAATATTGGTCATTTTTCGGTGTATTTGAACAAGAAATAGAGAGTAGTCTACTTCTAATATGGAAGTTTTTATAATTTCCACTAACTGTGGTAGCTTCGAGCCTCTGTTAAGTAAAATAGTATTGGTTTCAATTGTAATTGGTTTTTCTGTTCTGGAATTTAATTTTGATAGATGATTTTTTGAGTTTTTATACAAGTACAGCATGTTCTGATTCTGTTAGCCGGTTCTATTAGTTCAGTCATTGTGTGTTAGATACGAGAAATAAACATGGAAGAATGAGAAAAATGGAATTCTAAATTTTTCCAATTCGGTGTAACTTTTATATCATCAAGTGAAAAGTTAAAATATCCATAGGAGTTCGAAGAGTACAAATTTCTTCATAATTTCATTACCATTCTAATTTCTCGCCTCTCTATTTCTCTCATATTCCCAGCTTTAAAACATTATTCAGGTTTGCATAAAATTGAATTGATAAAATTCTATTCATTTAAACGAGTGAATCATAATCGAATTTTAGAATAGATCGTAGCTAATTTTGATGACTCTAACAAGAAAGAATCCAACTCTGATTAGATTAAAGGCATTGATTTATTGATTAGGAGATTTCATGAATTGAATGCAATGTGAGATGTGAATTACAAGGTGTCTAGGTATACATTAAGATCAATCGTATATTTCAGTTGTAACAAGGTGTTACATCATGTAACCAAGTCATGAAAATCCACTCAAGTATCTCAACCATAATAATGTAGAATTTTCTACATTTTCTACCTATCCAAGATAGGGTTTGAACAAACTTTAAATATAATTCATTTGAAGTTGCATTCATCTGTTTCCACTCATTATAAAGCTGGAAGATGAAATTGGATCCTTGGAGTGTTCTTATTGTAGAGAAGTTCTTTTATTACCCTTTAGTAACACGAGAAGTTCGAGCTCAGATAATGAAGTCTGCATCTGAGTCAGTAATGAGCTGTTAACATAGGTTTTATGACTTTGCAAATACGTGAACTTAGTGCAGAATCTTATAATACTTGTTTAAATATTATGTATTTCTTCATAATAGAGTACTAAGACTATACATTTATAAATCATTTTGCTAGCTCAATCAAATCTTATAGCCTCTGGTTTGAGAAAATGATTAATAAAATAGAATAGAATTTTCATTTGTCACTAAACAAACGTTGATCAATAAAATAGAACAATTCAACTCAATAGAACGAAAGTATCCTCACCAACTCATGTCGAAGGAAGAGAACAAATATTATTACTTTATGTAGTCGTATTTGTATTTTTATTTCGCTTTGTATTTAAGGCAATGTGCTTCTAGTTCAGTAATACACATTGAGAGGAATGATTGTTACTCTAGCCGAGTTACACTAATATTGGAATTGAATTTGTCTATTGATTATCAAATAAATGGAAATTGAACTGAATTATAATTATTTTGATTTGGCGAAATCGATCAGATGAATAATCTTCTTCATGGAACAATGTAACAACCTTCGTTTAAATTCATGGAATTTTTAAAGCTTCTCATTTTTAATCCTTATGCTATAATTATTGAATCCAATAATAAAAATCTATGAGAATTTGAATTCTGGAAAATAACATACTGCCTAGGTATCATGTAGCCTACTAATGTAGTTCTATTGTCTCATGGATCAAAACTCGAGAGCACATATCAGATGCACGGAGAAGCCGGAAAAGTGAATCATACTTGTCAAATACTTTGCGGTAAGTGTGACACTGCTTATTCTCCAAGAACAAAGAGGACTTAGCATGCTCCACCAGGCGAATGGAAACTTTGCAGAGTACTTTTGACAGTTATAATCCAACTGTTATAAGATATGTCCCTCACAATTTCCCAAGCGTTTAGCTGCAACATAACACTTTCAATGGTGCGTTTGCAATGACAATGTCTCAATCTGAAATATTATTTTATCTTCAACATCCTGACTTCTTTCCCAGTTCTTAAATACGTACTCAAATATCTCTCCACAGAATTCTAGATTCAATCTTATTTAATTCAAACACTCAATTTTCAAGGAAATTACGGATTTACATTATGAAACGTTCCTTGTTTAATCTGATCCAGATTTGAAACACTAGAACTTAACAGTTCCTAATCTAACGGTAAACATTGAAATAGAACATGGTCTTTTGAATCAAGGTTAGTTTAGATTGATAATATAGATATTATTGGTTTTTAATGTCGTATATAAAATGATGTATGCAATTGTTGTATTTTAGCCTTCAAACGACTCTTGAGATACCTTAAGGTATCTCAAGAGTCGTTCAAAGGCTCTCATAATGCAACCATTGCATAAACTATGCAATCACATAGCACGCGATGTCAGAGAGTTGAATTTATAAAGCTTTGACAGGAAATTAGATTTTAGTTTTTCTGTATAAGAGAAGTTCTACAATGAATGCGAACGATTGATTTGTTCACAAATGGAGTATCTAAAGCTAGAGTAATATTTCTGTATCAAAATGAAGTCTTCAACCTCTCATCACGCATTCGCATTGTTCACAAATGTAGAGAATGTTCACATTTGAATTGTGAATAATGATTCAGATGCGGAGAATTACATTAGTACAGTACGAAACGGCACACAATTTCAAATTCTGTGTAATTCAAGAATGTCTAACTGAATGAATTGTTGACTCATTTACAAATTCTCATTAATTATAGCATTTGTAATTATCAAGGGCTGCCATCCGCCTACAATATTGATTATCTCATTAACAAAAACATCACACTGTGAATATTTAATTTACCGTATTCATCGATCAAACTTTAATGCAGGTCTACTGTTCTGACTCATTTACAAATTCTCATTTCAATGTCCACTGCAATTCTAAATTCTAGCTCTACCTAGTATAAATATGCCAAGTTTCAAATATAAGTACGGTACTGTAATGATATATTATGAAACATGAGTATTTCAACCAACATTCTAAAATAAATTAATAATCATAACTCTCCGCTCTCATACGATTAGAAACGAACATTTATCAACAATAATTAATTAATAAGAATACCTCTCAACCATTAATTAGTCAGGAATGGTTATTGAACTATTTTAAAATATATCATATCATTGATTACTTTTTGTGTTGATATGCTTGAATGAATTGATGATTATCAAAAAATTTCATAAAATTATTTTTACAATTTACCCCGTGCAGCGCAAAGCGCCGCTTGCTTACTCAGTAGGCCTACTGTATTGTTTGGGTTTGAGAATACAGTATCATTGCAATAGTCTTGTATCAGTGTGAGTTTCCTCTAGTTTTGACATCAAATTTCGCAGTGGTGGAAGCACAGTAGAAAGGAATGCACCAAAAGTTTTCTAATATACAGTAATAGATAAGTTTTATGATACTGTAACATGTTGAAAATAACAATTCAATACTTTCTCCACCTCAATAGCTCATTCATCTGTATCCACTCTTTCACTCAATCACTAATGAAGTAAAACTTTCACCCTTGTTGGGAGAGAATAATAAGATGGCATTCCTGGTGCGGACAGTCGACCAGTTTTGTCGGTGCGAAAAAATAATAATTGCCTGCCTCATATTGTTTGAGAAGGAAAGGAGTGGGAATCTATCTGCTTCAGATTAATGAAGCTCCTTGAAGCGACAACTCTGAGTGGATGGAAACGACAGCAGCCTGAGAGAGACGTTGCGAAGAGGGTGTGTAGAGATTAGGAGTGGGGTGGGGTGAGAGAAAGTATTGGACTTGTCGCTGAACGGGGTTTGACCATTGAATATATATCCTTTGGTTAGGATATATATTCAATGGTTTGACTGAGGACCGAAGAATGGAAGGAACCAACAACAACTGCTATTATTGCTACCCTGCACTGGCTCAAGCCACAACAACCCCGATATGGTCAACACAAAGCCTGTTACGCAATAAATCATGATCCAATCCCGTATGTTTGGCTGGCTTCTTCAGAAGGTGACAGCTGACTCTGCTCTTGTGCTCTCTTGCTGGTCTCATCAACAATCGTCTTCTTTTATAATACTAGATGAATAGGAATGAAAATGATAGCTTTCCACAATGAAAGCCAACATATTCAGATCAGCGAATTCAGAGCTGACTTGTAAAATGGCTTTTCAGTCGCCTATCGTTTGCTGTGATAGTAGAACAGTAATAATGTATATTCCTATGTTCGTAAATTGTGCGCGAGTCAACACAAAATCTTAGTTTTAGTGCTTAACACAGCGTTCATTATCAAATCATCCCTCATAAGTAATACTTAGTCGTGATCACATTATATTACAAGTAGTAACTAGTAGTAACTTTTTAGAACAACCTGGTTTTTCACTTCTTTCTACGAAGCTGTCTCTCTTGAGTGAAGCTCTCTTATATTGACTTTGTGCACCAAAAGAATCGTTGAATTAATTCTTAACCACTCTCTTTGATTTACCAGCGCTAAATATCACTTTTGTGAACCGAGCCTTATTGAGGACAATCAAATTATTCTGTAAACAATTTATCGCGAAATTACTTTCAAATGACTTTCTGCGATAGTAAATATATCAAAGATGTTTCTAAAATCATTCAAATGCAGCTGTATTATAGAGCTTCAAAACAGCCATTCTGAAGAAAGTTCTTTTGCACATCTCGAAGCCCTGATTTCAATTCATAGATCACTTTAATGCTTGAAATTATTAATGGCGCTTGGTGGTGAATTTCGAAACACCAGATGGTCAACGTTCCCACGCACCACTTGTGAATTACACTGAGCAAAGTTTATTGGATTTGGACTGAAGTTTGTCTTGAATCACCTTGCGTCATCATAGTTTCCAGCACAATTTTTTTATATCGAAGTCTTCCATCTCCATCATACTTGCAACAGCTTCTCTCACCTGATAATTTCAGATCAAAAATGGTTCTATATGCTATACTATACTTTGAAGAAAAATGAAACTGTATAGAAACAAGAACACTTTTGTTCCACTCTATACTCCACTATTCCTTGAAGTATTTTTAAAGGGTCGAAATGATAAATAATATTGTATGGATTACAGGATATCCAATCTAATAATCCAACGTCTTAATAATCGACTTCATCTCACTCCAATCAATAAAATTTACTTTGGAGAGTGATCCACAACTAAGTTCGCCCCCTCCCCCTGATTCTAAAGCTGGATCCGCCACTGTACAAATATAATTCCAAGTGAATAAATACAGAATGTATTTCCGAATGTGGTAACGAAATAGGTTCTAGGATAATTATTATTATAAACTGAATAAAACTCAACGCTCCCAAACTTGAATTCAACAAAGACATTATTTTAAAGCAGAACATGAAAAAGACTAGCCCAATAACCTCTACCATCAAATCTACAAAAGAAAACCCGGCTTCAGACACAATAGCAGTAGGACATGGATCAATTAAACCGAATTCAGGTTGATCTATAAGAATGGATCTACTTTTAAATGTATTCTATATACTTCATAAATTCTCTATTTTCATCATTAATGTACATGGTGTACTTTATTTTTAGGAATCCTAATTCAATCCTGTCTTTATAGAAGCGTAGTACTTGCTGAAAAATATAGCAACTGTAGTAACTCATTAGTAACGAGTGTTGCAGCAATTTCAAAGCCAAAGGGAAGTGTATGTGGTCTGGTGACTGATTTGTGTGCAGTTGAAGTATGCTTTCGAATTGCAATTTGATGTCAACTGAAGTCAGCCAGCATGCATGTAGTCGCTTGTTCACAGGCTGCCAGTTACTAGTTTCCAGTTAGCAATGATAGATGTGAGCAGCAAAAGGTTGGAGGGGCAGTCAGGCTGCGGTACTTTGCAATTTCAGTCAATATTTGGCGTTTAGAGACCGCAAAATTTGGTCGTTTTGGCGGTTACCTGTGACGTTTGTGTTCACACTTGACGTTTAAACAGGGGAGGGGGAGGGGATTTGGTCACGTGGTCGGACATTTATTTTCTGTGTCGACACTTGGGGCGCTTCATGGCATGCGGTTTACTTTGGAGCTGAATGTCGGTCGAGGGTGACCGGGACGGGGACGGAACGGACGTGTTTGTCTCGTGTCGTCGACCGAGCTAATTGCCAGAATGAATAGCAGCCAATGCTATTAGTTTGTCTGGCCTTCTGTTTCCCCGCAACGTGTCGTTTCTGCGCTGACGAATGACTCTCCAGCCACCCCTAGACCCACGGCTTAATGCCTGTCACACACCTTACAATGAACTGGCTATCCCCTGCTGTTGATGAACTTCCCCAAGTCTCGACTCACAATCACAATATACTGTCAACCTATCCTTGTCGAGAATGCTTCAAGATTTGAAATCTAAATCCTGGCTCCAAAAACAATATTATGCTGGGTGCATGCGCTCTGAAACGATCTGCCACTCTCATACGATCCCACTTCCAACTCGACGGATTGATGTAGTTTCTAGATCAGCTCTAAAATGAAATAAATCAGTTCATATCTTTCTAATAAATTGTGTCCTTATCATAAGTATCAATAAATAATAATAAATGACTAGATGATGTTGATGGATTTAACTATGACGCATTTGAACTCATGGGCAAATTGTGAAGATACTGATTTTTTAGTCTTTTTCCAAAATAATTTTATTTTCTTATGCTGTGAGGCTGTTGTTGGGAAGTCCGTTTCAAATTAAGTCTATAATTGAATTTTGAATCGTGGATGTAAATTAGATTTATTAGAGCAAAAAAATTTATTTCGAACATTCTTTATTAAATGAATAAAAGGGATAAATAAATAAAGGGAATAAATAATAAGGGAATTATAATATTGCCATCAAGTGTGCTGTCAGCAACTTGAAGGTGCATATAGAAGGGTGTACCATTGACAACAATCTCTGACAGTCATTATTTCTCTATTGATTGGATTGGTAGCAATATGCATGATCATGTGACATGCACAGAGATTTTAGTAATTTTATACATTCTAAGACAGATTTCCTGGTGAAAATAGTTTTTTTTCCAAAATGAACACCAATTTTGTGCGAGAACGTCACTCTGAAACGCTATTGAGTACGTTGTGAATTAATCCACGTATTTCCACTGATTGGACTTTTAAAAGCTTGTCAGTTTCGAGTTGTCAAGAGTTCGTTGATACAGTACAAACTTGCAGGAAGAAAAGTTAATCAGTGCATGTTTCAGTCATCCTCACTGAACATTCTGTCAAGTGTCGTTAACAGTCTCACCCAAAAAACTCTAGCAAGTTTTTATTCCAAATTCTCATCAGAAATATTTGTAAACTGGAATTAAAATCATGCAACAAGCTTGATTTGATATACTCGTTCATTCTTTTTGAAAAAAGTACTGAACTTTCGCGTTCATACCAAAGTTATTTGATTTAAGTCAATTTGAGCTCTATCAAACGGGATTAATATTTCTGTCATACTCGATGTTTTTATCTACTATAAAACATATTCAACAACTGGAAATTTTTTCCAATTTTCTTCTTTTCTTCATAGGCTCATCATTTTTCCATAGGCTTCTTTGATTTGACAGATTTAATCAAGTGTTACCATGCTAACTCAATTAACCATGCAAGTTCTTAGTAATATCGTGTTATATATCTTGAAAAGTTCGATTGACTTACACATTTTCAATTACAAATCTTTTCTATGAATTCCGAATCATTCCAACACAATTTTTTGTGTTTCTTTGCTTTTTTGGTTTTATAATGGTTATTCTCAATTGTTTAAGCCTCTTCTTTAGCTCTACAAAACATTTTTACAAAGTGCCTTTTTGTTGGGAAAATTACCCATTTGAGATATTCTCTCATATCTATTACAGCATTACCACAACATTATATATTTTACTGAAATAGTGTCTCTTGATAGTTTTACCTCTAAATTTTTTTTATCATACTTCATAGCCCATGTAGTACCCTACATCCCCCTAAAAATTAGTTTTTTCTTATTTCCGCTTATTCATTTATTGTTTTTTAGTGTATAAGTCTACACCATCAATATTATTATTCGAATGTAGGGTAAAAATTTGAGTTAGACCAGAGTTATAAGAGTAAGAGAACGACAACAATTCGTCTGAAAGAATTTGTAATGGTTGCAGTTGCAGGGTCTTGCTTGCAAATTGCGGACTACTACCCCTAAATCAAACACCTTTTGGCTGTTAGTCGCATTCTCTGCAGTATTAGCATTCAGACAGCGTTGCAAAGCCTATTCAAGAGTGATTCCATTTCATCCAAACAGCAATTGAGATTCTTGCGCTTATCAATGAGATCTCTCTCGCTCTTTCTCACCCTCACAAGCTCTCTTGCTCCCTATTTCTCTCTCGTTCTTATCACAGCAGGCGTTTATAACTGCTCTGGCAAATGGCTCGCTATGGGTATCGAAAGCTGTAAGAACAATTTGGCGTTTTATCACGGTGTGTTCAACTTGGATAAATATTCCAACTCCATGAGTCTTTCCCACTCCAATAGTCAACACTTTAACATTCTCTCTTCATTTTGAAGACAAGGGTCTCTCCATATCTCGCATCGCGAGAAATTATCCAGCTCCCATTGAATCGAATGTAGGCCTGCTCTTGGTGTTCATTTTGTCAATAGTTTTGGAAGATTTCTGAATTTAATAATATAAATATTTAAAACTCATTGTATGAATCATCAATCAAGCTGAAGGCAATACATGGAAAACGGCAAATAACATTGAAACAGCGAGTGCATTTTTGCGGTGTTATTCTCTTATTTTGAAAAGTGAAGAACTCTATTGAGAGCCAATGAGGCATCAGACTATTAGCCGTTTCAGGTTATTTGCTTTTATTTCATTATTCTTGAAAAGAAGTAATGATTTTTTATCTGTACACTCTCCGTTAATTTGGTAACATTCCACTTCGCTGATAACATCAAAAGTAATGTTGCAAGTTATATTTAGCTCAGTCTTGGAATAAATATGACTTTCTCAGATATTCTTTGAATATACTTTGGATATCAGTTGACAAGGGAGACGCGAGTTCACGCTATTTGCCTTATTGCACACATAATTTAAAATTTGATGTATTCAAACAAAATGACAAAAATGCAACCTGGTAATATGCTTATTTGAAATCTACCATATCACAGTGAATGCATTATTGGCATATTTTGGAAGCATATTATACTTGTGTGAGTATTATTATCATCGCATAATATGCATGAAACAATGTTTTGTGACCGCCTTATCTCGATCGCATTGCTTTGAGTTCATGCATAATCATTGAGGCCCGGAGTTCAAATATTTATACTTCAATTCCAGTCAACTGATATACGCTGGCTGGTAAACTATTTAAGCAGCTCTATGCAATTAACTTGTTGTTTATTTAGAGTCAAATCATAATCGCGCGCGGATAATTATTACTCTCATCGCCAGTGGATCGCAGATCCCCTATCCTGCTTTCCATCACATCAGTCGATATTAAATTTTCGACCGGAGCTAATTAGTGGCGTTGTAGTGTTTGGAAATTTGAACTGGCTGCAATGCTGTTCGGAAATTAATCAAGGTATTATCTACTGATTTCTCTAATCGCTAATACTACGGTTTCCTGTTGTTTCCAGTTGTGTGGGTAATAACATGAATGTAAAGTAGTTTAAATTTTTCATTCTTACAAAGTAATAAAAATTAAAATCTTGAAATATCGAAGAATGAAGACGAGATTTACATTGAAAGATGCAGAGGAACATTCTGGAAAATGATCATTATTTACATATCAGTGCAAATTTCGTTTGCTTTTCTATATCGAATAGTCATTTTCATTTGCCCCCTTCCGCTTCCGTTTCTACTTCTTCCCCTACAAGCAATAATTTGGCTGTTCAATTCCAGAATAATGAGTTCAAATTAATAGAGAATGATGAACTTTTCATGGAATAGGTGTTTTTAGATAATCATCAATGTTATTTATGGAAAAGAATAATATAGTAAAGTGATAAAGAAAATATATGTAGTATATGTAAATAAATATGGATTAAAGATCCATGGTATCATTGAATAATTCAAATTGAATATAACAGGATAAAAATGGAAATAATAATTATGTTCACTTACTATTTTAAGGCAGTAAAAAATTGACAGTCGAAATATCTCTTCGATTATTATTGTATCATCGAACAAAATTCAAGGGAACTGACTTGTTCTTTCAACAGTGATCAATCACTTTAAGCTCCAAGTTGAATAAAACACAAAACTGCTCAGTTGTAGAATAGAGTAGAGGCCTACCTACACATGTTGAAGATCCCAATAACAATTCAGCAGCTTATTCAGTCGTGTATGTTTTTCCCCTATTGATAAAGCACTGCTTACTTTATCGTACGTTCATGATCCCTTTGCGTCGCGATAAATATTCTTTTTACCTCGGGAAGTTGGAAACAGAAGAGGTTGTGTGGTGGAGGGAGAAGGGGGTTGCCCACAGAGGACGGTCGGTAATTCTGCGATTCGGTGGAGCGTTGCCACTATTTTATTGCTGCTACGAATTAAGCCGGCCTGAGGTCAGAAACAGGACAGGACAGTCTCCGATTGCGATTTTCTACCTCTGTCCGGCACTGTGTCCTCTCATGCCAATCGATTTCCCGCCCCCTTCAACCCAATATACCCCTAATCCATGAGGTGAGACCCTCCTCATTGTGGAGTATCGGACTTTCCAGCCGCAGCCTTTCTTTTCATCGGAATTACTCACCACCAATGTAACTGTCGCTTTCGTCCAACACTAGCGCCAGCACCTCTGTCCAATTTATTTCTCACTCAAACTTTACTCGTCACTACCAAGTTAATCGGCGTTCAGCCACAATATACAATGTCTGCTACATATAAATTGTGGATGAAGTTAATAAAACGTTGTCAACCCCACTAAATAGGATATTCTATCTCGCCTCTTTTTAAGTACGTTTTATTTGATAGGTTTGAAAAACGGATGAGGAATTGATAACAGGGTGTATTCTTCGATTTAGTTGATATGATATAATGTAATATAATTTTTATTATTGGACTTATTGTAATAATTGAAAACTCACGCTCAGATTATAAGGTATTTGAGATTTTAATATTCCATAAAAAATCATCTGTACTGTATCTATTACTATCTTAGTATTTTGCTAAGGAGTTTCTATACAATCTTGGAGCTGCACTAAACTGTTCCTTACTCGTGAATACTCAAGGTTAGAGTATCACGAGGGGAAGTTTTAATGAAATGGGTAGTTCAATGAAGAGTAAATAGACGTGAAACAATAAGGATTCGTTTCTCATCTTCATTTTTTCTTTTTAATATTGTGAGAAAATCTCAGACTCATTTTCCTTGAAGGCAATTTAGAGATAAGGAAGGCTCTGGCCAGAGCCAGACCCCGACTGTGCAACTAGGTTCGTGCTGCAACTATTTCCGGGTCCGGTCGAGTAAATATTCATAGAGTCGTTACATTGTTAAAAGGGTCTCGGAGATGCTTGCTATTCCGAAGACGATGCTGCTATTGTGAAGAGTGGAGGGTGGAGAGTCAGATAGGCTATGAGAAAGCGCCGTCTCCTTTCTCTCACTCACTTCTTCGCATTTTCAATGCCACTCATTTTTTCTCCACTCATCTTAGCTCTATTACTCGCTCTTTCTCTCAACAAGAGATAACATCTCACTGGGACGGAGCCCATTCTCCAGCTTCTTTAAACAGACTTTCTTGTCTTCCAACAAAAAGAGTATGTTAACAAAAATGATGCTACGCAGAAAAATATTTTTCATCTCCAGTTTATAATTTAGTCGGCTCGTTCTGAGTCCCTAAAGGTGAGTGAGCTGCACGAGTTTTTTTTAGCAAGCATTATTTCTTCTTGCTGAATTACCTCTTCAAATCTCAGCCGGACGGATAAAAAGGATAACACGATGCCTCATTTATTTCCAGGTGAGCTGATTCTTACGGATGAGAACGAGATCATTTCTCATAGGCTAGCACATTTTGTCACTTCACTTAAAATGAAGTCTTCGTAATGCTTATTGCTATTTCCAACCTAGAAATGCAATACAATTGAAAAAATGTCATGATTTCAATCAACAGTCCCCCTTCCCACCAGCTACATTTGAAATGACTAACTATCATCCAATGAACAGTTTATTATTCCAATACAGACTGATATGAGAATCCCCGAATTTTTCAATGACCATACAATAACGAATGAAATATCAGAATCCTTCGTCTCTCAACACATTTCTATTAGTGCAAAGTAATTAGCATTTCAACTAATGTCAAGAGAAATCGAGTTTTCAAGCGTCAACAATATTTTTTTATGTAAAAATGAATGAAACAATTACATGATATCCATCAAAAGTAACATTTTACGATAATTGTTTTGAGATGGTGGAATATCAAATTTAGATTTTTCGTTATTTTTGGTGGTTAAATTGGTTGTTTAAAGATTGTCGATTGCTTTAACCTTCATCTCTCAAAAAGTTTATAAATTTTATTTAACTCGGTTGTATTAGATGGAGAGTACTTCTTCATCACTATTCTCTCTTTGTGTAGCGGTTTTTATAGCTGAAGATGCTATCTAAAGTATTGATGATATTCAAGTAGGTGAATTGAGAGAATTGACCTACTTCCACCCCATAGATCATAGGTGCTTCATGCCAGCTGAACACAAACAAATAGGAAGTCTCCAGTTCAGAAACAAGTGTCATAATGATGGAGCCCTTTTGTTCATTGGAGTTGAAAGTTGTTGAGATCTATCATAAAATGATAGTCCCTCGAATACTGTAATAAGCTTCAGATTTTGAATCAGAAAGTAGTTTTTGCAGCCATTTGAGTTTACTCTGAGTCAAGTAGTTCAACAATATCATAAATAACGTACAAATATATATGTTTTACATCCACAGAATCATAGCCTCCTCTAATACATGTATTAGAGGAGGCTATGGCAGAATGGATTAAATCAGTTTAAAAATCACACTTGTTTCTTTTTGTGATCAGGAAGCATTGATTGAATCATTGTTAACTACACTTTCACGTCAACACGTACCGTTATTATTCTATTAATTAATATTATATGAATATAGTTTCAATTGAAAATGGAAAAAATCAAGTTCCAGACTTTCAACAACTCATACTAATTGAAAGATTTCATCAGCTTGAATTTTCACTAATAAACTTTAGATGTGAAGATCGGGGGCAGACTAAACAGTTTACTGTTCAAGTTTTGTACAGATGTTACAGGAACACTTTAGCTAGGATAGAACATTGAACGCAACCACACATGGTTCGTGTTACCTACGATTATTGTTGTATTAAACCTGTCGCCAGACTAGGCCACGCAGTCTCTTAAGCAAAGTGTTTAACTATAAGATTAAATACAACAAAGTTGTTGCATGCATGCATTTCACTCTCTCAAAGTTTGTCAAGGGCCACAGAGATAGTGACAGGAGGTTGCAGAGAAGAGTTAGAATGTCTTGGAAACAGGACGTGTGACGGAAATGAGGAGAGAAGAGGTGTGTGAGGAAGGAGATTTGAGAGAGAATAAGAAGAGACCAAGAGAGTGCGGAATAGAATGGGAGAGAGTGAGAGAGAAGACAAATGAAATGAACAAAAGTGTGGTAAGGGGTTGTAGTTGCAGACGCTACCGCCGCCGCTACCGCCTTCTTGTCTCTGCGGTTTCCAAGTTCTATTGCGTTCGGCTAAAACACTAATTCTCTTCCGTACAACTTATTACTTGCAGACACTTTGGCCCGCTACCGCCACTGCGATTAATTTGATTACCAATTCCTGGCACTCCTCAATATTTAAGCTGCAATTAGTGCAGCAGTCTTTGCGTCGCTATCCAGGCGAAAAACGCGTCTAGCTGAACGCCTCTTCCAGCCTTGGGCACTCGTTTCCTGAATATCTCACTGTTGTTGAAAACGGCTGGGAAATCTGAGTTACTGCTTACCTGAGAACTTTCATTATGTAATTGATTTAATTAGTTAGCGAGTCCTAAGCATTACATTTAATGAATGAAAATAAATCTAAAGAATGACGAGAAATATTATTCTAGAGGCGCGGTAGGCCTATAATCTTTAAGTAAAGAAATAGAAGTTTTCTTTGAATAGGCATAGGAGTCCTGTTGATTCTTATTGTTTTTCTTCTAGTCGGGTCCAAATTGAAATAGAAAATATAGGTATAACACTGATTGATGACTAGAATATCTATTCAATCCTATTTCCAATTTCAAATGTGTACTGTTTGAAGCATGCAATAAACCTCACTTACTCCTTACTCTAGATTTTCACTCTTACTATCTCATACATGAGATATCTATGAGTTTATTAAGGACCCGATAGGTCCTTATTGAGATCGTAATCGTGTCCATCTGTTTGTCCGTCTTTATGCCCGATATCTAATGAACGGAAGATCGTACACGTTTGAAATTTGAAATATAATATCTTCATAGATGAAGTAAGAAGCCTATTGATTTTGTACATTGAGGGTTGAAGTTAAAAAAGTTACAAGCATAATGTAGATATTCTAACCTCAAAATGCGCTATGCATGCTGTGAAGCGCAAGGACCGGGGTTCGAATCTCGGTCTTGGCAACTTTTTTTGCAACTGGTATTTGATATGATTCAACTAATTATTCATTATTCAGGGCTGAAATTAAATTTTTCAATCAATAAGTCTTTTTCGAAATAATAATTATTTTTATTACTAAAAGTAGAAGCCATTATTATCATTTTTGTACACTATACCATATCGGGTCCTTGGAAACTCCGTTGAATCGGTTTGTTATTGTAAATCTTCAAAACATAAGGCCACTTATAGGGGAGAAGGAGACGGAAGAAAAATTATGCATCTTCATCAACTTTAAGTAGCTTACTGAACTTTTTGTTTAGCCGTGATTGGAAAGAGAAACTAGTGAATTCAAACGGTTGACGTTAAAACTTATCAAAGCCATTTTTAAACTTCCAAAGATAAAAATAAATAATGCTAATTCTGGGTAATCTTTTTCCAAGTTAGTTGGATAACGTTGTAATAAAATCTTTAGTGGTAGTAGGGTATGGTGTGAATCTTGATGCTAATACAAGTGATATCCAACAAGGATTTTGTTGCAAATGAAGAAAGCTGGCTGGAATGCTTTCACGAATAAGGAGGAAATTTAATCCCGTACAAAGGGTTAAGGGTGTTATCGTTAGAGCGCGCTTATTTCAAGGGAGCAGATGTGCACAGGCTTTCACCTTCTTCTCCTTTTAAACAGCTTTTTATGTTGTGAACGTTTGCCGGCTCCTCCTCTGTCTGCTTTCGTACGCTCACCAAGACATTGTTGCGAGATCGCACTTTTTCATTGATGCTCTCTCTGTACTCTCACAAGTTTCTCACTTGAGCGGCTAAACAAGCTTACTGTCTTCACATGCATTCCTAGCTCATGGTTCTTGAAGATTAAACATTACTTGCTACTGTTATTTATGTATCAAGTTGATAGGAAATATTCCAAAGTGAAAACTCATTTCATTTTGGAGAAACTCATTTTGTAATCAAATCTTTCTCTTTCTTCAGTTATGGCCCTGAAGAACGTATAAATACCCTTCCTAACAGGCAGATGCTACATATCGTCAGTAGTACTCAGGCATCGAGAGTAGTAATCGTAAAACGTAAATAGTAAATCGGGAATCGTATCGACAGTAGTAATTGGGAATGTTGGTTCAATCCTATTGAATGAAAAATGAATTCACTCTTTCTGGCGTTCATCCATTGAGCTTTCTTGTTTTCCTGTGTAAAACATATATTTAACTCTATTCAATCATAATTCGAATTCAAACACCAAGTTCCACTGCAATCATCCTGTCTACTACTGATATTGATCAAGCTATTCTACAAATCATCGATAAATGCTCTACATCAAAGTTCACTTGACGCAGTCTACCAACACACAAACATGTCTCTGATCATATATTTCTCTTGATGATTGATGCCCAGAACATTCCAACTGATTTATCCATATTGCATCCTTGATCCCTACCGTATCAGTCAAATATTCATATCCAATTTCCTCCTATTGGGGGTATGTGGACCGAGATGGGTTCAAAATAAAATATTTATCAGCGATAGACCGTGTTGACGCCCAATTTATTCTCTAGTATATAGTTCTCCAATGTATCATACATGTAATCCTTGAATTGAGATAATTTTGTGGAATAGTAGAAAGTAGAAGCTATAACATTGTGAAGTATTCAGTTGACATCATGACACTCAAATCAATGATAATATCTATGTTTGTTATGTGCTTTGTCTTCAGCTTTGTTCTTCGTTATAATAATGGGAATATTGAGAAAAATTGTTCAGAATTCAAATAACTCATCATTAGCACATGATAAGTTTGATAACAATATATGTAATGTAAGTTATCAAATTATACATAAAAGCGAAATGGCACTCACTCATTCATCTCAGAACTAAAAATCTACTTAAAAACTTTCAAATTTAGTAGGTGTGTTGAGAGTGTTCTAGGCGCGCACTTAGAACGGATATGAAAATTCCTAAGGGTACGCCCAAAATCTGCGTTTTCTCAGCTTTTTTGAGAACGATTTGACAAAATAATTTATTTGGCTACATAGGTTCGGGTTAGGATTAGGAGAGATGTGTAAGAGTATTCCAAAGTTATCACAGAATTACGCCAGAAATCTACGTTTTTATATAGCTAATATGAAGAAACTGACATGGAAGATGTTTCCTTGGTAATCATAGACAAGTTGTCCAATTCAAGTACAGGTATATGTCGCCAATTTTTCACGAGCAAGAATACATCAAATCATCTCACATCATTTTCCGAGTACCTGGATCAATCAATTTTTTCCCCAACTAAATTCTTGATACTTTTCATTCTTGACCTCATTCTTCAAATGTAACAGACAGTTACAATCCCTAGTATTTTTATGTGGAGATTATGTGTGTTCATGCTGCAGCCCGTTGACGTGTTCAGCCACGTCCTGCTACGTGAGTTCCGGCCTTGAACGTGGCCAGGGGGAAGTGAGCAGCGAGCGGGGAAGAGGGGGAAGAAGATATGGGAGCTGTTACCTCTTGTAATAAGGTGCTGACAAGATCTTAACTGGTGGTAGTTTAGTTAGAAATGTTTACGGTTCGCAGTACGAATTCTCGAGCATTTGCCATTGCCACTGCACAATGGTACTGACGATTCTACCCTGTACAAAATGCTCAGCGGACTACTCTGCTGAAAAGCATCAATAAATAAAACCGAAGGTCTTGCAGTCCTATGTTGCGTGAGAAGATGAAACTTGGTTTGATTCTTATTGGTATAATCATTGAGTAGAGTAATTCCAAATTTTTTAAATTTTTCTCAGAGGAAGCTTTGTCTGATCATTATCGGTGTGGTCCGTTAGTCCTTATCGGGGCATATAAAATTCATACTAATGAACTAATGATCAGATCAAGTTTGTAAGGTTCTGCACAGGAAATAACAGTTTAATACCTTTCGATTCACGTATCCGTATCCATCCCATCACGTTAGTGATAATAAATCGTGAAAAATTTAAAATCAACACGAAATCATTCTATTTTGATTGAGATACTCTGTATTCGAACTGTGATCAATAATTTCATAATAATGGTTCATGACTATGGCAAGTAGTTCCAAATCCAAATTGATTAGTGCAAGATTCCAATTAAAATTCAGATGTTATCCTGCCTCATGCATCCATGCCTCAATGACAGTGATATTATAGAAAATATGAATAAATGCATTATACAGTATTATTTAAGAGTATCAATCTGAAGTATTCAAGAAATTTCTCTCCAATGAGCATTGAGAATATAACTAAGTTCTATTAGTGATGTAATGGGGTGGAGGGTTAGAAATCATTCCTCATAAGCATCATTTGAAATCTTCTTTTGATGGATAAAATTGGTTCTATGATGTTTTTATGTTGAGTGTTCTTCTAATGACTATTATTTGATTCCTTGCACTCTTTGTAATATTCCTTTATCCAAAAACAAGTCTCAGACTTATCACCATCAATTAAAATTGAAAAACACACATTTGTTACTGATAAAGCTTGTGAGTATCGTGCATGATTGCTTCAATACAAATTGGATTTTTCTCTTTGATAAAACTATTGAAACGAGTCCCAGGTGGAACACAAAGCGGAGTTTCATGTTTGATGTGAACTAAATTCAATTCTAGTACAGTATCACTTTCATGCAGTTTGAAAATGTTTTGAAACATTCTGTTGAGCAGAGAAAAGTGTTCGCTCTAAAGGGAGCTGTACAATCCAAGAATTGCGATACGTATTGGAAAAATCCAATTTGCACACTGGGTATGGGTTGAAATTACACCAAACGAACGTCTCAAAAGTCCCTAATGAACCACCAAACGACAGTCTGATCCAGTAAAGCGCACGCAGGCCACTACACCATGCCACACCACGCCACACCATTCAAGAACACTGAAGCATGAAATTCTGCTTACTATTGGTGGTGCCGCTTCAATAGAATCATCTGACGCAGATCTGTATGCAACGAAACGTAACACTTTTGCAAGTCTATCAGAGAACGCCCCCTCGAGTTTTACAGCCAATTCAGTTCACTTTTCCTCCCATTTAAATGTTGCGCGTAATACCACAGTCGCACTCGGCTTTATGACTGTTCGAGCCACGTGATTACAGCTAACTCTGTTATTCTTCCATCGATATCCGAAGCTATAACTGTCTTCCAATAGGATGAATTCCTCAATCAGCATCAGAAAAATCAATTTTTACTCGCACCAGCCTCATTAGACGGGACTCTGATTTTATCAGCTCAATCAGCTGGATATCATTCCTGAATTTTCTGATATTTTCATAATGAACCTTTCCTATAAAGCACACTTGAAATATTTTCTATTAATTTCAAGAGTATCAATATAAATTACTCAAGTCTGCAGAATGAATACTCTCGTGTCATTATGGGAAAAAATTTCCTAGAAGCAGGAAATCCGATCAAGCTCCAAGCGATAGCTTTTATCATTAGTTCCTTTTGTTTATTAAAAGTAAGAAGTTTTAATTTATTGAACTATCTAGAAGATTGAATTTCTTCAACTTGAAAAATATACATGAAAATTCAATAGGGAACTATCCATTAACCAGAAGGATTTTTCAAGTCAGTACAATTTACAAAGTTAATTTATTGAAGTGTATGCAATAGAGAAATTTCAGACAACACAGGATAGTATGGCATAGGAACGATTAATTAGACTCATGTTCCAATTCGCTAAAAGTTTTAATGGTGTTTAAAATTTAATTTTTGTTCAATTCCAATTGTTAATCATTGTAAAATCAAATCAGATCCGCCTTAAATCAAAACTCCAATAATAAGCTTTCTTTCTTGTTCATTCGACGCAATCGCAGCTTCTCCACAAGATTATAAGTGCTCTGCATCACCATCCCACCACCATCATTTCTTTATCGAGACCATTTTTCTGCTTCATCTGGTAATAAGCGTTTCCAGCCAAGGAGCGTAGCTGGTCCCCCTATTTGGAAAAGAACGAATAAATTGATACGCCCCACCCTCCCCAAGCACTGCTGTGCTTCAACCACTCCTGATCGCAGTTCCCATTCTCGGCACAATCATCCTCAACATTCCAGATTACAGACTGAATATCAGCAAAGTTCTTCCTTTGTTCTAGTCTCTTTATTCACCGATGTTTAAGAACGCCTCCCCTTATACAGTTGCTATTGTCTCTGCTAGCGACATTCTGCTATAAATCTCTGAAGACTCGCTCTCTGTCCATAAAAATTGTCTGCTTCTTCCTTGCAGTTTGATATTCTCTCCTCAAACAACTTTTTTCATTCCACAGAAACAGATGTCATCAGAATCCACGATATCTCTTGGAGTAGAAGAGATGACAGATTGCACTGGGAATGAAAGATTGTTGCATAGCATAGGCATTTCCATCAAGACGATTTCTTTTAATTCTTACAAGTCTTTAGGAAGTTATTCTTAGATGATGGCAACAAATTCTTGGTATTAATATTGAGGGCGTTATCAGAGACATATTTTCATTTCACGGTGAATTTATTGATTGTTTGACCTTATTTGTAGGCAATCAAATAGCCTATAATTCATTCTCTCTTTCAAAATATTTTTTGTGTAGCTGTAGAAGAATCTTTCGATTTTTGTTTAGTATTGATTGTATTCATCCAGCTACATGAAATTATTAATTTTTGAAGCTAGATTCCTTTACAAGTAATTCAAAAATCCACCGGATTAAGTCTGTCAATCTCATACAACACAAACCTCTAATTGAACAGCCAATGAAATAATTTAGCGGGCTTGATAATTTGAAACGACTTCTTGCAGTGAATCTGTTCGGCTTTGTAAGCGATGCATGTGAATCATCGCTTGGTGTGGATGATTCAAGCCAAATGGCACGTAGCTTGTTAATGGCATTCTAGCGAGTGGCTGTATATGTACAGTATTCCATTGGAAGCTATAAGCTTGTAAGTGTTGGAGTGCGCTTGCACAAAGTGACATGTCCCTTTACACAAATAAACACCATCGTCACAGATCTCTCGCTGCTGTTACGGAGGAGAGAGGCTAATACTGATTGTGCACCCAATGCATTAGTACAGGTCATGCATTCGACACGACATGATCGGTTCTATCACAGCTTTGGATTTAAATGCCTGCTAAAGAACAACAGCCGGCCATTCCAATCAAGGCATCTGATCACTCAGCTGCCCGGCAACCCTTTGACATATCGATACAAAATATATACACATACAGGAAATAACCGGCAGAGGCAGGTTTCAAGCCTGAGCGCAGAAGAGCAAATTATATTATTTGGACTAAGTAGAATTGAGAAGGTTTGATTCAAAACAAGTAATTAGCCTATGGTTCGTAAAATCTTGAGAGGGAAAATTTGTTCAAATTTTTATGCTTCCTAACAATTTTCAAATCGTCTTTTGGGAGATGGACATACGAAAGAAAATTGTTCATAGCGAGAATAAATTCAAGTAACGTGAATTTTAAGTAAATATATTGTCAAATCTGTAATAAGAATAGACTGATCCTTACTTACATCGAATTCCAGCGGGGTTGAAAGGGAAGTATGTTTCTTAGCTAGAGGCATACTTGTTAGTTGTTTTTTTCTGTATTTGGAGTGGTCCGTAGCCGAGGGCGATAAATGCCGGTCTGATAATCCAGAGGTTCCTGGATCGAATACAGTTGAAGGAACGGATTTTCACAACAAAAACGGCCACTCCCGTCTTTCGGAGGAGACAAAAAGCCGTGTGGCTAAAAGCCGGAGGAAACGAGTGCCTAAAAACAGTCGTCATCTTTCATCATCACCCCTCACATTACCCACGCACAAGCCTGTGAGCTCATGTGGGCATCACCCTCGGAAAAAATAAGAAAAAATTAAGTTTCAGGTGATTTCCAAGTTTTGGTTGAGATTACGGGGATCTATAAATTGCTCTTCATGAACATTAGTTGAAAATTTTGGGAAATGTACAAAAACTAGCCTATAGATAATTGTATTACAGCAGTATTTCATGGATCAATTATTATTGTATTGTCAACATCCCGACCCCCAAAATCGTTCATTCATATCAATGTTATCGCTCATTTTATTTTATGAATTACAAACCCAAAATTATCATGATCGTAATCAACTGGCATTATAATATTAAACTGAAATTTTTCTTAAAATCTTTAAGAAAAGCTCCTCTTTTGAGCTATTTATGCTTTTTGTACGACAATCATTATCGTAGTCGTTATCTGTGAACAAGAAAAATGCTTTACAACAATTTGTTGGAGAATCGAGGCAACTTTTCTCACATTTCGATGGGAAAAGCTAAATGAGAGCTGAAAGGAAGAGTTATTGAACTTTTTGCTGCTTCCAGTCTCAATTTTTTTGTAGGCTACAACCACGATCTTCGCAGCATTCACCGGTGTTTGCTCGTTTCTTCTTTGACACACCCTCATTTTTATCCTCTCCTGTTCTTTTGTCTTAGTCATCGTTTCTTTCACACTTAGCCATCTCTGTCACACCTCTAGCACCTCACTTTCAGGTTA
This sequence comes from Laodelphax striatellus, assembly GCA_017141395.1. Taxonomy (NCBI): domain Eukaryota; kingdom Metazoa; phylum Arthropoda; class Insecta; order Hemiptera; family Delphacidae; genus Laodelphax; species Laodelphax striatellus. Next base: position 22,463,434 of record CM029532.1, on the reverse strand, counting down.
GTAGTTGTTCGAGTAACAGTCGCTTTTCCGCCAGTGCGTTATTCTTTCATAATTTCTGCTTCCCCAGTGCCGTTCAGCTGATAAAAAGTCCTCGTTATGCGACGCCTCTTCCCAGTCTTTGTTGTTCATTATTTCGCCCAGGGAAAGCCCTCTCATCCCTCTCCCTCCCTCACGCATTCCAACCTGGCAATCCTTCCTTCTAGATGAAAAAGAATGTCATGGAACCTGCACAAAGCATGCTTTATTCTTTAATTATTTCCACAGCAAAAAAGCAAATTTCAGGAATTTTGTTCTAAGTGACAACGTTTTCCCGAAAAATAACATTTTTTAATGAAATACAGCGCCTCTGAATCAAAGGGCAGTCACACGTTTAATGCACAGACTTCCAGCGCTATTTTCGTGCCCCTCTCTATTCCTGCAATACAAGTGATCAAGTAACGGATTAAAAAATATTATCAAGAAGAGCAATGTGTTTATGTAATATAATCATACAGTAGTATGTCTGTGTCAAAAGACGAATAACGCCAGTAATTAATGTTCTCAACAGGGTTCAATCAGACCGTGGGCTGGTGGGAGAATTTATTAGCATGGAAGTTCTGAAATTCATGAATTCATACATAATTATGTAGTAACAGCTAAATTAATTTCAGTAGTACATGAAACACTATCTTTCCATGAAAGACGAACAGGAAAACGTGAGGCAATAGATATAATATTATGTTCTCAGAAACATTTTGCATGAACGGATGTTACAGTCAAAAACAGACAGATTCCTTTTGAAATGTTCATTATTCATTAGTGATTCAAAACACATGCAGTAGCTAAATGGTGGAGATGGAGTGAATTAATGAGTTCAGAAGAGCTGGAACAAGGATTAAATCAGGGTAAAAAAGCAAATAGAAATTATTTCCAGAAGATTGAATCCCTCTGTGCAGATAAACGCAGACTGCTGAAAGAGATAATATGACTGCGAATATTTATGAGATATTACTTCTTATCCGGAATAAAGTTTAATTGAAATTTGAAGAGGTTTGAGCCATCTTTGCAAGATTATATCGAGGCGGTTGAATGCTGGCCAACGTTGGGAGAGGCGTGTCCCCCGTTTTCTTATAGGGGGATAGCTAGCTATATAGAAACATAATTATGTTGGGGATCCCCGTTCCAGTGAAGGGATCGCTCGTCGATGATTCACTGCTCCGAATTCAATTTCGTGCACTCACTCAGAGCCTTCCTCACTCAATTTTGCACTTAAACACGATGCAAATCAGTCCAGGCAATTGCTTCCAAGGTTCGAGTACCCTTTATAGCTCTCCTAGTTTATTTTCGTATGTATTTTCCTCAATTGATGATATTCATAGTATGTATCTTTCAAATGCATGAAAAGATAAATTAGAACATCCTGTTACTATTTTCCTCATTGATGATTACTCATTGTATGTATCTTTCATATGCATGAAAAGATAAATTACAACATCCTGTTACAAAAATTTACAAAAACATCGTAAGATTACCATTACCATTTCGATTAAACATTATTCAATTGAAACTGTAAGTTTTATATATTTTTTATTTGTTTGCAGAAGATGTAATATTGTTGTATGATTCTAATTTTTGTAATGTGTTATCATGAAAAATAAAAACCAATTTGATTTGATTTGATTACCGGCGTTTTCGGCTTCACTTCTTGTTATACAGTTAGAGAGTTATAATAATAATTTTTCTTGGTGATGGAGGAGTTTATACGTTACAAATTTCATTTCAAAACACAGTTACGTGATTGCAATAACGTTATATGAAAACGGACAGTCGATAATTTACAGCTAGTGAAGAGAATACATTATTTCCACCTGAAATAAAAAAAATATTCTGGTTTTTTAGTAGGTTACATGAGAAAAGTTGACTATTCTTGTCAGTACTTCTTGACAGTACTACTAAGGCTCAATTATTATTATTCCAAGCTAAAGAGAAAATCCTGATGTTCCATGCCTAGAAATGACTTCCAGAAATGTATATTGTGATGTTTAGAGGAACACAAGAAATGGAAAAATATATTAGAATCATTAAAAATTTGATTCCTACTTTTTTAGTAGCATAATACCTTTGATGTACGATCAAAATGTTTATGAATTGGTAGAATGTTATCCCTGCTGCAGCTTTCGTGATTTTGTAAACTAGGACCTCGAACCTGTAAGGCTCTTATCAAACTCGGTCTCGTTCATTAGATAGAAAACAAGCCAGGCCCTAGCCCCCGATATTGAGCCACCACTAATCTGATAGTAGTGTTTCAATTTGGTAGCGAAGTTTGCCGCTTATCTTAAACTGATTACAAGTTGAATAGAAATCGACTGACTAATCGATAGTAGCCGATCGACCCTCGACGATTGAGATGCCTCATCACGATTTGATGTTGCCTAATGCAGACGTGGTTGCAATAGGAATGGCTCTCATCCTTCGAACAAACTTCGTCTCTTGCGAAATCCTTTGAACGTCCTGCTTAATCTTCGTTATCCTTATCAAAGCGTGTAACGGCCCGTGAGCGGGTCGTCGTCATTAATGCCGGTGACAGTCACTTTAGCCGACTAATCCTTGACGGGTCATCGGCACCTGCTGATTCACACAGCCATGTGTCTGCTGCCATAGACGTGTATAAATAGTACTATGGAGGCTCTGCTGAACTGCTGAATGCTGATTCAGCGTCCGCCTTTCATTCATTCACCACTGACACTGGCGGTCACCCGCACACAAATGGCGAAATGAGCACACATCATTGGGTTACTTTGAAAATCAATTTTCCCCCATTAACCAACCATCATGGTCGTATGATAGTGATGACAGCCGTTTCTGCCAATTCAACTGTCTTTGTGATAATTCGAGTTTTTACCACTACAAATCTGACGATGTACTGCAATTTTCGACAATCAATGTAAAACCGTAGTCGTTATACAATGAGAAAACCTTTATTTAGCAGAACTTTTACTTAGCGAATTATGAAGTATAGATATTCTCGACGTGAATGTATTCATCTTCTCATGTATGAACTTATTAGAAAAATTCAGAACAAACCTTGATTTTGTGGAACGTACACTGAAGATGGCACAATGATGCTGAAACATCTTTGTGGATTTGCTAAATAAATAAGTGACATTTTATAATACAAAGTTGTAATTTTTGAAACACCCTGTATATTAGTGTTTTTATTTATTCATTTGTTTCTTCAAACTCATTTATACCTTATATCGTTTTTAGGGCTTGCATTGAACCAATTTCATTAATTTATTTCAGTGTATTTGCTATAAACATTCGCCCATATACTCATCAATCTATTTTTATCTTTCATTCATTCATTTGTTTGTGTGTGTTGCAGGGGGCGTGGACTCGACGAGCGGCCGTGACAGCTGGCCGCACCCGGTGCACGTGTACGAGGACGACAACGCGCTGATCACGTGCGTGGTGCGTGACGTCGGCAACAACACGGTCATCTGGAAGCGCGAGGACGCCGACACGCGACGCTGGCGCATCCTCACCGCCGGCCACGATCGCGTCACGCCCGACAAACGCGTCCAAATACTGCATGACGACGGTAAGCATCAATTGCAATTTGCTGCCTTCGAATTTTCACTTTCCTTGGACATTACATTATTTCCTCTTGGTTCTCATTATTATTAACTTGTAATACTTCCTTCCAATACTATCTCAATTTGGTCTTGAGACAATCTTCATGACATATTGACAAGTTACAAATGGTACAAGAATCAGTTGTATGCTTTTTTACAAGACTCATGGCAAAGAAAAGAGTGAATATCTTAATATAATTAAAATGTAAGAGAAAAATGTTAATAATGTAAGAAATAATTCTTAAATCATTGAACATTGATGAAAAAGGAATGCATTAAGTTCCATTAAATAGTAGAAGAAAACACTCTTTGTTTTTAGGATAGGCGTAAAACACTTTAGGCACTTCCAGGTAGCTTTTTTACAAAACTCATAGCAAAGAAACGAATACTTTTGAATAATTCCCACATTATTGAGCTCATCTACAGTTTTGAAATTGTAATGGCATGGTTGAAAGTACTATCTTCAAGTTTGAATAAAAATTTTTCATCAAATTCTCTTATCCATGGTTATTGTATAAGTCAGTGTTGTTTCTCTCCATCATATTATGTTCCTCTTTATCAACTCAACTGATTTGGCCAACAGAAATACTCTCACTAACGAAAAATTATCGAAAAAATTACTCGAAAAATTAGTCTTCCCGATTTTGGACTTCTATAATTTGGAAAGCTATGAAATATCTTCAATATGATTTATGGATATTCTTCAAGCTTCACTGCTCTGCTCCAGCAATAAAACTCAAAGTACTCTTCTATCAAGATGATTTTTTTAGTTCTGCATTAACAAATGTTTCATTATGAAATACTATATCATTAACAATATCATATATGCTATAAGAATATCATTTTACAATCATGGTTAGATTCCTAGTTTCGTATTAAATATTCAGAACATTCTTTTTTTAAAGGAGATCCAAACACATTCTTCTTATTTCTTGAAAACTGGAATCGAGTCACTGCAAGCACTATGCTCTCCATCCTATATATAACTTTTAAAATGCTCAATAAAATAGCCTGCAAATAAATAATACAAACACACAATCCCATATTATTATAGAATCACATTATTGAATTCGAATATTGTTGGAACAGACTGTTCCACTCAAACTGGAAAAAGAAATACATTAAGTTTTATCGAATACTAGAAGAAAACCCTCATTGTTTTTTAGGATAGGCGTGTAGGCATGGCACTTTCAGGTGGCAGGCGGAGAGGGACCAGCTAAGTTACATCGAAAATGCATTCTGTGGTAGCGAGTTCTGATGTATCCGTGTTTCTTCTTTATCACGCAATATTTTTTATTCCGCCCCTATTTATACCATATTACACCGTATAACGGTTCCGCTATTTCCTCTCAGAGGACTACATTTTTTATATACCAACTATAGATTAAGAAATATGGATGACAACGGTATGATTTGATAAATATCCGGGATTGTAATAATAATTAATCTACTAGAAAAATCAGAGTCCAAACTCAAATCTCCTTTCTTATTTATAATTCATCGAAGTAAAAGCGTCGTCATAAAAGATTTATTTATTAATTTACTGTCGCAATATGGTACATCATATTCTGAGTTACACCCTTTTGACTGGAGACTTGTCAATCGCTAAATCTAGCTAAAATAGTATTCATTTGTAGATCAATATTAATTTCTCTACAACACAGTAAAAATTCTCTCGATTCTCCCAATCTAGTAACTGAATTTTAAAAACACAATTCGAAAACGCTCGTCATTCTTCATTAAATTATTCTGTTATAAGAATCATTGCCACTTTCCTGTTAATTAAATTCCGTGATTGTGTACAGGCTTCTCTCTATTAACATTTTTCTCACTACCCGTTAAATGAAATATTCCACAACGATTCGATTCCAAGAGGAGGGCTTCATCAGTAAAATGGATTCGATTCTTTGTTACTGATTACAATTTTATTATTACTGTTATCAAAACAAGTATAACAATAATACAATTAAAATAATTGGATGGAAAAGTATCAATTTTCTCAAATGAAATGCTTTTCACACGTACTACTTCACTATTGAAAGTCTTTGGAGCTCTAAATTCAGTACTCCATCAAATCATATTTTTTTCATGCTCAAAACTATGGCACGTAAATTGTTCGAGTTCGGAGTTCAAATACGAATTTGAACTTTTGAACAAAAACATTATTGAAGGTAATTTGTGATTACTCATAAGAATTGACATTGTTACAAAGACCTTTGTGCAACTAGAACTAAGAGTATGTATTGGACTGATAATCTCATAGGTTTATCAAAATTGATGAGATTTAATAGAATGAACCTAATATGATCGAATTTGTGCAACCTCTCTGTCCTTCAAAAATGTTGGGAGTAATTTTGGCTGGGAAAATTGAGGTGAAAAATATTATTAAGGGGCCGAATGATGTTTGATGTAATAATTGGCCTCTGTATTTTGCGACACAATGGACTTGTCTCTCTTGGTTATTCGAGAATAAAAAAAGCGGCTGAAAAACTTGTAATTAATTTTTTCCCTGAAAGGAAAATAATGATCATTGGGGTAATGATTACCTAGCGCTCTAGCTGAGAAGAATTCCTGGTTTCTTTTTTCTGGTCTCTCTGGTGTCAAAGTTCGTGAAACAATTTTGTCAGGTGTTGTGCTTATCCAAAACCGGGTTATTGGACACTATAAATTCTGAATCCAAAACTTCTCCCCTGCATTTTCTTGCTCTGAACAAGCAGCGAACTACCTCAGTACCTTAGTATTTTTCCCTAGAAAAATATTGTGGCTTGCTATCTCTGAAAGCTTTGAAAGGTTTTGAGTAGAATGTGGATCTAATTTTTCTAATCAAGTCCATCATCAGGAATTCTGTGCTTCAAAAGATGTTTAAAAGCCAGGTAGACATCACCACACAACATAAAACTTGAATCATACATCAATATTTTTTCTTTCCGGATGTTCAACTGAAATTTTGTTTCTTGATCGACGGAAACTTTGTACAGTAGAAGATTTTCAATTGATTTATAATTCGTGTGTAACTGGAAAACGTTTTTTCATTTTATATAAGTAGTCTACAAGTACTTATTTTACATATAAAGTAGTTGGTATAAGTTATTGAGTAGTTAGTTATTTAATTCCTTGGAGGCACTGCAAACTTGGGAGGGTTACATTTATTGCGTGCTATGCAGGTTGCCTATCTTTCTCCTGTTTTTGTGAGTCGCGCAGAGATCTATCTAGCCTATTATCTCAGTACAGTATCATCTATTCTATTCAGTATTATCCAAATATTTTTGTTTAACATATCTTTATTTATTTAATATCTATTAAATTATATTTATTAATTATATTTTATCAATATATTTTTCAATTTTTATTTTTATTCAAGGTTTTTATTTCTATTAATTTCTGAACAGTTCCCTATCCAAACTTTATTGCATTGGTCTCTTAATTCAATCGACTGATATTTGTAGGAGATTTTCGATTATCCTTATAGAATTCGGTTCATTGGCTTTATTGAATTATGCTCGTGTAGCCTAATTGAATTTTTTTACCCTCCTTATAAATGAGTCACTACAAATAATGCTATTGAACAGACATTCAATCTCCTATATTATATAACTCATCAAACGTACAAGGCAGTACATAGAGGAATTGCTTGATGCTATTCTTTTTTTCAAGTTCAATATACGAATGGAAGTTTCTAGAGGAGATTGAAATTACCTTGGTTCAGATTAAAAATAGGGAGCAAGAAGATAATGATATAAATGAATATAATTATTCAATTTTTTTCATTTAATTCTTTATTTTTCGAATTGTGAGGAATTCTTCCTCATTCTATCATATAAAAATTCGGTAGAAACCATTTAGCAACTGCAGATTCATGTATATCACATAATTGAGGAATTAACAACTCATTCCATTATCTTTTTGATAAGTAGTCCTTATTACTCTTCCTTCTTCCTTCTACTCTTTCTTCCTTCTTATTAGCTCTTCCTTCTTGCAGGACTTGTAAAAGAGCAGTATCTATTCCAATATCTCCTGGAGACCGTTGAATGATCCAGAAAGAGTTCCTAATCGATAATTGTGAAACATTTGCCATTCGGGTGGCTGCTCACCGTTGGTTTCTACTCAGTTGGCAATTCACTGGCTCCTCATGCACGCTATTGAGGGAGGACCAGTGCAAATACTCGTGTGCGGGTGCGGGTGTGTGAGAGAGAGAGCGAGTGAACGAGCCCTTGAGGACAAGTCGTTTGACCGCCAAATAGAGGTGCTCGTTGAGCATCAGCATGCTACCCTGGCATGGCACGCTTAGCTGCTATCTCTTGCAAATGGAATTGCTTCTTTGTTTATGTGCAGTCGCGCGCACGCGCCACATCCCACAACCCACTAGGCAATGTAGCCCTCAACCTCAACTCAGCATCCTATCAGAACGTTTTACCTCCAGATAATAGACCAGCCTTATGCTACCATTCACATGTTGTAGTAGGCCCATGCCTACAGAATATTTGATCCAACTCAATTTAATAGCTCACTTTGTAAATACTCTCCTCCAAGTCTATTTTCAACATTTTCTTTTCCTTTCTAATACTTTGTTCTCGAATGGTACTTTCTTATTCTCTTTCTCTCCTTTGTGAATATAATATGACAACTATATTACAATTTTTCCAATGTAACTTATGCAAATAAGTTATGTAAATACTTCACGTCAGCGTACAAGTTTACTATTGCCGACGAACAGCACTAAGCTGAACAGAGGATCTTTTGTTAGAATCTTCAAAATTGTAAATAACGTTATGGAATATTGTATTTTTTGCAATAAAATTATTTGATTTGCAATTTTCTTATATAAATTTACTGAGAAGGTTGTCTGAAATATGAAATGTTATTCAATTTCGGTTTATATCAATATCAACAGCAATCGTTCTATCAACAGAATCGTTATATCAATATCGTTCCTTGTGGCGGAACGAATTCTACGAACCCATCTAGAGGTACCTATCAATTTAATGATTAATATTGATCGTCAACTCAGTTTCCAAAAGCTGACGTATCAATGCATCATTCTCATGTTACACCTGATAGCTATCAATTCATGAAAAAGTACATGGTCATAATATCTTGATTAATTTTTTAAAGTGAACTCGCTTTTTCGAGCTCAATACCTGGAAGTAGAAAGTCTTTGTTTTCCTGGCAGTGAATTTCGCAGCCTGGAAAGGTCTGAGATTAATTATTATATACTGCTTCCATCACAAAGGTTTAAAGCATAATCTCTCTTAGCAGCACCTGGGCTGGACACTTTTGCGAAAGCAGCTTTACAGTGGTGGTGATCCCGTAGAGGATTATCGTACAACTCCCAACTAATAATCAATTTTCAGACCCTCTATAAACTTGAAAGCCCATATAATAAGTGATCTCGACACCATAAGCTTTCATGTACATCACCGTGAACTCTCTATGTGCTTTTCTTGCTGTTTGTAAAAGGTGAATGTATGCGTACAGCTTGAATAACAAAATTATTTTTCAGAGAATGGTTTTCTTGAAATGAATTGAAAGGGATTAGAAGTTTTCACAGCTAGAACTACATCTTAAATAGTATTATCCATTCTACTAGAGTGGTTCAATCATCATCAAAAATATGTTTCACCGTTTCTCAAAGTGTAAGCAAAGAGTATGGACAAGACTTGGAAAGACTTGTCCATACTCTTTGGTGTAAGTCACTTCGTATATCGCTAGTATTCAGATGTACTGAATATAGTACATTAATCAACTCATTTTAAAAAGGACCCCGAAACGTACACCCAATTTTTACTTGTCCATGTGAGAATAATATTCTGTACAAAATATTTTGATGAGAAAAACTGAATATGCCTGCACATATCATTTCAATCCAAGACTCATTCTATCAACTCTACAAATAGTTTTCTGCTTCACCTTCGACACAAATTCAATAAGATTTCAAGTGAATTTCCAAATTATTTTACACTTAATATTCTTCTCATACAACAATCAAACTTCTAGAATCATGAAAGCACCCGTCAAACAATCAAGGAACGATCGAATTTTTATCAACTTCCATTCGATAAAATAACCCTGAACTCAAAACTGATCAAGTATGGTACTAATACACCATACGTTGATTGCTATAACACGGCCAACGTATAATATGGATGTGAAACCCTTTCTAATCAGCTTCCAAATTATTTCGAGGTTATCTTATTAGATGGAATTTGATGATGTACATGCACAGCTTAAAAGGAGGTAAATAGATGATCTGGTGAAGCTATTTTACACCTCAGCTTCCTAAATGCATGGTGGGGAGTTCGATAGTAAAGAAAAGCAACAGGAGATGTGCAACCTGATGCTTACTTTTGTGCCGGCGTTGTGTGTGAATGTGGTGGGTGAAGGTGAGGCAGCGCCTTTCGCAATCATCGTATCGGTTGGCAACAGCACTCTGTTGTTGAGAAGTGTCGGCGAGGAGAAGCTCCCAGTGTATTAATCTTGATTTGGCCCTAACCTGTGTGGTGGTTAAGGGCGGGACGGGGGGAACAAAGCGCATTACAGGCAACGTTTCAATGTCCTCAGTCGTCATTAATCATTCAATTGCTAACCGATCTCAAGCGTCGACTTTCTTCCTCTCCCTCCACTCCCCCTATCCTCCTCTCTCTCCTTCTCACCCCATCACATACTTCAGACAGAATTTTTCTTCCGCACACCACCACATTATATCGTGCTCATCGAAAACAGCTCCAATATCTTTCGCTGCCGCTAAAACCCGTTGGATACGGTCTAGAGCACCCTTCACGCGGGCAAGTCAATTAATCTTCTTGTGCTGCTGCCTTGAAACAATGTATTTCAGACAATGAAACGGCGGCACTGATCCAGAACGTTGCGCTGATTCTTCTCGTTCTAATATGTTGCGACAGGAAACGTGCAGCCGTAATGACTCAATCTCAGGCCGGCCGTCGTATGTTTCTTTAGTCGCTTTGCTATCATCATTGTGGAATGGAGCTTAATTCTTCGTATCGACTTTTCCCCACTAACTTGATTCAATTGTAATTAACTGCAATGCTTGTTTGTACGGAAAGGAAATCTACTCGAACACATTTTATTCCACATTTCCCTGATTCTGGAATAAACTGAAATGCATGTTTCGTTTATCACTTTCGTATCATCCTTGTTAAATGGAACTTATTTTTTCGTATTGACTTTTGGCACTAACTTGATTCAAGCAATACTGCATTACTTGATTGAATGGACTTGAAAAGCAACTTGAACACATTTTATTTCACTTCTTCATGACTCTGAAATGAACAGAAACGGATCAAAGTCTCTTATCAAGCTTTAATTTTTTCTACTATTAAAATCTATCATTTATCGAAAGAGAAAGATTTAATCTCTCTATCCTCATTTTATAAATCAAGTTAGTTCTCATCTAATGTTATGTCTAAATAGGAGTCCAAACGGAAAGCTCAGTTTTCACCACATCAGTCTATCGCCCTTGAAACATCCACAACTTGGCGGGTTAATTTAATTAATTAGGTTTCAGTGGTAACTCTTCTGTTATTAGGAATTAAATTGTTCCCAACAATTTCTTCCCTATTTGATCCTTACGAAGTAGGAAGTATGCCGTTGTAATGGGGAGGACGTGGAACATCCCAAGAATGAGGTAATGCAGAAATTTTCTTCTTATCGGTGAAGTCGTTGAATTTGCATGGGGGTCGCGTAAGACGAAAGTAGTAGTGAAAGGGGAAGAGGATAAGAAGAAGAAGGTGTAGACAACAGGATTGAGGAGATGAATTCGGGCGCCTAGTTCGTGAGGAATGCAATTTCGCGCGTTCCACGGCAAGTAAGATTTAGGAATACGCGGGTCGTCAAGCCCGTCACATCGTCTGTATGCAGTTGATAAGACACCCTTCATCCCATCCTTGCCAAAGCGCCACTTCGTCATGCTTTCATCAACTGTCTCTCCCCTCCCCTCCCCTGCCCTCACTCCACCCTTTCCCTCCGGGAGTCTTACAACTTTTCACTTACACCCTTTATAACAACCGGAAAAGATTTACCACTTTGAAATTAAATTCCAAATATAAACAAAATAAGAGGCAAGCAACCTCTGTCTAGTTTTCTGCCTACTGATTAAAGTGTTACGTGTGCCAATTCACAGTTTAACCAGCAATGTTCAGCGGATTGCTGCCGAACCATGTTACAACGCGTTAAAACTTCATGAATTAATTATTTCAACTCCACGGATTGCATTACAAGTGATAAATTCATTATACATTTTTGTCAATAGCTGAATAAAGAGCTTTATAACAAATGAATAAATTGTCGAAGAATCTAGCTCATATTCAAAAGAGATAATTGGACTATCACAGATTGATTAAATCTATCAAATAAAAAATTATATTCTTAATGTCTCTACCTAGCATCCAGAAGAGATTATTGGACTAGAATACGGTATAAGTAGAATAACGTATACAAGTATTTTTTATTTATTCAGTAATGCACAAATGATACTTAATGGAAGGTGTATGTCCAAATCTGTACCTTATCCAATTTAGAAAACAGGAAACAATTACTCTATATTTTTAGAATGATATTATAGACATAGGTATAAGATTGTTTAGAACTGACCATTGGAGTTCGACAGAGAAGAATGAATTTCTGGCCAAAAACTCCTATTATATTGTGCAATGTAAATGTGAACATGATTTAAATGAGTGGATAGGTCTGAAATTAAGACCATTCAGATTACTAATACAGGTTTTAACTGTTATTTGCAGGTAGAGGGCGACAAATTTGAACAAAATTGCCGAATCTCTCGAATATTTTTTATTACTAACATTCACTAACAATAAATATACATGAATATTATCATATCAATATTATTGGATTTGAATGTACCAAGTTGATGGAAGTTGATCTTGATTGTAATGGATTTAATTCACTGAATATCAATGTATTATAATAATATCGATTGTATTTCCAGGTGGTGATGTTTGGGTTCTGGCGATCAAAGACGTCAAATCGAACGATTCAGGCGTCTATGCTTGCGAGGTCAACAGCAACCCCGTTGTTAGAACCCTACACAAGCTTTCAGGTTGGTGTGATACCATATTGGATAAACCTTCATGATAGGCCCATTTCCTTACCAATTCAAATGCTACTTCCACGTTCACTTCAAACTTTAAGGATGAAGTAACTTTATTATTTAACGACTTAATTATTAGTTAGTTGACTTTAATTATTATTTTCTTAATTAACTTTATTACTTTATTTAAATTATCTCGTCTATTTGATAAGTTTTTTTAGCAACAATATATTGCGATTACGCTCACTAAAATAAGTACCTGGAAACTTGCCCATTTAACATTTAAACTTCACAGAGCTTATGTCTCTTATAAAACTAAGGAAAGCACGAACGTCATGTTGTAGAAAATTTATTGAGATTGTAAGAGGAAAATTAACTTGTTAAAAACATGAATACAGTTGTTGAGTTCTTTAAAACTTCCGCCTGTTTAGAATAATTGTTTGAGTTTGGCAATAATAAGTGCACTGCGAAATTGGCACTCCTCCACAAAGTCTAATAAAACGAATGAATATTCCGTCGGAATGAAAACGTTTTCAAGATCAGTTTCAACGTATCATGTACAAACCAGAGCGGAATGCAAACAAGTTTCATAGTTCTGCAACTGAGCATGTAGATTCAATTTCAGTTGGCGAATTTAAATTGTACTAAAGCTCAAATAAACCTTCCGTTAAACTCGCTCAGCGATCAGTGAGTGGTTCACACGGTCTCCCTTCATCGAATAAACAATTCAAAAGCAATGTTATTGAACCTGCCTGTTTCGCACAAAACTCAATCTGTTTTCAGACATCTGCATACTACATTTGAAGCTCCTCATTGTTGATTCAATGTTATGTGGAGCCTTTCGCATTTATGCAATCAATTGAACAATCCACTCGAATCATTCCATTCCGATGCAAGTTTTATTGAAATACTCTCCTGCCATTCAAAACTCTGAGAATATCGTACAAACTCAATTGGGAATCAAATTGGAATTGTTAGCTACAAGTTTTCCAACTTTTCGATTCATTCAATACAACCCATTGAGTTCAAATGAAGTCGCAATAATTATAATTCACCATACTGATGGTCACAGTAATGTGCCATTCACAGTAGCATGTTTTACTTTTCAGCTTTCTCAAAGAATATGATCAAAGTTGAGCTTTAACCGTACAATAAAAACAAATTATACAACAATTGTATAAAATGGTTTCATATTTCCGTATTATGTTCGTATTTAGTTCAAAACAACATATCACCCCTCAAATAATATATGACCTTCATAATAATCTTTCATGACACATCATTCTTCTCTCAAATCCAACTAAATTTATAATGATTAATGTAAGGTTTGTATCCAACAACTTCGTTAAGTCAAAGTTTAACTTGACTTACCTTAAACTTCGTTTAAACTTCAGTGACCTTGGTTTAAACCGTGTAACTGCAGTTTGAATCAAGTTTAAATCATCGTTATTACTCTTGATCAGTGAAAATACAGACAGTAAGTAAATACCACGGTAAATTGAAGGAGAACTAATCTCCTTCTCCATGATGAAGTGGTGAATTGTATTAAGTCCAGGGACCTGTTTCATCAATATTATTTAGAAACCTTATAAAATAGAGAAGAGCCAGATGCAGAAAATTATCAAATAGCAGCTGTGCTATTCATGTCTAGAGTGCGTTCGATTTTTTCCCGTACTACAGTGTTAAGGAAGTCTCACAGCTTTCATTGAAATAACTCTTGTTTGGGTGTACTTACTCATTAATGATTAATGTAAGGTTTGTATCCACCAACTTCGTTAAATCAAAGTTTAACAATTAACTCTGAGTAACTCCTATCTCTCCGATCAGTGAATTTCACAAAAGTTATAGAACTTCAATAAAAACAATGTGTTTTACGAACCTTTTTTTCTGTTTAGAATTTGAGTTTGACAGTTCAATATATGCATTTAAATTTTTTCACAAAGTCTAATAAAAAATGAATATCAGAATGAAAACATTTTCATGCAACTTTTATCAAATAACAAAGTTTCATATTTAACAAATTTTTAATTAATTAATTTAAAGCTAATAATTCCATTTGCTTCAATATCAGCCTATTCAATAACAACAAAAACATAATTTAATTAAAGTTCTTCAATATGCCATTCAATAAAATATATTATTTCTTCAAATTGAATATTTTATCAAAATTTATTCCTGTTCTTCAATTTTATTATTGAAAATAATAAATGTAATCAAGTAACTCATTCCACAATGATATTGGAAGGTAAAAATAATTGAGTAAAAACAAACAAATGAACTCAATTTAAGCAACTTAATTTAGTAATTCATGAGAAATTATAATTTTCCTTCATCTGAATATCATTTTCCGTACATTTACCAATTTACAAAATTGTTTATAGGTTTCATAATTCCAATTATTTATTCAATCATACATTTTCTTATTTTTAATATAATATGTTCCATCTTTTTCAAACAACTAAATCATTAAACTTTCAGTGTTCTCTGTTAACACAAACTCAATTTTATTAAAATATAATTCTCAACAAGCTTAAACCTTTGTTTAAACTTTAACTGTTTTTTTCTTTCAAACAATTGGTGTTCCTTTTAAACTGCATGCCAACTTACGGATATAATAAAATACAAAAAAATCTGTTAAATACAGTAGTTCTCTTCTCAAATACAAATACTGAACAACAAAATTGAACACTGTGAGTGATTAGCCTTCTCATCATAAAGTACTAGAATCATGTTTTTTAATGACAAACTTACTTCAAATTAGCTATGATCATAATAGTTTATAAGTAAATTTCAATATCACTTGTTAAAAAAAGTCTTTAACAGTAATAAACAAAACCTTTTAAAAATTCAATAATCTTAGTATCTAATACGTTATTGATCATTGTTTCTTTAAGGTGTTTTAAAAAGAACATGATTAAAGTACTTTTATCAGATTTTCTCATCTTTTGCTAGATTCTTGTTTTAGTAATTAACTCTCTTTGACTCCTTTTGAAATACTTATTTTTGAACAGAATTTTTCACACAAATAACTCTTTTTTTACTTTTTTAACTCTTTTTTTCCTCTTCTTTTACTAATTTTAGAACAATCTTCATAAAAAGTATTTTTTAAAACCTTCCTACTTTTGAATTCATGCCTTTTTTGTAACTCATTTTTTTTTTCATCTTTCACTGTTCAAATTTAAAACAGTAAACACTGCTGAAATGCTGAAACGAGCAAATAGCACAAACTGCTGTGTGGCAGGCAACTGAAGTGTTCTGCAACATACAGAGCATACTGAAGGCACTGTTAGGCTGACTTCAGCCATAGTGTAAAACAGACATTTTTATTTGATTAATTAAAATCTAAACTTCACAAATCCTCTCCTATACGACTAAGTTTTAGTCCAAATATGAATTATCGATTGTATCTTTATCAACAAATTACTTATTGAGTGCTATCCAACTTACAAAAAAAACAATGAAGTAATAAAATTGAATAATGAGGAGTTCAAATTCCAACCCCCTAGGTTAGTTCATGGAGGTCTTGGACTTACTTCTTCTTAGTATTGGAGCAAGGAATAAAAGATACAATGATATAATTTTGCTGTGGATTTCAACTTCAAATATAATCTTCAACTGTAAAGGGTTATGCGGAAAGGAACCAAAAGCCATGGCCAGAGTTGGTGAAGGGGGTTGGAATTTGAACTCCATCATTATTCAAATTTATTACTTCATTGTTTTTTTGTAAGTTGGATAGCACTCAATAAGTAATTTGTTGATAAAGATACAATCGATAAGCTACATGAGAGCAATTGATGAAATAATAGATAGAAATCAATCCAACCCCAACATCTCCGCCCATTCTGGAAGTGATTGTTGGCTTTTTATTGCATAATTTCGTATTTGGTATTGAGATTTCTTTTTTCAACTATCAAAATTTAAAAGAAAAATTTTCATCTAAATATACGTTAAATCTATGTATTGAACAAAGTGGTGAAAACACCAAGCTGCGGAAAATCAAGCACGTTTGGATTAAATTCCAGACAGAATAAGAAGATACTTCAAAAATCGCTGTATTTTGAGGGAAATATATGAACCTGCAGTGGATACATTTATGTATTTTGAGGGTAACTTACAAACCCCCAGTATATTATTGTAGATTCTTACTGGATAAATAATTGTCGATTGAATATAACGTAACAAAATCACTTCAATTGATTATCAAACTTAGCTATTTAAATCTATGAACCTGCAGTGGAAACATTTATGTATTGAATATGTAATTATTTATTCTAAAATAATTGTCGATTGAATATAACGTAACAAAATCACTTCAATTGATTATCAAACTTAGCTATGTAAACAAGCTTTATTAACTGCGTTATTTTTTTAATTCAACTTTTACCTTTTTTATCTGAAGTTTGGGGTAGTTCTTTAATTTTTTCCGACAGTCTCAAATGAGGAAATCACAATGATGCCTAAAGCGGAGATCACCAAACGCTGGATTTTTCAAAGTACCTTGGAATCGAAACAATGAATTCCCTGGTGAAATGATATATAATATAGAGAAGTGATGGATTGGAATAAATATGTCGATTTCAGATATGAGAAACCATAACCCTTGCCGCATAGACGAGTGGAGTGCCTGATATTCGCGTCAAGATGTTTGTCGAGGAGAGTGTCCACAATGATCACAGACAATATAAAACGCATTTCTCCTTGCTCGGCTTTACGGAACTGCCCTCGGCCAGTATTGAGGAGGAATTGGTAAGTTATTGCTTTCATTCCATGGCACAATCAGCCTTTTTACATATCCTAACATCATAGACCTTGTCCGTCCGAATGAAAAGCTCCAGCAAACGCAATAGTGTCAGGTGTGCTATTGTTCAAGGCTAGGTATATTACTATCTATGTGCCATAAGGCACTCACCATTCTCTTTCTTTCTGTTTCTACTCTCTGTTTATACCGCGGATCTTAAATTTAGTACTGGGTTGGGGTGCAATCAATGGAAAATATCAAGTCAACAACCGGTGAACGAATTCGCCGGCAATAGATTAATGTTTCCATATTATCACCAATACTGTATAACTTATAAAATTTTATATCTGAAGTTGTAAAGCCATCTCAGCCATCTCTCATCAAATCATGACACTGAAAATGTGAAGATGCAACGTTTTTAAACAACATCAGTTTTCCAGTAAATTTATTTATATTGGAAGATAAAGAGTTTTTCAAAGTATTGTGAGCGAAGTAATTTATAAAGAGTATTCAGGATGGAATTAGGAATATGACAGCATGAATCAACATAAAAACATGCTACTTCCACAAGGAGAGATTAAATAAAAAGCTCTTTATGGTCATGGTATTCTTTGAGAGTTTTATCCTCTAAATAATCTATTATCTTGCTAGCTGAAAATTGCTAGCTCACCTTGAATCTTCCCCAGATTTTATTTTGATTTCAAACTAGAACAAAGTAGTCAAAGTATTTGAGTCATCCAATGTTTCTACTTTAAACAAGTGGAATAATGTAATTCTCTTCAAATAATGGAAAATCATAATTGCTTTTCTAGAAATCCTGCCAAGTGCATAACTTGATATTGAAGTGATGCCTCTAACTGATAAGTCTCTGAACATATCATGGATGCCTCCTTTTGATAATGCGCAAACAGTCACCAAATATGTTGTAAATGTGACTATGCTGAAATCATTCGACCCATCATCGATAGATACGCTAAACGCTGAGAGCAGTAACAATTCTAGTCAATCGGTTATAACGCCGCATAGTGTACAAGTGAAGGTAAGCTACTATCCATTCAACAAATCAGTTTCACTACTATCAATTCACCCACAAGAGCAAATTAGTTCCCATCTCGATTTTTTAGAGAAATCAAGCCATGAAAGGAGTTTTGTTCAATTGCTAGTCAACTTGCCATTTTTTGTATTGCTTCCCAGCAGTTGATCGCTTATAGGTAATCATCCATATACTCCCTTATGGTTATCATTTCTTCCACTGTATTTGACATTAAATTATAGTTCTATTAACTTTTATTCATTCATATTAATTTTGGGCTAATGCTTTTTTCTCTCCTTCATAATATATTTTTGATAAAATAAATGAATTAATAGATTTCTCAATGTCATTGTATTCTTATCAATTGTACTTCCTTTCCATAGCTTATTTGGCTCCAATGATGCTTCAGATACAGTACAATTTATTATAATTATATTTTATTCTTGGACGGGAAGGGAGATAAGAAGTAGATTAGAAGTAGATTATGTAGAATCTTATCTCTAGACTATTAATTCTCAGAGAGATTTCTGTCTTCCATATCTCTGAACTGTATCAAATATTTTCCTTTATTTGTTGTTTCAATTTTGTGTTTTATTTATTAAGCGAGTGTGCAATTTTGGTACCATTATTTATCATTGATTATTATCGTATGGCTTTTATGCAGGAGACCTTTATGGTGCAGGGTTCCACCTCGCTAAATTGCATACACTACCCATCCAAGAGTAGTCTTTAAATGTTTGTTACTTTAACCATGATTACTATATATGATTACCAGTATGATTACTTAGGCAACCGCTCTCACCGAGTGTTGACCACTATATCACCAACCACATTTTGGTAATGATCAATTGAATTTGATTGTATTGAATGCACACAACATATGTGCTCTAACATTACAGGGCTTCTGGATTTTTTCTAATCTTCTAAGTGAATGCGCTTATATTTAAAAGATTTTCCTTTCTTAATTGCAGGTTAACAAAGAGGAGCAGTCTGATCGTTATAGATGGGATCAACGCCTTTGACAATGCACGAAATCACAGTGATAGCTAAGAATGTTCATGGTAGAAGTTTGCCATCGTACCCGGTGCGATCACGCTGACTCTGATTCCCAGCCAGAGCAGGCAGAAGGCCGGGCAAAGCGCCTCCCAAACTGCCCGACGTCCGAGGCTGCTGCTTGTGTAAGGGGTCACACACACAACGTTCGTATACATGCAATTATTCTACAATATTCTTTTCTCTTGGTCTTTTGTTTCCTTAAATCAATTACGACAAGGAAATCTGTTTCTTGTTTTCATTTGTTTTCATTTCAACATAGCACTTTTAGGTCCATCTTCTAAAGTACCAACATCTTCTGTTTGTGCTTTTGACACAGTGTCAGTTGAAGATGTTAGTGATGCCGGCTCCATACATGCGGAATTTGGCAAACAGACAAATATTGTCAATATCACGTATTTGTCAAGAATCGTGATACCTTTGACAATAGTTCATTAGGCTTTTAATAAGAAAATACAGAGTTAAAAATTACAATCACTCATTAATGTAGTCTCGAATTTGGTATCTTGGTTGACAACTAGTCTGTGAATAATGCCGGCTCCATACATGCGGCATTTGGCAAATACCGAATGTTTACCTTATGGTCATATGATATTCCACTCTATACAAACAAATAGGGCAATGCACACCCAGTTCGGTATTTGCCAAATGCCGCATGTATGGAGCTGGCATTATAGCTTTTAAACCAAGTTTGAACTAATGTTTTTCATACATAGTTCAAAGGAAGATGGTGCATTCCATCTGAATATATATATGTTTTCTGTTTCATTTTCTGAAAGAATGCGAAACCAAACAATGGATGAACCGCTTTTTTAAACATTAGTCGACTTTTATGTAGCCTTTGTGATTTTATCCTGAACTGAATGAGTCAATTGAAATGACCAAAATAGCTCTTCAAATCACTCTTGACGATTCGTAGAACCTGTACTGGAAAATATAGTATAAGAAATATATTGTAAATCTCTGATGTTGTTCTCCATTACGAACTGCAATAATTGATTCACTTTTTTAGTACCGTAGGGAACGAAGATCAAACACTGATGTTTTATGAAAAACTAATATAATAAAAAAATTGTTGTTTTTCAAAAATATATAGGCTAATCTCAAACTTCAACAAAATCTATTAGCTGTTATATCATCTTCAACCATGAACATGGCACAACAGATATGATCAGAATTTGTTAGTATTTATTAAAATTTCTCATAAAAGGATGACTATATTTCGATTGGTACTTCTATTAGAAAATTGAAAATAATATGTTTGAACCACAGGAAAATTTTATTTGAAATGTTTGATGTTTTTTTTTATAATTATCATCATCATGTAGATGATTATCTCATTCATGATTAATTATTATATTATATTTATATAATTATTAATTATTATATTATACCCTATTGTTAAACTGTTATGTAAAGGAGGCAGATTTGAAGTAACCCGTTGTCTCATTGGCTAAATAAATAAATAATAAATAAATAAATAAATAAATAAAATAAATAAATAAATTATGAAAACATTTGATAAATGTTATTAAAATGTTTTTTATCACTTTATACTATTATTGTATTTATCTTCGTCTAAGTAGTGTGTGCGTGTTGTGTGTGTTGCAGGTGCCTTGATAAGCTGTGCGGCATGAACTCGACAGTGGTGAGCGGCGGTGACCGACCTGATGATCTGCGCGCCATGGTGAGCAGACGTTCTCCTGTCTGGCCAACGGCATGGAGCCACCAGCCCTGCTGTCGCGCTTATGGTCTGCCCGAACTCATCAAGAGCTCTGCTCCAGCAACGTCACTGAGCTCAACTTCAACTACTTCAGGTACGGCAACGTCAATCATCATCTGATTCACAATAATTATTTTTTATGTATTTTTTTTCCTTGGCAAATAAATTGAATTGAATTGAATTGAATTAACAATCAATCCAGCTATGTCCGTAATTGGTCGATTTTTTGTGCTGTAGCCTACAGCTTGATGCATATAATTATGCTCAAGCATTGATGCGTGTCTGTACAACACAAGATCAACCAACCAAGTGTACATATTATTATGGATTTGTACAGACAAAAATCTTATTAACAATTTTTGGAAGAAACAACCATTTTCAATTCCTATTTCCACACTTGGTCGATTCTTGTGTGCTGCACATCATGCTGTATATGCTTAAGCATTGGTCGTATGCTGTGCAGCACACGAAAATCGACCAAGTGTGGACAAAGGGATTCGTTGATACAGACACAAATCATAATTAACAATATCGTATGGGAAAGAAACAACCGGCTCAGCCTAAAACTGTTTCTCTCCCGAATTTTGATGAATTATAATGAAGTCCAAAATTTAGGTTATGTTCTCATAACACTTGGACACTGAAATTTCTGAACACAGATAGGCCTATTATTGGAGTAATTGTAATATTTGTTGGTTGCTGGGTCCTAGCTGCGTTGTTACGCTTTTGTACATGGTGCACTCTGTATATTTATAGCTTAATTATACGTTGTCATTGGCACGTGCCAGTCGAAGGTTGCCAGTGTTCTTCAATTCCTAAAATTTTAGATCTGGTAATTTTAAAATCTTATAAATGAGTCGACTCATTTATAATGTTATTATAAGTATAAAATCCACTTATAATACCATAATGTCACATATTCCCATGACCACTAGTCAACTGGTAACGAACGAACATTAGAATAGAATGTACATGCACCATATATTCTACCATAGGGCCTACTCTCTGCTTTATAAGATAGAGCGATAGAGGGAAGTACTGTAGGCTATTAGTTTCTGCTTATATCAAACTTATTATTTCAAATAAGTTCGACAAAACTTATTCTAATTTTACTGGGAAATCAATAAAATTTCCAAATGTATTATTTATTGAGATCTTCGACTTCATACTAAATCTCACTGTTTAGTAACTTCACCACATTTCATAACATCAATGGTAATTTGTGGATCCTGTTGAATTTTCTTTAGATTTTATCTAATCTTTAATGAAAAATAATATAATAATGATCCACGGTATGCAGACTAAACCTAACTAAATGCGTCAATGTGAAGGAAATTCCAGGGAAAGTATCCAGGTAACGGAAGGATGTCTGAACTTTGCTTTCTGCTAACTCCGAGAATTGATCACCACATGAAAGGGAGACTTTCAATTTGATCCCAAAGTGTACTCAAGCAGAGTACAAAGGAGCAAAATTATAAAACTTTTGTCAAAATATTCATTATACCTAGAATTCGCTTGAATTTTTATCCCATACAGTAGTTTAATGAAGATTAATAAATTTTCTTTGCATTGGTTCCTTTGAATTCCATCATTTCGAGATTAAATCCGAAGAAATTCTTGCATCCATTTTCTATTATAGGCCTACCGGACACGTGTAGGTTGACGACAGCTTGTTGGAAGAAGTTGTTATGGTTTTTATAATTTATTCAATAAATTGAGATGGATTACTTTATTTCTTATCACTGTTTAGGTGTGTGAAATACATGGGTGTCTACACAAACTGTTTGATGCAAGGCTATGGAGTTCTACCCAGCAGACCGACCAGGCTGAGACTCACCAATGTTGACATCGACTTTGCAATCGTGCACTGGAACGAGCCAGCTACCTTGGCCGAAACTGTGCACTCTTATGTGCTCTACTATCGTTATCTAGAAGATAGCGACTACACTGTTGTGAGGAATGTAAGTACTTTACACAATAATAATTGAGTATCAATTATTTTACATTACATTATTTATTTATTTATTTCAATTTTACAATTTCCACTGGGTCTGGTAAGACCCATAGTGGAACAAAAACAAAAATAGTACTGTACAGTAATAGACAAAATATTAAAACTAAATTACAATAAGTACAAAACAGCATATCAAAGTTTACAATACAATGAAAAATAGAAAAAAAAGATGGATGAGAAAGTTAGAGTATAATAAAGAACAAAATAATAAAAAAAAGTCATGCAGTTCTATTTCATATCGATGTCATCAAGTAGAAGCACAATTCCTCACTCAACTCCTACACGGCCACAGTTCCAACTCCAGCTACAGGTGATACCCAGCTGCAAGAATTAGGCTCAGTCTCTTTTCATTATTTCTCATGAAAAGAGAATAGAATATATTTCCATTGCGGAATTAATAGAATTTATATTTCTACATATTTAGATAAGTTACATCTTTTCATTAAGGTAACATCTTTGGATAAGTTGTGATTGTGTGAGAGATGATTGTCTTACCTTGAATCATGACTCAGACA
Organism: Laodelphax striatellus; assembly: GCA_017141395.1. Classification (NCBI taxonomy): domain Eukaryota; kingdom Metazoa; phylum Arthropoda; class Insecta; order Hemiptera; family Delphacidae; genus Laodelphax; species Laodelphax striatellus. The sequence goes on along the minus strand of CM029532.1, from coordinate 22,439,680 downwards.
AAAAATATTCGATATTCGATAACAATTATTCATTCTTTAGATTTATGAGAAAGAATATTCATTCTTTAGATTTATAAGAAAGAATATTCATTCTTTATATTTACACCCCATCCAATATGATTCAATTTGTGTTCAGGTACATCCGCCACACATACTGACTTCTCTGAAGAGCGACTCTTTGTATGAGGTGTACGTGACCGCTGTGAATGACCATGGTGCTGGAGAACCGTCTCAGAGGGTGGTCTTTGATACGTTGAGCAAGGTGAGAACGCAATTCCATACATGAAATTCAATTGTAGCTGTGCTGTAGATGAAAATGTAATAATAAAAAGTTCACAATTGATCAATCTCTCTTAATCGATTATAATCTGTTTAAGCGTTTACTAGAACTCAGAGTAACCCGTCTTTGCGAATACGGTACATCCAGCTTTGTACTCTTTATATGATTGGGTTTTATGTGAATTTTGCTGATGAATCCAATTTGAAAGTTTGAATTTCTACTCAATATTCATTATTCATTATTCATTACACTCTCCCAATTTTTAATGGAAAGGATATTCTTGGACATCCCTCTTAAAGAGATAACATTTATATGTTCAAACTTCGCCGTTAAATGTCGATAAATCACAGTCATATATTATTATGATCACATCGCATCTCTTACTCACATCATTGTATACTACTTATTAAAATTTGTAAAATTCATAGGATACTTATTTTTATAGATATCGTAATATGGAATCTTAACAGAAAAATTTTGTTACATGAGTATGGTGATCTGATCCAATCACACCTGTATTGCACATTGCGCGGTCCATTTTCGACTTATTCAATTGACATCCACAAATGTGGGCCTTTTCAAAGCATCAGTACAATGTTTATTCTCATCTAATGAAATCATTAAATCGGTGTATGTGGCAGGAAAATATACAATGTAATTCAGGAAATGCAGCGTTTGGGAGTGGATATAATGGGACTAAGTGAAACTCGATGGCCTGACTCAGGGGAAATGATGGTTAATCAAGCAAAGATATACTACTCGGGTAATAATGACCCAGAACATTGGAATGGAGTAGCAATAGTAATGAGCAAGGCCCTTTCTCAATACGTCACAAGTTTCATTCCTGTATCAGATAGAGTGGTCATGGTAAAATGCAAACATCCAAAATCTTAAATATAATTCAGGTCTATGCCCCCACTGATAAAGGTGAGGATGAAATAGAACGTTTCTGGCGATGACTTTACAGCGTGCTCTGGACATCACCAAAAGTAGAGAAATTATCGTTGTTAAGGGCAGGATCGCAAAAATAGGCAAAGGAAAATGGTAGATAGTCGTCGGAGATTTTGGGTTAGGAACAAAGGAAATGAGAGGGTGACAGGTTGGCACAATTTTGTCAGAAACAGGAGATGCAGTGATCACTAAACACATATTTCAAACTGCGCGAGCGGAGACTTTACACATGGAAATCACCAGCAGATGGACTTAACAACATCAGTAGCAGACCATTAGATTACGTTCTAATAAAACGATATCGGAACGCCATCAAGTCAGCCAAAACATATCCTGGGGCAGATGTAAGAACAGATCATAGTCCCAGCTGCCAGAAGATTCGGGTTCGCCTGAAGAAACCTGTCATTCCCAGACAGACTCGCTGGCACGTGTCGCAAATTTGTTGCTGTGCTGAACAAACCTGAATAATAAAATGTCAATTAGCTGAACAAATAAATGAAGAACTAAACGGAGGTGTTAACTGACTGGTGATGAAGACCCAAAATAGTAAATGGGGAGTCATTCAAAAGAGCAATATTATTGCTGGCGAAAACTACTAAAGAAGAGGATAATACAAAAAAACAGAATTTGTGGATGACAGAAGAGATGATTTAAATACTGTACACGGGTATAAAGATGCTGCAAGATACAATGAGACAGATAGAGAAATACAGCTGAAAATCAGAGAAGCAAAGGAGTTCTGCGCTGGCAGATAGATGCTCAGAAATATAACTGCAAACGAAGTATGATGATTTCAATTTGCATGGAAAATTAAGGAGCTAACTGGTTTGAAGTATACAAATAGATGCAGTACCTCTTAGATAAAGAGTACGTATTATAGCTAACTTGAAGGGAAAATTGGAAAGGTGGACAGAATATATACAGGACTTGTTTGAGGATCAGAGAGGAGTTGGCCATAGATGTGAATTATCAAGCCGGTCCCAGTATAACAAAGGAGGAAGTAGTACATGCTATTGAGTCATCCACATCAATAAGGCCACAGGTCCTGATGAAGTTTCAACTGAACTGATTAAGTTAGTCATGGAAGATCAAATTAATGTATTGGTAGACCAATTCAATATATAACTCCGGAATTATTCCCACAGAATGGCTAAAATCTATATTCATTATCTTGGCAAAAGTACCAAATGCCAAAGAATGCAGTAACCATCGAACAATTAGTTTGATGAGCCACATTAAAAATATTCCTGAAAATCATACATAACAGAATATTCAGGAATTTAGAACAAGATATTAGTGATACCCAGTTTGGATTCAGGAATGCTGTAGGAACAAGAGAAGCTCTATTTGGCTTCAACGTGTTAGTTCAGAGATGTATGGATGTCAACCAACCTGTATATGTCTGCTTCCTGGATTACAATAAAGCTTTTGATAAAGTTCGTCATAACAAGCTGGTTGGACTACTCAAAGATAAGGGCACAGATGGCAAAGATATACGGATAATAGCTAATCTGTACTTTAAGCAAACGGCTAGTGTTCGATTGGATGGTGAGCTTTCAGATGAAATAAACATAAAGCGTGGTGTGAGACAGGGATGTGTGCTTTCTCCATTGCTCTTCAATTTGTACTCGAGGACATTATTCAGAAAGCATTGGCTGAGACAACAAGTGGTATTAATGTCAATGGACGAATAATCAATAATATTAGGTATGCAGATGATACCATCCTCATTGCTGAATCATTGGAAGATCTCCAGGAACTGCTTGATCGAGTGGTAGATTACAGTGAGGAGGGGCCTCACATTAAATTTAAGAAAGACCAAGTTTATGGCTATAACAGATCAACTGCAGCAAGACGGATTACAGATGTGGACAGTTGATAGACAAAGTAGAGAAACATAAATATCTGAGAACTGTTGTAAATGAGAATGGTGATTGCACAGTGTAAATTCGGACTCGCATTGAACAGGCCAGAGGTGTATTTAATAAAATGAGGAGGTTATTTTGTGGCAAAGACCTTAGATTGCATCTCAAAATGAGAATGTTGAAATGTTATGTTTTCCCGGTGCTGCTATATGGAATGGAATCATGGACGCACAGGCTTAAGACATCAGTAATCGTCTGGAGGCATTTGAGATGTGGACATACTAGAAGGATATGAAAATTCCCATGGGTTGATAGAGTATCGAATTATTGAGGTGCTAAGGAGAGCTGGGAAAGACAGAGAATTGCTGGATACAGTGAAAATAAGGAAGTTGCAATACCTGGGCCATGTGATGAGAGGAAGAAATACGCTCTTCTGCAAATGATAATCCAAGGCAAGATACAAGGAAGAAGGAGCGTAGGAGAAGGCGTATTTCTTGGTTATGAAACTTGAGAAAATGGTACCGTTGCACCTCTATTGATCTGTTCAGAGCTGCTGCTTCAAAATTAGAATAGCCATGATGATAGCCGACCTTCTGAGAGGAGATGGCACTAGATGATGATGATGATGAATGAAATCATACCCAATTTTAATACCTCATATTAGTGTGTACAAATTTCTATGTCTCATTTTCTATGGTAGTTGCGCGAGAAAGAGGTGGAAGACTCGGTGAACGACTACAACGTGACAGAGTGCTGCATCGCGGCGGGCCTGAGCAACGTGTGTCTGCCGGTGTGCACCTATGACGCCAGCATGTCCAAGATGAAGGAGCTGGCCACTGTGTGCGCAGAAGAACTGCCCAAACTCATCAGGTAAACAACTTACCACCTGTGTGGAATTCAAAATTCAAGAGTCAAGATTCTTTATTGCCAGAAACACGTAATTACAGTGTATTAGGCTGGACGTACTGGTTAGTCAAGACAAGACATGAATTGGTCACGTTTGGTCACAGTAATTCACATAGCTGCTTGTGAAGCAGCACACACCAATGCAATGACTAATCGCTGAATGTTGNGCTTCATAAGCAACTATGTAAAGTACTAAACGTGACTAATCACGTCTTGTCTTGTCTTGACTATCTGGTGTACGCCTATCCTAAGCACGTCACAACAAAATAATAATTATTATGCAATTCAACATTACAGATCATTAGAGAAATCACACTTCATCATGTAAACTTATCGTATTAACATTAATTTTCTTGATATTGAACATTCAAAGAATTCATTAAGAGAATAATATGATCTATCAATCTATTACTTTTTACAATAAGTTATGTAGGTACCCTATATGAGAGATGATTGTCTCGTCTTGAATCTTGACTGAGACATACAATCTTTTTTGTTATTCAATAACAATAACTTTTTCTTTATATTGAGTAGATTCAGCTCAATGTTGAAAAATGTGCACTTAAATGTTCAATAGTAAAAAATAAATGTAATTAATTAAATAAATATCTGATTGTTTCGTACAGTTTGTTAGAAAATTGGCTATTCCTGCACTCATTACAGTGCGCAAAATACTACTTTTCCGCTCTAGTGCGTACTATAGCTTATCAGTCTAGTCAGTGTCTTCTCACAGAGTTACAACATTGAGAAATAACATAAACTGATATCACTCAAACTGTTCCTCTCGTAAATAGAATTACAAGTACCGTATTAATTGTGTAGGCTGAGGAATGAAATTGTCTCAACCAACAATGCAGATAATTTTCTATTATTAATCTTCTCTTTGACAATTTATTATAAGATTATAGTAAAATTAATGTACCATATGTTGAAAAATGGCGATAAATTTCAATTTCGATAATCCATCACCTAGTCAATTTATAAATGTACCGTAGTACCGTATAATATATTTTACAATTGCTACTCTGATAGAGCCTTGTTACAATCAGAGTTGATCTTAAATGTTTAATCACAAGGCACAGTAATATCCGTCTTTCGGAGGAGACGAAAAGCCGGAGGAAACGAGTGCCTAAAAACAGTCGTCATCTCTCATCATCACCCCTCTCATTACCCACGCACAAGCCTAGAGCTCATGCTGTGGGCATCACCCTCAGTAAAAAAAGTCGATCAAACACTTTCATACCTTTTGTCGAGGAAACAGAATCGGTCTGTATCTAGAACTACGATTGATGGTACAGTAGAATGTTGATTTCTCTTCTTCATTGTGTTCCTGATTGCAGATGCGGCGCCGGCGGCAGGAACCACCGCAAATGCTGCGGCAGGCGGGGCGTGCCCAACACGTGTCTGCCGCTGTGCTCGGGTGTCGTCGTCGAGTCGGTCATCGTCACTGCTACCAACTGCATTCCCTACATCGGAAACATTGTACAGTGCTTTGAAGAAGGTAGGCAGCCACAACTCTATTTCATATCTCATCCTTTTCATTACTCACACACATCCAAGATGTCTTCCCCTTTTTTTTAGTTTAAATCAAAAATAATTATTTAATTTGATAAGAACATTACAAGTTACATGATATATACATTATAGACAAATAGAAATATTATAAATACACAATGTAACAGAATGAAATTATGCACTTTCATTTATAAGATATAATCCAAAATAAGATACAGGTACTTTATTAATTTATTTTACATTAATACTACATTTATTTATTAATGTACTAGAATTAATTAAAGTAATATCCACAGTATTCCATCGTTATTTTCAATAAGGATTATTGTTGACCTACCTGTATTGCTTGTTATATTGCGAGTAGAATTTGTTTGCAAGCAGTAACAACTACTTTACTTGAACATTTCGATAATCTATCAATAGATTCATTGATTAGGAAATATCGTACCGTATCTAATCATTGCTACTAGAATTAATGATAGAATTAATTAAAGTAATATCCACAGTATTCCATCTTTATTTTCAATGAGGATTATTGTTGACCTACCAATATTCAATGCATACAATTATGAATACCTACCGGTACAGTATTAAAATTCTGATGCCTTCAAATCAGGCAGTATTGAAAGCTTGTGTAGTAAAAGAGGAATATGACTTTTATCAATGTATAAATACGGTACCGGTATCTAAATATTGTGATCGTGATGAAAGATTCCAAACTATCTTGGATCAATGATTCCATTACAAATATTTAATACTAACAATTCAGTTATAGTAAAAGTCTAAATTGATCATAATAATTAAAAGATTGTCAAAACACTAATTAATTGTAATTGGAAGATAATGGGAGACTGATTAATTATAATTCAATGACAGATAAAAGATCAATGAATCAATCATCTTAGTAATTTTTGTAAGTGAAGAATCTATAATTGAATTATAATCCAATAATTATAGTCAACAGACTGATAAATTTGAAGCCTTATAAATAATGAATAATTACAGTTTTTTATAATAACTATATAAATTTTCAACAGTCAGGCTATTTGTTGATGATTGAATTAAATTACCTTTAGTGTTATATTTATTTACTTGTTTTAGGTACTGGCCTTCTTCCCGGACCTGTGGAAGAGTTGCATGCCGTCCATGTAACAGAAAATGATGTAACAATACGATGGGAGCCACCAAAAGACAGCAATGTCACAGACTATGTTATACATTACAAGAAGGTTGACAACACATCAATGCACGAAACCTCGTTGAAACTTGATAATGTAAGCATTATTCCAGCTAATTTAGATGTATTTCTTCTTAAACAGTTATTTATAGGTGTGGAATATTATCATTATAGGCTACCATATCACTATATGGTTTTGATCGGTGGGGAGTCCCGCAGGTAGAATATTTGTATGGAATATACTTGACTAGAATAAAATTTTGAGTAAATAACGTTTAAATGCATGCTCTATTAAAATATTTCATGTCATATTATCAATCCTATAAGAAAATTCAAACAATCATCAACCAGAACTAGGTAACGCTCAACTGTTACTCTGAAAAGACTACCTATAGAAACAAATTTCAAATATAAAATGAATATTTAAATCTTACTTTAATTTGTTTTCTCTTACTTGCATCTACATGAAGAAAATTTATTGAGAATCTCTCAATAAATAATAAATAACATTATTAAATATTGCAGTTCATTAATATTCTAATCTAACCCTGGCAATGCAATGTTCCAATAAAAATACTTAGAATATTTACAGTATTACACTTGAGATGTTTGGGTAATATATGTAATAAATTGCAAAACATTCGTTTAAAAAAATGTCAAATTTTATCGCCTATAATCATAATCACAATAAGGCTAGGCGTACACCGGTTAGTCAAGACAAGACAAGACGACATTAGTCGTTTAGTCACAGTAATTCACATAGCTGCTTGTGGACGCGGCACACACCGATGCAATGACTAGTCGGTATTGTGTTTAGCTCATAACAACTGGTAGTGAGCTGTGAGCTATACGTGACTAATACCCTCTGTCTTGTCTTGAGGTAATCAAGGTATATTAATGATCGTACAAATTTTTCTTGTAAATTTTTTAAAGTTTTTTATTGCATCAATTTCATTTAGACCTTAAACGAAAAGATATTCTTTCCAATTCACAAAATTGATTATAAAATAATAATTCTGACATGGTCCTAGCTACCTATCTTTTTGTTTACGGCAAAAATACCACCTCCACGGCCTATACAATCACTGGTCTCCCGAAACGAATGGTTTGTACAGCTCATTTACAGCAGTGTCACTGCAATACTCAATATAAGCTGGAACATCCTTGCCATCTTCTGTATTACTTGTCAAAAGCTACTGCAACCAGTGAGTTTTCTCTGTGGGAATTAAATTATCATATTTATATTCATCTTGTACTTATAGAACCCCTTATACTGTGTTTCCAATCAATGGCTTTTGTCAGTTAATTTTCCTGTGTAGACTGTATGAAATAACAAAAGAACAACGAGGGTCTGTTTTACTGAAATGTAAAGAGTCTATATATGTGTAGAAGGAAAGTGAAGACAGACTATACCCTGCTCACGACTATGAGTCGAGACGGCCTAAAACAAGCTGTTTGCATTTGTGTGCGTATAGAAGCGATGAAAGCATAGCTGTTTTTCAATACGGTACATTTTCTGTCCAATTCCAGTTCACAATACGTTCATTTCAAGTCAGACTCAGACTGTAATCACGTACTGCAGATAGATAATAATATTATTTTAGTAGTTCTGCACTGTGAATCATTGACTATACAATAGACTCACACGTACAGGTTTTATTTACATCGCTCTCTCACTTCCTGAACAGAGGACTGCTTCCTATAGACATGAATATCAAGGCGGCAGAAGTACCATTGTAATATCTTATAATTATTTTTTTCGTCCGTCATTGAAGAATTAACATTGTCACTATGAAGGTGATGATGGACTTACTAACGATTAAAGACTAATTATCTTTTTCATGAATCTATTCTCATTTATATAAAACTCCCAGATCATTAATTCTACAAAAGATGTCATCTACATACACTATGTCCCAATTTTTTCCAGACTCGCTTTCACAATATCTATGGTGAAATAAATACTGCATGTTTTCATTTCATTTCTTATTGTTGGCCACTATTCATAATGTGTGTTTTTATTTCATTTTCTTATTTTTCAGATGTAACTGGTAAAGAATATGCAGGCGTGACGTCACCTAACCACATTCTCTAGCAGTGGTGGTGCACAGTGCCACCACGTATGTGACCCATTTCACTGGCAACCACCCGAATTCGAAAGCTTGCCTTCTAGAACAGATCACTACAAACTCTTACTACAAATCCGGCTCTAAAACACGTTCTACCATGTTTGAAGCATCAGTTACCACCTACATATTGAAAACCTCTACTCCGAACTGCACCCAGTATATTATCTATCTTATTGCCGTCTCAAGAGAAGGGCTCCAGTCTGCCATCGGAGACTCTTGTCCTTCGCTTGGGACCAGGTCCAACATATCCTGCTTTGTTGAGGTGAATAAAAATAATAATGAGTCGTGTTGCATTAATTTTGAATGAATTTTCATCTGCTAGAACTAGAAGATTAATTAAATGCCTTTTGGATCAGTCTTCAAACTTCTTCCGGAATCTTCCTGGATCCATAATTCTTTCTTGTGCCATGAATATCGTGAGTCTTATAAAGATGAAGCAAGCTGTTGGTGGCTTCAAGTATACGTTGAGTGTCCCATGAAGCAGATGCCGAGCGACGCTCATAACATCTATGATGATCTAAAGGTGGTGGGAAATTTCCCGCAGATTACAATCCCAACAATGCAGCTAAAATTCCGCAATAAATTTTCAATTTATTGCCACAATTGTATTACACAATAAAATATTATGAAGCTTGATGTCTAAAATTAACTAACATTGATTAAATAATTGTTAACTAATTGTATTATTCCAAAGAATTATTGCTTGAGGGGCAGGCTAAATTCATACAATTCTACTACACTGTTCAAAGAACTTATCTAGGAACAAGATAATATGGTGGTTGGTATATCTTTCTCCTCCTTCCTGTTAATAATCGTAATGAGTAAACAAAAGAATTATCTTTTTTGTTATCAAGCAAAAAAACTCAAATAAATTTTACTAGTTTTACCAAGTATTTAAAAAAAAAACCAAAAATTATATCAGAAATATTTCCATGTGGGTTCTTCGACCAATATTTCGGTTATATTGATAGCAAATTAGACTTCAAAAAGAGCATAAAAGTTCAGGTTTTTATTTGGTGCAATTTGATGTACTTACCTGTCTAGGAATCCAACAAGGATTATTCTCTATTTTCTATTTCATTTTTCATTTGCATTTTCTTTGTTTTAACTCATTATAATTTTTTTCAAAGCTACCGCATTTATTTAACAGATTTGTTTGTTAGACACAAGAATTTTCATCTCATTTGCAGGTACTTGAAAGCTAATAAATTTAAAAACAGACAAAAACTCTTTCCATGAAAATCTATCCATACTGTTTCCCCCATGGATGTAACTTTAAAATTTAGAAATTTTCAACTCCAACCATTACTTCATCAACCTCGTAGTGGAAGGAAGTAGTATGACCATTCTGTGTACAGCCATTCACCGATGCCAACGATCGCTGTACATATAATGGTCAGAAGTGACAATTGGTCACTGTCATTCTAATGTCACTAATATAATATACATTTCAATAAATGGTCGAACCCAATAAATAAAGGAAATATATCAGATAAAAGAAATTTCTAAATTTAAAATAATTGATCTATATATATTTAAGTAATTATTAATAATATCTTAAATAAACTTAGTTATTATATCATACAATTCGTGAATTATACAATAAAATTTAATTCTATTACTGTATATTTTGTTAATAAAAACCATTATCTTTAATTAATACATAAGTACAGTACAATAAAATATTCATTTTATTCAAGAAACATTGAATAGAAGCAAGAATTTAGTGTGAATCAAAAGAGAATACCAAAATGTATTAGTTAAATTACCGTAGCTCATGCTTTAATAGTTGCAACTGTACTAAAAATGTTTATCCTAGGTGCCTTCTGACACAGACCAGTCAACATAAATCAACCTCTAACGCTACAGATTCCTGTTTATATAGTAATGAATTACTGCAACAATTATTAATTTTCAGATATGTCACCTGACATCAGAATAATTTGCTGCACATGGCGACACTGTTTCATTGAATGTAGGACGCCCATCCTGAACCAAAATGATGTTCTGAGAGACTATTCTATGAGAGCTGATAGGGGCCCAAGTACGATGTTATAACTATAGAGTTCATATGTAAGTATACATTACTATTTTATATATATTGAACACAGATAATAAAATAACAGTCAGTTTACTGGTAAATAAATTCAATATTATAGAAATATAATAATCCACATAATAGAGTATTTAACACTATTATATAAAATACTAAAAGAAAATTTGTTGTTCTAATGTTAATTATACAATTAAATATTATTAGTAATTATTAATTTAAATTAATAATAATATTAAAAGTCAAAATAACTGTTTCTCTGATTTTAAAAACTCAGTAATTGCTGATTGTATATTAATTTAGACAAAATTAAATGTAATTCTATTACAAAATGAATTTTTAAATTACACAGTTTAAATAGATTCTAATAAAAATTTTCATTCAAACTTGTAGAAACAAAACTATTGAATTTACATTTGCTTCAAAGACTACTTTCATGAGTTATTATTATCACTGATGTTACTACGTTTACCTCACTGTAAGAACATGTTTGATTGGTGCTTTTACCAGGTAACAATCTTCAAAAGATGGTGCTCAATTATTTCGAAATCATGTAATCTGAACGACAAATTCATGAATGTTGGATTTCGTTGAATGTTTTTTAGATGTCACCCCAATAATGATTTCTGGAGACTATTCTATGAAGTTACTTGAAACAAGTAAGTCATAGTTATAATGATGAGGAACTAAACGATCAATAGAAGAGGCTTTCATTACGAGTTTCTTTTAAAAAGAGTTCAATCATTTGTTAAAGTGTTACATGTTTGCTGTGAATTTACAGTTAATAATGACTTTGATCATTAAATAGTTTAGTATTTAATTTAAATATATTTTAAATGTAATAATAAAATATTAATAAAACCAAAACAATTTTTAATGTTTTTAAATATTGGTTTTAATATTTTTTGTTCTAAAATTAATGAAATTTAAATATTTTTGATTCTTTGATTGTGTAAATAAAAGTTTGAAAATGGACAGTAATAAAATTGTTTAATTTGTACAATGTATATTGTTTATACTTATTGTTATGTTGATTTAATATATTATGTTTAATTTAATCTGCGTATTTGTTGTGTGGAGGTAAAGGATGCCTAACACAATTAGGGGATGATTTTTCATTCGAAGCATAAAAAACATGGTAAGGTGTGAAATTTAATGATCGGAAATGTATACTCTTAACCTTCGGATTATAAATTTTATCTATTCATTTATATCTCATTTATTCATTTATATTTATTCTATTATAGGAAGGAGATAAATGGATCATGAGCCTGACAATAAAGCAAATCTCAGATGAAGATGGTGGTGATTACTTTTGTCACGCCGAAAATGCTTTTGGAAATGGAACACAACCAGTATCTGTTAGGATACGAAATGTGGTAAGAACTGTTCTAAATTATAACATTATCTTAATAAATCGTATTACTATCCAGGAAAAATGCAGCTTTTCAGAAAATGTTAAAAATCAACCGTGAAGGTGGCATAAAACCAAAATATTTTGTTGTACAAGCAATATTTTAAAAATGTATACACTGCGTTGTCATTAAATAACAATTAATATAGTCCTGTATATTATTTTATACTATTTATAACATCAATTGACAAATTTTCCGATAATCATCAATCACAATCAAAAGTAGATGTGAAATTTTAACAAGTTTTATATTATATAGTTACACTTTAATCACATTTCACTTGAACAACATAATTTTTTTAATTCCATTGATTTTCTGAATATCACATTAAATATTTGCATTAGTTCTCTTCTTTTTATCGCATATCATAATATAATATGGATGATGGCTTCAAATTAGACTTGAGACACTCAATTGATCCCCTTTTGTTATTTCATACTTCACTGTCATGAAGGAGCTCATGGACCTCATACAGTAGGCTAAATAATGAAATGACAATGTGATTATTTTTTCTCATTTCGAGAATGAATCTAGCATACTACTGTATCTGTAACATTGATAATCATATAATAATTATTATTATCCTGAATTTTTTATATTTACTGTATTAGTAGTGATTGAGTGTATTTTAATTGTTCGTTTTTATATCCACTCCAGTTTCAAGTTCAAATTTAATTTTTGTGTATTTAACTTTATTTTCATGTATTCTCATTTGTTATAGGCTGCAGTGAACAACGTAACTCAATGTTGCATGGAGCACAATGTTTCTTCAACTTGTATGGATGCTTGCTCATTCTACCTTGACATTGATGCAGTAATAGACAAGCCTCAGTGTATCAATGATTTTGATAAACTCATGCGATGTGCTGCAGGTAAATTGCTTAATTAAATTTGTAAATGTAACTTGAAATTGGCATAACATTCAGTACCTAGATATGCCAATATTATAATATATTAGATTAGGCTATACCAAGTAGACTACATATTCCAAGTAACAAGTAGAATTATTCGAGTTGTAGCGGTAAAGCAATTATCAAATTTCATTAAATTAAAAAGTAGCTTATGGAGCCATGAATAAAGAAATATGATCCATAATTCTGCATGTAGTATGTGTAGTATAAACTTTATGGTATATAAGTGGCATACCGTATATACCTTACATTAAAAAACACAATATAATCAAAAAACTTCATTCTAGAACTATGTACTTATTGGGCTATGTATAGTGCTTTGAAATGCTTTGAAACCATTAATATGTAGATAAATGTTATGTCATGAATTGACTGAAACATGAAATAAATTTTAGGTGAGAATCTAAATTGTGATTCATCTTTTCATAATAATATTGAAGAAGAGATAAATTAATATAATAAATTTTGGATAATTAATAAATTGTTTTTTTATCAAAAGTCATTGTTAAGCAAAAGATTTTCATTTTAAATAATAATTTTTTTTAAATAATTTATACTGTGTATTCATAGATACTGAGTGTAGTAACTGGAATGCTGACTTCTAGATATTATACCATTAACATTAGTTGCAATTGAAAACAACATTAAATCTCAAAGTAGCCCACCTATTCCTCAAATTTTATGAATTATGAGGCTGAATTAATATTTACCAGATTAAAGTAGGCCGATGAAAATCATTTTCATTAATTTCAGATGGATCAGATCATCGAAGTTGTTGCGCTAATGAAGGAAAGGTTGCCGGTGTCGCGAACCGCAAGATAATAAGTTCTGTCTTGTATCCTATACTAAAACTATAATGTCCTGTTTCCGGGAAGGAAGAGGTAAGTACGGTAACGAAAATTCAACTTTGAACCGATTTTCATTCCATTTATTTATTTTGTAATGATTATTTTCTTAAATGAAGAGAAGAATCAAGAAAACACTTTCAAGAAAACAAAGAAAAAAACAATTCCTAAGATTACCTATATTGCGATATCCCAACTTCTAAGGGTCTTGAAATAAAATACATTCAATTCATATGCATTTTACAGAATCAAAATAAATGAATATCTTCCTCTTCAAAAATGATAATAAGCAAGCAAGGTATCTAAAAAGTACCTCATCTTCTTCCATACATAGTGGTAGCAAGTATAAATAGAGAGAATGGTTATGAGGATTCTGCCTACCAGAAGAAAACGTTTGATTTTGATTTGAATACAATCAAATGCCTATTTTAGAGAGCTGTGTAATGTATATGTATAATGTAATAATATTCAGTTATTCAAATTTTATTTCTGATTTCATTGGTCCAGTTTTCAGACAGTAAGGTTTCTTTTGTTGCAGATAAACTTCCTGGACCTCCACAAAATGTCAGAGTGGAGCACAGAGACTTGCACTGGTCATTATCCACTGGGATATACCTGTGAAGAATCCTCATACCGTTGAAATGTACAGAACATATTTGCTCAAGTGAATAAGATGATGATTGCCCCTTTTATTACAGCATGAACATTATTTTTGCAATATCAACAACTGTACAGTATATCCATTGAAGAATAATATTTCAATAAATATTCACATTGATTCCATTTACAATTAAATACCCGCTAATAAATACGTATTATAATGTGAAGATGTGATAACAATTTCTTGTCCACTTATGAAATTTATAATAAAATATTCACGTTAATTTCAATAAATATACCCTATAAATTCCTTATACATCACAACTAAAAATTCATCAAGTACAATATATAAATAAATATATTTATATAGTAAATTAATACATACAATAAATTAATTTATCATGAATATTTAAAAACTTATAAATACAGTATTTGTCAACTACCGGTAGTTTATTTGCTTTATGAATTGTAAAAATTGTGTCTTCTATATTGTCTTTGAATTGCAACAGAGTTTTCTGGAGACAATCTGGAGTGCGCACCATTCCGCAGAAAAATGATACCAAAGTTACTAGTCTTATTCTAACTGGATTGAAAGAGGGTCGTGTACGAATGTGTAGTGAAAGCTGGCAACTCAATGGGAACTAGTCATCTCACCGATCCTGTCAAATTCACCACTGATGACAAGTACATCACTTCAGCTAGCTTAGGTAAGATCATCATTCTACACATCTTCATAACTACAATCTGATATGTCTAGTTATAGTCTAATGATGAAAATTAATAACTTTTCTATTCCAACAATACAGCTTAATCTATATTAATAAGCAGGAATCTTCAATAGAATATAAGTACCGTATCAGAGAATCACTAAATTTATTGCCTCACAAAAAGAAAACTGAGAAGTAGAGGAATCCAAGAGATAGAAACGGAAGATCGTACAAAATTTAAGATAATAGTGCAGATTGAATAATTCGGCGATGCGGAACACCCAAGAAAGTCTCCACCAAAATAAGGTTATAATAATTGATTGATTGATTGGAGAGTAGGAAATAAACTCTATTATGTCTCTTCAGACCGTCCATGACTTTGTCTCTTTCTGACAGTCCATGAAATTGAAAATATTACAATAATATTATATTAAATAATAAATATTTTCCTGCAATATCTTTATTATTAGCTCGGTATTTTTTCCTGCAAGGAATATGACCACATCCTGAACTTGCTGTTTTTATTCATATTCACATATTTTCTCAATAAAACCCAAAAATTATTGTTGGTGGGTGATGCTTTCAAATTATAGATGTGAAATTGAATGCTTACGTGTAATTTGCAATTTAAATCATACAACTCAGTTTACAAGATCGAATTTAAAGGTATTTTTACATTTTTCAGGAGACGAACATTCTCAAATAGGTAGCAGTATATTGTTGGCGTTGTTGCATAGTGGTGGCTGCAGTCTGGTCATCAGAACAAGAAACCTGCTCGGTCTCTCGAATGTCGAGAATCAAGTTACTTGAGAGAAGTCAATATGGACATGCAGGTAATAAGTTTGAAATTTTATCAACTTGAGTAACTTAAGTTCTGACTAGATGTGGTGGCCTAAAAAAGGCATGTAGTAGTAATTCCTGTAATGGAAAATTCTATTTACGAGAGTTTATATATATTATAGTCACCTTACAATGTGAATAAATAAATATTACAGTATCTTGAATAGTTGACTTATTTTGAAAAACAAAAGCTGGTCTTCACTCTCTTTCTATTTGCAGTGCAGAACTGCTTTTCATGGATTTGGATTCAATTAAAATTACTAGGTTTATCAGCCCTGGGTTTTGAAATTTATCAAACTTGACAAGAATTGAAACTTTTAGAATGATGCACAATAAATTTCTTGGGTAATGGGAAGGATGATGATGAATGAATGATTTATTCTTAATTTCCAACCATAAGATTTTGAAGCTCAATTTTGTATTTAGAGGAGCCGGTCACCGTTATGGTATGTCTCTTATCTAATCACCGATTAGACTCGTCTCTGCCACTGGACAATCCTTCCAAAAGTAGTATAGAAAATTGAATAATCATTTTATTCAACAAACAAACATACTTGTACATGCCAATATTACTAATCCTATAAAATACAATTCATTGTTAATAGAATCAAAAGTAGTTGGTTTCTTCTTTATACATTGTGAATTGATCGTTTAATTTTTAAAGTTCAGATCAAAAAATTTTTCTTTTTTCAGGAGGCAGCAGGCAGTGGTGCTGGTGCTTTCTGTGCATCAAGAACAAAATGTCAGTCTAAACAAATGTAGTATTTAGTCAATATGGACAAAATGGTAAAATATTTTAATATCATATGTACTATTGTAGTGCTTAAATATTGAGAAAAGATATCTATATTAATTTATTTATTTATATATTAATAATTTATTTATAGAAAAATAATATTATTCAATTTATTTTATTATAAAAAAATTTTTTATAAAATTATAATTTAATTAATAGAAAATTTTTTATGATGAAACAGGATTGTTTTAAATTAAACGTTACAATACTCTTTTTGTAAAACATGTATAATACAACATAATTTTTGTGATTGTAAAAATAATGAGACCAATAAAAAAATTAGTTTGAATGATGAGGATAAATTGACTGAGTATAATTAGAGCTCGCTGTTTTCTTTTAATCATATCTTTTTTAGACTGTTCCACTCAATGTTAAATAAAGTAATATAGAAGGCAAATGGCAATCATTTATTAAAAAAAATCATATAAATATATGAACATCGTAAAAATTAAACTAATCTGAAACTCAATATGTTCTTCTTGATTTACATAATTATTTCAAGACGATGAAATAAATAAGAAACAATGTTTGAAATGAAAATTCAATAGATTCTTATATCTTGATAACATCGTTCTAAAAATGAAATAATCATCTGGAAATAATCCAAATTAAATTAACACTATGCCTAAAGTTGATCATCTTATGATAAATTTCGATTGTATTTCCGGTAATAATTCAATTTTAGATTCTGAAGTGAACGCTGTTATTTATCTATCCATCTTCGTGTCTTTTGCAGATCAGTCAGCCAGGGACAATACATTAGCCAATGGCAGTGCAATGGCGGCGGTGGCGAACGGCTCTTCAATGCAACACCAGTGGAAGCAAGAGCCCCTGCACGTGCCTGCCTCGTCCGAGGTGCCACCGCTCTACGAGGAGTTGAAGCTCGGTCACGACGGCGTCGGCTTCAAGAGGCTGCCGTAGTATTCACTTTTTCCAGTCACGTAGGCTGTCGGATACGAGAAACAATACAAACTATTACGGTGATAAGAATTAGTAGATATTCGGTGTGAATGTATGTTATTGTATGTATCAAATATGAGTGCAGTATGAGAGACTAGTGAAAAATATTTTTATTATGATAGAGACACATAGAACTGACAGCCTTAAGACATCTTATAGTCCCAAAAGTATGTTGAGCTTTAAATTTTGGTGTGTAGCCTCACTTATACCTTGATCCCAATTTATTGTCATGTATGAGGAATCTTTAGATGAGCAAACAAAGAAGTCAAGAGGAATGGAAATGGATGGAAACAAGCTTGAAACACAGTTTAACGTATGTTTTCTTTGATTACGGATAATACTTTTGTGATGAACGATCTCAGAAAATATAGGTTCAATATAAAATAACGGACGAGAGCAAATTCAAGATAAATATTTTAAGAAATGGTCAATTCTAATAAAAAATCATCAACTAGATTCAAAATGACAATTATTTGGAGGACCATGATGCCTATAGAGTTTCAGGCTCGTGTGTGCAAATTGAACTGGTATAAATGAGGGGAAAATAACATTGAATCGTTTTTAATTCATATTTTTTATAGTTATATTCTACCTGCAGAGGAAGAATAATCATCGACGAAAAATAACAGATACATCGTGATTATCAACAAGATGACCTAGTCAACACACTTTTTGTTAAAACAATGAATTTCATCAAATATTATTCAGGACTTCAATATTTTCATAATGATACAGTTGCAGCCAAGGTTTTTAATTAATCGCATCCAAAACGTAATGGCCAATTATAATCTGAACTACAATTTCTGTTGCTTTGAGAATTGAAAATGTCTCGATGATTTTATTTCTAGTAGAACTCTAATAAAAAGCTACACACTCTTTTGATATTCTAGTTGTATTGTCTGATTGATTGAATGATATAATCTTTGTGAATGGCAAATGAGGATAGTGTGATGGAAAATCGAGACCAAGATTCACTGTTTTGTATAGTTTCATCACATAGAATATGTTCTAGGAGATTACGAAACTAATTTGAGGTTGTGAGTGATAGTGAGTACTTATTGAGTGGTTTTAGCGGTTTTTTCAGATGAGCGAAAATTTATTTAAGTAGGTAGTGAAAGCATTTTCTAGAGTCTTAAAAACATTATAGTGTATTGACTGTTTTGATTTAGAGCTTGCTTTGAAACAAAACAAGCTGTTGTAGATTTGAAGAAATGATCTTATTTCAGAACTTGAAAATAATAATGGATAAATATGGGCATTGATTCAGGTCTTCTTAAAAGAAGAATTTCAGTCACTAATGTTGAATTATTCAAGTATTTTCTCCAATCAACAAAATTAATTTTTCAAAAATTTCAAGTTGTGTATTTTTCAAATGTTTAATGTCATGAAATTTGATAATTTGAAAATATTCGTGTAAAGTATGATGAATTTCATTATTTCTATCTTTTCCAGCTTTTGATATTTATTTTTGGTTTCCTTCTAAAGACCTCATTCTCATATTTATCCATTAAAGTATTGAATGTAGAGTACATCGGAACTACTTATATGTGATACAGTAGTGTTAGATAAATATAGATTCAGTTTATAACAGTTTGAAGTTCTTGAGCTGAAAACTTTATTAATGTGAATTGAACGAAAATAAGTTACTTTATCACGATAAGCAATAGCGTATAAAATTCATTTTAATATATTTATAGAATAGATCTATGTATAGTTGATTTCATATCTGATCTTGATATTAGTGATGTGGATCTGTGAATATCATTATTCCATAGAGGTATGTGCCTTTTTATTCTACTGTGTAAATAATACAGAAATACATAATTATAAACACGAAATATTAGTTCTTCAACTTTATTCTCAAATGTGAGAATATGAAAAGAATTTAGCTCTTAGCTCACAGCTTTTTATGTGAAAATACTTCACTTTGTAATCCCTGTCAGAAAAAATAATTTCTGACAAACCTGAATATTCAAAGTAATCGACCTCTTATTTTTATTTCAACAGAGTAAACTAGCTCAATAGAAATAAAGGTGGAGATATAATTTTTAATGAATTTAAAACATCAACTCTAAAATTTCATCAATTAACGAAAATAAATGATAAGCCGAAATCACAAAGAAATAGTGAGTGGATATTCGATTATTTTATAAAAATTTCAACAATAGGTGTTTTATTTTTGAAAAAACAGAATATTGATTTTGTTATTATTTGATTCTTTAATGTAAACTTCATGTTTAATGTATTTCCAAAAAAAGTTTACTTGTATTAAAGTTAATTAAATTGAGACATTTTAATGTCTGATACTACTATGTCTCAATTTTGAAGTTTAAAAAAGAACAAAAATATAGTTTCAATGAAAATATGAAATGTTACAGAAAAGAATGGTGCAAAACATTCTACAGTGACCTAATTGTTGGAATGTGAATATAATCTTCATTCTCATGAGAAGAAAACGTTATACGAAATATTGTATAAAATATTATTTTTGCATTGTCTGTAGAGGAAATGTCTTTAGTATTAAGACTCTAATAAATAAAATTATTATTACAATAATAAAATTTCATTTTACTAATAGAACCATGAACTGTCAATTGAAAATACATCACAGTAAAATGTAACCTATTACACTGATAATGATGAAATAAAAATTATATTTGTCATTTTGCAGCATCAATCGGTAAGAAAATGAAATAATCAATGAAAAAATATTGATTTTTAAACAAACTGTCAGATTATATATATTAATGAAAAATCTGTTTTCTTTTCTTTGATAAAAGAATTAAAAAATTCTAAAATTTACGACCTCAATTTAGGAGGTTAGCCTGGTCATTTGACAGTCTTCTTCTCAAATCTCTTTATCCATCAGAAGTTTTAAACATCAGATACTAAATTACCTAGCCATAGTTTCTAAAAGCCTAAAAAGTCAAGCAACTTTCAAGCTCACTCTTGAAAACCTGACCAAGAACCAGAGGAAAACTAAGCAATACCCACTAGACTTATAGGATATTCTAGGTTTTACATAAATATTGATTAGTTGACAGTGACGGAGAGTTAGAAAATTGAAAAATAAATCTAAATATTTTTTGGGCTTTCCTAAAAATACTGTTTCAGAGTTGTTTGGTTTGCCTCTGTTCATACATGATGTAGTCTAAGTACGGTCGGTCGCCCACATGTAAAACAAACAAGGATCTCCAACTAATCTGATTTAATCGTAAATGTAATTTGGATCGAAGATTACAAGTACCTTTCAGATGAATAATTTCAGTTCAAATCTAGTGCGCATCAACCGTTAGGCTTGGATACCGAAGGAAATGTGGAAATGAGTAAAAAAAGCGTTGAGCAGGTGAAGAGTATAAATTATATTATCGGAAGATATTACAATGTGAAGGCAATCCATAGAGCAGCAGATGCACGTGTAACAGATATTTCGTTCGACAAATTGAAGTGTTGGCTAACTCGATCAGCAATTGCAGAGGAGATAGAATGTGAGCAGTCATCATAATTATCGGGTCAGTTGAGAAACTATTAGCTGCAGGTTGTTTCGTGTCAAGCTGATTGCGCTTCGTAATAATGGACTGCTTTTGCCTCATAACCGGCCTGTGGCCACATTTCGCCATTGGTTCTGATGCCCGCCAGATTGAATCTGTCATGGGAAAGTCTTCCAAAATTTTCAATTCTTGCCATCAAATGACTCATTGCCCAGCTTAGCACTTCAGGTATCCCGAAAGAATGCATCAAGAATATCAGGCTAAACAAGTATTCATTTGGGAAAATGCCAGTAGCAAACACACAGCTTCCAAATCTCAAGCAAAAGCAAAGCATGTAAGTTGAGAGTGAAGTCAGAACATCAAGCAACAATGTATAGGTATTGCGGTGGTTCTGACATTCTACACACAAAAATGCAACAAATAAATAAAAAAATTAATACAGTACTTGTAACCTCCTAGGATAGGCGCGAACTGATTATGAAAAAATATTCTTCACCCTTTACAGGTGGTATCCAATCGAGTGAAATGGAATATCCCAAACTTCCCAGTGGTTTGTAATTCTACCAAAATTCAAAGTTAGTCTACCCATTTATCTTATCTATCTCATGACCATTTTAAATTTAGTGATCTGCAACACACTAAAAACTGTTGGTCTTATTCATCACTTGGAGATCATACGGACTCATAAAATGGTTTTAATCAATCCTGTTGTTCCTAGTAGTTAATACATCTCAGTATCTCCCCGATCTCAACAATAATTTATTTTGTTTAGTTTTGGCCCTTCCATCTTTAATTAATTTCAATGTAAGGAAATCTATTTTGTAATAAGTTGACTTTATTATTGCACAGCTACTAAAATCTACCGTGTGTCAATAATAAGGCTCTTCGTGGAGTATTCTGTGAGGCTTTTGTAAGCAACAATAAAATGAAATAAACAAAACACATCTAAATTTGCCGTAAATATCTCGACAAATCCAAGCATGGATTGAGAAAATACCCAACGCCTGTCAATTATTAATGATCAACTCGCACTGAAAGTAGTTGAATAATGCACCACTGACCTTGTTCAACTCATCAGCCTCTTTGAAGCATAGCTGGCCTTCCACTTCATCAGTGGCTTCATGGGATTTGGAGCAACCTGAAAACCCAGCCTTGAGCCGTACTTCTGCTAGAGTGTCGAAACCAAGTTTGTAGCCGCTTAACCTGAAAATTAGGAAACAATTTCACTAAAATGGGTTTCTAAAACAAAGTTCATGATTGCTATCGGACAAGAACTTGGAGTTCTCAAGCTCTCCAAAGTGGGCTCAATTTGGGGCAATCAAGAACGCCGGGCCAGAACTCACACTCAGGCATCAAAGCCAGGAAATATTCTCAGGTCTATCTGGCCCACATCTATACTGTGTAGGAATCCTATCATGCACCCGTCGAGTTGAAAGTACAAATGTGAACAGATACAAATCGACAAATTGTTATGCCACCCAACTGCCATGACTCTGAAGAAATGAGGCACCTCATGAAGAATGAAAATTACATGTATGGATTCAATGTACTGTAAAAAGTGTGGTGAAAAATGTGGAGAGATGTTAGTACTTTTAAAATATTTCTATCATGCCTCTAGAAGCCTTTTGCTTGAGAAAAAATTAAGGGGATAAGAATTCTAGTGAAGCAATATCTTATTTGGCTTTTTATTACTTCTCTCATGAAGGAAGTGAATAATTTCTTCTTTCTTTGGACTACAATAACTCTTAAGTTAAATTGCTTTTAAAGGAAAAATGATTAATACAATTTGAAGTAGGAGAATTTAATTATTGACAAAATAATGTGTATGAAGTCAATGAAAAAAACTTGTTTTCTTTAATAATTTTGTTTTCGTAATTTTCAATTCTTTGTGTTCCTTAATAAAGCAGAATTTGAAAGAAAACATGTAAAGTAGATGTAAGCGCCTATAAGTACTATTGTTAAAAAGTCTGGAAACAGTGGGTGGTGTAAGTCTGACCTCTGATAGAAGTGCGAATGATTTTCCAGTTTTCGCGAGGTTCATGCCGGGTGGGGTGACGGCATGACCAGGTCTGCTGGAGAGTGGCCTCCGGTGTTCTCACATAGGTAAGCCCTGCTTCTCCGTGTAGGTGGCGCCCCGGCAGAACTTCGGCATCCGCCATCGACGCTCCCACGTCACCGTGGTGGCCTCGTCAACACACACGTTACTTTCACTGAACTTCAATCTGAATACTATACTAACTGCAACTGTATTTTAAAAGAAATCATAACTGAAAATAAATCCGACACCATTCGAAAAACTGAATTATTTCGAAAGCTAAACTGAGGCCAACAGAATTTTGCTTATTCAGTAATAATTTGTAGGATGGGCTCCTTTGCAAAAACTGATAAGAATATCAACTTTGAACGAAATCATAACTGAAATTAGATAGGCCTACGTTAATTATTTCCTGAAAGCCATACCGGTAACTGAGGCTGAACAACTTAAGACTTTGTCAAGAACGAACTTTTAACATTGTCTTTATTATCATGATCTTTAAGCTGTACTTTCAGTAAAGCTAATAAAAAAGGCGAATATCGAAATATCTATTTTCAATAACTCCATAAAAACACAAGTATTTTTAACAATTTTACTTTTTTACTATTCCAATCTATTTGTATTAATAACTGTAATTATTATCAAAGTCTGTATTATTTATTTATTTAAAATTATTTGGTACCATCTATAATAATGTTTTTTTTAAAATACAAAGAAGAGAAAATAAATAGGAAAAATTAAATTTGTAATGAATGAACATGTACATAGGTTCATCAAAATAATGTGACATTCATCTTGAAAGACCAAAAACATTCTTGAAATAATTTACTTCCTTCAAAACGTATGACAAGAGAAAATGCTGTTAAATAATAAAACAAGATATCTACCAAACACTAATTTCAGATAAACTTTTGAAAATATGTACTCAGATTCATGCAATTTGATGTTTGTCATTAGATAGAGAGAAATTATTTCTTGACGTTGCTGATGCCCGTAAAGTACGACGTGGTAATATCTCTCACCTATCTAATGTCAAGCGTCAAATTAAATGAATCTGAGTGTACAATGGAAATTGACTACGGTTCAAGAGAAGTTAAGGTATTCTGAATATGAATGTTACTTATTTCAGATTATTTGATCCTAGTGACCTTGATAGATGACGTAAGTGCTGGCTGTTAGATCACTGCGCTGGATGACGCCTTCATCAGCACCGAGCAGAAACAGCACTTTGGGAGGATTTGAAGAATGCCTCCTTGCATTTGTCTTGTAGCCGAGATCAAGTGCAGCCACCTGCGACGCTGTCTGTTGCAGCACATTCAGTACTTTCCAGCCGTCCTGAACACACACAAAATGACTTGATCAAATATATTAGCAGGGTACAATAGGAAAATTTTCCAATTAGATATTCAATTATCAGCAGTGAACAGTTGGAAGCCACAATAGCCATACACTAATTCAAGTAGACACTAGCGCAGTGTAGGGAGGTGACTGTCAACTAATGAATCGTCAACAAAGCCATGTGGCTTCGGTCATGTTTGCACATGCGAGCGTGGCTAGCGTCCATCCACTGCTGTGTGAAATGGCTTTTACTATATTTTTAGGAGACTTGATAACATTAAGAATGAAGGAGATTCCATACAATATCCCTGCAATAGATATCAAAATTTGAATGTAGAGACTTATCAGTTATAGTGAAGTTCGTATTATGTAATTTATGAAATTTTATTCCCAGTTGCACAAAGGTATGTTAAGCTCAATTTCAATTGAATTAACAATGTTAATGCTTACGATTCATCAGAAATTAACTTCGATCCACTAATCTGCAAACTGCCCCAACTCATTTATTTCAAGTAGTATCAAACAAATTTGAATGTTGAGAAATAATTATTACCTTATTTTTGCCCAGCTTCTGTGAGATTTGCTGAACAGAAGCAAGAATAGCCGCACCGTCGGGTCGTTTCAATTGCTGAGCGCCAAGAATGATCATTGGCTTCTTAGCTGCTTTCAATTTCCTGGCAAATGGATGAGACTCAGAAACCAATTGCTTCAATACATCAGGTCCTTCACCAACATGCTGCAAAACAAATTTCAACTTCAACTATCTTATAACATCATTAATTTTAGAACAAGATACCTAATTTTAAATCATTCATTTTCTTATTCAATTCAACCTTGAAGGATACATCAGTTAACCCACATTTATACATTATTGGTAAGAGAGATTGATTAATTGCTTTTATTGAGGGCGGAGTTAGGACTCTGGTCACTGCCACACAACCTGATGATGATACATTAAATGGTGAAAAGATGAAACAGTATAGTATAAGATAGTTTTGATGTGATAATACACAGTGGGTAATGAGGCGAAGAATACGGTTAAAAAAATGCCAAACGGAGCAGGAATCGAACCAGTAACCAGTTCAGCGATAGCAGACTTATGGTGTGACGCTCAATTTTAGTGACCGAAATGATCGATTTAAAACTTATTATAAATATTAATCCTTATTACAGACTTTTATTACACAATCTTTATTCATCAACTTATAAACAAAATCAGCTAGAAGGGTGATTTTCAAATTTCTTATTTCAATTGTCTATATATAACTCCATGTTTTTTTTTTAAATAAACTAGAGGTGACCTGACATAAAACTTTTAATAAAATTTATAATGTTATGTATGCGTTTTTCTCAGGAAAAGTGAAATAATACAGTATTGAGTTCATAAAGTAGAAAAATTGCATTATAATAGAACTTGTACGTACAGTGTAATCGTAAGTAAGATTCAGCTGAGGCCCGATGAGAGCAATGTCCAGCTCATTATGCACATACGACTTGCGAATTCGTGCATTCAACAGAGGAGCCTCGAATCGTGGATTAGTTCCAACAAGCAGGATCAAATCGGCTTCTTCAACGCCTATGGAATCATGAAAAAATCACGATATTACCGATCAAATATAAATAGAAGATTGATCTATTTTGGCGGCTAAAACTTGTTAAAACTGGATAAGAAAACATTCAAAATGTTTGAATTCACACTACACTATAAAACCATTCTCTGCTTATAGAAGTGGATGAATTTTCATTGAATAAGTGGAGGATTTCAACTGTCCTCATTTATAACCAACTATTTGAAATGCCTATTACTTCCAATAATCGCTTGATTAACTTGATATTTCTTGATGAGAGGCCCTAAATTTCGGAACAATTTGACACCAATACAAGAGAAACTATTTATTCAAGAATAAATAATTCTCCAATGGAATGCAATTCAATTACTTTAAAACCAAATTATTCAAATGTGTTCAATGAATCCATCTAGTTGAATTTAATTCAAATATGGTTGGATTCTTTAAATAAATGAATCAATGTGAAAAGGGTTAACAGATGAAGATCATACTTCTTTAGTAACTCACCCCAGCGACCTCCGCCTTTAAACGAAACGGAATCACTTAGCTTTGAAGCGATTAGCCAACAAAAGTACTAAATATATTTACCAGTGTTATTAATAACTTCAATTGATGATAAATTTATAACAGACACCAATGAAAATCACTACCAAACAGTGGTTGAGACCTAAAACTGTAGTTTCACTTCACTTCAATCAAGAAAGCCTAGGATTCAGCATAATTTTACTAATTGACAGGAATGATTATATAACTACAATCTTGGACATCAGTGATTTTATTGTTGAAGATGTAGCTGGATCGCAGGTCACTAGCCGCGCCACTAGTACATTCAATTCGTGAAGTTTTTCATTATTAGCTACATTGTTTTTATTTTTCATTATTACAGTTTTTTACTATCACATTGAATTCGTGTGAATGTGTTGAACAGGTTTCATATTCTCCGCACTCAACACAACGATCTTGGACAAACAACATACCAATCTAATACATTAACTAAACGTACCAGTGATTTTATTGTTGAGAATATAGCTGGACCGCAGATCGGTGGCGGCGCCGTCAACAGGGAACTGCTCCTCGGTGAAGAGCTGCTCGGAGCCAAGCCGATTGAAGAGGTCCTTGAGCGCGATGAGCGACTCGGCGTCAGCCAGACCGCCGACAATGGCCGCCGAATGAGGGCCGGCCTCGACCAGGGCGCGCGCACAGCTGACGAGCGCGTCCTCCCAGTCGACTGGCGCCAGCTGGCCGCCCACCTTCAGCATCGGCGAGATCAGCCGCTGACGCCGCAGGCCGTCGTAGGCGAAGCGCGACTTGTCCGACAGCCACTCCTCGTTCACCTCCTACAACACATAGTCAAACGGTCAATTCACAAATAACAATTACCAAGTGGAAACGATTTTGCACAAGTCGCCACCCATTCACACAGTGCTTGTTTCATGGCAAGTTCATAAATAACAATCACCAACCAAGCGGAAACACAAATACGATGTTGTACAATTCATCAACGCAAATACTGACAACACAGTAGATTTTCACTATAGGGACTGAGACTCAAGATACTAGCGCTTTCGTGAGACATAAAGCAAGAATCGGTAATGCCCTAGAAACTACGTAGTCATCTACTCAAATGCAAACAATCTCATTTGAAAAATAATTGTCTAAAATAATCTAGGATCTCTTTAAAGCAAGGTTATAGTTACGCATTTAAACCTCTCAATCTACAGTTGGTCCTTATTTATTTACATCCTATTAATTGTTTTTTATCTCATAAACAACAGTTTCAATGTTTTAGAAAAATTCAGTTCATTATAAACAAGGACCTAGTCAATTTTATCCTTTTACCGAGTGGCTTCAAATCTAACCTGAAAATTAGTGAGAATTTTAACCAATATGCTGAATAAAAACTCAATTTAATAAATGCGGAAAGATAAAAGGAGATGAAAAAGGATAAAGGCATGAAAAATAAGAAAACAAATGTAAAATGATGTTTACTCCTTATCGAATAAGTAGAAACATAACCTGAAAATTAGTGAATTAGCAACTTTGAATAAAATGCTTCAATTAAATTATATAATGTAGTCTTGTATATGTATATGTACATCAAACTATTCCAGTAGTTTTATTTGATTTCAGAAACATTCATGCAACACCAACAATATCCAATATCAATCCAAAGTAAATAGAAATAGAATAGTTGAAAATGTTCAGTCTTACATCGAAGCTGCAATAGATAAATGTGTCGGGAGTTTTTCTTCTTCTTTGAACAACAACACCCAGTCACAAACCGGTTTTAAATAGAGATGTAATAGCAAAAAAAATTATATCTCAATTCAGCTCCTCAGTTATTATAAAACTGAGCAGAAACATGAAATCAAATCTCCCTAAAATATACTGTAAATGGAAAAATATCCAACTACCTAAAACTAGCCAAATATCCAACTAGCTAATAAAATCTTGGCGGAGTTTATACCTACATCTAAGAAAAACTGTGTCTACCTACACCTTCAGCTAAAAATGGACCAAAAGCTTGAATTGAATCAAGATCATTACCTCATTGACTCTGGGCAAAATTCTGAGTACTTCTCCGGTTCTGGTGGAGACAACAATGTTGGAGCCGATCGCATCATGCACGTCGACACTTTCCGTCTTCCTCGTTTCCCAGGGACGAGCCGTGAACGAGTAGGGCTTCGATGTGAGCGCACCAACCGGGCATAGATCGATTATGTTGCCAGATAGTTCTGACAGGAACATTTTCTCAACGTAAGTTCCAACCTGCAATCGATTATGATATTCAATTGCATAGCTAATTTTGATCAATTACAAGTTATTAAAATTGTATCAATAAAATAATTCATTAATAAATCACATAATAAATGTATAAAATCGCGAAGATGGTGAATTACAATCTGTTGTTCATAAATTCCTCTATTAGAGCAAATATTTAATTATGGATATATCATTGATGAAGCAGTGTATACAGATACGATTTTCCATCAAATTCAACCCAAAAAATTCACTATGAATAAGACAGTTGGTAAGGTGTAGTAGTATTCATTTAATTTGGTGGATGGCGATCAGTGAACAGCTGATGTTACGCAGATTTAACACAATAATCCAAGATGCTTTGAAATCTTACAGACCTTTCAAGTCTTTAAAAGACCTTTTTAAAGAAGACATTTTCAAAGTCTTTGCAATAATCTGCGAGTTCAGCATTTGTAGGTTAAGTATTGAGTCAAAGCTGCGAAGCATCAGCTGTTCACTGATCGCCATCCGCCTACTTAAATGAATATCACTCACTATACCTTACACTAGAAAGATAAGGTACTTGAAACAACTTGAAAATCGATTATTTCGACATTTCAGCTGACGATTGTTGCAACTACATCTTCCTTTATTAGCTCAGTCAAATGGAGAGATAAAGGCATCTAAGTTCGACTCTCGGAAGGAGTTATTCTGACACTAGAATAGAACTTTTATAACGAGGTATACGATGATATTGATGTCTATGTGAGGATACCTAATCTGCACTTCAATTCGAGGTTATGATATTGGATGAAATATGATGAAAAATTTGATAATGTGCATAATTATATATTTGTGAAATTGTACTATTTTAAGCCCAGCAATCCTCAACAGAAATCCTCCGAGGATTCAAATTGAATAAATTGATTGATAGTTGATCATATAAGAACAGCACATTAATTTTAGGAGTAACTTGACAAATCCTCATACTTCTTCTACATGAGGTCATTACACTGTATAATCAAATATCAAATCTCACTACAAAAAATTCAAAATATTAAAGGATAGATATCAAATCATGAACATGACATGAAAACTAATGATTTCGATATTTCAACTGACGATTGATGCAACTCTATATTCCGTCTTAAATATTGAATTCAAATTGAGAAATCGACTTTTTTATTCACCTGCATATCGTTGCCACGACCAGTGGTGCCTAAATCATCAATTCCAGCCACTTCGGAGGCGAAACGTATACACCTTGTGCAATGGATGCACCGAGTCATTATTGTTTTAACCAACGGACCAATGTCCTTGTCTTCCACAGCCCTGCAATTAAAAACAATAATTATTAACCAAGATTAGTAAACTCGACAATCAAGACAAACAATTATTAACTACAATAATTAACAATTAGTAAACAATATTATTAATTAAGATTAATAAACTCGACTATTGATTACTTTTTGCGAAAATAACAGTAATTATACAATATAGACTTATAAATATTGAATAACAACTGAGCAAAATTAAAACTCATAATGAAATATATTATCTGAATTTTTCGTAGTAGTCTCCATGATAGGTTGCAGAGGTCTTCAGAACTCTTTATAATACAGGTATACAGTGTCCCAAAAAATAGTGACTCCAACACTTCCACGGTATTCTACAAGCCAAAACAAACAGAAAATGTAATTGGCAAAAATGCTGAATTCTCTTTACTTTTCCTGTAATCCGCCATTTTGTGTTTTCAATATTTTTCATCATATCTCGTTAATGAATCAATATTTTCTTATGAAAATTGGTATGAGTATGATTAAAGGTGTGGCTACAAAATAAAAATATCAATAACTTTCAATATCTGATTTTTCCGAAATGGCGGCCGACTAAAAATTCAAATTCGATTTTACTGGAAAATATCACTTTTTACTATTCTATAATACGTGGAATTAAAAAAATGAAATTCAGCATGACATGTCTCACTGCTGGAGGTGTGAAGAAACGGAAGTGGTAATCTTCAAATCGCTATATCTCGGTTTAAGGAATCATCCGATTCTTTAAAATCACATATCATTTTCTTAACAATAAAAAGCACTACATTTTTGTAATTCCACGTATTACAGTAAAAAGTGATACAGTATTTTTTCAGTAAAACCGAATTAAAAATTTTAGTCGGCCGCCATCTTGGAAAAATCAGATATTGATATTTTTATTTTGTATACCACAGCTTTATTCAAGCTCATATCAATTTTCATAATACTGTAAAATATTAATTCATTAACGAGATATGAGGAAAATTATCGAGACCACAAAATGGCGGATTACATGAAAACTGTGGAGAATTCAGCATTTTGCCAATTACATTTTCTGTTTGTATTCGCTTTTAGACTATCGTGGTAGTACTGGAGTCACTATTTTTTAGGCACAGTCTGTAGTATAGGCATAGCTTTATTTGGATTTTCGTTTCACTAATTATTATGTATTCAAGAGCAGTTGATTAATATTGCAATGTCTTATTATTTCTTCCATCTAAATTATATTATTTTATCGGCTATCAAGTTAGTGATTAGAATCACTTGATCTTCAAGACTGTAGAGACTGCTAGAACTGCAAAAAACAACCGATTAGAAATCGAATTGGTTTTACCTTTTTCCAGAATGATCGATGTCTGTGAAGCGACTGCGGTCACTTCCGAAGGCCATGCTCTGATCTTGAAGGTCGCATTCGCCACCCTGGTCGCAAATCGGACAGTCAAGCGGGTGGTTGACAAGCAGAAACTCCATAACGCCCTCTCTGGCCTTCTTTGTCATTTCCGAATTGGTCTTGACCCGCCATCCTTTCATCACGGGCATAGCACAAGCTGCTACTGGCTACAAAATAAGATATTAGGCTTTAGAGTTTATTAGGAATTAGAGTAAAATTAGCAAGGAGAGCCAAAATAACTGTGTATCTACCGAATAATACCCTCTATGTTTCGAATTGATTAGGTCCAAGTATAATGTATGGTATAAAACAAAAATGATAATACAAATAATTATTATTTATTGGATATATTCAATTACATAGTACGGGGAAAATATTAAAACCTTTTTTCAGTTTTCAAATTTTAAATTCTTCTAGTCATCATCTCTTAAAATTATTGTATCAACATCAAGCATTTGTTCAATTTAGAAAATGATATAACTACACCTACAACTACGTGTTACTCCCCGTACCTATAAAAATGATAATAATTCCAATAAAAGTATAATCGAAATTGATAGAGAATTAGTAGAGAAGCCAACTTGAATAGAAATTTAGTTATTACGGTTGATCCAATGATTATAGTTCGTTAAGTTATTACGGCATGGTTGAAATTTTCTATGTCATTATGACAGTGATATTCTCCAAGAATCCTAAGTTTATTATTCTATGATAATAAACAAAATTGAAATATCACTAAGTTTTTTAAGAGAAATCTATCAAAACATATTACAATACTATATACTTCATTTAAATTCGAGAACATACGTTAGTAAATAAAATTCAATCTACAAAATTTTATTGAATATTGAGCTTAAAATAAGAGGGAATTGAATAATTGAGATTTGAGGTTTTCTCCGCTGAATATGATTTGTGAGAAACATATTTAGCGCTAATTTCACTTAGCGGTAGTACGAAACCCTCCTAAAACTGTAGGACCATTAATTTCTCATCATTATCCTTCCCATTACCCAATCACCAACCTACCAAATCAAAATATTGAATACTTGTTTCAACAACTTCCCAAGAAAGATAATTATTCTAAATAATATGGAAAAATCAAATTTTCATAATCATGGAAAATCTATATTACCTTTGGTGACTTTTCAACTTCCACAAGACACATTCTGCAGTTTCCAGCAACAGCAAGTCGTTCATGATAGCAAAATCGGGGAATTTCTACTCCTACAAGTGCAGCAGCCTGTGAAACAAATAGAATCAGATATCACTATAACAATCCAAGTTCACAACTCAAAAAAATATTCAGTAACTATGACATAAGACTTACATAATAGTTATTAATTTTCTTACATTATAATTATTATCATTATATAAAAAATTGGCTATAATTAAAGACTTTTTCTAATTAAAACGAGAGAACATTTTCATCGAAAGAATTATAGAACTAGAGCTACGATTACATTAATGCACTCATATAAATTACTGTCTTAATTTAAATATCAAATCCCTAATTACATCCAACACAGAAATCTTCATAGCCTACTGAATATTCATGAATAATGGATATTTACCTGAAGAACGGTGGTTCCAGGCTCGACTAGCACTCTTTTGTCATCTATAAAAACTTCTATTTTTTCTGGTGCAGTGGATGCACTAGCTCTGGAAACAGATAGGGCTTCCCTCACACAGGGCAGTAGAGCCCTATGCAAAGGGGTGCGAAGCATTGCGCTAAATTTGACTGGAAAAGAAAAAAAATTGGCCTGAATAAGTTAGTAGGTTGTGTTGGAATACCTTTTTCTAATAAAACACATATGAACTTCAAAACTATAGAACTACTGTAAAGGAAAAATCATTTTCATGAGTCATAAAAATCCTCAACTTATTCCAACTATGTTATCTACAATTCTACATCACATTAAAAGACCACATTTTGATGAAAAATTTAAAAAAAATTAATGTAATC
Source organism: Laodelphax striatellus (assembly GCA_017141395.1). NCBI lineage: Eukaryota > Metazoa > Arthropoda > Insecta > Hemiptera > Delphacidae > Laodelphax > Laodelphax striatellus. The sequence goes on along the minus strand of CM029532.1, from coordinate 22,405,890 downwards.
AAACAAGTATGAAATGTACTAGAAGTCAGAACTTAAAAAGACTCGGCCAGTTAGTTTAATTTATTCTACAACTAGCAGCCCCCCGTGCTACGCAACGGAGCTCCACAAAACAGAGCTATATTGAATTCTCCTCTACTGATTTTATCAAAGATTCAATAATTCTTTTCTGGATTAGTTCTCTGAAATGTTGTTTAATATCATGTTAAAACTCAATATCAATATTGTATCGATTGCAATCAGGGTATAGGCAAAAATAGTGAATTGAATTGAAAAATGAATTTTACAAAATAAAGTAATGAATTGGACCAAGCCAGAAATCAATTGAAAAATATTGGGAAGAAGAGTGAGAGAAGTGAATATGGCATATATGCTTCAAGTTGTTCTTGATGGGTAAACAGAGCTTTATATGCTTATAGTATGTAGCATAATATTCTTAAATATAGCTACTGTATAATATAAATTCATCTTTTGCAAGTGTGCTGGCTGTGACCTGAATTGATGGTCAACATTTTTAAAGAAGGGCCGGTATTAAGCCCATTACTTTTGCATAAATACCACATAAGAAAGTTCTTCAACCGAGAAATTTATCGACCAACTGTGAAAATTTAAAAAATTTTGAATTGACAATAATTACTTTAAGTTGAAAACTATCAGAAAAATAAAAATTATAAGCAAAAATATCGAATAATAATAGAGTTTATACGGAAAAAATAGATATGGTCGATGAATAATTATTGTAAAAAATGAAGAATTGCTTTTATTTTGATAAAAATCATAAACGATTGAATTTGGTCAATCAATGAGTGGGAACGAGTTCGAATCTTTGTGAGGGCAACATTTTTTTGATGATAAAAATCATAAACGATTGAATCTGGTTTGAATTTCATAATCAAAAAAATTTTGCCCTCACGAAGATTCGAACTCGGTCCCACTCATTGATAGCCCTAACTCTAGTAACGATATGGGAAAGATTCGCTATTGAAGCTTTCTAACTCGAGAGATTAGGAACTCAAAACACGTTTAAAATCAATGATATTCCTAACCATGTGTTCTGTTATGAACCGATTACCGGTATGAGTGATTCTATTCATCTTTCCAGTTCTTCTCCTTAGATTTCAATGGAGTGATCCTTTTATGATCCTTAGACGCAAAAGATATTGAAATCCTCTCTTAGTGCTCATCTAGTACGGATTACACCTAATACATCTAGGTATGAAGAATATTTGTGGAAAATTTCAAGTTTGTAGGTCAAGTAGTTTGGGCTGAAGTGTGATTTCCGTGATCAGATTTAGCCTTTTATAGATATAGATGTATAAGCTTCAAAAAATTTGCTTTATCAAACCTTTGGGACCCAACATTTTAGTAAGAACACATTTGATTAAAAGAAAGTAAGGAGTAATTTTATTTAATTGGCCGAACTAGCTGAAGTCAAATGAAGTCTGAAATCAATTAAGCATGTTATTCTGAGTAGGCCTTTGTCAGTGAAGTAGCCTGTATAGGCACTATTTGGAAAAAAAACATAATGGAATTAAACTTTTTTGTCAGTTTGACGGGGCAAGCTGTGTAGTGTATGTACTAAAAGTCCCGTGAAATCATCGATATGGATGATTATTCAAGTGTGGGATTGTGTTATCAATCAGATTCAAGAAAATAAGTTTGTATGGAAACTAAATGAATAAATTACCGCACCGTATCTGCAGACCTACTAACTACAGTCACAGAGAACAGATTAGAACATTAGAGGGTATGGCTTATTTATGCTTCAGTACTGTAGTAGCCGACACAATATACTTTATTCACTTGAAATAAAATTGACCGCTTGTATGAAAAGTCGGAAAGTTAAACTTTCAGAATTTCAGAGCCCAAAAATCATATCTTAATAACAATTTTACCTTATCACTCAAGAGCAAATTAAGATGTAAGATGTTGTACCACTCAAAGTCTGACAATCAGGAAGGAGAGGAGGTCATCTTAATTTTAAATTTACAGTACAAAAATATTAACTTACAGTTCACAAGCGTAGAGCAACAATATAATTACAATTCAGAACATTTAAAAGAACAATAAATAACTTTTCACCTTACCTAACTTTCACTCGACTTTTATTAGCAACTGCTAAATAATGAAGGTCGCCATTTCATGAAATCAGCTGTTTAACTTGTCTGATTGCTCAGCCTTGAACAGCTGGTAAAAGCCTCTCGACGTCAACACAAATGATTGATTAAGATTAGTATTTTCCAGAAAAATCGGGATAAATATTATATTTGAATGAGTATTCGATTCTTTATTTACTTTTATTCTACTTGCATTGATTAAAATGCGTTCATAGAACAAATGCGTTCAAAGAACAGTATTTTGAGTGGTACAGCAAAAAAATGGGTCGACGACAATCTGGATCAATTTTTCAGATTGCATCTGTCACGGTCTGACAAATCCCTCTCGATTGTTCACTCTGTCTCTCACTTGAGCGCGCTAATGGTCTACCAGCTCATCGTTACAGTCTCTGTACCCTACCCTACCAAAACGGAGCAGCAATGCTTGAATAATTTACAAGTTTCTGCTGTAGCTATCCTGTTCGAGCTTTGAAAAACAGCCTGCACTTCATTTATCTGTGTGCTGGATGTTGAGGAATTTAAAAAAGCTCAATACCGTATGCAGTATTTTCAGGAATAGCACACTTTATATTATAAAACAGCTCGGCCTCAATCTTTGATACCTCAGCAACCATCAATTTCACAAAAAAGCTATTAAACTTCATCGGCCTTCTTGAATTATAATGAATAATAATCCACTGAAAATTTAGAATTTTTGAAAATGGTAAAATATGATTTCCGTATCAAACTTGCAATATTAGAGCTTTGTTTAAATCAGGGTTCACACACAGAACTTTTTTAGTTGCAATTCAAATAAAGAAGACAAAAAGCAATGAAAATGACATTTGAATTAATATAATAGTTTATTCAAAAAATTCTACTATGAAGTGGTATAAAATTTTTTTTGAACAAGTTCAGATACGGTACACAGAATACGGTACAGTAATGAGAATAAGGGAGGATACAAAGTCTATATAATTAATACGGTACTGGAAATGATGAATCACAAAAAATATATTATACAGTGTATTTAAGTTCAGAAGTTACATAAGTTTGACCACGAGTTTTAATAATACAATAATAAATAATGAAAATAAAAAAGTATTTTATATTTATACTATGCTTATAATGAGGTAGGGTAGGCAATGTAAGTAGACTTTCTACACGATAAATTAATCTAAACCACCAGTTTTTAATAAGTGGATGAGAATGAATGGGAATGAAACGATTCAACTGCATTACAAATCACAGATCAAATTAGGTACTTGAATCATACATTTATTATTGTTGTACAATACACCACAACTTGAAACTTAATATTTTGATTGATGAAATTAATGAGAAAGGTATTAAAGTATTGATATAGCCTACTTATTGTCGTAAAGTAAGTATTGTCTTCCTTTCCATTGTCATCATAAATTCTCAATTTAATTTTAATGTAGTACGATTATTAGGCTATTATTATTATATTATTATGACTTGCCCATAAGCATGAAACCAATACTATTGTCAAAATATAATAAATGCTCAAATTACAGTACAGTATAATTATTTCAACAGATGCTAACAGGAAAGGAAATTCAAGTTCATAACTTAAATAATTTTATAGCAGTTACATTAATAGTGACATGAAACCAGAGCGAAACAGGAAATAGTCTATGACAAAGCATAGAGTAATTTATGATCGCGTTAAAAATAAAATTCGGGCAAGGTTCATAACCTTCTATATTATATTGGAAAGAAAGAAATTATTCTAGACTTTACAAAATACTGTAAGAATATAATTATAGCATTCGAAAATAGAAAGCAACTAAAATATTAAGTTGTATAACTGATGGAAATTTTAAAATAATTATTTATCAAATAAAAATTAATATTCTTAAAATACTAAGATATAAAAAATATCATACAAAATACAGTACCTAAGCTTGAGCAAATCACAGAAAACCTCTAAAGTTTCTAAAATGATGAAACATAATAAAAATAATATTGTTATTCAATAAAATATACATAGGTAGCCTACCAATGAAAATGAAAGCATATAAATTTTTACGAAATTGTTTTTTAGACTAGATTACTTAGACTATCGACAAAAATGTTGATTATAAATAGGGTAACAAAATTAATATCGCAGTCAACTAAACTCAAGCTAATTATGAGATGAGGGATAAAATTATAGTTTATAAGTTGAGGAGGTAACAATTTCACAAGAATTAATCATTAAACTCCCATTAGGAATACAAACTATACAAATCATTATGTAGAAAAGCACCAAGATAATGGTTGATTACGTACATTGAGTATGTCACGACCATGTTTGACATGTCGAGACCACCAATAAAATTAATAATAATTAATTCACAATACGAACATTTTATTTCAATTTTAAGCTTCTTTGAAATAAGTTCATATTAAGTTGTTAACTGCGCTGTGAAATCAACCAATAATAAAACATTCATTTAAGTTATCCTGCAGTATTGAACTCCATTTCATTAATTCACTTCTAGAAATTGTTTTGATGATCTTCTGAATTGTTAGATCGATTAACGAATTTTAAAAAATTTCTTCCTTTTTATAATATGCAATAATTAAGTAGTTGAATAGATGAAGTTGTTATAATAGAGTAAGTGGTATGGTAGTTCTCAAATCTGTGAACTAGAAAGTTTAAAATTTTAGTTCCATCTCAAATATAATAGTGAGTAATAGAGATCAGTGAAATTATCACATAATTATAGACTAAAACAGTTAATCATGTATTGAGAATTGTAAAATACTTTATCATTTTCAAGTCAATGTAGTAATAGTCAGTCGTTTCACAACTAAGTAAGTAGGCCTACTTTATAAATAACACATGAGATATATCATGGAATATTAGTTTCAAAAACTAATTGAGTATGTTATAAGTTAATATTGTAAATACTTATAAATTAACACATGAGATCTATCATGGAATGGAGAAGCTTACTAGTTCTATCCTCTTACTCCAAAGTTAATTTTGATGAATAATTTATCTGGTGCATAAGGAACGTCTTGAATCAATTCAATCTGCTTTGAATGACAGAGGTCTGTAAAAAATTAAAAGACTGAAATTATCATGCTGCAAATTTTTATATATTTTGAAAGATTTTGTCAAAATTGAACTCAAGTTTCAAGCAGATTCTGATGATCACCTAAAAATACCAAATGTAATGACACCTTTCATGTGACACCACTCATCATCTTTGAGTCTGAAACGACACAGTAGCATAAAACAAACTAAAATTAATCTTTCTTATACAACTAGTTGATAGTTCACAATGTCACTGTGTCTGACATTGAACATCAAACAACATTCAACCACAAAGCAACATCTTCCTTGAACACTAATTTCATGCAGTGTAACATAGAGGACTGTGTCATTCTCTTAGATCTTTTCACTTTAGTGGCACAAAAATGAAAATGCTTTGTCATTTCAAATCGAAAGTTATACTTTATGACTTTCATTTCAAACAATATAAAGTTATGTTTCCGAGTTGAAAGAAATTGAATAGTGAATTGGGCAGTACGAATGAGATTTTCAATTTGACAACTGGCCCTCAGGCAATTGATGTTCGATGTAAATACTGTAATCTTTTCAATGCGCAGTATTGTATTTTGACTTGGACCTATATAACTGGGATGCAAATCACTAAATCAGGAATGTCATTAATGAAATCAATATTCTACAGTATAGCGAATCAGAGTGTGATCAGTCATTATAGCTCTTACCAATGATCGATGATCATGAAACCATCCTCCAAAGAATTTGCAAAATATATCTCAAGTGTTTTTTTGGCTCTCAGCTTAATTATTTGTCCATCTAATCAGCTTACCTATAAGCATTCCAAAGACTGCAGCCGCTTCAGCACGGAGTGTTGATTCAAAAGGACAGATTTGAAGGAAATTAATCAGATTTCCGTGCTCAATCTGAAGTTCTTCCAATTTCTCAATGAATTTGTTTTTCCTGAAAATTAGAAAGAAATTGTAATACTGAAGCCGAAAAATTGAATTTGAATCAACTTTATTTACATATTTTTTAAACAATTATTTCGGGTCCTGCTATCTAACCGATGGTTTTTTAGCAGTTAATGATTATTGCTATTCATTGCACATTTTCAAAATGAACCAAAGCATTTGAAAGTCCTCTATTTTATAGTTTTTATTCCATTCTACTGTAATAACATTAATCTGTCGTTGTTGTTTATATTTTCATCTTTTTATATTCCCTTATGTTTGGAGGTAGTTTTGAATAAGCTAGAGTTTGAATAAGCATATTTTCAAATATGATTGTTTGACAAATAGGCACATTTGCATTTGAATAAAATGATTACTAAGCTAAAAGAGATCATCAATTGTTTTTTCCTCTCATATGAGCGCTAGTATTTTAGATTTCGGTCCCTATATAAATACAGGTTACATTGCTAGATTGCTTACATTGTTTATTGTGAGCATAGGCCTCACATTAGGCCTCCACCCAAGGCCCATACTTACGAGCAGAAATATTTCGACCAAATATGAGCGTCAAACACGGCCGAATTTCAAGCTAACTTTCTAGATGGATATTCTGCTCATATAGTCTGCATCATAACAAGTCGTGTGCACTATTAGAACAAAAAATAAAACAAAAAAACCACAGCTGACATTCGGTTGCGATTTTTCTACCCGTATAGTATGGGAATATACTCCTGGCTACACTCAAAACTTTCAATCAACTTCTTACAGTGCTCCCACAAAGAGAACAAAGTTGGAGAAAATTGTTACTACCCATGCGCTACTCTGAAAGTTTTAGGGCCGGTTCATGAGCTCGGAATTTAGTCAAGTCCTAGACTAAAACGGGTGGCCACCGTAGCATCAACAAACGTTAGCCTCGATACTATGTACTAAGGGCTCTCTATGCTGCTAACCCACTAACCTGTCGAGACAAACGTTTGTCGATGCTACGGTAGCCACCCGTTTTAGTCTAGGACTTGAGCTTTGTCAAACATTGTTTAGCTTTCACTAAGCTTGATAATAACCCGCAGGGGGGTAGAATTTATTCTGTCCGGGGTGTGGCAATCCTCCGGGTTCCTGATGCAAGTGGTAGATGTGGGCTGGTTGGCAACTAACGCCGTTGCGTCCCAGCTTAAGTAGGGTGTTCAAGTAGGAACACCTGAAGCATCAACTGCGCAAGCCAAGCCAACATATGGTGGAACAGCATACGCCGACGGCTGCATGGTCAGGGGAGTGCCTGACATCGAGTATGCGAACTCTGAATACCAGGCGACCTCCAGTTTCAAGAAGCCTTCCCTGGGTGAACGCGGAGCTCTGCCCAGGGTGACTGAATAAGTCTCCAGCTACTCGTGGGAATCTTATGGATACCAATAAGAGTAAAAGAGGCTGAACAGCCTCAAACATCTAACGAGGATGGGGGATCTCCCCCAAACTCTACCGACCTGGAACAGGTTTCAGAGTTTGCTGACTCAAACCTGCCGGGAAACGGTACATGTAGAGGAAGGCACTACAACTGAAGATTCCGCAATGGAATCTGAGGAGTGTGCAGACCCATCCCTGATAGAAGTTGAACAGCTTCGGAAGGGTGGGTCCATAGCAGAATCAGCAGCACATTTGCTGCTGGAATGTCCAGCACTCTTGCAAATGAGGAGGAGACAGACTTCTTGGAAAGGCAACCCTCCTACCAGAGGAGGCAAGAGAACTGGACTTCAAGGCCCTGAGTAAATTCTGCTCTGGCCTTGGATTATGGAACATGGCATAAGCCAAAGAGGGGATGCCACAAAAGATCGAATAGCGGTCGCGGTGGCTAAGGGTTACAAAGCCCAACCCAATTGGAAAAAAAGCTTGATAATTCTGAAATGGCTTTTAGTAGGTTAGGCTATCACAGTTTTCTATTTTAGCTATTTTTCCTTTCACGAGTTTACTATGTGTAGTCACATTCATATAACTAGGGAGTAGACCTATTTTCATACGAAATGTTGGGAGCATTGGAGCAGACGCCATCTTAGATCTCTGTCCACTTTTTCCAACTTTGTTCTCTATGTGGGAGCACTACACATGCACAAACTAATTCACTTATAAGCAAGTTAACTGACCTGATGTCTTCAGGAGTATCGAGAAAGGTGCGGCCAAAACCTTCAGCTGGCTCTTGTCTTGGTTCGACTTCTGGCAACTGCATCACACCCAAGTCGTCGTGGGGAGCAGCATTGCCATCAGCAGCAGCGACGTCATCAAGCGCTCTTGCTACTTGTCTCCTCCTGCGCCTCCTCCTTCTCGGTGGATCAGGGCTCGCTGAACAAAACACATATTGCTCCATTTGTACAAATTATTGTATGCAGAATATAAAGTATTATTGCAATGCACAGTTAATAAAAACAGCATGAATTTCGATCGGTTCAAAGAAAACGAAAGATTTGTTAGTTTCTAGGATAGAGTTCACAAGTTATTCCTGATAATCTTAGAAGATGATTTAGATTTATTTTCATGATTATTTTGAACTTGGTTCTTGAAAATATAAAATGTCTTGCGCCACTGTAATTTTCAAAAAAATTGTATTTTAGACTAACAATTGTTATGAAGATAGGATCTATTGCCGTTGTTACCCATAGAAAAGATATAAGATTATTATTTTTCTGAAACCTTGAATTCATTCCTGATTGATAAGATTAATTCAGATTGTAATTACTTCATTCAAGTATCAAGTAACGAGTACCAAGTAAAGAGGAAAATAAACACATATAGGGATATACAAAAATATACACTTTATTATAGGGAAGTAGCAAATATTCAAGTCTCGCGGCCATTTGCACGTAAATCCAACGTAATTAAACAATCGTAAAGTGACGTCATTGTATTGTCCGATGTTTTCATTGGTTCTTGTTGCACTGTTTACGATAGAAGGCATCATCTTACGGCAGTTCACTTCTATTGGATGTTCATGCAATTGGTCGTCAGAATAATAGTTTCTAGAGTCTAATATGAGATAGTCGGCATCATCTAACTGAGCTAAATGGAAAACCATTTCATTGGTTCCTTCAAATAACGACATTTTACGGTGGTTGAATCTATAAGGCTTTCATGCAATGAATTTCACTTGGCAATAGAAAAGGGAAATTTACTCATTCCACCCAGAATTCGATTGTGAAAATAAATAGTAGAATGCACGAAATAAGAGATTAAAAAATATAGGATGAAAAATTAAAAAATAAGGGATAAAAAATGTAATATGAAAGGACTTTGATGGTTCAAGAATGCTGGGGAAAAGTCACATATTATTGTATCCCAGAAAGTAATATAATTGATAGTGTAACTAGTGATAGAAGCTTAAGTAGCTCGGCCACGAAACAGGCAATCAGTTTTTCATTTACAAAATTATTATCAACTTCGACAGATGCTTACACTATTCATTACAATTACAGGCAAACGTTTCAGCATACAAAGGAGTGTATTTTGAGAAGTCTGGATCTAAGGCCACTTTTAAGAAAATTTTCAACGAATTCTCCTCTGATTGAATTAGTAAAATAAACTCATGGAACATTAGTGGCTTACGTGGAGATCCTTCGAACTCTAATCTCCTCCTTCTTCTGGCAGGTCGCAATCTCCCAGCAATATTGTCTTGCGGTTGCACAGGTTCTTGTTCGATTACCTACAACAAAGTTATATTTTCACGACTAGTAAAAACATTTAAAAAGGATTCTGGAACAAAATTAACAGTATTAAATATATAAAATGGATTTCGAAAATATTTAGTTTTTTTGCCAGAGTTTTATATGCTTTGCTTCAAGGCTTAAGAGCTAGTTTGTTACAAGTTACAATTTTGCTAATTGATACTTTCAAAAAGATTCGCTGAAATAAAATACAAATTGGAAGATTTAAACTAGATTATATTCATTGTGATGTTTCCTCTCTTGAGAAAATGTTTGCAACCAAGTTGAAGAGTGAAATATTGATTAACAATGTAGATTTGACTTCCAAATGAAAACTCAAAGACAAATAATATAATTAGTGGATTGGTGTTTATTTGAAATCCCATCAGTTTTTATTATAAGTCTATTATTAGGTTTGTTTCAGATACCCATAAACATTTTATTCATTTTAAAACTCACCTCATGAGTAGGAAGAGCGTGCACAAAGGAGTTTTCCCCAATACGTATTGACACCTACGAAAATAATTAAAAAATCACATTAACAAATTATTAAACAAATCATCCATATAGATATGTATTATAAATGGTGCAAGCGAAAAATACCAGTAGTGGTAGTAATAGTAGCTAAGTAATTTAAAGCTAAGCTTGCTTGCAGGCGTCTGCAATAATATGAACGGAAGGTCTCAGACTACCTTGCCAAAAGGTTTCAACTTCCACTAAGAGCTCCGTTTGCACTACATAAACACTGTCTTACCAATTTAATAACACACCATTGTGCACTATAAGAAGCCTATTGTATATTATTGATAAATTTACAAGAAATAGGCAATTTAATAATTTTCTAAACTCACCGCCAAGGCTGCATTTTCTGGCTCTTGAAATAAATTTTGCATCATCATTTCGACATTATCCTAGAAAATAAACAATCACATAACTTAAAGGGTAATTCAATTGAATGCCATCTTCAGCCATAATAATGTAGTATACATATTCTATTACATAGATTAATATATTTAATATATACTTTAGAAATAAACTGTAGTAGCCTACATCCTTCACATTTTTGTTAAGAAAAAATATTTCTGAAGTATTTCTACATTCTTCCCCATTCTGAAACCTTCAGTAATTAGAATAAAATGGATTCCTTACATTGTGCCACTCATCCAAAAAGCCTGGCCGAGTACATAAAATAGATGAATAAAATATTATTTTATTGAAAATTAATTCTTATGATTCACATAAAATATTACGGTACTATACCTTACTTTAAATCAATAATCTAATGAGGACTCCCCTTAGAATTGAATAGTATTCACGTGTAAAAAGGATACTTATAGTTTTAGTTCAGTAAATTGCTTACAATATATGTAACTCTTAAGGTAAGACAATTCGATTAAGTATAACATTTCTTTCATATTTTGCCGTCTTTCGGAAGGAGACGTTAAGCCGTCGGTCCAGTCTGCCAAAAAGCAGTCGACATCTCGAATCCTCAACCCTCCCATTACGCAAAAGTCTGGAGGTCATGTGGGCATCATCGTCAAAAAAAGAATAATTTTCCAAGTTTATGTGAAATGACGAATAATGTGAAATATTGACTAATCACTTTTAATCTGAAAATTGTTTATCTATCATTGAAATATTGCAAGTTTCTGGCAGCATGATTTTTTCAATTGTTATAAAAAGAAAGTAAAACAAATTATCCAATGGTTTGATGAAGAAATATTTTACCGGCTCTTGCTGAATTCCTTGCATCGGTTCGTCAACTGCAGTAGCATTTTCCGCTGGTTGAGGCGTTTGTTCCACCTTTGAATACAAAAAAGAAAATGATAATTTATAAAACATATTATTTTCTCCAGAATATAAATTGAATAGAATACGACTGGCCGTAGCCGAATCGGTTTATCGCTTGTCTGATAAGCATTACGCCACTCCCGTGTTTCGGAGGACACGTTAAGCCGTCGTGCCTTAGATTAGCCTAAAAAGTAGTAATTAATTTATCTTTCATCATCAACCTTCCCATCAGCCACAGACAATCCTAGGTTCAGTCAATAAAAAAATCAGTTGATGAAGTACCGTTATGAATAAAATATTCTGTTAATCAAAAATCAAGATAGAAGCTCAAGAAAACATAAATCGGATCAATTTTCTTTGCTGAGGGGAGGCTAGTTTGTGGGTAATGAGAGGGGTGATGATGAGGGATGACTACTTTTTAGGTAGTCGGCACCGAAGGCTTAACGTCTCCTTCGAAAGACGGGAGTGGCAGTTATGTGATCAAAATCCGTTCTGTCAACTGGGATCGATCCCGGAACCTTTGGATTATTGTCAGAGCGCCGCTTATCACCCTCGGCTACTGACTCCAATTATTTAATCAACTTAATAATTGAAGTTTCTAAGCATTGCTTCAGGTTGATTCTATCAGGTAGTGTTTACTGTTTAGCTCCTTACATCAAAGTCAAATCGTTAGTCATTTTCTTTTTTTTTAATGCCAGATTGATTGTCCAAAAATTAGAAATGATACAATGAAACTTGGTTCTTTGAATAATCCAAAGTAGTTGATTCTACACTTGTCCAACCAAATTTCTACTGGAATCAAACACTTCTCTTCCGGTATCCCATACTAGTCCCCAGTAGATAATTTCAATTGAAACTCGAATAAACAAAGCTGTTTCCTATAATATTTTCAATGTTATTTGAAAAAGTAAACTGTAGGCCTAAGTAAAATTCACATTTACTAAAATTTACAATAAATTATATATACTGTGTACAGTATAGTAAACTTCATACTGTATTTTCAAATTCACACAAGTGCTCTTAATGATACTCAGTATTGATAATGCATTTTTAATTGATGAGGAATATCTTCAAAAAGCTAAGGCAACCAAGTGAAAAATACTTCAACTATGATTGAATTCGATTCAGTTCGAAAATTGAACACTCAAATACAAAAAAGACCTGAATCAAACTAATTTACCGGCAGAGGAGCGATTCTCAACGTATCATCTGCTATATTTTCAGGTAAAATAGGCAACACGCTACCGTCACCTGCCTCCATCTGAAAAAGGAACAAATAAATTTCAAAACTGTTATCAATTCAAAAATTTTTTACACATCCATCTTTCAATCATATCCTAAAACATCGCATAAGCCTTTAATGTCTCAAAAGTGGGGTGCAAACCATTCTTATACAGAATGTGTGTCGCTTACAAGATCTCCAACGCTTAGAAATATGTCACTGAAGATGACTTAGAAATATGTCACTGAATTATATCATTCGAACATAGCGATCATGAATAAAACATTACATTCAAGGAGTCTATGTAACACTCTTCTGGCAACAAAGAGAGCTTAATTTTCAGGAGCCTTCTAATTTTTTAAGTGGATGAATTTAGACGAGTACACAGATTTCTGCTCATATAAAATATATAAGGTAACGTCAATATATGAGGTAAGCACAAGTAATATAACCCAGGAATATAGCAATATAACTCAAGAAGATGGATAGGTGAAACCCTGAGATTTTTGCTGCCAAGGGCATGAATATTTATAATATTTCTGATTACAATGGTGGTTTTTCAAGCTGTTCAAGTTGAGCATTCTTCCTCGAGTGCCTTCCATTTATGAAGTAGGCTATTTACGCTCCGATTTCAAGTCAAACTGAGAAAGATTAGTACCCTACTGTGTTATTTTTTAAAATTTGGCGGATGGCGAATGGCTTTTCATCTAACGTGAGTGGTTCTTGAGCACCAGGCCAAGAGACAACTAGTTTTATTCTACCTATAGATTCATGGTCGACTCCACAAACGCTCAATATAGTAACATATTCTCTGATTAGTAATAATAATAAACATAGTAATACTCTGATTTACAGTCCAACCTCGCAAGTTGGATCATGAGTTGAACCATGTAATTGAATGTCTCAATAAGACAGCTAATGAATAAAATAGAATATTATAGTGTACTTACATGTTCAACGAATGTTTGTTCCATTTCAGTATCTGGTTGCGGTGGCAAATTTTGAAAGGCAACAGGTGTTACATTATCAGGTAGCTGTGCTACTCCTTGAACATCTGGAGTCTGAAAAGATTGGCGAGCAATTATTAATTCGGCCAAGTATTTCAAAATACACTTTTCGTTGGAAGAATGTTGAAAAGATTGAAAAGGAAAGAATGTACTGAAAGTGCTCAAGTGAAATCAATGCATTTAATGCATGACAAGACAACATAATAATGAATATGAACTTCATTCCTTCAAACAAAGCACACAGAATAATTTTCATTTGAATAGCAGAAACTAGCGTTGACCACATTATCCAGTAGGCCTACTCGTGGTCCACTTGGAAAATGAACCATAATTGTTACAAATTAGAATGCAATTTCTTTTCGAGTCCAGCAATATTAAAAAAGTAATCATCAACATAAAACTGTTATGAACATCATTCAATCCATTGATCCATCAATTTCTAATGAGTTTTCTTCAAAATCTCTTCCACATAGTAACGCCCCACTCTAACTAAACGTTACACAACTAACGTATAACAGAAAAAAATCTTAAAATACTAAGAAGAACCAATGAAACTTATCAAACCATTTAGTATTATGTGATAAGTGTGATGAAATTGGAAGATTAATGTTTAAAAAAATGAAAGAGAAAAAATTTTTACCAGCGGAATATTGCCGATTCCCTCAGACAGATTCGAAGCCATTGTTATATTCGGTAGTCCTAGAAAAATGAAATTGAAATTTCCGGTTAATGGAAGTACACTTGAATTAATGAAAAATAAATTAATCAAAGTCCCATTAGTATAAGGAGATATATAAAATCATAAAAATAGAACGATGAAAAACATAAATATTTGAAAACAGATCGCCTACACAATTTTATGAGAACTCTCTAGAAAGGATAAGAGTGAGAAAGTCTTTTCCATTTGAAAAAAATATTGATAGTATTGATTCTTATTCATTATTTTTGATGATTCTTGATTCATCCAGTTGATTAAAAGTAATTCAAAAGAAAAACGTTTTTCAAGTTTGGATTCAGCGAATGAATTGATACAAATCAAGTCACTTCGAACATACAATATAGGGATATGAGTAAAAAGAAAAAATCTTGTAATTTAAAAATGAGGGGATGGAGGTAGTATATGTGTACAACATCCATATGTAGCCTATCCTTGATACATAATATGTGTATTATGTGTATTATATCCATTATTTTATGAATGCAATAATAAATTGCATCAGTAATTATAAATTATATAAGTATTATAATTTAGGTATTATATAATTATAAATTATAAATAAAGTCGTATAATCAACATAAATAATAGAGAATCGACATTTTTTGAAGAAATTAATAAGACATACCTAGATGTTGATCGTCGAATCCAGGTAGGTTTACGCCAGCTCTACAAACACAAAATATAAATGCAATTATTGTATAATGTATAATTTGATTTTAAAAGGAATTAGATGGTAATATTCTTATTGATTCTTGACGATGTTATATGCATTCATGTTGAATGTTTGTGGGAATAAAGAAATCTTAAATCTTGAATCTTGAGTTTGGATATTCATTTGACAAAGATGATGTATAAGACTTAGCATACCCCTCTTAATACAGTTTATAACCAGCACTTTGTTGTAACAGACATGCCTGTGTAGGAGAATCGAGAGAATTTACAAAAACAGATTACTTGCAATTACAGATTACTTTGCATAAACACATTATTTCGTCTCCTTGTAGTTGCCATTAAAAAGATGATAATATAATAATTCAAACTTGAAGTTCATGCAAAAATTAGTTTGTATCCGAATCAATGGAGATTTTAAATTCTTGAAAGTGAACAACATGAAAACTTACAATTGACCAACTGAGTCTTGGACTTCTTCAAGTTGGAATGGGCAAGGACGCTGAAAATAAGGAAATAGAAATATTAGTTGAAAAATAAAATACAGTAGGTAATAAAATGTATCGTCACAAGACATAACAAAAAAAGGAACCAATTCATTACTCACTTCAGTTAATGAATTCAATTTCTTTTTCACACTAAATAATACACGAAACTACTTATATAGATAAATTACTGAATAATTCAACTCTTAATAAATTAGAATCGCTGTTATCGCCAAGTAATCAACTATACTATAGCTATAGCAGGATTAATTTAACTTGTCGGAAAACAGCTGTTTCGGCAATCAGTAAACAGTGATTTTACGCAGCTTTGACACAATAATCCAAAGGCTCAAAAGTCTTTAAAGACCTTTTTGAAGAAGACATTTCAAAGAAATAAAAGACCTTTTCAATAATCTGCGAGATTCAACATTTGTAGGTCAAGTATTGTGATACTGTTCGTCGAAACAGCTGTTTTCCGACAAGTTAAATTATTCCTGCTATACTTATGTAGATTATTTCCTAGATAATTCTCCCCATACTTGTTTTATTTTAATGATTAATGACTAAAATCGCAATTGAAAGAGGATGGAAGTCATATTAGACTAGGATAGAAAGGACAGAGGTTCTGTTACCTTCTCTGTAGGTGCATCTGATGGTTCTACTTCTGAGTCTCTCATAAGTTCCTTGAGCATCCTCAGATGATTATTGTAATCCAAATTTCTTTCTCGTTTTCGTTTCTGAAAATGAAATGCAAGTAGAATTATTAGAGAACCGATAATCCATTAGAGTTAAAAAAAATATTGGAATCAATTTCACACTTAATAAATGATCGGGTATTTCATTTTGCATGGTTTTGATTTTTCAGAATAGTGTTACAAGATAAAAAAAAAAACAATATGAGTAGAAACGTGCAAAAAACAAGTCTAGAGAGTACAAGACAATTCCAAAAACGCCGGACTTCCTTCTTCTGTGTTCATTCAATTTTTTTTCTAAATTTAAAATAAAATAAATGAATTATTGAAGAAGACATTTTTTAATTAGTCAAATTAATTTCTTATGATTATAAGAATCGTTTTCAACACATCAAATTTCTTCCACCATTCCTTTGTTAACTAAATTTTAAGCTAGATATGCAATACAGCAGCTCAAAATAATTGTATGCCAACACTCTGAAAGCAAATAATCTAACGGCCAGTTGCACGAAAATTTAATCGAACGGCGGTTAAACTGAATGACGTCATTTAATGGCCATGAATATACGAGGCGGCAATGGCCGTTTTCACACTCACCGATTTTGCAACGTTAAAGGGCCGCGGTTCTCAACAATTTCGCGGCCGTTATTGATGCTCATTTATAGTAACGGTACTATTTTTTAAATTTGGCGTATGGCGAATGTTTTTCATTCAACATTTCTTTAGAAATGGGTGATGTTATGTTGATTTTTTCACATAAATACTGTATATAACAGGTAAAAATACATATTTAAAAAATAAATCTTTAGAGCATCACCCATTACTATGGAAACGTTAAATGAAAGTCATTCGCCATACGTCAAATTAAAAAAAGAAAATAAGTTACTACTATACGTCAATGATGCTCACAGTGCTCTGTGATTTGTCCGACATCATTGACGCTTGCGCAGAAAAATTGACGCCTCGTCAATTAAAGTGCAAATAATTATCTTACCCTGAGAAACGTTTTGAGAAAATTCTCAAGGTGATTGGCTGTGGAGATGCGGTTGAGAGCGTCGTCAGCCACTTGCACCCGCCTCGGTCGCTGCACCCGCGGTCTCACTGCAGGCTCAGCCTCTTCTGGCACTGGCGCTGCTGCTGCTGCTGCTAACCCTCTACCATTGTTAACCTGGAAATTTAATGAGAAAAGCATTGCATCACATGAGTTATTCCAACATAAATTGGCCTATCCCATAATTTTATACATGCATTCAAACAAAATCGCAACAAATAGAGGCTTACAGCTTAGCCGAAACTTCTATTTGTTGCTTATGATTTCTGAATATTAAGAACATTATTACTAATTATCACTTCATACATTAAAAATAATGAATGGATAATTATAAAAATAGCTTAAGTTCATTAATTGTGAATTATATGAATTACAATACATAAGTTTTCATCAGAAATGAAAATTATGCAATAAAACCTGGCTAAATGGAGGTTCTACCTTGAGCTAAAATGAAAACCGATTTGGTAGGGCTTGAAAATGATTCAAGTGAAATAGTAAGTACAGTATCTACGTACAATGTAAAATTATCAGTACTTAATAACTGAACTTAAAAATACTTGAAAATGATATAGTATTTAATGACAAAAAGCAGGTAGCATCCTTTCACCAACCGTGTCAACCCAACGCATACTTAAAAGTGAGTAGCCTACATCAAAAACAAGTAGTATATAATTAGTACTATCTGCTCATTTTCAAATTGCAATATCCAAAGTATATTTGTGTATGTTTGAGGAATAAATGAGCGCTAAGTTACCTACTCATTTCAGTTGAATGAAGCAACAAATTATTAAAATTACAGTTTTCTTCATCCTCATAGAGCGTAAAATTTTTTTGATTTGTTGTAGGAATACTGTGAATAAAGTTGAATATTTCAATCAAATGGAGCAACAAATTATCAATAATCAGCCTCAGTTACTCATTGTAAAGAATTATGCATCCATTTTAGTGAAAAGCACTTGGTCCCTAGTAATAATTATTCCATAAGTAGCAAACTTCATTTTCAAGAAGCAATAAATTAATAGGTACCAAATTGTACAACAGAGCATTAAGCTTAATAGAATATACTCAACAATTTCTTTATTTTTCTAAATGAACTAGTTTATTACATAAAATTACACATTTGAAAATGACACAATAAGAATAATTAACAAAAAAAAACAACCCTCAACCCTAACTGAGTTCAAGTCATGCATTGTATTTTTTAAATGAATAAATTCCAAAATACCAAATACATAGATTCGAGTGTGATGTTTTAAATTCTATATGTAGCAAACAATATTATTATTAAGACAGCAGTTCAGTATTAGATATTTCTAAACAATGTTAAATATTAATTTACATAAAATCATGCGTGCACTATGTACAGCGTTGAAAGTTGAGTAGCCTACACATGTTACCTTGCCGGTGAAAGGAGCTATAGTAGTCGCACGAAGAGAATGACTACCATTACTTGTAACAGTAACCATTTTAGAATCTTAATTTTTAGTTGTAATTTTTTTTTTTTTTGCTTCTTAGCCGTCGAGTAGGCCTACATTACTACATAAAGCACAACTACTAAAATGGAAAATCAGACAAAAAGGTAGCACTAAGCGTTAGGCTGCACTGAATGGTTATAGATGGGCTGCTCAAAGTTAACAGCTGACGCTCAATTTTTTTGGCACTACTATTCTCCGAATGAGGCATGCTACTAACTGCATTGAAAAAGCATGTTGCCTGTGTGCTTTAAATCTTCAGCCTCTTGACTAACCAGTAGCTGGCACACCGATGCAAGACTGATCGATGCATGTGTTTGTACTAAGCCCAATATTCTGACTAAAGTGACTAATCTCGTCTTGTCTGTCTTTGACCCTCACACCTAAGCGTTGAAACTTCGACTGGATGGTTCTTCCAAGAATTGGGTTGGGCTTTGTAATCTATACCCAGTGGTAGTTTGCATCCCCATCTAAAGAACATCAAGGCCAGAGCACATTCATAGTTTGAAGTCCAGTTCTTTGTTCAGGAATATGTCTATTAGTATGGATATTCTGTATTCTATATATATATATTCAACCTACCCACCTACATCATTTAACTTCTATGCAGGATGAGTGCGGTGACACCTCAGCTTGGAAAGATTTTGGTAAATTTCACATCCAGTAGAATAGTGCCTTCCTATTCGACAAGTTTTCCCGGCGAGGTTTGAAAAATATCGGGTCAGAATTCCCACTAGCTGGAGACTTATTCAGTCACTCCTGGGCAGAGCTCCGCGTTCAATAATTATTTTGTATCTTCACTCCTGCGGTCCTTACCATGCAGCCGTCGGCGTATGCAATATAACCATATTTGATCTTTTCTTTTTCAGGTGTTCTTCTCTACTTTGCTACCAGCCTACATCTACCACCATCAGAGGATTGCCACACCCTGACAATAATTCTTGTGTCTATTGAGCATGGATATTCTATTTTCTATATATATTCACCTACCCACCTACATAACCATGCAGTAGTGCAGCTTCAGCTTAAAAGTTTTGGTAAATTTCACATCCAAGACTCTCAATCCAAGCGATCCAGATCAACTATAGCACTACAGGCCTACGTATACATTATTTTTTATTTTCTGAGTCAATTTTCCGCCAAATTTACATGAAGATGATGATGATAATAATGATCCTAAAGTTACAAGTCTAAACACATGCTGCTACATTCAAAAAGATATTTTGCTATCCTACTGAAATAGATTCTGACATGCCTCATACGTTCAATAGGATATTTTGCTATTTTAATAGATTCTTTCCATCTTAAAAACATTCATATTGGAGGCTTCAATCGTTCCAACATTGCAATTAGACAAATTTGCAATAAACAAGACATACGGTATTCGTCCATGCGAACTGAGCGCCAAGATTCTAAATTAGAGTTGGGGAAGGATAAGGAAGAAGAAGAAGTGAGAATGCAAATGCACATCATACGAATGAATTTTAAAATCACAGAGTGTTGGAGAGCGAGCCTATGCAACCGATAATATGGCAAAAGTGAATACCACCCGGCCGAGTCCAAGAGAAGAGTAGGCTGGTCGTGGATTGCCAGCATAAGGAAGGGGGGATACAATAAATCTTGATTATTAATAGCACACTTGTATAAAATGTCCAATTAAGCAAGGAATCACACCATTGCTAGTTCCAAAAGATTTTTAGCACATGTAGAGTTAGATTGTAATTAGTATGACTTGTTTGAATACTTCTTAAATTAAAACTTCTTTCTTATAGCATTTCTTACACTGTATTTCTTCTCTTTTAAAAGCTCTTATGAGCAATGGTTAGTCATCAAGCACTCACTGTACAACTGTTTGACGTAAAATTCTGTATAGAATAGAACTTTGAAATCAAGGTCACGTGAATACTTTTCACGACTGCTGAGCTCTTATTCACTTTACATGCTGGGCAGAGCACTTAAGTCGCGAGAAAAACTATGAACATACTATATTTCATACTAACATTACAAAAACGATAATACAGCCACAATACCAATGCAAACAAATACCATCACATACATGTTAGTTAATCATAATATATTTGCTAGATAGTAGTTCATTTCATCATCTCAACATAGCTAAAGGGCAAAACTTGAAAAGTTTATTTTGAAAGAAGTTTTGACAAGATCTCAACCAAATTTTACTGGTAAAATTAACACAATAGACACCAAAAACCACCATCACCTTCTATACAAGAGTTTAAAAAACACAATTTTCAAGATAACCTACTTCAGTTTTTTCACCAAATCGTGGTGTTCATTGGTTTTCGAGATGTACCCCCTTTTCTTCTAGAGGTGCGTCATAATCATGCTACCTTAACATTAGTTCACACAAGACAATCACACGACGTCATAGATCTCAAATAAACTCCCATTCATTCATGAATATCAATCATTGCAGAAAGATTGTGAACAAACACTCGGTACAAAACAAGTCGGCAATACATTTTACAAAAGTAAAACAAATATATTAAAAAGCTCTATTCAGTGCTCTACATTTTATATGCAGTGTTAATTTCTAAGGGAAAATAGATACTATACAGAAAACAGATAGATATAGGTACAGATAATTCTTAGCATTCACAGAATGAGGTGATAACCATAACAATCACTTCAACCAAAGATGCGTGAGTTGCGAAACTTTCAAGATGTTGCAGAAAGCCAAGATGCACATTACCATTTCAACTTGCTAACATACCTTGATCTATTTACTCACCAAGTGCCCTCAGGCATTTTTCAAAATTTTGATTTCTGCAAAACGAGCTGTATAGCTTTTTCTGGAAATGAAGGTCAATATTTGGTTTAACAGACAAATTAATGCAATAGCAAACCGTTCACATAAATCGATTTTATATTGAGCTAACCACTTCTGTATGTCACATCTCAACTTTGAACACAATATTTGGTTGTAACTTTAATAATTGAGACTTTGTTATTATCATCTGTGACAATTTGTAGGAAATAAATATTATCTGAAAGCTTAGGAAACAGAGAAATTCATTATCTCTAATAATCAGAAACCGACATTGAACATGTTCAAATATTAGAAGTTTGTACAGTACTTAATCTTCAGACTACTCATCTAACAGGAGGTTTATTCATAAACCATTCTTCTGTACTCAATATCCAAAAGGTCAGTTGCTTTCCAATTATAGCTCACTCACTTTGCATCTGGACTGGAAATGGATTATTATTTTCATAGCTTTTTACCTTGTACCTTTAACCGTGTATAAAACTTCATCCACTATACAATAATAATGTATGGATAAATTCTTAAACACTTTCATCACTGTAAAAATCTGTAATAAGGTAAATCATTGACAGTCAGGTGCCTTAGCAAAGTCTTGCTGATCCTTATTGTGTTTCAACTTACTTATCAACTCACATAATAGTCTATCTCCAACCAGTCTCATATAAATAGCGTCATCAATTTTATAAATAACGCTCACATCTGTCAAGACTCCGAACAAAATTGAGTTCTGAACATCACTATAATTTTTTTTAAATTTAAATTCTATCCTTCCACATTAACTTTCCATGATAAAAAAATACCTTTTTCATAGTAGAAATAGAACTGTTCGGCACTTCCGTTCCGAAATATAATAAATTTTTGTTCATTATTGCATTGTACTTGATAGCATTATTACCAGCGTATGAGAATTCTTCAGGAATCGCTGAGTAACTTGATGGGTTACTTGCATTACTCAGCTTCAAATAATAAAGTCTGCAGTAACCAATCTTTTTTATAAAACACCCAACTCTGATGACATGTTTCATTAATATCCAAATGTTTGTATAAATGTTTATGTTTTACATACCAGTACATTATTATGATTTTGATTCTCAATAACAATATTTCTATTCTATTCTAATACATGGATTATTTGATTTGAATACGACTAACTCACAATTTGATGAATTCTAAAATTGGTTTTGAGAGTTGAAATTTGATTAAACTTTGATCAGTTTGAGGATCTTCACAGGAATAACGTACGGTATGCAATAATATAACAGAAGTTCACGTTATAAGTACAAAAAATTATTGAATGATAAATGGAATAAAAATAGTCAATTGATAGCCGGAAAATTTATAGATAATGATGCATGACAGCACCTTACTAGGTACTGTGTTACAATACTTTCTAAGAGATAATGAATTAATAACGATTTTTTAAATTCTGAAACGTAAAATCTCATAATGCAACATCTTATTTCAAATTTCTTCAAATAGTCGTAATGATTGTGAGATTTGAAAACTCACTTGTTTACAAACCATCAATTTAATAAATCATTTAGCTATTCATTTTATAGATAAACTCAATATTAAGTGGAGTTTGAAGCAAATAGGCTACATACCTGCTCAGGTTCGAGTGGTCTAACTTGCTCTTGCCCAAATAATGACGACGGCCTAAGTTCTTCGGGAAGCCTGAAATGAAAAAATTATGAGGACTTGAAGACCTTATGAGAAAAATTACAAGACCCATAAAGGAAATGGCACTAAAAATTGATAGTTTCAAGTACTCTGACATACTTGGACATACAATCCTTGACGCTATCCTAGGAAACTGGTATTGATCAAATTGAACAGATCAATAATATCAATGAAAAAGACAGATATCAGAAAGAGAAAATATGAAATTAGAAATAAACGTACATAACACTTATCCTGAGTAACTTACAACTAAGAAATACAATATCTACCTCTTACAATCCTCAAACCCTTACATAAGACCACACAGGATAAATCTGAGTGTGAGTTTACAACACAGCCTACAAATTACCCTGATTTTGAAAAACTTTCAAAGTAGAAAACAAACTTGAGATATAATGGACAATGTAACTCACTATGTAACTTCTTTTGCTGTGTATTCAAATATTATTTTGTAGGCTGTTGTGATTTTGTTTCTAATATCTTACAATGTAAGTTTTCTACTTTAAAATTAGTATAATTTTACCTCTAGGAAAAGGAGTGGATAAACAGCACAACAGCCTACAAAATAATATTTGACATCACAGCAAAAGAACTTATTTGTAGAATTCTTGTTGATGTTGTGGAACTCCATGATAAAGTAAAACACTATAAGATATTGTCACATTTTCTGTTACATTACTGTTCAAAATGTGATTGGTGAAGCCACGAAACCGCGGTCCAGTGCTGTAAACAATAAATAGTGGAATCGACAATATCTTATAGTGGGTTATTTTACAGCAAAAGAAGTTAAAAAGTAACACAGAGCCCAGCAGAGTTGAATACATACATGTAGTTCCTAAACACAATTTTAACAATATTTTTTATACAATAAATTTGATATATTACGACGCACCGTAACAATTAAGTGTAGTTAAGGATTCCTACCACGCATCAGTTGCTCTGAGTAATAAATTAATCGTAGTTTCAAATTTAGTGTTCAATTATCAACGAACATACAAAATCTCAAGATCTAAAAATGGAGAAAAGGAGGAAGAATGGTTTGAGAATTTGGTAGGCACATGAGAATTCTTATTTCCAACAGATGAAGTTCAACATATTTTTTGGAATTGTGCCGTTAACCAAATGAATGGAAAGAAACGTTTTGAATGTAATGTCAACTCACCAATTGATAACTGCTTCTGTATCCCACATAAATTCAGCTGGCATTCCCTGTAAAAAAATAATTCTGTTAACAATGTTACTAACAATAAATTACAAAATTGTTAAAAACTTTTGGAAATATTAAAAAGCTTAATCTTTGTAAATCGTACAGTCTTCCCAATAAAGTAGCCTACTTTAATAAGTAAGATGAAATAGAAAAATTGGGAATGAATCGTGAGAGTACAATATTATGTTCTTGAGGTCCTAAAAAGTTTCCAAACATGGACTTCAACATTTAAATGAATATTGAAATAATAAATTTCAATTTTTAAGTAAATAGTGAATTCTTACTCATTCATGTAATGGAAGTGATTTTCAAGTAGTAACTTGAATATTATAAGGAAGCACCACTCAAAAGATTTGAAAATTGTATTACAGTAGTTGAAATACTATAGTGCTTTTCATCATTGAAGACATCTAAGTACA
This sequence comes from Laodelphax striatellus, assembly GCA_017141395.1. Lineage (NCBI taxonomy): Eukaryota > Metazoa > Arthropoda > Insecta > Hemiptera > Delphacidae > Laodelphax > Laodelphax striatellus. The sequence goes on along the minus strand of CM029532.1, from coordinate 22,380,941 downwards.
GAAACAGTACCACACAACTTTCCAAGCTAGCCAATCACACATCTGCAACGTTGCCAATAAGCACACTTCTATAATAGTGATAAACAGATATTTAATTTCTGATCATCTTCTCTACTTGTAAATCATCCAAGTTAACACACCGAGTCGTGATATCAGACTGACATATCGGTCAATGCGCATGCGTGCACATATGATTGAACAGCACACAATATGACAACATTGCCGAGCATTCCAATTCTATAACGTACCAAGCTGGCTAGTTGTCTTCAAGGCTGAAAAGCACTATAGTAGAAGTACTTATTGAGTTGAAATTTGAAACATAGATCTGATATTAGAAATCATGATAACTTGACTTAAGAGGAGGTCTAATTTTAATAAAACATGAATATAATACATCAAATCAAAATATTTTATCAATACTCACAAACATGGGTTCTTCTTCCAATTCTACTGGTCGCAGCTAAAAAATAAAAATGTAGTTTTCGATTAAAAATGTTCAATTCCAATTCACATTTAGGTGATTTGAAGTGGGAAAATTGACCTTTTCATATTAAAATCTCAATTATAAAAATTTTAAGTAAATGACTCTGCTGGCAATTCTTATTATCAAAGCTAATTAGATAATGGATAAGCTAGTAGATGAAATCTACAGAAGGAAATGAATCCAAGTAAAAATCTTTTAAAGAAGAGGAGGATGAAGCTCAGGAGAATGCTTTTGATACTTGATTCTCCAACATCGATAAAGAGACAGTATGATGTAAAAAATAATAGTGATGATCCTTCAAATACTCGGGGAGAAATTAATAACTCCACGCCAAATTTGCACACAACGATTGGAAATACTACCTAATAATAATCAATACTCGTATCTTTGACTGAGATTGAGAATCCAGTGAATTTCTCATTTTTAAATGAGATGTTTAATCGACTTCACAGATAAGTAAGCTATAGTTCGAATAAAAATAGTTGTCCCTTTGCCTGGTGCTCAAAAACCACTCACTAGAAACGTTTTTGTCAGAAAGTCCAATGTCCGAACAGCTGACCATTTGGTTCAATGTCAGCATCATTGAATTAAATGGTCAGTATTCGATATCAGACACTGACAAAAACGTTCTGAAGTTCTTGGACTTTCACCAAGACAACTAGTTTATTCGAACTATAAACAATCATGAGCTCGGGATTTAGCCAATTCGACAAACGTTTGTCTCGACAGGTTAGTGGGTTAGCAGCATAGAGAACCCTTAGTTCATAGTTTCGAGGCTAACGTTTGTCGATGCTACGGTGGCCACACGTTTTAGCCTAGGACTTGGCTAAATCCCGAGCTCATGAACCGGCCCTAAGTTTCACAAAATCGTCACTGCCAACTACTAATGTTCACTAATAACAAGATCAGATTTTGAACGTAAGCAACCATCTGCACAAACATTTAATTGAATTCAAACACCGTAAAATTACGTCATTGCATTGACGTCAAATGCGTTTATTGGCTTTTGTGCATTGGTTCAGTTAGATGACATCATTTTAAATTCAATTGCATTTTTGTGCAACTGGCCATAGGCGCATTGTTGAGCATAAAATTATTGAGAATCATACATGAAAATTGAACAGCTTCAAAGTAATTGCTATTAGAATGTGGAAATTACTGTCAAAAAATCAAACTGACAATATTTATTAAACACACTTACAGGTTCATCCTCCTGAAGCAAATGCATCCTCGTGGCTGTAAAAAAAAAGATAAAAGCATATAAATGTAACAGAATCCCAGTTTCAATGATGTGATCAAGTCAGATAGCAGGTTCTATCAACTTTGATAGAATAGAATAAGAGTTGATTGGATAGTCCTATAAATAGTAAAATAAATTTTAAAATGTTAATAAAATTACATAAAATATTAAAGCGAGTAAATAACCTTGTGATGGGAAGGCCTGCCGTACCCACTATAAATTAATAAACTTGAAATACTGTGACATGGATTTATTATAAGCAAATAAGATACTAGTTTTGATTGTATTATTATTATTATCATTACAATCAATAATTTCAAATGAACTTGGTTTCTTTCAGACCGATAATGGCGTAAACCGTACATTGATCATGTTTTGTTCACCGTATAGTAGTGAAGTGATAATTTACTTCACATTATATCTAACATAGTGCTATGATTTGTTTCTGTATCAATGAATGAATAAATATAGAACATCATTTAAATATTAACAATCAACAGAACATTTAAATATGTTTTTCACATAAATACTGTATATAGCCTAACATGTAAAAAACATATTTGAAAAATAAATCAACAGAACATCGTTTAAATATTAACAATCAACAGAACATTTAAATATGTTTTTCACATGTTATATACAGTATTTATGTGGAAAAAATCAACAGAACATCACCCGTTACCATAGAAATGTTGAATGAAAGTTATTCGCCATCCGCCAAATTAAATGAATATTACTATAGATGATCAAAAATAATTTATCACATTCGATTATGAAGCTTCAAGTATTTGGATGATGTAATGCAAATCCATTCTAAAAACAGCCATGTAAATCGCAATAAAAAGTTTATATTTTCTAACTGTACTACTGGTGAGATGGAATGAGCGAACTGACCTCCACTTCTTTGTAGCGTTTGGAGAAGGTGGATTCCCGGGTCCTGGTCAGCTGGTATTCTCTCCAATGGTTCGTCAGGAGCTAGATCTTCAACCAAGTCGACGGCCGACCGTTCTCTCAGCGTTGTTTCATCCTCGTCGCTGCACAATAGAATAAATATTTTCTCATTTTTATTAAACGAAAATCATAGATTGAAATAATGTTTCATAGTTCGATTGCTGTTTGAATATTTTTTGAATTTCAGAAGAGAAATTGATTATTTTCAAGTCACCCTTTTCATTTCCACATTTTTTCAATATAACCAGAATGAAGGCTTTTCGTCTTTGTTCATCACTAGGCAAACGCCAAAAACTAATGCTATTTTATACAAGGGTCATTTTTTCAACATTTGGTAGGCTGTAGACAAAGTATAAGGCAAATATTTGAAAATTATGTACTGAATTCTTACGAGAAATCTGAATTTGTGCAACAGTTGACAAAATTTATTTCATTTTACCGTTGTCATGTTTTATCAAACCGTCGTCACACAGTTAACTTCACATAGTTGACATTAGGATATTAACAAAATGACCAGAACATTTTATTTTGTGAGTGAAGTGACTTATGAACAAGGATAGAGTTATCCTTGATTGAGAATGATGTCTTAAAAAATTAGCATAGGAGGTTACCAGATTTATTCCGACGGGTGAGCAAGTAACTTTTTTGATAACTGTCACACTCCATCTGACGTAGGTGAACCCCGACATTGTTGTTAAATTATGAAATTGTTGAAAAGATTGAGATTGTGTCTACAACCAAGCTTCACACACCCATCATGAAATGTTGTCAATGAATTGAAACGAGCATTAACTTATTAGGATCTATATTTCGAATTTTTCTATAACAGCAATAAATGCGGATGTTAAAAAAAATAGTTATAATTAAAATACAATAATTATTTTCTATAAATGCCAATATAAAAAGTACATTAATAGAAGTCATCAACCTAATGAGTATTCGAGTCTCCAACTTACCTCAAGTCCAAGTTCAACAATTGATTGAAACTTCTTCTTGATCGCATAGCTGGCTTGAGGGCAATGATGTCCGCTAGAAAAATTAAATCAAAATAATAAGAGGATGAGATAATTTCGTGTCCTTAGCAGCATTTAGAATAATAACATGAAGAGAATAAAGAAGATATAATAGTAAGGCATATGTCAAGGAGACTCAAGGAGATGACCAAAATAAATTAATTTAATCAGAAACTGAGAATATTTTAAATCGAGATTATGTTATTATGGTCGAGAAAATTCTCCCCAAAACTCTGTTCTAGTAGTATTCATTCTGAAAGTAGTGAGTAATATCTAGCAACAAATGTATTAATTTTTTTCAACTTTATCTTCTCCTTTTACTGTGTAGGCTTGCATTTTGAAAGCTCTTTGACGTGTCTGACAACTCCTAGGGGCTGGGGCCAACTATACTAGATAGAATATCAGGTTCTGCTTTGCGGTAGCAATCTATTGCACTGCGCGGCATCGAAACTGCAGCCCTACTCCATTATTCCTACTCCGTGTGTACTCCATTATTTCTTCCTGTGGTCATATTGGTAGAATTGGAACCTCGCAAGCGAGTTCTCCAGCCCACGGGGCTTACTAGTGTAATAAGTCTATTGTTTGCAGGCAATACATTTATTCATTCAAATTAAAAAATAGAATATTAACGATAATTAACTCACTCATTAGCTGTTTTGATCTGACCAACAACATGACTGCCAAGTTGTAACAGAATCTGATATGGAGAAGCAGCAGGCTTTTTCTAGCAACGCATGGCAGTACACGTCCTCTTTCAAGACGAGCGATAGTTATTTCGTTTCTGAACACATCAAATGAATCTCTGGAAAACATACAGTACTATCAAGAATAATCAATAAAGTACAGTAGTAGTGATAAATTTATAAAATTAAATTTTGGAAATTATGAAATGTTTGTTAAGTTAATAAATCGACCTGTAGGACTTACTGTATCTCAATTGAGAAAAATTTTCAGGAAGCACGTGATTGTTGCGATCCATTATAACGTACAATAGAAGCCACGAAATTAGGCGGCTGAGAGATTTTGCGCTGTTGTCAGATATGAAACCGATAAAGCGAGGGAATGAGGAAAATTGCTAGCTCCTCATCCATCAAAAATATCAACATTGAGCTTCCAGTGAAGCATCGGAGTAGATTCCCCTGCATGATTTGAGTAGCCAGCTGGCAAGACTTGACAACAACTCAAAATGTCTCAGACGCCTTATTTCGTAGCCGCCAGTATAAAAAATTCCTTCCCTACTGTAATAATAGCTTTTTTTGTGTTGTGAATGGTATTGTTAATCTTTTCTCTATTTTTCTCGAACTGGATGTCTGTAAGTGCATGAGTGTGTAGCGTTTTTGTTCTCTCATTAACTATTAATATTAGGTACTTCTTTACTAGGATAAAGATTTGAAGCACTCACATAATTTGTTGGATATTGATTTCTATTATTCCAGCTGCATTGCAAAACGATATCACATCTTGTTTCCCAACCAATAAGACGAAAGATCCAATCATTTTACCACAAATCATCTTCAAGATTTTATCCAAGTGATGTCTGGGATGTGCTAATATTATTGCATCCACTTCTTCTTGCTGAAAAATCGCATTGAAACATCAAACATATCATTGAGAACACAATGATAATACCAATGACATACTAAAAACTTGATTCACATCAGGTATTTTCAAACTATACTGTCATATCAACTGGTTTTGTTATTCTTAATTAGATAAATGCAATTTATGTTATAATTTCAACTATTGTATGCCTACTATTATAATGTTTCATGATATTAATCCTTCTACACTGACATTTATCCCCGGTGCAAAGCACGGGTATAGCAGGTAGTAAACTATGAATGTGGCAATTATGAACTCACCATGTCAGCTTGAGAACTCCTCCAATCGTCCTCCATTGTTCAACAGAAATCTGAATCACATTGAAAAGATTTTTCAAATCAGAAATGTATAATAATATGTGATAATATTTAATTAATAATATGTGATAATGTTTAATTAATAATATGTGATAGTCCAGCTCGACATGAACATTAAGCAATTTGAAATCAAAATTTACTATTGCTATTCAGGAACAATTTTAAGGTAATAAAGGATAGGCTTTAGATAGAGTATAAGGGAAATCGACATTAAAAAATTGTATAGCATTTAAAAGTCTTTTAAATAGACATAGGCAGGAAAATAAAACGTTCAGTGAAAAATTTCAATTCAAAAACAATATTCTAAAAGGTGGTATCAAGAGAGGTCTCCCTGTTTAAGAAGAAAAAAATCTTACCTGATATCCCTATCAAGTTATACAAATTATCAAGTTAGCTCATCCAACTCAACTCTCATGAGTGGTTCCGGTAGTGCATATCTATTAGCTAATGTACCAAAACTGGAGAAAACTAAAATAGTTAGCTATTGATTAATTTTTATTTGCAGTATTTATTTATCGTATGGCATAACTCAATGTACAGAAAAAGTTAGTAAAAGAATTAAAAGGGAAAGTCAGGGGATCAGAGAGGTTTTCTCTCTTTGTCAAGGCTAAAAGTCCTTATATACGAGTATTGTCTACCATTTATAGGGTCAGTCACATCCAGAGCTTCAATCCAGGCCACAAAAGCAGGCGACACCTCGACCACTTCCCTCCCTCCACCATCGAACCTCCTAATTCCGCACTCACTTAGAATGTGCCTCATGGAATGCAGTATTTAAATGGAACTCAACTTTAGCATTAGCTTACTTAATATGTATTAATAATATGAGTTGAAATAAAAGAGGTCATAAAAAGGTTCTTACGCGAATATATTGGGGGAAAAATGGCGAGCCTACGAACACCAATTCTATTCCATTAAATAGGTAGAGAATTATTCTCTATTCAAATAGAGAATAATGAATATGGTAGAATAGTAAGTTGCACCGTGCCGTGAAACCCAACGATCCTTTTCATAATTTAGTAAAATGATTTCATCTAGGCCTTTTGTTTTTATTGAATGTCAAGAATCATAAACTTTATCTTTACTTACCATCGAATTAAACTGCTTACAGTTTTGAAATAGAAATTGGGATTATAAAGTACCGTATCCTTTATTGGATCTTTAGACTAATAACGATTGCGTAGGTATAGATTATAAATAGGCTACTAACTTACCGTTTTGATGGTCTGTAAAATTAAGAAATTAATATAGTTAATATACATAAAACTACAAAAGCAAGAGCTTTGTCTCAAATAAAATCTGACCCGGTCATAGCAGTTCAGTCAGAGGTGGTCATGTCAAATCTAAACAGAAAGTTTCAGCAATATCTGTCATCTTCAATATTGTTATTGAGTGTCAATGTCAAACTGATTTAAAGTTAGCTATGAAAGAATGCTGTAAACTTAATCTATCAAACAAAAATATATTTTAGTGAAAGTCCTACTTTCTGGATGAATAAGTTACCTTATATCCATTAGCAACTGACAAGCAAATGAGATTGTAACTTATTGGGGGACTGGAAAAGAGAATGACAGTTACTCGTATACAACCATTAAATGACAAATTTATTAACAACTTTTTATAAAGGACTGACGGATGAATAATACATGTAATACTATGTTTATGCTAGAAGTTTAAGACTAAATTAATAAGCTCAATCCCTGGAATTGCTAAATACTTCGATCCATGGTAATATGCAAACAAATTTATGAAATATTACATGAAATACTCACTGTTTCTCGCCGATATTTCTTCTTAAATAATCTTAAAAGCCTTTGAATACTATATTTTGTAAGCAAAAGGTAAGGTTCTGTGCATCTGTCAATTCTTCTAGACTTCTCACTGCACTGCTCAATACTTTCTGAACAAGACAGAAAGCTACAAACATTGAAATTATGTTTATTTACTTCGATCTCCGATTTCCCGGCAAAAATCAAGAAACACACATACGCGATCAACATCAAAGTAACACTGTAATTAGGTAGGCTGTGAATTATATCATGAATAATATCAAATTTATTATTATTATTTTCAAAAATAATGACTAGAAAACGAAATGAATCTTTGATAAAATTATCGCATTTTTCAGATAATATCAAAAAATGATCCATTTAAGAGTACAGCAGGAGCCAATTAACATGTCATAAATCAGCTGATCCAGTAATAATTAAACAGTGATTTCGACACAATAATCAAAAGGCTTTAAAGTCTTTAAAAGACCTTTTTAAAGAAGACCTTTCAAAGAATAACTTTTTGAAAGACCTTTTCAATAATCTGCGAAATTCAGCATTTGTAGGTTAAGTATTGTGATATTTGCTCGGGAGCGTGACATTTTGTCCCAACGACAGTTTGGTCCAGCGACATTCTGTCCCATTTTTGGGACAGAATGTCGTTTCATGGATTGGTCCATCTCAGGAATTTGGGACAGAATGTCGCTGGTACACATTGTCGGGAAGTGAAGGAATGTAAGGAAATTGGATTAAAATGTCGTGCATGGAGCCGACATATTGGTCCAGCTCAGGAATGTGGGACAGAATGTCGTTGGTACAAATTGTCGGAAAAGGAGTAGATTGGACCAAAAATCGTGCACGGAGCCGACATATTGGTCCATCACAGGAATGCGTAAATATCGATATTTTCGTCGATTCATTCATACTTATCGATATATATTGGTATAAAATTCGTAATTCGGTGAGCCGGTCGGTTGTAATGTAAAACCTGTCTCGAAATTTGAATTGTACGAGATGGTTATGCATGATATTGAGAATTTTGAAAAGGAAGATAGTCCAACTTACTTTTTCATAGGATGCTGTATTTCTTAGCTTCAAATTCTCACCAATTTGCTTTCAAATCAACTGTAACTCGATGTAACTTGATGTAATTATGTTTTGACGTGGCCTATACATGTACATTACTTGTATTTTTCAATAAATGGATTTTGATTTGATTTGACCCCCCTGTCTTATCAATGATATAATTAATTAATTTTATCTCCAGTGGATATCCTCAAAATAATAATTTTTCTCTTAATTTTGATAGTGGAGAAGAAGAAGCATTACAGAAAATTAAAAATCCAGATACTGACAATTTCAAAAGTCACTTAACCTTGTTTTTCATCGCTTTAAAACCTACCTTAATTATGACCCTATGAAAAAGACAAAATATTATACCAATTTTCATTTTAAAAGCATATTAATCGAAAACTGACTGCATACACTTTCAAATGTCAGTGTCAAATGTTTGGAAACATATTATAATGTCGGATTGGGATCTGTGACGTCACACTTACACTCCCAATTGACTAAAAGTTCAACAGTCGATATTTTACCTAAATCAATTATTGTGAATGAAACGTGGTACAGAATGTCGCTGGTACACATTGTCGGAAGTGAAGGAATGTAAGTAAATTGGACCAAAATGTCTTATGGAGCCGACATATTGGTCCAGCTCAGGAATGGACAGAATGTCGTTGGTACAAATTGTCGGAAAGTGAAGGAGTATAGATTGACCAAAATGTCGTGCATGCGACATATTGGTCCATCTCAAATGTGGACAGAATGTCGTCAGTGAAAATGGGACAAAATGTCGTTTGGAATCCTTGGAGTGGTGGACCAGAATGTCGCTGGGACACTTTTGTACCATCCCTATTGCTCTTTGAAACAGCTGATTTCTGACAAGTTGAATTGGATCCTGCTATAGGCATCAAAGTAAAAAAAAGTAGCGCCAAAGTGGACCGCTGACAAACTAGTGCCTTGGCGATTGAGTGGGCGAACTAAACGTCTTGGGTCAAGTTTTAAGGTCAATTCAGACATTGACGACAACGACATTATCGTTCTGTGCATGCGTCACCAGCCCACGCTCTGATTGGTCCATGTCCATCTTTGTTAACAAATGATAGCTGTCGGCTATCAAGCTCTCAAGTCTCACCAGCAAAATAGCAGTACCGGTATGACTTCAAAAGGTTTGTATTATAATTGTCAGTATAAAATAAATTGACAGCATTAAAGAAAAGAATAACTAATAATGTAAAGCGGACGATTTCAATATACATAAATAATATTAACGATTGATTCCGAACAGCGAAGATTCAAATTTCGTACCTAGTCACTTAACCTAGAAATTCGGCTGGTCAGAAGTCTAGCATTCTTCAACAAGGATGGACCAATCAGAGCGTGGGCTGGTGACGCATGCGCAGAACGAAAATGTCGTTGTCAATGTGTGAATTGACCTTTAATCGTTACTGCCGCACTCTGTATAATGATTGTAATTATGCTTTAAAGAGTTACTGGTATAAGTCGATGATTAATTCGAAATAATAATGATTCTTTGAAAGACATGCTTGTTTGAATCTGAATAGATGACTACCCAAATTCATGGGATCACCGAAACTGATTTTCTCTAGTGAGCACTAAAGCCCGGTCTAGACGCAACGATAAGTTTGTCAAACTTTTTGTTCAAACTTATAAGGATTATTTTAAATTGTCATAAAACTGCTGATTTAACGGCAGTAAACAAGCTTACATCAATCAGCTGTTTTCTGACAATTTCTGAAAATAATCCTGCTTTAGCAGGATCCATTCAACTTGTCAGAAAACAGCTGATTGATGTACGCTCGTTTACTAACGTTAAATCAGCTGTTTTATGACAATTTAAAATAATCCTGATAAGTTTGAACAAAAAGTTTGACAAACTTATCGTTGCGTCTAGACCGGGCTTAATAGTACAGTAAGTTACTTAGGAATAAATGTTCTCACATCAAAATGATAAAACCATTCAAGAAGTCCAGAAACTAGACTTTTACTAGAGTCGGCCGAGATATTATATTTTATCTCAAGAAATAATAGCAAATATCGAATTCAAAAATTGCCAACCAGCAGCCTGTCAGATAATCAAAATGTCGATTCAAATTGATGAAATTTAGTCACAAATTATTTATGAATAGCCTAGTACTCAAGGATCATACTCAATACTAAAGTTGTATGAACTAAAAATGCTTTCAAGAATATATGATTGATTACGCCTCTCGAGTAGTAATTTAATCGAATATAAGACTCCTAATTAATTTAGCATGAATTCACATAATGAAATTCGGCAATAGCATATTTTTTCTCATAGATGAGCTCGGAAAAATAAGATAAAAATAACACTGTGGAAAGGACAAATTGAAGAACTCACAAATATCATTCAATTAAATTTTTATTGATTATAATAGTATCCCATATTTGCTCATTAGTATAAGGTTTTGAAAATTGGATATGACATTAAATAGGTAGGTACTAGATATTTCATAGGCTTACAGTTAGACAGAATTTTAATGAGAAGATAATTGGAAATTTCCTATATTAATGTGCAACTTCTAAAAAAGATGCGGTTTGGGTTATTGATGCAATGTGAACAGAGATAAAATTAAATTTGTTGGCTTTTTCAATCTCCAACAGAAACATGAGTAAAGATTAAAGACATCAACTGAAAAAAATAACAATATCAATATCAACAAATAATGACGGATATATATTCAACACTAAATCTTAAAGCACATAAAACAAATAGAACGTGCAAACTACGTATCATTTTGATGATGAAGCAGTAAAGCTCGTATAATGGATATTTGATAGCTCAGTTAAGAGCTGTAGAGGTGAGGACAGCCACTCCTCTTTCATAGAAACTGTGGTGGTCTTGTCCGGGAGCGATGTTCAGATCCACAGTGAACAGAAGCTCGGTTCTTGTAGAGTTCAAATAGACGGGAAGAGTTAGTTTACCTGGAACTTCAGTGCCAGGGGTACCTCTGCGAAAAGAGAAATATGGATTGTTGAAAAGTTTATTTATATTTTCATAAATAGCCTGGGAATAAATTTATATTTTTTCAATATAGTACTGTACTTGAAAGAGCCCGCAAAAAGTGAAAAATGTAATAAATAAATAATGAATTAACAAATAAAAATGATTCAGTGTCAGTTCCATACGACGTGGAACGACGTTACATGCTTTCATATTAATTTTATGAAATTCTATACAAAAAATCAACAACTAAGGCGAAAACTTCAATCTTTAGTATGCGAAACTGTGAATTATAATTGAATTCAAGCTTTCATTATTATTCTGGGATGATATGAAGTATTAAAAATATAGTAACGAATAGTAGTACTATTACCTAATAGTGGTACTATATCCGATAATTCCTGATTTAATTTGATTCAAAGTCAAAGTTTAAATTCCTATAGTGAAATCAACTACTAATAAAAAATGTGACTTACCGAACCCATCGAAGAAGTGTTAAGGGGAGATCCATCATAATAGTTGACGTCAGCAGTAATTGATTGTTACGACACTGTGCTCCTTGCAATTTCAAACCTAAAAAGACACATTTTCTAATTAAATAGAAGTCTTACATTATGATAACTATAGTAGAGTAAGAAGAACCAAATTTCTGTTCAAGCATAACACTAACACCTAGACAATGGAATTTCAACAAGTACTTTTTCAATAATAACTTCACTTTTCCACTTCAAGGATAAGGACTCACGATGATCTATTTTATTTTTCTGTATTATTCATGACCGTTGCATTCAAGTGGGAGGAACTCAAGTACCAATAAATAGTGGAGTTTAAGTAATTTGTTGCGTATGATGTGATGTAGTGGTATTTCTCCATAATGAAAGAAAAAGACAAAGATATTGTCAAAACACTTATTTATTACTAAACATAATTACAGTACCATGGTTTCATGGCATAACCTGCCATATCCTCAACTGTACTCATGACTACTATATCTTTGTCTTTTTCTTTCATAATAGTGGATATTAACAGCAGTATTAGTTCACTGCAATAAGAATAGTAGATTATTAACTTGAACAAAATGTACTAAACAATCATTCAGTTCAAGTCCAAAATTAAGAAACTGGAATATCTCAAAACTACAGTAGTAATAAATTTCTTATTCTCTTTTGGGTTGTAGAATACTAACCGACAACTCCAAAACTGCATTCGTCAACGGCTGGATCATTGGAATCAGTGATAGTGACATCCAGCACCAGCTCTTCTAGTGACCAACTATTTGCTTGAGCAATGCACTGTCTAGTAGCAGTAACGTAAGCTTCTGGATTAAGGAGTCCACCCAACCACACTGGAAACGTCTGAAAAATTGAATGAACATTTTCAACTTCATTATTCACATTTCCAGATTCATACCATTAATAAAAAATCTATTATTTTAATCAAGATTTACTGACCATCCATAATAAAGGAAATTAAAAGAAGACTGAAACAATAAACTGTCAATAGGATCACATTTTTCTTGGATATATTAATTGATATGAGAATATAACTAGAAATAAGGATGTTCGTTGTAATGAGAATTTGAAGACTAACAAATTCGGTAGAAGAATAAGGCCCGATTCCACCAAAATTAGTTTTGGGCTAGCTGATTCTTTATAACTTCAAACCTAAACTAGCTGGCCCAAAACTAAGATTGGCGTTTTGGTGGAATATGGCCTTATGGTTATTTTCAAACTTGTGTGATCAACTTACCTTGATCTCCTTAGCTCCACCCTGTGACACTAGCGTTGAGACCTTTTGCAATTGGACGACTCTGTTTCTGAAATCGGTGATCCACTGGATGACAGTGCAGCCGCGTGGCACTGTGTAGCGGCGCCAACTGCTCGGCAGAATTCCCTTCACCAGGTCACTCAGCATGGCACGGTGGTAGTTGGTCTGCTTCTTTTCGCCCTGTCAATAAAACATTAAATAATAAATTAATTTTTTATTAACATAAAACGCAAGAACACGTAGAGTGGCTGCCAAGGCAGACGTCTCGTTATACAGTGCGTTCATTAAGTCGCGCACATCCAAATAAAAGAGCCTGTGTAAAGGATAGTTTTGATATTAATCATTGTGGCTACTGAAAGATAGCACCACTAAGTTATTGCAATAAAGAATAAATTGTATCAAATGAAATACATAAATTCACATCCTTATGATGTGCGTGACTTAATGAACACACTACATTACAACTCGATAAAAACCTTTCGTGCAAACGAAGTTCACAAGTGCAAAATAAGTATATTTTTCCACAAAAAAAATCAACAACTTACGTAAGTGCTAATTTTCCAAATACTGAGTCTTTCTAGATTATTAAAAAGTTATGTACAATGTTCAAATGAAGTAATGTTGATTTAATTTTGTGTGTGTATAATAAAATTGAAATTGAATTGGAGTTTCATTGGATAAATCTTGTCTTGATAATAAAATTAAAGTGGATTATGCACATAAGAAGTCATGAATAATGTTTAAACCAGTTTCACTAGATAAATCTGAATCTGATTATCGATAGAATTAGATGGTTGAATCAAACGTTTTTAGCTAAAAAATGGAAATTTCAAGTCATAAAGAATTGATAAACTAAAAAAAACTTCAAACTAACACAACACTTGTCACCACCTCGAAAGTGGAAAACCACTGTGACAGTGTTGTAGAAAGATACTAAAAAATTATGTAAAACTTCACTTTGATTCTTAAAGCGTTGATCATCCATCGCTGCAAGTTAGAGCCTGCAACTCTGATGGCTGTTGGGCTAATTGGGTTATTGGCGATTTGGTTAGATTTACCCATTCTGCTTAGCATAGTTTTGTATCATCAGAAAAAGGGCGTTAGAGATCAGTTGATTAGCTGAATTTCCGAATATCCTGCCTAACGCAATAATATTAATGTGCAGTACTTGCCTGACAAATGGCCACAACGTCCTCTAGATCATGAATCACATCACGGAGTAGACGCGATCCTGAGTTCACTTCTCGCTCAAAATATCTGTATAGAGGATCCTTGATGTTTTCAACAGTTCGTTTCAGAGTCTGTAAAATTTCATTCAAAATGTAATTGAATTTTTTTGACGAATCACAGGTTTATTAAAAAGTGAAGAGCTATAGCCCTTCTAAAAATGCGTTTCTGAAAAGATGATCAGATTTAGAACAATACGAACTATTACCAATAACAAGCAGACTGGCAAAAGTTCAAAATCAAATAAAGAAATAAGATATTTATTGTTATATATCACGATTGTTGGAAGGAAAATTTCAAGATACCAGTTGTATTATACTACATGCGGTTAATAATGAATTATTGTTCTTAAATTATGAAAATATCTAGTCCAAAACATCAATGATTTAAACCCAATTCCCATGATACACTTATTGCTGAGTTGCACCAACTGGGATATATCAAATATCTTGAATGAACTATTCAATCCATCATAAACTGTGTTAATTATTGAATTGTATAATAAGTTCAAGCTCTACCCACACTTGCGATACTCAAATCGCGAAGCGACTCGAATAACAAAGATGTGTTTTTAAATGATGACGTTCAGACAATACAGTAGCAGGATCTTCTGAGCGTCATCATTTGAAAACACATGTTTGTTACAGTTCATTTGAGTATTGCAAGTAAGAGTCTGAATCTACCAAAAAGTTAAGATTCAGGTATTTGGGGGAAATGACTTTGACGGTACATCAACTGAAATTGAACATCAGACTATGATGGTACGTCAACTCAAATTGAACATCAGACTTTGGTGATGTCCAACCAAATTTGCACAATAAATTTCAATCAGAGTTTGATCTTCAATCGAATCTGATAAATTGTTGTCGGAAACCAGATGCAACAGGTACAATGTGAGATGAGAAGGAAGGTACCTGAAGTGACTTGGGCAACAGCTGTAGCCAGGTGGAAGCAGACGTGTGCAGCGTTCGCATCCAGGCCGGCCTGCCGTCGATGTGGCTCTCCCTGGCGGCGGCGGTCAGGCCAGCCGAGTCGTCCCAGCAGTAGGCCAGCTCGTCCTCGTCCTCCAGCTGCTGCATTTTCAACAACTTGCTGGTCCTTAACAATCACATGTCACTTGTAATACAACTACAACTATATATTTTCACCATAAAATTTATTAATTCTATATTTGATGTCCAGAAAAACCAATGCTTATACGAAGAAATCGTAAGCAATAATTCATTAATAATCTGAATTCGATGTCCCGAAAAACGCAATGTATAAAGCCTCAATACACAAAAAGTCTAGTATTAGTATATTTCTAGCACCTAGGGCGGAAAATGGGTGTTTACCGGCTCCGAGATCGCAGTCAAGTTCGAGACGAAGTCGAGCGAAGCGATCGAGGTGCCGGCCACACGCGTTGCAGCTATTTTCGCCACAACACAAAAAAAAACAAACAAAACAACAAAAATAATGCAAAACAACCAATGGAAATATCAACTTAGTGACCAACAAAACTTTGAGGTTAGTATAAGTATTCTACAAAGAACACAGTCATACAATGCTTTTGATTAGAAACAGCTGTCATTCAAGGTCATTTCTTTTCCGACCTGCAAGAACACATACAAATTGCTGTTGTTCAGATAGAACATGTGATTCAAGGTCATTTCTTTTCAAATCCTAGGGCCGTAAACGTTTACAGGCCTCAAGCCTGACCTCGTCGGAAATCGAACATTTTCGGCCTCCAATAGAGGTATGAAAAACAGTTCATTACGTGCTAGTGTGGCGAAAAATTATTTACAGTATACAAGAAAAACCTTAGAAATTAATTCAAATTAATATTTCATCTCTTTTTTATAATGAAATGGGCAATTGAATTGAATTAGTTTTTTTGTGTAGTGAAGAAGGTGTTACTTTGGTAGTTTTCCATATTGAATAAAAATACTTGAAATTGTCATAACCAGAAAGTTATTAAAATATAGAGATGTTGGTTCCGGTTGTTACACTATTATCAATCCCGAATGAGAGTTATCTCCATACAGTTTACCAAAGATTGATGATGGTACAACAACCGAAACCGTTTTCTCGACATTCTAATAAATTTTTGGTTATGACAAGTTCGAGTCTTTTCAAATTCTTTGGATTATTCATTAATCTAATTCAATCAATTAATTTAATTTTTGATTCAAATTTATATTGTCAAGTTCCAAGACCGTTTAGCCAATATCCTATTTTTCTCAAAATTTGAAAAGTTTGTATCTTAATTTGCGATTTGAATACAACAAAGTAAACAGATAAGCTAGAATGGAATAATGAAGCAAGTCACCTCTGGTTGTGAGAAGAACCTTTTCGGCGTTATTGGGTAGACCGAGCCAGGAAGGCGTTTGCCGATCGGAGAGTGTTTCAATCCAGTGAAGGAAGTGATCGCGCCGGGTGCCGTCGGGCATGGTGATGTGCCGGTGGCCTCCGGGGCCTCCCGCCACGCCGTCCACGTTCGCCACCAGCGCAAAGTCCGACTCAAAGCTGCGTGGCGTGAACAGTTTGGCCAGGAACGATGCCAGCAGTCTCTGGTCGAAGTCGTTGTCGATTTTGCCGCCGTAGATGCACTGCGAAAGCAATGTGACCAGTGCGTCCCAGGGCACTTTCTCGGGACTCAGGTTGGTTCTGCCCATAGCAGTTGCGTCAATCCAGAGGTCGAGAGTGTCGCAGGCTACGCGGAGATCGGATTCGTTGAACTCGTAGTACTTGGCCCAGCCGAGTGGCACGTAGCGTAGTCGCTCCTGGACGATGGCGTGGAACCAGGCGAGTAGGAAGTAGAGGCGTGCGCGCTCGTTGGGCACTTTCATCATGCGCGACGCGGGCACTGTGCTGAATGTGCGTAGTAGGTTGGCCTTGATGCCTGGTGGTGGCTCGAACACGAATATGCGTCCAGCACGCAGGAGATTTACGGGCACTTTCGGGTTGATTTCCATTGTGAGGAACAGTCGGAAGTTGGCGTGTGGCTGGAGGCTGTGCAGTTTCTTTTCGAGCTGCACAAGCCACTGGGGCGCCAGATGCACGTTCTTGAGCAGCACCCAGCGACCCGAGCGGACGGCGACGTTGATCATGTTGCTCGCCTGGTTGAATCCCTCGGCCGATCCGATGGCGATGCTGGCGATCTGCTTGCCCTTCTCGGCAGCCAGATCGTCGACGCGGGAACTGGCATCATACCCGGGTACCGAGCAGAGCAGCGCCGGCACGTTGGCGTTGAGCTCGGTCTCCACTATGGTGGCCAGGTCCAGTTCGCGCTCGGCCGACGCCGTGAAGCCCTCGCCCAGCACGGCCCCCACCAACAGGTAACTGGCTGCTATCACGCGGTCTGGTCGGAACGCCTGCACAACAACATTTAACATATTGAAAAAGGCAAAAAACAACTAGAAACTACAAAGTTAATAGCTTTGATATTTTGCACCATCCATTTTGATTCACGTAGTCAATATTCAATTGCAAAACTATAAAATCATTTAGTTCTAGAAAATGTATTAATACGTAGAGACAAATAATGATAAATTTCAAGATATTCATTCGAGTTACTTTAGAAATGAGTTAGAGTCTACATCATATCTATAACTTTCGAAATATGAGCTAGAGAATTTGTATTTTCCAAATAAGAAAAATATTTTTCTCTTAGGAATTATGAATAACTAAGGACTAAGTACACGGAAAAGTGATCTTGAAAGAGAAGGAGGAAAAATTCTGTAGGCTAATTAAATCAGTTACTTAATCTGAAAAATTTGCACTTCATTGTCGTTTTATTTATCGACTGTCATTTCACGTGTTTTAGACTCTATGCATTTCTTCAATTACGTGTATCTTAATTTATTTATCGTATGGCTTTCGTCGGTGGGGAGACCCGAAGGTTGTTCCACCTCGCCGTATTTAACCTAATTCCAAGCAGGTTAAGGTTTTATCCATTTTTCAGAATGATTTTGAATTTTGAAAAATGTTCTTTTTGATACATGAAAGTCCAAAAGTTTATGAAACACAAGCACAACACAGAACACGAAATATACAGGAAAATGTTGAATTTTGAACTAAAACTTCAAAGTCCGAAATTTATGTTATTTACAAATTTTGTCATGGTAATAGTCAAGTACCTGTATCAGTAGTAGTTGATACATAGCAGTGCCAATTGGACTCAAAGCTTTCTCTTCTTCCCACAGTCTGGGAACACAGTTTTCTGGAGTGCTCTGCTGCAGCCAAGCACTGAATTCTGGCATATCTTGTATCTTCTTGGCCAAATTTTTAAACGCTGGCAACCTAAAAAAATGAAAACATACAAAATACAATGACAGTTTTTGACCTAATATAGTTTTTTAATGATTGATTTGCAATGATAACCATACAACTGTCACCCTCTCGTTGTCAGATCCCTGTTGGAAAAAAGTGCAGGTGATATTGTGGTAGTTATCCTTATTGATAAAAAGACTCTCAAACCTTAAATTTATTGGAATAACGATACTATGTGATTCTGTTGAATAACATCGAATTATAATTTACACATATTTTTTAAGAAACAGCTCGATACTCCCGTAGAGCCAGTAGTCCTACCTAATCTTGTTGATGAGTAACACTATCATTTAATTATATCCTTCAAAATTACTTCTTGGCGATCCAGAACCCACCTAATAAATGGACTGAAGGTCTGTTTATATCTTATCATCACCCACGCACAAATCTCTACTCATGCGAGCATTAACCTCAGCAGCAAAATCTGAGTGATTTAGTTGAGGAAAGATTTACAAAACAGACATCATAAATCTTTTTCACGAACCTTGATGTTAGTCTCAACATAGCATCATGATGTTCTTGAGACAGTCCTTCAATGGCAGGAGCTCGAGCGTTGAAAACGCCCTCTTTGCCACGTAGGAAGAACTGGAACTCCTGGTCTAGAGAGGGCTCACTGGGAACGCCCTTCAGATGGATGCGACACAACAGTATACTCAAAGTCAAGCGATCAGTGTGTAGCATTCCTCTTGCAACACGCTCGTAGCAAACCTGCAAGTACCGGTGAACAACAGTAATGAATAGATTGTAAGCACGATCCCTAACACATTCCTGGACAAAATAATATTTATATTTATTCGAACAGACATATTATTACAGTACAAACAATTGATTTCAATAGAAACTAGAAATATAGGTATGAATGTAATAAATAAATATAACAATTTAAAAATTATTGCAAGGTGAGCGAAATTACCAAGATATTGTAGAGAAACTAGATTCTCTAGATCCAAGTTGCTTTTTTTATTTTGGCTCATAATTCCATTTTTCTCAATATTTTATTACGGAGTAAAAATTTTTGTTTGCAAAATGAGTCGTGACAAGAAATGTCACAATATTGATAGTAGAACGCAAAAAATACTAGATTCACATTTTTTAAATCACTTAGAACTTCTAATCACTCAAGAGTTGAAACATGAAATAGTTCTTGGAGGAAAATCTTCGATTAGCAGTCGTAGAGCAGCTGCTATGTAAAAAATTACTACAATTATTACTACTAATTATTATAAAAACATAACTATAGGTTGTAAAATACGATATGAGATTAATTTGAGATATTTGGGATCTTAGATAAGTACTTACAGCAAACAGATCTTTAGTTATTATGCCCAAACGAATGTTGTAGTCGGTGATCGAATCAAGCTTAGGGTTATTCAGCAATACAGAGCTGAATATATCCAAGAAGAACTGCAGTGAATATTGATAGAGGAAATGTATTTGATTAAGGCTGTCCATTGTGAAGTACATATTACTGCATGCCTGCAATAAGAAAATCACATTATAACAAACTTATCAACTCTCAGTCTCGATGTAGAGCATTGAATAATAAAAATCAAGTATTTCTACTTTTTAATTATTGCATCTTTTTGAATTCTTAGTCGAAGTATGTACAGTATATAACTTCAACACTTAATAGAATAAAAATATTTTTGATAATATATTCGAAAAACAAATGAACTAAACTCGTGTAAAATACAGAGACTGTACAATCACAGTGTGGTCATTGGTATGGAAAGGTCCAAAAAGTGTGTTGGAACATTTTTCATTCCTGCCAAACTTTTGTCAATTTTTTAAAATTTCGTAATGAATTATAGGCAAACATGAACCCATTCACGCATTTGTTAAACTTATTTCAAGAGAAACAACATCAAAAATAACTTTTCTAGCATAATAAATAGTCTCTATACTCTTGGTATTGCCTTAAAAGCCTAAAATGTTGAAAAATAAACACTGGAAAAGGCAAATTGTAGATGAGAAGTGAATCTCTCAACATAACATACGATTTGCGTATCATTTCAATGTAAATATTATAGGAATTGGCAAAAGTATGGTGGATTTGTCTAACACTTAGCTAAATATCCATCTGGATGTTTAGCTCAGTGTTGTCCAAGCTAACCAATGAAAAGTGAGAAATCCAATGGCCACACTGTGATTATACAGTCTCTGTAGTGTAAAATCCTTTGGGCGCTGAGAAATCATAGTTATTGAAAGAAATTATCTGACCAATTTCCCTTGACAAGAGGTTGAAAAGTTCACCAGCTATAATATTTGAATACAGGCTAATTGTTTATTTATGTTGTAGTTTGAAAAACAGCATAATAAATGATAAATTATGTTATATGACGCTTGCAGAATAACAGTTGAGGAAAATCCCTGGTACAATTTTCAATAAAATCATGAGATAGACAAAAATTGAGTGTTAAATTTCGTCAAGAGTTTATGAAAATTTGCGAGTAAATAAATACAGAAATTTATAATGTAGGACTATTAACACAGTAAATCAGCATTATGTGGATCTCACCGAGGTATTCGATAATAAGCGAGTAATTTTTAATGTAGGGCTATTACACAGTGTATCGACATTATGATAATTTTATAAGCAAAGTATAAACTATGGATTAACTTACCTGAGACAATGGTTTATACTGCTGTGAAACAGTGTCAATTTCAGCAATGACCTTATCAGTTTCTTCAACTTTCTTACTGATATCTGCAGCTTCTTGTTTCAGAGTTTCCAATGTGGTGATGACTGAATCATCATCCAGAATCTTTCCTTTGGCTTCATTGAGAGCCTGAAGCAGAGACTTCTCAAGTTGGCGAAGTCGAAGATGGAATTCCCCTGAAAAATTGAATAATAAAAGTTTTCTCAATTTGGAATTGAATACTTCAATCGTAACTGATTTAAGGGAGAACTAACACTATCTCTTCGTGATTGTTATGTCTTACAGTTCAATTTACGTGAAGCATTCAACATTAGCTAACTAAATCTTTTTTATTGGCTAAAGAACACTATTTGGTCGCGCCACTTGGCCATATAAAGGGAAATTCATTAAAACCACAATTTTAGGAAGGTCTAAAGCACCAGGAAAGTGGAACTAGAGTTGATGAAGATCAAATAATGGAAGGGTTTGAGTTAACGTCACTTATTGATCAATTTCCAATTCAATAACTCACAATATTACCTCGAAAAATATGCTTCAATCATAAAAATCATGAAAATAACAAAATAGAATCATTACTTATCCTACAAATGGTACTTAAGTTGATATTTGTATCAGATACTTGTTTGAAATACAAGGACCTCACGCAAGTGAAATGTTGAAACAAAAACATTTGTTATAAATGTTGAAACAAAATTTTGTTCATTTGATTCAATATACCAACATATGAGGAAATTTTGATCATTCAAAATTGAATATAAACATACAAAAAAAACATTTTAAATTAACACTTAACACACAAAAACATCATCTCACACACATTTGTTTGCATCCGAATATAAAACATACCTAAGTTCAAATTTATAATTTGTCATTCAATCAACTAAAACTACACAATTTCTATGTAAAACTTTGATTTTGTTTCCCATACCATGTGCTTTATTGTTCATGGACATTTTTATCCAAGTAGGCTAATGTGATTGTTACGTTTGTATGTTTTTAAGAGCAATAAAGAAGTTTAGTAATCATAATTAATATTTTCGAATGTTCAAATTGAGCTAATAGAGAGTCACTGGAAGGTACCTTGTAGTTTGAGCAGATCGGATCGTTTCTCGTCGATGTCGGGCCGCTCGGACTTGAGCACCTGATTCAAGCACTGCGACTGCAGCGAGCTGCGAGTGACGGTGAAGTTGACGAAGGTGACGCGCGAGCAGATGTCGGGCGGGAACTCGACGGTGGGGTCGCGCGTCGACAGGAAGATGACGAACGACGGCGACAGATCGATGTCCTGGTCGCCCAGCGTGATCAGCACTCGGCCGCCGGTGCGCCGCAGCTCGCGGTTCAGCACCGGATTCAGGATCGGGTCGTAGTTCTCCACATCCTAGCAACACAACAAGTCATAGAAGAGACAATTGGAAAAGAAAATTATCTAGTACTATGCTATTTACATCAGTTAAAAATATAACATTATGTAAAGAGAAGCAGGTAATCACTCAAAACATTTCCAATAATTCCTAGATTATATAAGTATAGCAGGATTCATTCAACTTGTCATAAAACATATGATCGACGAGCACATGATCACTACAAATGCTGAATCTCGAGATTTTTGGAAAGGGCTTTTAAAAAGTTATTCTTTGAAAAGTGTTCTTTAAAAAGGTCTTTCAAAGACTTTAAAGGTCTTTAAGACTTTCAAGGCTTTTGATTATTGTGTCGAAATCACTGTTTAATTATTACTGGAACAGCTGATTTATGACAAGTTAATTGGATCCTGCTATACTTATGAACGTTCCTTTCGTAAAGAGGCTTATAAACGGGGAAAGTAGAGACGGAAAGTTACTAGCCGCCAGTAACTTTCCGTCTCTACTTTCCCCGTTTATAAGCCGTTAAGTAAAATCAAACCTGTTTGTTTTTATTTGCCACTCCACGGGTAAGTTGAAGAGGTAAGTACTGGCCGCCAGTAACTTTCTGTCTCTACTTTCCCGTTTATAAGCCGCTTGAGATAAAATTTCAGAAAATGCGGATCTGACGCTAAACAGACAGATAAGCTGCAGTAACTCAGTAAAAATTTGTCAAGTTTAATTAATATTTTCAATTATTTATTGTTGATATTCTAAACATAAATACAAAAATATTATTTATATAATATAGAAGACTAATTTTCTACAACATCATCAATTTTCAAACCATTGCAGTTAAGTATTATCATAGCTGCAGCGTTAGTTCGGATAAGAATTTACTAGAAACGTTCCTAGGAGTAAATAATCAATTATAATTACAAACATTCTCTCTAGAATGTATTAGTTTAGCTGGAAATTCTGCCAGTAAATTATATTTTTTTCCTTGAAATAGGTCACTATCATTCATAGAGTAATGAAGTTTCCAATCGATAAGGATATACAGTATTTGTTTACTTACTTGAACTAGAAGTGGGTTACCAAATCTCAGGGCAGATTCCAGATTCTTTCTAAACGAGTCATCCAAGAAGCTGGTCTTTGTGATCTTTCTATCTCTGAATTCATTCAGAATGAACTCAGTTGCTTGTCCAGACGGGTCAATAATCAGAGGGTATCTGTTGAATCTCTGTAACAGAAAAGAATTGATGAAGAAATTAGTAAAATTCAAGTTATCAAATAATATTGATAATTGAGAAAGTCAACTTCAACGTTTAAATAATAATTATCCTGATGCTATCATAAATTATGTTTATTACGATACATGCAATTAATATTGAGAGCTTAACTTTCAATATAGTTCAATTATTACACATGGGATAAATATAACCTTTTTCGAATATATAACCAAGATTATAAGCTGATTTCCTTAATGATAGACGAAAACTTGACTGTCACATAAAAAATACATATATTTTATTCAATTTTCAACCAGGAGGTGGGACCCAAAATTTTCTCTCCATGTCCTATCCATGTTCAATGACGCTCTTTATCATCGGTGGAAATTGAATCTTATTATCATCATTATCATTCGTATAAGATCTAATTATTCTTACCTTCAACATGATAGCATTCTCCGTACAAAGATCGTCAGACGGTAGAGCGTTCGCTTGCCAACGCAGTCTCTCGTCCGGATTGGACAGATATTCAGTGAGAGCGATGTCCGAGCGGAAGTTGAGGCAGGCTTGTGTAAGATGATTGCACCATGTGGCAAACAGGT
This sequence comes from Laodelphax striatellus, assembly GCA_017141395.1. Taxonomy (NCBI): domain Eukaryota; kingdom Metazoa; phylum Arthropoda; class Insecta; order Hemiptera; family Delphacidae; genus Laodelphax; species Laodelphax striatellus. Next base: position 22,356,381 of record CM029532.1, on the reverse strand, counting down.
TGGTACGGTACTGCAAACAAATTTCATGCTCATGTCAAATTATGCAAAAACACACATTAAATGTAATTGAAGAATACGTGTGTACAATAAAAGGAGCAATGAACATGAACTGAATTATTCATTTCATTTCTCTATTCTATTTATTTTAACTATTGATGCATCGCAATATGAAACAATAAGACAGTTTCAGAGCTTGGATTAGGGTAACACTACTAATGGATTCAATAAAGCACTGATCGATAAGATATATTGAAAAAATAAATATCATAATGTAGAATGAAGGTAGAAATATAATTGAAAGTAGGCCTTGACTAAGGAAGAGTTTGAAACCTTCTGAAAAAATAAGATAATAAAAAAGGAATTTTGGAAAAACAATATCCGTTTGATTTAAATTCTTTACAAATAAAAATTCTGATTGTATTACTTTACTAGAAAGGAATTCTATTCACTTGATTTTCAGTTATTCTGTTCTCTGATAACATTCAATTTTGTTATGTTCCTCAAGTATAATATTTTTCATCAACATTTGTTTTTATTTTACGCAATAAACTCCCTTCTCTTACCCCACAGCTCCGGAAAATGAAACCAAATGAAAATTTATTATTATTTAACACAATAAACTCCTTTTTTTCTCCCCCAGAGCTCTGGAAAATGAAAGTATATAAGAAATTATTATTAAAGTATTTTATGGAATAAACACCTTTTTACTCCCTCAGAGCTCATGAAAATGAAAGTAAATGAAAAATGATGATTATTTAATCCCTTTTCCTCCCCTAGAGCTCTAAAAAATGAAAATAACAAAAATATTATCATTATTGTTGGTTTAATAGAATAGAACGTACATGCTGGTCGAAGTATCCAGCATATGCGAGATAGGCGGCTGAGAGGAGTACATCGCCGACAATGGTGGACATGTGCGACTTGAATGTCTCGCTGGTGGCCTCCCAGCGCTCGCGCTCGATGCCCAGCGACTTGAGCAGGGCGATGGAGCGATCCACCTTGGCCTGCACGTTCTCCAGGTCGGCCTTGATGGCCTGCGCCTGCGAGATGAGCTGCGCGTACTCGTCCTTGTAGGCGGCGATGCTCTTCTCCAGCTGCGCGATCAGCGCCTTCATCTCCTCGCCCTTCTCCTTGTTCTCGGCCGCCTGCACCTCCAGGCTGTGCAGCTCCTCGCGCAGCGGCTCCACTTTCTTCAGCATGTCGGCGTAGCTCACCTTAAACACAATATAATAGAATGGAATATGAATAGAATAGGAATAGGAATAGAAGTAGAATATGAATAGAATAGGAATAGAACTAGAATATGAATAGAATAGTTTTCATTGATCATCAAATATTATAGAATACGCTTGGATCTCGTATAAATTCGGTGATTTTGTTGAAATCCAATGGATGCACAGCTGAAAAATTTGTTGAGAGATATTTTTCAACATTTGTTTGTTTTCAAAATCGAGTAGAATAGCTTCAAGCAGGAAAGTTGAGAGTACAGCAATGACTTGTTGAGTGTAGCACGAAGTTAGACATAATAAAAGTAATAATTAAATAAAAATAAAAGTTTAGTTACAAGTGGGTTCAGAGACCACTAAAGAACACAAAAATAATACACAGGAAAAAAACTGAATCATCAACGCTCATCACAAAATTCATTGCAATACGTCTAAATGCAAATAATATTACTGTTCAGTGCAGTACAGTCTCAGTAATCCCGACTTTTCGTGACCGGATTAGGAAAATTCAGAATAGAAATAAAAAGACATGGCCGATTGCTTGTGAGCCGATTAAATTTGACCGTCATCAGATGAAGCCATTTTACGAAGATGAATAGGGATTTTGTTGCATTGCTTCCGTTGGATGCTGCCATTTCAATGTGGTTAATTTTCAATTGTATTTCTTAGACTTAGTCGTAAGAAAATGAAATTGTACTGTGTAAATGTACAGATAAGAGGGTAAATTTGAATAGAAAAGAGAATGAAAATTCCAAAAAATAAACTTACCTGAGCAACCGCCCATTTGACCATAGGGCCACATGCCATACTGGCGCGGCTTACTTTTTCAAAAGTATATTCCGGATTGTTTAGATACCTCGAATGCATTTTCTCTCGTACTTCATCGCTGCAAGAGAAAAAAAGATTATTGATGGAATTGGAAGATAAATCAAGGACATAGTATTTAATGGATTTGAAATCATCTGCCAACCTATTATTTCGTCACAGTTTAATTACTCAAATATAAATTATGTTGATAATAGCAGCTTTATCAAGTCACTCTAGTTTTCTTATTTGTTCAAATTTTGGCCAAGACAAAATTTTAAAACAATTGCTATTCAAAAACTTGAATTTTTCAAATACTAATGTCGATTGCGATGAGCATTGACAATATTACTTAGATATTCCGGCTAATCATGACTGAAAATGTTGCTTTAGTCGTTGAGTAAATAACAATCATTATCAGTTTCGACCATAAAATATAATAAAGAGAGAAGGTTGATTGCATGCACATGCATAATACATGCACTGCTACTCTCATCATACAACATAGGAGTAAGCCTAATATATTAGTAAACATAAGCTTTACGCATTACAACATATATTCACAAAATATCATCAAATAAGTACAGAATTATACAAAATAGTGGATGAACTCAATACTTTGGAAGTTTGAAGTTCATAGACAATTAAAAGTTAATTGAAAGTGAGTATATATTATTGCATGTAAATAATTTTATACAGATTTACAAAAATGTATTTCAGTGTATCCCATGATTTTCAACAAATCGGCAGATGAATTGGAGCATGAAAAGCATTATCTCCAATTACAGAAAATGTTCATATGATTGAATGAACTAGTATTCTCAGACACATCATAGCACTGTTCAATTACAAGAAGCTAATTCAAAAGTTGTAAAAATGATAAATTGTAGTTGAAAAAATAACACATCATATTTTAAATATCAATGATAAGAATATAGAAACAATTTGAAAATTTCTATGAAAAAGGATACGCAGTACATCTATATGAGCATACAGGACATATTATCAAATCAGAAGACGTGCTATTATCAGAAAATACAAAGATTCCTATTTAATAATAATCTAACGCTGTAATCTGATTGCCAAACAAGCATTAGAATAGAGCAGACTAAAAGGCGTCAGAATAACTTTACAAAATAAGCTAGAGATAAGATTGTGATACCAATGCATTGTTGCAGGACAACGTTTCATTTGATTGATATTAACCCATCGAGTTGAATTGTCAATAGTAAATTATATTGAAAAAAACTTGGAAAAGTAAGTGATGATTGATGGAAAGAGAAATGAAACTTCTAGAGAACTAGAGTTACTATTCTTTTGGTTGGACATTATTGACACTTTCGACATTATTATACTTTTACTGATAGAAAAGAGCTGGATACTCAAGATTAGTCGATATTTTAGTAACTTGCAGTTTAAAAGACATATTTTTTTAATCAAGGCTTGATAAGTCAAAAACCATAAACACAGAATTCTCATTGAGAAATGTGAAATATTGAAAAATGACAATGTGTCGTGATGATGTTAGTGAGATGATAATCAAAGGAGCAAATAGACGTGAATCGCTTACGTTATATTTTCCGTACTGAAATTTGACACGATTGAATTGATGAAATTTTCTCGCATGACTACTGTCCTGATGGATTTCCAATCACTGGCACTTTCTCCAAGCAGAAGACAAATGGACTCCAGAGTCAATTTGACGATGGGAGGCGGATTGGCCATCGATCTCACTTCGACCAACTGCTGTTTCTTTATCTCTTTCACAGCTACATGCACAAACAACACATGCACACATTCATATTTGATTTACACAATTTACAGGGAAAATAATAATAAAAACAAATGTCACACAGAATAATAAACGAATGGTATTGAAAAAAATGGTACTGAAAATAAAAAATACTTCCAGCCTCTAATGATGAACTATTAGCTATTCCGAAAAGTTTGGATAAAGTTTTGAGAAGATCGAAAAAGATAATAATATAATAATTATATGAGGGTAAAGAATAAAGGGTGGTATAAAAGGGTGAAATACAAAAAAAAATAGATTACTATAAAACAAGCCATTCAATTTCAATGGAAATGGGGAAATTAATGATTGGAAGATTTTCTTGACATAATTTTTTATAGGAGTGAAAATTGTTTGAATTTCAGCATTTGAATTGAGCATGCAATATTTGTCAGAGAAGTCAGGAAAGCATACGAATCTAATCAATAATTGGCTATATTCTGATGAGCTGGAATATTTACAATCAGAAATGAATAAAAACATAATTGAGAATTTGACATTGGAGAAAAGTGGTAAAAGCTATACAATATGGAATAGCTAAATGAAAAATTCGACTGAAAAGTACAAATGGACTCAATTTACAACTGAAAGAATATTGTTGATTTGATTAATTGTTCTGTGTAATGATAAAATCTCTGAACGCATATTATGAAAAGACAAATGAATTTGAATATTGTAAGGTGATAGAATGCCTTGAAAGATTGCCAAAATAAAATTCAAATCCATAAGCTTTGGGATTCGGGAGCCATTCGGCATGATGTGAGTCAGTTGTGTATAGAACAATTTTGGTGTTAGGCCGGTTTAAAGCTAGTTTTTATTCAAAGTTATTATCATGATCTTCTAATGATGATATCCTTACACAGAGAATAAAATGTAAATACAGCAGGATACAGTAGCACACATTACAGGTTTACAGCAAAGCAATCAAGGAACCACATTACAACATTAAACAGAGGAGATTTATAACATCAAACACTACAAAGAATTAGGGAACATGACGAGGCAATGCTAGGACAATGGGGCTGAACTACACATCGCAACGTTAGTAGGAGGAAACAAACGTGAGATCTTCGGTATTGAAATTGACGATGGTGGAAATGAAGTTTTCGCGCATGATGACCGATCGAATGGTCTTCCAGTCGGCTGGCGAGGTGGTGCCTTCGCCAAGCAGGCAGATCGACTCCAGGGTCACCTTCACTATGGCGGGTGGATTCGCCATCGAGCGCACCTCCAACAGGTGCTGCTTCTTTATCGACTTCACAGCTGGCATGCAAGAATAAGTCGCCACTTTTCACTATCACTCAAAATCGAACATATTTGTGGAATAATTCTACAAGCACGGTTATTCAAATGTGAATATCTGCTATCAAATTCGCCAGTTTCCAATGAAACTGAACTTATTTTTGTGGGATAATTCTACAAAGTTATTCAAATTTAAACACTAAAACTGCTTCTAATTTACAGATCTATTGGGTTCAATATTACTTCAACAATTACTATGGATGGATCACAATAAAATTAACTTGATTAATTATCTATTACTACAGTTTATTGAATGAATTTAATATCAAGAAGATTTTCTTTAAATGTCAACTCGAAAAGTATATAATTGAAAATCTATTGTAATGAGGCGAAACTCATTATCTCAAGCCCATTTATCGCTTAAATTGAATTGAATTACAATTTTTTCTCTTCTTGTGTTTTTTACAACGTTGTTAAATATTTGATTTGATATTTTTCAAGTGTTTTGAAGTGCTGTTGGGAATTGAAATCAGGCATGGAAAAACACAAGGGAGACATGAAAACTCAAAAATTATTTAGCTCTTAGAATAAGTACCATCATACAGCCAACATTCATGTTAGCAGCGAAATAGCATTGTTCAAATTCGAAAAAAACATCATTCAAATGGTGGATAAAATGGTACCTGTTCTTTGTATGAAAAATTTCACTGTTAATGTAAAAATCCAAATGATAAATGTACCGTGACAGAATTCAAAGATTAAAAACTTGAGAGATCTTTTAACTTTATAGAATAAAAAATAGGCAATTTTATACCTTGCTGAGCTTCAATGACGGCCGGTTCAACCTTGTCAAGATCAGCCATCACATCTTCTCGTTTCTGTGAAATTTGAATGGTTTGTTTCTCAATTTCAGATTGAATTTCTTGGCTCTGGACCTTCTTCTTTTCAGCCTCTTGCTGATCTTGCAACATCTGACGCAGTTTGGCGTTGGCGGCTTCATTTTTAGCTTGCAATTCCTAAAAAATGTATTGAAGGTATATTTAGAACTCACATATAGATACTAATATAAATAGAATTTTGAAAAATAGTAATAATTGAAAATCAAACTGATTCCAATTAAAATCAAAGCATTACATATTCTTGAACTATTGGAATAAAATGAGGTTAAACTGGGGAACAGTTTATTATTTGGAACAGTCAATATACATATATTATTTTTGAAAATTCAAATAGTTTACCTAACTCAGATCAATACAAATTCTGTTGATAAATTTAAAAAAAGCAATTCCAATTATTGACTAGAAGTTGAATAACAGTGAGTGACAGTTACATCGTAATTTCACAGTGACAAAATAGCTTTCACAAGACAAAAGTATAAGGCCGTTCGCCCACGGAGCAACTGCTATCTGATTTCAGGCAGCAACCCAGCGTTGCCAGATGACATTTGGCTGTTTTACGGGTAATCGGGTAATCTAACCTATCAGCCAATGTAATCTGGCAACGCTGGGTTGCTGACTGAAATCAGATAGCAGTTGCTCCGTGGGCGAACGGCCTAACAGTAGATTTTTATGAGAGATATGTTCTAGGTTACTCCATAAAAATGTTTCCAAAGTTCAAAACTACATTTATTTATCATCGCCATATTAAATTTATTGTGAAAATAGTTTTTATTAAAGAATGAAACCAACCTGTGATTTGACAGCCAGTGATTTTTGCATTTCCTCGACTTGTTCGACTGTTTCAGCAATCTTTCCCAAACCAACGTTCAAATGCATTTGATGTTCTTCTAGCTCAGAACACTTTTCACGATGCAGTTTCACAAAGTGGTTGATGAAGTCCAGGTAATGACTAAACAACAGAAATACGTACACAATTTTAATAAGAGTATTTTCAAATTCAATGATGTAAGTTTTATTACTCTGTATGAGTGTTTTTAATATTTTGTTCTAGTTTGAATCTATCCATACGATTTCAAAAAGAATGAAAATTTTCCAGGAAGACAAAAATGATAAAATTATATTCAATAAAAAATAAAATTATTGACAGTAAATTTCTTTTGAATAATTCATAAACTAACTATTTGAATGATTTCATTTGTATTGTATTTTTTGTTCAAATGAATGAGACCGGTATGAAAATATTGCAACGGAATGTTCCATACAAAAGTTATGTCAAATAAGATAATGGTATCTGTTGGTGCAGTTAAATATTGAAACTAACCCATTATTGCTTATAAGAACTTATTCTGTTGATGAATTTCTGTTGATGTAGGATTCTATAATAAAGGGAAACACTATTGAAGTTGTCGTCAATTCCACTAGGAATCAATGAATTAATTTATTTCATGTCCAATCAATCCTAACTGAATGGTATTCATATCATCTTGCAAAAATGGGTTTCATACATGTAATGGACTTGAAATAGTCACAGACAACACGAGGATGTCATTTAGGCCCGATTTCACTAAAACGCGAAAACTTAGTTTTGGGACAGTTGACTTTGAAAGAAATTCTTTATGGCTTGAAACCTAGACCAGCTGGCCCAAAACTAAGATTGGCGAAAACCAAGTTTACGCGTTTTGGTGAAATCTGGCCTAAGAATCTTCTCTCATTGAAATGTTTAAATGTCAGTCAGATGATCTCTTTCATGATTATTAATTATGACATGTCTACACAACACAATCGTTAATAATAAGGAAAGTCTACTGAAAAAGTTTCGTTACCGAGGAGTAATGGCCATAGTGCGGCCTCCTCTCTTGGCGAGACGGGCATTGGCCTTGTGCAGTGTTTGGTGCACGTAGACACAGGCGTTGATGACGGCATCCCTGTGCGCGGGAGTGGGCGACAGGCCGGCGTAGGCGGCTGGGAAGAAGTCCGGGGGCGTCCACGTCGGACTTCCTTGCAGATCCAGTAGGTAGGTGAACTCGTGTGCAACCTGACAACGCAAACATTTCCACTTCACTTGACTACATTTTATTGTACATATCATTCATTTCACTATAATTTTCAAACTGTGTGTTACATTAACTAAAATCAATTCAGTTATGAAAATATTTAAAATATCACTAAAGTCTTAAAGACCTTTAAAGTCTTTAACAAGACCTTTTTATTTTAAATACTTTTAAAATACAGCATTTTAAATGTATTGTGATATTGCTCTTTGAAACATATGTTTACTGTCAAGTTAAAAGAATCCTGCTATATATTTTAGCATTTTCATGAAGAAAAGCATTCAACCAATTATTCAACATAGGAGAAAACTACTGGATTTGAGAAATCTGAGTTTGTAATGTTCAATACCGTAAGACAAAAATATGGGATTAGATATGATCTCTCTTTAAAAAAATAATCATAATTTCAGGAACAAAACGCCGTAATTCTGAAGGTTATAGCGTACCTGGTACAAAGCGCCATCAGACCAGTCACCAAACCAGTTGAGAACGCATCTGTTGAACAGAGCTGGCGAGGTCGCGGCTCGGTCTTTGAGTCCCTCAGAAGAAGGATTCATTGTGAAAACCACGTGCAGATTCTTCATCACCTGTCCAGTGAACCATTTGTACAGTTCTTCATTCGAGTCAAGCATCAGGCCTTCCCTTTGCGTACCTTCTTTGCACTGGGTCATCAGTGTAGTATATTCATCTCCTGTTGGATTTAGAAAGTTGAATTAGTTGAAAATGTTGTTATTATGACGAGGATATAATAGACATGAATGTTTTCAACATATTCACGAATTTAATTAATTACTTCACTTTCAAAAATAGTCAGAAACACTGAATAATAATACAAAAAATCTACATCATCGTTCAAATAGCAATAGAGCATGATTTCATTTTCAAGTTCAGAAAGTCAATGGAGAAGAGTGTTTAAATGATTTAGTTGTTTATGAAGTTCTTCAAAACTCTATCAAGACGCCAAATTATTCATTTCTGTCAGTTGCATGTCAAAGAAGAAGAAGATCACAGATTCAGCTTCTCGTGGTGTTGGAGATTGTTTGTTATTGCTTGTTATTTCTTTCCACATATTGTGCAGTATATTGTCAACAAATAAATAAATGGATCAAGAACTGACTGTGATCAGCAATAACAAATTACAGTTTTGTAAAGTCTGTATATACTCTTCATGAGTATTCTTCTGTATAACTCTTCAATTGAGTAGGATAGGAATAGTGAAATTATTTTATAATCTTCCAGAGCTTAACAAATTGATTGATGACAAGCATTACCTTCAAACAAACCAGGAACCTCTCCATTAGCTAACAAAGTATTCATTCTTTCCAAGAATCCAGATTCCAGAACATTAGATTCGTCTAGAATGAACGCAATCTTTTCATTTTTGCAGCCAGCGCGTCGCAATACTGAGCGCAGATCTTCATCAAAGTCTTCACCGGAGTATTTATTGTGAGCCTAGAACATAAGTATGTGAAAATGTTAAAGTGAAACAATAATAATACCTAATGTATAAAATAATATCAATTTCAACAACAGTCATTATTTGAAAAACAAAATTTATCGCATGGATTTAAAAACTTCTTCGAATAATGGAGAAAAACTACTCAAATATCTATGCAAGAAAAACTTAATAAGTTCTGGATAATTTTTTCTTAATAGAATCTTGAAATATGGAATAGAATAGAAATAGAAATATGGAATAATTGATGTAACTAAAATTTGTAAATGTGCATTTAAAATTATTGGTTTGATATTAAACAATAAACATTATATAATATGATGTATTGAAACTTACCCGAATTTGGAATACAGAAAGTCCATTCATGAACGCTACAAATCTTGAAAGAGTAGTTTTTCCAGCACCTGAAACACCAATCAGCAGCAGATGCCCCTGGGGTTGTCTGAAAATTCGGTCGATACGCAGCACATGATCCAAAACTTCATCAAAAAGAACAAGTGGTACATCCAGTTCTTCGTCATAGAACACCTGAAACATTGAAAAATACAAGGTTTCATAAAGATTTTAAAAATATCAACTGTAAAAAATAACAATTTCCCAACTGCACATAGGTCTGTTAAGCTTAATACAATATACTAAGTATAATCTCCCATTAACTGTGTTAAATCTATCAGTAAATGAACAATTAACTCTAATCCACTTTTGTGAAACCGGCTTTGTGTATAAAATTTATTAAGCACATCAACACCCAAGAGGAATGGGATACGAACATATGATCGGAACAGCGATGGCTAATTAGTTGCAAGCTCTTGCCATCTTTGGAGGCTCTTAATAGATACATAACATGTTCATAACCAACTAGGAAATACCATCAAGAACAAAACATATCAATGAATATGGGGAAAAAATTATAGCTTTGTATAGAATTCTATCATCTGAAAAACAATAATAAATTAACAATTACTTTTGGAGAACAAACAATTCGGAAATGAAAGATCAATACTGTAATCAACTTTCTGTGCAGTAGTGATATTGTCGTAATTATTCATACTGAAAACATAATACAACTTCAAGTCATTTTATTCAGAATCAATAATAAATAATTAATTACCTTAAGCCTAGCCTTGACATAGTCACGCAGCTCATTCCTATCAACAGGAATGTAATCCTTGGACAACCAGTTGCTGTACAAAATGGGTCTAGCGAGGGCAGCTTCCTTGTCGACGCCATGGAAGTGTTTCAAGGCGACAATATCGATGTTGTCATTGGTCCACTTTCTTTCAGATTCCTCAACCAAACGATCTTGGAACAATCGTAGTGCTTCATGGGCCCACAGCCGAACAAGTCCTTCGACTGTCAATGAATCAAGAGGCCTAAAAAATCATAAAAGTTTGTTACAACAGTGTCCACCTAATTCATACAATTCCAAGCGTTGAAATTAGGTTATCCAAAGCTACTCAAGCTATTTTCACCTATAAATTTGACAGTTTTGGGCATGAGCCTGTTTGACCTTTCATCAAGTATCAATAAAATATATTGCTGAAAAAAGTAAATAGATACAGCTCGATAAAATGATCAAATTTTCAATTGAAAAATTAAATTTTTGCTAAACTACAACAGCAAAATGTAAGGGTTAGATCTAATGACAGTTGAAAAAATACTATCAGATTACATATAGATAAATTACACCAAATTACGACAAAGAGTACATCATGTTATGGTTTAAATCTGAAAATGTAACTTATTCATAGTGTAAAATAAGTGTGAAATATGTGCTGAACGAGATAATTCCCCAAGAGAATTCTATTCAGAATAGAATAAATTACTTCTAGTTTTCTCAACCAAACTTTTGGTTTGTATCAGACAATAGTCACGGAATAATAGATTAACAATTCTTTCTTTTCAGAAATTTATTAAACTTAAAAAATGATAGAATAAATGACACATTCGACATTATTATACTTTTACTGATAGAAAAGAGCTGGATACTCAAGATTAGTCGATATTTTAGTAACTTGCAGTTTAAAAGACATATTTTTTTAATCAAGCATATTATACTTTTACTGATAGAAAAGAGCTGGATACTCAAGATTAGTCGATATTTTAGTAACTTGCAGTTTAAAAGACATATTTTTTTAATCAAGGCTTGATAATTAAATTTTAATTGACTTCAATAGCATAGAGAATTCTATCTGAGAAGGAAACTTCAACCAAATTACAATAAAAATTGTGTTAAAAAATAACACAACGTATTTTAAATATCAATGATAAGAATATAGAAACAATTTGAAAAATTCTATGAAAAAGAATACGCAGTACATCTATATGAGCATACATGACATATTATCAAATCAGAAGACGTGCTATTATCAGAAAATATAAATATCTTATTTAATAATAATCTAACGCTGTAATCTGATTACAAACAAGCATTAGAATAGAGCAGACTAAAAGGCGTCAGAATAACTTTACAAAAATAAGTTAGAGATAAGATTGTGATACCAATGCATTGTTGCAGGACAACGTTTCATTTGATTGATATTAACCCATCGAGCGAACTGCTCATTAGTAATTATATTGAAAAAAACTTAAAAGTAAGTGATGATTGATGGAAAGAGAAATTAAAACTTAGAGAACTAGATATTATTCTTTGCTGGACATTACTGACACATTCGACATTATTATACTTTACTGATGAAAAGAGCTGGATAATTTTTCAAGATTAGTCGATATTTTAGTAACTTGCAGTTTAAAAGATATATTTTTTTAATCAAGGCCTGATAAGTCAAGAACCATAAAACACAGAATTCCTTATTGAGAAATGTGAAATATTGAAGAATGACGATGTGTCGCATGGATGTTAGTGAGATGATAATCAAAGGAGCAAATAGACGTGAATCGCTTACGTTATATTTCTTCTGTAAAATACTATCAGACACATTATAGATAAATTAAGACCTCAAATTGGCTTATAAAGAGTTCATCATGTTATGGTTTAAATCTGAAAATGCAACTTATTCATAGTGTGAAATATGTGCCGAACGAGACAGATAATTCCCCAAGAGAATTTATCTGTGAATAGAATAAATGACTTCTATTCTATGACTTCACAGCACAGAGAGAATTTATCTGAGAAGAAACTTCAACTAACCATATTATTAGTAAATAAACAGTACTGAAACCATAATAAAACACTGTATTACCATTTCAGTACTGGGTTCATTTTGCTATTAATGTATAAATTTTAGAAGTATGTAATTTTATAATTACAATATTTCAGTATCCACCACCTTCTTTAGACAATCTCTTATCCTAGGGAGTACGAATCAAGTAGTACTTACTGAATAGCTTCACAAAATGCCGCGCAATTCATCTTGTCATTTCTCTTGGAGAGTAGACAGTGAGGCTGCATAAGTTCTGTGTGAATCAGTTTGAGAAGGCAGAATTCGGACTCCATAGCAAGTCGTAGAGGCCTTCCTGTACAGCTCTCTCAACGGTGGAATCAATCTCAATATTGTTTGCTGAAGGTTCCATAGATCTGTCTGATACAAAACATTCATATCAATGAAAAATGGAGTACATACCCATATTAAAAATATGGAAAACTTCTATCTTGAATGCATGGAAATATTCTTTATCACTGTTCAATAAAATATTTATTTAGGTTTCAGCATCTGAGGAAAAAACTGTATGTAAAATATGTTCACTGTATTATATTTTTTCATGGGAGTTTTCATTTCCATCTACTTTAATAAATTAATGGTTAACGGTTTCTACTCATTCCACATCTTCAGAAATAAGTAAACCACAAGTACGCCTACTGCTCCACTACACATTATCACTGTCAAATGCAAACGTTAGTTTTAGGAAAGAATAGGAGAGATATTTTAATTGTGTTTCAGTAAAATTTTCTACGACTGTGTGTAAAGTACATTACTCCAAGCTCCCATCTTCTATAATTTTATCTACCCTAGTAGCGACGGTAACCACTCATTCCAGGTGCATATGCTCAAAAATAATTAAAACACATAAGTAACGTCATCTCAGTAGAATTAATTTTGATTTCAAAATTCATTGCCTTTTGAGCTTCATTATACTTCATTTATTAAGAGCTTCTTATAAAATTATTTAAGCTTCATTGATATCAATGAAGGACCGAATAATATTAGAATTTGGATAGTTCCGTGCTTATTACTCTTCAAGTTTTGAGCTTCATCAATACATTTATCATTAATATCCAAGACTGCATCATATTACAGGTAGTGAACGGAGAATCCCTATTCACACTTCTGTCAATTTATATTCTGCACAGCATGCTACCAATGCTTGGAGTATTACAGATATACAGCATGTTGTGCAGAACAATAAAAATCGACTAAGTGTGACCATAGCACAGCATGTTAATTTGCTTTCTCTGTGCTGCACAGCATGCTACCAATGCTTAAACATATTACGCAGCATGCTGTGCTACAGAACCAAGCATGGATACAGGGAAATGAAAGCAATAGTTGGGCAGGTAGTAAGCTACCTGTTTCAACGATAACTTCCCAGGTAGTCGACATAAATGACAGGCACATGTCGCAGGAATCGGTGAGAGCGGCTTTCGGCCGGATCGCGGGCGGGTTGCAGCGCCGGGACAAACTGAATGCGCTGAGCGAGACCCACGCCTGGTCGGAGGTGCGGGCAGGAAGCCGCGGTGCTCGACCAGCTGGAGCAGAAAGGGAGATCACGCGCTGCGCTGCACTGATCCATGTCCGGCAGGTTGATTGCCCAAAACAGCACCAGCCATTTGCCCAGTTGAAAACATAACAAAGTATTGGCACAGTATTCATTTGAGAAAAATCTATTTTGCCGCGGTACCAAGCACGATCAATTTTGATCCAGAATCAGTACATTACTACTCAAATGAGATCAGCTAATCTGTAAATAGTTGGATCGCGGTTGGTGCATCCCAACGTGTTATTGTTGCTCCTTCAGAGGCTGTATCATTCTGTATAATCAGTTATTAAGCCTGTAGTTGATACACAAGATTTTGATTGCCTACATTTGTTGCTGATCGCATACGAGATGTTGATTGATCCATTTGTTGTTTATTGACAAAGTTGTATACAAGATGTTGATTGCATTATATTCGTTAATTGTATACAAGATGTTGTTCAAGTTCATTTTTATATATTTTACATTGAATATTTACTTATAAGTACATTTTTCGAGTTCTATGCTCAGTTAACAAAGAAAATTAATAAAGGAGTTTTATTTTATAAATCTTAAAATCCCCACAAAACTGAACACCTGTGATTAGATATTTCACACAAATATCATCAACCTCAATGAAATTTCTAAGCTCATGTGAGCTCAGATGACCTGATAGTCCTTTTATAAAATGCTTTAGAGTGCCGTCTATCATAGTGTAGTTTTAACCGATTTTATATCGTGTATTAAGTTATATTAGTGCTCAGTTTTACTATGGAATAATGTGGTACATCCTATCTTGTATGAGTTGTTTCCTCTATTGTTTTAAATGACAATTATAAATTTACTATAAGCTATACTAACGATAACAAATAAAGAATGCTGAATAATATGAAATTATATAATTATACAACCATAATTTATGATTTTGAAGACTCTGTAGTCTTGGTTAGAATATTCTATATGGGTGAAAATTGAATAATCGATCAATTATAATGTGTTCAATTACCTGGACAGGAGCCAATACAACACCGTTTGGTGTTTTCCTGTATTCACAATAATGATCGAATGTTTTCAAAAGCAGCTCAGGAGTAGTGGCTGAAGAGAAGTTCAAGCCAACAACTTCCATGTCAGGCAGGGCTCTCAATGCAGAGAGCAGTGTCATCGTTTTTCCCGAGCCGGGAGGACCGCACAAAACTGGAAATCACAAATAAACCACATAAAAATACTTATTGAATATTATTAGAAATGAAGAAGGGATTCTTACTACAGAGCTAGAGTTTAGAGCAATAAAGAATATACAAGTTTTTATTCTACGAATGAGATATGTTCATTCTAGAGGATGATTACTTAATTACTTTAGATGTGTGAAAATCTTTCATTCAATAGTTGGAAGAGTAGAATATGTTTCCAAGCTATTCGAGACTCTAATTTTAAAACAGTTGAACAAATTTAGAGCATAATAATAAATTTATTATCAACATATAAATATTATCAAAAATTAACATTAACCACTTATAAAAAATAAGTATCATTTTATTCATATTTTGTGAGGAATTTGAAGTATTATATTTTGATCTTATAATTTCCATCTGATGAACTAAAACCAAGTCGAAAAAAGATTAATTTGAGTTTACCTAGAGGCTTATGCTCGGCAAGCCATGTGTACAGCAACGCTTCATGTCGCACAGTGTCAAGCGTGGGTACAACTACATCAGGGGCAGCCACTTTATGAGTTTCCACTTCGATCTGAGGAACTTTGTTCGACCACAAGCTCCATTCGCCAGAGATATTCACCTGTAAAAAGAACCGATTTTTTTAATTTGGAAAAGTATTTATCGAGCATGACTTTTCATTCTTGAATACTCATCGATATCAATCATTAATAAAAACTGATAAAATATTTTCACAAATGCTTGAAAACATCAAGAATAATAATTATACAATTACAATGAAAGTTCAATACAAATACGAGTGGTGAATTAATACCTCGTAATCAATGATCGGCATGTTAGAGGTGACAGAAGGTAGAGGGATTGTAGTAACTGAACGAATGAAGTCTCCCAAATCGGATCGAACTTTCAGTTTTGCATCGCCAGCAAAACTCCACAGCAGGGAGTAGATGAGCACTTTCGGTATGTAACGCTCGAGATCTTCAGCAGGTAGAGGAAAGTCAGAATGAGACTGGTTGTATTGTACAACATTCCTGTTAACAAACAAAAAAGATTATCTATCTTTTAATTCCAACATATTTCAATCAAATTAACAAGTTCTTAATACTTTTTTATTCTCAACATGGACATTTTCAAAATAAAAACTCAATGATACTCGCTTATCTGATTTCTTCTACATTCGAGACTGACTGAAGACATTACTTGTGATTACGGAAGCCTGCAGTCACAATAACGGATTCCATAATAGTGTCAATTTTCACAGACATCATCACAGATTATGTACGTGGAAACAAATTTGGAGATTTTCAGGAAAATTGACAAACATTACTAAAATTTCTTCTATATGTTGGTGTTTTTTTGCCTTTTATAACGACTTTTTAAATTCAACATTGATGTCATCGTTTTTATGCTTCAAGAGTGGAAATTTGTGTTTCATAGTGAATGTAAGCATCCCAAAACAGAAATAGAGACTAATATTTGAATACTGTGATTTAGACAAATCCCATTAAAAAATAAAGACTAGTTTTCAAAAATAGAGTGAATTTGACATTACCTGACACCCTGATTCAACATGGAAAACAACGAGCTAAGAGCTCGTAGTCTTGTGAAGTCCATTATGTGTTCTTGTGTCATTGCATATTCAAGGCAGCGTACAACGAGGCCATCTGGTGAGAAATAAGTTTGGAAAATGTTTGCGGCATCCAGTTGAACCTGGAATAGATACAACAGTTAAAACATAAACTCGACAACGAGTGGATAAACAAGCATGTACAGTGACATTCATTTAAATTGACGCTTGGCATGAGATAGATAGACAGATATCATTTCTTGGCGTTGCTCATGACCGTAGAGTACGATGCCAAGCGTCAAATTAAATGAATATCACTATAGTCGATCTCAACATCTATAACACTATGCAGAAATCTGAACTTGAAATAGCGTCTGGGATAAAGCTTTGAAGGTCCCAGATTTATCCCCTTCAAACTTCGAACCTCATCGATTGGAAAAATGCAATTCTAACTATCAAAACAGCAACATAATACCCTAATGTTGGGTTGCACCAACCGGGATCAACTATTTCTAGTTAGCTGATCCCATTAAAAATGTAATTAAGTTCTCCTTTTATGAATTGTTTGGAATGCTACCTTCTATTCTGAATGCTGACTGAACAAATTGCCAATGAAAAGGTTGAATGAGTTGAATAGAATACAACTTTCTTTCATTAAAATAAATAATAAAACAACTTGGAAACACTATCAAATGTAATAGATGTAATAATTTTTTGCAAAAGATGTAGTTCATCAACATTAATTTATATACAAAATCAATTTATTCTACCTGCATAGCTGGTGATATTTCTTCTTCCTTGTTGATTTCGCTTTGGTTCTTCTTTGATGTCAGACCAAGATAGTCATCATCGCCCTCTTCGAGTGGAATATTCCTGAGACGAGCCAGATAGTTTTCGAATATCATTTCTGTCGAGAGAACGTCCTCACTGAACCAGACCATACCGCAACGGGAGACTGTGGCCAGTGTTGCGTACTTCAGATCTTGTACCTGTGAATAAAACATAGAGGGTCAAGATAGAAGAGCTTGAAAGACAGAATATTCGATTTATTTGTGAACAGGAATAATTATACAATATGTACAATCATATCACAGTGAAATGTAACATTCATTATTTGTGAGTAAACAATTATTTTTGTCAAAATTACTTGGGAGTATTTTTGTAGGAATCACCATTTCTTAAATTAATAGTATTGAAGAATAGGGTTCATCGTACAGATTCGTCAAAAACAACATCATACTTATCTGATTCTAGAAATCAATCATGTGAATGAAAGTGAACTTCAAATAATGTACTATTTTTACTTTGAGTTTCATAAGTTTGCTTTTGATGCGAACGAGCTTTAATCCATAAGCTTTATAAGTCAAGGCAGACATTCCCAAACAGACTTGTCAAAAGATGAATTTCCAGTTGCAAAAAAATTCAATTGAATTTTACCACCGAAAAATGATGACATTGCAATGAAGTCAGATTCGTTCATTGGTTCTCGATGCATTGGTTCCGTTATATGGAATCATTTAAAGGCGATTAAATTCAATTGGATTTTTGTGCAATTGGCCAAAAGAATAATAGACTGACCTCAAACATAATTCTGACGTTTGGTGGAAGCGACAGACGTTCGCCATTTGGGAGAGTCAGCAGTTTGTTGTCATCCAAAACCGAATTGAGGTTCTCCACCCACTCAGGATCAACGTCACCGTCGAATATTATCCATTGCCTCTTGTTTATCTCACCTCTTACGTTGTCTATGATTTTCCTGTAATGTAGAATAAGAAATTATTGTGTTATTGGATTAATTATTTGACTGTGCCTTTTCAAAATGTAGGGTTATAATATTTAGGGATATTCTTAACAAGCTATTAGATGATTTTAACAGAAGAGAATTTTGAGAAGAAACCAGAAATTATTTCACAACAGACAATTTCACAGAAGTAAATTTCTATCATCAAAGTACACAGTACATAAATGTTTATTTCATATAATGTATATACTACATAAATAAGCTGTATATATAACCAGAATGACATTCAATAAAATGAAATCGTCTATACCTGTACCATTCTCTTTTTATCATGGATGAATAGAGTAGTTATGAGTTTTATATCAAGGATACGGAAATTGTTCATTGAAATTTCCAATGATGATGCAAACAATAAACATATCTGAATCGGAATTAAAAATAGATGCAAAGTTGTATACATTTTTTAACCAAGCTGTCACAAAGCAGAGTAACGCGTTATAACATTATTTGTGAAATCAACATTAGAGGAAGAAATTCAATCCGTTAGTTCAAAAGCAAACAGAAAAATGTTGATTATCTTTTCTCTCTGATTGCTCTTTTTTCTGCAAAAGAAGAAAAAATGTTATTGTATGGAAAACTGGCTGTTAATTTCCTATTTCCAATCAAGAAATATCGTTGAAGCTACTGAACCTTAAGGCTACTGAGCATGGGAATGTTCCATCTTAAGTACAGTACTTCAAACTCAATTCAATTTATTCATTAACACACAAAAACACAATAAAAAAAATTACAATACAACAGTAAAATAAAAACAATATACCTGAGAACATGTGTGAAAAGTCCATCAGTCCATTCACGAGTATTGGGGTCGAGAACACCGTAGAGAGCCTCCTTGGAAATGGCCTTCGGATCAATGACGTGAGCCACGCCTTCAGTGCCTTCGTATCTTTCCAGTGCTTTCAGCAGCACACGCTGTCGACTTGCCAGAACCACTCGGTCCATCCATCAGACCGTGATTCAGGTTACAAATTTGGAACAACTGGAGAACCTGTTAACGGAGAACAAACGATTTACTTGAACATTCTCGATTTCAATTGCTGTTTCATACAGCATTTGTCATCTAACCTTTTTTCGAACAAGTTTCATTACTACACTAAATATTGCATTTATTACTACACTACTAACTTGCATAGTAAGAAATAAGATAGTGTTTCATATTAGTGAATCTTCCGTCACTAAATTGAAGAGACTTCAAAATGATGGTAGAACAATAATATTAAATAATATAATTAATAATATTATAAAATAATCTGAAGACTTACGCTACTGCAAATATTGACAACAGAATAATAACTAAGAGAAATTCGATGAACACTGCTGTTCAAAATATATTCCCGGGCGGGAAATATCTTCATCAATTTCAGCTACCTATTTTCTGATGATATTCAGTAGCATTATTAAATATTACTACTATATTCATATTATATTTATTATTATATATATTTTTAATGAATTACAGTTTAATATGATTATCATTGATATCGAATCAGTTTCTGATGATTGATAGATCAACCATACAAAATATTAGACAAATTTGTTTGCATCTGAGTAATGGAATTCATCTTCTCCAAGCGAAGAGTCAAATATAAAAACTAGTAATATTTTAATGATCACAACGATATTTATTATGATAGAAATTACGATGATTTCAAAGAATTTAATCGAAAACGCATACTCAACAGAAAATACAAAAACAAATACCGTTCAGCAACAGTGAAGGTCATGCATAAGACAGAAGTTGGTTCAATTTACGAATATATTTCATGACATACGAAGAATACACATGTTATTATGATGCTAATTTTTGAGCTGATGCTTTTATTCAGTTGAAAGTGGGTTTGAGCTGCAAGCTGAGGTTTCAAATGTATTACAGTAACATGTAAAAATGGGGATCACTAAAATTCCAAATAATAATGAAGTAGAAAACAGAGAATCATCACATTAACAGAATAAGGAAATATAAATCCACACTATGGATGCAGACATGAAAGTTACCTTCTCAATCCAAGTTTCTCCCATGAAGCACTGTTATGAGTGCAAAAACACAGAAAATGCAAAACGTGTGGTTACAGTAACATCAACATGACTACACTACTACATACAGAGTATGACTAGATGGATGACAGACGATTAACAATGCCTATCACTAACAGTTTTAACAAAGAGTACAGAAGATGAGCTTATGATCAGTGCAAACAATGTAACTTATAAGTGCCGTAACTTATGAAAAGGTCAACAATTATTAACGAGCGTCTGATCGATATTGTTTAGGTTTTGTAAACTGTAGGTTTCGTAGACTAAGTCTATGTCTATTGATTGACTAAGTTCATGTTCTTTGTACTATTTTGACAATACACCATTGTTACATTCTTTGTAAAAAATGTACAAAATGTGTAAATAAAGGAATTTGAATTTGAAATTCTGACCCTCAAGCAAAAAAAAACAGGGGTATATATTATATTCTCTTAATCTTTCATCAATATTTTCATTGGGATGGTGAATGAATATGAATAAACAGAGAAAATCGAGACACCTAAAACAAATATTTTGATACAAGGGTGATTACATTTGATAACAATACACAGAAAAGCAATGTGCAAGTGAATTCAAAACATGACACTTCATGGTATTTATAAAAGTGTATTCGCAAGACATGTACTTCTTGTGGGTTAAGTGGAAGCTGGAAGCTTGTATGCCTCAACTCCGCCCACAGCACTTTTGTATAGTGAAAAGTGAAAAATTAAGTCATTTATCTATCTTATTTTGTAAATTCATTGGCTGGAAAATTATGCATGAATGAGGATTAGAATAATTTGTTTGAGCTAACCCTAGGTTGAACATTGGATGTTCATCGAAAAAGCCTTGTTTTGAAATCGAATGTTGGATAACTTTCATTCTCTCCTTGATGCAGATGAAAAAAGCAACCATATTAGTGCCCAAAATTGCTTTTCTTTTCAATTTCAAATGTAACGGCCGATTGCACAAAATCAAATACATTAAACGCCTTACAATGACTTATTTCAATAAACTCTAAGATATTCGTGTTACACTTGATGGACATTTTGATGCACGAAAATTTAGTTACATTGGTTCCGTCAGATGACGTAATTTTACGTCAATTAAATTAAACTGGATTTGATGCAGGTCGAATTTGGTTGCAGGTCTAATATTAAGTTATGTTTTTAAATGTCTCCAACATTTCACCAACATTATTGAAATCCGTTAATTTTAACATATATATATATTGAATGTGGACAAAATAGGGTAAGAAACTGGCAAGGTATTAGAACTGCCACACTCTCAAAAATATGGAAACATCAAGTTTGTGGAATAATCCAATTACAAAAAATTCAATAATCGCTAGTTAAACGTACACGACATAAGGCCGCGGCTAAACTGGAATAATCGTGGCATAAAACTTCACTTTTAATAGTATAGATGAGATGAGAATGAAGCTGTTGGTAATGTCTGTTGAGATTTTTCAAACTCTTTATGCCATCAATAACATATTTTTGCATTCCTGCAGAAGTGTATAGGAAACCCAATTAAACGATACTGGTACATTATTTACAGCCTTGTGGATGACTTGACTGAATTCAACTCTTACCTTCTCCATCCATGGACTTCCTTGTTCGTCACCTTCTCCACACACAAGATACTCCTCTTGGCAGACCTTCCTGATCTGCTCTTTCAAACCTGAAATGAAAAATTGAAAATTCTCAAGCTTTTTTCTCATTGAATCCAATATCATTTTATAGTGTATTGATTAATTTAAAGGAAATTGTACACATCAATAGATAATAATTAATCATAGCAAGAATTCTAATACTTTCAGCTTACCAGTCATTTCAGCCCTAGTGTACTGGACTTGTGGGAAAACATCGTTGAGTAGTGAAAATAGCAATGGTATATCTTCAGCGACCAGTTTGGGTACCATTGTTTCACACACCGATTGAATGAGAATCTGAAAATGAATAAAACATTATTTATCTTTCATATAACAACAACTTCAAATACTGTAGTATGATTACAACTCGAAATATTTTGGAGGCCGAAAAAATAACCCAATTATTGACATGATAGTTCGCAACAGACCGTAACACTGCAGGTTAATCTATGCTTTATTTCCATGATTTTATTTATTATAAGCTAAAATTATAGTTTATTTTTGTTATTATTTGAACTCTCTGCCGGTTAAGTGCACTATGAAAGTTCCACCATTTTATAGTTAAAGAAATGTAATTGGTTTATTCCATGTATTTATAAATACGTATATTTTCAATTTAATACTAATATTTATCCACCGCCAATAATACAATTTGCATAACAAAGGCAGAGTCAAATAGTTACTATCTTGTTAGTCTTTTTCAACTAAAATGACCAATTCAATTGAGCATGATTTTTTGAACAAAACTGAAATTCAGTTAACCTCTTGTTCAGGTAGATTCTCTGCTATTGAGGCCTCATCAATTACGGTTTCGCCAGAGTTCTTCTTGTGCTCTTTGATTCGCTGAATGCGATCGCGCTTCACGTTTCCGGCTGACACAAGCACTGACTTCAATGCTCGCAGGCCGAAGTCATAATGCGACTGGTTCGACAGCTGCTCATCGCATAGCCTGAAAAGTGAACAGGGTTAATATCATCGATAAATCTTCAATCTCGAATCATTAAATAACGTATAATCTATTTCAAACATAATAGAAGTATTGAATAGATTCTAAGACCCTTCTACACTTCACTACACTGGAGTTATATGCTAATTGCATAGGACAGCAAGCTGCTATTGTTCAGTCGTCTAGTGTGTATCTGCCTTTTTTTCTGTTTTACAGGGTTTCTAAAATTTCATGAAACATTTCCCAGGTTGTAAAGAACACTATACATTTTTTAAATCAACAAAATAAGTTATCATCTAATAAAATTTTTGGTTGCAAGATCCTTATTCCTGTGATCCTCAAGTTTATGTACAATGTCAAATCAATGTACTTGAAAGGAGAGTGCATGTATTGGTTTCTCATGTTCATAATAAGGAATGAGATTAACAACAGGCTTCCTACCTCAAAATGTTCTTCCTCCTATTTTTTACAGAAATACTAAAAATCATGTTAACATTTTCATTTCATTAAAATAGTATAGATTCCATCACATAATGCCACTCATGTTTAATGAATTAAATGAAAAAAATCAAGAAATTGTTAACTCTATTATTTAAATGATCAACAGTGGGGGAAGATGAACTGGATCGTCAACAGACGAAGTCGAGTCCAATGGAGCGAGTTCTTAATGGCTGAATTTTTTAGAATGAATGATCAAGCAAGCACTGATTGCTGAAAATATACTGTATATAGAATTGAATATTATACAAATAATTCGGCCAGTTGCACGAAAATCCGAAAGAATTTGACCACTGTAAAATGATACCATTGCATTGACATCCGATTCGATAATTATTTCTAGTTGCATTCGTTCCTTAAATGACAACATTTTACGGCGGTTAAATTCAATTGGATTTTCGTGCAACTGGCCAGTTATATCACAATTCTAATTCTACTTCAGTAAGTAGTACTTCCTTCATTATAATCATGTTCAAGCCAAGGTAGAGCTCCCATTGATAACAATCTGAAAGTGGACTTACTTGAAGAATGGTACAATTTTGCAGGCGAGCTTCTCAGCGGAACGGAATCCTTGCGAGAAGAGCATGACTTCGGCAATGAGCTGGCGATCGGGCTTGGTCATTGCCAGGGAGCGGAACAGCTTCTTCAGATTGTCTGGCAGATTGGATCGTCCAGCGTATCCTGGGTTCATCGTGATGAACACTGCCATGTCCGTTGATACTTTCACTTGTTTTCCAACTAGTTCCACGGTGATGGCTGGAAAATATAATAAACTAGGTATAGAAGCAAGAAAATCAAGTTGACAAAAATATTAATAATTATATACGTCTTCATTTGTATACTTCAATTTTTAAGAGACAGTTTATTCCAGACTAGTATCATATTACTCTGTTATGCAATTGAATTCATAAATTTTTAAGTTTATTCCGTTTTAGACTAGTATAATATTACTCTGTTATGTGATTGAATTCAGAGCAAGCAATTACAAATATGATTATTTATTGCCGTTATTACAAGGCAAAGTATCAGTATACGTACTTCGAATTATAGAATTCAAATACGAAGTATCAGCACCTTTTAGTTAAAAAGTTTTCTTTTTAAAGACTATTTTTCTTTCTATTAGTATGAAAATATTAATATAATGATTATTAGAAACAAAATTTTCTTCTCCAAGCACACAATATGATAGAATTTCAACACAATTAGGTAGAAAAGCCAATCTGGCCTTAATATCGCTCGATCCATAGTGTAATACAGTAGGATAACCTACTTCTCATTAATTTTGGTTTAGCTCATCAGAGAATGATAATGGTGTAACAACAGGAACAAGTATCTCTCTATATTAACAAATATGACTACCTCTGGTATTTCAATAGGAAAACGATCACATTATCACATTTATCAGTACACAAAAAGCAAATCGGGAAAATTAACCATGTTAAACAATATTATTTATAGACAAGGAAAATCATGAGAATCATTTCGGAATCTCACAACAATAAAATAATAAGCTTTGCGAAGCATTTATTGAGCTTTGAATGAGCGAGCGATTGAGCGATAAATGGAATAAAGAACGGAATATCTTACAGCTTTCTTTTTTCGAGGCTTGTGATTTGAGTGCTTCTTGAATAGTTTGCACTTGTTGTGAAACGGCTGACAGCATTCTCTCTTCCAAACGATTGAATTCATCGAAGCAACCCCATGCACCAACCTGAAAATAATACAAAATTAGATTTTGTAAGAGAAACAAAAAGATTAAAAACATTTTTAAGGACACTTTGCTTTCGAAAATTTCAATTTGATCTGCGTTATAACTCAATTTTATATCACTAGTATTGAATAAATAAATAAAATAATGTAAGTATGGTATTAAAATAGAAAAAAATTAATTTCGACGGACAAGTTCTTGACTTTTATAGTCTCATGAGTTTTAAAACAGCATTTGAATACTTGCCTGGCACAAACCAACGAAAATTCTTCCCATAGCTTGAAAGTCGAAGGTTTCATCACAGTTGAACACCAGCACAAATCTTCCCAATTGATGTCCGAGTGCTTTGACCGATTCAGTTTTTCCTGTTCCAGCCGGTCCTGTAAAAGCAATGCAAGTTGAAAATTCGGCTCATAACAAATCTAATCTAATACTGTATTAGGGATTAAAAAGTTCCCAAGCTTATTAAGGAGTTCTTGAAAATTGTAACAATATGGTGAACACGCCTTCAGTCACTCATTGACTTGTATTTGAGAGGAGAGCTTAATGAGAGATCTAATAATATTCTTCTATTTTACATTTTTAAGAAAGAGTTCATGAAAACATTGAAGTTATTAAGAGTATCTCTCTTCTTGGTTTCCTTCCTACTTTCCTTAGAATTTTCAAGTAAATCCAATGAAGTAATGAAGTAAGAAGCTTCACGTGGAGTTATAAAAGAACATCGTAGATTTCGTTCTATGAACTCATGAATCTTCTCAGAAATTTGAAGAATAAACTTTCACCACCTAAATCACATCCCGAAATTCTTGGCAAAAAAACTATCTATTATCAAGTAGGGCCTTCTCTTGAAACTCTCAAAAGGATTTTCAAGAGAGAATTACGACTAAGACTATGATTAGTTCTATGACTATGACTATGACTATGACTATTAGACTAAATTAATTCATCAATAAAACCAACTGATATTCACAATCTTGGATTTAGCCAGCTATTTGCTAACTCCTGCTATTCGCTAAGTCTGTGCTATAGTAGTAAGTTGGAAAAAAATTGTCAAAAGCTGTCTAACTCCAACATCGTGAATACCCATAATGAATTAGCTGTAGATAATCGAATCCAATAATTACTTTGTGGATAATCTAATCCAATTACAGTATTTTAAAGCACAAATGAAGTCAGGTATGGGGAAAATTTGGTGGACATGATTATCCGCGTGCTATGCTATGAACAACTAAAAAATTGACAAACTGATACATAGTAATCTCAATTCCAATACATAAAATTCTTAGCAAACTTTGTTCCTGAATTCGTATGCTGTGATTTTAGCCTACAGTCTAACTTCTAAATTGAATTACAAATTAAGAAATAAAAAACTCACCAAACGGAGATCCACCGAGACGAGCCTCCAAAGCTTGTGTCATGGTCAGATAGCACCTGTCCGTCAGTGGAGTTTGTACCAGCCTATCCTGGACTCCCAAGTACTCAAATCCATACAAGAATTTGGCATTCGCCATGTGGATTGTTAGCTGTTGCAAAACTTCGCTCTGTCGAGGATCAAAGTAGAATCGCATCTCACACAACCATTCGAACGCCTTTGGACTGCTAATACGACCCGCAATCAAACGCCTTGTCACTGTTCTCTTGTGCACAAACTCGTTTATCTGTAAGAAAAAAACACGTTGAATTGACAAGGTCTTGCATTCGACAGTCATGAATTGGGAAGTTATTGAAGAACATAGTCCCTAGTGAGAAGGCTTCAGAGTTAAAAGTAGGTTTAAAAAGTCCAATTATATACTATAACCAATAACTAACCACTTTATCATAATACCAATAACTGGAACTTTTATATTATCTTTCAAACATTCAAAATTCATCTAGTGTCTATTTTCGGAGTGAAAATTGGTATCTTTCAGAAAAATGTTACATAACCTATATTTGGAATGTATTCATAATTTGGGAAAAGGGCAGTTTTGGGCGTAAGCATGTTGAACCATCCATCAAGTGTCAATTGTACATTGCAGAATAAATAAATAACCACGGTTACTAGACTACACGGTAAGATGTATGTGTGGAATGCGCAGGAATCTGATGCGATTAGGACTTAGCTATGCACTATTCTCTTACTAATAGAATATTTTGTATTATAAGGTGTTACATGATGACGGTTACAGCTGACGTCACGCCTAGCTGATTTTCAGCTAGAATATGCACGTTAATCCTAGTCTAGTAACCGTGACTATAAATATACTGTATTATTGTCCTATACAACTATATCAGTTATAAATTGAGAAATGTTTGGTATAACTTTCGATTAGTCGTTAATATTTTCTCAATAAGCGAGAATATAATTATTTCATTCGATGATCAGAGTAGTTCATCTTGTTGTTCAGAGTAGTAGAGTTGTTGGGGTGATCTTTATAATAGTAGAAAAAGAAATGTTAGTATGAAAAACTGTACCAAGTGTTCCAGTTTCTTTCTTCTGAGCGGTGGCTGCTCTTGCAGTACGGAATCAGCTAGCACAGTCAGTGTGTTTTCAACTTGCGACAGCACACGTTCCAGGGGAGCCATCTTGCTCTCTCCGTCGGCGGTTGAGCCCATCTGGTGGAGTGCTGCTTCGACATCTTCACTCCACAGAATTTGGGCTGCCAGCACTACTATTTGAGCCTAGAAATCAAGGAGAAAAATTAATACGACGATTCAAGGCATAAAATCTATAAAACTATAAGAGTATGATTAAACCCTCAGTTTCAATCCAGCTTACCACTTGTAATAATGGTGAATTAATCATGAAAAATAAAAATAAAAAACATAACTCGAGAAAAATAAATTAACGAGAAAGACTAAGGTGAAACCAATGTAGTACAGACTTTAATCTCTATAATGTAGTTTAGACTTAGTATCTATAATTTTACTGTAAAGATTATGGTAATTTAATTTACCAATTACAAGTCATCAATTATTTAAACTTGTTCCAACATAATATGGAGAACAAGACTCAAGATACCAGCGCTCAAGTGAGATAAGAGTGAAAAATCGGCGGATTGAAGCTAGGCTATCATTGAATCTAATACAAAAATGCCTGTTTTCAAACCAATATTATTTGAAAATTTCAATCCAAAATATCACAATACCAACTTCTCACAGGGATACACAGATGTTTTAGAATCCCGATTAGTCATTTTATGGGATTTTTCATGACAAACAATTGATCTATTAAATTTGATTTTCACCAATGACTTCCATGGAGGACGAAAGAGTAATCCAAATAATAATAATCCCAAATTACCTGGCTATGACAGCTCTGAACTCTTCATTAGTCATTTTAAGAGGGAAGAAACAATTATCTATTCAATTTGACCTTTTTACCAAATGACTTCCAGAGGACGAGAGAGAGTGAAGAGATAACAATTTATAAAATGTAATATTAAACGTGAAATATGGAAAATTTTAATTTAATTTAATATTTCTTGTGTAGAACAATTTATGCCCTCATCAAAATAATATTCTGGATAATAAACCATATTCATTTTTGCAAAAAGCGGGAAGTTCAAATATCGAAAATCATAATAGAAACAAGCAAGATAAAAAAAAACTGATGAAAATACTTTGAGTTAAATTAATACAATCATGAAAACACATTAGAACCTCTAAACAATAGATAACAACTTAATATCGATGATACATCAAGGATTTAAATCTCAAAACCCTGTTTACATGGGTCAACTCTCCGCCACAACTTGCGTAGTTCCGCCACTAAATCTTAGCACCTCAATCGCTAGCTCCACTTGTCTCGTTCCCTATATATTTCCAGAGCATATAGATCAGAGAGCTTAAACTTGCATGATGATTAGAATATTGATAGAAAAAGATTTTAGTCCTTCATATATTTATATATCAAAAGATAAAAATTCACACTTATCAACTCAAAAATAACTCAGATTCCAGTAGAGGAAATGCTTAGAAATTTCTGAAACTTGAAAGAGCGTAAAGGATATCAACGTAGTGTTGAGTTCAACAATATCTCAAATTCTGTTGTAAAGCGTTTGGTATTTCCAATTGACTAACTTAAAATTATCAATTTTCAACGGTTTTCCCTATATTTCTTGAAAATTACTCTTAAAATATGTTTCTAAAGCGTATATATCAGAGAACAAATGCTTGCATATTGATCTCGATAGTATAAGATGATGATGGTCCTACCTGATACTTGTCACACCAAGCCATGTAGGCGGAAGGATCGATTGAACCCTCTTTGAACTGTTTGATGTCCTGCACTGCTTGAGCCAGGTATGAGGCCAGTGTGACGCGCATCTCTCGTTCGAGTAGTGTTAGCCATTCGTTGATCTTCGGGTGATCGACAGTCGACACTGGAGTACAGAATTTCACCTACAAAGCACAGTTATAGAAGTTTGTAGAGCATGTGTATGTAAAATGGCCAACTGTTAAAAATAATGTAGATAGTATGTTTCATCTTGGAAGATCTGTACTAGGAAAAAATTCAAAATTGATAAATTACTTGTACATTAATTTTTTGAAGTGTATGATTCGTACTTATTAACGATTCTAACATAATGATTTTCTTTCGAAAGTGTGAAAATCGCACTTTCGTGAGGAAATCCGTATTCATGAATCGCACTTGAAACCCAACCTCAAATAGAAGCTCGGCCATAAACAATCGATAATAATCATAACACTTAAATTAATGTGGATTCTTGAAATATTGATATATACATTTATACAAGTCAGAGGTGAAAAATACATCGTAAAAGATAGCTGTGGAATTTCATTGTTATTTTTGATCAATGTGTATTTTCGTAGCTCTGTCTTCCATGGTTTGATGAAGAATGTCTCCAAATCTCCTATGGTAAATCTTCAATGTTTTATAATAATTAATTGAACGAAATTCCCAATTAATGCCATATAATAATACGGTATTATGATTTAACAGCAACTGTATAGTTGCAATATCTCATTTCCTTCCATCTTCAATGTTTTGGTTATTTAAGGAATCCAAATATCATTAGAAAGACTTGCTGATCTTCTAAGCAGAATTCAAAAAAAGCTCTTAGTTTTAGTTTTTTGTATCTTCGCCACAGTCGATAACCGGGGAATCGTCAAAGTAGGACACTAGTAGAGAAAATAATTTGTTAGGACACCCAGGGTGTACTGGAAGAATTCTGTACATAAATGAGGTGAGATCGCGGTATTAGAAATTTAATATCTTGAATGTTGGTTCATCTATGTATTCTGAAACTGTATAGTATGGTCGTGCTATCAAATATTGCTTTAATATTGAGATGAATTCACTCTTGCTTTCTATAGATTTCAGATTTGATGGAAGTAGATTGAGGAACCGTGACCCCATGTGAATTGGATTTTCAATTTTGTTAAGTCGATGCTGAGGTAGATATTATTTTTAATACTAGTGTTGCAGTTATGTAGATTGCATCTCAGGATAGGATTTGAAAAGGGAAAGGTTTTCAATCATATTTGCTACACATTTTTCAACTGCGCTGAACCAATCACAGAGCATGAAATCCGGCACAATAATGCTGCCAAATATATTATTTTATCAGGAATTAAATACTTAATTTTGAAAATTAAACTTACTTCTTCGCCTTCTCTTGAAGCGATTCCAGTAATTACGGTGTTATCTTCATTGAGTAGAATAGCTGCCACACCCGCAAACATTTTCTTGAAGTGCTTCTGGAGTCGAGCAACATTTTTGCTGTTACCAATTATTTCTAAAAGATCTTCGTCACCCACAAAGTAGAACCTAGGCAGTACAAAAATGTGGATTAGTATCAACGTTGCAAACCCATATGGGTTTTACATAAATTTCAATGTCATCAATGTAAATACATTATTACTGACTCACTTATGAATATTTTACTGAACAAAATGATTGTACGAGATACGAGTTAGAAGTTCAATCATAACATAGTTTCTTATCATAAGTGATTATTTAATCATTACGTTGAATCTTAAAGAAAACAGTCGCCAAAGTCATTTAAAGGGTAACAACAACGAAAATTCAAGTTTAGTGCAAGTTATCATCACAAACATGGGGAACAAAAATTTTAATAGATGAGACTATTTAGTATAATAATTATGAGAAAATTAGTCACCTTGGGAATGAAGACCTTTCCCTTTCCAAATACTCTCCGAGAGCTTTTTGAATTTTCCCCAGAAGATCAGCAAGTCTTTCCAGAGATTTTTGGACTCCTTGAATGACCAAAACATCCATTACCATGGGAGACTTGGAGACTTTCTTCATCAAACCGAGGAAGTCAGAGCTGCAAAAATACATCTTGATGAAGGATAACTGTGAAATTTGATCAATTTTCATGTAAACTAAAAACGCGCAAAATTTTTTCATATAAATTGGAAGAAAATTGAAATGAATGTTCAAGAATTAAATAGATTAGAAATATATGAAAGTACGTACTTTATAAAACAGTTCATTTGAGGCAGTGGTGAGTAAACAAGGTAGATTTATCATTTTTCATTTTTCGTGACACCCTAAGATTCCCATAACAACATGACACAAAACTCTTAGCCTACTGCCGCCAAGTAATTAGATCTGGCTTCTTTTCATGAGCAGTAATATTTTGCTGCGTTCGCGCGTGAAAAAATACTTGTGTGGCCCAGTTCTTGGAATTGTAACTTTCTGATTGTAACTTTCGTAAAACTGAGTAACATGTAACTCTGAATTAACTAATACTGGTGATGTTTCGTCGCGGTCGCATAGGAGACCGGCCTTATCTCAAAAATTGTCAGAATAAACTATTTTCACAACCCTACTACATACTCGTATACAATTAAAAATGGAGGAAAATGTAGTGTTATTGCAAAACTAATTTTTCATTGCTTCAAGAATAGACATTTACCTGATGTTCTGGAAACGTGATGTTTCAATTGGCAACAAAGTCTTGATATCAACGCTGCCTGAAAATATTCCTTCCAAATACACCCAGCGTCTTTGAACATCAATCCAAACGTCGAATAGTGCATTGATCCGGTTCAGCTTTTCTTCCCATGTGAGAGCTTCTTCTTCAAATACCTGTTTGGGTAAGACCAATACATTAGTGATAATTATAGTGAAAATTACTAGTTACTGATGAAAAATTAGAAATGTAAGGATTGCAAGATCTTATCTGAACGTCAAGAAGTTATCTCAAAAACTACAGAGACTGAATAATCACAGTACATTAAGAAAGTGAAAGGGTCCAGACAGTAAGTTCAATTTCTTCTCCCACCACCGCCATACTCATCCCAATATTTTGAGTTTTGGTATTCTGGTATGAAATTAATAACGGTCTTTAATTGACTAAATAGAATTATTAGCATTAGAAAAATGATACGTCAAATGAGTTGAGCATTTACCTTGTAGTAGGGAGACAGTTTCATGGCAGCCACCGAGTTGATGTGCTCTTTCACTTTGTTGAACAGATCGTCCCATCCTCTTATCAGCCGGCACTTGTTCTGGTAATTGATCAAATCCAATTCGTAGGTCTGCCACGACTCTCGAACCTGGGAAAACCAGTATGGGCACATAATTACAAATACACACATAAAAATGAATACAATGTAAACCACAATGAAGCAGTTAAATCTATATCTACTTATTTAGCCAAAAAACAACAATACAAAATGAGTAACTCTATAATCGAGTAAAAACTATTCAAAAAATTAGAGCTTTTTACAGGTAAATATAATTGGCACCACCGGCAAAAGTAAGACTTGAACAACAGTAGTGAGTTCTGTTGAGTGTAAATTCAAGTTAAAAATAATTATGATCTTCAGTTATTAAATATTTCATTATAAACTCAGATAACTAAATAAACAGACTCATATTGATGCGACAATTTATTAATAGTTCAAACAACTAGAATTGAAACAATATTTCTTTAAATGAATGAAATAATTGAAAATTAAATAAAATTGGACAATAATTGTAAGTTGAACATTGCAAAAGATAAACAATAATCTAGTATAAAAATCAACAAAGAACCCTTGATACAACTATGAATGATTAAGAATTATTACTAATTCAAGTGATTCAGTGTAATTCAACACTGATTTTTACCTGGCGCAAGAATTCTTCAAGGGCCATCTCTCCTTGAGCAGTGAGGATGATCTCTTTGACAACCGGCTCATTTGCCAGTAGATCAACGTCCCAAACCTGTCCGAGCGAAAGGTCTGACAGCACCCAGTTGACTCTCAGTCTTCGCATCAACTGCTTCCAGTGACGCTCTTTCAACGCGTCTGACTTCAATTCTACGATCATCATATTGACCTGTAATGCAATTCAACTATTAAATGATTTGTTATTAACTAACATTAATTTGTTGAATAACAAAAATTCAAAGTGAGTCGTATTCAAAGTTGAAAAAATACTTAGTTGAGGGCACTAGTAATTGAATCCCATTTTCGCCCTCAATAAGTTGATGTGATCTGAATTATCGTTGGCTACCGTATTAGTAATGAATATAAAAATGATTAGCTACGAATGTTTCATAAGCGAGATATTTTTCATTGGAAAAAACCTTTCATCTTTTCATTTTAATTGATTTTTTGTATAGGTTGAATTTTGAAATTATCTATGTTATTGTGTTGTGCATTTAATTTTCATTGGCAGATGACAGATTCTATCTGTTCATGGGAATGATCCTGAATTCATCTGATACTCAGAATTCCC
The DNA here is from genome assembly GCA_017141395.1 of Laodelphax striatellus. NCBI lineage: Eukaryota > Metazoa > Arthropoda > Insecta > Hemiptera > Delphacidae > Laodelphax > Laodelphax striatellus. The sequence continues at coordinate 22,322,159 of CM029532.1, read as the reverse complement.
TTAACCTGAACATTTTTATGTCACTACCCAACTGTATGGTGAATGATCAAGAAATATTTTTTTTAAAACTTATCTTTCTCATACTCAAAACTTCTGTAAAGTAATGATCATTCTCATTTTCAAGCTCACATAGTTCTCACATAGTATAATATCATACTGCAGGTCATAAACCCGTGTGAATTGTTTGAGAATCAGTTAATAAATTGGAGAAGATGAACGCATGAATATATTGAGAGAGAAGAAAGAAACACCATTATTCTGTTAATTAGTAGATACATGATTCTTGAAAAATAAAATCGATCTGGTCATTTACTATATACATGCACAACTATGTATAACTAGTTTTTCTAGTTTGTGATTAGTAACATTCATGTACATAAGTAACAAGTAACACTCATGTATATAAATAATGTGTTCTGTTCTAATTTAGGTTATATTGGCGTTGAATCCAAGAATAGCGCAAGACTAACCAAGAGACCAAACGAATATTCTAGTTTACCTTTGTGTAGCCTTGCAAAAGGCGTTTCACGTAGTCATAGGATGAATACTGGCGAAGTCTGGCCGGGAGCTCTTTGAGCTGAGACGTCAGCGTGTTGAGTTCCTGTCTCAGCTTTCTTGGTTGAATGGATAGCCATGGCTTTTCACGCAGTTCATCGATTTGATTCCAAATACGACTGAGTTCCGACCACACTCCACGCAGGTCTTGAAGTTCTTCAAACACAACAGCCATACGGTCTTCACTAGTTACCACACCACCTGCAAATGGACCAAACCTCAATGCATATTGGTATTTATAAAGGCATGGAAATGCATGTACACCCCGTATTTATACTGGAGTTATTTCATAAATAATGCACACTTTAGCAATACTGCTGACAGTACGCTACTTGAAGCAATTGTGTCTGTTTTGTCTATTTGCTTACGTGTGTTTTGTTGATGTTAAGCGAGTCTTCGAAATGAATCCTGCACATGTATTTTCCAAGTTTTTAGATTATGGGTTTGGCCGGAGTATGGTCCTGATATAATGGCAATATGGTGTAACGTTGCATCTCATAAATAAATATTGAAAATATGGATATGTAATATATTATGGATATGATATTAAGTGAAGTTGGAAAGTTCTAAGGAAGATCTTATAACAATATCTATGACACCAATGGAATTTTTTTAAAATATGGAAATTGTTTCTTAGCTTTATTAACTGGTTATGGTGTAAGGGCGAATAAGTTCAATCATATAAAGTGGAAGAATGTGATTCTATCACGGTAAGAAATGAAATTTTTCATCCAATAAAATTAAAGTATTTTAATAAAGTATTATGTATTTTGAATATCTATTGTACTAAATTCCTTTTGGAATCATTGACATGCCATATACTACCACGCTCTGCTTGATTTGTTAGTGTTATTTGGCGCAAATTAAACTAAACTAAGAACTTCAAATCTTGTTGAATACTTTAAGAAACTAAAACAGAAACTTAAGTTCATGGTCAAGATAATTTGACAAGACTTCAAGTCTTTCAAATTCTAGTGGAGTACAAGATTCAAAGCTCTAATTTTATTGACTTCTACATACTTACAGAGTAATCAATTTCTCATAGCGATAAGAAAACTGCAATCACGTGTTTGCAGCTTGCAGGCATTACTCTATCAATTCTTATGCAAATCAAGATGAGAAAGCACACAGTTATAAGTCGAATTCTCGTTAACAAATCCACATTGAGTGCAATAGAATCCATTAGATTGTAGCGTATGATGTACCTGGATCCTGGAGCTCGAGAGCCTCTTTAGCTTTGGCGACATTGTCGCGTTCTTCCTTGAGCCGCGCGAACTTGCTTTCGAACAGCTGCAACTGCTGCAGCGCTTCGTCGGGCCGCAGACGGCCCTCGACCGGCTTGCTGTGCTCCCAGTCCGTGAGGAAGTCGTGCGTGCGGCTCTCAACCGCCTTGTCTTCCGCCACTATTTTCTGTTGAAGACTTTGAACCTGGCAACATAAATAATGCTCGCTTATTATCTATTCAGATTGTTGAGCTAGGACTTTACATCAACTATTGATATTCAAGAGAAGTATTATAAGCATAGATCTGTAAGCAGCAGCATTATAAAATGTAGATTTGTCGAATGATAAAAATATAATTAACTTTAAATATTAAAAAAAACTTTTACAAAAAACCTAATTACAGCCCGTTTGAGTGGACCGATTGTGATGCGGTTTGCGCCAAAAGAAATAATAGAAGTCCTGGATGTGCAGATTGTGCAGGCTTCATTGTATTTTGGGAAAAAAAATCAAGGAGTTCAAGGAATAAAACATGAAAAATGAACTTAGCGCCGCCTTTCGGTGGCTGAACTATACGGAGTAAAGGTGGGGAGTCTACTTTTTTATTCTAAACGACTAAACCCTCACTTGAATTTCTTGCCTCACAAGCTACTCGCGTCGTCTGAACAAGGCTTAAAAGATTAATTTCAGAAAACCGACTGCGATTTACAGAGCGCTGAAAGTAAAAAGTAGCTACTATTCATAACTCCTTCGTTGAAATAATAAAAAAATATGTCTAGGAGATAACGGTAGTCACCTGTGTCTGTATGGAAGAATCCTTTCTCTTCAAGATCTCATTGAAAGCACTCCACTCTCCTTCAATGTTGTCGACATGCAGCCAGCTGCTTGGAAATTGGAACCTTTGCCGCTCCAAAATTCTCTGACCTTCCCTGTACATTTCAACCTGAAATTCAAGAAGTAATAAATAAACATTGCAATAGAAAATGTGAGCCCATAATAACACAAAAGTATAAAGTTGTTATGCAATCAAACTATAGTATTGAAAATAGTCGTTTACAAAAATCGAACTATGAAACTACCAAAATAATAGGGTGATTACCAACTATCTAAAACCAAACACTTGATAGTAGTTTTCCAATCCACCAACTTTCGAACTTGACTTTCGGTAATCCAAAAAAGAATCAAGTTAGATAATTTTCTTCAGATTTAGGGTTTGGATCGAGTTTGGTTAGGTTAGGATTTGTTTGGAATTTGTATATACAGGTAGAATAGGTTTAGCCTTCAGTTTAATATTTTCTGCTTAGAGTTGGGTCGAACTTCGAACAAACCGTCAAAAGAATGTATCAGAAAAGTTCATTAGTTTCCAAGTAATAACATATTATATCGAAGACTATAATAGATTTCAATACATATTTTTTCTAAACTTCTAACAAAACTTTAACAAGAATAATATGAAATAGAGATAGCCTTGGACTTTCTAAAAGTAGCAATCCATAAACCAACTTCTCGCCTCAAGAATAAACAAAAATTACAATGCTATATAATAATTTAGAAGCCAAAAAAGCATACATTCATATCACTGTATTATTTATTATTATTTTATTATTCAACCCAAACAATATTCTTTGAACTGGATTATGATCAACAAGCAACACTTATAGTTGAATTGTAATAATTTTCCATGAGTTTACCTCTTTCTCCATATTCTTCATATTCCGCTTGAGCGACTGAACGTAAGTAATGAAACAAACAGCATCTGATGTGCTAGCTGCTTCAATAGACTGTTGCTCCAGATCACTGCGATACTGCAATTAGAATTACCAGCTTCATTACAACCTATCGCAATCATTACAAACTATCAAAACATAATAAACCGATACTACAATGTTTCCTAGGACCCGATATGGTATAGTGTTCAAAAATGAAAATACGCTACTTTTTACAGTAGATATCAAATATAAAATATTATTCTAGAAAAAAATGTCTTAATATTACTTGTACGAAGACCGAGATTCGACCCCGGTCCTTGTGCTCCACAGCATACACAATACATTTGGAGGTTAAAATACCTCATTTTTGCTAATATTTTTTAAATTTCAACCTTCAAAGTTCAAAATCATTTTTTCATTTTTGCCAATTCTTTCAAATTTTGATATTTTAGTGCGGTTTTCGAGGACAGGATATTGATCCTTGGACCCAAAGACTTCATAAAAATGTTATTTGCTCTAAAAAAAATATTCAGTGGGGCACCGGGGGTCATAATGTCAAATTTGGCTAATTTTGGGACGGCTGTATAACCTTTACTTGAATACCGAATATTATTGTGTCATACATCATTGAACTCACCTCAACAAGGTGATTCAGAAACATATGCTAAATGTCAAAATTGGATGACTTTTTGGAACCCACTATAGTAGCTACAGATCCCCACTGGCATAAATTCTAACCAACTGCCAGCATAGGTGGATGGATGAAAACAATTCTATTGTGTCCCAGAGTACCTAAACTCACAGAGAAAACTCCAAAGCTACAGAAATGTTTTCCCATGGGGGCGCCAGGTCACTCTCAATTTTTTCAATTAGTAAATTTGACTATTTAGAGTAAAAATGTAGAGGACCTTATCAGCTCATGAAGATACTCAGATTTTAGTGTTTTACATCTGACTTGCAACAGAAACTTAACATACCATTCAAGTACTTACCCACAACAATTACCAACCCCAACACAATTCCATGCTGATAACTCCCTAACCACAAAGAAATTTCCAACATACAGATATTTCTAATCAACTAAATGACTAACCTCTAACAATTTCTAAATCAGAATGATTATAACCTTAACTAATCCACTACAATTGACTAAACATAGAAATTTTAACCTGGGAAATTTCTAACCCAGACATGAAAGGGGGGTCCAGGAATATGTCTAACCCACTACAATGGCTAATGCACTACAATGACTAACCATATCTTTTTATAGGCAAACAGGTTTTTTGTGACCTCAACTCCTCCTTGGTTTCTCAACCGATTTTGTTCGTTCTCGTCTCATTTGAAAGATTTCATTGAGTAGATGTTTGATAAGGTCTTACATTTTGAAAAAATTATCGTGGAGATGAGAAATGAGGGATCAAATTTTCAATTTTTGCCATTACTTTAACATGGGGATAGGCGAGCCGAAAATTCTCACATTTCAACTTACGATTTCATGATAAGCTGTTTTGAAACAAAAATTTATTTTTCATTGTTCATTGCACCAGTAAGGGCATTTGAGCAGAGAGAGAGAAGAAGAGAAAGATGGAGGAAGCGTGAGAGAGTAATAGAGAAGGGGAGAGAGAATCAGATAAAGAGGAAGAGAGAGAGGAGAGAGAGAGTGAAGAAGAAAAGGGGAAGAAGAGGAGAAGTGGAAGAAGAAACAGGAGAAGGGGAAGAAAAAAGAGGAAAAAGAGAAAAAGGGATAAAATAAAGAGGAGAAGAAAAAAAAGAAGAAAGAGGAGAAGAAGGAGATGAAGAAAAAGGAGAAGCATTAGAAGAAAGTGGAGAAGAAGAAGATGAAAGAAGAAGAAGGAGAAGGAAGCGGAGGAGATGAAGACGAAGAAGAAGATAAAGAAGAGAAAGGAGTTGAAGAAGAAAAAAGAAGGAGGATGAAGAAAAAGAAGATGGAGGAGAAGAAAAGAAGAAGAAGAAGATGGAGAAGGAGGAGGAGGAGGAGGAGAAGAAGAACGGAAGAAGAAGAAGAAGAAGAAGAAGAAGAAGAAGAAGAAGAAGAAGAAGATGAAAAGAAAAGGAAGAAGAAGAAGAAGACGAGGTTGGAGAAAAAGGAGGAGAAGAAGAATAAAAAACTTTAGAATTAGGTGTGTTAAGAAAAATAACATTTTTGCCAGCACATGTATGTTAGAAAAAAATTATATTGATCGGCTGTTCAACAATACGGCAAATGATATTTTTTATTCAGGTAGCCAGCCATGTGATACTTTTGCGTCGGGGGAGCAGCTGGAGAGCATTGATTTCATAATTTGAAGTAGGCCTACTGTATTTCATAATTCAATCTGAAAATGCCGTGAAAGTCAAAGGTAAGCGAAAGCTACACCAATAACAGCAATACAAAATTTTCTTTTCAAGCTATAGACAAACAATAAATTTGTCCACAGAATTCCTCTGTGGTTTCTCAACCGATTTTGTTCTTTCATGTCTCATTTGAAAGATCTCATTGAGTAGATGTCATTTAAGATGTGACTTATTGATTAAAACAATATGTCCCCCCCCTCCTGCCGAGTGCGAAGCGCGAGTCATAGCATATTTCTGTATAATTTAAAAAAAAATTCAGAAGTGAAATCAATACATATATTAATGTAGGTATTCCAGTATTGTAGAAGGCTACCCGGACTGTGGAACAACCTTTCAATTTAGCTGCAATGCCAAAATTATCATGTACCAGTCATTCGTATATTTTATTTGATAATCTTCAAGAGCATGTTACATCAGAAGTGTAATATTAATTTTAAATATGATACTAATAAAAACTTTTCTCTGGATAAAATAACAGAAAATAGGGCTAGATATTTGGATGAAGTAACTGATAACAGAATCTTTCAACACGGTTCATGTAGACTCAAACAAAACTTAATGTAGGACATTTTCTATGGGACGCAAATTAAAAGTGCCATTCTAATTCTTTTTCGATATTACATTTCAACATACTTCATTATTCTTCATACATTTATTCTATATTACATTTCTTCATACTTCATTATACTTATATGATAAAAAATTGTGAAATTTTCTTACCTTAGATATTTGACCATGAAGACGCAGCATTTCATTTCCAAGCAATGATCCAAACTTTGCGAGAATATCTTTGTGCCATGAATCGTATTTCAATGTAACCTTGCTTTGAACCTTGGCATAGTCGATTACAACGGGGCCGAATTCCCGTCTTGTGTCTGATGTATCAAAAGTTGTTCTTGATTTCCTAAAAAGAACCAAGTTAAATTAAAATTGAGTTCACTGCACAATGTTTTCAGTAAAGATGAAATTACTAGAATGTAGGCTTACTATTAAAAATTAAATTAATTTTCTACAAAGGTGTTTATTGTAACGTTCTCAAGGAAGTGCACTTACTTGACATCGTTCAAGCATTTCATCCACAGCTCGACATTATCGCCCAAGCGATTATACAATGTATCACCTTGCAAGTCCCACAACGATTGATATCTCAACCAGTCATCAACGTAATTGGAAATCTGAAGCAAATAAAGATCAATAACAGATTTTCATTGATTCAAAGTAGCAACTAAAAATTTAAAAAATTCTTTATTGACCTCTAGAAGCAACTATTAGACTTTGAATATGAACTCATGAACCTAAAACTCTCAATTTACAACAAAATAATAATTGTCCTTTTACGATTATACTTTCCAGGCTTCCAAATTTTCCATCATTATCAGAAAAAAATGGAGAAGATAAAACTGAAGGGATTATTTCTTGGAATAGCCTTTTGAAAGTGTGACAGAAATTTTTATAAGACAAAACTGAATTATTTAAAGGCTTGTTTCCGATAGAAGGAATGATGAAATCGTTTATCAAATTTGAAAAATAATAATATATCTGTATGTTATTGACAGAAATTAATTGAGTCAAGTACCCATTTAATTATTATTCATTGATAGATGACAATATTGAATGAAGAAAATTCAATACTGTAATACCAGTTTTAAACTACAATTAACCTCAACTTCTATCAATTATTGTTTTAAATTTTCAGTAGAAAACTTTGCATATAAATAAATTAAATTAAATTGTGATCTGTAAAAAGACTTGCAAATAGAACAGCATTGATAGTAAATAGAATAATTCTCTGTAACTTACATCGGCAATCTTCTTCTCTATAACTTCATAAGCGGATTCAATGACTGCCTGAGGTAATTTCCCCAATAGATTGCGGTAGGTTTGTGAAGTTGGCTTATCAAGTCCCACCTGAAATTAAAAAAACAAATAAAATGATTATACAAAGCAATCATTAATGCTAATACTTATTTAGAGCTGAGAAAAAATTAAAGAGTGAAATTTTATAAATATTAAATGTATAAATTATATTGATGTATAAATTTTATATGTATATGTAAATAAATAAATAAAATGCATGATGAGAGTATGAGACGTTGATGAAGTATGAGATCGGATTCCAAACATCATCTGAGTTTAGCACCAAATTACCTGATAGCGTGAGCTCTGCAATCTGATCTGGGATGTAACAATCGCTTGCCATTGAAACATTTGCTGGATTATTTGCAAACGAGCTTCTTCAATACTTGGGAATAGGTACATTATCTGATTGGTGATGCGGACCTCATGAACCATGATTTGAATCTGCAACAAAACATTTTATTCGAGTTTAGAATTGATAAAGATTACAAGAATACAAGTTCAAGATGTCAATATTATCGACATTCAGTAAAAATATTAAAATCAAGAAATCGTTACAATTTCGACTGAAAAATGTGGATATTGAGATTATATTGTGGTTCAAAAATTGATTGGAATTGAAATTATATTCATTCTTCTTCATACACAGTGTACAACAAAAATACATGAATAATCTGAAGGAGGCTCCTCACAGGGCAAATGCAAGTGGATGAGTATTGATCGAGTACAAAATATGAGGAGCGAGTTATTAATACAAAGTAAGGTAAATGCACCAGTAATTGGCACTTTAAGGCAAAGCTCAACTTTACTCAATTACTGTGTTATCATTTCAACTCAAAATTTGATAAATGTGGCATTATTGAGATGCTTGGTTAATAAGCTTTCAATCAATAATAAGTTTATATTTAAATTGTAAATAAGTTTGAAAAAATAATATAAAAATATATTACATTATCTCCAGTAATTGGCATAGTTGCTCCAGTAACTGTCAGGTGGAGTGTTAATTACCGGTGCACTTACCTTACAGTACGTATAATAATACTTCCATACATGATAATATAAAACTAAGTGCAAGCTAACAGAACAAAAAAAGAAATAAATACTGTACATTGGTAATTCAAGAATAATATGATTGAAGAATTATTCTAATGAACATAGGACACCGCACTAGAGAGTCTAGGAACAAGTTTGTGATACACAGTATTATCCAAGATAGAATACATTCTGTTAATTTGTTATTATCTAAGGGCAAAATACCAATTGTTGTGTGCATGTGTACAGCATGAACAACTGTAGGCAAAATATACATTTAAAAAGATGATTTCAATGCTACATTATAATAGCATTATTTTATTAAGAGTTCTGACAAAGTTTTGTGAATGTTTGGCTTCCACCATCCGGCTGACGGTCCAGCAGATCATGAATCTTGAATGGCATACAAATTGTTTAGGGATTGATCTTAAAGCTAGGAGGCTGACAGTTGAGGCACTCACCTGAGGATCTCCTCCTGGCTTGTGAGTTGGCTGTGCCGGGGCGTCTGTGTCCATACTTAGATCGATTTCTTTCTTCTTTCCTTCTAATGCATCGGTCCATGCCTGGATGCCTGCTTGCAGTCTTACACCGAGATTTTTCTCCACCTAGAAAGACGATAGTAGTCAATTTAATTCATGATAAATCAATACTGTACAATAATATAGGTGGAATTTTTATGAACAAATTTAATAAGATTAATATAAGAATATTCAAAAGTCAGTTATACAAAGACCATTATCAATATTACAATCATTTGTCACACCCTGTAAAATAAATATTGTTTGGATTCATTATAAACTTTTATTACAGCGGAGCAACTTAAAATAATTCATATTTTTAATCTGAAAACAACGATCCAGTTTTAAAAATTATTCTGATTATTTCTCTTTTCAGTTTTTTTAATGTAACAAGAACAAGACATTTAAACATACAGTATAATGTATCATGATGTATTGCATTTGTATATGATATGTAATGTATCTATAAGAAACTTGAATACCACTAAAAAAATTAATAAAGAAATAAATGGGAACTTTTACTTCAAGAAGGTGGTAAAATCATAAACAATTTCAAATATATTTACATTAAGAGCTAATGAGCCTACATAATATATACAAAGAGATAGGTTAACAGAGTTTAATTATTACAAAAAAGTAGACAAAGACTTTTTACAATGTAGCAGAAAATTGATGTTATACCAGTTTTTTGTTAACTTAATAGAAGTAATGCTTGATAGAGAATATCTAAATAAGAATTTTATTCTTAAAAAATCAGTAAATTTTCAATTAAATTTTAGGTACCGGTAACAGTGTTTGCAGAAGGGACTTGACAAACCTCTTGATCCAGTCTGTTAACCCAAATGTGTAGGTTCGAATATTGTCTCAGAGAAAGATCATCAACCGCATGCTGAATTTTGCCAAGAATATCCGCAAAAGTGTTGGCCGAGTAGGGACATGTTTCCAGAGACCTCACATCGACATCAAGTTGCTCTTCAACAAACAGAAGATCCTCCACTTTCTCCTGGAAGTTGAACACTTGTTCGGTTAGTCGCTGAACGTACTGGTCAATCTTTTAGCTTTCCCAAATAAGTTGAATTCCCTGTAAAAATAATTGAAAAAAAAACTTCATTTAATTCAGAAACTTTCATCTTATTTTTTGTAGGGGTGGTCCCGCTTTTATCTTTCATCAAGGAAGCCAATCCTCAAGAGACATTTTCGGGCAATTACCCAGATTAAGAAAAAAAATTACAAATAATAGCAGTTTTCATTACAATATCGCTTCTAAATTATTTTCAACTGAATAATTTGTCAGTAAACAAGATATTCTGGAGTTGAATAAATCACCTATAAAAAGGTGTGGTATATTTGAACAAATAGCACAAAAAGATAACATAGCAAAAAATATCACTACAAGAATCCTGTACAATACTATCCCTTGAGCTTCATGGAAGAAATCATTAATATATTTCCCTTAATATAAAGTTCATATCCATAATCTATGATAATTAATATTAGCTATAGATATAGAATGTAGTAATTTTTGAGTTTCAATATTATTGAGTTTCGCAACTTCGTTCGTGGTAACATATTTCAAATGCATCATGAAAAACTGATCAGGTTGCATTGAAGACATTACTAGCAACACAGTTTACATTACCAACTTACCTCAGAAATGAGATTTTGAACTTCTTTACGAAGGCCAGCAACAAGAGGAATAATACTTGTTTTATCCTCCATCTGCAAACAACACAACAAATAGTATGAGTTTTTGAAAATATTGCATTGACCAACAAATTTACCAACGGAATTTTCATCTACAAAAATGTTAATAAGCAATTAAGAATCGATAAGTTATTCCAAAGAATGAATAGATAGAGAAAGATGATGGATTTGATAGATTATTGAATTCAGAATGATTTAGAAATTAAGAAATGGCTAGGAATTTGAGAAGAAAACTCTTTTTAACCTTACATTTTACATTATTTTGTTGACTGGATAATTGAAAATTCACATTGCGGCTACACATTGAAAAAGATTATGAATGAGTAATTCTGTCCAATCAGAAATAAAAGATACAGTTTCAGATAATCAGATACTTCTGGGCCAGTTATAGTGTTTGGGAATTTAAATATTTCAACAGTTGTGATCGCTTCAATATAAGACTTTACAACCTTAATAAAATCAACACATCACACCTCATCTATTAATTACAAATAGGATTACAGTGTTCCTGTTTTCCGTTGCTCTTTCTGTATTGGAGCAATAAAACAAGGATGTTTTATTCTGCAAGGCGTATACATCATTTACCAAAATACTGAACACATGGGTATGATATATTTTTCGAATTTATAAAAGCGTTCTCACTTCATAAAATCTTGCAAGAAGGAGAATAACCAGTTGAGGGAGAGTTTTGCATAAAACACCCACTCAATCAGAACGGGGGTATCAGATATTCCTGTCAATTTCAAGCAGACTTCAGGTAGATTTCGTATGTTTGTACCACTTAAATGATTAATCAAGGTTACCAGAGTTTTGAGTATTGGTTATAAACCAGTTTTGAGTATTGAGTATTGGATGGAACCTTGTTCAAGAATCACTTCAAAACTCTACTCATGGTACAGTTATAAAAAATATACAACAAATACAAAGACTTAACTATTTGTACAGAACTGCATGGACTTATCATCTTACCGTATACAGTAGTTTATTATTTTAAAAGATTGAGACATAGATTAAAATTTGATAAGGACTTCAACACAAATAAAAGGCAACATGCAGGCAAGAATTGAGTCTGTCATGCTTCTACAGTCAGCATTCGAAATGCAAACAAGAATATCTCTCATGCTAGACAAAACATTTTAATCCTAGTAAGGTTAAAACACTGAAACAATAAAACGTAGTTCAAGAAATAAATTTCGATAGAAAACCAAATTCCTGAAACAGTCACACAAACTAATAAAGAATGAATAATTTTATGATACAATATTATTATTCAAATCTTTATTAAGGAGAGGACATTATAATAGTTATCATATGGAGAATATTGTCAGGACTATTAAATTTTATTTAGGCACAGAATAATCCTTCTTTTTATTTCCTCTACTAATGATTACTACAGTTTAGTTACCCGATATTGACTGAACACTACTGTTAATCTCTTCGTTTACAAAATTTTGATGACGATGTTGAGCTATACACTATAATAGTGTTTATTATATTGTTATTATATCATAATATCGCAATTGATATTCAGTGAGGGTTACTTACTTGAAAGTATGATATTTGAGTAACCCGAATCAATTTTTGGGAATAATAAATTCCAATTTCACTTTAAACTTTGTACAAGGGTTGCAATCATGCAATATACTATTTATTTCAAAGCAATGTTAAAGAGAAGTTTCACAAAATTTCTAATATAGATTCTTTGGCATGTACAGAAAATATGAGATATTATTTTTACTTTGCGATAAAGTAATGCAACTATTTCAGTTGATTGCCAGTCAGAAAATCTTTATAAATTTTCAAATTTATTCAACAAATAGTTGAAGCCAATTCTTGAATACGATTGTTGTTTCATCAAAATATTGATTTGCTGAAAATATAGTGACATAAATTAAGTGATAGAGCTTTCAGAAGTCTTTACCTTTTATACTCAGTTAATACTGTTCAATACTCAACGACATAATATCTTTAATATTAATTAATTGATTGTTCCAAATGTTTTTAAAATATATAAATTTTAAATATTTATGTACTGTAGATATATAAAAATCGTATAAAAATGATGAGTACATAATTATTAAGAAAAATATTATTTTACAATATATCTAGACATTCAATACTAATATTAATTAACTAAATAGAATCTAAAATAACGTCCAAGGAGATAATTGATGTTAATCAAGATTATAAAGTTTAAGACAAAATAGTTGGGATTCTTTATGTTTGTACGATGAAGTATTACATAAATCACAGATGCAATGGGTAAACGATCACAGAAGAACAAATTCAAGACAAATAACACATATTACCTTTTTTATACATTGAGATCATTCAACATAAAATCTATAGTAAGTACGCAACAATTTATTGAACAAATCTGTAGTTGAGATGATAGAGTATTGTATTCGGAATGGACAGATACAATCAACTCATACTCAGCTAGACAATAAAAACAATTTGACAATTTACAAGAAGGACAGCATGAGAGAAGAAAGACTTCTAATTATAGATTTCATAAACTGACATGAACAATATCAAAGCTTTAGGACAGACAGGTTAACAGAAGCCAAGCGAATAAGGAGCTTGAGGCCGAGCATTTCATGTTATCAATCTCGAATGGTTTCTACAATTTCTACCTTGAATGATGGACTAGGAGGTGAACTCCTGTTTGTGAGCTGTTTTCAAATACAAGAAAAAGAAAACAAAACAAAATTATAAAACATTCAAACCATCCAGAAAATTTCAATCAGTGGCATTTGTTGGATACCAAACTTATCGTTAGTAGAGAAAACCATGCTTCTTAATTCTTCAGAATTCAGACAAAACTATTTCTTCAACTAAGTGTTAATAGATTTACATATTCATAGGAATACACCTGCATTTGCATCGAGATTTAGGAATTACTTGACCAATGTTACTTGAATTGAAAGTATTTAGAACTACATTATGGTTCCAGAAAGATGGCAACTCTCAAGTAAATCTGAGATTATTTCATGTGGTACTCCAACTTCCTGATATGTTGAAGTTCACCTCTTATTTGATCTTCCAAAAGGCACCCAAATTTTTAATTACAGTAGAACGCCGACTATCCAAACGCTGATTAACGAATCGCCAACTATCCGAACTAGTCCTGAGCATATATTATAGAAAATTAAAAACAATAAATTTTTCAATAAAAACAATTTAGTGGGGTTTTTATTCTTTATTTTACTTATCTTTGTTTCCCACTCTGTGCTTGTTAAACTTAGTAAAGTTTATTCTATGTGTCAAACTTCGTTTTTCTTTAATACCAATTTATGTTCGATTTTATCCGAATCGACGCCGGTCTCAATTGAATCGGGTGATCGGCGTTTTACTGTATATTAATTCAATCTAATCTTATCTTTTGACACACAACTGATTTTAGTGGTAGCTCAGAGGGTGAAAATCAAAAATTTCAAATGGGAATTCCTATCAAGTAAAAGATTATTATTTGAAGTTTCCTTTGAATAAAAAATAGGAGTGTGATACAAATTATCAACAATACTCGTAACCAATAATGTAAAACGATAATCTGGTAGCACAACTGAACTGATAATATTCATTTTCTCGGGTAATAAATTATTTTCAGAATAACAATTTATTTCCATTCCTATTCCCCCGCTAAATAATCGATTTTTATGATTTAATGGACATTGATTCACTAGAAACACGATGCTAGCTACTAGGTGAAAGCGATTTTATAATAATAAATATTGTTAGGCCCAATTCAATTGTTAGATAATTTTATTGTTAATGAATGACAAATTCAGGGCTTTTTCAGTCGGAACGCACCTAACGGCGTTCCGGTACCTCTTTACCAGGCATAAATGAATATTTTATCAAGTAAATTACAATTCAGGAACAAAATTTCATTAACATATTTATATTTCTAGACATTGAATATTTGAATTTCATATTTGTACCAAAATTGGCTATTCATACATCTTTAAATTAGGCCTACTTAGAGAAAAGTCGACAAATAAGATAGTCGACCTACCCTATAAAATATGGGCTATGCGAGTTCCTGAACCTCATTTTCTAGAAAAAAGCCCTGGATAAATTCATTCATAATTTCATTGAATGGCTATGCATAATGTTCTAAATTTGACACAATTTGAAATGAAACAGTGGTTCCCGAAAAATTTTATTAATTGTGCAACAACTTTTGAAATTCAAGAATTCCGGTAACCCTGTAAGTGGGAATGAGATGAAGGATAATAAAATGATAGTCGAACCCATGAGAAAAGCAGCTATCGCAGACTGACTTGCCTTGAGGCTATATCAGATGTTTTTTCTTCTGCTACGATAGTGAAAATAATGTTTGACGTTGCCTTTATTTCGATTCGAAACAAACTAATAACTATAGTGCCTTCATCCTTAAAGACCCCTGAGTGCAGAGACAGTACCCGACCACTATCTGAGCTAGCAAATCACACGCATGTAGCGTTACTTATACGTTGCCTGGTACACACTTATGTGATTTATGAACAGATGGGGCGCGACTAATTTCTTATCATTTATTCTACTTGTAAATCATCCAAGTTAACACACCGAGTCGTGATAGCAGACTGATATTTTGGTCTAATTGCATTGTAGATGATTAAACAGCACACAATATGAAAATATTGCCGGGCATTCCAATTGGATTACACACCAAGCTGGCTAAGGGTCTTCAAGGATGAAAAGCACTATTAATAGTAATGGAGTCGAATCGGGAACCACTGACTTTGATCATGCACTATAAAGGTACTCTTAACAGTGTTTCACTATTTCCAGAATCCTTATAAAAAGCACATTATAGATTTCACTTGATTGAAAGTGTAAGCAGAACCGTGATACCTATTGAAAGAAATGTTCTATCAGATTGATTGTTATCAATACTTCTTAATCAGCTATTAAAATGTCTTGAATTAGTAATTAATTATCTTCATATGTGATGGAATAATTCTACTTCTAGATTCAATATATTATTATAATGAAGATTAACCTTCTGAACCTTCAACTGTACTTATTCTCTGGACTCAAAGGAAATTTGAGACATAGAAGGTGCAATACATTGTGTGAATATCTGAATAATATTTCTGTTGCAACTGCAATTACAGGCTACTGCACTAAAGAAGATGTATGAAAGATATCTTCTCTAACTAAATTGCTAATTGAACTCCGCATTGCGTTGAAAGAATAAGGAAGCCTATAACATTTTCAGAATAGAATTAGATGCAAAACCAAATCAACCAGTGCAAACAGTAGTTGAAAAAATGAATGCTCATTCAAAAATGAATGAATGTTCATCAAAAATTTAATTTTTAATCAATCAATTTTAAAAAGTTATTAAATCTCTGCAAAGCATGACGTGTTTTGAAAATACTGTAAAATTATTGCTCACATAATGTAAAAGAATTAGCTTCAATAAAAAACATTATTAGGTTATACTGTAATTACCTTTTCCAACGTCCGCTCGTACGTCCGTACACTTTCAATGAGGGAGATGGCGAAAGGATAGAGCTGATTCGCCTGTTGAGCCTTGTTCACTATGGCCAATGGTACTCTGAATCCCAGGTTTTTCAGATTTCGGACCTCCTTAGAGAGCGTGATAATCTCAGGCAGAAAGTTCACCTTTGGGACAAACAACAATCCGTTCATAATTGAAATTAAGATTTGAATGTAAGATATCATAATTGAATCGATACTAACTTCATTGTATGATGACATTAATGTAGAGACGTACATTATAAAATGTACAAAGAGCATAAAAGTATTATATTCAACTAAACTCTCCATCAACAGAGAATAGCGAGGGATAAATGAGTATCAATCTGAATTTTACTTCTTCATTTACGTTCTCTACAAAACGGTCCAACTCTTTTCTAAAAACAATAAATTTTCAAGTTTAATCTTTACTTAGATACAAGTTTTGTTAACCACGCAGCTCACGCAAATGTTATTTGAATAATTAATTAGCTGGGAATATAAGATCGGTTAAATCAAACCAACAAGAGAAAGTTGACACTACAATTTATAAAGCCTTCAAATTAATTGAAGGAGAACTCTATCCGCGAAGACAAACTAATCAATACTCATGTTTATTACAGATTTTCTCATTAAAAATGTGATAACTAGTATAAACAGAAAAACAATATTCCTTTAAATGCTTCACTCTTGCACAATATCAGCACTCACCCTCAATTTGAGTACATTTCCTCTTCCTGTTCGTGAACGAGTGACTTCAATAGCAAATATGCGGCCTGAGACTCCCAAATTTCTTTGTTGCACTTTGCGAGCCCAGTCTTCGAATATCTCCTGAGTGTTGAGTTTCAGACGAAAACTGTCACCATCGGCTTTCAGCTTCTGTCCTTCGATATGATTTTCCCATCCTTTTCCTGTTGACAACATTCAGTGGTTTTCAAACAGAATTTAGCAGTATAACTCAATAATTATTTTCTTCCCTTCCCATCAAAAATTTCAATCTAGTCATCAAATCTAATGTTATTAGCAGCCAATATAGATGAAGCAGGAGCGAATCCAGGGGGGGGGGAATAAGGGGATATATCCCCCCTCCCCCCGAAATTATAGAACAAAATGGAATAATATACTCATATATATTCTATCTTGTATTAAAGAGGGAGGATATCCCCCTCCGGAAAATTTTTCTGGGTTCGCCCCTGAGATGAAGGATAATATATATAAACATTAGATAGATGCGGCCAATATAGATGAAGGGTAATATAATATTTATAAGCAAAAACATTGGATATTATATTGGCAAATTATATGAAAATAATTATTATGGTGACTTATCAAGTATTGTAACCACATAAGAGATTATTATATTGATGAATTACAATTTTTTGATCGGTAACCATTGCAAGATTTTGGCATTACAATCGCTGTGTAAGATTTGATTACATGGACAAACATTGTGTTTCTACGTCAAATCATTTAGATTAAATATAAATATTCAGAACACTATTTGTAAATGATATTGTGGATAAGTAATAGAATATTACTGAGACATATTAATAATTATGAAGAGTAGACAATATTGCATTTGAAAAGTGAAAGTTACCCACTTCCTTGGGTAACTGAAAAATTTCATTCAAGAAGAAATATATTCCGCAGTAAACTGATTCACTTAAATGACAGATTTTACCAATACGCTATTGATTAATCATTCAATAGATGGTTTCGAACTCACCCAGAACATCTTCAACTCTGCGAAGGTATGCAGTGAGCTGGCGATCGATTTGCTTTGCCCAGATTATAGAGCCAGCTACAGGAGGAAGATCTCTGACGAAACTCATGCGTGAACTTTTACTCAAAGGATATTGCACCTGAAAAATGTACAATAAATCATTACTGTAATATTTTTCATCAGAACAAATAAAGAAATTTCTATTTGATAATTACATTAGAATAATATATTAATGTACTAGAAGCCACCCGTGCTTCGCAACGGTGCTCCGCAAAACAAAGCTACATTATAATTTCTTCTCTACTGTGTGTATCAAAGATATTATTTATTTTTTTCTGGATTAGGCCTTTAAAATATTGTATAGCCTAATGCTATGCTAAAACTGAACATATAAGGTAGGCAAAAATAGTGGTTTAAATTTATTGAGAAATTCATCACATCCAATAAAGTAGCCTAATGAATTGGACCAATTCAGAAATTAACAGGAAAAATATTAGGAAGGAAATGAAGAAAAGTATTAATTTTATTGATGCATAAGCTCTTTATTCTTTACAAGCTGTCCCGGCGAACTTCGTATCGGCCTCTTCCCCCCCCCAAATGTCCCCCCCTCTTCTCCCCACAAATGTCCCCTTCATACCACCCCCTAAAATGTCATCCCCAAATGCCCCCTTCCTTCCCCACAAAACCCTTCATGTTACCTCTTCTCCCCAAATGACCCCCATCATATCACCCCCCCCCCCACGAAAAAAATGTCACGAAGTAAAAATATCTATATCCACTCGCTTTATTGATGGAAATTAAAAGAAATCTGCAATATACTAATTTTTAAAGCGAGTGGATAAATATTAATCAATGCTGAAAGTTGTCAAAAAAATATCACCCGTCTCGGAATCGAACCCGAGAATTCTGCGTGGAAGGCCGAGTCGCTAACCAATACACTACGGAGCTCGTCTCTGGGAAGACCGATATTGTAGCATCTTCAAC
This sequence comes from Laodelphax striatellus, assembly GCA_017141395.1. Taxonomy (NCBI): domain Eukaryota; kingdom Metazoa; phylum Arthropoda; class Insecta; order Hemiptera; family Delphacidae; genus Laodelphax; species Laodelphax striatellus. Next base: position 22,303,011 of record CM029532.1, on the reverse strand, counting down.
TACACATCGATTTCATAGGAGCATTATTGTTTGGACTGGATCAAAATGGATGTCATGTTTGATAGGTTAGGTCATTAATTTACTAATTATTTATTAATTATAAAGAGATTTTCTTATATTTTAATACATATTATGTTAACCAGTGCTTTAAAAATTCAAACGAATCCAAAATCATCTAAATCGGTTCAGCCGTTCTCGAGTTATAAGCGAGCGTACAGACACCAACTCTCTTTTATTAATATACTAGGGGTTCCGGTGAACGTCGTATCACCTCTTCCCCCACAAATGTCCCCATCTTCTCCTACAAATGTCCCCTCTTCATGACACCCCTAAAAATGTCATCCCCAAATGCCCCCTTTATTCCCCACAAAATGTCAACCCCAAAAATCCTTCATTTCACCCTTTCTTTCCCTAAATGTCCCCCTTCATGTCACCCTCCCCACAAAAATGTCACGAAGTAAAAGAGATTAATTTAATATAATCAATGTATTTGTTATTTTATATAATCAATAATTTTTTTGTTTTAATTTATTTTATATTTTTTTCAATTTTATTATTAGAAACAATAAAACATACATGAAACGAACGATAACTCATGTTTATTATCAATGATTCTGGCGAAAAAAAATAATTAGAGTAGAAAACCTAGAGCAAAAATATTTGACCGGAGCGGGGTTCGATAGCGCGAGCTCAAGCATCAGACGCAGAGTTTTTTCCACTGAGCTACCGAGGCACTGAATGAAAGTGCTGTGTTTTCTGATCTTGAATCACGATCATCTTTAGGTAGCCGCTTGGCCGGCAATTTCAAAACTTGGTCTGTAAATGTTTGATAGGTTATGTCATTAATGTAATAACTATTTATTAATTATAAAGGGATTTTCTTATATTTTAATAGATAAGATAGGTAAACACAACTGTATACTTATTGTTAGTAGTATTCTCGCTACTTTACTGTAAGCTACACATTCATCATTTGTCAAGTAAGTTACCTGTAAGCTCAATATTCCCGTTAGCAGTCAGCATTTTATTTTAAGAAGGCCCGGTATTAATCTCATTACTTTTGCAAATGCCATCACATACAAAAAATCTTCTTGAACTGCGAAAATTATGAGACAACTGAGATCCCCGTGAATACATCCTCCTTCATTACAAATTTTTATTTATGTACCACAATTTGCAGTACATCTATTCCATCAGATAATTCCATAACAATTTTGTAATTTTTATTGCTGTCATAGAACGCTAAACTTGGCAAATTCCAATAATAGTTTGATTAGGTTCTATTTCCCAATGTGTAATTTCAACATTGTAATATTATAGCGATTTGTAAAAAGTATTAGAAAAATTTGTTTTACTTGCATGAAGTTGAAAATTATCTGCAAAATACGAACTATTTTAAGTCGAAAAATTGAATAAATTAATATTGTTTTATATTGGAAAAATTGATATTGGTTTAATAATAAATAACTGAAAAATTAAATAATTAATTTTATTCGATGAAAAGCAAAAATAATTGATTTTTGATGAAAGTTTAATGTCAAAAAAATTTGAGGATCTGAGATTCGAACCCCCAGTAACTCGAGCCCCTTCGGTCTGGAGACACGGGAGACATCGCCTAAACCAACTGCTCCACCGCAGCAATTTGATCGGTTTATAAGCCTACTAAAGTTTCTAACCTCGAACTCGAATCATTATGAAGTAGCTATTAAGAGTATTTAACCTTCCGGAATGAAGTTGTATTTGAGCTTCAATTCTGAAATATCTAAAGGAAAATTGAAATTTGGGCTTCGAGGTGCATAACATTGATATTTTTGGAAGCTGTATGAATTTCAAGGTCTAGATCATTCTCATTTTTCGGAACACAATCCACAAAATTAGCTCACACCTTGCTAATAAACACACACACACACACACACGCAACCGTATCTTCTTTTATTTATAAGATAGCACAGAGTCAAATGGAGATAGAACAAAATTAGAGGAATTTATATCCTGATTTAATGTGTTAGACTTAGGAGATTGAAATATTCAATCAAGATGTGGATTCATTCTTCAGTACCGGTACTACTTATCACATAAGAAAAATACTCGCTTGTTTTTTATATCCAAGTGGTTAATTAAATAAGCAAATTTGGTCTTGAGCTTGATCCTTAACTATTATCAGCATCTAAATTTCTTGTTTTCTCCTTTTTTTAATAATTTCGAGAGTTTGAGGGAATTAACTTCAATAACAATTTCCAAATTTAATGCGAAGAAATTAATGTTGAATATTTTAACAACTTATCTAACAGCTCCGATAACATTCAGAGACGAAACTCGCATTGTTAAAATAAGTACAGTAATTGATTTATGTCAATTGATAATCTACGACTTGATATACATAGGACAATTGCTTCGGAAAGAATCTTCTGCTTCAATACAATCACCACTGATTAAAATAGAAAAATTATATACGGGTCAACTTTTTAGAAGCCTATTCAATATCTTTCATCAACAAATTAACATTATTTGGAAATTCTTTGGTAAGAAATTCCTATTTTTTGTTTATATTCCCACCACTGAACAAAAATAATAATAACATACTAGTATTAACTTCGAGAATTACAGGAGATTCTTACCAAAGAATAACAATTAATTATTGAAAAGTATTTAATATATGTTTCTCAATTTGAGAAGTAAATACCCGTATATAATTTTTTTATTTCAACCAGTGGTGGTGATGTACAAAAAGAAGATTCTTACAAAAGCAAGTTTCCTATTATTTTATTTCAAGCCCTAAATTATCAAATTCTGTACCTCCATTCAATTTCATTCCTTCAAAACTCGACTGACCTTGAATTTTTCATGTAAAGCCTCAATATCGTCTTTGACACGTTGTATCAACTGAGTCTGGTACTCGCGAATGGCTCCCCGGATGTGTGGCCTGACGAAGAGCGCATTGAACCGGGAGAATATTCTGAACATTTCGTTGGCGTTCTTGGCGGTGCCAAGCTGATCGCGCAGATGAGCCGTGATGCGCGCCTCCACGCGGTCGATTCTCTCCTCGTAGCGCGACACGGCCGCGTCCCACGCCTCCACGCCCTCCCTCGTCATGTCCAGGCAGTCCACCTCTTTCACATTCTCGTAGGCCATGTTCACCTCCTAGAAAAGCATATTTACCATACAATCTAAATTACATGTCTAAAATTGATGGGAAAAGATGCTTACTACTCGATCAATTCTCTTTACACTAATGCAATTACAGCACTAGTGTAAAGACTTGATTTGACAGCAAGTCGGTAATTCAAGTGAAAAATCGATAGTGCATTAGCGCTATCCAGTCAGCGATAATGCATTATCATTAGTGCATATAGCATTCCAATCAGAGTAGAAATAAACTGTTAATTTACTTTAAAAAATAACTTCATCTCGATAATTCAAGTAAAAACGTCAACACTACAGTCTATCATGGATTAGGTAAAAGAAGTGAATTATTCAATTTCATTTCATCATCTATCATCCATTGACCACCTATAAAAGGGGAAAGCATTTCTGTAAAATTTAAATGTTGTCAGGTATTTTTCATCATTTTTCCTGTTCTCTCTTAGTATTGTATTTTGAAGAAATTGGAATTTCAAATGAATATTTAAAAAAAAAATGCATTTCAAGATAGTCACAGCCAATTTTGGGGCAGAATGACTTGTGAAAATTGTTCACTTGTATCAAACAATGAATAGAACCGCTGCTCTGACAAAGTGGTTATGATGAGTGCTTAATAATATAAACAATCGTCTAGGGAAGCCACAATCAGGTTACAAACAATTCAATGCTCGGTAACATAATAGATGGCCTGATGGCTGCTCGTGCGAGTGAGAAATAGTATATTTCGCACCTAGGGCGGAAAATGTGTGTTTGCCGGCTTGAGATCGCGGTTTTCAAGTTCGAGACGAATGTCGAGAACTTGAAGCGATCGAGAGCCGGCAAAACATTTTCGCCCGTGGTGTGAACGCTATTTTTCGCCACACCAAAAAAATAAATATATATGGCAATTTTGAAAGTGAAATTCTAGGAAGAATTCAATGTTTTGAGGTTAGGCCTATGAAAATACTATCGCATTCTATTGTTTGATATCAAAACTGTTGAAAGAAATAATAGGCTATACTTTTAAGTGAAGAAATACTCACGTTTCTATTATTATTTTTTGAATCTATTTTATTTAGATGTCAAATTCTATTTCAAAAAGAAACAATTACTGTACTTCACTTTTCAATATTCAAAATTCATAACTCTGTGTTACACAATGCAGCCAACACAATAATTGTTGAGGTTAAGGAAATATCATCGTATTCTATTGGTTCAAGAAAAACTATTAAAGAAAAAACAGGATAATACATATTAAGTTATGGAACAATAATTATTTATAGAATATAATATAAATATACAGCTTATTTCCGTAAAAATTATGTGATTATCTCTTCATGATTTGTGTGATCAGACACGATCAGCTGTCTGTCTGGTCATTTTCTTTTTTCCGCCCTAGGGCCGTAAACGTTTACCGACCTCGTCGGAAACAGAACGCTTTCGGCCTCCGTTTGAGGTGTGAAAAACAGTTCATTACGTCCAAGTGTGGCGAAAACTTATTTATTCAACAACTTTTTAAAGTTGATACTAGTATTCTTTTGAAAATAAACTACTAGATTTTGGAAAAAATGGAATGGTCAGTCTTGAAATACAAAAATTATCACATCAATGTTGTGATGGAGAAAAGAGGTTATTGGAAATTGGATAGATTTATTAGGGCCTGGCCACACCACTACTATGCTTCGCTTCACTTCACTCCACTTCGTCGCATAGTATATCTATATACCATTCGATATATGGATATACTATGCGAGTAAGTGAAGTGAAGCGAAGCATAGTAGTAGTGTGGCCAGGCCCTCAGTCTTATTTATTTATTGATCGAGTACAAAATATAACTTATAGGATGAAAACACAGACAGAGTCCAAAACGTCTTCTCTTCCTGATTATGATAAAATTTCAAAAGAGGGTTATGTTCACATTCACAATTCAACATAAATTTTCACTTATTCATAAAAGTTACTACAGCTGTTACTGTTACTGTTGCAAGCCTTGTCTTACTTACTTGTTCAGTTCATACTTATTGAATGAACTGAACTAAATAAACTAGTCTACTAAACTAAACTAACCATCAACTAAATAAAACATTATCACATTAACTTATAACTGTTGTGATGGAGAAAAGGGAAATGAATTAACTAGTTTCGTACCTCGATAGCACTGGCATCGGCAGCCTCCAACGACAGCGGGTCGGGCGTGCGGTTTGGGTCGTCCTGAGCGGCGCCGCCATCCTGCGCCTGTATGCTGGGGCGGAGCACGCGCACAATGACGGTGCGCAACTGCTCGTGCTGGTGGCGGAAGCGGCGCATGTGCTCCAGCCGCACCTGGTGGCGCTTGTGCGACGGCGACACCCGCCACACCATCTTCATCTGCTTGTCGCGCTTCTTCTTCACTATATCTCTGCAACACAAGAGTTAATCTATATTAATAAAAGAGAGTTGGTGTCTGTACGCTCGCTTATAACTCGAGAACGGCTGAACCGATTTAGATGATTTTGGATTAGTTTGAATTGTTACAGCACTGGTTAACATAATATGTATTAAAATATAAGAAAATCCCTTTATAATTAATAAATAATTAGTACATTAATGACCTAACCTATCAAACATTTCACAGTACGTTTTGAAATTGCCGGCTACCGAAGAACGGAAAGATGATCGTGATTCAAGATCAGAAAAATCAGCAAACATATCCCAAGTCTCAGTGGCGCAGTGGTTAAAGCATCTGCGTTTGATGCTAGAGATTGCGGGTTCAAATCCCGCTCCGTATCATTTCTTTTTGTACTAGGTTTTCTGCTCTAATTATTTTTTACGCTGTAATCATCACTGTAATCATGAGTTATCGTACGCATCATACATGTTCTATTGTTTCAAATAATAAAATTGAAGAACGAGAATAAATTAAAAAATAAATAAAAAAATTTAAAATTTAAAAGAAATAAATATAAAAAAAATACAAAATAGAAGAAATTAAAAAAAATTAATTGGTGGGGAGAAGGGGGTGACATTTGATGGGAAAGAGGGGGTTGACATGGAGAGGGATATTTGGGGGGGGGGGTAGAATGAAGCTTTGAGGGTTTACATGAAGGGGCCAATTGGAAGAGGGTGATTTTTTTTGGGGGTTTATTTGGGGATGACATTTTTGAGGGTGGCATGAAGGGGAAACATTTGTGGGAGTAGAGGGGGACGGGGACAGGGACATTTAAAGAGTGCGATACGCCGGGTTCGCCGGGACAGCTTGTTATAAATAGTTGAAATAATATGGGCACAAGGACTCCTAATTACATTGCATTGATTTTATGCCGCTTTTACATATCTTATTATTTTTCCCATCAATAATTTCTAATTTCGCCATAAAACATGAGGAGAGACTCCATCAACATGTGAACGTGAAAGCAATCCAGCTGCTAGACGTCCATGGGATGAGAAGACTGAAGCGGAAGAAGCCACATGTATTAGTTTAGTGCCAGTGTGAAAGTGCAAAAGCAGAGTATATGTGGATGTGTGAAAATAATTAGATAGTTCTTATTTAATATAGAAGGTTGAACCAATGGGTCTCACCTTCTTTAAAAGTCATTATTATCAATCTAAGTTAAAAAAGAATAGCTTATTAGTCCTTGACTAGATGCTATAGTATCAATGAAAAAAAATAATTTCTAATTATATGGACATATTACACAAAGAAAGGCAAATATTATAGGTCAGGTTAACCAATTCACTTTTTTTAGATAAAGCAATAAGCCAGACAAATTATTTTTTGTCTAGAAAAAGGGCCTCACCTTAGAAGGCCCTGGAGCTTATCATATTCATCATCCCATGTTGAGAACACAGCTGAGCACTGAGTCATCACTTTTTCAAACTCATCGAACGGTATGTGCATCAATCTTCTTGTACCCAATACCTGGAATCAAAATTAGCATGTAGATTTTTGTTGAGCAGCTCCATAATAATGGTTATTATCGCATATTAAACAGCCTAAGTCTACATTTAAAACACAAAGTAAGATAATGTTCCATTCACAAAACAATTTTATTGTGGATGATACTTGAACATGTCACTTTTATATTAATAATAATGGAATTGAGGACAATACAGGTATATAACGCAGTAAATATTCGGTTCCTCAAAGAAATGTGACGCCATATATAATTATATCAACTACAAAACACGCACTTTTCTCATTTATAAAATAATGCTATATAAACTATGATTGAATTTCAAATTCAAGTTTATTTCCTTTTTGTCATAATACATTACATTATAAAAATTTAATTGTATATTGTGTATATATATTCAACTGTAGAGTGTTTGAAACTAAATTTGAAGTTGTAGCCGGTACATTTTAGGAAGATAGAGTAAAGAGATATAGAAATGCAGTTGAAGACTGCATGTTCAATTCAAATATGAGATTATCAATGAAGTACTGTATAAGAAATCTATACCATACATGAATTGATGACAACGAATAAAAGTAATGTAGAAAGTTTCATTTTATACATTTTCATCTGTGATAATAAGAGTTTGTATGAAGCTTCTTACCTTAAGCAATTGAACACCAAGATCACGAGAAATGGCTTCAACCAGACGCAATGCACGCTGCAATGGGTATTTGGTGCTGCGAATTTTCTTAAGATGATTGAAAATCATTTGCTCAGCATGGCGAATCTTATCCAACTCAGTCGCTGACAGCAAATCATTGATCGGGAAATCTTTCATCAGAGGATTGTAATTGTTCACTGTAGCCAACGCCTGTTTCAGACCTGTTATAATAAATATTTTAAATGTTAACTTCTGATTGGTTTTTTGAGAAGATATTGAACATTCTAGATTCATCACAAAAATTCTAACAGCTAAAAATCATACTATGAATCAAGCATGAAAATCCAAGGATTTGATCATTTTTCATTTTTGTCATCATATAATATAAGAGTTTGGTGCCCGTGTAGAGTAGATTTTGGAATGTTTGTGGAGAAGTTCGGGTGGAACGATTTTGATGCGTTTTGCGCCACAAAAAGAATTATAAAAAATGAAATTTCTGCCACTTGAAGTTAGACTAATGGATGAAAATAATTCCAAGTCTTTCATAAAGAAATTACTTGTTGAAAAAAGCTTCTACTCTGTTGAGGATTATTTCAGCACAGATTTTACACTATAAGCAGTAGTATTAAGTGTATCATCAAGTTTTTGTTTTATGTGTGAGGATAGTGTATGATATATTTGTATATTTCCATTTGACAACTCCTGTAATGATTCCTTGTATTTTACTACATATACTGTTGTAATTTTTCAGCTAAACTGACGTTGTTATACATTGTTCAATGTTTCAACAATAAAGATTTTGATTTTGATTAATGGCTATTTCCGAATATTGAATTCATTCAGCATGCTACTGAATTTCATTAAAAAAATTCAATTGATAGGATTTTATAAAAATATTTACTTTTTACAATAGAAATGTGAACCACGCCATGGATTCTATTCAAATTATAGCTTTTATTTTTAAAATATGAATAATATACAAGAATAATAGATAGGCTAATCGATTTTGTATTTCTTTATCTTGTGAAAAATCCTCAAATTTGGAGCTACATATTGAACGTCAATTGAAAAATTCACAAACAATTGGAGTAAAAATATTTTTTACTTGCCTGTATCAGTATCAAAGCTAACAGTTGCATGAAACCTCTTTCCATGTTTGAGAATATCAAGCGTTAGTGCAACTTCCAAACTTTCTCTTTTTTCCTGGATACGATAGAGAGCGCGCTCCAAGTTCAGCCAAAAACTTATTTCTTGCAGAGCAGTTCCCGAAGACGGGTCACGATCCAATTTTGTTACCTGCACAATTTTGGTTGAGATTCATCATTATTATCAGTATAGACAAAAACTAAAACAGGTACAAAACGTTAAAGTAGCACTGACAACACACTAATGATTAGATACAAAGATTGATAGTAATATATTTGAATGGCCAGTTAGCCGAGGTGGCTTATCGCCGGTCTGATAATACAAAGGTTCATGGTTCGATTCCTGTTTCCTACAACAGATTTTGACCACAGACGGTGTGTTTAATAGTAATGTGGTTAAAGTGTTAATTAATAATAATCAACCTTTTGTATTTCCTTGATCCATCGATTGACACCATTCTGGAGAGCATTGAGGAAAGTTGAGTCTTCGACTTTGTCGCCGAAATCGGCCACTTTCGGTTTGCGGCCTTCCTCGGCGCAACGCTTGATGACAGCCGCCACGGTCGCATGAACCGGCAAAGTGATTTCGGGGATGTCGATGTTCTGCTGCAGGTGCAAAAGGCCCATTTCCAGCTCGATCATTTTCTTCTCCACTGACGGAGCCATCTTATCGCCATCTCTGTGAATCGAGGAGAAAAAAATTATCATTGAAAATTCATCTTCATGTAAAGTTTCCAATTATTATTATTATTACCAATCGACGAAGAAACGGGTAATTTTTATAAGAATAATTAGACAGTGTAGACGTCTAAGGCACTACCCATACGTGAATACTCAAATCGCGTGGAGAAAATTATTATGCCTTCAGATGATATTGAAAGGAAAACCTCATTGAAAGAAACTTGAAAATTCAAGTATGAATTCAGTACGATCTTCAACTATAATATTCAATCTTAGAGGTGTACATTCGTGAAAATTTGATGCAGTGATTAGCTGCTGAGATTTGAATGAAATTCTTAACAGTGATGAGCATTCAAATGTATTTACAGAATGTTCACTAAGTTAGTATGCACTCTGTCACATCTAGGCATTGACTTGTCTACTACTACTTTACTTATCATCGATACTTTAGTATCAGTACCAAGTACAGGGTCCGGCCGGCAGTGAATCGGGCGATTTTGTAATGGCTGTAAAAAATAAACGGATGAATATTTCAAAATTGTATTGTTACTATCTTAATCTACATTAAAAAGCATTTAAGAAACAACATTCAAATTGTCATTCCCGATTGAGACATTCTTGCATAGGCGATTTCTGAAACTGCCCATCACATCACGGAGCATACGCTCAGCCAGCGATGAGGAATATGTTCATCTCTCTGGTTTTGTGAATAAACAAAATTTCCGATACTGGAGAGTTGAAAACCCTGAACAACTCCATCAAAAACCACTCCATTCAAGCAAGGTAACAGTTTGATACGCAATGTCCTCATGGGAATCATGGGCCCGTATTTTTTTGAAAATGACAGGGAGCAAACAGTGAAGTTAATGTGAATGCACAATGCTATTCGGAAATGTTGCATTCGTTCTTCAATCCTCAGCTCCGTCAACATGGTATGAAAAATGAAACCTTATTCCAGCATGACCACTCCACAGCCATGTGTGAGCATGAATGTTCTCAAAAATGTTTTTCCAAATCGGGTGATATCCCGAAATGGAGAAATTTCTCCATGAAATGATGGGCAGTTTCAGAAATCGCCTATACAAGAATGTCTCAATCGGGAATGACAATTTGAATGTTGTTTCTTAAATGCTTTTTAATGTAGATTAAGATAGTAACAATACAATTTTGAAATATTCATCCGTTTATTTTTTACAGTTATTTCAAAATCGCCCGATTCACTGCCGGACTTTGTACTTTTGGTATCGATACTCTTGTTGCGATACTTACTTGGTATCGAAGTACTTGTATCGAAAGAGGTGAGTTCATATGAATTTCTGGTGGAATATTGAACTAAAAATTAATGAAAAAGTGCTTCAGCATATAAAACTAAGCGAAAACAATAAAGGTTTCTGATATCCGCCAGAGCGCAACACCGTAGATGCTCACAGCGAATAGTAACAGTGTTTGACAATAAGTTTGACAAATGAGTGAATGCGTTCATGTTTGCCTGTAATCCCATATCAAAATTTAAAAAATTGGCAAAAGTATGGCGGCGGCGGGAAAAAATATGATCTCCACTTATTGTTATGGAGTGCTTCACACAAATGGTCACACTGTTACTATACACTCGCTGTAGGTCAGGGGATCTACCTGCAGAGTATGTTCAAATAGCAATGAAGCATAGCAAACTTCTCAAATGCTGATTCTAGCTTAAAAAAAAAATTAATGCAGTGCGAAGATATCCCAGTCACTAGGATATTACTAACTAGGACCTAGTGTTTTCACTAATCAAAAGAGACTGTGATAAAACAAACACACACTATTGAATCCGAGTGGATTATAATGAGACTGTTTATGATATCTCATAATCACCTGATACTCCTACAATAATGACGTTATGAAAGCATTGACAAAATATTTATAATTGTTAAATGCAATCAGGGTAGTTATCATTCTTAAAAACGTACACGAAATATACACCTTTTCCAGTTGTATTTGAGAAAGTATAAATTGTAATTGAGAATAGTCATTTGTAATTGAGAAAATATCAGATGTAAATGAGAACAGTCAATTTTATTTTGAGAAGATAACACATGTAATTGAGAATAGTGAATTGTATTAGAGAAAGTATCATTTGAAATTGAGAAGATGTCAGTTTGTTGTAATTGAGAATTTTTTTTCTGATTTCAATATTATATAATGAAGAGCTCACATGGCCGATTGCACAGAAGCTGATCAAATTTAACCGCAGTTGAGTGACCAGTTGAGTGATAGATTCCAAGTAAGGAAAATATTTGCATTGATTATGCCAAACGATTCAATTATTAAATTTGTTTAAATTCAATTATTGGCTTATGTGCAATTGGCCGTAAGAATACAATGGCAGAGTTTGCATAATACTGTATAATAATCAGTAGGTCTACCTTACTGAACTTCAACTCCATCATGAGCTATGATGGAAAACTGCTGGAAAATTAATCGACCCCAAATTGTATTTACTGTCAAAGAATTATCAAGTTTCAATTGATTCATGAAATACCTAGAGAATTTAAGCTTTAAGGACAGTTTGCTACTAAAATAAATCTTCAAAGAAAAATGACGTGATTGAAGAGAACTATTTTCTAATTTCCAATTGATAAATTCTCATTTACAATTCACTATTCTCAATTACATTACATTTGATAACTTCTCAAATACAATTGACTGTTCTCATTTACATCTGATGCTTTCTCAATTACAAATCACTATTCTCAATTACAACTGATAATTTCTCAAATTCAATTGACTCTTTCTCAAATACAATTGGAGAAGGTATAGTAATAGCATAGACTAACTATACTGTCTGTTGTCTGTGGTAATAGTAAACAGCAGATGAAATATAGCCATTGTATAATTCATAGTCAAACAAGGTATCTCAGCAAAATAAACTTTTATACTTTACTTCAGCTTGAGACCACATTTTTTTTAAAATACCCCAGAGAAACAAATGACTTACCAAAAGCATTGACACAGGAACAGTCATTTTCAAGAGCATTCAAATTATAATTTTAATTCAATAAAATATTATGTAAAAATTTTTAAAAAATTCTAATTAATGAAAATTCATCATTGCCAATAATTTATTAGTTTCATCATAAAAAATTAGTAGAATGAGACATAATATGATAAATAAAAAACTGAAAAATAGTTGGTAGCGTATCAAAAATACTTTGGTAATCTATTGTTAGGATAATAAAAGAGTAGAACACTTGAAACATTGTGAATGTATCCTTCAATCTTTTTTATCACTAAAGTTTCAATATATTCTTTTCCATTCCCTTTCCAACACTTCAGGGGTTATAGTACTGCTCGCTCAATTTTTCCCTCTATTTCTAACTTTTACCCTAATTTATTCTCGTGTCTCTTTTATATTTAATGAATTTCAATAGAAAAAATGTCACCTGTCAGCCCGGCCTGATTCCTTGATGAAGCTTTTGAAGTAGGGAGCCATGGATTTGCTTATGAACGAATGTAGAGTTTCATAAGGCGATCCCTCGCTGAAGTTCATCACTCTTATCTGCGATTGAATGCTTTTGTCGGCTTCCACCACACCACCTCTCTTCACAAAAGCCACACTGCAAATAACAGACATTGTCAAGAGGTATTCACAATGCATACTGAATCAACAAAAACAAATGTATTTGAACATACAGTACGGTACCAAGTTATTGGACCGGATCAAAGCAGTTAATAACAAAACTGGTTTTAGAGCACTGGTACAGGAATAATATGATATGGAATGCAATAGGATGAACACCTGAATTGAAACCCCAAGCCCTTACAAATTTAACAAATCAAGAGATGTTTACAGATTCACCTATGAACGTAGGTGCTAGGTGAAACGTGATGTATTAACTTACACTAACAATGTAATTGAAAAAAAATTCTTCCATGTTGATAGAATGGAATTGTAGGGAAATTTTTAGAGATCCGGAATGTGATCAGTCGCTCCAAAATTTCTCAATCATTCAAACCCTTTCACAGAAAAAAAACAGCTTGGGTTCATTTCTAAGTAGATAACTGAATATTCCAAATCATTTGCAGATGATATGGACAGAATTTTAGATCTAGAGCTATACGGTAACTGATACCAAAGAGCGTAAAACCTGTTGAATCCATTTGTGTTTAAATAGAAGACCAGCATTCTCACCTCATCATCTTAGGATTAGTAAACGAAACTTCGTTGGAAATGAGAAAGCCAGGACCTTCTTTATCATCCTCATTTTCTCCACCTTCGTTTTCATCATCTGCAAAAAAATAGTATTAAAAATGAATTGAGCTGATAATTTACATGTACAAAAGTTGACTTGAAAAGTGACTTACTTTTAGTAAGAGACTGTGCATCTAGGTTCAACTAAATATTTATGGATCGGACTGGTTTCAAAAACGTTGGTCAAAGTTCAATAGTCTATGATCCATTCAAATTCTCATGGATGAATAACAATAAGGATTAAATTTTTATTGACGTTTGTCGCTTTCTAATGTCACTTTGAAGTTTAAAGGCCTTGCTAAGTTCAACTCTAGTGAATAGCGACGCAATTTGAATGTGGCCAGAGCAATCAAAGTAGCCTAGGCTAATCAATGTTAGGCATGTTTGAACCTGTAAGGACTTCAATTTTGAGCTGTTCGAGTTCAATTGAATTGTCTGAGTTTTATATAAAACGGTAACTTAAATTCATCTTCATTCATGATGTCTTGCATACAGAATCCTGATGATGAATAATTTCTGAACTAGATGTAGGCTACTGTATCAAGAACTGTAGTCTGTAGAATCCTGAACAGTTCAATGACCTGTTCCAGTAAGACAAATAATTAACCTACTATAACTAGAACTGATATTCAGTTTATTATGCCACGTACTTCGGGACATATTATCATCAATTTAATAGATAATATTCACTGCATTCAAGTTACCTTTTGAAGAACTGCGTTGAACAAAAAGTGTACAGACTTGAGAGTCACCCAAAAACTTTTTAATCAATTCAACGTTATTTCGGTCTTCCAATGCTGAATTGAGAGCGGAATAATTGATATCATCTTCTTGTAATAAGATAGGAACAATCTTCTTCAAATAATTAGTGAAATCCGTTACTTCAACGACTGCCACAGTCTGTTCCTCCGGAGGAGCATCAACGCCCTCAAGAGAATCTCCCATTATGAATTCAACAATCAAACATTTAATTTATAAGAACACTGATCATATTATGAACATATAATTTCTCAGGAGAGAAACAATAAATAACAAAACGTAAAAGGTCGATTGAACATTTACATATCGCCAACAAATCACACAGAAACACGAATAAATGAGAACCAGAGTGCCGACATCAAAATCGAACAGAGAAATGAGAAATGAATCACGAAAGCACGAAAGAAGAGGCGAGCGAGAGGGAATGAGAGAGAAGGAGTTCGCACATCTGTTTAGCATAGACGATAGAGCAATAGAGATACTGATGTACGTCTAGTATAGCACGATCCATTTGACTTGTCAGAAATCAGCTGTTTTGGTAATAATTAAACAGTGACTTCGACACAATAATCAAAAGACTTAAAAGTCTTAAAGACCTTTAAAGTCTTTAAAAGACCTTTTTAAAGAAGACCTTTCAAAGAATAACTTTTTAAAAGACCTTTTCAATAATCTGCGAGATTCAGAATTTGTAGGTTAAGTATCGTGATCATATGCTCGTCGATCATATGATTTCTGACAAGTTAAATGGATCCTGCTATATCTGGCTTTGATGCAGGAGATCTACCCGCTCTTGTGGTAAAAATGTGTACTTTCACATGATTATAAAAAGTAGAGCGCCATTATTTGAATGAAAGCATTACCAAACGAGAGTAGGCGCGCGCAGTCTGGTAAGCAATTAGTGGGTTTATTTATAAGAATTATATGAATAATTTGTAAGAATGAATGACATTTATGATACTTCCAATGTCACTTATAATAAAATTGTCGAGAGAATGAGCATTTCCTATTAATTTGTAATATCAAAAATAACCCTGAAAACTAGTTAACTGGTGCCACAGATAAAGGACACATCCGATAAGATAGGATGAGTCCGATCAGATAAAGGATCTGTGCTGGTGCTAATCGAGTGACAACGTGTATAATAACAATGTGATATTAATACTGTATACAGATAGCAATACGCTCTCATAATACCGACATTCTATTTATTACAGCTGCAATTATTTATTATTTTCATTTAATATCGCAAAGGAATGGAACTAATCGTCAATAAATTAATTATTATGATGATTAATTATCATAATAATTATTTTAATATGATCCTTGATCTTTCGCCAATTTTATGATTCATGTCAAAATCTAGATGAGGATTTTCTAAAAATTAATCTTTCGAAACTTTGTGAATTTCAAGAAGTCATTGAAAAAAAATAGTTTCGAGTGGGAGTGTTACATTACAATCATTTTTTATTTAGGGATTTCTGAATTTAAGGGGCGTGTACTCGACGAACTTGATATTGAATATTTCAATATTCTATTTATACCTTCGAATTCATGAGAAGGTATAAAGAAGTTTACCAAATAATATATCTGATTTTATTAAGCTTTGATAAGACGATCCATACCTCCACACATCCTAATGACAGTAATTTATATTATTTTTTTGAATGAATTGTACTATGAAGTGAATTAAGTTAAGTATTTGATTCAATTCTTATGGGTTTTCTAGCTACTAATGACGCGCACCTCAAGTTAACTGTTTTAAATCACCAAGATAACCAGTAGATTCATTCATAATGTATTACATTGAAGTGTGTTTGTCCTTGCCGTGATGCGAGGCAGACCACTGCGCCAGTAAATTTGAGAGTATTTCTAGAAAGAACAACGAGTCTACGAGAGCTTTGTAGCGCAGAGGCCTGGTTCCAAATATTTCTTCAACCTGTCGAATGTAAAGTATAATAAAAAAAACTGACCCATCTGTTTGACTGACTGTTCGCACGTTTTCATTTTTTGTCTTACAAACTATTGATAAGATTGGAATAAATAATTTAAATCCAAGGCACGTAGTACAATAAATTTGTGACACTTTATTCACAGAAAAATAGTAATCACATTATGACTTCTAATCCAATAATCTCTACAACAAAATCCGATGATCGATGAAACATTTAAATGTATACATTTTTTCTTAGTACTGTACAATTGATAATTATCAGCTATATTTAATACAGTATTACATAAAAAACTGGGCCCTTTTCAAACTATGAGATATGAGATATGTTCAAATCATATGTGGAGATTAGATGTGGTACTCACTAAATTATGCATTAACAGTAGTTCAAAAATGTTCAATTTGCGGAATTCTCAACATGGAAGAGTAAAGCCTTGTAGAATGATCCATGAAAAGAGATCTACAGCAATTGCACAATATAAAATTAAAATAAGTAAATTTTGAAATTTATAAAATACAGAACAATGTTGTAATACTGCTTATTTTTATCAAATTCTTTTGTTTCGTTTTTATTCATTGCTATTTTTATAAAGCTTCCAGTAATAGTTTTAGAAATTTTCACCCAATGATACGAAAAGAGCGTGACATTTTCAATATATACACTCTAACTAAAAATTCAAAATCAATTCGGAGTTATTTCATAATAATAATAAATCGTCATTATGATACCAATAATGTATTAATAAGCATCGTATTTTTAAAAATATTTATAGAGTAAAATAACCATGTTATTTACACCACACAAATATAAAGAACTGTATACAAAAAAATTTATACTTGTTGATATAAATTTTTCAATTTAATACAGTTATACAATTTTCTTGATATTATTTGTTGAGAAAGTTCAAGGACGATATAAACTTTCTACTTCCTCCTAGGGTAGAAGGTTGGAAATGATGAACAGTTGATTGGAAAAGAGTGGAATAAAGGATTAAAAAAATGGATCACGCAATATCAAAAACTTCGGCCATAGATTTTGTTACTCTTTTAAAAATTGAACAGGGAAGAAGCTCTTAAAAGTAATAATTCCACACCATATTCAATGTGAAGTTGGTATAAAGTATTTTGGCAAGCATTCATCATAACGTAATTTGAGGATAATGTTCAATTTCAAATATTTTAATCTGATCGTGATAAATTAGAATGGATCGATAATTTTTTGATGTAACAGATTCAAGGACTTGACACATTGTCTTCATTTATATGGTAAATAAATTCAGGAAGACAAAAAAGTCTACGAAGTACAGTAATAGGGAAATCCCAATGTTGGAAATACACTACATCAATACGGTTTTAAATTCAACTAATTTTCAAGATTTTAGACAAAGAAATAATGACAATGAGAAGAGACGAATGATGATGTTCTGCAAGACGGCATGAGAGAAATAATTTTATTGACCTTATACCTGTTATGGCTCCTTATAACATGTTATTGCAATTTACATTACAAGCTCATTAGTGATGAGGCGACTAATCAAAACAAAATAGTGTTCAAATTTAAAATTATAGTTTGAGCAAATAATTGGCATTATTTGATTACTTGAAACGCTGTTCAATGGAAGTCAGTATACTCATAAATTCTATTTACTCAAGGGAAAAGACTTATGTATTACATATGGCACACCGAAGTAGACATTCAATATACATTCTTATTCTTTATGTGGTCTTCTTTATTCACACGAATAAAGTTTTTGCTAATATTGATGAGAAAAACAAATGTTTAATCCTATTTCATAATATTCCAATTCAACCAAAACCTTACCGTACTTTTGCAAATGTCATTGTTTTTATTGTAGTATTAAATAATTCAATATTATGTACATGTGAAAATTCACGGTTAGATGGAAGTATGATACATCCAAACCCAAAAAATGTATTGATGTTTTAAAACATGAGTGTAGTATTACAAAAACTTATAATTTAAAAATGTACAAATTCAATTTATTTTTAATTTCTTCTTTTGTATCGTATTAATGAAATCCATTAATAGATAACTGCCTGCGTTAATTAACAACTAGACTTACATTGAGGAGACTATACATTTGTTGAGGAACTATTTATTACTGAAAAAATCAATTCATTCCAAAATGCAGGTACCGACGTTGCACACATCAACTGTTTAAAGTAAAATGAATCATCAAGTGATAGTTATGTAAAAGATCAATGGAATTGAAAGTATTTGGGTCTCTAGGTAAAAAATAACAAAACTGAAAATTAGTAACGTTTCAGAGAGTTTCAACAGTTGTGGATATAGATGTGGGAAAATAAGGAAATAACTCTACTACAGTATTTTATCCTTTCCAAAACTATTAATTATTTTGGTGTAAGTTGTACACTACAATAAAAACTTCATATCTTGGGGTTCAAGAAAAGTTAATATTGATAGAGAAAAATGTTGATATTCAAAATAAATTATATTCAATAAGATGAATATAAGTCTAAAATAATTTAGATTCAAACATTATCAAATTTTGAGGTCCGAAATTCACAATTGAATAGTAGTAAGGAACTAGGTAATTTTCTTATTTTTTTCAATGTACAAACTTACAAATATTATTTCATTTTACAGGTGAAGTATACTGTAAATAGCAACAGAATGAAATAATATTCAGAATAATTTTATGGAAGACAAGTGAGGCGAATTAATTTATAATAGGGGTACTGAATTAGTTTAATTACAAAATGAGGTTGATTACAGAGATCTGTTGATTCATGAATCTTATTCAAAAATATAAATTATTCAATCTTTATATTGTTCGAATATAATTTAGAAACTGGTATAAGACTTAAATTACAAGTTTAAAAAGGTTTTGAAGGTTTGTTGAATAATATATTGAAAGGTTGAGAGTCCTTTATTGTGATGAGACTGCACACAATACGATCTGTTTTGTCTGTGTTCGAAGGGCTGTAGAATTTCAATAAAAAAATTGGCACATTTAAAAATTCATAATTTGATATCATAGGTAACAAATATGAGGAAGATTTCTTTGTTATTTTCCATTTCTGCAAACGTTTATCTGTAATGCAGCGCTGCATTAGGAAAGATTTGGTCGGTGCATTAGGTATGGTATTATATGTGTAGGAAGTTATAAGTTGTTAAAATACATACTGAATCTCAAATATGGAAGACAAAGTAACATTTTTCATATCACACACAAACTAATACTGGAGGACATCTAATTTATGTGGATGTCTCAAATTCCGTATGCTATAAACATCTAATTTAATAACTAGGTTTAATCGAACGCGTATTAAATATTCGAATAATACTCTGTTAATAAATTAACAGGAATTGTAAAAACCCAGATATGATTTTTCCACTGCCCAAAACATTTTTATAGATATAATTTATATCAATAATCTATAAATAATCAAGCATGTTCACTAACAGTGACAAAATGTTCAAATTTATAATTTTCTTCTCTTATATATGTGATAAATTATTCAACCTAATATTGATTAGTTTTCTTGGCTGTTTTTCACATCTTTCATCGTTCGATACAATATTTTCTTACCATCTACTCACTATTTGAACACAAAATTATTTGGAGACGTACCGTACCAGCCAAAAACGAAAATTTTACCAAGATTTCTCTCACAAATACATAGATTTTTATTTTTTACTATCTGATAATCTGAATAAGGTACACCGAAATATAGAATGACAGGTTTCAGTCTTCCTGATTTATGTGCTCTAGTTCTATCTTTGATATGGGTACTGCAATCTACGATATAATCAAAAAACCAAAATTCCACCCTATTTAAATGTTGTTGTAATGCATAATTTGATTTGGATACCATATTTCAACCTTCCCAGCTAAGCTTCATACGTAAATTTCAAACACAATATAAGAAACAACTAAATTTCAATCATTAACTTCACAAATGATTTTTTCATATGTCCGAGATTTTTTCCCCATTTGAATCGAGATTTTTTTCTGGCAAAACCCGAAATAGTTCAATCCAAATCAAGTAAGTTCTAATACTTTTGCATTTTTTTATTTAATGAATATAAAACTGTACCAAAAATGAGAAATTAAAAAATCTACGATTTAGGGTCACTGTCGCAGAAATGAGAAATCAAAACCTAAAATTTCAGGTCAACAAATTCATATCACGAGAACACATTTGAGTATCATATCTTGAAAAATTCCGAAAATTTGAAAATTATACATTGGTTAGATTGTAATGGAGAGAGAAAAGTTTCTTGTCTCATAATTCTTCATAAATTATTAAAAGTTTGACCTCATTGAAATTGACAGCGGTATTCTAATGGATTGGAGTGAGGGGGTTCAATTCAATTTGGCACATTTTCGAAAAAATAACAATTACAAGATAAAATATTCTCAAGTAGAAGAAGATGTCAATAGAAAAAAATTACGATTGCGATTACCACTGCCAACATATAATAGTTCTACAGTGAGCTGCAGTAATACTCACTGGGTTTGGAAAGATGTCCTTTCCTATTAGTATAGTACAATAAACGGTTCTCATCAGAGAGTCTAGTCTAAAATATTGGCACAAAATATTTTGGTACTTATTTCTCGTACAATTGATTTTAGATGAACTGGAAATCAGAACCAATAAAGAATTCTCATTTCTAATAAATATGAGAAATAACGATAATTTATCATACCGTAGCTGAATGTATAAGAAAGTAAAGCCAATTTTTCGAGTAGGGTAAAATCATTCGAAAATAATGGGTTTAAAGTTGATAGCAAATGGATTTGTCAAAATCACAAAATTAATTCTACACCCTTAATCCATCTAACGATATTCGATTAGGTACCATATCAATAATATAGCTCACTACGAAATGATATTTACAAATGAGACTTTAAAAATCAGGTCAATAAAACAAGAAACAATAACAAAAAAGATTAAAAAGCTCGCGAAACAAGTGTAACATGTCAGTTAACTACAGCTATATTCATATAGAGATGGATTCGATAATTCATCAACATTTAATACAAGAGCATAAATAGGTATGCACTTTGGGTTTGAATACCAATGACTTTCCTTGTACCGAAGGGAATATCCATAAAACATCAACGATAGATATTCTTCATTACAGGGTATATACATTGAATTTACAATGAAATTATGATATAACTAAAAATAAAAAGAACACTAAATAGCTCAGTATGAAAATAATAACTTCAAGAACCCAGTTGTCACACCCATTCAAATGATTATCAGTAGAATTGAGAGAATAGATGTAAGAATTAAACATTATTATAAAAAGTGTAAGATCTATAAAAGATCTTGACTAGTTACATCCAACCGATCTGACAATGAACACCAACAGCAATTTTCTACAAAGAAAATTCTCTTTCTATAAATCATTCCTCTGCACCTACAACAGTAGGCTATTACTTTACATTCGTCGCTTTCATTTTTCCTACAATCCTTGATAGAAATAACATCTCTCTAGTAATAATAAAAAATATTATTATATGAAATATTACATTTCATATTACTTCCTTATTAAACAAGTTGTCACAATTTTAACAATTTGATAAAAACTTCGAATAGTTTATGAATTTGAATACAATTTACTTCTACTGTAATCCATCGTTTAGCCTACACTACTTGTATTGGTCTAACTGATCCGATACGACACAGAAAAGAATAGATGAAATCTGTGGAACAATACGACTTGTGTAACAAGATACTAGTTGCACTGATATTAAATCACGTTCACGCTACTACTAACTGCAGTTTTTCTCAGAATTTGTTTCGACTTTGCTTCTAATTGCACTTACAACAGTTGAGTCTCTTGTTCTTTCCGACACTTGACTACTGTTCATCAGTAGTTTTGTAGTGAACCTGCCTATCGGCTGAGTATAGTTACGAGTACTTGGCACAAGAACCGAATTGGCGGTGGAAGGTCTTGGCAGACCGGATTCGCCAGGAAACGATCCTCCGATTGGAGCACTGACACGAAGAACGTTTCCAGATTCATCACTTTTTTTAGGCTCTCCGTAAACCAACTGGCTTCCACGTTGTATAACTGTTTTCAGAGGATCTGTTTTCGGATGCTGGGAGAGTGCAAACACATCACTAGAGTTGCTGATCACAGTACTACTGTTGAAAATGGTTGGCGGCAACTCGTTTGATTTGGGACTAGGACCTTTGAAAGTGGCATCGTGGATGATGGCCGGCGCACCGCGCGGCGCCGCTGCATGCAAGCCAGACTTGGTCAAGATGGCGGCTGGCGAGTCTTCTTCCTCCGACGACGTTTCCCCTGTACTCATCGAACGCTGGATCAGAGGATCCCACTGACCCAATTTAGAAGGATCTTTCTCTATTAGCTTTTGAGCAAGAAGCTGAAAAAGGAAATAATATTGTATTAGGTAAGTAGCAGTCACTGAGAAGATTTAAAACCTGAACAATTCATAGTGGGAAGAGTATTTTGCTTTTAATTTATTAGTGGAATTTCTGTTGATGGTGTGAAACTCTATGATAAGAGAAATGTTGAAAATGTGAATGGTGAAGCCACGAAACTGCGGTTCAGTACTGTAATTCCAGTCAATTAGTGGAATTAACGACATAAAATAATGTTTTCTTTTATTTTGCTTTTGTTTTGTCAAGTGACCTACAACCGAATTATTAAATTATCATTATTACATGTTGAATATTTAAATTTTTCAACATTGGTCTGAAATTATTTGAAGCAGCCAATGCACGCGAACCAAAAGATATTTCAATATTCACCAACTATGATAACAAATCAAAGATTTATATTGAAATAAAAGAAAATATTCATTTAATTAGTCAGTGAAGAGCAGCCATATTTCAAATAATAGAATAGAATAGTGTCTTTATTGAAAACAGAAAAGTATTAATACATTGCAGTTATAATAATAATTTTAGATAATTTGTTATTATTTCATACTTGATTATTCAATATTTTCATTAAATTTTTTGCAGACAATTACTCATGGTCTGTTGACCATCTGAGATGTTATTTCAAATAATTATTGGCATGGGGCTAAATTCTTTTTTCCTATTGATTATACTCAACACAATACATAACTTGAAGGCAGAAATATTTTATATAGGCCTAAATTACTGTCGATAATTTGTCACTTTCTTCAGGAGCTTTGTTGATTATGTTCAGAAGCGTCACCACAGTCTTTATTCATCTCCTTATTCATATTTCTCAGCAACATATTTTGATTGAAAAGAAGAAATCAAAATAATTTTTGAATGAAATCCACTAACCTGGAGGCTCTCAAGTGAGTTATCACAATCGGTGGTATCTATGTCGTTCATGTTGATGCCGGATCGCTCCATCTCAGCATAAGTGCCGAACGGAAGCTTACCGAGGCATTCCAGCTTCATGATGTGCATTTTTGAGCGAAGATGTTTGGCAAGATGGCCATGAATGCGAAATGCAATCTTGCAATCGTCACACTTGAAGGGACGAGGGTTGGAAGTTGTAGCCGTACCGAAAGTCGAGTTCATGCTCATCTAAAAGGCAACATGTCCACGTTTCACAAATCACAATTTTTTACAATAATTCAAAATAGGTACTTAACGATCAAAAAAATATCTATTAGGTACAGTAGGCTATCACTGTCAAAAGTTGATTACTCTTAATTACAACACACAGATTAACCAACAAATCACAAAATTAACAGAACTATCTATTCAAAGATGGACCTGAAACCAATATAGAAATTATTTCTCAGTCAACTAGAAACAGTTCAAGGAAATGAAACCTATAGAAGATTCTGATATGTGAAAAACTAACAATACTTTTTGAACATTCGTATGTTGCATTATTTGAATCATTCGCATCACAATTAACAGAGAGTTTGCATGTTTTGTTTGATATCTATAATATGCTCAATTTTATAGATTTTAATCGACGGTGAGTATTTGACCGGGATTATCTTGCAATGACTTTTGTTAATGCGCATTGCGCAAATAATTAAAAAGTAATGTAGAAACAGATGAAATGTTTATTCATCGCCCAATAAATCTCAGAATAATTTGAGCCTCAGTCTGATGATTTTAGTTTGTATCGCGTTTCTGTTTTCGTATGCATAAAATGAAGAGAACAATGAAATTAAGACCTCAATTACAAGTGGAACTGTAGTTCCCATTGTCAATCTACGAGGAAGTCGTGAATAGAAAGGAATAAAAACATAAATGTGGAGATACAATGCTAATCTATAAGGAAGAAGTGAAAAACCATAGAAAATAATCACATATAATGTAAAGAATGATAGTTTATCTATTATGA
The DNA here is from genome assembly GCA_017141395.1 of Laodelphax striatellus. Taxonomy (NCBI): domain Eukaryota; kingdom Metazoa; phylum Arthropoda; class Insecta; order Hemiptera; family Delphacidae; genus Laodelphax; species Laodelphax striatellus. The sequence continues at coordinate 22,278,277 of CM029532.1, read as the reverse complement.
CTACTCAAAATGGAATGAAATCACTATCTTGTTCAATCTTACACATTCTTATATGTATAATATATGTACATATCTTACACATTCAGTTTATTCAATTATATTTATTATTATGAGCATCCTTTAGATGGAATCGATAAAAACTGCTACCTTGTTTGGTAAAACTGGAAAATAGAAATCAACTTTATTCCTAACATTTTTTTAATATGTATTATATTGGCAGTAAGATTCTATTCTGACTACAAATGTTATTCGCGATCAATAGAATCAATTATTTATTTCAATTCTTCAACATTATTAACTAATTTTTACTCGTTTTATGGGTATATTAATGATATTTATGGGAGAATTACAGTACCTTGTTCATGTGAGTAACTGATCGCTGATGCTTCTGCAGATGGCCTTTCGTCCGGAAAGAAACAGCACAAGACTCGCAACGGAACGGCCTCTCGAAGTAATGAATATTCACATGCAGCCACAACTGAGACGGCTTCGTGAACAGTTTGTTGCAGATCAAGCACATGCTGCGGCCATCCTCCAACACGCTGCAAAACACCATAATTATATTGCCATAAATTATTAATATTGCAGTTCATTAAAAAAAGTACCTGGATAAATGATATGGGTTGGATTCAATTCAATTCCAAGTGTAAAACAAACAAAATAGGCCTACTTTAATAAAATTCAATAAATCAAATTGAAAATTTCGTATTTTAATACTCTTTCCACAATTTCTTTCATTTTATCTGACTTGAATGACTAATATTAGACGATAAACTATGGATAGAATACATTATATTATGTTGGGCACAATTCGCGCTAAAAATTATTACTGAATTTTAGGTTTTAGTGAGCCTATATAATGATAGTTATCAAGTAATTCCACTACCAACATAAACAACATTTATACCAACTACCAAAATTAACCTTATGGTTACATGGTTATGGTTGATACCTTAAGGTAGATGCTCAAGAAGATCTGAAATGTTATTAATTTATGGAAATTTACAGTAACCAAACACTAATTATTCCATTTCTTCAAATGATAGGCTACAAGATACACAATTCACCTACAAGTAATATGCTCGTATTGTTCAACATAATAAATTGGAAAAAATGAATGCTTTTTTTTTAATTAGACCAACTACAGTATTATTCAAATGACAGTAGAAATGTCTGAGAAGAAACTGGTTCAAGGACTAGCAAATTCGACTAATTTACTGTGTAGCAGTATTTTAACAAAACACAACTTACATAATTCTAAGAGTTGACTTTTTCAAGAGCTTTTTAATAAATTTGAAGGAATAACAAGCTTTCCAACACACCTGACATAGTTGGGAGGTGGTCCATTAGACGGCGGTATAAATTCGGCTTTTGGTTTCTTGGAAGGTGGCGCATCGGATGGAGGAGCATCGTCCACAGAGTCGGCGATATCATGACCATGTTCAGACTTTTTAGTCGAAGACTCCTTGTCGCTTTCATCATCGTCTTGGGGAGGATTTGAATGAGACGCGGCTACCGGTTCAGGAGTGGGACGTATGAGAGATTCAACATGAAAGTTGGGTGCTTTGCTGATGGAAAGGAACTTTGATTTATCTTGGGTGGTGAAGCTACCATCGAGGGGAGGTTTTTCGGTGGGTGATGTTTTTGAAGAGTCAATTGTTTGAATGGAATTGGTGCCGGTGTAGAGAACGGTTACTTGCGGCCGATGATACTGATGCTGCTTCATGTTCTGCTGCTTGACGGCGCGCTCTGTTAGGTAGGCCTGCAGCAGCTGGCTGTCTTCTGAGACGTCGGCGACAGGCGTCGGCGTCGACGGAAGGGCGTCCACTGTTGAGCACAGCGACGCAAGCAGCAGAGCTGCCTCGCACGTTCGCGCTCTGCTCTCATCTAAATATCAATCAGAAATACATAATTATTTAGTGTCAAAAATACATATTTCATTTCATTTATTTATACACAATTTCCAAAAACAATACAATAATACAACATATAAATACAATACAAAATTGGAAAAAGTGGTTAGGTGACCTCATTGGTAATCGTGTTGAGGCACCATAAACATATTTAGTAACACAAATACATATTATTATATCACACTTCTGAAGAAGCTGGCTGAAGCCAGGAAAGTTGAAAAATCATGAGATAAAGATAAGAAACTGATATAAGAATAGAGAGGTGCACCTGAAAATAATTTATTTGTTTATTTTTTCTCGTTTTGTATTTTATTGAAATAAATTGTAATTTGGCGTATATCATATTCAATAATAGTCTGGGTTTCATCCGGAAATATCTTACAATATCTAAAACCAAAAATACATACTAGGCTATCTAATACCAAAAATAGAATACTGTATTTAGAACCAAAACCCATATTTAGTTTCAACACTAGAATTCACGACATGCAGTCAAATTTTACTGTAAATAACATAAATGTTACTCACTGGACTGAAGCGCTTTCAAGTTCCTTTGAACTCTTTTTCAACAGTATGAAACAATAGTGGTAACTTCGCAGTTCGTTATGGATCCAAAAATTCAGAACTTCCATATTTAGTATTAAATCAAAAGTACATATTTAGTATCGCAAATACAATGAAGAAGAATGTTATGAAAAATACGCAATACGAATTGGGTACTAGAAATTATAGTATCTTAAAGCAATTTTCTTATAAGAGTTGTTGAAAGTCTAATTTAGTGTATTATTATCATTTCAATACATCCTGAATTTGGGAGGGAAATCCCGATTTAGTAATGAAGGATACATTTCATCCTTGAGTTAATATATTAGAAGTGTTTGTTCCTTGAGCATTGCTTGACCTAAGACCGTTGGGTAAAATAATTACTTGTTGACCTGTACTTGGTCATTAAATTTGTAAATTTGCACCAACTCAATTCAAATGTTATAATATATTCAGTAGAAGATTGGACATTAGTTTGAAAAAGCACTTTGGCTTTCAAACAAAAAAGTCAATACACCTCAGCTTCTGGGATAATAAGTGTAGAGTTCTAAGTCGGTTGCAAAATTATTTGGAATTGATAGAATGTGAAACTTAAACCAGTAATAACTTTTTCAAGTTATCTGGAGTGATCACTCATCGAGATATATACATACCAGAAGATTTGTAGCTGAGATCCATGGGGCAGGATGGTGGCGGATTCTTTTCAGAATCAGTAGTCTCCTTGTTGGAAGTCGACTCATTTCTGTCTGCATCTGGCGATGTTTTTGTCTTATCGTCTTGTAGGTTTCGTGTGGAAGGGAAGTAGTAGCGCGACGCGACACCCGCTTCGGAGCGTTCCACCTGAGCTGGGGGCTCATCCGGATGCACTCGCGCTAGACCCGTGTTTTGCGATACCTGAAACATGGCAATTATATGAATTAATTAAATTTATTCATTTCCTCTTCAATGGTATATTACAAAGATTTACACTGTACAATGTGATACTGTACAGAAAAACGAATATTCTTCAAATGGGCTATAATGAGTCTGGATCGTTTTATTAGAACAAGTTTTACAGAGGAAGAAATGAAAAGGAAGAAACTACAAGAAAAAAGATACCGCAGCGAGAAGGGCTTAATAGATTGTAGAGGATCATCTATCACGGACTTGCAAAAAAATAGTAAAAAACGGATCGCCCACAAGTTGTGTCAGTGATGAAAGAATGTAGAAGTTCAACACTTGTTGAAAGAAAAAAAGAATTGCGAGTGCAACATTTCAATATTGAGTCGAGTAAATATTCATCTCTCATCTCCGTTCATACATTTTCTTGTATACTTCATGCCTTTTATTCAAGAGTTTTTTGGTGACGAAGAAAAAATTATGTGCTCGTATCTTGATCTGCCTTCTATTTTTTTGTTTCTGTGTTCATAAATCTTCTTGTATTCTAAATCTTATATATTATAAATTCAGAAATATTTTTTGTCTATATGAATGATATATTCTAATAATTTAAACCTTTTATTATTACTTCTTGGCACAATTTTTCTATTTATGTTCTTTAATCAACATTGTAAATTATATTCATTTTCGTCTTCTTATTTCAGTAAGGCATCTCTTACTGTCTAAATAATGCACAATTTATTTTAATTTGAATTTTGTATCCAATTTTATTTTCTTGAATAATAATTTATTAACAATGTTTGTATTATTGCCCAATGTGCAATTGGGCCTTGCATTGCCCTACCACACATTAAAAATAGATTGATTACAAATTTTTTTCATATATAAACAAATACCACTTGGCTTCTTTTAAATTATTGTGAATAAAAATTGATTGATTGGAGTTTACCTTTTCTCGTTCCCGTTGAGCACTGATAGCGGACAGAGTTGGAGTTTGCGGCTGGGTGGTGTGGTGGGGGTGGGAGAGAGGGGTAGCGGTGAGAGGGTGCGAGTAGGGGTAGGTGTGCGGCCGGCCGTGGGGGGCCACCAGACCCCCCCGCACCGCCGACGACTGGGCCGCCGTTGACGCTGGTACCTTCGACAGTGACAGTAGAGATCGCGCTGCATCCTGCTCCAGCCGTGAGTTCCACTCATCTGAATAATAAGAGAAAACCCTGTTATCTCACAGAAAATCAATGTTGTACTGAATTGATGAACGTAATTTATTTTTAGTGAATGAATAATAAAGAAAATACTTCTTGGAAACCAATTTTACAGACAATATTGTACTAGAAAATGATTTCATAATAAACGTTTTTCATAAACATGAATAGCTCTTTTTTCTACTCGTGAAAAAGGTAGGCCTACCATAGCCCCCTCCCCCCTAATACGTATTAATAATATGTATTTTATATATATAATTTGTATTAGAGGAGGCTATGGGCCTCCAAGTGTTGAAAAATAAACATCTGAAATAAGGCGATAGAAATCGTCAGATTCTGGCTTCTCTCTTACAAATTTAGACAATTTTTTAAACACAACTCTTGGGTAAGTTTAGAGTAATACAGCCGATTGTACGAGAAGCCAAAGGAATTTAATCGCTGTTTAATGACGTCATTTTACGAAGCTCAATAAGAAAATCATTGCATTGGTTCCAAAGAATGACACTACAGAACGACAATATTTCACGGCCGTTGAATTCAACTGGCTTTTCATGCCAGTGTAGCCGCAAAACTTTAGGCTGTACTTCACAAATTGTGGGTAGGACTTTCCTCTTATAACAATCATCTGAGATAAATGGCAATTGAGCTGTCAGATTTTGCTGTCAATTTTTAATGAAAATGCCACAATTTAATTTAATGGTTGTTCGATGTGTACGTATCAGTTGTTTATAGTCCATTTTTTTCATTATTTGGATATCATTCTAACAAACTGGTTTCACTGGATTTCTGAGCGTATTATACATGGAATCTGACCATTTCCATACTGAAATAAGCCACCAAACATCTATAAAATTGTAAAACATTGCGAAATAACTTCTATCTTCCGCCCATCTATATTCCGAAAACTGCTATCTTCTTTATCTCGGTGACAAAAAATGTCAGGTTTCTTTTTTTAGGGATCTTTCTGTTATATGAGTACAACAGCTAGAAGTAGTCTGGGAGAGTTCTGGAACACTCTTTACATTAAAAAAATATCGGATGAATAATAGTCCCCTGTATTTCAATAATGAAAGTACGAAGTTTTAGATGAGATTTTTAATTTTGTTGCAGTAATAGTGAGTTCAGAAAGTTCAATGCTGCAAAGCAGTTCAAATCTTTCAATATAAAAAACCTGTTGCGGAGAATAAAATTTCGATTGACTCCTTATTGAGTGAGGAATAACAACACCTCAACTTTAATTTGAATAGTGTGCGAAATCAAAATATCAATTCGTTGAGATCGTATTGAAGACTTGCCTTCATAATCGTCGTCGTCTCCATCAACATCAACATCATCATCGTCATCGTCTTCGTCATCCTCCTCCTCCTCCTCTTCTTCAGCATCGTCATCCTCGTCGGTGAGGTTGGGATCGAGGCCGCGGTCTGCCCTCATCGCCTGTTGCCTGGCCAGCAGCTCAGCATTGATCTGAGTGTCGTCAACGCTGATCGGCACCGGATCGATTCCCAGTTCGGTGCACTTCTTGAAGTGAGCCTTCGACTTCATATGCTTCGTCAAGTTACCTTTTGTTTTGAAACTGAAACACAATTACAAACACATTACTAAAGACTATAATGCAATGGAAAGGTGCAGATAAAAATGGCCCTTAAGAGGCCTTAATACCATTGAACAACTATACATTTGTTTTAAATCATTTAGACTGGTGTCTGTTCCAATATGGTATGTTTAGAAGCCTTAGGCTAGGCGTACACCGGTTAGTCAAGACAAGACAAGACGATATTAGTCACGTTTAGTCAAAGTAATTCACATAGTTGCTTATGAAGCAGCACACACTGATGCAATGACTAATCGGCTTTATAAGCAACTAAGTGAAGTACTGTGACTAAACGTGGCTAATCTTGTCTTGTCTTGACTAACCGGTGTACGCCTAGCCTTACCATTGGATAAAGCATTAAAACCGGCACTTGGCAGTTTAATTCTTCATTCCCTATTTTTAAAGCTAGAAATGAGTGGATGGAGTTAAATTGCAGATAAAAATTGCTAGAACTGTTGCTGTACCCTAAAATTTAATCATCAACTATCAATTTTTTTTATAGAAGCTTAAAATGAGTGAAATTTGCTCCAGGTCACAACTTATACTGCCTAAATTTATATTAACTCTAAAAAGAGTTAAGAAGTCGAATTTTCAAGACTATGCAACAATTCTGCAGATCTTTCTGACCAAGGCATGATTATCGGTTGGAAAATAGCGTCCGAAAGAGAAAAACTCGTTTTGACACCTCTTCACATGCGCATTGCAAAAACCTCGTTCGTATAAATTCAGTCAATGGCATAAGGCCTCTCAACAAAATATGTAATTAATTTTTAACCAATACAGAAAATAAGTCTATCATCAACTTAATAGTCTAGTCAGCCAAACCCTTAGGTCGGCCGAACACACAATGCAAACAGTCGAGGCGAGGCATTTTGATTATAAAGGCATATTTACGTCTTTATGGAGCACCACACACTAGGCAGGCGCCTCGAATCGTCTCTTTACAGTGTATGGTGCTTCCTAAGCGTCCATGCTTTCTCTATCACTAAGACGCTTTTAATCAAAATACCTTTCATCTACTGTTCATAAGTGCTGCCTGCCACACTCAGCAGTCTATTGAACTGTTGCTCTGTAGAGTAAATTCAAAAAACAACTTCTGACTGTTATGTAGAAAGTGAATAGTTTATTGAAAACTGTTCAACAGTTTATTGAAAATTTTATAAAATAGCTATTTAAAATGACACATGATCTCACCTGAAGTTGCAGTGCTTGCATGTAAAAGGTCTTACATCCGTGTGTGTTCGAATATGTTTTTTCAACATGGAAGGCTTTTTACAACGGATACCACATACTTCACACACGTATCTGCCTCTCCCTAGAATGGAAAACAATTCACAGTGATGAAATCTTTTTGCAAAGTTATGGAAATAAAATTCAAATTCAAAAAGCATTGTAATGTAGTAGTTCAATTACAAGACAATAAGTTTCTTTGAGAACAGAATTGGGAGAGAGAAATAAGTTGATTTTTTTTTATTAAAGGAACTCACCTCTACCTCTCACATAGATGTAGTCTTCATTGGATTCAAACCCTCCATCGAATATCTTGATTCGTTTTGGTGCATTTTCTTTCAGTGACTCATCTTTCTCCTGAAAAAGTTATTTTTTCATTATATTATTTCATCTAGTTGACAAATGTATTTTAAGGTTTACGCCTATTAACGCATCATGAATTCAACAATATACTAGAGATAAAAATCATAGTACGTGAAAGAATTTTAGTAACATTGAGTGGACACTAAATAGTTCAATTCAATATGAATTTTATTTTATTGATTGCAGTGGGATTACTTTTTGTCGTAAATAGATATTGATAGATATTAGTCGGTGAATTTATACTTTATTAAGCTTCTTGCATCTGCTTGACTAGATAGCAATGAGATGTCTCCCTTGCAAATTCCAATAATACAATAGATCAAATAATGTTATTATTAAAAAATATACACTATTGCTTTTCACTTTACTACCGACATGCAGTCATGTTTTTGAATGTATGAAACGAAATTTGTCTACTTACTGACTGGAGCGCTTTCGAGTTTCAAGAAACCCATTGTCAACAGTCTGGGTTTCTTGAAACTCGAAAGCGCTCCAGTCAGTAAGTAGACAAATTTCGTTTCATACATTGAAAAACATGACTGCATGTCGGTAGTAAAGTGAAAAACAATAGTGTATACATTGCATGCAGTTCGTAATGGATCAAGAAATAATCATCTTTAAAAAATATTTTTTCTGTACATCGTACCGTTAAAGTTGTAGATTGTCTGATATTGTATAATTTCTACTCTGGTTGCAACAAGAATTAATCAATATAACTTGGGTACTTCAATTCAAGTGAACTATCCATCACTGTGAAAATCATTATCCGATCTCGGCAATTCTCAAGAGCTCTCATGTGTGATAAACGACTAGTTTGCTAATATAGCTCCCCTGGTTATTGACTTTGGATCTTTATCTAGATGGATTTAATAAATTAGCAAAAATCTCACTGATGCAAGATAAAGAATGAAGAATAGAGGAAATAAAGTCAGTGAGTACCTCTGGAGAATCTAATTTGTTGGCTGGTTCTGTTTTTAGAGAATGTTCCGTTGACGAGCGACATTTCCATTGCGATGAATGAGTGACGGCTTCGAACTTGGTGGTTGATGCCACTGTGAATGAGGTAGGACGGTGTCTTGAGTCGTAATGAGCCATCGCTTGCCCTGGTTCCAGTCCAAAAGGGTTCGGGTCAGCGTCTGACCTGATCTGTAACATTGAAATTGACAGACAATTGATACAGACTGTCGACTTCTTTCTTTCATTACTATACCGTACCTTCAATTGTGCTGATATGCAAGTCTACTAATGCATTGATATTGCCAAGGCTACTGTTGAATTTGCCCAATGTTAGTAGATTGCATCTTAGTTATTACACCTTAGTCTCTCTACATACCTTGGAATTTGCCAACTTCACAATGTAGGTTGAAGTTCATCAACTTCATCTACTAAAGTTCTATTTTATTTTCAACACAAATAAGAAAATGACTTTTTCTAGCTTTCTTTAGTTGCTATTTTTCTAACCAGAACAGTATCATGGTAGAATGTACCTATCATCTCACAATAAAAATCATTCACAGACTACAATATTTGTTTATTCATTTGTTGAAAATTATTATATACTGTACTATATGTGAGGAGAAATAAAAGACATAGCCCAAAACTACTTCAATAGAATAATAACTAAAAAATGCTAGAAGGAGCTATTTCTTAGAATAAAATTGAACTTGAGTTGATGAAGTTCATTACAAGAACTTCAACCTACATCGTATATTATGTATATTATGAATGTACAGTGTATGTTTGTTTGGTCGAATAAATTTTTTTATTGTTATTATTTATTCTTAATTTTAAAAACGTGTAATAGTACATAGTTTTACGATCTAAACACTGTCTGCAATAAATTTGATAATATAACAATGAAAAATCAGTTTCTTCTATTCAAGTCTCCCTCACTTGACTTCTTTTCAAAATTTGACAACAAAACACAATATTCTTCAAATATGAGTTTCTAACTACCTATGTTGCAAAGCCGGTTTATATAAAATTGTAGAAAAATATATAAATTAATGAATTTCCTACACGGCGTTGAAACTGGAAAGTTGAATCAATCAATCATTCTCTCTGTAAAGTCAGCAGCATTGCAGCAGCTTATTTCACCTAAGTGCATTATAACACTACCAAGCATCGATTGCTGGGATCTAATCTCTATTCAGTTTATATTCTCATTATAATGATGGTGATAACTGAGTCAAGCCAGGTTTTCTTCAGTATAATTAAAGTTAGAGTAGCTGGCACATTAAGGGCCGGTTCATGAGCTCGGGATTTAGCCAAGTCCTAGACTAAAACGGGTGGCCACCGTAGCATCGACAAACGTTAGCCTCGACACTATGTACTAAGCCGGGCACTCTAACCCACTAACCTGTCGAGACAAACGCTTGTCGATGCTACGGTAGCCACCCGTTTCAGTCTAGGACTTGGCTAAATCCCGAGCTTATGAACCGGCCCTAAAAGTAACTTCACCATGGTAACACCATGTTCTCTGCTTTACCATGTACGTTTTCATTGGGGGAGTTAACACGGTAGTAGTTAGTTGTTACTTTTTAGTTGTTAGTAGTTACTTGCCCACTAATTCTACTAATGAAAATCCGGCTTTAATCTCAATAGTTCTGTGAATGAAAATAATGTTTTTCCCCATAATAATCATCAGTTGATGAATTAATTACCTTCCAATTAGAATACATGGATATGTTGCTGTGTTCAGGAGTGAGCGGCACATAGATGGGCTGAGGCTTGTTCAAAGTGCAGAAGAATACACGCGTCGAGCACTTGAGACCCAGGTAGGTGTAGGCATGACCATTGAGATAGAGCTGGCCGTAGGACTTGCGCGGTCGGGGAGTTTCGGGGCTGACCAGCGGCAGGACATTGCTGCAGTTCGGGGTGCTCAGCTTCTTCGGTGTGAATGTGCCTGGCTTCAGAGGCAGGGAGGTCGGTCTCAAAAACCGCCTCTCGTTGGCGTTCTTCGTGCTCGTCTCCTCTTCTGATTTTTCCGCATTCTTCTCAGGAACAGAACTGGCACTTGAAGATGTCGGCTGGAAAATGTAATACAGATTGTAGCCAATATTATCTTAGAAGCTTGAGAAATGAGACTTATATTGAAGATTAATTTTAGTATCAATTGTTTGAGACCTTGATCGGGTTCCTTGATCAAATGTGGTACCGTACATATACGTTGCTGAAGTGGTTATTGGTGATCACAATCAGTAAGAATAAAACCTCATTGAAAATAAAGGTATTGTAAGTTATGTGAGATATGTAGAAGGCAATAAAAGATTTATTCAAATTGTAAAAACAGAGATTATATAATATTAGACAAAATATGAAGTTTATTCAGTTTTGAAACAAATAAATACTGTAATTAAACTTGATCTAAGCAGTCTGAACAGCAAACGCAATTTTTCATCCTTCTACTGGTTGCCAATTGGCATCCTTCTAGAATGATGAGTGATGATCATTGTAAGCAACTTTATCTAACATTATTATTGTTTACTTTGTAACATATATTTTTCCATTATGGCAATGATTCAATATCAACGCAGACATGTATTGGATTGGAATATTTTGTGTGAGACTTCCAGTACAGAAGGCATTAAAGTGGTGTGAATGTGATAAGATTTATTACTACACGAATCCAGATAGCTGAAACAAAAATGTTTCATTGAACTAAAACCTATGTAAGCTTTCCAATAATAGATTATATTGATAAACGAAACGAGTATTATGAATGAGCTTCACTATTGTTTGTCCAATTTGAATAGACTTTATCTCAATTCATTTCTTGGAATATCTCACTCGGAATTCAATCCTCAAGGTGGAATCCATTCATATATGATAGAGAAGATTAAATCTCATTAAAAAAAGCTTTTATTTGAGTTTAGAAAGGAATATGTAGATTTTTATATATATTTAAAAGCAGAATAAATTTGGGGGTTTGACATTCACTGCGAATGAATCTGATAAATATAGGCTAAACTAGATTAGTAGAATACGTTTCTTCATTCAATAATTCTGTAATGAGAAGAAAGTAATCTTCTCCCATAAAACAGATACGGATTAATGAATTATAAATAATAAATTATTATAATAATTATAAAACCAATTATTCATTGGAGTGGAGGAAATAATTTATTTAATAAATTCTATTTTGAATAGAACCGCCAGCTAACTTCAAGTATAGTAACATTCATAATTTGGCGGATGACGAATTACTTTCATTGAACATGGTAACGGGTGATGTTCTGTTGATTTATTTTTTAAATGTTTTTTACATGTAGGATACTCATATTTAGGCCTATGTGAAAAAAATTTAACATAACATCATCCGTTACAATAGAAATGTTGAATGAAAGTTATTAAATTAAGTGAATACATATACTTTGGCTAATCAACCAAATTTACTGCATTTCCTCTGTTAAAAAGGCTTACTTGAATCTGTTTAGCATTGAAAATGCTAAAGGACATGTGACTCAAATGACAAAGATTTTTCTGCGTTAGCGTTGAATGAAAGACAGTATAAAATGACTTGACCGATATTGAAGATCTCTTTTCAACTATCTTACTATGTGTAATCTTTATGTATGTCAATGTATAATCTATCTTTTATGTATCTTACTATACATATATGAAAGAATTTTATTTTATTTTAATTCATGATTTATTTCAATCTTTTCAAAGAAGGTGATATTGTAAGTAAGAAATATTTTTGACATTATAACAGAAAGTGTTTGAAAACTCACCGATATAGTATTCCTCCTATTGCTTATTATCTTGACAGTTGTTGTTGATTGTTTTGCATCTGGCAAGGCTTTATTCTGGTTTTCAGCACTATCCAGTTTGATGCTAGGAATAGTAACTTTTTTCCCATCGCTAGATGTTGGCGAATTTTGCGCAGAATGAGTCCGTTGATTTTTCGAATCATTGGATTGAGGTTCACTGCTAGCATGTTCCGTTTTTGAATGTTCGATAACTTTGTTATTCCTTGGCAGTTCATTGGGAGACGATGCCAGAGCAGGACTAGTCTGGAGGAGAGTGTGTGGCCCTGGCATTCCGGGTACATAGGGAATCGCTTTACCGCCATGCAGGATAGTCACAATTCCTCCGGTGTAGGGTGCAGGAATAGGAGTCAGAGAAGGAGAAACGGCGGCGGCGACGGTGGTACATAGAAGAGGAGCGGGGGGCAGTGTGAGTGGGTTGTAGCCGGTTATGCTGGTCAATGGATTGATGATCGCTTTATCAGCTATGATCGGAGTGAATGGAGCCAGAGGCAGTTGTACCGGTGATGCAACTCCAGCTACAGTCAAACTCGGCGTTATAATATTAGGAATAATAGGAATGATAAGGTTGTTTGAGCTAGGATATTTTGAATTTGAGATATTAGGTGGAGACACATGTGAGGAAGATAAATCCTTGGTCCCAGATTTAGACGACCTCTGTTGATTGGTCTCCTGGCTACTGGGCATCTTATGTGGCACTTGAACAATAGTTCCACCGGAATGGAAACCAGTCTTAGCAATATTAACAACAATCTGAGGCGTTTTCTCTTTTGCAGTTCCAGATTCGTTGTTATTCAATTTGTCCTTGTACCCTGAAGCCGAAGATATGTCTAGTATAATTTCTGAAGATCCCTGTGAGCCTCTGTTTGAAGGTTCAATTCTCATAGTCTTTGATTCTCCACTTGTGTCATCAAGAATCTTCACTTCGCCGCCAAACATATGCAGATTATTTTTCATTGGTGATTTGGATAATTCTTCCAAAGAGCGCAGAGTTGTCAAGAGAGGACGTGACTTTTTATCTTCAGTTCGTTGTATCTGCAGATAAGTTGTTCCTTCTGAATCATGTCTAATTTTTTTGAATGGAGGTTTTCTATCAATTTTATGTTCACTCACTGGCCTGGTATAGCTATCAACAAGTGGTGTATTACCTAATAAGGGACCAGGTGATGGAAATGGTGGTGCTATCATTACAGGCCCTTCTCCCTTCTGAGGCGACTTTGATTGCACACCATCATCATCCAAAAGTTTATCATGTCCCATACTTCCATCATTTCCTTTGCAATAATACATCTGATGAATTCCTAGGACTTGAGCATTTTTACACTGTATATTACAAGTCTGACAAACATATCGAAGCTCCGGTGACTGTGATTTGCTAGATACAGAATTTGAAGAGGATTTCATACTTGAAATGGTATCTGTTACAACTACTTCATGAGCTTCTGTTGGAATATTTGATTTGAAAGATGAGTCTTTCATCACAGAATTACTCATCATGTTGTTCATGTATTTAACATTGAAATTATTTGAATCTAGAGAAATATTCAATTCACTAGGCACAGCTCTACTTAAGCCTGCAGCCGACTTGATTAGTTTAATGGAAGACTGTGGAGGAAGCTCAGATTCTGTCAATCCATATGGAAAACCCTCTGAATAACTACGCTTTCTACTGCTACTGCCTGTTTGGTCAAGTTTGCTGGAATTTGTAGTCAAATTCAATGGCTGCTGATCATTACAAACATCTTGCATCAATGGAGAAGGAGTACGGTAATTGTGTTCCAAGTTATCTGAAGGCCTTAGAAGAGCAAGAGCAAGTTTGGAGTGATGCTCAGAAATTTTCTCTGATAATGAAGAGTAATTGGTAAATGATTGTACAACTTCTGAACTGTCAGTTTTTTTGAGAGACAAAACAGGATCAGATGCAAGTGATGTGAAAGGACTAGATGGTGAATGAGATGCTTCTTTGCTGTTTGACCGATGGAGAAACTTCTTTGGCCATATTGGATCCATTGTTTCAACAATGGCTTGGTTGTCACTTATAAGTTTTGATATGTGTCTTTGTAGAAATTCTGGACTTGGAGAAGAACAGCTGGTGAATGGAGAAGATACAGAGTTCTCTGAGAGTGGTGCTCGGTCAACTGGAGGCATCTTCAGTGACAAGCTGTTAGTTTGTGTCGGAGTATCACTTGACCATCCTTCTTTTGCTGTTGTGCTCAATTCTGATACAGGAGACTGTGAAGAGTTTTCTGCATACAAAGATGAGGTGTGAAATTTTGGTTTGTAGATGGTTTTTGATATTCGGTCATCTATTTTCTTTTGAAAGTCAGCCACAGAAATGTTTTGTTGTGATGTTGGAGTTGGTGGTAAGCCGGTGGAAGTTACAGGACTGGCCTGATTGAGCCTGGCCTGGGCTTGAGCGTGATGCTCGATGCTGCTGTCATCATCAGAGCCACTGAGCTCGGGGGCAGCCGCCGCCCCCGCCGCCGCGGCGTCCTGGCACTTGCCCGGCTCATCAGTGTCGGCCTCTCCCACCTTGACAGCATGTGCTCGCGACCGGCAGTGCTTGTATAGGTTGCTTTTAGTTTTGAATGCAAAGCCACATGGCACACAGGGGTAGGGGCGTTCATTGGTGTGGGCTCTTATATGCTTTTCCAACACACTTGGTTTGGCACAGGCTAGCTTGCAGTAAGGACACATGTAACGCCCTCCTGATATGACTTTCGACTCATCTTGGGTCTCATCCTCCTTTGGCCGATTACTACTCACACAGTCGACTCCGTTGGTGATTGGCAGATTACTCTCAGCAGCTGCAGTAGCCGCTATCTTTTTGAACTTTTTGTGCAGGTAGTTGTTCTCACCGTTGCTGCTGCCACCCTCTGCGTCGCTGCTGCTACTTCCGCCACCGTTGCCGTTGACACTTTTCGGGGCAATCTGTGGTTCAACTCCACCCTTTCCCATTTCGCTTTTCGATGGCACCTGAATGTTCTCACCTGAAAATTGAAGATTCATTGTCAATGAAGTTTTCTCATTCTTTCACGAACAAAACTGTTAATTTCATGTTACAATGAGAATGAGCGTAATTTTTCATCGATAGGGGGGATGAGTAGGCCTACAAATTAAATGAAACTTCAGTTTATTTTTAATTTATAGACTAGTTTCATCATTTGTAAATCTTCATGCATCTTCAAGCACACATGTTATAGGAGGCCTACTACCAATAAGCCGCTTACTTGAACTTTGGGGATTTCTCGCCTCAGTAGACGAATTTGAAACAATTTTGTTCATTCATGAATTCAGATCGTGAGTAACATTTGAAAGAAGCATTCTTGTCAAAAATAATGAGTATGATCCAATTGAGTATAAATAGCGGGCCTATCAATAATATTATTGTATTATGACTTTAGATAGACAAATGAAGCTTAAAATTACATTTTTAAACGTAATAAACAGTTTAATGAAATGGCGCTCCTGTATGAGAATAAAAAAATGAAACAAAATAATAAAACTAATGATAATCAATATTCCAAGAACAAGTTCGAGGAGAACTAGATCAACTTGATATTGAAACTACTGTTCACTGTTAACAAAAGTTTTCAACGTATTTCATGAAAACATAAATACAATTGAGGACAATAGTCTGGAGCCAATAACTGCAAGCAAGCGCATGCTTTTTCAGCAATTCAATAATCCCACGGGATCAATTTTATTGATACAATTGAGTTTTCCAATTCCAACATAACATTATTAAGTTACTTTTTCTCATTGTATATGGACCACAATATATTATTACTTTTCCTCATCTATTACTATACTATACGTTGATGACTATCACTGTATTCTGCTCCAATATAATGGAGTAATGAAAAGGATATTACGCATGCTAATTCATAATTGAAATAGGAAATAATCTATTGAAAAGGAGAAATTTAAAAAAACCTGAGTCAGTGCATCTACAGTATACCCACACTACATCCTAGCCTGACATTTGCCGTGTGATTAGTTTGGGTAGTATTGACAGACAGGGGGGACAGCATTTTATAAATGGAGGACAGATTGAAGGGAAGGCTCTTCCTAAAGCAGACTTACTAGACTGGCGCCAACACACTGGCTCTCTTCATTCAGTCTCTGCCAGACAAATAATAGAAAGCCTTTTTTGCCAGACTAACTTTTCAAGCATCACTACCCACTACCCCACACTTTACCAATGAATATGCACTACCATATTTTATATATAGGCTAGTATACATATTTTAACAAGTATCTGTGAAGTTACACAGAGAAATTAAGATTTTTTATTCGCCTATTATAAGATCATGATTAATTGTATTTTGAATTTTAAATTTCTGTTATTGCTTTTCTTTACAATTCATCAGGTTTTCTACATGAAATGTATATTCATCATATCAAATGTATGTTGTTTCTTAGTTTTAGGATATGTTGGGCGTACTATGATGGTGACCGTGATATCTACAAAGTTTATTGTGAGTGTGAATCTGCCTCCAGAAAGATAAGATTGATGAATAAATTAATACCTAGATAAAGATAAGAAAATATATTGATATTGGAAGAGATCTCACCATCCTTCTCTGCACCTTTTGATGATTTCTGCGTAGTTTTTGTAGCAACATTTTGCTCAGCCTTGATTCCTGCAAGTAGAAAAAAATTATTAAACAATATAAAAAACGATCAAAACTTAATCTATAAAATAGAATGCAAAACAGTGAATCTACATGAAATTCATTAATTAGTGGATGAATGGTGTTCGAAAGATTCAATTAAATTATAATATGGAAAAATTAGAAATATATTTATAGAAGCAACAAGCCCGGTGTCGAAAAATATTTCACGTCACTGGACCAGAAGAAACCTGAGTAATCTCTTAGCCAAGAGATTAGTGTATTCACAATTTTGCGGAATGATCAGACAGAATGATCCTTTACTCTAAAGGCCCAAAGAAATTAACCAGCAGATTCTCCACTCTAAAGATAATCGACTAACCAAATAATTGGAATTATTTTCAATAACCACAGATACTTATTTAGTACTAACAGAAAAAAGATAAACTCTGGATAAATCGTCAACAATTTTTCTATAATCGTTTGTATCTCTCTCGCTCTCTTTCTCTCTCATTGTGAAAATTCATGGCAAAGAATAAAAATTATGCAGTCACCTTACACCATCTAAATATGATTTACTGTACTATAAAAATTGATGTGATTAGATATTTTCTCACAAGCACGAACCATTGATACCTGCTATTGCTAAGTTAATTACATTTCAAAAGGAGTTTAAAAAGAGAAATTCATATTTAGAATTGCGAGAGCTGTTGGTTTCAAAAATAGAAAGGGACCTGCGCTGCGGTACAAAAGCCGAAAGGATTGGCGAAAGCACACAGCGAATAGGTTTTAGTCGGGGTGGCGCCAATAAGTTCTAATAGACATCTGCGTGCAAGAAAGAGAAACAGCGTTGAAATGTTCAAAAGAAATAGACAGAGATAGACCAATAGGCAAACACAATATTTGGTAGGACAAAGAAAAAACAGAGTGAGAGCGTGAGTGCAGTAGAGAGAATGGAGAAGAAAGAAAGATGGGACAGGGACAGGTGTTTCTCAACCTAAGTGTTCTCGAGAGGTGTACACAAGGAGCTGGGCAGGTCGTCATCCACTAACAGGTTGTACAGGTTGTCTGTCTGTCGGTCGCATTTCATTTACCTACAGCTCGGTTTCATCTTTCCAGTCCCAGGGAAACGAAAATTCATCCTTACCTATTTACAGTCACATAACCGATTCTTCTAGCATTATTGACATAGTCGACTCTTGACAAAAAATACAAAAATATCCATCATGAAAAACCTTATAGAAGCCACCAAAAGCTAGTTCCAAGTGAATGGGTGGTTTGTTATAATATTTCAATAGCAGCAAATTATTTTATTGAAGAATCAGTCAGATAAGAATTCTTCGTTTAAATCAAGTTTAACAAAAAATAGTTTAACCTCAGTGCATAAGGCCCTACAGACCAACTATCAATTTTTACAGTCTTCAAAGCACTGAGGTTTTTTAAGAAGAATTTATGGTGAAGTCAATCATTATGCGTTACTGGCAAATTGAATAATACAGTAGTAATAACGCATTTGCATAATTTTTGCCATCTGATTAATCTGAACTCGCTTTCAGATTCACGTTCACAGACTATGTTGTATTCACAGATAAAATGCCTAGCATTTTTTAATCATCTAATGTATGAATGTAAATCTATTTCTAAAATAAGTGCGATTTTGTCTCGGACGTTTCTGGGCACCAAGACAAGACCTAGACAATCTATCAAGTCATCTTGACAAATTGAAGAAGCTCCACTTGATTTTGTGATTTCGTATTCAGCAGCAGGAAACAATGAGCTTCAGAGTAATGGGTTCCAATGTTTTCTGACCTATGACATCTAGGTTAGAGAAATAGCGAGTTACAATAATGAAAAAAAGACAATCCTTCGTGGATATACAGAAGTAAGTAATGGAAAGTTCATGAGTGATAGAGATAGATGGGGGAAGGTGAAGGAAGAGCAGGAGGCAGGAATGAATGGATGTCATCGGAAGTAAACTCTCCTTCCGTGATATTAATGAGAAGTACGAGAGAGAGAGAGAGAGAGAGCAAGGATCAAGAAAGGGGAATTTATAGAGGAAATAACATTGGTGAAGTGGAGGAGTTGGTGCTGGGGGAGTCAGGGATCATTGGCGCCAGATCGGCTGGTTGCTATGTCAACAAACCTCCCCTCCCCTCCAATGTCCTTCTCACGACAACTAGACCTCATCCTCAGTGATCCCAGCATCCAAAAATCCCCACTTTCCGAATGACACTTTCAAATCTGAACAATACCGAAACATTCTTGCTGGTACTGTCCAGAGAAAAACAATAGGTACCGGTGAGACGCATGCTATAAAAAGATTTTATAAATTGTTTATAAATTATAATAGTATGTACGTAGTTGAGAATTACATGTCATATGATTATGATAAGAACAAAGTGAGCTCTTACATCTAAAAATAATACACTTCCAAATTGATCAGCAGAAATAACTTTTTGATATATATTTTTAAATTTATATTTTCAATATTCCAATAAATAAGAAATGAATAAAAGATATTTTCTTATATCAATGAGGAAACAAAGTTGGAGCTGAAAGAAACTTCTTTCTACCGACAAAAATGTACTTTGGAAAAATCATATCCTCGCAATGGTGAGTAAACTGATAAACTGATTGGGTAGGGTTCATTACCAAAAATAACTAATGATATTAATATTAGTAATTTATCAAAATTATGAAAAAATACAGTAACAGTGACTAATACGCTGGTTAATAATATAATTTAGATAGTTTTTTTAGTTCTTGATAATAATTTATCCATAAATGCAAATCTGAATTCATGCAGGTTTCCAAGGACATTAGAAGACTACGACGAATCAGTGATTCAGAGCTACTTCGTTCTAAATTTGGCCGAACCGGTTCCAAATAAAGTATTTAAATGTTCTTAGAAATATCCTGCTACTGATCTACAATGAGGATAGATTTCATTGGAACTTTGATGATTGATAAGCCACGTTCTCCTTTCATTATTCTCCAGGGGTTTCCTTCGTAGTCGAAGAATCCATCTTTTAGCACATCCGTATTTATGAAAATACTGCAGTGATTAAAGGCGATAAATCATTTATTTAATACTCTACCTCTACAGTAATTGATACGACTAATCTCAAACTTATTCTAAGACTTGGTATTTCACATAATTTTGATGTGATTGATATCCTAGGAAGATTTCTTTTTACAACATTGAACAAAATAATTTTATTTCTTTTCGGTGTCGAATCATAGACGACCAGACGCTATGTAATTCTCTGCTATTTACAAACCTTCATTTAACATCAAATTAACCAATACGCAACCAGCATTACGACGAACCACTCCGACGTGTACCTTTTTTGTTTGAGGTGAGATCATTTCCGAAATCTTCTGCAACTAATTGAACCAGATTTTCCAGATTCCTTCTCAACAGCTCATACAAGATTCATTAAAAATATTGTACATTCAAGGTATTGATATTTGAAGTCGTTGTTTTAAAAGTAATCCGATTTTATTTTGACTAACTTCAATGGAGTATAGTGATTCCTGAATTGTGATCCAAAACTATTCTGATGAAGATTTTCATGTTTGTTCACATGAGTATGCACCATATTTTTTTAAACTGAGTTCAACTAAACGCAGATTCAACTTGTAATATATTGGTAGAAACAGTGGATCTACACAATTATTCAAGTTTAAACCATCGTTTCGTTAAACTCAGTTCGATCGGTGATGGTGCACATATGCATTGAAGAACAACTCTGTTATCACAGTAAAATAATAATTAATATTACCATTTACCAATACAATAGACGAATAGCAATAAACAATGCAATAATAACCCCTTCTCTATGGCTCAGGGAAGTCTGACTGTGTTTGGACGCGACCGATTGACGTTACATCATCGTCACTCGTGGAGTCGTGGAGGACGGATGGAACAAATGGACGGTAATGAGTGTCGCCGCGCCTCTGGCATCGCATCGTGCGGTACGACTCGAAAAAAGAGCGAGAGAAATGCACAAATTGAACGAAGAGGGGTGTGGTGGAGTTAAGTGAGGAGGAGAGGTGAGTGGACGAGAAGGCGTCATCCGTTTGCGTCAGTCAGTCAAGAAGCGAGGAGCTGCGGCCTGCGGTAGCGACCTTGCCGCACGACCCACGCCTGCGTTCCGTTAACGCCCCGCCGTCTCACAACCAGGTGCGCCCCTCTACAGACAGCATGACTCGGAGCATTCCAGCATCAACTTGAACCTTGGTCCTGTGATTCACAACGTGTTCAATAAAGAGGAATTGACTATTTCAACAAGTTTTCTCAATTTCTAATTACAGTATTTTTGTACAGTCTGCAATATGTGGAGTGTCAGTTAAGTTGAAAGCGACACCGAGGAATAAGATAGTAGTAATGATGGTATATGACACTATTTGGGGCCCAAATATCCAATAATTCAAAGCAGTGAAACAGAGACACAGAATAATACCAACCAAACTAAATTCACCCCTACTCGGGTGAAATCTCAATCATGATAATATACGTAATATGATAAAAGTTAGTAAAACATTATCACTTATAAATTATTATCACGTATTGTAAATACTGTATAGGTAGTGAAGGAACGAGAAGCTTCAACTTGTCCCATGTCACGCTTGGAAGTGCATTAATTTCAAGAGAAAGCAGATATTATAAACTGAATAACATCCCCCAGATCTACTGTATAACGATTTCAGCAGATTGTAACTCAATGCTCTTAATCACAAAAATGTTGGGTTGATGACAAATGGTATTTATTATTATTTTGATAAGAAAATGGTGTCATATCTGTCAGGCTCTCAGGAAGTTGTGAACTTTGAATTTAAGAGTATTCCTGTAGAACGATTAGACATTTGATTTTTATTGACACAGATTGTAATCTCATTATGTGCTTCATTTAATCTTACAAAGAGCTAATGAATCCTAGATAATAATAGCTCTGGATAAGTTCTTACATTGAATAAGACATTAATCAATAAGCAAATTTGTCTATGAAAATCATAGAATTGTTCATGAAATAAGTTGATTAGAAATACTGTATCATATATTACAATGTTTATATCATGTTATCAAAAAAGGGCAAAAAACAATGCTTTTTATGTTGATCCCATACAGTCATATTGTCATATACCAATCGTTGACTCGTTCCCAAATTGAACACTTTAAAGCAGTTCAGTCCAACGAGGGGTTTGTTAATAGATTATTACGTATTTATGAAAATTATTTTTAATTGATGGTATTCTACTGAACTTTCTTGTATTTAAGATAGGAATTTGGTAGAGCACACAAGTTGTTCATTTCATTATCAAGTGGTGTCCATTCACCTATTGTATTGTATGAATTATTAAAACTTCAACTGACTATTTTTTGAGTGGGTTTCATCATGTATTGCACCACTAGATGTACAAATACAAATCTCAAGTGCAATGCACTGAACTGACCAAGAAGCCATAAAAATAGTTGTGAAGGCTTTGCACTAATAAGAGGATGAAGAGGATTTCTCCATCGAACTATTTCTGCCACTTGCATAATATGGCCGAAGACAAATAGCTGATTTCTGAATTCATTTCCATTTCCTACTCCTACAATATCTCATCAAATTCTTCATCTTCACCGGATTGTTGTTTGCGTGTAGCGTGTTAATGAATAGGAGCGAAAAATAGGAGATAGGAGCAAAGATTACGAAGCAGAGTGAATCAAAAGCATTTGAAATTATACGAAGCATTTATTAGATTACATTCTGAGGCGAGATGACAACTGAAACCATTAAAATATGGGCACGGACAGCAACAATGCGAAACTATTGTACATCTATTTAAAATTTCCAAACTGAAAATGCTAATGTTCGCTAATGTTCAAGGACTGTAGGTTTTCAAATTCTGATTCTATTCGTTCCTTCAAATGTTCAACATCACGAATCTTTACGGAATAAACCTCATTTTTCAGAATACCCCAGACTGAAAAATCCATGATCTGGGGATCTTGAAGGCGGCCATTCAATAGTTTCTCAAGTTTTCAATTTCAAGTTTCACTTTCTCACAAGTCTCTCCTCCATAATGAGGGGGAGCGCCATCTTGTTGCCATATCAATTTTTCTTTAACCGGCTGGAGGTTTCCAAATAGTGGATTGTTTTGTAGTTCAATAAGGACTTCATAAAGCATATCTCGGTAATTTTCAGCATTGATAGTCCTATTAAAAAAAATACGGCCCGATTAGCCGACCAAAAAATTGCTAGTGACAACTTACCTATGGGCCACCCGGTATTAAAACCGATCCATGTTTCAATACCTTCAAATCGTAAACAGTAAAGTAACAACGATTAGAAATTATTAACGCAAGTAAAATTAATAGTATAAATTTATGACATGTTGCATCGGTAATTGTTAGTTTAGACTTGGAGTTTTGATTTAGTTATCAGTATAATAAACGAAAAAGTATAATGATTGAACCAATAAACAAAAATTAGGCTTTTGTAAGTATCAAAAGTTATCAATATTGTGGCATTATGATGAAATCACATCAATATTGCAAAAAATAAATAAATAAAAGTTTGGAGAAGAAAATATTATCTCAATAATGAAACCATAAGCCGGTCGGAATAATTGAAAGTTGAGGC
The DNA here is from genome assembly GCA_017141395.1 of Laodelphax striatellus. Classification (NCBI taxonomy): domain Eukaryota; kingdom Metazoa; phylum Arthropoda; class Insecta; order Hemiptera; family Delphacidae; genus Laodelphax; species Laodelphax striatellus. Next base: position 22,254,539 of record CM029532.1, on the reverse strand, counting down.
AGCGCATTGCACTGTATGTGGTGGAATCAATTGCTGTGGAATGTCAACAGGTTATTTTGGAGGCGAGAAATTATTTTGATTGTCAGTTACAAGTGAATAGTGCTGAAGTGATGCTCATAACAACAATCGCGCTAATAATAAACGGCTAGTTGTTGGTCCGCAGGCGAAATGGTCAACTTCATGGGTGAAATTCATCTGGGAAGAGGCCAAACCGGCTAATTTTAGATCAGATTGCGACGTGTGAAAGGGGGCGGGTGTGTGGGGGCGGGGGAGGTTGTCCATCATGCACAGAACACAACGCGACAGGCGAGGTCTCCACACGCCGGACACTCTCCACTCCGGTATTGAACTTGACAGCTTTTAGATTCTCTCATCGCCAAATTATTCATGCCTCATGACACTAACAAATTACTGATAAATAAGTCCAAATTTACAAAACCAACCGTTGGTGGCACAACGTTGGCCAACAATGGTCTTCCTCACAAATCAATCAATTCAATATAAGCGGGAAAATCTATCTAAATGAATAGTGAATAGAAAGATAATTTTGAACAAGAAATCTACCTCATCTAATTTTATTTCATTTGAATAGATTTTAGAATTCTTTTTGGTATAGTGTTCAATTTATTCTAAAAAAAAAATGAATGAATCATCAAGTCCATGATTCAAGTAAGATTCGTCTGTTGACAAACTAAACAGCAAATCTTGAAGAATATGAAACGACTCGGTATCAAGAATCTTATCTTAATTTCAATGTTTACTTCATTCCTATTCATCAGCAGTATAGATCTGAAAAGTACTTTTTGGAGATAAGTATGTAATTAGACCCAAACTACTCATTTAAATATTGAACTGTAGCATCAGTCATCTATTATCTATCATCCGGGGTCATGACTTTGCATGAGTAATAACTCATTTATTCAGTTCGTTCAATGAAAAATATTATCGGACTATCAGTTCATTTTAGAATTAGTGATAACCCTTGATATCATTCGTCGCAAGGCTACTGCGCACAGTTTGACTCATTAGTAAAATAATTTAATAATATCTAAAAGTTTAGGCATTTCTAATCGATCATAAAAAATATTTTGAATGGTCACATACTGTGTTAATTTTGGCGTGATATTGTCAAACCTTTCTCTATTCATGTTGATGTATGCCCAATGTTACAGTTTCCGCCTTTTTACAGAGAGAATAGCATTGGAATTGTTTATGGATGAATTGGTCAAGTAACTACTAACACCCACAGTCCACAGTAAGTTGTTGAAAGTATTCCACAAGTGAAGTTTTATGAGTAGTAAAGTTACACCTTGGATCAATAACCTTGAAATTTTCAGATTCAAAGATTTATTCGAAAGTTTATCGCCAATTAAAAATATAAGTGATTCCATCACAACAAATAATAATGTCTATATAATGATAGGAGTGCGCCATTCCTTACTATCGTAAAACCTCTATTGAAGAAAGTTTGTTTACATCGAATACTATTTCGTATAATTTTGATAGCAAGATAATATGTAGCAGTAAATCCTTCATCCAAACCATCTAAACTTTCAAGACTTATATAAATTTTTCATTACCTCTCCAATCATAGTTCAAATCACTTTTTGATGAACAGTAATTCTCTCGCCTATCCTAGTGAAAAATGAGTGAGTGAGTTGAGAACATAATTATTTCCATCTGATTTATTGATGAAATTATATGACTCCAAATATTAATTTAATTACTGTACACACTGATCCCTCCAGTTATCATAGTATTTTGGATGAATTTACAACCATATTAAAGAATCTGTAAGGTCAAGAGAAAACCAACTACTGTATATAAACAAATGTACTGTTTGACTCATCGACAAAGTCTCGTTAGAATAAGTTATCTATCAACTTATGGATAAGGTATGTAATAATTTTTTCTGCTTTCGAATAAGTATTAAAATAAGATTAAATAAGTATTATTTTGATAATAAGTAGCCTATTTATTTTCATTATTATAAGTATTAGGTATTAAGATCAGGTAATTTGCCTGTACTCAAATATTGTATTATGGACCATCAATAGTTTTTGAAAAAATACTGTAGAGTACAATACAATCACTGAGTAATGAGAATTCCAACAAAATGCTGTGCTCTAGCAAGAAATGCAACATCAATTGTTATTATTGTGATAACAATAAATTGTTTGTCCATTCAATGATGACCAAAAACCTAATCAGCCGAGCAAAGTTCGTCAAAGTGGCGCCGTCGCCAAAATAGAAAAACACTATCACTGAACACAAAATTGGTCAATTTCGAGAGATAATAATTTCGTGCTGCATGCTCAAATCACCCACAGTATCACGTATTCCTCCTCAGCATCTTTCTCGTAGATATATTATCGAGTGGTGGTTATTCAGTACTGATGGTTCGGAACCCACATACATCGATCATACATAGGTCATACATCGATCATAATCATCTTTCTCATTAGCCCACCATAAGCCAAGGCCTATTAGAATAAAAGGATATTTAAATTGAAGGAGGGGATGGTGCTGCACTGTTTGAACAATTACAGTATCTTATAGTAAAGTACTGTACTCTTATTTATTTGTTTCTCCTCAACAATGACCGTGTACTACAAATAATGTACAGTGATAAATTTCAAGCCTGTTGAATACAAGAAAACTATAAAAAATTTACAAGAAAATAAAAAACCTTCTCCAATGATTAATAAAATTACTCTTCCCCTTGGGCGTCCAGCCAATACGAGCGATTTCGGGTCGCAAAAAAGAACTCACCTTGTTTTTCTCTCAATTTCAAGTATGATTTTCTTTTTCTTATTTTTCAAATTTTATATGTAGCCTAATTTATCTAGTATTTAATTTAGAAATGTAGCGGAGGGTTCAGTGTAAGAGAGGGCCGGCTGCGCCCTAACTTCGCCCTCCCAGGAAAAAATAAAGGCAGCCATTCTATTCTATATTCTATTCAACTCATTGCTAGAGTGGACCAAATAATTTCAACGAAGAATTCCTTTTTTGATGCAATGGATACAATTATTACAAAAAAGATCGTGCATCTAGAAATCGCAGGGTCGCAGCCCGGCTTCCAATAACCCAGATGTAGACTGATTCAAGTTTAGCGGAGTAATTTTGAGCGGAGGACAGGGCTTAGCCTTAGGGGTGGTTCTTGTGATTCATTCCTTAAAATCTGATAATGATAAATATTCACCACTACAGTATAAATATTCTCTAATAAACTTTAGTGATGGCAGTTATAATAGATCCCTTATTCGGAATCAGTTCAACTCCCGTTACCAGACCCGCTAATCTTCGACTACCAACAATTCAACCGGCTATTCCAATAATCAAGCTATACAAAAGTGAAATTGCACTATTCACATTAGTTATAAATGGGTGATGATGCCATACACATTCTATTTTTAAAATTGTTGAGAATAAATTCCAGTCTAACTTGATGTGATTTTTCTGCTAGAGATTCACAGAGTTGTTCATCAAATCTTCATTATTATTAATATTTTATCGAATTGAATGATTTGCAACTTTCTCAAAAGTGTTGTAATCTTACTGGGCTAAAGAAGAAAAAATGTGATAATTTACCAGCGTTTCTTCATCCTAGTGCCAGAGAAAATCCCTTGATTTTCTCAACTTAAAATACCTCTAAAAACTCCCAATATCAATATAATCATGGGCGGATTTAAGGGGGTTCGGGAAACTAAGCCACTCACAAATTTTTGTAGCTATTGTAGCAAATGTTATAAATATAGTTATATAATAGTTTGTAGCAAAAAATTTATGTCAGAAACCCCCCCCCCCTCCAACTTCGCCCATGCATATAATATCTTTATAATTGACTGAAAATTTATACGGTAATTCTTGAATGACTTGTAACTTGAAAACCCTCTAAAACTCTCAATATCAATTTTTAATCTATATAAATCATAATAATTCTTCAACATTCATTTTATTTGACGATACACCACGATAGGCATACAAGAAAGTAAATTTCCATTCGCCAGCAGAACCAGCTGGTAAGCCCAGGTCCTCTTAGTAAAAAGGAGTACGAGTACGAGATAGATGATATAGAAATTAGATATAAGTGATATATAGAGATAATGCATAGTAAGCCATGTCTAATCATCTCCCCCGAATAATCTTGATAACGCATTCAGATAATATGATAAAAGAGTTTCGCTGTTATCAGATAATTTCCGCGAAAATATTCGTGAGGTATGCTCTGATTAGTGCTGTCTTTAGTGGAGTATTGAAACGGCTGAGTCACCGAGAGCATATCGTCTAGAGAGAGAGACGCAAACTGAGTGACGGAATGACATCACGCGCAACTCTTTCTGCGCATCAACATTCGCCTGAATGATTGCAGGCTACCGATTGAAAAGAGCACCTCCTAAGGAGAGGAGAGTGGAGCGAGAGATTATGAGCAGGTCAGAGAGAGACAGAGTGCCTCGGCCGGAGAGAGCCAGACCATCACACAACTGAACTAAACACTGAGCAAGACAAGGTCGCACCATCTGTTGCTGATAAACATGTGCGCCATGTTGCATTAATTCAAATATTTTATTGGCGTGATCTATGACTCAATCCTATTGATATCGCTAGCGCTCAAATCGAATGAATCCATTCCATAGACCTCATAAATAGCCGAAGAATCTCCTCAATTTGTGACGTCATATCACTGATGAAAATCAAGGCATAAAAATTGAAGATGATGTATTTCCATTGAGTATGTAGGCTACTTGGGTTCACTGCGACTTTCATTTTTAATGTAGCTGTAGTGAACAAGATCAGATGCTGTTCGAAGTCCAAGATATATTCCAATAGGAATTTTTATAAGATCAAAATCCATCCAAACTCTCACCACAATAAGTTTTAAGTAAAATCAGACAAAATCGCTAAAATTCAATTCGATTGCCAATTTATTGCAAACAAAGTTGTAGTCATTTTGTACTAAAAAGAGCAACAGTCCTTAAATAACTTGATTTGATGGATTTGTTCAGCTCATCAATTGAAAAAATGAGATTGTGAAACAAAATTCACGTTATGAGCTTGTTCTAATGCAGAGGGTTTTCAGTCACTTCCGGAGAGTGAGCATACAGAGGAGATATGCATACACAATATTCACAATGTGTTCACAATATTCAGCATATTTTCACAATGCATACGAGAATGTGAACATAAACAATTGGGTGAGTCTGAATTGATGTTTATAGGAGTAGCCCGAGTAGGATCAACTATTATTGAATCATTGAATGATATTTGTACCAGTCAATTACATTACCAATATGAAATGTGAAAGTTTATGAAAGTAAAAGTGGGATTGAATGCTCTTGTAATCCTAAATAATTGGTTAGTCTAATATTAAAATAAATTGAGTGCCAGTTTTTTTTAAATCCACCAACTTGTACCATAGATAAGCAATGCTTATATTACTAAGTCTGTTCTCTGTGCTTGTACCAAACATAAGAGAAGACTATGGCAAGTCTATGCATGTACCAATAAACTTCATTTCTTCAATCCAATCAGTAAGTGTTCTTATATTTTAATATTTACTTTGGAAGATTGCGTCGATTAGTCTATGGATTCAATGACTCAAACAATCAATTTTCGATACGCTTGAATGTTACAATTCGCAAGCAACACAATATCCTGATCTTGGTCTGTACAACGAGAAAGCGATGTTGCCAAAAATGTAGGTACAGTAAACACTTGATCCAAGTTGGCCGGCTCCAACACATTCATTTAGCATTTGGCAGGACAAATCTCCTTTCTCTCCACACATTTGAGCAATGAGCAACCAAAGACAAGATACTTTGCCTCTCACGAGCTTTGCTGGCATATAGCCCGGTTGCAGTATACAGTCGTAGAGTAGTGCAGGGCAGGCATTCCTCGCACTCAGTCAACGCAACACACGGCACGCTCAACCTGTGCTGTGCTAGGCCTGCTCGAGTTTGCACTTCTCAAGTCTATATCAAGCATCCGACTATCGACTCTCGACCCGCACAGTGTGTTGACCTCTTCACATCTCTCACCACACACCAAATATTCACACATTCGAGAATATTACCAGAGATTGAGAGATAAACCATTCACTATTTCAGTTATTCAACGATATTACTATTATATCTCCATTAGAATTCATAGAAATATTCTAATTTACACTTGGATATTCATGAGAATAACATAGAATTCATTGAAATTAGCCCCATTTTTGGCTTTCAATTTATCTAGATTTAGCCTATTACGATAATTCAAAGAAAATCCTTTCAAAGTTGGCACCCATTTCAAAATCTTTTAAAACTGCAAATTTCTAATCTTTCATTCCCATTTTCTATCAGGCAGGGAGATTCAGATCGGGCAGGGAAAAATAACAAGGGAGATAATTTTATTTCGATTTTTTTATCATTACTGAGTGGTTTGGGTTGGTGGCATACAAGATTCATAAACATGATGATCAACAGTTACATTTAGGGGCGGTTCATGAGCTCGGGTTTATCTCTACTTCGAGGCTAAAAACTGGATTTTGCGCCGAGTGTTCAAAATCGGGTTCCGTTGGGTTCATGGAGTCCAACAACAGACGATCTCGGACAAAAGATAAGCTAGGTGGGTTCATGAACAACAACAGATCAACTAGGGTATTAAAGATAAGCATCGTGGGTTCATGAGTTCTAGCTCAGCGTAAATAATTCTGGCTCAAAATGATCATTTTGAGCTATAACTAACTGAGGGTAGGTTTAAGACAGGGATTATGTCATTATCACTTTATTGTTTCGATTTTAACAAAAGAAAAAAAAAAAATGTTATATTAGGGTTTGTCTCTGAATTCTGAACAATTCCATTACCCACAAAGCCACAAACCCCGAATTTTTTTATTGATGTATAAAACACACTAACATAAAAAAATGAAAAAAAAACTTCTTCAAACGACGAAAACAATTATTTATTAAAATGATTCACCACAATAATATATGATCAATTATTTGCATTTGAATAATTTATTTCATTATTAAAAAAAATGATTTCATTATATATTTATCTTATATATTTTTTTTAAATAAAACTATTTTTCGAATGAAATACTTTTTATCCAAATTGACGAGTGTTTTTTTTATAATTGAATACGTAGATTGAGAATAATGAAAAGCTTTTATTGAATACATTGAAGACAGCAGTAGAACGAAAAATGAGAACAAGAACTAATCAAAATCGAGCCTTGTTATAAGTTATAATATAAAAACAATACACTAATCACTATACTACACTCGAAAATACTATAGGCTACTATTTACACAGTTATAATTAATGAACTAGAAATGCACAGAAACTTCACAAAATACAACTGATCGTGATGTGATGAGGGTGGCGACAACGGGGGAGGAATATTGTTGATAGTGTCATGCGAGGTGGTGTCAACTCGCCGCGGCCAACTCGCCCAAGCCCAAGGACCAACTCACCGCGACCAACTCATACGAGGACTGATTCCCTCGGCATTTCATTTGTTACCACTTTTCAGAAATATTTAGATGCAGCTAACGGTTCGACATGATATATAAATTAATTTTTAATTCACTAATTAGTTATCAATTTATTAGAAATTAGTTATCATTCTATATTCAAATTTTATTATTAGTTTAATACTTGACATGATATTCGGTTTCCGATGTGAGAGTCTTTCTATATCTCAAATCCAACTCATCACATAACTTGACATTTCACTTTCGATCTTCTAATTTTATTCAATCAAGATTTTTTAGATGAGCACAAGGTATTTTTTGGTGCAAAATCAAATGCAGACTATTTGTATGCGTCCAATCAACATAATTTTAAAAATTCAGTTCTTCAATAAATTTCGTAAACATAAAAATGTGACTAGTAACATAAATTGACTGGACTAGTAGAGCTATTCATATATCATCATCATCATCATCATCCTCCTCCCCAGATTACCGATTAACATGTTTTAATTGTATTTTTTCAATGTTTGAAAAATAGTTTCATAGTTTGATCAGTGAATTAAGAATTAATTTATATATATATCATGTCGAATCGTTAGCTGCATCTAAAATCCCTGAAAAGTGGTAATAAATGAAATAAATGAAGTGAACTGAAATAATCAGTCCTTGTATCAGCTGGCCGCGGCGAGTTGTTCCGTTCCGACATGCTTGGTGCATGAAAACAAAAATTCCCTGTGAATCCCTGCTGTTGAGCCGACGAGCCAACATTCGTCATTGGCTAACCCCTCGGCGTAAGGCATCTTGAAGTTACGATGGGCTAACGATAATCCGTGGTTGAACTCTGTCTCATGAACCCATTTTTTAGCCATGGCGTAACTTTAGCCCATGCTTACGTTAGCTCTGGACTAGTAAATCCAGAGCTCATGAACCGCCCCTTAATGTTTACAGGCTTGTATGAAACAGGCCTTTGCAAATTATTTGAGGATTATTCAGTTGACGCCTTTTAAATACGTCTTATCTTTTCATATTGATAAAATTTACTTTTTTCAGGAGTTGGAGTTGAATTATGGCTGGAATTCCACTTATTAATGTAAATTACTGGAATATTCAAAGATAATTATCGGTAATACAAATCAAAAGGCTCATGGGAAATTCACTTGGAAGTTTATATTATAACGTTGGTCTCATCAACGATCAAAAATTTAACCTGCCAACGCAGTGAACAGTGATGTTTTAATTAATGACAATTCATTTCATTACAAATATTTGGCTATGAAATGTTTTTATTTTATTGTTCTCTATATCTTACAACTAGATACAGATGCTTGTTAATTACAGTGTTCAGGAGTTATAATCACTAATTAGTTGGATCTCATAGTTGAATCGTGGTACATAATGCATTTATTCTCACGATGGAAATTAATGCTATTTTCGGGCTGATGAGTTTTCAAGCTATTCTAAAGAGCTCTAGTGCTCATTACATAATCTTAACTAAATATCCATTTCATAGATTGGACTATCTTATATTGTGAAACAGAAATGCTCTAGCTGAAAAATCTCTACTGATTTAGGCAAATAAGTCATTTATAGTGTTTCATGGGAAACCAATAACGTACTAGTCAGCTAATGTAGCACATTAAAAACAATGAATATTGGTTATTAGGCTATTTTGAATTTGAATAGAGATTTCCATGAATTGAGGAAGTAGTGATTCAAACAAAAATTATTCAAGAAAAAAATTCAAAACATTCACAAGACTATGTTTTGAATCCTTTTTTTTTTCTGAGGATGATGCCCACATGAGCTCTAGGCTTGTGCGTGGGTAATGAGTGGGGTGATGATGAGATATGACGACTACTTTTTAGGCAGTCGGGACCGACGGCTTAACGTCTCCTCCGAAAGACGGGAGTGGTCAGAGTTTGTCAAAAGTCTTTCGTCAAATCAGGCTTGAATCCCTGGCCCAATGGATTTTATCTGACTGCTGATAACTTAATCAGATAAAATCCATTGGGCCAGGGTTCGAGCCTGGTTGACGGTAGGATTTTTGGATAGGAATACAGGATAGACAGGAGAAGCTATCTCTATATTATAGAATATAGAATCCCAAATATTAGTAATATTAGATAATTTGGCGAGGCGGGACATCCGATAGGGTGCTATCTGCCGAAAAAAGCCATACGTATAATAAAAAATTAGGAATATTGATATATAGATTAGACTACATAATTTTGGCAAAAAATAGGCTAATTTTTCGTATTGATGTTGATGTACTGTGTAATATTTTAAATAATTTCAATAACACATAAATAGCATAATAGAATATTGATTCAATGACATTAGATTGATAAGCCAAACCATGATTATCATAGGATGTTCTAATTGGAAATAGTGTGAGCAGAAATGATACGTTTTGGTATTAGGCTATACAAATATCGGTAGATTAAAATCGAAAATCGTTGAACATGACTGGTACAAAAACCGAACATAATCAACATTCTGCTACTTTAAATAATTCCGGTAGCAACCCCATTCCACCTATCACAGATTGAAGCAAGCTTTTTGAAAAGGGTCCCGTAATGCCACTCCACAGTAGCTAACGAAAAACTTACAAAACTTGAGCAAGATTCGGTTGACATCTGTTTTATAATGTAAATATGGAGCAGAAATACAAGTGGACTCTACACTTATCCTTAATCCTCTCAGCCGGACAACAATGTGCACTTAGATCATAGATCAGTCGTACGTCAACATAAATCTCTTAACATGTGAACGAGCATCTCCTACGAGCAACTATCTCTAGGACTTTGATCTGAAAAAACTCAACCTCTTCTAGGTCACTGGAAAGTGGTAGCCGTTGTCATTAGGGTTTGGCCAAGTGTAAAGCGTCAATCTAATTTATTTTGACAATGCAGGGGTGTCTCTCCCACGCAATCTCAGCCCGACAATGCCGTTGTTTGTCAACCCACAATCGACAATGATAATGAAGTTCTTGAAATGTTTCACGCCCTGTCAAGGGCCAACTAGGCGCTAGGGGTGCATGCTGCTGACCCTTCACCCTTCACTCTTCCAGTTCCATAAGCATCCCTGCCCTCAAACTATAACAGGTTGCGTTCTTATAATATTGAATTATGCACTTTCACACATTAACTTATCACATCATATCAGGAGTTGAGGTAGAAAATAAAATTGTATTCCCGTTGGAAGGAGCCAGTCATTACAAGAAGCCGACTTCATACAGACTCGTAGCGGTAACCGATATAGATGCGGTGGATATAGTATGTTCAAATTAACAAGATGGATTGAATATGAAAAACTGTTTTCTAGGAATAATAGAAGTTTCAAAAGTAGGAAAAAAACCTGGAATTATTTTGGTTTTATTTGCATATTCCATTCAATTTCTTTTCTAATTAGGTTATTATGATAGAAAATTAACATGATGATTTTCTAGGTTTTCAAGTCCAATGAGGTCATCATAATTTTTTTTAGGTTATTCGAAAACGATTTGGGGAATTTTCAAATAATCAGAGAACGAGTCAATCCACTTTTGCAAAATTTAGATTCAATAAAAATACTGATAACCTTATCAGTTTTGTATTTCGAATTTAGCGTTCATACAACATTCATGTACAGTACGTTACATCGCAAACATTATGCAATAATGAAATTAGGCACTGAAATAGAAATGAAAAAAAAAATCGCCGGTTGCAAAATGGTAGGAGAAGGGAAGTGGTTTAACGCCGGTTTGAAACCAGGATGAAGACGATTTGTCGATTGTAAACAAAAAATATACATCGATCAGCAGGCAAAGAATACGTTGAAGAGCAACCCTTATGCAATTTGGTGGTGAGTGCGTTCAACTGCCTTGTCACTTATTCTTCAAGGCCATCTTTGCGAAACGAAGTGATATGACAAAGGGTTTGCGAATCAGGAATCAGCAGGGGGTGCGGACCGGTGGGGAAACGCCCACGCTGGAACCCCCCTCATGCCATTACAGTACACTGATCAGTCATCAAGTGAGGAGGAGGAGAAGGAGGAGGAGGCTGAGGCCGCCTGGACCGGTTCGACTGCCGGTGCCGGCCAGTTTCAGCATGTGAAGCTCTACAAGGGCCACCGCTAAACTTCCACTGATAGAACAGTTAAATCCAGAAAAAGAAAGCTCGTGGCCTCGTAGGCCGTTGGATTAATATTGCTCTTATCAATGATTCAATTCTTAAGAGATGAATGGATCAAATCTAACCCCTCACCACCGGAACAGCATACAAATCCAGTAAGGATTTATGAGTCGAAAAAACTGTAATTTAGTAATAATGTGGACTTGGAAGATAACTCAATGTAACATTGATATTCAACTTAGGGCCGCTTTCCCCAACGCTACTTATCCAAAATTTGGCTTAAGCCTCATTCGGAGAATAGGAAAACTATAGAAAAAAAATATTGAGCGTCAGCTATTAGGCCTACTTAAGCAGCGTTGGGGGAATCCGCCCTTATTTAACAATATTTACCTTGGTATTGTAACCCAAAGTTTGGATGTTTTTTCACTGAAAACTGTAGCATTGGGACAGACGCAGTTTTGGGCGAAGGTCTGTTGTTCCTCCTACGTTGACATAATATATACAATAAATGAATACATAACTAATGAGGTAATACTTTAAAAGGTGGCAGAGATGACACGTTTCAAAAGATTTCTATGCACGTGTTACTATCGTCCCTTTCTGAATTAATTTCTTCAATAGAAAGAGTGGATCTAATTGACCTAATTTTTACAAAATTTCAATTATACAGATAAGAATATAATGCAATATTAGCTTCAGCTTAATCTTCTATACTTTATTAAGGTGAAACCCCTTAAAGATGAAAACGGATGGTCCCTTGGATCTCGTTACTGATTAATTACAAAATAAGAGAAGATTCGCATTCTTTCCTGAAAATCAGCTCACAAGAGCACTTTCATTCCTAGTGAGGTCATCAGTTCACCATGACATCACAGGTGAACTATTACATGCATCCTGATCTATTGATGGTGAGTGGTGTCATTGCCCAATACACAGGTTGACCGCGTGCTGATGCCTGCAATTGCGCGTGCGCTAATCTCAGTAGCCCGTGCCCCCGTGCTTTTATCGGTTGGGTCGTGCATCGTACACCACTTTCCCCTCTCCCACACTCCTACACCGTTCGACCTACTCCCTCCACCCCTCGCATCCCACTGAATCATCCCCCACACCGTGACATCACCTCACTCTGCATCTCTACTCGGAAACCTTTGCCCTTTCCTTTTATGCGATTCCACGCTACAACCATCAATTCCCATTCCCTCAGCATCTCTCTACATTTGACTATCTATGTCACAAAATTCTAGCCTCTTTTCCCCCTATTCCACGAAAAGGGGCTTCCAAGAATAAAGATAGATCATCAATGACGAAAAATACAATATTGTAACTAAAAAGTTTATCGAACGTCACTTTCCTATAACACGAATAGCGCTCCATCCGACTACATAGCCTAAACAATTTAATTACAATTAGGTATAATTGGGACTAGAAGTTCATTAAACTTCAATTGATTGCCATACAATGAAGATTCCCCACTTCTTGATAAAACAGAGAGAAAGTGAAGAGAGAAGAAAAAACAGTTAAGAGAAAAGAGCTAAAACTTACTACAGAGGAACCTTGATAAATCGAATAAAAAAAAACAGTGAAGAGAAAAGAGCTGAAACTTACTACAGTGGAACCTTGATGAATCGAATCTCAAGGAGAACGGCAAAAATTTATCAAGTATTTCGAAATAACAAGGTTCGAATTAATAGATAACAAGTTCTAGGGGAATTGGAAAAATTCGATTTATCAAGGTTCTACTGTACGCACTTTTAGCTAAAAAAAAAGGGGAAACAAAATTACCATCAAGAATTTAAAATGACCATAAGAATAAGTATTTTTCAACGGTTATACAATTTATATTTTCTTTGCTTTATGAGAACCATTATTGTAATATGGAACTGTACTTCAATAACAAACATTGCCCTCCAATACTATCGTACCACGAGCGTGGGAATGCATTGAATCAGCTAGTTTATTCGAATTATGTTGAGGCAATCATTTGAAAGGAGACAGTTTTCTATATATTTGTTGAATCTATCATTGGAATAGTTTGAAAAATATGTAGAAATGAACGACAACAATATTATTAGAAATGTGACTCACAATATACTCTCTGCTCACACTCACAAAACTGACAGATAGCAATAACAAAAATATTATATGAATACTTCGAATTTTAAAAATTATTCAATGAAAAGTCTAAAAATATTTGGCACGCTTGTTTTAGCAACTACATTTTTTAATAATGGGAAGAGTTGAAAAAAGATTGGAACATGAAGAAATTTTTTATTTTTTTTTGCTAGGGATGATACCCACATAAGCTCTAAGCTTGTTCGTGGGTAATGGGATTTAGAATATAAACAGTATAAATATGTGAATTTTGAATTTATTGTATTACAGAAACAAATAATTACTGAATTTTTCATGAAAGAACTTTTATTGCAATTTCTAATGTAAGTTGTCTCCTATTGGATGTTAATTGAATATTTTTATTGGTTTTTCAATTTAAATACACTGAAATAATACTACAACACGTAAAATAGCATCCGCTCTGAAACAAATTCATAATAAACAACACTCACTGAACACTAAATTGATTTCCTCTTCCAACAAATGCACTACTGCTGTCTGCATTTGCATTGGTATGACACTTGTGTTCGTTTATAGACACTACTCCACCCACACAAACCAAGTCAGGAGCCGATGAGTACATGTTTGGCCTTCGTACAATGAAACTTTTGCATCATCAATTACTCGCTAAAGACACATCCTGCATACTGCTGCTAGTTACTGAGTATCAAACCATCGGCTATGATTTGAACATAGAATGTTGTAATTGAAGTATCTGGGAGTGACTGGCGATTCCTGACTGTTACTACTTTCACTGCACAAGAGCCGCTCCTAGATGCATGCACCTGGTCGAGTGTATAACAACCTTGAGAAAAACACTTTATGATGGTTCTCCCAGATTTTGTATTCCGGTATTGCTAATTCTATTCTACGGTCCAGTCTGGTAGGAGAGAAAAGGAATGGCAACACCAACCTCATTATGTTTCCTAGGCTCTAGCAGTATTCTTGTCTCTTCCAATTCTCCAATCCAAATTGATCACATCTTCATTTTCATTCTGATTCGTGTTTAGATTTAGACTGATAAGTTTATAGAATATACCGATAAAAACTAAATTCCAGCTACTTTTCAAATGTCATGATCATCTGGATGCTATTCAGAAGAAATGAATTTTGAGTGAATTGATGCTATATTGCCGCGTTAGCTAAATCTCAAGAGATTTTTATGAGTTCATGGTATTTTAATACTCATATTGCAGTAGTGAAGGATTTTTCAGAGCTCAAAAATCATTTTTCAGATGCATAGAAAAGATATTAATCCCGTCATTGAGCTCCAAGAAGTACATGTAATGGTGGCGTTGTAACATGTAATGGTGGTGGTTTTGGTGGTTCTAGAAGTCACCACATATACACGGTAGAGATCCTTAGTAGGATGCGCAGTAGAATTGCTGCAAAATGACGTGGCTCTGAACCTTTTACATTGGAAACTTTAGATACCAGTCATTCGTTCCTGAAAGATCCTACACTAACACTTTTCTGCTGAGAGGTGTGACGTCACCCTGAACCGAGAAATGGGTGGGATCTACGTTTATACTCTACCGTGTATTCTATTATCCAATCCATGGTAGTCACTGTACATAACGAATAATACCACATACGCTGAAATTTTGGATGTGAGATGTTTCATTTCAAACTGTAGTTGTCACTATCGGAGTATTCCAAACTTATAAAAAAAAAACTTTTATTCAGATCTTCACAGAATAATTAGAAAATAAATCTTCAAAAATATTACAAAATCTATTTACCTGCAAGGAAAAATCCTGTGCGCAGGTAAGAGTTGATAATATAATACATAAATAAAAATCTTGATGAACTGTCAAGAAAAAAGTAATGAAGAGATTTTAAACAAAATAATACGAAGGAGAAAAATAGAAATAGTCAGACGGTGAGAATGAGAGAAATAGAAGAGAAGAAAAGAGAAGAGAAGAGAATATCCGAAGCTTAATTGCGAGAGATAAGGTAAGATATAACAAGGAATTTCCAGGATGAATTGTCAGGTGTAGGGCCGGTTTCTCCAACGAAATTAAACCAAGTTTTTATCATATGTTTCAAAAACATAATATGTAAAACTTGGTTTAATTTCGTTGGAGAAACCGGCCCGTAGTATCATATATGTTACAACATATTAAACTACTGTATAATGTGCACAGAAGATAAATAAATTATTGAATTTAAATTTCAGGCTTTTCTGTACATTCCAAAGGGAAGAAGGGATAGAGGACGTCCAAGAAAAAGATGGACCGATTACAGAGGTGAAAAGGTTCGGAACAGGCATTAATCTTAATCTCCATGAAACAAGAAGGGCTAAAATCAGTTAATAAATAGTAAGCGTAGTTCAGGCTAATATCAAGTAATATTTATACCACCTACGATAACAGCGGCCAAGGCAGAGTATTCCAAGCGTTCACTTGGTGGACATGAGGACATGCTCTAGAGGTCAATGGCACTGGAACAGTCATGTTGTCACATCCTTTTTATTCAAAGCAGAACTGAGCTATCCGTGAACCAAATCACCAAATTCATGGAACGGTTCGTTGAGTTTTATACAACATTACTTACAAAACAGAACCCACCAGAAAGTGAATGGTTTGTTTATGACTCATCACCACCAGACATAAACTGTTATAAATTGGCCTTTATGACCTACCCATATTTCTCGTGAAATGCATATCAGACGTCATTATACAACTACTCGCATTGGAATGTATATTTTTAGGACATTATCTATCAATACAGAGTGTAATTATATTTACAGGTATCTAGTTATAGTTACGGTATTATTATTATTCAATATTCATTAGCCAAATCCATATTGTATTCATTTGTCATCCATCAATAATTAGTATTGTAGATACCTAATATAGTCTGGCAACAGACAAAAGAGCCTCCAAAATAAGAACTCTACTGCTCAGAGAGAGAGAGAGAGCGCGCACGTTATGCAATGCAGCAGTTTATCTCACTCGCTCACTAGAGTAGTGTTACTATGTGATACTGTATCACTCAAGTGATACGATGCGCGAAGGTTCTTTTGTCTGTTGCCAGACTATAACAACATAATTTGTTAACAATACAGTAATCTGAGAAGTAAGAGGGCTTTGGAAATGCATAGATTTTCACTACACTAGGCAGACTTGATAATCAACTGCTTACTTGCAAAAGTGGATTTGAATTCAATTATTTTATTTCAATTTACCCATAAATAATGGAAATTAATTAATAATAGCAATACTTGCATTAAAAATTGTTAATAGCAACAATTGCAACTTGTATCAAGACGAATCTTTGTGAGAGTAGTTTGTGTAGTTGTTTCAGGAGCAGGTTATACATCCCTCACATCATCCGAGTTTCCAACAATATTCTCATGAAAGTCACAGTAATTAATGTCGTAGACATCAAACGGTCTCTTCCACGAATTAAAACAAGTTTTCCCTATTATTGTGAATATATAAGTATTCAGTTGTATCAAATAAACGATATTCAATAACTTCATTCCTTTATGAATCAATCAACATAAGATGAAATGAAAGATCAAGTGAGCAATGCACCTGAAAAAATATATTGGTTCTTGTCATTTGTAGCAGAACAAAATTTTTTGAAAATGTGTGTTTTTGTTATAAAAACAGTTGAGATAATGTATGTCGCCCTTACATAGTCATTACACTCATATTTCTAAAAACAGGAGTAATATACAAAGTATTGTTCATTCCAAGATCGTTGACACACAGCCAAATCCAGGCTTTAATATCCTGATATTGATGAACCATATTGTTTCACACTATACTCTGTACTCTACAGGTGTTTGCAATTAAATACGTTCCTCTTCATCTCAAACAATGTATGACTCATCAATACACAATCATCATACATTGCATAACCTTGGATCAGGTCTATCGTAGCCAACTCACTGTACTTACAATCAGAGTACTAGAATTTGAATGCATTGGTAAACAGGTTATGCACTTTCAACCCAAAAAAATGGAGTATTAAATACTCAAATATTCAAATTTTGATCGAAATCTAAGAGAATTAGGCTACGTGGATTTGTTAAATTTTACTTCACTTGTGAATTTATGTACCTTCTAGAAACACCTAATCTTATTATAATAAATGAATATTTATTAGTAATAAATGAATAAAATACATAATATAATTGACTTTTTCAAATCGTAGATACTCTAGACCTTAATTTACAAAGTCATTCTTCCAATTCCAACAGAATTTTTCTGCTTCAAAACTGATACTGTAGCTACATGTTGTAATAAAACATATCAGTCGATCAATAGAGCTTCTATTTTTACTTGCATCTTATCTTATGTGTTTCAACAACACTTTCATAAATTACCATTTTGATCGTAAGTTTACTCTGTGCTTGATGGTTGTTGTAGGATAAGGAAAAGATAAAATATTGGTTCCACTAAACCATATGGAGAATGGGCAAGGATTAAACAGCAATTATTACAGTGGAAAGTTTTTCTTCAAGCCATTTGACATAATTGAGGACTTGATTCATCAAGTTATTTTGTAAAAATAATATATTTGTACAATTGTGAATTTCATTTAATAGGAAGATGGCCCTTCATGCAAAATATACAATTCACTTCATTTAAACTGCTGTATGTAATAAAGTCGAGTTGAGTAATAAAGACACTATCACTTACAAGAGCCTCCTTATCTATGTTGAAAATATACCAACAAGTACTTTGCACAATTTAATCCTCATGTCAGATAAACTTAATACCAAATTAATTAACTGTTGAAACATTACTATAGCCCACTTCAAATATTCTATTTCTAAATATATGACGCATTGTAATATAAAATGCGTTACAACAAAAGAGAATTCCCATTTACGATCGAATCCTACTGAATGCTCTGGAATACAGTTACGTTTTGAAATAGTGACAAATTTATGGATAGGAATCAGCATTATTCAATTACTAGAAGTTACCCGTGCTTCGCAACGGAGCTCCACAAAACAAAGCTAAAATTGATTTCTTCTCTACTATGTGTATCAAAGATAGGCTTATTATTTCTTTTTTCTGGATTAGGCCAAAATATCTGTATGTCCAAAATGCTATGCTAAAACTGAATATGTATATATATATATATAATGGGAGGGAACAAATAGTTTAAATTTATTGCACCAAATTAATTTCATCCAATAAAGTAATAAATTAGACCAATTCAGAAATTAATGGAAAAATATTAATATAAGGAGATGGAGAGAAATATAATTGTGGCATAGGCCATGTTATTCTTGACGGGTAAACAAACACATTAATAATACAACTGTATTTACGTAATGTAAGTAGTATTTATGCTACTTTACAGTAAATATATTCATCTTTTGTCAAGTAAGTTACCTGTAAGCTCAATATTCCCGTTAGCAGTTAGCATTTTTAAGAAGGCCCGGTATTAATCTCATTAATCTCTTGCAAATGCCACAAATGACAAAATGTTCTTAAATGCGAAAATTATAAACCAAATGAAATCCCCTTGAATACCTCCCTCCTTCACTACAAATCTTCATCGCCAATATTTCAGTAGCCTACCGTACATCTATTCCATCAGATAATTCCATAACAATTTTGTAATTTTTATCAGACCACTAAACTTGGCTAATTCCAATAATAGTTTGATTAGTTACTATTTTCCAATATGTAATTTCAACACTCTAATATCATAGTGTATAATTCGTAAAAAAAAAAATCGAAAAGTTTATTTTAATTACATAAAGTTGAAAATAATTATCAGCAAAATAAAAATTATGAGCTAAAAATTGAATAGATATTGTTTTATAAGGTAAAAATCAATATGGTTCATAAATAATTGAAAACAAACGAAGAACTTATTCTATTTCGATAAAAAAGCTAAGATAATATTGATTTCAGTTCGAAATTTTTTGCAAAAAAAATGTGACCAAGCCTGGGATCGAACCCACGCCACTCAAGTCGTGAGATTCTGTTGTCTGCAGTGCTACATACTGCGCTACCACGGCAGTTAAAGAAATATCGACTTAAAGCAGTACTAAGATTGAGAGGTTAGAAACTGACTCGTTTCATGTAGGATGAATGGCTACAGGAAGTATTTTAGCCTAGCGAATTAAGTGATATTTGAGCATCAATTCTGAAATATCTAAAGGGAAAATTGAAATTTGGGCTTCGAGGTGCATAACATTGATATTTTTGGAAGCTGTATGCAAAATTTCAAGGTCTAGATCATTCTCATTTTTTCGGAACGCAATCCACAAAATTAGCTTGTTCCTTGCTAATAAACACACACACACACGCACGCAATCGTATCTTCTTTTATTTATTTAGATTAACAGCCTATTTGAATTTGTAATACGGTGTACGGTACTCATTTGAGGATTTGTACTATATTTTCATAGTGAACATGCACAGAACAAGGTCAGTATTAATAAAATATTGTAAGTCGTGAGATACAATAATTATTGCATTTAAAAAAGCCTTTCATGCTAAAATAACACCATATAAATCTATGTATTACAGTATTTTCAATGAAGTGAAGTTATATGTCCTCTTAAGGCCGGATTTGGGATGTTTTTGGTCGAAATTCCAGATGGAAAAGCAAATATTTTTACAATACACTCTTCTACAAGACAGATCACATTCAAAATCAACGCAATTTGATGATGATTGAAGCTTACAGAGAAGAATTCCTCGTGTGTTTAAATCACCCGCTGTTTTGTATATTGAGGTTAAATAATAAAGACAGGCTACCGTGAAAAAGATCCCAGGATTTTGCAACTATTCTTGTTTAATAAATTACAACAACGTCTTCAACACATGCCGTCATATTTTTAATGAATCACCAATGGAAATACGTCTCGTATTCGTAGAGTTTCTTGGCAGTAGGTCCCCTCAATGAGACATCAAGTACTGTCATTTAGTAATTTATTGAGTAATTTGCTACAGAAAAGAGTATAAAAACATTGGAAGTTGAGGGCATAAAGGTTAATGGGATTCAACAGACACCTATTACGATTCAGAAAATGCCGTAATTCATTAGAATACAATCATATACCTTATTCAGAATGCAAGAAACATCAATGGCGTGGTATTAAAACAAAAATGGTATTTTCTAGTCAGCAAATGTGGAGATATTTTGTACAGTGGTTTGATTTAACTCTGTCATTTAAGAGTTCATCTTTCAAGTTTTAATGAATTAGTAGCCTTCACTTGAATTTAATGTAATGTGTAAGTTGCCAAATCAACTGTCTCTTCACAATGAGAAACCCCTGCCAATATCACATTCCTGATATTGCATTTGTTTGCCTCTACACCTAAAATTTACAGGATAGTAGTTAATGAAAGGACTTTATGGCTTCACTATGAACATAACTCTCCTCAATTTGCGATGAATATTATTTCAGTCAATTATTACAAGTTTGTAATTAAGTGTATTCCCTGAACATGAAAATCTTTAAATTCGACTGATAGCTGTTATGATGCTATAAACCTATGATTATTATGATTCAGATCGACCTATTCCAGCACTAGACATAGACCAAATATTCTACATTTATGTTACAAATTACTCCATCCAGGCCCATGCTTAGGCACAAACATTTCGAATAAACAAACAGGTTCATGAATTTTAAAATGAATATACATCAACCTTTAAACCTCAATACGCTCTTTGAGGGCTGTGTTAAAATTTTCTTAAGGATAGCTTCAAAATTCGATTCATTCACAGATGATAGAATGCATGTTGCAACGTTCTTTAGCAGTGGCTGAGCCTGTTCCAAGATTCTTTCGGGTAGATAGAATGCTCTATGGGGAAAAGAGCGATAAATGAGTGAAAGAGGAAGAGCGAGAGAAAATGTGAGAGAATAGGAATGAGAGAAAGAGAGAGAAAATGGCTGGCATAGGCACAAGATTAGTGGCGCCAACCTGTCCCGGTGTCTGCATAGAACTATATACATGGATATATTTCTATGGGTGTCTGGCGTGGAGTGGAGAGTCGTCATATCAGGCAGCTTGCAGGCTCTTGTTGTATTGCTGCTCTTCTTGGCTTCTAGCTCTTTCTTGCTGCGACCAGCAACCAGCGGGTATACTGCGTGGTGGCGGCAGAGAGACTAGCAAACCGGCTGGCATGGCATGGCTTTGCCTTCATCCTATCCTGGTCCTGCTGTCTCTGTCATTCACCGGCTGGGCCATGACGGTATATAAAGATATAATACCATACGGTATAAAATAATAGATATTTGATACAGGCATGCCACAGGTCGGGTCAATCCCACCTTTATTCCATTTCCAACTTTTCTTCATGTTCTTCACCTGACCACATAGTCTACTTCCATTCAACTCAATCAACAATGGAAACACTTCCCAGAGCAAAATTCAAACAAGTAGACTTTACTAAGGTTCTATGATGAAATTGAACACTGTAGAGAGTAGTATCATAGAGAAAGCATAGAGCCAAGCTATGCTTACTCTATGATACTATTCTTTCTCTATGATACTATGGTACTTGGCGCTATGCTTTCTCTATGGTACTATTCTATGTGCAGTACTTAGTAAAGTGTACCGTATACTTCTCTAATACTTCTCGATGATGTTTTGATACTCATCAAAATAAAAAGAAAAGTCTCAACAAAAGTTCAGAAGGACACAAAGGGCGGAAGACTATGAGACTAGGCTCGTAGGCTTTCAAGTCTTTGAGGTTCAAGCCGTTCAAGTCACATTTCGGAATGGAGAAACAAAAATTTTAATAGAAAAATTGCTGAGAAATAACATACATTTGGAGGATTGAAACTGCAGTGGGACTAACTAAATCACTGATTGGGGCTGACAAAAATCACTGACGGCCTGTTGTTAAGTCAATTGGGCGATAGGTTTAATCTTAACCAGATCTTATCAGGGGTTTAATAGGCCTATAATACTTTTGAGCAAGTAACAAACTGAATGATAATCTATTAATGAGTAAGTTGTATGAGTAATAAAATGTATACCAAGTAATATTAGATAAGAAAAAACAATTTGACTAAATTCTGTTTGAACCATTTAGGCCTATGGTATAAGGATAATAAGAAGAACACAAGAGAACTCTCTCTACAGAAGAGTCCAAAATTCAAATCAACAGGATGAATTGTCAATCATTGTTAAAAAAGAGTGCTATTAGATGATTAGAAAAGAATGCAGTTGTTAAAAGGAACAACAAATCAACAATACTGCTCTGATGATAATCAGAGCAATGGTTATATTAATTTACAATTGTTTTTACAAAGGATCAGTATTCGGTAAAGAGGTGGTTGGTTTTTGATAAATAAAATCAAATGTTCGGTGGATCCGAACCACCCAAAATAATCATAAAGCCTCATCAGCGCTACTCACTGCAAAGCGGCCAAAGAGAGAATAGAGAAATTTACTATTCTTTCAGGTCACAAAGGGCAGTGCAGACAGAACAAATGTCTGCAGGAACTTAAAAAATATGTTTCACAGAGTTGCAATACATTTTGAAATCAATATAAATCCTTTTACGGTAAAATAAAAGGGGAAGTAATTAATTCATCAATTCATGGATTTGCTTACCCGTGATTGAATTTCCATTTCCATTTGCTATTCAAGATGATTTCGGATAAAATTACATATACCGTATTGAAAGATATAATTAAATGTCAACTTTATACCATACTAAACTTCATAATGACTATGGTAGTACAGCAGAGTACTTATTATTATTATTCCAGGTAATATCATCAAAGCAGCAAAAATTTTGTTAGGGAATTGCGTACCAAAGTTGCAAACGTCAAGACTCCAGGCAGCCAATCACACAAGCAATTGCTCAAAATTTGCTGAAATTTTTTCGTGGAAAAAACACAATGAAAAGTACGAACGGATGCGTTGTTTCGCAATTTGTTTGCTGATTGTACGACCTCTGGACCTCTACTAAAACTTTTAATACACTTTTGCGCATTTTGGCACATTTACATCACATCATACAACGAAATTAAATTTCCTATAAAATTTCAAGCTTTGGAAATTCAAATCATTTCGAATAAGAGAAGAGAATAACTAAGTTCGTTCAATACAAATTTATGCTTCATGCAACACCCATTTCTGAACAACTGTGCAATGGGCCCACGTTAAAACATTTTGGTTCTGAAATTCAAGTTGATTTAAAACGAAGTGGCTAAGGCACTGCCCCGGCAAACCAGGGGTGCTGGGTTCGATTCCCACCCGGGGAAAAGTTTTTTGTGCAGCAGCGTTCATCGAATTTCCTTACTAGCTATTATTCTGTTGTCAATATTTGCAATACCAGAAGTCTTCAGAATATTATATGGCATTAATTAGGAATTTCGTTCAATTAATTATTATGATTTAACAGCAACTGTATAGTTGCAATATCTCATTTCCTTCCATCTTTATAAGTAATTGTCAAGAATACCTAATCAAGGAGTCCTTTAACTGCAGTAATTATTGGTCTACTCCTATATTGAAAAGATCTAATCTAGAGTACATCATTAATCTAGCTAGAGTCTAAAAATTATGCTTTGGACTGAACTAAGAACTGTCAACCTGATATATGGGATATGGGTACCTAAATATTGATTATTCTGGCTCGGTAGCTAGGACTAGAACATTATTTTTGGACCAAATTGGCTGCACACTCAAACAGAATTTCAGTTATAATCCATTGATGTGCAGAGAACATTTTCCTTCCTCCCCACCAACCCACTTCAACGTTGCAACTATAGCATGATATAAAATCCTCTCTAAAATCATACTCCCTGTGGTTGGGGAAGTAAAGTACCGGTACCCGATTTCCTTCCCTGTTTCCAAACATTCAGTTTTCTATGTATGTGATTTTACTTATTTGTTCAATGTTATTCAATTTCATTTTTTCAGTATTTTTACTAAGAAGTAAGAACCTTAGAAAAAATATATAGTTTTGAATTGATAAGCCACCATGACTACCATTTTCCTGTGATAGCTGGGTAACTGTTCATAACCAATGATTATCATCATAAATCTAAAGCCGATAAGTTTCCAAGTTCACTTGAATCCATAGATACAAGTTTTTAATCTAGCACAAAATAGAACGGCGGATACAGGATTATGTTTCGGGGGAGGTCAATCTGAAAAGGGAGGATTTGGAATGACACCTTTTCTTGTTATCCTGAAAAATGTTTTTCTACTGTCTGTATTATAACATGGTTTTATTAAGTGTCAAACAAAAATACCATGTGAGTATTCATGACGTCATGACCCCCCTCGACTCCTGCATCTGTCACTGGATAGAGCATTATTTCATTGAAGATTTGACAATAATTAAAGGATCAACCAAGCTGAAATGAACATCAACTAGATTAGTACATTATCAGATGTAGGTTTGTAGCTCTGATGACTAATGGTGATGTGGGGAGAGGGTTGTTCCAATTCTGCGTTGTATGCAATGCAAATCACTAGATTAAATCAAAGACAATATTACCTATAAGTAGTTAAATTGTCTTTGATTAAATCCACATTGGGAGGGGTGTTGACGTCAAGTAATTGATTACTTCCGACCCACAATATGGATTAATATCTGAAACATCCTAAGTCCAATAAATTGATTGTATCCCAGGTGGTAGCCAGGTCAGGAAGCATCCTCAACCTGCTCAACCAGGAAGTCAAAACATCGGGCGGTGATGATCAGTTAGCAACAGGAGATGTCTCAGAGAAGAGGGTGGTCAAAGATGATATTATCCCGTAGCGATTACTGTAGTTCCTGAAATATAAATCCATGTTTTCCTCCAAATCTAGTCGGTTAAATTTTAATAAAAAAAGGTAGATAAGCGAGTCACTTACTTTTAGTTGGAGGTATTCCATGCCCTTTTCTGCGAGGCATTACGTTTCCAGGCTTCGTCTAACGTCGACGAGTATCTGTGTTTAGCCGGCGCCAAATAATCTTCACACACTGTTGTCACAATAAAATTGACACATTTTCAACACTTTCAAATCACAAGAACAAAACTGCAGCATAATCATATCATGTTGAAAGAGCATCCGGTGTGTATAGAACACCACTAGCGAAGGCTGCTGGTGTATTTACATGGTCAACACACTGATAATTATTGTGACGGGAGCGCGGGTGTTATGAATGGAGAGGCTGCTGATAGAATGGCAAGTCGGACGCACTTACCACGCTGGAAAAAAAGGCACACCAATGATCATTATTGATGCTGACGCTGACATTCATTGGCATTGTTGTTTGTTCATCATCAGCCACTGATCTGCCGCGGGTATGAGGATGGAGCACGATCATCGCGAGTCAGCAAAACATCTGAAGCTGAGCAGGAACCAAGACGGGACGGGGATGACCAGAAAGGGAATTCCCTGGTTGGGACGTAAACAAACTACAGCCCGCGCACTGATGACTGCACTTCAACTGGCACTGACAGCTGCAAACTCATTGTTCCACTTTGACAATTAGCTTTTTCCAATCCACTCAACACTTATCATAGTATTTCGAAGACGATACTGCACGACACTGTCAATCAATCAACCAACGACGTGGACACAACACAACACACAACGTCCGAACACGACCTTCCGCTCTGACTACAAGGAGTACTTTGAATGTTGAATCTCTCTCTAGCTTTGCCAGACCTGATATCAGTGTGGTACCCCTGCCCCTGCCCACCTTCTACAGTCACCACCCAACCCCCCTGAACCTACACGCTGGCTTCCCCCACCAACGCCGCGCGTCCTTCATTCCGGCAGTGACGTCACGGCACCCCGCACCACACCGCATCCAAGTTGGTTCTCTCTCTGTCACTCAGCCCTTCCCAGCAACAAAACAATGCGCGCTCGCTCTCCCTCACCCCATGACCGAGCAACACACCAAAGCAAAGTAACAGAACGGGGACTCCTCTCAACATCACTCAAGTGTATTTGAATCAAGCACGAATTCGAGATGAATTACTGGAAACGCATGCGTTCACCTCTTACCTCACCTCTTCAATTCAGAAGCCTATTTTTTTGCTGACATGCTGTGGTGATGCGCAAATAAGCGCAATCTTGGCTTGTGCGTGGGTAATTGAAGGATGATGATGAAAGATGAATTGACCCATAAATTTAGGTGGGTTCCGAACCACCGCGAAGCTATTTTGATTCTCATGAATGAATGACATTCCATTCAGCGGAAAAAGACCTCAAACTGGAAAGTGGTCACCCTTACAATAGAAGATACCGGCACCACCACGAAGCCAACCGCGTCCCGCTATGGCAGAGCGGGATGCTCATACAGT
This sequence comes from Laodelphax striatellus, assembly GCA_017141395.1. Lineage (NCBI taxonomy): Eukaryota > Metazoa > Arthropoda > Insecta > Hemiptera > Delphacidae > Laodelphax > Laodelphax striatellus. The sequence goes on along the minus strand of CM029532.1, from coordinate 22,227,600 downwards.
ATTTATAAAATAAGGTTTAGCATAGCATCTCTATCATGCTACAGATATCATGCGCATCTCAGAGATGGCTATGGCTTTAGGCTTTTGCTTGGGTAATAGGAAGAATGAAGATGGAAAAGAACCAGTTTTAGGTGGCTTCCGAATTCTGAACAACAAGGAAGTCATTTTGATCAATAAATCATGACATTATAGCATGTTTATTTTGATAGGACACCTGAATTCTGGATTGAAATATAAATTCTCTCTGAGAACAATATCAATTATCTTACATGTATAAGTATAAGTATATTGTTGTTACGTTTCACAATGGTAAAAGTGAATAATAATAATCCAACGGCCACTTCCCATTCAAATTACACTATTACAGTACTGAGTACTGTAAATATTCAATTACTCGAAATCAAATTCACAATTACATTTATTTCATTGAAATTTTTGAGAAACATAAGGCACATTTATTAACATGTACATAACACTGTATTAGCCGGCAGGCTCGCTTCGCTTGCCTTATTCGTCTAGCCAGGGGGAGGGGCTCCTCATCCCCCTGAACCCCCGGATGAATCAGTCAAAAAAGGGACCAGCCGGCTCGCTTCGCTCGCCTTCACTTTCAACACACCATTTCTAGCCGCTGAACCTGCAATGTGTACCAAATTTGAAACTCTCTAGTTCAGACGTTCTTGAAAAAGCTGGAAAAACGCATTGATAATGATAACGCAAAAAAACTGAAAACCGCAATTTCTTTTTTGTTTGAGTTATTTGTTTAGTTTTGAGATAATTTTGGAAGTCTCCTGACACACCTTGCTACCTTCTCTGGCTTTTAGTCGAAACTGATTTACCAAATTTGAAAAAATAAAACACTTTTTTAGTCCAGTCAGTCTCGAAAAATGTGGGAAAACACATTGAAAAACTTGTGAAACATCAATATCGGGCGTTATTTGAGGATATCAACAGAATCTTCTGAAATTAATCTTCCAATACCTCAGATGTATCAAGATCAAGTTTGAATTTTTCACTTCAATCGTTCTTGATAAAGCTCTGTACACTATTCTCACCTGAACTCATGTACCAAATTTAAACGGTTTTTGTCAAATCATTCTCGAAAAATCTGAGAAAACGCAGATTTTAAAGGTGTCTTCAGGTTTTTTCAAATCCGTTTTTAGTGCGCATCTAGAGATCCATCTAAACATGCCTGCCAAATTTGAAAGTTTTTGGTTCAGTAGATTTTTAGTTCAGTTGATGAATGAATGGGGGGAGTGCCATTTCGCTCTTATATATACGTAGATAATTCATGTTATGTATGTTGTACGGATATAATCCAGATTCGAGTACCGTTTATATAGTTTGAGTGAACTTTCAAGCATTTCCTTATACATCCCAAAATAGAACAAAAAATGTACGTAATTCATACACAGTTTGCTGTTTCGGGAGATATATATTTTAATTAGGAATGTATGGAAAGTTTAACTCAAGGTGCTAAAATTGTTGTACGGTACCTCAAAATTTGAATATCATAGCTTGAGAACCTCAGAGGCCAAGGGACAGATTTGACTTTTTGATTGAACAGCTATGGTTTTATTTTTAATAATTTTCAATCATCAATTAGAATACGGGATACGGCTTACATTTTCGAAAAGATCACAACTCTATTATGGAAGGTAACAGTTTTGAGTGACTCATAATCACTAGGAGTCTTTCATCTTGGCCTCTCAATTATGAAACAAAAAAGTAAAGTATTCTAGTTGTACTGTACTTAATTCTTTTCATTCCAACAAAGCAATAGATTTGTAAAATTGAAAGCTACAGTTTTTAATAAATATGATACAGTTTATTTTGTCAGTGAAGTAAAAGTTACTCTCCTGATTTGACTATGACAGCTTCTGCAAAGTTTATATTTTTTGGGTCTCCCGCTACATTTTGACCGTTTGAAGATTTCTATACGTTTTGTAATTAGATTTGGAGAAATTAAGTACATGAGTTTTCAACACTGTTCAGATTTTGAACATACATAATAGATATGATTTTCTGATGATTTTAATGTTTCTTATTTTCATCATATTGCTTAACAAAATTTTCGAGGATTATTTCTTCAAGTGATATTAATGACTGATCATCTAACTAATATCAAGATTTAAATATTGTTGTTTCAGAATTGTTTTTTTTTATATAGTTGATTCAATAAAGTTTTTCTATCCCAGATTACTGACTTGTTTCCAAAAAATTCCATAAGCGATATAAGATCGGCAAAGTCTTTTATTTCATTCTCACACAATGAATTTCTTGCTGCAACCACTTCTGCATTTAGGCCAAATAATATCACCATTAAATCAAGAAAATATTAAGATTCGGCACATTTTGTTTACTCACATAGATTCATTAATTCTTAAAATAGATGGAAATCGGTGAGTCACATTCAATAATAACAATATACTGTATCTTATAAAAATTTATAATTTCAAACATATTACAAAGTATACATGAAGTAGTATACACAACATAATAATACCACTTATTGTAACATCGTAGGGTAAATCAGAGAATTGTTTTAATTTGAGAAAATGAATGAAGATATTTGGTTTTCAACTTCTGTTGTATCGATTGCCTTCTCCCCGCCTGTGCTCGTCCTTATAGTCGTCCATGCGGCGTGCCCTCGCCAGGTACTCGGCGTCATCGGTCTCCTCCTGGCGTTCTTTTTGCGCTTGCTCCTCCTCCTCCGCATCCCTCGCGTTCTCCTTGGCAGCAATTTCTTGTAGGCAACGCTCCTTCATTTGGCCAGGATCTGGGAATCTGCAAAAAGAACAAGTACGTCTATAATTGTTTGTTTGTAGATTAAAAGGTACCATGAGAGTTTGAGACCAGATGCGGTCGAAAAGTTTTTGCAAATTATTGTCCATTATAACTTCAACTTTTATGAAGGATCGTTTATACGTGGGACTTCCTGTAGTCCATACTACCATACTCTTCATGCTACCATACTTCGACACAACTGTATACAGAAAAACAACATACGAAGCTTATATTTTCAAAAATTGAGTACCAGAAAGTTAATTTATCAGAAGAGGATAAAAATACTCGCATGGGAAAGTAAACTGACACTGTATGCTAATGAATAACAGAGAACAGTTTTGTAGTAATGTGTTTTTTTTATTATTGACTTTGGTACTTACAACGTTATCACTTAAAAATAAAACTAAGTCTACTTTTGGACTTTTAAATTTCTCAATTTTGTTATTGCATTGTAGCTGCAGCATTGAATCTCTTGATCGATCAGAGCCAACATAGACCACCTGTGACCTATGAGGTTGGTAAAAACAGAAACAAAAAAGGCACTCCTACCCCACTCTCAAAAAACCCTTAATCCCATTGTAATTTTCCCAATGACACTACATAATACTCAATCGCAAACGATGTTTTTATAAGGGTGATGCCCACATGAGATATGGAGCTTGTGAGTGGGTAACGAGAGGATGATGAAGATGAGAGATGTCTATTTTTTTGGCGGCCGGGACCGACGGCTTAATGTCTCCTCTGAAAGACGGGAGTCTATAGTCATAAGGAATCGAACCGGGAACCTTAGTATTAGCAGACCCGCGATAAGCCAACTAGAGAAGTTGAAAGCTTTTAAGATTTAGCCGCCAACTCTATGATTGTACACTACCATGTCGGGTTCATGGATACTCGGTTGTGTCGGTTTATTATAATTATTTAAGTAATGTCTACTTGCTGTGAGCAAGTAGACATTACTTGTCTAGTTTTACTAGAAGTCATTACTTGAAGTTTTTCTCTATACGGTGTTGCGCTCTGGCGGATACTCGTATGCATCTTTTCTGACAATTTAACATGTAAATTGTAAAGGATAGGCTGAAGTTCGTAAAAATCAGTTTATAATTGATATAGAATTCCCTGTCGCTATATTTCTTACTTATTGACTGTGGAATTATATTTAGAATGATGAAATGAACTCATCGCATGTTCATTTCATCAAAACATTTTTATAAACTTTAGTTTAAAAATCAACTTTGAAGGTTATGTTTCATGCTGATTGAGCAGACGATGAGAGTTTATCTTTATGCACAGCTGAGTTCATTCTCATTGGTTATTATTTCAAAATGCATCACGGGCGCGGAACTTCAAATCAATCATATGCTTTTGAACTGGATTAATTCAAAACTGAGATCCGATTTCTTTGTTGAATCAATTTGCGTTTGGAAATATGGAAGGAATAGAAGACGCAATTACTATTATGAACGGCATTTATACAATTAGGAATGCGACAATACTTTGAATGCTTATGCCCTATCCTTTCCCATGTTAAATGTACAGAATTTTTCGCTCAAAAAATCCACCTTGAGAATTGGGGTGAATTTCGATATCCCCACCACCTACGTGCACACAGCGAATAGTACGTCAGTACAACAATTTGTGAAAAACAAATTCAACTCTGGTTAACATTAGCTCCGGTTCAGTTAGTCTAGCAGTTAACATAGATTTGTCAACATATCAGTTGGACATATTGACAGTTTTCAGTGCCTGATAGCGTTTTGTTTGTCACAGTTGGAGATTACGTCCCAAAATATTATTATACTTATATTAACTCTTTCAAATACAACAAAATTTCGATTGTCGCTTAATAATGATTGAATTGAAATCAATTAATCATAATCTAAATGAAATTGATCAGATTGAAGATATCCTACGAATTAAAATTCAAATGTATCTTTTACTGTTGTTCAATGAGCTTTTTGAGTTGGTCGCACTCATTTCCAAATATAGGTCGAAAAATTAATATGCCGTCCAATCCCTATGTCCCAACTTGATAGACTTTTGTGTGCTGCACAGCATGCGGCCAATGCTCAAGCATATGCAACATGCTTGAGTAGAACACAAAATCAACCTAATGAGGACATAGGGGTTGGTCATGGTAGAAGCTATACTTACTCTCCATCACGGACTCTTTTGTCATAGAACTCCTGAACAGTCATGGTGGGCAGGCTAGGATAGCCGAGGCCGAATACCTTCTTCTGCGCTTCGTCACGAGTGATGATGATCGGCATGAGTGGCCTCGGGTGAGGGTGATTGCCCCCTTTGCGGCGTTCTTCGCGGGCCGGAACCTCTCCGTCCTTCACGGCTTTCGCCATAAACTTCAGAATCTGCTTCTCAGCTTCCAAAGCATCCAAATCTTCAAGCGCTTTGGAAATGTGTGATCGAATTACATTCAAGTAGAATTTGCGTTTCATTTCTTCATTATCGCTGGTTTTCAGTGCCTGAAATCAAAAGTAGGGAATTAGAATACCCTAAAAACTCTTGATGAACAAAATTCATCAGTGGTAGATGTTACAAAAAGGAGAAATTTGGATTTTCAAACATAACTGAATCAATATAATCATATAGGTATGATTCTTGTTTTGATGGTTGGATGGAAAGGAGCTCAATCATATCAATCATCAATAAGCATATAATTAATCATTAAATCAAAAGTAGGAAATGAGAACACCCTAAAAACTTTTGTTGAACAAACTTCATCAATGGCAGATGTTACAAAAACGAGAAATTTGGATTTTCAAATATAAAAAACTTGAATTTAATGGGTAATAATTGATGACCGATAATACTGTAAGATGAAAAAATATCCTTTTCTCTACACTGAGTTGGGGAATAACGTGAAGATGATCGATTCAAAAAAACGGGAATTTAAGAAAAGTACCTACATTACTTAATGTACCTGTACATTACTTTCGATGGAAGAACAATTTTCACGTAAACAAATTTTTAAATTATCAAACAATCGATGAAATATTGCTATTTGTTATTGCAGAAACATACTTTAATTTTTTGAAGATGACCCTCCCTTATCAATGCAAACATTCTGGAAATCTATGGATTGGTGACATTCAATTCCAAGACTTTTTCCCAGATAATTTGATAATTATCCCTGTGGACTATTTTCTAAGATGTAACCATTTTAAGGAATAGCAATTCTTTATTGTTTCAACACTAGAATTCACGAAATGCAGTCAAATTTTACTGTAAATAACATAAATGTTACTCACTGGACTGAAGCGCTTTCGAGTTCCTTTGAACTCTTTTTCAACAGTCTTACAACAGTCAACATATCACTGTTTGACTGCATGTCGTGAATTCTAGTGTTAAAACAATAGTGTTAACTTCGCAGTTCGTTATAGATCCAAAAATTCAGAACAGCAATTCTTTCCAGGTTGATCTACTGAAAGCAATTACCGAAATTCCAGTTGAGTTGTCATGTCAAACTAATGTAACGCAGAGACTTCAGACACGTTAAAAAATCCATCTTGAAAAAATAAATTCAAATTGGAAAAATTTGTACGGTCATTTATTAATAATATTTAGGTCTTCTAGAACAACTTCTACACATTATGTGCTCCAAGTGTATGGTTTTAATCCACTAGTTTAAATACATCACTAATGTTGGGTTGCATCAACCTGGACCAACTATTTTGAATAAGCTGATCCCATTTGATTAGCATCGTACTGATCCTGGATCAGAATTGATCTTGCTTGGTGCAACACGACATAAGAAGTGTATCATCATTATTTTATTCTTCTTTTCTCATATTAATAAATTATATTACAGCTAGTTAGTTTTCAAAAAAGTTGCTGATTGGTAATACAGCTTACATTAGTAAGAGATGCAACAGTATCTTTTCAATTATTTTTCTTTAAAAGAATTAAAAATGTTCAACTTGGTTGTGTTTTCTTGGTTTATGACGACTCTATTTGAAAATATAGATGAGAAATGAATTGGGAAGAAATCCACATTATCTATACTACAAGCTATGTATTGAATCCAAACATTACTATCAACAAATGAAGTACAATAATGTGACCAGAGAGTCACAACGAATTTTAACAACAATAAGAGTTACAATAAACAGAGTTTATTCATGTAATGTATGGATGTAATTTACCAAATTGAAAAAATATATAATAAAAAATTCTCATAACAGATGAGATGAAGTATGTGAGAGGTACTGTATGCAGTTGAACGACGTCTTTAACGAAGTGATCCCTTTATATTTTATCAATTACAGAACCTTATGATCAAGTGCTTAATTTAATCTTTCACAGACTAGAAATGAAATTACTGGAGAAAAAGACACCAAGTCCATACATTGGGGGTGATACATTTTTGAAATTCTTATAATTTTTTTTTAATTTATACATTCATTCTCCAGACTACTATTTAAAGAAATTGATTAACGCAATTCTGTAACAAAGACAAATTCACAATTGTTTACCTGAAAAATTCATTCTAAATAGAAGGAAAGTTTACTTCGGACTTGAGATTTCAGAAGATTAATTGGCAAAATAATAACATTCGTTGAATATGTTTTTAAATTAGTTTATATTGTAATTAGTTATATCATTATAAGAATGTTTTTGTTTCACTTGCGTGTAAAAAAGAATGGCAATAAATTGATTTTGAATTTTGAATTTCGAGGCAGATCGATTCTGACGTGTCAATCAATGTCCTATCAATTCATCTTATCACATAATCACGAAATATAAAATAATCCATTTTAAGTAAACCTTCAACTTCATGTTGACGCATATAAGTAGTACGATAGGCGTATAAATATCTAGAGTCTATGTTAGTTTGGAGTACACATATTTAATCTATCTATATTAATAAAAGTTGTTGAGAACGGCTGAACCGATTTAGATGATTTTGGATTCGTTTGAATTTTTAAAGCACTGGTTAACATAATATGTATTAAATATAAGAAAATCTCTTTATAATTAATAAATAATTAGTAAATTAATGACCTAACCTATCAAACACGACATCCATTTTGATCCAGTCCAAACAATAATGCTCCTATGAAATCGATGTGTAGTTGAAGATGCTACAATGTACGTCTTCCCAAAGACGACATCGGTGGTCTGTTGGACAGCGACTCTGCCTTCCACGCAGAATTCTCGTCGATTCCGAGACAGCATTGATTAATATTGATTATTATCCACTCGCTTTATAAAAATTAGTATATTAGTATATTGCAGATTTCTTTTAATTTTCCATCAATAAAGCGAGTGGATATAGGTATTTTCACTTCCATTTTTCGTGGGATGGGGGTGATATGAAGGGGACATTTGGGGAAGAGGTGGGTGACATGAAGTGACAATATGAAGGGGTTATTTGAGGTGACATGAAGGGGTGACATTTTGGGGGTTTACATGAAGGGGCCAATTGGATGAAGAGGGGGTGAAATTTGGTGGGAAAGAGGGTTGACATGAATATTTTTGGGGGTGGCATGGAGGGGAACATTTGTGTGGAGAAGAGATACGTTCTAATATTATAAAAGCCAAAAAGAACTAACAATTTTATAAAATGATCGGGTCAACAAATATACGCTAATACGTGAGGAATAGCATGGCTTGTGACTGTGACATTTAAGTGGTTAAGTTAAGAACAATTCCTTGACTTATATTTGGTTATTTGAATAACCTACTAGTACTAACCTAACATACTATGGTTTCTTCAATCGATTCATTTCATTGAATAATATCTCTCATCATCACCCCTCTCATAATCCAAGCACTAACCTAGAGATCATGTGGGCATCACCCGCAGCAAAAAAACAAAAACATTATTAATTATTGATGTTTTTTAAACACCAAAAGTTTATCAGGACATAGAAATGAACAAATTAAATTTTTTTACAAATTTTGTGTATATTGGGACGAGGAACAGTTTTGGGCACAAGACTGTTTTAGGCCTGCATTTTTTGTAGTAAATGTTTGAATGATTGGAAAATTATTCAATTTGACCACATGAAGATCGGCAAATTGGTCCAACGGTCATAGGTTACTAAAATACATGGTAGGATAATGAGTTGGATGCGCAGAAATCTGATTCGATTATTACGTGGTTATGCACTATTCTCTGTCTCCTACCATAGACTGGGTGTATTATTTATATTGTCTGTGCTATCACTAATTAAGTGTTTTGGCATTGTCAGCTATAACATGTTGACGGTTACTGCTGACGTCACGCCTAGTTGCTTTTTGGCTAGAATATGCGCGTGAACTCAACCGTGTATTCTAGTGAACGTGGGTCCAATTCTAGCAATTTGACTATTATTACATAAAATATTAGATTCTACAATAGCATGGTTTACCTGACGCATGGATTGGATTTCGGCGTCGAGAGCCTTCTGCTCGTGGTACTGTTTGATTTTGGAGGCGCGACGCCGCGCAGCGCCCTCCAGGTCGAACATGGGCTTCGGTCGACCGTCGCTGGCCGCATCCTGATCGCCGTCATCAGCGGGCCGTGGCGCGGGAATTTCAAAGTCGCCGCCAACATTGTAGTCCTTGCATCGCTGCAGAAAATCGCGGAAATATATGTCTGCCGTTTGTACAATTTCCGACCGCTCTCGCTCCCGATTGCACAAGTTCAGAGTGAGCGATCCCAGCAGCGCTGGCAACAGCAGAAGCTTCACATCATTGGTAGCTATTTCTTCTATTGATTCGTTGCTACTGAAGACACACGCTAAGCTGGTCAGTTTTGTCGCATTTTCAAGAATCTGCATACAGCGTTTCACGTCTCTCTTAAACAATAAATAGTAAATTAATATATAAAGTCTTTTCTAAAAATTACACAGATACAAATCAACAGTCATCGATACATATTAGTGGCAATACAAAATTTTTCAGAATGAGTATACAGAATAAGTGTACAGAGTGTTTGAAAAAGAACTCCCTAGTTTTAGGTATAAATTATGACATGAATTATTTTATCATAACTATGTTTTATATGAAAATTGACCTGCTCCACTATGACGAGCCATGTACCATAGTAGCGGAAACGAAATAAGTCGGCTGAGTGTTTTTGCATTATTGTCAGATATGAAGCCGGTAAAGCGACGGATGGTCGAAAATCACTCGCTCCTCATCACTGAGTGACGACTTTGAGCTTCCAGTGTTACCTCAGAGTCGCTCCCCTTATATGATTTGAGTAGTCAGTTGGCAAGACTTGACGACTGCGCAGAATCTCAGGCGCCTTATTTCGTGACCACAACAGTTCCTAAAAACGCTACAAATTGTTCAATTGAGTATTGAGTTGCCGTACACCACGCCATCTACAGATTCGTAAAAAAATAAAGGATCTACAAACCAGGCCCTACGCCGGGAGATAACACTTTTAGAAGTTTAGTTAGTTATTCACTACATCCCAAACATCTATAAAGGTAAACAGAGGATGGGTAAATATTAATATAACTATAAAAATATCACTATATTGTGTAGTTAGATAAGACTATAAGTAAATTGATACTTTATCAAAATTAACCAACTTCAATTACAGATAATTAAGCACCCCAATTATAAAACTCGTTCACAGTATACAATGGTCTAGTAACTATCCAATCTCTAAGATTGATTTTGAATATTTTATGTTTTTCTTCTACAGTTAATTCAGGTAGCAAGGCATTATATATTTTTGGACCGCTAAACTGAGGTGATTTTTCAAATAGAACATTTCTGTGTGAAACAGAAGAGATGATATTAGAGTGGTGAGTCAGTTATGTGAGTCTCCATACCGGCTGAAGGTGTGTGTATTTTACTTAGTATAGACACATATCTCAAGTATATATGTAAAGATCCGTGGCGAAGCGTGGTATACTTATTTGGTCATCGCCGGGTATATTTCCTATAGGAAATTTACCCTGCGATGACCAAATAAGTATACCACGCTTCGCTACTAGCCTAATAAAGATGTCAAACTAAGAAGTATTCCCCTAAAAAAAGCTAGCGGCAGCTATAATCTTGGGAGTAGGGAGGCTTATAGAAAAAACTCTAATAGCTCTCTTTTGGACCTTTCTAGATTTTCAGCAGTGCAGTGGACTGGACGAATTCCGGTTTCTGGTCTCATTATGCTAAAGCTTCCTATTGAATACCATGAATTGAATATGTAAGAGCTAAACAGTAAGCAATTAGTAGATAACCAATCCGTCGAGTATTACATAGATCAATATTCACAATTTACATTTTGATTTGAAATACTGCAAAATTCTTTCAATTTACTATAGGTTAAATACTAGGTACACTGCAATAAACTTGGTGGTTTGGCAAGCTTAGCTTACCTGTACATTCAAACTCTTTGTAGCCTCATTTGTATCGTTAATCTTCTGAAATAGATCCCATCCTTCATCGAAAAGCTCAGAAAGTTTCTGGATATCCTCGGTTTCTTCTGAAGCTGCCATTATAAAAACACAAACACATAACCTACAACATGATAACCAATTGTAAATAATACAGCAGATGCCGAGTTTTCTTGGTAGATATGAAAAGTAATGATTAAACAAAACAAAAAGATTTTTTGAAAGAATTGTTAATGCATATCAGATTCGAAATTCACTATTTGGATTGTTCACATCCATTTCACCTTACAACATAAAATTATTCAATCTCGAGCAACTACAACAGATGCTTCCAAATCAGGAAAATCACAAGACAGAAAGCCCACAAACCGCCATTAGAGAGATATATGACCAAGTTTATCGACTTATTCCATGAGAAAAACAACATTTCTCATCATAGAAAAGTATAAATATTTGCTAAAATCAGAATTAATTTCCATTATTATAATTATACAGTGAGTATGATAGAAAGTTACTGTAATGGCTGCTTTACAAGTTTGTATGCTACGCTAGCTTACTGTTTGTTGTGTCTAATCTATTATCTCTGTGGGTTGCGATACGTGCGCTTTGCGGCATACGCTGGAATACTTGAACATCAATGAGGATTGAAAACATAGAGTAGCCTCCACCATGAAAAGAGTTTTTCTCCTTTTTTACATCACTTGGAACGGCAAATTCACAAGAATAAGTTTCAAACATGAATATGCATTACATCTTCTCATGTAACTTGTGAAATAAGCACTTTTAAGACGTTTCAATATATTATTATTGAAAGTGACATCTCTAATGGTTTATGTTTCCCTCTCTCATGTGCTGTCATCAGCTCACTGTCAAGTGCATCTTGTGTTTACAAACAATGACGGCCGGCTGTTCGTGTCTGTCTGACACAGATCGCATTTGGATTTCCATTGGCCGATTCTCTGCAAAGTGAAAGCTGTATATAATCTTAATTTCATCAACTTTAGATTGTAAACATTCATTAATCCAACTGATTCTGTAGTGTTTGTCAAATGACGATGTGAATTATTTGAAATGGAAGGGGGTAGAGTATCACGATTATCGATTTTCCTTGTTTCCAAACCTCAGTCACTTTCGTGTTAGGAGCAGGGGAAGCTCATAACCTACGCCAGTGGAGAAACTTTCAACCGGCCGTCCACCATGTTTACCACGTAGTGTTTTGGAAAACCTATTGCATTTCTATAACTGATAAGTTCGCATAATTGGAAATCACCGAAACAAATTCATTTCAAGGTAAGTGTCGACTTCTTTGTCAATCCTGTTATCTAACACATAATTCAGCAGCAAGTGCATGGTAGCCTTGACCTTGAATATGTCGATGTGACGTAGGTCGTCTATCCCTGGCTGGTACAGTTTTAAGTTTATATGTATGCAAGAAACGTCAACATTTTGTAAGATTGATGTATTTTCAAGTAATTGATACATTTATGAACTCAAAAATTACACAAAGTTTACTATCAGACAAATGAATATGCCTGTTCCTTATATTCAAACATTATCTGGAACATAAATTTCAGAAGATGGTAATTGGGAACTAAATTTAATTTTGATGCAGCAGACTTTCATATCGCAATATAAGTCAGGTGTAGATACTGCCTATGGTGTTTTAGGAGTAAGTAAGTTAACCGGAAAATTCAGCAGCCACTGTTAATAGAAATCAATATATAATTATAAGTGATATAATGATTTGCTGCAGGAACTCAGTAATTTCAAATATGCATATTTCAGTAACTTTTATATCCTTTGGCTCATTGCTACAACATAACTATAACTCATCCTTGCTGTATCGCCCAACTGACATTCTAAAATAATTCTACAGGAGAGAAAAATACTACACAGTATTAAATATCAAGCAACATTTAAAAGTTCACAAAGTTTCATGCATGCGGTCTTGGTTTTTCTAGTTGCAGATCGGCGCAACTGTGCCCTAAATAATTTATAAATAGGCGGTATTGTTTGCTATGTTTGGAGTGATGATTGAAACCTCCTTTGTAACAAACAGCGTCACGATTCCTAAATCTACTACCATAAAATCTTGAATCTATAGAAAGCAAGAGTGAATTCATCACAAAATTAAAGCAATATTTGATAGCACGACCATACTATACAGTTTCAGAATACGTAGATGAACATTCTCACCAACACCTAAGATATTAACTTTCTGATAATTCCACTATCACTTCATGTATATAGAGCAGTGGTCGCCAAACTTTTGAGCCTGTGAGCTAACATAGCATTCATAAATCTTCTAGTGATCTACTAAGAAAATATATTGGAGACGAAATGAGCATTCAATAAGCGTTTTTGAATACTAATAATATATCAATTCCAGTAGCAGGCCCAGTAAGCGGCACAATATTTTGTTTCCGTGAGCTACCAAAAATTACCCCGCCAGCTACCGGTAGCTCGCGATCGACAGTTTGGCGACCACTGATATAATAGAGTATTGTTCCAGGACACCCTGGCTGAAATAACAATTATGACGATTCTCCGGTCTATCGACTGTGGCGAAGATACAAAAAATAAAAACTTAGAAGAGTGGATAGGTGGTGTTGATAAATCCACTCTATATTGGGGCTTTTTTAGTATTTAATATTTATTAAAATATAGTAAGGCTCTATATAATAGTAAGGATTGATATTAGTTGAAGCCTGACGTCCAGCAGAATGCAATATGCTAATTTTGAGCAAAGCTCAAGTAGCATGCAACATGTCGAGTTCAAGACCGGAGTCCTGTGAATGCATTGTAACACTCTTCAATGGTATAGGAACATGCCAGTGTCTTAGTTATATTCGATAAAAACACTTTATAGCTACCACACAACCTGGTATCTTCTGGAATAACATTAAAACACCTGAGTACTGAATAATATAGTCCTTTTTCAAGGAGAGTTAGTCTATGAATCGGGAGCTGAAACAAACCTGCATTTTTACCTCATATTTCGTATGCATGACTGATGCGTTTCCCATCAAAAATATCTCCATTCTTGAACACAAACGTAACTATAGTCTGGCAACAGACAAAAGAGCCTCCAAAATAAGAATTCTACTGCGCAGAGAGAGCGCACTTTATGCAATGCAGCAGTTTATCTCACTCGCTCACTAGAGTAGTGGTACTATGTGATACTGTATCACTGAAGTGATACGATGCGCGAAGGTATTGCGATAAGACAGAAGTGCGCCGTTTAACCTAGCAAACGTGCTGCTGTATTAACAAAATTATTAGTATATCATGGATAGAATTTTGAATATTGAAGCAATTAGGCTAACTGAAACTCAGTTTACAGAGGAACATATTTGTATTGTTCTCACAAAAAACACGTTGCAAATGGATTGTGTCACCAAGCTAGAAGCCTTGTAATGTCAAGGTTGATAGAGAAACCCTCTACTAACCTTGTTGTAAATTGTAATGTGACCACTGAGTATCGTAGCTCCTAACATAGCTCCTACCTTGTCACTCAGCCTTAGCACTTGTAGTGTGGCCTTAGCCTCAGTTCCGTTGCACACACACACCCACCGATATTGGACGGTCGGGTTTTTTCCGGCCGTCCACATTCCAATAGTGGCGCCGACATGCAAGAGGAGTTGCCGCAGACACAAAACAAATGAAAAATTGAAACAAATGAAACAAAGATTCAATTATTGCCATTGATTTAGCATAGGGATAGATGATCTGAAAATTTTCACATTTCAACTTATTATGATTAAATCAAATTTTGATGATCAGCTGTTTTGAAACAAATATTTCATTTTTCATTGTTCTGTGCACCGGTAAGGGCATTTGTGCAGAAAGAGAAAAAGAGAAAGATAGAGAGTGAGAACGAGGAAGAGAAGAATGAGAAGATGAAGGACGAGAAGGAGAAGGAGATGGAAAAGGGGCATATGAAGGAGGAGAAGAAGAAGAAAAAGGAGAGGAAGTAGAAAGAAGAAGTAGAAGAATGAGGAAAGATTGACAAGAAGGAGGAGATCAGAAGAAGGAGAAGAATGAGAAAAAGATTGAAAAGGAGGAGGAAAAAAGAAGGGGAAGAAGGAGGATGAGAAGGAGATGAAGAAGGAGGAGAAGGAAAAGAAAGAGAAGTAGATGAAGAAGGAAATTGAAATTTATTGATCACATCATCATTACAAATCAAATTAAACCAACAATCATCATGACAAAGAAAAACAAAATTATAAAAATATGTCAAATTGGAATGATAATAGAATACAATAACTGAAATAAGTGACTTAAAACATAATTTTCCTTCAAATGACAATGAAATTTTGTATTTATTACAATTTAGAGATAAAGAAAAGATGATGAAGATGGACATCAACATGCGTGATAACTGATGCGATCAAAAATACTAATTCACAAAAAGACTTCCGTTAAGCCCTTGTCTGTGAATAGGAGTTGGAAAAAAGGATATTAGATAGAAAAGAGAGAAGAAACACATTCGCACGCACACACATACACATTCCCACATGATCAAATACAGACATAAAAACATGTCCATGCATTTCGAAATGAATAAGAATCACCAATGAATTAGACACAGTAGCATCTACCTTCAACAAAATAAAGATATTTTAATATATAAGATATAATATCAACAAAGATAATTTGATAACAGAGAATAGGATGAATTCACTGGAAGAGTTTTTATTTTATTTTAGAAAATAAGATGAGAGAAAATAAATTTTTTTATCTTAGGAACCCAAAGCATATGGTATTACGATTAACATGTCAGCCCATAGCCAAGCCATAGCCAACTCTTTGTTTTATGAACAAATTTCTTGTAAAGTTTCTCTTTTCTAATTTCATCTGGGAGAATGTTGAAAAACTTGGGACCCAGAAAGAGGAAACATCTTTGAAATGCTGTGGAATTTGGCTTGGGGAGTTTCAACATCAGTCGTGTTGACTGTCTGGTTACCTGTTGATTGATTTCATGATCAGCTGAGAATCCTCTACTACCACTCATTCTGTAGAATAAGGATAACACCTTCAAGACATAAATATATCTTACGGGGAGTATTCCCAATAATTTGAAAATTGGAAAAGTATGCGTTCTTCTATTTACACCATGAATTATTCTAACTACTGATTTTTGTCAAGTGATGAGGTTTTTAAAATGGGATAGAAAAGTGGAGGCATAACAAAAAATGCAAAATACATTACTCGCAAAATACTTTCAGGAAAAAACTGTTTCAATTGAAACAGTTGTTGTTAGGAGAAGAAGAAGGAGATGAAGAATGAACAGAAGGAGAAAGAGGGGAATGAGGAGAAAAAGGAGTAGAAGAAAAGAAGGACATGGAGAAGAAGAAGTAGAAGAAGGAGATGTAGAATGAGGAGAAGAAGAAGATCTCGGAGAAGAAGATGAACGAGAAGAAGAAGAAGAAGATGGAAAAGAGGGAGAAGAAGGGGAAGGGGAAAAGCAGAAAGAGGAGAAGGAAAAGAAGAAAGAGAAGTATGAGAAAAAAATTGAAAAAAGGAGACGAAGGA
The DNA here is from genome assembly GCA_017141395.1 of Laodelphax striatellus. Lineage (NCBI taxonomy): Eukaryota > Metazoa > Arthropoda > Insecta > Hemiptera > Delphacidae > Laodelphax > Laodelphax striatellus. The sequence continues at coordinate 22,210,933 of CM029532.1, read as the reverse complement.
GAAGTAGGAGGATGAGAAGTTGAAGAAGGAGGAGAAGAAGAAGGAGATGGAGTAGAAGTAGTAGAAGAAGAAGGACATGGAGAAGAAGTAGAAGATGGAGATGAAGAATGAGAAGAAGGAGAAGAGGAGAGAAGAGAGAAGAATATGAACGAGAAGAAGAAGACGATGGGAAAGAAGGAGAAGTAGGAGAAGAAGATGGAAAAGAAGGAGGAGGAGAAAAAGGAGATGAAGAAGGAGAACTAGAAGAATGAGAAAAATATTGAATAGAAGGAGGAGAAGGTGAAGAAGAAGGAGAAGAACAAGAAGAAGATTGAAAAGAAGTAAATGAATGAAGAGGAGGATTGGAAACTATTTCATGTAGTTCAATAGTCGCAGTTTTATGTGACCTGGGATATCCTTGTTAGTTAAATTGTGTAGAATTAGATAAATTAATGTGCAGCAAGTCTAAGCTTTTTTTGTAATTTGCTTCCATTTTGATCAAGGAAAGAGGCCTTTGAGCGACTTATTGAGAATGATGAGAATATGAGAATTAAGGCAGGCTAGTGGTGCGTTCAATTGGGAGAAGACTGACCAATCGGCAGGGATTGAAGCTAGGTTACCATTGAATCCGATGCAAAAATTGCTATATTAAGCATCATATTTGAAAAATAACACAATAAGTTCTAAAATCAAGGTTATAATGTTTTAGATCACTTCAGTAGTTATTTTAAGACAAAAGAAACAATTGATGAACAAAGAAAGATAACAATACAGGGTGTTTCAGAACTCCCTACCAATACTCTAGGGCATTGTTCCTGGTCAAAAACCATATCTAAATATAATATTTAAATTGTCCAAAAGTCCTTAGTCACTCACACAGTTGCCATTTTGTTTTTTCACTTATTATTTTTTATCTCAATAATGGTGAAACATAATTATGGAATTGAAAATTTGCACCAACATTTATGACAACTAGACAAAGCTACAAAAAAATTATGACAATTTTTCAAATCCATAAAACAAAATGGCGGCTATTTAAAATTTTGTTTCTTGAATAACTCGAAAACCGTTGATATTACGAAACTTTTACAAGAATAACGTTTTTTAGTAAATTTAATTACAAATCGATTAAAACCTTATTTGTCAAGATTGGACCAATATTGACTGAGATATGGCAGCTTTAGTGATAGGTGAGCGCTGGAGGCTGGTTGCAGTGCATCCTGGGCTTGAGGCTAAAGTCTGTTACAAAAATGCAACAGTCTCCGTCTGCTTTGCATGTTATTTTAAAGTGATTTTAGATCATTTTGTGTGAATTTTAAAGACAGTAAAAATGGGTGCAAGTAACCTCCTGCGCTCACTTATCACTAAAGCTGTCATATCTCAGTCAATATTGGTCTAATCTTAACAAATACGGTTTTAATGGATTTGTAATTAAATTTACTAAAAAGTTATTCACAATTATCAACGGTTTTCAGTTATTCAGAAACAAAATTAAATACTGTCACTAAAGCTGCCATATCTCAGTCAATATTGGTCCAATCTTAACAAATAAGGTTTTAATCGATTTGTAATTAAATTTACTAAAAAAGTTATTCTTCTAAAATTTTCGTATTATCAACGGTTTTTGAGTTATTCAAGAAACAAAATTTTAAATGGCCGCCATTTTGTTTTATGGATTTGAAAAATTGTCATAATTTTTTGTAGCTTTGTCTAGTTGTCATAAATGTTGCAAAGTTTCAATTCCATATGTTTCACCATTATTGAGATAAAAATAATAAGTGAAACAAAATGGCAGCTGTGGACTAAGGACTTTTGGACAATTTAAATATGATATTTAGATATGGTTTTTGACCAGGAACAATGCCCTAGAGTATTGGTAGGGAGTTCTGAAACACCCTGTATATAAAATGTAATATTGATCGTAAATAGTTGAAAAATGAAATATTATTTGTGTGGAACAGTAGATGGATTTGAAATTATCATGTTTTTTATACAGAGTTGGTGAAAAGTATGGAAACGGCTTGATATTTCTTATACGAAGGTAATTTGATGGCAGGTGACATAGGGGATCGTACTAAAATTGAAAATATTACTTCACTGTGACTTCAAAAATCTAGTCCGCCATCTTGGGCCGAGGCCCAATCCAGCATTCACATTGCTGCCAACCCCCCCCCCACAACAAATCTGTTCCGCCTCCATTGTTTGCTGCCTCCCAGGAACCACTTCACAAGCCTCTAGGCTTTTCTCGAGGAATTGGCAACCAGCACAATCCACCAACAGTCAATCAACTACCCTTTGTCAACAACTATATGCCGCCACCCCAGAACAACTGGAATACCCTAAGACAAAATGATGTTTTTCAGTTAGGTGCAACAACTGTTATTAGCAAGTGATCTTATACAGTTGCAGCAATTGCATCAGCAGTCTTCGTGTATGCTTCCCAACCTGGGTCTGCTGCCATCAGCCAATTCAATGCTCAATAGAACTCTGCTGTATACAATGGCTTCCCAGTTCAATCAGGCTAACTCCTCAACCCATAATTCATTTCTGCCAAACCTCATGTACCCAACAAATACAATTTATTGGTTGACGGTTTAGCTCAAGGGAGAGGAAGACGTGTTGTTGGAAGGCCAAGAAGATTCTCATTTTTTGAGTATACAATTTTGTATGACTTCTGTATGTATTTTGTGTGACTTCATATTTTGTACTAATATTTAAAAAAAAAATATGTTGTGTAGGTTGGCAATGGTCACCATCTAGGCGCCAAGAGCCGAGATGACGTTACATTGTAGACTGTGTCTCTCAGTCAAAGGTCTTGTCAATATACAGTAATGTAAATTACTGTATATTGTATAAGTGTAGTAATATTATGGAGGCCACCGTAGCATCGAAAAAGGTTAGCCTCGACACTATGTACTAAGGATGTGGAACGGGCTCTCTATGCTGCTAACCTACTAGCGAGGTTAGCTACCAAGAAAGTTTAAGACTGGTGAGAACCTAGTCCTCGAGAGCTAACCTGTCGAGGCTAACGTTTGTCGATGCTATGGTACTTACGGTAGCCATCTCCGTAATATTATTATTAATTTTATTAATTGTATAAAATAGGAAGTTAATAATTTTAACAATATAAGTACTAGATGCAGTGTGGTAATGCCCACATGAGCTCTAGGCTTGTGCGTGGGTAATGAGAGGTGTGATGATGAGAGATGACGACTGTTTTTAGGCAGTCGGGACCGACGGCTTTTCGTCTCCTCCGAAAGACGGGAGAGGCCGTTTCTGTCAAAATCCGTTCCGGCAACTGTATTCTATCTTGGAACCTTTGGATTATCAGACAGGCGCTTATCGCCCTCGGCTACGGACCACTCCAAAGCTATAGAGAACACAGAGTGAAAAAGGGAGGGATATGAGAGTTAGAGAAAGAGTGAGGAAGTAGAAGAGAGTAAGAGTAAGAGAGGTGAAGAGGAAGAGGGAAAAGAGATTCAGACAATGAGAATAATATTATATTTGGGGTAACTTTTACATCACAAAAGCAGCGTCCAAACGCTGCTATAAATTGATCAATTTATGGCAGACAATATATTCATTGGAACAGTTTTTATCAGAAAGCGACCGATCATCCGAAATGCTAACATTGAATCAAAGGAAGCTGTTCAAACATTGGACGCTTTCTGACAAAAACGGTTCCAATGGATGGCTAGTCTATGATAAGTTGATACAATTTATTGCAGCATTTGGATGCTGCTTAAGTGAAAGATGAATCTGTATAGAAATATCTGAAATTAGACTCTGTATAGAATTTGAGAATAAATAGAATTTCCTATCATAAAGGGCTTTTGAGGGCTATTTCTTTTGAGGCTTTGTTTGTTTGTCAATGGCTTAACAGCCCTATGTGGGCTTAGGCCTACCAGCTGGTTGCCAGTTTCACATTCACTTGACTGAATCAGCAGAGGTGGATGATCATTAACCAGGAAAGATGTAAAGTGTGGTTAGCACATTGACATCTCAACCATAAGCTAGTCTTCGCAACCCAGTGATGGGAACAAAGCACTGCTGGATAACATTGTGTTAAGCAGTATTTTCTTTTGAGGCCTATTACCGGTATTTGAAAATGAAAAATATACTAGTGGACCACACAAAAATGGAACGCTCAAGATTAAAAATTTTTTTGACACCGCCACCCTTCTCTCCAAGCAGGGTTGCCTATTGTATAATATAGACTGTAGAGTGAGGGGTGGATGACTTTGTCACTACAGTGGCAACAGTGTACAGTGGACCCTGTGACCTTGAGCGTTTAATTTTTGTTTGGTTTGCGTTTACTTTAATGTTATCCCCAATTCGAGGCAAAATGGTTTTCACTTTCAATCATATTGAAACACATATTGAAGCACTTTGTTTACCACCTGAATACAGTTTTAAGATCTGCACAACCTTTTGTTGTTGAATATCTATGATTGATATGCAATTTTGGAATATTGTGTTTCCAATTTAAAGAGGTAGAACTGTTGTTTCATTCCTTGTATTTAGAAAGTATCTTACATTTATTTACCGTAGAAGTGAGGTATTAAATTTAATATGAAGCGTATTTTTATTGATTATCGTACTACAGTAGGTTATACTATTATAGCGTAAAATACCAACCTGAAGTAGTGATAAATTGAGAAATTTTGTCACAATAATTCCATATTCTTGGATGGGTCCTCCCATCGAAAATTTATTCAAGAGAAGTAGCCAAATCTTAAACCGTATTTGTAGAACTTTTGTATTATACTTAATTGCCAATTCTTTCAAAAAGGATTCTATTCAGTACCAAAGGGAGTCGCGTAAATCGAAACCAACTCAGGGCTTGATTAAACCCGTTAGTCTAGGACTTGGCTAAATCCCGAGCTCATGAACCGGCCCTAAGTGTTATTAGATTATATAAATATATGTTACAGTACTCTTGAACCCATCAATAGAATAATTCTAATTCTTAATTAATTTTCAAAGAAAAAACAATTATTGTTACCCTTATAATGTTAGATAAGAAAAAATCACTTTTTCACACACTCATTTTATTATTGAATCATTTTAATCCCATTAAATACAGAATATAAGTTTGCAGAACAAGACTGAATAACGACTACAGTACTAAAATCAGAATTCATCTACTTTTTCTAATAGAAAATTGATAGAATAGAATATTTTCATACATCACATTCATAGACAATATTTAATGCTTTGAGGACACATGGTTTTTAATTTTAACAGTGGTTCAGAGTGGTATAATATTATTGTGTGCATGACATAACATACAGAGGAAAACATCAAACTAGAATAGCCCATTTTTCTTACATTGACCTGAAAAGTGTCAATTGATTATTTTCAGTCTATTGGTTTGAGAGTAATAAACCTCGATATTATGAATACCAACACAAGAGTGCCCGCGACAAAGCACAATACAAACGTGTACCACGTCTCCTCATCAAATAAATCAGTAAAAGCTGGTACATGACTGTACAGCTCATCAATGAGTTTCAAACTATACGTATTGCGTTTCTTCATTTTCAATTGTTTTCAGTTACACAACTAAATGATTTTCCTGTCAGACCGATGTAATATCCTCAACGTTTCTTAGCTTTGCTCTTGATTGCTTTCAAACCTTTAGTTGATTTCAAGTCAAACACTGTTACTGGCTCATCTTTGGGAACTAGAGTAGTTATATGCAAGTTGAACAGCTTCAGCATTTCAAGAGCAGTGAGATTAGCGCTCTTAAAAAGGAAAGATTCGCCATTACCTGAAAACAGAAATTTCCAAGTTTATGCACAATGAAAATTATATCCAGTTTCTCAAATAAATCAATACCTTTAATGAGATACAGACATGTTTGACTGTAATATAGATGGAGATTATCAATCTAATTATATTCATTCCACATAATACAGAAATACAGAGTGATTCAAAAAGAATACCACAACTTTGAAAATGTGTATTTAACGAAAGAAACATAATAGAACCTTCTGTTATACATCATTACAAAGCGTATTTAAAGAAGTTTTTCACTCAAAAGAGAGTTCAGAGATGTTCAATGACCCCTCCAGACACTCGACTAATATCAACCCAATAGGTACTCAAACTCGTTCTACACTCTCTGTAGCATATCAGGCGTAACAGTTTGGTAAGCTGCTGTTATTTATTGTTTCAAATCATCAATATCCATCCACCATTTATGATTTGAAACAAGAAATAACAGCAGCTTACCTAACTGTTACGCCTGATATGCTACAGAGAGTGTGGAACGAGTTTGAGGGTAATTTTGGGTTGATATTGCTCGAGTGTCTGGAGGGTGTCATATTGAACATCTCTGAACTTGTTTGTGAGTGAAAAAAACTTCTTTAAATACTCTTTGCAATGAAGTATAACAGACGGTTCTATTATGTTTCTTTTATCAAATACACATTTTTAAAGTTGTGGTATTCTTTTTGAATCACTCTGTATAATAGATAAGTATTATTCAATAGCAGCCTATTTTGTAATAACTTCAGATGCATGAGAAATACATTCACCCAAGTCCCAAGTCTTGTCTCTAGGAAATGTATCTTTTTGAAAGTCTACCTCCATCATTTATTTACTATACCTTCACACGTTTTTAATACTTGTTTTAAGAATTCAATCATATTCATCAAGGTTAGCATCAACATTTTCTCTTAATTTTGTCAACATAAATTGATTTGTTACAGTCTCTAATTAGGGTAGATTTTATGAGTTGAACAGTAAACTCGATTACACACATCCTTCTTCTAATTTTTTTTGACAAAATCACACTATTCAATTATTAAAATTTGTTGAGTTTACGGATTCATGCCAATACAGATCAATTTTTGTGTGTTAATAAATTAAATCAATGAAATTTAGTTGAGAAGTTCGGCCATTGTCACAATTTTGGCCAACAACATAATTGAGCCTCTACCCACACTAGGAAACTCAAATCGCGTCGCTCGGTAACTGGAATAACAAAACATTTGTTTTCAAATAATGACGTTCAGACAACGCGGTTGCAGGAACGCCTGAGCATCATCATTTGAAAACATATTTTGTTATTCCAGTCGCCGAGCGACGCGATTTGAGTTTCCAAGTGTGAGTAGAGCCTGACAAAATGCAAAGTTTTTTCCAAGGTAATAATGCTGAAGCAAATCAAAGAAATATGTCTAATTGAACTGCCTAGTGAGTTATATGCATAATTATTTTCTATTCACAAACTACAACTCTGAATTCTATGAAGCCTTTCGTGTCTCATGACCACCAATACGATCAAGTTTTCAATTGAAAATAATAATTTATTTAGAATTCAACAACTTACTCAATTTGAGCTCTACACTTGGATCACTTCTATTATTAAGGACTTCTGTTCTAATTCTGCATGCTGGATTTGTCTCAGCAATTTTTGGGTTTGAAAGATAGTACAGAAGTGTTCTGAAAAAAGAAACATTAATAATTACTGATTAACGTTCAATTTCACTAAAAAATCATCAAGGTTCATCAATATATCTAAAACCTAACCAGAGACTAATTTTAAAAATTTGATCAAATACAGCATTCGTTCAAGTCCTAAAAGTGAGTTCTTGAAAAATTCTATTCAGCCGTGAAATAAACTTATGATTTCTGTTATATTTCCAGAAATGGCAGTTCCTTGCCCAGATATGCAGCTTATCAGGAGGGAGCCGCAAACAGTGTCCATGCTTGGAAAAACCTATGGATGTGGACAGTGTTCAGGTTGGATTTTTTATGGGATAACTTGAAATTACATGCATGCTTCAAGAAATTATATTATTCACCTCATACGCTGAAATAATCTATGATTAATCTTCAACTCCCAAAACCATATTCAATTATAATTACTAATTAAGTTACAAGTACAAGAATAATTTATTTCCGTCACATTAGCTTGGTCTGTCAACTTATCTTACTTCATCTATCGATAAAAAAACTTATGACATCAATAAAAAACGCTTTTTTATCAAAAAGCATCAGTAGGTACGGTATCTTATCATACTTTTATGAAGTTAATCAGAAATATCTGCCTGATTTGGACTTGACGAATAGATAGATAGGTATGTTTTCTTCACGTTGATGATGACCGCGAAGTCCGATGGCAAAAAATTAATACCTGCTACCTATCAATCTATTCGCCATCCGCCAAATTAAATGATTCTGACAATAGAAGATATTATATTCCTTACCTATTACCTATATTATAGTAACTCATTACCTACTCAGGTACAAGTATAGATCAACAATCTGTTGAATTTTTAAATTTATTTTTACATATATAGGTCTACAGTATTTATGTGAAAAAAATTAAACAGAACATCGCCCGTTACCATAGAAATAGTTAATCGCCATCCGCCAAATTAAATTAATATTACTATCCTTCATTAAGTGGGGATCATCCGCAGTAAAAAAATCAACTTCCTCATTCTGTAGGAATCATAAAATTGAAAATAACTATGCTTCTCACTTCTCATGAATTTGTTTTGAACAATATGACTGAAGAGAAATTATTAGTAATGAACAAAATTAATTACTAATTCCTAGGTAGTGTATTATCATACCGGTAATTAAATTGAATTCAATTTTGTTTATTTCTAACATAAGCAGTAGCCTATGTACAAGGGCATATAATAATCAATGAATAACTTACTTCATCAAATTAATAATGAAAAACAATTACATGAACCCTTTGAAAGTAGAAGGTTAACCCATGAAAGCTTTGGAAGTGGTAGGTCTCTAGAAATAATTATTTATCTTATTTTACGTAGGTAAATGTAGTGAAGTATATACTAAGGTCTTAATTTAATATTTTCTAATCCGATGTGTAAAAATGGATAGTAAAAAACACTCTGTAACTCTGGTCGATACAGAAATATGTAGAACAACTATTCTAATTAAAAATTAGTTTGATTTATTTGAGCTAGGCCAGAGCATTATGTATCTATCAAATTTCGAATTATTTAAATGGAATTAACTCACCTAGTTTCCACACAAGAAGGAGTAAATGGATCAAATTTAATCACTATTCGATTTACTGGCTTCAAATTTAGAAGCTTTACTTGCTTTGCTATTCCACTTGTAATACCACCCGAACTTCCTTTCAGAATACCAGTGAAAGGTATTGACATATTGAATTAGAAGCAAAGCCAATTTCTGCCAAAACCATTATTTATCTTGGATTCTGCATTCTTTCACAAGCTGATCAATAAATAGAAAAACTAGGGTGTTTCGTTCAGAGGGCAGACTTGCCTATAATCTGTAGAGTGATGAGACTGGGTAGACTTTAGCAGCCTAGAGAACCTAGCCTTTTTCCTAGAAAGCGAATGAAGAGTGCAGCAAACTCGCAGCAGTGTATTATCGGCTCAAGGACAACTCTGATCCTCTGGTGCCTTGATCGCGGTCGTAATTCAAAGTTCCTCCTTTTTATATGCTTGAAATTAAAATGACTCTTTATTATGAATTGATATGATTAATTTGGCAAGGAATGTCTCATTCAACTTGAATTGAATCAAAACCTATGAATATATACGGTCTGTATTCGGTAAACATTACAGAGTATTGTGTTATGTTGGTACTACTCACTAGCAACCGTGATCAGTTTGGTCGTGGGTTTACGTCACTGCCTAGAAGCAAAAGCAAATGTAGGCGCCATGTTGTTCAACCTTTTTCCTAGCGACGACGTCGCTCTTTGAGCGACCCAGTTTATTTTGTAGTTTATAGTTTTATAAGTTAATTTTTCAGCAAAATGTATCCCGTTGGTCAGCGTGAGTACCTTAATTTCATTTGATAGTTACAGATTATTGTTACTTTTACGTAATCGTCTTTTCTGTGTTGGTAGTTTATCGTATCCAAACGATTGTGTGGTGCTTAGAGCTCAGCTATATTTTCTAGAAGGTCAAGCTTACTTTATTTGTTTCTAGTTAAGCAATATTTTTTTATCCCTTGTGTGAATTTCCTCATTCATTTCTCTTCCATATGTATAAATTGGTAATTTTGATGCGCATGTTCATAACGTTATTTTCTATGCTATTCCCTTGTGTTGAAAGTTGAATGACCTTTTAATCTAGCCTACCATTGGTTCAAATCATTCCCTATTTTGTAGGTTAAATTCATGCTGATTACTATTATTATCAACTAATATCTTCTCATTTTGAGTCGAATCTTTCAACTTTTGAGGACTTTGCTTTCAATTGAATGACCTAGTTGATATGAAAATTTATCTAGACTAGACTATAACAAGTTACTTGAGGCGGAAATTATGACTTATTGAGCGTTTCTGTGAGATTCCTTTGTTATGATTATCAATGAAGGTCTTTGTAAAAAAGCAGATTATTTTAACTGCATTCAATTAATTCTGGATTTCAAGAATGATTATTGAATTCCATTACTGGACTAGGGTGACCTATTGATTAATCAACTTCTAATCTGTCATTTAACATCATTTAGCTTAATATTCAATTCAATCAAAACAACTGTTTAATATATTTATCGAATGCCTACACGTCGAGTTATAATCTTGACTAGGTTATTTTCTTCAATTGTAGTATTCTTCCTCAATTCTAAAATTCAATTACCATGAGCTAGACATTTTTATCCTAGCCGTCATATTCAGTCGTGTAAATTGGAGCTTACAAATTTATTTATCCAATCGAGTCACTCTACACATAGGAGGAGAGTGTTTTAGTTCTTTATATTTTGAAAATGAATTGAGAACATAATATTGATATAAGATGAACCATTCAAAATAATATTCCAAAATATGCCTTCGATAATGCATGACGGTAAATGCTGAAGAGAAAAAAGAATTTCCCTTATCGATGAAACCAGACCAGATTTTGTAGCCCACTGTTTACCTTAAGGTGACTGTTACAAATCAGCAAGTATCTATACAGCCCTTTGTGTAAATCAGTTACGGTACCCATGTCTTCAGCTGTAAACTCCATTACAACTTATTCTACTTCATTTTTTCACAGCTTTTATTCTTCAAGCGATCATATCTATGAACATATTTGGAAAAAAGTCTACGAATTTATAAAGTTGATCTCCTCAACTCATAAAATCATTATCCCTCACCAGGGCTTTATTATTTTGAATGTATTGTTTGTTTATGTGTGTTTTTTTGTTTCTAATTGTACTAATTCTATTTTGAATGTAATACAATATTAGTGTTATTAGTTTTCTAATGGAACATAACATTTCTGTTTGCACCAATTTGTATATATTTTTCGCTTTCACCAACTGCTTTGCGTTAACTGGATGGCTTTGGCTTGTAATTGTGTTCTATGGTATCGGTTGCGCAACAGAGCACCCCTGGTCGGTTGCTAATCAGGCGAACGGACCTGCTTCACTTGTACACAGGCCAGACACCCCTGAAACTGGTACGCTCACCTACACTTACCTGCATGATGTTAACTTGTTCACTGCATGCATTCTTCTAAGTCATCCACTCTGGCTGTAAGTAATTATTCATGTGTGTCTATTCTATTTGTATTAATCAACAATTAACCTATTTAAGATTGTTATTCATCCGATAGGCTATATTTTCTTTTATCCATCTTAGTTTTGAGTAGAGTTCGTTTATTCTTCAAGAATATTTCTCACTTCCATTTTCTTCGACCTTATGTACTTATCTCATTAAAAGTGGTTATGGTTTCGGTTTTGGAAGCTGGCTGGATAAATCGAGTGCTCATGCTTCGAGTGTTGACTGCAAAATGATGTTTTGTTTGTGATTGAATTTTCCATAATTTAATTTATAGCTGAATCAATTTACTAGATCACCTGGACCGACATTGAATTGGTTCATCACAGCTTTTTACAGCGTTAAAAATGCATAAGAATTCATCCACTGATGCAGCCATGTTAATATTGTATTGTGAAATTACTATTGTACACTTTAAACATTTTGAAACTTAGTTCTAATAAGTTATTTCATTGTCAGTCCAAAATCCTGAGCAAAATTAACTCGCTATGAATTACAAACAGCAAAATACACATTTATTTTCTCACTAATTTCATTTCAGATCCACCAATGTTCATTCATTTATAAACATTTCATTCGAACCCATTGTCAAGTGTTGATGAGAAATATCCTAATACTTAGTAACTAAATACTAAATACACAATACTTGAATACTAAAATACACACATACTTAATAACTAAACTTCATAAAATAATTGGTTACATTTTTATCATTTTCTAGGATTTGAGCCAAAATATTATTCAATGGTGTACTTACAAATTTAATAACTCGAAGAATATTATAATATTGGTAATTAATCGGCAAAATTAGGTGTCAATAATTCCACTTGAATTTCTTATCGTTGTCTTTGAGTCTTGATTATTGTCTCCTTTATTGAATGATTTAAATTATGGTAAATCTTCAAAAAAGTATGCCTTCCAATTTAAGATCTGGGGCCTGTTTCATAAAAATTCAGAAGCCCTGTATTACTAGATGTTTGCCTTTATTACATAGTATGCTGTGCTATCCTTATGATTGTAATGTTTGTCCGCTTTTTTCTCCATTACAGAACTTTTACAATTTTATGAAATAGGTGAATTCTATTAACAAATTGTATATGCCAAGAATTTTTTAGAAGGATCTATAAAATTTTATGAAGTAGGCGAATTGTATTCACAATTCAGGGAAGCGATTGGTTTCGTGGTCTTGTCAGTGTCTAATCGCAAGATTAGATAAGAGACGTGCATTCTCCTATTGTAAGGGTGGCCACTTCAGTTTATGGCTTTTCCGCTGAATATCATTCATTCATGAGAGTCAAAATCACTTCCCGGTGGTTCAGAACCCACCTATAGCTGTAGATCCACTCACCTCTCATCATCATTCTTCCCATTAAGTTACCCACGCACAAGCTAAGAGATTATGTGGGCATCACCACATCAAAAAATTTGTGCTCTACAGAAAATTTTGTTATAGAATGTAGACGCCATCATCATTGCTATCACAAAATGCAGTGCACTGCCAAATATAAAAATAGGAATGATAAATTAATAGTACAGTAATAAATATAGGTCTCCAACAAATCATATCACTTTAGCATGATATTTGGCCAACTAATTTCTTTAAGCTTCTTAGTCCATTTCTTTGCAATATTAGGGAGTTGGTCTAATGATGATTGTTGTTGTAATTTGCAGCTCCTCCGCCTGGAGCGCTGGGAGCAGCTCCGGGGCCAGTGGCGCCAGCTGGTGGGCCAGTAGCCGGCATGCCTCCGGGCGCCATGGGCCTGCTTCCGCCACAGCAGCCCCACCAGCAACCTCCGCAGCCACCTGATCTTCCCAGTAAGTCACATGTTGCCATATTAATTAGTAGTTCACTAATTGCCAGTAAGTCACTGTTGTCATTCACCAATAATAATTAATCTTGCCAGTAAGTCACTTGATGAGTTCACTAATTAATTTTCTTATATTAATAAGTTCACTAATTAACCTTTCCAGTAAGTTACTCTTTCCTCTCACGTATCATAGTAATACTGTAATTTGAATTGTCAGCGTTTTGAAAATTGAAAACTGAATATCCTAATTTTTACAGGAATGTCTGACTTCAACTCATTAATAAGTAATTAGTTCTCAATGTTTCAGAAACCTTTCGTTACTCAAATTTAAAGGGTATTCCACTGATAAGTTGTCGAAAATCACCTTGTAATTACAGAGATTGCATAGTCACAGTGTGGACATTGGTTACTTTTGATTGGTTAGCTCTGTCAAATCCAGCCAAAATGTTTGCTCATTCCCATAAGTCTTACATTGAGAAGATATGCGAATCATATGTTACGTTGAGTGATAACATTTCCAACGTATAGTTTGCCTTTACCAGTGTTAGATTTCCATAATTTTAAGCTTTGAAAGCAATACCAACAGGAAAGACTATTTTTAATGTCAATCCCCTTAAAATAAGTTTGGAAAATTATAGGATAGGTTCAAGTTTGACTGTAAGCACATATCAGAATTCAAAATATTGGCAAAAGTATTGCGGTAGTGGGAAAAAATATGTTCAACACACTTTTTTGAACACTTTGACATCAATGGCCACTCTGTGATTTTACAGTATTTTGTACTTGTACTGTAATGTCTGAGTTTAATTATGAGAAGTTCACTATTTTGAAGTTTTTTAACTTTACAAATTTTCCATTGTAAAAGTTTTCCTCCAGTCTTGATTCTCTATCATTATTGTTTGCAGTGTTCAACTGCCCTAGAAGGCCAAACCTCGGCAGAGAAGGTCGACCAATCGTTTTGCGTGCCAATCATTTTCAAATCACGATGCCCCGTGGGTTTGTGCATCATTATGACATCAACATTCAGCCAGACAAGTGTCCTCGCAAAGTCAACCGGGAGATCATTGAAACTATGGTGACAGCTTACAGTAAAATCTTTGGAAATCTGAAGCCAGTCTTTGACGGACGCAGCAACTTGTACACTCGAGATCCCTTGCCCATTGGCAATGATCGCATGGAGCTTGAGGTGAGAACTTAGCAATTATTATCAATCAACTTATTACTTATCTTTTACTGTTACTTATTTATTGATTTCAGGTTCAGGTTAGAACTTCTCTGAGTTCAGATAATATCTTTTTTAACTATGTAATCTGGTCAAGTTTCCCATAGTTATTAAGGTCTTTTAAACTATGTAATCTGGTCAAGTTGAAGTATCTAGTTATTTGTAGGCTAGTTTGCCGGTTAGCATCATTTGTTGACCAAAGGAATATATGGTAGGTATAGCAGGATTCTTTTAAATTGTCAGAAAACAGCTGATTGATGTACGCTCGTTTACTAACGTTAAATCAGGTGTTTTCTGACAAGTTGAAAGAATCCTGCTATATATCTCTTGTGTCATTTTCTAGAGTTGGTCACTGATTACATACATTTCTGTGTTTCCATTTATTATTCTTCGACTTGGTAATTGTAATGATAATCGATGATGTGGCAGGTGACACTTCCGGGCGAAGGCAAGGACCGCGTGTTCCGCGTGGCGATCAAGTGGCTGGCGCAGGTGTCGCTGTTCGCGCTGGAGGAGGCGCTGGAAGGCCGCACCCGACAGATCCCCTACGACGCCATCCTGGCGCTGGACGTTGTGATGCGGCACTTGCCCTCCATGACCTACACGCCGGTCGGCCGCTCCTTCTTCTCCTCGCCCGACGGCTACTATCATCCGCTCGGCGGCGGCAGAGAGGTAATGCACTTAACAACCTAATTATATTAAGAACAGTTTGTGTCTTTATTATGTGTTCAAATTTTCCAAATTGATTTAATATTTCTCATATTTTCAATCAATTATTGAGTGCATTGGTTCATTTGATTCCGCAATCCCTCTTTAATTTACAAATACACATTTTGGACTGGGAAATTATGTGTTCAATTGAAGTGGAAATTCAACCTTATTTTCGAATAGATTATTATTTTTCCGAAATTCGGAAGAATCTCTCCCAACCATATTTTAATGATATGTGCTTGTTTATCAATAATTGATTTCATAATACATTTGACGTTGATCGTATAGGCCTACATACAATGTTAATTGAAAATAAATAGAAATCGGGTTAATACAGAGAGTTTCCATTATTGGTTTTTTTTTTGGAGATGTCTGGATTGTTTTGCTTTAAGCCGCAGTTCATTGGCTCATACGAGTGTGCACACTACCATTTCCAGGACCTACACACTTGACATTGTATTGGTAAAATAGTGAAAACCATGTGAAACCAACTCACTTCCAATGTAGCCGCGGCCTTAAATTGCTTATTGATGAAAGTTGAACTTTTTTCCGAGTCGACTTCTGGATAATTATTTCTAGAAGTCTCATAGATTCCTTATTCTTCACCATAAATATTTTGATTGAATGAATATATTTGCACTGAAGATAATCAATAATGTTATTGGCGGTGTTTGTGGTCGCTCGGTGAGAGTAGTTGTTGAGTGATTATGAGGTTAAGACACGAACACTCAATACTGCACTTGGACGACACAAAAATAAGGCGAGGTGGAACCCACCCGCAAGGGTCTCCTCACCGATTAAAAGTCATTCATACGAATATATAATATGTAATGATATATGTAATGATTTTGCAATAATGCCTCTAATTTCCAATCAAGTAGTTCTTGAAGTAAATTAAATATTCATTTAGAAGCTAGTGTTGAAGATTTTCAAAAATTAACATTAATTATAATAAACCAAAAGTAGATGCGAGTAGCAATTGGGAAACAGTATTTATGATGAATTGTTATTTCTAGGTGTGGTTTGGGTTCCATCAATCAGTGAGGCCGTCACAGTGGAAAATGATGTTGAACATTGATGTTTCTGCGACGGCGTTCTACAAAGCTCAGCCTGTGATAGAGTTTATGTGCGAAGTGCTCGACATTCGTGACATAAACGACCAGCGCAAGCCATTGACTGACTCCCAACGGGTGAAATTTACCAAAGAAATCAAAGGCTTGAAAATAGAGATAACTCACTGCGGCACTATGAGACGCAAGTACCGCGTTTGCAACGTCACGCGTCGTCCTGCCCAGATGCAATCGTAAGTACTTCAACGATAATTTCAAAACAAAAAACAAACCGGTTTATTTATATCTTGAAAGAATACACGTTGTATGTTTTTTGAGTGTTAGTGGGTTGCTGGGTTTCATATGAAATTATACACTGGTTTGTTTAAGATCAGGAATCATGATTTATTTAGTTACTGTATTTGTTTTCTTCCAAGAATTACTGACATTTCAGCTGTTGATATTTGAAGATGAAGAGAGAGAAATATTATAACTCTGGAATTATCAATTCGCAACTTGTTTTTTTGCGTTTAGTGATTCCCTCCTGACATAATGATGACCTTGCATATGATGAGCATAGAGCATGCTCCTAGTTTTCAATATACTCTAGCCTTTAGGTATCATTTTCATTAAACTCAGTAAGACAGTTGAAACGTATTATTTTGTGATTAAAATACTGTGCCGTAGAATCTACTAATTTTTAAATTAATAATGATATTTGTATGAATAGACATTCCTGAAGGAAGAAAAACCATCCATTGATTGTTGATGGTTCATTTGGCTAAATGCTTTGTGTAGTATTTAACTTGCATCGTTTCAGAACTGTATTTGGTGAGTCTTCAGTAATATTTTTCATATTTATAGGTTTCCTCTGCAGCTGGAAAATGGTCAAACCGTCGAGTGTACAGTGGCTAAGTACTTCTTGGACAAGTACAAAATGAAACTGAGATACCCCCACCTACCTTGTCTTCAGGTCGGACAAGAACACAAACATACTTACCTCCCTCTAGAGGTATGATTCAATTCCTATTTTTTATTAAGTTTCAATTCTCAGTAAGTAAGAGTCAAAAGAAAGTGTTACTTTAAAATTAATCGCATCCATGTAAAAAAAATTATATTGGTAGTCTATTTCTTGTGGAAAAAAATACTACATATAATAAAGAATACTACAGGATACGGCCTTCACTAATGAAACTTTTTGATCACCAAACGGCCCTTACTTATCAATTGAATTTGAACCAATATACATAAGAAAAAAAATGATTGGTCAGTGAAAAATAAAAATATATGAAAGCTAATTTTGTTGAAAAATGAAACAATTGAAGGGCTCAACTAAGTGGGTCAACATTGCAAGTTACCGTTTGTCCTAATAGAGATTGGAACATTTTTATGCCCTTTTTTCTATTTAATTACATTGATTTTTTAAAAAGTTTTTTGTTTCCATTTTCCCTGAGTAGTTTATTTTTATTTTTGAGCGTTGTTGTGTCCATACTCAACAACAAATGTTTGACAAACATTTTTTGAAAAACATGTTTGTTGAGTGAGCCTTGGCCAAGGAACAAAACATTTTTAAAAGTTCGATGTAAACACGTTTGTCAAATTAAAATTATAGCAGGATTCTTTTAAACTGTCAGAAGACAGTTGATTGATTTACGTTCGTTTACTAACGTTAAAACCAGCTGTTTTCTGGACAAGTTAAAAGAATTCTGCTATACTGTTCTCTTGCCAAACATTTTCGGCGTTTGCTGTGCATGACATCGAATCATCATATATGTTCTTATGTTAATCATATTTCTCTTGTGTTGATTTTGTATTAATTTTAATTATTAATTAAATTATAATTATTAATTATTTAATTATTACTAATGTAGATTTTTAATTTTTTTCAAAGATTACGTGATGATTGTATTAAAATTATTTTTAAGTTCTATTTAATTTGTATTTATCTATGAATTTTTTCCCTAGCGTACGACCTTTGTTGGTGGAAATTAATACTGGTAACATCACTTGTTGCTATGGAAATTTCAAATAACAATGTTATTCATGAGGCGCAACAAGCGTTAAAAAGTTATATACTTCATAAACAAACAGTTCTAAGGTTTTCGCTACCAGAGCAAACATTAATTAGTCCAAACAAAAAATGGCGGCGCGGACACAAAAATCTGTTCTACCCAAGGAGGATAGAGAGTTTTCATAATGCTCACACTGCGTAGTCTAAGATGCGCCTAGAACTCAAAAACGTTCTCCATGGCTTCCTTCCTTGGTCATACACACACGCTCAAAACATTTTGTTTGTATCGCGTCCACACTGGCTACATACGGACAAACATTGTTTGTAAAACAAAATAAAATTTGTCCAAATCCGTTTCAGCAACAAACACATGTTTGTCAAAAGCTCATGTTTCAGTATGGACGCAGCTTTTGAGAATGCACCCTTTGTATGGGATCTTATTATAATCTGTTGACACACAATAATACACACATAATTAGGAATACGAGCCGTGACATGAAAATTGTTTGAAGTAAATCCAAATTACCTAATTACTTGAATCTCCTAATTTTTTATTTGTCACATACTACCAAGCAATGCTTGCTCATAGTGATGAAATAAATTAAAATTCAATTGAATGTCATCAAGTTCGAATCTTATAGCTTTTGTAGCTTGTAGTATTTTGTGATGAAATAAATTGAAATTCAATTGAAGTTCGAATTTTGTAGTTTTTGATTGGTGCAATTGTCGGTTGATTGTAGGTGTGTAACATAGTGGCTGGTCAGCGCTGCATCAAGAAGCTGACCGACATGCAGACGTCGACGATGATCAAAGCGACGGCGCGTTCGGCCCCCGACCGCGAGCGCGAAATCAACAACCTGGTGCGGCGCGCCGACTTCAACAACGACGCCTACGTGCAGGAGTTCGGCCTCACCATCTCCAACAACATGATGGAAGTGCGCGGCCGCGTCCTGCCGCCTCCCAAGCTGCAGTACGGCGGACGCGTCAGCTCTCTTTCAGGCCAGGTAAATTGCGCTTTGAAATAACAATATTATATAACAACAAGGTTATTAGATAGATAGAAGGTTGAACCATTCCTAATGCTTTTTGAATCCACAAGCTGTTGGAGTGGGGTGACTGATTCGGCTGACGTTATTTTGATCATTCATTTTATTTATTTATTTGAAAAAAAATACATAGTTGAGGGCACCAGGAATTAAATCCTATTGTAGCACTCATAACACAAAAGAAATTAACACAAACAAGAATAAGACCAAATAATAAGTTACATCAGAAAAATACTTAAGATAAAAAGCTAAAATATAGCTAAAGTAAAAAAAGTTTTTAATACAATAATCTGATTAAGAGAATCACAAAGATATTAAATTTTGTAGTGATTATAAAATAAAACCATGATAATATAAGCCCAACTAATAAATTACATAAGAAAAAGTAATTAGAAAAATAAAATATATTTAAGAAAAAAAAAAGAAAAGAAAAGTTCATTATTAATAATGTGATATAGAAAATTATAAGATTCAAACCAATAAGACAAATATGCAATGAGAAAAAAAATTTGAAAATATCAGCTCTTGATAATTGACGGACCGCGAGTATGACGTTTCATGAATAAAAAAATCAGACTTCCCCTCCACTTTGCGCCTTACACCAGCGAGTGTTCAACCTTATCTTTAATAACCTTGATATAACAATATAGTACAGTACGTAGTTCGGCAATAAGGAACCAAGTGCCAAGCCAGAGAAGGTTTGAAATTCCATAAAGAGTCGTATTTCTCACTTTATGATTTGTAAAGCAGCATCAATGTTGGTTTTTATAAAACCTACATAGAATGCTACTTATTAAGAACTCAAACAACTCACGAACAGACCTGCGTGTCAATGTGTGTGTTGTTTCATAATTTTGTCCATAATATTGTATTATATGTGATATATTGCTGGAAATAAATGAATTTGAATTGAATTGAAATTAATAAAAAAAAGTAGTAGATAGGTATTTTCATTGAGTTCTATCCAACCCTTTCTAGCAAAGGCATTTGGTTCCTTATTGCATAACTCCTACCAATGTATTTTTCAAGCATTTACACTCATTTTAGAAACTTACATATTCAACTTGGACCTAATACTTCTCTTTCTAAACATTTCCATTTTCATTTGGTCTTTGAAGTCGGAAATATGTGCAAACACTGTACAAATTCACATTTCTATCAAGATTTTTACATAATTATCCTACCACTCTGAAGTAGCAATTTTTAAATGATGAGTTTAGCATACGATATAAAAGAGAGAAAAAACTTCATTGGGTTGATGATGGATGTTTTCAGGTTGATGTATCCATGCTATGAATTACTTTGCCAGTTGAAGTAGTTGAAGTTGAATGAAAAGCGAAACGTTCTTGGGTATTTTACAAAACTTGGAATGCATTCAAGATCTTAAACTTTTAATGAATTGGAAGGATTTTCTTACTCATGAAACTGGAACAATTCAGACATCCTTTCAATTTCCATATCCATGAAGTGAAATTATAAACTAGTTCGTATTGACAACAATGTTATTATATCTTACAATATTAAAAGCTCTGGTAAATACAATTTCGCGTTCAGTTTACTTTAAATATCGCATTACTCGCTTTTAGTGATTCGGCATTATTTTTTGTTGAAACTCGATATTTTTTATGACATTGTTATTTTTTGTTTTAAATTGGTACTAACGAATGATGGACGTTGTTTGAACAGCAGGAATTTCAGGGCTGCAATGTGCTGCAAACGAAACAGCAAGCTATGCCGAATCAGGGTGTGTGGGACATGCGTGGCAAGCAGTTCTTCACTGGCGTCGAGATTCGAGTCTGGGCGATCGCCTGTTTCGCTCCACAACGCACTGTGCGTGAAGATGCACTCAGGTAATTAATTCAATTATCTGATACGATGGCATACTTTTATTTACGGTATCAGAATATTGATTTTTGCCTCCTCTCCTCTAGCTCGCAGCTAAACAAAGGATACATTCTAAATACTTTAGATTGCGTTATTTTAGTAATTTAGTTGATCTTGAGGAGCATTTAATATCTTTATTTTATTACATTTTCTTTTTTAATGAATTCAAATTCTTTTTCAATAAATCAATTTGTTCATTTATTATTACAAAGATAACAACTTTATTGCGTTATTGTTATAGTTGATCTTAAGGAGAATTTAATATAATTATTTTTATTACTGAATTGATTTTTCTTTTTAATGATTTCAAATTCTTTTTCAATAAATCAATTAATTTGTTCATTTTGTATTACAAAGATAACTTTATTGCGTTATTCAATAGTTATTTTCATTAGAAAATTGGATTTTCTTTTTCAATGAATTTGTTGATTATTGTTATGACAGAAATCTTGAATGATTTTAAAAATTCCATCAGGGAAAGTTTCTTCTTTAATTCTATTACTCGGCATTTGAATACTTTGTTGAAATAATACTAATATAAATTACTGTATAGCAATTACCTGCTTTTTTTTTGTAAAATTGTCTTATTGTTGAATAAATTTCTAATGGAGTGTCCGTTTTTCACAGAAACTTCACTCAACAATTGCAGAAAATTAGCAACGATGCTGGCATGCCAATTATCGGCCAACCTTGTTTCTGTAAGTACAGTAACTCATATAATTCCCAATAATCTTGAAAAAATTCACTTTACAGATTTTTTGAAACAGTACTGTACGTGAACTAATCTGTCATTCATGAACTGAATTCAAAATTAATCTGGTTTTTTGAAACAATATTTTTGATCTTATAATAATATATTATTGGATTTGATATGATTGTTGAAAAGAAGCAACATTATAAGAAGATTTCAATTTAAATGCGTTGAAATATGTTTCAAACTATAGAAATTTTAGCTTTAAAAAAAAATCCGTTGATAATTTTCTAGGTAGAATCAAATTTTCTTATTTATTTTAATATGGAGTCTGTGGGTGGATTACGTTAACAAAGGATTCCAACATTAAGTTCGTTTAAAACGCTCAGCCCATTATATATTATAATAAGATTGATTTGGAATTTCACAAATCATGCCATTTGAACTTGAAGATAATATCGCAAAACTGTATTTTATACACCTATAGCACTGTATGTTTGAAAGGAAGTTTTTTTGCAGGCAAATATGCAACTGGCCCTGACCAAGTAGAGCCAATGTTCCGGTACCTGAAAAACTCTTTCCAGGCTCTACAATTGGTCGTAGTTGTTCTTCCAGGAAAAACGCCAGTCTACGGTAAGCTACTCTTGAATCTCATTCAATTATTGTTCGTTTATAATTAATACTAAATTTTACTGGTCCTCTTGGTGATACATTTGCAAGCCGCCGATTGACATAGGCCTACTTGAAGAGAAAGTCATTGAACATACTCAATTAAGTTATACTCATTGAACATAATTGAGTTGTTGTTATTATTATATTGGTTTCTTTGAACATATTATCACCAAAAAGATTTCCACTGTAAGAGAATAAAACTTCTTATATTATTATAGTTCGAATAAAACTAGTTGTCCCTTGGCCTGGTGCTCAAGAACCACTCACTAGAAACGTTTTTGTCAGAAAGTCCGATGTCCGAACAGCTGACCATTTGATTCAATGAAGCTAACAATGAATCAAATGGTCAGCTGTCCGGACATCGGACTTTCTTGAAAAAAAAAAAAACGTTTCTAGTGAGTGGTTCTTGAGCACCAGGCCAAGGGACTAGTTTTATTCGAACTATAATGATGTATGGTTAGCTGATTACAAAATTGCTGATGGCAAGAATTTTTTTTAGAAGATTTAGAAGGTGATTTCTGATTGATATGTTGAACTATTGCAAGAGCTGATTTTTAGTTGTACTTCTGCATATACACCATGTAGGCCAACAGTAACTAGCATGAATTTGTATGTCTCAAGCTTATTACTATAATAAATAGAAGTGATCATACTATAATTTAGGAGTGACCATTACTATAATGATAGAAGTTATCAGTTATGTTGAAACCCATGAAACAAACCAATGCCAAACGTTTTAAAAATTGAACTAGGCTACTTGAAAATCGTTTTTTATAACTATTTTTTGTTAGGCTACTGTATTTTGTTTCTAGAACTATTACTGTATTTTTAAATTATGTTTTTCATTCAATTTAATGCATTGTCGGATGAACAAAATCATATATTGTCATATTTTTTATAATTATAATGTAATATAATTTAAATACTGTAGGCTAATATATCTCGTAGTGTATTATAATTATATTTTTATTGTGTTGGTATAGTCATTAATTAATTTTTTATTTATTCTCATGGATTTACTGAGTAAGTTGACACAAGTGACATGTTATTGGATAACTGGATCACTTGAACATCGGTCTGTTTTTATTGATGGATAAGTTAGTGTAACTAATGTAATTTATTCAACTGCCTGCAATTAATTTGTCACCTGACTTCTTATGTTCTACATGAATATAAAACATTATACATTTGAAATACTACTTCAATATCGTCTATTGTTTTCAGCCGAAGTAAAGCGAGTTGGCGATACCGTACTGGGAATGGCGACCCAGTGTGTGCAGGCCAAAAATGTCAACAAGACGTCACCACAGACCCTTTCCAATCTTTGTCTAAAGATCAATGTCAAGCTTGGTGGAATCAACAGCATACTTGTTCCTAGCATCAGACCCAAGGTGAGTTTTTTCAAATATCTATTATTTCTGTTGAAAATGCTTGAGAAATCATCAACTCTATTATCATTAGTAACAAAATTCAATTTTTGGAAATTGATTTGGTAGAATTGAAATGGATGAGGATAGAAAATGATATCACTACTATAGTCTGTGTAAACCTTGGATTATAATATGTTGTGAACCCTTGCATTATTGCGCTGATGGCTTACAGTGCTGCCAGATTGCAGAGGTGATCTGAGCTGGAAAAGATGAGTCATCCGGTTGCATTTTCAACATAAGTATGACAACAGTGCTCTCTTGTTCCCTTACGAAATAATTTTGCCTAATACTACTTTCTGCAATCTAAGGTTTGCACAGATTATGGTTCGAGTGCTACAAGACAGACTGATAGGAATCTTCTAATCTCACTCAAGTAAGGAACACCGTAGAATTGAATCTCATTATAATTAATGTTATTGTTGTTTTGAAATATTTTTTGTTGATTTTTTCATTATAATAGGCTAGTAAATGAATAATAATTAGATCGTAATAACAAACTGCGGGGTTTGAAAATTTAATTTGATGGGAATGATTGCTAGTGGTTGGAACTAAGATTCGAATGTGGACTTTGTTCAGGTGTTCAATGAGCCGGTGATATTCCTGGGTGCGGACGTGACGCATCCGCCGGCCGGAGACAACAAGAAGCCGTCAATAGCAGCCGTGGTCGGATCAATGGACGCCCATCCCAGCCGGTATGCGGCCACGGTGCGGGTGCAGCAACATCGTCAGGAAATCATTCAGGAGCTCAGCTCCATGGTCAGGTCAGTCTAATTGCCAACCAAACAAACTTAGATCAAATAACTTTGAAAAATACTGTGGACACTTGATAGCTCATTACCAATTATTATTAAACATACTTCAAAATATATTGTGACCCAATGTTATGGTGTTTGATGTGAGAAGTGTTATTACTTCCTAAATGAATAATAATTAGATCGTAATAACAAACTGCGGGAAATTAAAATATATCAGTGCAATCATCAAATGAGTGGTGAATCTCTTCCAGTTTCTGGGCAGTCTTGATGTTGCTTGGAGCTTGTATGGGTGACCAGTTGTTGCTCAAGATTCTACGTTATTATACTCTGTTGGTTGAATCGTTTCTACAACGATTGTTTTACTATGTTTGCAATTTTGAAAATATCCCGAGTCCCACATCATTATTGCACAAAAAATAGACGTCTTGATATATATTGTGTTCTGATTAGAATAATTTGGAATATCGCCCAGTCAAACTCGTTCTTGAATTTCATTCTAATCTTATTCTGTGTGAAAATTATTACGATAAATCATTACCGTAATATGACATGGAACGGAAAAGAAGCCTTAAGCGATGGCAATATTATTACATAAGTTATATTTTTATGTGAAAATAGACGATAGGCTGCGTAAAATTAATGTTTTTCTTGTTTCACAGGGAACTTCTCATCATGTTCTACAAAAGCACTGGAGGCTACAAACCTCATCGTATTATTCTATACAGAGATGGTGTATCCGAAGGACAGTTTCTTCACGTAAGTTGACTACCCACACTGTCTGATAGCATCATCTATTACAATCTAAATAGTTTGAAACATTTCTAAGAGATTTTTGACTGAGTGTAATACCCACATGAGCTCTAAGTATGTGCGTTGGCTAAATCTCACTCTGAAAAAAGGTGGAATGGTTCAAAGTGGAAAAACAATCATAGGTTTATTCATAGAACTAATCACTTTTTATCTTTGTACTGTATTATTCTATTCTTCAGTACTGATATTTTTTACAACTTATACAAATTACAAGTGCATATTTATTGCAATAAAATTATTTCTCGTAAAAGAGTTTGAAATGAGTTTTTTAGAACTTTAAATTATGGATTATTTAATATGATCCTAAATTATTACGGATGCAAATGTTTCGATCTATCGATCAATAATTCTCAATCTGAATAATATTCTCAATAATTCTCATTTGATAACGAATTCTCAATGTATTTCACAGGTTCTACAGCATGAACTGACAGCTATCAGAGAAGCGTGTATCAAACTTGAAGGAGACTACAAGCCTGGAATCACATTTATTGTTGTTCAGAAGAGACATCACACAAGGTATGTCAAGTTATCCTCACAACTCACAACCTTCGATGTTATTGCGTCTTTTAATTTTATTTTATTTATCTGTTGAATTTGTTTTGAAATTGAACTCTTTTATTGCATCTATTGATTTTATTTTATTTGAGAACATTGTTCATTTACTAGAGTTTGATTATTGTAGATGACTGTTTGATTGCTGAATCAATAAATGTAAGCTTACTAGAGGACGGTTCAAGTTTCTGTCAATATTATTCAATGACTAGTACAGTGATTTCAATGAAATTATCTTATCATCGCCTTACTATGGATGATTACTTATTTGAAATACTCAATTGAAGTTAAAATAGATGCTATCACAGGTAGTTGAAATCAAACTAGTTTAATTATTGAAAAATCATTACTCATAAGTACATGTTTTTTCCAGGTTGTTCTGCGCAGACAAGAAAGAACAGTCGGGAAAATCCGGCAACATTCCAGCTGGCACAACAGTTGACGTAGGCATCACACATCCAACTGAATTCGATTTCTACCTCTGCAGTCATCAAGGCATACAAGTAAGTATTCCGTTCACTTCATTAGGAAAAATATACGATTTAGCTTTTAGTAGTACAATCATCTAGGTCTAGGTTAATAGTATTTTAGACCTAGATATAATTCATTTTTTAATGAATATATTTGTGAATGACAATGTGTTTTATATTTTCTTGTAAAATATTATTATTAAACCTGTTACAATGACCTATGTACAAAATTTTGACAAATTACCTATCAAATGGGAGTATTCCCAGACATTGATGTTATGGTAATGATAATGCATAAATAAATAAAAAAACTTCAGGTGATGCAAAAGAATTGCATTGTTGCTCGGTAATATCTGTATGAATGGCAATTGGGAGTGCAGAACCTAATCTAAGCTTCATTCGTTGTGGAAGAACTGTATTTGTTGCCTTAATTGATTTTCTTAGATTACAGTAACTATAAACTTCGCACAATGAAGTAGGTGAACCTATGTTAAGCTACAATAACAAGCTAAGTAGATGCAAGACGTAGTTGAATAATTACAAACGAATTGATTGTGCTCTAGCTATTATTGAAAAAGTTTTTTCTAAAATTGATGTAGAGTTTGTAGATGTTCTATATTTGGCAGTCTATTGGAAATAGTGATTGACCTGTGAAGTGCCCCTTTTCCAAATTGTATGGTTTTATGTACAGGATCAAAAGATAGGTTCGCAGTCTCTTTTCTGTTTAGTTTGACTTCTTTAACGAATGCTTCCCGAATAGTTCCTGAAAGCTTCTACTAAACTCTGTTCAACGAATGTTTGGAGTGAATTCAATCTTTTAGGTGTTTTTGCATGCGTTTTACAGCATGGAAGATTGTACTCGATTGGTGTGAGATCAATATTTTATACTGAAAAACGCAAGCCAATCCGGGTTGAATTCACTCCAAACACTCGTTGAACAGAGTATACAATTGTTATTAAATAAATGCAAATGAAGGGGACAGCCTCTTTCCATGTAATTTCAATTTAATTTGAGGCGACAAAACCTAGAAAGTCTCTTCACACCTCTTTAACAGAGTATATTTCTGAAATATATTTATTTTTGCGTTTTAACGCATCGATACATATTTTTTAAAGCATCAAGTTAGGAAAAATATTAGTAACAGATGTTTGTACAGCAAAATGAATAAAACGTTTCCATGTTTTTTGGAAGTATGAATAGTGAAAGATTAGAACAATAATATATATGATATATTTGTGACATATTTATATTTTATGGAAGGACGTTTTAATGATAGTATTAATGGTGTGTTGTAGGGCACAAGCAGACCGAGCCATTACCACGTGCTGTGGGACGACAACCACTTTGACTCTGATGAGCTGCAGTGTCTGACCTACCAGCTGTGCCACACCTACGTGCGCTGCACCCGCTCCGTCTCCATTCCGGCGCCCGCCTACTACGCCCATCTGGTCGCATTCCGCGCGCGCTACCATCTCGTCGAGAAAGAGCATGATAGGTATTTGTCTATTCCGTCCTATTCATTCCTCCATTCAAACATGCCCCGTCATCATCAGTTGTCCCTTTTAATATATTCAATTTCATGTGTTCAAAGTCAATCTCATTCAAAGATGCCCTGTCATCGTCTTCGTTATTACTATTTGTCCCTTGCAATATTCTGTATTCAAGTTTATTGTGTAATATTTG
Organism: Laodelphax striatellus; assembly: GCA_017141395.1. NCBI lineage: Eukaryota > Metazoa > Arthropoda > Insecta > Hemiptera > Delphacidae > Laodelphax > Laodelphax striatellus. The sequence continues at coordinate 22,182,650 of CM029532.1, read as the reverse complement.
CCTCGCTTTTCGTTGTACGTCCCTCTTTAGACAAAAACCTTTCAATTTTCGAACCTAAATCAATATTATTTTTGCTTTTTTATCGAAATGAAATCAATTCTTCAATTTTTCAATTATTTATGAACCAAGTAAAGTTTTCCCATATAAAACTATATTTATCCAATTTTTTGTTGTTGATGATTTTCAACTTGATACAATTAGAATAAATTTTTCGAATATTTTTCTACTAATCGTTACACACTATGATATTACAGTGTTGAAATTACTTATTGGGGAAATAAAACCTAATCAAACTATTATTTTTGAATTTGCCAAGTTTAGGAGCGTTCTATAACAGTTCATAAAATTACAAAATTGTTATGGAATCTGGTGGTCCATTAATGAAGATTTGTAGTAAAGGGGATCACAGTTGGTCCATAATTTTCGCAGTTGAAGAACATTTTTGTGTCTGTGGCATTTGTAAAAGTAATGAGATTAATACTGGGCCTTCTTTAAAAACGCTGATTGCTAATGGCAATTGAGCTCACAGCTAGCTTACTTGACAAAAGATGAATGTGTAGCTTACAGGTTGTATTTACCCATCAAGAATAACTATTGGTTGTACTTCTCTCCATCATCTTCCTAATATTTTCCCCATAAATTTCTGGCTTGGTCCAATTTATTCCTTTATTTGGTGAGATTAATTTCTCTATAAATTTAAACTACTATTTTTGCCTACCATTATATAATTATTAGTTTTAGCATAACATTATACAACATTTTAAAGGCCTTTAAATATCTTTGATATACACAGTAGAGAATTCAATGTAGCTTTGTTTTGTGGTGGTCCGTTGCGAAGCACGGGTGGCTTCTATATTGTAGTATCAGATACAATGTCATCATCATATGAATAGTGTGCTTGTGCTGTGGAGTTGGATGATGTTGTGATTGATGGGAGTAGTCATGGTGATTGTTTCAGTGGCGAGGGCTCGCACCAGAGCGGCTGCAGCGAGGACCGGACGCCGGGCGCCATGGCTCGCGCCATCACCGTGCACGCCGACACCAAAAAGGTCATGTACTTTGCTTAGTTGCCCTGCCCTGCCCTGCCCTGCCCCCAGTTGCACCTCTGGAAACTCATCAACCGCCGCTCAACTTCAGTATTATTCAACAGCAAAGTCGCATTTGCATTTTTAATTTTTTACTTATCACTGTAGTACAGAAACTCTATGTTGAGGCCATATTGCCTTGGATGGCATATTTTTAACGAACTAAGATTTTAATTTTTCCTTCTCAAGGATCTATTACCATCACAATACAGTAATTTGATCTCCATGTTTTTAGTAATCCCTTTCAACATGACTTATTGAAAATAGACGAGGGTACTTTTTAAAATCAATGACAGCGCAAATAAGAAAGTTATTGATTCAGTACGTTTATGGTTGAATTATCACTGCAATTCTTCAATAATTATTGGTGTTTTAAGATTACTAGTCACTTTTTAGAACTCTTTGAAGAATGGCATGCTTTTTATTTTCTACAATTTTTTAAGAAATCGTTTCAAGTTGAACATTATACAGTATTTTTAATTGATGTATTTTGCTATCAACGAAACACAGAATGTCACTAGTCGTGGTATCTATCAAGATATTCTTAGTTTTTACATTATAATTCATAATAGTCCTCTTCGTCCGGATTTGTCCAATTCGTATTGAATTGATGATCTATGAATAGCATTAATGTTAGTTTCCAAGTGCAACTTGTTATTGATACATCAGTAATGAAGATGAAGATCAACCTTTTTTATCAGTTCATTTGGATGTGCTTGATCGTCTGTAATCAAAGATCAATGCGGCAATAATTTATGACCGTATCGTATTAGTTTTAGTGATCACCAGAAATAGATATTTGACAAAACTGTACATTTTAACCTTATACTTAATTATTGACTATGTCAATATTGAAATATATTTATTAAGGTGTAAATTTGTTATTGTATAACTTACCTTTTCATGGTGTTAAAACCATGATTCTTTATTGTATGGTTACACATACGGACAGAGACACACAAAGACAGGCCCAAACATCCCGAAGACTGTCTTCATTGACACGTTCATTAATCATTCGCTAGATTTTCTACATTGGATTTCTATTTTCTGCTTCTGTATCTGAATCCTTTCCAGATAGTGAGCTTTTTGGAATCTCATTCCAAACAAATTATGCAAATGTTTGACAAAAATCTCGTAAGTACGGTGTTGAAAATGCTGTATATTATCAATAGTTTGTATACATAGTAATGTTTATGAGTTTTGTTTTATAAATAGGATAATATCACCCGAGATGTATGTTTTTATTATTAGAGATTTATATGCGTGCGTATATTGTATAAGTGTTAACGTGACTGGTAAAACTGTCAATTTATTTTTAACTATCATTATTCAGGTCTCAGAGTAATGTTCCATTAAATTAAATTTATTCGCTTATATTATTTTCTTGAAACAAGCTAATTGCAGTCATCGAACACATTCCATTTTATTGATTGTTTAAACAGATTATTCAATTGATCTCTGAAATATGGTAGTTATATCATACTCTCGCATGAGTTTTGATTTTTCTTGTTGTAAAATCTTTCATCGGCAGAAAGTCCAATTTTGACAGTTATGGGAATAATTATCATTATTGAGTGTTTTTCAAATCAATGGAATACCATGTAGTTTAAAAGAACTATTTAATTTCTAATACAGACATATTTGATGTCTGGTGAAGATTTTGATGTTTGTTGAAGCATTGTTGAAGATTTTCTCAATAAGGAACATGAAAAGAAATGAGAACGTTTGCACCCTACAAATCCTACACTAAAAATGTTTCATTCTGGCCTCTCTAGTCATTTTTGTTCCACCGATGAAATTTCATGTGTGTACAAGAGTCTTGACATTAGGCTTCAAAAATTTGTTAATTCTATAAATTCATAGCATTCGAGGACCAATCAATAAATCCCATGTCATGTTTTTATTGCTGTACGCTCTCGCCTATCATTCTTCATTATTGGAGTTTTTGTCATTATAAAAGTATTGAGGAGAAATATTGATTTATTTCATTGTGACACTGACTGATATTGCAGATGTCTCTGTGCTAATTGACATATTATCCCTGAAATGTAAATTCTATTTCCATTAAATGGAATACTTATCATTCTGATAGATCATGTTTCATTCTTTTCAAGATGGTTTTGTTGAATAGTTGATTAAGATTTTAGATGATAATTATTGTTGAACAAGATTTGCCGTGAAACTTCCGTAATACCGTAGAATATGATTCAGTCTTCTGTTCAACTGTCTTTGCCTGCTAATATAATCGATGTACGCTTTCTATTGATGTAGTAATTTTAAATTTAAGAGAAAAATTCCACTGAAAACGAAACAAAGAAAACTTTGATTTTTTATTAATACTTTTACATTCAGTATGGATAGAAAATTCAAATTACAATGTTTTAACATTAGATTAATTTTTAATTCGTAATAGATGATATGTATTAGTATAAGTTGATTAAATATTATATTTACACTCTAAGAAAAGAGTGGCTTAAGATCATTGAATTACTTATTATTTTATTTTCATTTAGGATGTATTCCAAATGGTTGTTATTCTTGGATGATGTATTTAATTTTGGTATAGTTCATTGTTCAAAAGTTGTAGCAGTTGAAAATCAAAAGACCAGTTTCTAATTCAATGCTCTGAAAACGTAGCATAACGTGGAGCACAAGTTTGTTAAATTTTCTTATTAATTTTGAAAATAAAATTCTTAAATTCCTTCTAACGTCATAGATTTTCACATTTAAAATTGAATAACATTAAAATTTTAATTGATTGTAGGAAGTCCGAAACAGGTTAATCAATAGACCTAATCCTTGAAGTGAAGAAGAAGTAAGTGATAGTGAAGAACGCTTGTCAAAAGATTTGTTGACAATCATTCTTATTGTATATTTACAGCTGAACACACTGATGCAGTCAGGTCCCAATTTTTCTCAACCCAGTGGCAAATTGAAATAACGAATAAGATCGGCAAGTTCTGAACCTACCGATCTTATTCCTTAACAAGGATTTCTTAGTAATTATGCAAAAATTCGGAAGCTTCAGTATTTTGTTTACGTGGCTTTAGGCGGCAGTAATCTGTTTTAGTAACATTCAGATTTCTATGAAATTTTTATTCCTGCATTGAATTCAAGCAATTGAAATATATATTTTAGATTTAATGATTTTTGGTACCAAAAATGTAAAATGTTTGATCGTAACTGCAAAGGATTTTTTGACGTAATAAATAAACTTTGAAAATCAAATTAATTCTCTGTTTTGTTTAGAGATGAGCTTATAAAATTAGAGTTTGTTTTATAAGCTTTTTAAAGAAGTAGGAGTATTATTATCAGTTATCTGGGATTCGAAGTATTATATTAGATTTTCTACTAATACATTTTTTATTCCATAATTTAGATTTAAAACAGAAATATTGTAACTTTCATCCATAATTAAGCCCTTTAATATGACATATTAGTATGGCATATTAAAGGGCTGAAAATCCATTGCAGTTTATATCATCAAAAACGTCAGTTAGTTGTGTCAAGTCGCCGAAAGCATATTTTATATCTTAGCATCCGTATTATGTTGTTTAAGATATAGAATAAAAATGTGTGAGAATTGTAATAGTGAGTTATTGTTCTCGCTTTGAACAAATTATTTATAGGTGGTGACTTATCAACTGTAAAGTTCTTTCAATAATTTTATTTTGTCATTTCCATAGTTCTCAATAGTAATTAAGGAACATAAAATTTATATTTGAGTTTCAGTAAAGAATATAAGAACTAATTCAATCTTTCATTTGTAAAATAAGCTGATCCTTTCCTGATGAAGTGATATAAATTTATGATTTTCACCGTGGTAACTACTTTTAGGCTGCTACTGTATTCAATCGTATGGTCCGGAGAAAACAATTTCATAGATCAGACTTGAAATTCCGCTTGCATTATAGAAGCGTCCTGATCAAATATAAACCAAAATATATACTATTCGCTTCCACCACACCGGGTCGTCAGGGAGATTAAAACATGGTCTTCCTTAGTCACGACTAAATTTATTTGTTGAAGGATAGTGCTTACAAGCACCAGGAGAAAAACTATAAGGCTGCTTTTATGCATTGCGGTTACGATTTGTCATGCGATTTGCGTTTCATAAAATAGTGGAAGGGGTTGTCAGTTCTGCCAATGTTCTTCTGAGTCAACAGCGTTTCAAGGATGGATCCTTGTGCGATTGTTTACGCTTACAATATAATTATTATTATTAAAAAAGAAAAAACTTGGAAGGAGACGTTGGGCAGTGCACCTATAAATCGAGACGAAGTGTTGACGGTGCATTTGGAAACTTGCATGGACTTTTAAATGGGGATGGGGACAAGTTTTTCAATTATTTCAGAATGTCAGAATTTCTATGAGAAAAATGTTTGGGATATAGATATTTACATTATTCAATTAATACTTCAACTGACAATTTCTATTGAATTTACTACAGGGAGGAGCACATAAAAATAGCCCCATAAATAACATTAGATGAGTTATTAATTTTTTTAAACCTGTAATGCCTAGTGCATTGATTTTGAATGTACATCTCTGTTCAGAAAATAATAGGTCAAGAATGGATACGTAGAATCTAGTTAATGCATGGGCTCTAGTTAATTCAATAACTAAACGTTTTATATCTTCAAGTGTTCTTTATTTTGTAGGCTTCTAATGGTAGAGATTCATTAATGTTCTGTTTTTTTAGTGTCTAATCTTCATCAAATGATTTCTTTGAAAAGAGTGTTAGTTCAAGGGGTACATCCTGAAATAGGAAAATCATAATTATAATATTATTTTATTAGTAGCCTACATGAACTATTATAATCTATTGTTTTTCACTCCACTACCGACATGCAGTCATGTTTTTTAATGTAAGAAACGAAATTGTCAACGACTATTGACAATGGGTTTCTTGAAACCCGGAAGCACTTCAGTCAGTATGTAGACAAATTTCGTTTCTAACATTAAACTAAAAAACATGACTGCATGTTGGTAGTAAAGAGAAAAACAATATTGTGTACATCGCAGTTCGTTGTGCACATCAAGAAAATAATATTAATCTATTATGATTGTAATACCTATCATATACATATACCGGTAATATATTAATATTATCATAGATAAACAATACTCTGTTCTCTAATACTTACTAAGTCTCTGTGATATTATTATATAATAATATTTATATTTTAATAAATTAAAATTAATATCTACCATTCCAGTTCATTCATCAAAGGCTTGACAAAGCCGATCAGCAACTCGAACAACCAAAATTACTCAGAGTCATTAGGATTCTTGGAGTCTAACCTTTCTAAAGCAGCCTAACCCACAGAGAAATAAAATAATTTGTAAAGAATGTTTTTTATGGGCTCTAGTTAATTCAATAACTACTAAACGTTTTATATCTTCAAGTGTTCTTTATTTTGTAGGCTTCTAATGGTAGAGATTCATCAATGTTCTGTTATAGAAAGGTTGAGAAATTTAGAGAATTTTGAGTACGCATTCTGTTCTAGTCCGCACCACTACAATGATACCGTACAGTACTGAGACTGAGGACCTACCGTACTGAAAACTGAATACTTACTCAACTCACCTCATATAAAAAGCTGTAGGAGGGTGCAGTTCTATACTTGGGTGGTAATGGGGGAGCATCTGCACATTTTTTCATAGAATTATATTCAGCCAACAATTTGTTAACGTCATCGCTGTTCAGTTTTATTCTCTCCTCTTTACGCAAAGGTGGCAATTTCATTCGGCATTTTGCCTGAATAAATGAGATTCATATTCTGAGCATACATATTCTGATCCAAATACACAAAAAATTAATGAGAGAACGTTTTTGAGAATTATATCCAATCCTAAAACAATGAATTTGGGACAAGATTGACAGAATACCATTAATATGCTGCAAAATGTCAAGGGAAACGTTCATGCCCGGCTGCAGAAGCATGTACAATTGTATATACATAAAAGTGCATACATAGATTCCATTTGGCAGATTTTATATTCGAAAACTAACTTTTTACTTATTGTATAATAAATGGCTACATCTGTACTTTCTATTTATAACAATGAAATACAAAAAATGAAATTTCTTGAACAATGAGTAACTTACTGTATCCAAATAATAGGTCCGTTTCATATTGACTCATTCTTTACTATTTGTGTGTGATTAAACTTACATGATCATATGACTTTTTTAAATTACTTATGACTTTCATGTATCAAAAAGAACGTTTTTCAAAATTCGAAATCTTTCTGAAAAATGGATAAAACTTCAATCTAAGTGGAAGTAGGACATACACGGCGAGGTGGAACAACCTTATTCGGGTCCCCACCGACGAAAGCCATAGGGTACGCTAAATAATAATTAAACTTACACTATCCTTAAGAAAATATCTAATGCCAGTCTTTTATTAGGGTGCAAAAGTTGAAGATTTTACTGTTACATATACAGATGGCATTCTATATTAATGTAAGAGTAATTGGGAAGGTGGATTTTTGTGATTTTACCTGTTGGCATTCAGATGTTTCACTGTGAGGAGGTTCACATGATCCAGGCCAGGAAGGCAAGCCAAGTGATTTGAGGTCAAGTGGAGGCATCTCTTGGTGCATCAACTTTTCGTATTCAGCCTCCCAGTCTACCGCCTTCAGCGTGTAAGCAAAGTTATCTGGAAAACAGGGACTTGCCAAACATGTCTCATCATAGCGTAACTTGTTCTGAACCAAGAGAGAAATAGAATGAGAATAAGCTCATATAGTCTACTGTCTTCATTACGTTGTCCAATCTTTATGATTGGATTATTCCAATAAACTAGCCGTTTATTTATTATAATGAACTACATAATAAGCCAGCCTCGACCCCTGGACGTCAGGCGGGTTCAATATGCATTATCATTATAATGATCTACTATTACATAATATAATAATACCTACTGTATTCTGTATTATAACTAGGAATGCAATAAAAATAATAGTAATAAATTATTTATGTTTGGGAAATTTCAATGTCAAAATGAATAGGTACTATTTTTAAATCAATCCCTATGAGGCTGATAGTGTACTCTTGAAAAATTGAATAGTGTGTACTAAATGACAAAAAAAGGGAAATAGATGAAGAAAATAGAACCTATCTATATATGCCCCTTACATTATTATATTTTTTCTTATTTTCAAATAGTTATAGTTATCCTATTTTCAGGAATTGAACAGATAAACTAGAGATCAGTCAAAACAAATTACCGGATCCAGCTTTTTCATTTTTATTTCTCGAAAGGAAATCTCTTTGTCACAATTATTGATTTTCTGGCAACTATTTTCTCTGATTTCTAGAGGTGCATTCTTGATACTTGTTTCAGATGGACTTGATTGAAGTCTGCAAATCTTTTTCTCTAGCTTTTGAATGTATTGATCAATAAAATTTTGATCGTAGAAGTTCAATTTGTTACAGTTTTCTACATCAAATTGCTGATTCTTATTATTCCTTTCAGATCCGAGAAAGGAATCTATTTTCATTTCTCTCTCCTATGAATAAACATAAATTTTATTTAAACTTGGATATTAAATAAAACTCAAATCATGTCTAAACTGCCCAAAACATGAAATGCGTCATGTACAGTAGGCCCATGTAGTTTCTTAAGCGACTCATACACTTACAAGCATTGCAAGTTGTGCAATTTTTTATATTCGCTTTGGCTTTTACATCTATGTAGCATGCTATGCCATTCTTGATTGAAAAGCCAATATAAAAAATGGCATGATTTGTAAGCTTAATGTGTAATTCTGAAGGTTATTCAAATATTTAAAAATTCCTGTAACTGTTCCTAAAAAAACCCACTAAATGATAATGCCCATCAAACATTTTTGTTTTTATTTCAACCAACTGTCCAGTAATTTTTGAGCCACTCTGAATGTTTATTGTAAATAAATTTAAGATAAGAAAGGCTATGCTTTTGTACCTTTCTATATTCTGTAGATGTTCTGCTATCAAATCTCTTATTTTGAAATTTGCTTTCAATTGAATTGAATCTTCCCTGTGAACCAGTACATGACTTTCTTCCTGAAAAATAAGAATCTATGTACGAATCTTACCAAATTTTTTAAAAATTGACATCCAAATTCCAAGTATAACTTTATATAAGCTCCTACTGACTTTAACTTCAACTGTAACTTTGACTAACTGACTATAACTTTGATGAGCTCCTACTGACATACAGAAGACATTGTTCTTTTTTATTAGTACCTAGAAATTTTGTTTTGCTACAAAGTATTAATATCCTAGTAAGTTTTTTATTATATCTTTACATTTTAATTATATTTATTGTTCTTTAAGGAAAAAATGTAACAAGTGATGTTATTTCATTTTTGATGTGCAAAATAAAAACTTATTTGAATTTGAATAAGTTATAAAATTTAAAATGTAAAATAGCTAATAGGGCATATGAAGAAAATTGTACATTTCACAATCCAAAATTCCAATATATACGTATATATACCGTCCTCAATACAAACTAAGTGAACAGAAAAAGTTCGTACATTAAAAATTGACGAATAAATCAATTGATAGAGTTACATCTACATCAACTGTTTGGAATTTCACAGGGAATAAGCAGAAAGAAAACTACAGCTGATGTCTGGTTGATTTCATTATTATTATTATTATTAACTTTGGTGAATTAAAAAGGTTTGAGCAGTACAGTATTCTTGAGATCCAAAATATTTTGCTCACCTCCTTGATGAAACTCCATTATCAGAAAGGTTACCAGCCGACGTATATCTGTGGTCTAAATAATGTTGAATTGGTGAAGTTTTTCAGTTGAATTGTTTTTATACCGTGTAAGTGTAAAATAATCGTCCTCATTTGTATGTCTATTAATTGTTAAGATATGTGATTAGGTGATGACTGGAATTTTCAAGTGTTGTCATTTTTACAAACGATCATGTTTTACTGACTTATCAGTATGTCTGCTACCAAGAACAACACTAATCAACTGATATTAAAATTGTCGTCATGACTACTGCTTCACAACCAACTTTATCCATCATGTGTTGAACAGATTTAGCTAAATACAATGCACAATACCGCAAATATGTGTGCGAGGTAGTGATGTACAGAAAAACTACAAGAAGATTTTAAGTTCGTTACAGAATATATATATAGTGGTCCCGGTCTTTCATTCGTATCACTGGGGGGACGGGTGGTGGAACGTTTCGATAATTCCACTTTTAGATTACACGTTATACCTTAGAACCATGTGTATAAATTGACATTTTGACTATACTATAAATATTAAAGCAAACATAAATTGGCTGACGATTAAGGGTGATCATTATAGTCAAAACTATACAGAGCAGTTCACTTGGCACAAGTATTCGTATTATGAGCTACACACTAACAGTACTATATCATATGCTACAGACTGTATAGTATAGCAGAATCCAATTCAACTTGTTCAATCAGAAATCGGCTGAAATTTCAAGAGCAATATCACAATACTTAACCTACAAATGCTGAATGTCACAGATTATTAAAAAGGTATTTCAAAAAGATATTCTTTAAAAAGGTCTTTTAAAGACTTTAAAGGTCTTTAGACTTTCTGAAGCCTTTTGATTATTGTCCTAAATCACTGTTTAATTATTACTGGATCCAGCTGATTTGCCGGTAAGTTAAAAGCTCCCTGCTATACATAAACCACGCGACTGGACCATTGAATTTACTTAGTGTGAGTCGTGCATTAAAGTATCTCAACAGCTGATATAATCTTGTCTCTCTCGCACAGTTCACTCGCTCTCACTCTCTTAGGGGCAAGAACAGTAGCACTACCACCTAGAGTTAACTCTAGGTGGTAGTGACAGTAGAGATGTTTGCTTCAAAGACTTCTTATGTGAAGATAGGGAATACCGTGTCTATTCTATACATGGTATAGTATAAAGTATGACCCATTTCTCAGTTGAGAAAAAATAATGGACTTTTTGAAATAAAGAGTTATACCATAGCCCCCTTTAAACTACTGTAGTTTAGAGGTGGCTGTGGTTTTATACTTTTATTTAAGTTAAGTATTCTATATTAAAAAATCACAATATATGAAATAAAAAGAACGATTAATTTATAGAAATGTTGGTTTTCATTATCATGGTCGAATATCTAAATGATGAGAAAAGCTTAAATGTTCAATAAATTGAAATTTTAAAATTTATCAAAAAATAAAAATTATTAGCTTTTTATAAAACTAAATTCACTTAGAAAGCAAGATACTCACAGATTATGTGTTGATGCACATTTCGCGGTGCTGTGCCGCATCGTCGGAACACGTGTAGCTTTTGTTTTCCAAGGCTAGGCGTACACCGGTTAGTCAAGACAAGACATGACGAGATTAGTCACGTTTAGTCACAATACTTCACATATAGTTGCTTATTGTGAAGGCAAACACGCGGTCAGTCATTGCATCGGTGTTGTGCTGCTTAGCATAAGCAGCTATGTGGTGCGGCAGCTAAACGAGACTAATAATTAACGTGTTTCAGCTTTTCGATGTACGCCTAACATTAAAATGCAATATGTAAAGACGCGTTTACACGTTCTGGAATTTGGGACCGCTCTGAGCCTTGTTGTCCACTGGACCGTTTTTCATCCAAAAAAATCCAAACTGTTGATATTGAATCAAATGCCCGGCAGTTCGGGTGTCAGTCGTTTGGACGAAGACGGTTCCAGTGGACGAAAAAGGCTAAATCAACTTACTATAAAATTGAACCGTGTTTTTCAAACTTGATATATTATTATCTACACCTAGACATTTCAATGGTTAGCACAGAATAATATTGTAATAACTTAGGCTACTATTGAATAAAAAGACTCGATGTTACCATAACCACAAATTTGTTAAAATATCGAGATACGGGTTTAGATTGTTACACCATTATCAATAATCCCTGGTAAACTCTGAAACTTATTAATCACTGTTAAAGAGAGAGAATTAATAAGAATCAAACATCAACAGAGATTGATATAATGGTTCAACAACCGTAATAAATTGGTTAGATAACTTCGAGTATTTTTATTCAATATGGATAATTAACACAATATCACCTTTACTAGTTTACATTAAGTTATAAATAATTAATCATTAGTGATTGGAAATGAATGTATAGTGTTTTATATACAAAAAATTAATCCAATGATAAATTAAAATAATGAATAATATTACATAATAGTCTCTATCAAAATGTTCATAGTTCGTGCATAGTGGTTGACATTTGAGTAGATGAGTGGTAGAGTTGATATAATTATATTTCAAAACGACAAATTAAGAACGGTGAGCTGTTAAATCGAATAGATTAATTTTATTAAGATACAGTACAGAACAATATTTTTCGTCATAAAAAAGCGATGCACGTTAAGCTATATCTTCTAATAAATATTCAGGCAAATTGATGGTAATAAAAGAGATCGTACAAAAGATACATAACAGTATTCTCCACATCTCCACTGACAAAACAAATTCAGTGAAAGACTGAATTTTTTGCATTTTAAATAATATTTCTTGTAATATTGCTGTCATATCATGTGTTTTCCAATGTAAATTCCTTTTACAGAATCTTTCTGACTCACAAATTAATATAACATTATAATTATTACTATATATTTAAGTATTATTTTACAATATCTTTCTGCTAGTAAATTATCTCTAGGCTTGTAAAAGTTACTGTGGTAGATCTGTTATGAGAACTAGGACTTCCCTGGTCGCACAAAACTGCGACTTGATTGAACTATATGAAATGGTTTCAGATTCTTCTCCTCCTTCTCCCTCACTCCTCCTCCTCCCTCTCTTCTCCTCCTCCACTCACTCTCCTTCTCCTCCCTCTCTCCTTCTCTTTGAAATTCTCTCCAACACTCTGTTTTCTACTCCATCTTTAACTGTCTTTTTCTCTCTGTCTCATTTTATCATTCTCTTTTTTCTCTGTCCCTCTCTTCCACCCTCTGTCTCTTCCTCCTTTGCTCTTTCTCTCTTTTGTTTTGTACTCTTTCCTCCTCTCCCTCTGTCACTCCCTTCCTCCTCCTCATTATCTTCTTTCTTCACTTCCTTCTCCTCCCCCTCCTCCTATCTCTTTCACTCTCTACCACTCTGTTATCTTCTCTCTCTCACCCTATCGTTTTTTCTCTGACTCTCTCCTTATCCTCCCTCTCAATCTTTCTTTCTCTCTCTCTTTTGGTTTATCCTATCACTGTCTCGCCCTCTTTCTCTAATTTCCTTCCTCTGCCTCCCGCCTTTCTCACTCTCATCCACTTTATCCCTCTATTTTCCTCTCTTCCTCTCTGCTTCAACCACGGTTGAGTGTTTATGGGAAGGATGTCCTTGCATATCCTTCTCCAAGAATGGACATGTATATGTCTAAACTCCGCCGTTTCATGTGGATACAGGACGAACATTTTACTGTTAGCGTATTGAATCTCATATCCATATTGTTTAATTCAGCTATAGAGTATATTAATGAGGTTCCATAGTTCTCTTCTGCTCTGTTTATTGAATGGAATATTGTAATTGCTTTTAGTTTCAATGAAGTTCACTATACAACCATCGTCATGCTTTAGAACCTAAGCTATATATTTGATAAATAAAATAGCTGTATGAAATTATCTAGAAGTAAAGCTCTTATTCATATTATTTGATTAGCTTTCAAAGTATATGCTTTGTTGAGTGAATTATTGAAGATTGTAATTATGGTACTTTCATTTTTGACGAGATTCATTGGTAAACTATAAAGTCTAGAATTCAAACTGACATTGTAATCTACATGAATAAAGTGATAAATCTAAAATCTTCTCTCTTCCACTTTCCCTCTTCCTCTCATTCCCTTTCTTCATCTCTCTCTTTCTATATTTCCCTCTCTCCCTCTCCTTTTCTATCTTCCTCTCGTTTCCATTCTTCCTCTCTTCCTCCATTCCCTATTTTCCCTCCTCTCTGACTCTCTTTTCCTCTTTGCCTCTCTTTTCCTCATTCCGTGATCTTCTCACTCCTTCTCTTACTCTCTTGTTGTTCCTCTCTGTCTCTTTCATCCTCTCTTTCTTTCCTCTTCAACTCTCTCTCTCTTTTCCTCTCTGAATCTACCTCCCTCCCTCCCTCTCTCTCTTCCCCTTCTTTTCTGTCTCTTCTTTCCTCTTCATATCTTCCCTCTTGTACTCTCTTCATCTCTCTTCCTCTCCTCCCTCCTCCCTCATTCGTTGTTGATGTATTTCCTCATATTCATACTGGAATAAGTTATAGGGAGTTCTATCTCAAGCATTCTGTAGTTATACTCTAATAGGCCTATGCAATGCATTCTAATAATATTATTTTATGAAGCTTAATTTCAAGAGTCATTAATTAATCAATAATATACAGTCTTTAGAGTGGTAGTAATAATAGGATCACAAATGTTGATTAGAATACTGAGCTAAATGAGTATTGATTGCAGTACTGAGAATAATGAAGTTTTCAAGAATTGCCTTGCATGTTGAGGTAGCCGGGTGTAATCGCTATCTCTTCGTCTTCCAAGTCCACTAGCGTATTGGTATCAGTGTTATTTTCTCTTTGTGCATCACCAACCGTAGTCTCTTTAGTCAAGGGGCTTTGTTTTTTGTAGCACATTTCTTGGTAGTAATCTTCGTAAATTTTATTTGGATTCTCTTCAATATATTCCATCAGTCCAATGTAATAATCTCGCAGTGTTTTCTCCAACATGTCGCTGATGATTCTACTGATGCTTGTAAAACTGGGGCGGGCCCGGGGCTCCTTATTCCAACACTCCAACATGAGATTGTATAAGTCAGATGTTGCATTGGGAGGTCTTTCCATTCTGAATCCAAGCTTCAGTTTGTGAAACAATCGTTCAAAATCATCCATTCCAGCATAAGGAGTCTCTGCTAATGAGAACAGCTCCCACAAAACAATGCCATATGTCCAAACATCAGAATGGGTGGAGAAAACGCGATCAGCAATCGACTCCAAAGCCATCCACTTGACAGGCAGAGCTTGTTTGCTCTTTTTCACATAGTTTTCATCAGCATAATGGTAGACATTTTTTGAGAGTCCAAAATCTGAGATTTTCACAATGTTATGATTAGCAAGTAAAACATTCCTGATAGCAAGATCACCATGAATTATCTTACGGCTGGACAAATACTCCATACCTCTTGCTATTTGGTACGCCCAGCAAAACAGATCATCAGTGCATATCTTACTTATGTCTGCGATTTTATCGAATTTAACTTTTGATTGCACATTGAGATCGATCTCGTAATGGTTCGATACAGCTTCAGGCTTGGGCATATCTTTGACATCAGAAAGTAATTTGGAATCAGATTGACTGAAAACTGATTTTCTATCAACAGCTTTGTCAGGACAAAAACCTTCGGTGAATGGGGCAACGTCATCATAAACATTATTTTGTTCTTCGGTGAATGGGGCAACGTCATCATAAACATTATTCTGTTCTTCAAAATCATTTTCTATTTTGCTTTTTCTCAACTTTGCAAAAGCTTCATCACTTTCCACATAAGTAACTGACATCATTTCTTGCAGTATTGTTGATTTAATGTTTTTTCCAGTATAGATTCCTGTTCCACAATCCACTTGACTTACAAATATATTACGATTTTGCAGTAGAAATTCGTGTAAATTACCATAGGAGCAGTACTCTGTTATTACAAGGAGATTTTTCAAATTGTCAGTGCACGCTCCTAGAAGATTAACTATATTCAAGTGTTTCCCAATCGTCTGCATAATTTTGAGCTCTGATGCCAGAGCTCTGATCTGTGATATCTCGTAATTATTCTTGACCATCTTGACAGCAACTGGAGTAACAAGACCTTTGCGCACTATCCCGTTTGCTTCACCAAACATTACCAAACCAAACGCTCCAGATCCAAGTCGTTTGCCTGAAAAATAATACATGGATAATTGTTATGCTGGGTACTGTGAATAATATTCCTATGAACTTCAACCACAAAGAGGTTGATCGGCAGTGTTACATGATGAATAATTTCACGGTAACTATTATTATCGGTAGCCTACATGATAATAATTATAATTATAACAAGTTACAATAATTATCATTATAACAAATAAAAGAATAATATCTTTGTCCTTCTTAGTTTTTGAAAGATCTGATTGTTAGTACCGTACTCAAAATATACTAATAACAACCCTATCAAGAATCCTGGAGGACTTGTCCAGTTTCCTATCAAAAGATGGTCTACAATTAAATTTTGTTATTTGCTGACACCACCAAGTGTAATGTCATTTAGACAAAGGTAAACGCGCCTACTGAAGGTAATAATCTCAAATAACAACGTCACGAGGAACTGTACAGATTTCCAATCATTGTAGCCAAAAAATAATAAAATAAAAAATAAATTAAGATAAAATATACATAGCCTCCGAAAACGTACTCTCCGAAACCGAAATTAGAAGACGGAATAAGGAAAAAATACCTGTTTGACATTCTGAATGACGTTTGAATCCCAGAAAAATTTTATCCTAGATCCTAGGTTGGCAATAAGTTATGAAATGGAGGTGATTTTTTACTATGGTTGATTAATTGGATAGGTCACAAACTAAAATAGGTATTGATTGTTGATTGCTTATCAATATTGTAACCCTCTATCTTGTCTCCTCTACTCTCGCCACTATCCACCTCAGTGGGCGCTAGAGCTAACAGTGTCCCGTAACTCTCACACAATACTTCCATAAATTATACTTCTATTGAGGGTTGATATTATAATAATAATTATTGTTAATGTAATGAAATAGTAAAAAATACTGACCAAGTTTCAGATTGCTTCGTGGAAACTCATATTCCCTATTGTAAGGAAGACACTCGGCTTTCTCTTTAGGTTCAAGATCTGAATTCAAG
The DNA here is from genome assembly GCA_017141395.1 of Laodelphax striatellus. Lineage (NCBI taxonomy): Eukaryota > Metazoa > Arthropoda > Insecta > Hemiptera > Delphacidae > Laodelphax > Laodelphax striatellus. The sequence goes on along the minus strand of CM029532.1, from coordinate 22,165,680 downwards.
TTTTCTTTGCGACCTTTATGGAACTCCTGTATCAGCTCTTCCATGAAGTCCGATTCCTGAAATATACGAAAACCATAGTAACATAGGAGTAACATAACAGTAAAAAACATGAAACATAGTGAAGTTTACGATATTTGTCAGTCTAATTTCTCTACTTGAAAAGTCTACCATATTGAAATATTTATAGTTTAATAAATTTTCATGAATCAGTGAGTCGTTATTATTTAGATAGTTACGCTCTGTACATTAATATTATCAAACAGCGAATATATTATACATAATTTATAGAATAATATTCTATACTGAATATTTATATACATTGAATATAAGTTATTTGTCCAAACTTCAAGCAGAACACTTTCCTCCACGTTTTTCAACAGAAATCATCACTTGATTGGAACATAATTGGCGCTGACGGAAAAGGCGGTCATTTATTAACATGAAATTGCTCTGAGAAAACTTTTCTATCATTATTATTATGGGAGAAGTAGAATATTTTGAAAATGAAATGAATAAAAAACCCCAAGCATTGAATAAGACTTATACTAAATATCTAAAAGCACTTGAATGAAGCCTGAAAATTAGTCCAAATTATCATTACAAGAGACTTTCCTCCACGTTTTTCAACAGAAATCATCACTTGATTGGAACATAATTGGCGCTGGCGGAAAGGCGGTCATTTATTAACATGAAATTGCTCTGAGAAAACTTTTCTATCATTATTATTATGGGAGAAGTAGAATATTTTGAAAATAAAATGAATAAAAAACCCCAAGCATTGAATAAGACTCACCTTTGATATCATGAAATACATGATGATAAAAGCACTTGCAATGATCAAGCCGATGAAAACAAATAGCCAAATTATCATTAACAAGAGAGACTTCTCCTCTTTTTCAACTTTTTGTATAATCTTCAATGTTCTGTTAGCTGTTGGTACCAATTCGCCATCTTCGCTACAACCAATCTGAACACCATCGAGGGAAGTTGACACGTTGTTATAAATCAGCTCATTCTCATCTATCACTTGCACTTCTGGCCATCTTGGATTCTGAAAACGTCATAGATACGTGGAATTGTAGCCCAATTTAGAATACTGTTATTTAATTCTGAATTCGGTAGGGACATAGTAGGCTAATATTTTAGGCTATTTCATTACAATACAAAAAAAATCACGTCAAGGAAATTTTAATTGTCAATAATTGATAGAATAAATTTGTAGAATTAATAAATGAATTATTACATTTTTTAACACTATTAATTTTATCAATAATATTATCAGATAAATTTATAATAATTTTTTTCAAATTGGAAAAACAATTGGGGATTGAATCAACGATTTAAGTCCCTATCTAGTCTCTTATCTCTGATAATTTTTTCCATAATTTAAATATAGTAAATAATAACCAAGTTCATTAAAACTCTTACCGGTATCTTTATGAAGCCAGTATCAACTCCCCTTTCTTTACGAAACCAAGTCACATTAGGAACTGGCCACCCGGCAATGTAGCAGGTCAACTTCAACTTCAAATCGCTCGGATCTGTTTTGCCAGTTACATTAAACTCCAAAGCAGTTGAGATGACAATACTAGAATCATTCAGTATTTCTGGTTTTCTGTCGCCTAAAACAGTTTTGCTATATTTATTTCAATTCTATCATTAAAAATATAGTGGGTAGCAGGGGAATTGAAGTGTAATTGAAATTTGTATACAAATTACATTATACACGTCAAAGTATTCGTCAGTTCATTGTTTAATTAATAATTAACTAGTTATTATAATGTAAACGAAGCTCAATGTTCGATTCTAAAGATTCTATTTATCTTTTCTCTGAACACAAATTTTATTAGTATCTTGTTAAACAAATTTTCATAATATCATGAATCACATTAATAAATGATGAGCTTATAACTATTTTTTTAATAGTCTTGCAAAACTAATAACAGCCACTGTGACCGTTATATTGGGCCAATTTAGAAGCGGTTCGCGCCAAAACAAAGGTTAGTGATCCTATAGAAAAAATAGATGTGAAGGTTTTATCATATTTTGAAAAAAATCCGTGTAAGGGATAAAAAATGTAAAATAAACTCGGCGCCATCTCTCAGCGTTTGAAGGAACTGTTTAAACCTGTCTACTAAATGGAGCCGACAAATTCGGCTCAACGAAGAAGTTGCCGACAAATTCTGGAAGAGCAAGCGGCGCTTTGCCCAGTTGGCTTACAGGTACTGGTCTATTGATGATTAAAACATACGGTTTATTGATATAAGTCATCATTTACGATACATAGTCCTATTACGAAAAATGTCTGAGACATATTACCAGTCCCTGTAATGATCCATGTTGAAGTGTGATTTATGCCAATTTTACTCGTTGCAGTACAATTGTATTTGCCTTCACTCCTCCTTTCCACCGATTTGAGGGTCAGAGTTGATGAATTTTTCGAATTTTGATTAAAACATGGCTCTGAGTCTGGTAGGGAGGATCCAAGACAATCATTTACTGGCATAGAGTTCTAGAAAAGAGAAATACAATTTTTTATTTGAGTTATTATAATGAATCAAATCAAGAATATAGTAATTCATATAAATTGAAGACCTGTTTAAGGCTGATGTGTTTAGTCTACTATAAAGATTTTTTCCGCGACACTTTCAGTTGCGGAATAAGACTGTACAATAATAGTAATACTTCTGCCCTTTATTACTTTCATTTCAAACACAGGTACTCTCTTTGAGTCCAATTCCTATTAAAACTTCAACTAAATGATTCGGTAGCCTACATGTCTTCATCATCGAACGAGAATGAAACGTTCATTAAACGCAAATAAGTGTAAAATTAAACGTAAAGGATAATGTAATGAGATTTTTGTTATCAATTCTACAATAATTGAACAATAACACCACAGTCTAAGGGTAAGTCCACACGCTACGATCCACGATCGCTACGCTACGGATGAAAGCATGACATCCGAGTGCTTCCACAGTCCAGATGTATCTTCCCCAGACTTTTTTGGTCTCCCCCCCCCCCATCAAAAAACACCTGGAGGGAAGGCGTTTTGCTTCAAATGAAGCAATACAGAAAAGTGTAACTGATGAGCTGAAAGACATTCCGGAGATTGAAAATAGAAAATTGTTTCCAACAGTGGAAAGACCGCTACCGGTAGTCAATCGATGCCCAAGGGATGTACCTCGAAGAATTTGAGGAGCTTTTGTGCATAAGTTCAATAAAACTGTTGTTGCAGCAAAAGTTCGGTTACTTTCCAATAGCACTCTGTATAAGTTACATCGATATATTCATCTATTTTATTCAGTTGTCCATATTATATGCTGCTGCAAAATTCTTCAGAATGGATGTAACTAGAAGTGCCAAGTGTCTCTTTTAAAAAATTACTGTATTTAGCAATAGTGATGAAATTATAATGGAACAGTTCTACTTACTTTGAGCCATTGGATAGTCGGTATTGGATAGCCAGTTGCATTGCAGACAATGCTATAACTCTTTTCATTGGGTATACGAGATTTAGGTGGATTCGAGAGTTGAATTTGAGGGGGCAAGGGATCTGCAAACAGAAATGTGGTTATTTATTTATTTAGCGTATGGCTTTTGTCGGTGGGGAGACCCGAAGGTTGTTCCACCTCGCCGTGCTTAACCTAATTCCACTTAGGTTGAAGTTTTATCCATATTTCAGAATGATTTCGAATTTTGAAAGCATTTCTTTTTGATACATAAAAGTCCAAAAGTTCATAAAGTTCAGAAATGTGGTTTTATATTATGAATGAATTGAATTAATTTCCTACGTATATTAATGTATTTTCTTGAATGAGAGAGGACATTCTTAGTCGGAGTTTCATTTTAATTTACGTATGGTTATATATTATTGTGACCCCTTACTATAAATGTATAAACTGTAAAGTATGAGACTTACCACAATACCCTGATTGTCATGAAATATTTCCTCAAGAATTCTCGAGCGTTTGACATCCAGCCAAAATAATTGACATACACGCTTATTTATAAATACTAATGATATTATATTTTTTAAAAGATGCAAGAATACTTGGAAAGAAAAATGATTGGAGAAGGACCACCATGCATCACTTTCTCAAGCAATCGCCTTTAATTTTCTCCAAAAGCCGAAACTCGGACACAACTCAACGTCCAGTAATAACTAGATAACAGAGACCTAGTATTAGAACTGAGTAAACAATCTTAACATAGTTTCGAGAGCAGTAATTATGAAAACATTTTCAAATCTTACCGTGAACAAGAAGATGATAATCTTCTGAATTTGCCTTTCCTGGTACAGAGCATTTGTAACTGTGAGTGTCATTTCGTGTAACATTTGGGATGATTAATATATGTCTGTCTATGATGGTTGAAGTAGATAGTTGATCTTTTGAACTGAAACTGGCTTTCAGATATCCATCCTACAAAAAAAAACAATAATTTAATTTATTATATTTACAGTTAAATATATATTGACAGTAAAAAACAGAATTTTTTAAATGTGCATTTTTCACATTTGTGTAATATGAAGAGTTATAGTAACTTATCCTACTTATTCGTAGAAGATTTCGGTGGTTTATAAGATAGGTTGTGATTTCTGTGCATAAATAATGAATAATTCGGCACCGGTCAGTGAATTTTGAAATGACTCTAATTCAAAGTTATATCACAGAGAACATATTAGTAAGTATAGAGAGTATAGCTTCTCTATGGTCTATGCTCTATGCAATGTGCTTCATGCTCTAAGTTACTCTAATCATGTTTTTTTTTTTGTTAAGGCACGTGTTTCTCTTTATGTTTCTACCATTGTAAGTTGAAAGTTAATTCTTCTTATCTGCTTCGTTTCGAGTAATTTAAGAATTTCTCGTTTCCTGCGCCACCGTGTACAATTTAGGCCGTGTGCCCACGGAGCAACTGCTATCTGATTTCAGTCAGCAACCGTTGCTAACTGAAGTCAGATAGCAGTAGCTCAGTGGGCTCACGGCCTAAATTGAGTCCGGCAAAATTACCCTGTGACGTCTGCACTATTGATAAAAATGTTGACACTATTAATAATTTGATCACAGTTGGCAACCTTCCATAATTTTATTTTTTCATCAAGACAAATTTTGCCAGGTTAAATTATATTGCAACAAAAATATTGTAAGTTACATATTGCACATTAAAATAACAAGAGTAATTTACAATCAATAAGAAATAATCAAAATAATTAATTATAAATAATCAGTCGATTCAATTAATACACAATAATTGATTTTTACTAATATGATTAATTCATAATTTATTTATTCTGATTTTTAAAAACAGAATAAATACGGTAATTGACAATTAATGATTGGGGAAAATAATAGTAAAAAGGAAATATGGATTACAAGGAAATGTGCAATTTTCCTATCTTTATCAATCAATGTTTGTGATCCAATTTTCATACTGAGATCCATTTTTCATAATAATTAACACCATTTTTTTATGACGTATTTTTGATAAAAGTGAATTCGGTTTGGAAATTCCTGAACCTTTTCTATTTTGAAAAAGAGAGTTTTGATGATCGCTGCATTTAATTTCTACTTTCAATTTAAAAAATTTAGAAAATCCAAACAGTAGGTACGGTACCTATTATTATTTTCAAAATTCATTAGATATTCTTAAAGCGGCTTATAAACGGGGAAAGTAGAGACTTTACTTTCCTCGTTTATAAGCCGCTTAACTTTCTATAAATCAAAAACTTATTGCTAGATGCAATCAATAATCCAGTATTATAACACCTGAGGACACACACAGAGAACACACGCACACAATATTACAGTACTATAATACCATCTATTTCTAATCTATTTTCACATCTCATTTCATCTGGTTTTTTTCGAAACATATTCGGGAAGGGAAAGGTACTCGACTTTCGAAATTATACTAATAAATGTTATATTGCGATGTACTTATGCTCATGAAATTTGACTAATAACCTAGCCTACTCACCGTTTCTCGTGTTTGATTCGGAGACCCGATATCCCATGTAATGTTGCATTGTGTACTATCTCCAGCCGCGTAAGTATGAACACAGGCAAGGACTGCATTGTCACCTATAACCACACCATCATCATGCAGTGGAATCATTCGCAGAGACTGAGTTTCACAGCTATTGCATCCATCTGCAAACAGTTGAAATAGTTGTAACCAGCGACCAGAGTTATATTTTCTCAACCTTAAAAAAATTTAGTCTTTTATTTAAAAAATAGGGCTCAAAATAGTTTTTAAAAGTCGGAAGGCAGATAATACCAATGCAATAGTGCAACTCAGGATATCATAAACAGTGCTTTAATGAATTAATAATCTAAAATGATTAACAATATTGATATTGATCCAGTATTCTATATATGGAGTATTAGGGTGATTTGGAAAAGGAGTAGTACCGGTACATTACCTGGTCCTAAGATTGTTGATAAGAGAAATGTAAATTTTAAAGATAACAGAATAAAATTACAATTAAATTTTGAAGTGAACATAGTTATTGTTCTCAGTATAGAGAAAAATTAATATCTACTACAATAAGCTGGATACACTACGCTCCTGATGCGTCAAAAACGTTATCTCTAGAAGGAAGTGAGGTTTGAAGATAAATATCCAACATTTTTCCTTAATTGAAGGAAACTGAATATAATATCCGTTACGGTAGATTCTTGTAGGTAATAAAGCGAAACAAAAACAATGCTCTCAAGGCTTTCACTTAAAGGGATAAGGGAAGAGTCACTTCCGGTAAAATACTAAGAAGTAAAAACTAAAATTTAGAATTTTAGTTTATTCAGAAGTATAAATGGAAATGAAGGTCGGAAAATAATCGCCAATAAACCACACTTACTATGCTTCCAATGTTCCGATCACGGTATTAAAAAATTGATTATAGAAGAGATAAATATATTGGAGACGAGTATCTATCGACATGTATTCCAGCTTATTCAACGACATTTCAATAAAAATTTCAAATAGTTTAGAAAAGTTTAAACTAGTTGTTTTAGATGAATTACAGTACCGTACTTCAAAATATTATAATTGAGTAATATGAATGCATAGCCTAAATTAACTGAATCAATAAGAAATGTACTGAATACCTACGGTGATTCATACTTTACCTTTAAATGAACTGAGTACATCGAAGACGTGTCCTTCTATCAATTTCAATTATGGTATGATTCTACTACCCACTGCATATAAAAACGTAAATAAATAACTTGCAGGTTTTCTTTGAAAATCTTCTGGAATTAACACGAACATCTCTCTGGCTAAATTGCTATAGGATGATTGAAAAATATTCCGATTTTTTAATACTACAAAAAACAACAATCGACTGGAATGCCGATTCATCTTAATATTAGATAAGAATACCTTGATATAAGATTATTAAATTCAAGGAAAAATAAAAGAAGCAGTTGATAATGCAAGCCATTCAAATAAACAACGAGTATGACTCAACTGTATTATTTATAGGGAATACCATAAAAATAATACAGTTGACTTATGCTGACTCGAGAAATTATTAAATGAATGTGAAAACTTTGAATTCCCTACTTGGAGTTTGTTGTTTTTTACCACTGAACAACAGAAAGAAGAAGGAGAAAGATGAACAGAAAATAGACAATTTATAAGATTGATAAATGGCTTTTTATTAATATCAATTTTAAAACGCCAGGAAGCCTTCAAAGTTATCAGTCAATAAATCAATAAGTTAATTAATTCACGAAAAATACAGTGAAATTATCGTATTTACACGAGAAGGGTATTTCCAACCGAGCTTTTTCCTGGACAATTCAAACTCCATTACTTTTGTTTACAGAAATTCTTACCCTATCTAAAGTTATGTTGTACAGATAATTTTATACTTTCACAAGTTTCACAATGTGTATTTTGAAACAGCTTTTGCTAAGAGATGAGTTTTTTCGAATAGCTTGGAAAACTTCCTTTGCTTGGATTAGTTTTGCCTTCTACATTTGAAATAATTATAAAAATTAGGTCGTTGAAAAAGTGGGTGTGATATCTCACAATTTTAATATCCATATTTTTGAAGTAGTGAATAACAATTTAATCAGCCAGTTGCACGACAATCCAATCAAATTTAGCAACCGTGAAATGACGCCAGTGCATGGATGTTATATTCGATTACTGGTTCTCGTTGCATCGGTTCCGTTAGATGGAATCATTTTACGGCTGTTCAATTGGATTTTTATGTTAAACTAATTTTATTTCATTAATTGGAGAGGTCGTGAATAATACCTCGTTGATTCACTTGATAAAAGTAGTTTAATGGCAATAATATACTGTACGTGGCGGCATTTCTCTGGACCAATCACAGAGCACAGAATTCTGGCTTCAAATGCGGTGTGCCGCCTATAGTTTGCAACATGTAAGTCCAATTTACCGGTTGATTTCGGCGTCATTGGCGCTGTATATATTGATAAAAATCGTTTAATAGCCATAATGTAGGTGGCAGCATTTCACTGGATCCATCACAGAGCAGAAAATTCTAGCTTCAAAAGCGGTGTGTATAGTTTGCAACATGTACGTGCATACAACGTTGTCGCCGTATATTATGGTGCTAAGTATGTTAAAGCCATTCATGCGATGGCAATTATTCGGCCAGCTTTAGCACCGAATCGTCGCAGAGGTGCAGCTGCTGCAGGTTGGCGTGTCATGTGCTGTCGTACTTTTGTATGATGATGGGAATGAAGTCGGCCAGCTGATAGAGCTGGCTTTCGGTGATGATCTCGAGGGTGGGCGGCGAGGAGGCGGGAGGGGGCGGCGGGGGCGGTGGTTTGGGCGGCTGGCTGTCATGACGGCGGCGGTGGCGGCGCATGTCGCCGACCTGTGTGAAGCGGTGCTGGCAGATGTCGCAGGAGTAGGGCCGCTCGCCGGTGTGCACGCGCAAGTGCGTCTTGACAAAGGCGCGCCGCGAGAACATCTTGCCGCATATCGGACAGCCGTGCCGCCGCTCGCCCGTGTGCCGCGCCTGGTGCTGTCTCAGGTTCGCCTTCGACCTGCCATCACACACTCAATTTTATTCTTACAAAAATTTCACTCATACAATAAATGACACAGAGAGATCAGAATAAACAATTCAGAATTTGTTGATGTTGATCCATCCCTTTGACTGATACATTAAGTTGAAAGAATTATACACCTTAAAGTGTTTTTTGCTTATTTTTTCACATTAAAGTGTATATTTCTTTCAACTTTGTTGAAACACTTTCAACAAGTGTTTTTTGAGACTATTTTTTGTATATATTTTTTTCAACTTACAGATTTTTTCTTTAATAATATTTATAAATATAACTCTTAATTGTTTTTCTTTTTTATACTTATGTATATTTCATTGGGTTTTATTGAAGGTTTCGTATGTTTTCATACAACATACATCGGACGAGATTGTATGAGAGCTTTGAGAGGGATGTGGAGAGTTTTTTTTTATGTATGTGCATACTCTAATGAGGAATTATAGGATTAGAATATCTTCTTATTTTTTTTAATACCTAACTTTCTGACAAATCGATATACCCTTTTCAAAGGCAGTCAGAGAATGCTTTAGCCTAATATGTGAATGAACGAATAAATTATTTCATATTAGATATAGTACAGATAATATGGAAGACTGAAATCTCACAAATATCTTATGGTAAGATTTTTTATAGCCTAGTTACATTTTTGTATTTTAAGTCCAAAAATAAAAATTATAGTTACAATATTTGAAGCTGAGACTTTACACCAGTACTAGAAAATGAGAGCGGTAAATAAAGAAATGTTCAATTGATATAAATAACATAAAGAATAATTAATAATAATCAAAAGTAAGATACATAATATGATTATATAAAAATATGGAATAATTAATATAAGGAAGAAAGTATTTTGGCTGTCATGGGTGCATTTTTAAAGTTGACTGTGCATTAGGTTTACTACTTTATTCGTTATGTACATGATTATTGTCTTCTAGTCTTGGTTTGCCTTGGTTGCGAATATCGTGGAGTATCTCTCTGGGTGAATTTTTCTATTATTTTTATTTTTGATGAGCGATGATATTCATGTTGCAAGAGCGATTTTACAAGAGATGTTTTACTGTTAGGACATTGAACAATTCAATAAAAAGATTTTTGCTAGGATCACTGATATTAAAACTGTAACAATAGTTGATAGTTCAATAGTTCATTGTAACATTGAAATAAAATTATTTATTCCTCTAGACAAAAAGAAAAAATATTTTCAGCACAATAATAATCTAGGAGGCTCCTCCCATGAGTACATGACTGTGAGAGAGGAGCGAGTTCTACTTGAAAATCAAGTTTCTAAACAAATATAACCAGTATCTATCAGCTATTCCTACACATTAGATGTGTAGGAATAGTATCTCCTAGCTTCTAAACAATCTACTAAACGTATCTACTAGCATTTTCTTGTTTCAAATAGCCTAGCCTAAGCCCACAGATCCGTTCAATTTTTCAATTATGCCACAAACTTATTCAATACTCTAGCAGTTCCAGTCTCCAAGCAGTTCCGTCAAAAGCCGAGAGATTGCGCTGAGTTTATTTTACATTTTTAATCCCTTAAATGAATTTACTTACAAAATACATATAAAACCTGCAAATCTAGGACCTGCACTAACCTTTCTTTAGACGCAACCCGCATCTAAATTGGCCCAATACAACGGTCACAGTGGCTGTCATAAGTTTTTGCAAAAGTATTTTAACACATACGGATAATGAGAAGGAGTTTACTTTTCACTTGCAATTTAACTATAGGTTTTCAAAAGAGTTATAACATTATTATCTCCTGTATTTAAAACAACATATTATAAAATTTTCGATCAGTTGATTATTTCTGCTTGCTCCATTTCCAATTTTCAGTTTTGTTTTTGTGTGTTATGAAATTCGTCAGCACAACTTTCCTAGTGAATAAATAAATGATGAGTAGCAGTTATTTAGAATGTTGCTGATTGAAGAGACTGACCTGAATGTGTTTCCGCACCACTCGCAGATGTAGGGCTTGACGCCGGTGTGAATGCGCTCGTGGATGGTGAGACTGAGCTTGGTGGTGGTGTGCTTGCCGCAAAAGCGACACACCCAAACGGAGCTCTCCTTGTGCGCCCTCTCGCGGTGCTGCACCAGGAAGCGGCTCTTGTGGAAGCTCGCTTCGCACTTGTCGCAGCCGAACTCGCCCGCCTCTTTCTCTTTCTCGTGCCGTGCTAGGTGCCTCACCTTCAATTCAATCGTATGCATTATAAACTACCGCTGTATAATATTGTTATCCAACTTTACTTCAACTTTTTCACTTAAGCTTTTTACTTTGACTTTTCTCTTGACATAGCTATTATGGGACTGTTATTATTTAAAATAATTGGATAGTATTATAGGTATTATGATTTTCGATTATTGTATAGTGTACTGTACTACATTAGTTGTATATTGTGACGAAGGTACTGCTTTTTAAGACTTCAGAAGCGGCAACAAATCTTATCTGCACAGTTGAGATATTCATTTCGGAGAAATTTTCATTATCTGCAATGATTTAGATGAGACATAGTGATAGCAGAATAAATGAATAAATTGATTAATTAATTAATAAAGCAAAGGTTCTCACTCTACAGTATTATAGATTTTGTGTATTTCGCAATAAAATCATTCATTTACAGTAACATAATAGTTTTATTAGTTATTTCATTGTTAAAAATGTATTAATTACACGTCGATAATTCAGTTGGAAATAATGTTAACAGTTATTTATTAACATTTGTAAGTGAAAGTATTGATTAGAGGAGGTTGGCTCTTCATGTCATACCCAGTACTCTTGTACTCAATTTCAAACGAATATTGAACTGTAAATTCTCTGAAAATAAACAAAATCTAAAATACTTATGGGAAATCTTGAGAAAAATACAGTATACTGTATAATTCAAGATAAATCGTTTTAGTTTGTAACCCCTAAAATATGGTAAAACTATATACTTGGTAGATAGCTTTTGAATTTATTTAAAAAGGTTTTAATTGATTTTACTATGTGGGCCTACCCTGAGAAATGGATAGCCTGCTTGTACATTAATCCATCCACGTCTATGTCTTCATATGACATACTAAAAATGTATTATAGCTTTTAAAAGAAAACATTACCAAAACAGCAGTGACATTATGTATTAAAACCTAACGTGACCGCTGAAAGAATTAACTACTATTAAAAAAACAGTTTCAACATTTCTTTCAAATTTACCATTCAAATTGGAATTTGAATGAAAATGGATCTATATCAATGTAAGGTATCTTTCATTAAATTTTAATTTTGGTTACAGTAGGCTATAATATAAGAATTCTATGTTTTAGAATTATTCTGCAATGGCAAATAGAATGATAATTGATTCATTTATTTAAGAATGCCTAGCATGAATGGGAATGAAATTCATTATCAGCGTCAGCATGGCACGCAGACTACAAGCGAAGATATTCATAAAGCTGTCAATTTGATGGGTTTATGGTTTTTGTCACCAATTGAATTAAATAACATATAATTTGGATTTTACTTACTAGGTTTGAGCGCCTTAGAAATTGCCTTCCACAAATTTCACATTCTAAATCTATTCGGAAACCAAACTGATTTCTGTTATTTTCTTTTGATTCGTACTTATCATCGTACTGCAAAATGAAATAAGTCAAGATTATCATACAATAGAATAATCTAATGGATGAATCTAAATACTAGCCTACATCAATGAATAAACATTTTATTGGAATAAAACAACTAGGAACCATAGAATATTTTTGATGAAAATTTCAGAATAATGCCTTATTTACAAATTGCCATTGGCATATATGCTAGTCGAAAGTTACCAGTGCTTGCTAACTAAAATTTATCGTGTGGGAACGCTCCATTATTCTTATCACTGAAATTAGGTATGATGAATGGCATTTATTCGTTTAAATTTAAAATTGTTAATAGATTATTAGAAAATTCGAAATTGATTTTTGTTCATATGAATATTTCATATTAAAAATGTTTCTATCAATTAAATCATGAGCCTGTCGATTTACTGGATCTAAATCTAGATAATATGAAATTAGAAGTTTGAATAAGTAATGTATGCCTTCACGGTGATGGAATTCTCACTATAAAAAGAAGTAGAATAACTTGAAAATAATGTGAGAAGTCTACTTACAATCCGAAAAGTATCATCATCAGAAAGATCGTGCATATTCTCCATTTCGTCTGATATGAAATTCAGGAGCTGAAATGACGGAAAAATATTAATGTCAAATCCCGCAAAGTATATAGCCTGCCCCCTTATATTATTGATAATCTAATTATTGGTATTTTTAACTATTAATACCTCGTTGAGCAATCTACAATCCGGAATTCACTGTACAGGTTTCCGATCCGATGATACATTAGCTATTGAACAATAATTGAGTGATTCTCGACAAAAGCAGTATTTGAATGTGAGAGCTACAATAAACTAATTTGTAGAGGTTTCAAGAGATGGAAGTCTATTTATATCATTACCCATCTGCTAGTAAAAATTAGTTTTAGATTTGAGTGCAGGTAACGAAGAAGCAAGTACACTAGCAAACGAAACTAAAAGACGTTGGCTTAAAAAAGCTGAAGACTTAAGCCGTGTGCCCACGGAGCAACTGCTATCTGACTGCAGTCGCCAACCCAGTGTTGCCAGATACCATTGGCTGATAGGTTAGAGTTAGATTGCCCGATTACCCGAAAAACAGCCACACGGCCTTAATGTCCTGCAGTAAACTTTGAGATTTTGAAATAATTTATTGACAGAACAGTTGAAAAAATCTTTTTTATCGAGGCGAAAACTTTTTGTGTAATTGAGATACTTATAGATGGTACAACTGACCTCTCTTTGACAGTCATGTTTCTTTCTCTCGCAATTGGATGATAGAGGTTGTTCACACTTTTTGCATTCATATTTTATACGTTGCTTGTGCTCGTTGTAGTCTGTTTGAGAGCGGAATATAAGACCTGTAGACAAACAGAACAAGAGTTGACAAGTACTGACATTTTCTTAGAATCCCAAGATTGTTTTATAAACGAATAAAATTAATAAAATCTAAATTTTAGAAGTGAATGTACATAATAAATAAATAATAATAGAGACTTGAATTTATTTTCATAGATCATAACTGAATGAGAATCCTTTTTGGTGGTTTAAACTATTCTGAGGACTTTCATTGCTAACAATGACAACATGATTGAATAGCTCAAGGATAAATCAATGGAAAATACTAAAATACTGCTTCTAATATCACTGGAAAGTCTTTTTAAATCTCAGTCAATATGTTGACTAGCAATTGTATAGTTGTAAAGTAGTTTATGTTTATTGATAAGCAATAATTTTCTAACAGTCAAGTCAGGTGGGAAAAAGTTGGATAGATGTTCCAATCGCTTGAAATAGTACATTCTTCAATTAAAACATTAATAAGTTTATGCAATGGAAATTGATTAATAATGTTTGAATGATGTTAGATGATCAGTCTGATACAATGAAATAAAAATTCAATAAATAGCCTATAATAAGAATTTAAATATCCTTAAATTCAATGTGATTTTCGTGCAACTGGCCGTCGGTATTCTAATTCGAAGCATGATAATAAATTTAAATGGATAATGTTTACAAACACAAAAATAAAAATTTACGGAAAAGTTGCGAGTTCTGTCTTCCACTTTCAGAGTTCTCTTTTCAGAATTAACTAATCAAATTACATAGTAGATTAATACTATATTTATATAATAGTAACGTATTGCTCATCGGATGTAGGCGAAAAAGGAATATTTTTTAATGATAAGCTGTTTTATTTGAGCAAAAATAATACATACCACAAGTTGAACAAACAAATTGTATTTTATCAGATGAATATTTCTTGTGTTGTATTTGCGAATGGGCGAGGCTATGAAATTGATCCATGTGAGAATCAAACTGTTCCATTTTCAAGAACTCAATGTCACACAGATTACACGAGACTGGGCCACGAAGTAGTAGCTCTTTTTGCCTGAAAAATATATTTTCAATAATAATTATTATTAAACAATTCAACTGATTAGTAGCGAAATAATGAATTTCAATCTAGCAAGAATTATAGCACAAAACTATTCACAAGTATTTAGGAATATCATGAAACATAATTATATGGAAATAAGGGCCCAGTAAAATAAAAATCAGCTTTCATTTAAACCTCGAACACACAATAATTCCAAGAGCTTATCTGATACACTATAAAATATAATATAACTGAAATCACCTTTATACATAAGCACACAGAATTTAATAAAAATCCAAGTACCATTTGAGCTGGCATTTCTGCTTTAATTATCAATAAATCGATTGGTACGAGTGATAAGTTCTCAGAAAAGCCACTAAAATAATCCAATGTTAGACTAATACAGGGTTGCACCAAGCAAGATCAATTTTGATCCAGGATTAGTACAATGCAAATCGAATACGATAAACTGATTCAAAATATTTGATCCCGGTGGGTGCAACTCAACATTAAAGAAAAACTAATAAAGATCAGTAAATAAAAATGAGTACTTCATAATACGCAGAAAATGGAAGAAAATGAATGCAGCAGAATAGTAAAAAATGATTGAGTTCAGAATCTTACCAAGAGGCTTTAGGTCCATCAAACAGGTGATTGGTTGGTTCATCTGTACCCATATTCTTCTGTAATATACAATGATTTGGATTATTATAAGTTTCACTGTTCTGTTGAATAATGAAAAATGTGGATATATATTTAGCTTAATGGGAAAATCATTGACTACTTATTAAATTTCAGATTGAAGATACTGAAACGTGTGTGAATGGATACAGATACTGTAAATAAATTGCAGCCTAATGACAAGGAAAAATTACAATTTTCCCAACTTGATAAATGAGGAATATATGTACTCACAATGAAAGCAGCTCTTTACTGTTCGAAAAAATATACCTGAAACTTCTTGAACAAGATAATAAGTATTACTTGGTAATGAATAGCTTACCATAACGTTGTTGATGTGAGAAAAAATTCCATCGGTGACGGTGGTAAGAGCTCTAAATTTGAAAAGGGCATCGATCTGATTCAAGCAAGGACCGCATATATGAGACGGCAGGTCATCATGAATAGTAATCTGTAAACAAAGGTTATTGGAGTTTTTAAATAAACCAACGAATGCCCTTTCTATAAAAATATTAATAAACACTAGAAATATTTGTATTTACATATTAGAATAAGCAAATTCCATACATTGAAGCCAGGGATATCCCCTCACATGAAACATATCTTTCCATAAAAATTATAATTTCAAAGAAAATTGAAAAATGTCTATTTAAAATCTTTTATGGAAAATCGAAGTACCCGTTCTTCTCCTTGGGCTGCTTACGCTTACCCAAAAAAGAATCCTCAAACAGTGTTTAGATATGCATATTTAAATCAAGATTTGCAGGTAATATCACCCTCTAACCTTTCTGGTTATATTGATTAAACATTTGCACAAATGCCTCGTGGTGCAATCTTTTTCAAATTTCATATTTTTTATAATTCGTTTATTCTGTTCATCAAACAAACAAAAAAAATATATATACAATATGAATGCACCAAACAAGAGAAAAAGAAAAGATCTTCTACTCAAGTGAATAAAACTCTTATTTCAAGTAAAATAAAGTTACATGACTTCGATATTAGTACTGAACTAATGAAAAGACTAAAAAAAATGGAAAATGAACATTGCCGCATTTACATCACAAGAAAAATACATTTGATAAAAACTACAAATAAAAATTACAGAAGAATCATACCATCATAAAAGGTAAACAGCATCTCAGTTTCTCCATAACATCATCATCAAATAACAAATTCATATCATTTTCAGGCAGTATAGTACCGCATACGCGACACAAAAATCCTAGAACAATAAGAAATCGATTAATCGACAATGAATCACAACCAACTCTTTTACTAGAATGTTTGAAGTAGGCCTACTTCCCTTATATAAAAGGTTTTCGAAGATGAGAAGGTTCCCTTTTTTATAATAGAATAATATTGGTCTGGATTCTCTTCTATAATACAATATGTAGGACATGATCATGATACATAAAAATAAGAGTAGAGTTATCAAAAAATCAATTGCAAAAGCTTGCTACTGTATTACAAAAGCGCTTGTGAAGATCGTGTGTGCAAAACTAAACATTAGAACGAGTTTGCGAATTTCTGGCAGACTGGAAGTCCTCTCAACAATCAGCATTAACTTTAAATTTACGGAGTTACTTCTCCTCCAGTATTCCATACTAATATGTGGATGTGAAAGTGAAAAACAATATGAAATAGCTTATTTTATTGAGTTCTGTATCCATACTTTTTCTACTGGTAAATAACACTATTCTACTTGAAACTTTTTTTTTAATAGCTTATTTTATATTTAAAGTTGAACAATATCTCCATTCTATCAGCAGACCGATAGATCATGTTCCGATGATCAGAAATGCGATGTTCCGATGAAATTGCGATGAGAGACCTATTTGAAAAAATTCCTGATTATCAAAAAACAAAATTAGCTGATTATAAGGTGCTCGCACACTAGATAAGCAGATAATGATTGTCTAATGTGTGGGTATCTTATTGTCCGGTGTTCTTGTGAAACGTGACTTCGAAACTTTCATGTAACAGTCCCTAGGAATCGCATTCTTGTTATAATTTACAACACCAATAGGCAAAGTAAATTTATTAAATTAGCCTAGTCTAATAAGGTCAAAAAATGCAATCCTTACCACCCCATTTTTCTTCGAATATTGATAACAGGCCCTGGAAAGAAATAGAAATTAATTGTGAGAGAAATCAAAATATTGACACGTAAAATATATGGTAATATTCCAGTTACAATAATGTTCTAATTACCTTGAGACAATTTCCAATAAAAATATTGGTTTAGCTTCCTGGGCTAGAGCCCTCTATAACTTGGGTGTTAAATTCCCTGCACCATGCAGCGGCTAGGAGAGTTCTAGGTTTTCCTCGCAATTATAAATTCACTGTTAACATAATACATTGGATAAGCATTAAGTGAGTGGAAATACATACCTTAACGTTTTTAAGCTTTGAATTATGAAAATCATTATCATTCTCCAAATCAAGTACCGTAGGAATGGAACCGCTTTTGAGTTTTCCTTTTTCGAAGCATGAACTTTCAAAATGAATGTCACATACAAAATTTGATAATGGTGGATTTAGTTCTGACAGCTTCATGCTGGTTATCCATTTTTCCAGGGTATTCCTATCCCCCAATGGGAACCTGCAATTAATTAACATTCTTATTATTATTTCATCGCATGTCTTGAATTTTTATAATAAAAATTAACACTTAATAACACATACACATCACAGAAATCTTTGAAATCGTTCACGTCGGCACTTAGAATATATTGATAAAATTTAGAAAAAATTGACTTTTTTTTAATGTATGAAGCGATCACATTTATAATTATATCATAAAGTTTTGATAGTTTTGCAGGATGCAAATGTTCTTTAATTTCATAAAAATATCATGATTTCAATCTTTTTCTAGGTTACCCAATCGATTCCTGTTCTCGAATTACGAAGGTACTATAATGGTAGCATTTAAAAATATATGTATTCTCTTCTTGTGTTTTGGACTTTCCTCATAAAACAAGGTTCTGTGTTCCTCCAGTTTCACCATCCTGCTTTTTCTAGTGTTGTATGAATGGATGACCACTCCCGTCATCCAGTAACTTCTCTCCTTGATTAAAAAATGTAGCACAGTAATCTCATTCAATCAAGCGAGATAAGGGAGAGAACCACAGCGCCCATTCATAATTTTCATCAACATCTACACATAGTTTAATATGTTGGAGACTGGGGCATTTGCCTCAGACTGGTTTTCTGCCAATCGCTTTCTCCTCAATGAAGACAAAACGCAGTCTTATTGTGTTCAGCCTCAGAAATGGGAATGAGTACAATTTTGCCTCAGCCAAGCTGTTAGCGTTTATCCTTGACAGGAAGCTTTCATGGGGTGAACGCATTGAGGTTGTCAGTTCTAGGTTGAGCAGGGTGGTTTTCTTGCTTAGAGACCTTGAATACAGTGAACCACCACATTACGCCTAACTTAAACTTTGTTATTTTGGCTTTTTCCAGAGCGTGATTTTGTATGGCCCCCTCTGGGGTGAAGCCACAGATGTGATCCAAGTCCTTTGTATCCAGAACAGGGCCCTGAGGATATTTGTGTGGCTAGAAGATTAGCCCTCTTTATTAGAGAGAGGATCCTCAACGTCTTCTCCCTCTATGTTCTTCATACTCTTTGCAGAACACACGCAAATGTGAGGTTGCTCTTGACCCGACAGAGCTTCAATCCGTATGAGACTAGGAGTGTACCATACCAGAGGTTGAGCAGAACCCGAAATGGCCTGGCCCTTGAGTCCATCAGCCTCTATAACAAGCTGCCTTTATTGGCCAGGGATCTGCCTGCTGTGCGGTTTCGAAGGGCTCTGAGGAATCTGCTAATATATTACCTCTTGTACTTGCTCCTTGAGTTTTACATGTTGGATAGCAGTGTGGTAAGTCCTTACTCCTCTATTTGATTTTTGCTTTATGGCAGAAGTGTCCCCGTGGGTTTTTACTTGTGATCCCTTTTATGGACTTAATTAAATAATAATACTGTATACCAGTATCTCATTTCAATTGAAAATGTATTATTACTCTCATATCGAATTGAATTAGTTAGAAAATAAGTATGAAACCGTATTCAATTATCTGTTCAATGAAATTCTAGGTGTAATCTGCCTCACTGGGCATTCTCAGCTCAGGAGCTCTTCCATACTAGCCTACTGGATTTTACTATTGTCGGTTCGGCCAGTTGGGGTTGGGACTTGTTTCTAATAGCTGCACGCCTCTTAGCACTGCCTACTCTGAGTACTCTCACTGGCAAATGGCAACCAGCAACAGCCATATAATCCAGTTGGAATAGTGTGGAAGTTATCAAGAAAATCCAGGGTGAATTCACCTGGAGTAATTCATCAGAGATTTGGCCCATATACTTACAATGTACCGTAATAATGTAGATCTGGAGAAACGTGAGATTAAACATTGTGTGCCCAGAGCGCCAGCTAGGTACGATAAATCGGGGCCTGGTGGGTGCCCTGCCACTGGCCACGTCGTCGGCGACTCAGCTTACTAATCCAGTGTTTTACAATTATTGTAAACTGAATTGAAAGCAAGCTCATTTGCATTCATTTAGAAAAGTGATGAGTTCCTAAATCATACTTTTGGTTCTCTGTTCTTTAAATATTTATCTTTGGACGAGCATAAAGGAATAGTGTTTCCAAGGTACCGGTATATTTTCTTAGGAGTCTCTTTTGTTTCCATTTAGTCAAATGTAATTTTCTTTGGTCACTACTAGAAAACTAAGATTCAAGTTGTACCACTAGGTAGGCCTAAACCTGGTTTCACATCACCGAATAATTTGTAGTTACCGTATTCCAAATTAAGATGCAATTATTAATCATAGTCTGATTTCTGATAGTTAAGGTTAGAACAGTAATCACAAAGTAAAATACCAAATACGGTACTTTCATTTTTTGTAAAGTTTGAAAAAATGAGCTTTATTTCAAACTAACATTTTCGCGGGTCTCCGGTTTACTATCGCTCATCACAAACGAAGAGCAAAAAAGTAGTTTCACAAACCTCTATGCCAAGAGCCAAAGACAACGAATGAGAAAACTGTTTGCTCCATAGAGATTACTTTACCTGTGAAATTTGATTGAGTCCGATCGGGATTGAAGTACTGAGTTAGGACAAGAAGCGATAGCACAACTAAACATTTTCTATGGAATCTAAACCAATGTTCTTTCTTGTTTATATTGAATAAGAATACTGTAAATCCTGATTCTTCTAAATTCTTGACAAATAAGAGAAATCAAAGCCAAGAACTACAACAGACAGAAGAGATTACGCAGGGGAGCCACACCATTGAGATACTATCTACGAAAGTGTAGTTGAAATACAAACAATCAAACCAATTATCTCAAGCTAAAAAAAATATAATTTTATCTATTGATTATGGGGATTGATAAACTAATGTTTTAAAATACAATAATTGAATTATTTTCTACTGTCATCTTGACTGTGTCGTCGTATCGTATCCGTTTCCTGTATAAAAGACCATGCTGTGATGGTGAATGTGCGTGTGAGGTGTGTTTTGCTTTGCTGTTCTGTAAATGAAACCCGTGTTCGTTTATAGATTTATAAAATATAATTTAATTTGCGATAATAATGTTCAGCTGAGTTAGAATTCATCTTTCGCAAAATGGTAAGTGAACGAATTGCATCCATGAGCATTTTAATCCCCAAAAGCGCTTACATGTTTACATGCTTTCTAACCTATTTGTCTAGGCTGTGTAAGTTTTTGCAAGTTTAAGCTCTGTGTTTATCATATAAATTGTCTTATGTGTAATATTATTATTAATATGTAACTTTTATAGCACCTTTATTGAATTGAAATTTTTCTTTTCTCAGTAGTCAGTAAAGTATCTTGATTTATGATTTCATTAGGCTATTTTATTAGTGTTTGATCTTAGAGTTTAAGCTATTTTCAGCTATCTATTTGTGTATGTCGTACCTCGTACCATCATACAAAACCGTAGCGTAAATTTCAGTGCTTTGAAGTGTCAATATTGGATAAGGCTAGCTACATTGAAGTAACTTGGGACTTGGGTTAGCCTAGCTGGGAATAGTAAAGCGTAATAACTAAATTTAGGCTTATGCATTGAAATAAATTCAAGTATAAGCTTAGTACTGTTGCAAATGTTCAATAACCAAGTTCAAGTGAGGCTTAATCTATGTGACATTTTTAAACATTATGATTGAAAAGTAGGTTGAGCATAAGAAACAACCTTGATAATATTTAATAGTTGGACATGATACAACCATTTGAAAGATTAAAAAAAATCCTGCTGACCTCAATATGCACGATATAATCGTTATTTTTTCAGAAAGTTATGCTGTGAAATATCAAAATAGTCTTTTTAATAAACTGTAATATAGATTTTTTGTTGAACCAATTTTGTATCAGCTACGTAGGCCTAATGTTATCCTATAACTTGAAATATATAGCTTTCTCCTTATCAATTTGTATTATTATTGTCGATTTTCATAATTTCCAGCCTGAACTATTTGTCCTGTTTGAACATGCATCTGGCTATGGATTGTTCAAAGTCACAGAGTTTGAAGAGGTTGGGATGCTTCTACCCCAACTTGAATCATCAGTGACAAATCTTGGAAAATTCAAGCAATTGGTCAAACTTGTCTCCTTTTCTCCTTTCAAGAATGCAATTGTTGCTCTGGAAGGAATCAACTCAATTTCCGAAGGTGAGTGCCCAAGGTTTTTCTGTGATCCCTGGTACAAATTTCTTTTGTTCTTGTTCTTAGAACAAGTACAATTGAGATTTTTTTCGTTTAAAATGTGTAGGCAATCTGATTCTGAAGAAGCAAATCCTATTGCTGTGTGCACGTAGGTGGTGGGTACAATAAAATCGACCCCAGCGCTCACGCGGAATTTTTGTGAACGAAAACGGTACATTTAACATAAGAAAGGATAGGGAATAAGCATTAACAATGCATTTTTTGGTATATTTTTTATTCCATTAAAAACTAACACAAACAAGATATTAAGCACAAAACCCTGATTTTTCGTTCCAGCTGATTCAACGTCTTTGAGGTATTTCCAGTATGAAGGTTGATTCAAACATATCAGTTTAGTCTTAGTTCCGTTACAGTCAGTGCTCTGAAATTGGTCCAATGTCATTGACGCATGGACAGAAGCACTGCGTCAATGGCACTGGATCATTCACAAAGCACTGACTGAAACGAACCTAAGACTGAACTGATATGAGTGAATAGACCTTTATAATTAAGTTTTTCAGTATTTTTCCAGGTAAATAGCATTGAATAATACAATTAACACGCCATTACAGAGAGTTATTGCACGGACATATACTAGCCGTGTTCGATCTCGCCTTGTTGGAGTTGATTTTATTTTAGCCATATTGATAAGCTTTCATGATTTTCCAAGATATGCATTCTTCTTTTATTTTGTTCTAGGTATAGTACCTGAAGATCTCCAAATATTCCTGGAGAAAAGTCTGCCGAGTCCGTCAAAGAAGAATCCGGTTTCATTGGGAGTCTTTGACACCAAACTCGCTTCCGCTCTTGCAGAATCATTAGCGGTGAAATGCGAATGTACGGGCGTTATACCAGAAATACTCAGAGGTAACGTGTCCATTCAATATGCTGACATTTTATTATTTAAATTGTTAATGTCATGGTGTATTTTTTAAAACTTTGGGAGTAGGAATTGGAATCATCTTATTTATCACTCAATTTTACTGATCTTTCTACAATCCCATTAATTGTCCATCTTTTATAAGTTCTGTTTTCAATATGATTTTTCGTTTCGTTTTAAACTATAAGTTAAGGCCTAAAAGGTTTTTATATGTTATGAATAATTTACTAAATGGAAAGAAAGTGGCGATTTCAAATTATGTTCACGCATCAGCGTGAAGACCCGTGGCGAAGCGTGGTATACTTAACCGGTCATCGCCGGGTATATGTCCTATAGGAAATATACCCGGCGATGACCGGTTAAGTATACCACGCTTCGCCATGGGTGAAGACTATGCTTGAACGCAGCCTGGTGATCATATACTGAACTGGGGACTGTTGATGTTTGATTCCAGTTCAGTTGTCCGAGAACGATTGTCGCGCAAGCATCGTTGTAATCTTCTTCTTGTTCAAATTTTCCGTATAATTCATTATGTGAATGAAGTAAGCTGAATCGAATTCGTGTTTTTATTTTCCGCTACAAATTACTCTGTATTTTTTTCTAATGAGTGGCATCTATTATAACTTAATTGTATGTTTTCAATCTATACATCAGAATTCTCGTGTGCTTTCATAGGCAACCTCCTTTAGACATGATTGTGTAATAGTTATTATTTATTTACTGCATTACAATACAAGACGGAAACAACAGGTTAACCCCAAATACGTTTCCATAACACAATATGACAATATAAATAAAATGCACTCTACAAAACAAAATAACTAACTTTGAGAAAATATCAAGTGATGACAGATTGATGAAGATGATGTTGATGACAATGAAGATGATAATAATGATGAAGAAGAAGATAATTGTGATGACGATGACGACAAAAAGAAGTGATTAGGCTATCATGATGAAAACAAAGATGAGATGGTGATGATAAAGAATATCTTAAGTAATTTGGTTAGTATAGTAATTATAGTTGATGCTAAATCAGGAACTGGAATCAGGACAATATTCAGATGATTGGTATCTTTTATCATTTTCTAATTTTCAGGTATAAGACTCCATTTTCCAAACTTGGTGAAAGATTTCACAGACAAAACTCAATCTGTAGCTCAGTTGGGTCTCAGTCACAGCTATTCCAGAGCTAAGATAAAGTTCAATGTTAATAGAGTGGATAACATGGTTATCCAGAGTATTGCACTTCTGGATCAACTTGACAAGGATATCAACACTTTTGCAATGCGAATCAGGTATGTCAATTCATTTCGAAACTTATTTAACCTATTTAGATTTTTTGAAAACTAGAGATTTTTCGACGCTAGACCAGCCCGATACAGCGCCTCACTGACTTGTTTATCCATCTCTCATACACGAGTCAACTCAAAATGTTCAGAATTTGATAGAAGAAAAATAAAGCGAGCGTACATCACTCATTTTCTTCAAGAATACTTGAAGTTTCATCTTTGCTGGTGCATGTCGGTATAATTGTGGAAAACACGATTTAGCTACTCTAATGGGTAGGTCTTTGTCAAGGTTTGTCTCTCTACATACCTCCTCGTAACATAAATATTCTAAAGAGCAACCTGTTACTTTCACTTATTCCAAGCTGATGAAATTGAGATTGATACCGCAATGGCTTGATTTATTTACTCAACAGCTTGGTGGCAGTTACTTGAAGTGAGGCCATATAAAACAATCTGCAGCACTATTATAAATATAACTCCCACTCACTGGTAAATACTGACTGTATTCATAATTCTTCGTAATAGATGAAGAAATGTACTTTTCAAGACATCCTCTCTCAATATACTCAACATCAAAATAATATGCCTTGTACAATAGTATGCATTAAGAGATCTACTCATCGAATGAGTAAATACGAAATTTTTGCAACCTACCGTACCCTTCTTCCTGTAGCCTACCTTTTCTCCTATTGGCGATAAGCTTCTACCATGGAAAATACAATCATTTTTGTAGTGCAATGGTCCCATCGGCTATTTCATCTAAACCTTTCTAGAGTTAGGGGTAAAGTTCATCTCATTCTTGATTAATGAAATGCAAATACTAATTTACACACTTCTTGAAATGACCTATTTGTAATTGCAGATATTTTCCACATTCATTGAGTTCTTCCCCATAAGTAACAACATAAAAATTCAGTTCATTTCATTTTTGTTTTTCAGGGAATGGTATTCGTACCATTTTCCAGAGCTTGTGAAACTAGTTCCTGATAACTATTTGTACGCAAAAGTGGCTCAAGCTATCAAGGACAGAACATTATTGGACTCTAGCCGAATAGATGATTTGGAAGAAATTGTTTTGGACAGAAAACTTGCAACTGATATCGTCTCTGCTGCCGAATCATCAATGGGTAATTTTGAATTAATGTTTTAAACATGTTATATTATTAGAATGTGATATCCCCAAGCAGTTCACGTTGAGTTCAATCTATTAAGCTCTAAATGAATTGTTCAAATTCTATATTGTCAAAACATTTTTAAACAAATTTTACTACTGGTTTTTCCTTTTCATCTGTTCATTTGTCACTTCTTTCTTGTATTGTCCACATTCTAAATAGTAAAATAAATATTTTGTTTGAGATACTTGATAGAACTCACTGCTGGCGTTTCAGTTCTTCTGCCGGACAGTGTCTTACTAAATATGATTTCACTGATATTTCTGAGAAATGATTGTATCTAGTTAATTTTTTTTTGTAATGATGGCAAACAAATTTGAATACTTTGTTGGAAGCCCGCGGCATTTTCAAAATCCGAGAATATTATGAATTGTAGAACTTTGATACAATAGTAAAGCTTTTAGAGACTGAATAATCATAATGTGGTCATTGATGTGAAAAGGTCTACATAACATTGTGTTGGAACATTTTTCATTCCCACTACCGCCATACTTTTGCCGAATTTTTTAATTTGATATGGGATCACAGGCAAACATTAACCCATGCACTCATTTTTCAAACTTATTTCGAGAAAAAGATCAAAAATAACTTTCCTAACATTGTCTCTCTATTCTTGATATTGTGTTAAATGCTTGAAATAATGAAAACCAACACTGGCAAAGGCAAATTGTAGGTAAGAACTGAATCACTCAACATAACATATGATTTGCGTATCATGTTAATGCAAATGTTATGGGAATTGACCCGTGGCGAAGCGTGGTATACTTATTTGGTCATCGCCGGGTATATTTCCTATAGGAAATACCAAATAAGTATTACGCTTCGTATTATACGTATTATAATAAGTATACGCTTCGCCACTAGAATTGACAAAAGTATGGTGGATTTATCCGAGCTAACCAATCAAAAGTGTGACATTCAATGTCCACACAGTCTCTTTAGTAATGTTGAATGTGTGTTACAGGCATGGATATCTCTCCAGTCGATTTGATAAACATAGAGCATTTCGCGTCGCGTGTGACGTCACTGGCCGACTACCGCAAATCGCTGCACACCTACTTGAAGAGCAAGATGGCGGGCATCGCTCCCAACCTGTCGACGCTGATAGGCGACCAGGTCGGCGCGCGCCTCATCAGCCAGGCCGGCTCGCTCACCAACCTCGCCAAGCATCCGGCCTCCACTGTCCAAATTCTCGGTGCTGAGAAGGCGCTCTTCAGGTAACACAATCAAACTCGGCCTGGGGCCTGTTTCATAAAGCTTAAAAGTCAAGTAGTACAGTAACTGGAAGTCTAAAATTCATTCCTAAAACTCACGTTATAAGGTTTATTCCCACATAATCAATCATTTACAAAGGAGAGTGCAACAGGCTCATGCCCAAATCTGTTCCTCTTAACAGTCCAAATTCAGCTTGTCATATCATCTTACTAAATCACCAATTTCCTCTTCGAAAACAAAAGCAGAAACTTGGAATATTAGTCTAATTAACGATCCGTTTCAGTTCAGATCGTTCTCCGCATGCGTCAATGACTATGGACCAATCACAGAGCACTGAGCGCATTGACGCCTGCGTATAACGAGCTGAACTGATATGTGGGAATAGACCTTAATTGGCTCCTTATGTTGTGCAGAACTAGCTGTGAATTCAAACTGTGCAATTAAGTGAGGTTAGGTCATTTCATTACTAAACTAGGAAATAACTAAAAGGAAATTATTCGAATTATTAGAGGTTGCGTTTTATAATTATTGTACTGTAGTGTATTATGTCCCGACAAGAACATTTTTGATATGAACTTTAATCTATAATTATAATCTTAATAAAGTTCTATCAAACTCATTTCCAAGTTACAAATCAATTTAAAAGCAATTTTGCAATACCATGAAAATATGAATTACTTTACGTTTTCTAGCATGTAGATGTAGGTTAAATGCACAAGGCATCGCAAATACTCGAAAACATTTTTTTCTCAAAATTTTCAGAGCACTGAAAACGAAAGGAAATACTCCAAAATACGGTCTGCTGTTTCATACAAGTTTCATTGGACGAGCACAAACCAAAATTAAGGGGCGAATTTCCAGATATTTGGCCAACAAGTGTTCGATAGCTTCACGCATTGACTGTTTTGCAGGTAAGGCATAAACTTTCAGTTGAATATCCTTATGTACGGTAATAAAATTTATATTAATTTTACAAAATATGAATAAGAATGATTTTGAAATCCCATTCCTTATTAACCTTTTGCAATGAAGATTTTTTTAGTTGAACCGTGCAGGAATAAAGAAATGATTATTGAGTTTCTCATGTCTAATTGAAATGAAAATTGTGGGCTTTGATGCATTATCAGCTATGCTTCTTTGAGTTGAGGTATAAAATATTTTAATATGTTGCGCAGGACTAAGATTGTTGTAGTTCAAACCCTATAAAAAATTGAGCCCTTAAAACCTTTTAGGTGTTTCACCCATGAACCAACAGTGATTCAAATCACATTGAAATTGAACATGACAATTGTCTTTTATTGAAATTAATGATCCATCGAATGAATTCTATATAGTATGTGAGCTTAGCTGAATAAGCAAAGAAATTTGATCTCTGTTAGGCGACATTTGATTCTAGGAACATTATCTATTTTCAGAAGACTGTATATAATTGCCACCGCTTGTTGGACTTTGATAAGTGTGTAACACATTTTCATCAAACTTGATAAGATAGCCCTTGATTAGAAGCTAAAATGTAGTCCAGTTATCTCACTTATTTTTTCAAATTTCCTCATTTCTATTATAATTGTTTTTATAATTATTTACAGAAAACCCATCAAATGTTTTTGGAGAAAAACTGAAACAGCAAGTTGAAGATAGGCTGAAGTATTATGAAACTGGCGAAAAGCCAAAGAAAAACATTGATGTCATGAAAGAAGCCATTGAGGAGATTCTTACTGAAAAGGTATTTCATTATTCTAATTTTTCACAGATTCATGATGATTACAGTAGTATTTCAATTAGAAGTTCGGAAAAAATCAAGTACGGTAGCTCCTCGATTATTCGTCATGAGAACCTGATAGGAACGCTTTGGTTCCTAAGTCATAGAAGCCGGTTCCACTGATCTAAATTATGTTAGAATACAGAATTTTATAATGGTAATGTAAGATTACTGAGTGGCTGGAGAAGTTCTTTGAAAACATTCTATTGAAAATTATTCATAAGAAACTTCTTTACATAGATTTCTGTCCTGATTCAGTTCTGTTTCGAAATTATAAATGACAAAGTTCTTGAGGTGAAATTAATGTGATTGGATTGATAATTTAAATTGAAATGCACTTATTGTCGTTTGAGTTAGTCGTACAAATGGATCTACAATACCGTAATTTATTTACTTCTCATTTTTTAATAAATAACTGCTACTCAATCAGTAAGTACTAGTCAGTCTTGGTGTGTAATGTTATTATTGATTTGTTTTCTTGTCAATTCTAGTCTCAACTCAATGGGTCCGTTCAAGAAAATGGAATAAAGAAGAAAAAGAAAAAGAAGAAGGACAAGAAACGATCATTGGAAAACGGTAAATTATTAATTTCCAATTCTTTCCAAAGTTGAGTGAAACATAATGAAAATTATGTCTGTTACGGCTTCTTTCGAGAACTTATGACATGTTACAGTGGTTGAATGTAATTGTTTTTTTTTCGTGCAACTGGCCCATAGTTTTTTCTATTTTCATCGTAATTTTGGACCTGAATATTTTTTTACCTAGAATGATATTGTGACGATAGTGTAACTACCTAACAAGCTAAACTTTCTATATTATAACAAGGATATGCAATGAAGTTGATGATCATTAGATTTCTGCTCATTAAGATAATATTATCAATAATTAATTAAAATGATTAACTGTTGTTCATACAATGTTCTTCTTTTTATTCCATGGGGATTCCTACATTCTTCCTATTTCATCTTCCGGATTTCCTGAAAGAATGCTATTATTCTATTGTTACTGAATTCTCTGCTCTCCACTAGTTTAAAGCATTGATTACACTAGTTGTAGTATTTGATTTATAGTAAAATAAATTGTTGATTGTTGAATTTGTGTCGATTCAGGAGATGAGAGCATGGTTGTTGATGAGCAGCCGGAAGTCGATGAGCAGCCTGCTGAAGAAGAACCACCCAAGAAGAAAAAGAAGAAGAAGCAGAAAGAAATTAAGGAAGAGGACGAATGAAAATATTCTCAGATGGTTATTGTTCACGTAAGTCATGGCCTTTTCAATTAATTTTTCCACATGCTATAGCAAGGGTTGCTATTCTTCATTCACAGAAAAATACTCATCAAAAAATTAAATATATGCGGTCTTTTTTATTGGTATTGGTACTTGAAGATTGTTCTACTCCTTGAGGTCTGATTAGTATGATTTCTTTGAAGACTCTTTGTGTCCTATTCTTTTCAATTTTCATTTGCCAATATGCAGTTTTTTCAACGTTACCATTTAACATAATTTTGTATTTCGGAAGTCTCTTTACATACCGTTTCAAGATGAATAAGAGAAACAAAAATTGTTCAGACTTGACTACATTAATACTTACGCTATCAGAAACTGTATTATCTGTAAGCATTTATTAACCTAGTGTAGGTTAATAGTCATGCTGTAAGTTTGTTGTGGCTTGCATTTTATAAAACATGCTTAATAATATTCTCTGTTTTCCTAATTTCCTCATTAAAAAGGCTTATTCTACTCCTTTTTTATAATGCATTTTTTTTGGATTTCAGGTGATTTGTGGAATATCAGGTCATGGTGCTGGATACATTCTCCGATTTTTTTATTATTTGATCAATTTCGTAGCTGAAGAAACTCATATTGTAGCATTATTTTGACTCAATATAAATGTTATTTCTCAATTCGAATTCTTTTGTTTCAAATTATTTCCATTATTCATTGAGTATGATCTAGATACCTGTATCATGATGCGGTGCCCCGACAGAAGTGAGTCCCTTACTTACAATTATAAAGGATTCTTTTCAATTGTTTCATTTACATTAGTAGATGCTAATTGCAAGTTTGTTGCCGTAGATGTCGGTTCCTGAAAGAAGGGGGCAGCGGCATATTCAATACTTCGAATATAGCAAACCTGATAACTCCAATCTCCCATGTCGAAAACCCATTCTTTATTGTAGGAGACGAAGCATTCAGGCTCTATAAGCCATAATAAAGCCTTCACACGAAGTGCAGCAGAGGCCGACCCAACGAAAGTGAAATTCAATTACCAGTTGTCACGAGCTCGTCGTGTCTCCGAAAATGCTTTTGGACTTCTACGTCTAATTTACTTTGTTTCACACTTTAATGAATGTGAAAACTGAGACGTGCAATAATATTGTGATAGCTTCTAGTTGCTTGCACAAGATCCACTACCGTACCACAAATCATTCGTAGAATTTCACGGCCTGGGAGAATTTCAAATATTGAGGGATTTAAGGTTAGGGAAGCCCTGAAAAATTATTTCAACCAGTAAATATTATATTCTTCAGAATTGTGCTTTTGGAGCCTGAATGCTGTATCACCTACAATATTTAGTAATATTAGATACTTTAGTTTTAGTGTAAGTTAGTAACATAAATTTGTATTTGTAACAGAATATTTTAAATGGGACTAATTGTGACTATTAAATGTGAATTTGAATCTAAAATTTTCAGGCTGAGCAATTCAATAAACATAGCTAAAAGTTTCTATCTATGGTGGTTTTAGAATTATTTGCCAAAATATGGCGATAATCAGCATTACTTGAGCTGAAACAGGTATATAAATTGTAGATAATTTTATTCTGAATAAAACGTATTCAGTTTAATAGCCAAAAACGTACTCTTAATCTCTTCTTACTTATTTTGGTCCGCAGAGGCTGCTGAGTACCTGCGAACTGTATTTCGTTCTTCACACTTGATAAGAGGCCACCCCCTTGAGTTATTTTCGAGTCGCCGGTGCGAATCATCTTTTATTCTTTATTGGCAGAGGTTGCCTGATTTCTGCTATTTTCGATCCGCAGAGTGCTGGTCGCCTTTGCGAACTATTCTTTATCCTTCTTTCTCAGTAACTGGTTTTGGAGTTGTTCCGCAGCCGCAAGCAGAAGCTGACGCGCACCAATGCGGATACACAACAAAAGAAAACGATCTAATGCTTCAACACAAAAGCAGTACGTCACTGCGACCGGTCGACTTCCGCTGCAGCACTCGGTCGCAGAAGCGAAAATCTACCTTTATTTGGTAAGAGTAAAATTACTTGGTCGAGCTGGATTGAGAAAATTAAGACTGTAACTACAGTTAGTTGTGAATGAAATGTGTGATAGAACATGAAAACATCAGAGTATCTGTGGAGCGTCAGATCAATTAATTTTTTAGCCTTATTGGAAGCTCAACTTTGATAGCCACAAAGATGAGGTGAATAACTTTCGTTTGTTCTACCTTCAAAGAGAAACCAGAAAAATGGAATGGAGAATTGAAAAACAATCATTTTATGGGCAGAAAATATTTATTGAAACCAAAATCAATTATATTTGTCAGGATCAATTCGGACCGAACCACATTGCTTAGCTATTTCGAAATCAATAAATTCAAGCACTAATGAATCGCCATCGATAATGCAATCATTTACAAAAGAGCCTAGAATACTGTCCATATCGTGAGTTAACAATTCACCAGTTTCCTGTACAAAAAGTCGTAATTTGGGACTGTCCAACTGGTTATTTTGGTTGTCGATTTTTAGACGCTTAGCACAGTAGTCGGTAGCTTTGCCAATGGACCAATCCTTGGATAAGTAGATAGGCCTGCTTTCGTTGGCGGGTGAGGGTTTTGTTAGAGGGGGATGAATCAAGAAGTAGAGGCGATCAGCAGTCGGCACCCGTGAGTCGCCCACTGCCTTTCCCTTGATCTTCATCAGCTTCAGCTTGTTGGCCAGTGCTCGGCTTGCTGCTGATTTCTTCTGAGCAGCCTTCAGAGTCGAATCCACCTAATTGTGAGAGAAAAAATTTGAAAAAAAAAACAAACAGAAGCTCTATACTGGTGGCCACAAAATTGGGCGGCTGAGAGATTTTGCGCTGTTGTCAGATAGGAACCGGTAGAGCGAGGGGAAAGTCAAAAATTGCTTGCTCCTAATCAGAAATAGGCAACGCTGTACTTCCAGTGTTGCCTATTTTGAGCGTCGGAGTCTATTCCCCTGCATGATTTGAGTAGTCAGCTAGCAAGATTTGACAACAGCTCAAAATTTCTCAATCGCCTTATTTCGTGGCCGCCAGTATACCATTCGTGGGATTTCGACCATATCGGAATTTTTACTAAATTCTGGAAATTTGAAATGGGAAAGGATAGGGCTTATGCATTTAAAATGTCATATAAGTATTGTCGCATTCCCAATTGTATCCTTCAAAGTTGATTTTAAAACTTGAATTAAAGATTATAATAATGTATAATAACATGCGATTAGTTCATTTCATCATTCTAAAGATGATGCCACAATCGACGGGGAGAAGAAATTCCGATAGAAAATTCTATTTCAATAATATTATAAACTGAATTTTACCTACATAACCCTATACTTTACATGTTAGATTAAAAAAAACGCATATGATTATCCGACAGAAGGCAACACCAAAGATGCTCACAGTGAATAGGTGGAAGCAAGGCTCGATTTGAGGCGGCTTTGTCTCAACACGAAACAATCGTGGGGTTAGGGGTGGGGAGATATTGATGAAGGAGGGGTATGTAATAGTTATAGTTCCAGCACTGGATAGAAGTGAAACGTCATTATCGATACAGCATAAAGACAATGCTTAATTTTAATAGAAAAGAACATAAAAAATGAAGTGCTCGAAATATTTCGTTCTCATAACTTCAAAAACGAGTGTTGTTCAGATCATAAGCCTCGTCATCCACTGCAGCCGTTTTCGTCCAAAAACGTCCGACGTCCGAACATTCGGCCATTTGATTCAATGTTAGCATTTCGGACATTAGGACGAAAACGGTTCCTGTGGACGACGAGGGCAAAGAAAGAAAACGACTTGCAGTGCCAGTGTAGATGCAGAGTTACAGAGAAAATATAAAATTCAAATTATTTTGTATTTCAAATCAACATCGAATTTGTTAAAAAACAATGCAATAATTCGACAATTAAAAAATTGATAACATGATTACAGTGTATGGGATTTTATACATACCTGTTTGTTCATTTCAGCTTTGACTTTATTTTGCAATTCCTTGTGTGCTCGCAGTTTTTCAATTTCTTTTTTTGCTGGTTTGGCATCGAAACAACCGTGATGTCGGTGAGCTAGACAGAAATGTTTCTCACACTTAGCACACAACATTGGAGCAACGCTGCTCTGACAGCATCCATCTTGACTGCACTTGTAGCTCACAGCATCTGACACCTGAAACACGTTCAAAAAATAAAACATTCTTAAAACTTGACTGCGATTGTATTTCACACCTTTTAAATAGAGTAATCGGACATTTATGAGATGAGATGATCAATCAATATGTACATGATGCAACTTTAATTCAATCTCCAACAAATTAGGTAATTTGCCTTTCTCATCGAACTATTCCTAATAAACAAATTTACACCTATCGCATGTTTGAATAACCGGTACTTTCCTGTTATACGACACATCTACTCATCTAGAGATATCCAGTAAGTGGGCAGAGCTGATAGCATATGAGATGTGAAACTTGGTGTTTCAGAAGTCAGAAACCAAAAATACCTAATACTGTAGGTAGATTCATTTCTCATCATCCCATCCTCCAGGCACTAGTTTAGAGCTCGTTGTTGTGGGCATCACCCTCAGCATTTCAAAGTCACAGAAAACTCATAATCAGTTAGATTTCAAATACTTTTTGAACCCACAACCGTAAACTTGTCAATCATAGTTTTGAAATTATAATTTAAAATTTGTTAATACACAGTACAATAAAGTTAATTGAAATTTATCATATTTCAACCAGTTGAACATTTCCTCACCTTTGAGGTTGGCACCGAATGATCGACATATTTAGAACAGGAATGTCCATTTGGAGAAGAATGATCCTTGCAGAAAACAAGTTTACAAAAATCGCAAACGATGGGAAGAAAATCTAGCTGTTCACAATCCGAATGATTGCATTGCTTGCCTGCGTCAGGGAATTCCATTTTCTGAAACAAAGGTACTCAATTGATTTTTGAAGGTAAGTTAGTTCTTCCAAATTACTTTAGATATTTCACACAAATATCCTTAACCTCAACGGGATATCTGAGACCCCGTAGCGAAGCACGGGTGACCTGCTAAATTTTTCAATTATAATCAGAAAGTGAAATAAGTTTTTTTTAATAGGGTTGGAAGAATATGTTGTCAACTATTATTACAAATTTACAAAATAGCTTTTCGATATAGCTACAGTTTTAGATGAATAAATCTATATTAATAAAGTTCAAACTAGTCTTATATATAAAAGAGAGTGTTGGTTTGTTTGGAGTTGATAGACTCGTAAACAGTTGGACCGTTTGCCATGAAACTTGGTAAATATATGTAAAATTTCACGGAAAAGGTTTATAAGCCATCAATTTCGACCTAACTCAATCGGGTTCCTCCCTAGAGGACCACAAAGGATCCCATGTCAATCTTATGATAAGATGAAGACTATAAGTTGAAAGTGGAAGTTGAAATCTTATGATAAGATAAAGACTATAAGTTAAACGTGGAAGTAGAAAGTTGCACGAGCATGCGTGCGTTAACAGATGATTTTTCAAAGATTATTATCTCGGAATATTAATAGGATAAGATAAAGACTATAAGTTGAAGAGAAGAGAGGAGAGGAAGGGACGGGACAAGACGGGACAGAACCAAATTTTTTTGGGGGGTGCAGCAACGTGCAACGGGTCAGCTAGTAAATTATAATTTACCTACATTAATTACATCTTCACTTCGTATTTTGTGATGAGTTTGCATTTATACTCTATTGTTTTTTGAGCAGAATAAGAAATGATTTGATTTTCTGCTTTGAAAATGTCAACAATTAGGCTAATAAACATGTCCCTAGGGCCTAGGTTTAAGGTAATGCTGCGGAGCAGCACAGGTCCACTAGTCATATCAATAATATGATAATTAATTGCGCTTTGCGCTGCACGGGGTAAACTCGTTTAACTATCATTATAGTATCGCATGTCGGCCACCAGGATTACTGGAGGACACTTTTTGTATCAGAGTGTGTTAGACTACGATTCTACTTTTATAAATGTATCATAATTTTGAATGCTTTACCTTTGCAAGCTGAATTGAATTTAGTCTTGAGATTCAATTGGTAGAACCTTGATGCTGGTCATTCAGAATGCTGAGAGCAAGATCCGTCCACTTGGCATCGGCCTCTTTGAGTGTCATATGCGAGTCTCCGTTATCTGCTTCAGGATCGGGTAGTTCAGCCAAAGGAACGTTGATATCGTTATGAGGAAGCTCTTCTTCACGCCACTCGTCATCAACAATGTCTAGGAGTCGTCCCTCTACTTGTACTTGACTATCCATACTGGAATATGAGAAAAATCAACGTCAACAATAGTTTGCCACGAGTTGACAATAAAAAAGTTTTAGTGAGATAGTTTTGGAAACAGGACCAACTTAATTAAGATAATTCTATTCTGAAGAAGAAATATTGAGTTAACCTGCACTCAGACATCAGAAATAAAGGCCAAAGAAAGTCAAAACAGACAAAAAAAAGAGAAAATTTGTAGAATCTGTGTATAAGTGTGTATGTGCAGTTTAGTGGCCCACATAGCTATAGCCGTCAAATTTCCGATTTATGAGGTCAACATTTATTATTAATGAATAATTTGTATTATTAATTATAGCATTATAGCCTACTATTTGTTTTTGTACTGATGTAAGATGTATTTTCAAACTCATTGCAACTTGCAACATAACCTAAATTAATATTGTTTTCAACTTTCGCAATCCGAGAAGGATGCCGATGCCATAAATAGTGAGTGGGTCGTGCTTATAAACAGAGAATATATATATTTAAATAATAATATAACTATTTCAACAATTTAATTATAAAGCTTACACAGTTTACCCTTGTGTCGAGAATCGGGAATCCTGATCCTAAAACAAAAACATACGCAATTGCAGCAGCAGAGAAGACAGAAGAGACACCGACGAGAGAGACCGAGACAGCTCAGATCAGATACAGAAGCACGGTAGATTATTATTGCACTCTGTATCATTCTGTTGCAGCTATGGTGTATCATACGCGTTGAGAGCATTCCTCTCTCTAATCATAGAATTAACTTCTCTGTCGGCTGCTTGCTTTCTGCTTTGTTGTTGAATGAACACATGTTCCGTGAATTTTGTTATTTTAATAATTAAATATCAATTTAACATTGTTAAAGTGATATAAACTTGTCAAACATTATTGTTTTTCCAAAATCACACTTTCAAACTTGTCATGTTTATCTTCGTATAATTTCTAGTACCCTAGTAACCTAGAATTTGATTTAGTTGAGTAACCGGAGAGCACAATGCAGGTAAGCACACTGTTCTATTTTCCCTATTTAGGTTAAGTGGTTTTCGATTAATCTTGTCCTATTTAGAGATTTTGTCGGTCAATTTGGACCTGTAAAGAGCAACAACACATGATTGGCATCTATAAGATTGCTTGAAATAATATCTTCATATCTTTCAAGCTGTTATTACTTGTGGCTGGATATAAGCATCTCTCAAAAACATCCTTCATACAAGTCATTTTTAATTTGATATATACATGCATCTGAGTTGTTTTTTTATTTTAATAAGAGTCACCGCAATTGTTCACTTCATGAACGCCAAACTCGTGGAGAGTATGATGCGAAATGCGAATCATTGCATTAGCTTAACAACAGGTTATAAGTGCGATTTGTTCTATCATATTATAAAAGATTTCCAATAACACCACATAGACATACTTTGTAAAAAACTGTCATCAGCAATATATATTACGGTATACGAAGAATGAGAAATATTTCAGATGAGAGGACTGCCTTCACAGCCTACCATTCCCTGTTCTCTTCCCATCTGCGATATGGCATTGTTGCTTGGGGGTCGGCATCAGCTGCCAATCTGGACAGACTACTCCGCATACAAAAAAGAGCCCTAAGGACAATATTAAGAAAAAATATGCTGGAGCACTGCAGAACCCTGTTTATCCAATACAACATACTTACTGTGATGTCACTGTACATATTGGAATCAATAATAGCAGTACTAACAACGAAACCCACGCTAAGATGCGAGCTGCACACACATAATACAAGAAACCAAAGGAATATGGATCTGCCTCAACACAGACTACAAAAATTCAGCAAGTCACCAGGTTATGCGGGAGCTTACTACTATAATTTACTGCCGACTGAACTCAAATCCATGTCAGACCAGAGGGTATTCAAAACAAGGCTGAGACAATACTTTGCTGCAAGGCCTTACTACACGGTTGCAGAATATGTGCAGGAGCACACCTACCAACACAGGAACTGAGTTCCAAAAGATCACCCCTACTACGAGGGAAGATATGAGACGACTCCCCGGACATCCAGACTGTTGGGAGGACCAAAGACGTAAAAAAAATTAAATTCATTTATGATGAACCATCATTCTTTTACCAAAACGAATGGTGTATTTTGTCTTATGTAAGGCCGTGTCCCATGATTGATTCAATATTTTAGATGATTGCTATTCAATAAACAGCCGAAGTTATGCTCACCTCTGTCAGGATAGTCTGCGAACAATCTGCGAGAGCGTATCGGAGACTGGCTAGCGTGTAGGTTTGTATGTGCGCGTACCGGTATTAAACAATCATATGTCTGTTTCACCAATTGTAAACGGCTGATTTATTCGTGAAATTAGAAAAATGATACTATACAAGTTAAAATTTCAAAAGAAATAAGCTATTTTTTAAATATTGATTTTCAGTCTTTTTATTAACAATAAACATGCCAGGAAGCTTCTTAGTAAATTGCTCTATCATTCAACTTTTTTCAGAATCCAAATGAAGATACTGAATGGAATGACATTCTACGGAGTAAAGGGATTATACCACCAAAAGAGAAAGAGCTTACAGAAGATGACGTAGTCAACATTGTTGAATCGACTATCAAAGAGAAGCAATCAAGTAAGTTTTTAATTATGATGTCCACAAATTTCTAAAGTATTGTTTTCCTCTCCACAATGGTCTTCAACTACTCAATTGGTTTTCCACATCACAATGGTTTTTCACTACACAATGATTTGAAGATTATCTCAAGCGGTACTGTCACAGCCCCAAAGAAGCCACATTGGTTTCTTGTAGTCCTTAGGTCTTTCTAAAATCTGGCAATACCAGTTCTGAAATCTATCAACCCGTATACCTAGGTGTGAGGTGAAGTGACGTTGCTACTATATACACTATCTTAGTTGTCTCCTCCATTCATTCATAGTCCATTCCAGTCATAATATTATGTAATTTATTAACAAGGCGACTGGAAAATAGCAATGTGTTTGAAAGGTTTACCTTGTCCAGATAACCTGACATCCTTTCAGTGCTCCGTAAATTCAGTCCCACTTTTGGCTAAACCACCATCGTACATTTGATACTTATCAGAAAACAAATTTTATAATGATTCCTTTAAATGAAATCCTAGTCCAATTCCAATCCAGTCATTTCTGCAGCCATAATGAGTTACATAGCATTATAACAGTATATCACATAGCATATAAGAAGCTTTATTTTTCATATTCATGTATTGATATATTTATACCTATTTCCGATCCTTGAATGTTCTGTACTAACTCTGAATGTTCCATAAATACAGTATTAGCCGAAATAAACAGTACTGAAACCAGTAGGCCTACTAAAAATATTATCATTTTAGTACTGTTTATTTTGGCTAACACTGTAATTATGTTTGAATGATTCAACTGTACATTATAAATACGAGAATTGTACAATTTCAGACGGCAAGCAACTCGAGGACTGCTCCCTGGATGAGCTTGATGAACTGGAAGATGAAGAAGATGAGAGAGTGCTACTAGAGCTGAGAGAAAAGAGGATAGCTGAGCTGCGTGCAGAGGCGGCTAAGGCCAAGTACAGAGAAGTTCGGGAAATCAGTGCAGTTGACTATGTCGATGAAGTGAACAAAGCTGGCTCTGGAGTCTGGGTCATTCTCCATCTCTACAAACAGGGGTTAGTATATTCCTTCAAGTATAAAACAATTTCTATGTGTAAAACAACTTGATAATTCCTTGAATTTTGCTATGACTCTTATAATTTAAAAGAATGAAACACTTTACTAAAGTCCTATGAAGTTTGTTCACTGATCACTTGCATTTAATGTAAGTATTGATAAACTATTTTTTCTGCCGTCCATTTGATTGACGTTTTTGCTGCCGATTTAGTGGGCTGTGCTCTTATCACGAATGCCAGAATTTAAAAACCATAAGCTCGTTTTTAATTACAAAGTTCCAATAATGTAGACACTAAAATAACTTGAAAAGTGGAAAATTACAGTACTCACAAATTATGTGTTAATGACCATTTCGCATTGCAGTACATGCTTCTTCAGAACACGTTTTACCGTGGAGAAGTTTGTCCAGCAATGCGAAATGGCAATTAACACAAAATTTGTGAGTAGTTTTCCACTTTTTAAGTTATTTTAGTGTCTATATTTGATGAAGTGAGAAAGAAGATGAATCCACAACAATTGATGATTTTTAATAATGTCCTATTTTTCAGCATTCCATTGTGTGCTCTCATCAACCAACATCTGAATGAATTGGCTCAGAAATTTCCGGCCACAAAATTCTTGAAGAGTGTTTCGACAACATGCATCCCAAATTATCCGGATCGCAACTTGCCAACCATTTTCGTCTACTATGAAGGAGAACTGAAGATTCAGTTTGTTGGACCATTGGAATTTCGTGGGCCTAATCTTTCAGTTGACGGTAAGTGTTGTTCAGGTCATGGTTTGATTATCCAGCATTTAATATTAATGTAGATTGTAACTTAATGTAAGTTGTCTAGCTAAATGTGAATTATCAATAATCAGTGATGTGTAAATTGGTATAGTAGTTTTTTTAATATGGCGTCTGAACGTGTCAACGTAAATTACAGAAAACTAATAATTTACTGCACTTGATGGCCTGACCCATATTTTCTTAGAGGCAGTTGCTTGCAAACTGAAGACAGAGCTACCTTTCCATCAATCATTTCCTTTGAAACGTCAAATTAAAGCTCATTCGCCAAGCACCATTTATGAAAAATTCCTACTCATCAAGTAATCAATTTGATCAAGGCTTGTTGCACTTATTTATTCACAGCTTGTAGCACTGTTAAACGACATGAATGCAAGATTCCATAGTCTGTGAACTGTAAAATCTCAACTATTTCTTCCATTTATGACAATACAGCCCATTAATTAATATATTGAAAAGATACAGTATAAGAGGGCACCAGGAAACCCCATTATTGCCCTCATAACACAGAAAAATCATACAAATTAGATTGAATATAAATTAAGTTCTTACTTGAAATATAAAAAGATTCATGATAGGTAAATAGTATAAAACAGTAAGTTAATAAAGAATAATATGGTTATCCTAAAATAACTATGGTAAATTAGAATAAATAACAGAAATAGCTGCTGTTATAACGAATATCTGTACAGTTCAGAAATTGTAGAATAGTTTTGTTTTGGAAATTAGGTTCAACAAACTTCTGTACCCGGATTTTTAGGATTCACATAATCGTTTTGATATTGTCCATTGTACTTGAGTATTGTAGTAGAAGATGAAAATGTTCAAAATCTTGTCCTTTATTTGTTTCGGGAATCCATAAAGGTTTTGAGAAAGAGGTTTAAATTTATGTATGTGTTATAAAATGAGTTACAGAAAAGGTATCAGTGGACTTTATTGGTGGACTTATTTCAATTTATTTACTCTTCTTTTTCTAGATTTGGAATGGATGTTGGGCCAGACTGGAGCGATCCCATCCCAGATAACTGAAGACCCGCGTCCCAAGCCGCGAGATGCGCTACTGTCGGCTCTCAACCAACAGGACGACTGGTGACACACGCATTCAGCCTCTGATTTCAGCTATCCGACCTGCTTCTCGGTTTTCTGCTTTGTCTGCTGTTTTTTCTAACAACTGATTCAGTTGTTGCTATTCTACTTGAAATAAAACAAGGAATCTGACGGTATTTTCAACTAAATATTGGTGACCTAAGCTTTAAGCCACATTAAAAGCACCATACATTTAAAACGATGAGTATTGCTTTTAAATTTACATTTAAAATATAATTTTAAATTTTTATAATTTTACCTATTGATATTATTTATTTTATTTCACTCAGTACCTCAGATCTCCATGGAGTTTGAGTTAAGCTGCGAAAGACTATTCTATTATTATTTGTATTTGTATGAAAGAAATCAATATCAAACCATCAAGAGCAATTCTTATTTCTTCCCTTGGTTCGAGTATTCAAATGGAATTTATTCGAGGATATTCTACCAATACAGTAAGCCTATTTGTATTTTTGTAGTTGAATATTACGTGTTGAAAAATAAAAAACAAATATATGTTTGGAAATTTTATTTTCCAATTACAAAATCTGAGAATAAGAAGTTCAAAACTTCACTTTATTTTTTAAATATTGGAATATGAATCTGATATAGGTGCTATGAAAATGCTTCTACCAATTACTTGAACTGTGAAGTGCGAAGGAGAATGATAACTTGGGTGTATAATTTTTTGTTCTCATAAATATTAATAATGGTGGAGGAACTATTGTTACCATAAATTATTGAGCTATGATCCGTTATTCTTCTCTATTGCGCAGATTTCCGGAGAGCAAGCTGAATTGAATACTCTCTGAGTTGAATATATAAGTGATTATCAAACACCAAATAGTTTTATAGATAGTTGAATTTGTTCCTTATATAGGAACAAATATATTCATTCATATTTGCAACCTGTGTTCATATAACTTGCATATTTTCAGTGTATGAAGACATATCAGTATTAAATTTAGATGAATATGTCCATCCCAATAGTAATTCACCTTTTTAGCATAGCTAAAAGAAAATTTAGCAACTGTACTTGATCATTTTCAATCACTGATTTTCCAAAAGATTCAGCCAGTGAATTCTCTCAAATCCTGTATAACATTTATCATGCTGTAGACTGTAGAGAATAGGATTTGAGCATAGGATCTTGGCTTTAGACAACTACACTACAGTTTATTACACGAAAGTTACAATCAAGTCTAGAAGAAGTCTTACCTTCTTTTTCTCATCATTGAATCTATTCTATCTTTGAATCTAATCTATGTTTAACTAGACACAACTTACTTTCAAATACTGTATGGATTCTTCGTTTTAGTTTTTTATATCGTTTACTATATAAAGTGTATACTTTCACTATGTAACAATCTATAACATCATGGTTTTTTGGAATCTTAGATTAGAT
The DNA here is from genome assembly GCA_017141395.1 of Laodelphax striatellus. Lineage (NCBI taxonomy): Eukaryota > Metazoa > Arthropoda > Insecta > Hemiptera > Delphacidae > Laodelphax > Laodelphax striatellus. The sequence goes on along the minus strand of CM029532.1, from coordinate 22,122,448 downwards.
TTTAATATCATATTATGTTTATGAACTTTTTTCACTATGAATTTTCTCAGATTTAATGTTAATTGTAAATTACAAATAAATAAATAGGGAGTCCGATCTCACTAGACGTCAAACCTGCGAATTAAATAGAAACCAATATGAAAACAAACAATCCATATGAAATAACCACTGTTGATTCGAGACAGACTAACAATTATTCTTAGTCGCAATAATGATATACGAGCAATATTAACAATACTCTGGTAGTTTTGTCTAGTTACAGTGATGCAGTGATACATTCATTCTACTAGAAAACAAGTAAATATTGAACTAAATTATCATTTCAATTAGGTACCACTTAACCTCGTGTTATCCACATACTTATATCAATCCTACTCAACAAAATTGTGAAACCTAAAATAATAAACCAGTAACATACGTAGTAGATAGGACATGTTTAACTGGCTATTAGAGTTTCAAGTTGGAGACTTATTTTGGATATGCAGTCTTCTCCCATTCTCTTTCAATAATTTATTTTCCTAAATCTCAACTTATCAACGAGATAATTATCAAACGTCATTTCCATTTATTTACCTATACTCAATAGGGTGTTTACTAATGGTAACAATTCATGTTTATCATTAACAATCGAAACAATAGATTAAAATATAATTAGCTTGCTTTTTACTGATCAAGTTTATTACAGCATAAACGTGATTATAGATTACAATTAACAATGTATAGATTAATAATCTTCCGAAATAGTTTCCTAAAATTTCGCTAAGCAGTTCATTCTTAAAGTTTGAGCCATTATAGTTTTAATAATACAGTAGTCTATTTGTGGCAAGCTACAATACTCAAAGGAATAAAAGTATAGGGGACTTGTTTTTATAACTATAATATATATATTTACAGATATAATATTTTCTTACTTAGTGTAAAGTGATTTTGTGCCAATATAAACTTTGCGCTTTTTATTAATAATTGAGAACTGAGAATGAACCACAAGAACTGAGATTTGTATTGAAGATCGACTTTCATAAAATTTTTAGATGCTTTTATTATTATAGTCTACTTACTATTGTTAAAATGCTGTTTGATCAATTATTGTGATTGCTGATTATTTTGTATTAATCTCCTCGTGAGTACCTACTTATTTCAGTCAATCTTAAAACAATATAGCTTATTTATAAAAAAAAATATATATATATAGTTAATATAACTTTGATAAAACATACTGTAGAATACCAGTAAGATAACTCGGAAAATAAATTATTGTTAATTTAGCATTTTCTATTTCATTCGACTAAATCCAAGTAAAACTTGAAGTTTCCTTTTTATTACCTTGTTATGTTGAAGGTTTTTTAGAAACGGGTTTTATAATAGATTCTTTCGATAATATATTAGTTGTATTTTATTCTTGCTTCTATTAAAACGCTTTCCGTCAAAATGTTTTCAACCCACTGTACCGAACAGCTAATATTTTTTCCACCTTATGATAAGGTCCTCGTCTTTTTCTTCTTCTTAACTACCATCTCAATACAAATCCTTTTTTTCTTAAACACCATTTCTTCCTCATCATAAATCTTCCAACATCTGGTTCTCCTCCTCCCACTCATGTTTCCTTTGTATATCTTATTTTTCCTCTTCCTGTCTTATTCCTCATTCTTTTTTATGTTCTTCTTGTCATTTTCTTTCATAGTTTTATTCACATCGTCATAATGACCAGCATCATAATTAAGAACATTCATTACCACCCAACGTTCTTCTTCCAACGTCACCTCGCTTCTTATGAAAATCATTATTTGAATAGTAGGCTAGATGAAGGGGTAGCAGTAGGGGTCTGCAATTTGCTAGTACTAGGCATATACGAATTTGTTTCTTACATACTTGCTAAGTAAGTAACAAAATGATGTTTGCTAGTACTTCTGTAGAGGTACCGGTACGGAAATCTGTTTTCTTCAAAACATTTAGCTGAAGAACGTGTAGGAGACAAAGAAAGCTCCCTATAGTTAATTTATTGTTGAAACATTCAGAAGAAAAGAATAGGAGAAATAAAATGGAATAATTTATGATATTGTTGATGTGGTGTTGATTAGTGTGGTGTTTAAAAACGTCATTTTACAAATTACAAAGATAAAAGGAGATTCTTTTCTATTTATCTGCAATTATCTACATAGATCGGTCAAATGCAGTGTACAGATTTCTTTTTTTCAAACCAGAAAAGATACAATATAGGTAGTACCTATTTTTTTCTTTACCATCAAAGACTACCGAGATTTGGAAACGAAAAATAGTTCTCTTCTCCATATTGAGAGAATGAGTCATACAAATCCTAGTTCTCAGGAATGAAATTACTAGTTTTCAACCGAATTGGACGGACCGTATGATTTAATGAATTTGGACCGCCTTGATGAACTGAGTGGAATGAGATAGATGAGCTGTTGAGCTCTCAACATCAGTTGAAAGCGTTCTAATAAGTTCATATGAAATACTTCAAGGAAAACTTTCCCTTTTTCTTTACAAAAGCACTCTATCATAAAACATCTCTATTACCATAAAGTACCTATATTCGAGGGAGCAAAGTCAAGCTGATAGCAGAACAGCGTCCAAATGGTGATCCACAAGCATAATCTTAATCAGTCTCCATCTTCATGAACTAAAAAAACTCACACTTCACTGGTCAAGAATGAATAACCCTTGTTTTACAAACTTCTCTAGTTTTCCTTTACCATGAATTAGACTGATGAAAGAAAATTTAGGGCCAAATCAAGATTCAAATAAATAAATACTTTATTGTAGTAGAACTCAGTTTCACAAGTGTTAATGATCAACGTCAGGGTTGTTACACAAAACTAATTCATAGTTGTTACATTAAACATTACAACACATAAAACTGTACATACACTAGAGTAAATAACAAGATATAGTCAGATTGGAGACAATCAGGTACATAACATAAAAATATCAACAACAGTTTTAAAGAGGATGCACTCATTTTTTTTTAGACATAAAGTTTCCAATCTATATCAAATATATTCTCACTTGGTAGGATGCCTCATTTATTAGAATATCCTTTATCCTTGCTTTTAGAAGGGTAATCGGTAATTCCATAGTTCAACTGGTAGATAATTATACAGTTTGACAGACATATATAAGGATAATTTCTCTGGGAGAGGTTGTGATGATATACCTATATGCTCTTGGGCTCCCAACAGTTCCTGGTATTATTTTAAGCATGGCAATCAATATTCATGTCAAAACAACCAATATTACACCATGAGCAACAACAAACAATGAGACAGTACACATACAGAGCTGGAAATGTCAACACTCTCATTTTCCTAAACAAAGGTCTACAGCTAATCCTCATAGGTATACAGCATAACAGCCTTAATATCTTTTTTTGCCAGTAATATATTCCCAGTAATATGTCGAATTTTCCGTGCACTGGGCTCGCTAAGGAAGCCTACAGCCTATTAGTCTGTTGGTCTTATGAATTCTAAAAAGTAAGCTCTGGAACCCTGAAGTATGGTAAATGTCCGAAAACGATTGGGAGGTGTATGTGAGCAAACAAAACTTGAAAACATCCAAAATGACACATGTCCTTTGCTTTCTGATTAAGAAGGCTTCCCTTATTTAGCTTCTTAGCGTTAATATGCTAAGTCTAATTCAGACAATCGTCCAGTGTGAAGCACAGAAATTTTGCCTCTTTTTCTAATACCTAATTCACATAGTGTGAGTCTTCTATTTTAAGAATTACCATTTTCTGGTCCTCATTGGAGTGGACACACAGTAAATTCGATTTTATTTTGGGTGTGATGCCCACATGAGCTCTAGGCTTGTGCGTGGGTAATGAGAGGTGATTGTGAGAGATGACGACTGTTTTAAGGCTTTTCGTCTCCTCCGAAAGACGGGAGTAGCCGTTTTTATTGTAAAAATCCGTTCCCCCAAACTGTATTCAACCCACGTTCTTCGGATTATCAGAATGGCGCTTATCGCCCTCGGCTACGGACCACTCCAAGTGCTCCAGCTCTCTTGCTTTATTCATCATTTTTATAATTTCAGAAGGTCCGTTCTGAACTGTAATATTGCTACTGTATCTGCATTAAATACTTCATTCTCGTTTTTTTGCATTCTTCAATTCTTTAAGAAGAATTGAAGAATGCAAAAAAACGATTTCTTCTCTAAAAAGAAGAAAAACCCGTGATCTACGATTTGAAACCAATCACGATTCTCTATCATCAAAGGGACTTCAAGATATACACAATTGTAAGGAAAAAAAATTTCCCTGATGTCAAACTTCAATGAATGGACTATTTTCGGAAACCATCTGAACTTAACATAGCCATAAACACAATCGCTAATGATCATGCGTATCGAACTTTGATGGACGTTTTCTCACGTTCATGTAAAGTAAAATATAGATTGTGATTATTCAAATTAAAGATAATGAAAAGCTCTACATTTTTATATGTAACATTTTTCTGTAAAATAATCACATAAACTTTTATTTGCAGAAGTAAACAATTTTACAGCAAAAAATCTCAACTTCACTTCATTCTTTCACAAATAGCTCCGGAACTAGTGAAGTTAGAGTAAAATAATAATGACACAAATTATAGAAAAATTAATTATCTAAAGAATGAAAAAAAGTTTGAATCGATATCTCCAATGAAAGCCGAGATACTTACGATATACGAAACCCCTGCAAACTGAAACTTTGAGGGGGTGCTGGGGGGGGGGGGTGTGGAAGCAAGAGGGGTAGGGGTGGGGACTTTTGCCAGGACACTTGTCTATATGATAGTAGTCGATGGGGAAAAAATTAGCTTGTTATGAATTTTTCCCCCTAAAAACCACTCATTGACTGGACTATTGGTAAATTTCACTCTCGGAAGATAATTGAATGTATATTATATCCTCCTATATGTCTTTTCTACCATGAATTTGGCTTCACTATTGCTAATCAGCTCATCCCAGTTCCTACCAGTATAATTATGAAGCTCAGATACAAATTTCATCTCTCTGTACGACGTTATACTCTTACAAAGAATGATAATCTTCATTATTTATTAATAAATAAATAAATTTAAAAAATATTTTGTTTTATTATTGTTTAATTGTTGCATATAAAAAGTGTGTGAGATGAATCATTTAAGAAATTTAAAAGATGAAAAATTTGATCATTTGTGGGAAATTTGTCTGTTCTGTGGCCCGCCAGCTTATTTTTTCATTTCATTTGGCCCACCCCTCAAGAAGTTTGCCCATCACTGTCCTAGGGGTATAAGTTATATCAGAGATGAGAGGAAGAGAACAATTTAAATTTTATCCTATAATATGAGGTATCATAATATATAGAAAAAAATGTTTATTTATCATTCAAGACTTTGTTTTGTAAAAATATAAGGTATGAGCGTGGTAAGATTTCCTGTTTTTGACCAAGAATGTATCAGCTGGATATTTAAAAGTTGAAATACATGCTTTCATTTAATATACCATTTCAGTTTGATAGATTATTTCGAAAGATTATTATAATATAATATTATTATAGAATTAGAACCCACAAGAAAATCAAGGACTTGAATTGAATAGACCGGCTGTCAGCATAGCCAACCTTACAAATGAAATTATTTCAATTTCCAACTATTATTGTTTGTAAGAGTATAATAATTGATCTAGCTAGAGTATAATTAATTATCATAAATAGCATCAAACTGATTAAAAAGTTCCCATTATTTACTATCAAAATGTTACTGTCCTTCAGGGGAATTCTTTATCAAACAAGATTTATAGAGTCGATCGTATAAGATCGATCTCCCTCTTATCGATGGGTCGTCGAAGTCGAACTAAACAAAAACATACTGAAGCGAGATAACCTTTATAACCTTCTTATTTCTAGCTTCTCGTAAATCATTGTATTTTCAGTAATTACTTATTGTGAATAAAAAATGTGAAATTGTTTTCCATCTAGTGTAGTCTGCGTGGAGATAATTAGTGAAAAGAACAAAGTTCAACCCCCACCATGGCTATGACAGTAATGTAAGTTTATATAAATGTTGAAATTTACTTCTCACTTTCTCGTTTGTCTGTTCCTCTTGTTACGAACGAAGCGATTGCAGTCAATTGTTTTTGAGTCACCTTAACACATTTCCATCTATTATGTTAATTAACTTTATTAATTATTCAAGAGTAAAGTGTCTTGTGTTATAAGTGTATACAGTGTCAACTACTCAGTTTTCGTTTGCTTGTTTGTATTGAAGGACTTTCTTGTTTTTTCACCCTGGCAGCACCCGGAGGAATGCTAATTACCAACGTAGAGGATTGTATCTTACTGAGGTCACGCACCGGAGCTCTTCACCACACTTGCAAGTGGATACATCAGACCATTGCCCTGCACAACCATATGATCAGCCTTGCCTCAATTGCTAGTCAGCTTCATTGAATAATTTTTGCTTCAAGAGACTTTTTAGGACATAAAAGGACAATAATAGTTGCTCCTCGAAGAAGCTGCATTAAGACTGTTTTATTAAAAATTATTCCATTATCCTAAATCAGACCATTTGAAGTTATATAAACTTTCTTACTTTCAAGTGAATCATAAGTGTTTCAAAAACTTTTGATAAGTTGACAGTAGTGTGGATGCGCATCACTGCTCAATAAAGAATAACATTTTATTGTTGATAAACGTTTGTGTTGAATATTACGAATATGGTTCAGTTACTCTTCCATCCTTTGAAATTGAGCACTAGAATTCTCTCCAGGAGGAGTAGTTCTCAAACTTTACTGATCTCACAAGAATGTAATTCTGCTAGATCAGTCTCAAATATGCCTGTAGCAAGTAGCAAGAAACGAGAAGTTCAAAACGATGAAAATAAAATTGTAAAATCAGTTTACATATCCCAATCCAAAGATATTTTTACCAACCTTGCTCTTGAAGATTGGATGTATAAGAATTTTGATTTCTCAAACCAACACATACTTTTACTATGGAAAAATGACCCGTGCGTTGTCATTGGTAGAAATCAAAATCCTTGGCTTGAGGCAAATCTTGATGTGTTGTCTAAAGACGGAGTTGAAGTGGCAAGAAGGAGCAGTGGCGGAGGCACAGTGTATCATGACAATGGCAATCTCAATTTGACTTTTTTCACTCCTCGCGAGCACTACAACCGAAGAAGGAACCTGGATCTCATCTCCAGCGCCTTGAAACGAGAGTGGGGAATAAATGCTGAGATTAATAAACGGGAGGACATGGTTGTCGATGGAGTTTACAAGGTATCCTTTCCGTTATAATTTTTATTGTATATTCTATTTCTTATTCCACTCGCCTGTTCATTAAATGAAATTGGTCTAATTTTCCACATGAAATAATAGCTGAAGCCCCTCATGCAACAAACTTGACTGTAGCAACCATGATTCTGCAAAAAGTAACTTGCCTTTGATTTCACCGGACTCTGACATCTAACCAAAAGCACTGGCGGCTCGTGAGGTGAAGTGCCCGTATCTTATACTGTACAAACACTTCACCTATTTCGTCGGCACGAGCCGCCAGGGACCAAAAGTCACCTTTGTTTTTGATGGTAAGATGATTGATTGAACATGACGGCACATGTATGGTACTAACAAATTGAGTCATGGAAGCGTTGTTTCAAAAATGGAACAGAGCATGCCTAAATGCAGAATCATTTCTGAATCTTGCTCAATTCTCATTCAGATGCAAATTTAGAACGTCACTCCTATTTGAGTCCTTTCTTAACAATTAATGATAATAGATAAAGATCAAGATATATTCTTAGTCCTCATCACCACATGTATGAATGACCAAATTATAAGTTCTGTTTATTTTCAACAACAATTACTATTTACTAAATATTTTTTCTGGAATTTTCTCATTTTGATTTTTTTGTGATTATTCATGCGATTTTGTTTTGTTTATTTCCTTGACTAATCTGTAGCAGATCTCTGGAACCGCATCAAAACTGGGCCGGCCAAATGCCTATCATCACTGCACTCTTCTTGTTGATGTCAATCAATCAAACCTGAGAGAAGCTCTGCTTAAGAAAGATGTAAGTTGACTCATTGTTTTAATTCGAGATCTATTTTCCCGTTGATAATGCTTTATTCCTAATTATCCATTATTTAATTATCTATCGATAAACTGGAAAAACTTCAATAAATAAATAGATAAATTATTCTTCAACAATCAGGAAAGCACCTAAAGCTGCGGTTTGGTTGAATGCGAGTTTGTTCCAATGTGACTGCGGCCTCAGTGCAGTATCTCTGAAACTGTAAAATAGATCCACAAGTATTATTACTTCAATTAGAAAATTTAATAATTGAATTTATTACAGTATAATGAAATATTACAATTATTGCAATGTACGCGGCATTTGAATGTTTAGAGGTGATGAATATTATTATTCAAAGTGCTAGAATATAGAGTTCTCTTCTGTAACATACCCTTATTCTGGAATATACACTTACTATGTTTATCTGACAATAATCTACTTTAGAATAAAGAAGATCGGTCTCAATTATGCATTTAAAATTCAACAAGTAGTAACGAATTTCCCCAACATTCAAGCTACTTAATTTCAACTTGCATACAAGTTGTAGAATAAAATGGAGTAGTAACTTATTTCAACTGCATGTCATTTGTACTTATAGCATGAGAAATCCAGATTTTCAGCACTTTCAACCATATGAATTCTTCTTGAGGAGAGAAGAAACCTTGCGTGTCAAGTCAAATAACTGTTGAACAACGCTTCCTAATTTATAAACAAATTGAAAACGACGCATGATAATTTGTAAGGAAACTATTGATAGAGGTACATATACATGTACGTAAGCTTTAATTTAAGCCCTCACCGCTTGAGGCCCAAAATTTGGGTCCATTTATCTTCATCATTAACCAACCTTCCCATCATCCAGAGCTTATGTGAGCATCACCCTCAACAAAAATAGAATAATAATAGAAAATGGAATTATATTGGTTTAATCTGATGAGCCAAGTAAATGCTTATCCCTTCTGTTATTTTAACATTAGGCTACCACTTTCTAATATGGTGCTTATTGCTCCTTGTACAGACAATCAGTGTGATGTCATTACTTGATGAACTGATGATGCTGTTGTTGAAGCTGAACAGTCCACGTTTTTCCTAGTTGGCGTTTTAAGGCTATGTTTTCGAAAGAAAAAATTCTGCTTTGCTCAATTCTGATGTCATTGTTGCAATGTTGCTAAAACCTTTTTACGCATGCTTACTGTATCTCGGACAAATATTATGACGTCTTTGAAGTCTTACGCAGCCATTGATCTTTCTTAATGCTTTCCTATTATCTTTCCTAATTCTGGAACCAGCTTTCTGATTCAATGTACTCATGTAAATTTCAGCTTCCGTTCGATGCTATGAGACATCATTATTCTGCTTGTTAATATTCATCCTATCCCAATAATTAGTTTCAATGAACTCTCCATAAACCAATAATTTTGTAAATCTTATAATATGGTTCTAATCGCTCTTCAACAACTAATTCGATCTACTGGCTTTCTCTGATAACCGATTTTCCTGCAACCCTTTCAGATTTCGATAAAGAGAAAATTATTCTTAAGGAATTAAGAAATATTGAATAATAATTATTAATTATTCTTGAAGAATTTTTGAGAGATGAATGAAGAATTCTAAATAAAATTATTGTTCTAGGATAAGTGTTAGAAAGAACTCTGCCTAATAGAGGATATTTTAATTTAGTTTTAAACTTAACATATTAACATAAACTTTTAAACTTTTTATACTCGGAACCTAGTTTTAGCTATATGGATGTTAGTATAATCGATAGGATGTAGCATTTTGAATATATTTGTTTTTGAAAGTTTAGCAACGTTTTATAGTCTTTCTAGCTACGTGATATAAATTTCTAAATCAGCTTGAGTATAATCTTTTTTTAAAGAATTAAAGAAATGTATAAAATTTTATGATTTTTCATTGTATTGAAATGGCACCTGCTGAAAACCTGAATTGAATGTATCAAATTGGAATGAAACTATGTTGGAAGAATAATCAGTTAGTTACATAACATTCTGAAATTATAGAATTTTCTCTACTAAGAAATCAATGAAAAATAATGTCTGCTATATTGATTAACAATAGTCTGTTCAATTTTATCCCCCGCAAATTAAGAGGATACTCCCACGTGATAAATCTTTTATTGGGAAAGTTTTTAAGCTGATTACTTGCTATTACTCTACAAAGTTCATATCTCTTGTAAGGTCATTCTACAGAATTGATACTTTTTATCGGCTGTGTCACGAATATGATCAGTATATTTGCTTTGAATAGTATCAGAATATGATACTTTTTATGCTATACAAGCTGTACGCACGTACTGCTCATGCTTGCTTCAAACTCTCAGAGATTACAAAATAATGGGTTCAAGAATGACTGAGGTCATCTCAGGAGGAAAATAGAATCTAGATAAAACTGAGAGTGTAATGTATTCATTACTAGATTTTTATTGACGTCTGCCTCATATTGTTTTGTTGGATGAAAAAAATATTTTCCTTGTTATATCACTGCTATTATTACTGCAAAATAATCTTATTTATATTGATTGCGAGATTTGGAATCAAAACATTCTTTGCGTAAATCCAGTCTATTATTTGTTATCTTTTCAAGGGGTTTAAAAAATAGTTATAAAATATATTAAATGGCCGAAATAAAAATAGATTTTGAATAGAATAACTTCCATTTAACGTTTCTATGGTAACGGGTGTTGTTCTCTTGAATTTTCTCACATAAATATGTAAACATGTAAAAAATTATTTAAAAAAGAAATCAGCAACAGAACATTACCCGTTACCATAGAAATGTTAAATGAAAGTTATTTGCCATCCGCCAAATTAAATGAATATTTAGTTCTCTATTCCAAGTATTAAGCTTTTATTGCATACCATCCCCCCACACAGGCTAGGCCACGGGATGTTTTTTCTTTTATTCATCTATGGAAAAGAATCTTATCGATCTGATGATTTTATTGTGATTAATGTATGCTTTTTCTGTTTATCGTTTAAATAAAATTTATCGTGGATTAATAAAATTTATTTCATTTCATATCTTGAATTATATATTTTTTCAAATTCCTGTGTCATTGAATTTCGAATTTTTATTTTATTTTTAAAATTAATATAAAAACATATGAAACAAAAAATCTTCCACAAAAACCCTACAATCGTAATGAAATGATTCATCCAAGTCCTTAATCCTCTACTGATTCCATCGTTCAAAGAGCTTGTGAATTATAATAAAATATCTTGACCATCTTGAGAGATAATCTCAAACTTCTTTTAAATTCCTTTCAATCTTATCTAGCCTATCGTGTTAGTGTTACTGAAATAGTTTGCTTTCCAAAATCAAATAAAATCCTACATGACATCGACAATAAATTGATGGCTTAATTTTGTTTCAGGATGAGTTCAACACAACTGCAACAAAGAGCATTCCATCGCCCACCAAAAATCTGACCCAAATTAACCCGTCGATTAGTGTCGGTCACCTTCTGAATACGGTTGGCTGGGAGTATCTTCGTCGCAAGCCTATTTCACTTGAGGACGGAGGCTCACAGCTCATCAGCAAACAGAATGGCTTTCAACTGGTTAATCCAACTGATGACTGGTTCCCAGGTTAGTCCCACAATTGAAAATAAAGCTGGTGAAACCTATCAAAGGACATTTTAGTTTTGATCAAATTTGTCTCGATTATCTTTGTTACATTTTCTAGCGAACGTGGGATACTGATGTACCTCAAACTAATTTGAAGAGTGTCAGTGAACAATTCTTTTTTAGTTCTATATGATCGATTTTGGTTTATTTGATGAGTATGACTTCATCTACCCATATAAAGCAACATATAAATGTTGCTTAAATATTTAAGCAACATATTTAAAACTCACCAAATCTGTTTCTTTCGTCTGGGTGCTTCCATAAAACACATATAGATTCATTAAAAGGATTGTTTTCTGATTAACATCTATGATTGAAATTTTTAATATGTATATTAATATACAGGTTCATCGAAAAAGGTTGCATCCATTTTAAAAATTCACTATACAGGGTGTTTCAGATCTCCCTACCAATATTCTAGGGCATTGTTCCTGGGTAAAAACCATATCTAAATATCATATTTAAATTGTCCGGAAGTCCTTAGTTACTCACACAGCTGCCATTTTGTTTTTTCACTTATTATTTTTTCTCTCAATAATGGTTAAACATATGGAATTGAAACTTTGCACCAACATTTATGACAACTAGACAAAGCTACAAAAAAATTATGACAATTTTTCGAATCTATAAAACAAAATGGCGGCCATTTAAAATTTTGTTTCTTGAATAACTCGGAAACCGTTGATATTACAAAAATTGTACAGGAATAACGTTTTTTAGTAAATTTAATTACAAATCGATCGAGACCTTATTTGGTAAAATTGGACCAATATTGACTGAGATATGGCAGCTTTAGTGATAGGTGACCGCTGGAGGCTAGTTGCAGTGCATCCTGGGCTTGCGGCTAAAGTCTGCTAAAACAATGCAACAGTCTCCGTCTGCTTTGCATGTTATTTTTAAGCGATTTTAGATTATTTTGTGTAATTTTTAAAGACAGTAAAAAGGAGTGCAAGTAACCTCCAGCGGTCACCTATCACTAAAACTGCCATATCTCAGTCAATATTGGTCCAATCTTAACAAATAAGGTTTCAATCGATTTGTAATTAAATTTATTAAAAAAGTTATTCTTGTAAAATTTTCGTAATATCAACAGTTTTTGTAATATCTAGATAGTGTCTATCTTTTCTATATGTCAATTATTCTTCGTAAATTCTGTTTCTGTTTGTTTAATTTAGGACTGGCAAAGATCCGCGAAGAAATGGAGAGTTGGGATTGGCGGTTCGGCATGTCGCCCAAGTTCAGCATATCGAGGACGTTTCCGCTGCCGGCCGTCGTCTGCCAGAACTCCACTGAACAGCTGACTGTCAAGGTCAACGTGGAGAAAGGCCTCGTGCAGGACGTTGTTCTTCACGTACCCGACTCGCTCATGAATGCTCACGGATTGTCCGACGGAATACAGGTCGGTTAGAGGAAAATCAGATAGCATTTGTGTTTTACCTAAAGCGGCTTCTAAACGGGGAAAGTAGAGACGGAAAGTTACTGGCGGCCAGTACTTGCCTCTTCAACTTACCCGTGGAGTGGCAAATGAAAACAAACAGGGTTCTTTTTACTTAGCGCCTTATAAACGGGGAAAGTAGAGACGGAAAGTTACTGACGGCCAGTAACTTTCCGTCTCTACTTCCCCCGTTTATAAGCTGCTTAATCTAACTAAATCGCAAAAGGGTGCTGAAACCGCTAAATTTTGAAAATAGAAAGGCTGTGGTGTGTAACTTTGTACAACGAAAACAATTCCCTATAAAATTTAATTTAACCAGTTCTCTCTAAATTTATTTTTTTGGTTTTTCTTCCCTTCTCTTTTCTTGTGGACGTCATTTTCATGATACGTCAATAGTGGACACCTCAACCCTGTTATATTTTTTCGCTGCATAATCCTTTTATTATGATTTTGATATAGAGGAGGGAGTCTCTCCCGGAATTTTTCGGAAATATATGCCATAAAATGCAGTATGAGAACAGTTCTTAGGGCTTCTAGTAATGCAGCGAACAGAAAACCTTTATCACCTCTCATTCTAATTACAATTATCCTATAATAATTTAGTTTCAATTCAAATAATAATATTAATATAATTCTATAATAAATAGTTTCAATTCAAATAATTTTTTTTCACAAATATGCGGAATAAAGTACAAAGAAAAATACACAAAAGCTGTGAATTTTCCTCGCATAGACGAATCTGTGTGTGGGGATTTGCCTTCTAAACTAATAATATGTCACTCACATTGTAACTTGATTATTTGATTGCCAATAAAACTATTCTATTTTATTCTACTCAAGATGATTATCTCTTGTATGTATGTCAGAAGTTATTTTACAATAATTGCTCACTATTAGAGCATATGAGAACAATTAAAGTTTATTATTTTGTGGCAACTCACAGAATTAGTAATGAAGTCCTATTTATTCATTGAATATTCAATATTGTTGCATTCAGTCCCCCGAGTGTGCCATTATGAACTCTTTCGATTATAATTATTTGGTACAGCCACTGATGGTTCAGTGAGTATTGTAATTACGATTTGAAAAGTGATTTCGGAAAAGTTCTTGCTGTATACTGTTCTTGTTTTTTCTTGGTATTTAGCACCTCGAGATTGTCATTATGCAATGAATGAATTCATTCAAATATATCTATAGAATCTGGTAGCTCTGATAGTTATTAATCTGGATATTGTAATTAATAATGGGATTCTCTTATATTCAACACCACGAAAAACTAGGCTTCGACTGCTTGAAATAGATTCTGTGTATCTTCCTAAACACAATTCTCTTGAAAGATATAAGTTACTGGTTGAATCTGAAATGATGACCCCTGAAGTCTGAAGGGGAGAGGAGAAAGAATGTTGGAATGCTGGTGAGCTCTTATCGGTATTGTGTTGAATTGTTTACTCAACAAATTCCTTCCAGGGGTCATGAATCCAGATTCAACCAGTAATACATTCAATGAAAAGAAAGTGCTTCGGTTTGATAAGACAAAATACTAGGTACGGTACTTGAGAAACCTTTTTCTCAACATTTCCATTCGAATCACTCGAAATGAAAGTTTAACAAATTTGATGATGAACCATCCTTCCACTGTGGGAATTTACATTCATTTTTATATTTTCCAAGCCTGATCAAAATTTTAAAATTCTGATCGATAATGATTGATATTTTTCTTCACAGGTTTTGTCTTCCATCAAAGGCAGAAGATTTTCCGAAGAAGCACTGGAGGAACTGGACCTAGCCCTACGAGAGAATCACCATCTGAAAGATTTCGGAAAAGTGTTTGTTGCAGATTGTATGCGTAAAATGGTTGCGTCGGCATGACCAAGCAACACCGAGTATCACAATTGAACTATAACTCAAATATTTCACTGGAGGAACAAGAAGACAACGATATGGAATCATAATAGTAGAATATTGGGTAACCATTTGAAGAAAAATCAACCTTGAATAAGCTAATTCAGTAATTAAAAATAGGATAAAAGAATTTTTTCATTGTAGTTGAAATAAAAAAGATCTAGTCAGCTGTAGAATTTGAAGGGTGAATTAAATTGAAAAATACATTTAGATTCATGTAAATTTTCTGAATTTTGAAATAATTTCGATGCTTTATACATCACAGTGTTGTATGCACTGCACAGGGTTTACAAACTATGCATGCTTCTTCAAGGAAGAACTATTTTTGTTCATTAGTAACTGATATTATCTATTTTTAAATACATAGCTGAATAAATTTATATTTTGTTCAACGTCTTAGTCAATTATTTAGATCCTCCATCCAATATAAAAGTATTTTTGGGTGTATTATTTTTAAAGCTCTTGAAAAAATTCTTTTTTGAATTTTGAAGCTGGAGCCTGTTATATAAATATTGACTAGTCCCGTAGTACGGGGAAAATACGACTGCTGTCACGGAATGGAAATAATATTGTCTAAGATGCCGTGCTATGTACGAGTATGTTTTTATTGAATTAAACAAATTATAATTCTCAAAAGAAAAGAAAAATAATACAAAGAAATATTGCTTATGAGCACACACTTACCTAGCTATCACCACCTTTTTCAAAAAGTAACATTACTGCGTCTTGAAAGAATAATTCAAGAAGAAGCGACTAGTAGAATTACACAGTAATCAGACAACTGATGTTTTTCAAATAGACTGCATTTGTAAGCCGTACCGATACGCTCTAGAGCTGAGACCGCACTGCTGGGATGTTACCTGGATGGTGGATGGTATATCTATAGCTCACACTACATCCATAATAATATAGCATGTAGAAAATTATCACTACCTTCTTTATAAACCGCGTCAACCATCCACCATCTACCCACATTCAGAAGATCCAGATAACATGGAACTCGTTATCATGGAAATGTTAGCCTGAATAATACGTCATTCGTCAGACGTCATCTGGAAAAAACCTACTCTACTTAAGTTATTTTCCAGATAAATTGCATTAAATAATAAAATTATTCAAAACGTCATTTCTTAGACAGTCACAAATTATTGTAGCTGGGTTCGTTTTTGTCAGGAGGCGGACACTTCACTTCACTAAACACTTGTTCAATAGAGTAAATAAAGCATCGTGAATAAGTGAACAAGGAAAATTAAAATTAAAAAACATAGACGAATTCAAGAAGAAGTCATAGTAGAATTCATAGAAGAATTCAAGAAGAAGCGACTAGTAGAATTACACAGTAATCAGACAACTGATACATAGAGGAATTAACTATAGTCTAGTTGACTAAGTAGTTAATTTATCTAGCCTGTAGTGAAAATATCAAATAAGTGCAATTTTAAAATGCATCTGCTTTCACGTATTGCAAACATTCAAGACTGCTCTCGGATGGGTGACCGATACAAAAAATAAGGCGAGGTGGAACCTACCCAGGGTCTCCCCACCGATAAAAAGCCATATTTCGATAGCGCCAAATTTAAAGCGATAGACTATTATTACAGGTGAACGATGATTATCTTGAAGTTTTGCTAAGCTTCTGTATCAACAATAACTGCATTACTAACAAAAGAGATATCCACAGGATACTCTCCAGAGTGCCCTATTGCATAATGTTTGCATTATTTTGTAGATTCGTACAGAAGTTTCGTGCTAGTTGATTGTCGGTTTAATATTCACTCACCTACAGTAAAATCTATCAATTAGTTTGAACATCGCTCTCGTAACAGGTAGGCCTAGGCTACCTACTATATCTTAAGGCCTAAACCAAGTAAATAATACTAAGTTTCCGTAATACTAGGGTAAATAAACTTTCATAGACGTCCGTCCGCACAAAGCGAACAGAAAGATTAGATAATTATTAGAGAGTGAAGACAACCAACACGATCGAGGAACGAGTACTTCCCTGAAATTGAGCCGAAAATAGTCGGCCACGCGCTGATATCGACACCCTATCCGCAAAACCGACGTTGCAGTTGCCTTCAGTGCAGTTTCACTGGATGGTCGCTCGCCAGAGAAATTGAAAGCCATCACCTGCTTCCTGCCTATTCGATTCGTACATGTATTTGTCTAAAAAATAAAGCAAAAAAGGTTTTTTTGGTGTTAGAAAACTAACATCCAACAAGATTACCTACTAAGCAAGGGCTGATAAGTTTCTGTAATAGGAATAGTTTTATTTTCATAGATACACTATGCATTGGTTTCTTCAAATCATGAAAGGAGATACATTACGAGTGAGTTCGATGGAGTCTACTCAGCAATGATTACTGACAGTTATAAAAAATGCAAAACAAAAACTTCTACATTTTTATCAAGGGTTAAATTATCGCTAAAATTTAAAAACTTTAAATTATTATACCACAAATTTAGCCGAGATCCTGCAACGATGTTATTTTATTCAAAATCTTTTATAAATAAAACAAGTTATTGTATTGAAACCAATAACTCTGTGATTATGAGAAATACTGATCTATAATAATTTATTATTTATTTTGATAATAAACACCACCACCTCAAGTTTCCCTTCCTTTCCCTTTCTCTTCCTATCAGTTCAAAAAATGTAAGCCCCTACTTGTGGTTTTTGTGATTAGCCAAAAACCGGGTAAAAACACGATGTTTGCCTATTTTTGGGTCTAAGGTGGTCTCTCCATCTATTGATTTTCAGGCGGATTTGGATTCTTATCAAGAACCCTAAATACTGTAAGTAGAGTGGATTCCTAAAAGCTGATTCCTGATTCCTACATAATCCGATGGGAAAAATTATTTCCTTACTTGAGCATATACACTCGAAAGACATGACTGACATGACTCACAGACATTTTGTACACTATTCGTGTGGATTATTTCTTGTTTTGCTTTAGATTAATGGAAAAATTGTTGAGTGTCTCTTTTCACTTCATACTCTGTAAAAATGTAGAAAAATAATAAATTTAACAATGTTTGCATTAATTAATTTTACCGACAATTTAATCTCAAGCAGTACGAATATTATTAATTTGCAGTAGACCCAAGGATACGGTTATCACATTGGTGATCGAACAAGTCACTAGAATCAAAAAATAAATTACAGGTTCATTATATGAGGTGGGAGAGTTTTTGAAATGAGTAAACTTTGACCCAGGAAGAAATCGATCCATTATAATATGCGCATATCTGATGAAGATAGGATCAGAAGCAGTGTGATGGATGGATCACGCAGTAAAAAAGCAAATAACGTTTATTACATGATTGGGTATGAAGATCGAAGCTAACTGTCTGAGATTGCCTCAGTTGAGAAGGTCAAGGTACCATGTGTAACACTCTATTATAAAACAAGATTTTCCACGAGACAATGAAAATGTATGTTCTGTGTTCTGCTGTGGCAACAATATTTCTTTTGTAGCCTATTTTTATAAAGTTGCCTAGTTGAACAAGAAGTTTTATTAATTTTTTACGTTGCACATGCCATTTCAGCCCTCCAAATTGATAAATCTTGTGTTGGAGCCTGTAAATCTGGAATTCCTATACTGTACTTTATAAGCAAACAATTTTGCATGCTTTTTGTATTTGTTTAAAAAGCTCGAATGTGCTATACGATTATCATCAAGAATAATATTTATTGAGCCTTCATCAGCTCATGAATTGGAATGGATGCTTTGATGGGACATTTACATCGCATTATCTAATGAAATATACTCTCGACCTTGTTGATGGAATTTCTATGATTAGATTTGGTTCACTCACTTGTGTATTGTACATGAGCATCATCAGAGATATCAGGATTCTGCTATTTTTCAAATTCAATTATTCCAATACTGGAGTTGTAAAGTATGACCATTCATACTTTACAACCAATCGACTAATCCTATTTTCATGATTACAAACAAATTTACTACAATAAATAATTCTTTAGAGTATTTCTTCTTTGTCTAAATGACCTATCTTTCACATAGCTACGTGAGTTTTCAAAATAGAACTACAGTATTATCAAATGAATTCTTTGCAGCATGTAATATTTTACAAAGTTATTCAAATAGTTTATGATTTTATTCTCCCTTCATGCACATCTCAAAATTGTTAGAGTTTGAACAGTAGGAATAAGTTTCATGAATTATTCTTGACTAATGTGCTCAGGTTTTAGGAGGGTCTGCAAATCGATCCTATCATTTCAAGAATGAAATTCCAATTAAAAATTAAAATTAATTGTAATTTTAAATTCATTTAAAATTACAATTTTAAATGACATAGCAGTCAATAATAGATTTGAATTATAGTTAAAGTTGAAACTATTTATTACTCACGTGGTGGAGCGCTTTCGGACTTAACGTCCATCATCAACACACATGTGTTGACGAAGAGATGTGTCAACGATGGACGTAAAGTCCGAAAGAGCTCCACCACGTGAGTAATAGTTTTAACTACAATTCACAAATTGACTGGTACGTCGTTTAAAATTGTATTTAAGTGAATTATCAATTAGCAGTTTGTGATTGAAAGTGGAATAGAAGAATTTCTTGAGCATCTCATACACTTACAAGCATTGCATGTCGTGCCATTTTTATATTGACTTTTATACCTAAATGAAAAATGGTACAATGTGCAATGCTGGTAAGTGTGTGAGCCGCTTTAGATATTGTGAGAATAGGGATGCAGATTGGTGGATGCGATTCCTCTCATACATTCTGATTCTGGAATCCCTTCCAATCAGATTATAGAAATACAGAGATGCTCAAGTGAGACTTATACTCGTACCCTCATTTGAAGTACCTTATTAGTTTACTTACGTAAATGGTGTAAATTCCAATTCAACTTTTGCTTCTTTTATCTGTTTGAAATGCATTTTTGAGTTTGTTGATAAAGATGAAAAACTTGAGACTAAAACAAGAGTTGATTGAACTACGACTCATTCACTATCATTATCATCACATTGCAGACTGCAGACCATACATATCATAGTACATAAACGTACATCAATAAATTAGACATTATTTCTCTCCATTTTATGTAGTACAGTGGAGCCTGGATAATTCGAACTTATTTAATTCGAATATTTCCTGTGTTCTCTAGTATTTTCGACTCTGTATATGGTTTATAAAGAACTTCGAATTTCGAATTTTTGGATAATTCAAAGTTTTTAGCTGGTCCTTTGAGGTTCTTATTATGTACGTTCCACTGTAATAATCATATCCATTACTGAATTCAAATTTAACTTCCAATACATATAATTTAATGGTACTTTATTCCCGCTGCAAGCGCGTACATGTGAGGCGCATTCCTCTTTGCAGAAGGACCTTTTACTTGCGGATGAGGAGCATTCCTCTGCGCAGCTTCTTTCCAATGTGTCTCTGGAGCCTGGAGCTGGAGCTGGAGAATTGGATAACGTTGGTTCCGATCGCTTGGTTGACGGTGCAGTGGTTAGTCGGCGTTTGGCGGTTATCTTGTAACAACAACAGAGGCGACTGCTGCTCAGTCAGCGTGTTCGCCGGTAGAGTGCGACTAGTGCTTTGTTTGTCCGGTGCTTGTCAACAACAATCAGCTGATCGTCTCCATCCATCATCATTTCCCGGCCGGTGTCAATTGTTTCCCTCGAAAAATGATTGGCTCGCAGTTTTCCCACGCCTTCAGGAAATTCAACTGTTCTGCACTTTCCTCTAAGGTGAGTGAGAGGCTTGCGTGTTTCACGCTCGTTAAACTGTTCAAATGTCATTACCGGCCTTTTAAAATAGCTTGTTCTCACCTTTCACATGGATTTTACTTGACAAAATGACTAATAATTAATATAATGTGCACGATATTTACTAGGTTGTTGGGCATCAACGGGGTGTTATACTGAAATGTTTGGACGTGTTAAATAACATTTGCAACTAGCTGTTTGTCCATTTTAAATTAAAAGGCATAAATATATCCAAATATAGTGTTAATAACATTGTATGGATGTTTTTGAACCAATCTCTAAATTGATCATAATGAAATGTTAATGAAATCATTTTCCTTTGAATCATATCTCATTCATAAATAGCGTGATGTTCGTGTGAAGAATACATGAATACAGGTGGTGGTGGAGTGGAGGTGTGAAGTGGAGGTTTCCTAAAGGTTTATGGTACAAAACGAGATAAACCTTCAAATATTCATATCAGATTAGGCCTACCTAAAAATATTTTGAATGTATTTTTTCTATGAGTGAGTACCTTTTAAGTGAAAATGGATTTCGGGGCTTTATTTGCCATTTAAAAAGCTACAGCTAAAGCTGAAGTTGATTGTTTAAATATAGCTTATTTTATTTCAAATTTATCAAATTCAAATGTATTACAGCAACAGAGAAAAATCACAAGACAAAATTGAATTATTCTCACATGTGTGTTTCCCTATAAGGGATACTGAATAGGAACACTCATTTATTTATAAATTATGATTTAAGTTCAAATTTCTTTCATAAGTCATAGTCATAATGTATTGTTATTATGAATATTTTCAATAGTAATAATATATTGTAGACTATTAATACATGAGTTTCCGGTTTGAGACTTAATATTGTAACTCAAAATTGTATCAGAAGAGAATACCATGATAAGAAGGGGCTATAAATAAACAAGCAGGTACAAAACATTTTACTGCATTGTGATTTTGAATTTTCCAAATTCATTTGACAATATCCCTGAAAAATGTTGGAGAAACCTTTTTGTTGCACAACATATTAGCTCTCATAATTTTCCCTATAAAATTCTTGGGCATTTTCTATCTATTTTGTGTGCGTCGTTGACTGTACATAATAATTATTATAGGCCCTACCAGAGAATTATGAATACGTTTGAACTGAATTTTAAAGTTCTATTTAATGATTAATGTGGAAGTTTGATGAAATTACAATTTTTTATCATCAGAAAAACCAAGCTGCTTGAAGGTTGGTGAATTCTTGTTATTAGCAAATAATGCGCGGAAGATGAAGCCCTAGATACAGAGCTAGAAATGTAGGGAAATACGTAGCCTGCAGTCAGCAGGTCGAGGCTAGCCACTAAAAAGAGTCTCTGTAAGAATACGAGTCATCTCTAGTCTCTACCGGTTGGATGTCCGCACCGCAATTCAGTGTCGTATTATTGAATCAACCACAGGCTCAAGTCTCCCACATTAAGCGCTGGTCCTGATGATAGCTAACTTGTTCTTGACTGCTTTTTTCAAGATTCGAAATTCACTAAAATTATCTAATTTCCTCTTGTTCTCAACAATTGTAAACTAGTGACAACTCACATCCTTTTAAGGAGTGAAAACGTACATGAATAAAAACGATTAGTGCTGATTTTCACTAATAATTGGTTGATTCACTTGAAAAATTAAAATAAATTTAATCGATATCTGATCAGATGACGAAGAGTAATCGAAGCTAAAATATGCAAAACGTTGGAATAAATCAATATTGAAGTTAGTTAGTCATGATCTTTGTAAGTTGTCTATTTCACATTGGAATGAACTGTTGACATTTTTACTCTGGAGTACGTCTTGATTTGAATATAATGAAGAATTGAATTGAATTTCTCGGAATCCAATAAGCGTACCTTATTGTTGTGAAACTGATGACCGAATGGCGTCAGGGTGAGACTGATTTTGAAATTTCAAAAAGCTATGAATAATAATGTAATCATGTGCAGTACCGAACAATAGCCATCACATAGGTTTGTTCGTTAGATTCTTCATTCAGAGAACGCACGTGATAAAATCGAAGCTTCGTGAAAGCTGTTGGAAGGAAGTGTTTGTATAATGTTTGGAATGAATTTATAGCAGCGCTACAATAGCATAGTAAATTCTATGTATATGCTTTTATGTATGAGATGTAAGAGCAATCAGAGGGCATCTGCCCACACCGTTGTCTCCTCTGAATTGCATGATGCTTTTAGTCGTTCAAACAACAAACGATAATGCAGCCAAACCCACGTGAATACTCTTGCTCATGTGTAGAATAATGCACATCAATGAGCAACCTCATCTTGGCTACATTGTTATTTTTTCCGCTAGTACAGACTTCACCATTTCTCAATGGATAGTATTAGTTTTGTTACTTCTCATATTTCTCAGACAAGCTAACGAATTGACGCTCATTTTCATCCAAGCATCACTATTAGGCCTATTATCACCTTAGAACTCAATACCAATTAAATCAATGTTAATGTTTCAATATTATTATGTCTCCAAAAAGTCTATATTATTCTGTATAAATTGCTTTGAAATTATCAAATTCAATATACGAAGTGAAAGACCTTCTGTACTTGAAAATATAGCCTACCGTGAAAATTGCAATTTTTTCTCAACAGAGATAATTGTGTCACAATAAACCATTTGATGCAACCCATTTAGTTTTAAACATTTAGAAGAAAAACAGTTCCAGTCAAAAACCCCCGTTGTTCTCCTCTGAGTACTTTAATTTCATAATTATGATTCAAGCATGAATAGATGTGTACATGAGTATAAATAGATCATGAGAGTTTCATCAGTTTCTAAAGTACGGTAGTCTAATCACGAGACCAGTTACTACACCAGGATTCATGAACAGATTTGACCACACTTCTACTGAGAACGTAATGAGTAATTTACTAATATTTCAAACAAAAACCATCTTGATCGACCCATTTCGACATTTTGCAGCCCCAATACTCTGCTATGATTATACAATATACCACTTTAAGTTCTCCATTACTTTGGTTATCTCTCTGATAGTAGTTTCTTTTGTAGATAAAATGCATCCAACATGATGGGGGATGAAACTCCAAGTTTATCAGCCATGAAAAGTACTCTGGTTGAAAAAGATCAAATATCAAATTATTCATGAAATTCCTCTGTTCTTTCCCCGCATAGTCCATTTAAAACAATTTTCTCTCTTCAAAACTAAACCAAATTGAATGTAGTAATTTATCAAATTATTCGAATTAAAAATAATTCAACTGTTATACTAAAAAATGTGTATTTTTTGAAATAATTAAAAGTGTTATTTGGAATAAGATGACTTCCCTAGTCCATTGCATCGCAGTCCATCTTCCGCATAGGAAATATTCAATTTGAAATACCAAAACGATCTCAACTAATTTTGGAAGAAAGTGAAGATTTATGCAGGAAATCGCATTGGACTGAGCTTTGACGTTGACCAGGATTAATTTGAATCACGTGCGAGCAACATAATAATATTTCAATGAGATGTCTGGCACTGGTCACTGCTCTGTGGTTGGTAGGGAATGATCAGTTACCTAATGTATATTATAATCGTTTATCGCTGTTTGATTGATGTCCATTGTAGTCACCACATCATTAGATGAGAATTAGATGAGTGTGCTGTCATGAGAATAGCTTTCTATGCACGAACCCATTTATTAACCCAGGTGTTACGCTGTTCGTTTCGTATCTGATCATTTTGTTCCGTGTCATCTGTACCTAATGGAATATCCGCCTGGAAACATCAAATTCAAATATTATATATAATTCAAATATAATAAATAATTTGTATAATAATCATCTCAAACATTTTGTAAAGTGAAATAGAACTTCAACCTAATGGAATTATGGGTTATACACGGCGAGGTGGAACTACCTTCGGGTCTCCCCACCAACCAAAGCCATACGCTAGATCAGATCATCTCTTCCGAGAACATCACACATTTCTAATAGAATCCAACAACGACAATCAATGATAATGTTTGTTATGTGACGCATATCAAACTTTTCAGTTAATTGAAATATGTTAACCACTTGAAAGACTAGAAAGACATCAAGGTAATATTATTGAATTGTCAAGAAATTGCTGTTGACATACTCAAATATAATTATTATAATGTTAATCAATCAACTCGTTAGGGCTGTGTTATAAGTTTTGGAATGAAAAGCCTGTTGTTTCCATTGTTTCTTAAATAAATAAATAAAAACTCCATTGAATTCTTGATGTTTGGCAAAGTAGAGTAATGCATCTGATGTTTCAGATTTCGTAATTCTAGTTAAGTCTTAAAAACATATAAGAAATAATAAGAGATAGTAATCCAATAAATATTCTTCCGACTTTGGGTTTGATAGTTTGGAGAATTGATAGTTCAATAAGATATTTATTTTGAAATTATACAGCATATGACTTCAGAGATTGCAATTCAATGTAGAAGTAAGCATCAATGACGTGTATGTCGGCTCTTCAGTTCTTGATATTAATTAACTAATGATTAATAAATAAAGATACAATAAAATAAAAAATTAAATATTATATTCATATATTGATTAATATCTCAATACAAAATGAACTTCTCCATTCATCAATAAACTACAATGTGGTTGAGGGAAAATTCCCCTAACCGTGAATGAGGCATCTGGAACTGTTTGATTACTTTGAGATTGATTGATTTATTTTTATTCTAGGTCTTAAAATTACTATACTGTATAAGCAGAACATTAGAACAATGGAATAAATATTACTCAAATAGTGAATAAAATTATACTAGGCTCCTTAAAAATAACATAAAAATATTCTTGAAAGTGAAATTATATATTAATTTATTTCACGTTTTTGAGTCAGAGATAAGAGAAAAGAAAAAGAGGCAATTTGCTACTTTTAAATCTAGCATGATAGAGTGAGATAATGATGGAGAGAAATGATGGCATTGCTCAAGATAAAAAATACTCTGCCCATCAAGTATCACAGTCAGGAGTTGATTTCGTCAATTGAATGATTATTAGAGTGTGAATACATCGAGTAGGAAAAAAAATAAGACGAAGGTAATTGGGAATTCCGTTTAACGAATACAGCCTTGACTGCGGTGAGGTTTTGGTACTTTTTTAATGAGACTGTACGAGCCACTGTAACGAGCAGGATATATATAGAAGCTTCTTCGTGCCATCTTCAACTCTCATCCTTAATACCGTATGAATTAATGATAATTCAATGACTGATTCTAATATAATTGATTTTATGTATGCAATCATGAAGGCATTCAAGTTCCCAGGCCGGTTTGGAGACCTCTGGGCTTCAATCGTCTTGTTCCGATTAGACTATAGTCGACTGTGGTCTGAAGAGTCATTATGCATACGACTCAAGTATCCTCTAAGCCCTGTAGTTTGTGTCTAATTAAAGACCAAGTTTACATCATCCTCGGTTGAATAATGTTTCAGTTTGTGATTATAATTTTAGAGACACATTGGAAAAACCAAAAACAGACAGAATGAGTTTACAGTGGATTGTAATTCAGACGGTGATATTTTGAGAAAGAAGTGAGATGTCAAAACTGCTGTAAAAGTGTACTGAAGGTCTTCTATTAGTTTGATAATGAGAATGAATCTCTACTTGAGGTGAAAACAAAACAACTATATTAATATTATTGTCAAACATTCAGCATTCATTGATAACGTCAGTGTCAATTTATTCCTTCCTATAATTGAGGAATTTAAACTTTACAATTTTTCAGAAATAGTTCACGACCAATTCTTTTTTGAAATTTACTTTTTCCAGTATGATCTAATCTCAAGTAAAATCTCTGAAATTTGACTAGTTACTAGTTGATCATTCCACCTAGTTCGAAAAAAGGATATTGATCTAGGAGGCCTACACAGATGTGTTGAATCACTTGTGACTAACTTATTAGAAAAATAATCATTGTAACAAATACATCAGCAGATGTTCAACTTTTCACACTAAAAGTCTTTGGTTAAAAATTGTTAAGAGCAACGACAACTTTTGAACTACTTGAAAAAAACACTTCAATTTTTATCACTTTTCTCCAAGATTCCTGCACTTTTCTTCAAAAAATATTTTTCATAAGGACTCTCCTCTTAATTGACTATTGCAACCATTGACTATTGCAATGCTATAAATAAGTAGCCTATTCATCTATTCATCTTTCTATTTCATCAATCTATTTTTGAGAGCAACGAAACTTTTGAACTACTTGAAAAAAACTTCAATTTTTGACATATTTAGCCAAAATTCCTACACTTTCCTTCAAAATTGCAAACGGTAAATCTTAAATTTTCTTCATAGTTCTCCAAAATTTCTTGCAAACGAAAAAAACATTTTTCAATAAGACTCATTTTCCTCTCAATCCCAGCATTAACCATTGACTATTGTAATGCTATAAATAGCAGCCTATTATTGAAGGCTGTACAGGCTAGTGAAATATGGTGTCCATATTTGTACACGTTTTGTGTGTGACCCCTGTGCACGTGCAAGCCACCGCAGTACTACTGTTGAGTCGGACAGGTTGACGTTGTATAGACCTTTGGTGTGCGGCGTCTATAAATAATCGAATAAATAATAATAAGCGATTAAAGCGCGCAAGCTGTAGCTGCATAACCTACTTACCCTGACCGATCTGTGTAAATAAGAGCAGAACTAATTAAGGGCGAAGGGTGGCCCGGTTTCGGCGACAACAGAGTTGGCGTAGAGCTGGTCAGTGCGAGTAAAGAGTTACGGCCAATGTGAATGGTCTGGAGGCGGGCGCGGGCGGACAAGGCACTTTCATAAATCCGCGCCGCACCGGACTTTGCCTACAAAGTGCATTTTTGAATTGTCAAGTGCGTCATAATAATGTTGCTTGCGTTTTATCGAGTGTGACGTGACCGCCGATTTACGACGGCTGCGCTGCGGTGGCCGCACGACTATTAACAGCAACACACTTTCCGCGTGCATTGTTACAGGTCGAGTGCCGCGCTTTGTAAACGCATTATTTGGCTCGGTGACAGACTGCGCTTGTTCCAATAAATTCAAGTTTGAAGAGTGATTTGATTTTATCGCTTTGAATTAGGCTGAAAAATCCAACACTTCCAATCACGTTTCACCATTCAGAAAGATAAATCTGATTGAATACCGTACTGAACAAAGTTATTCTGAAAATACTACCGAAAACTGAAGCATTCAAAAAACATAGTTTTTCTAGACGATTATAGACCAATTTGAGTTTAACTACAGAAAACTGAAGCATTCAAAATGCATAGTTTTTCCAGACGATTATGGACCAATTTAAGTTCAAGTATAACATTTTTACCAATACAGTTTATCAATATGAAATATTTTACCAATACATTCTTCGAGTTGGATGTTATTTTGGAATATAAATAATTTTCTCATCTAGTTTGATATCTTAAAAGTCGGTGAGAGGAATGAGGATCAATATTACAATAAATTGACAGTTGAATAAAATCGAATTCAATTAGTAACTTACCGAATTGCGATCAAGTCTGTATTTAGTTGTATATTGATCATAGAAATGCGGGGTTTTCACGGAGGATGGTGAGGAGTTTCTGTGAGAATGATGAGATTGATGAATCAAATTGACCATTAACTAGATGGTTCAGCTGGTAATTAACTTACAGCTTTAAGTGGGTTCCAAACTAACAGAAAATATTTATGAAGTAAATTTCTGGAAGTCAGTCCTGTTGGTAATAGGACACTATACAGACAAGAACTAATAGTGTCATAATTTGATGTAGTCAAACCTTTTCAAGGTTTTTTTTAGAGAAGAATAGGTCACTTCTCAAGTGAAGTTCAATCTAACATTCCTCACAGATCACTCTTTCAAGGGTCATTATTATTATTACTCCATGAATGAGATGTTTTTCAAAGGAGCATAGGTCACTAGCTATTCAAGAGAAGTTCAATCCATGCTGAGAATTGCTTTTGTGAAACATGTTGGTGGGAATAATGCACTTGTTCAAAAATGTAGAACAACGTGCTGGGTGAAATGTTTGGTTTGTTGTTTGTTATCAGCTGGTAGCCTAGCTGCTCTCCGTGGCTCGAGTTGTGTTGCATTGCTTGGGGCTCATCACGACCCTGGCTTGAACTGAATATTAATAGCTGATTCCGATCATGTTCCAACTTTTCACACCCTGATCTTCTATTTTTCTCCTCTGACTTTCCCTCGGCAAGCTTACTTTGCACTTTCTCTAACTGAACATTCCAATTGTGGCTTCATATCATAATCGGTGACGGGTGACGCGTACTTCAAATGATACATCAACAAGCAACAAAATTTACAATGACTACTGACAATGCGTGTAGGATTGATGTGTCAATCAAAAATTATCGAATCATCGTGATTTTCTGATGTATGTTATACAACACTTGTAGAAGATATCTATCACTTGATAGATTTATCATGTAAATTGATGGAAACTTGTCATTCAGTCACTTCTCAAGCTTGAAGAGGGAAAACTGAGTTACGTCAAAAACAATAATTTGAAAGATCTGAATATTCATCCGATGGGATAATGAGATGATTATATTATATTATTATTCTATTGTCATAACAAGTTCAAAATATGTTTTACATCCTGTTTTTCATTTTTCCCTATCTTTTTGGATAATTGGAATGCTTCAATTATAGAGAAAATATTTTTTTTGTTAATTATCAGAAACGTATTGGTTTAAAACTAAAGAATAATTACTGAACGGTTAAAATAAATTTGATAGAAATGTTTATTTCCATTGATACTTTTACTAGCACAAAGCATTGCCATTTACAACTAAGATAATATCTCCAATGGCGAGCTCAAAGAATGGAGAGAAATTTCTCTGAGAGTAAATAGAAATTAATGAGAGATCATTTTATTATGAACAAAGCAATAAGAATTGGAAAGTCAAGCTCATTTTATATATCATTGTTATTATGTACGGTAACAGTGGAAATGTTAATAGCTCTCAATTCATAATATAGAATTAAAATTGATCAATAAACTCTCCACTTCTTCAATAGAAGAAGAACGAGAAGGAGAAGAAGAAGAACGGGAAGAAAGAGGAGACGGAGATGGAAAAGCAGGAGAATGAGGAGAAAAAGAGATGAAGAAGGAGAAGTAGAAGAATGAGAAAGAGATTGAAAAGAAGGAGGAGAAGAAGAAAAAGGAGAAGGAGAAGGAGTAGAAGAAGGTGAGAAAGAGATTGAAGAAGGAGGAGAAGAAGAAGGAGAGGAGGAGAAGAAGAAGAAGAATAAGAAGAAGAACGAGAAGAAAAAGGAGAAGGAGATGGAAAAGAAGGAGAATGAGAAGAAGAAGGAGAAGTAGAATGATGAAAAAATGATTGAAAAGAAGGAGGAGAAGGAGAAGAAGGAGGAGAAGGATAAGAAGGAGGAGAAGGAAAAGAAGGTGGAGAAGGAGGTGGAGAAGGAGAAGAAGCAGGAGAAGGCGAATAAGGTGGAGCAGAAGAAGAACGATGAGAAAGAAAAGAAGGAGGAGGAGAAGGAGATTAAGAAGGAGAAGAAGGAGGAAGAGGAAAAAAAGAACAAGAAGAAGATGAAGAAGGAGGAGGATTGGAAACTATTTCGTGTATTTCAATAGTCGCAGTTTTATGCGACCTGGGATGCCCTAGTTCATATTAATTTATTTGATCAAAATACAATATTAATGGAAAGAAAAAACAGGCGTTATCCCAATACTTCTATTCCAAAATTGACCAAGAAAAATGTTCTAAGTCATTATAATGCTAGCATGAACTTTTGAAAAGGATACATTGTTTCGAACTTAAATCTAGCTCAGAAGATTTGGGCAGGTCCTGATGCGGTCTGTGTGATTGGGTGGAGTTGTGCGATGTTTGCGCGAAGTCACGTGCTGATTTGCCCTTGGTCACGTGACAAGAATCGGGCAGCGACAGTGGAATGCGAGCGCAGCGGCCTCACTTCCTTGTCACTAGTCACTAGGCAGGGTCAAAGGTCTCTTCAGCTGCTTGGCTGCCGCCGCTAAGCACAAAAGAACTGTAACAATATTCCTCTGAATTAAATCTGTAACGACCTTCACTCACTTGTGATCCGAATGGCGAATTCACTTTATTTTTGCTGTATTGGTACGGAAAGGTATCTCCATAAATAAATCTCACGAAACTTTACGTTTTGAGATACTCATTCCCAGTTGTACAAAGGTCTCTCAAGCTTCATCCCCGGTTAACAGTGTTAATTCTTGTCGAGTAATCAAAAATTAACTTCAATTCATGCTTGTGCAACCAGCTCTAAGTATCGAAATCAACATGAGAATACTAATGAAAACAGCTACTAAAACGTTTGAGAAAACGATTGTTTAATGGTATCTTGACAATAGTCCTCTAACCTCACTTCTGTTTATAATCAAATAGTGGCCTGGGAGAGAGTATTGAGATAAACACCACTGGTCTTACTTTAGTGTATCCCATTTCTTTTAAAACTTTTTCACTACAATAGTATCTAGTTAAGTAATAAAAACAGCTACAAAAACGATTGCAAAGTGCAAACTATAATGATATCTTGACAATGTTAGCCCTCTATCCTCTCTACTGTTTGCAATTAAAGAGTGGACTGGAATAGGGTATTGAGATAAGCGATAAGCACCACTGGTCTCTAGCATACCTCATGTTTTATTGAGATTTTTTCAGGATTAAAAACTCTGATAGATCCTGTTTATTCGCACAGTAAATTGATAAACAGTGTCTGATTGAGATGTGAAGCTGGATAGCCGATTCCAGAAGTAGCCTGTAGCCGGTGTCAGTAGCCATGACAGATTGGATCGACAGAGAGGCCTGAAAGTGCTTTGGAGCGTGGCAGGGGGTCTGCCCGATGTCCGAATGAATTTATCATAATATGAGGCATGGAGTGAGTATAGAGGTTCGGTAGGAAGTGAAGCGGCACAGCGAGCGCTAGTCAAGCCAGCAGAGGCCGTAACGACTTCTCCAGTGACCGGAGACCAAAGACCACAATAATTGCCGAACCTCGGTTCATTAGTCATTTCAGTTCAACAGAACAGATAAGCGAACGATCACGCAACTGATCTCCACCTCAGCTCGATCTTCTTCTTTTCTTTTCTCTCTTTCTCATCTGAATTGGAATCGTGCTACTGGTGTTCTATTCAGGATCAGGACAAGAAACAGTCGAGCACTGTCGAGCACGTTCGCCTACAAGACACCGACCAGTGGCGCTACCCTCTACCTGTGTCTCTTGAACCGGAAGCAAAGCTTTGTCTGTTCAAAACAAAAGACCTACAGAACCGTGACAGCTAACAACTGCATTGCTAGAAATTACTTATCAGTAGTTTTTATCACACGCCACTAATCGATCACTCCGTTTTCAAGCTACCAAGTGTACAGTAATCCTGATTTGACTGATCCTGATTATCAAGAACTTCATTCAGAGAGTCTGTTATTTTGATTATAAATGAACGGCTATCAAAAATACTGGCTATTATAAATGAACGTGATTGCGAATTATTAGACCTACAAGACTTTAGTTTATACAGTAATGACATTTCTATAATAATAAAGGGGCTACTCCACTCCCAACTCTCTACTCTACCAACAATTCCACTACCTCCACAATTCAAATTCAATTTATTGCCAAAAAAATTATGTACAAGAAAAATTTTCAGGTTAGTATCAATTTAACAAAAGATTTAAAAAAATAAAAATAAGAAAGAGAAATTATCACTATAACAACCAATTCCTAACCAACCAATACTTGTATTCCAAAGGGAGGGTTTAATTTAGGGTTGAAAAGAGAGGGTTTAAGGTTGATAATAATCAGGAAAGAATATACTGAAGTAACACCCCTGCATTTTGTTGGCTATGCAATTTCAATACATCAATTGCGATCTCAGTTCAAGGTTGCTACAAAAACCTCT
Source organism: Laodelphax striatellus (assembly GCA_017141395.1). NCBI lineage: Eukaryota > Metazoa > Arthropoda > Insecta > Hemiptera > Delphacidae > Laodelphax > Laodelphax striatellus. The sequence continues at coordinate 22,089,761 of CM029532.1, read as the reverse complement.
GCTCGAATTTATTTTGAGGAACTGCTTGAAAGGATATTCTAAACATTTTCACTTAATAATGAGCTTTGTAGTAGATCGGCCTGAGTTTCCAGGAGAGAAATTATTAAACAAAATTGTAACTCTGAATTGATTAGGACTCTAGTAAAAATATTTTGTGAAGGGAGCAGTTTTAACTAGAGAGATCTCACTTTTAATCTGAAAATATATATTTTTTCTTTCTCTCTTTTTGCTAGGGATGAGGCCCACATAAGCTCTAAGCTTGTGCGTGGGTAATGGGAAGGATGATGATGAGAGATGAATGGACCTACAGCTTTAGGTGGGTTCCGAACCACCGGGAAGCGATTTTGAAGCTCATAAATTTTTGTATTTAGAGGAGCCGGTCACCGTTACAACGGGGGTGGTAGGCGCTGTCTCTTATCTAATCTCACCGAAGTTATTTTTCAGGATGTATTGGAAAAGTGAAAAGTTTTTGATTTGAATTTGGATAATAGAATTGTTGAAAACTGTCGGGGGAAGGAATAAGATCTCATATATTGCTAGTTTATAAGCGTTTGACATAAAAAATACTGTAGTCGCATTCCTTTAAACTTATTCATCATGACAATTACGTAATACAGTATTTTTATTTTTCTGGTCCTTCGGTAACCTGATAGCATCCTGCAACCACTGCTACTTCCAAATAGAATGATCGAACAACATTTCTGTTGAATTGATTGTTGTCTATTGGCTCACTGTGAATTCATCTGTTGCATTCCATTCCTATCAGCCTCGAAATTAAATATTAAGCCTTGCATAAATATATTATATCTTCGATAACCAGACTCTCCTACGCCTAGTGGTGTTAGTCAGCTTCCTACAGCTTGGTCTCTGGTCCTCCTCACATGTAATAAGATCGCCCCCAACAGCATTCCAATCCCGTTACAATACCCTGCAAAAGAGATAAAGAAGTTGAAAATTCAAGTGTCGCGGGTTCAAAGGTCACTAAGAGGCCACAAAAAGTCAGGCTACTCCTGTTCAGCCAAGCAATTTCTATTCTCCAAATAATCAGTCTGTGTTATCCATCCTCTTCAATTCTAGAAGCAATATTCAGATTCTTATCTGTTATTAGAGAACATGCAGGAAGGAATCTTTCTTGTTGATATTGAACAGTTTACAGAGGCGCCTCCTCTGCAATCTAGGTTCAGCTTGTGTTGTCTCCAAACCATGTTACGTAAATTTCTTAGTGCATGAAATTGATTATATGTGCTGGAAACTATATTTGTTGAATATTTAATAGTATTCAAAATGAACTTCTGCAATGAACATGACAATTCAACGTATTACAAAGTATTACAAAATTGTTGTTATATGAATGTGATGAATAAATTATACTTTATAATACTATCATTGTCTTCATAATTAGAGGCCCATGAATCTCATAATTATTATGAAGCTTGTTGAGGAATTTATTTTTCATTAAAAGGTAGTTCTGAATGGTTCCATGCATCTTTGCTTAGTGGGATATTCAAACCTTTTAAAAACATATTCAATTTTGATGTTAAACGTTTATTTACAAAGCAGAGACAACAAACTATTGAAAATGATGTTTTGAAAATAGCTTCTAATGATGCCTAAAAAGCCTCAAATCTAACCATTAGCGTGTGTCACGTTTTCCCATTTCCATAATGCAGAGATAAAATTCAATAATGAAATCCAACTTGAAGTTTAAAACGATTATCACAAATTAGTGGATATCTGTGAAATATCTTAATCCTGGTTTTCACAAAATTCTATCGTTTATTTTAAAAAATCCTTTAAATAGAAATCCATTTGCAACCTTTGTCTAAAACATTATGCAACGCGTTAATAAGATTTCATCCCGAAAGCAGCTCCACAAATAAAAGTGTTTTTTTTGTATCTTCTGCATTCATCCTTACTTGTGAATCGTTAGTATTCTTCAACACATTAAAAACTCTCAAAGAACTTTTATGATGACTCATCACCTTTGAATATTCATTGCATTGAAAGACTCATTCATCCAAGAACCAAGGCTTAGTTCTTGCATTAATTTGAATTCTAATTTCATTATCAGTTCAGCAAAGCGCAGCACTGGTAATACTGCAATTTTGTTACCGTACTCATGCAGCTACATCACAAATTCTATCGTGATAATTTCACTTTCACGTCACAGCAATAACATAATATTCAAATATTTACCTATTCAGATAAAAAAAGCACTAAAGAAACAAAAAAATGTGAGCAACGAATAATTTCAATGAAGTTTGTCGGTTAGTATTCAATTTTTCTGAATGAAAAGTGGAAAGTGTTGAATGTGGTTCGAACAATGCTACTCCTGAGTAGAAACTAGATAATTCCAAAAAGACGATTTGTGAAGGATCTAATAGTAGACATCTACAGAAATATAATAATAGATGTCTTGCATATTTTTATCACTCCGGAAATGCAATATGCATATTTATCTTGAGTCTTTTTGAAACTCATACTTTCTGCATCACACCAATAAACTAAAAATCCTGTTTCAAAATCAATACATTTTCGTGAAGATTATGACAACTTCATTGTCTTTTCCGTTGCATTGATATAGTAATGAAATCACACTGCTATTGTTCTCTACTTCGTTACTGCTTCAAAAAAGGAAGTGAAAAAATGTTAGTTATCCTTCACCTTTGGCATGACACGTGAAATAATATCGCGGAGCAGACACTGTTTCTCACAATATCCGGATTACAATGTTAATTTTATAGTAGAATAGTAGTGGGTAGGAGATGCAGGAGGTAATGACGAGCGGAGGAGGTCTAGTTCAGATCCATACGTTCATAATTTGAAATTTCAATGTCAAGTCGAGCATTAAGGAATCGATTAGCAGATCGCTTACAATACAGCCTGATGGTGGTTTGGAATGTTGCAAATGAGATCTTGAAAACAGAGCGTTTTAATTGCCAGAATACATTACCTTACCATGCTGTTGATATCCTTTCGATCTGCCTAGTGCTCTGCAGAATTGATCCTCTTCAAGGATAGGTTTCCTTTCTGATTTCTATGGATACACTATTAAAATTAATTATTTTATGTAGATCGGGTACTCAAGGATAGCTTTGTGTGTACAGCTCACATTGTGAGTACTTCTTTTTATTCGTACTGTACAGTGATCGTGTATACTCTGTTGATAGTATAATAAGAATTATAATTTATTATTGTTTGAAGGATAACCGGTTTGTCTTCTTTGTCATTATGAAGTCTTAAATATTTCTTTGTTTTTGAAACATTAGATTCACTTTGAAGTGATACTGTTATTGCTCTTGGGAATATTTCGTTGCTCACTTCCCAGACTTGTTCCAAAATAATATAAAAAATCAAAGGAAAAAATCAATCTAAGAGGAAATGGTGAGAGCTGCATTTTTCTAGTTCTGTTTCAATCTTTGTTACTTCCCTCCACTATGATAGTTATTAAATTTATTACACATACAGTAGTTGATAGTCTACATTTGTTCAATCTGAAGACAATTTTCACTCTAACTAGTAGGCCTCATCTTTTGGATTTTTGTGTTCCAGAATGTTGATTCTCAACTGAGCGTAATCTTGTGTTCTCACTCATACGAAAATCAGGGACCCATGGAGTCATGAGTGACTCAGAAGAAATAGTTTAGAAAATAATCATAACATTTATAAGGATCAATGTTCTCAATGTATGATTCTCAATCGAAATAAAATAAAAATAATAAAATCTCCGATAAATTATCAATTTATTTACCTGCTAAGGATGGAAAATGTATAATTGATTTATGAGGTAGGTGATATAACTCATATTATTCTCGCAAGTACTGTTGTTTGTTACAAAATGTAGGCTACTAACATGAATGTACAAAGGTCTTATCACGATTATTTTCTCGCGATTGATTGTGCATTGAAATTAAATTACAGCTGGTTTAATAGCATTTTTACATTCAGAAGATCCTTGACTTCTCACGACATCTCTGGAAATCCTCCTTTCATTAGCGATTTATGGCCAAGATCATCATGATTCAGTATCGGCTATTTCTTTTCAATTGGGGATTTGAATATTGTTCACGCGTTTGTTTTCTCCAGTGAGAATCACGCATGTGGAATTAAATTGAACCGATTGGTCCATGACCTGAAATTGGAAAATTAACTTGGCCTTTTTTTCAAGCAGCGAAGTGAATCAGAGAACATCAACAATATTATTAAAATCAACGTTGATAAAATTAATTGAATAAGTCGTCAGGACTAACTTGACGGATGGGCTGGAACCAGATAACTTGTAGGCACAGAAAATGGAGAACGGATGAACTAATATCATTAAATATATAATAGGTATTGGAAGAAAATAAAGTAGTTATAAAGGAAATAAATTCTCGTTTATCTGTTTGCAGTTCTCTCTCTTATTTCTCTTTCTAGCTCATTCATAGAATTTATTCTACTTAACATTTCCATAAACATCAATCTACTTTTTCAAAACCAGGCTCCAAATTGATTCATATAATGAATTATTGATGAATTCACTATTTTCCTAGCCATTGCAATCTTTTCAACCCACTCTCTGCTTAAGCAGCAAGTTTGTCTTGAAAAAGGTTGATATATTTCATCTGGAAGTGAGAAAGACCATACATGATACCGTATTGAAGAAAAAAGCAAAAGTCAATAATTCAATCGGAAGTTCACAACAACTTCTATTCATCCAATATCCATCACCATTCTGAATATCAGGCCTATATTGCTCTAAGAAGATACTAATGCACTAATGCACTTCATCGTTAATTGTGAGGTAACTAATGCAACTTTTATGATTTAATAATAGATCTTTGATATGCTGTTGAGCGTTACTTGTGAAGCAGCCTTTACAATATGTGTCTATAAGTGGGTTATAGGTAGCATTTTTATGTGGGCTATATGGGCAATAATAATATGTGTCTATATGTGTCTGTGATAGGCCTGATTAAATTAGGTAATACATTGAGACTAATTGATTTTGGAAGTGCTGGGTCTTCTCACTATGAACAACTTGGATAATGGACGGCATATATTGTAATTCTCTGAGTAATTGTGATTCATCACATTCACTTCTCAATATATGGAAAAGTTTGAAATTGAATTCCCTTATTGATCTTCTCTTTTCTCAAATCCTCCAATCCTTTAATTCTCCAATCCTCATGAAATGAGATTGATTCTATGAGATTATTGTAGAAAAATGTTCCCGATTCTTTTTCCATCATCTTCGGCAAATTATATCTTATGCGAGGAAAGAACATTCAGTTCTAGCTTTCATTATTGCTGTAAAAACCTTTATTTTTCTAGTGTAATACCGGGAAGAATATAAAGTCAATAAATACGATAAGAATATTCAAAGTTTTATCATTAATAAATTTTTTCCACATCCTATTGTACATAATTATGATCAAGTGATCCATATTTTTGTAATGAAAACGTTATTATCAAAGGAGAATTATGTGATTCTCCTGATTCTCCTTTGGAGAAGCGCATTTCCCACGAATCACTTATCTTCTGTTGAAAGCTCATCATAAAGATAAAATGAGTAATATTACATTTTCGTAGCACTCTAATAATTATATTTCCAACCGAATGCCATAGGCCACATTACTTACTTGTACCATATAAACTAGGCGGATTGAATGCAGTTATTATTAGAATTCTTGCAGTGGAATCAGAGGAAGAGGCCGTTACACAACAGACAGAACATTAAAAATCGAATCTAATGCTTCAATTGCCATCTTGTATTGTAATTTTATGGCTTCGATCAGGAATAAAGAGCTGGCATGCGGCAGTAGAGTTCGAATGATTCCATAATGGAATCGTGAAGGAGGTCGGGAGAAATGAAAAGAGACACTTAAGGGCGTACAATAGTGAATTATAATTTTTTTGCAATGCATTATGATAATCTGCAATACATCACTCTTAGAAATTTGTCTATTGCACAATGAATTTATTGCAAGATTGGATGAACTATTATATCATATCAGTAACAATAAAATAGTTCCATCTCTCATAATATTCCATCTCTCTTGGGGTTTCAAGATTGCGCTTCAATTTGATATATATCTTTTTGGTTTGTGTTATTGGAATTAATTGTTTTTGATATTTATTTTCTATTTGTGAATCTTTAGTTCGAAAAATAATTTGCTTTAAATTGGAAAACAAAGGAGATTTATATTTTTCCAATTTGATGAGAATAACTCTGTGATACTGTTAGAGAGTACTGGGTACAGACTGCTCTCGGATGGGTGACCGATACAAAAAATTAGGCGAGGCGGAACCTACCCGTAAGGGTCTCCCCACCGATAAAAAGCCATACGATGAAAAAAAAAGAGAAGTACTGAGTATTAAGACATGCTTCTTTTAACTATGCTGCCCAAGAGGGTTACAATCTCAAGTTCTTTGCAAAGAGTGAATTGATTGTATACAGAGATTGAAAATACATTTAGTAGGCTACACTTCTTCACTTGTTTGATGAAAGGCATTCCATTATGTTTAAGTATTCTCTCTCATATATAATACAGTCAAATTAGTAAAAAAATTAATATTGTGGGACTCAAATGAAATTCACCTCGAACCCTTATAATAACTTAATATTAAATGTATGGACTATTGGTTTTGCCATTGGAACTTCAACTGATTTTCCACTGGTTGAGCACCCGAACACTTGTCCAGTCAAGTTATCAGTCATTACCAGGATTATGAATTCCAACAATGCTTCTCGATTCATTAGTTTCTGGATGATGGTTTGTCGAGCATTGCAACGGTTTTGGCATCCACGTTTTGAGCCGTAAAGCACAGCTTTAGTTCACAATCACAATAACCTGGCTAGCTTTTCTAAGAAGGGGGCAGACGATTGCTTTTGAACTATCATGCCTGTCGTGACTGAAGTCCGCCCGACTGTGATGAAACCTCTATTAATAACGGACCCATACAGTATTCAGATTCATTGCTTTCCGTGGCGATTAAATAATAATGCATAAATATATAGCTGTTGCACTGCTATAGTTGCTGTTTTGTTGTAGCTGCTATTATCATTATTACGATCGCTGAAGAAGATGTCGGGTGCAGTGAACGCACATTTTACATTTACGACCTTTGAGTGAATACTTAAAAACAAGGAGAGCCATTCAAAACAGCCGTAAATCAGAAGGAGATGAAGAAGTTCAGCGATGAGAGGTAGAAGAGCATAGAACCTATAGAGGAGCAGAGATAAGAGCGATGATGACAGGGGCTTAATACGTGAGAAAGTGATTGGGAAATGACAAGCTCATTGGAAGTTATTGTTAAATGATTGGGTAGGTAATCTGGACTGAGAACAGGCTATCCTCAATAATATAACATCAGACTAAAGACGCTTCTCACCCACCATTTTACAATTTGTAATAACTATTATTACATTCAGATGGAGCCTGTATTCCAATATTACATGCAATAAAATTCATGGAGATAAGAGATCTCCTGTAGAAGTCATTAGACGACGAAACAATTATGTCCTTCAACAGATGAATAATCATTGTTTCCACTTGACATTTCCTTTCAAACGCATGTACACTGTACAGTAATATAATTGAGACTGTTTTTCCAACTGTCTGCTACATGAATCATCTCTAAATACTTTTATCATTATATCGATTGTAATTCGGTTTCTAATATAGTTTGATGAGTACCATCATCCCTATCAAAGATTTTGACAATAAACAGCCGATAAACTGGCATAGGTTTACTAGAATCTCCTAATGATGGGTTTCTAAATTTAGAATATAATCATGAAATCCAGGATAAGTGAAAAGTGACTATAGTCCGTGCAAACCTTAGTTTGCAGTATTACGTTTATGGGGCGCAGTGTTGCCGGTTTGCACAATAGCCAGCAAAGCTAACTCGGAGGAGTAATTGTATTCAAAACTTGACATTTTAAAAATTATTCATAGTATAATAGTTAAAACATATAAATAGGTAATTAGTGTGCTAATTTTTTCTCATTCATGTAGTTTTGATAGAATAAGAAATGTAAACAAAACAAGAGAGAGAGAGCAGAAAAGATAGCGAACAGCTGTGAGTGAGGAGTAATGAATAAAATAATAAGCAAAACATGGCAACAGCGCTTCCATATCCCCATAACAAATAGCATTGCCATTTAAACGCTTACTGCAAACTAAGGTTTGCACGGACTATAGTACTATAGTTTGAATAAAACAAATTGTCACTTGGCCTGGTCACTCACTAGAACCGTTTTTGTCAGAAAACGACCGATCATCTGAAATGCTAACATTGAATCAAATGGTCACCTGTTCGGACATCGGACGCTTTCTGACGGGTTGAGATTCACCCCAGATTCAAACGAATTGTTTTATTCAAACTGTAGGTCAGTATACGAACAGGGCTTTGTTTTTGTAATATGTATTTAAGATTTTCAAATTTATGCTTGAAGGATATCAATGGACTTAATATCAAAGCCTTTTGATGACCTTGATAATTTTACGATTCCAAATGATCAGTAGATAGTAGGAGTAGAGGAATGAATAATTATTGAAAATGCTCATTTGAAAATTATGAAAACCGACTCTTATTTTCATTTACCTTTCAACTCCCTATGTGAGATTTATAACCAAACAATATTACGAACTTCACTTACAAAAATAAGATGACACTTTAAATAAAAGTTAGTTGTAATCAATGTCTTGGATATTACTCATTTCTTTAGAAGTGATTGAGTAAATAGCTTAATAAATGGACTTGTTGCAGATAAAAAGCCGGTCCTATTATTGAAAGTTATCTCTTTTAATTTTTTGGGTGTAGGCGGCGACCTGTTACGTTGATTGAATTGTGTTTTTAGTGTTGGATAATTACATAGAAGAAAGAATATTCTCTTTCTAATGCAGACCTTTTTGTTCGTCGTTACTTCACGTTTGGAACGTGATCCTTCAGTTACCTGATCATCAGCTGCTCTGCTTTAACTGGCACAAGAAAGAATTGAACCTCGATTTACTGCTATTGTGTAACCTATTATTTGTCTCTTTCATGCAGGAAGTAATCAACTAGTGATTTTATCCAAGACTTACATTTCAATATTCATTTTTTGGTTGGTTTATTGACCATTCACTAAATTAATGCAGATAGACTCAATTTCATGAAATAATCATGATTCTTGACACAATTAACCTATCACCAAATTAATATCTCTAGGTGATTATTATTAATTATATCACTTTCATCCCATTGTAAGAAATAAGGTATCAATATTATTCTAATATGTAAGATGTCTTATAAGAATCATGAGAGCTTCATTACATCGTAAATAAAGTATCAGTTATTCTAATATGTGAGATGTCTTATAGGAATCATGAGAGATTCATTACATCGTAAATAAGGTATCAGTTATTCTGATGTGTGAGATGTTTTATAGGAATCATGAGAGTTTACATTACCTAGTTTATAACATACTAAAAAAGATCAAATTTTTCAAAAATTTATTTAGATGTCCGCCGAAAAATGAACTTTCAATGCAATGATATACTTTAATACATATATATATACAGTATATGTATAGTAATATTTATAGGGAGATATTTGTATAGAAATCCTATCGCTGAAATGACATGAGGCAACATATTAATATTGATGTAAATGTGAGCGCTTCAACCCAAAAATGATTTTTGTTTTATAAAGAAATAATCTCATTAGTGTAGTTTAATATTCATAGTGTTGCATTCAGAATTTAATAATGAGAGATGACGAATTTTTTCTATTCAGAGACCACATAATCGAAATTTAATTGAGTGGTAGATGTTATTACATAAATAAATAGATTATTGCTATCTATAGCTATATTTTGCTATATTGCTAATAATAGATTATACGCGTATTTAGGCTATCGACTAAATTACTGTACTTGTTTGTGTATTCTCCTACATACAGAACAGCATTATCTTATCTTATTTATCTCCTAAATGAGATCAGATCGAAACACGGGGTTGCATAGGCTAACCTCTCTACAGCTACATAGAAGTGTAATAAGTGACTTCTTCAGTAGAGGAGCAACTACTACTATGAGTAGTTTTAGTATTATTAGTAGTATGGTTTTAGTTTTTGTAGTATGATTCTAGATATTTTAGAGCTTCTTCAATATTCCTCAAAAATTCACATTATTCGCTCTGGAAGAGAAGTAAAAAACACAAATAAATATTCTATAATTGAAAGTGTAGTTTTTGTCACTCACAACATTAGATTGTTATGATGTTATAACACTCCCATTATATGCCACCCTGTGTTATAAAATCAAGTGTACTGCAATTTTGGTCTCCGTCATGAACTTTATTAATTCTGATTGCATACACGCTAGACGCTTCATTTTCGTTCCTCATTCGTATCTTATCATCTTATCTATTCGTATTCTATCTATTTATATATTCTGTCTATTTGTATCATGTCTATTTCTATACTATCTGTGTAACCAGTAACTTGTAACTGATGTCAGAATAGAATCAGAATGCAGCCATAAACGCGTCTCTGGCACCAATCGAGCAGCTCTGCTCCAGTTCAATGACGGAGCAACGAGCACAATGGCCACGTGAAACAATAATCGCGTTATAATAAATTCAGAGCAGCGTCGTGTCTCGATGTCTTAATTTAATGATAAATTCAACAACTGTAGCAAGACTGCGGCAGACAATGTGAGTCAGATTCAAATTAGCTTTCTTTAGCAAATGCGCCAGATAAACTTAATTAATTCTCTGCAAATATATGAGCGTATTGTTACATTTTCTGATAATAATTATTTAGTAACACCACTGTTGCTTTCAGTCACGCTTCAAGTCAACCCATTATTATTACAATTATTATTATCTCGGCTTCTATTATTCCAAGTCATGCATTTGATGCAACGCCACATCCAAATAGAGGCGGCTATTCAGAACACGTATGGCACGTGCAAAACGCTATTCAATAGACGTGCACCTCACGACACAATCATAGTATTTGTATAATCCTCAATAAATCCACGACAGCATTCGCAATAGTCTGTATTTTCGAGAATGTCACTATAATGTCAAATTAAGTCCTATTCCGAAAATTGTCATCAATTGATCCAGCTTCCGCACTTGCCATTTCTTGTCGAACGAAAAGTTCTAATGTTTCTGTCGTATAGTGAAACATGTTGTTTTTAACGTGAGTGAATCACACGGTTTTTAGACGCATGAGAGTTTACTGTAACTAGAAGCAATCAAAAATATAGTTCTGTTATAACGACTGAAAAATTGTTCGACTAGGAATCGCAAGTGGAGACCGGGTCTTCAGTCTAGGGTTTTCAAAAGAATGTGTATAGTAAACCTCTATGTCTATGTATTCTGCTGACCATGAACGTGACTGTTCGTGTAGAACTCTCACCTAATTGGAAATAATCAATTTTTAACAGGTAATGCATCTATAAAAATACTAGAACTATTTCTTGGAAATAATTTTTTTTGAGAACACTTTGATCGAAGTATTAAAAAAAATATTTTCATCAGTATAGCAGAAATTTTATTGGCAATAATTGTTTCTGGGATAAATAATAAAATGTTTTCACTCTGCTATCATATTATTTGAAAACACTTGAGAAGATCAAATAAAATCTTTAATCTCGATGATCAATCTTGAGTAGGCCTACAGTAATCAAATATGCCACAGTTATCGATTATATTAGCCTATATCTGAAAGAAGAGCAGTCATCAAGGTCAACTGGTTGTAACAAATTGAAAAGGTCTTAGCTGAATAAATTAAAATATTGCCCAATAGTCTAAAAATAACATGTAGCTATCAAGAATCAAATTCAACACATTCTAGGTAGGTCTGTCATCTTTGATCTGAATGCAACATCTCAACATCTATTAACGTAAGCATTAATCACTGTAGCTTTCATTGGAAATACAGTATCTGGGCACTGGGCTGTGTAAATTCAATTTTTAAAAGATAGATTCATATCATTATGTGAAGCCATATTGAAAACTCACTTTAACTTTCAAATTTAATGATTGTTCATTTTTTCAATTGGTTCGAATTATTGGGTATAAATACTGAAAGCAGTGTTTCTTCTTTGTAGTATCAATAATTATAATAAATACTATTGTATGAACCAAAAGACTTGAAAAGACAGTTGAAATTTGCTCGAATATTTTATGGGGCTGCTTGAAAGTATTTCCCCGACATCTATTATTCAATTACTGGAAATTATTCCAGTGAATCGATCCTCTGGTTGAGAGTTCTAACGCTAAATCAAAATTCTCGAGTCGACTCCTAGCAGAGATAACAGGATCCTTTTCTGTGCCGCTAGTAAAGCGGAATATGGCATAAATTTAAAACGACCAACATAATGTGAGGGCTGTCATACTTGCAATCACTTTTCATTACAAAAACCTCTTCCTTGGCATATTTGTCCTGGATTTGTGCCAATATACGAATTATGCGCAAATCATGCTGAGCTTCGTGAGCGATAAACTCATCAATCTTCATGATCAATAATAATAATAATGTTATTATTACCTGGCTCATAAATTAATAGTTCACTGCCTACTTTCCTCTCTCCCCTCACCTGCACTGATGCAATTTTCTCTATATTATTTAACGATTGATCCTTCAAGAACGGAAATCCATAAATAAATTGCTTGCCAATTGAATCACCCTTTACAATCTCCAACAAACGTGACGAAGGTTGATTAAGTTTTCTCTATCTATTAACTCCACTCATACGGTATGTCTTCACATTTGTTGTTTGTTAGGATTTATTATTTCCCCATGCATGAAGTAAATGGTCTTTGGTTATTATTTTCACAACTTGGATTAAAAAATCTACAATTAAAGGAATGAGAGTAAAGTTGCACCTCATGTTTTAGGCTTTTGACATGTTTGTCTGTTTTTACAATCTGCCATCAAAACATGTTTGTGGGTCTAATATTGGAATCCATTTATATGAAAGATGAAGTATAACTGAAAATTTTATTCATTCATTTTTACAATACAATTCTGTATGTATGAAAATGATTCCATACTGGAAAAATATTTTTAATTCAAGTAATTTATGTTACAGCCAGTCCAATGTACTATGATCCTTTCTTAAATGAAAATCCTGTAACAGTTCACTATTTTTGAGTTCTTAAATAACTTATAAGTTTTATCGCCCCATCAATATCATTCTGTAGCTTATGTTTATATTTTCCATCCAAACACTATTCATATTTGTAATCTTCAATTTATCAAATTGAGTTATGAAACACAAGCAGTTAGAAGTTTCCACGTTTGAATATCACATTAACTTATGTAAATGTTGTATGATCATTGCAGCGTAACATGATACATCTGAGGAAATTTCTTTGTCCAAAGAGTTGAAGGGTACTCGGTAGTTTTAATCGGGGAATGTGTTCGGAGGCCGAATAACCAACCAGTAGAGATACTGAGTGTTATTTTTCTGTTTTGTTTTATGATGAGGTTGATAGCATTAATTTCTAGTAGCCAACAAACAGTCTTATCAAATCACATTATCTGTATGATGCAGACATTTTCCACTTGAATTACATTGCAATCTTTTTTCAAGTGTCATCTCCTACTTGAATATTCGCAAATCCACAATAACTATTAAACAATTCTTTCATTTGGGACAAGGATATCATGTTTAATTCCAAACATTACATCTTCAGACCTGCGAGATATTTGCAATTATTTTAAGGGTTAGATTGGTATCAGAACATCTTGATTGTGGGACTGGTCTCGACGTTGATAGTTGTAGAGAGCCTGACGTGAATCTAGCTTGTAAAGACGTTAGACTTGGTAAATTTCTTGTACGTTTTTTTAGGAAATATATTGCTGTTTTTGTACCTGAAACATAGAAATATGGTATGAGACTTTCAGGATGATACGTTTGAAGTAGGAAACATAAGTCGGGAATAAACTGAAATAAAAATACTCAATTAAATTTGATGAATTAAATACATTTAAAAGAATATGAATATAAAATATACTATTATTATGATTAGATAAAAAACTTGATACTGTAATATTAATTAGACTTAACTTCAAAGATTGAATGGATACGTGCAACGAACTGGTTTCCCTCTTATCTACCATTTGCATTTATTTCTTCTCAAATGAAATTCTCTTAATAATATTAGACGAATTTGGCATGAGAAGTTTGCAACAAGAAACTGGTAAGTTATACCCACTATAGGCGTAGCGTGAGCCATGAATTTGGGGAGGCACAAATCAAAAGTAATATGATAGCCACGAAGCATTCTACAAAATGATACTTTTATATTATGCTAGTCAGTAGTCTACTCAATGAAATGCTCAGAAATCATTTTGTGATGGGTCTAAACAGAAACAATTTAGTATCAACAGATATTTATTTCATTTAGCATTTTTTTACAACATGTTGGTAAAAACCCCGCGCGACGCCTATGATAACCACTATTAAAGATCTAGCACTACCTATCATAAAAGGCATGGGTATAAAGCCATTAATATTGATAAAAACTTACACGATCGATTCAGTTCTGGTACGTCAATGTTCATGAATTAAAGTGTCAAACTGTAAAAAATGATACAGAATCCTAGGAGCAAGTACTGTAGTATTCTTTAATCATTGAAGAATCTTGAAAATAAAAGTATGCAAAATTGTTGGATGTCTCAGAAGCAATTTCAGAAGCCGTAATTGCAAGGCATCAGACAATCGTGTCCAGGAGAAATATAATTAGCATATCCACTGCTAAATACGGTAGTACAGGTGTAGGCTACGTGTTTCTTGTGTCTTCTTTGAGCATGTTCTTGTAACATTACGCATCCCAAGGCAAAGGTGAACCAGAGATGCTTGGGTTCCTCAACTGTTTATTGCTCTTATAAACACATAAACATTCAGCTTCGGCATGAATTGCGATAATTCGAATTGTAGATAAGGCATTAATTCCGTAGCCATAGATAACGGACATACAATATGCTAAGGAAAGGATTGCTTCGCTCTGATGCTTCTCGATGCGAGAGCATAAACGCGAAATATATTTTTAATTATTGTAATAACTTGGTCTCACAAGGACAAACAATATAGCCTATAAATAAGAATACTTAAAGAAGACTAATTTCAGACTATTAGTTGAATAAATTAGCCTACTAGTCAATGCAAACTGTTGAAACATGAATTTATTGTCTGTAATGATGGCGCGCTTTTTACATTACACGAATTCAATTTATCATGAAGAATTCACATGTGTTATTGAATTGGTTTTCTTGATTATGCTAGATGGTGTGGTCAGAAAAAGACATGCTGTATTCAAGTTTATACGTTTAATATTTTCGTATTTTTCGTACCTTTTGATATTTTTTATGTTCCTGAATATTCAGCCCTCTTGGTCCCCCAAGGTATTTGTAACGAAAAATGAAAATCTTGGTTTCAGAAATAAAACTTTGAAAACTTTTCCCAATCATTAACTGCTCCAGGCTTGTGACAAGATGATCGATTTCTTCCCTTTTCGCCTCTGAAATCTTTAAAAGTCTATTTATCACATTGATAAAATAAGTTAAAGTTGAACCCATTTTTCCCATTGGTTGATAAGATTCGTAACAAAAACCTAGAAAGCGTTTTTCTTCTAATAAGTAGACTCCTTCTGATCTCTCATTTAAATCCGATTAAAGACAGGTTCCACTTTTTTGTACAACTCCCTTATTATTGGATTGCAGTCACTGAAGGGAATGATGGTGATGAAGATCGAAGATAGTGATGCTATCCACAGAATAATTCTGCCTCTTCTTTGAAATTCGATCATTGAACTATTCATCATCCAGAAAAATTCTATGATTTTATTATTCATCACCTTCATTCAATAATGATTTCATTACATAAAGATGACTTGTTTCTTCATTATACAGTGTGTCAATATTATACTTATTGTTACAAAGTTTTTCACGCACTTCACAGACGTCACGGTGTCCTTAAATGCCCCTTTTCTATCTAAATGTACCGTATTTTTATGTAATTCATTTATTCTAAAAGTATAATTTCTGATTGTTACAGGTACGATTTATCATGAATTATTATCAACGAAAACAACCTGGTAACTACAAATTTGATATTATTCTAATTTCGTACTCTTGAAAAAGATATTCTATCAACAGGGTTTGAAAAGTAGGGTTTTCAGTTGACGACAATCTCTCGAGGTCATCACAATTGCAAAATAATTTCAAGTAATATTATGGTGAATTATATCTGAACAGAATTGTATACATCCATTCATGAGTAATTTCGACCGAAGCAACAAACAAGAAAATATAATGAAACTTCAAGAGAAACTTAGTCTCTTACTTCATTTCTTTCTCTCTCTCTTTGCATTTCTCATCTAAAACCACTATTGAAATTTATAATTATCTTCATAGATCGAAGTAAATAGAAATAACAAAATCTAGTCAGTTAGATTAATAATAAGTATGAAGAGTCAAGTAAGTAAATTCAATCATTCAGTAATTATAATAAACCCAATTTACAATATTTAAATTACAATAAGTAAACTGAAGTAATCAATCAGTCATAAAACAAAATTAGCAAAAATAATAAGACGTATTTTGCAAAAGGAGAGTGAGAAGTCTAATATGTTCATGTTTGGTTACTCGTTACAAGAAGATAGCTCTAGAAACTCTGAAATAGCTTGAACCAGCTTTCAATGATGAATATGAACCAAAATAATGTGGTTCCTGGTTTATAAGCTTGAAAAGTGGTACTTTTGTCAACGTCTAATTTCTATCAAGACTGTTATTAAGAATAAATTTACGGTCTGAAATTGAGCTCCACATCGAAAATTTCAAATATATCTTATATAACTTTAGTTATAAGTAAAAAACCAATTGAATCATTTTTAAAATGTTTAGATAGGATTCCTCACAACAAATCGTATACAGTATGTATACAGCACAAGAATGAGAAATGAATGTAATGAGCTTTTTCGATGAGTAGCCAACTTTTACACAACCCACGTCACTCTATGAGTTTCAAATCAATTTAGAAATGAAACGTTTACAACGTCTATCGCTGTGCAGAGAGTAACTGGCAAGCAAGGCCTTACTGATTCATATCAATTAATAGTTTTTAAAAGGACATTGATTTCATATCATTTAGCACCTATCGGAACGCTTTCGTGTGAGAAGTCGCACCTTAGTTTTCAGCACTCACTGCCTAATCTTGAGGCAGAGTTCAATAGGTCAATACTTTAGTTACAAAGAGATGACATACATCGATAAATTATTAAGAATATGGAATTTTTTCGATGACATTTGTTATGTAACCATCACCAATGGATGGAAATCAGGCTGAAAATCTCAATTTGGCCCACCCTCAATATTTTATAAGTAGCTTGTCAAAGCTCAGTGTGCGCCTAGACTCAGGAATGTGAAAAGTAGTTTGCAATAACGCTTTTGAGCTCCACATATAGCTGTTGTCTCAAAGATATGACAAAGAAATTCCTTTGTTTGAAGGTCATGTCATGATGTGTTGTTTCGTAAAAAATAGAAGACTCATTTCAGAGTTTCATAATATTTTTTGAATTGGGTTCAAGGTCTCGGTGCAATAGAAATGACAGTGTGGGCTAAAACACTGGCCGGTCAGCCAAGGTCCGTATTAGGGTGTGATGACGTCAGAAAATATTTATTTGTTATTGACCCTAGATTTAGCGATCTGTTTGTTTAACCTGAATTCCAGCGGTGGTGGCTGTCCATATGCCCATTATGACCACTCGCTGCGCCGCGCTAATAATAGTAATAATGGGCAGTCACAATGGGCTCTGACTCTTGTTTGGTCAATTGAGTTGTCAAACGAATAAATAATTGATTAGGTGAAAAAATACCGGCCATTCCACCCAATCAAGGCTTGTTAGCTATCAGCTTGTTGGTGGTCAACGAATAATCCAAACACAACTTATGTTGAATGGTTGCTTGTTAGTGCAGCTCCTGATTAAGCTCCAATACGAATTGGGCCACTCACTACACCTTCACAACCAGGCATGGGTCTGTCACATTCTTCATTCTCTTGTTGAACTATAACTCTATTCATTTTGCAAACTGAAAAAAAATATTGTGTAACTCGAACTCACATTATTCAAGCCTTTTTTAAAAGTCTTATGCTTCTCTAATAATAATGGTACGGTATAAATGCAATAAATTCAGGACTAATAATAGAGAGAGCCTATCAGTTTTCTTCGTCTTTCATTGGTATGAAATATGTCACTTATGAAATATGAGTATATTTCAAATATATGAAATACATATATGAGACTTTCATATGTATTGGCTGTGTATGTTAAGTTTAACTCCACAACAAAGTATACAAATAGCCGATAAGAAACTTATTCCAACTATGTTAATTAATACAATAATGTATTTAATGCTTTCCAGTCAATGAGTCCTGGTGAGAAAGATTATTTGTACATTAACGATCAACAACTGAAGCCTAATCTGCTAATCGGATTTGAATCTATGTGCAAGTACATTTACTTATTGTTGTACTGCTTGATGCAAGATGAGTGGGGCTGAACACTGGCAATTAGCCGCGTCTAGTGTTCTCATTAGAGCCTTTTCTAATAAAGCGTGAATGATAATAATCGCACACCTAGTTGCCCGCATTATTAGCAAAGAGGTTTGCGACACTTTTCGTCGGGGATGCTAATGTTCCCTAGCGACGGTTCTCACACTGCCAGTTTTTACTTCGGCTGTTTGTTTGGTTCTTTTTTCACTTTCATTCTATTGCATTATTTAGTCACACGCACATCAACACGCACTGCTCGCAATAACAATAACACCTGCCTGATATTTCGTTTACTTTTATAATGGAATTATAAATATGGATAATGGTAACAACGAGAGTGGAGCCTATTCGCCACCAACACGTTCTTTTCTCCCGGTGCTCATTCATCTATCATCACTGTCTCTCACTCTCCATCTCTCTCATCTCTTCCTTTTTCTTAATCACTTTTCATGTGTAAGACGGGATGGAACTATTGCGTCAATAATTTTTCTCTTGCTCCTATTACTCCCACATTACCACCTCTCGGCTGATCTGTCTCTCTCATGCATGCAAGCTGTGCCTCTTTTTCTTTCAAATCACACATGCATAGGCTTACAAACAATGGTTACCTCCACCATTTCTACTGGAGGGAAATTCAGGATCCCCTCCGAATTTCATTGCTAATTTTTGTAGAAACGTCCTGTCCAGGTGTCAGTTGAATTTTTCTCTCAGTGCGTGGTGTTTATCTCCAAGTAGTCTGAATGAATGAGTATTATCAACGTTGTAAATTTTGAGATATTTATAAATATTTTGTAGTAAATACTCTGTCTAGATAGAAAAAGGATGCTCAAAAATCAAACTTTTTGATAGAGACTGAAGATAAATCAAAGTGGAAGGTTGATAGTAGTGGTTGAATACTAAATTTTCGTTGCATAGTGAATAATTGCGTGAGTGTTTTGACGAATTTCACCGTTTGGGAATAAGTTGTTGTTTGGAAAGCAAGCGAAATGTTTTTCCGACGCACTCTGCAGATTCCTCGCACTCATGGAGAGGAGATGAATGATCGTATTCCGGTGCATGGACTGTCCTATACTGATGGCTTCAACTACTTCAGCTCCCGTCGTCCGCTACCGAATATTGGCTACTATGCGCCCCATATTTTCAAGCCTCATTACTGTAACCAGGTAATCAATTTATCCAGATATCCAATAGAACTGTCACTGATACATAAAGTCGATATTGAAAAAAAAACATTTTACGTTAAGGATAACGACTTCACTGATTTATTCACTTTCCCACTCATTTTACCGTGAAAATTCAATGCGTTTTGATAAATATCTGGTTCATGCAAACATCATTTTTCTATATCTTTGTACCATTGAAGTTGTACACGATGGATTACGTTACATTGTAAACGTTGTCCTTTATGGAAGGATGTTTTCTTCTCAGCAACAATTCAGTTCAAAAAACCGGAAAACTAGTTTTAAAGCACCTATCAATGCTATATGACACATGTAGTTAAGCTCAAGGTTCATGATAACAAGATTTCCCTATTTACAATATTGAGTGCAGGAAATAAAATCATACCTTACAAAACTTTGCTTTTAAAAAACATTACTAAATTGTCCCACTTGAACTATTTTCAAGATTTAAGATAACATATAGTTTTCAATTACATTCTCCAAGTAATCATGACTACACAAATAGTATCTGCTACTACGACTTATAAACCGTTCAATCTCAAACTATTTCACTGGAAACGTTTCAACTACCTGTTGAGCTGCAATAGATTGGTGATAGCCAAATATTGTTGCCTATCTTTGTTAAGGCATTTGGAAATTATAATTATACAGTAATAGATTTTGGAAATACTAATGTTTAGTATTAAAATAATAATAAATCATTCGGTTTCAAAGATATTGGATTGGAAGATAAATACAATATTTTTGCTTATGAACTTCCCTCAGAGGTTGAATTGACTTCTCCAAGATTATTGTCATAATAGAACATGCCCACCCACACTTCAATTCTTCTGGTTGAAATATTTTCCAAAAATCTCACAAGCAGTAAGCCCACTTTCTCAGCGAAAATTTTTTATAGCCTTTCGTGAGTTTGATTCAATGCTCAGAGTAGGCCTATTGTTGTTTCAGTAGTAAGACAACATCAATGATTTATGATCTACGGTAATCAGTTATCAGTAATAAAGGTATATCACAATAGAAATTATTGGGCCGTATTTCCTGAAGACTACAATGAATCTTCGATAGCATTGCTTTGCACTAGTGCCCCTAGTTGCCCTACTGTTCATAACTCTAATAAAATTTTCCACGTCAGAATAAACTTATTCTGTTGGATTTGAAATTGGTGAAACCTCACATATTCACAAATCTATAGAGGAACTATTCTATTTTCATGAATCCAGATGAAAAACCAAGTAGGATTTCCGGCTAAAAACAATGGTGCGCCTATGCTAATTACATAACCATTGTGAGTAGTGTAACTGTTGCGGAACTACATCTAATTTGTTCATATTACTTTCTTCAGCGCCTAATTCTGAACGAGCAGAGATTTGTTTGGTAATTGCTGAGCTTCCTTTACACGGACCGTAATGGGAACTGGGTTGGCACGGCGGTCCCATTCATGAATTCGTTTTCACAGATTTCATCTACTTCCAATTATTATTGGACGTTTAGTTAGAACTAATTAAACGTTAAATACTGCGCTGACAAGTTGGCTGTTGTTCCTTTTATTTTCCAATGGTACATCATGGAAGACGCTTTAATACTTATTTTTTAATAATTTTTCTTCAAATTTATTATAATCTCATCTTCAAAATTTATTATCTGCGAGTTCATTGAGAATTATATTTCTGTGGTTGTATTGGATGCGAGTTGGTACTAGTATGAGTAGAATTCCACTCGTGTCTACTATTTCGAGTCAAATAATTTTAGAGTCCCATCTATCAAAATAGTGGGATAAAATGAAAGACGATACACTAGCCTCAGAGACTTGCTTGATTAGAGGAATTAATTATTGTAGTACCATTAATCAATGAATTAAATTTTTTAATTCAATGCTTTGGAAAGTAGTGGCGAAGCGTGGTATGCTTATTTGGTCAATAAGTATACCACGCTTCGCCACGGTTGGAAAGTTCAAAGTAAAGAGACTTTAAGACATTGTTGCTGGTCTACTCTTTGTTCATATTAATTTGTGAATTGATTCAACTCCACAACTGGTTATCCGGTATTTCAAACGAATACTCTTCTCCTATCCTCAAATAAGAAGTTTCTTGTGTCTTCAAAACCATTATGCTAATCCACTTATCTTGATGTTGAAACTTGAATATATCTAGGATTGTTCATTCTACAACTTTTCTCAATTCGAAAACTTATCTGAGTGAAATAGTATAATTATACTTTTTCAAAGGAAACAGCATTCTTATCGATTCCAACATTTGGTGCGTGAAGTTGTTGATGGGTGGCCTAAAAGCACGCATCTCTTAGCAACTGTTTGATACTAGACCTCAAGACATAGGTGCTGGAGCGGACAGCAGTGTTGCATAAGGTTTTATTTGGTTCTGGAATAAAGTAACAGTTTATCTTCTGTGTCTGTGAAATGCTTTCAAACATAGCTTATAAATAAACAAACATTTTATCGTGAAAGATCCTCGATTGTTTTCCAGCAATAAAAATGAAGAGCCTCTATTCGGCAGAGTTAGGAATAGAACGTTTCACCGTTTAATGAGACTCAACCATAATGAGTGCAATACGCAAGGAAAAGAGAAATTGATTATAACAGTATCATTGATCATTAATATTGATTATATTGACCATCATTGACGACTCTCATGGAGAGTCATTGAAACTCTCATTGCTTGATTGTTGTATCTTCTAAATTTGTAGACATATTTGCAATAGAGCATTCTTTTGTTTTTTACTTCTCGACTTTCAGACTCAATTCTAACCAGTCTAGCACGAGCTCAAGCTCTTGCTTCATTGAAATGAGTTACATCAAATGAACTCTCAATTATTGTAAGACATGGTGTTACATTTGATCACACAGCAAGCATATTGATGATAATAAATCAGACCGAAATCATGCGGGACTCCATCTTATACATCCACTCTCCAGGCGCTTTACTATAGCTAAACTATAATATATTTAAATCTTGAATGTTATTTACTTGACTCTTGAATGTATAATTTTCTATTTCAATTGGTAGAGATGAATCAATTACGAAAAGTAGTGCAGGTTATCTACCGTGTACTTAGTTTTTAACAAATTCACATTAATATCGGAGCAAGGAAGTTCGTAGTTGGGTTACTTATTCATCCATTCTGACTCATACTCAAGCAATCACTTAATTATCAAGTTACTTCATCACAACCACATAAATTCATATGATACCGTCATAAATTAATAATAATTTCCATCAGCTCACGAATCTATTCAATTACATACGAGAAGTGAATGCATTGATCGTAGATCAAGTCAGTCCGGTGGTTTCTAGTCATCAGATTTCTCTCCATTCCTTTGTCTGTTGAGAAGATTTATTGGTTGAAGTGCTGTAAAATTCCATAAGAAGATTCCATGGTGACTTAGTGACATTGATAAAATAAATAATCCGTGGTGATAAATGTTGCTGATACAACATGCATATTTCAGAGCGAGAGAGATGATATAGAATGTAGGCTTGTGGAGAAAAAAGAGTGAGATAACAATGAAAGTATTCTAACATACTCTCCCAAACGCGACTTGCTTCATGCATAGAAAACGGTAATGAACCAACGAGCCTAAACAGGTGATGCATGAATTCACGTGATATAACTTTCAGACAATGTCTGTCTCACTTGTGCACTTCAAATCGAAGTTGCTCGTTCTTGCTTGTAACAATAAGCATTAGGTCACGGACATTGAGTAAATGAACAAGGCCAGAATGCCAAGTACACATACGGCAGCGTCCAATCTAACCGGCCGGGGTTGTTTCCCAGCAAAACGATTAGGAATGCAAGAGTGAATAAATTCTACAAGTCAGAAATAATTTCCTGCCTTGAATTGATTGCACAAGCCTGTCGTAGTCGTAGTAGCATTGATCTGGCTGGCTGGCATGTAGCGTTGACATAAAGTGCCTCCTTCGATTCATCCGCAACCGACTATAAATCAAATTGCTCCCTCACAAATTGAATACATTTGCATGTATTAACAAAGTAAAGTGTATTGTGATCAGTGTACTTCTCACACCTGCTTACAGTTTTCCATGCAAACGGCTATTTCATTACATAGTCATTGATTCAGTTATCATTCTCTGCTTGAGTTTATGCTTGATCTAAACCGTATTTTCTACTCCTGCTGGAAACCAAAGCCATTTTCTACAAACTTATACGAATTCCAATGAACTTTGACTTTTAGAATCTCTCCCTCGAAATCTATCCAGAAAAATATCTATTGAACGACTTGAAATAATGATTTAATCAAACACCCATTATTAACCTTTTTGACAATAATTTCAATATTTTGACGCGCTGATTTCATAAGATATAATTTTTAATTCTTGATAAAATGACATCGAAATGAGAACGCCAAATCTATGGTAATGAGAGTAACTACTATATTTCTTCAATATCCATTCAGTCAGGGACGGTTTCCGGTTGGCTCTTAGGAAATCAATTCTCTTGATGAAAACGCGCAACCATGAATAAAATTCTATCCGATTATTCAACCATTACGATAAGTAGTAATAAGAAGGGTCACCAGTTGAACTGCAAAAATAACAGTGCGCACTATTATTTTCATTCTACCTAGGAGCTCAAGTTTCTTCATGAATTATAAGATTACAGTAAAGTACCGCTGCAAGTTATAACTGACTCTGCACCCACTCTGGCATTCATTCCAGTATTCCACCCATTGTGCATTGCACAATAGTGAAGTATGGTTAACAATGCTATTTGTTACTTATAATATTACACACATACAAAGGGATAATATAGTGCTCTGCTTCCAGTATGTGTATGTTGTGTACTGTGTATGTGTGAGTGTGTTAATTTCGCGAACACTTATATCATTGTGTGAGCGTGAGAGAAAAAAGGAATTTGTTGTAAGTGGGGGGAGAAGGGGTAGGGGTGTTGGAACGCCGTTTGGTATGCATACATTATTGCGAATGCAGTTTCCAACAACGAGATGCATACGTTTTGCTCGTAAAGTTGTCGGAGAAAAGGAACAGGTATGGTTCCCTTGTCAAGTACAACAAACTAAACACTTTCAGACTTCAAATCCGATTTGAAATGAAGTCTAAAAATAGCACGCAGCCTTGGTGAAAGCGGTTTATTTACGCTGTTGGGTGATGGTGATGATGATGGTGCCCTGCACTGAAAACGATATCTTCTTCTTCTTCCTTTAAAAGTTACGGGAAACGTAATATTATAAATTCGATCAACAGAAAAGAAATCTCAACCGGCCTTTCTGATCGATGAGATATCATTTTCTCCTTCTTCATGCTAGTTTCTAATTATTATTCACCTATCAATGACACGATTACCATGCACATTCCCAACGGTTCAGCCTGGCTACCGGTTACAAGATTTTCCTACTGCTCGTCACTCTCCGCTGTTCCGGAATAACTATTGCTAATTATCACGTCTCTAGCTGTTGCAGTTTCCACTTATCAGTTGCAGTACACTGATGCTACTCACAAGTAACATCTAATAACATCAAGTTGGTGTCTCATTACGTGCAAATTTTTGAATAATTTATACCAACTTGCAAATTGAGTGTACCGCTAATCGAAGTTCTATCAGAACATGTAAAACACGAATATTAGTCTGTATTTCCGCTATAACTGATTACAGATTGTTGAATGAATATAGAAAATCAGCATGTTAATCATCCTTGCTTGTAGCAAAACAAGATTGAATTCAAATTGAAATTCTATGATAACCAATCAATCAAACAGCATCTACAACAGTTATTTCTTCAAGTTATAGATGCTAATCTTACTTGGAGAGATCTCATGAGTGGTATGCGATTTGACAAGACTTTTGTTCACGAATGGAAATTTAAATGAAAAATGAACATCGACTCTCAGGATACACAGAAATTGAGTAGTTGTGATATGGCACATTGAATGATCGTAATTATTTAAAGTATAGAATACGAATACCTAATTGATTAATATCAAGGAATGAAACTAACAATGAGTAGATACTCTTGATAAATATCCAAGAAAATTCAACTGAAAGAAAGCAGATATAGAAAGGTTGAAAGCATACGAGTACTCTCATAATCATTCACCATGATCCACTCCAATCTTCGCAGTGCAATAAACATTCACATAACATCTTTCAACTTCAATTTAATTTTAATTTTAAACTTATCCTGTAATTTTATCAGTTCAAAAAATGTTGAACCATCTATTTATCATGTTTTGTATATGACTGACCTCACTTTACCGGTTTTTAGATTGAGGACCCCCTATAAAATCAGCTCTTGAAAGGCTGGAAAAATCAGTACTGTTCAGTAAGATTCCTCATTATGATGAGCTGAAACATCAAACGCAAATAAAACAT
Organism: Laodelphax striatellus; assembly: GCA_017141395.1. NCBI lineage: Eukaryota > Metazoa > Arthropoda > Insecta > Hemiptera > Delphacidae > Laodelphax > Laodelphax striatellus. The sequence goes on along the minus strand of CM029532.1, from coordinate 22,063,682 downwards.
CAAACATCGAACTCTAATCCATTGTCCGAGAATGTTATGATTACCGCCTTAGTACATATTTAAGGTCCTTAATCTTTGGATTACCAGATTATCTTCTATTGATCTATGGAATGGTAGGATATTGAGTAAAAGGTCATTCAAACCAATATAAAATGAAAAAATCTTTGATTTTTCAGAGAAATTTTCATATTGTCAATACAGTAGTTGTATTGTTCAATATTGTTCAATAAAGTAGTTGGATATACAATAGTAGTCGTTACTTTCAATAGGTTGACAGAACGTTCGACATAAGGTAAGGTTTGTAAGGTAAGGTTGACATAATAAAATATGAAAAATAATAAGAATGCGAGTGGAATTTTCTTCCAAGATCTATAAGCCGAGAATATTAGGCTGAACCAAAAATAATGGGAAAGAGTTGAAATGGGCGTTTATTTGTCTGGAATAATCCCCAGGTTTTTTCTCGGTATTATCCTTAATATCGGTTGAGCTCTCCTGATTAGTGTTCGGTTAGTTGAGCAAAGAAGCCACCTGATGAGGATGCGAAGTGGTGGGAGGAGTCGTTGAGACGCGACGCGTAATCCGAGACGGTTCGCATTTTGAAACGGCCGACGGGCGGAAAACTGTCTCCGGAGTCCTTGAGAGGGCGTTAAGAAAGCGGAAGACAGTTTCGTGAATGCTTTCTCCCCACTCGATCCACCTACAATCATGCTCCCTCTCACTCTTTCCACCAAGCCTCTCTCTGTTCTGAATCTCGCCTCTCTCTTTTTCTCTCGCCACTAACGAGGGACAAGGTCGCGACTCGCGTGTGACGAAACAGCTCCTGCGCTGCTCTCTCGCTCACCTCTCTTCATCACTCCTCTCTTCGACCGCGGCTCCGAATTAAAATACAAGTTTTTTTGTAACCTCTTTTGATTCGGTCAACACAACAAAAGCCTTACCGGCTTCCTCAGCAGAGGAGTCAAAATTATGGTGCTACAAGTTTTTCAAGTTACCGAAGCAATCATAAATAAGACGAGCAATACTGTGAAACAATAACATAGTGGCATAGGAACAGAAATATTATAGAGATGGGATGCAAGATGTAATCGAATTAGCATATTGTACAAACAGACAAATCCCTACAGACTATAAAAATAGTTTATGGACGAAATTATCAACATTTATCAAGCAGCTTCCAGTGAGTCCAGTGAAGCAACTACCTTTTCAGTCCATAGGCTAATAGCACAATGATCAGTTTTCTCTTTATTATAAGTATGAGGAGGAACTTTTTATTGAGTGTCATTTATCGGAGAGACTCTTCTATCAAAGAGACTCTCGGGACTATTCTCAATGACTATCAAAGAGAATATCGGGGAGACTCCTTGGCGGATAGACAATTTACATGTATGCCCTGCCGAATAATCAGACGCTCCTCAATGATTTGTGGATCATCTAGTTTTATCGAGCTGCTATCCACAAAATTTGACAAAAGTCAAGACTCAGACGAGAGAAAGACTTCTCTTTCACAAATTAATAATTTTTACGAAATAACTTCTCAGTACCCTAAGCGGTCCTTCAATTCTTTGGGAATTCATATTTCAGTTGACAAAATTTTGTGATCAATTTCATTACTGTGTTATTGACAGTAACATCCCCTTATCCTCTCAACCTATCAAATTTATTGGTTAGTCCTTCAAAGTTTATCGGTTGTGAAGATTTTCTAAACATTTTTTCCACTCCATAATATAATTTTGTTCTTGGGCGTCAGCCTCATTCAAATAGGAATCGAATGACTTGTTATCGTGACATGAGTAATTTATTAATATTTTTTTTTTTGTATTCTAGAAATATGAGCATTCTTGGAAGTCACTCATGTCCTCTACATCGAACACATACAACTAGTCACGGAAGGTTTTCCAACTACTGCTGTACCTTCAATAATTTTAAATTTTTGTTTTGCTCTCGCAGGAACAGAATAGCGAAAGAGTCTATTCAATACTATATTTATGATGTTTTTATCCTTGCTTAAGTTCACTGGAGTTTAATTTCATTTTCTATGTTTTCTATGTTTCAGGTAAGTCGGTGAAGAGTCAGGAAGTTCACGAATACGTAAGTCTTTCAATGCAATATGTTGCAATGTTGTTACTCAACCGATAAGCCAAACAATAAGAAGTTATGGTTCTTAAAAGTTTAATCATATTTCTTAAAGAGTCCTCATTCAGCTTTTGACAGACAAACTACCAAACAGATTTTGTCCTCCTTTTACACTATGACTAGGTGAGCTGAGTTTGCTTCAATAATTTATTGCCGGATTACCAAATTTGTCAACCGAGCGAGCTAACCAGCGTTTGTGCTTCCGTATCACCCACCAAAGATGAGTTAGCATAATACGATAACCTGAGAGTGTACCAAATGTGGCACCTATTGCCCCACCAGTTGGTGTCACAAATTCGACTGCCTGACATGTGGTATAAGTCATCAACGTGTGTCATCACAGTCATTATTAATCATCCAACTCTTTCCTTATAATACCCTCACACTAGTAGGCATCATTAGCAGAGAAATATTTTTATACTGAAGTATTTAAATTTTAAAATATAAATTGAAATATTTATAATACAGCACATTTCAAGAACAGAAATGTAAATTTGTTTCTACGCTAGAAACAAATGTAAAGTAGGCTAGAACTTTTTCAATTTGGCGGGTGAATAAGTAATAATTTACAAGTGGGAAAACAAACGAATGGAGTCTCAACAATCATTCGTCATCCGCCAAATTTAAAAAAATTCAACTGTATTTGTGTTTCGATAAAATATGTTAACTCCCAATTAGTGCTGTTAATTGATGAGATCAATACTCTTGGAATTGAACATTGATTTGGATAAAATGTTATCATATACAGAAAGATACTTACTTATAGTATAATTTATGAGAAAGATTGAGATTTGAAGACTTTGCAAATAACAGGAAGTTTCCTGGTAAATATGCAACGGGATGAGTTCTTGGATATGCCACCAGATGAGAAATTGCATAAAAATTCGTTCTCGAGACGGACGTGGAGCCAGTCAAGGAGAACTTCTACAAATTTCAACGAATATTTTCACAGGCGTTGTTGTGAAAGAGCAATCCACGGCTGTAGAGGAGGAGAAGATCTTCCAGTTTAGCCAGCGGAGAAAAGATGAAATACCAGAAGATTGAAAAAATGGGATGAATAGGATTAAGACAAAGTGAGAAGAAAGGAGAAGAAGAGTCTGATAGTTACGAGAATGTTGCGACGTACTTTTTCGTGATAGTGTATTATTACGTTATTTTGTTTCTCCAGACTGGATGGTCTTTAGAGAAATTGAAAGTATCAGAGCACATAGTTGCAAGAGAAAAAGCTTCAGTAAAAGAGAGAAGGAGTGAGTGAATTGGAGAAGGAAGATGAGCTCGAATTAAGTATAGGGGATAATTATATCGGGTCAAAGTTCGCCGCTTTATATCACGACTGTTATTTGTTTTATTACTGTTGTTGCTTGTGAAGTATCCTCTGAGTAACAGTAACGTATTCCCGAGATAAAATCACGTATACAAACTGGTTGTCACGGTAACGAGCGATGGATGGACTTTGCAAGGAAGACTTCCGCAATTTCTCTCAAGTAAAAACTACTGCCTGGTAATCTATTGGACGCGATAAGATGTATGTAATTTTGCGTTTCACACTATTAATTTGACGAAATAACACGATCGCCAATGACGATAAGACTTGCTAAAATTTAAACGGCAGTTACAGATGAATATCATTTATTGAGAAAGTTAGTCACGTTTGTCAGAAGATAATGCGTCTGATAGTGCAACACTTCACACATGCCCCAAGGTGTGGAGTCATTATGAATTTGTCAGGTGATTTGTTAATTTGCAAGATTATTCCATTCAGGATTGGAATGTTGAACAGTTTAGATATCTTCTAATCCTCAACAAAACAAAGGCATGATGAACGAATATTTATCTCTAGTGTCAAATGTCAGTACATATGCCGTATCATTAATATTAAGACCAGCTCAATTATCAAGATTGAATGAACTGGTTTTTGAATATTGTAAAGAATGACTATTAAAAAAATATATCTTTCAAATTTCTCCTTAAAAATTCTTGTAATGGGTGTCGTTTATGGTGTCACTATAGATATTTTGACGAAATGACGTACGTGCTGAATATTATTAGATCAAGATTTCGCTTGTACAAATGTAGGCTACAATGAGAGACATTACACATTAATATTGAGCAAACTGATAATAAATTCGGGTTAATGCAATCTTAGATATATATTGAAATGATGATTACAACAATGTTCTGTTCAATGATATCTATCCTTGAAAGCTTGAAATAAGCTTCTATACAAAGTTAACCAATTAATCCCTATCTACAACGCTCTATTAATTCTATTTGAATCTCTCCGCGAATCCGCACAATCATTTTTATCAGTTTTATTATTATTATTCTTGCTCATTTTGTCTTAAGCTACTCTTCGTCTTCAAAGAAGAGCTTTCTCAATTCTAAAGCTTGCAACGTAATTCATCATAATGTTGGAATAATTTGATTGAAAGAGAACAAAGAAAGAATTTATTACAAACAGCTAAAAATAAACCCTTCAAGAAACTGTATCTTCCAAGATCTTATCTTACAGATCATCAAAATATCTTGGAAGATACAGTGTATTGAAGGGTTTATTTTTAGCTTTTTGTAATGAATTCTTTCTTTGTCTTCTTTAAAAAAATCATATCCCAACACCAACATTATGATGAAGTACGTTGAAAGTTTTAGAATTGAGAAAGATCTTTTTTGAAGACGAAGACATAGACTAACTATACAGTTAGTCTATGACGAAGAGTAGCCATAAAGTCTTTGATCCATTCTGAGAATCGACTCTTCTTCCATAACCGGTAAATATATGATTTATTGTGTGATTCGTACTAAGAATGGAGTCTACTATCTATCCGGTCTCTTTCATTATACAATTGTTTTAAGGACTATTCTCATGGTATGTTTTCTTAATTCGCAGAACCATTTTTTTGTAATCAACTTACCCAGCTACGCAATTCAAAATATCTATTATTTGATTATTATCATATTCAATATTTATATTCAGATAATATTTTTCTAAATTTTATGATCAACTTTGTATTGCCACCCGTGGCGAAGCGTGGTATACATCGCCGGGTGCATTTGCTATAGGACATATACCCGGCGATGACCGGTTAAGTATACCACGCTTCGTCACAGATTGCCACTATCATAATATATTCTAATCATTGGCTTAGCTTCTCCACGATGTTCCCAAATTCCCAGTTCAAGGAATTCAATGGATTAGGTTTAGAGTATTGCTTATGTTTACGGCAACGGCTGAAATGCCATTATAAAAGCAATCCACGGAGGCATCGTTTGGGAACTTTCAACGATAACGACTTGTAGTTCATTGCTATTACATTGGTAGTAGTTATGGAAAGAGTGTCAAGTACACTTTCAAAACAATGAATAACAAACAAGTCTATAATCTTATTCGAGTTGGCATTATAGAAGTCTTTTTCAAATTGCGGTAGGCTAATAATTACTTCGAAAGAGAAAAAAATTCCATCATCGAGAGCTTGGGAATGATGTACTTTCCATATTCATTAAATTCTCGGGTAAAGTGAATTGGGAGAGCTGTTGTTGGCTCTGGCTTGTTCGAGCATACAATGAGTGAAAATATAAGATTATATGATTCGCAAACTTGCAGATATGCAAATTATTTATAAGCAATAGTATAGCACAAGACACAAGTAAGGTTAAAAAGCCAGATGAGAAATTTTCATCAGAATTGAATCTTGTTCGAATTAAGCAGAGGGTAAAAAGTCAACCATATCCTATTCTTTAATCTTTAACTTTTTTTCAACTACGATATGTAATCTACTGAATTCTATAAGTTGTAGTGGAACTTCATGAGGTTAAAAATTGCTATCTGTTTTAATTTTTCAACAAATAGGCTTTCAAATCGTATATGCTACTTGAAAACCAATTCAACATTTGACGTTGCGACGTTGGCAACCAAAACCAATTTAACAAACGCATTGACATTGTCAAGTAGCTTATTACAGGCCTGAAAAATGGATTAAGATTTTGTAATGATGCCTTAACTCTCTTCAAAGTGAAGCCTCGTGATATCTCAAATTCAAATTTTTTATTTACACATTTTTCACAAAGAATGTAACAATATTGTGTATTGTCAAAATAGTACAAAAAACATAGAATTAGTCTACAAAACCTACAATCTATCAGTCAAATACTCATCCGCCATATAATATGCCTTGCTCAACAGAAACAAAAATACATATTTTTTGAAAGAGTTATCATTTCTATTTTTAATCGTTATACTGGTAATTGTTTAAAGAGCTTGACCCTCATAAACAACTACGGTGCCCCAAAAATGTTGCCTTAACACGATTTTTTATGAGGTGGCTAAGCAACTGTTGTCAAACCAATGAGTCTAACCACTCATTGTACTGTAATATAATATATTATGTATTATTTCTATATATTTGCATATTATGGAAATTATGTCTGTATTGATGAAAATAATCCATGGAAAGAGTCAATTCAACAATATATTGTAGACCTTTGTCAGTCCGATAGGTCAATGCAATAGTTTATACAATAGTATTAACCCAGTTTCAATCTTCTATACTAGACAGATTCAGCGCATGAATCATAGTGAGGAGGTGTTTCTGCTGCCGTATCGCCACACAGATGTCTCGATTTTCTCACGTCTTCTTTGCGCCCCAAGTCTGCTGAGCCCACCTTGAAATGACAGGCGCTGTTATTACTATTATTGGCAGGCAGCATGCAGATTTATTTTGTACGCTCGTGAGTGAAGAATCGCTCTGAGTGGGCCGATCAAATCGATAAACTTAACAGCTCTGTTCTGAAAACAGTAACTTGTTCTGACTAAATCCATTTATCTCTTCAGTCCATCTGTGACATGCATGGAAATACCGTACATGTACTATTGATTAGTAACCCATCAACAGAAACCCATGTTCAACATTCTGGAGGCTTGCCAAAATGGCGCTTTTACGAGAACAATAGGCCATAGTTTGTTTTTCAATGATTTATTCACAATTGGATAAAAACCAATCCGATAAAGTCTATTCATGATTTTGTGCAATACAATATTTATCGGTTGATATTTACGTAGGATACCAATAGGTTCGCAATTGATGTGATCTTTCACTCCCATTCATTACATCAATAGTAAAAGATTTTAATAAATAATAGTAAAATACATTGTCTTATTAATAGCAGTAAGTTCTATCAATACAGTACAGATAAATATTGAATTTTTTCGTTTTGTCAAATATTTCAAATTACAACTGAATTGAAAAAAATTCGAGATTACAGATTTACATCAATATAATAAATTGGAGAGTGGATAAAAATGCAAATGGACTTTTCAATTGATAGGGTGCAATTCAAAATTTGAGAAACTAGAATAATTATTGAATTAATTGAGCAAAGGATAAATTCACCTAATTGGTCAGGACACCCTACCTTCGCTACCAAATAGAGGTGACACATATTTCTACAACATTTAACAACGAATGACGTTCAAGTACGTGCAACAAGAGAGAATAGAAGTGAAATTCTTCTTCCATATTCTCTACTGTATAACAAAAACCTCAACGCTCACATTTAATTTGAATGTGGAGAAGATTGGAACATGAAACACTAAAGAAAACAGAAGCTTGTTAAACAATCAAACAAGAGGGCAATAAAAAATCAAATAATGTTTTAATGTATATGGTTTTCTGTAACAAGATTCAACATCAACATTAACAAAACCATTTTCAATTACGTCGTAATATGTATTAGTTGTACAGTATAAGCTAGACATTAGTAACTTTGAACATCTATTCTTGCCTAAAATATTATCAATATTGATAAAAAAGTACCAACATTTCCCAGGTAAGGACACTCTGTTTCACAGGAGGGTTCCATAAGCCCCCCCCCCATACCGCCCCCAGAGTGACATTGCTTCCTTACTTTTCATCCCAGTGCTCCCTTACTTTTCATTCCAGAAATTAATGCCCGTAGTATTTAGTTGGGTTGATATGATTTGTATCAATAGGTCAACTATAATATTTGCTCCATAAAACGAGGCTGTAGTTCACGAGCGAAGCGAGGCTTTCACATTTGGTTTCTTGATTGGGGTGGAAATGGGAGTGATATGGGAATTTGTCAAGTTGAGTTGAATAGTCTATTTACAAAATCAACAAAATTTTATTCAGTACAAAACAAGTAATGATTTGTTACGGTAAATCATTGCATAACCGATTACATAGATATACTCTTACATTCGAATCTTTGGCTCTAGTATGTTCATTTTGTTATTTCTCGATTGGGAAATTATCGAATTGACTAGCTCATTGAAAACTAGACAAAGCTCGTGAATGTCCGCCTACTCCAAAACAACCAACAATAAATACTCGTCTTCCAACTATATAAACATTATTTTCAGCAGCGAATAAGCTCGGGAGGTCAAGCAGCTGAATATTAATGGGAGGACAGTGGAAAACAATAGGAATGAGTCAAATGTTACTTGAATGGTGTTGGTTCATGAATAGCCAAGTGTGATGAAATTTATTGTCCAATAGTGTGTACTCAATTGTCGTTATTTATGCTTACATATTTTGTTGCGTCGAATTGAAGTACGAGCGAAAAATAATGCTTTCCAGACTCTTCTCTGCGCAAAGATCGATTTGATCTATATAGTGCTTGTTTGTAACCGACAATTGAATAGAAGTGGTTTAGAAAGCTGTTCCAGAGAATACGGTGTAACTTATGTTTTAAGGGGTAGGTAAATCAATATTCTCATGATTTGAAAATACTGTACTTTGTATTGATTTTTCAAGAGATATTGTTGAGTTTAAACATTTCTGATCCAAATTACTTCAAATCTATCAACTTTATTGTTCAATGGAATGTATATTTTGTTATATTTTTCGAATGTGTAATTTTTCGTGAATGGAGTTTCATCACTAATACAAGCCGCAAGTAAAAATATCACGACTCAGAAATTTCCGCTATTTTGTTTACCATTTTTGAAACAGGAGCTGACTACGGTGAAACAATCAAAATATAGTTTCATCTGTTGGCAGTTCATTCTCAATAAATACGACTTTATAATAAACGATCGATTAAACTCGGTAATTGCTGTCTGCAGTTATTATTTAGTGTCCAATGGCCTTTCTCTTTCTGACAAAACTAGAAACGTTCTCCGTAAATAAATTCTCTCAATGACTTTCCGACTACTTCCTTCTGTTTGAGAGGAATGTTTCTGTTTTCAATCATAGTCTTTTCTAATTTATTATTGGAATTTTATAATAATCAACAAAAATAATTTCATTCACCAATTGTATCTCGTCTCACTTGCATGCAAAAAGACTTTCTTCTCTCACTTACCAAGAAAGAGATGGTCATTAAAATGATAAACAGGTCTAGAACAGAGATACCCCGAAATACTATTCCTATCACAGCCGAATACAGTCTATTAATAAAGCGTCTATGTAATGGGAGAAAATATTACATCAGCTGTAATATTATCTACATTGTTATGAAAATACGTTCTATAAAGTTTTTGAAAAAGATTCTGCTAAAATTTCTCGATCAAAATTATCTTTATGTCTAAATTACAGCATTACCATTTTTTATTAAATACGTTTGTTTTGTGCTGGACTGTTCTCTTTGACAGGGTTCGGACTCATATCAGTCGACGCTTGTTTTCTTGAGCAGAGACCAGTTTTTCACTAATTCTTCAACTTGAAGAAAGTATACCATGTGACAAAGAAATTTTGGTATTTTCCTTTCTGGATTCTCTAGTAATCAGCTTAATTGAATCTTGACTTTTTTTGTGGATGTATTCGCTGGCAATTGGAAACATTTCAACAATGTTCACGTTCCTTATTTATAAAAAATATTTTTTGATGAGAGATCAGGCAAAATCAAGTTTATTATGAGAAGGGACCTCTTAACAGGCTATGCCTTTAGAGGTCCTACATTTTCCTTGAAAATGTTGGACATTATAAAGGGTGGCGGAGACCAAATGACCACATTTGAAAGACGGCTGGCTTATGAATGGTTGGTGGGGGAAGACCGTTCAAGGTCACATTCTGTAGCCCATATAGGGAAGTTTAGTTGCCATGGCTCGCTGAAGTCTTCAATACCGATCGTTCGCCGTGGAGGCATTTTTTCGTAAAAATGATTCTTTTGAGGCCACGCGTCGAGCTTTCCGGACACATTTTAATCACCAACCTTGCCTCCTTTGATTTCTTCTTGTGGGGGTATTTGAAGTCATAAGTGTATGTAGACAAACCACGCACTATTCCACAATTAAAAGAAACCATAAGATGGCAATACCGATTGAAATGCTGGGCGATGTGATGAGAAACTTTAAAGATCGTCTTCAGGAATGCGTAACCGTGGAAGGACAGCATTTATCAGAAATTATCTTCCACAATTGATACTGTATTTCTTGTGCATTACAATAAAACTTCCGTTTTTCATATACAAATTGTGATTTTTTCATCTGGATACCTCTTAAATTAAAGGTAAGACGTTCTTTTCAAATGTGGTCATTTGGTCTCCGCCACCCTTTATTAGTTGAATTTCTACGGTATAATGTTTAGTACAAAATTATATAATTTACTCTATACTGAATTTGTTGAATCTCCAACTTCAAAATTTGTAGGCTACTAATTAAACTACAAAAAAAATTATCTCAGTGACAAAATAAACAGAATAATGTAGGAAGTTATTTCAAATGTCTAGATGTCTAGATTCTCATGGATGCCATTCAATTATTATTACTTCCTGACCATTTTGTTTTTTACACATTACATAGCCGTGTGCTATTATTTATATGATATAATAATATGTTACGTTCTAGGCTATGCCTTCTGGGTGCTTTTCTATGATAGTCATGAAATGAAACAATATCATTGAATTACTTCATTGGTAGATGAAATGGGAGGAAGTGAAGCAAAGAAACCCCGATTACACATATCTGTATTTCGCAGAAAATTATGTTTACAATCATTGCTCACGCACGGGACTGTACACGCGATTGTTTTCTGGTTTATGATACAGAAGTAACAGTTTGTTGAGCATGAATCATTTCTTGAGCTTAAGAACTATGTGCTTTTTTAACGGGAAACGATTAAAAAAAATGTAAATCATTCTTCTCATATCAGGATATCTTGCAATTTAACTCCTATAAACACTCAGAACATTCCAGGTTTGTATTTTGCCTTAAGAACAATAAATAATAGAGTATACTGTACTCTGTATCATTGATATCTTCTATCATTATTTCAATTTTTGACGATGATTTTATTTACTTGCGTGCTCAACGCTCAACAGGTGCGGCGTGCGGCTTTCACAATAATATTTTGATGCTGACTACCGATTAAAAAACTTAAAAAGAGCAACGAAGTCAAAAACATAATTTAATATATTGAAGCTATGATAATTCTGAAATTATCATTGTTTTCCTCAAAAACTGTCCCGTCGAGAGAACGTCATGCTGATTTAGTGGCATAGTAGGTTGCAAGAATACGTCATCTCAGTGTTATCGTAGAATGACAGCGTTTTAATTATGATTTAATATTCAAGTAACAAATTTTGTCTGATAATTGCCTGGACTAGACTGTGTGATAATATTGTCTTTGAGAAGTGACTTAACTTTTGTTGAGAACAAAATTATCGTCGTATTTTGTTGGAAATTAAGTAGTCTCTTCAGGAAACTCTGATATATCGATTTTAAAGTGGTGATTTTCATAGCTTAGTGTTCGGTTTTTATCTTTCAAACTGGAAATGCACTAAGGATTTGGAATTTTGAATTATAATTGATTATATAGATTAAAATTTCTTGATGTGTCTCCGCATCCTTGAGTTTGACTGTTGATTTTTTATAGCTTTTGGAACATGAATTTTTTTCAAATTTTCTCTTGAATTTTGAGTTTAGAAAAATATAGAAGTTGAAAAATAGAAATTTGAGTTGTGTTAAAAAATTATTGTAATTATAAACACGATAATTATTCGTCTAGATAGCCTCCGAGATGCAAATGTATTTCTGCCCGCGCTTACCATAAATAAATACTGTACCATAAATCTTACTACGTCTTAAAAACAGAATGTTGTTCCTCATGAATTCTCAGTATGGGAAATATAGAAACAATATTAGAATGTACATGGAAGAGGTTTTTCAACCGAATTAGGCCTACTAGGTTTGAAGGGTTGCTATCTGGATAATTTCTCACTATCCAGACATATCATTAGAAGTACTTCAAATAAGATCGTGCTGGTATTTCAAATTTACAATATTTCGTAATATTGAAGATATCTTATTATAGCAGCTCAAAGATAATCATAATCACAATACATATAACTGTTCAGTTACAGAACTGAATATATGAGACAACTCCAAAAACTAGTATAACTTGAAAAAATTGAAACTTCAGATTCTCATCATTTAATTGCATAACGTCTATAGCGTAATTATCTCATTCAATTGAAATCAAATTATCATTTAGCTCTCGGATGTTTCACAAACTAAGCTCACGTTAATCCTTGTTGGTAGAGTTGCAAAACGTCATTCACCATGTAAGTAGCAATCAATTAAGGCATTCGAAAGCTAAAACGGCGTTTAGGTTTGTATGGTTAGTGTGTAACATCAGCAGGCTATTTGGAAATGGACATCATCTTATTATATGGCATTGACATTTAATTGTATGGTAGCATCCATTGATAGTCAGCTACCGGGCGATAAACATCATCACGAAGCGAAACTGATGTTGAATCACGATCATTAATGAAACATCTTCTACTGTGTATCCACCTGTTTAGAAATAGCTCTTCATTGTACAGTATAATGACTCAGGTTGTTTAGTGTTCTACAAGAAACGAGAAACATTCAGATAGTAAGACAGAACGATTTCTAAAAGTATTTTATTGGAATTTCTATGACATTTTGGAAAAGTTAATTTTCTAGAGGAAAACTATTGTGAGTGATATTATGTCGGTCCAATTATCCTTATTCAATTGAAGCAACCGACTCAAAATCACAGAGAGCCAACTTCAAGTTATTGGCACACTATTTTATTTTCCACCCACTTCACAGTGACCGATTAGAGTAAAAGTTGTGATGCAAAACTTTTTATCCTCATGGATTGGAAATTCCAATTTGCTATCAATGATTTGCGTTCCTTATAGCGAACGGAAGTATTGTGTAACAATTTCGAATGTTAACCTCACTGGTATCTTAGCATGCCAAAAGGTAACTCATAGAAATCTGTTGAAAAACTTGCCTAGCTGTTTTACTGCGGCATCGACATTATTACAATGCTCTCGCACTTGTACATTCGCCTCTAAATATTGCTACCTACAGTAAGATATTGCTGTTATTTCTGAGATAACTGCCAATGTCCTATCCGTGCATAATCAGCGGGTGAAGCAGGACTATTAAAGTATAATTTGTGATAGGTGGGTCGATAATGCAACAGGTTACTATGCTACGATAGCTCATCTTGAAGCTAGCAGTGGCGTCATAAAACTTAAGAATTCAAGACAAAGTACGTTGAATGCTGTTGTTGCTGCTACTTACTCGACTTTTCCTCCCTCAAAAGGTTTACGGCATTGACCTTTCCCCGAGGCTCAACTTTGAGCTGTGTGTCGATATCTATCTCTACGCTAGTAATAATTTGTTTTCGCTTTTTGCCCACTGATTTCAGTTTGACTTTTGCTTTGCACTCATCTCAGCTAGTCACTGTGTAAGCCGCATCAATTACTATACGAAGGACAGAACATAATAATAATTGTATATCTGTCGATGAGTATAGTAAACGATGGAATTTTACGCCGATCGATTTTAATTTTCTCAATAGACGAACCTTACACGTCACCAATTTTCGAAGGCTGAGAATAACGAGCACTAGTAATTGCTGCTGGAAGAACTATGAAAGCCAAGGAGAAATACGTCTCAATGCTCCGAGCATCCCTGTTGAGAGAATTGATAATCGTGACCGTAACACAGTCGAGCTCAATACGATAAAAAATCCCCAGCATTATGTGAGGACAAATTTCAACCTCATCAACAATGCCTTATCTCTGTGTCATTTCATTATTTCTTGACAAATCAGCACATAAGACAGATTGAGTTCAATGCCTTGTGAATTCATTTACCTCAATAGAGAATTGGACTGTGAGAGCTCATGAGATTGGTTATTGTTGAATCAATTCGTAAAATAATTTTCAAAAACCACTTGCCTAGGAACAGGGATACTAATCTAGTTTTTATAATAGTTTTCTGTATAATAATAGTACAATATTGTAATAGTTTTCTATATAATCACTAAGTTATATTATTAATTGAAACTAATTCGTATTTTTTTAAACTGTACTACAAATTCTCTCGGAACCCATAACACTCTTACTCTTATTATTGTAAAAACCCGTTCAGCTTTGTTTTAACTTGAATAAGCCTGCTTCATCTTCAATTATGATTCCATAAATTTTTGATTATATTCCATAGTTTGAGTTGGAGAAATATTATGTGAAATTATGGACATAAAATATGAAGTATAACTGATGAAATTATGAGTGTGTTATATTGATAGAGTTTACAAACCGCTTGGAGTGGCTAATCGCTAATATGTTATAAATCATGAACATTTTAACTTATTGGAAGATAGTGTTGAAAGGTTTGTTTTGAAAATCCCTGATGTGCATAATTTGGAGAAATATATAACCTGCTATTATACTGTAAATCATGTCAAGCCTTGTGTTTACTAACAGAGTTGTATGTATGATTGATGCGAAGATGCCGATTCATAGTTTGAGACGTTAATACGGTATTCGCAATCATTATTATTGGAAACGATCTTCCCTGTAGAAGATTGCTTCAATCCTTATTGAAAAAATCGAGGATTAAAGTTCACGCAAGAAGCAGAAATTTGGATGTTCATTATTGTTGCTGGATTTTTAAATTGATGCATGCGAACCTGTTCACCTTTCAATCGTGCAGTATAGTTCGTATGTAACAGAAGCTAGCTGGCGCACTGTGAGAAAAACCTCAATGTTATTATTAATAGGCAGGTTCGAGATTATAAATGTGTTTGTGTGATTCTCTCAGGCCGTGTATTCATCAATAATTGATTCTCAACCAAAATTCTTTTGTAACTCGACTTATCCAAAACCAACTTATGTAACTTCGAAATTCAATCAGTCTAGGAGGAATGCGTAGAAAATAACAAATCGTAGTCTGCTTGAAAATTTCAGGCATAGGCTAAATTAATATTTGTAAGGTGAAGAAGATCCTGAGATTGAGTTATTTTGTTTTCATTGAATCAAGACAAGACTGAACTTGCTTGATGCCAGAGCAGAAGACCTGAAAATCTAGGCTACTGAATGAAATGAAGGAACGCGAGTCTTCTCCTAGTTTATGAATCCATTAAAGCGGCAGAGAAATGTCCTGTTGAACGAGTTGGAAAAACATAAATATATCTCATATTCGGCTAAATTTTGTAATATCTTTCAACACCTTATAAAAGCTGATTTATTTCAAAATGAGCCTTCTTGACTGAATGAACTGAATTCCTGAAGCGCTTTGCACAACCAACCAACACTTTCAACACAAATTATGTTGTTTCTTCCTTTTTGTCATAGCATCCTTACTCGCCTGCAGATTCCACAAAGGTGATAAAGAACGAAGTTTCTCCATCTAACATCTTCTTTTTATATTTCTGAGGCAATATGTTACCCGTATATGACATACCACTGACATATACAATATACTGTGAACATATTTCTTTCACAACTACATCCTAATTATTTATCACTGATGATTCACAGCGATATAGAAGTGTCATTTAATTACACTAGACATTTCTAAAGTCCAGAAATACATTGTAACGTTGAAATAATGATCGAGAATCAAGAAAGAATAAGTTTTTTTGTAGAGCAGCCTGATTTTCACGAAAGCTCCAACAATTTACCGTATAAGATTCTCATCATTTTTATATAAATACTGTATTCGTATTAATAATACTAAAAAAATGAACTAAAACACAGATCTTCAGCTTCAGCTTCTCCGGCTTCAAAATATTCATGTCGCTCATAGTTATAGTTATAGTAATGAATTACTAGTGATGAAATGATCTATTATTAATAGAATAGTAACAACATGCGGTACGTTATGAATACGACTTGTTGTTTTTACAACCACACTCATTATAAGCAAAGAGATGGATTTTTCCATAATTAACATTTAAGTCAATTTTGATAAAGCTGGAAAAGAATTGAGTGTAGTTCAATGAACATCAAACTGTGATCGGAGTTATACTATTGCCTGAGCTTCATCACTCTCCGTTGCAAGCTTGGTGGAATTGGTGGAATCTCATATTCATGTAGATATCATCCATTTATCGCAGGAGATGTTCACATACTAAGGCTTGTCAAGAGGGTTGATACTAATGTTTATTCAGAATTTGTTACAGCTTTATGGTGCAATTTTACTTTTACTCGGTAGAGATTTGACTGTGGAGTTCACATCCAACAAATGAATAATATCAAGCTACAAGAGTTCATGTATGCACGAAAAATTTGCGATTCAAAAGATCTCTCCTGTTGAGTATGTCCGGTAGCATAAAGATATGAACTGCAGTAATCAATAACGCTTTCTAGCCACCAACTCCAACAACCTCTTCGCAACGGTCAAGTCGTTCACCTCTCACTGAACTCTGGCCGCGGATAAGGGAAGTGCGACTTCAACCGCTGCAGTCGAACTGTTGCCAGCGACTTAATTAACTCTCGAAAAAGATCATCAGCTTCAATTGCTATGCAAGAGCCAAACAATAAATCGATTAATTGTGGAACTTATAATTAAAGTTAATAGAGGTGGAGAGAAATCTTAATGTTGGATCGGCGTTGTATGTGATCGTAATAAATTATAAAATCTATTACACTACAATAAGATCGAGGCGCAGCTCAGCGCATAGTCATTTACAAAGGCAGCTCCATTATTTACACGTCGACAGCTTTTGTTCGATTATTGCGTGCAGAAAGCCCCGGTAGTGGTGAGTGGTGCTCGTTTGCCAAAGCTAGAACTGCAAGCCAACTGCTTCCTAGCAGAATAAATACATTTGCCAATGGAGAAGCATATACTCAGTCCAACATTATTTATGTTGTTGACAGTAAGACCCCGAGGGTGATTGTTGAAGCGAAGAGCTTATGTTTCTTACCGTGTATCTAGTTTTATTGAATCAAGCTCGAAGTAGAATGTACTAAATATTATCATACATCTGAAAGTTGGAATTAATTCCACTAATCAAATTATTATCGCTTTTACAGCGGTTTCAACAGCTCTCATAGATAATCAGAATCATTCTCTTGCCATATTGAATACAGTTTTTTTTAATAAATAAGAATAATTGTAATAAATTTTATTTTATTAATTCACTACATTCTTACAGTAGTTCATGATAGTTTACAAAAATTCATTCTCTTAATAACGTTTTAAAAATCTTATTAATTCTTTTTCAAACGTATCACGTTTCATATTGTGTAAGCTACAATGTGTAAAGCTTAGCAGCCTGTTACTAGAATTGCGGAGTCAATATTGTGGTTACCTGATGTAACCACTGATGCTTACTGAATTACTTGCATCTGTCTATTAGAAATTTTCTAAGACTAACAGAGTACAGTTGCGAATCATCGACACAGTATTCATTGGAACTATGAGAATTTGACTTATATATTTTTCCATGGTTTTAGTAATAGCGCAGGATTCACTAATATACTATCAACTATTGAAAAAGAGCGTTCTGAAGAGAATTGAAAGAAGACCATGGCCAGGGGACCATTTCCGTCTGACTGTCCGTATTTGTTGTGAGACTGCAGACATCTGATTTTCAATCATCAGTCGATGATGTTCTCGAACATACTCACTTGTACCAATTTACTTGTACAAATGAAGATTTGGTTGCTCTTATCATTCACTTTCGTATTCGCTTTTGGTATTGACTTTCAGAAATCTTATTTCCACTCGTCAGTCGAGTAATATCCTATTCACATTCATATGAATAGATGCTTCCTAATTTTTTCTAATCGAAACGAATCTTTTCTCAACCTTGGAGATGCATGGTAGTCACTGGTAGTGACTTATCAGTGTCATAATGATATTTGGATTTTGCTGTACGACTTCCGAAATCTAATTTCCACTCATCAGTCGAATAAGATCCTATTTACTACCATATGAATAGATGCTTCCTAATTTTTTTCTAATCGAAACCAATCTTTTCTCAACCTTGGAGATGACCAAGGTACCATGCATAGTAGTGACGTATGACTCATTCAGCATTGCATCGGTTAACGTTTGTCTGCAAAATGATCTAGCGGATAGCGGCTAGCGAGCGAGAGTCCTTTCACTTGAGGTGCGGCGGCGGATGGTTAACCGACGAACGAAGATGCTCACGACTGGCCAGAATGTCAGGGCCAGGCCTCGGGACGCGCGATATCCACAGCCAGCGGCTAACTAACCAACACCACATTACTCACTAAACCCCAAGTCGGCTACCCATATAATATAGTGACCGAGTTCTCACGGTCATATCTGAAAATTAAGCCAATCAAATTTTTTTTGTGGTTTGATGTCCACTTATGTGACTTGTGTATGAGTTGAGAGATGAACCAACAAATTCCAGGTCTTGGGACCCATGATCTGAGTAAAGCTGCAAGCTCAAATTGAATATCATAGATGAGAATCGTCATTGTATGACTTATTCATACATTGAATTTCTGTTTAGAAATTGTGTGATTTCGACTTGAAGATGTTGCAATTGAAACTTCTGTATAGTATGCCTATAAGAAGTTTATTGTTAAACATGCTAATTAATAAATCAATCAAATTTTTCACTGTCAGAAGAATACAAAACACAATCACAAAAATTATAAATTTGAGAATAAAAGATATCCGTGTCATACAATCACAACTCGAAATAGTACTACACAAATAGTACCATAATTTATTATATTGTCGTAGCCTAAGCCTACTAGTTGGAAACTGAATTACTCCAACTGAATGAGTTGATAAATATTGATACATGTTGATACAATGATATTGGGACAGTTTTGGTATCATTGTATAAATTTAATATTATTCTGTTTGAGCATTAATAATTGTAATAATATTCTTTGATATTATATTTATGTGTATAATTATAAAGCTCTTAAATGAGATCACAATATAAAACCCAAAATAAAAAATGCAGAAAGAACCAGAGAAGAAAAATAATCGAGAGCATCTGCAAGGTGAACGTCCTCTTTTGCATTATATTTTGTTGAATACAGTACTATCACTATCGCTAGTTGAGCTAGTTTGGATTTCACCCTGTTTACTGGAATCGAGTAACCCAACACGTGGGATTTTGAAGATGTGAAAATCCTTGGCCTCTTCATTAGTCGTACAGCCTTTGGAAATCCCAATTGGTAGTAAGGGATCTTTGAATTTCAATGAGGATATCTGAGAGAACGGATTCAGTATCAACCACAGTAGTTCCATGTGCATTGACCTTATTTCATGCTTATTTGAAGGCAATCAATCTTCTATTCAAATTAACTGCTCGTCAAACATTTTCACGTTGATCATTAATCTTGTTAGCATACTTCAAAAGATTCCAGTGTGTCAGTACACTGGTTGACTTCTTTGCCGGCAGGCAACATAACATACAGCTCTATCAATGAACTTAATCTATAAAAACAGCTCCAATCAAATCGAGGTAGGAAAAGATGACTCCATTAACTACACCTGTTGAGTGAAGCTCATTGCAGGCAGTTCTGGCAGACTCTCCTGATCTTATTGTTGGAGAAAATCGAAAGTTTTTGTAGTATGTACTTTACTTGTGCTTTCAAGTGTTCCTTTCATAAATTTCGTTGTTTGTTGCTAAGTGTACCCTACTACCGCAGATAGATAGTGATAGGATTGATGAATAAACTACCTACATGAATTGCATGGTAGATAGATGGACTTACATGCTCGCTCACTACGAAACTTAAACAACATCAATTAGATAGGATATTGATGTAAACTATTGATATTGATGTGATTTATTGATATTTAGGAAATTTAACAAAATGTTATTTTATGTCAAAAAATTGTATTTTTATCGATATGTAATGTACTCTGTTATCTCAATAAATTCCAATTGAAAAAATCTAGTTAATAAATTTCAAATTTTTTTAGTTTATTGCTAACCAATTAGGATTTTGGCTTAGCTCAATCCACTCGATCTTGCTCACTGCATTGGCTTGAAAACAACAGAATATCAAAAACTGAATAGTTTCACTACTTCTATGTTCAGAAAAACTGAAGTGTTTGAATCGATACTGACAATAAAGATAATTATTTAATCTAAGTAATGTGATATTGCTTTTTCATCAATCAACATTTTTTTATTTTTCTTGGATTTCCCCAAAAGTGAAGATGGAACTTTTCGAGTAGTTATCAGTAAATTCCACAGCATTCCATTCAACAATTATTGACAGTTGAAAATACAATAAGAATAATTAAACAATTGAAGTAAGAACGAATACAAAATTAAATACAATTATTGAATTCAAACATAATAGGAGTCAGAACTCACTAGTTGACAAATCTGCAAAATTAGTAGGAATATAAAAATCACCCAACTCACCCGAATTCATAATGGTCATACTCATATGACCGAATTCAAATCATAATAACTCACCAAAATCACCCAACTCACCAGAACTCACAATGGTATCGTACCATATCGAAAAAGGTGTTGTAAGAGCAGTGTAGATTGCTGTATTCTAATCTTCATTAGACGAGATGAAGTCTTCGAAAAAGACAGCTTGTTTCAAGGTTACCGCCGATTACTGTTTATGATGCTTAGAATTTCGTTTGTAAGAACAAGCAACTCGTCCAGCGTCATTTAGCCCCGGGAGCGTGTCACGTTTTCTGTTCTAAACCTGTTAATACGATAAAGATAGCATAATCGAATACCGTAGATGAATTCTCTCTTGGGCCTTGCAACAGTACAGCTATATTGCCGCCTCATCAATGTGTACGGTATCCTTCATGGCCTAGGCCTACTGAGACGCAGACTATAATCATATTATTCTGAGGTCAAAGCATCATGATTCCATTTTTGTTCAATAATAATTAAAGTCATCTCAATCTCCTCGATTGAATTCTTCAACTTTATTACGGCGAAGGAGGTCATCCCAGAGCTAGCAAAGTGCAAGTAAGATATTATAAATCCTACTAGTAAGAATTTTTATGCAACTTTTATTTCACCTTGAAATACCATCTTACTTGATATTTTATTTCAACTTCAAGTTTTAATGAATTTTTTTGAATGTTCCTCACTCATTAATTCAAATTCCTCTTAGAACAAAACTATTTTATAAATCTATGTTTTGTTTAAAACATTTACTGCTATGCTACCACAGAGTCGAGAAGACGTATCACCGCCACTGACTGGAAACATTATGAAATCTGTTCATTTGTTTTCAAGTGAAACTTCACTGACACCTAAAATACAAACTGAATTTCAAATTTCTTAGATAGTCGTATCTATGGAAATAATGGAAATACAAATACATAAAAAAGTGTCAAAAGACCATAAATGGATTTCGACGAATGAGTTCAAAGACTTCAATGACAGTAATCTCACAAGACAATACTTTCCAAAGAAATGACATGGATTTCCAAATAAGTACTTCATGTAATCCCATTCATGAGAATTGAAAATATTATGTGCTCCAACTATAATTATTTTCAAGTTAGCGTTATCGTTCGTATATTAAATGTCAGCTTATCGTTGATAATAGTTTTCAACAATATTTCTCACATGCCCGTGTGAACAGGGTGAACATGGAGGTATACACAGGGTGTATACACAGGTAATGCAGAACAGCAAACGGGGAATCTAGTATGCAACAATTCTGTAGGGGTTTTCTTATCACTCTTAAATAAAATCATTTCAATAAATCATAAATGTATTGAGTAATACATACATTATCCTGATCCCGTTCCAGCTAGTGCCGGGTCTGGGTGTTTACAAAGCCTCTCCATCTTCCACGATCTTCCCACCATCTCTCTTCCTCGACCTGCTGCCATCTGCATCCCCTCCTGTCCACTCCATCGACAACTCCGTCAATCCATATGTAGCAGAAATTACATTACTCCACAAGCAACGTGCCAGTTTTTTGAAATCTCACATGAATTGAGTTTTTACAGTACAGTAACAATAATATTTGTGAATAATGGAGACCTGTGACTTGTGTTTTTACACTATCAGTATGGTTATGTTCATGAATAATGAAGATTACACAAATAATAAGCGTGCAGAATTTAAACTTTTTAGAACCTTATGCAAATAGCGAGCATTCTTGTGTAACACCACAATAATTTATTTATATTGTTCAACGCGGTCATCCATTGGCGCTCGGAAGATTCATCGATTGGAGTGAGAATAATCCAAGTTTTCTCTCTTGGTCTTCTTTACTTTCACCTTCTCTGATACATCCTTCTCATCCCAACCAACACAGTTTCAAGTAGTTCTCTCTCTTTCTATGTAAAACAATATGACCAGAGCTCGAAGCTGAAGAGGTCTAGAGACAATGAGGAGTGAGCGATCAGCCGCCAGACATATCTAACCTATCTTTGAACCTTCACGAGGCGTCCTCATTTCTTGCAATGTATCGATTGTATATTATTTGCCAGCTAGCCAACCACGATCCACTGAACTGAACCATGCGAAAAATACAGTATTGCTGATCGTGATCAACAATCGACTCTTCCTCTCATTCAATCGGCGGTCTCTCTCATCACCATGTCCGCTTGTCCATTCTTCACGTGTGAAACAGTCAGCTGTGTTCACTTAGCTCTCTCTATTAATAGTCCAAGGTGATCACGCCCAAACTTACATTTTCGATGGGTCAACTACTAACTTACAACGCGAAGATGTCTGCGGCTACACAACAATAATTATCACAATAAAGAATATTGTATGTGCTTGTAGGTGAATATTTATGGGATGGGATTAGTATTCAATCCGGACACGTGATAGAGATTGTATTTGTATTTTCCATTATATATTTCGATGGTCCTGTTGATTGCCGAAGCTGAACAAAGGTCAACGAAACTCATTAAGCATACCGTAACGAGAGGTCGTATGTTATTAAATGCATGGCAAACACGGCTAACATGTATCTCTAATAGGATTATAGTTCGAAATCGCTTTCGATTAATTGTCGCTTTTATTATAATTAAGTCTGATATATCGGTGGACAACTTGATAAAATCGTGATAACGTGGGTGTTGATAACTGGTGGTCCTTGGCGCTGAAGGGAATTCGGTATGTTCAATCAATAAATACAAAAATCTGATTACAGTAATATCGATTTTTTCTATTGGGATAAACCACTTTTTATTCCACGCCTGTTACTCTGTACTTATCAATATGAGTTCGATTAAAGTTCCTCTTGCTCACTCTCTACAGCTGCTCTCCAGATTGGATTGAGAGAGAATAAATAGCTCAGTGGCTTTCTCTCGCAGTCTCTTGATCGGAAGGGCTCATGCAGCTATCATCACCCTAATTGATCGAATTCGACAAAATTCAACTCTCATAGGGTTCCGGCGTTGAGGAAATTATTGTACGAAAATGAGATAACAATCCTAAAAGAAGTACAAATATGTACTTTGACAGGTAGAAGCTGAGCTACGGGCTTCTCTCTTTTACAATTTGGAATTTTTCAATATATATCAAGTCTTATTAGAGTAAGCCTCTTCAATGGAATATTTTTTTCATTAAATTCCAATTATGTCTTATAAGAGCGTCTCAGAAGTTTTCTAGAGACTTAATTTTTCATGTTTTTCTCGAATTTCATTTTCAAGTTCATTTAACAAGACATTTTTAGTTCTCCAAGAAGCATTTTTCTTCGAAAGGCTTTCTATAATGTTTCCTTCTTTATATTGGAAACAGGCTTTTGATGATTCCTTCTGTATTTGATTTATTCCGATAGTTGAACAGTCAATACTGTACTATTGAACCATGTTTCATGATTCTCGCAGAAACTGTTTCGAAACTCTCAGCTTGAATAAAATTAGCACCTCTGATGCTGAATCGCTCTGACAACAATTGCAATGCAAACCGCAATCAGGCTAGAGATAAATTCGACAATCGTGCAGCACCCAGAAGCATAATAATAGTTTTTTTTACATTTCTCACTTCCCTTTTTTCACACTTTCGTGTCTGTCGTTGAAATAAGCCTGAGATAATCAAAACCATCATAACTGCATTCATTCCATTTCAGATTTCACAATTGTCACAATGTCTTACTGTCACCTGCCATCATCTATTATCTTGCTAGTAGTCTGGTAGATATAATTTTGATTGATGATGACAAGTTATTCAAGTCTTCCTATTCTTTCCTAGTTTATCAGAGAAAGAAAGAGAGTAACAGACTTAATAGTAACCACAGACTTTCTCATTTTTAAATTATCATTTCAACTCAGAATCTAAAATGCAAAAAGCAATAACAAGATTCTTTAAATAGCCCAAGCAAATTTCCAGTCAAGTGATAGACAAATTGTTGAGAAACCCTTTAAAACTTTTTACTTCAAGCTCTATGGCAAGAATTCTATTCCTTGGATAGTAATACATTAATATTTCTCCATAATTGAAGGTAGTATCATCAGGGCTCGACTCATGGCCTCACAGAACGGCATTCTTTACCTCTTTCCGTGAACAATAAAAAAATTAGCGGAGAGTTGAAAGGTGGCCAGGGGTAGTTTCCACCTCCTCAATTCCTATAGATTGTGCCCATACACGTTTATAATGGCTCAGATTAGGCGAAGAGAGTATAGAGACTAGAGAGTATCGCTTCTCTATGATAATGGTTACTATACTAGTTTAAGTGCCCTTAATTATTCCTGTATGTACCGTAGGACTTATAGAATTCAACTCAACAATGAGTGTTGAGCGACACGAGAGAGTTCAGCATTCATGCATTTTTTATGTTTACATCCAGTTTCATATTTCATTCCTCCATGTTTCAAGTAGACTTCACAAACTCTTCAAATGAGTACAACTGACATTCAAAGTATCTAAGGATAACGCATTCAGCATTAAAAACTTGATAAAAATTGCCACATCAATATTTATTTTTTATTGATCATTGCAGAAGTATGATTCAAGATTTTAATTAATCTTGATAAAATAATAAGCAATGAAGGTGATACTCACATTGAATAGAATTTTAGAATAATATTATTCTTTATGAAACAAGTTCATGACTAAAGAACTTATAACTTTAAAATAGTATGTATTGTGAGAAGTGAATTATAGGCAAATCGTGCTTATAGTATTCTACTTTACCAGTGTAAGCTTTTTCAGTAGCGCTCAATAGTTGGTGATGCAAAATAAATGCATAAATAAAAATAAAGCTCCTTCATTAAATATTGGAGAAGAGTTTATTTAAAGAACATTTGACTGAAGAAAAGAAAGAATAAAAGAACTTGCAAACCTACCACGTACTGTATTATCAGTTACAAGAGCGCTATCTATTAAGCAATTACTTTGTGGTAATTTGGATGAAAACTTCATTAAAAAGCAAGGA
This sequence comes from Laodelphax striatellus, assembly GCA_017141395.1. Lineage (NCBI taxonomy): Eukaryota > Metazoa > Arthropoda > Insecta > Hemiptera > Delphacidae > Laodelphax > Laodelphax striatellus. Next base: position 22,037,993 of record CM029532.1, on the reverse strand, counting down.
TTTGTCACGCTCTCTGGTGAAATATATGCTGGGTGAAGTATGCAACAATAATATAAGCCAACATTCAGCGGTATTGTAGTTGCAATTTGAGAATCATCCATTCAGTTTCGTCCTAAATACCAAACAAAGATCATGGCCTCCTTGTTGATTCTTTCTAGGAGTTACGATTCCAAATAATCAACCGTTTTATTGATAATGAGAGTCTCGATCACCTTTTCGTGGCAGAGTAATTGATGTCAATTACCTCTGTCATTTGCTAACTCTAATGGTCATTACAGGCGAGTCGCGTGTTTTGCAATAATTAACCTTTCGCTCGGGATGAGTTGGTTCTTACTTGCAGCAATATTTGTTGAAACACTGTGAGATTGTGGATTTCCAGCAAAAACCGAAATAGCAAGTCAACGTGTCATACACATAGCCTCACATAACTCATAACCATCCATGGCGGAACTAATGAGGCTGGCTGAGTGTTACAAGAATGTACAAATTGCATGGGAACATTTCAATTAACATGAGAGTACAGCAGTTCCAATAATATCCGGCTTGCGTTTTTCTCTCTCAAATTAATGCTTGAAATATATTAGAGGGAGAAGACTAAGAAGACGGTGACTAAGAGACTAAGAGGAGAGACTAAGAGGAGAGACTAAGAGGAGAGACTAAGAGGAGAGACTAAGAGGAGAGACTAAGAGGAGAGACTAAGAGGAGAGACTAAGAGGAGAGACTAAGAGGAGAGACTAAGAGGAGAGACTAAGAGGAGAGACTAAGAGGAGAGACTAAGAGGAGAGACTAAAATGAGAGACTAAGAGGAAAGACTAAGGATGGATAGTAGGAAGACACTAATTCAATATTGTACCGACCAAAATAAACATCAATCCTCGATCAGCCCCATGCTCAGTGTACTCGACTAATCCAAGATTAAAGTTGTTCCGGGATCCAGCATAAAATGTTTCCACCATCAACTTATAATAGATTTTTTGATAGATTATCTAGAACTAGACCATAGTTTATAAGACAACATTGGGTTAACTAGAATGTTAGTACTGAGCTCAACAGTAGAAATTACACACAAAAATATATATATTCGATCTAAAATTGAAAATAAATCGCTGCACCGGTTACAGTTTCGATTCCCGTTTCTGTCTTGCACTTTTCTCGTACGCAAAAATGAGTTTCAGTTACTTATGTAAGCATAAAAATATTTATTTCTATGGTCTGGTGGTCAAAAAGTTGCATCACTCAATTTAATGTGATCTAAAAACATTTCACCATCTATAAATGTATAAAAATCTAATGTTTAGATTCTCAAGGAGCTTGGATCTCCAATAAACAATAAAATTATGATACAATTGGCAGTACTGTCGAGCTACTAAAAGTATAGTGGTGCTTACTCTCTCACACACTATTCCTCACTCTCTCTCTCGCACGCTTCCGTCTGCCCTATCTTTATTACCCCCACTCGACCAGGTTCTACATTCATAGCATTCCAGCCACCTCTATTCAAAACGTAGCTCGACTGTAGATAACAGTATGATAGCACAATTCAGGAACTACAATTTCAGTACTTGGATGATACTGATGATAACAATTCTGTAGAGCGAACTCAAGAACTGGATTATATCCAACTTCTTCAATTGTCAACTTCTAAAATGAATCGAGAAGAATCAGATTAATTATTATTTGATGGGATTAGTCCCTGTCCAATTGTCTAAAGACAATCTCTACTGTTATTTTGAGCTCAGCCGACAGCTAATTGAGACTGTTCTTAATTGAAACATCTCTTCTCCGACTGATGAGTCCATGCGAGTCCATGCAGTGACATGGTTTTATTATGTAGCGGTATTGAAATTAGATTCTCTGTTACCTCTTGTTTTTTCCTTCATATCCTAGGATATTGTTATCATTCAATTGTCTTGGCTCCGTCAAAGAATAAAGTTGACGTGGTTGAAACAATGGGTGGCAATAAATGTCTCACGGTCAAAATATCTTTCTTGATGTAATGCCGTCAATCGATGATATGAATTTCTCAAGATCAAGATAATTATATTGAGAACAAGTAGCCTACAGGGCTACAATATTGACAATCATCAGAAATTTATCAACAGTACTCTTGAAGACATTCATGTAATGATTATGTCATTCCTATTCCTATCCTATTTCCTATTCCGTTGGAAAATCTGTCGGAAATAAAAGTTAAAACATATAAACTCATTGATGGAAACGACCAAATTGATTCCCTTGAAGCTTCACCCTACGATTCCCTGAATCTTATCAGACTGAGTATTAAAACCATGAACTTATCTCCTCGAGTAAGTCTGTGTTTAAAAAAATTCTTCATCCGTGATTTTAGTAAATTTTCTTCCTCTATCCTGTAAACAGTTTGAGTCATAATGAACGAATGTATTAATAGTGATATTCATTCAACTTAGCTGATTGCATTAGATAGAGAGATACTATTTCTTGACGTTGCTGATGACCGTAGAGTCCGATGGCAAAAAAAAATCTCCATCTAATGCCATCCGCCAAGTGATGAATATCACTATAAGTAACAAGATTTCCACCACTATATTATAGTACATATCAGATACAATAGATTTAGTATCCGAAACTATTATGAATGAAGAGAAGAATGAACATTCCTTTTTTGTTGAGCATCGTGTCATCTTCGAAATTGGTCTCAGTATTCATCAGATCAAGTTTTTCATTTAGAATGCTTTTTGTGGATCAGTGAATTATCCACTCAGTCATGGTATGGAGATGAGATGATACTCGTATTTGTCAAGAAGGAATCCACCACGGTTGTGTCATGCTGACCAAGAACATTGGTCAACTATTACGGTGTGAGCCTTTTCCGTTCCACTGGCTAACAAGGCAGATGACTGTGACCGACCAGCTAGTATCCATCTCCAATAACCCATCCGAGCCGAGAACATAAGTGGAAGATCGTGAGCTTTTGTAATCGCATTGTTTTGCTTGTTCTCATCGACGTAATCGTCAAAATGTCAGGAGACGGGAATGTTGAAAGTAAATACAATTTACTGCAATTTTCTATGTCCTAAAGAATAAGCAAATGAGCGGTTACTCTAGTCCAAGTCAAATATATTTGCATGCAATGATAGTATATTATTCTGGGTACTCCAGAAGAGATCGTGAACCTCGACAGGTTCAAAAATACGTTAAAGCTCGAAGTATCTATGTAAGAAAACGGCCACCATATAATTATTTCAAGTGTGATTCGCAAACAAATATTCATACATGAGAAACTTTGAGGATACTTATCGTGACGTACTTTGTACTTTCTTTACAGACTGACGATAAGATAAAATTGATCATAGTCAGTGTATGATTGTTAACTGAACGGAAATTATGTTCAAAGAAAGCAAAGACGCAAGAAATGTCATCGTGTAATGTCAAACGTGAAATAATCTGAACCTCAAAATCATATTCCAGTAGAAGTAAGTTCAAACGGCAGTCTTTCGCATATTAATTTTGCTATGTAAAGTAAACTCGCTATATAAAATTGATGTTTATCAAAGTTACAATTTCTGATAACATTGTGAGAAGACTTCGGTGAATTGTTGTTAAGTGCTGTCTCAAGTAGTCTCCATGATGATGATGGTTGTAACTGAAATTTGATCTAGCTTTGATCTTTGTTCTGCTTTTTACAAGCCTCAGGAAAAATATTATTTCTACATTCGTGAAGTAGGAAGAGGATCGTCGTTTTTTGTTTTTTGTTTTCGCGAGGAATATCCTTACCAGATGACCTCCAATGTTCATGCTTTATTGCATGTGGCATCCCTTGCCAATCCAAGGCCAGAGCAAAATTTACTCAAGGCCTTGAAGTCCAGTTCTCTTGCCTCCTCTGGTAGGAGGGTTGCCATTTGCAAGAGTGCTGGACATTCCAGCAGCAAGTGTTCTGCTGATTCTGTTTCTTCTATGCAGAATCTGCATTCATCATCCTGACATAGTCCCTTCTTCCGTAACATATACCTGAATGGGCTGTGTCCTGTCAGGAGGCTTACTATTTGCCTCAGCTCCCTCTTTTCCAGGCTTATTACATTGCGGGAAGCCTTTGTTGAGGGTTTAATCAACATTGATTGTCGTAGTCCTTCTGTCCTATTCCAAATCAAAACCTTCTTCTTTTCCATTCTCGGACTTTAGCTTTACAATAGCTAAAAGGAACCCCACAACCTGGTTCCGGTCCTATAAATGGAGAATCTGCACCATTTTTGCAAGGCGATCAGCTCTTTTGTTTCCATAGATACCCTTGTGATTCCTGACAGCCAGTTCCCGAATTTTGACACTGTGTTACCAGCTTTGAACTGCTGGAACAGGCCTGTATCGCCTTTAGGGCTGCCTGGCTGTCACCAAAATAGAGATCTTTGCTCTCAATGAGTTGATTAGCGCACATCTCTATCCTGAAAGACAGTTTAGAATTTAGTTCCATATTCCAACTCCTGTCCTTCCTTCCTGCGTGATCCATCAGTGTACCACTTCAGGGCGTTTGATTCCCAAGAATATTTCTTCCACCTGTCACTCTCCAGGATTGTGACTTTGTAGGGGTGATCCATTACGTATTCCCTGTTTTTAAAGTCCGGAACAGCTAAAGCCATAGCTAATTCAGGAAACTCCTTTAATATTGACAAATGACCTTTCTCCATGGAGTTGTTGATATTTCTGTTACCGGTCATTTTGAGGGCACTTAGTGCTGCCTTTTCTTGACCTCCTGTGGGCAACATTCCAAATATTGCATCTAGCGCAGTTGTTGGGCAGGAGCCTGTGGCTCCACTAATGCCCAGACCTGCCAACCTCTGCAATTTTTTGGAGTTTAGTTGCAGTAGTCTTCTGTTCCACCTTCGGCCACCAAACCAGTGCAGCATAAGTGACCATAGGCAGTATTACAGTCTGGTAAACCCAGAACTGCATACTGGGTCTCAGCCCCCATTTCTTACCACACAGCCTCCTACAGGCAGCCGTGGCCTTAGTAAGAGTCCTCTCAATATGTCTATTCCACAGAAGTTTTTGGTCAAGGACTATCCCTAAATATTTCACTTCTGTGGAAAACGGACTCCCAGAGTTGGAGCTGTTAAGTTCAGCTGGTGAATGGAACAATTACCGTCTTTCAGGATTGATCCGAAGATCCTCCTTTTCACACCACCTTCCTATGAAGGAGAGGGCCCTGTCATGAGGACCAGGTCATCAGCATAGGCTTGCATCCTGTATCCTCTGGCTGCCACTTGTTCTAGGAGATCGTCAATAACCATAGCCCATAGCAGAGGCGAAAGAACCCTCCTTGGGGCAACCTCTCAGGGCTGTTACAGTTACTGACTCCCATTTCAGCAGTTATCATGCAATCTTCATACTTGGTCATTTGTCTAGAGAATGTGGTAATAGATTGTTCTGAAAAAGCAATGCCAATTCTGTCAGTTTTAGAACTGAATCGGCTCAATTCTGCAGATAATGAAGCTTCAACACAAGAAATTATAGGCTGAAAATACTACATGAATACTGTGGAGTTCATAGTATTAAAAAAAAAACACATTTTAAACAAATTTACATTCCTTACATTCCTAAATTTCAAATGAATTTTTTAAGCTAGGAAGCTTTAGAAGCTTGAGCCATAACACTCTCAAATAACTGAAACAATGATATTCTTATTTGTATTCATTTATTGATGTAGCAATATTACTGTAAAAATTTTAGAGAAACAGCTTTCAACACAAAATGATATTCTTTCGAATTTCAATAAAAAATAATGTTTCATTCTCCTTCACTACTCCCTTCTGCTAATGAATATTTAATGTTAATATCACATTATTTAAGAAATAAAAACATTTTTCAATCCAGAGTCATTCCTCCCCAGAATTTCAACACAAAATTATGTTCGATTTTTCTTTCCATCTGATTAACTGATTAAGTTAATAGATGTTTGTGTGTGTTTGCAGGGCGTGTGTGCCATGTACAGAATGGAGAAGGGTGGTGCTGGTGGTGATGGCTTGCTGGCCGGCTGGAGGACCCTGCGCTGGCTGCTTCTGCCCTCAGTTGTGCTCTTCCTTCTCGCTCTAGCCACCTACTGCATTGTTGGTCAGTTAGCACAAAATTCATTATTGATATTGTTTGTATTAAGGCTGCATTAAGCCTTATTGTGGAGTGAAAGTGAAATTTCATACCTTTACAATCATACTATTACTTTACCGTTACTTTATTTCTATTTTTGAAGATTTGTGGTTCTGCTGATCACATGTAAACTTTTTTCTCCCTCTCTCATATAAATTTTGTACTGTCATGATGTCATGAGTGCTGTTTGGGCTGTGCCTGTTGCACTCATCAATGTGATTTAATAAATAAATAAATCATTTCAGTATCAGCAGCTACAATAATCAGTAACATAGCCTACAATAAGTTTTTCTGATAAGTACCTAGTATCTTCATTTTCAATTGACAGGAGAGAAAGAATAGGGAACTGAGCTCGAGGAGTTATCTACTTCCAAATTCCAATCAGGAGTGGTTCTACTAAACTGAGGTTCTATTTCCTTTCTTTGTTGAGAATTATCATAAAATTATTCCAAATACAAATACATTCATGATATCACACTTCAATAATAATAGGAGACCAGATTACGCCAGCGAACTCATTAATTCAAATTTGAATTATAAGATTACTGTATTACAAACTTTCTGAATATTACACAATTTTACATAAATTCATAACAAGACTCCTATAAATCCACATTCTCTCAATTATCGATGTTTACTTTTACATGATATAGTAGAAGTTGATATTCTATAGCTGTGATACTGTTCAGATCAATACTTCATTATAGTAGGTTTACAATCTATAGAACAATAAGTGTAGTCTTAATGCTGAAGTTTTGATCAATGAGCAAAGAACGCCTTCAATGATTGATGTAGGCAAAGAGTTAGTATTGCAGAACATGAAGTTGGAAGAACATTTTGAAAGGTTCAATTTTTCTCCAACTACATTCTTTACGTTTTTCATGGATTCTCTCAAACAATCAACCACATTAATTTATTTTTTTATTCTTTATTATGCTTTATATCACTTTCAGAGAGGTACCAAGAGCAGTGCTATGGAGGTGTATGAGGAAGAAGGGAGTGGCAGAGAAATATGTGCGGATTGTACAAGATATGTACCATGAATCTCACACCAGGGTAAGGACAGGGGTAGGAGTTATCTGTTCAACGACAGAAAATGTTGCCAGCCCCTGGTCAATGCTCTTTGCAGATGATATTGTGTTGATGGAGAAAGCAAAGAGGAAGTGGAGGAACAGCTAGAAAGGTGGAGAAATGCTATAGAAGGTGGAGGGCTCAAGATCAGCAGAACAAAACTGAATACCTTTGGTTTGGAGGAGGAGGCAAAATGGAGATGTGGGGTTGGCAGGAGAGAAGCTAGAGCGTGTGGGAAACTTCAAATATCTTGGGTCGTTTATATCAGAGGATGGGGGCCTTAGCAGAGAGCTGGATCACAGAATCCAAGTAGGGTGGATGAACTGGAAAAGGATGTCGTGCTGTGTGACCGGAAGCTGGATAGTAAAGCAAAGGGAAGAATATATCAGTGAGACCTGCACTGATCTATGGCAGTGAGACTTGGGCAGTCAAGAAATCGCAGGAGAAGAAGATGGATGTGGCCGAGATGAGAATGCTGAGATGGATGCTTGGGAAGACAAAAAGGGACAGGATCAGAAATGAAAGGATAAGAGAGATGGCTGGGGTGGTGGAGTGTTCAAAGAAGGTCCAGGAAAGAAGGTTGCAGTGGTATGGTCATGTTGTGAGGAGGGAAGAGGACTACGTTGGAAAGCGAGTGAGTAAAATGCAGGTGGAGGGGTGTAGACCAGTGGGGAGACCAAGGAGGAGATGGAGAGACTGTGTTGCAGGGGACATGAGGGAAAAGGAACTGACAGATGAAGAAGCCTGCGAGAGAATGGTGTGGAGGAGGAAGATAAGGAATAGCGACCCCGAATAGGGAAAAGCTAAAGGAAAAGAAGAAGAAGAAGAATATCACTTTCAGAGAGGAATATTTTTGTGTTTCATTGGCTTGCGTGTATGTATAGTAAATTGTTTTCACTATTCTAATCACTTTGAAGTAATAATGATAATCTGTCTCATGAAGAATGTTGAGGTAGGAATTGATATGAGAGCCTAAATAATCATTTTCAAGGAATACTCGGTTTCATACTTTCTAGAGGACTCTAGCCTCTACACTGGCACTATTTTTGATACAACGATTTGCTGGAGAGAAAATAAAATTGAATTGATTTTTGCAAGAATATTTACAATTCCCCATTACCAATAGGCCTAAATTTATTCAATCTTAAAGCCCATTCATTTGTTTTGAATGACTCATTTTGACTTGAATATTATAGAAATTCTTATTCGTGTAGGTTTATCAAATTCTTCTGAATTCGTCAAATAATGATCGTGAAATTATGAATTAATACTGCAGTACATCAATCTTGCATTTTGGTTACAAGCATGATTGTCAGTGTCATGAACTCATCTTTATAGTATAAAAAGTACCCCAAAATAAATGTTAAGGCCTCCTCCATCGAATTCCGAAGAAGAAAAGAGAGGGAAGATAGGTATTGATGTAATAAGAGCATGAAGCCGACTTTTTGCTTGAACTGATGCTTGTGTTCGATGCGAAGCGGAGCATGAAAATAATTTAGTAAGACAGCCGACTCACTTCAGTCTTGAGTAATGTTTCCACTGATTGACGGATTCAGTCTGAATCAATTGAATCACGAGTATTACACACGGTGATCGTGTTTCTATTTAATTTCGACTTTTTGCGTCTGCACTGCTTCGCAAGTGCCAATACTCTTGATACGAAATAGAAAGACTTTCATGTCGTTCATGAAGAAGCCTACAAAAAGTTGACAGATCGACGTGTTTCGGCTCGATACGTGAGCAATCTTGTGTAAAACATGTCCAAATGAACGAGAACGAAGTTCTAATTGAATAAGCACTTGAAGTCTGAGAACTACGAGGAATTTTTTGTTTTCTTGATGCGCTCTATTTCTTACTACTCCAACTCTAACATATCCAATCCAATCAATGCAATCCAATCCAATAATCTATATAATTCTATTTTCTAAAATATAGTAGCCTAAAAACATGGTAAAATATAGTAGTTCTATTGTCTAAAATTTAGTATATTCTATTTTCTAAAATATAGTATATTGTCTAAAATCTAGTATATTCTATTGTCTAAAATATAGTATATTGTCCATAGTAGCTTCACTGTATAATACAAAATTGCGTTAGTTAGAATTGGTTATTAGCTCAACTACTTTCATTAAAATTATTACCAGACGACTCTCGCTTGACACTATCATGGGCAAAATCCCATGAGCAATAGCTCAACATTGGAATTATAGATAAAAATTGTTATAACTTCAATATTCTAATGTATTAAAGTTCAAAATTTATAAGTTAAAGCAAAAAGAGTAGTTATTCCTCGAATAAAAAGATATACAATGAAATTCAGTTCAGTAATCAATAAAATTCTTTCCAGTACAGTTGGAGAAGAAATGGCTCGTTGAAAATCATCAAATCATATTCAAATCATAGTTCTAATGGAATCAATAACCAACATTTCTGCTTTGCTAGTTCAATATTAACTTCTGACTCAGTGTTAATATTCAATAACTAATAACAATGAGTCTCTGTGAGCTTCGTTACAGAGATGGAGAATTAAAAGATTAGAATAAAATAATTTCTATTACTATCAGTCTCTCAGAAGTAACAATAACATTATTCAATGATATCCTTTCCTTGTTATGATAGCAATGTATAAAACAGCAGGAATTTATCAAGACATCATTTTACGAGTACAACTAAAAATTGGTTTTGATGTAGTTTCGGAACAAGCATCTTCATTCTACACAGTTTTTCAATGTAATCGGAAAGCGATTAAAGGTTGGTCTCTTCCATTTACTAGATGTTGCAGATCATCACAGCTTCTCGCCAGATCGGCACCGTTACATTGAAACACACTCTCTTGACGACCTATCAGACAACAGGATCGACGGTGATGTCATGCTTGAATCAGATGGAATCATTAATAGTTCACCTTCATCAGGAAAAGGTATGTTCTGTTTTTTCAAGAATCTCATTTTCATTCCACTTGTTTAATAAAACTGAAATATGGATTCGAAAATAGACGAGAAGACCTTCTTAAAATCATGATATACTCTACACGATCTGTGTTTAATATTATCTCATGCTTTCTGCAGAGAGTAGAATTTCGTCTTTTTTTATCGTATGGCTTTTTATCGGTGGGGAGACCCTTACGGGTAGGTTGCACCTCGCCTAATTGCACATTTTTTGTGTCGGTCACCTATCCGAGAGCGGTCTTGAATTTCGTCTTTGCTCCTTTTAGACTAATTTCAATTTGCGAACCATACATGTCCCATGCTTGGAGAATTCTTCTACTATTTCTACAACTATTTATTTCCACCATATACTGTAAAACCCATGCTGTAGGACAGGTTCTAGGTTCAGGTTCTAGCTTCGCTGTAGCTTAGCACCGCTCTAATAAATTTAAAATTTTGAGATAATTTATCGCAATAGATCAATGATGCGTAAAAAGAGAAGAGGGTGGGAAAAATTCAAAATATTGGGAAAGTGACTACAGCAAAAGGAGGAGGCTAGCAGGGCACGATTTGTGCGAACTTCCGAAATGCTGTGGGCGAATCCGGGAAGACCTGCGTGTTGGCAGAGCACCTTTTATACTGTAGAACTTCTGGTTGGTCTGTCCGAAGGATCTCGAGATTTTTTATTTTTATAGTACCTACAAAAAAGTAGAAGGGTCCTTCAGATCTCCACGTCAATTTTATTTTCTTTGAAATTAATATGATTGAATTTATCGATAAATTAATTTGAATAATAAATTCAATAATCTTTATGATTGAAATAATCAGCAATTAGATTAAAATAATATTTAAATAAGTGGTTTCCCATCATTGAACCATGTATATTAGTCAAAATATTAATTTAACTAATCATTCATATAATTTATTAAACAGTCGAAAATATTCCAATAGTTGCAGAGGAGGCCAGTAGGAATGTGAACCGGAGTTCGTCTAGAGAGGAGAACTCAGACCTGGCCACATCTGAAGTGGCGAACAGTGTGAGCGTAAGCTGGCTGGGTGGCCCGGGCGGTGGCGCCGGAAGCGGCAGCTCAGTTGAGGAGGACACCACCTCCTCGTTCGTCGACCGCCTCCTGCTCAGCTTCCACCGGGCCAGCTCCCCTCCGCCTCCTCCGCCTCCCGCCTACTCGAGGGCCATCAGTGTCAGTCCGTTTCTCAGGCGGCGGCTGCCCAACGGTCACAAGTATGGAGAGTACCAGGTTTGTCACCAGTCATTTGACAAAATCACAGATGAAGCTTGTTTGAAATAGTCACAGAAAAACGTTGCAATAGTCTGTTATCCATGGAATTTTAATTCATGAATCGTTATTTCAGAAATATTAGTGCTAAATTTTTGAAAACAAAATTGAAAAGAATCGATTTGAGATTTTTCTTATAATTGGTAAATGGATATTTTATATAAATATAAATTATTTTAATAAAATAAAAGTTTGGAATGTCATTTGATTGGTACAGTGTAAAGTTTCGAAGTAGGTAATAGAATACGAGCATTTACTTGTTCAATTTATTTCATTGTGAGATTAAACAGTACCTTTTGCAGATATTCCATATTAAAAATGTACAATACCAATTCTCATCAATTTGAATTACAGCAGTTACCTAGTGTTGTACCTAAATACCTGTATGATTTATTATACATGCTCAACTTGTAGCGCGTGCAACCCATTTAAATTAAATGGTGCATCTAGGCTATATTGTCTACTATAATTATGTATATACTATACAGAACTCCAAAGTCTCCTTTTTGGAAAATAGATTCTTCAAGTAGGAAAAGTAGGCAAGTAGAGTGGATGGTAGGGGACTCTAGTCCAAACTCCACCAATTTTTCTCTCAAAGTTCGAAAACTGAATAAAAGTAGAATAATTTCATTTTACAGACCTCGATTATTCTGTTAGCTAAACCTGTGGAACCTAAAAATAATGTGAGAAATAAATGGATTTATTCTCTCATTTGGAAGAAAAGCAGATACAGTATGTACTTGATAAGTTGATTTAATCATGACAAGTATAGTGAATTTCATTAATTTTCTTGTCATTTCACGATTGAAGTTGTATTGTTTGTTTGTTCAGGCATCTCCCACAGATTCCGGCTTGACGCGCAGCACGACTAGACCTCGAGTGTCGCCAACCCTACCAGCCCGCGATTCACCCTCTCCCTCCACCACTCAACCCCAGAACAGGACAACAGAGAGCGATGGCAAGTTGTTTCCAAACCTGGGCATTAGGATCCCAAATTTAGTTATTATTGGTGTGGAAGAGCCCTCATTTCAAAGGAACTATGTGAATTATACAGAATTCAGAAATGAAGATATAGATACTATTTGATCAAAATTCTTGAAGATGGTTGATTATATTGTCACAAGATGAATGGTATTCCCATAAATTGTAACTATACAAAAATTATAGTGTTGTAATTGACGAGCCGGTGTAGCTCAGTTGGCTGGAGCGTCACACCTTCAGTCTGCTATTGCTTATAACGGTAACGGGTTCAATTCCCGTTCCGTCTGGCACTTTTTCACAATATTATACTTCACCTCATTACCCACGCAAAAGTAAAACACTTATGTGGACATCATCCACAGCGAAAAAAAGATTGTTATGGATAAATGTTAGCTTCGGTAGGTACTTGGAGTTTTAGAGATGTTCACTTCCATGAAGTGCAAGTGCAACCACATAAGTGCAAGTGCAACCACATAAGTGCAAGTGCAACCACATAAGTGCAAGTGCAACTACATAATAACACGATCGAGTTCACCAAATACATTTTACTATTTACAGTTATAAGAATTTATTGAACGAGATTCCTAATTAGTATTAATATACTCTGAAGACTTCCGTTACTATTATAGCATTACTAATTAGGAATTTCGTTCAATAAATTATTACCTATGATTTAAAAAGCAATTGAATAATTTCAATATCCCATCTCCTTCTATATTTACAGTTAATTATACAATGAACTAATTTATCGCCCATGAACTAAAATCGAGAATAATCAATGAAGATGAACCAAGATCGTAGATAAACTGAATTGGTGTAGTGTAAAGTTTCGAATTATTACTTGTTCATTGATTTCATAATGAGATTATACAGTAGGGTACCTACAGGGATATTCAAGAATAATTATTTTCTTGAACAAGAAAGTTCAAATAGTTTTCTATGGTCAGTTGTAATAAAATAAATACAGTCAGTAATTAATTATTCTACTGATTATCATTTATTATTTTGTAGCTTGTTATTCACTCATAACCTTCATCAGTTTTTTATTGTTTCGCAATAAACCGTACCAATAGTGTCTGTATCTATCCGCACTTGCATCAAACACATCTATTTTCAGGTTTCGTTTATCATTTATCAATTTCAGAGAGAAATCACTGCTTCTCTTCTCCTATCACTCTCTGCAATGATAAGCATTAGTATAATTACTTCATGATATTAGCTATAAATTTTTGTAACGATTCCATATAGACCTTAACACCCAATTTCTGTTGAGATGCTAAGAAAATCGTAGACAGTAGACAGTTGAAATGGTGATTGGTAGATTAGGTGGTTCGCAATCTCGCTTGGCATATGCGATAGGTACCGGGATCGTTACCCGGCGCCTCCACCATGTAATGGTTTTAAGATTAGGTGGTGGTTGCAACCATTATGGAACGTTTTTAGAGATGAGAAATAGTTTAGTTTATTTTTGAAAAGTATCGAAATAATTCATAAAATTAATGGGGTAGCTATCGCTTGGCCTGCGAGAGGTTAATTCGGTCTTACACTTTATCTCATGAGGAAGGTTCTATTAAAGTTGAAATAATAATAGAATTTTGGAAAGAATGATCGAGTTTATTATAAGAATTATAAAAATTGATAAAAAATGTAAAAACAACAAGACTGATAAAGATGGACAAGATTTACCCTCAAGATAATATTATTAAGAAATTAGAAACTAGTCACTCTACCGAAAATGGTTATCCTTTAAGCAGGGATAAGTCGAGCCAGAGCATCTTCCGTAGACGTTTCCAGGTCCCGTCCTTGTCACCAACTGCCTAGAGCCACACATTTTCCGAGCATAATTTTACTTGTCATGAATTTTCACAACCGTCAACATTTTTTTCTATTCCCTGTTTAGGGTCTCTCTCTCATTGAGAAAATTGATGGCAAATAATGAAATTATGCAGTTACCTTACATAGTAGACAATAAATTAAGGTAAAAGTAGACTTTAAATTAAAAGGCAATAAAGTAAAAGTAGACAGTAGATAATATTGGTCAATAAGTAATAATTGGTCAATATTTTCATTCGGTTATACATTTTGAGCTGTTAAAGAGAAAAATTATTTTTATTTTGTAAAATTTCAGGAATTTGTAGTTCGCCGAAGCTTGAAGCATGTCGAGGAGTGCTGCCGTGGGATTTGGTAGGACCGGCCTCATTTCCAGGACTGGAGGAAGCCATGCCTTTCCTTGATACCATTCTCGACTCAGGCTGTTCGTCTCGTGCAAGAGAGTTCTTCTGCTCCCTCCTTGAGCCTGAGTGTCAAGATGCTGGGCATACCGTTTTGCCTCCTTGTCGCAAGACTTGCAAAGGTACTATTCAATCATCAAATTCTTTACGTTTCAAAAAAAATTCAGAACGTTTTATTGATATAATGTAAGTGCTGTGCTGTATCATCAGGATTATATATGATTTATTGTAACACGTACATTATTATATTGACTTTATCATAACTTTATATAGGCCTATTACATTGGATTAATTATAACTCATATCACATTGAATTTATTCATGGTTATATTCGAGTATATTCGAGGTTGAAATATCAAACGGTTTGAGAACACTCTCTTAATAAATAATAATATGCATTTATAGAAACGGAATCTTTTGAACAATGTTCAATGTCCTCAAGAGTACAAGTGCTTTATTCTTTTCTAAAATTTTGGTCTAGTCAAAAATAGGATTTTTTCCTGGAAATCATTAAGAGGCAAACGTGATCTACGGCAGGAGATTCAGCTATACATGGAATTATTCAGACATGAGTGAGAAAAAATAGATCTTTCATCTATAAAATTATGGAGTTTGGCAATACCGTACCAAGAATATACAGTTCTGTAACTTTATTATTATTAAGGTTCTGCGATTATTGATGTCTTTTGTGAAGCTCTGTAATTTTCATTACAGTATATTTCCAAGTAAAAATTATCAAATTGATTTATTTTCCATGTGTGTGACAAATTATCATTTATATTATCAATATAACTTACTATGGCATGTTTCAGAATACTTGTAATGCACTCCAAGGTTCCTGGCTGTTATCTGAAATTCACAATTCTATCAATTACAACTTGAGTTTATATTCCAATCTGTACTATATTATATATTATTTATTTTTACAGCGATCGCAGAAGATTGCAGTGAATTCATAATTGATTCTTTAAATCTCTCAAAAATATTCAACTGCGATATTTATCCAGATATTGACAATCCTGAGGAGTGTGTCAATTTGGCCAGAGGTGAGATTGTTTCCAAATGAATTTGAATTCTATACGAGCTAGCTCTACTATTGATTAAGACTTCTCTTGATGTTTAATTCAGATCTACAGTAAGATTTCACTTGGTGTGTTGGCAGTAAATGAAAGTTATTACTATATTATTATCATTGTATAAGTCGATTACATGTACAGGATAATTGAATCGAATGGAACATATTTTTATGATTTTGGGAAAATGAATATTCCTAAACAATTTTCTGTTTAATTATCATGCATACATTCAAATAGTAGTACATCGAAATCAATATGTAACTGCTATGATTCTAACAAAATATTTATATTATTTCATGTTATAGAATGAAATTGATAATTTGTACATTAATAATGCGATAGAAGAAATGTGAAGAGAATAGGTAGGTACAATAATTATAGGAAAGTTCAAAATGGAAGAAGTGAAGCATTATAGAAAAATTACACGGAAAATCAGTTTGATTTCTTATGTTGTCATATCACTATGAATTACTGACTTTATTGCTTATGAGGTCAACGTTACGGCAAAGTTAGCATCAAGCCCTTTCATATGCACTTACTTTTCAGAAAAAAAACTTGAATAGGAAATAGATAACCATGAGAAGACTGAGATAGATGGAAATGCAAGGAATATGCATGCATGTTTAAAAGAGCATTCCATTACAAAAATAAATATATACCTAATAATTTAAATGAATAAGAAAATGAATGAATTACTTGAAAATTAATTAAGAGAAATTATGTTTGTACAGGTGACTGCCTGAACAGTGAGTTTCAGTGTCCAGATGAGACGTGCATTCCGAAGCGCTGGGTTTGTGATGGCCTCCGCGATTGTCCTCTTGGAGCCGATGAAATTAACTGCACTAAATGTTCAGAAGACGAATTCAAGTATTTAATTATCCGTTTACATCCTATTCCATACAGAACATAAGTTAAAAATACTAATTGAAGCAGTTATTATCAGTAATCCATTCATTTATTACATTTTTGACAATTTTTGGGCGAAAATCGATTGGTTCAATTTATGTCCATCGCATGCTCTCAACAAAGCTCAGCAATTATTGAACTTTGTTATAAATTGAAGCAATTTTATAACAAAAATCTTTCAAGACCCAAATATTTTATTGTAACTAAATATTTTTAATATTCATTCCTAACTTATTCACTTCTCATTATCATATTATAAATTTAATTTTGATTTGATTAGTAATTTAGGTCAGAAAAAAGTTGCTCATTAGTCTCAAGACTAGATAGCAATCTATCGTTGAACAAAAAACATTTTTTTGACTAATACAATAGTTTTGAAACCATAATTAGATAATTCAAGCATCGGTGTCAGTACATAAATGTCCGGAAATTGAAATGATTGATTTATATTATACATGAGTGCAACAAATAACTCGTCACTTCATCGTATTATGTCTCTTAGCACTATATGCAGTAACTTATTATAATCAATTATAAATTATCAACGTCAATAGAAAAAAACGATAGAAGACAAAATATGAAATTATTAAAAAATGTGTAAAGTATTTTATGTAAGATACCGTAGCCTAACATTGCTGTATTATTTTTCTTAACTTCCATATTTGCCTGCCATAGATGGACATAACATAAATGAAAAATTTGATAATTATCATTCAACAGCATTCAACAGCCATTTTTATATTTCATTTGAATATTTTTCTTTCTTCAGGTGCAAGTCAGACCACAAGTGCATACTGAATTCTTGGAAATGTGATGGAAACCGAGATTGCTCCGATGGCTCTGATGAATCAAATTGCCATCACGGTGAGCAAATTATTGCTTTCCAAGTCCAAAATATTACTTTCTAGCTTTTCAATTAGTAGATTGAAAGCACTTTACTCTGAATCTTCGGAATTCAAAAGTAAACCTTGAACAGCAAACTTCTGCTTCTGAGCAATAAATAATATCAATATTAAATCTCAATAATTAATAAGTAAATTAGAATTATATTTCAATCAATTAATTGAATATCAATATTAATTTTTTTCAATCAATCGAAATAATAGAATGTCTTAAAATAGGAGATATTTCAAATTCATTGAGCCAGAACATTTCACAACTGTCAGAACAAAAAATTAAAAAAAGTCTGACAATCAACAAAATACATTAACATTGGTAATGTAAAAACATTGTTAACATATACAGTAATAAATATCCTACGTTTCTTACTTAACAACTATGATTCTGTAGTTGAATTAAAAATATATTTATTCATACACAAATGTTGTTAGACCATACTATCCACACATTATAATAGGGTTTGCGTATTTCAGCCATTTCTATCAACTTCAAACACTGGCCACTAATATAGTGAGCCAATATAGAATATAAAAATAGAATAGAATGACTTGTTTATTTCTCTGACTTGGCGAAGTTTGGACAGTAATGTCTACTCTACTATTTAACCAACAGAGGAAAAAGGACACCATTTGCTGTGACCCGAAATTTTAATAAATCTGTAGAATAAATTAATTTATAATATTATAAATGGTCATTATTACTTGTAAGATAGCAGTACTACTCAGAATGATGACGATTCACCCTTATATTAATTTTGTTATTTTTTAAAGTTCAACTGATAGGCCTACTGCGATTCTTTTGCAAGGCTCTATCATTTCAATCAGAAACCACAGCAAACAAAACTTTGAGAAATGGAAGTGCTCAACTATTTTCATAGAATATTATTATAATTTGAACTGTCTCTTTCAGAGATGATAGCGCATGTGCACACGTCACCGTGCCCTTCGGATGAGCTGCGGTGTGTGGATGGCCGCTGCATAACGCTGCAGCAAATTTGCGACAAAATAGTGGACTGTGCCGACGCAGCCGACGAAGCCAATTGCAGCCTTCCCAATTCATAGGAGCAACGAATGTAGCAACACCACTGGGAAATATTATCTAAATAGTGCCAATCAAAACCATTGATAATGATCAGTGCATTAATTGTTGTCAATATTTCATTGTTGTTTGCTATTTGATTACCATGAACAGAATCGAATCAATATCGTTTCTGTTTTCTTACAAGACTACCAGTAGTGGGAGAAAAATTACCCTGAAAAAAATTATCTCACACGAGTTCTCTCGATCAGATTATACTGACGAGTAGTTTTGTCACTACTGATGTAATTGGGAGGAGAGATTTGGTGTATAGAAATCAAATAGGCTGATTTGTATAAAATTGTTTTTTTTATGGTTGTATTGTAAATATTTTTAGTTTCATATAATTATATTGAAAGAGTTCTAGTATTAGTGTCCTCCGCCTGACAAAAACCATCATTCTTTACAAAATCTATGTATTTATCCAGAGATAAGGATTCTTACAGACAATATGTAATTAAATAGAGTAAATTTTAGAGACAATATGATTTGCATCCCCAACATGAATATAATGTTCACTCAAAGTAATGTTGAATAATTGGTTTTAAATGAATACTCCATTGAACTAAATAATGTAACTTACTGTTGTACCTTACAGAGTTGGTGAAACATTTTTTTATTTGGTCAGTACCTTTTATTCTACAGAATTTGGGTTTGGGTTGCAACAAAGAAATGAGCTTGAGTAACCTACACTACCACTTTCGAAGTAAGAATGTTATATTTTTGGGAAATAGAAGCCTACTTACGGTCACTGTTAATTGCAAGATCAAATTTAAAATCGGAAAATTATCCTTCTTTGATTGCAGTAGACAGATTAAAAAAAATCAAGTGTTCATCATGGTTGCTAATTAAAATACCGGTACCGTATATTTGATTACTATGGTACTGTACCTATAAGTATTGTGTGATTTATAATATTTAGTCACTTGAATCGTAGAATTCATGTAGTGTGAACTTGGAAAATCCAAAAGGAAATAATTAATGCTCTCTCATTTCTCTAATCTGCTGCCCAAGATATTTTTACCAAAAAGGCCTATGTCATTCTCTCAGAATCAAATTATATAATTTAAGAATTTCACATAGATCACATTCAGGAAATGAAACATATTAATTTGAGAAAATTTCTGTTATGAAGATGACAATGTCATCTTCAGATGTTATGAAGATACAAAAGTTTGAGAGTAATTAATAATTCCTCAGTTTTAAATACTTCTACAAGATAGTAACAAAATTATCATGAATTATAACTTAGCAGGTAATTGGGTTCTTATAAATTTGAAAAATGAGGAAAGTTTTTATAGTCTTCTACTATATAGGAAGGATATCAATTGAACACACAAAAGACTCCTATGGACGTTTTTCATATTGTTTGGAATACCTCATTGGAAATTAGTTACCGCATCAGCATATCACCATCACTTTCTTCATCTGGAATGAATCCTCCAGATTCTAAAACTAAGTCTTGTTACTTCATTCCAGATTTTCAAAAGATATGTATAAAAAATAGTTTATAGAGAGCAATCAACTTACTTTTGACGAAATATAATATACATAGTAAGTTTGTTACAACTTACAAATTAATAAAATCACCAATGTTTATAGTACAGTGACTGACCCTCGCTAATAGATTGTAGTTTTTGTATTTCTTGTGTATAGTTTTGTATTGATATGTAATTATACAATTTGAATTTATACCATAATAATAAATGATATTTCATTTTTTGTATTAGCGTTTCTCTTTCTTTATTCTATACCATAATAATAAATGATATTTCATTTTTTGTATTAGCGTTTCTCTTTCTTTATTCTATATACAGGTATCCTTGTCTGGGAGAAACATCATAGAAAAATTTCACATTTTCCATGAGAGATAATCTACCATTTCCCAAATGAAATTAATGCCTTTCTTAATATTGAAAAATAAATACCTTCACATTCGAGTATCAATGAATGAACAATAAACTTATTGGAGCAGCTGAGGGCTCAAAAAATTGATCACATCTAAGTTAATTTTTCTCTACAATTCAAACGATTTCTCACAGAGTATTCATGGCATAATAATATAAAATTGTAATATAATAAGATTATCCAAAATCTGATGCTTTAAAACTCATCGAAGTAGAAAACCAAACAAAGTGATAAAAAAATAATATTATTGTGGAGACCAATAATCAAATATTCACGTACAGTATAAAGGAGGGCGCCTGACCCAAGCGTTATTGCAAATACAATTATTATAAAAACTTTAACTGAATTATAAAAACCTTGTACCTGTTCTGGAATAAAGGATTGATCATTAGGGTGCGTTATATACGTGCAATGATTTGCTTGCTTGCCAGAAAAATTATACAAGCATAATTATAATGATGCTGTCGTGAAAGTTTACACACATGCATATTGTGTAATTTCACTGATGATGTACCAGCACTGTTTGGCGTCAGCCAACTATACCTATGTATAAATTTTTATGTAAAGAAAAATCTCAAGAATTAGGCGATATGGTTATACAATGTATTGAACACACATTTAACATGGGAAGTGTAAGTTCAAGAATTTGTAAGGAATTTTTATCAAACAGGTAGAAATACAATAATTATATTGAAAAAGACAAGCGCGCAGAAAGGAAGTAAGCAAAATAATATGAGGTCACACATACAGTGCACAGTTCAAAGAAACAAGCGTTAAAATATAATTATTATAAAAACTTTATGTTATAAAACCTGTTCTGCCATGCCATATCCACTCCACCTCAGTGGGCGCTTGGTACTTGCATAAGCTTGCATCCAATATGATTGCACCCTAAGACAGGAACAAAACACGATTTTGCGATAAATTCAATGATAAATGACTAATCCTACATCTAATATTTTCTATTTTTCAACTATTGATGATCAATTTTACATTATATATATCATAAAATCTCTCTCGTCACTACTATATCTCCTCTTTTGTAAGTCTTCAGTAGAAGAATCAAATTGAATAGGAATAATAATTGAATATAATAATTATAATATTTGAATAAGATCATTGTTTCTTTTCTCTTAAAATGACTGCTTAAGTGTTCTAAAACATCATAGCCTTGATTAATTAGCAAAAAGATGACGAAAATTATGATAAAAATATTTCAATCTGATATAGATACAGTACATTGATTTAATCACCTTGAAACCACTAAATAATAGAGAGCTGTAATATTGATGATGATGATTCCTTAAGGGCCTGGTCACATACGTGTGGGGTTTGATTTACTTCACTTCATTCACTAGCAAAAGTATATCTATATACAATACGATATAGATATACTTTTGCAGTAAGTGAAGTGAATCAAACAACACACGTATATGACCAGGCCCTAATGATTTAATTGAATAATTGAATTCTATTTGAAACCAACGATAATTAGAATACTTGTCTAATAGTTTCCTATCGTCTTTGCTGAAACTCAAATGGTGTTTTGTTCCTATCTTACATTGGTTGAATCCCTCCCGATTGTTCACTATGTCTATCACTTGAGCGCGCTGCTAGTCTACCAGCTGGCAGTTATCATCAATCTGTTTCTGTCTCTCTCGTTCTGTCTTCTGTTTTTGTCTTTCGGTTTCGGCATCATGATTGATTCGAAAAATTAACCTTATTTTACTCGTGATGAGCAATGTAAATAATGTGTTCAAAATGAACTTATAAATTATCAATTAATTTGAGTGTCTATTATCAATATTCTTATAGCAGCTTGGTCACAGATTTACCCTACAAAAATGGGTACTGTTCATGCCAAGGTAAGTTACATTGATATCTAACCTCATTTTGTCCTCTACATGAAATTTTTAACGCTGATTATTTTATTATGTGATACTCTTTCTAAAAACTGCAGTAGAGCACCTAAAGATTTAAAAGATGTCGTGTGATGTTGAATAACAAAATACATTTTAGTAAGACTAGAAATCAATCACCCCCTGAGTAAAACAAGTTTTACCTACCTAGAGCATTTCATATTCTTCACACTCAGGTCACTGTTTTTGTAGTGTTAGAAAGAATGGTTAGACTATGATGTTTTAGTTAATTTTTTGAAAAATAACAAAAGGTCTTGCATTCCATCACCCGCATTAAATCTATTAGCATGAGGAGAAAATAAAATTGGTAAAGGTGTAAGTTTGAAGGAACCGTGTAAGGCAATTTGACTCCAGCTAGTTGGGCCAGTAAACTGCACATTAGCCTTGATAACCTAGAACTACTATACGTTAGGAAAGTAAGGATTTGAAGTTGGTTTTTTGACTGTTTGATTACTGGCTTTTCTAAGTTGGAAAGAGATTTGGTATTGTACTCTCCACACCACCACAAGTGGCCACACATTTCCGTTTAATGTACTTCTGCTTGGGACTTTAATGATGACCCCTTGAATAAATATGTAGCTTCTCTCTCATGAACGCAAAGCTTGCCTATCCTTGCTTGCAGGTATTGTAGGACAATACTAGCTAGAGATGCATTATCTCTCGTCTTATACTTCAGACGTCATCGTTCAGACCCATAGAGAAACCTTTTTTTACTCATAAAATTCCTTCCATTTGTACCTCAGTCTCAAGTAGTACTACATACAGATGAGTTTATTTTATTATTCAATCACGAGTTTATTTTTATTTTCAATCATTAGTGACAATAGCCAAAGTGCTTCTCTCCCACAACTCAAGTTAGTAGTGACATTTTCTGCTTGAGGGAGTCCACACATTCTTTGCTCTGCGACAACTTGACCCAAGGCAGTACCGGTAATTCATTTACATAGCCACGTATCTGTATGGACTGATCAATTTTATGAATCGCAAAATATCAGTTTGAATTTCTACAGTTCAATGCTCATCAAGACAATTTTTCTTATCTTATGTGTCATAATTCTACTCCTTTCAACAAAATAAATTGTTGTAATTTACAGGAGCATTCGACGATGACTTATGGGGAAATGGATCGGAATAGTGCAGTAACGGATAAAAAGACAGTCAATTTGCAAGAAATTCAGGTAACTGGAGGCTTTTGTTTAATTAATATACATAAATTTGATTGTGAAGTAAATAGTTGTTGGTAATTTTATTCCGAATCTGCACAGATCATAGAGTGTTAAACATTGGACCTAATCTGATGTTTTGATCTTTACTAACATGTTTTGTTGACATTTTCATTTTCTTTACATTTTGGCAATTAAGGCAAGTTCCGTGGATGCCGTGCTGCATTATGCGGTGAATTATACAATCAAAAACCAACATAATTCTATTCTTATGTTGTACAACATCATGAATAGAGTTTTCGTCATATTAAATTTCTGTTACTGAGTGAAAATGGACGGTCGAAACTGCCAAGTATTGAGTTTTTTGATTGTAGTAAGATAAGATTTGGTATTTTTCAATATTATCACAGGCAATAAGAAAACCTCACATTCTCTGTTGCACTGCGTGTTGGATTGAAAAATTATTTCCTACAATTTTCATTCAATAGAACTCTATTTTGAAATTGCAGTGTGTCAGTAAACACTAAAAAATTAGAGCAGTGACATACTTTTATTCTTCCTCTAGGCCAGAGTTGATAAGGTGAACGTCGAAGGCTTGAATAGAACTCAAGAAGACATTATAAAACGCACTGTGAAGGAGCTGTTCAAAGTCAATAATTTTGAAGAGGTATGTTTGATGAAATTTTAACAATTTTAACTATATATTTCCGTTCTACTTACTCTTGTACTTTGTTCCGTTCTGTTCTCTACTATTCATTCAGTTTACATATTAAATTCAATTTTCAATGTCCTTACGTCCTTACCTCATAATATCACTTTGGATGTTACTTTTTGTCATTGAATCTTGTTTAAAGGATAGTCAAATTGATACAACAATAATTCTTGAGAGAAAGGAAATGTAGTCTCAGACTGGCTTTGTAGTTATCACGTGATATTAGATACAGTTGCATCACTTGCTTATTAGCCTACTTGTTGGTTTGTGATTAAAGTATACTGCTTACAGTGCTTCGACTGCTTAGTCGAATATTTTTTATTGATAAAAGCATATTGCTTCCTGATTCATCGCAATCCTAATCAAGTTATCACTTAAATTAAAACAATTTAATTTTAATTGTTGAATTATTTTAATTTTACTTTATTCTTTCTCTAACTTATTGTAATTCTTTAATTCATTCCAATTCTTTTTCTCCAACAAGGTAATTAAAGAAGTTCACCGCACTCAAGTGAAACTTGAAAGTCTCGGCTGTTTTTCGAATATTTCAGCTCTGATTGACGTCAGTAGTGGACCTAAAGCTACTTCGCAAGGTTACGAGGTGGGTATCCTGGTTTATGAAAATAGCAAGCATTCTAGCTGATTACTTATATATTAAGTTGATTATTCATTGTTATCATTATTAATGAATAGAAAATCTGTTGTAACTCTCCATTATCACTCTATTCTTTGAATTAAGCTAGTCTCCCTTACTTATTAATCCAAAAATGGTTCTCGCTCTTTTATTTTTTGTATCTTGAAACATTTATTTACTTTTTGAAAAAATACATAGTTGAGGGCATCCTATTATTGCCTTCAGAACATGCTTCCAAATGAAATGAGTGATGACTTCATGTTGGTTCCAGATGAAAATTTTCCCACTAGTTGGAATTATTGGATTGAATTAAAATTGAATGACTTCAAAATTCGTCCACTTGACTTCATGTTGGTTCCAGATGAAAATTTTCCCACTAGTTGGAATTATTGGATTGAATTAAAATTGAATGACTTCAAAATTCGTCCACTCTCCTAATTTTCATTAACATTTCAACTGACTGTTTCCATTCAATCCATCTTACGTATAAATTAAACACCTTCACGCGACAAAGGTCACAGTCGTTGCTTTTAAGGGGCGTACCGCTAAATAATACTCTCACAAAAATATACCATAAGAATTAACAGAATGCATATTGCTAAATTTTTTCCAAAAATAAATAGTTGAAGACAGATAAATGATTAAATAATGATAAATTGGCGTGGTATCTGAGAACTTGTCATTAGCGTGTAAGACTGCACTCCAACGAAAGCAACTCTACATTCTGAATGTAGAGTGACTTGTAGAATGAATAAGTGACGTTCTAGTGACGTCACTTTTCGAAATTAAGTGGAATTGATGATTTTTCAACATTGTGATATAGTTCGCAAGCCCGATATGACTGAATAAGCATTCATACATTCTATTTCCAATGAAGTAGGCATATTTAAGGTTTTCTAAATGACGCTCGAGTGGTCATACTACTAACTTTCAGACTACTTTGTAATCTTTTATTCAAACTTACAATCCAAGGGTTCCCGTATAAAATACCATTTATTTATTCAAGAAAGTACAATTAACTTATAGGATGAGAACACAGACATAAAGTCCAAAACGTCTTCTTTTCCTAATTTTTGTAATTATTATAAATGAAGGCTATGTTCTCATTCACTATTAATCACAAATTTCCACTCCCGAAGCTATACGTTTTGAGTTATCAATTAAGAATTTAAAAAGTTCTATATAAAAGCAAAAAAAAGTGAGAAAAATGATTTCGAAAATAACAACCATATTATTGTTTTTTCTATAGAGTTGATACATTATTATTTTCAGGTTTTTATATTTTTTCTATTGTTTAAATTTTCAATTTTTAATGATGGATTCCCACTCAGGATTACCTTCGGAAAACAACAGACTTTCATGCTTTTTTTTCTAAGAATGTAATTTCGAATTTATTTATATTTGACTGTATAGTGTTTGTTTGTCGAATAAAAATGGTTTTTATGAAAAATTATATTTATATATTTTTTAATTTTGATTATTATCATTTCCTCTATGCTTTTCATATTAAAATGTTAACAGGTTAATAATTAACAAATAAATTAATTAAATAACATTATTAAATTATTATTAATTTAAATTACATATAAATCAATATGTTTATTGTGATATTGCAGGTTACCTATTTCGTAAAAGAATTGAAGCGGGTTAAAGGAAGTGTGAATACGGTGATTGGCAGAGACAACGAGGGATCTCTGGTTGTCGGCACGGTTGCTCCGAATGTTTTCGGACGAGCCGAAAAGCTCCACTGTGAGTTCAGTTACGGCTCCAGGCAAACAAGAACGTTCAACGTCGGCTTTTACAAGCCCTTCATCCTAGACACACTTGCCGAGTAAGTGTTACTACTCACGGTATATAGAAGAAGACGGTATGGGTCACGAATAAGATGCGCAGTGGCAAACTGTTCCTCTGACGTCATCTCTACCCAAACTAGCAGCTGTACTCTATACTTTAACCCGTATTTTTATGCACGCTTTTACTAAATCGATTATAATTCTTTTCCTAAAGTGTTCTGAGAGCTGAAATTTTGGATTTTTATTGTCAATATGTTAGTTGAGGTATTATTTTAATTCAATTTCTGATCAAGCATCCAAATCATTCTTTGTTTATAGTCTTTATTTTAGAAATAGCTCAGGAAATTTATAACCTCTTGGACAAACAAGAAAAAAGAATAGGACTTGGTAAAAATTATGAAAGTGAAAGTCATATTAGTCTGTCAATAATTATTGTTAATGCTGTCAAATCATTAAAATTTATTTCAACCGAAGAGAGTCAGTACAGACTCTTATAGAGCTTTTCAGTTCAAATTAATTGAGCATTTTCCGCTTTGGCATGTAGGGTAATGATTTTTCTTTAAAATGGCTGTTTACTTATCTGCAACTTTAAAAGTGAATTTGATTAATTATGCTTCCTTCTAAGTGAATGTGGTAGGCTAATCTTTATTTATTTCTTGTTTGTTACAGGTTAAACACCTCAGTATTCCAAAATGAGAGTGACTGGCCTACTTCTGGCTACAAGCAAATTGATAGGGGAACATCAATAGGTTTGGGATTCCCCTTCATGCAAAATGTAAGTATTATTCCATTTTTGAATTTCGTTGTATTCTGCTCTTATTATCAAGAAACTACTTCAAAATCTTTTCTATTTATTTGGTTGTTTAATATCGACAAGAATTCAACGAGCACTTGCTCACTTTAGTATGTTCTCAATAAATAATATGTAATGAAGATAACCTACGATATAATATGTAACTTGATAATTCTATGATTTTTTTGAACAGATAAGACACACCGTGCAATGGGAAGGGTGTTGGCGAGAGTTGAACATGAACACCCGCTACGTCTCTTTTGATGTTCGCGAGGAGTCCGGGCATACTCTGAAGTCAGCTGTCAAGCACATTCTGACGGTGGACACCCGAAACACTCCGCTTATGCCAACATTCGGCTCGCTTCTGCAGTGCACGTCCGAAATTGCTGGCCTGGGTGGCAACATCCGCTTCCTAAAGAACGAAGTTCTCCTCCAGCACAATGTAGAAATTTTTCCCGAAACAGTGAGTGAATTCGTTCTCTTAACTCTATAAAAATGTTCAACATTTCTTATGGAGAAGGATGGAAACAATAATCATAGCTATCAGAAATTACATACTGACAGGACCAAATTTTTAATTATTGGGTTCAAATAATCCAAATCCCTATGTCCACACTTGGTCAATTTTGTGTGTGATTCAAGCATTCTACATATGCTTGAGTATTGGCCGCATGCTGTGCAGCACACAAAATCGGAAAAGTGTATGCATAGGGATTGGAATTCTTTGTAATGTAGATTCTTTAATTCTTATTATAATTATTTTCGTAAATTGGGAAAAGCATTGTGTTATTAAAATTGACGTATAAACAATTATTGTACATGTCATTTTAAAGTAGCGTTGTTCCCTTCAATACTACTCAAAAAATTCCAAGTAGAGCATTTGAAGACAAGTTGAACCTTGAAACATATTGAACGTTTTTTATTTCTGCTATATTATTTTCGAATTGTACATTAGTTAACCATTTCAAGATATCAACTCATTAGCTAGTTATCGTATGTCAACTCATATAAATGTTGAGTATCGTAGAAACAACCTACTAAATCATCACTTGAGAGGATATGGAAGGATACACGACTTATGGGAGGAAACATGAGGCTTCTAATTACCAATGTTTATAATATTTTTCAAATTGACTTCAATCTTGAGTATCTGTAAACTATACTACCATTTTTTCAACTGTTCTCTTTATTTCTGAGATTACTTCTCAATAAACATATTTTTACACCTATTTGTGAATTTAATTTTATATTTATTTATGAATTTCTGACTTTTAAAAACTGTACATTTTTCTTGTTCCAGGTAATCCAAGGCTCGGTGACAGGTGGTGTTATGCGGCCTTTAGGCAGTCAAAAAGAAATTCACATTTGTGACAAATTTTTCCTTGGTGGCCCACAATCTTTACGTGGCTTCATCAGTCGTGGTGTTGGCCCAGTTGCAGATAAAAACTTTATTGGTGGAACGGTAAGAGATTTAACATAAGTCACTGAACATTCAATGATTAGGTAGGAACTCTTGTGGATAATTGGAAAAAGTCTAACTCATTGCTAAAGATTACTTGTTTTTGAATTTGCAGATGTTAAAGCAAACATATCTTCCTCTGTTCTTATTAGATGTTAGAAAATGATCAACAATACGTTCTCCATATTGTAAATCATGCATAACTTGAAATATTTTTCAGATCTGGGTTATTGCAATCCTGAACCTATTCAAGTCATTAAGATAACATTCGCACAACAGAGAACTGTTAAAAAGAGAATAACAAGACAGTAAATTCTACCAACAAACCCATTATTTTATTCGAGATTTCAAATTTATTTTCTCCAGTTTAGAACAATATCAAGTGAAATATGGCTTGAAAAATGTTTTGTTTTTAAACTATAGATAACTCTAGATATCTCATTTGAAAGACGGGAACTGGAAGGCTGAAGATTGCACATTTCTCTACAAATTCACGAATTTGAAGGTTTTTAGTGAATAATCCCGGTGAGTAAGATCAATCTTCGTGAAAACATTGCTAAACATGCAATGAAACTACTTGGAAATTCGTAACTGCTGTGGCTATTGAGCTATTTGTCACAAAAATACTGTACCTACATATTTTGAATAGATAGAACTTCAAGGCTGCGGTTAAAATGTACAGCAGGATCCAATTAACTTGACAGAAGTCAGCTGTTCCAGTAATAATTAAACAGTGATTTCGACACAATAATCAAAAGGCTTGAAAGTCTTAAAGACCTTTAAAGTCTTTAAAAGACCTTTGAAGACCTTTCAAAGAATAACTTTTGAAAGATTCAATAATCTGCGAGATTCAGCATTTGTAGGTTAAGTATTGTGATCATATGCTCGTCGATCATATGATTTCTGACAAGTTAAATGGATCCTGCTATATGTGACGTATGATTCGCGAGTGAATGGTACCAACAAACCAGATATTCATATAATGGTTTGCAGCATTTTAAAAGTGTTCATGAGTAACTTTTGCTTACAACACGTACCAAGTCGTATCCAATATAACTACTGAAGTGGGTTTTGTGCCTCAACTTCGCCCACAACACTTGTATTGTATCAAGTGAAAAATTAAGTCATTTATCTATCTACGGCCCAAATACTGCGGTATCCAAAACGCGTCTAAGTAGACATCCTTTTACTTCTATAAATATCATTTATTCTATTTCTATTACCAAACAATTATAAATTAATTACTACTAATCCTAAATCCCAGTATCAAATACAGTTAATCTTTTTACGTACACTGTTTCATATTCTAAAGGTATACAACTTCATAATCTGGTTCTGATATGCATTATAAATTTATTTGTAAACATTCTTATTTTAATATTCCGCTGCGTCCTTTTTTATTACAGTTATATTGGGCTGGTGCTCTACATTTATACGCTCCATTACCATTCAAGCCTGGTGCGGGTGGAATAGGTGACCTCTTCAGAACTCATCTATTCGTCAATGCAGGCAACGTCGGATCATTCAATATAGATTTTAGTAAGTATACAAATATTCTCAGTAAGTCTTTTATAACATTTAATACTGTCATTATGGTAGAAATTTTCATCATACATAATTCTATCATAAAACCTTGAGACATTAAAATCAAGTATGATCAACCTACAAATACACTACTATTTCCTACATTCGAATTTTCTGACTTCACAGCATTTAAATGCAACAGAACATAAACTCAATCAATAAAATAAAAACCAATTTTCTTGAAGTCTTTGCGAAAATTTGAGAAATTTATTTTCATAAACATGCAAAGTCGAAACACAAACAAATCTTGGAAAAATTGGTGACCATCAAGAATCCACCAAATATTGTACTTGATTGTAACATAAAATATGTATTGAATTGGCACTTTCTGAAAAACCTAGCCTACGGGTTTAGCAGGACCCAAAAATGTAATTAATTTTTAATTAAAATTGATTGATAGATATTGAAAATCTTCAAATAGACAATATTTGAATAGTTGACGTACAGCCTGAATAGACTTGTCATTTCAAAGCTAAAGAATAGTTCTATAACTTGTCATTTTCCTCTATCTGTTGCACAAAAAATTCTATTGGCAAAAAACCAATTAAAATTGGTTAATTTTCTCTATATTCCATTCGGGTTTTAAAAATCCATAACTAATCTAGTATGCCTCATGGAGGAAAATGTTAGGTACAAAACTTGTAGAGAATTTTATTGTGAACATTTTGGTACAAACAAAACTCAGATATCTTCAATATTGATCAAATTACAGGCGATCTAATAAATTGTGGCGGCTATCTTGTTTTTGAGAGTTTGCGTTCGTGGCTGACAGGCCACCATGGATTTTCTTATTATAATACTAGTCCTACCTAATGAAGATATCTGCATAAATTCCAGAGCTCAATAAAAGATTTTCCCACCGAAGGCCTTTTTTGGTATATTTGCCCCCGGACTATAACTAGATACAATGTCTATCTAAACGTGAATTCACTTTGTTCTCGTTGTGAACAGGTGACAGAAGATGGCTGCATGAGTTCAGAGAGAGCACCCGGCTGGCGTACGGTGCCGGCCTAGCGATCAGGCTTGGTCAATTGGCTCGTGTCGAAATCAACTACGTAATTCCGGTCCTTTTTGATAAATCCGACGGCATCAACAGAGGTGTTCAGTTCGGTATTGGAGTACATTTTCTGTGAAAAGACGTAAATCAGAATCTGTTTTGTAGATTTGCTGTCTAGTCGTATCAGTTTTGTGACAGTGACTGGTAATAAAATTATCCTGTACTAATTTATAAATTCTTAAATTAATTTACTTCAGTCAATTGTAAAGAACTGAGTGTGCTAAAATGTTGTTATTGTTCGTTTTGTTGCTAAACTGTGTTCTAATTAAAGAACAAAATCATTGTCAGTTGAACAATTCTATTTTCTCAATGTGGGATTTTCCTGTCCTGATTAGAGTGATCGGTACATTGACGAATTTCATAGGTACAAAGGCAAAGTTTCCTGTGGTGTGACTATAAATATATTTTGACTATAAATCGAATTTTCATGGGTGGAAGATTAAAATGTATATTCGATAATAAGTTTATTTACGTTGATGGTAATATCAACCAAAACACACTTAGGCCGGGGCTCCACTAGCATCAAATTGACGCCGCGTCCAGTGTCCATTTGTACGCTCAAAAATAGGAACCATGATCTTACATGGCCGTGGCTGCATTCGATAATAAGTTTATTTACGTTGATGGTAATATCACAGAGGAGGGATATCTCCTCTGAATACTCTCTCCTCTGTGGTAATATCAACCAAAACACACTTAGGCCGGGGCTCCACTATATACCGTCAAATTGACGCCGCGTCCAGCGTCCATTTGTACCATGATCTTATATGGCCGTGGCTCCACTAGCCAATGGAGCCACTACACATAAGATCATGTTCCTATTTTTGAGCGTAGAAATGGAAGCTGGACGCGGCGTCAATTTGATGCTGGTGGAGCCCCGGTCTTAACCTTTCCCTGAGCGAAGCTCGGTCATGAAGTTAGTAACTCATCATTGAAAATATGTATTTTGTATTTCGAAATCATTTTCGGAAAAAATAAATTTAAGGGTTTATATAATATATCAGATTCTTATATTCATTTTTTTTTTAAATTCAAAATTCCTTGTTTTTGCTGTCACCAAAACAAGCATTAGTTATAGAAATAGAAGAACATTAAAATTGGAATTATAAGAATCAAATAAATGGAAAGTTTGTAAAAATATATTAATGTAATGTTTAAGGTCAATTGAAAAATCACGTAATCGTACATACAATTTACAAATAATATTTAATATTGATCATTTCAACACTTTTACACTTATACTTACATTTTACTTTGATAGACTTTGATTTGGGATACAACAAAAGTATGTACAGTGATATTCTATTTCTACAAATATTTTTGTTAATGATTGACAATAGACATATCTGCTCACACTCGTGTTCAATAACCACAGACAAAACACATGGCACATTTTGGACACAAAGGTTTGTGGGACACAGAAGTTCAATAGAAAAAAAACAGCTCTTCTTAGTCCAAGTGCCCACTGAGATGGAGTGGCGATGGAGTGGCAACACGCTAAATATAAACACATGAAACAGCGCACATCGATCCACGCCGTCGCCACTCCACCTCAGTGGGCGCTTGAACTTGGACTACAGATTGATTTCAAATCCTACCGACGGATGAGAAAATATTATTATCTTCAATAAAACTGCATTACATACGGTACATGTAGATGCAGCAGTTCAAATTGGATTGGAGAGATTGATAGAATGTTGCAATGTTGGTAAATGGAGATGTACAATATCGCAATGAAATTAAAATTACACAATAATAAAGAAGAAACCAACGCTGGCGACGCTCTTGTGAATTTATTAAACATAAAGAGTTTTCTTCAGAAAGTTAACATAACATGAGTTGTCTGTGGCATAACAAGAATGTGCTTAACTATGCTAAGTTTGTACAACATGATACAGTTTCATATTATATTATCTACATTTATTCATCATTTACTACACACTTTGTTAATATTGACCATTGTAATGATTTAAATAAATACTGTAAGGCTATTTTTTCACAATAAATAATAAATTACACATCATAAGCTAAGTTTGGTTCGGGGCAAGTTAGTAGACAAATAAGCTATCTAGTTATGATAATCTATCCAATAACCATGGGGTTTGGGGAACATTTTATGGTCTTCAGAAATTTAATATTTTCACAGTAATACCAGAATTTTTCTATAAATATTGACAAACGTTATTTTCGCAAAAGACACCGAAATTTTTAAAACTTCGTAGAACATGCTAAAGGAAAAATTCATTTAATTATATTCACCTTAGAGAGTGAGCTAGTGGAGACGATTACTAATGATAGACGTGAGCTATATTCACAATTTCTAGTAGATCAACACAATAATCAGTTATCTTTACAGAAAATATATTATTATTCTTTCAAGTCTGAATCACATCATGATTAGTAAGAAGTTGGCTGCATGTATAATACCTTTTATAAAGATGAACATCAAATAAATAGTTTGAATCCTGATTCAGTTGAAGCTTTCAACATGGTAAGATTAATTCATTTTAGTTTTACCAAATGTGTAAATTCCAAACATACATTCACCTACTAAATCACATTTATTTTTGCAGTTGTCTCCAATTCAACACTTATTAATAGATACGATAAGTTTTATTACGGAATTCGTTTAAAGATTCAATTTTACATTACGAATTATAGGTTGATACTTCATTATTAACTATCTTACTCATTACATCTACATGCAGCCAACCTTATTTTTATAGCTAAAGATAATAATAATAATTGTGGACATAAGCACTATTTGGTGTTCTATTTCCATTACAGTTAACCTATGGCTGTGGAATAGCTTGTAGGTATTCCACAGTTTTCAGTTCAATCCCAGTTTCCTGACCAAGCAAGGCTTCATACCGGCATTTTCATCGTAAGCCGAATCACAGAGTCATTCTTTTAGAATAATTAATTTTTAAAAAATCAGCAAAATGGAAGAAAACTGCTGTTGTAGAAAATTGTATGGTTTCAAATTTAATGTTTTTTTTTTTTAGAAAATTTCCATGAATATCAGCAATATTTCGAGGCAGAGTAAAGAGAATAACAGGAAAAATCTTGTGATGAGTCTAGTCGAGTTTCAGGTTCTAATAATGAATGAAATGACTTTACATTAATGCCCATTTAAATGAATGATACTCAAAGAGTAAGCATTCATGTTCCAGGTAAATTTGGAAATACTGAAAAATGGTTTCCGAATAGCGATGATTTAAAGATGACCAGTTTTTAAAATTCTTTATATTAATCAAATAAAGCTTAACAACGCTTTAAAGCTTAAAGCTTTATAAGAGATAATACAGTAACTAAAATAATTAAATGATAGAAAACGAGTGAAATATTGGGACAACAACAAATACAATTAGAAATCTTTAAAGAATTTTAATTGTCCCTCCTTATTTTTTAGTACCTACGATGAAAGCTAAGCCGGTATTTTCAAACCTTTTCATGAACTGGTCGTAAGTTATCTCAACTTATTTACTAGATACACAGTCATGCATACATCATTTTAAAACTAGATTTTTCAATATTTTAAAATACTTATTTTCTATAAATGGTGTTCATTACTTACAAGCTACTTATTTCAATAATTATTCCCACAATGCTGAAAAAATATATCTCATGAATCATGCCAGACAATACTTATACAAATCAAACACATGGATGACAAAATATTGATAAAAGAGAATTTAAAAAGAGCTTCATTCGAATTATCCCTCTACAACGAATCAAGGACAAATCCTGTACTCAAGAAATGAGTATTTGAAATTGTATGCTCTCAGCTACTCACTACACCAAATACAAAGCGATGGAGCACTAAATGTAACACAACTTTCTATCTGAAGTCAAAATTTTCTCAGGGAAATCAATGATTTTTCAATAATATACTGTTCTTCAAAAGGGAATCTATGTATCCGGTGGTGGTGCCTTTCAAAAACAACTTGCATTTTTCCTAGTGTTATTTTGAGCCTAATGAATAACTTATACCCCTGAATTATGCAATACACTACTTGAATGACTTGAAGGTGGCTCATTATTGAGCAAAACTCATTCGCGAAAATAGCAACTGAAGGATCACTTATGGAATCATATAATTGTTATAATCACACATTCTGAAACAAGTACTTTACTTTACAATATTTGTTACAATTACACTGTACAAAAACACTTATTCATTCCATTCTTACACGATATACACTCAACTTTTGCATTTATAGAATTTACACACAAATTATAAAAATATAAGACATTATGACACGTTTTGCTCTCAACACATAGTTTTCAAGTGCTTGTAAGAAACAAATTTCAATAAGTAGGATTAACAGTAGTCATTGGTCAGATAAAAATGTTTGATCTTTTTGTATTGCACTATGAAAAGAAATTAAAATATATCATAAAATGCAATGATATGTTATTAAATTCGAATAGCAAATTCCAAAGACAATAATTATTTGATACTTTTTTTAATACTACAAAACTATCGTAACCTGAATTACACCTCAGATTGTTTTACTAAGATTGTAATTTATTAAAAACTTTTGAAATACTGTTTTTATCAGCAGAATGGAAACTTGTTAATTCCCAAGACCTGTAAATCTACCTAACTTCAAGTAACAAATGAAACACACAATAAGGTTGAAATAACACAGAATTAGGAGCGAACATGAATGAAGAATTGGTACTAGAATATAATTGAAAAGGATGCCGCGAGTGTGAATTATAAATCTCACTTTCCCTGTCATGTTAGTAATAAAACTAATAATAATCAACTAGAAACATATAGGTGATTCACGATTCACACAAAATATAAAAATTCAGAGTAATTTTCTACTATACAATACGGCAAGCTTATTTTGGTATCATATTAATCAAATGACTAATAACCTAATCCAATTGATGGAAATTAAAATGATTTGTGAGAGATTAAGCAGTATATGCAAAGAGTTCATAATAGCTCAACAAAATTAACTTTTTTCAAATCCAAAAGATTATAGAACATTCTTTGACTAGACAATAACATAGTTTAAAAACAAAAAATCTACCATTAAATAATTATGATATACAGTACATCGAAAAACATAAAAAATATTTTCACACAGAATTCATTACATTATAGCAAGAGATTAATATTTTTTGTGCTGTATTTTTTCATCAGATCAGTGGTAAATTCACTCTCCAGTCTCCACACAGTATCTCACAAATCCTTCACTACTAGTAAGAGGAACTGTAGAGAATCAAATAATCTTGGTAGCTCATGTAATTTTTCAAGACTTTATAAGCCAATTTATAATAAGTATTTTAAAAGTTGAGATTTCTATTTTACAATTTTACAAATCTTGGGAGAAGGTACTTTGACTGTGTTAAAACATACTATTCAACTATTTACATAACTTTATTACAGAAATACATTTAATAATAATTATTTTGATAATTTTAAGCGTCATCGATTTAGGTTCACTCAATTTGTGAACAAGTCAAAAGTCTTAAACTTTCTGATCGTTAATTGAATTGCATTAACGATATTTTCTTTCAATTGCATTTCAGTTCAATTTCAATGTTTCAAAACAAGCAAGAACCAATAAATAATTTATCGGAAAGGCGGTATTCTTGAAAACCTGTAGTATTTTCAACGATTTCTCAACAAAGTCAGAAGGATCATATTTTTGTAGACTATTTTGTAATTTCAGGAAATCAATGCTAACTAATGAAAACATTTGAGAATATTTTGCGAAAAGGATATTAAGCTCAAAAATGTGAGAGTTTGTGAGAGCAGACAAATTTCTGGCAGTTTTTCTCGAGTTAGTTCTTGAGAAAAATCAAAACCTTTTTCCGTGATAAAACCGTAAAAAACCATCCCCAAAAAGCACACCCAAAGGAAATCAGCAAGAAATGAAGATACCTCATAAACTTCAAGAGCCTTGAGTAGGGCTCAGAAGAGCCTTCAAATGCAGTGATAACTTGGTTAAAATATTCAAATTGAAGCTTAACATACTTTTGTAGCGCATTCATTATGATAAGAATTATATATTATTCTTATTTGAATAAGATTTTGTTGGTTTAAAAGTGTTATTTCCTAAATGATTGAACTGGAATGTAATTGGAGAAGACGAAACTGTACTTTCTATTTCGAATCCAAAACTTCATGAACAACATTTGAAAGACTTTTGAACGATAAAACTTCCCACTAATTGAAAGTCGAGCCTTCAAATTATAGACTTTCCCTTCGAACAACAACAATAAACTTATCATCTGTATAACACGAATAATAAAAACTATTAATAACAATAAACGTATTACAACTCTATAGAGCTTTAAAACAATACAAGTAGGTAGAAAAATGCAAATAAGTTCGAATGAAAATTAGTTTTAAAAACGAATATTAGGAATAAAACCCATCCAAACTATTAAGAAACTCAAGTACCATAGGAACCTTGAAAACATAAAAAAAAGATTGAGGATAAAGTTGGAGTTTTAAAATGTTCAAACGTGTTGTTCAGAAAGCTGAATCAACTATAACTTTGTTGGAACTCGAGCCTTCATTTCAAGCAAGAGTATATTAAAAAAGGGATATAGTACAATAACATTATTGTTCAACAATTGGCAATTGTATTGTCTAGATTGATTGCATCATGAGAAAGACAAAAATACGTTATCCATTACATCCAAAGCTACAGATTTCTCATTCCAATCAATCATTACTTGGGAATTCAAAGTGATGAAATATTGGTCCATGTGTAGATTCAAAACTAGACTTGAAAATTGTTCAAATTTGACAATTGAAGATTTTACAGCGAATTATTCTTGTATTGAATATAAAAATAAATGAAAAATTCAAACAATGGTTAAATATATTATTCATTAAATGAAATAACTATAACTACACATGTAAAAATGTTTTGTCTTACTACATTCATGATAAGCTATAAATTGAATGCCAATTGAGATTGAGATCTTTCCAGCCATAAAAAATGAAAGGATTTGTAATCGTTTACACACATAGCCCCACGGAACTGGAGATTTCAAAATAGAATAAGCTAAAACAACTATAAGAGTCTATCAGATTATTATTATAATATTTCCAATAGCTTTACTCATCTTAGGATGGAAATTTTCATCAATGCATTCAAAAACTTGAATTATGTTGCACTACGTCCCAGTCTTATGCACAGGTACATTTATTTGATGTGGTAAAATATTTCATTGAAACAAAATTATGAAAGCAGATCCTATTAATACCTTAGTAAGAACATAAATAAGAAATTTCAAGACAGAAGATAGCAATTTCCATTTTTTAACATTTTTGAATGATGACTGGTAAAATATGTTTGTTCCAATTATGCTAAGTTTCAAATCTTTGATATAATTATAATCACATTTTTTAATGAGAACTCATTTATAGTACGAAACATACCATATTATCTCTTCTATACATTATAACAATTATTGCAATAATGCATTTTATTGAAAAACTGTAAATCTTTCTCAATTGGGATTCGAAAATGTACAGGTTAATAAATTATAAAATAATGTTGAACATGGAAAATAGGTGAAATTTTAGTATATTAGAGAGCGAGTTTTGAGAGAAATAAGAGAGAGCACATTTTACCATTCGAACATTTCGAATCATTACACTCTAAATACAAAGCCACTCAGAACTACATTGATTTGCACAGGGCAGCGCTTCCATTACTTGGTACATTGACCAATGATGCGTTAATTGATGAATACCTCAGCGTCCAACTGTGGGTTGTTCATTCCCCTGATTGGTCCGGTAGAGATCTTTCAAACAGTGCCAGTGCTCGGTGAATGAATTCATATTGTTCAGCGGTCTGCACCATACCACCCCTGCAACATTCAAATTCATTTGATCAGTATAATATCCTACACTAAATATAATACAGTACCGATCAAACTGTACTTTGCCATCACAAAAGGCCTAAGGCACATTATAATATACTCAGATTATGCATCCAGATTTTTTTTGCTAGGGATGATGCCCACATAAGCTGTAGGCTTGTGCGTGGGTAATGGGAAGGATGATGATGAGATATGAATGGACCTACAGCTTTAGGTGGGTTCCGAACCACCGGGAAGCGATTTTGAAGCTGATACATCTTTGTATTTAGAGGAGCCAGTCATCGTT
Organism: Laodelphax striatellus; assembly: GCA_017141395.1. NCBI lineage: Eukaryota > Metazoa > Arthropoda > Insecta > Hemiptera > Delphacidae > Laodelphax > Laodelphax striatellus. The sequence continues at coordinate 21,998,244 of CM029532.1, read as the reverse complement.
ACAACGGGAGTGGAAGGCGCTGTCTCTTATCTAATCTCACCGATTAGACTCGCATTCTACCACTGGGACACCGCTTCCCAAAGTGGACTGCGCTTCCTATAATTCTACTCAGATTATGCCCCCAGATTCTACTCAGATTATACTATTTCATAATCCCTCAAGAACTGCTTTCTCTTACAAATTTAAGCCTGAGAAAGTTTATCTAAAATTATTTATAATAGTACACAAGATGAATACGATTTATTCCACCATATTTTACCAGCTCCAGTTTTTCTTCAAGAAAATAATAAAATGTTCAATGCGAATAGCTTCTACTCGATTTTAAAGCTCAATTTATATATTGGAAGAAATAAGGGAATAGATTATTATAACAAATTATTGTTTGGTTCTAATGGTTAGTTTTATAGTCGAAACATGTTTCTCATTTTCCAGTTTTCTCAAATTTTGCAAACTGAGGAGCGAATTTTGAGTTCCTCCATATATGCTTCCCCATTGTGATTAAATAATAAAATTATATCGAATCATTGAATAATTCAGTATCAAATCGATAGGATGAGAGAATGCTGTGGTAGCCTAAACTTTTTCAAATGGCGCTTGAACGCCACTACAGAAAACTGATGTTTTCAAAATAGACTGCTCTTGTTAGCCGGGCGCATATTTCATTTCATAAATCCTTTAATCATTAATACATAGTTTTTGTACATATTGGAAAGTGTCATAAGAAATATTAGTTATTACTAATAAATCACAGTTAACAGATAAAACGTGCAGACGACAGCCCGGCAGCCAATGCGGCCTCGGCACGTCACTGCCCCACTGCACACCGGACAGCGACGGACTGCGCGGACTGGCCGCACCCGCCGGGCCCGGACTCCAGGCGCGCAGCCACGGCGCCACCTCGCCGAACGCCGGACTGCCGAACGACGAGCCGCCCACGCTCGCCATGTCCGAGCCATGTCCGGAGGACTGTCCACCGACGGACTGTCCGACGCCTCCGCCGCAGCCACGCTCGCTCGGCAACCGCCGCAGCACACAACATGCTCGGCTCGGCTGGACAGGCTACATATACGTTTCATTCCTCGTACTCATAACATTACATTTGCTTATACAACATACTCTGGAACTTTCAAATATTACACATTTTAAGTTACAAAGACGAACCTGCGAAATATCCATAATATTATATATATTATAGTTTAATAAAACATACAGTATTAATAGATTAAATCAATATAATCTTAAAAAGGAAAGAATACACTAAATAATAAAATGAGAGCTTAGAGCTATCTCTGAAATATATATAATTTTTGTGAGGGTAATGGACAAATGAGTTCTAAGTTTGTGCGTGGGTAACCAGAGGTGAAATGATGAGAAATGACTACTACTTTTTAGGCAGACGGGACAGACATTTCAACATCTCCTCCGAAAGACAGGAGTAGACATCTGTGGTGAAAATCTGTTGGCTTGGCATGGATTGGAATTTTTCAAAATGGACTAGTTCGTGTTTTCAGATGGATTCAGTCAAGACACTGACATTGTTGAGTTTTGGACTCGTACATGAACAGAAAAAACATACTAAGAAAATTAGTTACTGTAGTTTTTAATAATTAAAAACTTAATTCAATTATTGAATTCCTCATCCTCACCTACCTACTCTCACTATGTTAACTACATATTTAAACAGGAGTATTTAAACTTCTTAACTTGAAGTCATGTTTATTTCTCTAATTTCAAAAACTCAACTAGAGAAATACTAAAGAATATAAAAATTACAGTTCTTTATTTTTTGAAAATCGAGTAGAGCAGAAATGTTGATTAGTACTCACCTCAATACTTTTAGAAGATAACTGTTTCTCATAAGGTGATGGAGAAGGCTCTGAAGCAAACGTATCTAGATTGCCAAAGCTGAAGATATCAGTGGGAATATTTTCGAAAGTATCTTTTTGCACAGCAGACAAATTGAAATCTTTCGAAGGTTCAATCCAAGTCGGAGGATTTTCGACAGACTTGGAGCGTGCATTGTCGGGGTCGATATCAGCGTACTTGGGATTGTCATGAGGCAGTGAGCCGAACTTGATGGGTCGAACCTTGCCGCCAAGAGGTGAATCGTCGTCGTGGGTCATCTCATTGAACTGTCGCTGCTGATTGATTTCAATGGGCTTCTGCGGACTAGCCCCGGGTTTGTTAGGGGAGGTGTCCTCCTTGGTAGCGGTTTGTTTCTCCATCAAAGTGATGAGGCTTGAGATTTCGTCAGCTGTTGCTTGCGGACTGGTGCGATCTTCTTGTTCGACAGTGATGAGCGCGTCGGCCTCAGTGTCTGGATCGTCCTTGAACTCGAGCCGGCCAAAGTTGAGAACGGGACTGATTTCTTTGAGCGACGGCGGGCTGACATCGGTGAGTTCAGGGTTGGTGGGCGAGATCTGCGCCGACCGCGGCGACAGGAAGTTGCATGGCAGACCGGGGGTGGCGACGGGGGCAGACGGGGGCTCCGCATCGGCCGCCCTGGTCACCGACCACGCCGACGGACTGTTGCGGCGCTGCAGCGACGGCAGGAAGCGCGCGATCTCCACCTCCTTGGCCAGACACAGCAGCGAGTGCGCGTTGGCCGGTGTCTTGTGGTCGGGCCACGAGTCGAACCAGAAGTGAATTGTGTGCCGGCACTCATCGCCTTTCTGCAAAAACACACCGACATCGTTGAAAATCAAATAAATAATAACATGGAGCTGAATCAAATAAAAATAAAATACATTACTTTCATTCATTTCCATTCTTGAAACATTAATAAAATGAAATATTAACGTGTATGTATGATTGACTTACTACAAATTCACGAATTTTCAAAATCAAATTATACAGATGCATAATTATTAATTACACTATCAAAATAATTCATCTCTATCATACTGAATCAATCAAATTCACAATAATTTCGTTTCCATAACGAGATATACTATTTCTATTCATCAAAATGTAGTACTCTTAAACTCTCCTTATTCTCAAGATGTATCGGGCTCGAGTTAGTGTCCATGGTGAACTGCAACAATGGTAAAAATGACTTTCTTCTGTAAAAGAAGGTTCTAAGGAAGAGAGATGTACAGACCTCATGGAAATATGAATATTGTATCAGCATTAAATGAATGTTTAATGGGCATACTCTGTAAATAAGCGAATCACAAAACTAACATTTCTATGTGTAACGAGTTTCAGATCTTCAGCTCTCCTTCGTTCTTTATTCATTTGAATGTATAAGACCAATTATAATTCGGGCAAAAGTTTAAAGAAATTATAATAATGATTACTACATAAATCGGTATCTATAGTCTGGACGAGAACGAAAATCACAATTTAATTTCACCCGATTAATATTTTGTCTGAATAATTATCATTAATATCACTTTGATTATTATCAACATTTCTAATTTGATTGAATTATGAATATTTCTATTTCTAATTATTTTATCAAACTAATATCACTGAATAGCTTACAGTGAGATCGAACCGGCGAACAGTGTATCCATCCTTGACCTTGATGGAGGCGACAGTAATGGAGATGCCATTGTGCACGGCGGTGGAGTTGAGATCGGTGGGGAAGTAGGGCTCGCACTTGGAGCGCGACTTCTCCCACAGTCGCGTGAACATGACGATGACGGGCGCGCGCTGTTGCCACACCATCAGCCAGAAGTCGTTGACGGTGTGCGGCAGCGGGCCCTGCGTCGCGATAAACGCCTTCTCCTCGCCGTCATAGCCCTGCCAATCACACACAAAATGGAGGCTATTCACTTCTAGTTCGAGAAATGATCATTGATTCAATGTTCATATCAACGGAGGAGTCAAATCAAAGTATGAATCAGTGATGTCATAATAGAGGAATGAAGATTGGTACAGACACGCTACAAACAGTTGCTAATGCAATTCATTACAAGACGACTCACACATCAATTCCATACTCAACAGAATCAAATCAAAATCACACTTATTTCCTTTTTGATAAAATTTGTAGAACAAATACATTGATTCATGTTACACTTCAGTACAGCTGAAGATGTGTCAAGTGTAACATGAAACCATGGTCAACTACTATTTCCTTTTTGCCACAATATATTATGTCACAATATATGTGACAAAACATAATTATACAAATACGGGAAAAACTTGCAGGGGCATAAGCCTGAGCGCAGGAATGAAAGAATACCGTGGTAGTCTCTTGCTCTTGTATGTTTATTTCCTGATGTTTATTGATAATTTCCATTCATGAGGATTCTGAGTAATAATAAAAGAAGATTATAATATATCAATGAAATAGTTCAGAAGTATTCAGAATAGTTCGAAGGGTTTAGTGTGGAATAATACATAATATGCTTTGTTTGATTAGTTTCAACAAGACATGAGAAACGATAATGTATTCACAACGTTCTAAAAATGAAGAACTACTGAGTAGCGACAACGCAAAACTAGCAAATTTCTCATGAATGACTATATTTAACAATCACTATCTCATAACATAGAAGAACGGGATACTGAATACATACAACTACAACAGTTAATGACAATAATAATATAATTAATTATATTTGAAGTTTATTGATTGTATATGAAAATAACTTTGAAATTCAGCTACATCATACTTTAGTAGTAAATGAATTGTATCTTTCAGTTTTAAACGCAGCAGAAACTATGCATTGAAATGAACTGCTCAGATTGCGGCTAGTTCAGCGTGAAACAAATTTCGAATAATAAAAACGTGCGGTAGGAGCAGTAATTAACGAACAGGAGCTGTAGTAATATTAATCTTGATGCTATCAAATCAAACAAAAACCCATACTTACTTTGATATAATTGGCATTAATGTAGCCAGTTAGAGAGTCAGTGCCAGACGATGACGTTTCCGGCAACTGGACTCTAGTGGCTTCATTAGGAATGATTGTCCGGTATCTGCAAGCATCAATTGTACATCAATGCAAGCATTAATTGAGAAGTAGCAGATGTGAATGAGATTGCATAAACAAGTATTTGTGAATTATGGATACTGTACTCATTTATGGATACTCAAAAAACAAACATCAAGGTTTGAAAAAGCTAGAATCTGCGATGTGAATGAATCATAGTTTTTTTCTGAATTCTCCATATATGTGTTTCACAGTCCTATCTTTGAATCGTTCTAATAGTAGGCTATTATTGGCATGAATAGAAATATTGTATGCTAGATAAATTAGGTGGAAGCGTGTTGTACCTATTTTTTGAGCCGCTTCCTGGAACAGTCAACTTCTCCGGGTGGTTGAGCGGTAAGTCCCAAAATTCACGATGCAGAGAGCGTACATCTTTCAAGCAGGCTCGTAACTGTTTTCGACTCAGAACATTGCCAACTGACAACAAATACTCTTCGGCAGTGCTGAAAAATACGTAACGCATTCAAATTATACATTCAACCGGATTACAATATTATCAATGCATTAGATTCATTTTCCAATATTTAGAAATATTCAAGTACCTACATTTCCAACAGCAAGAAGGCGCACAGCAGCGAGGATACCTTATTTAAAACGTTCAGTAATATAAAAGATGTATGTATAGTCAATACTAAATAAGACCTTCTACTATACAACTGTAGTGTTCGCTACGCCAGTGAAAAGATTTTGTAAAAAAAATTAATTCTACCAATTTTACGTATCACAACTGGGATTACCTACTATCAAAAGACTAATGACATTGTTGAGTGAAGCTGACTCGAAGAATGCAAACCGTACTTCCAATAAATAAGTGAATCTTTTAACAAATGAATTAAGTATATTAAACCAGGATTCAGTAATTAAGACAGTGAGAGTAACGTTATTTCAATGTAAGATATGAAACACTTCAACTGAAAACAAAGAATTTGAGAACTGTTTCTTACTCCTATTTTTGGTAGCTTTTCAAAGATAATAATAAATGTGTAATAGTGCAATAATAATATTCATCTCTCAGTTGATATTCTTAAAGAAAGAAATTGCTAGTGAGACAGTCTAGAATAAGAACAGCCTACAATTTTTGTAATACCCAAACAGTTGAGGGTCTTTTAAATCGTAAGTGGCCCACGGGTCGCCTAGTGAGGAAGTAGCAGTCTACAAGTAGTTTTTTTTACTATTAAAGATAGAGAACTTTTACTATAAAGATAAAGATGTTAGAAATGAATTAAAATAGTAATAACTAGCAGGAGTTTGAGGACTGACTGACCATTCTCTAGTAGGAGTGACAGTGAGATTCTCCTGACTGGGATGAAGAAGGTCAATAGTGAGACTAGCACTGGATCCTCTCCGCTCCAACAGGCCCTTTGCCCTGATCCGAATCGGCTCTCCCTCCGCATGGCGTCCGGTCATCACCTCCGGCAATATGCCACGACATCCTGTTCAATGTCGATATGGTTAATAAAATATGACACATTATGAAGTGGTTACTCATTTAATAATTATATTATAGCAGAGTGATTAAAAACGTTTTCTCCTACAACGTTCAAGATGTATGATGATTTACCATAATTATTTATCTTTTAGGCTCGCAACATAATTATCTATCCGATAGCAAGTAAATAATCATTCATTAGATAAAAATTGTAATATAGTCAACTTCCATTCAAGTTGTCAGTTCAATAACAGGCAAAACAAATAGTATGGGAATTACAGCATATGAGTAGTGAGTACATAAATTTACACTGAGAACTCTCATGATATCGAATTTAAAGGCAGTCTGTAGATACGTTACTTGAAAGACTACTAAAACTACAAAATTTTGACTTCAGAAATGAAAGTGCCATTCCCAGTGAAATCGATAATTTAGTCCAAACTTGTTTTGCAATAGTTATCAGATCCAATTTACTCGAAACTTGTTTTTTGCAGATAATGCCTTTCAGCTTATAAGAGGGCAGACTAGAAGTGCACATTATTTGTACTACAGCCTACATAACAAATTTATAAGTCGTGTATATGCAGATGATTCGTGCTACATAACCTCACACATTATTGTCTGCCTCAATTTGCGCATAGCTTCATGCTACTTCTCAAGAAAAAGAAGAGTTCATCAACCTTTTTTCACGCAATAATCTTATATATTAAAAGAATTTCGTGTCCACTGTGTCCACACAGTGTCCAACTTTGGAAAGTTCGTGGAGAAGATTGAGTGGACCGATTTAGATGCGGTTTGCGCCAAAAGAAAGATAAAGAATCGAAGTTTTGCAGGCTCTATTTGTTTTTCAAAAAAAATATCTTTTTAAATAGGAGAACTTTGTTAAAAACCTTAAATAGTTTCCCGTGGCACTATCTGTTGGCATAGTTTCACTATCAATGGCACATAGATAGAGCTTAGAAGCTAATAGTGCTACAAGAGTTTCAGAAGATTCATTTTGAATTCTTCATATTATAATGATTTCAAGTAAAACATATGGCAATAATTTTCACAAACTTACTTTAGTTTTTGCATCTTGAAAGCATTCATGTTCATTCTGTCAAAATTGAAAAAAGGCATCCGTCAGTAGATAGAATACTGCTCTTTTTTGACATATTTATTTTTGTCTACTTTTTATGTATTGACAGATAGATATTACCATAGGCCTGCATACTAGCAAGAGACAATTTTTTTCTTACAGCAACCTATAGTAAAAAAATTAAACACAATTGTCCATCAGTTCCAACAAAGGTCTTACACCAAAGAATCTAAGAATGAGTTAGATATTGCACTGTCATTGTAATTATTGATAAATGCATCTATTGAGTAATACAAAAATTGAAAAATCTTTGCTATTTCAATAAGGAGTTCATCTTACTGTAGCAAAGAAACAAAGTAGCGCTTTGCGCTGCACGGGGTAAACTCGTGATTTATTAAGTTTATTTCATTGTACTCCGCGAATCAAAGTAAATCATAGGTAGGGAAATTATCTTGAAACTTAAAAATGTTAATATAGTTACCTATAGACAACTGTCTTTTAACAGCAGTGGATGATGTGGAAGGGAGAGACTCAGTGGTCATGGGTCGAATGACCGGGTGGCAAATCCATTGGCCCCCACTCGCCCCCCCAGCACCCTCCTCTCCGCTCCCCCCGCCACCACCCCCCACCAACTCCTCCTTCTCCGTACTTGACGACTGTGAATTTTGGGACATCTGATTCTTCAGCCAGACAAGAATCTATAATTAAAATATATACGACATAATTATTTTTAAAACTGAAAATCAACTTCAAACTTCAAGTGGAAAAATATACTAATCAGCCTATTATTTAGCATTAAACTGACAATGACATCGGTAACAGTTGAAAAACAATACCTTAACATTTTTTCACGAAATGGTCTCTCATCCATTCCCAACACAACGTGAACTGATTTTTATTTTATTGTTTTTTTATTAAGTCACCAATAATTATTACAATTACCGTATTTGAAACAAGAAGTAGTGAAACTGAATTGTACTGCCCGATTCTAAGTTCCGTGTCCCTGGGAGGAATGCAATACGTCATCGAAAACGGGCAGTAAGTTGATTGTCTTTACAACTCTTGACTAAAATTCTATTTGATATACGCTGCTTGAAATACTATTAGTGGTGGTTCTTGGGTGGGGAAATCGCAATATATTTTCGGTAATTTCCTGTTTCGGACGCTATCCAACAAAAGATACCAAATTGTTATGAGAAATCAGGAAAATATACATTATGCCACTCCTCCAAGCTTTCAACTCTATAACAGCTGTATAAATGGTAAACATGAGAAAAATTTTATAAACGTCGTCTTCTGGTTCTAAGAGAATAAATAAGGATTTTCAAAATTAATGTTGACGAGTATTCTGCCAATTACCAACAATTGAAACCCATTTCCGTATTTTTCTTCTAAGTTCCACCTCTGTTTTTTCTTGTTCTCCTTTTTCTTTTCCCCCATCTTTTTCGTTTTCGCCTCATTTTTCCTGTCTTTTCGCTCAATTTTTCCTCCATTTCGTCTCTTCATCTTCCTCCTTCGCCTCCTCCCCTCCTCAGATCACAACCAAAAGTGTTAACTTTTTCTTCTCAGAAATAGTGGAGTTCACTGAGTGAACTAGTCGTGTGAATTTGATTATTTAATCAGATCAGTGAAACTAATACAATATTTAGGAAAGCAGGCAGAAGCGTCTCTATAGAACCTTCTCAATTCTTAGATTTACGGCTAGTTGCACGAAAATCCAATTGAAATCATCCATCGTGGAATAAGGTGATTGTATTGAAGTCAGATTCGCTCATTGGTTCCTATAAGGCTCTATAAAAATGGGGTAGACGCATCCACCCACCATTTTGGACCAGTTTCTTATGTACCCCAGCTTTAACCTATAAACTGATCTTCAAAATTCGAGCAGTATTCACTCACCTAACTCAAGCTATACAGCTGTCTGGTAACACAATGGCGGATGCTGCGGCTACCTGGTGTTTATAGTGCCCTAGTTGCCTTCGATGATATCATTTTACGACGGATGAATTCAACTGGATTTTCGTGCAACTGGCCGAAAGTCGCCAGATAGTGCAAATATAGTGGTTATGTGATAAGATGACTAACCAGAACAGAAAGGCCTAATCCACCGACGAGAGCGAACAGCAAGAGGTGCCACCTGCTGCCTTCATCAGTCTCCTGCAGCCAAGGTCCCCTTCCTCTGTCCTCTTCCAACACTCTACTGTACACGCCCTCTCCCATCGCGGCACCATTGTAAGCTGTAACAAAACCACACAAAATTTAGTTAATCGTCTGATCCTTATATTAAAAGAATTTTGCAAAAACGTATGACAGCCACTGTGACCGTTATATTGGACCAATTAAGATGCGGATTGAGCCAAAAGTTAGTGGTCCTAGATGTGCAGGTTTTCTTGGTATTCTGGAAGAAAATTCGTTTCAGGGGTAAAAAACTTGAAATACCCCTCAGGAAATGGGCGGCCCTCCGGAATTTTTTTATAATTAATTGTTAAGAAATCACTTTTTTTAACCATAAAAATAATCTTGTATTCGTTAATAAATAGTGTATTTGCTACATATTCATAGCGAGTAATAGCATTGTTACTATAGCATTTGAAATGTATACAAAATTTTCTGGATTCAAATACAAAACTCAGATTTTCTCCGGAAAAGTTAAAAAAAAGAGGATATTTATCGTCTTTTGCTGAAATCCCCCGGAGCTAAATAATTTCGACCAAGATCGGGAGATCTCAGGGGAAATCTGGTTAAATGATAACCCTACCAAGGATCACCATGTTTTCCAGGAAATCTTTCCAAGTAATTCATTGGATGTACTCAGATGTGTTGAATCTACAATGTTGTAAACGGTGATAAGTTAAAATATTAATACATGTATTGTATTTTTCAACAACAGTTGATTTTCAGTCACATTGTTTCAATGTTTCAAGAGATGTACACAGATGTGTGAGAGACAATCTTGTAAAAGTTTGTAAACTTTTAAATATCAATATTATTTAAAGTTGATTTTCCATTTACTTTATGAGTGGGTAGAAAATGTACTATTCCGACTGTTTAGAAAACAATGATCTTACAGTCGAAGTGCAGCTGTTGTGTTGATCGCTTTCCATCAAGCAAACGGTCGGCGGCGTCGTCCTCATCCCTGTTGAGGGTGGCGCGAGGCCCCATCAGCAGCCTTGACGCATGCGCCGCCCCTCTGCCCCCGCCCCGTTGCCACTCTTCCAAGCCTCCTTCCCAGATTTCTCTTCTATCCAAAATAGCCGCTCCAAAACAGCCTGCAAACAAATAATTCAGTGAGTTATGATTGCACAAGTTTCATTTATCGAAATGCAAGTGCTAATAATTGAGAAAATTGAATTGTAAATATGTGGGATAATTTATTCCTAATGCAAAAATCCAACCATACTAGCAATCACGTCGTTTGTAGGGGACGTTAAGCCGTCGGTCCCGGCTGCCTAAAAAGTAGTGGTCATCTCTCATCATCATCCTCTTCTTACCCACGCACAAGCATCAGAGCTCATGTGGGCATCACCCTCAAAGGAACTGAGCCTCTGACTAAGCGACTCCCAGTTCATTTGTTCATTCAGTTCCCAGTTTTATTTGGGAACAAATGGAACTAAAACTTTTGAGAATCAAGATCTTAAATCTGCTGAGCCATGGCCAACTTTATTATCGTTAATGAGAAACCAGGGGGAGAATTCAGAGCTTTTTTTGCTGTGGTAATGCCCACATAAGCTCTTAGCTTGTCCGTGGGTAAAGGGAAGGATGATGATGATGATGATGAGAGGACCTACAGGTTTCGGTGGGTTCCGAACCACCGGGAAGCGATTTTCATTCTCATGAATGAATTACGATAAATTCAGCGGAAAAAGGCCTGAAGTGGTCACCCTTACTATTGGAATAACAGGTGCAAGTCTCTTATCTAATCTTGTGATTAGACACCGGCACGACCACAAAGCCAATCGCTTCCCAATTTGATAAGAAAACATTGACTTCACAACGTTGGGTTCTGCTTTGATAACATGGTACAAAGATTATGTTTGCATGAAAGAAAATAAATATCATGATCTTGAACAGGTTGTCATGATGATATTGGTTTTCGGTAGGGTACACACGAGTGACTGTCACAGTGACCGCTACTACGATTATCAGTTTACAAGTGATGGCAGTTGCAGCTTTGGCACCGTGACTGAAAGCTGCAGAACATCAATTAGTACAGCTAGCTTAGAGCAGGTGGCAAGGCGATAACCGACTGCAAAGTGCCTCCCACTGCAAAAGTGTACTGATTCATAGGCTCTACTCACACTTGGAAACTCAAATCGTCGAAACTGAGCGATCGGACAACAAACATGTGTTCTCAAAAAATGATGACGTTCAGACAGTACGGGTGCAGGATCGTCTGAGCGTCATCATTTTGAAAACACTTGTTTGTTATCCGAGTCACTCAGTTTCGTCAATTTGAGTTTCCAAGTGTGAGTAGAGCCTTAGTCTCTTTGTTTTTTTTTTAGCTGAAAGATTCATTCTTTAGGATTTGAAGAAAGGGAATGGACCTAATCTATTTTGATTAAGTAAGTTGCAGATTAAAATAGCGGGTATCTGATCTTATTAAATGTTTTTTATTGGACTTGATGAATCAATACATCACAATATTAATTTTCTAAAATTAAGGTAGCTCAAATTAGAGCTTGTTTGTAGTTTAGTACCGTACCCACAATATTTATTGGAATTCTGAATAAAGTCGAATGAAGTTGAATGAAGCCAAGTCACTAGTCTAATTGGAAAACACCATTCCAAATGAAGCAGTAGGCTATAAATTTAATCCAAACATTGTGTAATCAAATGCTGTAAAAAAGCTGTAACTAAACAGCTAGTGTCAATGAGTTATTATGAATGAGATTTCTAAAATACTGACGTTTAGGTAATAGCAAAATATACCGTTTTGGATTAGGTCTATGGGGGTCATTGAAATGGTTTATTGACGACTATGAGTTAAGAAGAGGGAATGCAGATTGGAACCTCTCAGGCCTACTTGATTTCGTGAGTACAGATATATTTTATTATTGGAAAAGCTCAAGATTTACTAATAATTTGAAACTGCAGGGAAATAACATTGCTGAATGGGAAACTCACTTATACCGAGTGAGGTTACACAGATACATTATAGGCCTAGGTAGTTCAATGAGGCGATAATGGCGTTTCAAAATCTACGACAATACATGAAATATCAAGACATCAATGATAAGGAGAAAGCTGCTGTAATCAAACATATTTATAAGAATAATTACTGTAATTGTTTGACTCTTATCAATACAGCACCAAAGTCCACGGGCCAGCATGCTCAGAGTTCATAGCACATCCTGCAACTTTATCGATCTAAAAATGCATAACAGTGGAGAAATTTCAATGTACTCTAGAGACCAAATCTGACACTTCCAAAAGTTTACGGTGTGTTTCCAATTAAATTATGAATTACCTTCAAAAATTGATAGACTGGCAGCTACAAACAGAATACAACCACATCCAAATACAGTTTTGCACGGCAGACGAACTGACAACAGTTTGGTTTCTGCCATGTTGCCGAAAGTCACTGCTGCCAACTTTACAGTGTTTGGCGTTGCCCGGAACTTTTGAATTACGAAATGGACAAGAAGCTTTGCGCTTTAATATTTCGCGCTTTTAAATTTTCTATAAAAGGGGAGAAGAATGAAATTGAATGGAGTTCTTATAACACCAAAATGATATGTTAATTTTTATTCTATGATTCTATTTATGCGTGTTTTTATGCAAGCATAATAATGTAATAATAGCATTTTTTTCCACAAAATAAAAATCATATTGGATACCAAGTAGAGAGTCGCCAAAAAAAAATATCACAGAATGCTGATTTCTGTAAGAACTCGTTTTATAGGTTATAACACCTGAAGTATAATAACAGAAATAACTAAAATGCTGCAATGGTGTCGTCTTCCTCAAATTCTTCAAATTCAGGTTCTTCAAATACAGAACTGAAATTTTTTAAACATGTCAAGTATGAACACATGGTAGCTGGGATTGCTGGTGGTGTCACTTCGACTCTCATTCTTCACCCTCTAGATGTGATTAAAATTCGATTTTCAGTGAGTAGGCCTAATGGTCGTACACACATTCCACAATACAATGGAATGCGGAGTGCATTGTCCACCATAGTTAAACAGGAAGGATTTAAAGGCCTCTATAAAGGTTTGGTACCAAGTATTTGGGGCTCTGGAAGTTCATGGGGACTGTACTTTTTATTTTACAGCTCCATCAAAGTTTGGAGCCAAAGTGGTGATACAACAACACCTCTCGGCCCTACCACGCACATGATTGCAGCCACAGAAGCAGGTATCCTGACGGTAGTCATAACAAATCCGGTGTGGGTTGTGAGAACAAGGATGTGTTTGCAATATGGAAACGAGTCGGATAGTGCTAATGGTAAACATTATACCGGTACGATTGATGCTTTGTCAAAAATATATCGTGTGGAAGGGATTAGAGGATGGTATAAAGGTTTAATTCCCAGTTTGTTTGGTGTTTCTCATAGTGCTTTGCATTTTATGGCTTTTGAAGAAATGAGAAACTATTATAATCAGCAGTATAAAAGTGTACCCATCGATACGAATTTGGGAACAAAAGAGTTTTTGATGATTGTAACTAGTGCAAGATTTCTGGCTACTTTGCTGACCTTTCCGTTTCAGGTGGTCCGCAATCGCCTTCAAGACCACCGCGCTGCCGGTGAATACACGGGAATCGTAGATTGCATCAGAAAAACTTGGAGGTTCGAAGGTTTTCAGGGCTTTTACAAAGGATTGACTCCCAATTTGACTAGAATCCTACCGGCCACTATTATCATATTCACAACATACGAAAATGTGTCTTGGTATCTGTTAGAAAGACGTTTGGACTAGACATTGCTGACCAGTGCGGTGTTGTCCTGTCCCAACGTTTGGTCGGCAAGTGGAGGGTTGGGGCGCTCGGGTAATGGAAGCTCCTCTTACAGAATAGCCTGCACTCCACAGTTCATGCTATCAAAATAATTATTACTATCAACATTCTAATATCTATCACAATACTTTGTTTACCTTCAGGAGCACTATTGAAACAATAAAGATTTTTTCTATTCAAAAACACGATATTTATACTTTGAAATTAACTATAATCTTCTAATGTGATAGTGAGTTTCCCGTTTTATGTTTGTTATAGTTTGGATTTTCTCGGCTTTCTCCATCAGTTTTAAGTCTACACATGAGGTAACAGTGAGCTTATACAAAATTGAAGAATGAAAATGTTCTTATAAAAAATTTGGATTTTAAGAAGAGCCTATAATTTGGGATCAACCTTAGAACAATTCATTCATTATTATTTCCAAGTTTGTAAGTAATCATTGTCTATTCTATTTTTTACATCCTTCATAATAGTTTGTGTTACAAACTGACAGCTTTTGCCCTATTTATTTTACCCCTAACTCTAGTCGTATCTTAATTATTTTCATTTTAGGAATTTTTCACCACTACTGTTTTGATTGCATTGAAAATACATTCAAAACAATTCCTTTGTGAGTGTCAACATTTATCTCATTCTATTCGCATTTTTTGTAGCTATATCATTAAACTCGCCCAATTCCAAATTCTTAGAATTTGACTAGATTTTTGGATCAGCAAGGAGGATTTATTCAACTCCGCTAGTTGAGGATTATTCAACAGCCGTCTAAGCTGGTACTTGTGAGTGGGTGTAGCTTGTGTATACTGTATTACAGTATTACTGTATTTTGCTGAGATGGATGCTCTAGTCCTCGAGTTCTCAGGAGCGGGCAGCCCCAGCCTAGGGTGCAAGAAAGAACTAGGAATTATAAGGGCTTCAGCTTAGACAAAGTGGAACATTTTGAGAGATAATCTCTCACATGAGAGATTATTATAGATACAAGTTTGATTGGTAATAAGATCTAATAAGTTATAAGTTCTAATCAAGAATACTAATTCAAACTTCAACACAATAACCTGCATTATACGATAATAATATTGTTACAAACCAGCAATTACGGCCGATTGCACAAGAGCCAATTGATTGAATTCAACGCCGTAAATAAAATGACGTCTTCTGACGGAACCAATACAACAAAATCTCAGTAAAAGTTCGTCACTTTACAACGAGTTAAATTTATTTTAGTGTAATCGATCCTTAGGGGTACAGACGACATTCTAAACTCACGGAATAGTCCATTCTTCAAAGACAATAAAAAATTATGTTAGTAATGAATGTCACAAACACCGACAACTGACAGAATTGAAGATTTTAACACTGTTTATAACATATTCTTTTTTCAAAATAAAAGGATTAAAATGAGTAAAACATTGAAGTTACTAACAACTAACCAACTTGAATTGACTTTTTTGTGAGGGTGTTGCCCACATGAGCTCTGGATTTGTGCGTGGGTAATACTGGATGCAATATTATTATGTAGTTGACCTAAATAATTATGCAACATGTAAGCATAAAGTTCAGACTCCGAAAACTTCTTTAGTATAGGTAAAAGAAACGAATTGTGATTCGATTACAGCTTTTATCTGATCATAACTGCAATATTTGTAAGCCAATCAACCGATCTATGCCCCTAAATGATGAATCTGAGCTGCGTCCTTGTAAAATATTGAGTTAATATACGAAAATTTATATGCAAAGTGGGTTTCTATAGTTTTAAAAGCCTATATAATTTGAAGGAATGACATTTTCGGTAGAATACAGTATCGAAATTATAGATCTTGAAATTTTGAATTCAACTAAGTGAATAAGATATTCGCTACCTTTTCAAATAAACCTCCTTAATTAAGGAGGTTTCGCTTCTGCGGATGCGCAGCCGATCTCGGAGCGGATAGTCAAGATAACAACTTTTACAAAACCTGAACTCAGCCTAAAATCATCTCTTTCGATGTATATTTTTACCCCCACCCCATCTAAAAAATTATTTCACAAAGATGAGGCTTGAAACGATCATTTAGGGGCGTGAATCGAATAAGCCTATTGGCGTTGGAAATTTTATTTTTTGATCAATAGTTTGAGCTATTACGGGTTGTTGGCATTTAGTTATTGGCCTATGACCATTTTTCAGTTTCTTGACATTCCTGACGACACCAATGAAGCTACCAAAATCTTCGGGGGCTCATATTATATTCACCTGTAAATAGTTTACCTATGAATATCACGTAGGATGTGATTTGGCAGTAATTCAACTTGAACGCAAAAATGAAAATGATTTGAAAATGAAAATTAATGATTTTTCAAGAAACAACAAATAATACCCTCGTTGATTAGATATGAAAAATAAGTAGTTTCTCAATCCTATAGACGTATATAGAAGGTGTAACTATGATTTAATTTTGAGGAAAATTTGAACTCATGTTAGAAACCCTACCCAAATAAGGAATATTGTTGAGAGAACCCTCTCTCATAAAAGGATAGAAGCCAGTTTTTGCACCATTTTTCGACATGGTTATTTCCAGCCTTCTTCTCGATTAAAGCAAAGTTGATCATAAAATCAAAGTCGTTGTCTAGCAGTCTATCTTAAAACGATATAAGCAATCTAGCTTATAGATTATAGCTTATAGGCTTCAAATAAAGGTTCTCTATCACTGACATTTGAGATATAACTAAGGTAGTACCGGCGTCACAAGCCTAACATCAGCCTAGGCTTTAATAGCTCCTTTTCTAGAGGATATAACATTATTAGATATCTCCGATATTAATGTTCTTATGTTCCGATTCCTATCAGCATGAAAGGTGGAGATCCAAAGGATTCAATTCATGAAACGCATGTGGATGATAATGGCGATAAGCCATATGTTGAAAAGATACTTCTGAATGGCCTAGATAGAATAAATTGGTAAAATTTAACTTTCATGAATAGTTTCATCATATGGCAATCGGGGTTCTCATATAAGCCTACGCTACAAGCAGATATAGGAATGCGAATGGTGAGAACCTGCTAATACGTAGGCTATACTTTAGGAAAATGGCGACTGAAATCGGTGTCAATACTGAAGTGGAATAATTCCTGTGTCATTCTATTAATAGAATCGGTACCTGCTCAAGTCATCAGTAAATAGGCCTACCTGTTTGAGGTAGAGGTAGCCTACTGTGTTTCTTTTTAACCAAAAGAAAAGCCAAGTGGTCCATTTCGCACTTTGTGATGTAACTCACTCTCCAGCAAGTGAAAATTCAACTTTGCTAAGACGGAGAGATAGAAAATGTCGTTAGCCTACTGGCCATCATTTCAATTTACGAATGTAATAATCAACAATGTAACTTGAAAATGAATTTTCTTATTTAGCCTTTATTGAAGTGGGCTCATTATCACTTTCTAATGCACATTAAATGACAATTTTGAATAAATTCAATTCTCAAGAAATTAGCCTTGGCGCCCGGTTACCTAGTTTGAGAAGATTCTATAATCTCAATGGGGTCGTGTGATAGGGTGCCGTTCAAGAAAAGTGGAATTTTCAAGCTTTTCAGGTATAGTAGAAATTACATTGAATTTTTTCTGAGTTGATTTTGATACGTATTATTTGTGAGCGAGTCCCCATGGTCCATCCTTGAACTCCACGATTGTGGAAGCTCATTGTTCAGCAATGCGATAATAACAATTAGAGTACGGTAAATGATAAGAGTTTTAAGAATTCTTTATTTAGACGTGACAGAGTTTTTCTTAATTTTAATTCGATTAGAGCCAATCAAAGAGTTTAAGCATTCAGAAGGAGTCTGCTTTAGTCATTCAGATGTATCATTTTAGCCAATTCACTGATATAGATTAAGACCTGATATAGATTCATCTTACCTTGTTGATTTTCGATAATTTTGTTGGTTTTTATAATCGAGAGTGTCTGGAAGAGTAAGTATGCTAGAATCGTCTCATCTTTAATCAGTAATTCCAATGTCACTTATCAGTTTTGCGATCGGCTAGCATGCAGCAAATCTGTTGAGATATTATGGAAATATTTTTTTGCCTTTGATTTCCAAAACTTATGCTGAATGGAACTTTCAATACAACTATAAAAATACTAATTGGTTATAATATGGATATTAATTTGAATGAAAAGTCTCCAATCAACCCTCAAGTGGGCTATGTGTTTGGGATAGTTTACCGATAGAATTACATCAATGTAATCTCTGATGAATTGTCCTGTGACCTGTGAATTGTCTCTTCCTTTAAATGTAATCGACACATGCATCTTCCTTCTGAAATAATATGCAAACATAATAATAGAAAAGTATAAGATCACTCTCATAGAGAGATTAATTTTCCGAAAATTCTACTCAAGTCTTTTGAAGGGACCGAAGTTTGGCGTAAATAGTAAGCACATTTTGCTGATGCCTAGAACAAATATTTTCGGTGCGGAATTTCCTCAAAAAATTCCTGGAAAAACTCCCACAATCCACATCCTCTTCAATGGCAAAAGTTATACGACATTTATCTGAAAAATATTCCCAGATTAAGGATCATTTAACTCATTTTGAATTACTGGAGTAAAATTTATTTTTTAGAATTGTGGGTTGATGGGAAAAATGGGTGACAATTATCATAATGTGATAATTATTTATTAAAAGTTATTCTTTACTACATGGTAGATTTTATAATATGCAGTAGATTCCCTGATGTAAATTCCTGCATTTGCCTCTGGAGTAGACTAAAAGCCATTCGTTTCTTTCCATAGGCCTCACAAATTAATGCTGTCAAATTGTCCTTTTCTCGCGTCAATTTCCTCATCTAAATAACAAGATCTTTAGATCTGCAAAGCACGACAGAGAATACCACTCTACAAAGCTTTTCTTACAAATAAAAACACAGAAAATTATTCAACAATGATTTCTTATATACAAGGATATAACTTATAACAACTCCTTACTGTATTTATCATTGGTTACTCTTCTTCGTCTTTTAGACGATTTCGTAAACAACATTTAATTTTTTCATTTTACTTGAGAGAAAATATTCTGTTTTCACAAGTTGATGTCCTCAATACCGATGAAAAAGGCAAGGAAAATTCACTTCACAGTTCAATTTTCCGGACGATTTTCCGAAGTTGGAAATGCGAGTATGTTTCGAATTGGAAATGAAAATTGTTAGAACACTCTTGTCTCATCTTGAAATTCTAATGATTTTTTTAAACACGTCAAAGTTGATGAAATTCGCTCCATTTTCATAAAAATTGCAGGTACAGTAAAATATAATATTAGACGATAATGCAATTTATTAGACAAATAATTTGAAACCTTGTGAGATCAGACTCATCAACGAGAATATTTTTTTATTAGATCAAATTCCTGTTGGTGCTAGGTAGTGCGTCACACCAATAGATTTTTGGTATTTTCTCATTAAGAAAAAAATGTTTATGACTCTCTTTTACTCTTCTTGGAGACTGATTTCTTCGATGATCTAGCTAGAACTACATCATAAAATAAAATGCTAGCAAATTAGCAAATTCATGAAATCGAATTAGTTTTTTAATAAAATCTGAGAATTGAGTACCTACGATAAGCCTTAGGGAAGCTAACTCCCATTAACATAACTCAATTCCATTCTTCAGATTCTTTTGAAAAAATTGGTAAAACTTTCATTTCTATTGGATCAAAAGAAACAGCAAACTGAGATGTTTTTGACAACTTTTTCCCACGAAATCAATTGTTTTGTTTTTCACTACTTTTACTGCCGAAATATTCTCCTCTCTCTTCCACGAGATATAGAATATGGAAATATAATTCACTATCTCATAAAATCCATAAGACACAAAATAAGTTTAACAGAAAGCACTGATATAAACAGACAAGTTGTATCATCCACGAAAATAATTGTTTTCGAATACTTGAATATTGTCAAATAGTGCCTAGACTGAATATAATATAATAGTGAACGACAAATAATGAGAAGGACAACAAATCATCTCTCTCGCACCCGACCGCTGCGGGTGCGGGTGAAGACTCAAGAGAACAAAGCACAATCACGCGGACTCCGGTTCAATAGTTGCATAAACTATTGAGGTTCTAATCTGAATAGAACGAACATAAGCACGCTCATGCATTAAAGAAAGAGATTATTGCTACATACTCACTCACATACTTATTTGTTAACATTTTACCGCGAACATTCTTCATCAGTTGGAAATGACATTTTTAACAACTATTAACATTAAAAATTATCATAAAAATCTTATGATTTTTTTCCCTCAAATTTTCAATCAATCAAATTAATTTTTATTCACGGAAATAAATAAATATAGCAGCAGAGACAAAAATACAAGTGAATGTTCCCCACAAAGACATTAGTTTGGGTTTGGAGAATTAGTTCAATGATTTGCATAATTAAAAAAATATATACAAACGGTTGTGAAATATCTACAACAAACTAAAAAAACAAAAAAAATAAGGGTATTTTGAGAAATAACCGAAAATATAACGGATATATTTCAGGAGACACCACAAAATTTCACTTTGAAGTATCTCAATTCAACGCTCGTCAAATTTTTAACAATCAGATATAAGGAGTTGGAAATTTTTCCAAAAAATCATTTATCTTTAATAGCATCCAGGAAGCTGTAGAGGAGATCTCATGCTAGCATTGGAGGTCGTATGTTACCTGATTGGTTTCTGGCGGTATAACGTTCTCGAATCAGCAGCAGTCAGTGACTGCTCGGCGGATAGCGAGCAGCAGCAGCAGCAGGAGCTTCCGACTACTTGTGGCACAGTGGCACATTGGTTAGTAGGTGGTCGTCGTCGTCGTTCATCCTGGATGAGGAGGTTATGTGGTGTCTGCGGACGGTGAGGTTATGTCTCGGAGACCGATCGATAGCTGCCGACCTGTGGGTGCGCTGGCAGCCGACTGGCCCTGTCCGTGCCCTGCCCGTGCCGTGCCGTGCCCGTCCGTTCCCGTCTCGGTTACCGCTCGTCTCCGACTGAATGGCACAGCAGCCCTTAGCAGGTCTGAATGGCGCGCTCCGCCAACCCTCTTCCCCCAACCCGCATTCGGCTTCGTTCGGCTAATTCCGGCCTCCTTCGTCGGCTCACTCATCCCCCTCAAATTGCAAACACCCCTTAATTGAGGAAAATCTGCCGTGAAAACTAAGTGCATACATTGGATTCTATACTGGAATATCTAGTGAATCAATCGCTAACTACTTTGTAGAATCCCAACTTTTCCTCTATGTCACGCCAAAGGGGTTCCTGGAACTATAATTCCATGGCCTACTTCGTAATTCAGTACTAATTCATTCATTTCTCAGTAGATCGGCGTCGATTCTACGTTCATTGAATATAGTGATAGTAATGAATAATAATTATATCATGAGATAATCAATAGGATACACTTATTACATTCTTGGAACGTTTCTGGACGAGATGAAATGAAATGGACAACTTTCCTCCAATGAATAGGCACTATAAATATTGAGAGTTTATGCAATAATTTGAGAGATGAAAAATAAAAGAGTTATTCCTTATTCGTTATTTGAAGAAAGGATAGAAACTTCAAAACAAAACAAAAGAATAAAAATATTGGGAGAATTACAGAACAATGTCTTTTTCACACTACTTATGTCTGTGAACCGAATCACAATAAAATTCATGGGGATTCCTAAAATAATTTATATGATCATTGGATATGATTTTTGTTTTGATCTGATATTTTATTTGTATTTCAGAATCGTTCGCCATTCAATGGCAAAGCTTTTTATTCTACCCCCAAGCAAATTTCTGACCCCTGAGAACTTTCTGACTCCAACAATGATCCATTCCATTCACCATTGAACTATAACAATTTTCAACACATGCAATGCATTTCTTGGAAATGAATGATGTGAATGAGAAGTGAAATAACTTTTTCTGATAAACTTTTGATGATGCACCAGGAGCGAATGCTACTACAGTACAAGCTTTGAAACGCTTGGCATCTCAGAGCATGCTTAGTGCGCTCTCACATCCACCCACGACTGAGTCAAGTGGCGCATTCAACTTTTTCTGCTTCCCAAAGAGATTCCTTGAGGATTCCGAGTTTTCGTAGCTATTCCTGGTTTCGGCTGACAAAAGTCACCAATTTGACCAACTTTCTTTCAACCCGCACAAAATGCTATTCTAGCATGATTTCGGAGCTAGAAGGGTGTTTGATCTGCTAGAAAGGTCGGATATTTCACTTGATCCAGGTATTTCTTATCTGAGAATAAGAAACTCTTCTCCCAAGCAGCTTAAAACTCATAAACTATTGAAGCTTATCTTCTAAAGAAGTAATTACTGGTACATTGTATTCACTGCGGAATTTTTACGATGCGGAAGGTTCCATGGATCATTTGAAATAAATGAAGTATTTATTGAGAAATTCAATCAACTGGCAACTAATTTTTAAATTGTCTTTCACTCAAATCCAAATGAAGCTGGAATGCAATGAAGCGGATAGTACTTTCTGTCGTTTATTATCACTCTTAATAGCCTTCTTAGAAAATTAATTGTTATTGCTATTTGCAGCAAAACTTAAGAAGGCATTATCTATTCATAGGTCTGGTAGTAATTGCTCTTTTAATACTTTCAATAATATTACAAGAGGATATTGGTCCCACTAAATTAAATTAACATCAGATATTTATGATGAGAATCAATTGAAGAAAGAATGAGAATATTTTATTATTGATTTTACTGAGTTTTCTAATGATTGTACGGAGAGTCGGAGATTCGAATCAATCTCACTATCTCTATCTTATATTGCGAATCCATAATATTGCTACTGTGCATCCATCTTATAAGCTTCTCATTCACTTATAATCATTATAAGTTGTACTATAATAATTAATTTGTTATAACTATCATAAACTTTTGTTAGAAATTGAAAATTTTGTTCAATATGATTCTGGTGCCTAAAACTACTTTGTGATTTAAAATTTTCTTTATATTTCTTTGTAATAGTAGTCCAATCTATCAGGAACTGTAAAAAGCGTTTAGTCACTTGATAATCCAGATAGATTACCAAGAATATAATAATGATTCTACCTGGCAAGTAGTTCAAATGATAAAAGGCAAATCAGAGATCATCCGAGAGTATCTAGAATCATAAGCATCATAAAAATGTATGCATTATTATGTATGTATGCAATGTGTGCAATGTATACATTATTGTTGATTTTCTAAAGCAACAATACTGAGAGCTACCATATTTTTCCGGCGAAAATGTTTAATTTTGTACATATTTACTGATAAATGAAGTATTTCTTGCTAGAAGAAACCCTTCTTGTATATAATAAACAAGTCCACCCTTCACTGTGAATGAGTTCTATGTACAACCCCCTCCCCCCTACCTGAATTCAAATAATTATCCAATCAATGAAAAAGGTAATCCTCATTCTAATAATAATATTCCATTATATCATATACGTTACAAATTTAATAATCGTGTTCTGTATTTTTCATGCATCGGGAAAGTCGATGAGGAAAAGGATAAGGAAATGGATGAGGAAAAGAGTTGGGTATTCACAACAACAATAAACTTTTTGGATTCCCATTTTTCAATACTATGATGATTATCAATGAAGCTGATATGCTTTATTAATGGATGATGTTCGAGTTTAGAATAATGGATGAAATATCTGGGAATAGTTTTGTCAGTTTTATAATTGTTCGAATCATAAGTATGATCCTAGTATCATCCCTATGTGGATGAAGAGGTGGATGTATGCTCTATGAATGAGTGATGTTCAAATTTAGAATAATGAATGAAATGTCTGTTTTGAAATAGCTTTGTCCCAGATCTGGAAAGAGGCAGAAGACCTCCTTGCCCATGCAACGAGCCCTATAACCAACACCCTTCCACGCGTCCAGCCTACAAATCCACCCTGCATTATTGTGATTGTTTTACACAGTACAGCTACAGCTGCACACAAGCAGCCAGCCAGCAGGTTCTAGTCGTCATCGATTGTGCAGGCGGCCGACAGCCATGACGTCACAGCTAGAACGATGACGTCACTCGTCCAAACACCATTCACAGCGAATTTCCATCAGGCCTGTCACAAAGACCGTTCGGAAAACATAAGTTCCGGAAACAAAGCTCAAAGTGGAGAATGATCGATCGCACGTGACGTGGGGGAGTCAGCTAAATAATCATCATCCCCATCCAACGATTTGGCACTGCTGGTCCACGTGATTACTCTCTGAAAGCCTGGCTGTCCGTTCCAGTCTCTTGCTTATTTTCAGCATTTCCATTCAAAAATGTGATGGGAATTAAGATTATCCTGTTATTCTATTCCTCAAAACACACTCAAAATAAACTAATCATAATTAATTATATAAATTTCATTTGATTGTACTCATTAATTTATTTTCATACTAGCAGGTCACCTGTGCTTCGCTACGGGGTCCTAGAAATCCCGTTGAGGTTAAAAATATTTGTGTCAAATATCTAATCACTGCCTGAACGTTGTCGGAGGGAATTAAAAAGATGTATAAAACTCAAAACCCGATATATTAATTTTGCATGTTAACTTTGAACTCGAACCCGAAAAAATGTACCGCATGATTAGGCCTATTCGATATATGGACATTTTTCCAAGTCGAATGAGGTCTTACTTTAATGAGGTTACTGATAGAAAATTTGGGATACATTTTCGATGTATTGAGGCGTCTCTATGTTTTTAACATCATAGATCATACTTTCAACATATTGTATTAATATCACAAAGCAAATTGGACTTGTTTGAAATGCATTACAACTGGTAGTAGTGGGGACAATTGACAGCGCATAACTATCGAGTAAATGTACAAATAATTGTTCCCCTGTTGATACTCAACCAAGAAATAATCATTGATAGAAAAAGAAAATGGTAAATGCCAGAATATGTTTTAGAATAATTTTGAAAAATATTATGATTTTGATCTCAAGATTACCTTATCAATGCTTAGAACTGAATTTCAAATCCTTAAAAACTATCCTTGAAATAATAAATATATAGTGTCATAGGCCTATGTCACTCCTTGGTATACAGACAATCTTTGTGCAAAATTTTCAGCTTTATCTGTCAAGTATTCTAGGCGTTATAGACTGATTTGAGTGAGAATACTTGAGTGGGGGACATTCTCAAATACGGCCCTAAGTGGAGCGCTAGCTGTCAGGTGAAATAGAGAGTAGAGTAGAGGGAAGTTAAAAACAGGTAATAAGTTATTGGTTTGGATTTATAAGCAATTTACAAGGCCTTTTTTCTGACCTTCAGAAATGACTTTTTCGTAAAACAACTTGAAAAATTAATTCATTGTGAACGACTTACTAATACGACTTAACGACTTACTTACGACTTAATTTGATATTAACCTCTCCTCCTAAGGCTTCTCACACAACAGTGCGGTCCGGGCCCGGATCGGACGGGATGAAAATCAATTGACTGATGAATCATATGAGTGTAATCATCTGATTCAGTGTGAAAAGACTCATTTAGATTCGTTAGTCATTCCGTCCGAGCCGGGCCGGGAACCCTGATTGAATCGTCTCGAAATTGTTGACGGCTGCAATATAAATAAATATTATAATTTTTTCAAAAGTAACATAAATAAAATATAATAAATATATAAAATACTAGGTGAACACAGCAACATATGTTTTCATGCCTATTTATCCCTATAATATTAAATAGTTCTGGCCCTTCTCTGAAATAGGAAACTCAATACAGTATATTATTTAATATACGGTAATTCATATGAGTGTAATCATGTGATTCAGTTTGAAAAGACTCATTCAGATTCATTAGTCATTCCGTCCGAGCCGGGCCGGGAACCCTGATTGAATCGTCTCAAAATTGTTGACGGCTGCAATATAAATAAATATATCGTCAATAATAATGTTGTAATCATTTCAAACAATAATTATAAAAACATGTCTTCAAGATCTCCTGTTCAAGTATCAAGTAGTATGTCAACCTTGAAGAATAATTGTAATCAAAATTATTCTTCCATGATAATGGCCATAAGGTTAATTTGGGCGCCTCTGGCCTCTGGGGAGGAACCTAATCCTTGTTCTAACTCAATTGGATTCCTCCTCAAAGGCCGTGAAAAGATCCGGTAGATGTGGAAGATAATTATTTTCTTTACTATTTTTCTAAAGCAGATGACATGATTACTTGAAATGGTGATTTAAAGAGACATATACATTGAATAAGTTATATATCAAATCTTCATGATCCAGAGCAATTTGATATTAAAAGAAGAAATTGCCATGACGTCTGTCGGTTTCAGATAGTATAGGGCCAGTATTTACTACTGTATGTACATACAAACATTATATCTTTTTTCTAAGTAACCTATTGAAAATAAGAAAGAATACCTCAAAGTCTGTTTTTCGTCCTTATCAAATTAAATTTTCAGAAAATATTCTGAAAAATCGTAATAATTGTGTAGTTATGACTGTAAAATTGTATAATTCGATTATATCTCTGCTTTCAAACTCATTATTTCTGAAGAACTGCTGCCGTGATTTACTTGCTTATCAAAATCCTTCAATTTCTCATCTTATATTATGTTATTATGAAAATAATTATCTTATACAATTTTAAATAAATTCAAAAAATTCACGTTCAGACATTCAAATACAGTGAAAACGTGGCTTAGAACATGACGTCAAGAACGTCCATTGACCGTGAACCTATGTAAGAAGACCACGTGGGTCCAAAAATGTACCTTATTTCATCCACCAACACATTCCAGACTCTTGCTGGAGTGTTTTGCTCGGTTTTATTGGTATTTGTATTTGTCTATCCATGTGCAGACGTGATTCACAGAAAAGACTGGTTTTTGTGTTGAATGTTTCTTGACTTTCCATTGACCTCTAAAACACAAAAAAAGGAGAGAGAATAAATATTTGTTGGAGTTTCATATATCTATCTCGCTTCAAAACATGGTTGCCCACACCTGCCAATAAAAATTCATCAGACCCTTGAAATTTTCTCAGTAAGCTCATAGTACTCGAGTACAAAAAATACTCTAGCGAATTGTCCACTCACTCCATCGGGAAGTCAAGATCATTTATTCTCAAATATTTACAAGCCTTGCGTAAGCTTCTGAATGTTAACCTTGGTTCTGCTTTTTACATCGACAAGCTTCGATAATTCTCAGAGATCATTGGAAACACGAAAGATTCAAAAGAAAGGAGACGACTTCTTGTCAATGAACGGACTTATCATTTCATATTCAATGGCTGCGAATGTGGGACAACTGTTATTTACAGAACTTTTGTCGCTTCACTACGCGATGGATCGTGAATCAATTCATTGTGTCAACAATTTCCATGGTCTACGGCTCTGACCGAGAAAATGTTCTAGGGCTAATCAACTTATGTAGTTTCTAATTATAAAAAAATTATTATTCAATCCATAAGATTTACTGAAACGTAAATTCTTCTAAAAGTAGGTTGTGATATTTCAACTTAAATTTATTATACATGATAATCAACTTTTAAAAATACATTTTACATACTCGATCCATCTCGTTATCTCAGATGCTTCACACCAAATTATAATGAAAAACGAAAACATTTGAATCACGAACACGAATCACGATCATTCATTGACTGATATGTTTTTGGATGTTTTCCTCATAATAAATACACATTTTTCTAAATGGATGATATGATCCTCATATGACACATTCAAATAATATGACACATTCAATAATTTGAAGGGAAGTTTTTCTCCAAGAGTTGAGAAAATTCATTTTTCATCGATCCAAAGAAAATCATGAAAAGTCAACATTAATATGACATTCAATTTTAACAGAATCTCCGAACAATACATATATACAAACATATCTCCGAAGGATATGAAAATTCATTTTTTAGCAATCCAAAGAAAATTATGAAGAGTAACCATATGACATTTCATTTCAACATGTCATTGGAATGTTTTCTCCAAGAGTTGAGAGAATTCATTTTTTTAGCAATCCAAAGAGAATCATGAAAAGTCACTATCAACATGACACTTCATTTTAACATGTCACTTCTCTCATCAAACGGTATCATGAAGTCACATTCAATATCTTCCATGATCACAGTGAACAATAGAAACTCGCATGTATCATACTCATATCGAACGTTCTTGCTAAGGAATTGGTGGAAAGTTCTAAAAATAAAGTAACTTTGTGTCTTTTTCTATTATTTCATCGACTTTCCTAAAACTTTCCTCTGATTTTTTTGCCAGCAATCTAGCATTACAATCAAGTACTATGATACACAATGATATTAAATCAATGGAAACGTTATCTAGTTCGTGTCCAAGTTTAACAAAAAATGTCATTGTAAAACACAAACACAAAAATTGTCGAATTTAGTCTTAATTCTTGGTGAGTGACTTCCTGAAGTGAAACTACTATTAGTTACGATTCTAACAAATTTTTTTTAGAATAGAATTTTTCCATTTTTTCAAAATACAGTTTTAAGTTGATAACTTGTCATCGTCCTGTTTCCACTTGGATAAGTTGAATTACTTTCAAGTGCTCCATGAGAGAAGATGTTGATGAGTGACTAGAGGCAGTTGTTGTAATCCAGAGGCCCCACGACACGTATTGATCGACCCGGTTTGTAGGCACTCCCCTTCACCCCCGCAATCGATAGCACACACACAACCACACATATATAAAGTGCATGCCTGAGTGTGTGTTGAGCCTTGTAAGGGGGCTGTAAGTGATAGACTGAGTGAGATGGAATTGCATTTTATTTCTGGTGTAGTCAGTTATCAGACGGACGGCAGGTGCAGGAGCGACCATTCATAAAGAGAGCCTGCAGTCACCATGAATGGGCGACGAATCTGCTCAATGAATGAGAAAATAACACAGCGTGGCAACAAAGCTCCACTTGTTTGGCCGCAGACCAAAACTTGGAAAACTTGAGGCTTCAATCATTCTTGTCCGATACTCGCCCCGAGCTTCCTTCAAACCGCTTCTCAGGTTTAATTACCTTCGAGCTTATTTCAAATTTCTAGAAATTTACATTTGAGTTGTGCTACACTAGTATGAGAGCTGATTCACTTCCCTGTACAGTATTTTTATCAGCAACATAGCGGGTTCGATTTGAGGATGAACAGCTTTTCATGAAAAGTAAAAATAACGGCTTCAAGCTTCATTCAATTGCTTTACCGTTTGTATTAATGTTCATCAAATTTCATTTGCATATAATGTTCTTTTTTAAACAAATAGCGATCATCTACTACGATGCAGCCATGTTTATATTGTAAAATTCAAGAGAAAAAAATCATTCCAATATTTTGAATAATTGGTATCGTTCTATGAGAATATTATAATGATGTGATCTTCAGGAAGTAGTGGTTCCACTGTAGTACCGTATTCATAGTGTTGTTCGAATATCATCAAGGGGTCAATGGATGAAGAAATATTAGTTATGAAAGAAATTGTGGAAATAATTATTGGAAAGTAACTCAATTTTTCGGTCTAACAGAAGGTTTCTACGTCACCTTTTCCTTGTGGTAGAGTTGTGAGTGGTTCTTTCTTCCATGCTTATCGGCGTGCTTGGGGACTGAATTCATTGTCAATGCAGGTGGAAAATTAACCAAATTATAATGATTGCTTCTCGATTATGAATTGGGAGCAAAAATAAGAATGAACTGAAAAAGCGTGACTCTTTTCTGGTGAGGGGTACATTTTTAAAGTATGAACCAGACAATGTTGCAAGCAATATTGGAAACAAGATTTCCCTATGAACTCAAGGTGAGAATTTTTTCTTGGGTGATTTCATTTACAATCCAAATTCTAATCAACCTGAGTCTGTACTAGAAAATATTTGATAGAATAGTATTGAAACATTATATTATTGAATGGTCTCAAGATTATTATTGTGACTCTTAAAAGTACTCTCCTGAGATTTCAGTGTTCCATAGAAAGTATTGGATAACATTGTTTCAAGCTAGAGATGACTGACTAGATAGGGATTCAGATGGATTGATTGATCTTCTTCATCTGAAGAAATTGAATGAATCGCCTTTGTCAATGAGAACTCACTCCTTATCAATCCTGTTCCTTGTTAATGAGAAGGTGTATCAAGTATTCCAATTCTTCCTGAGATTTTACAAAGGAATGAGTGAAACTTATTTCCTCGAGGAGAATGAACTACAGAACTCATTGAACTGCCAACACACTTTGCTATCACGCTGTGTGTTTTACAATTTATAAAATTAGTAGAAAGCTCCTAGTAACCCACTCATGCACACAACCACTTCTTCAGATCTACAGAGGAATTGAAAGCTAATGGATGAAGATTTATTGAGAGTTCCAAAACAATCTAGTAGAACAAATTCTATTACACTGATTTTTTATTTTATTAGCGACTGTTATTTCATTGAGGAGTACACCCATTAACGAACGATGTTAATTATTGATTATTTATCTATGACCATGTTATAACGCAATCATTACAGTTTCACAATTGGAATCGAAACAGTAGCTTCTTGAAATGGAATTTGAAACTTGTTTCGTAATGTCGACTTTATGAAACGGATTGAACATTATAAAACACTTCTAGTTCAATCTGATCCAGAATCTAGTTTTAAAACACTGGAATGGAATTAAATAGAATCGCAGCTGATCAAAGCGTTGTAGTTGTTAATGCATGTGTTCAGCTAGCAGCTGCCTAAGCCTAAAATATTCTAATAACGTTCAACGTATAAACTATAAACGTTCAACATTGAGATGAAACGGTCGTTTGAATCAAGGTTAGTTTAAATTGATAATGTAGATATTATTGTTTTTTGTTGGTAGTAGATAATATAGTGTATTCAATGGTTGAACTTGGCCTTTAAACCACTCTTGAGATCCTTAATACACTCGCTTCACTACGTTTCGCTCGTATTTTAACCCTGGATCTCACTCGTGGTTTAAAGGCTCTCTTAATAAAACAATTGCATAAACCACTATTATTTTGAATGGTTGTTGGAAGGCCTGGAGCTTGAATGAAGGACTATATTCCTCTATCTGAATTCATACATCAAAAGGATGTATTTATTCTTTTGTACCTGGAGATGATTCAAACGATTAGAGGGATGGGTCAGTTCATCATTGAATCCCTGTTCATGAGAAATTAATTTCTTGTGACATGAAGTATTGATTTTCTATGTGAAATGACGAAATTCAGTTTTATGTGACGAAAAAATGATTTGATTTTAATTATAGACCATAATTTAATTACAGCCTTTGTTGCGAAAGAAGCCAGCTTATCATCATTTTGAATACTATTTTGTAGATCTAGTTACTCATATATTGCAGATTTTCCACAGAATTGACATTGCATGCTATTCAACGCAAAGTCCAGATTCATAGGAAGGTAGGTGAGCTTGAATGAAATGGGATTTGAAGGATAGGGTGGGAAAAGCCGGAAGAAAGGAAACTGGTCCAGGCCAGTTATTCTACCGTGTTAAATGTTTATAGGCCGTTGACCAACCAGCGAGCTCGGAAAAGCCACGTGACAGTGTTTTGGCCCTTGGGGTGACGCGAGGGTGGGTGGTAGGCCTACTTGAATTGAAAGTAGGCTTTGGTTGTCAGGGCAGAAGGATCAATGACCCGGTGCCGTGTATACAAACTCACTCAAAATATGAATGGCGTTTGCCTAGCTGACACCCATTGATTAAAATCTCTCGCTTCACCGTGTCATGTGATGCAATGCCTCATAAAATTGAAAAAAAAAATCGAAATTCATTAATCGACATCAAATTCGAAAGAAGAAAAGGTGCAGTTTTCACCATTAAGAATTTCCTATTTTTCTTCAATTCCCTTGTTTATGGAAAGTTTTGTAAGTACTGAAACTTCAAGGAAATCACTGGTTGTCGTCACAAGATTCAGTATATATTTTACTATGTAAAATTAGTTATTGAGGATGATTATTTCTTGATCCATTACGAACTGCGATGTTAACACTTACATGTCGGAAGTGAAGTGAAAACAGTTATTAAATTCCCAGATTGCCGAACCTAGGCTTTGTACAGTTTCCTAGGTGTCAACTATTACTTCGTCGATACAATGAGTGTTTAGACTTTAGTGTTTTGTTTTAATAGAATAGATGTAATTCATGAAACGCAATTATAATTTCATAATTGTGTAAGGGTGAATTACTTCTGACTTTGAGTTGAAAGTTCTCATACTCATTTATTCACTTGAGGCAAATTCACTTGAAAGATTTGAAATAATGTAGCAACAGGCTACAGTAAACGTAGTAAACTGGCAACTTTTAATAACCTATTTTCATTTCGTAAAATGAGAACACATTCCTCATAAAGTGAATACATTCCTTCTCACGTTTTCGACGAAGTTTTTTCAAAAAGTTTCCGAGACTAATTACAATTGTAGGATTACTATACTATCTAACAATAAGTAAGGGATAATAATAATAAGCCAGGAATGATAAAATTGGTCATTAAAGCCCATTCCGATCAATACAATTGATGCCAAGAAATGTCTTGTAGAGGAGTGTGGATTCTACATTATTGAATACTAATTGAATTCAACAACCACACTATGTTAACATAAGTGTGAAGAAGTGCATTTTTTATCATCCCAAACTCTACTTGATGAAGGATTTTCCATATCAAGTCTCCACTTCACTAATTGCCAGAAGTTTATTTCCAGAAGTTTCTTAGTGTCGATTGCACTAACAGGCAATTTAACCGCCGTAAGACGACATCATCCTACGGAGCTCGATAGAAATCGCTTTGCATTGGTCCGTAAGATGATGTCATTTCATGGCGGTGTTTGATTGGATGCCTCAGCAACTGGCAATTAGTATTATAATTTCATGCTTGTCAGCTCTGATGGGTCACCAATCACAACTAAGTAACTGTTGTAACGTGCAACTCAGAACAGTTATTTTATTGAAATTTTCAATAAAAATAATGAAATTGGCTGCTTTCACAGGAATCCGTTTCAAAATTGAATCAATCATGATGCAATTTGAATTGATTCAAGTTCGCATGCATGTGTCACTTCCTATGTTTAGGAACTAGGTTACTTAGATGTTACTATACTCTCTGCAACCAGCAAACGCATTTATTATTCTTGTCAAGTTAGTATCAAATGAGGTCATAACCTTCAACTGCTATTCTTGCTTCCATGATGTATACAAACTGCATGCTCAATCGATCGGTCGATATATTGCCAATACTATTCTCAACTGTATTGTAAACAGTACACTAAAAGAGTTTAGCTCTGCGCTGCCTTCAGACTCCATTTATTGATGAGTGCAATCTTTCAGATGAATTTTCAGTATGATCTCAATGATTTTTATAGTGAATGTAGTATTCTGTGAGCACACTAGCTGATAGATGCAATTTCTTATCAAAGGAAAAACTTCGAAACAGATTAAAATGTTTCACAATGTCTAAAGTGTATAAGAAGACATCTACTATGAAGCAACCATTTTAATATTATAGAGTGAGTGAATAAATTTTTCAGCACTTTGTACGCCGTAAATAGTTGTTATAAAGTAATTTCATTGTCAATCCAGTAGCAAAATGAACCAGTTGTACGAACCGAATTTTTTATAGGTAAACAAATGAGGGTAATACCAACTTGAAAAAATTCTATTAATTGCATTCATGATTTGCTCTTCATACACGTTTCTTTAACAATCGGAAAAAGTTATTTCTTTCTCAATACACTTTGATCAAGTTTTCTCCCTCAGTATTCCATCTAGCTTAATCTATGTCAATGAAGGGGGCGAGTATGCAACGTGTGTAGCAGTATTCAAGGATAAAAAATCTGTCTTCTATAAAAAAGAATCATGTCATGATGACAGTTGCTTGAATGCAGTCTAATTTATTATTGATAGCAAATGATAAATTTATTCGAAATAAATTAACGAACCAACAGTGTGAATTAATTCCTATAATTCTCGCAGTCATTTGACAGTAAATATGAAGACTTGATTTTGAATTAAGGGGGTGGGTATGCAACATGCATGTCTCTTCTCTTATTATGGATTCTCGTCTGCATTAATAGACGCACTAATTTATTAATCAGCATTATATTTATATCATAATTCATTATCAGCATTAATTTATTTATACATTATTATTCTTGTAAATTGGTGACAATAAATTATAGCTTGCTTCACTGTCGTGTTTATTGACTATGAAGAGTTGATTAACTGCTGAGAGGCTGAGCTAGAGTTTATTAAATATGGTTCGTTCAAAAGTTGTGATTGGTGTTTATATAGAATGACTTAGGCTAACAATACTCTTTTCCTGTCAACAAGACATAATTTCGAGGCAAATTTCAATGAATTACTGTTTCAACATTTTCGGTAATGATCAATTTTCTAAACGACTTTTAGATTGACGGTTAATCCTTTGCCAAATACTAAACTGAAGAGTAATGATTGGTTTCAGGTGAGTGATATAGGTACTGCCCCAGCATTCTAGCCAATAAAGAAAGACGAGACTGAGCCAGTGCAAAATAAATATTTTACAATACAAACCTTGGACATTCGAGTCATTTTAGATTATGCATTCTGTGCAATATGTTACCCCGACGCTGTGAGGCACACCGGGGAGAGATAAAGAAGAAGAAGAAGCATTCTGTGCAAAAGACATCGAAAATATTTCTTCATGTAGCCAACGTGACTCTTCCACATCAAGTTGTCATCTACAGAGAGGCCGAGGTATTTGACAACCTGAGACTGTTTTATTATCCCACAGCCACATGCAATATCAACACAACGAACACTGTGGAATTTTAGAGGTCTGGGAAGAATGAAAGGAGAAGAGATTCCAAAGTTGAGATACGTAGTCTTCTCAATGTTTAGACTCAATTTATTGAAACCGAACCATTAAGCAATGAGATGTAGATCCTGTAACATTTCATCATACAATTCCTCATCGGAACCCTTCCCCATAGGAAAGGGTTGTATTGTCTGCAAAGACTGTGAAACTCCCCTTACAAGGGCCTGAGTAGAGGTCATTGATGTAAATAAGAAACAAAATTGGCCCCAAAACTGAGCCCTGAGGAGCTCCACAGAAATAACTCATTCTGGAGCCCACACTGACTGACTGCTCAAGAACGGATAGGAATGGAACCAAGCCAAAGGAGTGGCTCGCACACCTGCCACCTCCAATTTTCTCAGAAGAATCCCATAATCAACAGTATCATGCTGATGATGCAGCTGATCTTTCTCAAACAGCACAGATGTTTCATCAATACTTGGAGATTTT
Source organism: Laodelphax striatellus (assembly GCA_017141395.1). Classification (NCBI taxonomy): domain Eukaryota; kingdom Metazoa; phylum Arthropoda; class Insecta; order Hemiptera; family Delphacidae; genus Laodelphax; species Laodelphax striatellus. The sequence goes on along the minus strand of CM029532.1, from coordinate 21,962,571 downwards.
GAGGTTTTTAGACTAGATATAACTCATTGCCATGGAGTGAATAGGAAACCAGAATAGTAGATGAGCACAACGATACTCCTTGAGCATAGAATTAATCATAAATCCACTTTTACTTATCTCTTGATCAATACATGATATCCAGCAGAATGACTATGAAATCTGCCACAAATTGTCAATAAAATTAAATTTTATTCTTCTCACTTCTCTTCATCATTTGATCAGTATCAACAGTTTCATTCCACTACCGTACACTCTTTCTTTTCATGCATTCCATTATTGTGACATTTTCAACAGCAAATTTTTCAATAAAAATTATTGAAATTTTTAGAGTTCTTCTATCTCCGAAAATCCTATCTTCATGTTCCAATTGGACATAAATGTAAACTATGGTTAATAAAATTAACCATTTCACAGAGTTGGTTCGATAGAATCATACATTCTACTCTGATTCATTCATTCTAGAATAAATGTTCTACTTAAATTAGAAATTATTATGACATATATGAATAATTTTGGTTTGGTTTTCAAGCCTCAATGATGATTTGATTATTTCTCGTCAATTGGGATTCAAACTCTCTGGATTGTGTAAATTAGAAATTGTTGTCTTATCTCAATGTTCTTGATTTATGAATCTTTCATTCTTTCTGTTATCACTTTTTTATATGCAAGAAATATATATTTTGTTTCTTAATAATTCCAGTAGGCCCAATCAATGATTCTCTAATATTATCTGTAATTGTTATCACACGACTCATTCACCGACTTGGTTAATTTTTCATTGTATCCCGCATGGCTGTGGATGTGAATGATCAGCAAAAATGGCTGGGATAGCGCAGTTTGACCTGAAACGTGCAGAACAGGGCCGAGACCCCCTGAGCACACAGTGTTTGTGTTCTTCCGACCTGGAATCTGATCGTTGCGAGACACGTGTTCGGCCTGGTTCATTCAAGGGCCCGGCACGTGTCACACCCCTGCACCCCGCGCCGTCCAACATCCACCCGCACCAATGTGGTGCAAAAACCATTCTAAAGAACCACCACCGCCAGTGCAAGCAGCAGCAGCATCAGCAGCAGACCAACCAGAGGCCTCGGTTGAGCCTTCCATTCAGCAATCCTGGAGGCCTGCTCATTCACCTCGCCCGGACCACCAGATCCAGCACCTCATGAATCAACTAACTGGGTCACCGATATAGGTCATACCTGTTTCCGGCAATAATGTATAGGCTTTTGCTAACAACGATCATACTCACAGGCACTAACTGTTATTACATGTGAACCCATTCAAAAACAACCATTACTTGAAGACGAAAATACTGTTTAAAAAATATAACTTCATCATTATCATCTTAATTGAAGTACTTTAGTTGAATCATAATTATTGTGAGATTCAGTTGATTTGTTCGTCAATGATAATATCTGTAAAAGTAGAAGTTCTGTATGAGGTTATAAGTATAGGGCACAGAAAGTCAAGACAAGGATAATGAACTAGTTTTTTCATATTTGGATGAGGCTAGGATCAAATGTTTATTGAGAATAACGTATAAAACAGTTTAAAATAGTTTTGACTCCAAGTGAAAAATAACGTTTTTGCTTTGGTATGGGTAAGTATTGGAAGTCTCCAAGCTCAGTTTTGAAACATTATTTATAATAACCAAAATATTCTGAACCGAGATTTCAACATGCAAATGCAAGTGCAATTTTATTTATAACTTAAAAATGATTTGGGAAAAATCTCGTCATAATCAGGTCATACTTCTGCATTTCTGGCTCTCCACTGATGGAATACAATTACTATACATGACGTCTTTCTTTATAGAATTATAATCATGAGTATTTTAGTCATTCTGTGAGAAGAAACAACCATATTGTTGGTTTTAGACACTGACTGAGAGACAGATTGAATGATTGTGTATTTCTATTTATTGTGATGTTCAGTCGTAAACTCCAGCTCAGCCGCTCAGTACCGGTAGTTAATTAACAACTCTCAACAGTCAATGAACACGACAGTCAATTAAGCTATAATTTATTGTTACCAATTTACAAGAATAATAATGTAGAAATAAATTAATGCTGATGATAAATTATGATATAATAAAGTTTAATAAATTAGTGCATCTATTCAAGTGCGTCACATTAAGTGTCAGATTTTATTTTTACTTCAGTTCTTGATTTTATTGTTGGAAATGGTCTACCTAGAAAGTAAAAAATTTTTTTAATCTCATTTACAATTTCAAGGCAATAAAAGTCATCTAGAATAAGTTCATGATACTTGAGAAGGCCTACTGGAAATAGGATACCAATGCACAAGTAAGTTCATTATAAGCATACACATTTATTCACATGAGCATAATAGTAATGTTTTACAATACAAACACGAAAGAAAGAAAAAAATCACCATGATTTTCCACCACTACTTCTTATCACTACTACCTCGTCTTACTTCTACTGCTTCTTGTCTGGGAAGCAGTCAACGTGAAGCCCAACATCAACATTACATTTTCCACATTGTTTTAGCAAACTGCACACTTCCTCTGTTTACCTACGTCCGTTCTTTGAATAACGTGGTCAACTAGATCAATTCGGACAGCTTCTTCAACTCTTTTTCTTGGTTGTTTTTTAAGAGACGGCCTCCCAGCTTTCCCAGGGTCAGAAATAGACTAATTTGAAAAAACGTTCTTGTGACACTTCTTCTAAAATCATGGAGGTACTTTCTGTTAGTCATAAAATAGAAAATATGAGCATTGACTATTGCGGTATCCATTAATACGTGAAAATAGGGAAATACCATTTTTTCTACCAATGTGATGAATCAGCTTCTCATCAAACATAGTTTCAAAAATTTCAAAAGAAGATATACCATTCAATCCGTGGCGAAGCGTGTTATACCCGGTCATCGCCGGGTATATTTCCTATAGGACATATAACCGGCGATGACCGGTTAAAAGTATACCACGCTTCGCCAAGGCATTCAATTCTTCACAAATTTTCTTTCTATGTTTGTCTTGGAAAACCTCAGAAGGAGGAGTCAATATAAAATGAGGTTTAGTTTTCTACCATTTTGGAATATCAGTAGCCATGGGTTTCTTATTCTGTAGAATGGATGAATCTCCTTCACTTTTGTTATAGAATTCAGCCTTGTGTTTGTTGTATGTTCCTCAGAAATACTTGTCATTGCTGTTAGCCGCTTTCTTCGTTTGGAAGGTGGAGGATGGTTCGTCTCCTAGCATTCTGATATGTCAATAAAACAGTAATAAATATCACGATCACTGTTAAAATGAGAATTATTGGTAATAATCTTACAACTGAATGGGAGAAATTTGATTAAGTACTCTATTTTAGAAGCCTAATTGTTGATTGGAATGTATGGGTAAGTTTCCAATCTGATATTATCAAGATAAAATATTTCAGCATGTATGAATGGAAAATCACAGAAAGACATCCATGCTACGTATAAGTAGACTAGTAATGGAAAATCACAGGGACACTACAAAACTTTCTCTTCAAAGTTAGTATTATTTATCTACAAGGATAGTTCTTGATAGACTGATGTCTTTGTGGGGGATATTCACTATGTATATGTATCTCTGCTGTTGTATTTACTTATTTTGTGAATAAAGATTTATTTGAATTGAATTACAAATTAATTAGAATATTTCACCGTCGGTTGTTGATTCAAACTGTTAATTCAACTCCAATTAATTTGTTGCTATGAAATCAATTATTGTTAAACAATACCAAACCAACGAATATCAAACAAAAAATATCAGTTTTTGCAGTATCTCAATTCTCTCACGGATTACTATCACATTCATAGTTATTCTTCATTCGCTAGATTATTTCAAATTCTCTGATTGTGGATTACAACTCCAGACGTTTATTCATCATAATATTTCTCACTCACCATGAGAATCTATAAAATATTTGACTTGGCAAAAGGGAATTTTCCACACTCACTTTCTCTTCCAACCCTGGCAAAAACCCATTCTGTCCTTGTCCAATGCGATATACGGTGACGTCAGAGACTCAGATTTTCCCATTAATGGTAAATGTAGTATTACAATGATTGCTAATGATGGTACCCCTGATCCACTTCTGGAGCCTTGATTTTAAGAGTTGGTCCATCTAGAGGATCAGACCGCTCTCAGACTTCATAGAGTTCAGATTATTCTTCACTCAATTTTCTTTACCAGATATCGAAATGTACGTTTTTAAATGTTTCCAATTCTCTCCTGGAGAAGTATATAGTTTCACCCCTCTTTTTCAGAAGTTTAAATGACTAACGTTTTCTAGATTCATTTTTGTTCTCTTAATGTGAAGATGCAGTTGGCTGCTGCCCTAAATATTCTATTAGTAATTAATAGTTCTAGTTTTAATAGCATCATGAGATTCCCATTCTGGGTTCTAGTTACGTGATAGTAATATGTGGAATATATTCTCAATGTCGAGTGACGGCTGATGGAACCACCCTCCACCATGGTCGGCGAACTCGTACAACTGCTATCGCTGTGAGGAGATCATACAACCAATATCTGGGTTCCGCTGCCGTCCTGCCTGTAGTCTGGCCAAACGCCTTTACAAGGTGTTTCCACCATCATCCATCATGATCGTCATCATTCATGGACTTCGGACACCTCAACGGCGGATATCTTTTGATAAGTACTTGACCTCCCCATTGCGATATTATTGTCAGGCCCTTCTTTTGAGTCTCTTCCAGACTATTCTAAATTTGGCTCTTTTACTGTAATGTTTAATTTTAGTTTGAAATCAATATAAAAGCAGTCAACCGCAAACAACCGTTTTCTCATTCCTTGTCATTAGCTATAAGATCAACTAATAAATAAAGAGCATCGAACTCAGGGTCTAGTGTGGTCTTCTTATTTTTTTAATACTGGCGAAAACATAGCCGAAAATAAGAGTTCATTACAGCATCAATAACTTTCTCAGCCAACCTTCAAGTAAAGCTTGACTGAGTTTTACAGTCTCTTTTTAAACCTTACTACACTTTAATGCTACATAGTTAACTCATTTCAACTGTGAAATGATAGGATTGTTGAAGAGTGTATATACACAGTGAATATTACACAAACGAAGCATGTGAACTATCTTGTGAAATCTATGCAACATTTATTCGAATGTGGATGTAGTCTTCTATCGTCATTCTTCGCAGTTTCATGGTAAAATTGAAGTAGATTTTGTAGAAAATATTAAATATTCTACAATAAGTTATTTATGGTTATTTTAGGTAATTCTACCTTTCATTGTTTTTTTTAGTAAACAGTTTTTTTAAGTTTTCATTCTATGAATAGAAATTTGTATGCTCTTGACAATACAAACCGCTGGATCAACTTAATAATTCATCTTAACTTAATACTTCATCTCTCATCATCATCCTTCCCATTACCCACGCACAAGCTTAGAGCTTATGTGGGCATCATCCTTAGAAAAAAAAGAGAAAAAAATCATCAGTACTAAGCACAGCTCTAAAATAATAGTTTTTTCTATCCAAAATAAGAATATTATAGAATGGTACAGTGTAATAATTATTGACAGTCTAAGGCCCGTATGCACATCTTCGATTAATGAACGAAGATTGTTGAAAATTCACAATTAAAATCAAGTTTGAATAATGGAAATTCCTATGTAAGCAATGGTTCTATATAAATTCTCAACTGTAGCCTACATCAAAATTTTTAGCTTTGATTGGAAAAAGGCTGCTAAAATTCTTTGTTAAATTGTAATAATATATTGATGAGAACATTAAAAAAAGAAGTTGATGAGATTTCTATGAGGTGAAAATGGAGATTTTTATGCTATGAGTATTTATAAAGAAATCTCAACAATACAAGAAATAATTTGATTATTTTGTTACTATAATAATAATTTGATAGCAATATTATTGTTAGCCTTGATTAGAGAAAGGCTGCTCAGATCTGTTGTTAATTTGTAATATTGAGAACATTGATGAGAGAACAAATGATGAGAACATTGAGAAAAGAAGTTCCATTTCAACAGTTTATTAAAAATGGTAAAGTGCTATTTTATTGATATACTATTGTACTTGGTCATATATGTCTACAATGTAATCATCCATGAATATTCAAATTTTAATCTGTTATTGTTTTGGCTTTTGAAAAATTTCTGAAAATTACCATGGATAGCATAATCTGGTTAATAACAAGTTATTTCACTCTGAGATTTGTCGCTTTAACATTCTCTGTAAACATTCTCCCATAAACACTCTCACAGACTCTATTGACCTAGCCTTCTGAGTTTTAGCACTAGACTACTAAATAAAGAGATCTCAAGTGTTACTCCACGAGATAATGTCCCTTCCTATCTTGAGCACTGTGGTGTTGTGTTGAGACTCCCTTCCCTCACTTCCAATTCCAGACCCAGCTATCGGAATTGTTGAGACTTACTCAGATACTTATAGTCCCAATTGTTCAATAAGCAAAATCAACACCCTTTGATACTTTAAAGATCAGCAACTATAAACTTCACAAGATCACATTTTTTGTAACCCCTTCCAATCATGATCGTTCAAGTCGTCGATGTCATGGAATGGAGTTTATAAAGTCAGTCTCCAAACGCATATCATCATTTCTACGGAAGAAACAGAGCAGGATAAATCACACTAGAATCTAGTATTGTTTTGAGTAGGCCTACCTCACAGGTTACTAGAAATTTAGCTGATTCAAATCGATTCCTTCTGATAAATCTTGACATATTTTAATAACAAATAATAATTTTCGAAAATATTAATATGAGTTTAGCTTTTTGAAATAAAAAAAGTCATTTTTTCAGCATAGGATGATAACCACATGAATATAAGTTTGTTTAGAACCCCTTCAAAAGTATTTTGAAAGTACATAACTAAAACTTGTATGGAGTTTAAGCACCGTATTCCAACTCCTGTTTTTCTCTCTTTTTTTTGCTGGGGATGATGCCCACATAAGCTCTAGGCTTGTGCGTTAGTAATGGGAAGGATAATGTTAAAAGATGAATGGACCTACAGCTTTAGGTGGATTCCGAAGCACCGAGAAGCGATTTTGAAGCTCATAAATTTTATTTAGAGGAGCCGGTCACCGTGGTAGGCGCCGTTTCTTATCTAATCTCACCGATTAGACTCGCCTGCTACCACTGGGACAACTTCCCTAATCATTCTTGTATCCCCTTTCTTCTTGTATTCCAATTTTGTGTTTCTAAAATAAGTTGAGTAATAAAATTGTTTCTGTAACAATATTGATGTATTCAATCTCTAGTTATTTACTTATTTAAGGTAGTTTTGCTTATATCTGAAAAAATTCTTAAAAAAAGAGATTTTTAGGAACACTTTACACTTCCCACAACCATGATTGGATTAATGAAAATACTGTATTAGTTTGTGTTGGAGGCAGAAACTCTAAATAGTTTCTCTTTCTTTTCTATCCACTCTTCTCTTCATTCCCCTCTCAGATTTTCCACTTCCCTCTTCACTCAGTCAAGTGTTGGAAAGTATATCCTTGGATATCCTCTTCCAATAATGAACATGTTTATGAAATGACATAATCATTTCCATGTTACAATCATACTACGATTTTCAAACTGCATATCTCATCTTCATTGAAAAACTCTTTAGTTTAGAAAATGTGTAGGATGATAACTTACATTTTAAGTGAAATCATTATAGATAATTTTAAGTAACATAGATTCAATTACGTAATCTACATCACGAATGGTGTGGATATAATTCATTCTAATCTAATCCAGTCCCCTTGCCTCTTTCTTTTTTCCTTCACCATTCTCTCTTCCTTCTCACCTCTTCCCTCTTCACTTCTCCCTCTTCCCACTTATCTTTCCCTTTCAACTTTCTCTTCCACTCTCTTCTCTTACCTTCACCCTCTCCGTATCCACATATCTACATCAATACTTATCACAATATTGGTCCATGAGGTTCATTGATGTTCAATTTGAAAATTTCCCCATCACTCGTGTACTCGATCCATACTTTCGATGTTTGTGAAAGCAACGCAGCGCTCTTCTTGAGTATCATTAGAGAGGCGTGCGCTTCCTGTCTACACCGGCAAAGATAGAGATGAAAGTGATCAGCCATCAAGAATAACTATCACAGCTCACTACACTCACTACTCACCAGTTACGGGCGTTTATTTATTCGATGACAATCGACGCCGCTATCGCTTTACCACGACGGTCGGGTGCCAGTGCCACACCGTTGGCTTGTGCCTAGCTGCAGCTGATGCTAATTCTATACAAGAAAGTAGGATAGAGCGCGGAACTGCTAACACCTTCACGCGGCAAAAGTTCTCTCATTCCGTAAAAATTTTCAAAAAACTTTGTGTTCGCAGCTATACTAAAATTCATCTTCTGGAATGAAACGTAACATTTTTTTGGTAACTTAAGCGTGGAGGACGACTCTTCGTGCTTATACTTACACTCACCTAAGTGCCGGAGCTGACTTCAAGTACATTCCACCGCAACGACGGTTCTCACGTGGTCTAGCTCATGTCTCAAATGCCTGTGAAGTGAGTAAACTTTGATGTTTTTCGTACATGTTGTGTGACAATTATTTTGCCCATGTGTGACAACATTCTCATGTGACATACTATCACATTTTATCGAAAAAATGGAGAAGCCGGGATGTACAAACCATACTTTTTCAAAATATTCCTAGCTGACTTCTCTAACATCATAATCCGCACTTTTAAAACTTAAATTTTCACTATGAAACAGATTCGTTGAAATATCTTCCGGATCAATCTATCCTGACAGATGGAGAAAATTATAATAGAATACTATTTATATAACACTTGTATCCAAAAACAGGTGTGACTGCAGAGGTGTGGAATGTAAAAGATAAGGCTCTCCTGAATTTTTATTGTACAATTTAAAGTAGAAAGATTAATTATAGTACAATCATAGGTATCTGAGAACCCATTTTCTTTCTATTTTGATATCAATTTTGTTGTTGACCCTCTTATAAAAATGTTAGTGTAATTTGTTTGTGATAAGGATGATTATCACAAGCTAGATCCAATGAGAATATTTTTCATTCCGGTGAATTACTATTAAAGAATAGATACGGTATGCCGTATGCATGACAGTGAGGTCGTTAATAATTGTTAAGTACTTCTTATTTCATATAATATGTGGTTTAGTGGAAGAAGCAATTGGAGTGGTTGTATTCGGTGCTCAAACTATCACCCTGAAGTGTCAGCAATAATACGCAACATGAATTTAATTCTAGTGCAAAAATAAAGATCTTTCAATATTTGCAACACTGATCAAATCAAGTGAATCTGTTGATATAGTCTGTATCTTCAATATATTACAATAATTGTACATATCCAAACGATATTTTCAAGTGAAGGGAAGTGGGCTGTGGTGCAGTATATGGGTTTCTGTGTTAAAGAGTTATTCAGCTTTTAGATTGAATATTACAATTTATTGACAGAAGCCCAATAGTCCATACACTGCACTTTCTCCGGGAAGTGAAGTTCATATTTCCAAGTTAAAGGAAATAATTTATTTGGGAGAGACTTCATCAGCCAGAGTTTTGATAGTTTTTACCAAAAACAAAAATTTTATTGGTTTGAAATGGAATCTTTTCCCCTCCTAAATTCTCCTCAATAGAACCTGAGAAGTATCGTAAAATATCTCTTTCCATCCTCGATTTTATTCCTTTTATAAAATGAAGGAGAGTAGCAAAGGACGATTTCAAAAGTGTGATTGAACCACTTCCGGTCTTTCTCACTCTCTCTTACTCTCTCACACTCTCTCTCTCTCTCTCTTCCTGATAGTGATAACAACTGACCATGTGGTGTTAGTGGTCGTTATGTCGTTTTGTAAGGATCCCCCACTTTTTTCAATTTTCTCAGCTAATACAGTAATAAAACAATTGAACGCTTGAAAATCTTACAGAAAATTATTTTATTGTCAGGACAATTTCTAGGCAATTCTTGAGAATTAATAGAATTATCAAAAATATAAATTGAAAAAAAAAATTCTAAAATAATCATATTTTTTCTATATCTTCTAACACCATCCACCTACAATAATTTTTACAATACCGAATTACATGACACCAATTACACGAGAATCATCCATGATTAATGAGAGGAGATTATGATAATATAGTTCGTACCGGGTATAAAATTCAGAAATTGTGCTAAAGTAGTCAGTTACGCCAATAACCGTTTGTAAATACAGTGGAATTTGGAATTACTGTATTATGATTTCTGACATCCCTGAATTCCAAAATTCTGATCCATTTTTTAATACAGATAACAATAAATTTAAAACGTTTATTTCAGTCCAATTAAATAGAACTTCATTTGATTGTGAGCCTTCTTATTCACCAAAGTTTTTGTAATTTTCTGGTTTCCTTCTTGCTCTAAAATTTTTTGGGTGAAATGGAATGTGAGGGTGTCCCCCCACATAATAAACATACTTCTTCTTTATTTCATGTTTGAAAGATGAGTTCTGATATCTGGCATTTTCAATGAGAATTCTAGCACTTTTGGGTAATCGAAATATTTCAAAAATTAATTAAAAGGACATTAAAATTACACCCTGCTTGATAGCGTCATAAAATCGAATAGCAAGCATCTTCTTGTAGCAGATGTATGAATTAATTCGGAATGTAAAATGGAATGGCCATATGTTTCAATATCCTACCTACGTAAACAATTACTTTTCAAGTGAATCGCAAGTGTCTTTCGAAAGAATATAACCTAATTCGTTTTAGTGACACAATGAAAAGCGTTTATTCTCGAGAGTGCAATAAACAATGATCTCTGCTAAGCTCCACACTTTTATTGCTATCGTACCGATACCAACTGATTGCATTAATGATAAACATTATTTATCTTCCAATCATCATCCTTGAAGCAAATTTCACAGATCCATGGTATTCAATTATTCAAAACTATCAATAATCCTAATCAACAATTATTAAAAAATTCTTTCTCTCTTCAGTTCAGAATAATAATTATTATTATAATTATATTTTAATGAACTTATAATTATATTTTAATGAACAATAAGGTTTCAAAAAGCTCGAAATGGAAAAAAATATTTGTTTGCTTTGATAATGCTACTAAACTCGAAGAATTCCCATTAGTTGCACAGAAATAAAGAATAACCACGAACCATCACAGAAAGATATGAGGAAAAGCGTTATGAAATTGATTAAAATATTCAGCAAATAAATCAGCTAAATAAAATTCAATTCAAAAGTAATAGATAAAAATTTGTAAATAGATTTATGTTTAGGATTCCTAAGACAAAAAGATAAGACTGTATAGGGATGTAATAAATTATTTCACATACTAGAAATACAATTTTTTATGAGTTATGTTACGAATATTAACTTCTGATGCTTGTGTCATAAAAGTTTTGATTAATTTCTCACAAACAATTTTTGATAATTCGGGTTACTCATCATGGATAATGATGAAGGAGAGGACAAGAGGAGAGGTATAATTTTTGCGAATTATCGACTCCCAACTTCTCGAAATAAATGAAATTTCAGGGAGAGTTCAACGGAAAAAACGAAACTTTATTCTCTTGAAATTAGTTCATATTGGATTTTAAAAAGGACTCTCTAGATCTAGACTAACCAAAGGGAGAGGTTGTGGTGAGAGCTACGATCTGGCTCTGACAATCTCATAAATGTATAATTTACATTCTTATGATGTTATTGAATGGGTTTGATTCATTTATTGGTGCATATTAAGGAATCTTGTGCATGCTTTCATCATATGCTCTCTTGCTAATAGAACATGCTCTCCTGTTAGGGAACACTGGATGTAGCATGACTTTCGGGCATTTCTAGAATGTTCATATTCTTTGGAAATACCAATTCACACACTACACACCGCTCTGTCGTTCTAGAACACTTTGAAGGAAAGTGAAGTTATTGAGAATAACGCAAATCGGTGTGCTCCAACCCGACCGCATTCAACTGGAACTGATTAGCTATCGGACTCCCATTCCCAAATCGAAGATTAAACTGTTCACGCTCAAGATTTTTGTTCCTGATCTCGGTTACAGCACAGTTCAATGACACTTGCCACCTACTTGAGTTAATTCGGACTCCCATTCCCTGCAACCATTCTGCTGTAACAATATTTCAGTCAGTCTAAATCTTGTAAGCCAATAAACATTTTTCAAGAAAATGGAAACATTTGATAAAAAATTAATCATAGATTGTCATAAACTATTAATTACCCTAGGAGTCTACCCATCAGTGCAGCATTTCTCCTGATATGAGCATCGCTCCTATAATTGAGTCACTTGGATTGTTGATCAGCTTCCCTCTTTCTAATGATAACGTCTCACGCTAGATTCACCAAAAATGGGTAAGGGGGCATGATGGAAAATAATATTAGAAATTAGAAAATTTTTCAATTTTTTAAGAATTATTTTTTAACCATTTCAAATTTTTGTAAAAATATGACCAAGTAAAGCAAAACGAATGCATCCATTATCAATCAACTCGACCCATAAAATGTTGTATAAGCTGTTGATTTCGATCATACTGTACAGTAATCGTATGCATTTGAAGAGAATAATTCAATTGATAAAATGATCCAATACTTGAATAGCTTTAAATTATCTCTGGGATAACTTATGAAATAATAGTAGAATTCAAAGAATCATTCAAGGTTCACTAAACCTCGTCAGAGGAAAAATTGTTTGAAACTGTTTTAAATTGAATGCATCCTCATAGGATTAGAGGAAAACTGTCTGCATGATTACTGTGGAGAATACAGTGGCATAAAAAGTCTTGAGAATCTCACTGCCTGACAAGAATACGGTTATAAGAAAAATATACAACTTTGCATCTCAATTACAAATATGAGTAATAAATAAAATCTAGGATATTAAAAAATTGTGAACAATGAATCGTGAAACCTCAATTGAATAGATCTTCGTACTCCATTTCCATTAAGCGATTTGTGTGTTGCCAAATTCTCGATAGTTCCATTTAGGAATATCATTTTCGATTCTATATTTAACAATGACGATGGTAAATTAATTGCAATTTCATCATTATTGTTATTCTATCACAAGGTCATTGTCCATACAACGGTAATGTGGTCACAGCAAAATTTACGATGACGAAACGTAGCCAGGTATGATTCCGAGAATGTGAGACTAGGCCTATTGTCATTATGGCACATGATAATAATTAGGAATTAACGGGTCGCGATGTATGACTCGAGTAACCCATTTTAGCAATCAAAGAAATGAGTGGCAGCTAGAAGCTGATTACTTGGTCTATTAATATTGCAGTAGTTGTAGGACTAATTCTTCAGTGGGTGGCACCGTGCTACTGTCAGCTCCAAAAGTAGTCTAAACTTGCTCTCTTATTTTGTGTTCATTACGTCCTCATTACAAGCGACGTGATGATAAAACTAAGTTTTATGGAACACCATGAAACCAATCTCTGGTACTTGATTAACGATTTTTTTATACAAATCATTAAAATGCATTTTTAATTATGAAACATCATGATTAACCAGGAAAAATTGAGTTCAATAAAATTTCAAGAATCATTTTCCAAAAATTATTTGAATAATTCGATCAAGCATTGGCGTAGTAGACAGATCTACAGCTTACCTGCCGTGCAACGTGACGTGATAAAAATGATACTGTATCAAACTGATAACAAAGTAACCCACCCTTCGATATTCCTTGGAGAATCGAAATAATTATCAATCAACTGTTTATTATTTCTTGACGTTATGATTTAAAAGATTACTTCTAATTATCACCGATAGAATAACCGGATTGATAATGCTGTTTCATTACTGTTTTTTTAAAGTATTATTATCATCTTTCCTTACAATGTTTCTGTTGAATAATCGGTTGATGTCCCTCTTCCCTCTTCTGTAGGCCGCTTCAGTTGAGCGTGAGTTCCTTAATGCTTATTGAGAGTGTCAATTGTACGTGATACTGACAGAAAGTTTTAAATCGATATTTAAAAAGTGGTAAGTTGAAGTTCTTCCTCATTATGATAGTGAGTATTAGAAAAGGCACAATTACCGTTTACTTAAACTGCAATAATTCTCTTTATCTTTTTTCTCAATCGTTTGGAGGGCTACGACCTCCTTTTTTCAAAATGAATAGCAGTTACTCTTTCAGTTACTTTATCTGATTTCATCACAAAGTAACAACATTCACGGGTTGCTTCCTTCTCAAAACTTAACGTTTTATTAAGAGAGCGGAGAACAAAGAAATTAAAACAGTTTTCCAACAAAAACAGAATATGGACAACTATACAGCTGCTGTTAAATCAGAATGCACAAGTCTTCAGAATGTTATATGGCATTAATTAGGTATTTCGTTTCAATTAATTATTATAAAAACAGAATAATTTCCCACAGCAGTCAGATTTCTCTATTGATAAGTAACTTATTACTTACAGAGTTATTCCGATAAAATACCGGTAACCATTTTTAAATTTCCATGAAACAACGATTATTATCCATTTCAGCCCTCTTCCTATGATAATTTATTCATTCTAACTTATTCATTTTGAAAAATATATACAGCCTACAATAATTGAAGCACCAGAACAAAATAATATGATCAAAACAATAATCAGTTTTTAAACTTGAGAAAGTACTGAAGAGAAGAAGTTCTTGTTCCCATACCAAACACCAACCAAACATGAAAGTAAGTTTGTAAGATTTACATACATCCTCTCCGATGAATAATATTAACTCAACATTATTTTGCCTGAATGAATATCATCTCCATTATCATCAAATTGTCCAGCGGAAAAACATTTTTTCTTGTAAGGTAGAGAAAACTGAAGGTGGCGATAATACTGCAGTCTATTAGGTTGTTTTCAATAATACATTAAATTGTATAGTTCATTGTATAATTAGTACCTTTACTAGTATAATAAACTAGTATAATCTCATTGAACATTTATTATAATATTACTGCAAGTGTAATCTATTATATTAAAAAACTTTTGGCGCATTCCTTTATTTTCTCGCTTCAAACTGCGAGATTTGATGTGAAATCCACAGGAAACTCACACTGATACAAGTCTCTTGCAATGATACTGTATTCCCAAACGATACAGTACTGAGCAAGCAAGCGGCGCTTTGCGCTGCACTGGGTAAACTTGTATTATAACGAAAAATCCTTATTACTGCTGATTGACCAGCACAACAAATTAATTGACTGAGCCGGCAGTCAACACCCGAAGCAGCCAAAATGACATTGATTCGATTAATAATGTTTCTCTATTTAGATTCTACAACACCACTTTTGCTAAAATCTCTGCTTTGAAACTTATTTAACGTGGTCCTAATGTGTGGCGGAAATTTCGCGGTTTCAAAAACGTAGGTTTCTAAATCTATATTGGTATTCAATATAGAATATTTCTATTTTTATTACCGTATTGATAATACTGTATGGTCTTGGTCTCAATAAAGTTTCACTTCGAGTACTTTCCACAATGCATCAAAACCTCTTCTTTATCAATATGGTTTCCGGCATTGTAATCTAGCCTACTTAAATTTAAGGAAGTTATAACTTCAATACAAGAATGAAACAAGATTAGGTGTTGCTCAATTTGAAGTGAGGTGATTGAAATCAGATCTTAATCAGCCACAAGAGAGATATAACTAATAGATAATAACTGATATAACTATATCAAAAGATTAATAACAAGATTAAAAATTTTATTTGAATGCTTTCGGGGTATTGTTAATTGTTAATAGCATATTATGATGATGCGAAGGGTTTTAAAATATGAGTGGGAATAAAGCTAAATGAAGAACTCCATAATAGATAATGGACTTTTCTTAAATTTGTGGGATTTCCAGCACAACACTTATTTCCAAACAACACTTATATATTCATTCATAAAGAAACTATGCTGTGTACACTATTTCATGCTTCTTATCACTTTACGAGTAGGCTAGTGTATCGTAATGATGATTTTGCATACAACATACAACGATGTAAAAAGATTAGAACTACCAATAAAAATTTTCAAGGTTCATTTGGTGATGGATTCGCGCTTGAATTTTTACACGTTTATATTAATATTAACTGCTGTTTCTTCATATTTTGTTGATCTTTCATTGACAAGAGATTATAAAACAGTACATAAAATGCTGCCTGCACTATTAGAAGCGCTTGGTAAATAAAACACCTCAACTAAAGTACTTCCTTGTAGTTTTGTCAATGGTAATGATAATGAATAGGATTCTGTATAATAGGGAATCTGGGAAATCTACTAATTGCTTTGATCCTTCTTACTTTCAAATTGATACAACTCCCAAATCAATAATGAAGAAAATTCAATCATTTATATACGTTGAATTATTTACAGGAAAAATAATGAATTTGAAATCAAAGACAAAGGCATTTAAATTTGCATAGTATAGTTTTCCACCAGAAAAATCACCTCCATCATTACCAAATGTTTTTATTAGTAACTGGGTATGAAGAATTGATTATTTCTCTAGACATACTTTTCCCCCATACGTGCAATAATAAGTCATCAATGTAAAAAAATAAAATAAACAATGAACAATAAGTAATCAATGAGTATAACCATAGAAAATAAAATAAGCAATGAACAATCGATTGAAGGCTAGATATTGTTAATTGAATTTGAGAAGTCGTTTGCAATCTATAAACTTGTCCGATATCGTCGGCTAACGACCTTTTCTCAGCTACAATTGATTGACCTAATGAAAACGACGGACATTACTAGTTGTATGTCCATCCCTGGCAATGTCGTCAGCTTCATATCCAGTCTGTGATGGTCGAATAGATAGACATTATTGCCATGACGTGCCCTCTTCAAGAGACTTTTCATTATCAACGGGAAGTAACTACCGTTTCGGTCTGAATCCAAGTGATAGTGGAAGTAAAAATCGATTAGTGATCAATCTGACTTACGGAAACATTTCCCTAGCATAACATGGATAAATCTGACAAGGTGATCATTGAGCATTGTGATTTCCTTTTTTCCTGTCAGTATATAGGAGCCCTAGAGGTTTATCGACAGAATATTGTGTAACATGACTTCAGCTTTAGGAATCAATAATAACTTACCTACAAAATTAAAAATAAAAATTTTGTTTATAAGCTTGATAAAATTATGTTTATAAGCTTGAATAATGTATTCTATACAGAGAAAATTGATACTAAATATAGTATCCAATCTCAATGGATGCTATTACTTTCAAGTAGACTAGGAACCATTATTCCATCAAGTATCCATGAAGTTCGTCCCATCAAGATTCTATCTAATATTCCATCTCAAAACATGAGAATAGGAAATATGATATATGTCAACAGTGGACAGTGAATTTCTATTGAAAGTGTTTTTTTTTTAAGTTTTGAAAGTTTTTCAACAGAAATCTATTTCATCAATCGTTTTACGGCCGGAAATTGAGTTACTTGATCAAAGGGAATTTTCTCCAACTACCAGCGAGATCTACTGGGCTGAAGCTTATTTTTTATTAATCATCAATATTGTAAATATTATTCACATCGAGAAGGATAATTGAATGTTGTACTAGAAACACCTAATAACTATATTGAATGTGATTAAAATATTGTGATTCGATCTTACTGTACAACTTTCAATCAATAAATGAAGTCATCAAGTTATAAAATTTTAATTTAATTAATATGAAGACTTCAAAATCAATGTAAAAAATTACATTTAATGAATGTAATAAATAAGAATTTAACTATCGAGTCGAGACGAAAGGTGATAACAATTTAATTGATGTGGGACTATTCAGAATTATTAATCACGATCCTTGATTTCTTTACAATAAAGACATTTCAAAGTTCAATTAGCATGGTTGATTGGATACGGTATAGGGCATACTGTTTACTGCTAATTCAGTTATGGAACAAAATCGCCTATGTTTTATTACTCAATAAAATTCAAAGCACTTATTATTGTAGTTTTCCTTAATCCTAATTGAAAAACTAAATTTTTATTTCTTCTAAAGCTGAGTTAAAAGTTTTCTGTTGCAATAGTTTGTTGAAGTAAAATAATACTTTCATGGTTATGTTAATTTAAAGTGTAAATAGGCTATACGATTCTACATTTATGCTCCTGAGTCCAAAGTGTAGAAGGTTTTGAAGTCTTGTTTCAGTATTGTACGTGAATATTCTTTTCACATTTCACTCTGATGTCACTATGCCACTGTGTCTTTCTCTTCCATCACACTTGTAGCTGCACATTCCATAATACCTCTCTCTCACTCTTTCATTCGCGTTGAGAAACAGAGTAGAGTATTGAATCCCAATCAGCTCTCTTTGAAATACTCATGGACACCACAACTTGTGTTGAAAGAACTTCAGTCGCCTTGCATACATCACGCGACACTTGTCAACTCCGAATTTCTTAATAATGAAGATTTTTACATTATTATTAAAACAACCTTATTTTCAAGAGGATAAGTTGTTTCTTTTGATGTACAATAGAATAACTATTATTGTTAAAGAAAGTTTTCCTACAATTTTTCTCTAATTTTTAGGGCTCTGTGATTCTTTGCCAATGAATAACAGATTAAAAATATCATTAATGCATTCATTTTGAAGTCAAAAACATCTAAACTTATCCGGATCTCATTGCTATAATATATTGACTTTGGAAATTATGCTACGATCTAATTTCTATTCTTGAGAATTAGCTGAGCTGAGAGCAGTTCCGTACTGCTCAAATATTTCAATTGGAAACACTACTATTCTTGTGCTATATGCACGTACAGTATCAATAATATTATTCTGATATGTTACAGGGACTCATTATCCATCCTGACAAGATTAATGTTAATTCCTACTTCTGATGATCCATTCAGTCAAGCATTTATTTGCAGACAAGAATGACTCAAATTCCTTATCTTATGCTCTTCAGATTCACCTGTTCCTAAAAGAGTCAACAGCGTTTCCGAAATGAAAGTAGATAACGGTTCAAGAGGCATTGGGAAACAATGTTATGAGTTGTCTGTATAAAACTGTAGAAACTTCTCTCTATGTGTTGTTTTCCTTGTACCTCAAAGATTAGACTATCAATGAACATGTTAAAAGGTATTGCAATTGTTAATTTTTAAGTATTCTTACCGTGACGATGCCCCAACTGAAAATAGTACTGGTACTGTACTGCAAAACAAACAAAAATTTCACTCCGGCCTTGAACATTTAGTTGTAACTCTCGTAAGTTGGCCCTATATACGGTACTCTTAGTTCTTGTAATATACTCTAGCTCTTATTAAATCTTATTGAATCTATTTGTTATTATCTCTTGGTAAATCTGTGAATGAGAAGATTGAAAGGTTCTCAGAGAATAGTTACTTAGACTGCAGTGACGGATCTACCGGGGCGGAGGGACTTTGGGGCTGAAGCCCCCCCAAAACGAGGAAAACGGGGAAATTTTTTGTGAGAATGTAAAATTTATACAAATATATATAATATTTATAAATTATAAATATATAATATATTATTTATAAGAACAGGTTTGATGGACAGGTTTGCTATGAACATGTTTGAAATCTATTAGAAAATCTCTTTTCAGCTATTTTT
Source organism: Laodelphax striatellus (assembly GCA_017141395.1). Lineage (NCBI taxonomy): Eukaryota > Metazoa > Arthropoda > Insecta > Hemiptera > Delphacidae > Laodelphax > Laodelphax striatellus. The sequence goes on along the minus strand of CM029532.1, from coordinate 21,942,991 downwards.
GATACATTCACGGAGAAACTAAGTCGAAAAAGTGGAAATTTAGTTTAATCGTTCAAGATTTATCGGAATTGGATCCGCATTTAGAAAAGGTTTCTAAAGACCCCTTTCCTCAAATAACAACTGAATACTACATTATTCAACATTTATGACATTCAGTTTCTCACATAGCAATAGAAATGAAGAGAATTTGGCTCATCACTTGCGGGGATCCAATGAATGAAGCCCCCTTATTGCTAAGCACGCTTGTTAGCTTACTCAATACAAAATCAATAGTTAAACTTAAACTGTAATTGACTTACTACGCAAGTTCTCAACTAATAGCCTACGCACAAGACACTGAAAGAGAATAATTGAAGAAGAAAAAATGTATTCCATGTTTTTTATTTGGTTGTTCATGAAACTAAATATAGGCCTACTTGCAGTGTGCCTTATCTATAATTATTTTTCAAAGCCTTTGCCCGCGGCTTATAAGTAACGGTGTCTTATCATTCCGTGGCGTATTATCTTGGCACACATCTACCTGCTCTTTAAAAATATCTGCCGCAGGCGTATTCCCTTAACGTAGGAGGAGCATCTTCCTGATGTTTACACTCATCAACCTCAACTCAGCACTTTCCCAGTCACAAATTACGATAAAGCGTGTTTGTGTGCATTGCCTTGTAACAAATTAAACGATCACTGGGTTCAATTCCGTTTATTTTTGTACCTATTCATCTAATAATCTCGGCCGAAGCCGAGTTGGTTTATCGCTAATATGATAAGCCAGACGTCCTGGGTCGAGCTCTGCAGTGGTGACAAACATATTTCTCTTAGGCAATTCGGAGGATACTCTTTAAACTGTCGGACCCAGCTACGTAAAAATTCGTAAGATCATCTCTCATCATTGCCCTTTCCATTACCAATGCACAAGCCTAGGACATCACCCACGAAAAAATAAAAAATAATTCTTAATAATAATTTACTTTTCTTATAATTTTCTTTTTCTTTTAATAATTCTTAATTATTAAAAAAGTTTACTTTTGGCATAGGACTTTCATATCTGTCCTGTGCCTTGAAACCTGTCCTTAACCTTATCCTTGCCTCTGTACATTTTATGGTGGTCCTTCGTCCTTCCATCAATCTGCACTTTAATGCTGTTACCAAAAAATGTGTAAGAATATATTTAGAGGACCCGACCATGTGAATAATCACCAATTTGTCTTATACGAGTATACTCGTACCAACCAAGAGTAATGAATTAAAATAAATCGAGTAATTTCGGCAATCATTCTTAGTTTCGTCAATTTTCCTCAGAATAAAAACTAACTTAAGAAGATAAACAATTTGCTATTGGAAAGAATTTCAGCTTAATAACGTTAAACTTATAGAAGTCTATCCCTCTGGTTTAGCCTATTGAATCCTCAAAGTTTAAATCATATTCTAATAATAAAATAGTAGAAATAATTTTAAAATTATTTGTATATCCTCATCAAAATTGATTTGAAGTAGGCTACCTTTCATTCTTGCTCCACTTACAGAGAATCACCGAATCGAAAGTAGACCGATTTATGGACGATATGCTTCATCATTTCTCGTGTAGGAAGTCATCATTATCCTAACTCATTGTTGTAACTATATTTAATTATCCTCATATATATAGGCTCTCAAGCGGAGAATGAGAGATTTATCGGTTTATGATTCATATATTATAATGATGACAACATTCGTCGCGTCAAATCCAATATGAAGAAGGCGTAGGCGCGTTAGTCCCAGGTATAGTAAGCGACTACCTGGCAGCTGTGTCACTCTAGTGGCCTTGCCGGCGTACTCATTCCACTGATATGAAGTGATAAGCGCGGCCTCTTATCACGTAGAAACGGTGGTCACGTGACACCGGCCAATGCCGGTCGGCTGACACAAGCCACTACGTGATTGACATTTTTATTGTACACCTAGGGCAGGAGTCGTCTACCAAGTCTCCAAAGCAACACAGCTGGTAATTGAGCTCTTTATCGTCTAATTATCTTGATTATTGTCAAAAACCGAGATGCATTGCGAGGGCATTATAGATGTTTCGGAACCCACCTATAGCTGTAGGCTCACTCATCTCTAATCACAATCCTTCCCATTACCCACGCACAAGATAATGTGGGTTAGTAGGTATCACCACAGCAAAAAAAGTAACTATAAACGCAGTAAGATGAGAATCGAATAGAATGATTCTAGTAATAGAAGTCGATAAAAAGCTTATTAAGAAAAAATTAGAATCAAAATAACAAGTAAAATTGTATGGTAGGATTGATCAAAAATAATTGTTCTGTACAGCCCAAACATAGATTTTGACCTTTAGTCGGTGATTAAAAATTGTAATTACAGTATTAAGGACCCGTCGACCCGATAGGGCCTTATTGCGATTGTACTCGTGTCCGTCTTTCTGTAAGTATACGCACGATAAGTTATCTGACGAACGGAAGATCGTACTCTTTTAAAATTTGGAATATAAAATAATATCTTTGTAATATCTTCAAGTATTGGCAAGCTCAACTGCAAGAATATAATATCTTGAAATATGATATCTCATATGAATATCATAGATCAAGTAAGAAGCCTATTGATTTTAAACATTGAGGGTAGATTTTGAAAAAAGATTACAAGAAAAAATAGGTACTGTAATTCAAATAGGTACCGTACAGAGAAGTATGTCAAGACATTGAAGTATCTAATGGAGAGCAGATACCTCCGTGGCTATGATAGCTCAGTGGTAAGGCTAGCGACTAGCACTCGCGAGTCCCGAGTTTAAATAATTCATGGGCGGTCGATTTTTTTGCAAACAAATTTCAAGTTCAAATCAATTATCCCTACATTTTTTTATAAGAATAAATTCATTATTGTTATTTTAAATTATTCAATATGTTAATCATTTTTAGAATAGCCTTTTCATTAATAGAACGATACATAAAAAAGTGCGATTTTGACTTTCATGAAATCAATCCAAACGTTGAAACGTTTCTCTCAATTGCAGCAAATTGCTGATATGATTACTAGTTGAGTAATTCTTAAAAAAGTACTGTCCTGTTCCTTTTCTGTACACCTTGGATACTCCGTTGTATCGGTTTGTAAAATATCTAACAATAATTTTATCATTGAATACATAGTTTACATTGTATTGATACATTGTTTTGAAGAATTTCAATTCTTCAAAACAATAAAAAATTAATCTATTATCCATTGAATTATTATTTTTGTACAGCAATTTCGTTATTGCTCTATTATTATACTATTGTTTTCTGAATTCCAATAACATTATTGGTGGAAAACAACTATTGCTAAATTTTCTGATTAGTACCTTTTCTTTCAACAAAATTAGCATTTGGATGGAATTTTCCGTCAACATTCAGAGAAAAAACAACTTTTTCCATCAGTCTATCAACATAGAAAGGCATGACCAAAATAAATTTTTCAAGAATAGCAGGATTGGAATATGAATTTCAAGTTCAAAACAATTAGCAGGGATTCAGAATGTTCGAGTTGTAAACTATCCTTTCTGTACAGCGCGTGTACTGTACATATAACATTACAAATAGTAGGAAATCAAAATTTCACATCCCGTGAAATCATGGGCACAGGGCTCTCTATGCTGCTAACCTACTAGCGAGGTTAGGGCTACCTACTAGCGAGGTTAGGAAAAGCTTAGGAAAAGTGCATATTATATAGAGAGCCTATGCTGATTTCACGGGAAGGGAAATTTTGATCACCCTAATAGTAAGATACCAAGAATTTCAAATGAATCATATCTTAGAACATCATGGAAGCTTCACGGAGATGAAAGTGAGGAAACTGGTGGATTTTCTCGTAAATACCTCTTGTAACATAATTAATAATTTTCAACGCGTGTAGTGACATCAATGCATAAGAAACATTCCAAATAGCTAGCCGAAAAGCAAGCTAAAAGTTTTGAAATAGATGATGAAGCAAGAATTTCAATGCTGTATCAGTTGTTTTAACTAGAATAGAAAAGTGAAGTTCAATGACATTTCAACAACTAACGATCACTCTTGAACGTTTGGCATTTTCGCAATGTTTGCTCATGAATGACCAGAATCGCAAACTATTCAGTGCCTACTGCCTCCCAATGACTGGCGTATTTCCAAACCTCAAAGACTCAACATTAAAGTTGAGTGTCATCAGTCATGCTCTATTGAAATTATTGATCTTGAATAAATAACTTCATAATGTAGTCAAACTTCCTTTCTAAGATTTTTTGTGATTAGGAGACGATGAGTAGGTAGGTGTGTCAAAGAGTTGAAGTGAGGGTGTTACTATTGGATGAGGGAGAGTCCACATTCTTGCACAGAAAGTAGTCATGGAATAAATGCTTTTTATTCTAATAATAACACGCTGCCGATTTATCACAGATAATAGATTTACTTCTTCTACCAATATTCTGTATAGTGTAAACATCTTATTAATTTTTTGTAAAAACGCGTAAGGAATTTGAAGCTCTCTAGGCCAATACCGGTAGATGAAATTCAAAAGTTATAACAAAGATAAAATTTATTTTTCATATAAGAGCTAGGCTATAACATACTTTGAATATGAAGAGATTTATAACTTTTTCCAAACAGAAACATTTGTAAAAAAAAATAGGAAAAACAATCATTGCAATGTTCTTTATGAATTATATTAATCGTCTTATTTCATGTAATTTTAAATGTGATAAATAGAAACATTTCATAATGAGAATGTTATTGAAACTAACTTTTTTCATTGATACCTATAATAAAAGAGAATTTTTATTTTTTGCTAATATTCTTCCGTCAAGAATTTCCAAAAAAAAATTATTGCTAATAAAATTATTTTATTTTTGTTTTTCAGTATGAATGTTTGCAGTGGAGGGGGATATGGTGAAAGCAGTGCTATATCTGAGTTCTACAGAGGCAGAGAGATTCTAATCACTGGTGGAACAGGATTCATTGGAAAAGTGCTAGTAGAAAAGTTACTGAGGTCATGCTCCCATTTGTCAAAAATATATCTTATTATTCGATCAAAAAAAGGCAAAGATGTTAGGCAACGCCTCAATGAACTGCTCAACGCATCGGTAAGTACAGTTCCACATCCAACCAATTTCACTTCGAAAAGTCTATAAAATATTATATAATATATAGAAATATTTTATTATAAACATTTATATATAAATAATATATTTACACTTTGCATGCCGGCCAATTTTCGGAAGGTCATTCCGAGCTTATTGCCGGCTGTTCTTAAGCTGGTCATTCCCAGCGTGCCGGCCAGTTACTAATAACTATCTGATTACAATCGATTCCTCTAATGTATGGAATTGCATAAAAATTGACGGATGAATAATATCCAATTGAATATTCCTACTCGCTACTCCATATTATGTCCTAAGTAAGAATACAGAATGTGTAGATTTATTCATCAATTCTAAGATGGATTCGAGTAGCTAAAGCTGAAATTATCTATAAATGATAATACAGTAGTTGTTACAGATGCAGACGTATAATTAATTACATACATGTTAATAAATGATATAGTTTGCTCTTGAACCACGCAATAACTTATTTTGAGAATTTATAAAAATGTAGGCTAATTATAAATTCATTACCAGTATCCAGGAACTAATTTTTCAAAACCTGCTCACGAATAAATGCATTTTCAAATAATTACAGTACGGTATACTGGTATTTCGGTCACTTAGGTCTACAACAAATAAATAGAAAAATGAGTGAAACTTTGATACCGGTAATCCAATATAAATAATCACTCATTAATCGTGTAGCTGTAGTTCAAACTGGTTTTTTATTAATCTCATAGAAAAAATAGGCGTGAGTAGGACTGTATATAGTAACTGGGAATGAAAAATCTACAGATGCTTTCAGAAGTCTAGACTTAATAGCATGCTTTACAACTTAACACCTTAACAATCTACTTTATTTAGTTGACCGTTATTGCAGTTTATTTCTCAAGTGTTGCAAACAGTATCTATTTTATCCTATCAATCGGTAATATTCTTTTATTTTTGTCAAACCGCAGTTGAATTTTCAATATTGTTTGTTTTGTTAGTTCTTTTTATATATTACATCTACATTATTTATTATTTTTTACTATTTTACCCTAGATTCTTGATTTTCCACAATGAATTTCATTTCATCTTTAAACTTTCCTATCAAGGTGCTCAAACGCAGAGAATGGTTGATCAGTACTGATACTAGTCATTCATAGATTAACATTGTTTCCTCTACTGTGATTCTGTATAGTATGTAGACACTTCATTTTTTGAATATGACTTTTGAACTAATTGGTTCCTGCCCAGTTAATTGCAATGATATTTGAAAATCGTTCCAAATTTTGCAGATATTCGACAATATCAAGAAGCACCAACCAGAACAACTGCAGAAGGTGATAGCGGTGCCTGGAGACATCACACTGCCGGACCTGGGACTGAGCAACGGTGACCAGGTGATGTTAACCGAGAATGTGTCGGTTGTCTTCCACTCGGCTGCCACCGTCAAATTCGACGAAGCGCTGAAGCCTTCTGTCGCCATGAACTTGCTAGGAACAAAGCGGCTTGTTCAGCTATGTCAGAAATTGACAAAGCTTGAGGTATGTTCACGAATATATTTGAATTTCTACACATACAATAATTACTGATGTGATGAGTATAACAGAATTCAGTTATTTAAATTTATCTATTCGTCTCTTTAACGCGCCAGATATTGAAATGTCTCTTCATGATGCAGCAGTATAATGTATAGAATAGAATGACTTCTTTATTTTCTGACGATGCGAAGTTTGGATAGCAATGGCCACTTTACCATTCGCAACTGTGATGCTAGACTGATGATATAAAAATGAAAAATGATAAACTCAGATCCAATTTCTTGATTTTTCAGAAAATATGAACCGAAAATGAAAATAGTAAGTAAATAACTTACAACGTGAATCACTGAAAAACAAAATTTTGTGCATGAAGAATATTTTACCAAACGGAACGCCAAGATTTTCAAAATTGTTGAGAATCTCCAGAGTTCACTTGAAAATTTGTCATTGAAAACTATAATTTTCGCAACTTGATAAGTTCAAAGTGCAATATGGGAGTAAGGTATTCTATAGCTTGATAATTTCTTTCGGTACAGTATTTTTCCATCTCAAACTATTTTATTACATAACTTGTAAAAAAATTAAGTACGGTAATTGATTTCATTAGCAAATAAGTATAAAATTTCAGATTCAACACAAAACATTGAATCTAAATAATAATTCATAATACAATGATCATATAAATATTTTCCTATGTTCATTGCATTCCACAGGCTATTATAGGTAAGTCTGGATATGAATAGCATATCTGAGTTGCAGAACACCAATATTGCCTTAATACTGCATAAATATTCGGTAGATCACAGTGCACCAGTAGATTAACAATTTTTGACAGTAAGGCTCTAATTTTTGACATTATAAGGTAATTACTTTATTAAGTGAAGTACGTACATATACTGCACTACAGCCAAATCTCTTTAATGTGAACTGTTCATGCGAAAACTATTTTGCTGACAAAATGATTTCACTTTCTATTTCAGGCTCTAATTCACGTGTCAACTGCATACTGCAATTGTAACATGGAAGTTGTTATGGAGCAAATCTACCCTCCTCCAGCCAGACCAGAAGAGATTATACACTGCATAGAGAATATGGATGAGAAAATACTCGACGCATTAACCCCACAGTAAGATTTTTCAAGCTTCAATTTGATATTATACATTGACAAAAAAAGACATTGGTTAAATAATAATTGTGAAAGGAAAATGTGAATTCAAAGTATTAATTTAGCATAAATGAATTTAATACAGGAAAGGATAATGTTATGGTTGCAATAAAAATATTACTGGAAAAAAATTTGAGCATCTGACACTTGCAAATATTTTTGTCTAAGAAAAATTAAAATTGTAAATTTGTATTGACTAAATTTATGATTGCAACATAATTGAAAAATTTAAAAAGCTTCCCATTTTATTAACAATGATGTTCAGAACTATACACTCTATAATCAGTGTATTTTAAAACTCAATTCACTTGTTTTTATTCGCGTTTAATGTTGTTAAAATGAACAATTACATTTAATTGAATTTTGTTATGAATTTATTTTTTGCAGAATCATTGGAAACAGACCTAATACTTACACATACACCAAAGCACTGGCAGAAACAGTTATATTAGAAATGAGTGGTGAACTACCAATTGCCATTGTCAGGCCTTCAATCGGTGAGTGAATCAGAGAAATAAAAATATTCTTATTTAAATTTTCTTATATATTTATACAAAATTCTTATTTCAAATAAATATTTAAATATGGTTATTTTAGTTAGTATATTGCTGTGATGAATTGAATATTAATCTCTGCGTAAATATAGGCTATCCTTTTTGTGGTATCGTATTCCAGTTTAGTCAAGTCGAATTTATTTTATCAATATTTTCTCAATAATCCCTCATTTTTTATTTCTCCTATACAGGCTACATATTGTAACTTTGATTCAATTTCTGGAACATATATTCACAAATATATAAAACACACGATAAAGCATGCAGTTAGCAGTGTCAATATAATATTAGAAAGAGAGAGGCAAGGCATTGAAGGTTTGGGAAAGGTAGTTTGAAATTATCCAAAAGAACTATGCGGTTTTACCTTTTATGTGTTTATACCTTCTAAGTATTGCATTTATAATATGCAACAAAAATAACGTGTGTTAGGATTATCTCAAGATTATGAGCTTCATTGACAATAAATGTTGCTAAATTGCGATAGAAGATAGACAAATTCATGAAGAGGATCTCCAAATAATTGCAGATGGATATCGATGGTTGATGAATGCCGATACTTGTTGTACAATAAGCGCTTGCACACCTTCAATACTTAAGGCCCAATAATTCACACAAATAAAAGAGACTTGAGGCGGAGACATGGCATGGACATGGATGATCGTCTATACTCTATTCTATACAATCAAAAAGTACAATGCACACCTAAAGCAGCTGTTTTGGTGTGCATTGGACTATTTGATTGTATAGAGTAGACGATGATATAAATGATCCAAGTTCCGGCCACGTCTCCGCCTCAAGTCTCTTCTGTGTGAATTGAGCCCAAGACCTCAATAATTATGTAAATCGGTCCCGTAGAAGAGCCAAACATACTTGGAAAAGAAATCAAATACTTTTTTATCACATCAGATTAAAAAATGTATATTGGGAGGCTAAATTCGTTGAGTGTGTGCCACCCTATCTGAGTGATGATAAATTATTTATTGATGGAGAGGGAGAAGAATATCTTCAAAGTCCGCATCACTGTATGAAATTGGAACTGTATGCCTCCACTGAATCTCAGGAGGCACATTATTAGCGTTTGGCTTTCATCGGTGGGGAGACCCGTTGGTAGTTCCACCTCGCTGTGTACCCCAATTTTCTCTTGATGGGGAACCACGTAGTTCAATTTAAATTTTTAGAATATTCACTTAATTTTGAAAAAAAAGTTCAGTGAAATTCTAGGCTTTATCAAATATGCCAACTGAATCTATCATCTTATTGATGTCAGCTTATCCGTAGTTTCATTTAATTTTGCAGTGACAGCAGCTTGGAGAGAGCCGCTAGCCGGCTGGGTGGACAATCTGAACGGACCGACTGGCCTGTTTGTTGGCGCCGGAAAAGGAGTACTGCGCACACTGCTCTGTCACAAGGACTTCATCACCGACCTCATTCCCGTTGACATTGTCATTAATGTGATGATCACTGTTGCCTGGAAAACGGCCACCTCAAGGTAAACTAACCTGATGGGACAAAACCGCAATTTTGACAATTCCTCCAAGTACTTCAACACTATTTCAGTCCTGAGTGGATGGGTTGAGACGCTCCCAAATTGATTCATAAGTGTCATCTTCAGAAATCTTGATTAATTTTATTTTGATTGAAATTCAAGGTATTGGAAAACCTGTTGTATTTTCAAGAGTTACAGATTGTACATATTATGTAATATTGTATTCATATACTATATTGTCTTCAATGGAAGACGCAGTCTAATTTAATTCAATTTCTTCATTTGTCATGATCATTACAATGCACACTAAATTGACAATTGTCATACAAAACAATAGAAAAGGACAACAAACACATCATCAAATATACTACACCATATCATAATTATTCCAAGCACCTAAAGAACAATATATAATAATCTAGACTATTATACTAATAAATTTTATGAGAGAATGGGCAATTCATTAAATTATAAATCTTGACAATGAAATTCTGAGAGTTTGAACCAGATTCAGCTCCCTAGAAGAGGCTGTGATAATATTATACATGCATTTAGCATGTAACCGTTATTCCTTCACGTTAGTCCTGAATGACTCGTGACCAAGAATTCCTTATATTTTCAGGTTGAGAGTTGAAAATTTTTTTCCAATGTATTTGGGATTTAATTCATAAATTTGTCCTGTGCTGCTGTTCAGTTCTATGCATTGTTTTGCAATATGAATAAGCTCTATGCATTTCATATGGTTTGCTTTTCATTCCAATGCAAATCTTATGGGAATTGGCAAAAGTATGGTGGATTTGTCGGAGCTAACCAATCAAAATTGTGACATGCAATGTCCACACTGTTACTATACACTCTCTGTACTCTCAGTGTTTTCCTGGGAAAACTCAGACTATAATCGAGTACAATTCAGATATTTTTTGGGCCAATCAAAATCAATCGCACATTAAAAGCATCAATCAAGTTGATAAAACCTTCCACGGATTCAGAAAACGATACATTTATGAATTTTTAGAGGCTTTTTGTGAAAATATAAGCTACCTTCTCAATTTTAAATCAATTAATTCTCCCAACTATATTTGCTTTGAAAGTTTCTCGATGATGATAGCTTTGATTTATTCAGCTCAATGCTACTGTTTTTTCTCGAATTGATTATTTTACTGTTGTTAATTTTTGTTTTGTAGGCAAAAGAAGCTTATGGTGTACAACTGCACGACAGGAGTGAGCAACCCAATCTACTGGCGTGACCTTGAACGACTGATAAAGGAGAGTATTCTATTGCAACCATGTGAAAATGTTATCTGGTACCCAGGAGGAAGCTTTAAAGGCAGTCGGTTCATGAATAACATTTGTGTTGCAATCTCACACTTGCTGCCAGCTTACCTCATGGATACATGCACAAGGATTGCGGGAAGAAAGCCTATGTGAGTATCAGTTTATTTCAAAATGGCACATCAATTGATTGAGAATCTAGATAGGTTCAGATGGATTAAAAAGATTTCTTAAATTTACATGAATGTCATTTTACATGAATATAATAATTATCCTATGTTCTTTCAAAGAAAAGATGAGACAAAGTAGCCTATATTTATGAGAAAAATCAATATATTTATATGGTACTGAAATAATTATTTTCCATACCAAATATCGTACCACAAAACTGTCATGATTCAATCCCAGCTACTTCCTCAGTAATGGAATTAAAAATTTTCTGTAATTAATTCCATGGTTCACGTATATTGCCGTAATTATTATAGATAAGATGGTATCCTCCTTCCCAATAAATTACCAGTTATTACAACACAAAACATTCGCAACTCTCCACACAAAATATAAGTTTTATTTTTGTGAAGAAACAAGAAGTTATATATCTTCAACTTTGATAATTAGAAATTAAGTTATCTCCTAGAAAAAGAAACAATTTAACAGTCTCAATAAACTCCATTATTGATAATAATGCAGCTTCTACAAATAAGTTAATATTGTAGTAATCAACAATGTAATAAATTTTGCTAGAAATACCTTCATGAACATTATTGTTGTACATAGTACATGTGGAATGATTGAATCATGAGTGTTAATCCTAAATTTTTCAGAATGGTTACGGTCCAGAACAAATTGCTCCGTGCAGCAGAATGCCTAGAGTTCTTCACCACACACGAATGGAAATTCACGAATACGAATATGCTGAAACTGTACGAGTCGCTCCCGCCATCAGATCGCGAATTATTCAATTTCGATGTTAATGATATCAACTGGCAAGAATACATGCAGCTTTATTGGCTAGGCATACGCAGATTCATTCTAAAGGAGGATCTCTCAAACGACTCTGCTGCTAGGAGTCGTCTTAGAAAGTGAGTTCAAATATTCATGAGTTGCATAGTTTTAGTGAATATATAGTATTGTTTTGTCCTGAGAGCGAGTTGTATAGTTTTAGTAGGTTTAATGTTGATCTTTTCCTGGAAGCGATGCTCCTATTATAAGCTTCTAGTTAGTGAAGGGTAATGGTAAGGACGATGATAAGAAATGAATGAACCTACAGTTGTTATTGTTGCAAATCATTCAAACTAAATTGATGAGCATTTTTCGATACTTATTGATAAACAACACATGCTATGCAGTGATTTATGAATTCTTTGGGTAAGTCAGTTAAGTTAAAAAGGGTGCAAACACAAAAACGCTGGTTTTAAGCGCTTGCTTCAGCTGTCTGTGAATGCTGTTTACATGTGATACAGTACAATCTATGCAAAACTGGTCCAATGTGAGTTATTTACTGTATAGCAAACGCTAGCAATGCAACTCATCTTTGTGAATGTACCCAGAGATGACAGTAGAGCGATGAGTAGCTTATATATTCTTCTAACATCATATTTTGAACGACCCTAGATCATTGCAATGCAGTACAGTAAATATACAATTAAAAAATGAATAAATGAAAGAAAACTAGGCTCTAAACGACTCTTAACCCAAGGATGACAGCCTCCTGATGAAAGCTGGATAGCTCATCGCAATTTCAAGTTTACCTACAAAGTGAATTAGAAACCAAAGTTAGTCGATTATAACGAGAGTTGTGTAGTTCAAGTAAGTTTAGTTGTTTAGTTTAGAGTTGTTATCACTGTATTGCAATTCATCATACCTTCAACAGCATAACTCTAATTTTCCATTCACCACATACCTTAATAGAAACTATAAATGTTGAAGAAACTGGACTCACATAAATAATTTATTTATTGAAAACATTCACATTTACAATAAGTAAATGCTGTCAAAAAATTATGTTGAATGGACTAAGTCGAACAATCATTTTGATGGAACATTTTTTCTGTGTGTGACTATATTGGCGAAGTATTCTATTCTATTGCCGTTACATCATTCACCTTTTCACTCTCTACTCAGCTCAATCCCCCAAGCTCATCTCGTATAGGCCTATATAACAAGATGGAATAATTATGACTATAATAGTATGAGTTATGAATTGAAGTATTTTGATTATTATTTTTCTAATACAACATGGTCTATTGAAATAGTTTGATCGATTTATTGAATAATTTGTATTGTTTGGCTTTGCAGAGTATACTGGATCCACCGCGCCAGCCAGTTAGTGCTTTTCCTTCTACTCTGGCGACTGCTGATGTTCAGGTCACAGACCATGAGAAGCGCCTGGTTTTCCATGTTTAGGTTTGTGACGCACATGTCTCGGCTATTATTGTCGCAGCTTTCCATCAGGTAGAAATGACCAATAGTACATGACGGACTTCTGCAATTGATTGCGACGAGAGAAATGCAAAAAGACAAGGTCAGCTGGACCGCAAGACGATCGCCAAGTACAACAGGAGAATCAGTGTGGGATTTATTATTATTATTATGTCTAATTGTACTACAATTTCAAAAAGACACATCTATAGTTATAGCTAAGTTATCATGTACAAGTACTGGATAAAAAGGATAATATAATTATACAATTGATGACAAATAATAAATGTATAAAATATATCAATATACTTCCAACTATAGCAATATTCGAATGAATATTATTGATTAACAAATACATTTTGTTGACGTGATGGAACAATTAAATCACTTATTTTTGCGATTTCTATAGTTTGATGATGTTTCCCCATCCTTTAACGATAAACGATAAGATCAATTCAGCAACAATTGTTGTTAAGTGAGTTTACAATCAAAATTTGCTTTGGGTTTTCAAGGCTTTCATTGTAAAAAAGTGAGTGAATGGGCTTGAATGTAAAGAAATATATATTTCAATAGGTTATCACAAAAAATTTTAGATCATGATTTCCTTCAGCTTTGATTGATTTGAAGTCAGTTCAACTTTAATGACCAGATTAAATCACTAGTCATGAATTAATAATTATTATTATTGATTTCTCAATGGAATCACCGACATGCAGTCATTTTTACTTTATGGATACTAGTAAGCCCCGTGGGCTGGAGACCTTGCTTGCGAAATTCCAATTTTCTGCGGTGCCCACTGCCGCAGCAATGCCGCCCACGCACAGTATATTCGGTTGATTTTTTATCTACTCTAGTCACAGATAATGTAATGTATTTACATTATCTGTGCTCTAGTTGGCCCTAGGAGTTGTCAGACACTTCAAAGAGATTTTAATATGCAAAACTAAAGTACGAAGACTTCAACCACATGGTTAAGATAAATAGATTCCATGTATGATTTTCTCATCATTATATTCCCCAAACTGACTGCCCGTATACGAGTGTACTGTATAGTGATATTAAGAAGCCATCCTTTTTCGGCTAAAAAAGGATAAAGGAATCGGTTAATCCTATTGGCCAACGAACTTGACCTGTATAAAGGTTCCAAGATTATGTGTTTAAAATTTGAAATTGATTGATAAAGGCGTTCGAAAATTATCATCATGCAAACAAACAAGCACACAACGCCTCGAGTCAAAAGGAAGAACTCGCTACGCTCGTTCAAAAATCTTTACTCACATTGACTGGAGCGCTTTCGAGTTGCTTGAACTCATTGTGATCAGTGGTGGTCGGCTCGATCGGTTTGCAGGAAGTGTGCTTGGTAAGGAAAGCATGGGTTTGTTATGATCAGGTGGTTAAATATTTTTTTGGATGAAAAGATCAATGGTTCGTTTAATATTGAACGAACATAACACCACTTTTAACAATAATTCAAATCAACTCGTAAAAGCTCAAGCTAACATTGGTCAATGTGAGTAGAAAGCGTTTATTCATAAAGTAGAAATAACTGCATGTCGGTAATTCCAGTGAAAAATCGTGTCAACTTCGCAGTTTGTCGTGAATCAAACAGGAGCGCTATTTCATCAAACTGTTGAGGGGGGCAAACACCAGGAGGTATGGAATAACCCCCTGGAAAGGGGATCCAGGGGTTTTCCCACGATTTTTTTTTTTTGAAATATTACGTTAAAAAATATAATTCTAAGCTTTTGTCTATTTAAAGTCTTAATACAATAATATTATTGATAGGCCCGCTATTTCAAATTATTATCCGATAGGCCCCCAAATGGCGCCCTGGAATCAAAACATTCACAACTATTTATCAATTATCAATCATTTCAAGCTTATGTGAGTAGAGTCATCAAAGAAAACGGATTTTGCCAAGATGTGACAGAGAGCTAAGATGGCGGCTGCTACAATGCTACCAACATTCTGTATTCAAATAGGTCTACTATGCATGTATTGTTTCTATTTTTTGTCAATAAATCCATATTACTCTATAAATATGTCTGCAAGTAAGCTCACGAAACATAATTTTAACAACGAATGTCACTTACATCAACTGTGGAAAAAAAATAAATATAATTCTGGTGATAGCCTAATTACAAAAAGCCATTTTAGAATAATTATCAGGTTGATTGGAAGATAGGCAGCGACGTCAATACTGCTTTCAGACTAGAATTTTCAGTCGCGCATACGCAGTAACATTTCTCTCTTCAGGCCTATGACAAACTAAGTCCGTTCTTCTCTGACTATAGATGCAGGAAAGTGCAACAATTTATTATATATAATAGTTTGTAGCTGTCTACTTGAAGAAATGTCACTATTCCTTCAAAATGATTAAGGTTAACAGCTGGTCTCAAATGTTAACTCTCAAGATTGGTACTATTCGAAAAACATCAATTTTGGCTAAAGGTAACGGAATTACAGGCTGTTAGGAAAGTTTTTCAAACCCGAATTTATAACCATACAGGTATGATAGGATTCCAGCAATCAATAATAAAATCATCATTTTGATTGATATTAAACCTTTTAATTAATTGGTGAACAAAACACGAAACATTATTTTTTGAAATTCAAGTTGTTAAACTTTTAAAATCTGTTAGACAAGTCAACACAAAATAGTAGTGCAATTAATTATTAAATCTCATGAACGAATAAGCCAATAAATATTCTTTAAATAGTTACAACAATATAGTACGAACATTGATTAACCCATATTAAAATTTTCATTGGATTCAGATGAGAGATCGACACCAAGGTCCATTGATAAATTAACTAAGTGGTGTAGCAGGTGTACAATAAAATGAGATTATATAACAATTGATATTCTGTAACAATAAGTTTCTATATCTTTTCAAAAGACAACTATTGAAAAACTTTGATAAAACAGAAGAGGAAATAATTATTGCTTATTGGACTCGGAGATTGTTTCACTAACATTAAACTAAATTAAGTTGATAGGCTCGCAATGAAAATATAATACTTGCAATTCGATGACGACAAAACTAGAATTGAGATTCCATGTAGACATGGGAATGCTTTAGGCGAATGGAAGAACTGTAGCCTATAAAATTTTGCATATCACATCAAAATACTCATCTCACTGGCAATGTAGATATCTTCACAGAATATCACTGCAATAGTATGACAGCCTAATAACGAGCTACGAAAAATATTTAGTCTTGATGATAGTAATAATTATTATAATATCAATTTCTAGTTGATAGCAAAATATGTCAGATTTTTAAGTACTTTGATAAAAAATAATACTACTTTGGAAAATTATCAATATTGTATAAAAATTTTATCACGATAGCTCTGACTAACAAGCATTTTTTTAAGATGAATATTAGATAAAATTTAACAGGAAATTTCAAAGATTTGAAATAAATTAAAGATACCAAGAATCTCAAGGTGTTAAAAATGATGTGAGACCGCCTGGATGTTGTATATTATATGATTATTCAACTAAAATATTGAAATGAACAGATTACGGCAGCCTAAATTCACATTACGTAATATGTGATCTGCTCAGTTTTAAAGAAACAAATAAACACTCTCAGTGAGTAGATTGAATGATCTTTTCAAGATTGTGATTCCATCACAAACATACACGAACCACAGAAATGGAGGAGCTGAGAGCTTTTTTGCATGAAGTAATCAGCTTTCGTTATTTATATATATTTTTAAATATATTCCACTGCATGTAAAACCATAAGGCCAGTGAATATCCAGAAACATTTCACTTGAATCATTAGAAAAATGTTATTCTAAAAGCAACAAAAATATCGCGACCAATTTCGATACTTGTTTTGAAGAGAACAATAGATGAGACCCTTTTGAAAGATTTAATCATTCACTCGTCTAACAATGAACTGGAGGAAACGCCTATCTACAATTTGTGAAGCTACAGTTCATGAAGTTGAATTTACATCTATTATTTATCATGTATTTGAAGGGTTAAGTCTCTGGGCTACACTTTTATTAAAAGTATGCGCGTAATTGTATCCCAATATTTCCAGAATTTTTTTGTAAACACTAATTATGAAATAGAATTTTTCAATTATATCTTTGAGATTTTTTTCAGTACAGATCACGTTGAAACAGACATGTTTCAGTAATAGGAACAATTATCATTATTACAGGATTATATTCATTATATAAATTCATAGTTTTCTTATATAAAGAGATACCATCGCACGTTAAGTAGGAAATTTTCTATTCAATATTTCAAACTGAATAGTGCAAATAAAATTGATTTTAGTAACGTTGAAAATAGTCAACTGTAAGGAATAAATGCTTAGATGATAGAATCGTATGTATAAAATCACTCATACATGCACACAAAAGCCAACCTAGCACTAACCAAATCACAATATTCTCAGCTCGAGTTTTAATCGAGATTATTGAAGCAGTTTCTTGATTTCTTCCTTGTCGGCGGCATCTAGGTAGCTAGTTCCATCGGGCGCCACTCCATCTTTAGATGCACCCTGTGAAACATATCAATTCATCAGTTCACTTTCAAACGTGCGAATCGACACTTATCCAAGAATATTCTAGATATGATTTAAATTCGAGACATCAACATATTCTACATAATGGGCTATCTTATCCAAGGAGTTAATAATTCAAGACTATCTTCAGAATGTGCTTTCAAAATGAACGTATGCAGTATTTTCAAATGCCAATAAATGCGGTCAGTGTTATTTTTGATAGGATAAAACAGACCTACCCCAATTTCACAAAAAAAGCATAATCTAATTCATCGAATATAGTTTACATACAGGGTCACCCCTGCTTCGCTGCGGGTTGAAACCTATTAAAAATATGTAAGATTGAGTCAAGTACAGTATATTCCAAGGTACAATACTTACAATACAAGGTAATTTTCACATCAGAGTCAAAGCTCTGAGTCATCTGATCGTGTGAAGGTATGACGGTACTGCAGATCAAGAGCTCGATTCTGTCTACCAACTGTTATATTCAGCAATTCTAATTGCTTATCAAGCCACCTCTCCTGGGCTACATTTTGTATTAATTTTCAATTCTTTGCAGTTTTAATACCGCTAGACCGTTAATTATTTTGGATCACTCATTTAATGGCATGCACACTCTGATCCGAAAATAACAACAAGATAGAGAGTATACTACTTTTAATCTGATATACATGCCATTGAATAATCGAATGCTCTGAATTAATTGAGAGGATGAAATTAGAAACTGAATAAAATAAAAGGAAGATTGATGCCTGTGCGCGGGAACAGTTATGATCACTTATCAGTGGTCGTGAGAAAATCATAATGAATACATGAACGAAATAGAAGGAATAAAATGGGTATCTCACCTTATCTAATAATGTTTTAACACAGTTTGTATGACCCTCCCATATCGCTGCCAATAGAACGCTAATTCCATGTTTATCCTTAATCTGAAAAAAGACGAGCAAGTGAGATTAACTAGACATAATAACTGTGAAGAGAAGTATTGTAACCAATTATGCAAACACTTGAGTGTTGATTCTAGCCTCAAAAGCTCAAAATAATCTTTTGAAACATGAAATAGCACATTATAGATTGGAATTATTTTCTTGGTTATACCATTTTAACTTGATTTCTGCAGCTCACAGTTTTTGCTTTAGTTATCAAACCTGATAATGTTTCTGTTCTTTAAAAAGTCATTTTTCATAGATTTTTCTTTTCATTTTTAATCATGTTCACATAATTATGTCCCTCGCCGGTTTCCATTGAAATAAATTCCAGACCTTAACAGTATAATACGAACTGAAGACATAGGAAGGTTAGGATTTCTTTACTTACTGAATCGGGTTAAATGATACAGTATATCAGCCTGACATGATTAGAGCTGTTAGTAGCTCAAGGCTTGATGGCTTATTCTCATATATCATTGCTGCTTAAGTCTTAAGAGGTTCTTGATTATATAACTGAGAACAAATGTAACTCATATAGACTTCCATTGTTTCTAATATACGCCAATGTTTATCATCATATCATATTACAATTCTAAAAAAAATATAGGCTATCCAAACACAAGTGTTTGAATACGAAATTTATATTAAAAATTTCAATTACACTATTACAACCATATCATTCGTATCATCTTCATGAGTGAATAAAAAGGACCATACCACTATAATACATAAGAGCTTAGAAATTACTATTTCAAAAGATAAGATTCAAAATCTTATCAAAGATTTAGATTTTAAAAGTTTCCAAACCTAAAAAACTAATGCCTTTGGTAAACTATGGACGAAGATTGCAAAGTTAGAGAAGCATGGAATAAAATAATAGGCTACTCACATTTACATCAGCACCTTTTTGAACGAGATATTTAATGACATGATCTTGGCCGTAGTCTGCAGCATAATGGAGAGGTGGACGGCCATCAATTTCTTTGTTTAGGTCAATTTCCTAAAAATGAGAAGAAGTATTTCGATAACAATAGAATAGCAAAGTCAAATTTGAGAAACATCAAATCTTAATTCATATTATTTATTATTATTACAAAAACTGTCAGGATAGCAGAAAAATTACAATATTATTGAGTACGGTACAGACCTCTATTTTAAGTTTTCTTATTACGTCAAAATAAGTCAATACCGGTATGTAAAATCAAGCTGTGAATTTGATCTGGGAAGACTTTACTACTAGCTACTGTTTCAGGTAAGCAAATGATTAGTTCTGGGACAAGGATTCATTGTACATAATTATATAAGTACGGTTCAAGAGGTTTTTCTCGCAGCTCCCGATATGATAAAAAAGCACAATTTGATGTCTTATTTGACTGTAGGAGGAGCTAAGATATTCTGTACACTAATATTCATTATCTACAAGATTTATCTGAATTATCAGACATGTAGGCCTAATAATGTGAAGGGTATTAGCTGAGGTTTGTAAACAAGGTTTGTTTTTTGATATAATAAACCCTCAAAATTAATTTCTAATAACAAGGGATAGAATAATAAGGCATACCATACTCCAAAAATGATCTGTCCAATCAATGCAGACTGGTTCCAGATCCAGATGACAACAAATAAAAAGAAAATCTGTATTATCAACTCTTTATCGAGGATGCAAGGCTGTTGTTTTGATTGATATTTCTAATTGTTTCAACTGCAATATTCAAAAAGCCTACAATAAGTTATTATAGATACATAAATAAATACGGTACTGCAACATACTGAGCACATTTTCAGAGAACTGGTTGATCATGGATCAACAAGTTGACAAAAAATTACACAATAATAACAAGAAATACAATGATATTTTGTTAAATTTAAACTGATTAAAGCAAACACTGAAATTTGCAATGATGATTAAAAAAAATTTCCACCGTAAAACATGAAGGGGCGTAAAACTAACCTTAGATTCGACATAGTCTCTAACAATTTCAAGATCACCATTTTTAATTCCCCACACTAATTCACTCATTAGGATGACTGACGAAATAGGATTCGTTAGAACAATAAAAGATTGGAGACTTATTTAAACCAGAGCTTAAATTTCAGGACAATGAATGATAATTTGGCTTTGACATAACGAAAATAATAATATTCACCAATGCCAGATGGAGAGTGCGATGCAATTTCTAGAATCAGTGATACCAACCAACCCTCAAATAATATATTCAAATGGCATTGGATTGTAATAATTATAAAATTATACTTTCTTTATATCGTTCAGTATGTGATTTAACAATTCTTAATAAGTTATTGTGAACTATTTTTCTAAATTATTGAATATTTTCATATATATATTTAGATTATAATATCTCGCAAAAACGGGAGCGTGACATTTTGTCCCAACGACAGTTTGGTCCATTTTCTGGGACAGAATGTCGTTTCATGCATTGGTCCAACTCAGGAATAAGGTCAATTCCCACATTGACGACAACGACACGACGACGACATTCTCATTTCGTTCTGCGCATGCGTCACCAGCCCGCGCTCTGATTGGTCCATCCTTTTAGAACTTTTGACCAGCCGAATTTCTAGGTTAAGTGACTATAGGTACGAAGTTTGAATGTTTGCTGTTCGGAATCAATTGTCAATTAATATTAATAATATTAGTACGACAATATAAATATAATAATCAGTAAATAGAATTGTAATACAAACCTTTTAAGTCATACCGGTACTGCAATTTTGAGAGCTTGATAGCGACAGCTACAGCTATCATTTGTAAACAAAGATAGACATGGACCAATCAGAGCATGGGCTGGTGACGCATGCGCAGAACGAAATGAGAATGTCGTCCTCGTGTCGTTGTCGTCAATGTGGGAATTGACCTTAAGGTACAGAATGTACACTTTTGTATCATCCCGCAAAAACTTCCCGCCATTAAGCTTAATTGCTACTATTTAAATTTTCAAAAAAAAAATCAATCAAACTTTTTGTAGAACTGATTGAATGAATCAAATTAATGAAATCTAAACAGATCAAGATGTTTAGGCTTCCAAGACTAGGCTTCCAAGATAAAAGCCTGTATTAATATTTTTTAGTATTTTAGTGTCATGTTCTTGTTGCAATTATTGTCATTATGTAAGTGAAATAGATTATTTTCTGATATTTTTTTTTGAAAAGATGTTAATTAACTTACCAGTAAAAAAATTATTGATATGCACCACAATAATGGTAAAATATTATACCAATATTGACTCTCCAATTAAGAGCTCTCTGATATCAAAGCTCCTCAGGTGTCACAGGATTTTGTAAAAGTGTGATCATGAATCTGCAATATTACAAATTCCAGGTTTGTATAGCGTATAATTAAATTTAGAATTTATGTTTTAGCTGAACGTGTAAATACAATATTTTCAAAGTAAGTACTGTATTACATAATATAGCTCACATTTAAAGAAAATAATTGAAACAATATAGCCAAGAAAATATGTACAATAAAGTGGTCAAAAAAATAAAATTAATAATTTTAACTTTATTTTTTATTTATCAATAAAAGTTTGTCATACTCTTTTTAACATGTCAGACATGAAAAACTACAAAATTTCTCTTATATTGTATTATAAAATTCTGTCGTGGTGCCAAGCTTAATGAATAATAATTACACTATCAATAAAATAAAAATAAATCTCTTACCTATCACTATAATATATTAAATCAAATGTAGCCTACTCTGGTTCAATATTTAAATGTATGTTTCGTTTACGGTATTATTCATTTGTGACTGGATTGGTCATGAAAGAACCAAAACATTAGTAAATAATAATGCTATAAAAACAAAAATGTAAATGACCCTCCTCATACACAGTCTTGTGTCAACACAAGAGGAGGATTTATTCATAGTTTTTACAATTTTTCTTCACTCTCAAAATATATACAGTATTTTTTTTAGAGAATTTCAATTTTAAGTACTTGGCAACTTCTTTTATTTCAACCAAAATCAATTTTTTCAGTTATTATTTTTATTACAGATGAAGATTTTCTTTGTATTTTTTCTCTAATATTAATTATTATTAGTTGTAAATTATAATACTGGTTACTTGAAATAGTAAATTGAATTTAAAACACCTTTATTTGTGAAACAGTAATAGCGTGACTTCTAAAAGTTATATGAAACAAATAGATACAAACAAAAGTCAATGAAATGAATAATTCTTACTATTTTGAAACTCCTGTGAAAAATACAGAGACAAATAAGCCCATCGAATATTCCTCAATTTTTTCCAGATTATTCAATATCCTTCAATAATTGCAAATTGTTTGGCCACCTTATAAAAATTTCCTTCCCCTGTAAATTTCTTTCTTCTCCTATCTGTGTCTCTCAGAAATTCGGCCGTAACGGGTACTGTAATAATATTGTGAGTCTGATTTCTTAACTATGGATTGAACTATTCCTTATAAAAACATAATGACATCGAATAGGCTAAATATTGTACGTGAATTGATAAAATTCCAAGTTGAGAATAATGCAATACTGAGTTGGCTCTTGCAAGGTTAAGCATCTATATAAATTGCTCGTTTCTGCTGCTTAAGAATGTTATCCAATTTTTTTCCCTTGTACACGCAGACCGTAAACCAGATGAACATATTTTATACTATATATTAATGCATCATATATTAATGCATGGTATACTGACTTCAATGATTAGAGGCAAGTCTTCCTCTGTGAGCCTACTAATATTATGAAAACTGATAAAGAATGAATGGTACAGAAAGAGAAAAACTCTTCATAGAAACCGCATTAGATAAATTCTCATGGGAATGGAATCATCTCTCAGAAACAGTGTGCTT
The DNA here is from genome assembly GCA_017141395.1 of Laodelphax striatellus. Classification (NCBI taxonomy): domain Eukaryota; kingdom Metazoa; phylum Arthropoda; class Insecta; order Hemiptera; family Delphacidae; genus Laodelphax; species Laodelphax striatellus. Next base: position 21,919,184 of record CM029532.1, on the reverse strand, counting down.
TCCATTCCGTTCTGAAAAATTTTCATTTTTGTGTTTTTTGGATACACAACATAAATTTGATATGAAAGTGAGCAGGTAATAGTTTCTACATCACTCTTTGTAGGTACCGCTCTCACAGTAAACGATGATAAAATAGATGGATTTTTGTATAACGTTTTGCATGAGTGATAGTTTATGAGAAGAGAGAGTGAGTGAGAGAGCAGCTTATACTCTTTCTCTGAAAATGTGATCATGTTTGGCCACAGATTAGTGCCGGTTAGTGTCTCTCTGTGTCGGCACTTTTGATGCACAACAGAAGGCAAAACAAACCGCCAGGTGCATCTAGCACTCACTGCTTTCTGTAGATCTTCGGAAGCTCTCAAAGTGGATCTGCTCTTATTTGTTATGAAATCACGTAATATACGGTGGTAGGAGTATCCAAGGAGTTGACAGTTTGACAAGAATCAGATCTCGACTTCTGCTTCCATATAGATTTGCTCTTAATTTGATGTGGGGTGATGAAGATGGGTTTATCCTGCTATTGCATGTTAGGAGCATAGGGGGGCATGAGAATTACAATGTAATCATCAAACTCGATGAGGATATTTTACTCTATCAAGAGAAGTCTTTCGGAGGAGACGTTAAGCGGTTGGTCCAGTCTGTCTGAAAGGCATTCGCCATCACCCCTCTCATGACCCACGCACAAGCCTAGAGCTCGTGTGGGCATCACCCTCGAAAAAAGTGAAATACACTATCTTTTTTCAATGTTATTCTGATCTATGATTGATAACTAGCAGTTCCTTGAATTTTTATCATCTAGGATTTAGTCATTGTTTATTATCAAATTTAAGGCCCGATTTCCCAGCTGCGTAATATTTCTACGACTGCGTAATTCGGCAGCGACTCAACACACAGAAATAGGTACAGAGTACAGACATTTTCCTAGCTTCCAATTTCGGCAGCGACTCTACGCCACTTTAGTAATAATAAACTGCGGTATTCAAATAAAATCCGCAACTGAATTTAGCAGCGGGTTTCGGCTCTTAGGAAATCGGGCCATAATAATTAAAATACAGGAATGATGTAAATGTATCGAGTTTTGGATCAAGATAATTGATAAATAAAATTTAATATTTATATTATATTTAATATATTGATACAATAGAAATACGTTTTTGAATATGTTTTCAGGACGGCATTGCTTTGAATCACGTTGAACGTAAATTCACGTTCACAGGGAATAAGTAGCTAGATCATTCTCTCTCATGTTAAATATTTTTTAAACATATTTCAAGTATTTGTTTAGGTGGAAAGTGTTTCTCTATCTGTACTGAATTTCATAAATACAGACTATCTCGAGGATAAATAATCAAACACAACAATTCAGCAGGAATAGCAGAAACAGAAAGAATTAGATCCATACAAAAATACTCCTCTGCGGTAAGTGAAAAGATTTACTCGTATAATGGATTGAAACTTGCATGACATACAAGACCAAATACGAATAACATACAGGAGTTTGGAAATCAAACTGGTTTACCGTTCATGAGACCATTATATGAGTAGACTATCAACCATGTACAATACAAAAATGCTTCTGAGAGCATTCAAAATTCATACAGCTCGAAGTTTCATCATGTAACATTCAGAGATTCCACAACTTCTAAAGGTTTCTTAGATAAAAGTTATGAAGGATGTGATAAGAGTCTGTCGATATAATTATGGAGATGAATAAATAACAGCGGACAGCAAATAAATAAATGCTTTGAGCTATATGGCTGTACGAGAAGAACGAAAAAATCAACGTCTTGATTGATCTGGAAGTTCAAGTCGATGTAAATCCTGCATTCAAATCTATTATTATAAATAAAAGTGCTGCATCTCATAGTGTATTCATATGTACTGTATAAATAAATGTCGAACTTTCAAAAGGGAAGTTTTAAATATATTGTAAGAATTGGAAACATCTAATTTTCTAAATATTCAGTAATGCGATTAATAACAATGATATTGATGAGTTGATATAAAATTGAAATTAAATAAATTTCCTCAGATGAATAAATTACAAGATTAAATTCAGAATAGCACTTATTGAATCCCATTCGAATTCATCTCTCAACTCCATCCCGCATAGTATTACCCACGGTCAGTTTTAGGACTCTTGTGTGCACAACCTTAGTAGTTCATCCATAGTAATTTTCAAAACATTCATCTAATTTTTCGCAGATTAATAGTTTTAACGTGCAAATAGAATTTCATATTTTTCCATTTTCAATAGACAAATTTCCAACCGATTCATAGATCGGTTACGCCATCTCTGATCGCAGTCTCTGCTAACAGCACCCTCTTGTTTCTGAAAGTGTCAAGCTCTTTGTCAGCAGCTGACAGCTTCGTATCGGAAGTAGTTTATCAGACAAACGTGCTTCTGGCGCGGCGTGTGAGTGAGAGTGAGCCGCGGCTTCTCCACACTCCACTCTTCCCTGAGAAGTGAAATAACGTGTCCCTTGGTCCCTCAATTTCGAGCAACACGAAGGGAACACAAAATGCAAGAGTTTCAAGCTTTTAAAGTCGTGCGGCACATTTTCTTTATGTTGCAGCTGAGCAATGGTAGCCAGCTAAAGATGGGGCAGTTTTATTTCACCCCCGGTTTACTTTGATCGCTATATTTAGACAAAACACCGTAAATGTTGTCATAATATCAGCGATGTATAGTTTGAGATACAGCAGCCTCAACTTCTGAGCTTGCGACCCTGCTCATCGCTACTTAATGATGATTTCTATAATGATTTCAATAAATATACACGGTAGAAAGTAAAGAATGTTTTTACCCCTGTCTGGAATATAATATGAGCAGTTGGATGTCCCATGCTCCAACAAATTTGGACTTTTTGAGTTGAATAATCACTCTCGTTCACTCTCATCGAAGTTGCAAATGACTGAATAACAAAGAGTTTATTAACGAACGATTTGCCAGTGCTACAAGTGTAGGTGTGAAGGGGATGAATATGAATAGGAGGGAAAACTACTTGAGAATATGAAATTACATGTGGAAGGCTACTAAAAAATATTTTAGAATGTGTTTAAGTATTCGTTTTTCATGAAAGATACAACTCATGGTCAAATCTTGTAATTAATCAGAGTAGTTCTTGAAAAATCTTGTTCGAGAAATCAACTCCCAGTTCTAGTTCTGAACTAAAAGAGAAATTGAAATGACACGCCTCTTTCATGAGTCGGAATATCAGTGAGCTTCAAATTTGATCAACCTGGCTTTTTATAAATTGATTCTTTAACCAGAAATAGCTGTTTCGCATTTTTCTCTTCTCTGAAAAAGTCCTTTCAGTGCTATAAATATTACACAAGAAATGCCGTCAAAATAATCGCTGGAAGGTGACCAAAGAAAAAAGCAAAAAACAACTCTGGTAATAAACAAACAGAGCTAGCCTGTTAGATCAATTTAATCTGAGGCGATCTAATTTGGCATTTGGCCTTTTTGCTCGAATCAAAAGACTGGTCGCTTTCTTCGCAGGAGGTGACTTTTGAAAAATCGACAATGTGTCGCAAGATTTTGTACACTCTATATTGAGTGTCGTCTGTATCGGAATTTCTTTTATAGCAGACTTTCATCAGACGAATACAAACATCATCATAATAATCAATCATCATCACTAGTCCGGATCATCAGTATAAAATTTCTCGATCAAGGGTATTAACGACTCTAGAATACTATCAAATTAATTTTTTATCATGGTTATCGATTAACGATCTTCCATGTGAATTTGTGTACCTGCATTTGGCACTTCATCTAGACTAGATATCATGATGATCTTCATGTTGCATATTCATTTCACCTGCCAAAAAATATCGCATGTAAGACTTTTATCAAGTGGAAGTCCACTATATTCAAAAAGGATTAGATAAGGATGCACTAGCAGATTATCGAACTGAAGGAAACTCCTAAGCAAAAATTACTTTATTCTACTTCTAAAAAATTCAAATCTGAAGAGACATTTTATTCGAGATAATTTTAATATAATGAGTGTAATAAAAGTTAGCAGAATGGTGTTAAAACTCACTTCTTGCTTGCCAGCTATAACTTTTCAGATATTGTCACAGATAAAAAGAGTTCACACTTGCCAAACTGTCAGTTTCAATAAGTTGACTCGTATTGATAATTGACTTGACTTACTATACATGAATGTGGATCTTACAGGAATGTTATGATGCTCTTTCAATCGCTAGGCAAAGATAGGCTTAACTATTATGCCATCCTACACTGACGTATTTGTCCAACCACTAATTAATTCATTGGCGACATCCATATCATCCATTGGCGGCATTCATGGCGGTATTCATGTAAGACATTTTTGAAGATACCATCAATCGTATCGTATTGATACTTCCACTCCTAAACTTCCAGGTTAATTAGTTGATCTTCTGGAAGTTGAGCAATTGATTTGGGGTCCTTCCTTCCAGATCTCTGTTTGGACTAGCCTTCAAAGTTAAGATTGACTGGGAAAATAAAAATACACTCATCTCTAATAGCAGAGAGTGCTGAGTGCATTCAAGCATATTGAATACATTCAAGCATATTTGGATAGTCTATGGTCTATGATAATAGTGTTCACATCTGACTGCCCATATCTTAAAAACTAATAATAAATTCCAATCGATTCAATGAAACTTTTTTATTATTTTTCACCTACGAAATATTGAATCTAGTTCGAAATTCATGAGTTGCTCTTCCCTGTGTAGTAGATGCATTTATAATGTGCAAATAACCGGGTAATAGAAAATCAGTGACCGATATCCTTCTGAAAGCAAGCGGTGTGATGAGCCGTGCTGTCTGAGAGAGGCTAATTTTAGGTGGATCTAGTGGACGATGGAGGAAACGTCGGTTTTGTTTGACGTGCAAAAACACGATGCGGTGGTTACACACACAGAGAGAGCAAAATCGTGGTGGCTTTGGTTATTGGATTGTATGATGCGGGGCTTGAGGAGTGTTGGGGAGGGGGTGAAGAGCATGACGGGGTCGCGACTTGTCCGGGTAATCCTCAAACGGCGGCGACCTCTTATAATTTAATATTAGATGGCGATGTGCATAAATAATTCCTGTGTAGACCGAGATAAGTCGAGCGATGGACACAAGAAAGGCCGACACAAATTGATCACACTACTACACCCAACGTCTGAACATTTCAGACAGCTGCATTATGCAATATGCAGTCTCGCTGTACATCCCAATGCACTTTTCATTCGTCTCCTGGCTCTAAGAAATTAATTTACACACCTCTCTCAGATTTTTCGTAATAGCATTGAAGATCTTCATAACGATAAATTTCGAACAAAGTAGATGTGTGATGGTGTGACAACCTGTGTCAGCCACTTATTTATTTATGGTCTAGCAGAAATACTTGCCTATTGTTACTCATTTTTTCAGTAAAATATATTATGTCAGAAGAAAGCAAAAGAGACTTCACTCTCAGGACGCCTTTTCAACATTACTTGGGAGTGATTATAATATGGCTATTTTCGAGTCCAGAATCTTAATTGTTCTCAAGTAAAACCATATATCACAACGCATTCATTGTTAATATCAACGTAATCAGTGACTAGCGTGATTTACATTTAATATAAACTTACTTTGTGTTATTTTTATGTTTTTTAAATAGCATGTCGACCGATCAAAATGATACCCTAGCGCGTAAAAACTCATTAAAGCAATGAAGATTTTCAAGGTGAGGTGGGTAGGTGGGTATAGTGCACGAGATCGACATCCATCAAATCGATTCAAATGAATCGAAGAATGTAAATTTGGCTCTAAAAGATTTGATTTTGAAATTTCCTATTGAACCAAACTTTTCAAGTCCGCACAACGTCATGAATGTGTAATAAATAACTAAAGGGATAAGCCAAATCATGAAAAATTAAAATTTCTTGTTGAACCGATCTCTTTTGGTCTCTGAGAACTGAAGGAATAAGACAAAAATCATGAAAAATTTGAATAGATCTTTATAAAACAAATCAAGATAATTTATGTCAATGTATCTAAAATATCTTGTAAAACTGTTGAAGATTGTCGACACTTCAGCACGGAAACTCGGAAAGAGTTGTCGTCGTTGTTCTTTACCGTTCTTTTTTTATAGATAAAACCAAGTTGTTCAATGTGTGCTGGAGGAAAAACGTTTGGAAATATGGAATGTATTGCTGAATGGAATGGGTGAAGTGGTGAAAACTTAGTTGTTACTGAAACCTCACTAATTCGCTTTCAAAGTGTAGGCCTATTCTTTAAACTCTCACACATTCTGACAACTCTTTTTGTTTCCTTGGATCCAGTAGCGTCATTTCACCAAAACCTTGTGGTGGGGGGGGGGGGGTTGATGGCCGGATAAAATGCTCATTTCTACATTAGATAGTACAGAATATTTTTTGTAACCCAGGAATAAGGGGGGGGGACAAATGCCCCCCCTGCCCTCCCCAAATGACGCCCCTGCTTGGATCATATACGATTATACGTTATTCATTGTTATCTATTATAATCAGAATCAGAAGAAAGTTTAGGTATAAACAGTTTGGACAGAGTTCGTTTGGCTTTCCTGTTCCTCTCAAAAACAGAATTTCCTCTCCTATTTGTTTCAAGTACACTTATATGATTCACAAGTTGAAATTTTTTGTTCTGATTTTTTGGGAAATTGGCAAGTATTCTTCACTCTTCAACTTGTGAGTAATGAAAATATATCAATAGAGATAGAGGAAGTAGAAAAATAGATTTCTCATGGCTAATAAAATTACTCATAGGGTCCTATCCCATGTGATCCCAGTGTAGGTATATCGCCTGCTTGAGGAAATTCATATTGAAATTATTCAAGGGAAACTGAGCAACTCAATTTAATGAAGCAGCATCGATCTTAAAAATGAGTATAATCCATATCTGAAGGACATTTTCTCGGTTTTTATCAAGTTCTAACGAAGAGAAGATAAATCGAGATGAGACTGATAAATAATCGGTCCTGAAATACAGTAATCTTTGAATGTTGAATTTTGATTGCCAAATTTCGCAAAATGATCTATGTATTTCCCTCGCTGCAAAAGATAACAGAAGTCTTATGATTGTTGCTGTGTGATTTATTGGTTGGCTATAATATACACTCAATGAAAAGTATGAATAAAGTTGAGGCTGCAGAAGTCGAATATTTGATACAATTTTTCTGCAAATGGCCACACTTAACGTCTACTACTCGAGTAAGTGGTGTTTGCGTTCTGTTCAGCAATGAAGTGCCCATCAACCAATAGAATCATTTGTTTATGGGTGGCTCTGTTTCATTTTCTCCCCCACCAATTTTCATCCCCACATGCATGCATCTCTTCTATCCTCATAATACACTTCTGAATAGAACGAGTGTGGTAATATTGTCACTAGCAAAAAAAGAAAGATCAGAGAGGAAAAGAAGAGTGTGATAAGACTTTAAGAAGATTGAGAGAGTGTTTGGGGGCGTGCAGGGGGCGGAGTCAACTGACGGGGCGGCGTGCTGGTCTAAATTTGAAAACCCAACTTTTTTGAAAATCAGTTGCCGCGTGGTTTAGCTAGCTGAAGATACGTTAAAATTGGTGCCTGTGTTGTTCTTATACTCTACGATCTTCTGATGAGCGTGTGACATTGTTGATTTTCTACAATTCTAAGGATATCTTTCAAGAGATTCCTCAATAAGTCCCTACTCACTCATTCTTTATCAGGCCAGTCTAAGCTCCACATTAGTTCTAAAACTTGATTTCAAGTGACCGATGATAAGAATTAGTACGTTGAAAAAATTGGAAATGTGATTTTCCACGTGTTTCGATAATTACTTTTCTATCCAAAGGCATAGCAAGGATAAATATCATTTGATATGATCATATCATTTTGATAAATGACATGATCGAAGAGAAAAGTGTGGAATATTGTGTGTATGTGATTCTTCAATAATATTGTTCTATAAGATAGGGATATAAAAAATAATAACTTCCATGGATTTCTTTTTAGTGATTTAACGCATCTACAAAGACATTTTGAACAACAATTTGTTAATGCAATTATTAGGTTTAGTAGAGTAGTAATAGTTCACATCAATCCACAATAAACTTTTGAGATTCTTGCAACATTTCTTTAAACTTTCTTTATTGCTTTTTTGAATTGAGAACGATTGGATATTCCAAATTAAATCCGAGAGATTGTAAGAGACATTGCTTCTCAAGATATTTCCTTGGATTGGAGCATGTTCCTTGTTGTAATTTTGAATCATCGAACAACAACGGGAAAATAAGATCTGGAAGTCTGTGCAGATTTTTTATTGGATAAAATTATTTCCGAAGAAACTATCATAAAGTAGCATAGTAGATAACAGTGGTAGTAAGTTCTGTGAAACTCGAAATTTTCCAAACGCTCAATTTGTAATCTGAAGAACAGTAGAATGTTAGGCCACGAATACGAGCATCGTTTCAAGCAATCCTATCCTCAGCTATCATCAAACAATATGCATGTAGCCAAAGAGCAGCAAACTGACATTTCAAGTGTTTCAACACAATCCGAGTTTTTATCAACTGCCGAAAGATGTAGCAGGAGTGATTCCAGGTGTCAACCGCAGAATCGTAGCGATAACACGGGATCCTGTCATCAGAGTCTTGCTCCTTCAAGACAATTTCCAGATAACAGGAGCTGTGGTTTCTTTCAGGAAGAGAGCGCCAACTATCAGAGAGACGTGTCTACCAGAAACAAATTCCCCTGGCATTCGCCCGACTCATTCACACCTGTAAGTTTTGGTTAAACATTTCTGATCGATTTTAGTCGTGCATCCAATAACCCAACAATGTTGAGGAATTAATATACTATGAAATTTTAATAACTTTCTAGCATAACCATATTTTATTTTGTTAGTTTTCAATCGCTATTCTATATCAGGTTCTATCCAACTTTCAACATCAGATCAGTTCCAGATCAGGGGCATGTTTCATAAGAAATTGAAAAAAAAAATAGAACACATCAAAAAGTGAACACACACAAATAATTAATAGCACTGCCTTATATGTCTAGTGTGGCGATTCATATGTCTAGTGTGAGTCCGCTTTTTTCCTTTATTACAGGACTTTTAGATTTTCATCAAACAGGCCTCTGCATCCAGTTTGGTGGTCGAAGAGCTCATTGATAAGCTCCTTCATAGTACTCCTCTTAAGCTTCTAAGTAATAATACTATAGTTGTATCATGGCGGACTTTGTTTCTGCTTGGAGTTTAGCTTTAGTTGTAGACCTACTATTCCAATTGGAGATTATGAATGAAAGCAATCAAACTGAGAGAAATTTTAAAATTGGTGAAATACGAGCAGCATCTACGGTTTCATTAACGGTTGATTAACGATTTCATTCCATAATTTCATTTTAAAACTGTCTTGAGCGATTGGCTAATGACTGCTGAATTAAGTAGATTCTTCTCAGTAAATCGTAACTTTCAATGAAATATCAGAAAGCAATTCACAAAATACATATAATAAGAAGAGGAAATAAGGTTGCAATCAATTCAATCCAGCATCTACCCGTTGATTTTTTCAAACTCGTTTTCTCAAATTTGCTTCAAATCTGACGATGATCTTTTAGTAGTTAGGTAGCAAGTAGCAAGCCAAAGTGGCTGAGCATTATTAAGTTTATGATTCTCTTGAAACAATGTAGAGAGCTATTTTGAACAGAGTACAATTTTTCTCGTGTCCTCAGACACTATACGATGTATTGAGCTCTACTATTGTCTTGGAGACTACGAGGAACACAATTAACTCGAAATACTATATCTTACAACAAAGCGAAGAAGAGCAAGAAAAGACAGTCTAGTGCAGCGACTATCAATCGGGGATCTTTTGGATACGATTCAACTGAGTTTTCTCATGAAAACATTGACTCCTTCATCTGTTGTCACATCCATATACTGATCCTCAGTTAATTATTAGATTTGTCCTAGAATAGATGCAGACTTGTATTCTATTAGTAGGGCACTCAGGCAAACGCTCCTCTGAAATCGACAATCGGTATCTTAAATCCTAGTGTTAAATGTCTTGAGTAAATCTAAGCAGTTACTTGTCAGCAGAAAAGAAAGTTGAAATTCTATTGGGTTGAAAACTCATCACTCTCGCGTCTGGGTGAAGTTAAGCAACCCCTACTTCATTGAATTCACTTCTAACGTCCTGACATGGAGTAGAGTTCTTTTTCGAGTACAAGACCAAAATTATTTCAATGTTCCACGAATTGAATTGTATTCTCAAGTTGGAATCTTCTCATACAATTTTTCAAATCCATTTTAAAATCCCCCTCTTCTAAATTATAGCCTATTATTGTAATAATTATCAATTGTACAAGTACATATTTTTAAGGATTGTGTGGCAGAAAGGACCTGGAGCCCTAACTCCATCCACCCTTGAAGCATTGTTTCCAATCTTTACTCTAAATAGATACTAAATTTCAATCTTTACATGCTGCTCCTACATCCATATCAGTCAATACATCAATCAATCAATCATTATTTACAGAGGAGAGTACAACAGGCTTATGCCCGAAACGGTTAATCTACCAATTTAAACAGTCCAAATTCAGGTTATGTTATATCATCTTACTGAATCACCAATTTGCTCTTCCAATACAAAATCAGAACAGTTGTAGAATTTCAAAGTATCCTATCAATGCTCCCGGCTGTAGATTTCTGTGGAAGTTGATGCTTTTCCACAACAATTTAGAGCATCGAGAAAATATTGCTAAACCTTATTCTAGACTAGATAGATCAAAATAATATCATGCAAACTTCAACTCAATTAATCATCAAAATTAGAATAGTAAGAATAAATTTGGAAATACTAGACTATAATTTCCTTTTATAGCAGAATTTCGTTTAGATTCAATTTCCGCGGTCAATCAGTCTTTCTTACTACGAGATTTTCCTTCCAAAACACAATATCCTTCTCTTATCCGACCGTACTCCAAGAAGTTCCAAGAATGTATAGCATAAAGTTTACATTTTGGTTCTTGAAGTCGGAGAAAAGTTTATAATCATAAGCAGCATTACCTTTATTCAAATACTCTAGGAGTATTCACAACAATCTTATTCAGGCTTTCTGATAGAATGTACTTTCTTGGATTAGTGAATGATAATAGCACTAACGAAAATCGAATGATAAGTTAAAGACAGTTGAGACTTGACAGTTGGATAAATTTACGAGTAGAATAGCTCCTGATATACTGCCAAATTGTAGTTAAGCATGGGTAAGATTGAAAATAATTGTCTTTTGTGAACAAGGGCTGAGAAATTTAATGAGATCGTTGCAACAAAAGAGGCTCTATCTCACATCTTCGCCTTGTTCAGCTGAAAATAGTAATAAATAGTCTTCTTCATTCGCTTAGCTGCTTCACTTATTGCAGACTACCATTACTACGAAAATGGAAGTATTGAATTATACCTTACTCATTAGGGTGCTATTTATTGTCTTTAATGATAGATCAAAAATATCACTTAATGATGACCTAGTTTGAGTTAAGGGATGAAACAGGCACTCGAGCACGATGAAAAAACCATCTTGAAAAACTTGAGGTAAATATAAGCAGTAGTCTACGCAAAGTTTATATGCAGTATGCATTCCGGATATTTTTATGTCATTTTGAAAATATTGGAAACATAATTTTGAAGCTCATTAATGGTCATTTTCAACATCATCAGCTTCCCCATGAAAAAACGTCAACATTATCAAGAAAATAAACTCATTTGAAGGAAGTTTGAGTTGCAGAAACGATCATTCTCTGCTTAGATTGAGCTTCATTTTCATTTTTTGTCATCGAATAAAAAGCATCAACTTCGAAGAAGTGGGCTCTAGAGTTTGGAGCTTAAAGAATCATGATAGTGCTAGAGAGTTTAAATGAACAGCTAATTCTATTTACCGACCGATAATAATTCTACTTCATAGTAAAATTCGTATTCCATAGTCAAACTACAAGCGATAACAATAGGAATAAGTTTGGATCAATTGTGTTCCAATCAACAGTTTTACCAATAAGTTTTTGAATCATGTTTTTTTTTTCATTATGTATGAGGTGGTCAGTTATCAAAAAATCTAGAATGTTGCCGAATAAAACGTTTTTCTTAAGGTTATAGGGCCGGTTGCACAAAAGTGCAATGAAGTTAATTTTTGATAACTCATAAGAATTAACATAGTTGATTGGTGATTGAGCTTAACAGACCTTTGTGCAACTGGGAATAAGTCTTAAAATCTGTGAATATTAGAGTTAGAGAATAGCTCAAGCTCACAGATTGTATAATTTGCAGGTGCGAGGCTGTAGTGTGAGTCCAGAGGCCGCCAGTGTTAGCAGCAATAGCAGCAGCGGCAGTGGCGTTGCTGTCGATTGGTCCAACAATCGATCTACGTGAGTAACACTATTTCATTCAACTCTCTATTCCAATTATTATGTTAATGTTGCCAAAAATAATGAAGCCCCAAGTTGATTAAGTAAACAGCAAATGCTCAAGTAGCTTATTGATAAAAATCATGAATGACAACGAGAAGAAGGATGTACATCGAAGAAATGAGCAAATCATTGATATGGGGATCTGGACATTGTCGAAGGTGATAATTATTGTGAGGATGATGCCCACATGAGCTCTAGGGTTGTGTGTGGGTAATGGGAGGGTGATAATGAGAGAAGACGACTATATTCAACTTTAACTGAAGTAACTATGAGTAAATTTAAACCGTGAACAATACTAGAGATGGATACCAAAAAACGTTTTACAATGATAAAGCGGTTCAAAGTAGTATTAATGCATACTCTGGATTCTACAAATTGATTTCTATAGCTGACTTCTATATATGAACTCTATATTGCTCACTTCTATATTCATGTTTAGGAATTTGAAAGGAAGAATGGAAAACAAAACGTTCAAGTCAAAAACATGACATGAGCTTCAAGTTATTCATTGATCTAGTTTGCTGAGAAATAAATTGGATCTACTATTAATAATAGTACTATTTTTTAAATTTGGCGGATGGCGAATGACTTTCATTTAAAGTTTCCATGATAATAGGTGATGTTAAGTTGAATTTATTCACATACATGTAAAAAAATATTTAAAAAATAATCAACGGAACATTACCCGTGGAAACGTTCGGTTAAATGGAAGTCATTCGCCATCCGCCAAATTAAAAAATACTATTATAGAATGCTGAATACTGTATATATCAAGAAATGTATTATGTGAAAAATGATAGACTATACTAAAATTACTAATTGGCATGTTGCATTCATTTCTTACAACCGTAAACTACTGAAAAAAAAAATGCTAACCGATAGGCTAAATCTCGGAAAGGTTGTTCAAACAGAAACACAAAATTTTGTCTCCCCAAATGACGACTGAAGGTGATTGATCAATCTTCTCAATTCTTATAAAATCAATTATTTTGTGTCTCATTTAACACGAATAAAGTTTTATGGAATTGATATCTAGAAGGCTACTACAGTATAATTTCGATTTCTTACATATAGAGATATAGAGATTCTGTAATGATGAATATGATGGCGCTTTTTCTCTCACAACTTATCAAAATTCTTGTTTCCAGATTGACAGAAGACGATGAAAACTCAACAGCATCTTCGGATGAGCATCACGTTCTTGAGCCGTCACATTCGCATGATCAGGCCCAAGTGAGTAAAAGACGAGAGTTACTACTTGTGAAGTTAGCGACGATATTCTCATTATTATGTGGATATTCCATCTCATTATATCCATTCCAACATCACCTTCTTATTTCGAAGAGTTATCGTAATTTTAATCGCGATTGTTATTGATCGGCGTTTCTATTAAATTTATTCAAGAAATCGCCCTATTTCGATATTAAAAAAAAAACTCTGCACTAAACTCTCCTTGTAATAATTCTTGTATCTTGTAATTCTTCATAAACAGAAACTAGTGTTACCGATATATCAGGCAAGGTCCAATATTGACTATTCTGTGTTCAATTTGTACTTTCCGAAAAATTATCGCAATTTTATATTATAATTGTTAATTTTATATTATGTATGTTGCTTTTATCGATAATCTATATTTAACAGGCTTCTATAAGTCTGATAATTTCTAAAATAATGCTTTGCTTTTCAAAACATCGAATTGTTACTCATGAAACATGAAGATTATTTGAGGTAATTTGACAATTTAATGAGCAATTAATTAATTAATCAGTTGTAAAGTATAACCCTATTTGACTATATCTATTTTGGTATCAATTGATTTCAATTATATTTGTTGATAGGAGGTTGGACGCCGGTGCTTACTGTGGGCTTGCAAGGCATGTAAAAGGAAAACTGTGACTGTCGATAGGAGAAAAGCTGCTACGTTGCGAGAGAGGAGAAGGCTGAGAAAGGTGGGTCTCAGTTTTATGAAATGTAAAAAAAATTATCAATGATTTTAAACTCTGAACTGCAGAAAAGTTTGGAGCGCAAGAATAGGAGGAAGGATTGTTAGTTAAGTAATGAAGAGAGAAACGCTATGCCTAGCAAAGAATTGATCAACAGTAATTTACCACAGGGAAAGAAAATAAGTAAGTTCGAGGAAAGATATGGAATGGAATTTCATACTTATTTAGAGCTATATTAATATCCAATATTTCTAATTGATAGAGAGAAAGTGAGTAGTTCAGAGAGTGCCAGTATAGATATCAGTGATGAATTTTAATTGCAAAACGAAATTATTCCCAACATTCAAGAGGTTTATCAGCGAAAGTCTGAATTGATCTAGAGATATGAGAATATTTGAACAAATTTTAATTATTTTTCCCGATGGAATAATATAAAAATTTCTACTCAATAAAGAGTCCAGCAATTAGGATGTGCTAGACTGAACTTTAAGCACAGTAGTGGAATATTACAGATTTATTATAACAATAATCAAAATATCAAATATGATTAGCAATATAGTTTATTAAGAAAGCAAGAACATGGAGTTGCATGAATGAACACACTACCACAGAGATAAGGTATAAGGTAGTGTCACAGATGATTATACCTCATCTGTGACACTACCTTCAAATTCAATAGAGCTTAGAAATGAAAATTGAGACTAGCCTATTTTTTTTAGAAAATTGTGAGATTGAAATTTAAAAATAGTGTTTTCTATTGCTATTCACATGCTCCTTCATTTACTTATTCATAATTTACTATTTTTTTTCTAAATCGATTATTGAACAGGTGAACGAAGCGTTCGAGATGCTGAAGCGCCGCACGAGTTCAAATCCCAGCCAGCGTCTGGCCAAAGTTGAAATACTCAGGAATGCCATAGATTACATTGAAGCCCTGGAGCACTTGTTGCACACGGATTCCAGCAGCCACAATGCCAGCGCAGGAGCTTCGGAAGAGTCCCATTATTTGGTGAGTTCGCACAAGCTTTCAAATAATGTATGTTTACAACAACATGACACATTCAATGTTGAACTGGAGACTACTTCAATTACATTACAGCATACTTGTATCACGAGTAAGAACTCTTTCACACCAGTGCGGTCTGGGCCCGGATCGGAAATGTTTTGACTGATGAATATGGATGTAATATGCTCAAAAGTTCCATGCGGCCCGCGCCCAACCGGTGTGAAAAACAATATTTATTTATTCTACTCACATACAAAGGGCTCACAAATATCCATGAAGAGCCTTATTTAAACAAGTGATTGAAATAAACATTTCATATGACAAAGACATTAATCTACTATCCAAATATATGATATGTGATAGTAGACAACAAACAAATATAAATACAAATATATGATAGTAGACAATATTCTAGTGTTTTGATTTTGGTGTGAATTTAATTTCGATAGTAGGCTTCACTGGTCGCACAAAATCAAACAGAATCCTGAACTCTTGCTTGTATATGTGTCTGACAATGTCACAATGGAAGGCTATGTTGCCCTGCTCTAACTCTGAGGTCACACTGCTGGGTTGTTTCCTGGATGGTAGATGGTTTATCTATAGCTCATTCACAACCCATAATAATAGAACATGTAGAAAATTATCACGGCACCTTCTTGATAAAGCTTGTCAACCATCCACCAACTTGCAGTGCGTTTATAGTTATGAATACTAGGATAACGAGATAGAAAAGAGAAAGTGAGATTGGATAGTTTCAGTTCCTTTTTATTTCTATTCACACCAGCATGAAAACATGAAAAAAACAAAACACTACATGAAAACTGTAGATTTATTCGTTATTGTACAGCCCAAGAGTTTTCTTCTACATACTATACCGTACCGTATCGATTTTTTTCGTATGAATCATATAATATTACGTTTCGAATCCAAAAAGTTCGATTTCTTCCTTTTAGAGGTAGTTATATCGACGTAAAGACTTCCTCTCTGTGATATATTGCAGGATTGATTTCAAATGTTGTGAATAAGTTCGATGACGTGAGACAAACCACTCGACTAGTTAATACCCACGCTACAGCTTCCGGAAAAAAAGCGACTGTTCTGATCTAAGCGAGCCGTAGTTTACGACGCCAATAAAAGAGACCTCTCCTCCTTTCCAATGCTACCTAAATCATGTGTGTGCTGTATTCGTTTGTCGGACTTTAAATTTCCAAAAATCCTCTTTCTATCTAGGCATCTCAAATTTACGGTCTCGGAACAGTTTTGAAAATTCGAGAAACGATTTTTATCATCCAGAGAATCATTTCTTGTATCTCATCTAACAGTTTTGTTTATATTTCTTCCAGCTATTAAGTTGTAACTTACAAGATTCAACATTATTTCACCTCAGTTTATTGCATTGGTAGGTATTATTTTTAAATTGAAGACCACAATTCTTCCGAAAGAATAATATCAGCTAAACTCGCCATAG
This sequence comes from Laodelphax striatellus, assembly GCA_017141395.1. Lineage (NCBI taxonomy): Eukaryota > Metazoa > Arthropoda > Insecta > Hemiptera > Delphacidae > Laodelphax > Laodelphax striatellus. The sequence continues at coordinate 21,902,325 of CM029532.1, read as the reverse complement.
ATACAACCTGTGAAGTTCTTTTGAGTCTTTGTTCTAATCTCTCAAGTCTAAATAATGCTTTACTAAAATAGAGAATATCCTACCGGTTATTTAAAGATGTTCAAAAATACAAATACTAGTAGGATGTTATGAAACTGAAATGTGCAGACTAATGATTTTGAGTCGAAGTTAACACAAAGAGAGAGATCCAATTGATAAAATACTATAGTAATGAATAATAATAATTGTTATAATTTTCATTCTAAGAAATATAGTATATTCTGTTGATTTTACATGGCATCAGCAAAATTATCATCAACAAAATTATCCTCATTGTATAGAGAGGTGGTTTTCCGGAAACCCAATTATTATTAATTCATTTTAAATGAACGATTTCCATTGAGATACTATTGTATTATAGTTGTAGCAGAATGTACAGACGTAGCAGAGAGGAGAGTATCGAAAGAATCAGTAATGGATAAGAGCTCCTAGATAAGCAAAGCCACCACAAAAATAAACATTTATCATATCTTGTACTTTGTTTTTGTAAAAAAAGAAACAACACAGAAAAGGGGAATAGCAAAAGCAATTAACTAGGATGTGTGTACACATCTCACATGTGCTGCACACATGTTATCTCCCCTGCTATGGAGGATTATATCCACACCATCATCTACATTATTATAATCGAAGCCGTTATTTCAACCTCTATCCACATCCAGGCTATAGATGCTTGCTGGGTGACATTATTTCTGAGAAGTGCTTCCACCAACCGCAATGATGAATCCAGGAGGCCACACGCACATTGTGACTAATGTGTGGAAGCTACATAGCATGACTACTATAAATTATTATAAACTGCTAGAGGAAGGAATTGAAATTGAATTGAAGGAAGCATAGATATATATAATTATGAATAAGTTTTATAATGACATTATTCTTATAATATAAAGAAGTTCTCCAGTTGTACTTTGTATTTACCAGTTGATGTGTACGAAGCCAGTAAGGTTCTCCACTCGAATCATAAATTCAATTTCCTTTCACCATCACCAGACATAATTAGTCCACAAATTCACCCTCATTTGTCTCATTGTACATGAGCAGATCAAATTCAAAACATCGGAATAAAAAATTCTCAAGATGCAATTTATGATTAATTATGCAATTCTCAAGATTAATCATGTTCCATTCAATAATAGAGTTTCAATTTTAACTAGTGAATAACGATTCCAAACTAATTGGAATAATTATACTGAATGAAATTAGAAGAAACTAAGCAGTTCCACCTTTTTTTAAACTACCTCAACTACCCAAAAGGCAGTTTGGAGCTATTTCAAACTAGTGACATTCTTTCATATTCTCATTGACAGCCAAAAGTACCAAGGAAAATATTGAATATTCTTGCAAGTTATAACCATACTTTTCATTCATAGATAATTATTTTTTACAGGGTCCTGTTCAGTTCCTAACAGAGCGACTCCACCTCCAGTTCACAGAAACAATGAATCGCTTCAACTCAACAAATTGTAAGTTATTCTGAACAATGTTTTGAACTATTCAAGCGTAGGCTAATTAATAATTATTATTACTGATAACTAAAACTTAATTTAAAACTAGCGTTTATAAGAATGGTTTATAAGAATTAGTAAAAAAAATTAATGAATAAAATAAGAATGGTTCAATTAGTAGTCTCATAAGTTGGTTGCTTTGCCTGATTGGGAAAGATTTTTGCTGTCATTACGAAAGAGCATAGTGTGCATGTTCACTAATATTATTGATTCTTTATGTATAGCTTCTGCATCATGTCTCTTGATTTTTTTCCAAATGGTTTGGACAAAAGTGAATATTCGTATCAATATCCACTGCTTAGAAGTCTTTAAGTTTATCGGGTCTTTTGACTGTTTCATATTCAGTTGCCAGGCACTGATTAGTCACTTGAAACAATGAACCGCATTGAGTCTCTCCCCAAGCTTCGCATATGAGCACACGAGGACAGGATGATGTGCCTAATTAGTGCATTAGCTTCCTAAAAGGCAAGGTGATAAGATCGTGAGGGAAAAGTCTTGAACAGTTGTATTGATGATAGAAGAACATAATATTACCATTTTGGGAACTGAATATCCTCCTCAGCTCCAATGAGGCGTAGAGCTAGGGAGACGAAGAAGAAGAAGAAGAATAAGAAGAGACGCGAAGAGATCGGGAGAAGAGCTAGTATCAATCTCTGATATTTTTTTGGAGTTCTCATGATTTCTTGAGACAACCTTATTAAAGTATTGTAGTGACATAGCTTTTTTATGCTGGAATATTGTTTCTCCTAACTTGTGACAAACACAGAAAATCATACCACTGTATCAATTATTAGAGAAACTTAGCTCACTTCCAATATGAAACTCTGATGGAAGTACAGAGTGTACTGTTGTGAGGAAAAAATGCAATTGAATCTCTGTAACAATCATGGATTAATATTCAAAGTAATAATATTGTAGTTAGAATTCAAGATGAGGATTAGGTTGAAGGAGTTCAATCAAAACATTGATAAAGGAGCACTCAACAAGTTTGTCAACTGTTATTGTCATAGAAATGATTGAAGTGCTTGGATTTAGAGAAAGTAATGAAAAGAGGACATTGTAGATTCTTAGTGTAAGCTTGGTAGATCATAGTGATGAGCTTTTTACTGAAAAATTCAAGATCTGTTGAATCATATGAAATGGTTTGTGAAATGAAATATAGTAAAGGAAGTCGAAATACAGAGAAGAGAATATTGAGATTCATTAATTTTTGGGACACGGAAAAGATTAGAGAAGAGATTCACTCTACGAGTTGACCACAAAGAGAAGAGAAGATTAGAAAAAAACGCGAATGAAAAGAGAGAATGAAAGGGAGATTAGACTGAGGTTATAATATATCAAAATGAAGCCATCTTTGTTCTAGATTCAAATTGTGCGTTAAGATGAGGGAGGCCGCTGGGTGACGACAGGAGCCAAAATGCAAAAGGATCCTATTGAAAACTCAAAAGAGTGACATGGAAAAGGATGAATATGAGAGGGAATGATTTGAATGGGGAGCAAGACCGCATCTGAATAATATTCTTTCAGTTATAAAAATAGAAAAAAACCGACAGGTGACATCCAGTGAGCTACAACTAACCATTCATCCAAATTTCCTTCTGCTTTAATGAATCATTCATTGTTTTCCTGTTAAGTTTTTTTTATTCAAAATAAAACTAACTCTGATGATAGAGAATTTTATTTTCGCTCAAGATCAATTACAATTATTCCATTCAAGGTTGACATATCATTCCACAGTTTGAAGATAAAAGTCATATTATATTATTATGAGTTTATAGCTCATTAAATGGCTTCATACTGAATGATCAAAGCATTATAGGCTTACAATTTATAAATAAATCATTATTTGTTGTCGAGGAATAGGCTTCGAAATCTAGTACAATACAATCCTGCGTCTGTAGAGGCATATTGATATTTTCTCGTTGATAATCCTAACATTAATGAAGGATGAAAATTATTTACCTTTAATCATTGATCTTAATGACTCCTTAAAGGAAATATTACAATATTATTCTGTTTCCCCATTCTTCTCTCAAATCGTCAGTATCTCATCTCATAGAAAATGCAAATTATGTATCTAAATTAACATAAGGAAACCCAGCTTATTGACCTTGATTTTCTTGACTGATGAACTCAACTGGCATTCTCAGATTGGATAGTAATCAGTCATAATAGAGCTTAATTGGATGTTTCCAACCCCGGATTTATTCATCTATCATATTCTATCCAAACATACCTGAGTTCTTTTGCGTCTGCAGAATTCTATTCCTGATGTAGTCTGAATTTTTTCCAATTTCTGAAAAATGTGAATAGAATAAATACAATAGCCTAGTATTCAAGTTACCTTGATTTCTATTATATTTTTGTGAAATATAATTGATAATCTTATAGGCCCAATCATTTTTGTTTCTCCCCCTTTTTCTATTAGTTTGCAATAAATTTTCAAGGATCTGGAAAAACGAATGACTGAATAATGAATAACACTGATTAATTGAAAAATATAGGTGAATTATTGTTACGCTATTTGAGAATAACGCGTTTTATGATGCTGCAAGTGTGTATGAGAAAAATATTCCATGTTTTCCTACGTAGAAAGCCTCTTCAAATCCTCAAATAACTCTTGTCTTCTACAGCCGCCTACTACTCCCCATCCTCTATGTTTTTCGAATTTATTCACTCTATAAACGAACTAATTATTTACCGCCTTATTCACGGTTGTAGTCTGTGGGAGCAGAGGCTGGGATAGGGTCTTTCGTACACTGGCGTGCGGCCAACCTTCCTTCCAACTGTGCAACACTGCAATTTATTTTTCTGTTCGTCTCTCGCAGTGGACATCAGTCACTGTTTGCCAGGCACTAGTCAACCCCCACTGAGAACACAACATAACAATACCACACGTCCCAGGACGGCACTCAGAAGAATACATTATCATGCAGTACCAAAGAGTGGAGTCCCTCTTTCTATAAGAGTACCTAGGTTACTACAAAATTACATACTAGACTAGGCTACTAATAAAATCTCAATTATATATTTTTATTTCATATCATATATACATTAAATACTGTATATTATTGGTAACCATCGTGAATTTATATGCTATATTCGAAGTCGAGCTCTCCTATTATCTATTAGTTGCATACATCAGCGCACAAGCTTAGCTTTGCTAAGCTGGGCCTTATTCTTGTGAGTGATCTATGATTATTATATGTGTATAATTTACTAAAACTAGGTATCTTCTATAAAACATATTGTATTTTTTTAATAAAAATGATTGATTGCTTGATTGACCAAAATCCTATGACAATAATACTGTATTAAATATTGAAGGCAATGAGAAAAAAAGTATAATATTTTCTTCTGTTCATACTCTTCTATTGAGTCAGTATGCGACTAATTCAAGAATTATCATTCTTGATTGATAATATTCTCAGTCATACAAATTGTTGGAGGCTGGTTGTATTATTAATAGAAAATTAAATATCAACGATCACCGCTCTCACTCAAACACTGGTTTTGGAAAGAGAAAAATTATATGAGCAATTTACAGTTTTCATTGGCTATGGAAGAGTACTTTGCGTCTGTTGATGAAGGAGGAGGATGGAAATACATGATGAACTAGGAGAAAGAAGAGATTTAAACACATGAAACTTACCAAGGCTGTGTTGGATGTGGAGTGATTGGGGTGAGGGCTGGATACCTCAATGAAGTTTGGAATCGATATAATGTGAATTATTATAGCCGAAATCCTGCTTTACTCATCACTACATCATGATAAAGGATATAACAGGGAGAACCTTTTTTGTTCACGAAGCATTCCTCTACCATCGCATATGATTTATTTTAAAATTTTAATAGAAAGAGTTTGAGAAATACAACATACACTATGAGTGCCGATTTACTTGGGGAATGAATATTCTGTACTTCACAAATACTCTTGTGAAACTAAGTATTACTAAGTATTCGTGAGGAGGAGCAATCACTAGTTACTGTAGAAAACCCTTTCTTGTTTGAGCCTACTAACTACTATGCATTGTTTCAGATTCAGATGCAAGCATTTGAATAGAATAATAATTTAAAGATACAAGACTTTGAACTTGTCATCATTAAGTAAGAATTTCCATTGAGCGTGAATATCATGAACTTCACAAACACTCTTGAGAATCGATTTTTAATCAGGGAGAAGAAGCAATCACTCTAATGACTTATTCATCACAGAGAATAATGGAGCTACGATAAATTAATGACTCGAAAATGCGTATCCTAGTGATTGAGTGGCTTGAGAGACTACGGCATTTGACACCACCATTAGAAGATTATGTATGTTTTTGGCATCGAAATCAAAGGACTTTTTTATCTTTGAGTTCAATACTGATTTGATCAACGGCTCGTAAGTTTTCACTCAAAGACACCAAAGTGTCACTCGTAACAGTAAACAGACAAACTATCTCGACTGAAAAGGCAAAGCGAGTGAAAAAACTAAAATACGTTAAAACTCTACTAATTGGAATTTCTTTTATTGGTTGAAATTTTAGCTCACAGCGTATAATTATGCCGTAGCCTACAGATGTGATACTTGAATCCATTATTGAAATTGGAACCCTAAATCTGAAATAACATATTTAGAGCACAGGATCAATACGATATTTACCACATCGCATATTCATCCATACATAGAATAGATGCTGTTCGGACACCTTATTCCTTCCTGATTGTTAATGTTAGGCAAACGGCAGTTCAGTAGAATTTTGAATACAGTCATGTACCAAATATTCAGGAAAAAGTACTACATGAAATAGTGTTCTACAAGATCTTATATTGGAAAATCGATGAATAATTATTCTCACTGGAAATGTTACAGAAATCTGTAGCTGGAAGATGCAGTCCAGGAAATTATTCTGTATTTGGTTTGGAAATTTTGCGCAAAATTAAACTAATGAGTATACAGTGGTAAAATTTCCGTGAAGTTATAGAACCTTACAAATGTTTATCCATTTTATTTTTTCCATTATGTTTTCTTTATGACAATAATTGAATTGAATATCAATAGAAACTTCTTGATTTACGTTTCATTCACACTCACTCCATCTGAATTTTCTCAACTTATCACAGAAACTGATGCGGAGAATTTTCCAAAAATCGTGACGCAATTTGATAATTCATGCTCAACAAGAATTGTGAAAATAGTTCGACAAGATTCATTGAAACTCATCTAAGAGGCCGTGACTCCTTAGTAGTGAAGTGAATAAATACTAGTGACCGTTTCGCTTGCTTGGTCCACCATTTTTTGGACAGGTAGATTAATAATGCAGCAAAAATGAGCAGCTCTAACCGGCTCAATAAATCATAAATAATTTATAGACGCAGAGCGCGACAGACGACGGACGATTTTGTTCCTCTGCTCGTTCTCTTCCGACGCCTCTCACGAGTGCGACCTGGAAGCGATTCAGGGCACCATTAAAAAGTATTAATATGATTGTCACAATAGCGCGAGATCGATTAATTTCGCACAGCAGCTTATTAAAAGACTTTACTCCTCCGTCGCTCAAAATAGAAGGCAGCCTATAAATTGTGTGCTAAGGGATGGCCACCGCCACAGCCATCTCTCAATGCTGTCAAGCTCCTATCAACAAACAAAAACAGCGAAATCAACTCCCCTATCTTGGATGGTCCTGGCAAGCATTGAAAACTTTCATAAAAAGTATTCAATTTATCTCATTATGAATATTTAGTGTTTAGTAATATAGGCCAGGAGAAATTGTTTATTAGTCTCAAGTCTAGATAGCAATTATTTAACATTAAAAATTCATCAATATGTTTTTGGAAAGGATAAGCGAAAATTATAAGTATCAAACAAACATATTGTTTAAAGCATGATAGGAAGTATCAATATAGGCCTAGTGTCTATGAGAAGTATCGAACAAGGAACATGCTGTTGAATGAATCATAGAAAAATCACTTGACTCATCACTCAGGATTAAGGATTAAGAAACCAGTTAGTGTGGGTTAAGTGGAAGAGGGGGCTTGTATGCGTCAACTTCACCCACAGCACGTTTGTAATGTGAAAGTGAAAAATCTTTCTATCTATCTATCTATCTAAGAATGAAATTGATATTGATAATCTACATCTATTATACCGAAAGCTTCAAGAGGATTTTGAATGAATGGAAAGGAACTCGAAGTCAACACTGAAAGTAAAAATATCCCTACCCTCCCCACTACCTCCATTTAAAGGGCAGTCTTAACTTTCTGGTAACAGGTAATCATATTCATCACTTCTTTCAATTGAAAACTCATCTAAACTTGAATTTTCAAGCCTTTAACATTTGAGATAGAACATATTAGAAGATGATGCCACACATGAGCCTAGGACTATAATGCATGACGGTGAACGAAAAATGGACATAGAAATGAAAGGGTGTCTCAAACCACTGCAAGTCCACACTCCAATCCATTATCAAGTGAAGTGATTTTTAATACATATCTGAGAGTAAGCGATATTAGCCAACAGCATCCACCCTTCCTCAGTAGTCAAACATTCGGATGAACAGAAAACTTTGCAGACCGCTGCTGTAATCAACTCCAATAATTTTATCACAGATTTATAGAAGAAGTTGCGGAACATAGTTTCCTCTCCAATTGGTAGCAGCACAGTCACAGTTTTACAGTTTTTTTTACTCTTATTTTCAAGTTTTTTTCATTGAAGCCAAATACCGGAGGAATAATGACGGAAGACATTCAGGAGATTAGAGTGGGGAAAAGAAGGACGATTTGACCGTTGTCTATTTCCGTCAACTCAGGTAGAGTCGGTATGAGGAGGAGTCGTCTGAAAGACAGGAGATTAATAAGAAGTGGTCTAGATGTCCGTGTCGTCTATTACCATCAGAAATAGCTTTTCTCTCCCCCTTGTCATTTTTATAGCTCTGCAACTGATATGAATCATATTCAAAATAAACACCCACACTAGCAATTCCCATCATGTGTGTACTACTCGATAAACGCTTTAAACAGGGGAGGACCTACTGTATCTTCCAATTCACGCTTAAAAATAATTTTGATAAAATAGCATAATAAATTCTGGAGCCCCATTAGACGTTCTATTCCCAGACACAGCCATTATTCTCCACGGATTATTGCTTCTCCTTCGCATTGTTTCACGGAAGTGAGACTGAATCGATTGAAACACTAAAGATGGAGAATATCCAAATCATGAATCATCGGCAGTTTATGGTTGGTTTGAAATACGATTTTTGACCACGTATGGTTGATTTTGATTCTTCCTAATGTTAAAAATTTCTGAATTTGGACTAGGTTTGATTGAGAAAGTGAATTTTTCAAAGTATTGACAATTGATTTCGTACCAATTCAAATAAGCTGAGTTTCGATTCTCAATTAATGCCTTCGAAGCCAGTGCCTTCGACAATTATCTGATTACAACAATTAGATTGAGAAACTCAATTAATAGTTTATGGAAACGCTGAAGCTAACTAGAGTCAGTTGAGCCTTACTCAATGTGTCTTTCTTGGATCTGCAATCCAGTGGATGATCGACTAACATTTCAGTTTGTTTGAAAACGATTAATTTATCCAAGCACTCCACTCGCTAAATGTTTCTTGAAAGTCTTTCAAAAAAGCTTGCTTGGATGCTGGAATAACTTTATACATATCCCATACCATTATATTAGCAAATTCAATTATAGAATTTCTCAAACATCACATCCTTTGGAATCCAATTACTGTCTTGGTTTATTGTATGATAAATAGGGTAATTGTCATTAAACTCTCAGACTTTAAAGGCAAATTCTCCACAGAAATATGTAGGCACTGAGAGCTGAGCCTCTTTGTATTGGGACAAAAATGGTCAATAATTGATGAAAAATAATTATCACTGAATTTATCAATCAAGCAGTGGAGGAGATTTGTTAAAAGTGAACTTGTGATTAAAATGAATAGAAATTATGACATAGATTATGATTGTAAGTACTATGAAATATGAATATTTATCACCATATTTCTCAAATCATTGTGGAATATTGGTTATTTCCCCAAAACACTCGAGAGGGCCTCCTCACCAAAGAAGCCATAAGCATGATAATAAAGTGATATGGGTTACCTACTTGGTCTACATGTGAGAATGGTAAATTTGTACTACACAAAATTCAATTATTCTATAACTAATTTTCAAATCACTTCACAGTATTGCTATCTGAATGTGGAGAATTGAACTTCTCATTACCGGGGTCACTTCGACTTCAATGGAGAAGATTAATAATTGCAGTGAGTGTCAAGAATGAGGTCCCTCCTCAAAGTTCTAGCTTCGTTTGTTGAGTTCACAAAAGCGTTGAATTTTAATGGACTTCTTTGTGCGCTAGTGTTGCCGATGTCAAAAATAAAACAAGAACTATTTCTATGGTAAAGTTTGAAAGATTTTTGAGATTAATGATGATCACATATATCATGAAAATCACAATAATAAGCTTGGAGCTTTATTAAAATAAGCCCACGCGTTCATACCAAAGAGGATTCAGATTCGAATGCTGGATTATCTGCGAGATTACTAAAACAACAAAACTACCGTGATGTGATCAAACCTTGACACAAATAATTATTAATAAAATTATAATTTGGTATATTTCGATTGGGTTGAACTCAACCGTTACATCCATTCCAATAATATTCAGATTTTTCCCGGGGATGGACTTTTCAAACGAAAAAGAAGATCAAAGTAACATGAAATTATAATTAGAGACCAATTATATTATCAAGCAAATGGGCCATGGAAAATGTCAAGCCCTCCTGCGCTAAGTCTCCCGTTAAACGATTATTGCTTTGGTGGCCTCCAGTTTTGTTTTTACGCAGTTTATAAGCCGTGAATGATTAATTGCTCGTGAGAATACAGATTTTGGGCGGTTCATCGAGCTTTGTACCTGCAAATTTTTCTTGAGTAACGTCAATGAGTCTGGCAACAGAAAAGTGAAATGAGCCGCTTCAGTATTGTAAAAGCAACTCTGGAACAGACGAAACTCTAGGAGATTCGAGAGAATCTAGGACTCACTTATGAGTTCTCTGCGATTTTAATATTACTATACTTTATTTTAGCAAAAGAAGCAGTAATTTGTAATAGAATGGTGTATTTTTATGTGTACAATCCAGAATAATCTCCATCATCCAACAATATGTGGCAAGTGGCAGTACTCCATAAACGTAATTCTTTGCCGGTCATGCGTTTACGTATTATTATTATATTAATTTGAGAAATGGTGCCATATTTATGAGAAGTATGATTCTGTCTTCATTTTATCACTCGGTTATATCCTCGCCTCATTCTCATATCAATAAATCTGAAGAGAACGTGAGGGGCAAATGGAGATTATTAGTAAATGCACTTTTTCAATAAACTAGGATCTTTATTTGACATTTTGAATAGTTCTTAACGCTCAAAGGCTATGACGTCATGCAATGCTTCCAGCCTTTCTTCACTGTTAGCGTTTCCAACTCTATTCCTCCCACTAATCCCGTCGCTCAATCTTCTACCCACTTCTCTATTATCCCGGATTACACCTTGCTCATTCCCATCAATCAATTTGAATCAGGACATAATCATCTCCAACAAATCTTAATAATCTAGATCTCTTTTTGAGTTAAATTCTCCTCAGCTTGATCTCAATTCCTTCTTCAGACACCAGACATCTTATTCCCTAAAAATGATAAACCAATGAAAGAAGTGTGTGATAATTGTGTGAAATGAAACCTTGTTTTGGACTAAACTTCTAATCAAAATTCGGAACAGAAATAGTACAGGCTCAGCCTAGTTTTTCCTTCCAGATTATAACATTATACCATATTATAATTTTTGTGATGAATCATTGAATAAATAAATAAATAAAGTAAGCAGTACTGCAATAACGATTAGAAATTCAAAACAATAAGTTTGATTCTCGACTCAATTTTAATAGTTTTTTGTATTCTTAATGCTTCTCCATCAACTTGAGAGAATTAAAGATCTCAGTGACGGTAATCGGTAATTACTACAGTAATGAGGTATGGTACCGGTAATCGTAGATCTGAGCTACGCAAACTGAATGTGAGTACAAGAAATCGGTTTTTTTTCATTTTTTGGTATTTCAGATAGTTTACACTAGCTGAATTGCACTTGCCACAGAAAATGAATATACTGATTCTTGCTATTAGACTGTCCTTGTTTCTAAAGTGGTAATTTAATTGATAAAAGTGATGCCTTCAATTGAATTCGATTACGTTAATGAAATAAATAATCGTCGTGAATTTTCTTCAAATACTGTAATAATTTCTTAAATATAATATTTGTATAAAATTCTCATGCCTTTTTTCTGATTAAGTCCTTTCCACATTCTAAAATTTCAAACCAAATCAAAGGATAATACAATATATCATTGCCAATACAATCAATCTTTAGGATGAAGATATCCACGTTAGCATACAATGTCATTGAAATAAAGGACTCATGTTCTTGATTAGATAATTTACTGTCCTGCTTATTAATGATTCGAGCAGCACTGTTTGCTATGACTTAGAAGAATGACTTGGATAAAAATTTGACAGAAAAATTAATAAGATGAGAAGTTTGATTGGGGCGACGATGACGCCGCTGCCCGTTTTATTTCGGAGCTGGCGGAACCGGAGATAATGTGCTTTGGCTCGAAAACGAAATTAACGAGTATAAATAATTTTTTACAACCGGTAAAAGTCTGTCCTCCTTTTTTACAGTCCTAGTAACAGAATGGTTACGTGATTTACCGTCGTAGACATAGATCTTACTCTTCATAAAATACATCGTTCCTGCCCAAGCCAAACGGCCAGTCTGAAAATTTGTGATCAACCCTCTCTCTCCGGAGCGCCCATCCATCAGTTATATGATTGTGAAAAGCCCCACAAACATCCATAATAAACATTTGAAAAATAAAATAGAATGAGACAGCTAGCTGTATTTTGTCTCATGAGGAATTGGAGGTGGACTAAAAAATAGGAAGTTCAATTCACAAACAAAGTATAACATCAAATGCTTAGCCTATGTGGGCTATAACACAATAGTCAGTTTTTGCAATCATTACATTGAGGTCTGGAGAGAAGATCAGAATGATGAGAGGAGATGATATGATAATTACTTTATTTTGAAATAGAAAATGGGATAAAAATCTCTTTGAAATCGTACGATAAGTAGAATATTTTCATGAAATTCTTTTATTTATTTAAATATATTTGTATTTATAATATTTGATATTGATATTTATTGGAGCTTTGATATTTATTTATAGTAAAGTACAATATTTTATACTTAATGGAAGATCCAACAGGTTTACGCCCAAAACTAGTTTGATATGTTGATAACAGCCCAACGAGCGGAGTAGAAAAACTGATTTTGAAAAGAAACAGTTTCTTGCAGTTACTGTACTTAAATGAGACTGCATTTCTTAAATGCAGTTACTGAATTTCTTCAGTTCTTTGCTATCCCTGTGCAGCCTACTTCTATACCTACACCTGAGAGGAATCTATTATGATCTAGTAATGTTTTTAAGACTAACTTATTTGTAGTTTTTTAAGACTAGGCTGTTCAAAGACATAGTCCAATTCTATCTTCCAAATTGCTTCAACTATATTTCTATCCAATAATTTTAATTTGATCATCGTTCTATTAGTCCTATTCTGCCAATAATTCGAAAATGAGGTGATGTCATAGAGATATTGGAATTAAAACAAAACTTCAAAGCTTCGTTATATTCAATACAAAAGTTTCATTGTGAGTGGAGAGATCTGTCAGCGGATTGCCGCGATTTCTTTGTCATGAAAATAGAACATGTTGGTACAACGCTTTTTCTTGTAATGGGCCATTATTCAGTTTAATGCTGTTCACAATAACTCGACCGGATAATGAATGAAGAATAGGGAAGGAGGATAGCAATAATATTAAAAGATGGTTGTTGGAGGGAAAATACGTGGGAGGTGAATGTGAAATTATTATGAGAGAAAGCAAAGTGATCCGGAGCTTAAATTGGTGAAGAAGTCGTTCGACGTCGATTTATTCTCGAACGCATCACTACTAGTCTAGTTAATGAGCCGTAGTTTATGTTCTCTCTATAGTGGAACATAATGAATAAGGAGCAAAAAGATTTGAAGGAAAGCACGATACGATGAAGAAAGAGAGAGAGGATGCTAGTTGATGCGTGGGAGCCTGAACATGGGTGATGAGAGAGATGCGAAACACCAGTGGCAATAACAACTGTCTGCAAGCTCGTATACTCCCCATTCAAGTAGCTGAGAACAAAAAAGATAGAGCTTCGACCTGGAAGAAGTAAAAATATATACATAGAAAACCAACAAACGAGAACTTCCTATTATGCTAGGCATTTTCAACGTTTCGTAAAAAGTTGTTTTAAATGAACGTAAATTGAGAGCTTTACAACTTGAACGAAAGCATCACAAATTTCTGAATAGGCTCGTAAATTTTCTAAAGCAAAATGTTTTATATATTATAGCTGCTGATGCGAATATCTATTAAACGGTACAATAGAAAATTACCTCAAGAATGATCAAGTTCTTGACAACTTGATGAGAATCCAATGTAGTTTGACAGATTTCTCCAGTAACATCAAATATGAGAAAGTGTCTTCAAAGTCAAAATTGACAATTTTAAAATAATTAATCTTCAATCAACATATGAAAGCGCCTGAAAATCTGTTTAGACTTTTCAAAAGTCGAACTTACTTAGAGACGACATCAGTTATCTTGGCACGGCCGATAGTAATGCACTTTAGACTCTTGTAGCGGCTAGACAGAAGATTGAGAAAGTCCAATTATCAAATACCACATTTGAGTTCTACATGTCCACAATTCAAAGCAGACAGAAGTTGAATTATTCCGGTCCTTGGCAGCAATTGTCCAATCAACAGAGCACCACAGTTGTATGAGAATCAACAATAATACAGTATTATTCCTTACGTACCCTATATTATCATTTCAAATGAATACTTAACAATATGTAAAGTGCAATATTGAGAAAGTACAGGTCACTAAATTGGAATAATGTGCATGCTTGCAATCAGTAAATGTAACTAACAATTCTTTATGGAAGTTTCAATTGTTGATTCCCACTATCAAAATTATTTTGCAAGACCCGCTGTATTGTAGGTACATAACATTATAGTAAAGGTCTCTTACCTCACTATCCAACGAAAATCATGAAAATTGTTTTCAAAGATTCTAAAATCCTGTAATATCCCTGTATACTACAGGGGCTCCGAAAGTCAAGCATAAGGATTTTAAAGTTCTATTTTATTAACAATAATTTATTTCTCAGAATTTGTTTTGGAATCTGTTTTCATGTAAACATTTCCAAGTCGAAACATATCTCCACGATCCAGTATTCCGGAGAATGTTGGCCACTAATCCAGTAGGCCTAATTGAATGACACTCATTGCGCATCTCAATTACACCTGGATTGAAGGCCAACATTTTCCGGCATGCCGAAGATCGTTTTAAAATATGTTCGTGTTCAACCGGAGCCACTTATTGAACGAATTTTGAGAAATAAATTGGTAATAAAATAAAAGTGTGCCCTGCGGTGCATGACTTTTCAGAATCTTTGTACTTTGAGAAGCTCCAGATCCCCGACTAGGAAGGCTGTGTGTGGATGCTATTCCAATCTTTATTTTAATCAAGTCAGCTACCTCTACCCATAAAGGCCTCACTGCTGATGAGGTCTCTTGTATAGTTGCGGCACTGCTGTCCGTGACTCAGTAGCAAAGGATGAGGGGCATGTGGCGAAAGTGGAGGAAAAGGTCTCCTCTGTCTGAATTGATCTGATTAGAATTGAATCAGAAAAAGATTTTTCAAACCTGAATTATTAGAATCTATTAATCTTATAAACACCAATAGTTTTCATAGGAAATTTTATTTGTTTCAGTATACGAGGGCACTGCAGAAGAGAACAACGAAACTGGGAATCCGACTCAAGGATTGGATTCCTCATCCAGTCTTGATTGCTTGAGCCTCATCGTCGAAAGCATTAGTAGACCTTCGCAACCCGACAGAGATCCTTCCAATAGTAAAGCTAACGATACCTAGGAAATCAAATAATAGTTGAAAAAACTTTGCAGGCATCAAAACTACAAGAATGATGTTTCTTAGCTATTGAAATAAGTTTAAACAAATACCAACATGTCTCCAATTATTCCTTTATTAGACCTACCTTTGCATTCACTTGGTAGTGGTGGAGTTTGTCTGGTTGCGCTTGTGAAAATACGATAAGTTATTCAAATTGCGAAGCTGATTCAACTCACAATGTTTACAGCTTCTTGTTCTCTTTTTGACAATTCTCTTGTAACATCAAGTTTATGTAAGACTAAATTCCATCAAAAATCTTTTGAATAAGTGAAGATTGGATATTTCCAACTATGAGCGAATTTTTCTGAGATTTTTGCTGAGATTCCGTCTGGTGATGAGTTGAGAGTAGCAAATAAGTAGAATTGTGCCTTATCTTATATGATCACTCTTGAAATCTAATATAGGCCTATTCAATCAAATAGGAAAAAGATTAGTTTGAATTTCGGAGTGTCATCTTTCTCCTATATCGAGTCAAAAATCAAATTTCGGAGTTTCATCTTTCTCTTATATCAAACCAAATAGCATTAATATTTAATGGTTATTAAATTCAATAATTTACAAAGTTTTTCATTTGCATTATGAATGGGATACCGATCTTAATTAATCATTTTGGTTATTACAAAGACATTATTTTCTTGTTTTTTACAAGACTATGAAGAGTGATGGCGGGTTTTAAGTAGATAATCAAGCTTCAGGCTCAAGTCATGGAATCATTCAGTAAACCAGGCTCAAGCATAAACAAGGCACATTATAACAATATTGATCTGTATTGTGTGTGATACCATCTGAGAGTTGACAAGTTTCATTGTTCGAGCTCCTTGAACATTCAAATGTATTCATCATTGTATAAAATATATGAATTAGGAAATAAGCAGTATGATTTGTAATAAACACTTGTTGCTCATGGAAAATGTGTTTTCAATAATTTAATAAATCCAGTACTGTAGGTAATGAATAGCAAATCATTATCATGACACTACAGTTAAAAATATACTTTGAAGAGATAAATTAAATTAGTTATTTTTGTGGTCTGAATAGCGGAAAGAAAAAGCGATATTGATATTCTAGCTTATTATAAAAAAGTTTATTGGTTTTAATCTATTTAAATCCGATCATGCTAAAGACCACCCTATAAACACAACCTTAAAATTATTGAATGCAAAAGGGTGAGTGATGAGTGTTGACAGAAAGGGACAAATTTGAAGAAAGTTATGGATATTTTCGTTCCATGCTTTTCGTGCAGTTCCTTTGAAAACACCCAACGAAAATGAGAGGAAGCTATTTCGTTGGAGAGGCACGCTATTGGACTGGAGTCACGTTCGATGGATTATCAGAGTCTTTAGTCACAAACCCTCTTCTTCCGGGTTTGGCCCATATATTTCGGCTTCCCTTTGCTTCCAGTTTCACTAATAAACAAGTTTTCCACCCGAAATCTATTATCGGTAGTTTTGGCGACCACCGTAGTTGAAGGTGTTATATAGCTCTATAACATGATTGCCATAATTAATTTATAGCCTAATAAGAATAAGGAAATAACGAGCGATATGAACATGAATCTATACTGATGAAACGGATTTTTATGTTCACTACCATGATATTTATTTTCATGTAATGACTATCTCATATAATAACTAGTATATAACAAAAGAATGAATTGAGAAATATCCTCTGGCTTCCAGTCTTGAAATTCTTCTCTTCTTAATATCAATTAAGATTATTGTATCCAAAAAAGTCAAATATTAAGACTAATCTTGACGTTTAAAAGTTTAACATTTGTTTTACTCGAATTTTGAGCAAAAAATCTCAATTGGATGCAGACACAAAATATGAGTTAAAACTTCAAAATTTATGATAGGCTTTATTGTCAGATTCATTTAATTTGGTGGATGGCGAATAGATAGGTAGAAAGGTGTTTTTTCGCCATCGGACTTTTTGGTCATCAGCAACGTCAAGAAAACATAAATATATTATCTTGAATTTAAGAGTTTTGCAAAAATATTAAATTTATGTTTTCTTTACATTGCTGATGACCGTAGAGTCCGATGGCAAAAAAATAATACCTATCTATCTATTCGCCATCCGCCAAAATAAATGAATATTACTATGAATAGATTTGTGGGTCAAGTGTATGCCTCAACTTCGCCAACAGCACTTTTGTAATGTAAAAAGTGCAAAAAAAGTCATTTATCGATCAATCTATCTAGGCTAGGAATAGTACCTATATATTTCAATATTATGACGTGATTACCTCCAAATAATGCAGTATTTGACTTGAGTTAACTCACATGCAATCTACTTGATCTTGATCCTCTGTTATAGACGTGTACTAATAATAATAAAGGGTATTGAATAAGATTGACTATCTCTTGTAGAAGGATATAATTGAAACCATATGCACATCACAAAAAACTCTCGGCGAACAGTACACTGAGAGACAAGTTACAGAAACCAGGGGCTAGAAACAATAAAGTGTTTGTGTTGAATTGGAGAGTGCCGTGAGCCTGTAAATGTGTCTGTTGTCTATGGCCGATACGTGCTACAGAGCAAATCCGAGACTAGGGTGAAAGGTTGTTCCTATTTCTGTGACACCGGAAGAAGAGTAATGTGCCGTGTAACTACCGGGCTATTAGCTCCACGACAGCGGCTGCCGGTCTCAGATCTCCTCTGGCATCCCTCGATGACATCTGCCACAATCACCCTCACCCTCTCACACTCACACCCCTCAAGGGAAGGTACTTCTCGTAGCAGGACAAATATGTTATGTCCGAATGTCAAAACTAGAGTGCTCTGCGGACACGAACAAGGTAACGCTGGGATTCATCAAATACATTAGGTATAGGCACCCCTATGCTAAATAACAGTGGATCTTGTGAAATTTACCAAACAATATATAAAAAGGTCAGGTTTCAGCTTTCCCAGCTCAACAGATAGCTGCTACGTTTAAAGTGAGATGAATGTTCAACAATGAAAATGGACAAGGTGAGAATTGAAAAACGTCTCCTGAATTTAAGGGAGCTCTTTACTGCTTCTTGTTTGATTCTTTACTGCTATCTGATATTTGTTACCCAATATTTCTATCGATAGCCTACATAGAAAGATATAAGATATTTCAGAGACGATTCATACGAACGATACATTGTAATATTAACGTGTGTTGGGAACGAACATTATTTTGGGATGAAATACAATAAAGTATTGGATGTAGCCTAAGAAGAGAATTCAGTGACATACTTTGAAATTCTTCTAGTGCTGTTAACATTTACAATGAAACATTAAGATTTAATGAAAGAAACGTTAAATGAAAGTCATTCTCTATTCGCCAAATTAAAAAACTGTATTTTGATCACCTTGTATTTTTGATATTTTTCATAACTTCATTTATACAGTGGTGATATTTTTTTAATTTTAGAATGTAGAGTAGTAGCCTATTTTTTTGATTTGGCGGATGGCGAATGACTTTTATTCAACATTTCCATAGTAACGGGTGATGTTCTTTTGATTTATTTTTCAAATAATATATGTTATATACAGTATTTATAAGAAAATTCAACATACGATCACCCGTTACCATGGAAACGTTAAAGCTATCCGCCAAATTAAAAAATACTATACTACACCATGCAATTTCAATGGTTAGAGTATTTTTGCACCATTTTTTTAAGTCTGAAGTTTTTTAAACAATGTCATAGATCTAAACCTAAACTAAATGATACTACACGACGACATTATTTGACCGAATTTAAATTTCCTGCCATTCGTGAGTTACAAATTTACACGCTAGATAGAGCAGGCAAGTAAGCTTTCTATTTATTTCACGCATATAGATGGCAGCACTCGCCGCCGCTGTTTTATCAATTCTCAGCTGATCAGAATCCCAGAGCCTAGAGGGGAGGGTAGAGCTCTTCTTTGAATCCCTTATCAGGAAATACACGTCACAAAGACAACGATTTGAATGTAATCGATTCAATTTGACGCTCAAAATCTTAGTGCATTGTAGTGTTTTTTCGGTTATATAAGAGAAGTACATAGTAATAATATGTCTCAACACGTGAATAACAGTGAAAACATAGTGGAATTTTCAAGCATATGTGAGTAGAAGAAACCATTCATTTTTTTAACCATGTATCTTGTACAGGTAGGATAATATTTTGTGTCACAATCTTGAAATAAGCTTCCGTTAGTTTATTATTAATTCAAATTAATATTTTCTCATGCTACATTGTTGATTCAAATTACATAATTATATACTACTGTTTTATCAGAGAAAGAATGCCCCCCGGCGAACTGGTGCAATGCCAGTCGAGCTCTAAATACCAGTCCGCCGGAGGCATTCTTTCTTTAGTCAAACAGTACTAGTCAAGATTACGTCTTGTAGACTCCAGTAGGGAGTGTAAGACAAGTTCAATAAATACCGGTATACATAATTATAGTGGTAGTCCATAATTATTACATATAAAATACAATATATGTATAGTGTGCATGTGTACACACAAATCCCATTATAACTCAATTCTCTACAAGGAATTGATGTATATTTAATGAGCTTTGCTAAAATAGGAATTCGCTTCGTATATTAATTATATTTTTTATAAACTATGCTGATTTTTATACTTTGTAATCCATTATTATTCATTTTCTGCTGATATGTCCTCAGTAATATCTGTTCGTTATCTTAATATCTCTTGAAATGTGGAATAAAAATTATGTTTACTCTCATACACTATGGAATAATAATTATTTAAAAAATTCATTCTAAGATAAGATATGGAATATGACTAGAATTACAGATACATACATGTATCTATAAAATGATATATTATAAACTAATTTATGCCATCTTGTACTTTAACGACTTAAACTCCTCAATGTTTTCATCATTTCCATATTTTGTCAGAATTGAAACAAGTGACTAACATTTTTGTAGCAACTAAGAACTAGCGGTTGTATTAAGATCATTGTCAAGGTAATTTTCTATTGTTGTTTTAGGTCATGAGGAGAAAGAGCTAATTCGAGCAAGTGTTGACGCTAGGAAGAATTCCTACTCCCCTTTCAGCAATTTTGCGGTCGGGGCTGCACTGAAGTGTGAGGACGGTACAATTATCACTGGCTGCAATGTTGAGAATTCGTCGTATGGCCTCTCTATATGTGCAGAACGATCGGCAATAGTGAAGGCTGTCAGTGACGGTTATAGGAAATTCACATCGATAGCAGTGTGTGCTTCACCAGTGAATGACATTTCCACTGCACCCTGTGGGGCTTGCAGACAGTTTATATCTGAATTCAGCACCAAGAAAGATATTATCATCTATTTAACAGGACCGGACATGAAAAAAATCGTTGTCACTTCTATCAGAGAACTACTCCCGTTCAGTTTTCATTTAAATTCATGCAAATAATAATTACTGTATAACGGAATTTATTGAACTTTTATTGACTTTCGAATAAATTAGAATTTATATGAATTTATTAATGTTTAATACATGTAATGGAGTTCATGCTTGGAAGTGTTCTTTACATCGCAAACCCCTTCATCAAAAATGGTCTTCAAGTCTTTCGTCTTTTACAAGTTTTATTGGACATGTAATAAGGTGGAGTCATAATTGCCTATGGAATATAAAAAACTTATATTTTAATTTGACACCTTATTAGATCGGACTCCCAAATATTTTCGATATAAAAATTTCAAGTTTCGAAGTTATGTTGAAAATGGAAGAATGACTATTGTTTTTATAATTATTTTTGGACATGTAATAAGATGCGGAGTCATAATTGACTACGGAATATATATAATACAATGTGTATTAATTGAGAACAATATTATTGAAATAAACTCAATGTGACGAGTTTGAGTACCAGTTTGATTCTGCTGGCTAGGCTGTTACTACGTTTTGACACATCACAAAATAGAAGAAACAAAATCCTGTTGAAGCAGACTAATTTATTTGGAATAGACATGAAATAGAATATTATCTAGCAACAATTGAGATGTAAATGCCTCAACTTGTTAAAGCGTAAATTACTACAAATGGCTTCAAGTGACTTATTATTGTTGAAATGTTTTGAGCTCTTAATTACTCTACGATTGTAAAATCCTGCTCCAAGCAGTTTTTGTAGATAAAGACTTTTAATTTATTATCAACGGACACCAAGCTATCTTTATTGCGTTTTAATTTTCACGCAATTTCACATTCAGCATGTCGGTTTGTTTTGGAAAAATCTTTCATCGTGTAATGAGAGCAGGGATACTCAATTTCAGATGAATTGTTGAATAATTTAGTATTGTTTTTTTTTTGAGTCATCAATCATTGAACATGATGATGAATGGATAAGTTTCTTTGTAAACATGTTGGAGCCACTTACTATTCGTGAATTCGTCTTACACATTTCCTGTTACGCGTAGTTTCAATAATAAATCTAGAAATTTACAAGAACACTCATTACTTGATGTAGTGAAGAAGAGGTAATGGTAGAGGAAAATGCCAGTTTTCTTGTCGTATCCCATTTGTTTATGTCTTGAGTTTTAAAGATCAAGCAATATGTTTTGAATAAATGAAAGCTCAATAGAGATTCAATATGATACTAATTATAATTAATGGTTAGAAAAGATTTACTTTGAAGATTATCAATACAGCACGGAATTTAAAAATGATAGTCGGTATGGGGTTTGATCAGGATACAATTATCTGAAAGTATTGCCAGATAGTTGTAGGTGACATAAATAATTATTAAAGGTGAATCAACCTTTTTAGATTGAAACTTGGTTAGCTTTAGGATAAAGTGCATTAATCACAGTTTTTGAGAGGCATTTGACTAAAATCCTATCGACCTCAAAATTTTGATTTTTCAACTATATAATGACAGAATAAGTCTACAAACATGGAGAGTCCTACGAAATAGGGCAATATTATTTTATAAAAAAGTCAAGGTCGCATTTTAAAGACACTTATTCTGGGAATGTGTATTCTCAATTGAAGGCCATCCAAGCATTTCCAAAGGTAACGCCGAATTGGCTATATCACGAGCCACTATATCAGACCCACTATATGCGAACCTTTTTAAAGGTATGAGACTTTTGGATGCATTTTTTCAATGTGAGCTCCAATACTTGAGCAAGTAATTGAGCAAGTGAGTGTAATGTGGTAACATTAACTACGTACCTAGACTATTATTAATAGATAATAGATCGTATAATAGACTATTATTATATAGTAACCATGCAAACACCAGAGGGTGAAAGAGGAATAAAAATTCATAATAATTCATTGTCTAACAATTTATAAAAGATCTGGATTGTACACTTTCTTAGTTTGAACAAGTCAACATTTTATGTCTAACATACAAATTTGTTGGCCATTCAATACTAAATCAACTAAAGAGTAAATGTTCATTACTTACGAGCATTAATCTACAGATATATTAAACAAGGATGTCTGTGATGATCGGCCAATACAGCTATGTTTATACAGATTTACAAAGGAACCATTATACACATCTATCAGTACTCAGTCTTCTCTTCTTTGAACAACCGGTTTTGGTAACATCTCACCAGAATGGACACCTGCAAAACAAATATTAGTAAGTACAATTGTACAATTGAAGTAGTAATTACAACTGAAATAATCAAGAAATGAATTGATCAATCATAGGAAACCAAGGAAAATTAGTTTCTAAGATCAAGAAATTCAATTTACAGTGAAATTTTCTGACCATTACACTTACAAGTTACAGTTCAGCATACTCTGCAAATTATGTTCATTCAATAAGCCAAACAAGTTGAGCATTCAACATTTAACATGATATCACTTGTATTTTTCATTCTTCAACAAATGTGAGTCATATAAGTGATCGTTTTAAGGGGGGAAATATTCTCTTTAATAGAGATATTCCATTTTTACTGTAATTTTCAAGTTTCCCCCCAAAATATGTTAGCGTATAATACCACAAATTTGTTCGAGAACTCAATGTCATTATAATCTCTCAATTCGGAGGAAATTCAGTTTTGATAGATTGGAATACTTGGATATTCCAGTCGCTTTGGTGATAGTTTGGCTTCATAGAGCAGTGAGATTGATAGGTGGATTTTCATCATATTTTACTTGCAAAACTTACCTATCTTCTGTTCGGTATAGGTTTTTTCAACATATCGAATAGTGTTTTGCTTACGTTCATTCACGATACGACAATACTTAGTAGGAATTCGATGAAATGCCAGAACTACTACCGGTTAGTATTTCATTCAATAGTTTATTTACCTAGACTTTATTTATAATACAGTAGTAAGTCAGACTAGTATTAAAGTCAATGTATGGAGAATGAGTAGGTTAGTTACTTACCATCCAATGTAGCATTGGCATAGATTCTCGTTGGCAGTTGCTTGCTGGATAAGCAGCTCGACCTGGCGCTGAACAGTCAACGTTTCTTCGTGTGAAAAGTCTCGCCCAGTCAGCTTCTCTCTCACTCGGGTCACTATGGTCAGCGCCTTCTTATTCAACGCCTCCGGTTGACTACCGTCACCTGTAACAACAGCTCAACATTAGAGTTCAATCTCGATTCAGAGTAAGAGTATTAGAGTAAGATTTTCGACTAGTTTATCATGATTATTTCAATACTTCTTAATTTGGTCCAAAATGTCAGACAAGGGTAAGTTTAATTACAATTGGAACTTCAATATTATAGTTTCTGCGGTTAAGGATATTCACCCAAAAGAAAAATATACAGGGTAATTTTTTTTATCGGTGGGGAGACCCTTACAGGTAGGTTCCACCTCGCCTTATTTTTTTACAGGGTAGTTGAAAAAGGTTTTAATTATATTTTGATATTAAATCGAAATCAGTTACTATCTCAAAAACGGGTCAACATATCGATGTGCGGTTTTCGCCATTCACTTTGTCTTAAAATTTCGTATTGAAATCATGTATCGCATCACCACCTTATCATTTGAAAAATAATGGCAAATCCAAGATGGCGGACTAAAATTGAAAAGTCACTGTAAAGTAGTATTATTGATGTGAGTAGGATCCTCAACCACCCCTACAATCAAATTACTTTTGTATTATGAGATATCAAGCCGTTCTAATACTTTTCACCCACTCTGACAATGTAAATATGTTTGATTATTAATTAAAATATCTTGAAAACGGTTTGACATATCGATGTTCGGTTTTCGCCATTAATTTCCTCTTGAAATTCTGTATCGAAATCATGTATAACATGACCACCTTACCATTTAAAAAAATGAAGTTAGATTCAATATGGCGGATCCAAGATGGCGGACCAGATTTTTGAAGTCACAGTAATGTAGTATTTTCAATTTTAGTATGATCTTCAATGTCACCTACCGTCAAATTACCTTCGTATAAGAAATATTAAGCCGTTTCCATAATTTTCACCAACCCTGTATATTTAACAAAATGTATAATTTTCTTCATTCAATCAGTAATCGTCTCATTAATTATTTTGATTTGTGATGCTTGATCCTTTCTCTGTTAAGGCAAAATAGCACTTATAGGCAATGAACTGCAATTAAGTACTAAGACAATATTGAATGTATTTAAATTATTGTGCATGAACTAATAATTGAAATATTATTTAAATACTTATTACAGCTACTTATTAACTTGTATGCTCATCAAGCTATATGCAACTTTACTCATTGACAATTACAGATTACTCGAATATTTTTTTTTATCCGGCGCTACAGCCCTAGGTGAGCTCTGGCCTCCTTCACAACACGCCTCCATTCTTCTCTGTTCATGGCTCTTTCCTTCCATCCTCTCACCCCCATCTTTCTCAGGTCATCCATCACAGGTCCATCCACCTGTTCCTTGGCCTACCTTTTTTTCGTCTGCTGTGCAACTTGCTATTAAATACTATTTTGGGCATTCTAGCCTCATTCATCCTCATCACATGCCCCAACCACCTTATTCTTTGGGCCTTACGAATATAGCTTAGTTATTTGTGTAACGAGAAGTAAGTTATACAAGAGAAACAATTTTTTCACGATTTAAAGGCGAGTCACCAGTCGGTAGCTAGACATGTGGAGCCACGTTTCCATTGTCCTCAAGTCCTATACTTCTATTAAGCTTTACTGCCGCATAAATTTTGGTTGCTACCTTGGTTTGCTACCGACAAATCAATGTTTGCCAGGCATAAATTTTAGATTGATTCGACTGACATGACATACCGGCATTCTCGACACTGCTGGGCACAGCCGGTTTCTTGGCGGGGCCGAGGTTGGCGCCAAGGCTGTTGGCAGCAGCAGCCGCCACACTGTTGGCGAGCAGCTCGGCCTGGTCACCCTGCGACTGCGACGACGAGGAGGGCACACTGCGCTTGGCCGCCGCCGCCGCCGCCGCCGTCTTGATGTGCGACGCCGCGCCGCCTCCGACGCCGCCCACGCCCCCCTGCGGCCCGGTCGGGTCCATCAGGCGCCAGTTGAGCAGCGGGTCGTACACGAACGCCTCCAGCACGGCCATCAGACTGTCCTTGTTGCGGTGCAGCACCCACATCACGCTCTCGCACGTCCTACGGTAGGTGCCTTCGATGCCTGTCACCTAGGAACCACACCATTATAATATTTAAAAAAATACCATCGCATTATATTTCGGTTTTATATAGTTTTAGACTTTCTGATATATGAGATCTGCCGAGATCTTCGAAAATTAGAAGTTTTTATGAGCTCCTACTGACAGACAAAAAGACATTATTGTTCTTTATTTGTTAGTAGTATTTTGTTTTGCCACTAAGTATTAATATCCTAGTAAGGTTCTTTTCTCTCTAATTATATCTTTTCATTTTGATTAAATTGTGTTGTCCTTGAGGAAAAACTGTAACAAGTTATGTTATTTCATTTTTGGTGTGCAGAATAAAACTTATTTGACTTTGACTTCTGAAATCAAAAAGAACGTTTTTCAAAATTAAGTGAATATTCTGGAAAGTGTAATTGAAATATTACATGCTACCTGGTTTAACATCTTCCCTATCAAGGAAATATTAGGTTATACGGCCAGGTGGAAATATCTACGGGTCTCCTCACCGATCAAAGCCAAAAGCTATAATAATCATCGCATTTGAAAATCTTTTTGACGCCTGCTGGTGAATTGAATGGAATTACTACAAAAGAATCATGGGATTTTAAAAGACTGTAATAAAACATTAGTGTTGCCTGATGATAAGTGCAATATGATTCACTCAATCTAAGAATCATAGTATGTTGAGAGGCTGTAATTTGAAATCTTTCATCTAATAAAAGATTAGCCTACTAAGGAAGAATCATCGGATATTGAATGGCTGTAGCTGAAAAGTGTAATATCTATATTTTAAAATATAAGTGATATATATAATATCTTACATAAAATATAAGTGTTATAAATTTAGTATAGCACAATCATTGGATCCCAAAAGACTGCATTTGAGAAATTTCTAAAACTAATTAAATCATTGGATTGTAAAAGACTAAATTTGAAAAATGTCATTCGTTGCTCAATTGAACAATCAACGGTTACTAGAGAAAAATAATAGGAATTTGAAAGACGGTACGGTACTTAAAAAGTTGTAACCTGTAAATCAATTACGGGTTACGGGGTTCTAAAAAAGAATCATCGGATTTTAAGAGGGAATTTTAAAAACTATCCTAATTCTGTTAACCAAACAAATGCAGGGTTAACATGGAAGAATCAACAGTTTTAATCGGCTATATTTGAAAAAGTAAATCCTGAACATACATAAAACTTTCAAAAAGTTGTTAATTCATTAGTGTATGAGATGCAGTATACTAGGGAGCTTACCTCCATGGCATTGATGAGCATTCGAGTGAGTCTAAACGGAATTTTCTCCGGAAACTTTTCTCTGGTCATTGCTACTTCGAAACAATCTCCAAAGTCAATGTGCAGAATCTTCCCGCTCAATCGGTCCAACATGAGGTTTGAAGGATGTCTAGAAATACAAACAGTATATTTCAATCGAGAAAACAGATTAAATAATACTGTATATTATTTTGTAATGAGAATTCAAGTTTCAACAATAGAATATTCAGTGTGAAAATTTTGAGTAAAATGTAATTTCAAAGTGAAAATATCAGCACAAGAGCTTAATCTCACCAACGAGAACTTATTGTTTGTCAAGCAAGCAAGATTCAGAAAAATTGCTTAGAAAAGTTCACTATTATTTTCAATAACTTTTGCTGTACCATAGATAATATTTTCCATTAACCGTATATTTTTTAGCTGTGGCACATAGATAATTTTCCATCTTTCATATTTTTTTCTGATGTTGATGCCTACATGAACCGAAGGTTGTGCGGTAATTGAAAAATATTTCATTTTAAATATGACCCTTTTTGAGGTAAATCGAGAATCTGAAAATGGACTCATGCCAATCCGACAAATTATAACTATTAACGAATATTAATCCTATCACCAAAAATTTAATATAAAATAATCAATACCTGTCACCAAGTCCAAGAATATATCCGACCATGGACATGACAGCCAGTGAGCGAGTGTAGTTGGTTCTGCGATCAAACCAAACCTCGGATGACGGTGATTTCAGCCAAAGCAGTTTGGCCAGATCATCTCCTTGGGTGGTCTCTAGGGCATGCTCGAATACTTCAACCTGAAATCGAATAGAGAACATACAATACCTACATTTTTTTGAAATGTTACTTTCCAAGAATCCCAATAAAGTATTATACTGGAAAGAGCATATTTCTCACAATATTATTTGAATTGTACGAGTTCAGAGAGATGACACTTTATTATACAAATACGATGTTACCAAGCGCTTAGAAATCACTAAATTTCAATGAATACAGGGCTACATAAGAGGTATTTTTCAGAATGTAACTGTCATTTTCTGCAATTGTTATTAACAATGCTCATACCAATGTTCATTCTAACTACTTTTCTGGATGAAAGATTACCGTATACTTTTCATTGAAGCAAGTACTAAGCAAAGCAATGTAAAATATAATTTGAATCTACCTTTTGCATCAGTGTTAGGTGGTCATAGTCAGGAGCCATTCGCAGCATGATTCGGTGCTCAATATTCAGCAGGATCTTCTTCTTATCTCGATAGTCCCTGATGAGAGTGTGCAAAGTATCGCAGTGAGGCACCCATCCTATCAAACCCGAGTTCGTGGACAAGGGAATAACTGCATAGCGCTGAAATTAAATGTTATGGAAATTCATTAGAACGAATGTGGATATTTTTTGGGCCCGCTATATGAGTTCTAATGAGAGGGATAATCCTTTATCCTGTATTTCAATTTGAAATTCAACTTCAAGCGATTTTTTCATTATTAATTCGATTGCATCACAAATAATCGTCTGTAACACCTTTATATGTAACATCTTACATTTCACTCCAAAGTTGAATCACAATACTTTGAAGTTTAATGTCTTTTAGTATGCTATTCATATTTCTAAATTGAAAAACTATATCATTCATTGAGATCTATCAGTACTGAAATTGTTAATTTTCACATAATTCGATTAGTCAATGAGTTCAATAAATCTAAAGATGCCTACAGACATTCAAATCGAGTTGATTGCTAATCTGATCAGATCCAATTTATAAGCCAAAATTGAAAAGATGAAAAGATTGAAATTTATTGACCAAAATTGAAAAGATGACAAGCTGATTTGAACGTCTGAAGGCAACTTAACAACGATTCATCCACTAACAAATTTTTATCTCTGAGAAAAAATATCACTTGGCAGTATTCATCCTGAAAATCAAAAGTCAAGAGCTATGAAAAAAATGAATGAGAATATGAATTCAAGGAAGTTATACCTGTATTGTTAAGTTTCTTCTGAATGTGTCTGGGTCATTCAGCAGAAGGGTATTGACTAGACCGAAAAGCTGCATCACTCTTTCATCTTGTCTGAGATCCTCATGACCTTTCAGTAAGAACATGTAATCGTTGCCGTTGCTTCCTATAACAGAATGCAAAGAATTTCATGTAAAATATCTGTCTCATGAAACTAGAAAACTTTCAAATGGACTATAACTCAATTTGATGACCCAGAATAACTTGTTTTATTGGATTGAGAACATTCTTCATCACATTATTATTCATCATATTCAAAATACTGTAATTCTTTACATTCAACAATTTTTACAGAGATGCCTGAGGATTATTCTTTGATGAAAAAACCTATTGTTCTACTATTTCAATTTCTTCAAATAGTGTTATTTTACCAGATACATATTAATGAACCTCTTTTAATCTACAATTTGATTAATGTTGGAGAATAAAATAAAGCCGTGAATGCACCAATCATATTATTACCATATTTATGAAAGTTTAAATCGTAATGTTCATTTTCTAATCAAACTTGATAGTCACCAAATATTGTATTTCTTCGAGTCATACAAATTACTCTCACTTGGTCAGTGTGTCACATTCCCACTCATATATTTCTGACAGAGAAAATCAAATAAGAAACTAATTAAAAAGTCAGGGAGCCACTGTCATTCTACCTTTTCTTTCTTTTAATCATGTACTGAAAATTACTGAAATATAAGGGAACAGTTCCTATACAGAAGAAATCTGAATTTACATGATATAGCCAAGACTAGTTAACAGAAATTTTCAATACTAATCCAGGAGCTATTATTTAGTATTCCTAATACAAACTGGTGTTCTAAGTAATTCTCCATAATCCTGACAGCAATGATGTTAAATTTGATTTTAGAGTTCATGATATGTGTAACAAGATTTACAACTGATAATTTGAATGAATAAAGCATGTCTATGGTTTCTTCAAGTTGAATGAAAACTTGTTAATTTTAAACTGATAATGATCTGGGATAGCCGATAATACTTGATTGTATAACCGAATCTAGGACTTCAATATTGTTAGTATTCTTATAGATGTATGAGAATTCCATGAAATTTAAATTGTTAAGTTTCAGACAGTTAACAAATTGCACCAGGAGCTTTAAAAGTAGCTTGTGATAAAATAAATATCTTAGAACGGCGAGCTTGTGATTTTGCTGGAATGTATTGGAAATTGACCAAACAAATATAGTTGAATAGAAATACTGATCTCCAGCGCTCCAGGGTCTTCAGGATAAAAATAATATTATAGAAACGTTTCTTAATTCTTTGATGATGGGAAATAAAAAATAAATAAAAACAGGATAGTTGAGAATAGAGCACTAACCTTTGATACAGAGTTTGCGAGGCCTCTGCTTGGAAGTGATGACCTGCAGCGAGCTCTGAATGTGCGCGATGCGAACGGTGGGCTGTCCGGGACAATAGGAGCCAGGCACGGCCAGCTCAAGGTCGCGGCTGACGAGCAGCTTCGGACTGACGTACTGCAGCTCGAGGCTGGTCAGCTGCGGCAGTTGGCGGGAGATGCGCCGGAACACGTGATAGTACAGGTCCCACGCCTGGTTCAAGTCCCGCACGTTGCCAGATCCCTTGTAACGGTGGCACCACTCCACCGCTTCCACCAGGTCTCTTCCATACGCCTGGCAACACCAATCTTAAGACAAATTAGTTCAACCGAGGATTTTGAAATGTAGACTCAGCTGAAGTTTTCTGATAACGTGCCAAACATACAATTAAATGGATTATTACAGGCTACCACGCAGAAACTACAGCAACGACTCTGTCGTGCTATTTACATAATTCAGCTAAAACAGTTCAAGGCATTGTTTAAAAACCGAAGATTTGAAAATCAGACTTTCATTATACCATATGATATTTCAGCTTTCCAATTATAAGGTATGGCATTATTTTTTTTGGGGCTCCTCCACTGGCGCATTAATTGTTTTAAAGATCAGAAATGAATTCAGAAGTTTAACTCATTTGAGTTCAAAAGAGACTCTTATAGGCCCTTCATTCCGCAGATCTCAGATTACCTTTTAACGCTTCGGCTATTATATATGATGTATTCTAATGTTCATGAGGAATAAAGGAGATACATTACTGATAACCACCCCATTTACAGGTTTCTTAGCGCAACAACAATCTTTGCTTGCTTCAAGCACAGACTTACTGCATGTGAGAAGGGTAGCCTTATACATCAACATAAAAATATGTCAACTCACTTCTGAAAAATGATCTGGCGGAATAACAAAAAAGTTTCAAAAATAAAATAAGTGATATTTTTATTAAAATTGTCTCCTACAGTGTTGAAGAGGATAGGGTCTGTATAATTAATTACGAACCGTTACACTATCAAATACCTAGCATCCAATAAATTGAATATCGTTCAGAACTGATAATGCAATCTTATGATAAGAATTATAACAATGAACCTTAGAATGTGTTAGCACAGACGAAAATGTTAAGAGTTCCGGAACCTCATTTTCTAGAAAAAAAAGCCCTGACAAGGAGTAATATTATGTAATAAAAAATAGATTAATAGTTTATATTAACTAATAAACAATAGTAATATATTGTGATTAATAGAAGCGAAACAAACTATTTTGAGGAGTTTAAGTCGGTTTAGGAGAAATCATAAATCTATAATATTTAACATGTATGAAATTATAATAGTCGAGGGACCTAAAACAATACACATCAAATAAAATTATAAAGCTCTTAAAATGAAATAGTAGTACCGTAAAAATTGAACAATAATACCTTACTCTTGTATTCAAGAATACATTCTTTGCAAACAGCATAACATTTCCGATTATAGAGGGATCTTATCTACTTACAGAATACTCACATGGAATTTATTACCTGGATATCATTTGCTGGATGAATCACAACGATTTGGAGAAGATTAGTAATTGATAGGATTAACAGAATCGAAAGAACCCTGCGTAAGTAATGCTTGGAGCAGTACTATGAAATTTTTCAAAGATGAATGAACAAGACAATAATTTAGTGTTCAATATTACCTGATTGAATGATGTTTCTTTGAGTGTTTGAGGTCCACGTTCAAGCATAGCGTGCAGAGGCTCGAGAGTATCGAACATACCCTTCACATTGCGCTTGAACATCTCCAATATGAGTAAGGTCCGACTTGTTTCTTCAAGATTGTATAACGCACCAATGCTCATGCCAGTTGTGAGGATCATAACACGGATCAGTTCGTACTCACCATCATAGCCTGTGAAACAGTTACGACCAAATTTTTCAAGAATTAGGAAATTCTCAGATTATATATTTGGTGGCAGAAATTCCAATCTAGATGGAAGGCTGTTTATGAAAAAATCATATAACACTCAATCAAACAAATGGATAAATAGCAAGGTGAGTCTGAGGCGTCAAAACAAAAATTATGGATTGATATCGTTGCTCTTATTAACGATAAGGATAACCAACTTGTTGCTGAATTAATTTGGTAACCTTCAAAGATTTTATTCAATTAAATTATGATTTTATATTAATAAGTCACTGATGATTTCGAATAATTTTCTGGCTGATTTTGAAGTTTTATAAAATTCATTATAACAATTTCGATATCAACCCTTAACATAATATTATCTGGCGGTGAAAGTTTGAATCTCTGTTGAACAAATCAGTTATCGTCAAGCAAAATTCTAGAGTACTCTACAGAAGAGTTTTTTAATTTAGCGGATGGCGAATGATTGTTTAGAGACTCCATAAAATATGTTTGTTTTTCCATTTTTAAACAGCTGATTCATCCGCCAAATTAAAAAAAAATCTACTATACTCTACACGACTTTAAATTTTGTAGCGAAGTTTCGGAGAATATCATTACCTCTTTCATATTATAGTGCTCTTCATCATGAAGGAAATCAAAACAGCAGCAAATCAAGGGAAAGACAACTTTCCGAGCTAGCCTGACCACACGCCTGCAACGTTGCTCGCAAGACACACACTTTCTGTGGTCAGTGTGATGAACAGAGGTTCAATTTCTGAGCATCTTCTCTACTTGTAAATCAAGCCAAAAGGTTAAACACAATCAAGTCCGTGATATCAGACTGAACCATTTAACTGTTCAGACACGCATGCATTTTGAGCATGATTAGAACAGCACTATTCACATATATGACAACATTGCAGGCATTCGAATTTATTGTGATAACGCAACTGGCTGGCCAGTATGTGACAAGCGAAGTACGAAAAGAATAAAACTTGAAAAGTCTTGTGTTATAATTATATCATTACACACCACTGCATCATAAGTATTGGGCTTGACCACAGTTGACCAGTCTGAAAGAAGGACGTCTTACAAATCGATTTGAGAATTTTGTTGGCAGCATTTCGCCGCGGAAGGCTGTTGGATTTGCTGGCCACAGTGAGGGGATAGACAAGTGCCTGCGGGTGGTGCTTGCCTATGTCCATCAGCAGGTGATGAATCAGGCGTCCAACCAACGCACGCGGGGTGTCGATACGTGCTATCAGCTGGGGGATCACCTGCAACAAACATCATGGATTAACCTAGATTGTATGTTGAATTCTTCACTTGCAAATTAGTTCTATAATTCAGTACCTGTAAGATACTGGTAATTTGGAAAATATATTATCGGCGGTGGAATTAGAGGTAGAGTAGGTGGCATAATAATAAAATAAGAGTAGTAACTTTACCACGGTGCTAGTGTTCTTCTCTGTACGTTTTTATTGGGAGAGTTAACAATATAGTTGTTACATGCCCTGTGAACTCTACCACTAATTCTACTAATGAAAACCCCTGGCATAATAACGGCAATTTCACAATTGACAGCAGGTAGTTGTTTCAAGAAACCTACAATTGATGATTATCAATTAAAGTAAGTAATATGGAGAGGTGTGTGTTGATTGAGTATAGGAACATGAACATTGGTAAATGAACAATGCTACAGGAACTCTTACAAGTATTGAAATATTTTTAGTATTCCAGATATGTTATTCATTGTTTAATTTTGGAAGGAATACAGTATCGAGGAAACAAATATGAAAAAAAGACAGTATAGCTAGGTCATTCAAGGTTCTGTTCCAAAACTTACTCGAAAAATATCTGAAGTTAGGTGAAACATGAAAATTTCTTGACCTATCATACACAACAATTCTATGCTACCAAAAGGTAAACACAAGTACATTATCAATTTAAAACCGAAAAGATTGTTAGACACGACAATATTAGCAATTGAAAATATTCACAGATAAAATTAATTAATTTGAGCATTGACATGTCACCTATCATTTGAGTGAAACTCAAAACTTGATGTATCGTGACAATTGTGAATAAATAAATAATGTATAAAACTTGAAAAGTCTTGTATTATCAAGTAATAATAATAATAATTCCGTGTAACCTGGCTGGCTCAGGTCTGATGTCAGATTTTTTAGGTCACTCCTGAACAGTTCAGGGTCTCTGACGAGACTTAACGACTGTTTTTAGGCAGCCGTTTTTAGGCAAGTTATACAAAGATTATTAATCTATGAATCTGCGTTAGTATTGGGCGATTTATTCACCCTGAAGTGACTGATCTGAAAAGAAGACATAATCAAACAAAACGCCAATTGCACGAGATCAAATTGAATTTGGCCGCCGTAAGATGACTTCATTTTAGGAAGCTCAATAGGGATCTTGTTGCAATGGTTCCGACAGACGACGTCATTTCACGGCGGTTAGATTCAATTGGCTTTCATGCAACTGGCCAATAGTCAAATATATGATTACTGAAAATAATTTCAAACGATTTGATTGAATAAGTGTAGCAAGGGGAACGAGATCCAACACAGAACTTTATTGTTGAATTCAGTACTTGGCCAATAGTCAAATATATGATTACTGGGATTTAAGTTTTGACAAACAGTCTAAAATACAGAACAGGTCTGCATGGCCTTGCTTCCAGATTACAATGCTGCTAATATCCAACTAAGGTCTACTATGCCAATAACTTCCACCTACATAAACAATTAGAGTATTACTAATTATTATTCTAAAATTATCCCTTTCTATGAATTTATACATCTGCGTGAAAGAACAGTTTAATACACAAGTTAAATTCAAAATTCAAATTCAATTTATTCATCAATGTAATATAACTGTTACAGTATATGAATATACTCCATGCATGGATGATTTGTCCGTGTAACTGGAAAGTAGAATAGACAAATTACACTACAGTAATAGGAAACGAAATAGAAAGTACAAGTAAATAGGATGTTATTGCCATGAAACAAATATGGGCAACGTCAAATAAATTACAACTGCACAATCAAGCGGGAACAAAGCCCAACAATACACTAGTATAATTCATTCTTCCTATTTTCCAATGAGTTTTTGAACAAATCTCACCTGCAGCCAAGTGTCAATCTCAATACTGCGAATGCCCTCAACAATGGCATCGTAAACTTCCGGCCACTGTCCGTAATCGAACCAAAGTGTCAACAGGCGAAGTGTGTCTTGAAGCGAGCTGCCATGTGATAAGGCAATCGAACGGAAGAATCCCTCCACGGCTGGCACTGTGAACTTGGTGATGTACTGGTTGCTTGGCTGTGAAAAACAATAGAATCAATATTCAAATTTCATTAGTTTGGAAACTTAAATTGGAACTAATATTCAGATGGGTGAATCATGCTTTTGAATAATTGGTTACAAAGATTGAAAACGTAAAGACAACTAATAATTTATTCAATCATCCAAACATTTACAAAGGAGAGTACAAAAACATCCTGAAGTTAGTGACATTGCGGAAAGAATCATTGAAGGACTATTCCCTCACATCAGTCTCCTTCTCGTCTTAGTTATGCTCGTTCTGCGCAAGCTTCAATAACGACGGACCAATCACAGAGCACTGGGCGAATTGAAGCGCATCGTGCACAAAGAATCATGAACTAATAAGCTAAGATTTAAGACAAGAAAAAAGCATGTACTTAATGACTTATGGACATGAAGTAAAATCAATCCATAATTAATTAAGTAAAGCATAATCTAATAAGAAAGGCACTTCTGTAACCTCAGGATTTCACAGCTCGTTGAGCTGTTCAAATACTGTCTTTGCGCATTCCCTATTAAAGTCTCCAGTAGCCTAGTGGGAGAACACGAGACTGATGAACAGAAGGTCCTTGATTCAATTCCCACTGATCCTTGGATACATCGTTGTATCGGTTTATTCATTCAACAAACATAATAATAATCTATGGCAATAGAAATTTTCAAGAGAAGTGTAGCAAGGGGAACGAGATCCAACACAAAACTTCATTGTTGAATTCAGAAACCTTGCCAATACTTGATTTAGGAAGTATTTATCACAGTTGATATGAAACTGGACATGACCGCTCGGATAACAATGCATTATCAGTGCGGTCATTAATTCCTATAAACTACAAATTATATTACACTATACAAATTTGAAAGTTTTTGTAGCTTTGTTTCAATTTATAAGATAGAATGTTTGATACCACGAGAATAATAATTATTATGTCATGGGGGAAAATTACAATGAATCATGAAGAAGGTAAATAATACTACCGCCAAAACTGTTTATGAACTATAGACGAGAACATAGGCTATTTGTTGGAAACAAATACATTTTGTAGACGAAAACATTTTGTTAACATAATTAATTGTAGCGAGGGGAACGAGATCCAACACAGAACTTTATTATTGAATTCAGAAACCTCGCCAATTTTTTTATTTAGGAAGTCCAAACCACATTGTCTTTGACACTGGGCATGACAGCTCGGATTACAATACATAATGAGAGCTGTCAATACTTCCATACTTTTTTAACCCATAAAAACTTTCTACAATATGAGTCGAAACTCACAAAGTTCAAATTTTCATGGATGGGAAAGAATTATTGATATACAATTAACACAATTTATTGATTCAAGTGATACTAATAAGAAATGTGTTTTCCCGTATAATTGATAAAAAATGACTAAATGGTAAATGACTAGTATTAAGAAATAAAATATTGAAAGAAAAGTGTAGCAAAGGGAAACGCTATCCAACAAAAAACACCATTTTTTGATTCTGAAACCTAGCATTATACTTGATATAGGAAGATCAAATCATATCTCATCAAATTCTGATTGAAAAGCAAAACTAAAGCCTTTCATAAATCCATACTCATTATTTAAAACACTCAACCATGAATATTGAATTGAATAATCTTGTTTGTGTTAATCCAGTTTAACAGACTCTGGACTTGTAAATGCTGCATAAAAAATAACATTCATTCACAACACTTGAAACTTGAAATAAATAGTAGAGAGGGAAAACGAGCCAACAGAAAAATTAACTGTTGAATCTGGACTCCCCGCCATTCTATTTTGGAAGTGAAAACCACAGTCTCAAGATGATAATATGTGCATGATAACTCTGATTACAATGCCTAATCAATGCTGTCATTGCTTCCTTGATCATATCTACACTCTGGAATTTTTTATTATTTAGCTTTACTATCATATCAACAATAAACCTTGGTGTATCAAAACACTAACTTCATTAACAACATTTAGGATATATACAGTAACTTGAAATGAGTTATAGAGAGTAGAATACAATCCAACAGAAATATTGACTGTTGAATCTAGACACCTCACAATTTTATTTCGGAAGTTGAAACCACAGTATCAAGATGATTCTGTGCATGACAACTCTTATTACGATTCCCAATCAATGCTGTCGTTACTTCCATATTAATTCTGTGTGAAAGTTTTATAACTGGATTTTCAATCATCTTCGAGTCCGGTACTAAAGATGGGCCAAAATTTATATATAATAGAACAGGACGACTATTTATTATTTCTGAGAATATTGAGCTACTACATACAACGATCAGCTTAGAGCATGATCACATTAGGGGGGTTTTGAAGATTTAAAGCAGTTTGTTTTTAATGCGGTTAGTAGCAGCCAGCTGCCAAGTGCCAAGAAATTTTAGCCCATCTATTCCAGGATAAGGTCTCATCAACATACTTCTTACAGCTAAACAAAAAACTTATTATTTATAACAAGAAATATTTCCAAATAAGGATAACTTCCAATCAGGTATTAACAGGATAAGGTCTCAACAACTGACATCTTACAGCAAAATAAAAATCTTATTATTTACAAGAAATATCTCCAAATTAGAATAACTCCAAATCAGGTACCGTACTAACAGGATAAGACCTCAAAACCTGACATCTTAGAGAAAAATAACTTATTACTTACAAGTGCGGCACGAGGTGTGGGTTCTCCAATGGACGACTGCTGATGCTTGTAGAACAGCACAGTTTCAAAGTTCATGTAGGCCCAAGCATGCCACGCCTTGTACCAGGAGTTATCATGCTCGGTGGATGCGGCATAGTATTGAAGCACGGCGGGAATGGACTGCTCGTTGATACCCTGTAGGCTTTCTTGCCACTGGCCAAGTTTCAAGTAGCATCTGAAAATATATCATCAACAGGTTTGATATTATTTAGATTTGAATGAGCGAAACGTTGATTGTCATAAGTCCTGATGGTATTAATGTTTTAAAACGATTGTCACCGTTCAATAAACATTTTTATTCTAACTGTTCTAATTATCATTTTAGTGCCTACAATAATGCAGGTTTGTGGACGTTATGCCTTCCATTATAATTGAAAAGCTCCACCTAAAAATTCGGACTGATGCATTAATATGTAATGCTAATAATTGACAATTTAAAACAACTGGAGAAAACGACGATAGAAAAGATAAAATTGAAGCCACTCAAGGTTATTTCAACTACCTCATCAATAATTACCGCTCACGGTTAGAAATATGCCTACTAAAAAGTTCAATCAAACTGTATCTTGATGGTTAAAAAAGAGCGTTCTACCACTGACTATTAACCTACAGTAGGTTAATATACAATGGTTTTACTCAATTGAAGAGTACCACGACTATACAGATAACGATACCTACACAGGTGACTTACTAGGTTAATTATTCATTTTGACTTAATAGTAAGGTAGCAATAAATAATTAATGGTGCTGTTCCTAGAAAACTAATATACGTGATACTACTTAGTGTTTCTGTCTATATTCATGTTAATAATACAGTGTGGGGCAGAGATTTTTACTTATTTAAGTTGGCTGTCCTGAAGCAATGAATGCCGCTATGAGGGTGGGGGTCAGCCATTGCTTCAGGACTGAAATAATTATTATTTATTTTTCAACTTGAGTACTGTATGTTGACTGGATCACTTAATGTGTCATAACAATTTAAAATTTATTGAAGTTTTTCAGTTTATCGATAGATAAATAATTTGACACCTTGTGAGATCGGACTCCCCAATTTAAAATAATAAAAGCCTGGGCATTATTATTTTAATGGCCAATAAAACGATTGTCACCGTTCAATAAACATTTTTATTCAAAGATCACAATTCTAATACAGTATTAACAGTATACAAACTATATAATGCAAACAGCATGAACGGTAAAATTATTGTATTGCCATTATTGATTTATTGTGAGTCAATTATCCATTTTGGAATAGACTTTTCAGATATTTCTAGGAATAAATACAGCTTTTCACTATTCGACTGAGTTAAAAATTCTTTGTTCAATCATCAGAGTTACAATTTGTCACTCACTTAGTGAATTTTTATAACTTGGATAAGTAAGATTGAATAACTAACCTTGCGAGCAGCCGCCTGTGGTTTTCTTGTTGGTGTTTTGCATCCTCAGGTTGAGCCCATGGCAGTACTGGCTGCTGCAAATATTGTTGGACAAAACTGTGAAGTTGACTGAAAAATAAATACAATAAAACGATGAGATTTTTATAGCTCAAAGGTTTCAACTGAAGACTTGAAAGGTCTATCGGCCCGTGATAGATGCAGACTAATAATATACTCTACAGACTGAATAATTATGTAGCCAATGCACAAGTAATAATAATAATATATTATGTGATAGTAATACAAGTAATAGTATATACATATACAAGTAATAATTTTCCAATAATCACCATACATGTGATAATTCTTGATCAAAACATTCCAATTCTAAAGTAACCAGCGATTTTTGGGTATATTTCTACGTTTCACAGAAATTAATCTCAATATTCCATCTCTCTGTACTAATTTTTTTCTATTTGAATATCAAACTGAAAAAATTCATTCTTTATTTTAGTTGTAAATTGAATTATTTCATTATCATATTTTATCTATGCATATACGCGTATCATTTTACAATGCATACCATTTTTAAGAGCATGCATTGCTGTCTGAGGAGTTATCTTCAAGAATACCTGAATGCCAGCTCCTTGTTGCCAGTAGCCCACAGATGCTTTGTGTAGGCAAATGTCACTTGAGGGTGGTTTGTTGGTAAAGGCTTATCCGGATTTTGAGAGGGATCCATTCCCAGCAGCATCACCAGGGTTTTATGTGAGAGGTTCTAGAATCAAATAGTTCAAGGGTTGATTAAAAATTAAGAAATGGTTGTTTAAAAAAAAATTAAGATAAGAAGGCTAAAATTCCAAGCTTTAATTTTAACTTCCTGCGCTACTAATTTACTGAGTTATAAGATGTAAAAATAAGATGAGGAAGATGAGAAAATAAGATGATAGTTATGAGATGAGAAATAAGATAATCAAAATATAACCTTATTATCTGAATATCAAATATCTCTATCGAAAATACACATCAAAAGATATCACATTTTCAAGTAGAAACATTTGGTTTCCCAAAGTTTTGTCTGAGGTCCCAGAAACGTAACTTCAAAAAAACGTTCTTGCGATTATCACATAAACTGAACTATTGTAACTACGCCAGTTTTTCTATCCAAGCTTAATGCTTCAAGCTCAATCTTGATTGACAAGATAACCCACTGTTGTCAGGAAGTTCTTATCGATAGTTGAGATTAGCAGGATTTACAACTAAATCAAGTTTGGTGAATAATCTTACCAAACGGAAAGACTTCCTGCAGAGAGACGCATATTTGAGCCAGGTGTGCATGTCTTCATGGGGCTTCACCACCAAAGTTCGTACTTGGATTATTCGCTGCCAATCTTCCACCACTCTCTGGCATCCCTGAAAGCATTGAGAATTTCCGTTACCTACTGAAAGTACAATTTTCTTCACTAAAAACAGTAAAATACTTATGAAGTATTGCAGAAATCACTGGAACTGATAGCCAAAATGAAGGAACACAGTAAGTAAATAAAGGTAAACACTTTTGGCCTGATGTCATTAAAAAAACGAGAATAATTTGCTAATCGTCATAGCTCTTGTGTATCTCATTACTTTCTTAAATAGGTTATTGCTATTTCTTGTGAGTTTTATAATCTAAATAGTTTTATGTATACAGGATCCTTCGTTGTCAAAACATAATGACGTGCAGTCATGAGAAATTTTAATCTAATGCTGAATCAGGTCTTGATTATATAGATAGTTTTTGGTCTTATAAAAATTTTTGAAGATTTATGTTATTATTTTAAAGTGTCACAATGTTATTAAAAACTTTTGTATTGTTCTTCATGTCAAGTTCTTAAATAATATTATTGTCTTTTGATTCTTTTGTTTTTTATTATTTCAGCGAATACGCATGGTAATAACGCACCTGTAACCGATCCCACCACATTTTGCGTATGGTCGGCTGTCGTTCGGGCACCAGCTTGTACTGAATGACTTCTTCGAGTTCAGCGAGCATTTGCACGCAGACCATGGCGCCGTAGGCGCGCTGATAACTCTCGCCGGCCATGGCAGTGAGTTCGGTGTCGAGCAGATCTCTGGCGGAGTCGATGAGCACCTGTGCGCTGGGAAACTGGTTGCGGTGCACGGCCAGCACGGCCCGGTAGAACGCGCCGTCGGTGCTGTCGCGCGGAATGCACGACACAAACGTCTCCATCGAGTCCCACTGCGACAGGCCCCACGCGGCCGCCGACGCCATGCGCGACATCCGCTCGCGGCCCGTCTGCGTCACCTCGTGCCAGTGCTTGTCGGCTAGTTGGTGCAGTTGGCCCCTAAACACAGTTGTCACAAATGGAGTTTGATAATATCAAACATATATCATATGGAGTTTGATACGCTAATCGAAACAACGAGATTTGCTAGTGTTAACTGAAACTAACACACAAATACGACAGTACACAGTGGCCCACAAGTCACTTGTCAATCCTGACACACAAATACTACAATACAGTTGTCAGAAATGGGAATATTGTAGTTTTATTACGCCAATTGAAACAACGTCTTAGATTTGCTAGTGATAAATTACTTATAGACCACCTGGTATTTCAAAATGTACAGCTCGTCAAAAATAAATTGACCTATGGATGTTAGGTGGCTATCTGGTTTGGTTTGCCAGTGATCATTTTCAGTGTCTGATATCATATTTCTTGTGTCTACCAAAATTTGAGTTATGATACTCAAATTTGTATAGTATAACTGTTAAGCCCATTCACTATCAGGTCCACCTGACAGGTGCGCCTGATCATCCGACCTGTTCAGGTGGCCTAGCGTGTCAGGCGACCTAAAGGCAGTTATTCCCGCCACACACTATCAGGTCCACATGAACCGGCCTCTTTGCTCCTATTGTGCAAACAAATCAATTTCAAAATAAAACTATACGTTTTTCTCCTTTAATCGTTAAATATGAGAAATGAGATTATGCTCTCAAAACTCATACATTATACCAACTCCAGTAGAAGTGTGTTGTTCAGGAAGAAAAAAGTGAGCAACCGGTTCCCTAGACGAAACAAAAATTTCTGCTGAAGTCTTTTAAGCTGCTTTGACAACACACCTTCAATCGGGCCAAAGTAAATCATACCTAATTGTGAAATATGTCAAAAATTTGCTGTAATAATGTGGAAATAAAGCCAATTTTGATAACAGAATCCCTCATAAAAAATTGATAAATAATAGCCCTCACCATTCTCCAAGAGCTTCCATGCATCGCATCTGTCCAAGAGTTATCTCAATGTCATTTGGATTTTCAGCTAGTCTCTCTTCATAGGCATGCAGAGCCTTCTCCCAATTGTGCAGCTTCTCATACCAACGCTCTTGAACTTTGAACTGATCTCCACCATGGGTCATCACGTACTCTAGGAGACCTGTACAAGTTCAAACTCAAATTTATATTCTTAATCATAATAAATGGAATAGAAATAATTTTTTTGACCAATACCGTGAATATCTAATAACATTCCATTAATTAGTGTAACATTAACATTGATACCTAACATGTGCGGTGTCTTTTTCACTGCTCCACATATTCGTCTCTTGTTATTCTGATATATACTAGTGCAGAACAACAAGCGAACTAGATCTTATCAGCTACTATTATATCTTACCAGCAGCGGCTTCCTTTTGCTGGAGTTTGTTGTTAATAGATATCAACGCCTCCAATACTTGGGAAGTTGGACCTTTGTGGAACTCTTCTTCTTTATAATGGAGAGCTTTTGCATAGGCACGACAATGGATGGCCCTTTCACCCAGAAGTTTTGCATCTAGAGGGAGTGGTCCCTGTTGACAGAACATATAAAAAAACAGAACAATGATAAAAAGAAAATTATTTAAAGCGCGTATCAAATTGTGATATTTTTGAAAAATATCCACTTTTTCTCAAAGTATACCAGTCTTAATAAATTGTATAGACTAACACTTTGTATGAAATAGTAAAAATGTGTTATGAAATTTGAATAAAAACAAAATAATAAATGATAACAATTTGTCATTATTGAAATTTTGTTAAGTGTTCACTCTGGGAAATACAATTAGGCTAGCAAATAATTTTTCAGCTGATAATATTTGAGGAATATTCTTGATACAATAATGCTCCTATTAATTGGACAAGGAGACATCTAGGAAAATTCAAGGAAATAAATTTCAATGAACATACCTTGTCACAATGCTCCATGAACTCCGCAAGATTAAGGATAGTTTGGGTGATTTCTGGAAGATCAGGTGCCAGTAGTGCTTGTCTCAATGTCTCTATCAACTCAGGCT
Source organism: Laodelphax striatellus (assembly GCA_017141395.1). NCBI lineage: Eukaryota > Metazoa > Arthropoda > Insecta > Hemiptera > Delphacidae > Laodelphax > Laodelphax striatellus. Next base: position 21,857,821 of record CM029532.1, on the reverse strand, counting down.
GTAGATCTTCAGTCAGCTCAGTCCAACATGAGACAAAGGCGGCATTGAACAGGTCTCTGGGAAGTTGCGAATAGGTCTGTGCAAGCGCCCAACATGACCTGTAATAATTGTACTCATTATACCATATATTCATTCATTCGTTTGAAAACAGAAAAAGAAGTTCAGTTGAAGAAAAAAATTAACATTTTGAAGATAAAGTTTGTTTTCATTTGACCGTAGAAGTAAGTAAGTTCCATAGTCATTACCCAACACAGAATTAAAGATCAAGCACGAACTTAAAATAATCACCTTCAATTCCATATCTGAATGAAACTTCACGTGATACTGTATTACTGAACCGAAAAAAAAGTTGATTTCATCAATGAAGCCAACTTGATACATTAAAAATCTAGTCGTTGAGACAACAATCTTCATCTTTGGTAGCAACAATAGGTTGATAATAATAAGTTCCAAGCGTAGTAGATGACTTTCTAGAATGAAACTGAAAATAGAAGAAATATTCAATTTGATAGAATTCTACTGAAACCTACCTGAGAGCTGGAGAAGGAGATTCCTTGAGAAAGTCAATTGATAGCCTCCGCAACCATTCAAGCCAATCATCTTTAGATACTCTACGAGTTGCCGTCCATGATTTTTGCAAATTATTGGGGAAAGTTTTCATCTGCAAAATCAAACATATTTATAATAATTTCTATTGGCAGACTAGACACGTACTTAGCATATATGCGAAGTAACAAGCTGCAAAATTATTATCTACCCATTGAGAATATTGCGGTGACCCCTCCCATTACAATATGATCGAATAAATAATATACTATGTAACTCAAATTATATCCTAGTCTACTATTATCGTTTATTATACTCGTATACTATAATAAATTATTGAAACTTACAAATAAGGAGACAAAGGAATTGATTAGAAAAAGCATACAACTAAATTCTCAATAAAGATTCTCTCCTTTACCTACAAATTTTCTCACGTTTACCTTTTTGATTGTAGTAGTCTCCGAGGAAACTGGTATTTCTCTGTTTTTGATTCGATTCATCTTATGTCTACTCAAGAGAAGGTCCTCTTCTGGGGCGACAGTTGATTCCTGCAAAAAATACATTTTAAATCTCATTGTGTACATTGCGTTGCTTTTCATTTTCACAACAATGCTTTCTGTTATACTCAATTTTTCAAACTTAGCAAATCATCTTTCAACTTATTATGATTTCTCTTCTCAAGTGTCATGAGTGATGAGCAATATTTCACAGATTTCCCCATTCGAAACTCTGAATTGCACTGTATTCAAACACTCATTAAACCAAACTTGAATTTTTTGCTTTGAATATTTTTATTACTCAAGATTCAAAAATCATTTTCGTTGTTTTTATTTAAAACTGTGTTACATTGATAGTGATTATAGTCGATCCCCCGAATGCACGAAGGCCAATTAAACTTTACTACCGTAGAATGACGTCATTTAACGGAGCTCAATATGGAAATCGTTCCATTGGTTCCGTCAGATGACGTGATTTCACAGCAGTAGAATTTAACTTACTTTCATACAATAGGCTAGAAGATTTCAAAATGGTGAGACTAACTAATTTATCAACTTAACCTAATCAATTATGAACTGGATAACTTACAGTGAGAATCTTATTGATGAGCATCTCATAGTTTGGACATAGAATTCGATGGCGTGCTATAACTCTGCTCACAAGAGGCACAAAGATACGATACTTGCGTCCAAGTTGCACCATCATTGCACACAGGGTCTCCATAGCCGTACCCCGAACATCAGGATTTGTGTCTAGACTCCTAACCTGAAAATTCATTTTCATTTTGAGATAATTTTCACTGTTGGTAATGCAATATTTATAGGTAAAAAAGTAATTATTTTTTCAGAAAAACTGATGTACAAGTATAAGAATATAAAAATGTTATAGAATATCTTCTTAAATGGCATACTACTATTTCCAATAACTGAAAAATAATCAAAACTTGTTCTGGTGAATAAAATACATGAGTTTGATTTCTTCTTTTTCTATCTAAACTTAGTCTCCTCTAGAGTTTGGAATTGTTTCAGTCAAATTAATCTCAGAGTTTCAGAGACAATCATTCGCCATCCATCAAATTAAAAAAATTCGACTATACATTTCTATTCACTTCCAGGTTTTTATTTGAAGCAACAGATTACAGTAACTATTTTTCCAACCATAAATTTATCGTTTGAACGAGCACTTGAAGAGATAGATTGCAGTAACTACTTTTCCGATCATAATTTATCATTTGAATAATAGCTTACCAATGGATGTATGATGCGGGATGCGAAGTCAGTGAAGTCCAATGTCTCCGATAGATGGTCGATGGTTTCCATCGCTGCCCGACTCACAGCCACAGAGCAGTCGTTGGCATCGAATAGCCTGACAATAGGCGGCAGTACCAGGTGTAAGTACTCATCCAAGTTGCTGCCGAATTTCTGGAGGGCACCCAATAGCTGTAACATTAATTTTCAATAGTCATGTAAAGCTAAAAAACACAATTTCATTTTATTTTGGAGATATTCAAAGCTAGCTATCACATACTAGTTGAATCTTTCAAAATAGATAAGTTTCCTCATAATTTAGGAGTACAAATTAAAATTTCTTCGGACAAACGATTTATAAAAAATTAAATTATTTAAATTGTTTTTTTTTTTCAATATGTTCGAATGAATCAAATACAGAAGACTATACAGTATTTTCTCATTCCAGTTTTATTCTGAAATTAAATATGATGTTCTCTATTCACCAGTTCTATCAATTAAAAACTGATTTGAGAACCTTTGGCTATAGCTATTACAAATAGCTATTATTGATAAATTAATGATTTAGTTAAAAATATAGCTAATTATTAATTTACAATTAGCTATTCCCTTTGTTGAGGAAATATAGGGAAATGCCGCATTTCCTTCTGTTGAGCAAGAATAAACCCTCACAAACAAACTTGAATTAAACATTTTCATTGAACAAATCATGAGGGAAGCATGCTTTGAATGTATTTCCATATAATGGAATCTCAAATAGCAGTTATACTTATTATTATATGAAGTAGACAATAGTTAAAAATAGTGAATCATAAAAAGTTGATAAGTCTCATATACAGTATTAGACTATAATAAACTCTTTTTTTTAATATATAAAAAGTCATTAAAAGAAAACTTCTATAAAGACTCATTATTCTCAATTATTACAATATTTAAAAAGCCGGAGATGACTCACCTTTACAGTAACCATCCTGTCTTTACTAGTATCGTGCGCCAATACCCTGAGGATATGAGGAACTAGCTGCGATAGATATATTTTGAATTCGGCTCCCAATGCGACCGCTATGTGCTCAACCAACAGAATCAATGTACTCTGTAAAGGACTGTTTATGGTCCAAAACTCCTGCAATACACAGAGCAGAAAATTATTATATCTATTCCAATTAATATAACCTAGAAGAGAAAAGTTTGTTAAAGTGTAATAAGAAAAGATTTGAGAATCATTAATAAGCGGTAAAATTGAAAAATGACATTATTTGCACTGGAATAATTTACAAAACTTTAAACACTTGTCAATCTCTGGAGAGTCCACAAGAAATCGAAATATAATCTATCGATCAACAGAAAACTTCAATTCAATTTTTAATGAATGCGGGAATAAAAATAGATTGGATATATATTCAATCCAGTGCAGTATTCATCCGTGGATGAACTACAAAACTCACCTTTATGAGGGTGAAAATGTCATCGAGATAGTTGCGAATATGCTGTTTGACAATAGCAATCAAAACTGCCAGCTGCTGAAACAGGAACTCTCGGAAATTTATATCGGCCGTTCTGATGACGTTCAAAAAGGATGGCATCACTTGCGGAATGTATGGCACGCATTTTATTCCCAGAGACTTGAAGATGAAGGTGACGGCCTGAAAATGTATACTGTATTGTTGAAAATGTAAAAATGTATACCAAGCAGCAAAGCTTGGTACATACTTCCAGTAACACAATACTGTAAAAAATACTTAATACTGTATTAATACTTGTCATTGATACTCTAAAAAATACAATTCAGTAGAAAAGGGTTGATTTAGTCCGAAGTTGTTACCAGTTGTTTGTTGTATAAAAGTTGGTGTAGCTTCAGTTATGGTGCAATCCGGAATCTTGTCTCGTTATCAACAAACTTTCATGTCTGTTTCACAAAAGGCTTCCATGGAAGAAATAGAGCCTACACTCTTCTTTGGAATTTTTCTTTCAATATTGGAAATTGTCAACACCCATGTAAAAGTACCACATTTATCCAGGCATCATCAACAGAATTATTTATTGGTTATTACTGTTCGCCAACCACGAGTATAGAGCTGGCAGGAATGCTAGGCATGTGGGAGCTGGCCGAGTGGGGGTAATGAAGGAGGTCGAACCTCGACTTTAGCATTTGTAAAACTAGCATTTGTAAAACTAACGGCCGATATTAACAATACAGAATAGTAAACAATACAGCCAAGTTGGGTAGTAGACGGAAGTTTGCGAGAAAGAGAGGAATAGCGAGTGAGAGAGACACCAATGCAGGACCTTTCCGATGCACCGCTAATACATCACCTCTATTCTCGTGGTTGGCGAACAGTAATAAGCAAATACAGAACCAAAAATGGCTGAGGTTTAAATCACAATAAGATGGTTTAGAACTAATGCAAATCAGTAACAACAACAAGCATTGGTTGTATCAGATAAAATCAACGTATCAGATAAACCAATGAACTCCTTCATTTTAACTCTACCCTGGATTCGAAATCGCATGTGCAGAGCTTTCTATGTTTTAGTGTAGCTTTCAATATTTTAGTCTATCTAGTACATGAAGTATAAATTGTCGAAATTGTTATCTTACCTGAACTACCATTGTATGGTGTTGAGAAAGAGTTGGATCCCTGATAATTTTCATTAATGTTCCAATAGCAACAGCTGGATAGTACTCTTCAAGTGTGGATGTACTCATGTTCACAAGCATTTCACTGGTTGTCAGTTCTGAAAGTAATAGATACCATGGTGAGACTGATAATTTTATTCAAAATAAGCTCAATCAAATTTGAAGTGGTAATAAGAATAGTTTATAGCTTTTCAAACTCAAAATTATTTATTGTACAAAAACATAAAACTTGAAAGTTTTTATTCATTCAAAATTCATAATAATTTTTCAATTGAAAAAATATACAAACTCAAATTGGAGAGTCTCTTTTATTTGAAGGGAGGAGTGCGAATAATAACATCAACAAGCATTGAGCTATCAGATGATGATAAACACAATGAGGAAGAGTAATTACAATGTTTAGTAGGAATAAGAATGTGCGCTGATATCGCAAATTACATATTCTTGATTACAAATAATGCATCTTACCAAGACTAGATTCTGCTTCAGATTTGCCATCAGTCATTGAGAGGAGTCCAGTAGAATCGATCTGAGAATCGATTTGTCCGAGATTCATCTTGTGTTTGTAGGGATCCAAGGCACCAAGCAATCCTAGTACACGTATTGTCTCACGCCTTGTAAACAAAATAAGAAATAAATTGGTTGGTAAATTGAACAAATTAATTTGAAATATGAAATAATATAGCATGTTCACAGAATAGGTTATTAGATAAATTGACTTGAAGCTGAATGCACAAATGAAAAAGTTTGATCTTTGATGGACCATTACGATTTTTCGAGTAATATGAAATCAATTTAATTTAATTTGAGCAAACAACCATCAGAATACTGTTTTTTGACATGAATTGTACGTCATAAATTTACTTAATCTAACACTATGAAGTTATCAACCATCACAGTATATTTAGGCTAGGCTCACCCGGTACATCAAAATTCCCAGGAAAGAGAACCTCATCTTGTAAGAAATTATCTGAATTACAGCGAAAAACGAATTATTTTTTCACAAAAAACGAAACTTGGTGATCGAAGAGTGAGTCAATTTTTCGTCTCTGTAATACTTTAATACACTCAATTATCAACACACTCAAGAGACTTTGTAAGTGTGTTATGCCATTTACAATCATGTTTTTAATTTTGAATCATTGTAATTCATTTTTCCAATTGTAAGTCCCCCTGCCCCAGACTACTGCACCAGTATAAAGGAGCACATTGTTGTCAATGACGCAGCTACATTATCTGGTTGGCTTCAAAGGTCCGCTTTAAAGGTAGCCACCCGAAGTAACAACCATGTCTCTTAATGGAATATAATAGAATAACTTCTTTTTTCTGTTTGGACAATTTATCCAATAATTTGGACAGTTTGGACAATAATGTCCACTCTTCCTCTTAGAAACGTCGAAAACAGAAATACAACATAGTTCAATAGATAGAGTACAACAGAGAAAATACAAATACAAAGTAGAATAAATTGAGATAAGTTCATAATATAATCGCATGTTATCCCTCCAAAATGTTTACACTGAACCGATGGAAACGGAAGTTATTGACGTGACTTGAGGAAATTTTGATTTAATGGAAATATTAGGCTACCTGATAACAAGCCGTTGTTCTGTTTTCAGGAAGTTGATGAGTGTATCGAGCAGAGCCGGATACTGGTTATAAGGCTTGACCACAAAGCCAGTGAAGCCAACTAGCTGACCAAGCGCCCACAACGCAACTCCACGCTTATCTGGAGACGAGGCATCACCCAACATTTCTAGCAGGATCGCCAATAGTTCGCCGATCCATGGTTGCATTTCTTGGCCATTTACCTGAATAATAAAAAAGATAATTAATGCATAATTCTTACACTCACAAATCAACGGTAATTCCATTGAACCAAGTAACCTTTATTATTATTACTAATACTAGAGGTAAAAGATGAATTTCAAGATTAATTGATGCTCAATATTTGAACTGGTTGCATTTGTTGTCCATGTGTACCTGAGTAATAATAATGAATTTAAAATTCTCATGGTTCCAAGTTATTATTAATTCTATTACAGTTTCTTTGATATTAGAATTGAGAAAAATTTCAAGATCTATTGGTTATTAAAATGTGAGTGAACTGATTGGAATAAAGCATAAAATAGAAGAAGGACTTCACTTTAAATCCAGTAGATGGTAAATAAAAAGTAACATTTTCATTGAATAGTTTATATAGCAAAGCTTTAGGGTTTTATTGAAATTTGAATGTAGTCAGTTGGATTTTCCGATGGTTCGGAACGGATGAGTGATGATGAAGCAGAAGAAACGAAATCAAGGTATTTTTAATAATCGTAATTGAGATCATGAAAAGCAATTATTATTTATGTTATTATCATTGCAAAGCAGTCAACTTGACTAGAAAATAGGTTTTCATCAACATACCTCAGCCAAATCTCCAATAGCTGTCAAAACACTGATTACAACACTCGGATTTGGCTCCGGTTCCTTCAGCTTTGGCACAAGAACTTTGAGTATGGGCTCCATGTAAGGCCGAATTAACCGAGGAGCGTTCAACACCAAGTGATCCAGCATCCTTGCACTTTGTTCCTTGTTTCGCCCCATTCCACTGTACTCAAGTTCAGTCAGAAACTGCAAAAGAAACAAGAATTGAATCATAAAATGTGATTTATGATATAATAATTGATCATTCAAGTTGAAATGAAAGATGAAATTAATGGAAGTGAATGAGATTCAAGATAATGAGAAAACTTGAATAACATTCAAGATTCTTTATTGCCAGAACACATATTAACAGTGTATAAGCACTTCAAACAAAACAATAATAACCAACCTGGACAAGAGTCTTTCGAAGAGACGGCATCACATAAGCCGGATTGAAGGAAGACAGCCTACTGATTGTACAGACAGCCATTTCTCGAATTTCAAAAACTTCGTCGTTCATGGCGACAAATAGAGCACTCAGGTTTTCGGCCTGAGCTAACTGCTCGTCAAAGCTCTCATCCAACGATGCCATCACCCAGAATCGTACATCAGCATCTGCAATAGCACAAAAACCTGTTGAGAATTTGATAGGGGAATCCCTAACTTGTATTTAGAAGACTGTGGGTTTCTAACTTTTAAAGTAGATCGGCCATCAACAATCGTCAATGATGATGAGTCAAAACTGGATACTTGAATTTACTGGTTGAGAAACAATAACGTTAGTAAAAATGTATCTCTACCGAATTGTACGTTAATTTATGTTTGAAATGAACGTTCGTTTGTATTGAATCTAATATATGGCTATATTTTCTTTAACTCATCTAAAACGTTCTCACGAAAGGATTCTCGCAATCCTATTGACCGAACATATAAGTGTTACTTAAGTGAAGTAAGAAAACATTTATGAGGAACGTGCCTTCTTCACATGTTGCCAATGGCATGTGTCAATCGAAAGTTTCCAGTGCATGATTTCTAAAAAATAGCCGATATACCTCTTTTGTTATAATAATGGTATTATAAGTGACATTAGAGTATTTATAGTGTCATTAATAGCATTTATACGTATTAATTGTTAATAAATTCTTAGATTCTTAGAAATAAGTCAAATGACAACTGACTGGAAAGTTTTTGGTTGTCTGTCAACTTATTCCCTACCATATATCAGATTTTTTAAGAGAGTCTGACCCAAAAAGTGGCTCTTGTCTTTCGTTAATATTCCTTTCTATCGGCCACAGACCCTGTGACTCAAGTGTATGAGATAGGCCTTGCTACAAACTCTCGTTGAATGGAGTTTAGAATTTATACATAATATAAACGAATAAATGTCATTAGTAATATCATAATACTCCAATGAAACTTATAATAACTCAATAAGATAATTATTATCATTACCATATGGCTTTGATCGGTTGGGAGACCCGATGGTAGTTCCACCTCACCGTCTATAACCTAATTTCCACTTAGGTTTCGATTTTACTTTCCAGAATGTCCACCAATATTCAAACTTCTTTAACTAGGACATCCAAGGTCGCACAAAGCTGCGACTATTGAACTACATGAAATAGTTTCCAATCCTCCTCCTCCTTCTTCTCTTTCTTTTCAATATTCTTCTCCTTCTTTTCCTCCTTCTTCCTCTTTTTCTTGTTCTTCATCTTCTCCTTCTCCTCCTACTTCTCCTTCTTCACTCCTCCTTCTCCATTTTTCTCTTCATCTCCTTCATCTTTCTTCTTCTTCTTCTTCTTCCTTCTCTTCATCTTCTCTTCTTCTTCTTCCTTCTTCTCCTTCTCCTTCTCCTTCTTCTTCTTCTTCTTCTTCATGTCCTTCTTTTCCTCTATCTTCTTCTTTTTCTTTAGACCCTATAAAATATAAATACTGAATGTAGACCCTAGAGAGTGTTTAGTGGATGCGGCTGACCTGTGTCGGTGATGCCGACGACGAGCAGTTTGCCGAGCACGTCGGCGACGGTGTTGACGACGGTGTGCGAGTGGGGGGCGGCGCGCGACTCGATCGCCAGCCGCAGCAGGCGACTGCAGGTGCGCACCGCCTCCATGCGCACCTCCTGCTCGTCCGAAGTCAGAAAGTGGTCGGCGCATCTGCGCACAAACTGCAGCAGCGAGTGACCTACATCACAAAACCAAATCATAATGTACATTAGTGATCATTACGAGTGGCCTAAACACAATACCCCAATCACATTGTGCATACTATAATAACAAAGAAAATAATGTGCATTAGTGTTCATATTGAATGAGTTGAAAAATTAATGCAAATATTCTATTCCTATAATTATTATATGAGCTAGGAATGTTAGTTCATGATGAATCTCGATGATCAATCGAATTCGAATACTCTCTCAATAACTACCCAGTTCAACAAAAACTCGAACATCATACAAGGATCTAACGTTTAACGGTTCAAAAAAATGAATACCAGATTATGAAAGACAACTAATTGAATGTATCATTTCACAGTTTTACCATCAAAATTGAAGCTCCCAAGAATCCTCAAAGCCAATACAATTGACGGAACATCTTGAGCATCGACTGATATTAGAAGAGAGGATGGCGCAGAAGGAATGTGTGTGGGCATCCCTGGGTGACGTAGCTGCTTCTGCATCAGAACTTGAGAGAGCATTTTTAGAAGACCTGCAAAGAAAAAGCATGATCTAGTTTAATCATGTTTAATCATTTAACACGTATGTTGATGTCCATCTTCATCATCTTTTCTTTATCTCTTAATTGTAATAAATACAAAATTTCATTGTCATTTGAAGGAAAATTATGTTTCGAGTCACTTATTTCAGTTATTGTGTTCTATTATTATTCCAATTTGATAATTTATAATTTTGTTTTTCTTTGTCATGATGATTTTGTTGATTTAATTTGATTTGTAATGATGATGTGATCAATAAATTTCAAATTTCAAAATTTCAAAAAATTTCAAATTTCAAATCTGATTATTTATTTCAACAAATAACAAAAATTGGTAGCGAATTGCAAAATGATTATGGTTTTATAGACACAGGATGAGTATTCTGTCAGTAGCATTATCACTATTCTGATAAGCTACATAAATTACTGTGATCTATTCATTTCCAATCACATGATAAGTCTCAGAAAGGTTATTGACGTGAACAACTTATGATATTATAGAAACTTTTAATTTAGCGGATGGGGACTGATGTTACGCTCAGCTTTGACACGATAGTCTGTGAATAATCTGCGTAGGCAAAGAAGGTCAAACTGTTTTCAAGTTAGAATTCGAATAAACATTGATTATGAATTGAAATGTTATAGCATGGACATGGACAATTTTAGTAAATATACTTACTATTGTAGAAAAGCTTGGCGCGTGTTTGATCCTGGCTGAGACTGGTCAGTCTCAATCTTTAATAAGAATAATCAATTATTATTAAATTTATCATTCCCCACGTTCTACTAGTAGGCTATCACGCTCATAGAGAATCCAATTCTTGAGAATACATTTTTAAATAATCTGTCCGTTCAAGTTATCAACAAGAAATGAAAGAAGAGTGTACAGATATTACAGCGCCATTGGACTTCCATTTTCTCAATACTACTTTGCACATGAAAACCCAATGTTTTCAAACCTAACTCAGCAAGTAACTCGATCTGGAAACCAATAAAAATAAATTAACTGGGCTGAAAATGACTACTCACCTTCAGAAATGTCACGCTTGAGTTGTGGAATGTTGGCTGCCAGCTCTCGGAGAGCAGTGGTGAGTGCAGGACTGAGTCCGGTGGCCAGCATTGGCTCGAGCAGTTGCTGCACGTCGTTTTTGATGAGCAGCTTGACAGCGTGACTGAGCAGCGTCACACACACCAACACACTCGGCTCCAGACCGGACAGTCGCTTCTTGCTCGGGGTTTCCTGTCAAAAGTCAAGTTGGTTATACATCGTCAAGCAAACGTGATAAAGTCTTTACTAAATTACTTCAAATTTAATCTAAATATTTGAGCATTGTAAATTAATTTGTGAGAATTTTTGCTGCTTATGATGCCCGTGAGTAATGGGGTGATAGGAAAAAATTCCAGACGGAACGGAAATTGGACACGTGACCGTTGCAGCGATAGCAGACTGAAGGTGTGACGCTCCAGTCCACTAGGCTAAGCCTGCTCGCCAGATTTCACGGATTTTCACAATAATTCTCAGTTGAAAAGTGACTGGTTTTCATGGAACTAAATTAATTTAAAATTAGAATTAATCATTTTTTCATCCAATTCTTTCAATTATTTAGATGCTGTCGTTTCAAGTAATTAAAGCCTAGCTATTCTCAAATGAGATTCATTTTTCATTCATTTTCATGTAGAAGAACCAAGTCTCTAGAGATTGATGGAGAAAACAATTGATAATCTTTTGAAAATTATATTATTATTTTTTAATTATAATGTAACTGTTACTAAAGATAATGTTATCATGATAACATATACATGGCGATTTGGAACAACCTTCGGGTCTCCCCACCGACGAAAGCCATACGCTAAATAATAATAATTATTATTGTCTTATATTTTTTAATATACTATGACTATATAATATGACTAAATAATATTTATTATTATTATTAATTATAAAAACTTAAAACGTCAAGGTACCAGCTCTAGACGGGAGAAAATCGTTCTAGCTCTTCAAATAATACTTTGGAGAATAAAATTTTCTTGTGTGACTTTCTTTGAACAATCATTTATTAAATTGATGGGTATTGATAATTTACTCACCTTGGCCGGGAGAGATGAGCGAATCGCCTCCATTATTTTTGGAAGAAATGGTTGAATATGGTGTTCAACAGCTACAGCTATCAAACCAATCGTTGTGAAGGCCAGCGCTCTGTCGGCACGCTCTCTGCCCTGCAGTGTTGCCAATAGATAGTTCATGCTTTCAATCAGGCAACTAGTCATACTATCACTATTCACGTTGAAGTGTCTGTAACACAAACAAAAACAATATGATAAAATTGATAGCTTCCAATAATCGGAGCAAAAATATGCTCTCAGAGAAAATATTTATCTATCGCACTACAAAGACTGTATAATCACACCGTTGTCATTGGATGTCTTGCTTTTGATTGGTTAGCTCGGTCAAATCCAGCCATACTTTCGCCAACTTTCATAACATTTAAATTGAGAATATACTTGAATCAAATGTTATGTCAAGTGATACACTTCTAACCTATAATTTCCCTAAGCCAGGGTTAGTTTTTATCATTTTAAGCTTTCAAAAGATCTATATAAGGGTATAGAAACTATTTTCAATGTTAGAAAAGTTATTTTGATGTCGTTCCTCTTAAATAAAGTTGAAAAATGAGTGAATGGGTTCAAATTTGCCTGTAAGCCAATATCAAAATTCAAAATATTGGCTAAAGTATGGCGGTGGCGGGAAAAAAATGTTCCAACAACTGTTAAGGGCCCTTTGACAGCAAAACCACACTGATTATCAGTCTCTGCATATCGAACCATTCATGTCCTTGATAACAAACGTTCTGAAAAAATAAACACATCTCCGGGTGAAATGAAGGGAATGAGAGTTTCTGAGTTTTACAAAATGTATTTGCAAGTCACGCTTGAATATAACATGAAATGGATATATCTCGCTTCAACATTACACTGAACCTCACACAATCTTTCAACACATAGAATGTCTAGTATATTTCCAGAAAGACTATTGCCAACTTAAAGTTTCTGCCTCTAAAAGAATTGTAGTTCTATTAAGAAAACACTATACTATTCATCAATAAATACTTTATCAATAAATCTCAATCCAACAAAAAATCTATATATATAAAAGCGAAATGGCACTGATTCGTTCATCAGCAGAACTAAAAATCTAATGAACCAAATGCTTTCAAATTTGGCATCAATAAATGAATATTTGAAGCAATGATTAAATTAAACCAACCTTATGGGAACTGGTTGAACGAACTTTTCGCGATTGAAGGCAGCCAGCCGGGGCAGAATGGTGAGCAACGTGTGCTGGATGTGCGGACTGCGCGATGAGCGCTGATTGAGCACCGAGTAGCAGATCTTGGAGAGGTTTTCGACGACGAGCGTGCGACAGGCCGAGCTCTCGTAGAAGGGCTGCTCCTTGCCCTCAGCACTGGCCGCTGCCGCAGTGCCCGACAGCACGCCGCGACGCACCAGGCTCACGTTGCTGCGTGTCTTGCTCACCAGCGGCGACTTCAGTCGAGGCAACAGGCTCACTGAATCCTAAAATCGAAATAAAAACCAATAATCATCGGCGTGAGAGGTTGCTGAGTGAGGTTAAGGCTGTGCATCAGCAAATTTTGAACTTTTCCTGGTGATATTTTCAAAGTTTTACTATTTGGATACGATCAAGCTATCAAAATGAAATAAGTTTTTGTTTATCCCAAAAATTTCAACTTTATACGCCCATGTCTCACAACTAATAAACTTGGAGGTTTTTCCTGGTGATATTTTCAAAGTTTTACTATTTGGATACGATCAAGCTATCAAAATGAAATATTTTTTTGTTTCTCCCAAAAATTTCAACTTTAGGCGCCCATATCTCACAACTAATAAACACAAAAAATTTCCACTATAATTCATTTCATTTTTATAGCCAGGCGAATCTAATTTTGATAGGTATCCAAATCGTACTTTGAAAATTATCACCAGAAAAAAAGGTCCCAAATATGCTGATGTCACAGCCTCAAGTCACGAACGCCGCAATACCGCTCTTGGATGGGTTTCCGACACAAGAATAAGGCAAGGTGGGAACTACCAGTAAGGATCTCCTCACCGATAAAAAGTCGTACGAAAATAATAATAAAACCTAATTAAGTTTACTAAAACTGAGGATTGACCTTTCTATTTCGCGAAGATTGCTCTACCATCTGAGTCATACCAAACCCCTAACTATATAGCAGTCATTCGGCATCAATATTTTTATCTTGCTGAAGCACTACAAATGCCAAATACAAGCTGAACAGGTTCTTTGTAACCATTCAGTTGCTTTAAAGTTGTGATAGCTCTAGTTGTTTTAACATGTAGAATATTATTTCAATAGTAACTTAACCTATTTTATTCGTTTTACGGCAGTAATTTTTCAACCTACACGTGGAGTTTAAAAACTGAAACTTTTATCTGTTTATTTGGTCACTAACGATATCAGTAGTACCACAGTCTAATGAATACAGTATTTATCAGACAGTGGTAGTACATTGATCACATGTTCGCTTGAAAAGATTGAAAATCATCAAATGAAATTATCAAATCTACCTACATATTTATCAATATGATATTCACAAATTCACAATTGACAACAAAGCTTTACATTAACGAATAACACAATTTCTTTTTATTTTCATAAATATTCAAAAATATTGGGCAATAAACACATGTTTATATATCTTCCCAAGCGCTTTGATAGCATTGGGATATTGATTATTGATTTCAGATTGATTAGTGTAGGGAACAACTTACGGGAACCGGCTGCGGCGGCTGACACTGGATGCGCTGCATGAGACCCTCGTAGGAGCGTTCCCACTGCACGTTACTGCAGCGCAGCAGCTCGTTCAGCACCAGCATTGAGCCGTGAATTCGGTCGTCTTTGTTGATTCCTTTAGCCACTATGTCTTCGAATCCTTTCATCGCATCAAAGTAGCAAGTGGAATACCTGGCATCAACAAACAATTAATCATTAGAGCCCGAACAGGATTCCATTGTAACCTATCATAATCAAACTAGATTGCCTGTTACAATGTTTTACTTTCTACTTCAAAAAATTTCTAAAAAAGAAATTTTATGTTACTTTAGAAAACGAATGAAAGAAAAGTTACTACTTTTGTCTACAACGAATTTATTAACAAGTAAGTTGATGAATACTTGAGAAAATGAATGAATTAAACGGAACGTTACTACATTTGGCTATAACGAGTTTATTAACAGTTATTGAGAACTTTGAAAATTAAATGAATTGAAAGTTGTGAAAACGAACTCAAGTGAAGGTAACAATTCGATTCATTTCAGAGATTAGAAGTAATCAAAATTTATCACTTGAGAAATTTGAATATTATTATAATACAATGATAATACGGTATTTTTTTGAAAAAACTTGTTGAAATTATTGTCAAACTCCACTTTAATGCACAGAATGTTTTACAGGACCATGTTTTCGTGTTGTACTTAACATATCCTCAGCTGTACTACTTTAAATAATAAAAATATTTCACAACATCAACATATTATCATTGTATCGTTTATCTTTTATTCAGACTGCAAGAAGACTTTCAGCTATCCACTAGAAAAACTGTAAAATATAAAGAAGTAAAAAGCCTACTCACAAATATACAAGTATTGAAGAGGTACTGTGAAAATGAAAATTATGAAATTTGGAGAAGAAAATTGGATTACAAATTTTTGTGGCAGCGATTCTTTTTCAAATTTAAAATACTATTTACCTGTGAATAAGAAGTATGTGTTTATCACAATTCGTTTGATGGATAACACATATAAATGATTCAGAAACTTAAAAAGCCGTTACAGTATACCAAAATACTGACAGAGTTGAACAAGATTTTATTCAAGGATGATGAAAGAACTGCTGTGATTACTAACCAGGTCGGCTTTTGAGTTTGTCGAGCTGTTTCTCGTTGAGACGTGACAACAAGAGCTGCTCTTAGCGCTTCAACAGCGCCCTCTCGAATAAAAGGCTTTGGATCATGAATCGCATTGAAAATGAGTTCAAAAAATGTCTGAACTTGCTGAAAGAAGTACGTGGGAACTGATAATGCTAATTCCCTTAGCACCAACACCTGAAACAATAAAATTATCAACAGAAATTAGAACAATGAAAGCAAGGCTTTCGTTGAGGGGAGACCCAACGGGTTTCATCCGAACCCCCATCAAAATTGCAATACTGTTCAATAAATGACATTTAAAAAATAACATCGGGTTAATAGTTATGATAATCAATGGGTTACAATAAATATTAAACGTTTTTGTTCTCACTAATTGTGACAAATATTGATTTTTTGCCTTGATTCACTTTGAGTTGTGAATCAACTTTCATCATCGTCAATAAAAAATTGATTCAAATTTTAGGTTAATGAATCGCAGTACCTTATTATAAAATAGGAATCAATATCGCAAAAAACATGAATTTCTAATGTTAAAATAATTTATAATCAATTATAAGAACTGTTGAAAACATGGAATTATTGCAACCGCCTAGATAAAATTATCTACGAATATAATTATCCTATCTTCTTGGATGTTATTCATAATCACATCATACATAACCAAATGAATAGGGTTAAGAAACAGACAAATAATCCAAAACGTCCTTGTTCCTAAAAAATGAACACTAGTTTCAATCACGATATTCAAACTTGAAATAAAACAATGAAATCTAGGCATTTGAAATTTTAGATTTTTCATGTCTATTTCAGTGAAACAGCATGGAGTGCGATAGATCCGACTTACCGCCGCATGTCTCTTTCCCTCATGTCGATCTCCTCCCAGCCATTCAAAAGCTCTTTTCACCTCAAATTCAACGTATTCGGCTGAATAAGTTCCCGACACCAATGCTAGCTTGCCAACAGTGTTGGCAGCGAGCTCCATCACTCCTTGGTCATTCGATGGCAACAGGTTTCGCAAATAGTTGGCAAACCTGCTGATCCGATTGTTGATATTTCCTACATCAGCAACTATCAAGCAAACTGGAAATGGAAAAGACAGTGGGATTTAATGAAAAACCGTATAGTGACAGCAGGTTTTGACTGTTCTAGATTAGTAAGTAGATCAAATATCAGATTATCATTAATTAT
Organism: Laodelphax striatellus; assembly: GCA_017141395.1. Classification (NCBI taxonomy): domain Eukaryota; kingdom Metazoa; phylum Arthropoda; class Insecta; order Hemiptera; family Delphacidae; genus Laodelphax; species Laodelphax striatellus. The sequence continues at coordinate 21,840,618 of CM029532.1, read as the reverse complement.
TTTCAAAAATATACCACTTGAATTTCCAAGTCATGTAATGAATGGGAAACATGTAATCATGTGGTTAAGTAACAAACATTCACGACCGCTCTCGGATGGGTGACCGACATAAAATAGAATTGTGCAATTAGGCGAGGTGGAACCTACCCGTAAGGGTCTCCCCACCGATAAAAAGCCATACGATGAAAAAAAAATGGAAAACAGAATCTAGAATGATCTCACATAAATTTCATAAACTTGAGAAGTTTGTGTGTTGTGTATGATGTGTAACAGTCTAATTCAGCGGTTCTCAACCTGGGGAAGCGTACCCGTTGGAGGTTCGCGAAAAAGATTAGGGGGTACGCGACACGGGACCGCATTTTTCAATCAGATAATTCAGGAAACTAAAGTTTTACATTGGTTTGAGTTTGAGTAAACAATCTGCAGCGAAACGACCGGAAATGAGTCACTGTGGTAGGGATTTCTTGTTGAATGGATTCAGTGCTAGCAGAGACAAATAGAATAGAAATATCATTAGTCGTATTTCTGTGATCGTTGAACAATGAACAATCGTTGAAGGATGTTATGTGCTGGCAAGGAGTGCATGCAACAGGTATTATTGAAATAACAACATGTAAGTGTAGTGAGAAAAACACCAAATCACATACCGTAATATTTGAACATCCGTTTTTTTCTGAAATTGTCATCCTACTGTGACGTGTACTGAAGGCTGTTTACTATGGAAATTCAAAGCTCTCATCAAAACTAGTCTAGGGCCCTAGGAATTCAACAATCGTTCAAATGAATTTACGTCAACAGTAGGAAGGAGTTGGCAGCTAAGACTACCCACTGGTAGTCTGTACACCACCAAAACAGAGTGAGTAGAAGTATTATTTCATTTATCTACAATAATTTTATTGATTCTAATGTTTTGCAATATTTTATCGAAGTTTGTGGTGAAAAATAAGTCATGCGTTTTCGATTCTGAATATCTATTTCGTTTATAAGTTAAGGTGCATTAGAGAATCCAATTCAAAAAACCCCTCCCCCCACCACAACGACACCCTCACCCCTTACTTATTGTAAGGGGGTACGCGAAATTAGAATGTCCCATGAAGGGGTACGGTCTTTGGAAAAGGTTGAGATACGCTGGCCTAGTGTTGTAATTTAATTTAATAAAAATGGTGATTAATATATGACAGTTTCAATAAGTGGAAGAAAATCGATGATTAATTAATTACCTATAGCAACGATGCCTCCCTTCTTCTCATTGACATCTGAGCCAGAAACCATTTCAAAAATGTGATGATTGAATTCATCCATGAATGCTGTCAACTCCTCGGCTGAGACTTCACGTAGTTCTGTTTTGACCTGAAGCAGAAACAGAATTTATTATTTAATAGAGAATAATACTACATTTAGAATCTATTTTGTAAATTTAACATAGACTTGATGTGAATTCCCAAGTAGTCTTGAGTTGGACACTTATGTAATGATCACTGAAACAATAAGTAACATCAATTCAATGAGTTTCGTGAATGCTTAAGGTTCGTGGTCCTAGGAGGACTGACCGATAGTTTTGAATATTTACTGCAAAAGAGCGATTATCTATCATGACTGTGATAGGTATTGTTATCAACCCCTAAAACGATAATCTGGTATTCTACTATGGTCAAAGACCACAAAATTCTAGTTGATAAAAAAATTACTGAACAAGCAAGATTAGCACCATTACTAAGAAAAAATTACTAAGATATAGGCAGCGGTGTAGTGCAAAAATTAGCCGTGCCGGAGCTCTGTGGTATACGGTCAGAATACCTTCCAGCATAATGGGTCAGTCCTCCATGGTGAAAATGCAAGGTATAAAACGTGTTTTAAGCTCACCAAAAACGTATTTCAGAAAAATATTTTATTATGTCAAATAAGGAATGTGTCCGTCTTGTTTTTGTGCTTCTCAACTCATTCCGAATTTGATTGATATTATCTTCTTTCTGTGTTGGTCAACATACCTATATGTCCCGCTTTTTACTGACTATGATGCCTATCTTTAATCTAAAAAAAATATGTGGATTTTAATATTTTTCAAAAAGCTGTGCCGGAGCGCCGCTCCGGAGCCACTACAGCAATGGATATAGGTAACAGCAAAATACAAATAATTAAATTAAAATTATTGAATAACATTAATTATTAAATTTATCTTCAAGAAAGATATATCACTCCATGTTCCATATTATAGACGTTTCAATCAAATTAGATAAAAAATTACAGTTTTAATCCTGCTCTTCCAATTCCTGCTTTTTGACTAGAAACTTCAACCGTGACCACACTAATTGCTGAGGATAAAGAGTTGTTCAATGTCTAAATCCCTAGGCTATTTATAATGTTACTTTTATCTATACAAGTCTTGCATCTATTATTCAATGAATTCATGAATGAAGCCCAGTTGATAAAACTAGGCTATTTATGAGTAATAAACTAGGCACGTAATGAGTTATTCAAAGTAGACCTACCTATAAACTACAAAAATTACTCACATATAGATAAAGTTCCCTGGCTGCCTTGGTACGAGTCTCCTGACTCTTGGACTTGAGTCCGGCAACAAACTGTTGCAGCAAAGCGTTAGACATGGTGGATAATTCGGCAATTATTATAATCTGAAAATAAGCATGTTATTATTCAATGATTTCGATATCACTCACTAGAAAATGAATATTCTAATCATACTGAATTACAACGAACAATTTTGGGTAAGTTAGTGAATCAACTTGGGTTAGTTATCAATATGAGTTTATTGTAAATAAAGAAAGTTCAAGGTCTATTATTAATAATAAGATGTTATAACGATAATAATGTAACTGATGCGATTCATTTAGAATAGGCTATTTGCATTATTTAAAAAAGAACCGAAAGTGAGAACTCAACTTTATTTTACAAAGGAAATAATGAGTGAAGAAGGGTGAAGAAGAAAACAGGTGAAGAAGAAATTTTTTTTACATTACAGGTTATGTATACAGATGGAAATCAAAGTTGGATCTTGTCAAAAAAGCCTATTCAAGTAGGCGTCAAGATGATATACCGTACGTAGGTATTAATTAAGAACGGTCTAGGACAAATCTCACTGAAAATAATGTTCAATTATTAGAAGTAACACCCTATATTGATTTATTACTTCCACGCTTTCATTTTTGTTAGGTGTTGAGGTTATTCAAGTTTAGCGTAACTTACTTTTTACTGTAAAAATGCAAAAAATTACAAATTATGAGGATTAGAACTGTTATAATTTCGAGCCCGTCTTGCTTTCGTCTCAAGCATTATCGCTTATCGGCTCAACTTAGAAACAAGCATTAAGAAAAAGATCATTTGGAGATAAAATAATAACGCATAAAATAAGTACTCACCAAGAAGGCACTTCAATCTTTTTTATCCATGAAATCAGAGCTATTTTTCCGAGCACAATGCTAAACAATTGGAAAATTGTTAATGAAAACATGGTTTGAACAGACAGACCTACTACGAATAGAAACAAACATCGTTAACTATTATTTGCTTGCTTCAAATCTCGTATAAAACTTTACTTATTGATAAACAGTACGATAGAAACTTTCAATTTAACTTCATACACAAGAGGTACAATATTCAATTATTTTTCATAATATTTCAAGCACAAAATACATTGACCGATCACAGCAAAACGAACAACGAAATTGGCACTTGCAGCTTGCGCTTTGCGGCCTTGCAGGTTGGATTTCTTTCGCATTCGGATCACAAAATCAGCTGAACGAATAGGACAGCCATTAAACAGCTGTTTACATTTCGATGACAATCAGTATTGGCGCTTGTCACTTGAGCTCGCCACTGTCGGTCTGGCGCTTTATTTTGAAATTTTTACTTTATGCTAATGATCTGCTACTAACAGTATGAACTTATTGTAAACACTCAAATTAAACCAAATAAATTGATTGATTTGAACGAAATATTATTATATGTCAAATTTGAGACTTAATGCACGCTCTAAATGATACATTTGTAGTTAATTACATTCTAAATAACATTTTTCAAGCTATCCCAGTGATACACACCATGAAAGAGCCTGTGTCCTCTATCATGTACTCCATAGGCCAATATCATAGTCATTAAAATATTAGTTATAAGTTATTGTTTTATATGCAGAAGCAATATTTTCAAACAGGGTCACAGTATTTCTATCCCACTGAAAAACGGGTGTTTTTATAAGATCGAGAGTGGTCAGGCGGTGGGAAATTATTAGAAAAAAATTGGAGTGAGGCCGTTACAAGACATTCAAAAACGAATTAGAAGGTTTAGTGCACAAAATTTTTTAATCCAAGTTCAGAGGGTCATCGAGCCAAGTGGGGACTTCTTTGGTACCTACTTTGTACCTACTTGTCAAGCTATATTTTCTGTCTCTCCATATTCAGGATGACATATCGATATAACATAAAGTGTACAGAGTTGACTTGTTATGAAGTTATTGAATTCTTTTCAGATTACTAACGAAATAATATTTTATACAGCATTCTTACAAACCTATAGTTTTCCTACCAATTCTCAGAAGAATCATGGATCCCCGCCTATTCTCTGCTGATCATTGATTGTTGATGCACTATTCAAATTTTGATGTAAAAATCATTGAAGGCGCTCACACCTAAATTATTACACCGCACTTTGTAAGATTGTAAAGGACACTATCATCCAATTTACAGTAGTATATTCACTCAGGGCCACATCATACGAGGCGGCATTGACGAGCCGTCAATTTTTCTGCGTATGAGTCAATGACGCCGGACAAATCACAGAGCACAACTGGGGTTGATTCAAATGCTTCTCAGAGAGAGAAAATGATTAATTGATTAAATACCTTCATAGAGAGCGGAGTTAGGACTGAGTTCAGGTCCTCTCTGCCACATCCCTTACAATATTCATTATTTCTACAACCTATAGTGAGAAAAAGAGAATTTGATTATCATTATGTGTGTAAGATCATTGAAGTATGATTTTTTATTTTTTCCTTTAAAATGTATTCATCAACCAATTCTCTTCAAAGTATTTCTACTTTTGCATTGTTCTTATCCATATATCTTATCTAAATCTATTTTTCATCATTTTTCACAATAACAGTTGTTGCAACTTTTTTCCAATTTTTATTATGTTTTGTGTCAGTACACTTTGTTCTTGAAACGATAATCAATTTGATTGAATAAATAAGAACCCAAAACAATATTATTCTCCTTATGGAACTACAGCTACATAGGGATTTTTAATTGAATGATGCGGTTACAATAAATGTAAGCAGAAGTGATTTTGACAACTTTTTATTTTTTTAAATAAATAATATCTATTACAATTAAATTATTAAATTTCAACCCTGGAAAACTTTGTTTCATTGGTAACATTCTTATATAAACTAGTGCTTGGCTCTAACAATAAAATAATTAAAATAACAGAAAATTATTCTATTACATGATGATGAATAAACAGTATACTGCGCGTAATAATAAATAAATTTCTCCAATATTGTAATTTAATTTAATACGGCTCAAAATCAATACTTGAATTCAGAATGATCTTAGTTATACATCCTTAAAATTAAATCCAATCGAAGAAATCATAAAATTGGTGGAAAAAGTATGTAAATGTTCTACTCGTCTATGGGATTCAATTCTTAAAAAATAGCTACAGTCATTAGGGTATCTTGGGTTTTTTGGGAACAGCATTTTCGGTAGAAAACTGCCAGGCTCACCAACTACAATTACAAAGAGATACCATAAACAAAGATTATTCTATCTTCTATTAGATAAATGTTCAATCTTAAGTATATGAACATAACATAGACAGACCTCCCTTTCTATATCTTATATCATATCCTACTAGGTGATTCATCACTAATTGCATTCATGGTTGTTAGAAATTGTAGGAAAAAGATAAATTAACAAAAAAAATGTAATGTACTGAAAATATATTAGTAGGGAAAATGGATGATTCTCCAAGGTTCTAGGCTGGAATGTAGCCATCGTAATCAAATTATCAATACTATTCCAATGAGTTAATTATTTAGAAAAAAGTAATAATAAATTATGATAATCTTGGAGACACTCTCAAATGATAATAACTGATTAATGATATTCATTTTTCCCTTGTTTTGAATACATTATTTGTATAGAGATTCGGCAGAAAATAATTATTTTTTCGACCACAATCTAAAAAATCAAAAAAATGTATTAACCTTTCCCCCCTCCCACACCTAACAAATTGAATTTCTACCAATCAACAAGTAGATTATTTGAATTCAATTTATCATTCTAAATCTAATAATTGTAACTCCTTATTGCTTCATTTTCTCAAGGTGATATGGGAATTTCAAAAATTATTATCAATCAGTACTTTCTCAATAGCTCAATTACAGCACTAGAAATATTAGTAAATATGTATCATCAGTTTGGATTCTAAATCTACAATAACCATAAAATAACAAGTGATTGGATAATTATTTGTCTTCTTGCAACATTATTGTACATTTCCAAATTGTAATGGGGCTACTACGACTAATAAATGGTGTTATATTCCTTGATCTGTGTGGGCTACAGCTCTTAGTTTAGGTGTTTAATTTATTATTTCCAATTCTTTCCAAAGTTTCTAATCGAGTACACTGATTAAAGTTTCAATCTCCAAAGCAACTTTTTTGCGCATTTTTTAAAAGATATACAGAGAGGAACAGCATCCGACTGTGTTAGATAAAATAATTATAAAAGAAGTGTCCCTTTCTTTACCTTACCATGAATTCCCACTCTTACTGAACACCATATTTTCGTTAGAATGGCTTGAAATACTGTCAATGCAAGCATCAAAGCCATCTACCATTCTCACTGCCAAACAAAAAAAACTTGGGTTACTATTTGCAAATAAATAGACATGTCTTGGAAAATTCTGCAAGTTTGAGATTCTCTTTTATTTAGCTTTAGCACAGTAGACTATTGCTTAGTCATAGTTTATCTTTTGGAAAAGGTTCACAACTCTTGAATAAAATAATCATCGAATTTCTAGTGAATTTAAACCCAGTAAGAATTCGTTCTTTCATCAAGTAAGAGAAAATACTCTCGATATCTATTTTGGATTAGAGACACTTAGGATAGTTACTCCCATATTACATTTAATTATCTATCATTCAGGAGTGTAATAAACAAGACTTGACATATCCCAATGACTCTATTTCTTCATTACTATGTAACAAACAAAACTTTGCTTATCTCGATGCTCGAGTTTTAATTAAAAATGGATTTGTTTATTTGGAAAGTGATGATTGAATATTTTGTGTTGTTTTCCTTCAACGAGCTTGATGGATTTCATTTTCCTATAGTGGCCTTCTCACACCCACAGCCAAAAACAAAACCAGTGCTAGATGTATGCTGTAGTAGCCCTAGTGTTGGTAGCTATGTACACAATAATCCTATTTGCTTCGATACAGTAGTAATTAATAACTGCGGCTAATTAGGGAGGGAGTCGGTGATGTTGCTACGGGCTGCGCTGCAGCTGCACTGCACTGCACTGCACTGCGATGACTAGTGACTAGCGGTGAGCGAGCGCGTTCAGCATCCGGTGTAGAGCAGCATTCGCGACAGACGCCAGACGCGCGTCCATCCGATCAGGCTCGACGTCGGAATGGTCGTGTGACGGAACAGCAGCTGCCATTTGCCGCTGACGCTGCTTGCGGCTGCGTCACTCGATGTCTGCTGCTGCTGCTGTGCTTGCTGCTGCTGCTGCTGCGCCTGTTGGCTCTGTGGCTTCTGTGGTGAAGGCGTGGGAGAAGTCATTTTGCGAGTGTTTCTGTAACAAAAAAAGAGAGCTCGATTGAGTGAAGGATGATCAAAAATGAAATATGGACTAAATAATAAAAAACATATAACATCAAGAAAATAATATCCATGTACTAGAGTGGGTGAGTAATCATGCATTATATAAAAACACATCAGGTTAAATTATAGCCTTCCTTATATTGCAAAAAGAGTTTTTTCTCTTTTATTTTCAAAGATCTAGCTATTCATTTGCATCACCATAATTATTATAAGAAGATAATATCAATCTTTTAAGAAATCTGTATGGTATTGGCAGATTTTAAATCACCCCTGTGTTCCAATATCCTTATAAGGAGAATTGATTGCGATTCAATAATAATTGCTAGTGCGTGAAACCATAAAACACAAAATTAGTTGATACATTTTCAAGTCATAAGCGAATTAATTTGTGACTGCCTAAAAAGTTACATACTGACTGAACTGTTGAATTTTTTTAAAGCCTGAAAATGTGCAGAAAAGTATACCTCAACCTCAGAAAGTATTCACTCAGCACTTAGCCTCAGTAAATGTCAACTGATTATTGAGGATCTTGTGAGACACCTCTGTTGTTCATATTCACTCGTTGAATGATGTGCATAACATGCAGGATATTGCTAGAGTCTTTAGGGATTCTTTAATACTCTTCAGAATTTATTTCCAATTCTAATAAGAATGAGAATAATTTTTCAATAACAATACCTTTTACGCAACATCTTCAGTAGCAAAAACTTCAAACGGAAGTTGAAGAGAAGGACTACGATTTTATTTCTCAACCATATAGTTCAACGTCCTGAATGCCAGATAATGGAAGACCTCATAAAATGGAATTTTTATTCCATATCCGCTTAGTGAACATACAGATCTAGCGTATATGGTGCATTATCATAATTATAACAATAAGAGTATCACTGTATATTATGTGCATCGTGCATCTATATGAATCTCGGTGTGTGTCTGATTCCATTTGCATTCTCACGTTCGTTTGGCCACTGCTTTATCGGCTCAAGAAGGCATTATCATATTCTGCTTTGCATAGAAACAATAACCTGGCTCGTCCCTGGAAAGAGCAGCTGGTTATTACAACCACAGTAGCAGCAGTCCAACATTGGTAGCGAAGAATTTCTCCAGATCATCTCATTGTGTTGCCTGGCTCTTTCAATGCGTGCTAATTTATTCTATTCATTCTATATTACATAATAATCAGGCAGACCCTACCTATATTCTAAGGAGAAACAATGATTGGATGAGAATGTCTTTTTTTTACCATTGATTGGTTGACAACTTTCATCCACGTCATTCAGAGGGAAGTTGAATAACTCTCGTTACTTTGTGAAGCATGTAAGTGTAAAATATCATAAAAAAGGGTCTTGAAGGGGAGTATCTGTGAAGAGAATAAAAACGTTTGAGCTATTCTAATTGAAAGTTAGGAAATGTTGAATTTTTTCTAATCAAAAAGGCTAAAATTTTACGTGGGAAGTTCGTTGAATGATTGAATGATTAATATTTTAAAGAACAATCTTTATCCAAGTGATATCTATCCTGAAAATTTTCTCGATGATGATATTATTATAGTTACAGTAAACTACTGAATTGATAAAGGTAAAAAGCCTCTCAATTTTGTTACTTGGACGAAAATTATTTTATTCTTTCAAAATAATCACAAGTTCATTTCAATGCGGTGTATACAATGGAAAAGTATGTCAATCATCATAACTTCAAACTAGAAATGTTTCTAGATACTAGCAGGCTTATCAATGTTATAATTATGTATAATAGGTAGGTCTAAATATCATGATTAAAAGGAACAAGAAAATCACTTGGAATTATATTGAATATTATAGTCGAATAAAGTGGTTTTGTAAGTGATAGGGAGTAGGCCTACTGATAAGCTGATGAGTGGAGAAATTCCCAATTTTCACTCATTGTTATTCAAATGTAGGCCTATACCAGTTGAAGCTCCCTATCGTATTGTACTTGAAGAAAAAGTTGATCATTCACAGATGGCTTGAAGGATCGCGAATACTAATGCATCTAGAGTTTTCAGTACTGTTTCTAGTTTCATCGATTTCACTCTTTCCAACGCGTTTTCTGTACCATTGGGAGGGTTCATTATTATTGAAGAATGCGTTGGAGTATGAATATCGACTTTCCATTCCCTTTCAGGCCCTTGCCACTCATGACGATAACAATAAACATCGGCCTTGGAATTGCCCAACAATATCCAAGTTTACGACCTTGACCGTGTTTGCTTTAGATGGTCATATTTTTACTGCCGTGCCGTGGATTTAAGTTATCACATTCCGTACATCACAAAATCATTCACCCATATTCTAAGCAAAATATTCCTAAGTATTTCTACAAAATCCTGCAAAGTACTCCTGCAATCTACCAGTAAATGTTTTAATAAGATGTCTCATAAACATTCCCTAAATTTAGATGTTTATTATATGTTTTCATTTTTCAATAGACCCGGTATCATTTTACATTTCCTTTGGATTTTTCAACGTTGTGGATATTTCAATGGTCGATTTTTGTTATAAGACTGCATTGTTGATTTGATTTGAAATCAATAATTTTAGACTATTCTAATATTCAAAAAAAAAAAATGTAGTAAACATAATTATGATTATAGTTATACAAAAATAATATTGCTGCAACCAATTATTGGTTTGCGTAAAATCTGTTTCATATTCAAGTAAGGAGTGATATTAAAATTTTAGTTTGCGGTGTTACATTGAGAAAAAATCCAGTATTTCGATCATTGCAAAGAGTTTTTGATTAAAATATAGTGGAATTCCAACTACCAGAGATTTCAATCATCCATGTTGATCCAACTTAAGACGACGTGCTTTTTGAGGGTTGATACCCTCATTATGCGTGAATTATGGCAAGAACAGTAATAATGATAATTATGAAACTTCTTTCAGTAAATTGTTATAATTTGACTGTACCAGTTCCAATCGAGTTGAATCGAGCAATAATTTAATTTGATTTGATAGAATATTGTCTCATCATTGAGAGGATTCGCAACCTTCATCAAGCAGCATGAATAAGGAGCGATTGACAATCAAGACAATATTGGATAATTGAAGTTAAAAACACACAGAAACCATAAAATTGAAGCTAATGATCGCAGTGAGGCGCCACATCACGATTAGATCAATTCGTGCCAACAGAACGGAGGTCACAAGACGTTGTGTAATAATCTGGCTCATACAACAGCCTAAGAACTAATTAGATTATCCAACCTTTGCTTCGTTCCACACAAAACTGTGCCATGAAGAATACAGTATTTCATGGATTAGTGAATAATTTTCCAGCGTAACAGACCGAGTGAAAAGATGCTATATTGGTTGCCTATCGACTTGGAAGAAGTGTCTCGGCAGTTGGAGGCTTTCCAGGACAGACTTTGCAATATTTCAAGAGAAATTTAATAATATAATGCTATTCTCATAATGACATAATGGGTCTCAAATAATACAAGATTCATTGAGCAGAGACATTACCACAAGAAGCATATATCTTAAAAATTTAACTAAAGTTCCATTAGGAATTTGACTAACAAGTTTTAATAAACTTTTTCAGTAAATATAATTCGTTTCTCCACTTGATATCTACACGCAACAGATCGATAGATGCTACTAAAAGGTAAAGGCTCATGGAGAAAGGAGAATAATGAATCAATATAGAATACTATTCACATTAAAAAAAAAACTTAGCTTTGAACTTCCATTCTACGACAAATAATTAATCTACAATTAATGTATAGTGGTTCTAGCCACTATGCATTACTTGTATCCTTGAATAAGAACTATTCTATTCATCCTTTCTCCTCCAACTATTCGAAACCTTCTATTATCAGTTGAAGGTTTTGGAAATGGAAGCTTCAAATGAAAATCATCAATCACATTGTTATTGTAGAACTTATCAAAAAGGTATTTCAATTTTCCCGAAGCAATAGGTCTTTCAAGAGCTGTAGGTGTAGAGTATAATGGAAAATATTTAATAAAAAAATATTGGCTATCACTTATGAATGAGGCAGCGCAAACTATACAGGTACAGTACTAAAATTTGATAAACTAGAACTATTAAACAATACATAAATAAGTTATTGAGAATGTTCACATTTAAGTTACTCACTGTACTCATCAATGTTGAATACACGTAAGTTCTAATCAAGTACAGTATGAGATTGCATGCATTCTGCAATTTATTTAATGAAGTGGAGACTTGAAATAATTAAATGCTTCGGTTTTAACGCAATTTAGTTGTCGTAAGTTCCCATTTTCAACTACTGCACTATTCTCCACTGAAACGCTGTTAACGGTAAGGTTGAAAATAGAACACCAAATGGAGAGGAATCGAGTCAAAGCGTGGCTAAATGATTTATTACTGGTTGCTGAACTCCGAAAATGTGAAATGTCACAACGCTTGACAACGTATACGTACGGTATGGAGCTAGAACAGCTTCGCTCAACTTGGCTTTAGAAAATATTCTTGATGCAAATTCTAGGAAAATCTCACCGAATTTATAGGGGCATTTTGCCAAATCTTAGTTTGTATTAATACTATGTAAATTATCTTCCATCAACAATAATCATAGTGAAGTTATTACATTGCCTATCCATAGTGGAGTGTTCTGGCAGTCAATGACAAATTGAAGAGAAACAATTAATACAATAATAAAGTATTAATACATTAATTTCAATTAGTCTACGAAAATTTTATACAGTAGGCTACTATTATTACGAAAAGTATAATATAATGTCTATTATAGTATTAATAGTCTGTCTCTACAAAGTAAAAATTAGTACACAAACATTATCCAAATTTAGTACCGTATAGTATAATGAGAATTGAAGCAATGTGTATTGCATCATAAATCACAAAGTATTCAATTCGATATTATCAATAATAATGTTTTAAAGAAAGAAGCAAATTTAATAAGCTAGCAAATATTCCAAGGTGAGTTGAAACAATATACGGAATTGAAGAGTTGAATGTTTGATTTGTAAATTTCAACGGTCAACAACCTCCTTACGCACGTAAAAATTTGAATACTGTAGTGCGGAGTAAGAAAAACCGTAGTATGCTGATATCACATTCTAATAGCATAGGATTTCAAAATTTTTGCATAGCGTCGATTGTAATATTTTCGTTTAAGTGATGATGTTGACAATATTTGATGTGATGTGAGAAAATAAACTGAAAATCTAGAGAATATTCCATTTGGAAAATATCGCACAGCGCAGGAAAATTGTTGGGCCTGAGTGCGAGCAACTTCTCCAAAGTACAGAAATGTGGATCAGAAACTCATGCGGGCACCACCTTTACAATTTTATTCATTTGAACAAACATTTAATTCTTATTAACATTTATACCTCATTTATATCCATGCAAACATATTATTATTTACTGAATAAACTAAGAATGTATTATTCTCAATTGACGGTCTCAGACCGGTAAATAATCCCTATCACTTGAGAGCGATAGTAGTCCACTATTATAGTTTCATATTCGTCTAGCTACAATATTTGGATGAACATGATTATACTGAAGTGTAAGAGATTTAGTATAGAAGTGTAAATGGATAGATTTAGTATGATTCTTTGGCTCATCATGGATTTGAAAATAATTATATTGACGACCAAACTTGAATTTATCAAATCCAATTGATCACACAATCGATTACAATCATAGGTCCCTATTAGCCGAGAGCGACCAGGTCGGCCGACCTGGTGTCCGGGGGCCAAAAAGCATTGAGTTAGATGGGACCCTATTAGCCGTCGGAAACAAGTCTCGGCGACAGAAAAAGTCGCTCGGGCTGTCTTCCGAGTGGGACACCGATTCTGGGCGACCTGGTGTCCCAGAACGCTCGTGGGGCATTGGATTAAATGGGAGCTATTAGCCGCGAGCGACCAGGTCGGCCGACTCGAACAAAAAATGTACCCAATGCGCATGCTCGGGAGTGACACGGACAGCCATTCATCTCTTTCTCTCTTCCACTCCAGTTCTCCGTCTCACAGCATTAGTTGTTCTGTATCCTTTGCCGAAGTTATACATATTTCTACGACTGATACGACTCATTGCGTAAATTGTTTCTAAATAATTTAATAAATTCATTTGTGTCAGTAAAGTGTAATGTAAAATTAACACTTGAATAAGAGATATTGTAGAATTTCTTCATAGTAGGTGGAAGAATGAAAACAATGTTGTCTATTCCACAATGAATATTATTTAAAAACATACTCAAGTTTCAAGCTCATGGCATCATCTATCATAATGGTGTTGAGTGTTTTGTACTAACGAAGGTTTGTACATCCGAAAGTAGTTAAAAAACTTCTTTCTATTGGCGAAAAGATCGTCAAAAAGTGTACTATACTAATATAGTCCTTTGGTAAACCTTGATGAAAGCATGGGATGTTTTCGAAATTTTCTTATTCTCTTCCATCTCTTTTTCAAGAAAAGAGATGGAAAAGTTCGCTCTCAACCTTTTTCAGGTTGAGAAGAACGAACTCTGTAGTTGTCAACACCATCACTGACTGAGAAATTTGTGATTAACTTTACTTTTGGATTAGGATGGAGAGAGAGAACAAAATTGTCTATTGCAAGGTAGAAGATTGGCGCCATTCATCCGGTTGTTGAAAATTAAATTGTTTACATATTGCCGTTTTATTGACAGCTTGAGCCTTCCTGATGATTCTAGATGTTTACATAGTATAGATAGTAGCTTCCAGACCTTTCAAGATAAATATAATTAATCTCTTCGAGACTATAATAATCAGCATTCAAGACTGGTCTGTGTATGGGTTTTTTTGATCAATAGAGTCATTGACATTGTAAGTTTCTTACAATTCATTTCATACACTTAAAAAAAATATTACATGTGATATGTATAGTATAATAAAAAAGTATAAAATAAATCTGTAATATGTATCAAAAAGAGATACATGTCGAGTTTAGCTGACGATGACGCACAGAGGAAGAGCGAGAAAGAGGTACTTGGGAGGGAGCGAGAACGAAGTCAGCGACTAGGTGTCCTTCCCTATTAGCCGTGGGACACTTTGTCTCGGCGACCGAGTCGCTCTCGGCTAATAGGGCCCATATCGCACACGATGTGCGATAGAACAGGAGAAAGAATCTTAAAGAATTTAAGGAGGACCTTGAGGAGTTAAGAGGGCCTTAAGGAGTTTAAAGATTATTAATTTTATGTGTAGGAGCCCGTTTCATGAATTAAAATTGAATTATAGGTAGTCAATAAAAATGACAAAATGACAATTTGACATTGATTCATCAACTGTTCTCAATCTCTCATACCTTTGATAAGAGTTAAAATCAATGCTTCATATTATTCCAATATACACTCATAGTACAATTATTAATTCAATGAAATTCTGCATTATTATATACATCGAGAAAAATAGAGTAGTGGAAGAATATTTATTACAACTCGAATTGTATAAGGTAACAGCGGCGCCGACTTCATGGGATTATTGGGGGGGCAAAGTCCACCAGAAAGGTCTCTAGGGGATGTCATCTAAAGAGGGGGGGGGGGGGTTGTCAACATACGCGAGTTTACTATAAAAAAAGAAAGGCTACTTCTAAGCATGCTATTTCGTACGGAAGTATGTATATTACAATATGGATATTATCTGTTACACTACATTCAACTTGCTATTTTTCTATAATCTTGATATTTATTTTATTTGTACTATCTATATGTTTAAAGAGAGATTGAAAGTTATACATAAAACAAACAATATCCAGTTTTAATTGAAGAATTTCTTGCAAAATCTTGCTATCGACGACTCGTATCCGGTGTTTACAATTAGGCGCCTAGCTGGCATTGAAAATAGTAAACAAACAAATAAGAGGTCTGATATATTTATGCTTTGTGGAAGCACAGATAAAGGACGTTTCACAATAAAGGTCAATTCCCACATTGACGACAACGACACGACGACGACATTCTCATTTCGTTCTGCGCATGTGTCACCAGCCCGCGCTCTGATTGGTCCATCCTTTTAGAACATCTGACCAGCCGAATTTCTAGGTTAAGTGACTAGGTACAAAGTTTGAATGTTCGCTGTTCGGAATCAATTGTCAATTAATATTAATAATATTAGTACGACAATATGAATATAATAATCAGTAAATAAAATTATAATACAAACCTTTTCAAGTCATACCGGTACTGCAATTTTGAGAGCTTGATAGCCGACAGCTACAGCTATCATTTGTGAGCAAAGATAGACATGGACCAATCAGAGCGCGGGCTGGTGACACATGCGCAGAACGAAATGAGAATGTCGTCGTCGTGTCGTTGTCGTCAATGTGGGAATTGACCTTTATGCAGTATTATTTCTGTTCAAATTAATAATACAGATTCGAATACGCTGAAAAATGCATTAACTAGACAGGTCCATTGTTTTGTATAAACCTTTCTGGGATTCGTACTTGGCCCGTTTTGATGTAATTCTTTTGGTATGAATATTGGGGGGGCAAAATACATGAACTGCCCCCATTAGTAATTATTGGGGGCAGAAGTGCCTTGCCCCCCCTAAGTCGGCGCCACTGTAAGGTAACATGAAAAAGTAGGTTTAATGGATAAGTATAATAACTAAGTAGTTCAGTAAATTAGGTGTTATCAACCGGTTCTAGCTCTGCTTTGAACTTACTATTCTGTACAAGCAAAGTTTAATGTTAGAATGTTGAGACATTTAGCAGAACAGAACACCTACCTTATTGGTAGGAGAAGAGGTCAATGCATACTAAAATGGCAAAACTGAGAAAGTCTTTCAAAGTTCATTCGATTGGTTCTCATTGGTCATAATGTGATTCTATCATTTTCATGTGAAAAATAAAAGGAGTGGCTCGGTATCTCCCAATAAAGATTATGAGTAGTACAGCAGCTTGAAAAAGCATCAATTACAAGAATATTGAAGAGTGCCACAGAGGAATTACGAATATTCTTTTAATTTTCCAATAAGCATTTAATTTCATCAAAGATTTTCAATGTTTTGAATGTTTCAAAGCATGTGAATCATCCATTATATTGTGATAAATTGGAGGGAATTGAATTTAATGACTGCATTTATTGATTTATTACATGGGAGGGCGAAGTTAGGGCGCAGTCAGCCCTCTCTTACACTAAACCCTAAAAATCTTAGGGTAGAAAAAAATTATGTTTAATATAGCTTGAAAAAAATAATTTGAACTCTATAATTTGAAAAGCTATTTTAAAATTCTTATTTCCTACGCAACATTACATCTCATTTTAAAATAATAAAATAATAGATTATCTTCAATATGGAATGTAATTGTCCAAAATGATACTGAGGTTTTGTTTGAGTGATCCTTGGAAGTAACTAATAACTGATTACTAAAATGTGTAATAACTTATTTTTGAATAAACAGAACAGAGTTTGATATGGACAATTTTATTGTACCCCAAAAAATATACAGACTATTCTCTCACATTCTTATTTCTGTTGATCCATTTCCAACCCTATTTTCATCCCTATCTCCAAAAGATTTAAAAAAATTATCTTTTTCGTCCATGAGTACTCTTTTTTTGGAATCCTTCCTCTCACTTATTGCTTGTTTTCCATGTGAAATTATATGGTCACAAGAATATTTGACCACTCTTCAAGAGAAGCACAAATGGTCAGCTTTATCACCAAATCTCTAAGTTGGTACTTGGATTTTATTTGAATAACACACTTGGAATTTTGAATTACATTCCATTTTTGTTTCATTTCATTCCTTTTCCATGTCTTCAAAAATACAGTTCAAAATTGAACTCTTAATTCTTCCGATGGATAAAACAATAGATTCCAATAATAATGTATTATAATCCTCCCAGTTATTTAATGTTTCATCTTTTCCTTTGAGGAGATAGTGTTCAGGAATACTAATGAGAAAAATCTAATTTGAACCCATTCAAACAATGTCACTACTCATACTTTTGTTATTTTCACCTTCCTTTCGAGGAAGTTAATGATTGAGTTCTCCAGCTCTTTCAACATAATAATTTATTTAATCATACACTAGAAATGGCATTGTCACGAAACATGAGTATTTGAAATGAACTAGGGCGGGATTGATACTGTCACAATGTCACTCACTGAGGCACATGACACATGTCAGCTGTCTGACGACGACTGATGTTTACCAAAGATAGTATACAGAGCACGCCTTTCGTTGCATTTTAGAGTAGGCTAAGCCATTTCCAATAGAGAAAGCCTTGAAAGTAGTATTGTAATAACTTTGTTGGGCTGCAATATTATTTAAATCCAACACAGCTAATAACTATTACGATTGATATAACTTATTTCGTTTGGTTTTCATCTGTTTACAGTTGGTTTAATTGTTTCACAGTACTCTGATTCTGATATACACTTCCAGAGCTGGAAATGTTCTAAAAGATGTTGAAAATAGAATTAATGTAGAAGTTAAAAAATGAAAATAAGTTTGAAAAAATCATGGCTGTTCTGCTCTTTAGGAGAACTTTTGTATTAAAAATTATGATAAATCGAAGGCAAAGGAACATCTATGACACACTCTTCATTCATATATCCTATTATATTAAGCGAGCAATTTCTGTATGTTTATATTTATTTATGTATTTATGTATGTATTTATGTATTTATGTATGTCCAACGGATCTCGAAAACGGCTCTAACGATTTTGACGAAATTTGGAATATACGAGGTTTATGATACAAAAATTAGTTTGCGCCGGGTCTCGTCCCTGGGATAACTCGCTAAAGGACCTAAAAAAGGAGAAATTGATCCTTCAAGAATCAGCTGACAGAAGAAAGAAATTTCCATCGGCTGTAAATGATGAAAAGAGTGGAGAGCGAGTGATTGTGTGAGTGAGACAAGATTATTATTTCAGCTGCTGAGACAGTGACAGAGAATCAGCTGACAGAAGAAACAATTTTCCGTCGGTTCTTGATGTTGAGAGAGAGTGAGTGCGAGTGAGAGAAGATTATAATTATCAGCTGTTCCATTACTAGATTTGAGAAAAATATCGAAACACATATAGCAGGATGCAATTAACTTGTCATAAGTCAGCTGATCGACGAGCATTATGATCACAATACTTAACCTACAAATGCTGAATCTCGCAGATTATTGAAAAGGTCTTTTAAAAAGTTATTCTATGAAAGGTCTTCTTCAAAAAGGTATTTTAAAGACTTTAAAGGTCTTTAAGACTTTCAAGCCTTTTGATTATTGTGTAGAAATCACTGTTTAATTATTACTGGATCAGCTGATTTATGACAAGTTGATTGAATCCTGCTGTAAGCTGCTCCTATTCCCTTTTTTATTTCTGATTTTAATTTATCTATAGAAAATTAAAAGGAATTTGAAATTTTGAAAATATTCCATATTGTATCATTATTTTTAAATTTTGGGCATGAAGTAAGCCATGTGATCTGTTTTTATTTATTTGAGAGAAATCGTCAAGAGTTCATCAAAACAGCTGAGCTAAAAATAGTTGTCAACTCATTTTATTATTTCTATGAAGCAAAATTATACAAGTGCGATTTTTCAAATGATATGCATTCAAACTCGATTATTCATAATATTTCGAAAGCTGAGATTAATTTTTTTTATAGTGCAATGATGATTCAGTGCATAAGACTGATGGCTGTACTTTAAAAAATTGTTTAATTTCATTCCTTTTTTCTTTAAAATTTCCATTCCTGTGCCTTTGTAGACCTACCCCCGAGCAGAGCTCGGTACCCCGATATTTGATAATAATCGAGACAAATTTAGTGGTTCGTCTATAATCAGTTGCAATCTAGGATTTGTATCTCAGCTATCACCGGATCAATCTTTGTCACAACAAGTAAAGTGAAAGTTCCGTCTAAATTTCCATATTTAACAATCGATAATATACCTTTGTTGCATGCGAGATAGTCAATCGATAGCATTCAATGTTTTTGTTTTTTGCAATACAATATCAATTGCATTCAATACTGTGAGAGTTTAATAGTTAATAACTATCCTAAAAATAAAAAGTCATAATAACTAAGTGTTTAACTTTCTATTTTTATCGGAATCAGAGCATATAATAAGTAATTTAGGTACACGTTCTTGATCAGGCGTGATAAAACCAAGTGACATTGGCTCAAGGACAAGCTCACAAGACTGAAAGTTATGGAAAGATTTATTGTGTCTTGACAGAGTATCTGGTTTGGGTCTTGGCAATTTTTCATTATCATCTGGTCTAGATCCGTAGATCGTAATCATTTCGTAACGATAGTGAAAGGAATATTACATAGAAAACGCTCTCCATGAAGCTTATGTCAACGTGCCTGAATAGAACAGAATAGAACCTACAGGCATACAATTCAAATCTATCTGTTCTTGATCTATTCAAGTGTTTAGTTTATTACCCCAACATCAAATTTTTCCTTCTTGAATATTAAAAAATATAAATTCATACAGAGTTTTGTCCGGTTGTTACATACTGCTATCAACAAATTAACCGGAACTGTATTTTACGGATTTTTTAATGCAAGTAAAACTCTCTTTACCAGCTTACTACGATTTGATAATAATCCGTGTGTATTATATTATAGATATCACACGTAGTTGAATACAGCATGAGAATTGTCACTACTCAGTAGGCCTACAGTCTGAAGGGAATACGAAGCACCCCACTTTTCAAGGAAATTATTTAGTTCTCTTTAATCGAAAAAACTTTCCAAGATGTACTTCTCCCCAAGTACATTGTAAACAACTTGAAATGAGGAGCAATCTGGCTGGGATGTGTCTGGATTCTTCTCCTTGTTTACTTTTGAGTTTTCTTTCCCACGCTTAGCATACGGTACATGGAAATTCCTAAAGGCAAGATGGGTGGGTGTGACTGCTTGCTTATCAAACATATCTTCATTTAATTTAAGCTGAGCAAATATCCTGTGGTTTTGATTAGAACCCTTTGCCAGGATGCCACGTGGAACAAACTTACGTGCCACTCCAGTCTCATGATTTACGAGAGCTATCTCAACACATTCCATTACCTCCCAACAAACTTGAATCCCGAAATCTCAAAAAGATAGCCTACTATAAGCTACAGACGTTTAGCTGAACTTTACAATGTGAGGGAAATTAGAGGATTGTATCGAACCAAATACGTGCAAATGTGATATCAAATCACCTCCTCATCAAGTCGAAATAACTCTTAATAATAAAAATCTATTGGAGACCGGAGGTCTATTGATAACATTTTAGAAGCTCTGTAAAGCAGGTGAACGGCAATCACACACTAGACATGAACAGTTTAGGGTACTATGCAATAAATCAATTAATCCAGTGTGCATCCGTCTTTTTCTGTTCCACATGACTTATAAAAAGTTATGAAACAGGCCTACGGTCTCCGATAAATGTTGATTTTTAATATCCAATCATTCCATTTATAATCAAAAATGTCTATTTCATACGTTAATTATAATGTATCTCCGTGAAATGTTGCTGCAGATCAATTTTATTCGCTGCTCTCATGCTCTAAATCTACAACATAAGAACCTGATAAGATATGCAATAAGTCTCGGGAATTGTTAAAAAGAAAACGGAAACTGAAGCTGTTTGCTGTAGTGGAAGTGCAATATTAGTTTCTACATCACTGTCGTTCATAATGAATGGAGTGCTAATGCACATTATCTAAAATCTAATGGAGAAACCTTATGTTATGCGCCCATAATTGGATTATCAGATGTGGGCGTTGCTTCCAACAGAATGCTTTCATTCCATGCTTACAAAGCAGGTTGGTATGGATTTTCCTTTGCTGTAGAAATATTCATGTGGTCATCAAACAGATAAAAATAACTCTTTCATGTTGCTGGAACTAGTCAAAGCGACATGGAACTTATGCAGCCTGACATCATCCTACTATGAAAGAGTCCAGAGAACGAGAGGCAGACAAGAGTGAGTCACAAAAGAGTTTGAGGTGGAGCATAAAATGATTCGTTATAAAATGTGATAAAATTATTGAGGAGTTCCATCCCAATTGAATTATAGTCTACGCAGCAGCTCTAATGAATGAAACTAATCTGAATCTTTTTTAATGAACAATAATTGAAAACCCACGTTTTAGTAAGAAATTTTAATCAGCATCACATCAATCAGACGATCAATTACCCGGCTTCGAACTCTTTCAGTTCCAGAATAAATTTTACAATCTAGAAAAACAATTTAAAATAGTATTTTGAATTGAATGTTTCAGCGAGTGTTGGAATAATTTTTGAATATTGCATTCCACTTCTTGAATAAAAAACATTCCATATTTATAATTCAATTCAATATTCTTTTACGATAAAGTGACCTCAATAAATTTATAAATCCTGAATTGTAGAAGAAGCAACTAAACACCAGTGAACAAGCAGATGATTGTGGAGCAGTGAACTCAAATAAATCGGGCGAGGTACTTGTGTTATGAAGTGGTCGTTAAAAACATTTCTTCTTTTGTTGTAGAGAGAAGATTGAAAGAACAATGCCACCCCCAGCTGAGAGGCTTTAGCCGAATTATGTCGCTGTTTGGCTCAGCAGAAATGAAGTCGTATTTCATCGGTGCGTAGCGCAGTCGACCAAGTGACCTATTTAATTATTGCTGCGTTGTTTGGAGCTTCCCTTATTAGTGCTTCTGCACGCGCAATGCCACGCTTCATTGTAATAATGACTACGATGCTTCCCAAAATTTGATGTCCCAGTTCGACTACTACTGTTCCAATTCATAAATCGAATGACATTTCGCTTCTATGCACTTGCTAGATAGGCAATTCAACTTCCAAACCACCCTTTGTTTCGGCTCGCTCTGATATCATCATGATGCAAAGCGTTTGTCAACACAGATCGCAGAGTAACAACAGTTTTGGAATGATGATGAACGTTGTGAAATAGAGGTTGAGAGAATCGTCACTCTCGAATTTTATATGCCTGTCCTGCTCATTAAAAAAAGCTGTAATAACTTTTCATAATGTATGTTTGGTTGAAAAACATTTTAATGGAGTTGAATGATATAGCAGCAGTGGCAATTCAATATATGCTCCGTTAGAGTTGGACTATATTATATCTAAATCCATATAATATAGATATAGATATCTATTAATATCTACTATTTTAGATAGCCTATTCTTTGTCAGTATCTGCTTACAATAGAAAAAACTGAGTCTATTCTGAGATATGGCTACAGTGAATATTGGTTAGTACGTATCTAGAACCCAATGGGACAATTTTACACAAGAGGATTGAAGTTAAGCTTATTGTTTATGTGAGAATTAACATTGTTATTTGGAGATCAAGCTTAAAAAACGTTTGTGCAACTGAGACTCTACAAGTTGTAGTACATACCTAGAAGAATGTTGAACGTAATGTGGCGAATTGGATTGTTATGAACTATCTCTATAATCTCTATTAAGGCAGGGACATAGTCAATATGAATTTTTAGATATGATTATTGATTTTCTCAAACACAAATACTCAACTCAAGCCTTGAGCTACATTCATAAGCATGGAGAATATTCCATTTTTAGGAATGGATGCGCTGAATATTGAAAACTTAATATTAGAGATGATATTGGGAAATATCACTGTATTGAGAGATGAATATCGGGTGATGAATATTGATATATTCTTGAACACAAATGCTGCATTATTGAAGCCTCGAGCTACATCACTCAATAGCATCAACTATATACATCCCAGTTCATTACATACCTAAATTATTACTATTAACAAAACTATATTAGAGTGGAAGGCTTCCCACGCAGTTAACAAAAGATAACTTGAATAAGACCGATTCACTGAATATGGAATTTATTTCAAGACTTCAATGGTGAGTATTCTGTCCCAAATACTACATTTTCAATACACTTCAAAGTCTATCAATCTTATAATTTCTTCTTCGGCTGAATTTTTCTTATCAACAAATACAATGTGAATACAATGTTTCAATGTTGCTCAGCTTTATTTTAATGAGGAGTAAGTTTTCACACACAATGAGGGTACTAAACTAGATTTAACGAATTAAATCTTTCATTCTGAATATGATTAAATGACAAAAATTATGTTTTCATTCCTGTTGAATAACTTATATTTTGATTGAGATCAAGGCTTAATCATAAAATTGGTGTTAATTGAGGATGAGCTGATTTCCAAATGATTTATTGCTGTCAAATTATCATACAGGTCAGAAGGTGGATTCATAATTTATGATGTTATTGCAGGCTACAACTCTCCTATCTATCATAAGACTGAATATTTATCACTTCAGGACCTATAGGCCTGATGCTAAAACTGAAATTCTACGTTATCCCAGTTGAAATTTCATTAAATAATTTAATAGATTAGATATATAGATGAATTTTTATAGATTGACCTGAATAATAAAATAAATATTTTATAACTGAAAATCCAAATCCAGATATACAGTAGGCTATAATGGAAGATAATCAATATAAGTTATCTAAATTCTGAAATATTGTTTTGTATCGCAGTCACATACTAGACGGGCAATAAAAAAGCACCATCACATTCATCCTGACCCCAATTCACAATAGGCTTCAATTGTTCACGCACACTAACGCAGAAGTTGACAAGAAGATTTATTTTGGTTAGGTAGACTGAATGGCTTCCCTTTCTTTTGTTTGCTATTCAACAGAAAAACTTCCAAAGTAAACCGAAGTTGGCTTATATTCAAAACAATAGAACACACTTGATTATTATTTTTATTAGGACAACAATGTTAAACCAAGAGTCTGAATTATGGAGAACTATGATTGAGTAATAGGCTTCTACCTACTCGTGTTTCAAAGACCAGTTGGCGGAACAACACATTTCAATGACGTTGGTTTCAAAATCATCCAAAAAATTCTGATATAAAGAGAATCTCTAATTTTCAAGTCTCATTATCTTCTCATATCATAAAACTCACAAATTCGAAAAAAAAAACATTTATTTTTTAATAAGATTATGGTTCAGTAAATTTCCAACGTTTAAGGGAGAGGACAACAATAACAAAATTTTCGTTGTACATAATAGTTTGTAAACTAAGTAAACGAGCCGATTCACGAGTGAAGTAAGTTATAAAAGGTACGAGTGTATAGATCGAATCCCTCAATCTCGACAACGACAACCAACTGGAAAATATTTCTCACCCCGTATTGACAGCTCAAAACGACTACAAATATACGTTGGATCAAAATACATGATAAATTATCAGTACTATAGAGCCAAGCTGTGCAAAATACGATACCCTTGAACTTCACACTCTGTGTTTGAAAGAGCAATGCTTTTTTTCTATGCTTGTTTGGATGTAATGCATTTTTGCAAATAAGGCGCTATGTGAACGATGAACTTTTGGTTACTATCGCTGAAAAAGTGGCCTCTGGTGTGATGACCTACTAATACTTCCGAAAAGGTAATCTCTTAACCATTATACGGCCAGCAATCGATAGCCATCAGATCAAATCGCTTGGAATGAGACCATAAAACATGGATCGAGTCCAATCAACGTTGAAGGAAGATCACGAATTGCGTGACTAATCACTTTTCCGAATTACAACCGCCTGCAAGTCCCAGCCACACTGCAATCGCTCATTCTGGATTATTCGAAAAAAATATCCTGCTTGAAGACCAAAACTCTTGCTGAATTTCAAAATCCATCTTCCTCTCAACAAGCTTAACTTCATCAATGGCATAAAGACAAGCAAACCTCCAACAAAACATTTGATCTAAATACATACTCTACCCAAATTTCCGATTATGGTTCGAAATCAATCAGAATAGATGAAGTTTTTCTGGAAACTTTAAAAGTCGAGGAATCAATTCAGCGTGACTGTAGTCTCTAAATGTCAGCAATTAGTTTGATGATTTTATGCATCAAATTCCATAGACATTTTTATGAGAGGCACCACCCGTTTTGGTATTTGATGGTAGAACCAAGGTTCTAACCTCATATAAAAAACACAAGTCTTTGGGGCTGGATAGAATTAATCCTTCCAGCTATCAACTGAGTATTCAATTATGTATTGTTGATCGTAACAACTAGACAACTGTGAACTGTCGGAAACTAACGTGATTCAAGAAAGTACTTTACGAGAATACCATTTTTAAAGATAGAGAGAGAATAATTAAGAATTATTATTACAATTAAGAATGATAATGAATCACGAATGATAGCCAGGACGTTTCTGCTCCGCTGACTATACTCTGGGATACAACTATATTGCAATATTATACGAGAATATTGTTCATAATAATTCGAGTCTATTGCATGGTATGTGTGAAAATAAATCACCAGGAAACTCTAAATAAATTTTTCATTGTATCATTATTGATAACACAGAGTAAGCGACAAACGTGCAATAGAAGAGCCTCAACCTTCAACGTAGATCTCAGAACTTTTACAGGACCTTTTAGGTAATGAAGCTCAACCTTAAGCTACTCTCTATTAGAGTATTAGGTTGAATCAGATAACTTATACAATTTTCTAAGAATTTTATGAGGTTTACTAAAAAACCATTATTACCACAACGTTACGAATAATTTATATACATTTCTGATCTAATAGGACATTACAAATATTATCTACGGGTGAACAGAACTCTAAAATACGGTTGAGAGCTCATATCATTCCATTGCACCACACCAAATCACATGCAATCCAGACAAGACAGTCGTACAGACAATCTATTTCCAGCGAACCTCTCCAGCTCCAGTCGTTCAAGTACCGGTACTGGCTGAGATGCCAATGAATGTGCACTTTTCCAACTCGAGCGTGGATTTATAGGCCCATAAAAGAACTTGACCGTACTCATCCGACATTAATTCAGATTAATTACTCAAACATCTAAGCCACGAGAAGCCATAAAGGAGATTTTCAACTGGTGTTTTGTTTTTGTTCTCAACCAGACTAGATCTGAAGTAATCTGTTGAATGGGATTTTGAGTACCTCCGCCAATAACAAAAGTATATGTCCTTGTTCATTATCAGCAGTTACCCACATTGGCCTTATCATTTTGTGAGAAATTAACATAAAAACATCTCACTACGAATATAGAATGCCGAGCAGAGAATCAAAGTCATGGAGCTCACTAGTACGAAATACAGACATTAGCTGGCCAGTTGAATTGTCGAATTAAATTTTATTTTCATCTAAAAATTGTCTTTCAAGCCTTATTATATTGAATTGAATGTTAGTACATTATAACAAAGTGTTTTTTACTAGAACTTCTTCTACTATCACGATATGAGCAAGCAAATTGAAACCATCCACGTGTGAAAATGTTTCTTTGCTATTTTACCCTCTTCTTCCCTCATTGAACCTGATACTAGTCACGAGTTCTTTGAAAAAAAAAATTGTAGCTTCAATATGATAACGATTTTTATCAGACGTTGAATAGAAAGAGGAAAATGTTTTCTTCAATGAAAATTGTATTCATTGTCAGAATTAATGAATGTCAAGACTACTGTATAATAAATGTAAAAGCTGTAATGAATGTGAAAATTGATTAATAATATTGATCATATTATATTATATGCAGGCAATTTCATGTTTTAGTAATACTGCTTATTAAAAATATTAATACAATAACATAGCAAAGAAGAAAAGTTCCATCTCTGAAATGTAGCACTTGAAAATTTATCAACACCCAACTTTTTGAAAGTTCCACCAAGTTTCCCATTCACGCTTCATACACGAAGTGAGAAGATTAACTTTCCATGAGTTTACCCTTGCTAATAAAGGCCATTGTTTTAGAAAACTTTTTAACGGAAGAGGTGCAACCCACTTTTGTTACGAGAGCCCGTCTAGATAATCTAGTTCCATTACTGGAGTTCAAACTCGTCGAAAGACAATACTCAATCGTTATTATGCGTGAAAGTTTTTTCATAATAGAATTGCCCTGTGAATCTCCACATTGAGGCGCCTGTGTTGAAAGCTTCTTCCATTCTTCGGCTGTTTCGTGATGCAGCATAATATCGTTTGTTTTAAGTACGTTGCAGCTGTTTTAAAAGCGATAAAATTGAGTGAGCTGCTATTCAAAATCAGTTCAATATGGTGAGATAGTGTTATCTGAGCTCGCTTCAACCGCAATTTTTGTTTTGAAAGCTGTTTTGCCAAGTGGCAGGGCTGTTGTAGCCACTCATGTAAATTTTTTCAATGCATTAATGACTGGAATAGTTCATTCAAAGATTTGAATAGAGCTCTCTATAGTCTGAATTCTGTAGTCTGGAAAATAATATTCCAACACTAGAAAATAATATAAATTTTATCAATCAACATTCTAATCGAATGATTATGGTAGTATAGGCTAGCAGATTCACTGTGGTGAGCTTGCTATTGTTTTAGTTTGTTTTGAAAAATATTATACTGTACCGTACTTACGTTCATCCAAGGAATTACACAATTATCATTCATATCAGGTTTGTGTCATATTGTACTTCCAATATACCACGAAATCATCATGAATCGATAGTAAGTAACTTATTAACTCACTTCCGAATCATAAATCAGAAGGGACTCAATAAAGATTATATTATTGGAGTCTTACCATAGGAACATTCTGTGTATGGACATTCTCAACTTAGGACATAAAAAGATGATATTTTCACTTAGGTTACTGCCAGTTCGTATTTATGTAAAATTTGCACTTGAGCTCATGTTAATACGGTAGAAAACAATTTTGAAAATACAGTATAATAAAAGACAAATTGATGATTAAATTTCAAAAAAATATTTCTGGAATTATATTATTTTTCCTTTATCATGTTTTTAAAGTTGTATATTACATTGTACTACAATGTATTAACATGAGCTCACGTGCCAATTTGATATGAATACGATCTTGCAGTAACCTAGAAGTGAAAATGTCATCAAGCGCATTATTATGGTAATATGTACACCTCCGGCTCCGACCCACCTCCGACTATAATATAATATGGAAAATGGTATAAGGCAAGCCAGTCCTGTGTTAAGCTTATTGCATAACCGCTGTTAGACGGGCCGGTTTTTTCCAGTTACAGTACTGCTACCGCTCAGTCACTGTCGCTTGAAACCAACTTGCAATCGTTTATTTACGTTGAGTTCACGCATAGTCAACACCACATAGATTGTCTCTGAACTTGCCAAGTACCGATACTAAAAATGAAACTTTGCCGGAAATACAACAATTCTAACGGCTTGCACTTTTGGAAAGTTATGTGCCGACTGGAAAAAGCTTTTGAGAATGGATTAGGGCTATTCACGCAACCTCTATTCTTTAGCTCATAGCTATTTGAATGAAATGGTTTTCATATTGCTATATGATTCACGAAATGTTTGTTTTTCTTATAGAAAAATGCTGGCTACTGCTTAATGTCACAGAGGAGAGATTAATCTCTCTCCTCAGTGGTAATGTAGTCAAAATGACTTTGAAGATGAAAGGTTCCAGAAGCTTGATTTTCGGGTTGAAACATCAATAGTTGCGAACTTCTTTGGTAAAATAGTTGGTAAATCTGTAGTGCACGCCTATTGTATTCTCATTATCTTGAAAAGTAATTTATAGTAATTGTCATAATCGTAAAGAGAGAGAAACGAAGAATTATTCAAATCGTTTATATTCAAGCTAATCAGAAACGGAAGGCTAATAAATACATAGGTAATCATGAAAATATTGGGTCTGAAACTTCGAAACTGGTTCTGAAATAACGATCATTTTCTCAAAATCTACGTAATTTGAATTAATCAAAAATCTTAACTTAAAATTGGAGCTATTAGAATCCATCACGTATTACTTTCTAATCAGAAACCTATTAACTGTATAGTATTCATATACCATAGCTTCTTCTCAATAGATTATGTAGTCTCATTAAAATACAAAATTTCCTAATAATTATACCATGTTTTCTATTACTTCCTATGTGGCTTGTCTATTTTGTTTTGGAAGAGAAGAACTTAGGAAGGAATTTGTGTCTAAATATTTTATTAAAATGAAACTGAAAACAAACTATTCACTTTTTGCTGAATTGAACGTATTGTTAGTGACTAATATGTATTATTTTTATATTGTTATAAAAGTAGCCTATTCCTTGTCATGGAAAAGTAGTTGAAGTCAATAGGTGCAAAAATCTCCAATAGAAAGTAAGGATATGCAACAACATACATGATGAGACCTATCAACTCCATTATTTGAATGTAAATGTGAAACAAAAGAATCAACGAATCGATTGAGTTTGAACTTCACTCGAGTTCATTGATAGAATCGAGTTCGATTGTCGATTGAAGCAGTGAATTGAGAGTAGTTCTCTCAACTATAACGGACACAGCATTTCACAGTCCGACACTGGGTCAAGATCAAAGCCGAATTGTCTCGGTTCCTGGTGATTTCATTGGCCACAACAATCCAATTTCACACCCTTGGAGATTTTACAGTAAATCGCAATTGAGATAAAAGGTTTTATCTGGAAAATTAACTGGAACGATCGGTGTTGGCTTTCAAGAATAATGCATATTTCAATTGATACAGTAGAGTTCCAAATATGCGCCGAATATTCGTGATACATGTGTTTCTGGGGGGGGTTTGAACAATTTTAAGCTTCTATCACTATATGCGTGAATTAAGGATTAAAACAATTTAATTCAATTACAAAAAGAAATTAAAAAAAAAAACATCGATCAAAACAATAAACAATGTGAGTACGGTAATCTTATTATGGAGTAAATGTGAATCAACAAATCGATTGAGTTTGATCTTCACTCGAGTTCATTGATAGATTCGAGCTCGATTGTCAATTGAAACTGCGAATTGAGAGTCGTTCTCTCAACTGGGCATTCCCAATCCATGACATTGAACTACGGAGAGTGAAATTCTATGACACGAGGCACAAACACATGAATAAGTATAGGCCTTGTTGAGATGATTGGTTCTCTCATTGATGATTGAAAATAAGAAATTCAGTTTTAGATTTTTTCAAGGGATTTTTATCAAAATGTGATTATGAAAGTGTGAATGGTGAAACAGAAACTACTTTTGGAAGTAATGCATCGCCTGGGTAATTAGAAATGGAGAATTTAGTTCCAGAGTTAGCTACCCCTATGGAGAGTTACTACCCCTATGAAGCATGAGAATTCACAACAAGAATGAAACAAATATATGAGCGTGGATTGGAGAACTTCTTTTTTTAAGATAAGACGCCTGAAGATTTGTGTTGTCGTTAGTTTACTTATAACTGCTCTTCGAAACACTGAAATTCCACTTCAAATTGCAAAATAGAAGAGGAAACTCTTGAATCAAGGAAGCTCTTATAACAACAGGCCATTGAATTACTAATTGAAGTGGAGAAAATTAATTTACTCTGATACTAAACAGCCAATCTGAGTGGCGGAGTTGACAAATGTCTCACCTGGTGTATCAGCGATTACAGCTGAAGCGAAGCGAGAGTGAGGTGATAAGCCTCTGATAAAAATCCGGGGTGAGAGAACGCTGAAGAAAACAAGCCTGAGTACTAGCGACGGTGCAAAAGCATTGACTGCTGATTGAAGCTCTCCGCTCCGCTCTCAGCAACACACACTGACGACTGAACGCGATACGCGACGCGATGCGGTCCAAGCGAGCTGCTGCGAATTTCCTATTTGGCCGCTAGAGAGCTCTGCCTTTCATTGACCCAGTTCTACAATCGATCTCGTACCGTGAGCGCTATCGGTTGTTGTTATTCTCTTCTCTCTCAGCTGCTCTATCTCATTGACCGACCTCTTCATGTTATGTTTCCTCTTCTTCTTCTTCTAGATTTGCTTCTCTCCCGTTATCAGCTGTTCTCCTGTCAACCAACATCATTTGCTATCAACCACCACGGTCAACCCCCTCCCCGCCCCCGCACCCACTCAGCAAGCCGCACTCAACTGCTCGATCCTGCCTCCTGCGTTTAGGCTACATAAATATTGCCACGACTGACCCACATTTATAAGGCGCAAACCCAGTACTCACATACATTTTTTATGGTAGGAGGTAAAAGCAGTCACGTGTAGTATGATAGATGACATTATCCTTGCTGGGCGTTTCTCCCATAAATTTTAAATTTATTTACTATGTATGAGTAATGTAAGTTCATATTTCATACTTTTAGTTTAAATAGAAGATAGGGCTTTCTACTGAATGTGAGAGTTTGGATGCAAGATGCAAGTGGTGTTGTGGGGTCTAAGAAAACCACCATAATCGGTCAAAAATGATTAGCATAATCACATAATTCATTGATAATAATTGGGATTCCTATGAGATCAGCACATAGTAATTTTTTCAAGTTATGGATGTCAGAATATATATTATTATTCAAGGTCCAGTGGTGGAGAAGACTCTCTAGTCCTAACTCTGCCAAATAAAGGATATTTTCATTTCATTTAAATGTTATCTCGTATTTGAGGAAGCGATTATCGAGAGCATGAGTTTCATTAGTTATGATTAATAATAGAGCATTATTGACAACGTGTAAGAGATATTTATGATATTATGAGAAGCTAGGTATTCCTGAGCCAACTAAAATTGAAAATTTCTAATGAGAATACTTCGCGATTAACATTCAAAATAATAGCTTTTTACAATTCAATTATTGAAAAATAAAACATTAGCAGTGAAAGATAAAAATACGTATTCTTATGGCCTATACTAAATAGGCGAAGTGCTCTTATTTTAGTACAGATCTGTCATCTATAAAACAAAGAGTAATTTATTAGCAACTAGTAAAAAAGGAAAACAAAAATTATTTAGGAATGATGATCAAAATTAATATTTTGATATAAACTCTGCCCAATAAAACATGACTATGAAATATGAATGGTTAGCACAAAATATCGAAATTTGTAGAAAAAAATGATCCCAGTTGGAGTGATGGAGAATAAATAATTATTGATTATTTATAAAGATCAAAATATGCTTATTGACAAAAAAGGTGGATTTTTTCAATCAGAAAAAGGGTTTCCAGAGATCTATAATTTTATCAGAGGCCCCTAATCCTTGGAACTAACTAACAACTCATTGGAAACCAAATTAGTTGAATCGACCTTTGAAAATCAATCAGCAAACTAACGGCATGAGTGACGATTGGAGCCCCCAAAATCCAGACAGAACCGGTTCTTATAAGTTGCACTGAGCTTTTGTGAACTAATCTGATGATCACACTGAATTTAAGTTGATAATTAACCTGATGTCTTGTCGGAACCAGTAACAGGATAGTAGTAGTATATGGCAAAAAATCACTTAGCCTATGGAATGCTGCTGAAAAGCCATTACCTACTTACTTTAAAAGATCATGTTCTTGTTTGACAGTTTAAGTAGTCATCATAACAGATTATATACTGAAACTCCACAATCTATACAATCTAAGAGAATAATTGAACTAGAATGATACACACAAATATTATTTCACTGGAATATTGAGAAATAGACTGTACTGAAAATAATTTACATTAATTCAGTTCCATGGATGTGAAAGACAACTTCCCTACAATAATAATACCAGAAGGTCATTGAAGAGTTTCAATTATCAAACTTTATTCAAATAAATGAAGACACTTTGAAGACTCATATCTTATAGCTTCTACTCATCTGCAACAACAAATCAATATCAGAAATTGAAACATTAATCTTATTCATTAGAGTATTAGGTTGCTCAACCTGTGCATAGTCAATGAATAACACTTCAAGATAAAACTTCTGTTTATATTTAAAAAATATATAATGAACACCTAAAATCAAATTAAAAATTTAAATCCATAGGTCTTAAATTAGATTACATCTCAAGGAAATTCTTTAAATATGTGGATAATGATAAAAATCTGAAAACGGATGTTGAGTGTTAAACTCTAATAATTCATTCTCTGAGAAAGAAAAAATTAAAAAAATTTGTAATCTGCAGTTCAAAGGTTGAACTGTTCAAACCATCAATTATTGTCAATTCATTCATCTCTTACAAAAGACCAAATAAACATTAATTCATGTGAATTAACAAGTCTAAAGTGTGAACATGAAACTATTACTGTTTCAAATATTCTTCTTCATCTCATTAAAGGTTGATTCTTCATTAGGCAGGTAAGATTTTGCCGTATACAGTATTCTACAAATAATCTAAGAAGTGTTCTTGATTCAAGAGGTTACGGAGAGTAAAATAGTAACATTTTGTCATAAAAAGATTAATATTCTTGTGAAAATTCAAATATTATAACATCAACAAACCGACCAAGTTAATATTTTTAG
The DNA here is from genome assembly GCA_017141395.1 of Laodelphax striatellus. Classification (NCBI taxonomy): domain Eukaryota; kingdom Metazoa; phylum Arthropoda; class Insecta; order Hemiptera; family Delphacidae; genus Laodelphax; species Laodelphax striatellus. The sequence continues at coordinate 21,806,559 of CM029532.1, read as the reverse complement.
AAAGCAAATTGAATATTTTCAGATCTTGGATACTTTTTTAAGAATGGTGTAAAATATCAATAAATAATTCATGTTTCGTAATAATTCTTGGTTTGTTAAAAATAATTTATGAGCTTATAAAACTTGATACCACAGTAGGCTATTTTAAAACTTAAAATTCATCACTTGATAATTCAGCAAGTCATAGAACATAAATCTATTATAGAAGTTTTAAAAATAAGCATTGTTGCAAGAATGGCCTTGGATAAGCTGAAATCACACCTTGCTGTGCTGTGCTGAGTTAATACCTACATCACTCATCAAGAAGACAGGCATAACAAGTTTACAAGCTTTGAGTTGTAGAACATCATAAATCAATGCAATCAATTTTCACCTACAAATTTATATGACTGTATATATAAATATACGATTGATGAATTCAAATGGTAAACCCGTACGGTACATTTTTATTATCTCTGTACCACATACAAGAACATGATTGCGACAAAATCATCTTATTATTAAAAAAGGGGGTTTCTAAACTGAGTAGGCTATATAGGCCTATATTGAGAATCCAAATCTTATTTGGATTTAAAAAAATAATTTTGAGATAGTCCAAGGTAGAAAATAATGCTATACATCTTTATAATTTTTTTTCTCAAATTTAGCATAAATAGGCTAATTTTGTAACATTGAAAAACTGATGATAAATTATACAAACTTTAAAATTATAACTGGATCCACAGTTTCTCTTGGTAGTAATTTACCGTACATCTAATAATTTTTCATGAGATATTTTGAAAATATATTATTATTGATGAATATTCTGTATAAATGAATAATACACACTATCTGTGATATAATTTTAATAAAGTTGAAAATCCTATTACAGTACTATAATAATCTTATTACTAAATATTATTATCTAGAAACAAATAAGTCTGGTTTCCAATTCTTGATTCTAGATTTTTAACGGAAGGGTGAGAAATATCAATTTTAATTACATATTGAAAAAACCTTGCCATTTTATTTTCAGCGGGTTTGTAATCATTGCGCCAAAGGTCTTCCTAGTTGGATCAATTGAAAATGTCTGCATCAGTCTCCACAATCGTGCAACTGGATCGCCTATATCAATTTCACTATTCCATTCAGCGACAGAAGATGCCATAACTCGAGTTCAAAGTATTGTTGAGAGTGAGTGGATTTCAAATCACAAATCAAAATTGACTAAGGATCATGGTTGAATATTCCAAGTTGAAGGGCTTCAGCCTATATCAACAGAAACTTCGAATAACAAACAGAAGAGTGTTATTGTTTCATTTATGATTGACCAATTCATAAGATCGGGGTTTTTTAGATAAAATTAATCTCATTACTGAACTGAATTAGAACTTAGCCTACAACATCAAATTAGATAAATCATGAAATATACCTGTTCTGAATATTTCTTCCAGACTTTCAATAGTGTTGAATGTCATTGTAGAAGAATTTTATCTACCCAATAACCTTTATCTGAGAAAAATCCTTCAAATACACTGTACTCCAAAGCTTTTAACAATAAACATACTTGTGAATTCAGAAATTATAAGTGAAAGTTGAAGTTTGTTGAACATTGCCTAACTATAAATACAGTGGTCGTTTAACAATTTATTCAATGAATAGTTTATTCAATTCCCATCAACTCATGATAGCTTGATAATTATTACTCTCAAACAGGCTGACCTATAAGAAAAATACAGGCCTATTTCAAATAAATTATGTATGAGAATTGGGAAATAAGTGTTAATAATTATGAGGTCAGATAAAGAAATAATGAAGAGAACGTTAAATTTAGAGTCAGATTCTAACTTTAAAAAATTCTATAAGTTACTCATAAAAAGATAGGATTGAAAATTGATCATCTTTACAGATCATGTTATTGATCATGTTCTACCAATTTCAATTTCAAAAACCAATTATTATCCTAGACTACTTTCATTCATTTAAATGCAACTTCAATTTTTACAGACCCTACCTCATGTATTGGCATTTCTATTCCATGGACAAGTGAAGTTGAAGGAAGACTTAGAATACAAATCGCAGAAAGTGGAGTGGTCGTTACAAGCGAGAAAAGAATTATCTTCAGTCATCAACCTTTGGTAACAATAATATCACCAGACAAGCCTGTTTACCGTCCTGGAGATACTGTCAGATTTCGTATTCTCACCTTGACACACCAATTAAAAGTTTCAAAAGTACAGGTAACTAATTAATTACATTAATTCAATCTATTCCTATATAACTGTACAAATATAAAGATCATTGGACATCTTTAAAAATTCCTCGAGACCTTAAAAATTGTAGAAAAGGAACATTCATTCTCTATATTTCATCATTGCTACTCAGTACTCAACTACTATATTATCATCAGGATAAAATAGTAGTAAAATATATAGTAGAATAATATTCTCATCTAGTATCCTGAGAATATTAGAAAATTCATGATACAATTATTAAAAAAAGTGTTGAAAGCATAATATGGAAATTTCTGGAGCCTAACTAGAGATAATATATCATGCAAAGTTGATTTAATGTTTACGTTTAGCAACTCCGGCAGTGAAGATTGAATGCTCATTATAATCATGAATTTTATTTGCTTATAATAGTGACTTGTTTCAAACAACTTATTGAAATTTTACAGGTGAAGAAAGTTTGGATCGAGACCCCTAATGGTATTGTACTTGAACAATGGAATGGAGACAGTCTACGACCTGAAAAGGGTCTAATTGAAATCGATTTTACACTATCTGAGGAATCTCTTCTGGTACAATAAGCTCACTATAGATAATGCGACATTTTCAGCTACCGTAGTTGAAAATATCTATATTATTGATATCTTGCAAATTATGAAAAATAATTAGAAGAAATATGAAAAATCATGACACTTTTGGTCAATTGAAAGTTGAAATCAAGATTTTTATTCATTTATTCTTTTGTAAAAGACAGAAATTGAAGAATTCCTATCCACGAGTTTCTCAAATTGCTATTATAATCTATTCCGTACTTCGTAATCAAACAAAGTAGGTACTCTTCAATTTGACAAAAAAATCTAGAAGGAAATTATTTATAAATGCAATAATTTCAGACTTGTATAGTAAAACACAAAACTGAGTGACTAAAATATAGATAATACCAGACACAGTTGACAGGAAAGTTTATTTATTTATTATTATTGTTATATCACTACTAATTTTCCTTTTCATCAACCAATCCGAATTATTCTTTCCAAAAATGATCATTCAGGCTTGAGGAGAGAGAGTGAGTTCTTGGTAAATTTGCGTTTTATCATGACATACATTCTTTGTTCTAATGTAAAATGTGAATTTATTATATTTCATTAACGAAAATAAACAGGAATAGTTTTTTTTTACAAATAATGTGTTAATTCATTAATTTTTATAGAAATGATAATAAGTTTATGATAATCTGACTAATAAATTTCTTACAATACACCTCTGATAGGGCGAATGGAGAATCAAAGTTGAGTATGGAAGCCAATTTCCAGTGGACGAGAGAAAAATATCAGTCAAGAAATATGAGTTGCCAAAGTTTGAAGTGAACATCCTGCAGCCCAACAATATACTTGCTGATGCTGATTTCATTTCCTTTCAAGTTTGTGCCAAGTAAGTTCATTGTGAAGCAATATATTCAAGTTTCCGCTCTACCTTCGATAATTTTCAAGTGAAAAATTTACAACACAGTGATTTGGCAATGGTATAAGAAACATGTTGAAAAATATACACTATACATGCCTATTATTTTCGAGTGGATTTCCAACCACCAGGAAGCCAGAGAGGGCTACCAGATGAAATATATTTATGTCACTATGTCAGTTTTATAGAGAAGAAAATTATTAAGATCATTTCAGTCAGGGAATGATAAGTAATGGAAGTATTTAAGTCAGCCATGTTTTGGGAGTTGAAAATTTTCGTTTTATGAAATAGAGGAATTCGATTTCTTCACTTTGAAAATAATTGTAAGATGATCCATTTGTTAGGGAACATTCTCTTGGTTTTTCATTTATAATACATTATTATTTAATACATATTATACATTATTCATTACTTACAAGTGCAGAAACTCATATAAAGTTGAACAAGAAGTGTTGATTTGTTGTAATGATTGAAGAATGAATAATTTTTCAGATACATTTATGGAGCAATTGTTCAAGGAGAAGTGAGAGCTGAGTTTTCAATGATTGGTGGAACAAGTCACAATAATAGCTCAAAAGTTGTGATGTCGAAAATGGTAGGATTAGCTGTAATTTAATTTTAAATAATTATGAATCAGGTAGAAATGTTTGAACATATGGAAAATTTATAAACTCTAGAAGATATGTCTTTCAAATCTCAACATCAATCAAAGCGAAAACCCCTAAAACTAATATATTCAAAAAATGGAACTGAAACTATAGAACAAATTCCAAATAATCAACACATATAAATGTATATAGAGGAGATGCGATTCAATACTGGAGAAACTTGTTCAAAATTTTTAAAACATAAACAATTTTTTTAAAAACGACTTCCTAAATATGTTTTTAATCATTGTTTAATCTCACCTTTGTGATTGTTGCTTCTTTTTTGTAATTGTGTGTGTGGATAAACAAACTAGATTGAATTGAATAGGGCATATCTTATTATGATAGCTTATGGTTTCACCTTATATTCTCATTGCAGGCGAGTGTATGGATGTAATGTATACTGGCTGTTTTATGTACCATTGTACCTAAAAAAATATTTCGTCAAAACCATCAATTATTCATAAATCATAAAATCAATATCACCTAAAATAAAGTTTCTTTCTCCAGTTGGATTCACACTCAGGCTGCACAAATTTCAATCTATCGGGTGGTGATCTCTACCTTCCTGACAATCGGCTACAAGTGGATGTGGTCGAGCTGACTGCCATTGTCATCGAAAAAGGATCACGGTTGACTGAAAAAGCATCTAGATCCTGGAAAATTTACCACACTGCTGTTCAACTACAATTTCACTGTTCGCAATATTTCAAGCCGGGATTACCTTATAGAGGCAAGGTAGGCCTTGGAATGCATTCTTGTGATACTTTAATTTAAATATAAATCATAAAATATTTAATAAAACATCTATTTACATATTACCATAATAAAGGTAATATAGTGCACAAACCATGAAACTGTACATAATTATTATTATGAGCTTTTAAAATAAAGCTATAAGAGTAGATTCAAGCCATGTTCTGAACTAATAGTGTGATAGCCTAATAATAACGAGTAGATATATACAAGATGACGTGGATTTTATAAACCCTTATAGTACCTACTCAGACACTGTAAAGGCCTGTATTTACTAAATCCATTTACCTTTTGCGAATGGAATCACCACGAGAAAATGTATTTTCTATTACAATTATTCTATGTTTATAATATTAAGGAGTAACTCCATTACAAATTAGAGATTACTATTATTTACAACTGCGAGAGGACCTTATATTGTGATGTTGGTACTTGTAGTTATAGTTCTCGTCCTTGTCATTTTTAACGTAATATTGGGATTAAATTATCAAACCCATAAAATATTTGGAATGTACCTTTATTGCGTTTAAAAAGCGTGTTGAGACTATTAAGAAGTTCAACAACATTTTGAAGTTTTCTATAATTATAATTAAGACATAAGTTACTATTTCATTTATAATTAAGGGATAATTTCCTCAATTTATAATGAAATAGTATGTCTTAATTATAATTATAAGGAATAATAAAAATGAAATTGAAATAAAGAGTAATGTTCAAAGTAATATCAATGATTGCTGAAGAATCATTGAATCAATGATTAAAGAAACATTGACACTATCTTTTAAAATATCTAATGAGGAATGAAACATTCATCGACCGTTTATAATGACATGATAATTTATATTTCATCAGTAAGTGAAAAGTCTTTCTTTGTATAACGTGGTGTTTGATTGTTTTGAAGCTTGCTGCTGTTCCACCGGATTTCCCAGCAGTACGAGCAGAAAATCTCCCGATACAGATTTGTTTGCGGCAAGAAGGGGCGGTGCAAGAAAGTGATAAGTTGGCAGTGACAGTCGCCACTCATCGCGTCTTCTGCTGGAATTACTCCACCGACATCAACGGCCAAATAGAGTTCACTCTGCCACCATTATTGAACTCTTCTAGTGCACTTATACTCACAGTAAGAAGCAATATCTAGAACGGGTTTGTATAGGTTTTGTCAAGGTTTAAACGGTCAGAAAAATTATAAAGTGATCTAAATAAGAAGCCTGAGTGTATATACAAAATAGTTTTTTCCTTTAAAAATAAATATTATATAAAAAGGTAGGCCTACCGGTATGTGAGAAAGAAACATTTTTTCCCTGCGCCATATATAGGCCTAATGAGTGAACTTTAGATTAGAATTAATTTTCTATGAACCTTTTCTATGAGTGAACTTTAGATTGAAATTAATTTTCTATGAAGGTATTTAAAGATATTTGAAACTAATTGGAAGGTACAAGAACAACGAAATTCTCTAGTAATCAATAATTGTCTAAAATATAAATTTTTATTGAATAAAATGAGAGCATGAAAAACTCTGAATTGAGAAATGAAAAAATTAAGTCCAAATAAAAGTACAGTAATGAAATTGAATCAACCACTCACAGCAAAATAAAAAACAAAATAAGACAATTTTACAATGATTTTTCATTTTTCATCAATCATACTACAAAAATTTAGTTTTTTTCATTGACATAATAATATCTTAGATTGACTTTCACGTGGAAATTTGTATCAAGTATGTTGAAGCAGTACATGTAAAATTGTTTGGTTACAGGCAGTAAGTGTGGAACACAAGGATAAGTTCTACCCTGGAGAGCATTGGAATCTGCGAATGGTGCAGCCCAAAGCTCATCAGCCTCTGAAAGCGTGGTTCTCGCCCAGTCACAGTTACATAGATGTATCAACTGTCATGCCAGTTGCTTGCAATAAAGAATACAATTTCAATATACAATACACAGTCAGAAACTTTTCGGAGGAAACACCAACTTTCACCTATATGGTGAGTGTATTCAACACATCAAAAATTCATTTTCTCAATTCATTCTCTAGAAAAATCTACAATTTATCGTACAGATATAAAATATAAAATCAATAATTTTATTGAAAATCTTCACATTACAATAACATAATAAACGTTCAAAATATTACAAAATATTTTTACCTGTAAAAAGATTTACATGAATTTGTAAATGTAAGGAAACATCTTGTGCGGAAGTGAGAGTTGCAGATATTACACATAAACAAAAACATTGAAATAAAAACTTGAAGTATTTCAAGGAAAAATAATAAAGACATTTTAAATTAATACCAAGGAGAAGAAAGAGAGTGAGAGCATCAAAAGGTGAAAATGAAAGAGAGAGATGGCAAACATACTATTGAAATAGGACATGAATCATTCGAAAAAGTTTTCCTCAAATCTGCTGGACATTATCCATTCAATAATTTCATTTTTAAATCTTCTATCAAGGTCCTTATCGATCAATAATGCTATTGTATTATTATACCTGAATTTTCATTCACAGATAATGTTAGTTTTGATTCTGGTATCATAATAATTACTATTGTATTGAATGTTAGAAAAATTGTACGTTTGTAAACGTTGAATAAATGAATTTCAATTTATTGTACGTGGTGATAATTTCATCGAAAATGAAGTTTTGGTCTACAACGTATAAAGAATCCACTATTCTCAAATATTTTCTTCGAAAGTAATTTTCAAATTTCATGGGAAATAAATATTCCAAATTCTAGAGATTTTCAATTGTTCGTCACATTTTACAAATTGTTTGATGTTTATTAACAAGAATGAATTTGTAAATGTTCAATGTTGTATCGCGTTCTAGGTCGAATCAAGAGGTGACCTGCTGCAGATAGGATCCTACAGACCAGAAAACGAGTTGAAAATCCTCCATAAAATGGCAGTAGGATTTCCTCCGGCGAGATCATTTAAACTGCCATTGAAAATCACGCCGAGCATGTCTCCAGAAAGCAAAGTTTTGGTCTACTACACACGTCCAGATGGCGAAATAGTAGCTGACAGTATGATAGTTCTTGTGGATCACTGTTTTCCCAACAAGGTGATTCTTCATTTACATTAAAGGCTCTATTCACACTTGGATACTCAAATCGCGTCGCTTGGCGCCTAGAAATAACAAACATGTGTTTTCAAATGATGACGCTTAGACGATCCTGCAACCGTATCGTCTGAACGTCATCATTTGAAAACACATGTTTGTTATTTCCAATCGCCGCGATTTGATTATCCAAGTTTGAGTAGAGCCAAATACAATAATTCTACTACTTAGATTGAATTGTCTTTGGTTTTATGAATGCATTATTTATTTTTCTTAATAGATGGGAATGTTCTTCACTAGAATTCGTTTTGAAAAAAAAATCTATCCTGATGGATTAATCTCACAAAAATACAAACTGGTTGAAATATTAGGCCTATGCTTTTCCAAAATCGACGCTCTTTTTCGCTGCTGCTTATGATGCCCACATTAGCCCGTGACTTGTGCGTCAGTAATAGGGTGAAGCTCGATGAACGAAAAAATATCATATTGCATGGAAATCGAACCCATTACCAGCGATCTAATTGTAGGTCATAAAAGTTTCAGATAAATATAAGAATGTACGGTTTATGATCCGAATAATGTAAATTAACGTATAATAGAATTATTATAGAAAAAAATTATCAATGATTGGATTATAAAGATCCAGCTCCCCTTATAGTAATTCACGTAATACACTCTTGCTTCAGGTCTTGAATACCGAACATATTTTTCAAAATCTTTGGCTTGAGAACAAATATGAAAATATTTTTCTATTCAGTTAGTATCATATGCAATATGAATTTATAATTGCAATATTGAATGAATTTTGGAGTGAAAAACTTAATTAAGAAATAAATATTATAATCAATAACAAAATATCAACTATTTAGCTAACTTGATTATTTCTAGGTGAGCACACGTTGGTCTCAATACAGATTAGAGCCTGGAAGTAATGTATCGTTAACAATAAGAGCTGCACCAAACTCTTTGTGTGCTTCAAATATTATAGACTCAAGGTCTATGGGCAATAATGATGCTCAATACGACCTGTGGGAGAGACTAAGAAAGTTCATCACTGAGCCTCTACAAGACACTTCTGATTATTGTTTCGATGGTAAGAAAAAATGAATAAAATAAAAATCAATACAGAGAATGTTATACAGGTATTAATATGTTGACTAAAATTTTCATTAGTAGTGTATATTATAATAAAGATTTTATACTAATATTGTATATATAGTTCTATATTTTCATATAAATTGTCAAGTGTGCATCCTACTACTTCTTTCATTTAGAACTACTTTGAATTTTCATTAGTAGTGTATATTAAAATAAAGATTTTATTCTAATCTATATTAATAAAAGAGAGTTGGTGTCTGTACGCTCGCTTATAACTCGAGAACGGCTGAACCGATTTAGATGATTTTGGATTCGTTTGAATTTTTAAAGCACTGGTTAACATAATATGTATTAAAATATAAGAAAATCTCTTTATAATTAATAAATAATTAGTAAATTAATGACCTAACCTATCAAACATGACATCCATTTTGATCCAGTCCAAACAATAATGCTCCTATGAAATCAATGTGTAGTTGAACATGCTACAATATAGGTCTCCCCAGAGACGAGCTCCGTGGTCTGTTGGTTAGCGACTCTGCCTTCCACGCAGAATTCTCGGGTTCGATTCCGAGACGGGTGATATTTTTTTGACAACTTTCAGCATTGATTAATATTTATCCACCTGCTTTAAAAATTAGTATATTGCAGCTTTCTTTTAATTCCCATCAATAACGCGAGCGGATATAAATACTTTTACTTCGTGCCATTTTTCGTGGGGGGTGATATGATGGGGGTCATTTTGGGGAGAAGAGTGGGGTGACATGAAGGGGTATTTGTGGGGGAAGGAAGGGGGGCATTTGGGGGATGACATTTTTAGGGGGTGGCATGAAGGGGGGACATTTGTGGGGAGAAGAGGGGGGACATTTGGGGGGGGGAAGAGGCCGATACGAAGTTCGCCGGGACAGCTTGTATTCTATATAGTAATAAATAAATATTAATATTTTCATATAAATTTTCAAGTGCATTCTACTACTTCATCGATAGGTAGCAGCGGCAATACTGGCCTCACAGAAAATATACCACCTGACTGGGATCTTCGCAGAAGGAAAAGGTCGTTATTGATTCCTATTGTTGATGCTAAAACTGCATTTGATGTAAGTATTTGGAACTGCTTAAGAAATTTTTATTTTATTCAATAGATCATGATATTGAAGATTTTTGCCATGCAATTTGATTTTTATTTTCTTGAAATTCTAATCAAGTAATCATCCCACAAATGTCATTACGTTGATGTCTTTCTTCAGAATTAGAATACATTCCTTTCCATATATTTATTTCCTCAAAAGCCTTCCCACGAATGGTGATGATCTAACAAAGAAGGTTAATCCTTATTGTATGTATATAAGCTATCAAATGTAAATGTATTGCAATTTTGAACATATTAAATTATGCTCACATTTTTTATTCAAACATTCATCTTATCAGAACCATCTCGAATGATTTCTTTTCATTTTTTCTCTCTCAGAATTTAGGAGTCATCATCATTACAGATCTGACATTGGAAACAAAACCTTGTCAAAATAATGGTGAGTGTCAACTGTCAACTCAGGTAGTTAAATTCCTGATTCATTTTTTGCATAATTTTGCATTATTTAATAACATCGCCATCAAACAGTAATTAATGCTTTTTAGACTTGAATAAAAAGCTAGGATTTTTCAATACATATCATTACAAAGAACAGATTAGAACAGATTAGTATCGCTTCTCTATGTTAATACCATTTATTACCATCCATGGTCAAACATGGTTGGACTTTTTTGACATTTTATAAATACATATAAATCTAGCTTGGACTGAGAAAGGAGGCTCAGCCTCCGAAATATTTCCTCCAATGTGTAAGTTTCCTTAATGTTTTTCTTCTGAGTTTGTTTTTCTACCAGTGTTCAGTATAAATCTATCTAGTAATATACAAGAACTGATAATGAACTTGAACAAGTACTATCTGTTTATGAACAGATAAGTTTTGTTCATTAGTAACTTTTGATTAGTAATCGTTTTCATAATCTCTGAATAATTGAATAATAATTTTAATTGATATTTAGACAACAAAGTAATACTTTCAATGTTATTATAGTAATAACACAAAAAATAACTACTCATACTACTCGTACCTATCATTTTTTATTTTAGTTGTAAATTCGACACCTGAAAATGAAATTGGGAGAAAAGTTGCCGATAGGGAATGTAAGTATCCGAACATAATATATAATATTTTTGGTTGAACAAAAATGAACAAAACATCAAACTTTGTAGCACAGGTGGTGAAGAAATTGTCTAGTAGAGGTTCTGATAGTTTCAGCATAAAATTAAATATTGCTTAAAAATTATTATTGTACACAGACTCACTTGATGGAAAGCAAATATTACATCCAGAGAGCAATAAAAGTAATTAGCACATTCAAAAAGGTTCTTCTGTAAATTTGTAGTGGGACCTCCAGTTTGAAACCTGGAGGAGGAGGCGGAGATGGCTACTCTTGTACTTTTTACACTTGAATTGCAGATGAATATGCACTTACACAGAATTCAAAACATATAATTATTCAACAACATTGAAATTTATTAACAGCTCTGTTGGAAAAAATTATCGAGAGATAAATATCATACTACTCTCACAACAATCCACGATCATAATTTTTCAGATTTTAAAATGCTTTGTACACTGGATCAAAAATTTCTAATATGTTTACAAATTATCATTATATGTTATCTGAAGCTTCGTCCTCCAATTAAGCGATTATTTTTATTATGATTCAAAATCGTTAGATTTAGTTTAGAAATGTGCTCCAGCAGTGGAAAAGAGAAATATATTATGTATTCAGTGATGATCGTGACTAGATAACATTATAAGGGAAATTACACTAAAAGTTCAATTTTGAAATGATTTTGTTATAATTCTATTGAAACTAGTCACTTGGACTAATCATTAACCTTAACTTTTTTTTCTAATTGATAAAATAAGATGAATGATGAAAATATTATGACTATTTAGGTCTTTTAGAGAAGCTTACAGTTTTTTCTGAGATTGAATCAGTTTTTACTCACTGCACTTGTTTATTATTTTATCTTTTTTTTGTAACTGAGATGAAAAATCATTCAACTGGTCATTTTTCTCAAGATTCAAGCGTTCCATTAACTCTGCAAATGGAGAACTCTTTGAGTTCAATCATGGTAGATTCGCCACATTCAAAGCAAAAGTACAGACTGCAGTTGAGGGAATACTTTCCTGAGAGTTGGCTATGGAAGATTACACATCTAGAGTGAGTAGAATAACAATCACTTCCATTCATTTATACAAAACAATTTATGTATCCATAAATCCTTCAATTTCAATCACGAGAAGATATATTTCAGAAGGAATTTTCATAATTGGAGCATTAGTAGGAGAGCCCACACACGAAACAGGAATTTATAGTTTCCATTCGTAATAAACAATAAGTCATTAGAATAGTGTTGAATGATTGACAAATTTTTTGAAAGAAATCGTTCAATTATACTGTAGAAATAAAGTAAAAATAATGCGATGATAAGAAAAATAACGAAAGCTTTCAAGGGATTGAATAACGTATTGACAAAAAAATTTAATAATAATATGAATGAAATATTATTCTATTCAGCGCTACTTAATCCATATCGTTCTATTTCTAGCAAGTCTGGAGAAGCCACGTTGCAGACCAGAGCCCCTCATAGTATAACTGGATGGAAAACGACAGTTGCTTGTCTAAATGAGGAATACGGGTTTGGAATGAATGAGATGTCCGATATTTTGTACACTTATCAACCAGTCTATCTGGATTTGGATATACCGCATTCGATAAAACGTTCTGAAGAAGTGGAGGCCAAAGTTATCATTTATAACAGGCACATCCATCGGCTACCAGTAAGTTCCACGGAATAAACTGTATTTTTTCTTCAATTTCATTATAAAAATTATAGGAGCTTATGAGAAAATAGATCTTGTCTCCGGATTCCTTCAAGGAAAAAACATGAATAATGACTTCTCCTGATAAATAAACTATATTTTATTTTTTTATTTTTGGAACATGTTTCTTGTAATATTGCACTTTACAAAGTTCATTGTCTAGTTTCAGGTTACAATAATAATTAGAGAAACGGAAAACCAAAGAAAGCTACATAAATAACTGCAACAATCTTCTTTTATAATATATTAACTGCAACATACAATAATTTCTTCCATCAGTTTATATGTTTATAGTTAGTTTTGAATATTGGAACTAGATATTTTTCTCCCATATGATATTGTTATAATTTTATTCACTAGAAATCATTAATTGAGATTTTTTGTTAATAAAGGGGTTTGATTGTGATATATTATTAAATTTAGAATGTGGAGATTTCAAGACCAAATACATTCACAAAAATGTTATATAGGCTACTGTACTTCCACTGAAAAATCAGCTCACATTATGACTAAATTTACAGTTTTATTTGAACCGCAGGTGAAAATTTCAGTATCAAATTCTGCTGGCCTGGAAGTGAGAATTTCTGGAGTAAATATCAAATGTATCGAAGAACATTCAGTTTCCCACTTTGGACTGTTTATTAAAGGAATGCAGATTGGAAAGCACAATCTGACTGTTACTGCATTGTTAGAGACCATGGATTCGAATTGTTGGTCATCTTATTCGTACCTCAACACAAGGTACATATAACAGCTTATAATATGATTGTTTACAATACCGAATGGAGTTTAACTTGGGAGATATTCACAATATCTAAAAACATTATTCGAATGAAGGTAATAAATACAGTACCGTTATTCCTTTATATTATATTGAATTTTCTAATATATTATGTTTCATTGACTTTGTGATTATGATAATGGGGAGTGTTATGAATAAATTTATTGATGTGTTTATCCATTTATTATTTATTATTCACTTCCATTTATTATCTAATCATGCAGTTCTAAATTATGAAATAAAGCATGATTAAGTGAAGATATGTTTTTATCTGCGAGTACAAGGTAAAAGAATGTGAATATATTTATATAAGCTCTAGTAGAAAATATCAAGTTTTACTTTTTTCAATTTAGTTGACTTTCTTTTAACGATTTCTTCATAATATAGATTCTTCTGTGAAACAGGATAGACAGTATAAAGAAGAGTATCAATGTTGAGCTGGAAGGTTTCCAGATCACTAAAACACACTCGGCGTTACTCTATGGAAAAGGTGAGAATAATTCTCAAACTTATGAATAAATATAGACTAATACTATACTAAATTATACTGTTCAACATTCTTCTAGAGAAAAAAAACAAACCCAACAATTTTGGTACAAGGATTTCTTATCTAAGCCCAATAAAAACTATAAATTTTATTTTATAGATATAACTGACTGAAAAAAAAACTCGTCATTGAATTAATCTCTATTGTAGTACTGTGATATGAAATATTATATAAGTTGAACTTAATTAATCAACTCTTAATATTCAACATACTTAATTATTGATTTATGTAATTAGTATTCAAATTACATAATCTGTGTTACTTCTAGGTCATCAATCGCAACACTGGAATCTATCGATTCCTGAGAATATTGTTGATGAGTCTGCCCAAGCCGTAGTTTCCATTACTGGGAATCTTCTTGGGCCTATTTCTGAGGTAGGCTAATTTAAGGAACTTGACACAATTTCAATTGATATTTGAAGGGGAAACCAATAATTGTCATGTATATTGTGGAATATTTGAAAGGTAATCCTGATTGTTTTTTTAAACTTCACAAAAATAGTCCTATATTAAGGAACCAATCAATACTAGATAGTGGCTCTTAACGATTTTTTTCTGATTTCTAGAACTTGGAAAACCTCATTGAAATGCCAGTAGGATGTGGAGAACAAAATATGATACGGCTTGCTCCAGCGATACAATTCATAAAATATTTAGATACAGTGAAACCTCAAGGTGCAATTCACTTGAGAGGAAAAGTTATGAAATACATACAGAAAGGTACTAGAAAATTTGGACAATTTATAAGTTTTGTTATACTATTTCTGATAGTTGAATACTAGTGTAACCGTTTAAATTATGCACGGAGTCGTCAGATTTGTTATAATTTCCAAGACCTTTGACACAATTCACTGCTTTTATTTTGTTGAGATTATTATTTTATTCAGCATTGTGGAGAGAGAATAATTCAATGTAAAGATCTCAAAAATAGTAGGCTAAAAATTTTGACAAATATGGCACAGGTACAGGAGATGATACAATAATTAAAAATATTCTGTTGTAGTATAGGTCGAATATAGGGAATATTAATACTGTAATATGAAAGGTACTTAATAATGTTTAAAGTTGAATAAAGACGAAAATTCTAGATTATTCTATTTACAGGATATCAGCGGCAGCTGCTATACAGACATCCTGATGGCTCTTACTCAGCTTTCGGTCCGAATGTCGATTTGGAAGAGGGTTCTATTTGGCTCACAGCGTTTGTACTCAAATATCTTGGACAGGCCAGAGACTTGATATTAGTTGATGAGAAGAGTTTACAACAATCTCTTGACTGGATAGTCACCAAACAACTAGAAAACGGCTGCTTCCCTGTTGTGGGTCGCATTTTCAACAAAGACCTGATGGTACAACAGTAAGATATTGCCTATATATATACTGTATATATATAATTCATCATTCATGCGAAGCTGTTCCAACTACTAAACCCATCCCAAGAAATTATATAATTAAAAAGAATTGATTATTATCTTGCAATAGAAATTTGTAGAAAATTTGTTGTGGATAATCTGTACTTCTGTACTACTTCCAGTACACAAGAATACAAATACAGACTCCATACAATATTTGAATACCTTAAATATTGACCAGAGATTCTTTCTTTTTATCAAATCTCAGCATCTATTTTATAAGAATTTGAAGGAAGCATTGTAAATATTCCAAGATATTTTTAAAACGAATAAAAATGTAAATGATTACCCGCCATTCAAGATATTCAGGACAATAATATTTTTGTAAGACGAAATATTGTTATTAATTATTACTTTTTTGCTCTCCAAATAGGGCCTAATTAATGACCATTTACAATGACCACTATAATCATACGACAGTCTTTCAATCGATAAGAAATATTGTGTTGAGATTGTTATTGATGGGATGTAAATTCAACCGTCAAGTCTAAAAGTCTTCTACACAACTTGATTATATTGCACTCGTTGATATTTTCTAATATGATGGTGATAATTATAATGAGGATGATTTTAATTTAAAGATCATTTTTAATCTGCATCAAAAAATATAAAATGTGTTACAGAGAGGATATGTTGATGAGAATGGTGAGCCTACAATCACATTAACAGCGTTTATAGTTGCGGCCCTATTGGAATCGGGTCTTGCACTTCCAAAGCATATGAAAAACAACGCCAAATTTTGTTTAGCTGCAGAAAAAAGCCACACGGATGCATACACTCTATCTCTGATCACGTATTCGTTTGCTTTGATGAATGACACATTAAGGACTGAAGAGCATTTGAAAAGACTTCTGAAACTTTCAAGAACAGCAGATGGATTACTTTGGTGGGAAACATCAGGTGAGAGACTTCCATTCTAAAATTAATTTCAAGAGAAAAACAACTATCAAGAGTATTATTTCAAAAACAAAGAAAAATATTTTCAGATGAATGTTTGTTGCAATGAATTATTACATGTATGTATTTTATTGGATTATGAAAATTTAGGTAGAATAGGCTTGATAATTAATGATCGAATGTAGTTCTGCCTGAACAAACCTCAAGCACCTCTACTCATTATTCCTTTAAAACCTTTAAATTTTAAGAAAATTATTGAACTCTCGATAAATTATCATGATTAAACCATCAAGTACTCTCAATTTTTATGATTAAATCATCAAGAACAGACCACGAATTATAATATTGGATAACATCTATTTCCAGAGTTCACACGAGCTTCAAATGTTGAAATCACCAGCTACGCCATTCTAACGCTGCTCTTAGTTGGAGGCCCAGACAACTATGTCAAAGCGTTTTCAGCAGTCAGGTGGCTTTCAACTCACAGAAATATGGCAGGAGGGTTTTATACTTCCCAAGTAAGTTTCTATAATTTGATGATTTCACAAATGGAACTCATGATTCCACAGTTTATATCAACGAATAAGATTTGAAGGAATGTATTCGATTCCTGGTTCTCATTAACTTAATTAGAACTGTCATTGTTGACTGTGCTCCCAGTTTGAGAAAATCATATTGACGAGATTTTTAAATTTTTTTTACAATAATATTGTAAATTTTTCTAAAACAATTTGTAAATCATTCAGAATCAGTGATTAATATTACTTTTGTTCATTATATTCACTGTATGAAATATGTGATGTATACGTATTAAGAAAAAAATTATGATTTTAATAATAAGAAATATCTCATCCAGTAAGGGTTTCTTGTTTCACAGGATACAATGATTGGACTGGAAACTTTAACAAAATATGCAATTAAATTTCCTCAAAATGATGATTCGACGATGGTGAGAGTACAAAGCTCAGACGAGAAGGTCAACATGACAATATCAATCGATACTAATAATAGGTTAATTAGTCAACAAATTAGAATGACAATTCTACCTTCATCTGTAACCATCAGTCTTCTCAAGCAAGGTTCTGCCGTGGTTCAGGTATCATAAGTTTTAAAATTTCAATTTGAATCTACAAATTATGTCAAGAAAATCATAATATTTATAAAAAACCATCGCTGGTGATTCGCGATTTTAATATAGTTGATGTAGTCATTAAATCAATTCAGGTAAATTTCAACAACGATTCAATAGAACCAAGCACCACCAAGATTTGTTTTATTAAAGGTATTGAAATTTTTATTCAGAATTGAGGGAATTTTGTTTTGATTAAATGATCTGAGTTGACTCTAAGATCAACTCCATAAAAGGATGAATGATTCAGGTAAGACTCAGCAGAGAAAAGAAATATGCATTTCAATTCAGGTAGTGTTCTATTGAAACTTTCAGGTGTGAAATGCATTATAAGAAAACATTTTACCAGTGAAATTACAATAAAATCGTCTGTAATATAATATTAAGAATGAATGTAGTCGTGGGGAATATTATAGAATCTGTTGTCTTTCGATTATTTTTATAGGTCCAATTGAAGTACAATCTAATTGAAAACACAAGCTCGAGAGACTTCAATTTGAACTCAACGACAATTGCTTTGTGTGAAAATTATGATGAACTTTGCAATAGTCATGCATTGAAGATTTGCGTTCAGTACAACAGTTCAACAATTGCCTCATCGGATATGACCGTGGTGACGGTCTACTTTCAGACTGGATTTTTCGTAGAAGAGAGATCAATGGATAAAATACCAGGTAAGAAAAGCTTGTAGGCCTATTGACAAAGTATCAATCGGAAGAGTTTTTCAATGCTATCTTTAGCAATCGATATTTAGTGCCCAACTCAAAAACACACAATATGAATTTTTTTCAATTTCATCACTGACATGTAGTATGAAATAATATATATAGTCAGTAAATGTATATAGTATTACAGAGACTGCTTAATCACAGTGTGGTCATTTGCAGTCTCGCTTTTGATTAGCTAATTCAGCCAGATTCACCATAATTTTGCTAAATTCTATAAGATTAGCATTGATACGATTCTTGAATCATATGTTATGTCAAGCTTTCAGAAACTCTACATAAGGGTAGAGAAATTATGTTTAAAGTTAGAGAAGTTATTTCTAACTAAATTATGGCGATAACTATATATTATTAAATTTAAATTATGGCGATAGTAATGTTGGCGAAATATTCGCAGATCTCTTATACAGGTGAAAACAATGTTAACATTGTAAACCAATATTGTTCGAGTCCTATAGATTAAGGAATATTGTGACACCGACTGGTTTGAATAATAGCAGATAATCAATATAATTATTGTTTATTGAGATTGAGTTCATAGTAAGTTTTGAAAACCACATCACCAGGAAGACTAACCAATTTTGAAACAGGCCATCTTCATAAGAAGAAGAATCTATAGAATTTCAAAAAAAAATATTTATTCAGGTTATCCCTTACATATCTATAAAAATGTATTTTCATGTGTATAGTGCATTATGTCTGATGTCTCTATCAAATACTTCAATTAGAAGACAGAAAATAAAATTCAAAGGAGAGAAAAACTTATTTTCTTCAAGAACCATAGAGTTGTGAGAGAATTATAAATTCGGGAATCTATTTCTCTTCAACAAGATTGATTTCACATTCTACGTTGCCAGGTCTTAAGAGACCAATATAACAATAACAGGTATCATATTTTTCATGTGTACCATTCCTCACAGGCCTCCTCCTTTATTGCACACCACAGGTCTTCTCTTATGAGGCCTGTCAAATCCCTCACAGTATCTCCCTCTAACCTCCGGGTGATTTTTTTCTAGTCATAGCTTCAAAAAAACCAACTGGGTTATTTTTTGACATTTTGACTAATAAAATTATTCATTCACTCTATCATCAGTATCAATATCATATTTATTTGGGTACAAATACTTTATTCTGCCACTGTTCTATAATTCTAAAATGTTTTCTTCCAAAATGAGAAAATAATATTATTATAATTCTGTATTCTTAAATTTTAGGTGTTAAGCGGTGGGAGCTGGGACCTGATAGAAATTTCATCATCATATATCTGGAAGAAGTGACTGCATCACCATATTGCTTCAATTTCACAATTGTTAGACGCTATCCAAGCAAAGATGCTTTCCCAGGTCGAATAACAGTGTATGATTACTATCACCCAGAGAATACTCAGTCAGTGGTAGGTGGAATACAAAGCCTTAAACTTTCACAAGTTCATTAACCCCCAAAAAGATTTATCAAGTTACCATGATCCTGCTCTAGAACAATAGCGATAATATTTGCAAGCTAGGAATACATAAATTTTCATGTATGAGAGTATGAATTTTGAGAGGAGAAAAACAAATTGATTAATTTAGTCTTCTTTTTCAGAAATATACAGTTCAACGCTGAAATAGGTAAGCTGACTTGCAGAATTAATATAGGCTATTAAAGAAGAAAGCTTAGATCTTTCCAGGAGCCAGGAGCTTTAGATCTTGGAGACGATTGCGACAAACTTTTAAAAGTATAATTTAATCGTAATGTATGTTCATAAACCTAATAAAGGAAAGTTTATTCTCATTATGTTGAAAATCAACTAAATTAATGTATTAATAAGTCGCTACTTTAGAAAAATCAGTTATAATAATGAGTTTGCCTTCATTGGTGACGATAGCCATACTGTTCTACTACTTATGAGAGTGAAATTTCCAACTTTTTATAGCAGCAATAGCCTCAGAGAAGAGAACAATTTCATAAGAAATGAGAAAATCCAAAAATAGTTCTGACAGTCTAAAATAGTTTATTACCAACAGATAAAATTAACAAATCTATATACATGAATTGATCTAATTAAATATTTTATACAATTTTACATTACCGACTGACCAGCATCAATAATTCAAGTCTCATTCGAGGTTTCTTTCTCCTTCAATTTCTTCTCCAATTTCTCGAATTCAGCTTTGGTGACAATTTCAAGTTCATTCTCTACCTGTTCCACTGAAACTACCTGAAATTGAGAACACAGAATTTGTAAATATTCCAAGCTTATAGAAAATACCGAAAAAATATTCAAGAAAAAGTAGAATTTGCAAAAAAATTAGTTTGAGAAAAGAAACCCTTTTTGATCTTCATTCACTCTTTTATAAATAAAAAGGATTTTTATTCATTTAATAAGCTTTTCTGATTAATTTTGTTAATCAATCCTTTACTCCTTATTCATCAATAGCATTTCATTGGTTACAGTGAAGCAAAATGACACTATTGTTATACAAGCAGTCGAATGCATAAATACAAAGTTTCTGTTAAAATATATTCTTAATACAAATTTTTCAAGTCTTCAATAAGAATCCTTAGAGATATGGAGTTCTGACCTGACACATATTTTGTTATTTAGACAAAGAGCGTCTACGGAGTATTCTATATACCAGTTAAAAGGCAATTTCCCACAATCTATATTCACGTGAGTAAGTTGTTTTCTCATTTATTGATTTTCTTAGGTGGAGCCAACTTAGCTAACATGCGATAATGCGCTTGGATAAATGACATAGAATTTTTTATTCAGAAATTAACTGGATATAGTTTACGAGAATGGGATATGACACAATTACTTTTATAGAAAGTGAATAATAAGCAAAAATTCTTCAAACAAGATAGTATAAAAAAAACACGGTTTGCCAAATGCTCTAGAGACGAATAAAAAAGGATAAACAGAAATCAAGAGTTTCAAGTTTAGTAGGCCCAACTAAATTGAAGCAAAACATGGAATATAAGCCAATGGTTAGACAATAATAAGAGATGAGAAAAATATACCTCTGGCACATAGAATTGGAGCATGTTTTGTACTCCATTTTTCAGCGTTACTACAGAGCTTGGACAACTTGTACAGGAGCCTTGCATCTTCAATTTTACAACTCCATCTTCAAATCCCTGCAAAATTTGAACAATATTAAGAACAGACAACATACTCAAAATAGATTTAACAATATGTACAACAAGCTGTCCCGGCGAACTTCGTATCGCACTCTTCCCCCCCCCCCCAAAAATGTCCCCCCTCTTCTCCCCACAAATGTCCCCCCTTAATGCCACCCCCAAAAAAATGTCATCCCACAAATTCCCCCCTCCATTTCCCCCCCAAATGTCACCCCCACATATCCCTCTTCATGTCAACCCCCTCTTTCCCATCAAATGTCACCCCCCTCCTCCCACCAATTATTTTTTTCATATTTATTTATTTATTTCTCTTTTATTTTTTTTTTCAATTTATATTTTTTTAATTTTATTTCCGTTCTTCAATTTTTTATCAGTCCTATTCTAATTAAAAGAATTTTTTTCAGATTTATTTATTTTTAATTTTTTCATTTTAATTCATTTTTTTTATTTTTTATTTATTTTTTTTATTTCCTTTCTTCAATTTTTTATCAGTCCTATTCTAATTAAAATAATTTTTTTTCATATTTATTTCTTTCTTTTTAGTTTTTTCTATTTCAATTTATTTTATTTTTTTTTAAATTTTATTCCCGTTCTTCAATTTTATTATTAGAAACAATAAAACATGCATAATAAGAACGATAACGCATTCTTAATAATTGATGATTGTAGCGTAAAAAATAATTAGAGTAGAAAACCTAGAACAAAAAGAAACGGTCCGGAGCGGGGTTTGAACCCACAACCTCTAGGTTATCAAGCAAAGACACTATGCACTGAGCCACGGAGGCTTAGGATATGCTTGCTAATTTATCTGATCTTGAATCGCGATCATCTTCCCGTTGTAGGTACACGTTCGGCCGGCAAGTTTGAACGTAGGTCTGTGAAATGTTTGATAGGTTAGGTCATTAATCTACTAATTATTTATTAATTATAAAGGGATTTTCTTATATTTTAATACATATTATGTTAACCAGTGCTGTAAAAATTCAAACTAATCCAAAATCATCTAAATCGGTTCAGCCGTTCTCGAGTTATAAGCGAGCGTACAGACACCAACTCTCTTTTATTAATATAGAAGATAGATAGATAGATGAGAATGTTGGCATGATAAGTGGATTGTATATTTCATTTTTCTTTATAACTGAACACAATATATATATATATATATATATATATATTTTTAATTTTATTTCCGTTCTTCAATTTTTATCAGTCCTATTCTAATTAAAAGAATTTTTTCAGATTTATTTATTTTTAATTTTTCATTTTTAATTCATTTTTTTATTTTTTATTTATTTTTTATTTCCGTTCTTCAATTTTATCAGACCTATTCTAATTAAAAGAATTTTTTTTTCAAATTTATTTCATCCTTTTAAATTTTTTTTATTTTAATTCATTTTTTTTAAAATTTTATTCCCGTTCTTCAATTTTATTATTAGAAACAATAAAACATGCATAACACGAACGATAACTCATTCTTAATAATTGATGATTGTAGTGTAAAAAATAATTAGAGTAGAAAACCTAGAACAAAAAGAAACGGTCCGGAGCAGGGTTTGAACCCACAACCTCTAGGTTATCAAGCAAAGACACTATGCACTGAGCCACGGAGGCTTAGGGATATGCTTGTTAATTTATCTGATCTTGAATCGCGATCATCTTCCTGTCGTAGGTACACGTTCGCCGGCAAGTTTGAACGTAGGTCTGTGAAATGTTTGATAGGTTAGGTCATTAATCTACTAATTATTTATTAATTATAAAGGGATTTTCTTATATTTTAATACATATTATGTTAACCAGTGCTGTAAAAATTCAAACTAATCCAAAATCATCTAAATCGGTTCAGCCGTTCTCGAGTTATAAGCGAGCGTACAGACACCAACTCTCTTTTATTAATATAGAAGAAGAAGATAGATAGATAGATGAGAATGTTGGCATGATAAGTGGATTGTATATTTCATTTTTCTTTATAACTGAACACAATATATATATATATATATATATATATATATATATATATATATATATATATATATATATATATATATATATATATATATATATATATATATATTTTTTTCAACTTTTGACTAACATTGGTCATTGACCAATGTAGACCAATGATAAATTGAATATGAACATCGCATTCAACTCAAAGTATTCATTTATTTGGTCAAAAGAGAGATTACTGTTATTCAAATAGGTTATAGGTATCCTTGAATATTGTGAACTTCTTTCCACTTAGATCTGGAATTGGTTCAACGATCAACATTCGATCATAATAGCTTCTTATTTTAGTGTTACAGTATTTTTAAAAGTGTTTTCACTAAAATTTACCAATACTGTATTAGTTTCGATGCACCAGAGATGTATAAGTTTTTTTTTCATTGATACTATAGCACCTATAGCAGGATCCAATTAACTTGTCATAAATCAGCTGATCCAGTAATAATCAAACAGTGATTTCGACACAATAATCAAAAGGCTTTAAAGTCTTAAAGACATTTAAAGTCTTTAAAAGACCTTTTTAAAGAAGACCTTTCAAAGAATAACTTTTTAAAAGACCTTTTCAATAATCTGCGAGATTCAGCATTTGTAGGTTAAGTATTGTGATCATATGCTCGTCGATCATATGTTTTATGACAAGTTAAATGGATCGTGATATAGTCAAGGACTAATAAGCTATTCTTTTTCAACTTAGATTGATAATAATGATCGTTAAAGAAGGTGAGACCCATTGGTTCAACCTTCTATATTAAATAAGAACTATCTAATTATTTTCACACATTAGATGTATAAGTGACAGACCATTCCATCATAAAAACTGTATTTGATGTTAAACTGTACGTCATTGCAACCAATCCCATGAAATATCACACATAGGGGTGATATATCAACCATAAGAGGGAAATTGAAACTATGCTTGCTATGAAAGTTGATTCAACTTGCTTGCTATGCAAGTAAAACTTAATACAAGTTGGAACATTCCAAGGATTTTGATTCTCATTTTTGAGGTACAATCACACTTCCTTATACAATACTTCCGTATTTTTACTCCATTTTTCCATTGATTGAAGAAGGAAAAGAATGAAGAACTAAATGTATTATAACTGAAAAAACGAGACTAATATTTACCATAAAGATGATATCGCCTCCATCTTCTTGTACAGTCGGACGAATTCTAGTATCCAGCAGCTCCTTTATCATCATCACAGTTTCGTCGTCATCTTCATTTATTTCTAAAAAATGGATTCAAGATGTTCAAGAATTAACATCAAAGAATTGAATTGATGAAAGAAATACTTTCTTACATTGACCCAATTTATTTGGGTGAGATGATATTTGATCCTTGAGAGCTGTATTGATTCCTTAAAACAAGTTGGGAATTCCATTTTCAGATTTGATCCAAGCTGAGGTTGGAATTTATAGCCAGAATTCTAATTGAAAAATCTAAGCCAGAATTTATACTTGTGAGTTTTTAGATCAATGAAATATACATTTCATAAACAAGTAGACAATGTTCAAAAGGAAATCATTTATCCTGAATTCAAAAACAAAAATCAAACTAAAGTAGTATAACAGATAAGTTCATTATAATGACAATTGGCATTCTCAAGAGATTTACTTATTTAGAAATTTATAAGAATTAGAGATACAAAGAAGAATGCATATTCGAATCCCAATAATTATTAGCCTATCTTCTAAATATTTTCGTAGATAGACTGTACTCAACTCACGCGTATCTGTCGAAGGAACAGCGTCTGTTTGCAGTAGGGGCAATCCACTAGCGAAAAAGTCCATAATCACTGCGAAAATTTCTGGTTTCACAACTTTCCATTCAACATCTTCATCTGCCTGAAATTAATAATTAGTAACTTACTTGATATCATTTTTTCAATCAATATTTCACACAAATGTTTGAGATTCAACTGCATCTGAGTGCTTTGGACTTTTAGAGCACTACTCATATGGTGCCCTATAGTGTACTACGAAAGTATTTTTCATAATTGATTTGGAAAACGTTCATTACAAATTCATTGAGTTATCAACAAAAATCGCACTTAATAAACTGCACTTTCTCAGATTCCCCCAGTTACTTAGTAGCCAACAGTAGTAACATGAAACTGGATTAACATGAAACTTGACTACCGGAATACTTGACACGTGTTAATCTATATTAATAAAAGAGAGTTGATGTCTGTACGCTCGCTTATAACTCGAGAACGGCTGAACCGATTTAGATGATTTTGGATTAGTATGGATTGTTACAGCACTGGTTAACATAATATGTATTAAAATATAAGAAAATCCCTTTATAATAAATAAATAATTAGTAAATTAATGACCTAACCTATCAAACATGACATCCATTCTGATCCAGTCCAAACAATAATGCTCACATAAAATCGATGTGTAGTTGAAGATGCTACAATATAGGTCTTCCAAGAAATGACCTCGGTGGTCTATTGGATAGCGACTCTGCCTTCCACGCAGAATTCTCAGGTTCGAATCCGAGACGGGTGAGATTTTTTTGACAACTTTCAGCATTGATTAATATTTATCCACTCGCTTTAAAAATTAGTATGTTGCAGATTTCTTTTAATTTCCATCAATAAAGCGAGTGTATATAGATTTTTTTACTTCGTGACATTTTTTTCGTGGTGGGGCGGGGTTGATATGAAGGGGGGACATTTGGTGGGAAGAGGGGTGTGACATGAAGGGGGGCATTTGGGGGGACATGAATTGGGACATTTTGGGGGGGTTTACATGAGAGGGGCCAATTGGGGGAAGAGGGGGGTGACATTTGGTGGGAAAGAGGGGGTTGACATGAAGGGGTATTTGTGGGGGGAAGGGAGGGGGGCATTTGGGGAATAACATTTTTTGGGGGGTGGCATGAAGGGGGGGACATTTGTGGGGAGAAGAGGGCGATACAAAGTTCGCCGGGACAGCTTGTACTTCTTTAAACGTATAGATGAATTTATTGTTTAAAAATTTAGTTACCATACTAATTTGAGTGTTTTAAAATGATCATTGATTGTATTTGACGTTATACAAATTGTATTTTAGTAATGAAAATAAATTAATTTGACTTCACTGAAAGTAACAAAGTACTGAATTTGAATAGTTTCTCCATCTTCTGATAAAATTCGAATCAGTAGCATACACAGAAGAAAGTTCAAAATAAATTCTGAAGAAAGTTTTAAATGAAGTCTTGATGAATTTGAAAGTTACGTACCTTGGTGACTGTGATGAAATCTGACCCAAAGAATACAGATTTTACTCCTTCAATCCTAAATATAAGTTTTGCTAATGGGGAAGTGTACGCTGTTGATGCAG
Source organism: Laodelphax striatellus (assembly GCA_017141395.1). Classification (NCBI taxonomy): domain Eukaryota; kingdom Metazoa; phylum Arthropoda; class Insecta; order Hemiptera; family Delphacidae; genus Laodelphax; species Laodelphax striatellus. The sequence continues at coordinate 21,779,457 of CM029532.1, read as the reverse complement.
TCGGGAAATCAATTGTTTGACCTGGCTCCAGCACCTGAAAAAGTGAGTAAACATGCTATGAGAATGCTGATCGAATGAATATTATAATAAACCTAGTCCCACATTAAAACAATCAATATTGTTTTATTCATTCTCCATTGAACATTTTTTTATTGTTCCTGTTTTTCGAAAATTAGTCCTCAATAATCAAGTGGAACTAAAAATAAAATAAATTCAATTTTTTGAAAATAGGCCTACGGATAAAAAAGGCATTTATCAGCTTGAAATTTCCAATACTTAGATGACTCTATTCTCAATAATCTCGATAGAATAGGGTCAATAGCATACTTTTACCTATAAACATGTGCTATCATTTTAAACTTTTTGAATCCAAGTCTGAATTGCTTGGCAATCTTCCAACAAAATATGAAATGGCCACATTCAAACTTTGAATTGAAGATTCGATGAAATGTTTTAAATGCTAATTCGGTTGATTGATTGATTAGATTGTGTCAGAGTGACTACCGGTATACTCGCAGCGTCATATACAAGCACATTTGTCATAAAAATCCTCAATCGGGTAGAAGCTTCTCCTTCAACTAAAGCCATCCTCATGGAGAGATCACTGTGCTCTTTATTTACCAAGCATGGGAGATGATTATATAATGCGCACACTCATTTCCAGCATAAAAAACTAGCTACTACTTTCGACAGACATCGGATGGGTCAGTTACTTCCAAGTTAACCGTTTTCAGTTGCTGTAGTATGAGTGTAATTCTATTCTAAAATGTAGAAACGTTTTCTGACCTATGGTAGCAATGCCACATACCAGAATATAATTGTCTATACGCTGGATGCCCAAACGCTGGAATATAGGCTGACAGTATGCATCGAACTTTCTATGTAATACATGAAGTGTCTTTTTCCGGAGGAGAACGATAGTCGACTCATGAATATAGTTCATAAATGAATAATTATTATAAACAAAGTGGAAGTTGCAAGGAAAAATTTGACCTACCTTGACTCCTGGCAAAAATTTCAAACTGTTTGGGTTTGGTGTTTCTTGGGTTTGAATGAACATCAATCGCAATGGAGACGTATGAATATATGATGACTGTAGAAAACATTTATTTCTCCTCAAAACCGGTCGTACATCAGGACAGCAGAGTGAGTTCGTACTTCTGAAAAGCAATAAGGATGAAATAAATGAACACAGTAATGGTAATTTATCCACCCTGACCAATAATATTCTCATCTATATGGAAATTTGTTTGGTATCATTCATCACTCTTATTTTGCATATTCTTCACACAAGAGTTTGCTCTTGAAGAGAAGATGAAATGACCTTATTACATGAGCTGTTTTGAGCCCAATCAGAGCACTCCATGTGGTGTCACCTAGGGCACAATAACTTTTGAATGTTTTTGACGATATCTATCCTGCATGAAAGCTGACCAACAATTGATTGATTTTGATATAGTAGCAGAAGCTGGCAAAGATTAAAGTAAAATAATTAAATTATTATAAGGTTTCGTTACGTGAGCCACCTAGTGTTGAACTGCGTTTCTTCCGTACAACATTCTTCAAGTGATTGACCGACTGATAAAAACCTAATATTGTTTCAGTGCCCGTGAAATATCGGTAGATCTTTTGAGAAATGTACAAGTCCAGTTCTATTTTGGCAATAGTTCTGTGAGTGTAGTTTACTTCGCCAGTACCGTAAGCTTTGAGTTTCATTGATTTTTATCAGTGACTACAAAGAGGAATGTTTAGGCTACAAAGTTTAATAAGACTTGGGCCTACGTATGAAAATCCAGATTCAACTTACCTTTGAATACTCCTCAAAACTGGCAGAATTAAACGAGGTTTGAACATGTCGAGATTGGCTGTAATTCAGAAAGGAGATTCTAAAACTACAAATGAACTGACTATGATTTAATTAGACAACAAGCTCTGCCGTATTTTTCTTTTTAAACATAACCTTAACTATAATTTGTTTATTCCTTACAACAGCTGATAAATTAGGCTTCAGATCCGGATCCTCGGATGAGACATCATATCAGCTGACTAGTAGCTTTTTTCGTGTTTTATTTGTTTTTATCTTCTATCACCAAATCGACCAAATAAAATAATAAGGATACTAATAACTTCAACGTAATGTTATTTTAGTAGTCAAAGAGAAAATATAAACGTTTTTGCATTTTCCAAGTCCACAAAAATCTTCTAAAATTAATTTAAACATGAAACTGGCGGACGTGACTTGAGTGTCTTAGGTTATGTTCATATGTGTTGTTAGCTTGATTGTGCTACATTTTTATAAGTTACTGTTTTGTACTGATACCCATTAGACTGTCATAGATTAAGGTTGTTATTGTGAGGGTGGCTGAAGTCTCTAGTTTCCGGCTGAGTCTCTAGTTTCCGGCTGAGTCTATTGGCGCTGTAGTTGAATTCAGAGCTTTTAGGTTTCGTTTCACTATTTTACAATTTTATATAGTATAATAATTTTGCGGTATAAATCAAAACTGTGAGAGAATAATATGGTTGATATTTACGGAAAAATATAAAATTTTTGTTAGATTCTTTGTTTTTAGGTTGGTTTGAGTAGAATTAGGTGTGATTCTCTACTACAGGTTAGAATGGTTATTCACTAATTCACTAATAATGGTTAACTTCTAATATCGTTACGCGTGTATCAAACTTTCGGATTATTCTTCAATATCATTGATCTAATATCGTTATGCGTGAATCAAGCTTTTGAACCATCCGCTATTCAATCAGAATCAGTTGTAATTATTATCAATTTACGATGTTTTCAAATACACCGCTAAAAGTCCGTCCGGAAACTAAAGTCATCCTACACCCCTTATTTCTCTTACTTCCAGTCCCTCAGATGTCAGGTCCCTGCTGATACCCATTAGTCTTCCTAAATTCAATTTTGATTGATTTGTGACGGTATGAACTATCAGAATTGGAAATACGGCTGCTTAGTACAGCCTGAGTGAAAAGAAATATTGAATCAATTATGTAGTAGACTTCAACCTAGATTGGGTTTCGATTCACTATTTTACAATTTTATAGTACCTTAATAATTTTGGAATATTCCAGAATACTGGTACTAGGAGTGAGTAAGTACTACTTCATCTATAGTGATATTTAAGTTGTTGCTAGAGTCATCACTTTTAAAAAGATTGAATTTTATGGGATTACTGCTGCTACATTGATCAATGATTTAATTCATTAAAATTATTATTTGTTATTTCAAGATGAAAGGCGCAACAATAGCAAAAATATGCCGAGATTTTGCAAAATTGGCTTTTACTGCGGCTCTCACTTCTCGCACTTTTCATTTCAACTTAATTGATCTAGCCAATAGTGCGTTTTATCCTTGAAGACAGCTGAGTACAGAAACAGTACCCCACAACATTTCTAGCTAGACAATCACACGCCTGCAACGTTGCCAATATGCACACTTCTATAATAGTGATGAACAGGAGTTTATTTAATTTCTGATCATCTACTTGTAAATCATCCATAGTCGTGTTATCACACTGAGATTCCGGTTTAATACGCATGCCTGCACATACAATTAAACAGCACACAATATGACAACATTGCCGGGCACTCCAATTGGATAACGGACCAAGCTGGCCAGTTGTCTTCAAGGATGAAAAGCACTGTAATGTGTTGTATACTGAATGTCAGCGGTATGCTGTTTGTGTTGCCACGGAAGACCTTGTGGTTGGATAACGTGGATGATCTAAGATGTAAGATTTCAAAGGCTAAACCAGTTGCATGAAAATCCAATTGAATTCGGCCTCTGTAAAATTACGTCATTTCATTGACGTCATATTCATTTATTGGTGCTGTTGGATGACATAATTCCATGGCGGTTGAATACAATTGGAATTCTTGAAACTGGCTGAAAAACATCTGAAATTCAAATTAATTAATTTACTGTTGCCACATTTCACAAAATGCATTTGAATGCACCAAACCTGCAACGTTCTCTTTCTTTCCAGTCTTGTATAATGTAAGTATCATTGTCATCTTATTAATATTTAATGACTTTTTCAGGTAGGCTATTTGGAATGGATCAATCAAGCGATCTCATAAATATTGAGCCTGAATGGGTCTCAATCAAAGAGGAACCATTGGATTCGGATGAGAAAAATTCTGATTGTGATTCAGAAATGGTAAATACGTAGCTACCTACTTACAATTCAATTCTATGTTTTGAAGAAAGCAGTATTATAGCCGCACTTACGGAGTACTAGTCACATAACAACACCTCGCGGCAATGCTTATTTTTTTGGAACCTAGCGTTAGCCCGTTAGCTATTATCAACTAGAGGTGGTTAGTCCCAATGACTAAAAACAGTCGTCATCTCTCATCATCACCCCTCTCATTACCCACGCACAAGCCTTAGAGCTCATGTGGGCATCGCACGCTCAGAAAAAAGAAGAAAAAACTCAGTGGGATGTTCTGTTGTACAGTTCTTGGTTCCAGTCTAGGCTTTTTTGTTTGTTATTTTGGAAGCTAGACACTTCTTTTTCTGTCTCATTCTTCCACTATTCTTTCATTGTGCGTCGCTTCTATTCAGTCTGGACCTGAAATTCCAGGTAACGGGTTGTAGTTCTCTAGTACAAAGTAAAAAGTCTTTGAAATAGTTCAGGGCCTCTCCTTTTCAATGCTTTTCTAGAAACAAGAAACAAGCGAACTTTTGTACTGTACAATTTTCATGTGTTGGGTTCCAGATTTCCATTGATCCATTGACCTATGAGGGGTCGAAAAGCAAAGAAAAGACTTTCACTTTCTTTCCTGGTTTCCTAGAATATACTAAAAATTAACTATGTCTTCATCTGCTACAGTTTTTCTCTGAAAAATTTTGTAGGGATGTTTTGTGCTTCTAGACGGCTATTAAAAGAGTCTTGAAAGAGTTAGCTAACAAGTTTCAATGAATTCTTAAAATGTTCAATTACCGTTAACTAAAAAATACGAACTAAAAAATATGATTTTCCAATCAGATTGCCTGTTGAATTATATTTCCAGTGAAACCCCTCTAATATATTCAATTTATTATTTTATATTTCAATTCATATTGAATTTTATAATTTGTACAAATTCATCAGATTTGAAATTACTATGGAATTGATATACATTGAAATGCATTTAGTGGATATAAATTTATTTACTCGCTTTCGCTCGGCAGGGGGCTATGCCCCCTGCACCCCCTTTCGATATCCTCTCGGTTAGTGAGTTATTTTTTTGTTGTGCCCCTTGTTTAACTGATTAGTTGCTTTTATGAAGTGAGTACTTCACACTCACCAGGGGAGGGGAGTACAATTTCAATGATTCAGTGGAAAAACTGAATTTACAAATGTGCTTTACAAATTGAACCCCATTGGTGATGTGATCTGCTCTCTCCTAGAGGACTTTGCTAACAAATGATGGAAAAAACACTTCATGGTCTCAATATCTTCGCTTCCCCATCAATATTTGTGAGGAAAATGATTATTAATCACCTGGGCCACCCTGGATTTCCACAAGGATCAAAATGCATGTTAATGGGGTCTATGAAGTGCAGCAACACAATCCCACACTCAATAATTTCAATTTACATTCCAGAATAGCCTATGAAAATATGCGCCTCCTCTTCAGTGCCAACCTGTGAGTCCAAAAGCCATTTTTCATTGAATCTGACAACTTGTCCAAGCTGAACATGGAAGTCAACATTGATTGAACATTTAATTACAGTACATGTACACTGATTTAGGTGGCTACTTATTTTCAATAATTAAAATATTGAATGTAACAATCAAAAATCAAACCAGGATGCTGTGCATCCTGGGAGGCAAGGGCTCCGCCCTTGCAATATTGTTGAGAGGAGGGAGGTGGTGTTGTGCATCCTGGAAGGCTAGGGCTCTGCCCTTGCAATATTGTAGGGAGGGGGGTGAAGGTGCTGTGCATCCTGGGAGGCAAGTGCTCCACCTTGAAATATTGTTGAGAGGGGGGAGGTGGTGCTGTGCATCCTGGAAGGCAAGGGCTCGGCCTCTGCAATATTGTTAAGAGGGGGAAGGTGGTGCTGTGCATCCTAGGAGGCAAGAGCTACGCCCTTGCAATATTGTTGAGAGGGGGGAGGTGGTGCTGTGCATCCTGGGAGGCAAGAGCTCCGCCCTTGCAATATTGTTGAGAGGGGGAGGTGGTGCTGTGCATCCTGGGAGGCAAGGGATCCGCCCTTGCAATCTTGTTGGGAGGGGGCGGCGCCGTGCATCCTGGAAGGCAAGGGCTCTGCTTAGCAACATTGTTAGGGAGGGGTGGTGCTGTGCATCCTGGGAGGCGAGAGCTCCGTCCTTGCAATATTGTAGAGAGGGGGGAGGTGGTGCTCGCATCCTGGGGGGCAAGGGCTTTGCCATTGCAATATTGTTGGAAGGGGGTGGTGGTGCTGTGCATCCTGGGGGGCAAGGGCTCCGCCCTTGCAATCTTTTTAAGACGAGGGAGGTTGCGCTGTGCATCCTGGGAGGCTAGGGCTCTGCCCTTGGATTATTGGGGGGAGGGGGGTGGAGGTGCAGTGCATCCGGGAAGGCAGGTGCTCTACCTTGAAATATTGTTGAGAGGGGGGAGGTGGTGCTGTGCATCCTGGAAGGCAAGGGCTCGGCCCCTGCAATATTGTTAAGAGGGGGAAGGTGGTGCGGTGCATCCTAGGAGGCAAGGGCTACGCCCGTGCAATATTGTTGGGAGGGGGGAGGTGGCGCTGTGCATCCTGGGAGGCAAGGGCTCTGCCCTTCCAATATTGTTGGGAGGGGGGGGGTGGTGCTGTGCATCCTGGCAGGCAAGCGGTCCGCCCTTGCAATATTGTTGAGAGGGGGGAGGTGGTGCTGTGCATCCTGGGAAACAAGGGCTCCGCCGTGCAATATTGTTGGGAGGGAGGTGGCTGTGCATCCTGGAAGGCAAGGGCTCTGCTTAGCAATATTGTTAGGAGGGGTGGTGCTGTGCATCCTGGGAGGCGAGCTCCGTCCTTGCAATATTGTAGAGAGGAGATGGTGCTGTGCATCCTGGGAGGCAAGGGCTTTGCCCTGGCAATATTGTTGGGGTGGGGGAGGGGGTGCTGTGCATCCTGAGAGGCAAGGGCTCCGCCCTTGCAATTTTGTTAAGAGGGGGAAGGTGGTGCTGTGCATCCTGGGAGGCTAGGGCTCTGCCCTTGCAATATTGTAGGGAGGGGGGTGAAGGTGCAGTGCATCCTGGAAGGCAAGTGCTCTACCTTGAAATATTGTTGAGAGGGGGGAGGTGGTGCTGTGCATCCGGGAAGGCAAGGGCTCGGCCCCTGCAATATTGTTAAGAGGGGGAAGGTGGTGCGGTGCATCCTAGGAGGCAAGGGCTACGCCCTTGCAATATTGTTGGGAGGGGGGAGGTGGTGCTGTGCATCCTGGGAAGCAAGGGCTCCGCCCTTGCAATATTGTTGGGAGGGGGGAGGTGGTGCAGTGCATCCTGGTAGGCAAGCGCTCCGCCCTTGCAATATTGTTGAGAGGGGGGAGGTGGTGCTGTGCATCCTGGGGCAAGGCTCCGCCCGTGCAATATTGTTGGGGGGGGGAGGTGGCGCTGTGCATCCTGGAAGGCAAGGGCTCTGCTTAGCAATATTGTTGGGGAGGGGGTGGCGCTGTGCATCCTGGGTGGCAAGGGCTCCGCCCTTGCAATTTTGTTAAGAGGGGGAAGGTGGTGCTGTGCATCCTGTGAGGCAAGGGCTACGCCCTTGCAATATTGTTGGGAGGTGTGAGTTGGTGCTGTGCATCCTGGGAGGCAAGGGCTCCGCCCTTGCAATATTGTTGAGAGGGGGGAGGTGGTGCAGTGCATCCTGGGAGGCAAGGGCTACGCCATTGCAATATTAATAAGAGGGGGAAGGTGGTGCTGTACATCCTAGGAGGCAAGGGCTACGCCCTTGCAATATTGTTGGGAGGGGGGAGGTGGTGCTGTGCATCCTGGGAGGCAAGGGCTTTGCCCTTGCAATATTGTTGGGATGGGGGAGGTGGTGCTGTGCATCCTGGGAGGCAAGGGCTCCGGCCTTGCAATATTGTTTGGAGGGGGGGGGTGGGGCTGTGCATCCTGGAAGCCAAGGGCTCTGCTTAGCAATATTGTTGGGAGGGGGTGGCGCTGTGCATCCTGGGAGGCGAGGCTCCGCCCTTGCAATATTGTTGGGGGGAGGTGGTGCTGTGCATCCTAGGAGGCAAGGGCTCCGCCCTTGCAATATTGTTGAGAGGGGGGAGGTGGTGCTGTGCATCCTGGGAGGCAAGGGCTCCGCCCTTGCAATATTGTTGAGAGGGGGGAGGTGGTGCTGTGCATCCTGGGAGGCAAGGGCTCCGCCCTTGCAATATTGTTGGGAGGGGGGAGGTGGCGCTGTGCATCCTGGAAGGCAAGGGCTCTGTTTAGCAATATTGTTGGGGAGGGGGTGGCGCTGTGCATCCTGGGAGGCGAGGGCTCCGTCCTTGCAATATTGTAGAGAGGGGGGAGATGGTGCTGTGCATCCTGGGAAGCAAGGGCTCCGCCCGTGCAATATAGTTGGGAGGGGGGAGGTGGCGCTGTGCATCCTGGAAGGCAAGGGCTCTGCTTAGCAATATTGTTGGGGAGGGGGTGGTGCTGTGCATCCTGGGAGGCAAGGGCTCCGCCCTTGCAATTTTGTTAAGAGGGGGAAGGTGGTGCTGTGCATCCTGGGAGGCAAGGGCTTCGCCCTTGCAATATTGTTGAGAGGGGTGAGGTGGTGCTGTGCATCCTGGGAGGCGGGGGCTCCACCCTTTCAATATTGTTGAGAGGGGGGAGGTGGTGCTGTGCATCCTGGAAAGCAAGGGCTCCGCCCGTGCAATATTGTTGGGAGGGGGGAGGTGGTGCTGTGCATCTTGGGAGGCAGGGGCTCTGCCCATGCAATATTGTTGGGAGGGGGGGGGGGTTGCTGTGCATCCTGGGAGGCAAGGGCTCCGCCCTTGCAATATTGTTGGTAGGGGGGAGGTGGCGCTGTGCATCCTGGAAGGCAAGGGCTCTGCTTAGCAATATTGTTGGGAAGGGGGTGGCGCTGTGCATCCTGGGAGGCGAGGGCTCCGCCCTTGCAATATTGTTGAGAGGGGGGAGGTGTTGCTGTGCATCCTGGAGGGCAAGGGCTCCGCCCTTGCAATATTGTTGAGAGGGGGGAGGTGGTGCTATGCAGTTGTCAACATTTCCCGTGTGCCAAAAAAAGATACAGGCCATTTCATGAGTGGCCAAACTTGGCCAAATTCGACCTACCCTCCCCCCCAGGGCCCCCCTTTTCAAGAGGGTCGAAAATCATGACAATCGGGTCTCTGGCGGCCAGCAACACAATCCCACACCCGAAAACCGCACTAAAATATCAACAACCATTCCGAAATGGCCCTTTAAAATTTGCAAAAATTGGCGGAAAAGCTAAAAATATAAAAATGCCCCCACAGGGCCCCCTGTTGACCCGGTTGACATTTCATCTTTGAAATCGTGCTATCTCGGCGAGTTGAACAAAAAAGGTCTCTTGCACTTTTGCTCTAAATCGTCAAATAAAAAAGTTTGAAAATTTCAGGGGTGCATAACCCCCTTTGGGGGGGGACTTTTTCAACTTTTCAGATTTTTCTGTTCATTTGCTCAACTTTATCTGCCGTGTTAAGCACAATTCAACCACCCTTGTACAGACAACAAAAGCACACAGTAACGTATTACATGTTTCCCATATGTTTTGTATGGGGAAAAAGATCCTTAACAAAAATGAGTAGAATTTTTTACTTCAAATCATGAAATAAACCATAATATCAGGTTCTCGGTGTCATTCCAAGCTCTATGATGTGCCACATGACATATTTAAACCTAAAACTCATCCAAAAATACGCAATCTAAAAGTTGCAAAAAAATGTAAATCAATTTTTCACGCCCAATCCCATCAAATCACACATGGCTGCTTCAGGCTCGTCGAGCTGATTACAATGATATACAAGAGCATACACTTTTGTTGAAAAATAAACACACCAGAGCAAGAAAACGGAAAACATAAATAGCCGGTTTTTCCCTTTATTTTCAAAGATAGGGGGTCGAAAAACCGGAAGCCTGTATCCAGAGGATACAGACTTTTCTAGACCAACTTTTTGAGCTGAATCCAATGGTCTACCAGTCGACATTTTCCGGGTGCCAAAAAAAGTTACAGGCCATTTCATGAGTGGCCAAATTTGGCCAAATTCAACCTACCCCCCCAGGGCCCCCCCTTGACTTTCAAGAGGGTCGCGAATCATGACAATCTGGTCTCTGGCGGCCATCGACACAATCCCGCACCCGAAAACCGCACTAAAATATCAAAAACCATTCAAAATGGCACTTGAAAATTTGGCAAATTTTGTCGAAAACTGAAAAATCTAAAATGACCCCTACGACCCCCTGCTGACCCGGTAGAAATTTTATTTCATAAATCGAGCTACTTTTGCAAGCTGGACCCGAAAATCCGACCGCCAGCACCGTCAATAGTCAAACTAAAAAGTTGAAAAATTTCGGGGGGGCATAACCCCCCTTGGGGGGGGACTTTTTCAACTTTTCAGATTTTTCTGGTTGGTTTCTCGCCGTCCTCTCTCCAACAATGTATACTGACACCCCATACGATCACCCCAAGTAGAAAATCTTTTCTATCAATCAGTGAGTCACTTTGTGGCTTTAGAGATATAGGACGTTGTCAGATTCTAGTTCTAACATTCATAATAAGTTACTGTATGGTTATTGTTGTCTGAAATGGCATGCAATATCAAGTCAGCTGTTACGAATCCTTCCCCTTTTTACAATATTGTATCTTCTGCTGGTCTCTCCCTCTATATTTCTACCCTGAACTTCTGCCATCTGCTCTGCTCCACGGTATTGCCTTGAGACAGACAACGCTATTATCATAGGACCAGAAGCAGACAGAAGAGTGTCAGGGGTCTGTATGAATGAGTATACTAATGGAAAGTACACCAAACAAAGATTTCAAAAATTGACCACTATTTCGCACACCTCTCTGTATCTATTGAAAATTGAGCAGAGTTCAAAAAATGAAAAAGATCTTAAAAAACTGAATCGAATGGCATTTGAAATTTTTCAAATATCTGAAAGAATAAAAAGTTGATTTTTTAAAAATTTGGTTTGAATAATAAGTCATAATATACAGGGTGTTTCAGAACTCCCTACCAATACTCTAGGGCATTGTTCTTGGGTAGAAACCATATCTAAATATCATATTTAAATTAACCAGAAGTCCTTAGTTACTCACACAGCTGCCATCTTGTTTTTTTCACCTATTATTTTTTATCTCAATAATGGCGAAACATATGGAATTGAAACTTTGCACCAACATTTATGACAACTAGACAAAGCTACAAAAAAATTATGACAATTTTGAATAAAAAAAATTTTGTTTCTTGAATAAGAAACAAAATATTCGTTGATATTACGAAAATTTTACAAGAATAACTTTTTTTAGTAAATTTATTACAAATCGATTGAAACCTTTTGTTAAGATTGGACCAATATTGACTGAGATATGGCAGCTTTAGTGATAGGTGACCGCTGGAGGCTGGTTGAAGTGCATCCTAGGCTTGCGGCTAAAGTCTGCTACAACAATGCAGCAGTCTCCGTCTGCTTTGCGTGTTATTTTTAAGCGATTTTAGATTATTTTGTGTGAATTTTAAAGACAGTAAAAAAGGGTGCAAGTAACCTCCAGTAGCTGTTATTAAAGCTAGTTATTTAATTTTCATGAATTCATTTTCCCACGAACATAAATTCTTAATTCCAGCATATTTTTCAGATTAATATCAAGGTGGAACCTTATGAAAACGATTCCAATTCAGAGGAAGAACTCTATGAAGAGGTACTTCCTGAAACTCTATTTAAAAAGGTGAGAAATGGAATGGAATAATCTATTAATTTTTCTGAAATAAAATTTGATATTTCTAATAATTTCATTTATATTTTTGGTGCTTTTTTAACTTCCATATCAACCATTTAAATTCTACATTGATAATTCGTTCTTTTTTATATTCGCCAGCGGAAATTTGTGATTAGCCTGATAGTTCAATATTTTCATCAAAATTAGAAAGAGAAGACGTTTTGGACACCAATTATGTGTTTTCATCATATAAATAATATTATTATTGTACTATCTTGAATAAATAAATAGTTAATTCACTGTTCCGTGTGCTTCATGTTTTGCTTTTATAGGCTTTCTTGGTTTATAATCGTATTATCAGTTTTCTCTTGGTTTTCAGAAACCTGTAGAAAAAGAACCAGGGTGTAGTTCTTGGCCATCAAATAGTGATAATGATGATAATAATGAAGACGATGAAGTTGATGAAGATGGCAGTGAAACAATCGACTTTGATCGCACTGGAGTTCACCTTAACAGCGATGGTCAGAGAATTCACCTTCTATCAAATATTTTATGATCTCAATAATTATTATTAAAATCGTTTCGAATTTGATAGGCAACCTTTTTTCTAATTAATTATTGACAATAATACTCTTTAAATCAATTCTGAAGTAATGGTTGGAATATTTAGTAAAAATCTCAGTTCATTGAAAAATTCATAATATTTTTGAATATTTTTATTATGTACCGTACTGTACATGTATTTGAATAATATAGCGGTACAGTATTAACCGAATATTTGAAAATTGTTGTTTCAGAAGTCAGTTAACTCTTCAAAAAGGGTATTTGAAAAGTTTGAAACTGCTTTTCAGCAACAAGAAATGAAAAATTTCAGAAGCAATAAGATAAAAAGTAATGAATTGAAAAATGTCTAGATAAACTAATTTATTTTAAACTAAATTATCTTCCATAAACATTTCAATAATTTATTTAATGGTTCGAATTTGTATGTTAGAACTAGTCCAGTACATTTTTGAATTTCCTTTCTAAAGTTACTAGATTCAAGACACTGGGCTTTGTTACCTGTTCTATTCTGCTCTGGCTCCATACACCGCCTATTCTATTCTATCGTAATAGATTATTTTTAGTATATTCTATGGACATAGGGTTGTGTTGTGGTGAAGTCCAATAGTGAACTGGGTAGCAAAATCATCGCTTATCGTTGCGACTAGATGCACTATTTGAAAACAGTTTTAGACCTTGAAATTATCTATCTACACTTTTCATTATTTTATCACAGTATTATAACTCAGGGGTTGAAAAATAATGATTTTTCCTGTATACATTTTGCATACTCAACGGTATTACATGCTTGTATTGGAAGAATGAATTTAATTTTAATTTTTTTATTGATTTCAGATAATTCGAATGACAGTACAAGTCAGAATGAACTGCTGAAAAGCCGAGAAGAGATGATAGTGTTGGAGCCAGATGTTCCCAAGCCGGAGACGGCATCTGGTGGCAAACAGCAGAAACGCGCATTGCAGTGCTCAGTGTGTGGCTACGTTTGCTACCAGACCTGCCACCTGAAAACGCACATGCTCAGTCACACTGGAGAGAAGCCGTTCGCCTGTACTGAGTGCGACAGTTCGTTCAGCCGCGCATCCACGCTCAAGAATCACATGCGGCTACACACCGGCGAAAAGCCGCACAAGTGCAAGTTCTGCGACTACAGGGCGATTCGTCCCACCGCCGTCAGGACGCACATGCTCAAGGCGCATCCCAGTGTAAAGCCATTCGAGTGCACCACATGCAATTATGGCTGCAACACCGCTTTTCGACTAAAAGAGCACATGAAGAGCGCACACACTGGTGACAAACCGTTTCAGTGCTCCCCAATGCCCTTATTCCACCAACGATTCTCATCATCCCAAACTCCACATCAGGCCCCACACTGGCGAGAAACCATTCACGTGTACAGTTTGCGATTGTAAATTTTCAAGAGTTTACCGTCTAAATATGCATATGAAGACACACAATGGGGAAAACTCATCGTTGCAACCAGTGTGACGTTTCCACCATCAACCGTTCATCCCTTAAAACCATATTCTTAAACATTCTGGGGAAAAATCTACACTTGCTCACTGTGTGACTACGGTTGTTGGAACCGTAAAACCCTCGACAGTCATATGTCAAAGCACACTGGAGACCTATTTGAATGTAAAGAATGCGGTAAAAATTTCGCCAGTTTGGCGTATCTGAGAAATCATGCAGTGTATCACACAAACAAACGGTATCAGTGTAAGTTTTGTGACTATACGGCTTACAAAAACTTTCATCTGACGATTCATATGAGACGACACACTGGCGAAAAGCCGTACAAATGTAAAATTTGTGATAGTAGTTTCAGCCAGGGTCCACATTTAAGTGTGCACATGAGAACCCACACTGGGGAGAAGCCATACAGTTGTACGGTATGTGATTATTCTTGTGCTCAATCAGCTCATCTCAAGGTCCATTTCATGAGTTCTCATCAAGGCTTAAAAGTCCCGAGGAAGGCGTGTAAAACAAAAGCTGAAAAAACCATTGAATCGAATTCCACTACTATACTGACTAGCGATTTGAACGATTCCGGCACATGAATGATTCCGTCATGGAAGGTGCGTACTAGTCATGCAAGTAACAATTCTTCTTGGTCAGTAGGCAGGTAAGCTAGTTGTTATGCGGAAAAAGTAAGTGCTATTCCATTGGAATAGTGCTCCGATACCTAAACATGTAAACCTAAAAATTCAAATGCGCCCCAATAAAATATTGTTTTTTTGCAAAGTTGGGATTGTGCTAGAAATCCCATAGCTAGCAATAAGCAATCGATCTGTATTGCTACTGTATGGTATGAGCAAAATTTTTATTTACTTGCCTCTCCAGTGTGCAGAAGGATCAAGCAATTTTGTTTCAAGCAACAGAGCATAATATTTTTGTATTGACCTTTTTGTTTAAGGGATTGTAATAAACTAACTTATTATTTGATATCGTGAGGTCAGTAAATAATCATTCAAAACTTCAGTATTTTATTAAATATTCCTACCAAAATAATTTTCTTTGTATGGTCTATACGAATATCAAAATAGGTACCAAAGAAAATAAAGCAACAATATTGTTGTTCATAATAATTAATAAACGAAATTCCTAATAAATGCCATATAATATTCTGAAGACTTCTGCTACTGCAAATATTGACAACAGATTAATAGCTAGTAAGGAAATTCGATGAACGCTACTGCACAAAAAATTCTTCCCCGGGCGGGAATCGAACCCAGCACCTCTGGTATTCATGACCAGCGCCTTATCCACTCGACCACCGAGGATCTTCTGAATCTGGCTGAATTGGCTAAGTCAAAAATGAACGCTGCTATACAGAAGATCCTCGGTGGTCGAGTGGATAAGGCGCTGGTCATGAATACCAGAGGTGCTGGGTTCTGATTCCCCGCCAGAATTTTTGTGCAGTAGCGTTCATCGAATTTACTAGCTATTAATCTGTTGTCAATATTTGCAGTAGCAGAAGTCTTCAGAATATTATATGGCATTTATTAGGAATTTCGTTTATTAATTATTATGATTTAACAGCAACTGTATTGTTGCAATGTCTCATTACCTTCCATCTTTATATTGTTGTTCCCTTTTCATGGTTTTCTCAATCCCAAAATATCTTAGAGCCCGGTTTAAACCCAAGTTTTTCGTGTATGTATTGCTTAGGAAGCGCGTTTACAGGCGACTATTATTGATTGTCGAACTATAATAATTAATTCTAGTATAATATTTGAAATTTTAGGTAAAGGACACGCTTATTTTTATAAATGACATCGTATCAAAGTAAATATAAACTATCTTGAAATTTATATTGATTGCCTGTCATAAATGGATAATTTTTTTAAATTCAAGAATCATTTTGAAGAATAATCAAAAGTAATGATATAAAATTTCATAAATAATCCTGAAAATTGATCGACTGGTAACATGTAAAAACAAGTCATAAGCAATAAAATTACGAAAGGTGTAGTGTTTAGGCCGGGCTTAACGTTCAAAGCAACAAAGCTAAACTATTTCAAAAGCAATCATTTATGTGGTGCTGATGCTTACGAACTATTAGGAAATGATACTTAGTTACGGTACTCATACTTCCATTCTGAGGGTGATGCCCACATGAGCTCTAGGCTTGTACGTATGAGAGGGGTGATGATGAGAGATGACGACTGTTTTTAGGCAGTCGGGACCGACGGCTTTTCGTCTCCTTCGAAAGACGGGAGTGACCGTTTTTGTCAAAATCCATTCCCTCAACTGTATTCGATCTTGGAACCTTTGGATTATCAGACCGGCGCTTAACGCCCTCGGCTACGGACCACTCCAAAAGATGTCATTCTCCTGACATCTGTGATGTGTATGGAGCATCTTCTACAGTCAGCGCGCGAAAGGAGAAATGTTACTCTGTTAGAGTCGCATGCGTGACTCTTAAAATTCTAGTCTGAAAGCAGTTTGTCCAAAGCTTGCACTTACGGTGTGATAATTCAAAAATGGCTTTTTCTAGGCCAGGCTATCTCCAGTTTACTATTTGTAGATATAGTTCATGTAAGTGACATCCTTAACAATTATGAGTTTACTATCTGTTATAATATTCTTAGTCAGATTCATATAACTAGGAAGTAGGCATATTTTCATGTGGTATGTTGGTAGCGTTGTAGCAGCCGCTATTCTTAGCTCTCTGTCCCATCCCGACAAAATCAGTTCTCTTTGTACAATGGCTATGAGCTGAGAAGTATATCTCAGATTTGAAATTTCTATTATGCAAACTTGATTAACCTTTGCTGACCGAACATTGCTTATGCGAAACTTTGCATTAGCGAACATGAAATTAGCAAAGGATGTTGGTGAAGAATACCTTACTATACTCTGTTCTGAGTTTACTATTCGTAGTCATACTTATATAACTACAGGGAGTAGGTCTATTTTCATACGAAATGTTGGAGCATTGGAACAGACGCCATCTTAGATCTCTGTCTATTTTTTCCAACTTCGTTTTTTTTGTGGGAGTACTGTAGCTTTCTTGATGGGAAAAATGAATACAAGCAGTCACATTTGAAAGAAGATTTATATCAAAACAAAAACAACAAAAAATAATAAGACAATAAAAACTGAGTACATTTATTTGCAACTCTCAACTGAAGACCAGTAAGAGGACAGAATAATATTAGCTTCTATAGGCATATTCATTTTATTTGGGGGATGGCGAATAACTTTCATTTAACATTTCTATGGTAATGGGTGATGTTCTGTTGATTTTTTTACATAAATATCTATATTAATAAAAGAGAGTTGGTGTCTGTACGCTCGCTTATAACTCGAGAACGGCTGAACCGATTTAGATGATTTTGGATTCGTTTGAATTTTTAAAGCACTGGTTAACATAATATCTATTAAAATATAAGAAAATCCCTTTATAATTATTAATAAATAGTTATTACATTAATGACATAACCTATCAAATATTTCACAGAGCTGCGTTCAAACTTGCCGGCACGAACGTGTACCTACAACGGAAAGATGATCGCGATTCAAGATCAGAATAAATTAGCAATATTATCTCAAGTCTTAGTAGCTCAGTGGTTAGAGCTTCGGTCTTTCAACCAGTAGGTTGGGGGTTCAATTCCCGCTCCGAACCATTTCTTTTTGCACTAGGTTTTTTGCTCTAATTATTTTTTAAGATAGAATCATCAATTATTAAGAATGAGTTATCGTTCGTATTATGCATGTTTTATTGTTTCTAATAATAAAATTGAAGAACGGGAATAAAATTGAAAAAAAATATAATAAATCACAATAAAAAAAATTAAGAAAGAAATAAATATGAAAAAAAATATTTCAATTAGAATAGGACTGATAAAAAATGAAGAACGGAAATAAAATTGAAAAAAAATTAAAAAAATAAAATAAATGAAAATGAAAAAATTAAAAAATTTGTGGGATGACATTTTTTTGGGGGTGGCATGAAGGGGAGACATTTGTGGGGAGAAGAGGGGGGACATTTGGGAGGGGGGAAGAGTGCGATACGAAGTTCGCCGGGACAGCTTGTTGTACATAAAATATTTATAAAAGAAATCAACATACCTACACCCGTAACCATAGAAGTGTTAAATGAAAGTCATTCACCAAATTAAATGAATATACCTATACTTAACTTTTTGCAACACAAGAATCTGTGGATTGTATGACCCCTGCCGCCATAGTGGTGCACTCCATACAGGTACATCACCCCATAGAACTAGTTCCTAGTGCTTCCTGGGATGCTTATATTTTATTTATAATATTATTGAATTAATTTTAAGAATAATTATTACAGTTCAAGATCTGTGTTACAACTGTTCACAAAATATTGGCATTTTAACTTGAGTGATATCAAAAATTCATCACCATGCAACATGAGGAGAACACTACAACTTTCACATTCATAACAAATTAAAGATTTTACCTTTTTGAGTTCAATTGTTCAAATAATTTTGGGATAATCTATTAGGAAACCCTTCTCATGAAAGCCTTTTGAATATTTTATATGCACTGAATTGGTACTGCAAGGTGACATCCAGCCACTATGCTGGAGAGACTAAACCATTCTTGAGTAGCAAAATAACTTGTAAATAAGGTACAATTACTTTATAAATATAAATTAAGAATAGACAGCTACCATTTACAATATTAACATTGATTCATTTTCACATATTCCAATTACTTTACATGCCGTGATGCAAAACTTATTTATGGGTTCATGACTAGGCAACAATTTTTAATCATCAAAAACACACAATAACAGTATAACAATAACAGGTAGCAACTAAAATTACTTATCACTGAATGGCTGAACAATCGGCTGAAAATCTGGTAAATAGCCTACTATCATAGCTACTCTACTATGGTAGCATAGTAGAGTAGCTATGATAGTAGGCTATTTACCAGTGAAATTGGCATGCAGTTTTTTTGTTTGCATGGAATATATTGAAAAATTAGTTTAAATTTATTCTGAAATTATTTTTATTCATTATTCCAATTTGAAAAATATTCATTTGAAATATTTTTATTAATGATGATATCATATTTCTCAAATTATACGGATACATCTTGCGCTTACATAAACTTTCCATTGCAATGTTCTCCATTCAGTGTTACAAGTTTTACTCAGTCAATTTTAAATTATGTTGAATACGCTTGTTGATGCAAATTACTGTAATGAATCAAAATGCTTCACTTTGATAATTTTTGAAGGTGTTTAGTTTTATTCCTCATGTGCCTTACTTTCTATGTCAGCATTGCAATATTACAATTTTTATTCATCATTCTTAGATATATTAACAGTTTATTTTCGGTCAAAAAATGTGAATGAAGTATTTACAGTACAATTCATTATGCAGCAGTTCTCCCCTTTCCAAAACTAACTTGATTATTGCGTCCAAATGAGATGAATAATAATGAAATATGATACTATTGACAACTAAAAGGTCGAATCAATTACACAATAGATTTTTTTCTTATTCCCCACAAAGGAATTATTCTCAACGAAGTATCACCACTCGTTCATTAGAATGAATTAATAAATTTATTGCATAATTCAAATGCAATACATATTTCATTCACAGTATTTATATTACAGTATTTATAAGGCTTATTAGGCACTTTATTATTATTATTATTATTATTCTATGAAAAATTACAATGGATTGAAAAGTTATTTTTTACAACTTACTTGATTAACTAGGATGATATAAAATTACATGGTAAGAAATGTATTTAAGGCACATTATTGGTTATTTATAATAAAAATCAATATACCTAATGCATATGTTAAATATTTGTATGTATTTTTCTGACCGCTAAATAACCCCAAATGGTTTTGCAGCAGATAGTCCGAGTAGTAATTCATCCGATAGACCTACACAAATTCCACGAAAAACACATGACCCAGAGAACAGAAATCAGGGCGGTTTGAGAAAAAGAAATCCTGCTGAATGGAAGACAAACAAGCAAAAACATCTAAGGTAAGAATGTTATGGTTTCAGCTTGCATCATTTTTCTACTTATTTCATAGTAAGTTAACTCTTATGAGTTAAAAATACATTTTTTTATTATTCAATAATCCATGTATTCATTTTTATTCATATAGCCTAATATATCAAGAAGGAAACAACACGCTTTATTTAGCCCATAACTTCTGTTAACAAATGTTTAAGGTTATGTTAGTATTTTGTTTGTACAGTGTTGAACAAAACTCTGACACCAGACCTGAGCCAGCCAGCCTAACACAAAATTATTATTATTATTAGCCACTAATAATACTCCTAACACCAGTGTTGATAATCTCTTAATTTTAATAATTTCCCAAAACTATTTAATTGTAATGGAATTGAATTTCTGAAACAGAAAATGTTTTTATTTGTTTCAGATACTCTGCAAAGCATCTACCAGTTTTCCCAAAATGCGGCCATAGGGGTACATCGTTCAACTGCAGCCTTCTCACCATGAATGATGTCAAGAACTTTCATGAATCCTTCTATAGTGTAAAGACAAAATCTAGTCAGGACGCTTTCATACTAAAATACTGCTCTTGTGCACCACCTGCTCGACATCATCCTAAAACTGGAGATCGAGGTGAGAAGAAACTCGTCTACAAGTACTTTGTAAAGAACCAAGTTGATAACCGCATAGAAGTTTGTAGAGCAGCATTTCTTGATATTCTGGGTATCACTAAACATCGCGTGCAGGGGATATTCACTCGTTTCAGGAAAAACGGTTGTGATGTACCACAAGAGACAAGAGGAGGTTACCGAAAAGAGGAAAAGTACAGGGCCAGAATTGAGTCAGCTATTGCATTCATTAAAAGTTTTAAGGGATTAGAATCCCATTATTCTAGGAAAAATAGTAAGAGAGTCTACCTTGATTCGTCATTGAGCATTGCAAAAATGTGGAGAATGTATCAGAAGTCTGTTGAAAATGATTTAAAAATAACACAGGGTCTGTTTCGAAAATTGTTTCTTACAAAATTCAATTTAAGTTTTTGCACTCCTTCAACAGATGTTTGCTCTAAATTTATTGAATTGAATGAGAGAATTGGAAGGGAGAGTGATGAATCTGAGAAACAATCACTCAGAACTCAGCTGAATCTTCATAAGCTGCAAGCCAAAGCGTTTTTTTCACTCTTGAAGCAGGATGAGCAAGGCCTGTTTATTATTTCTTTTGACATGCAGAAGAATCTGCCTCTACCCAAACTGCCAGATCAGAGCTGTTATTACTCAAGACAAATCTATTGCTACAATTTAACAGCAGTAGCTGGAGTGTCATGTGGGGGTAAAGCTTTAAGCAAGAATAATGTCTACTTAAAGAATTAGCTACCAATTTACACATGGTCAGAAGATGAAGTTAGTAAATCTACCAATGAAGTTGCGTCAGCTATTTTTAAAGAATTTCAGATCAGGCTTGATAATGGAGACTTCAATGATACACATACCATTCGTTTGGTGTGTGATGGATGCGGCGGTCAAAACAAAAACACTATTGTTTTGACTATGTGTTTGAATTGGTTGGCTCGTAGTCCATCACACATCAAGGGAATGGAACTGGTATACCCTATCACTGGGCATTATTTTATGCCGAGCGATAGGGTATTCGGCTGCATTGAAAGAGAAATAAAAACAAAAGACACCATTGTTACATGCGAGGAATACCATACAATATTTTCAGCACATGGTGTTGTGAAGAAAATTGGTGAAGACTGGCACGACTTCGATTGGAAATCAAAGGCCAAGGAATCTATTAAAGAAACCAAAGATTTACATTTTAAAATATCAAAGGTGAGAAGACTGATTTTAACCAAAAATGCACACAATAAATGTATTGATGTTCAAGGCGAGATGTCTTACATGAATGAGACAGCTCAGGCTCTCAGGGTGAACAAGCCTGGTAAGAAATTATCAACAATCAGACCTAATAAAATTGAACCAGGCTCAGTTAAAATTAATCCTGCAAAGCTCAAAGACGTTCAAAAACTGCTTGAGAAGCACTACGGGGCAAACTGGTTTGAAGTAAACAATCTGGAGTGGTACAAAAATATTATTAACAATAATAATAATAATAATGGTGGTCCTCAACTGGTCAATGAACAATGTGAGTGTGCAGATGAGAATGATGACAATGACGAAATTGTAGAATTTGTGGTTTAATTTTTTTCAATTTTTTCTATTTTTTGTGTTTTATTAGATTTTTATCAGTTGAGCTGACAATTTGAAAAAATAAAATAATGTTTTTTTTTAAACTGATTCATCAATAGAACCACCCTCAAAGATTTTCCATCATATAGGCCGCGAGGTGAAACATGGACCTCAACCCCTCAAACGGTTGAAGAGTGACTGGCATGGTAGGGATGGGAGTGTCTCTCTCACAAATCATTCGCTCTCACTCTGCATGCATACGGTCAGTGTAGAACACTTTCGGCTCGCCTTCCCCTCAGCTGTTGCTGGATTCAAGACACTCAGGTCACTGCCCTTTTCTCGCCTATGTTTTCTTTACAGACAATAAAACCCACCTGGACTCGAAGCTAAGGTATCGGCTGCCGAGAACGAACTGACCAAACTTCTACCCCCACCCAAAAAATTTCAGTTTTTGGTCACGTGTAGTGGGAGTCGAAGGTCCATGTCTTACCTTGCGGCCTATACAGCAGTAATTGTTACAAAAACGTCCAGATCCAAACCTGCTTGGTTACAAAAACGGCCAGCTCCATACATTGGTTACAAAAACGGCCAGCTCCATACATTGGTTACAAACTCGGCCATGTCCATTTTTATTTTGTAAATAACTAATTAACCTATATTATTAAGGTTGAAATCTTAATGCTATTCAACTTTCAAGACATAAGACTATTCACATAAAAAAAAACAGCAACTAAAACAGTTTTTTTCTATAAGAAACAGTTTTTGGTCTCTCCTGAAAAATTTTGCAAATGACACTTGGCCGTGTTTGTAATTAAGCGTACTTAGTACGTAAATCTATTGTAATTGTTAACCAAATTGAAGCTTTTTAAAAGACTTTTGTGTATTTAATAAGGTTAACTGGCGCAGTCGGTAGGACACTTCAAGAATATTAGTGAATATAGTGTTCTTCGATTTTTAAATCGTTAATGAAGTGGACTTGAACAATAGTGAAATTTTTGGTAACCTTACATCGGAACTCCAAAGATTTTCATATTGAATAAGTGAAAGCACCTGGCATTGGGACTTTCTACCTCTGGTTTTTCTACACGTATGGCGGAAAAATCGAACTTCTAATTGCATAAAATCAAAGTACATTGGATAAGCACTCAACATCCACCATCAAATGGCCTAGCCGAAAGTTTTCATTCAACTCTAATAGAACACATGCGAATATTCAACAATCGAGAGGAGTTCAAAACAGACCTGAGCTGAGCCAGCCAGGTTACACAAAATTATTATTATTATTAGCCACTAATAATACTCCTAACACCAGTGTTGATAATCTCTTAATTTTAATAATTTCCCAAAACTATTTAATTGTAATGGAATTGAATTTCTGAAACAGAAAATGTTTTTATTTGTTTCAGATACTCTGCAAAGCATCTACCAGTTTTCCCAAAATGCGGCCATAGGGGTACATCGTTCAACTGCAGCCTTCTCACCATGAATGATGTCAAGAACTTTCATGAATCCTTCTATAGTGTAAAGACAAAATCTAGTCAGGACGCTTTCATACTAAAATACTGCTCTTGTGCACCACCTGCTTGACATCATCCTAAAACTGGAGATCGAGGTGAGAAGAAACTCGTCTACAAGTACTTTGTAAAGAACCAAGTTGATAACCACATAGAAGTTTGTAGAGCAGCATTTCTTGATATTCTGGGTATCACTAAACATCGCGTGCAGGGGATATTCACTCATTTCAGGAAAAACGGTTGTGATGTACCACAAGAGACAAGAGGAGGTTACCGAAAAGAGGAAAAGTACAGGGCCAGAAAGCTATTGCGGTTTATAGAAAGCTATAAAAAGGTTTTTCAAAAATATATTATTTATCTTTAAAGATTCTTTGGATTATTGTGTCAAAGCTGCGTAACATGAAACATCAGCTCAAAATTAAATGCATCCTGGCATCCTGCTACATAACTTGGAAGTGTTTATGCACATGCGTCGCTTATGCGCCATACTCGACCACGTGCCCCTGTGACGTCAGTCTTTGTTGTACGATCATGCGTCCGTGCGTGCTATTGTTCTTGTTCAGTAGTGTTATTAATTTTGTTTTATAGCAATACAAAACAAAGTTTGTCGGTGTATTTATTATACAATTGAAATTAGTGGCCCGTTTATTTGTGCGTTTTAGTGGATTTCATTATGGTATACTAAACAAAATGGACGGAATTAAAAGACCTAGTGGTGCCGAGTTTCGAAAAAGGAAAAAGCAAGAAGATGAAAAAGTAAAAAAAACTACCAAAGATTGACACGTTTTTCAAAAAACAGGATTTTGCTGATTCTTCTGAAAGTCAGTCAGGTAACGATGGTGTTGGTGAGAGTGAATGTGGGCCTGGGGGTAGTGTATCCACGTCAGAAGAGATCGTCGCATTGAATTTTCTTGCTGATAACCAAAATTCAGAAGTCCACCAAAACGTGAGTAAGCCTGCTGATTTAAATATTACATGTATTGCTCCTTCTACATCAACCGGCATAAGTAGTCCAGTACAAGAAAATGACAATGACATAGGTATAATCTGTAATGATGGTAGAGTAGAGAATACAGACATAGCTCTTTTCTCAGAAGATATTATTAATAAAGACAAAATGAAATCTCGGATTTTGAACTCTGAACCATGTAGACCTCAAGGGCCATTCCCTAAAGACACTAAAACAAATATAAAACATATCTTAAGATTATTGATAATTGATCAATTTTTGAAATGTCTTGTGTAGTATCTAAAATTAGAGAAAAAAATGGAGACTGTTGAACATCAGTCAATATTTCACTCAAAATCTGATGAGATGTCAAATGAATAAGTTCGTTTTGAATTGAAGGGCTCTACTATCTTCGTTTTCCAGGTGATTCTTTAAAATAGGGTCGTATCTAGAAAGGAGATCAATAATATTTAGAAAATTTCCTGACTCACTCTGAACATTTTTTATGCTTTCAGATCGAAGCCCTCTGAAAGCTAGATTACAGGTTGACATTGTTATGATAACATCAAGAATTCTCTTTATTACTTCAACAAGTTTTTCTTCTTTATCATAAAAAAGCATTTTGATATCTCTGTTATTTTTTCTTATTCCATAAGCAATACATGCATTAATATGGCACTTACTCAATTTGTGATCTTTAATTTTTGTTGACAGATTTCTCCAATCATTGATTTTCCCTGTAGTCCATGCATTGTTAAAGTTTTTATCAAGTCTGTTAGCGAACAGCCAACATGGTTCACAATACACTCCATTTAAGGACGGAGAGTAGCAAAGCCAAAAGCGCTCAATTTTTTGACCAGTTTTTGTTTCGAAAAAATAATAATCTTTTGAGAACATTACATTTTAGTGACCCATGCACTGCTTCTAACGAAAGACTCTACAAAATAAGATTTGTCATTGACCATTTACGCCAGAAATTCAAGTTTGCTTTTACTCCTTTCAAAGACCTTTGCATTGATGAGTCCTTGATGCTGTGGAAAGGTAGGCTAGTGTTCAAGCAGTACATTCCCAGTAAAAGACATCGTTTTGGAATATAAAGTTATTCATATTATGTGATGTTGATACTGGATATGTTAGTGATTTCATTGTTTACACAGGAAGTGAAACTGAAATAAATATAATTGAAAATTTAGGTATTTCAGGTTCAGTTGTAACAACTCTTCTGGAACCATATCTGAACAAGGGGCATACACTTTTTTGTGATAATTGGTACAGCAGTCCACATCTATTCCAATACCTGCATGACAGAAAAACCGGAGCTTGCGGTACTGTACGACCAAATAGATTAGGTTTCCCAAAAGACTTTTCACAGAAAATGAAGAAAGGGGATCTTGAATCAAGAAACTCAGACACAATGTTGGCTATAAAATTTTTTGATAAAAGGCCAGTTCACATACTGTCTACAGTGCATGAGAATAAGATTGAAGCCTCTGAAAAAATTGACAGGGAGACAGGTGAAGTGATAAAGAAGCACACAGCAACAATAGAGTACACAAAGAAGATGGGTTCTGTTGGCAAATCAGTTATTTGGAGTGTGCCAGAAAATCTATGAAATGGTACATAAAATTTTTCATGCACTTATTGGATATTGCAATGTTGAATTCATATGTACTATTTCAGATGAAGACTGGGAAAAAGCCCCAAATGTTGGATTTCAGACAGAGAGTGATCAATCAAATTTTTGAGAAGTTTGCTGAGCCAAAATCAAGCAGCAGGGGAGGTCGTCCTTCTTCTCAAGGAAGTCCCTTGCGCCTCACCCAACGTCATTTTCCTGAGCCAGTTCCTCAAACTGTAGGGAAAGGGTCAAGAAGCCAGCGACAATGCCATGTATGTAAACATACAAAAAAACGCGAATCAAAGAGGAAAGACACCAGGTTCTACTGCAAAGACTGCAACGTAGCTTTGTGCGTGTACCCTTGTTTTATGGAGTACCACACTCTACTCCATTTTTAGTTCAACACTGTAGAATAAATTAGAAGAAAATAGTTTAGATGTATATATTAGTTAGATTTTATGTGTATAAGCCTATAGTATGAGAATCTGACTCAGAAAAAGACTACAGTGTGCATAACTACATTTCACCACACCACAACAGGATGCAGAATAAGGTATGTTTTTATGAAGTATACTGAATCCATGCATGAAAAATATTCATTTTGGGGGTTGATTTTTGCTGTATCTACTCACATAATGGAGCTTATAAGTAATATTTTTGTGCAGGAATAAGTCAATTATATATTTATAAACTCCTCAAGAAAATACATGCAGCTTCAGTCTAGATAAAAAAAATATTGGTCTAATAATAATTGGAAAATATTCAGTCTAGATAAACCCCCCCCCCCTTGGTCGCAATTGGGCTGTGCTGCATGGTTTAAGTGTTGGTTGGATATTTCTAACTACAGAGGAGGTGATATAATCATATTGCATGTGAATAATATCAACAAAACCTGAATAAGCAATTCATTTTGAAAACTGCAAAAAAACCCAGGCTGTGGGTATAAGAGCACGCGGAAAAACGTAGGAGTTAAAGGGTTAACTCAAAATTTGCAACTGTATATATATGGGAACATTTATATGCATAATACATAGTCTATATGTTCAGGTATAATTTCATTACATTTTGCATTTTATTGTTGTTAAGATAAAGAAAAGAATGATGAAAATTCCTTGAGGTGTCGCCATTCCCCTGGTTTACCCTAATACTAAAGAGAAAATCCACCTATTGAAGATTAAGCAACCCAGAAAAATCAAAGAGAGAAAAAAAGAAAAATGAAGACGAGGATGAAACCAGACAACCAAATAATTCTGATTCCAACCATGTTCCAGGTTCCTCTACGTCCTGCTGAGAGTATCATCAGGAGCCGAACAATTGAGGAATATAACAAACAATTTAGGAATAGTTTCAGTAGATCTAGGCTCTGCAAAGTTAGAAGTTGCAAGACACACTTTTATACATTATTATGAATTAGAGAGTATTTTTGATCATGTTAATAGATTGAATACATATTATGACAAGGTATCAGAAAATATTAGAAAGGAGATTCCTGTAATGGAAAATGTAGAATATATAACAGATAATGGTAGTAAAGCAAGAGATATAGTGAATTATTTGATAGTGATAAATCATACAAAGATTATTATATCATAGAAAGATTATCATACAAAGATTATCATATAAAGAATATTATAGAAGATAAGTTAGATATAATTAATTTGAAGAATAATAAAAGATCCAAAAGAGGATTAATAAATAAATGGTCTGGGAAGCGCAATAAAATTTGTTACTGGTAATTAAGACTCCAATGATGGCAAAAAGTATGATAAGTTATTTGAACATTTGAAGAAAAATCAAAATAATATGATGAATCAAATAGCATCCCAATATTAATAATTCAACTCTGAAATTATTACCGAATTCATCCAGACCTTTAAAATTGTAAATCAAAACTTTAATGAGTTGAAAAACAAGATAAAATTTGTTAATGATAAACTTAGTGATTATGCAGAATTAGAAAAATTTAGAGATTTATTAAATCAACCTTTATAACATTGTGTTAAGGGGACTAAAGGTCAAAAAATTGAAAAATTTGGTCATTTTTGGTTTTTGGTCTAATATTGTAGTTTGAAATTCCCTCTTTCTAATGCCACTTGAATCACATCACTACAAGCAATAGGCGATAATTTATAAATGTTTTAGTGAACAGATGTAGCAAGCTAACTCACTGAAAATATTCAATTTAATTTTGTTTCAGTTTGTTTTGAATATTTTTACAACTGGCATTTAGTAGATTGATCTGATTTTTTCTGTTAACTGTCAGCTGTGATAGTGATTTGAGAAACATAACCTCTAATATTATCATGGTATTTTATTGCTGTAAACAAATGGAAAGTAATAGTGTTATATCGGTCAGCTCTCCATACTTTACACATTTGTAGTCACTTTTTCATTATAGAGATTTTTCATTTTTCATTTTAGAGATTATCTATAATAATCAGCTACATGTGAGCTGACAACACCACCAGAAGCTCAGCGACTGGCTTTATGGAGAAGGAAAGCTCCAGACTCAATAATAGAGCTTAAAGAGGAAGGAGCTGCTGGATTTCAGTTGCCATACGTAACATGGAAGTCCTTGAACAGACTGTGGACAGGGGTAACCAGATGCAAGTCTGAACTTGTGCGATGGGGCTACAGTGAGGATGAGGAATGAGTGCGGAATGTTGCAAAACTATGAACACCTATTGACCTGTCCTAATGTCATAAACCATGAGTTTTGACAGTCTCCCAAGCACATAAAAAATTATAATATTCCAAAATTTCTTTCAATACTTTCAATAATGGCTAAAGAAAGCCAGATCACCAGGAAGCCTATTTATGCTGACTGGGTGAAAAGACGCTGAGAGTGGTGGAGCTTTCCAGCCTCCCCACCAGCCAGCATTTTTTTCACAGTAGATTTTTCCATCTTTTAATTTTTTGCTCAGTCGTTTGTGTGCCTCCTGAAGACTCTGACTGGCCAGGACTTAGACCTTCCATCCCATACTTCCATCCAGCCGAAGCTGACCAAGGATGTGGTATCGTAGAGAAATGTTTCAATTAATATAAATTTATTCTAATCAATTCTTCATAACTTTTATTTCAGGAAAACTAAATAATGATTCAAAATTATTTCAGATAGGAAAACAAAATTCAAGATAAAAAGAAAATCCTCATTTTTTAAAAAAGAATTAACTTATTTGAAAACAAAATATAAAAACTTGAAAACTTGAAATAACTAATCAATTTAATTATCTGTTTGTTCCTTTAATTATTTTTTCTTTTTCAAAAAGATTGTAAACCATTTCTTCATGTTATTTTGTTCAAAACTTAAATTAAATAAACTTTGTTTCTCATCAACATCTGTTGTCAAATTTATAAATCAATTAAACTATGAAATGTATTAAAAACAAATTAAACTTTTTCTTAAATCCAATATTTTGCTCTACCATCTAAGCGACGCATCTCCAGCCATTTGTGATATTTTTCTTCCCGTCTGGGAAGTGGTGGAGCCCCCAATTTTAAAGAAAAATAAGAATAATATAATTATCACAAATGATGGAGACGCATTGAATTAATGGCAAAGCCGAATAGTCTAGTGAAGTATGGTCTTTACCAAACCATACATTACAAATGGTGGAACCATACGTTACACTAACATGAGAATAAATTGTACTATAGAAGACCTTATAATAGCAAATGACAAAGCAGTTTCTGCAGCAACATTTTGGAAAAACATTTAGTATGGTGACTCTAGACACAAAAGAAGAAGATCTATAATAATGAGTCATATGAAAAAAGTTTTCAAAAAACGTAAAGGAGGATTCAATTATCAAGCAAAACCTACAACTGACAACAGAAACATTTCATCAAGTACCAGTGCCCAACCTAGTGTAGATAATGATGTTCCACTTGTTTCAACTTCTTTAGAGAAACTGCATACTTCTATAGAAAATTATGACAGTCTCTCAAGCACCTGTGAATACATTATGGCTAAAGTGCAGTGTATTGGCACAATTTTTTTCTCGGCCATTTTTGAAGATATCATCTCAAATTTTTTTTAAAATGAAACTAGAGACAAAAATAAAGCACGCTAGCACAATTTTAACATCATCACACCTATTCTAATTTTTTTAAACCGGTTCGAAATATTGCTTTGATTCTAACCTATCTTTTGAAACAACATCAACATTCTATCACTTGAATTGAATATTCCGTGTGGACAAAATATGAGAATTGAATAATTGAATCACTGATTGCAAAAACAACCTAAACGCCATTTTCAGTCACTTTCATTTTTCAGTGGATATTGCATTTTCATAGGTCCCTTTATAAGTTGAGTGCATAAACAACTCATGAAACACTTCTTAACCCTTGAGTACTTGTGTTGGGTCAAGACAGACCCACTCCACTTTCAACTGTGAACCATGATGCTTTGTTTCACTTCCTGTTTCCCCCACTCTATCTATTCTTCTATTTATGTGTAAGAATTATGTTAGTTGTCAATTGGACATTACAAGGAACGTTTAACGTGCTGAAACTGTCATTTTGACCCAACGCGAGTGGTTGTGTAAAGTCACAGTTTTTGCTTTTGACCTGAGGCTAGTAGTAACGTTTTTCTTACCGGCAATCATTACTGATCTGATGCAAGTGATTTATTCTGTACATGATCCTCTCCATCAATATTTTACTCATTCAAGATGGCAAGCTCCATATTTCTTACAGATAAAGACATTTTAAAAAATCAGGATGAGCTTCAATGTGAAAATAGTGCTGTACTTGATGATGATTGTATTCTTGATTCAGCAGACAAAGATGAAGTTGATTATGAAAATATAAGTGAACATAATTCAGAAAGTGAACAAGAACTGACTGATTCAGAAGAAGATGAGAATTTTTTTTTATCATATGGCTTTTTATTGGTGGGGAGACCCTTACGGGTAGGTTGATGACAATGACAGTGAGCCTACTAGTTTCTTCTGGTCCAAGGATAAAAAAACTAAATGGTTGAAGCAGCCTCCACCAACAACAAGAACATGTCAAGAAAATCTGATCACACATATGTTTGGTGTTCGTCCAGAATTTTGTGATACAACAAGTGAATACAATGCATTTGTGAAGTTTTTTGACAATGATGTAATTTTGCTTTTAGTGAATAGCACCAGGCCTGGATTTCCCACTAGGCACACTAGGCACTGGCCTAGGGGCGGCACGTCCTAGGGGCGGCACGGCTCTCGGGTTTTTGTCGAGTATATATATATATATGAAGTTTTTCTCGAGTTCAGTTTCCTTCAAAATTATTTTAGTAGTAACTTTATGTAAATAGTTTTGTATCTTATTCAGTATATGATTTTCAAATTATTTGATAGTACTAATACCGTTGCCGTGCTAATCAAATTTATAGAGGATGATATTGGACTAGCTAGGTTATACCAATCGAATAACCGAGATAATCAAATCATAGAAAAACGGGAAAGTTCTCATGAATATTGATCAAGTCTTTTCTCCAATATATACTTAATAAACTTTTTCTAAAATTAAATTAGTAAATTTTTCTATTTGAATAATTTATTAATAAGAATGACCATCAGATTAAAACATCTGAATGATTTTGTATCTTATTCAGTCTCAGATTTTTAGAAATACCATTGGTCGTGCTAATCAAGTTTAAAGTTTGATATTGTAGTTTTAAATTTTGTTCTAACAACTATATGCCAATCAAATATTCCAAATACCCCATTCATGAAAAAAACTAAATATTTTTTTGTGATTAATGATCAAGTTTGTTCATGAGTTTCATTTTTCGTTGTCAGCTATTTTTTACTTTGAATGAGCAAAGACATTTTAAAATATAATACAAATCTAAAAGTAACTGATTGTTTTATTAAAACCATCATTATTGACTG
Source organism: Laodelphax striatellus (assembly GCA_017141395.1). NCBI lineage: Eukaryota > Metazoa > Arthropoda > Insecta > Hemiptera > Delphacidae > Laodelphax > Laodelphax striatellus. Next base: position 21,747,408 of record CM029532.1, on the reverse strand, counting down.
GTAAATTTGGTATTTCATTTTCATAATAACTTATATATATATATACATTATACAGTATATCTGATATGCCAAGGGGCGGCAGCCAGAATAGTGCCTAGGGGCGGCAAACGGTTGAAATCCGGCCCTGAATAGCACAAACATAAAAATTAGGACAGTTCAAGAGAGATATAAAAGGCCTCGTGATGCAGCTGAAACTGATGTAGATGAAATAAAGGCTCTACTTGGCTTGTTATTTATGGCAGGAGTTTTCAGAACATCTCATACCAATACAAGAGATTTATGGGGAAAAGATGGTCCACCAATTTTCACTATTACAATGAGCCGTGAGAGATTCCATTTTTTGCTACGCAACATAAGATTTGATGACATAGAAACTTGCTCGGACAGGAGACTAACTGATAAATTGGCTCCAATTCAAGAACTGATAACACTGATTAGTAATAAGTTTGAAAGTGCCTATACACCTCATGAATACTTGACAATTGATGAACAGCTTGTTGGCTTTTGCGGCCGATGCTCTTTTCAACAATATTTGCCTCACCCTACAGTGCATGGTGGGTACTAGGGGACCCATACAAGTTTTGAGCATTTATTAATAATAGGAGCTGAATTCTGACTCTAGTGCATAGTGTATACCAAGTGGAACATTGCATTTCATTCATATAGTACCAGAAATCGCTGGTAGATCACGCCATTGACGTGCCTAATTCAATATTTTCTCCAGCCTTGCTTACACAGCTGACTGCAGTATAGTGCAATTTCAGAAATACAATAAATAAATCAATAATGCCCTGAAACATTAAAAAAAATATATTTTCTGTTCTATTGTTTCTTTGTGAATACTCTCCATATGAAAATAATAGTGTCAGAATTTATCTTATTTGTTATTATGGCAACATTGTCTGTGTTCCTCCTGAGACCCACTATGCACTATGCAGTAATGATAACAGCTACACAGCATGCAAGTGTCTGGTTTGTAGGTTATGTTAGTTCAACTTCGACTACAAACATGAAGTGCGATTATTATACACAAGAGTCGGTTTTTCATGTATTTTTAAATAATAATAGTGATGTTAAGATAATATCAATATGGATGTAGATGAACTTATTGGTGATGACGAAATATTGCAAACCCTTCTTGAAGAAACTTTAGAAATACCTATCAACAGTGAAGATGAATTTGCTTTGAGTGATGATGAAGAAGAAATGCTTCCAGTTCAACATGCACAAAAGAAATCAGTCATCCAAAAACCATGATCATCAACTAGTCAAAGTAGAGATCACTCATTACAGCCATCAACTAGTGGATTTAAAGATAATTCATCACAGCCATCAACCAGTTGTGTTGTAAATGACCCTCCAGAGCCATCAACAACACAAAGTCAAGATAATCAACAACAGCCATGTACCAGTAAGAACAACAAACCTTCCCATACTACTAATAAGCCTGCTATCAAATTTAAAAATGTTATGTGGAAACATGCAAATTTTCAACCAGTTGGAGATATTAATTTCCTTGGAAATACTGACTTACCAGAACCAATAAGCAAATTGGAGAGTCCATTACAGTTTTTCTCATTATTTTTCAATAATGAACTTTTACAGAAGATTTGTGATGAAACTCACAGATTCAGTGTTCAGGAAGATGTCAACCGGCCATTCCTACTTTCTTGTACTGAATTGAAACATTACTTTGGTATTCTAGTTGCTATGTCTTTAGTAAACATTTCCAATGTGCAGTTTTATTGGAATGAATTGATTGGTGTTGATTTAATCAAACGTACAATGCCAGTAAACCTTTTTGAACAGATAAGGAAATATCTTCATTTCAACAACAACATGGAAGCAGTTAGGCCTGGAAGGCCTGGTCATGACAGACTGTACAAAATAAGACCAGTCCTGGATCATTTAAATAAAAAGTTCAGTGAAGTGCCCTTAGAAGAGTGCTTGAGTGTTGATGAGCAGATGTGCCCAACAAAGGCTAGAAACTATCTAAAACAATATGTACCAGCCAAACCCCATAAATGGGGGTACAAATAGAATTGTTGCAGAATATAATCGCCACATGGGAGGTGTTGACTTGATTGACAGTCTAATAACAAGATATCAAAATGAAATGAGAAGCAGGAAGTGGTATAAACAGGTCTTCCTCCACCTTCTTGATGTGACTATTGTGAATAGCTGGCTACTTTATCGGCGGCAATCAGAAAAATCTAATATTCAGCCCATGACACTTCTAGAATTCAGGATTGAGCTTGCTGTATCCCTCTGCAAATTTGGAGAAATGACAATGACCCCAAGAGGTAGACCACGCAGTGAAATTGAGAATGAGCTCCAAAAAAAGAAGAAGAAAGGTCCTACTGCTCCAGCACCACCAAACGATATTCACTTGGATCAGGTATCTCATTGGGTGGAATTCACAGATGCCAGACAAAGATGTAAATTACCAGGGTGCACAAATGAAAAAAAAACGCCCATCAAGAGCAAGTTTTCAAGAACTCCTCGTAAAAATGTAGTTAGAATGATACTTCCTTCTACAAAAAATTGTCATGATGTCAAAGATGAATTTTCTGCTTTTTCTAAAATAATCAACCAAAACATGATCGATGTTATTGTGAAACACACCAACAGTTACATGCAGAGGACTAGGGATATGGCTAACCTGGATCAAAAAGAGAGTTCAAAAAGACAACTGATTGACACCAACAGAGAAGAAATGCTGGCTTACATAGGTGTATTGTATTTGTTAGGTAGAAAAAAAATGTCTAAAATAAATCTTGAGGAAGCATGGGCAAAAGATGGGACAGGACTTGAAATATTACAGGGTGTCATGGGCATGAGGAGATTTAAAAATTTGACAGCAGCCATCAGATTTGATGAAAAATCTACTAGAGATGAACGAAAAAAGAATGACAAGTTGGCAATAATTTGCGAATTTATAGACTCTTTCAATTATAATATTCAAGAATACTACACTCCAGGAGATCAACTGACAATTGATGAGAAACTTGAGCCCTTTTGTGGACAATGTTCTTTTATACAGTACATCCCAAACAAGCCCGCCAAATATGGGATAAAAGTTTTTGCAATTGTTGATTCCTGAACATATTACTCACTGAAGCTGGAAATTTACTGTGGAACTCAACCTGAAGGTCCCTACAGTGCATCCAACACCCCCATGGATATTGTAAAAAGGCTTGTTTCTAGGTATGAAGGTTTTAACAGAAACTTGACAACAGATAACTGGTATACCAGTTATCCCCTTGCCAAGTACTTACTTTCCAAAAAAATTACCCTTGTTGGTACCATGAAAAAAATAAAAGAGAGATCCCGGACGAATTCCAAGCATCCAAGTCGAGAGCAGTGGGGAGTTCAGTGTTTGGATTCCAGAAGGATATTACACTGGTCTCATATGCAACAAAAAAAAAAATAAGTGCGTCATACTATTCAGTACAGTTCATGATGACAACAAACTACATACAGAAACATCCAAACCAGAAATAATCATGGACTACAACAAGTTCAAAGGAGAAAGGAGGGGTTGATACCGTTGATCAACTTGGGGGGAACTACACTGTAGCTCGAGGAACAAGGAGATGGCCATTGGCATGCTTCTTCTTGTTGTTGAATGTAGCTGGGATAAACTCACAAATACTCTTGAATTTCAGTTTGCCAGACACTTCACCCAAGTTTAGAAGAATATTTTTGTCTAATCTCGCCACATCTTTGATGAAACCTCATCTCCAAAGAAGAAGAAGCTTGACCTCACTCCCTCTTCATGCTCAACACATCATCAAGAGACTGATACCTTTATCTGATGAACCAAGCCAAGCTGATAATGAACCACAAACTAAGAGGCCCAAAGGACATGGTCGCTGCCACATGTGTGAAGGAGCTAAAAGAAGCAATACAACAATAACTTGTGAACAATGTATGAAGTTTACTTGCAAGAATCATATTGCTACACTGTGCATCAAGTGCTCTTCCAGCAATGAAGTTGTTGAAGATGAGGACTACTCTGACTAATTATGCATAATAATTTGAAATATTTCTCAATCTTTTTCACAATATTTTCATGATAATTTAGAATTATATTGATAAATCTTCCATTTTTTATACATGAAACTGTTGGTATTTTATTTATTTGCCATTTTTCTGTTTTATATTATTTTCTCTAAGCTTTATAGTGTTATTGAGTGCACTGAGGAGACCTTCAGCCGATATGGCCACTTGAAGCAAGAGTGTAACTAATAGTTACACCCATAGTTACTAACTATGTCTATAATTTAATATAATTCATATGATATATAAATATTATCTATTGAAAATATATTCAATATTATGGGTCATTCTCCAGAAACGGACAGAACATGGTCACAAGCCTAGTGAAAGAAAACGTGATTTTTTTATTCTATTTTTACATGTTAAATACTTACTAAGCATCGATATTAACCCAATAATACAGTTGATAAACATTTATTACAAATAATTATGGATAAATATATGTCCACTGAACGTGATAAGTCACTTCTGTGGACAGTCACCATCTGTAGTTTGAGACAGTTAGGGGTTGCATCTTTATTCAATATTCGATTTTACACCTTTAAAACTGGATAATAATTATAAACTATAGTATTTGGAGTTATCCCTGCAATTTTATCCTTGTTTATTCAATTACTTGGAAAGAAAAATGCAATTGAACTCTTGTCACCTAGTTTTCAATCACTTCTGTGGACAGATGTAAATAGTACAATAAATTTTCACTAGGCAGCGCTAGTGTAGTTCTCCACCAACTGGATGAAGAAGGAGTAGCCATATTCCATATTGTCGTGTAAAGACGTTGGAAGTTTTTGTTTTATTGTGCTGCTGAGATTTTCAGTGTGTTATCAATATTTTGATCGTTTGTCAAGCTACCACAATCACTTCTGTGACCAGTTATAAAAAGGTAAATACATTTTTAATTATAATACTATTTAATAGTAATGCAGTTCTTATAATTCTACAATCACTATCAACATTAACACTGTTCATAACCTCAAAAGTATACTCAATTATGGGCTGCTTATTTTCATTCATCACTTCTGTGGACAGCTGTTGTCCACAGAAGTGATGCCTGTCAACGGAAGTGATTGTTTACTCACTGTTGATTATCTTCAACTTGTATGTGTTAAAATCGGTTATTTCTACAATCAATTGAAACTTCTAGGCATGCTTGAATAAGAAAATCTTCCATTTTTTGTTTCTTTGCCAATTTAGTCTAAATGTTGTTAATTTAAATTTTGTTATGAGAGTTGCCTTCTGATCACAATGGTTTATTTATAATCAAGTTTTTTTAATGTTTCTAGTTATTCTTGCATAATTTATGTTTAGTCTGATCGTGCCTAGAACTGAATAGATTGATTAACTTAAAGGTGTAAGAGGGGAAGTGAATCTGTTCATTCATAAATCATGAAAAGCATAGTAAAAGTTCATTGCTGCCAACTCTGTACATTTGAAATTCTAAGTTGCAGTTGTTTTAATGACCAAATTTGATTTTTTTATGGATACATCTCAACAAAATTTTCTGTTTTAGGCGCGATTGGACTATAACTTGAGCTATTATTTTTTATTATTATTAGTCTACTAATTTCATTTGGTTTTTACTTGAAAATTTGTTCTAGATATGAAATGGCAAGATCAAAAAAAGAACAAGAGCGTTATCTTGAGAAGAGGAGAGAGATGAAGAAGATGAGTATGAGGAAAGCTAGAGAGAAGTTGCGAAGTGATCCTGTTAAATATGAAGAAATTAAGGCCAAAGATAGAGACCGATATAGAAGAAAAAAAGAAGAAGGGAAAGTTAAGTTAATAGGAGAAATGAGTAACCGTGATCAAAGACGGATACGTCAGGAATGGAGGAAGAGGTCAGAAAAATACCGTTTGAAAAAGAAAAATGAAGAAAACATCCATGATTTTGTAGTATCCAATAGTCCACCATTAACTCCAGAATCTCAAATTGAAATCATTCAGCCTAGCACAAGCAGACAACAGGAGTGTGGTAAAAAGATAGCAAGAAAGAATAGAGAAATGAAAAACCAAAAAATTAAACAGCTGCAAAAAAAACTGGATATGGCTAATTCCAAAGTGAATCGATATAAAAAACGCTTATCAAGGCTTCAGCAGGCTCAAATGAAAGAAACGCCCAGAAAAAAAGTTGCCCAAATTATTCAAGGACTAAAGACCAAAGTTACTCCAGAAGTGAAGAAGAAACTTCTGTTTGCAGAAGTGATTTCCAAACAAATCTCAGTGAACTATCAATCACAGTCAAGCAGTAAGGATAAAAGGAAAATGGCTGCATCAGTGTCTGGAAAAATCATCAAAAAATACAAATTTGTCCAGTATTTAGCTTCCCTAACATCCACTGGAAGTCTAAGAAATAAAAGATATTATAGACGAATATACTTGAAAAGAGAAATGATGCAGGCAAAAAAAGAAGTGGCAAAGTTTTTAGAAAAAGATGAATCAAGTAGATTAACTGCTGGAAAAAAGGAAACTCTAACTAAAAAGAAAATTAAAAAACAGAAAAGACTGCTGAATGACTCTTTGAAGAACCTTCATAAAATATTTGTTTCTAAATATCCCAAATATAAGAATATGTCTTACTCTTTATTTTGCAAATTTAGACCCTTTTGGATAGTTTCTCCAAGTGTTGAGAATCGAAACACATGTCTGTGTAAAATTCACGACAATATGAAATTATTGATGAAGAGAATTGCTTATCATAAGATTTTAAAACAAAGAAGTGACTCAGAGCTTGTGAAGTCACTGTGCTGTGCAAAAGAACATATTGAAGTGGCATGCCTGGAAAGGAAATGTTCTTATTGTAAACATAAACAAATCACACCTGAAGATTTTAACTCTGATGAGTTAACCTACTTCGATGAATGGAAGAACCTGAAAGTGAGTCAGCTAATAAAAGGAGAATTAAAAATATGCCAGAAAGTGGCCAAGGAGAAAGTTCCATGCACAAAAGGGGATCTTCTGGAGAGGTTGAAATTGACTATTTTACCATTCATGCAGCATTATGCCAACATTAAACATCAGTTTAAAGCAATATCAGACATGAAGAAAAAAATAGGCAAAGATGAAATCTTATTACACTTTGATTTCTCTGAGAATTACAATTGTAAGTACTCAGAAGAGATTCAGTCGGCACATTTTGGAGGGTCTAAACCGCAAATAACTCTTCACACCTCTGTATGCTATTATTCAGATTCTTCAGATGACATAAGTACTAGACCCAAGCATCAAAGTTTCTGTACTCTATCCAGAAGCCTTCGACATGATCCAGCAGCAATTACTGCTCATTTGGACTGTGTATTAGATAGAATCCACAAGACATTAGTCCCAAATTTGAAAAAAATTCATTTTTTAAGTGATGGACCTAGTACCCAGTATCGGAATAAAACAATGTTCAATCTACTTGTTAAATATATTACAAAAAGTTTGAATTGGAAGAATGCACTTGGAACTATTGTGAGGCTGGGCATGGCAAGGGTGCCCCTGATGGCATTGGTGGATGCTTGAAGAGAAGTGCAGATGCATTTGTTGCCAGAGGAATTGATATTCCAAATTTTGAGACGTTGGTGTCACTTTTGAAAGATGCCACACAAATAGTTATTTCATTGGTCACAGAAGAAGACATCAGAAATATAGACCTATTGGTACCAAAGGCTGAAGAGTTGATTACTTTCAAAGGTACTATGAAAATTCATCAAATCTCTTGGTCCAAAAAGTCATTTTCCACACTGCAAGCTAGACGACTTAGTTGTACTGATTGCCAACCAGAAGAAGACTGCAAACACTTCGGAATTGGATCTATAAAATGTATCCTTTCAAGTATTCTCAAATTAAACATTAATCAAGTAATAATAATAGTTTGCATGAAAACTCTCTCTTTTCACATATATATTTTTTTAAATGCAATGTTTTAATTGTTATTTAATTTTGTGTTGAAAATTTCCTTAACAGTACCTGACAGTCAGTCATGAACAACACTCAAGGAAGAGAATTACGTTATTCAGATGTTTTCTGATTCTGAAGAAGAACCGCTTGAACCCAGTCAAAATATCAACGACTTTGAAGATATAACCATTGGTGACTGGGTGGCGTGATTTACAATGACAAATGGTACCCAGGTAAATGTTGTTGCTCGATGTATTATGTTTAATTGAAATCTATATCACCTGTTCATGTACATGTATGTAAACAGTAGCCTCTGTCAGTAGGTAGAGGTTCTGAACATAATTTCAAAATAAATTATTTTCTATAAAACTTTAATTACTAAAACACATTTGCATAACATCATAACAAATAACATGTAAAGACATAATATTATTACCATAGATGATTTATGAAGTGTCATTAACATGCAATATATAGGAGCTACCTATATATGCAACAATAGATCTATTCATCTTAAATTTACATCCAATGCTAAAATATTCAATTTATGAATTTTCTTCACAGCTGTTTGTTGTTGCCACCGTCCGTCCAGGCCTACCCACTTGGAGTCCAGCTGAATGCATTTCTACTTTCAAAATTCATGTTTTAAAATATAAATTTTGCCATTTTAGGTTATTTAAGTTTGTTGCTTCTTTTACAGGAATTGTTGAAGAGAAAATTGAGAGAGAATTGAAAATCAACTTTATGCACAGGAGTAACAATGGAAAGACGTTGCACTGGCCTTCTTCAGCAGATGTGCAGAGTGTCGTCATCGAGAACATCCTGTGTACAATAAAAACTCCACCTCACCCAATATCCAGTCGTCAGTTTGCTTTGGGAGATACAGAACTTAAAAAAATTGAACGAATTTTTGATGAAAATAAATTGTAAAATGCTTTTGCAGGTTAATAATGAATAGTTTAATGTTCAAGTATTTTCTTCAGTATATGTTTCATGACTAAATATTATTTCATTTCATGTGAAAAAATACATTATACTTCATATTCAAATGTCTAGATAAATTTGTAACCTCCATGACATCAAATGTATACATTCATTAGGGTCACATCCAGTACAAAATAAAAAAAAATTACAATAATAATAAACTTATAAAACACAATAAGTGCTGTTGTGTAACATCTGAAGATTGATTTTAAATATTTCCAGCTCTATAACTATGCACAATTAACAAGATCTAATCTTCAGTCATTTCTGTGGACATCATGTCACTTCCGTGGACAAGCTAATTTTATTTTCTTGAAAAAAATGAAAAATTGAGTGTTTTAAGCTCAACTGTTATCAGTACAATATTTAGAAGTTCATATTTAAAATGTAGGCTAATTTTGGTAGAAAATTAAAAAACTATTTTTTATTAATTTAATTTAATTGAAACTGTCCGTTTTTGAAGAATGACCCTTATACAAAATATATTTCATAATAAAGTTGGTGCCATATCTGTCACAGCTCACAGTAGAGGTCTGTAGCTATAGTGCGGAGAGTAGATATATTTTCACACGAAATGCTGACAGCATTAAACAGCGACCATCTTGGCAAAAGGTCTTCTCAGTGTGACTCAATAATATCTAATCAATTACAAAATACCTTCTAGGCATCATTCAAGTATATCCTAATTCAAATATTCAACTAAAAAAAGATTAGAGATGGGAATAAACCGTTGTGTACTGTATGCACATTGCACAGCCCATCACTTGAAGGGATGAGGAACCACCCATCACTTGAAGGGTTAAATCTGATTACATCTAATATTGAAATATATTAATAAAATCCTTTTATTATTAGTAATTTCTATAATTATTTTGGGTTGTGTTAATAATATTGTGTTGATTTCATGATTCTCTCTCAAAACTGATAAAAATCTGAAAAATATTTCGAAATAATTGAGACATCAGATTAGAATCACACATATGCTGAGAAATAATAATAACTGAGCTCTAACCAGAAAAATTCTGGGGTAGTTTGGTTATTTTAAAATTGGTGAGCGGTTTGAGCAGTCTTCTCCTTACTTTTCAAAAGAATATCATAATTATGTTTCTTCAATAAAATTCACCAACAATGAGATTCATCTGACTGAATACAAAAAAATGCTCAGTCATTGAATGGTTTTCGTTGTGATAAATCATGTGCGGTTGTTCAATAGTGAAGAAAAACTCTAATCAAAGATAGGCAATCTGTTCATGTAGTTCATACCTTGAGCGTTGAAGAAACAATTTTAAAATATGTTGAGGGAAGGAATGACAGTTGTTGATGTAGTTTGATCTAGACTAGCACGAAAAATGGATTTAGTGGTCACAGGAGGGCGTTATCATTTGGAGTGCTAAGCCAAGTTTTCTACAAACTTGTTTTTGCTTTTGCTTTTTCGAGGTTACTGATACCAGCTCGACCAAGCACTGTGGAAGCTATACATAATGGCGAAAATATGAACGTCTCTAACGTTCCAGCCAGAGCATGTGGTGGCCGCAGAGGACGTGCCAGCAATAGCAGGCGCGGCTATCAGTGAGGCCGTTTTGAGACCTACCATGAAAACAAAGGCAATGAGTACGTACACAACCTAGGCGAAAGCCTAAAAGAAAGACTGTTTGTTGGAAGCCCCGAAGAGGATGCCCTAGCAAGAATCCAGCAGCAGCAAACACTGAAAGCAATCACTCTCTCAATTACAACAAGAGGAATTGGAATGGGAATTTCTTTTTCTTATTTTACATCTATTAAGTATTCTGACCATATCATCCTTCCAAGCATTTACTGCACTTTCAGAGTTTCATTAGCCTTGGTAGAATCTAAACTCAGTGAAATCAAAACCGAAATGCCTCTCCTACCAGTGAACACTGAAAGTATCTGTGAATACTCATCAAATGCGGACTTCCTCCTGTTGATGCGCAGCATCACAACTCATCTCACTCCCGTGCGGGACATTGTAAATGCAATTGGAATCGTTAAACATGACAGAAAGATTTTCTAACCGGCATTAAGTATTGACTCCGAAGACAGGAACGGGAATTCATGCCTCCGGAAAATCTGGTGTTATCGAATCTCAGAAAAACAGTTGTTGCCCTAGCCAACCCAGTGACGCCTCTCAGATATCAAGAGAAATTCATCACCCACAACTCAATTCCTGGAGCTGTATTTGCTATGTGCATCTACCGTGTTGCACTCTGACGGATAATCGTATGAATCTACAATGGAAGATTAACATGGGGAAGGATAGGCTAATGTACGTAAAAGTTAGTTTATAATTGAAATACAATTCTCTGTCGCTATTTTTCCTACTTATCGATTGTGGAATTATATTTAGAATTATAAAATTAACATATCGCATGTTCTTAAACATTATTATAATGTTTAATTCAAGATTTAAAACGTACTTTAAAGGTTATGTTTCACGCGTTCGCGTTATGATTGTGCAGACAAAAACTTCCGTGTATAACAGCTGTACTCCAGTAAGCAAGTACGAAAATAAATGTGATGACACTATCAATAGGTTACCGGTATGCTCTTTTCTGGTGTTTGATATTAATATAATTATATATGGACTAGTAATTAATACAATATAAGTTCCAATAAATACAAATCTTACTTTGGCTCTTCATTTCTGAAATAAATAGTTTGGCATGAAATAAGCCCGTACCGGTAACTTCTAATTCACATACGGTACCGTGTTCAACAACTCAAGTTATCAAATCAAGTTCAAGAATCGAGTCTAATATTCCTGTATAAAATAAATATGCATAGGCCTACATAATATTTATTGAAATTGGATGATTATCAAACATAAAATCTTATTCACAAAATCACATTCATAACAGACTGGAATAGGTGTCGTCTGCCATGTAAATAAATGCAAGGTTATGTTTACTTACCAATATTTATTCAAAGCTGTAATCCATCTTCTTCGTTGAATCATTTTATGTTTGGAAATAGGAAAAGTGTAGAATTTAACATTACTATTGTATCCTTTATTTTTACAATTTGGCACACAACACACTTTGTTACTCATTTTTTTCGCTTATTCCCTATCCTTTCCCATGTTAATCTTAACTTTTACTAAAATTCCGCGTGAGCGCAGGTGTCGATTTTATTATCCCCACCACCTACGTGCACACAGCGAATACCAAGATTCAGTTTTACAGAATCCAGATGAGATAATACCAGATAGATATGTCAATATTTCGCTTGCCGCAGACATTGCTGAGATGCCACCTTTTCTCAGCCAACTACAAATAAGATATTGTCAAATAAATCAATGCCAGGTAGGCCAATCAATGATGAATTAAGAAAATCATTTTTGAAAATTTGCAATATGATTGAAGAAAGTGATGACTGTCAACATAGCATATCAGATCTCTTGAATTTACTGAAAAAGGTATTGGTATGTGACAATGTTTATGAGACAGAATATTTCAAATCTTCTTCTTTGGGAACCTATTAATTTCAACTGAGATAAAAAGTGCCAAGTTTTGTGAGCTTGAAAGATAGGTTGGACACCATTTTATAAGACTCATTTCAGAGAGAGTCTAATCTGGAAGAGGAGAGAAGGAGAATTATCTCCTCAGCAGCTGCTCTTATAAGACAAGAAATTCAGAAAACAGTTTATGATTACTCTTCATATCTGAGCGTGGAGGATATAAAAACAGTTGGAGAGAATTTATTGTGTTCAGAGCTATTGGAATTCTTCATGAATGAACTAACAAGAAAAAAACCAACATCCCATGAAAATCTTGATGTAAAAAAAAGAGAATGACCATCAATCTTATGATAATCAAACTTTGTCAATGCTTGTTCCTTCCAGTCTCCTATTCATTCAGCTTTTGCTCTTTATTTATCAAGACAGTATGGTTCTAAAAATGTGACTGAGGTTTGCTCTTCATTAGGGTATTCTGCTTCATACTATGAAACAGAAGTTTTCCTGCAATCACTCTTGAAAGCAGGAAAGCCATGAATTGAAGGGGATACTTTTTCTCAGTTTGTATTTGACAATATTGATATCAACTTTAGGACTCTTGATGGCAGAGATGCATTTCATGCTCTTGGAAGGATCCAGGGTATATCTCCAAAAAATACTGTTTCCAATAATGTTAGAGTTCAATGTATGAAGGCATTGTAATATAGAAGATTCAAAGTTCAATGTTTCAGTAGCTCTTTATTTTTAGAGAGCAAAGAGTGGTTTAAAAGCAATAGATGTATCCAATATCTCAGAAAGTATACCCAATCAGAACCTTATTTTATTCTTCTAAGGATTTTTCCATGCCAGTTTGCCCCTTCAATAGAAATCGGGCTTAAATGACCATCTAAAGATATCACCCCATTTGATCCTATAGAAATCCCGTTATTAAACACAAAATTGTACTTGTAAGCTCGGGGGCATCCATCATTTGGGCCCATCAAGCATTAATTAGTAAACAAACAAACAAATAACAGTATATTAATCACAATTTTATTAGGGCTACTGTATACTTTTCATCTCTACAATGATGAGAATACAAAATTCAAGTTTCACTATCTTATGTTGTGGCTGAGTAGTATTGCTTCAAGCTCACCTTCTCTACCTGGATGGTCAGGATTTATGAAAAACTGTTATGATTGTAGAGAACGTTTTGAGACTTCTTATACACTGAATCTACCATTCATCAATGTAGATCTGGGAAATCCAACTGCTATTTACCCTGCTCTCAGCTGGTACTCTGCTCTCAGCTTTGCAGCCAAAGAAAGCAAGTGTGTGTCAGCCATGTTATATTGTCACATTTGACCGACTTCTTGTCAAAGCAAACTTTGCTGCAGTTCGTGATGGCACACTGCTTCCACCCTACATGATATATAATATAAAGCGAAACATCTTTACACCACATGGGTTGAGAATGGACTGGAGGGAGCATGTTTCAATAGGAATGTTAGTGGCTAGATAGACCTTGAAATGTAATGTAATGAAACCTTGGATAACAAATGGGATTCTCAAGTCCATTTCTATCAGGGACAGATTATTCAAAAAAATGAAAAGCGACCCGTTTAACTTAGAACTAAGAAGGAAATTCTTATAATACAAAAACAGAATAGTTGATCTGATTAGAAAAGCAAGAGACTCTTGCTTTTCTAAATGTGGAACGTTTTTTTTTTCTGTTCACAGGACAATGCTGATGATCCTACATTTGAGCCTGATAAGGAGACTCCATCTTGTCAGAAGAAGAAGGGGAAAAAGAAAACATCTAGATGGCACAAGAGAAGTCCAGATGAATGGGATAGAATTATTGTGAAGAGAAGGAGGTATGATTGTCTGGAATATCAGACCAAAAAGGGTATGATGCCTGCTAAACAACCTAAGGTTGTAGACTGCAGTAAATGTTGCTTCAAATGTGGTAAGAGTTTCACCAACAATGAGCGGATTTCAATTTGTAAGACATATTGGGGACTAGCTGATTTCAAACGACAGAAAGACTTCATTCTAAAATTTGTTAAAATTGTAGAACCAGTGAGAAGGAAAATTGATGTTGAACAAGATAAACAGAGAAAGTGTAGTACAATGTACCACCTTCCCAAAGAGGAATGTGAGGTGAGGGTATGTCAAAGCTTCTTTGAGAAAACACTATGTATTAGTAATGGACCAGTAAATAGAGCTTTCTCTGGATCAAAAAATGGGTCATTCATTGAGAATGATAGAAGAGGAAAAAAAGAACCCCACAACAAAACAAATAAATAAGATTTGGATGATGTGAGGTCTAACGTTGAGAGTTTTCCTGTTATGGAGTCTCATTACTGCAGTAAATCAACTCAAAGAAAATATTTAGACTCTAAGTTGTCAATTTCCAAAATGTTTGAGCTTTACAAAGCAAAATGCCAGGAAATAGGTAAGAGCTCTGTTTTACCAGCTGTGTACAGGCGAGTTTTCTGTACAGAGTACAATCTTTCTTTTTTCATTCCAAGGAAGGACCAATGCATGCTATGCAGCAAACATGAAAATTTGAAAAAGATGGAAATTTGACAGAGGAGTTTGATAAACAATACTCTGAACATTTGAAAAGAAAATCTGATGCTCGAGTGGAGAAGGAAGCTGACAAGGAAAGGTCAAATAATGATATCAGCTTCATTTGACCTTCAAAGCATTCTTCAGTTGCCTTCAAGTGAAGAGTCACTACTTTATTACACCCGCAAATTATGTGTGTACAATCTAACAATTTATGAGACCAAAAGTCCAAATGAAGCTCATTGCATGTTGTGGATGGAAACAGATGGCAAAAGAGGCAGCAATGAGATTGGCACTGCATTGAAATTGTGGATTGAAAATCTTCCAGAAAATATTAAAGAACTCTCGCTTTTTTCTGATACATGTTCTGGTCAAAACAGAAATCAATATATTTCTGCTCTTTTCCTACACCTAACTCAAACTACCAACATTGAAATAATAGAGCAAAAATTTCTTGAATCTGGCCACTCTCAAATGGAGGTGGACAGCATGCACAGTGCTATAGAAAACAGCAAGAAGCAAGAAGTTTGTGTCTTGCTTCTCACTCAATGATTGGGTCAATGTCATGAAAATGGCCAGAAGTAAAAGGAAGAGGAGTTCTGCAAATCCTTTCCATGTGAAACAACTCTCTTTCGATGACTTTATTGACCTGAAATTATTGGCTAAACACACAATAAAGAACAGGCTCAAAGATGAGAATGGAGAACCTGTCATGTGGCTAAAAATAAAATCGATGAAATATGAAAAAGCATTCCCAGGACAAATGAAATTTCGGTATGGCTTTGATGAGCCATATCGAACACTGAAAGTGTTTGGTAGAGGACGGCCAGGCAAGTCTACGATCCAGAAATGCTATAAAAGCCTGTTACCGATTAGCAAAGAAAAAAAAAGATCTTATAACATTATGCAACAAAGGGATCATTCCAAGAGAATTGAATGATTGGTTCAGGAATTTGCCATGCAGTAATGACGTGAGTGAACCAGAAGTATTCAATGAAGAAACAGAAGAAGAAGACTGAATTAATTCATCACTTCCTGATCTTCTGTTGGTTCTTTCTTGTTGACTGTAAGGCTCTTACACAATCATCTTGGCGCTTTCCCACCACTTGATTTGAAAAAAATATCATGTATTGAAAAAATAAAATAAAATATAACTTGTTTGACTTGCATTGGCATAGAATTTATTAAACCTTATTTATTAAACATACAATTTATTAATAGAATGATCAGAAAATAATTAATGTTCAGCTCCAAATGCAATGCATAATAGGGTTACTGGTTGAAATGTAACAAATTTTTAGTGCAAAAAGTCATTAAGTGTGACTCAGATTCATTCAGGTCCTTTTTTAGTGATTCAAAATAAATTTACTTCTCTGATTCATTTTTATTCTTCAATAATATTGTTTTATGAATCCAAATAGCAATAGTATCTTGAAATGCCTCATGAAGCTGATTTTTCATATGAGTTGAAAGTTTGAAAAGTGATTATCTCAGGATGACCCAGATGCTACTTAGTGACTTTTTGCAATAAACCGACGAGTGGTCCAACTTGTTACAACTCCATCAAAGTAGGCTTCCAATCACAGCACGTAAATATGGAGATCTACAAGAGATTAAAAAGATTCTACATGCAGACTATCGTGGCTACTATGATGACCTACCACACCATGATAATTAATATCATCTACAGTTTTATATAAAAACTATTCCATTTAGTATAAATATAATTTATCAATTAGTCATTGCATCGGTGTGTGCTGCTTAATAAGCGACTATGTGAATTACTTGTCTTGTCTTGACTAACCGGTGTACGCCTAGCCTAATAACCACTTTCATAGTCTTAATGTAGCATTGTTTACTTAGAGACCCCCTCTTTACTTCTATGTTGCAGCAACAGCAGCCACAGAATGTCAAAGGTATTCAACCTTTGAAATGTATTTTTTAATGTCTGTTGAAATGTCTGTTGTTGTAGGAATTTTGTTGAGACTGTTGACTAGAGTGTTTATTTTGTTATATACTTTATGTACCCTGTTATTGACTGCACAAACTGTACTGAACTTTTAAATTTAATTGCTTGACTTTGACTTTGCCCATAACTGTATTGTTTCTTGGCAATAAAATTCTATTTATTTATTTATTTATTTACAGGTGATCCAGCTAGAGAGGCTCACCTGTGGACACCTGAAGCCACAAAAATGCTACTTGAGGAATACCGGGTGAGAGTGGACGCATTTCGGAATTCCAAAGTTCAAAAAATAGACCTATGGAGGGGCATTTTGAACAAATTTCAAAAAACAAGGGTACACAGGGCTCACGACCCAAATCCTCGATGAAAAAATGAGGAATCTTAAAAAAACATTCAACAGAATCAAAACAAACAACAGTGTCAAAAAGAGCACGGGTAGAGGGGCTATGAAGACATGGGAGTATTATGACATTATGGATGAAATTTTCCAGAATGATTCAACCGTAAATCTGGAAAACTCCTTTATAATGTCATCAATGACCTCAAGAGATTCATCCTCGGCCCCTTCCCTCCCATCAATATCCTCTATCCCTTCACTTCCGTCAACATCCTCTGCCCCTCCTCACCACTCAACATCCTCTGCCCCTCCTCACCACTCAACATCCTCTGCCCATCCTCACCAACCATCATCCTCTTCCCCTCATCTCCCATCAACATCGCCATCAACACTGTAAACCCCTACCAAGAGGATTACCGAAGCAGAGGAAGAGCCATCTCCCCGAAAGAGAATGAAAATAAAGCCCAGCCGAAGATGGCAGAAGTTGGAGGAGCAGAGAAGGGAGAGCTTGGATTTGGAGAGGAGTCGTATCCAAGCTCTTCAACATATAGAAAAAGCAGTGAAGGAGGCTAATTTGTTAGCCAAACAAAAGCTTGATGCTTATATAACTTTAAATAAAGAGCGTAATGAGTTACTTAGAAAAGCAATAGAAAAAATGTGATAATTTTAAGTAGTAGGCTGGGGTGAATAGGGACATTTTTTCTCGTGTCTCACACCAAAATTAAATTTAAAAATTCTTGACTCTTCCCCCTTCAATATATATATTTTCATGACTGTCCCTAAATAAACTCCACACGAATAAAAAATGTTCACAGTTTTTAAATCAAGTAACTTAATTTTGAATAGGGACAAAAACCGGGAAAATGATTAATTTACCAATAACTTCTCATTCATTAAATACCCTCTTAACAAAATACTATATTAAATACTATACCCTCATTAAATACTATACCCTCATTAAATACTATACCCTCATTAAATACTACATAACAGTGTATAAATGTAGCTCTAATTTTGACGTAGATTTTCAGTACCAGTAGATGAACATTAATTTCTTAGGTGTTCATTTACTGGATATTGGAACATTTATACCATTCTGAGGTTACCTATTAATGAACACACTCATTTTCAAAAATTTCATGGTGATACATTTGCAATATACCAATAAATTTTGAAGAAAAAGTTTAAAATAACATAATTTTTTTCAAGTAATTGTTACCTAGTGCTTTAGATAGCTCCTCCACTAGGAATCATTCATCCCATTCCCCAGCATAAGTTTAGGACTCATGAGGGCAAGAGACCTGATATAATTTATTAACAACTCAAAATCCCAATTTTAATCAATTATAATCTAATAAATTTACTTATCTTGCAATATAATTTTTGTGATGGAAAAAGAGTACAATGTAGGTTACTAATGTATGCTGTCTTTTTTCAGGACAGTGGATCTACAATGGAAAAGCCTTACAAGAGATTCCAATATACACAATAGATCCTTTATGATTTTCATTATGATTTTCACACTATTTGATAGTACTAATACCATTGGTCGAGCTAATGAAATTTATATAGTACGATATTGTACTACGGTATAGGCCTACGAATTAATTAACCGAAATAATCAAATAATAGAAAAACGGAATAAGTTCTCATGAATACTGATGAAGTCTTTTCTTTAATATTCTAATAATGATTTTTTTTCTAAAATTAAAATATTTAATTTTTCTATTTCAATAATTTACTAATAAGTTTATCTGAATGATTTTGTATCTTCTTCAGTCTAAGGCAGCTCGTACACCGGAGCAACAAGCAATAGGCAATAAGCAACATTTGTATCATATGATCGTCTACTCTATAGAAACAAATAGTCCAATGCACACCTGAAGCAGCTCAGGTGCACGATATTATTCATTTACCCCCTTATCCGTCTGGAATGGGTTGAAGTGTTTGTTAAAGAAGTTGAAGCTATTGACAAGAATACAAGAGAGCATCAATTGCCTGTCAACTCTTTAAAATTTATCAGGCAAAAACAACTAACAACACTCTTTCCAAACATTGATACAGCACTAACAATTATTCTATTGTGCATGATGTCTTCAAATGCCTCGTGAGAACGAACGATCATTCAGCATCCTCAAAGGCGTGAAGAATTACCTCCGCAACTCAACCACTGACACCAGGCTGTCCAGCCTAGTAGGGTTTGCTGCAAATGCCGAATGAACTGAATTTCTATGACATCATAGATGAGTTTTCTGCATTAAAAGCAAGAAAAGTTATTTAATGTCATGTATATGTAAGTACAAACCAGCCAAGTTTTCAATTTTAAGACTCTTCCTACATTTTTTGGGGTTTTTTTGTGAGGGTGGGGGCCGCAAGTGGACATGTGCCTAGGGGCCGCTAAGGTCATAATCCGCCGCTGTCTAGGATGCTTAATTTTCGAGTTGGACAGTGGCGGCTGGATTGATTTCCAGTAGTCAACTGTATTTTGTGACTGCCATATTATTAAAAACCAAAATAAAATGAAAACTATGTGTAGATAACAATTGGTAAATCTTGATCATACGGACCTTTATGAAAAAATAGTTATTCCATAAATGACGAACATAATGCATAAGCGACATGGCTAACGAGCCGCCTCCTATTGAAGTGCAAAACTGGATTCAGTAGACAGGCACAGAAGAGTGAACACAGTGACAGGTTAATTAAAGGAATTACTCATTTGTTGTTGGTTGATTACAAGGGTTGACAGTTGAGTATCATTTAATGAAACTTGTTTTTGGTTTTGTTGTCAAAAGTTTTTCTTGGACATGCTATTCATTCAGATAACGACTCCCAAAACTACCTCGAACATGACTATCGGATTAACTGCAACTTGAATGGATTACTACTCAGACAAACTGCTACGGCTGTCGCCAAAGTATTAATTTTAATGAAAATTACAGTTTCAATCATTTACCAAGTTCACTGTAGTAGTTTGTAGGCAATAAATTTCTCCAAAAATCCTATTCACATTGGGCTATTAGAAATAACAACAAAGTATTTACCAAAACAATCTGTTTGAGAGTAATTTTGCTTACTGACGCCATGTGTCGAGCATTAGATAGACTAATATGAAGTTCTAGTGTATATACTGTACATGCATTTTGATTACAGTATTTGTAAATTAATATAAAATGAAAGACAGTCATTTGTTGATTTCAAATTAGAAAAGTAAATATAACTTTCATGAATATGTACGTGTGAGTTCTGTACATACAACATTATTAAGGATATAAATATAAAATATAATTTGTTGAATTCAAATTACAAGTGAATGTTTCCAACGGCAAAGGTAGCACAAGCAATTTACATAACTATATTACAATTTCGAAACAAAGATCTGGATATTTTCATGATATAGACGATGTTACTCTTGATTCATTCATCAAATTGAATTCTAAAAGGTAGTAGAAGCTTCGCCCAATGTTTGCTACAAAACTTATTGAACACCAAAGATTCTAATAAGAATTAGAAGTTGGCAATCAGAGTTCTTTCAACAAATAAAATTATATATACAATAAATATTCACTCTTAATAATCATCATTTGATGGAGCTAGAAAATCTTTGGATTTGAGATTAAATGTATACGAGAACTGAAATACATTAATACTCCCTAACTTAATAAGATTGACTAGTTTTTCGGTTGAGGTTAGAGTTCTTAAGCTTATTGCATGTACGGTACTTATAATATTATTATAATCACAACTTTTCTATCACATTACAATATCTACTTGATTTTACAAAAATAAATGAGAATTCTCTAAATAGCAAATACAACTTCTTAATGCTAAGTCGCTACGAGTGAAGCATTATCAATTTTGATAAATGCACCAGTTTCAAGAAAATCAAATGAAAATACTTGCTCAATCCAGTCTATAGTAGTGAACAATGTTAAAGCTCGTTGGATGGCCGCTTTGTAGTGTCCACAGGGCAAAAGCATGCCTCTTTCTGCGCATTTAAATAGGATGGGCAGCCGCCAATCAAGGTAGCACTTGAAAACCCTTTAGCAGCCAATTTACAACCTGAAAAATACAATTTTACTTCATTAATAAATGGAATCCGAAAGAAAGCTGAATGATGAATACTATAATTATTAATAGCTACGTTATTTTGTCGAGGCATCTGAATTGAAATGACTTGAGAGTTACCATTCAAGAGTTAGGCCTATAAAAATAATATTACAAATCCACCCAATGCACGTCTACGAATCAGTGCAAGGAAGAATTATTTGTACTGTAAGCCACTACTCACACCTGGAAACTTGACATCGAAAAGCAACTCATCGCTCGGCTACTCAGTGATGCAGCAGTTGCTTGTCATACTCACAGCCGCTACTCTAGTTGCCAGAGTTGCTGTTCGACTACTATCACAATATTCTCGAAAAGTAAATATTTTGAGAATTTATAACTTATCTTCGATATTTTATGAGTTGAAGTTACCAAAAAATGATGAAATACAACTTTTTAAAGCAAATAATCGTACTTTTTCAGTTTCATGTGGTTAGAATACCACCTAACCTCAATTTTCTGTACATAGAATCTGTCTACAATCGCTCGGCGACCAGCATGTCAGATCGAAAAGCAACTTCCTTGCGCGGCGATTTCACCTAGGCGACATCGCCTAGTCTGAGCGTCGTCATTTGAAAACACATGCTGCGTCGCTGAGTCGCCGAGCGATGAGTTGCTTTTAGATGTGGAAGTTTCCAGGTGTGAGTAGTGCCTAGTTGGTAGCTCATGATTAAGTATTTGTACAATTTCATTCATTCATTATTCTAACACAAAGGTGTGTTGAGATACAAAACATTATTGGCGCATATGGAATTGATAACTGGTTTATTCATTTGCAGCGCACTCAGTCGATTATCAATACAACTCCAAACATAAATGAGCAATTATCAAGAACCGGTAAACAAGATACCAATAATTCTTGTCTAATCAAGGCACAATGAATAAAATGTCACAAATCGAATTGTGGAATATTTTTGGTATTTCTATATCAGATGCATTTCTAGTTTTCAAAATATGAATATTATTTCAACAAGACATATCGTACCTGACAATTGTATTGTTATTTGTGTATTGTTCCTCAACATAGAGATATTTTTATGTTTATTATGAATAATTATGCTTGAGTAGCAAAACTAGACATAAATGTTATCGATATTTATCAATATCATTGATTATTGATTTATCAAAATGTGATTCTATTGATGATGAGAATTTAGATATTGGCGTACTCAAATGAGAGAAGAGTGACCAGTCGGCAGAGATTGAAGCTAGCTTACCATTGAATCCAATGCAAAAGAGCTTGTTTTCAAATTCAAGCAATAATCAAGGACCAGTGAACATGATAGCAATAATTTAAACAATATTAATAGAAAATATCACAATAAGTTCTATAATCAAGACTATGATGTTTTGGATCACTTCAGTAGTCATTTTAAGAGAAAAGAGCCAATAACCTTTCCTATTCGATCCTCCTGCCAAAAGAATTCCAGAGGACGAGAGTCAGAGAGATAACGATGCATAAAATGTAATATTAAGCTTGAATAATTGAAATATATTAAATATAAGATGAAGAAACGTAAATATTATTTGCGTGTAACAGTTGATGACTTTGAAATAATCACGTTTTTTATACATGCGATATCGATTGTTACAAAAAGCGGGAAGTTTGAACGTTGAAAATCATAACAAAGACTGGCAAGAAGATGGAGAAAATACTTTAATCTGATTAATAACTTCACAAAATAAAAACACATTGAAAACACTCATTAAATTTAAAAAACATTGAAAACACGAAATGATAGCAATGAAGAACTGATTATACCTTAATGACTTAATTGAATTCTATGATGATAAATTAGTTTAATTTAATTGAATCCTATCTCAAAATCGTGTTTTGTTCCTATCTTATTATGGTGAAATGCCTTCCAATTGTTGCTAAGTTCCACCACTAATAGCTTTAGGTACCTCGTAGGTCTCCAGACATCCGTAATTCTCATCGTCAATACAACTTGATGGCTAGTGTATATTTCAAGCCATTATAATCTAACTGAGGAACAGAGATTGTTGAGAAATAGAGATTCAAATGTTTTTTTAACTAAGAAAGTAAAATTAATGTTCAATGTACCTGTACGTATAAACTCTACTTCTTTCAGTTGTTTGTTGTTATCACATATTCTGTAGAGACAGCGTTTGAATGACAAATCACATTCATCTTTGTCCTTATTACACGTTCCATAGCAGATGTCATGCTCGTTGCAGCATTTTGTCATTCCATCGAAAGGGAGATAAGCATTATCAACCTTAAAAAGAGAAGAAATAGCACAGACTTAGAATATCAACTTGCGTATGTAATTGAAACTTATTACAGCTTTTAAAAAAAGGTAGCAGGCAACTGATAGCAGTTTTGAAATCCGTGAATTTAGGACTTCTAAAATGTTGATACAACTTTGATTGCAGTTATGAAGAATAAGAAAAAAAACAAATAACATGAAAATGGATAGTACATTCATATAACTTCATTTTTAGTGAAGGAAAAATGTTTTATAAAGATACCTTTGCTCCTTCAGGCCCACATCCGTTTGTTGCTGCTTTGTAATACTTATTACGCTTCGGCGGACTTCCTAAACAAAGAATGGATAAAATAATATAAGGTAGTTTCTACATCACACAAAGAAGTTGTAACTTGAGAATTCTGATAAAATTGAACTTGAAATTGAGATTTTCAAATCAATAATTCAAGGCCTTCAAATTCATGATGAGTAGGCTAATCAATAATAAATTCTGTTCAACAAATTTTCCAGCTTCCTTCTGCCTTCTTGCATTTCAAATTAGGGAACAAAAGAATGGACATTTCCTGCTTGCAGATCTAAAGAGAAATCGATCATGTCTTCTTGAGCCAAGATTGGCCTCATCTCTTTTAAAGTTTATTCTCACATATCAATTCAGTCTCAGTTTTTACACATTATTATGTTTTCCATATAATAATGCGAATACTGCTATTGCCACTGCTGTGGAAATGCTTGTGCTTGCAGTGCTAACATAGACAAAGAATAGGAGGAGTAGACGATTCATCACCATGTTGAACGGTGAACGACGGAAAACGTGATAGTGGCAATACCTCTGAGGACTCTGCTAGCCAAATTTATAAAAACTGTTGCAGCTACGGCTTTTATACCAGCTAGTCTAATTGATTCCCCAACTAAGAAAACATTTGATTTGATATAATAATGTATAACTCAAAATTCGAAAATTTACAGAATAAAATGGGCGATCGGTGAGACCTCTAGACTCAGCTGACACGAACTATTTTCGCCGTAAAGAGAAAACGTAAACAGCCGTGCCTATCTGATGAGTCATCTACTCCTATTCTTTGTCTATGGCAATATAATATATCTTCACAAGTCTTTGGCCACACTACTAAGAGCTATGCTTGGTGCTAAGAGCCAAGTGACTCGCATAGTGAATAATCATAGTAAACGAAGGCATTGCATACTATTGCAGATGGCCACACTACGAGCGACATGCTAAGGTAGAAGCTTCGTTTTTTTGTTTGTCAATGGCTCAACAGCCCTATGTGGGCTTAGGCCTACCAGCTGGTTGCCAGTTTCACATCCACTTGACTGCATCAGCAGAGGTGAATGATCATTAACCAGGAAAGATGTAACGTGTGGTTAGCACATTGACATCTCAACCATAAGCTAGTCTTCGCAACCCAGTGATGGGAACAAAGCACTGCTGGATAACATTGTGTTAAGCAGCTATATAGTGCAATGCAACTAACGATTAGCCAGGCTCCCAATGGAGGCCAAGCTTCCAGCAGAAGCTTCGTTAAGAATCATTTACTATACGAGTCACTTGGCTCTTAGCACCAAGCATAACTGTTAGTAGTGAACGCATAGTGAATGATCCTACCTTAGCACGTCGCTCGTAGTGTGGCCATCTGCAATAATATGCCATGCGTTCGTTCACTAGGATCATTCACTATGCGAATCACTTGACTCTTGCACCAAGCATAGCTCTTAGTAGTGTGGCCTTGCCTTAGACTAAGGAAAATAGCAGTATGTGATAATGCATTTACTGCTTTCTTGCTTGGTAGTTTTTGGATACTTCTTTTTTGCTTAGTTATTGCTCGCTTGTAAAGATAGCCTACTGCTAGCCAAATCTATATTAATAAAAGAGAGTTGGTGTCTGTAACTCGAGAACGGCTGAACCGATTTAGATGATTTTGGATTAGTTTGAATTGTTACAGCACTGGTTAACATAATATGTATCAAAATATAAGAAAATCCCTTTATAATTGATAAATAATTAGTACATCAATGACCTAACCTATCAAAAATTTCACAGATTCAAGTTCAAACTTGCCGGCCAAGCGGCTACGGAAAGATGATCGTCTATTTGAGATGGGAAAATCTGCTCGCAGACCCTAAGCTTCGGTAGCGTAGTGCTAGAGCATCTGCTTTGTAAACAAGAGGTTACGGGTTCAATTCCCGCTCCGAAACATTTCTTGTTGTACTAGGTTTTCTACTCTAATTATTTTTTTACGCTAGAATCATCAATTATTAAGAATGAGTTATCATTCGTATCATACATGTTTTATTGTTTCAAATAGGTAATAAAATTGAAGAACGGGAAAAAAAATTAAATTTAAAAAAAATTAAAAATAAATGAATGAAAAAAAAAACAAAATAGAAGAAATTAAAAAAAAATAAATAAATGAAAAAAATACAAAATAGAAGAAATTAAAAAAAATAATAATTGGTGGGAAGAGGGGAGTGACATATTTGATGGAAAAGAGGGGGTTGACATGAAGAGGGATATGTGGGGGTGACATTTGGGGGGGAATGAACGGGGGTCATTTGGGGGATGACATTTTTTGAGGGGTGGCATGAAGGGGGTACATTTATGGGGAGAAGAGGGGGGACATTTGTGAGGGGGGGAAGAGTGCGATACGAAGTTCGCCGGGACAGCTTGTTTATATATATTAAAAACTGTTGCAGATACGGCTTTTATACCTAAGTTAGTCCTAATTATTTTCAGTAATTTCCATTTCTTTTTATCTACGCCCAGTAGTCCTGGTGGGATCGCGTCAAGACACTAACACTTTAGTGATAACATTAAGCTCCTTATTATGGGCTTTGTCACAAAAATAAAACAAATATATACATGTGGCCACTTGAAATGGATTCCAATCCATTTCCAATGGATTCCCCAACTAAGAAAACATTGTATTTGATGTAAACATTGTATTTGATATAATATAGGCCTATGTATAAATCAAAATTTGAAAATTTAAATTTTTAGTCTTTTAGCTTAGCACAGCAGAACAGTAATAGGGACTCACATTGAGTCAAAATTTAATGTCAATCGTGAAGGATTATAATCCTTCAATCGGCTAAAGTGCAGTTACATGGCACAATTTTTTGCCGTTATTTTTTAAATATCGGCTCAAATTGATTTAAAAATGAAACTAGACAGAAATAAGGCGTGCTAGCACAACTTCAACTTTATACTACTTCAACATTTCCTTGAAATATTAGTAGCCTATCTTACTGATCTGCTTTGAAACAACGACCTCAAACTGACATAAATCACTATTAATAACTTTATCAATAAATCAATTTGGCTAGCCAACTTCTTCATTGATGGAAAATTTTACAATAAAAGCGGTATTTTCAACACATGGAAGGATTTCCAGAGCGGAATTTTCTTCTGACTGGCTCTGTGGCTCATAGGCTTTTCTATTGAAGAATAAATTATGGATTTGGTGGAGACAGAAAGGCCAATGTGAATGATAATTTAAAAAAAAAAAATTGCCCATACGAATGTGAGTAGAAACAACATACTTGAACTACCTTGTGAATAGCAAGTTTAACTAGATAGCCTAGCCCAACTAAATTTAGAGGCATGAGTCAGTTGAAAATGAACCACGAGAAACTTTTTTTACTCACCATCCGGACATTTAAATATGCATTCTTCTTCCGCTATACTACTTATATGTCCTTGAACTTCAGATAACTTATTCAAAACTTTAACTGCATTTTCCATTACATTTCCAAACACATTTTCAGCAGCTAAAACGGCATCTCTGAGACTAGCTAGCACAGTGGAACCGTAACCGCTCCAAGCATAACCTACAAACGTTAGCAAATAAATAAGGCATTTCGTTTTATTTATCTCCATAGTGAGAAATTATCATTCAGCTACAGGATTAACTCAACTTGCACGTTTCAGGACGAGATAAGGAAACGAACTAAAAATAAGATGTTTAGGAAGAAACAAATTCACCCCTTTCGAATTAGCGAATAATGACAATTTGAATCTGAGCTGAGGACTGAGGAGTGAGGACGCTGAGGTTATTTTCATGACTGCACGGAACAGCTGACTGAACTTTTTAACAATGACGTGTTGTGCATTATGGCAGATGTTAGAAGATAATAGAGGCACATGAGCTCCTGTCTCAAAATCTTGATTTGATAACGACAAAGTTGCAGAGATATTGTTTATAGAGGAGTTGCTGCTAGACCTGATCAGCGCGCTCTAGGTGAGAGAGAGTGAACAACTTGTCGGGATTTTACCATTGTGAGATAGGGACAAAACACGATTTTGGGATAGAATTCAATTAAATCATTAATGTATCATCAATACGTTATTGCTATCTATTATTTAGTGGTTTCAAGGTGTTTTAATGGATGTATTAATTGGATTAAAGTAATTTATAAGAATTTTCGTCATCTCGTTGCTAGACTCTTCTTGCTAGGTTAGGTTTTTGAAGTTTGAACTTCCTGCTATGTGTAACCATTGGTATTGTATGTATCATTTAAACATTATTATTCCAAAGACATAAATTATCTCACACTAATAATATTTAATTCAATTACAAAATTATATTTACATCTTATATTTTCCATACTTCATCTATTTACGTTCAATATTATATGTGCAACAATCAATGTCACGAGTAAAAAATACATTATTATTTCAGAGACATCAACTATTTTACACAAATAATATTCAATTCAATTACAACATTATATTCTCCATATTTCATCTATTCACATTCAATATTATATTTTATATCAGTACCTATCTCACTCTTTTTTTTGAAAGGAATGCTTTTGGAAAGAGGATCAAATTAAAATTATCTTTGTTTCTTCTCTCTTAAAAAGGCAACTGAAGTGTTCTTGAAGATCGTAGCTTTGATTTTATAAGTTACTGGAATATTTTGGCTGAATATTTATCAAATACGATGGGTTTGAAAACAGACATTTTTACATTTGATTCAATGTTAAGACGTGTTAGCACACCTTTGGCATGTCAATCTCTGACAAATGTTGGTTACTGTCTAGAAATAAAAAATTTCGCTTTGGCAAGAAACAATATTTAATTAAATAAGACTTGTTCGATTGATAATTTTCAATTCGTTTTAACAAATCAACAAAGTTTCAAAATTGTATAATACTCTCGTGATAAAATCTAGCTTATAAGAATAATAAAATAATTTCGACCGGATCTTAGAAGTTCAGCATTATTTGTAGGTATCATATGTCGAGACCTAATTTTATTCACTGATTATAATATTTATATTGTCAAAAGACTAATTGTCAAGGTGATCTAGAAAGTCAGAAGTTCAACTGGACCTGAATTATATGACGTCGTCGTGTCGTTGTCGTCATATGTTTTATGACAAGTTAAAGGGATCCTGCTATAGACGGCAACCCCCTTGGAACGGTAGATCAAAATGACGTTGGTACACTTTGGTATCATCTATGTAAAAACGTGGTCAGCGCAGGGCGCAGGCACTCATGTTGTCAACTCTATACTCTGGTATACTATCGCCCTACCTACTGTCATTTCGATTTGGCAGGAGTGTGAATTTGCGTGTGTGAGAGTGTGTTGTTGTCGGTTGTTGTAATTTTAATACGACGTGTCGTTTATTTAACAAACTATTTCACTTATTTTTATTAGTCTCTTGTGATGGCATTCAAAAGAGATAAGAAGGAAGAAGAAGATGGTAATTATCATTCTAATATATATCCTAATTTCGGTCAATTTCTGCATTTTTTTTAGAACATTATTAGGCTATGGTTTTTAGGTTAGGTCATTTTGGGTGTCTATTTTGTAAATTTTATGCATAGGCTATTTATTTGTTTCATTCTGGTTAGTTGGATTATCTTTTTATTTTGCATTCTATACCTGCATGTATCTGGCCTACTTGCTAATAATAAATTATGCCAAAACTCGGCACCTTATGCATACATACCCTAATTTATTATAACTTACATCTGTCTAGTTTTCAACCGCTAAGGATTTCTTTTGAATCCCCATAGTAGGGTGACCAAATGTTCCGGTTTCCGGGATTGTCCCCGAAATTATTAAGGCCAAAACTCGGCACCTTATGCTTGCCCTAATTACATGACTCGTTTTTAACCGCTAAGGATTTATTTTGAATTTTTATACGCCTATAGGTACTTCTTTCAAGCATTCAAACTTTTTGAAGCTGTTGGACTTTTAAATTCCTTACAACTTTAGTGTATTCTTGTTGCAATAAGTCTACATTGCCTTTCTATTGAATTGATGTTAGTTGCTTTTAATAATTGACAATGAGAATAGTTTATTAAAAAATTTTAATTGTTCATTTTTGCAGGAGGTGGAAATATTTTTCAAAATCTTGAGAAGACCAGTGTTCTTCAAGAAGCTAGAACTTTCAACGATACTCCAGTGAATCCTAGAAAATGTACTCACATACTTACAAAAATACTTTACCTCCTTAATCAGGTACAGTATTTAAGACCAATCTCCTTAATATTGTATTTGAAATATATTTGAATTGGATATAGTAAGTAAATCTCGCTGTCCGCTGGATTGGCCGTTAATTTCAGCTAATGATAATTTTTCAAGGTATCTCGAATAAAAATAATGGCCAGTTGCACGAAAATCCAATTGAATTTAATTACCGTAAACGGAACCAATGCAACGAAAACAAAACATGATACGTCACTTCTATGCAATGACACAATGACACAATTTAGCGGTGGTTAAATTAAACTTGATTTTCCGGCAACTGGCCGTAAATATTCAATTGTCTATGAAGGACTGTGATCTTATCATGAGTAGTTGATATTTTTAATTTGATATATTATGGTAGGCTAATATTTGTTTACATTATTTGGGGTTATAGTTTGTCAGTACCTGATTCTTTAAATTTTTAATTTGTTTTAAATTGACAGGGAGAGCAGTTGGGAAGCACAGAAGCTACCGAAGTCTTCTTTGCTGTAACGAAACTGTTCCAGTCGAAAGATGTTGTTCTCCGGAGGATGGTTTACCTTGGAATCAAGGAGCTATCCTCACTTGCAGAGGATGTCATTATTGTTACATCCAGTTTGACAAAGGATATGACTGGAAGAGAAGATCTCTACAGAGCCGCTGCCATACGAGCACTATGCAGTATTACTGATGTAAGTTTAAACATGGTAATAATCATGCAGCGATTTGATATAAACTATCGAGCTCAGTGCTTTAGTTTAGAATATTGTGGCTTCACAATTATAATTAAAATCGCTTCCCGGTGGTTTGGAACCCACCTAAAGCTGTAGGTCCATTCATCCCTCATCATCATCCTTTCCAATATCCACGTACAAGCCAAAAGCTTATGTGGGCCACAACAGCAGAAAAAATGAGTTTTTGACTCATTTAAGAATATAAATACTGTATCATACAAGTAGCCTATGTATTTTGAATATCATCACAGACTCACACAAACTAGTGCATCAGAACTATGATAATTGTTTTTTTTTCCTCAAAAAAGTCTAGAAATGTTGGGCTAGTTTATTGTCAATATAAGTAAAATAAATATTCACCATGTTCCCTATCAAGGGATAATTGGTTATGTTGTTGAAGTGGAACAACCCTACTCGGGTCTCCCCACTATAAAAAGCCATTCGCTAAATAAATAGTAAAATAAATTATTTATCATAAATCATTACTGTTAACATAAGTAAAATAAAAAGTTTTAGATTAAATAATTAGTTTTTCCATAATAAGTTCTAACCCTTTGAATTCCTTGTCTCATTTACATCATGCATTGTGTTGGATCAATAATAATTAAATTATATAAATGTATAATTTTTGCAGTAATAATTGCATTTGAAGATAATGGTGTATAAGGTAAACTCTATTTATGTTTACATTTGTGTTATGTTATAATTTTTTTGTTTTTGTAAATGTGATACAAACTATCAACATTGTTATATCATTCACAGTCCTTGATATGTATTATGACATTCCTGCCATACGAGCAGAGCTCTTTTTTCAAATAAATTAGGGTATCCTACCTTGAAACTGTTATTGATCATGTTCTACTGCTATTGCACCGTGATTGTAAATGGAGGACGAATTTAATAGCGATTTTTTTCGATTGCACAGGTGACGATGCTGCAGAGCATTGAGCGTTACATGAAGCAGGCGATCGTTGATAGAAATTCAGCAGTGAGCAGCGCGGCTCTAGTCAGCAGTTTGCACTTGACAAAAGTAGCCGGCGAAGTGGTCAAGCGTTGGGTCAATGAGGCGCAGGAAGCAGCCAACTCAGATAGGTGGGATTTCAAACTAATCTGTAACAGTTGAATGTCGAATAAAAACAATCTGAATAAAAATTTACCTGCGCCAAATTATAGGCTATTTGGTACAAGTAAATTCTGTTTTTATTATCATTATTCTGTTTTCTTCCTTTCAAGTACATAAAATCGTATGGCTGCTTTAACTCAGGCTACAAAAGCCTCAGAAGCAGCGTATTCCACACATTGCAAATAATTTTATGTGAGGCAAAGTACTACATTGTCAAATTGCCTTATTATTATATGTATTATTATTATTACTTTTGAGTTTTGATTATTTTGAAACATGTGGAATTATTACTGTATTACAATTATGTGCAATTACATAAATTTGTAATTACTATATGCTTGTAATGATAAGAATTCGATAGTGTAGGCCATAGTTTCTGGAACATTTCAATACTAAATAACTATTTGGGTGAATAATGTAACTTCTTATATGATATTTAATTCAATTGTTTTTTGTCAAGTGTATTGTCGAGTGGAAATAAATTGATTTATTGTTTTTATTTTTGTTGAATATTAATATTATTCTAACTGCTGATAATTAAGTGATTATCAAATATGATGGATAAGCTTATTGGAATTTTTTCTGTTTATCATTCTTTGTGATGATGTAAACAATAAGTTTAAATTTGAAGATAC
Source organism: Laodelphax striatellus (assembly GCA_017141395.1). Classification (NCBI taxonomy): domain Eukaryota; kingdom Metazoa; phylum Arthropoda; class Insecta; order Hemiptera; family Delphacidae; genus Laodelphax; species Laodelphax striatellus. The sequence goes on along the minus strand of CM029532.1, from coordinate 21,714,850 downwards.
CATTAAAGTACTTGAAGTATTCTTATAATATACAATTGTGCAAAAAATGTTCAACATACTAGCATCAAAATTTTAAGGATCAGTTTTATCCTTCTGCTACTACGTTATTTTGTAATTTCAGTTCAAAAATTATTCTTATCAAGTGACAATTATTGTATTTATTTTTGCAGCATCATGGTCCAGTACCATGCTCTTGGAGTGTTGTACCACATTAGGAAATCTGATCGGCTTGCTGTGACAAAGCTAGTCGCTAAATTCAAATCAGGTCGTATGTCGTTGAAATCTCCGTTTGCAATTTGCTTGGTGGTAAGTTATTAACAACTGTAGATACTGTTTTCAATACTTAACAAAGTGTTTGTAGACTCTGTTGGCTATTTTCTTATAGATTAACTTACAATTCTTCAATATATAAACTACTGTACTTCTTCTCTACTTGGACAACTCAGACTTGGGAAGCCTTCATAAGGCTCCTCAGAATAGAAACAGAATGTGGTATTGGAAACAATTTAGGATTTTTCTTCGATTTCTCCTCTTCAAAAGAATTAAGCCGCAATAAACTATCTCAGTTATTGCTTTGTACTGATTAAGTTCTGCTCATGTTGATTATTAAGAAAACAGTTCCAACTAAGAGACATCGTATTCACTAGTATGTGAGCTCAAAATATATAATTATAAGATTATGGGTCGATTATAAAGCTCTCTTACTCTGCATTGAATATTTCTCAGGATCGATTGTGAATCCGTCACATAATTTGTTTACAATTTTAGTATTCGTGTTTCATTTTTCTCTCATTATTTCTTCCAGATTCGGATTGTATGTAAACTACTTGAGGAGGCAGGTGGTGAATGGGCTGAATCGCCACTATTTGATTTTGTTGAGTCATGCTTGAGACACAAGTCAGAAACCGTGATCTATGAAGCTGCGCATGCGATAGTCAACATGAAGAATACAACTCAACGTGAACTGGCTCCCGCTGTTAGTGTGCTACAGCTCTTCTGTACTTCTCCCAAGCCGACTCTCAGATTTGCCGCAGTTCGCACATTGAATAAGGTAGGTTGAATTTAGAGTTGCAAGCAACCGTCACAATAGATAAGAGTTGCAAGCAACCCTTCATAATTGGTTGAAGCTAGCAACTCCAATAAATTAGTAATCCCAAATCAAATTTTTTTATCGGCGGGGAGACCCTTACGGGTAGGTTCCACCTCGCTTAATTTTTTGTATCGGTCACCCATCGGAGCGCAGTCTTGAATGTTTGTTACTTAACCACATGATTACTTACAAATCAAATTATCCATCATTAAGATAATCCTTCCACTATCTGGACTTGGCTTAGATTCCCATTTTGTCTAACATTAATATTCTATCATCACTGACGTACAATTAACATTTTTGGCTACAATCAGCAACGAAGAAAGACTTGTCATGAAAGCATGGCTATGCTTGGCTCGGTAATGGAAGCTCTCTCGGTCATATTTCAATTGTAGGCTTTGATAATTAACAGTCAAAAAAGTAGTTTTTCAAAATAAATTTTCTAAATGAACTTATCACAAGTAACTGATTATATCTTCAATCAAATCCAATCTTTTGTGTGATATTTGAACTTAGTTTTTCTACTTGCTGATATAGCAATTCTCCAACCACCTGGTGCGACATTAAAGAAGTATTTTTTCCTTCTCCTACGCATATAGAGACCAACTCAATCTTGATTTTGTATAAGATTATGAGTTTAATTTGTTAGTAGCCCCCCCCCCAACCTAGTTTATTAGGCACGTGAGTTTAATTTGTTAGCCCTCCTCAACCTAGTTTATTAGGCACCAAGCCATAATAATATGATTGAATTATTTTTATAAGATTTAATTTTCTGACTTGTTTTATGATACTATTATCACTTCGGTGAACAATCTACTTATCACTAGTATCAATTAATTATCATTCGGGTTTCAATTTTATTTTTTATCATGCTTATGGCTGGCTTTTGTTTGACGGAGAGACCCTCTCGGGTGTTCCGCCTCGCCAAATTAGTTATTGAATCTGCAAAGTTGAATGGAAATCAATTCCATATAGCATCTATACTCTTCAAGTAATGTAGACATGCTCATAAGATATGTTAGTGGAATGCTTAGTTAACATTGAATGATTTATTCTGATGACGTTTTGAATGTGCTTAGGTAGCGATGTCACACCCAGCTGCTCTGATGGCGTGCAACTGCGATCTGGAGAGTCTGATCACCGACTCGAACCGATCGATTGCCACTCTGGCGATCACCACTCTGCTGAAGACCGGCGCTGAGTCATCTGTCGACCGACTCATGAAGCAGATCTCCTCTTTTGTGTGCGAGATCAGTGACGAGTTCAAGATCGTCGTTGTTCAGGTAATCTTTATTTCCACAATACTCCAATGGTAAGCTAGTTCCGCACCTAAAGTCAATTATATGGTTATTGACTGAAGATACTCATCAGCAAGAAAATTTGTAAAAGGAATAAATAGGTTCAAACCATTCATTATCGTTTTTTGATGTGACGACATATGTTTCGTGCTGGTGTTGCACATTTTCAAGTCAAACAGAAACTGAAGTAACTAAGGTTATGTGGGTGGGTATATGGTAGGGGTGGAGGGGGGGGGTGTTTGCCGGTTAATGGAGGAGGATTTAAATGAGTTTGTCAAATAAGGTGTGGGAGGAAAAGTTGATTTGGTCATTTAGGATATTGTGTGGCTGTTGTTTGGTGTGCTTGTATATTTATAAAGCTTGTGCTTGTATAAAAATACAACACCAGCACGAAACATATGTCGTCACATCAAAAAACGTGAGTGTTTTTCCACTTAAAAGTCACTTTATTTGAATTCCAATAGTATTAATCCAGTGAAAAGAAGATGGATAATCAACAACACATTCATTATCATATATTTTACATTTAATAGGTATTCATTCCATCAATTTTCACTTGAAATAGAATAGAATGGCTGCCTTTATTTGTTTCCTGGGAGGGCGAAGTTAGAGCGCAAATTAAATTGATTTTAATTTATAGAAATGATGATTTTTAATTGTTATTCCAACTGTAAATCAACTGTTTTCATTGTGCTTCAAGTGTTTTCAGTCACTTAAGACTTATTTTCAACAGTAGATCGTTGAATCAGATCTCATTCCAATTTCTTCGAGGTGATGCCCACATGGGTTCCACGTTTGTGCGTGTGTAATGGGAAGGTTGATGATGAAAGATAAATTTTAATGACTGCTTAATGTAATTCGAATGTAAATAAGATTTATAGTCATTTTTCTTTCAACTACAATAATTAAACATGAATTGTAAGTATGTATTGGATGCACAGGTTGAGACACTAGAGACATGTCAAATTCCGTCACAAGCTTAGGGACCATCAATAATGGGGGTTTAAAACAATATTGTTTTATTATACTTTTTTACAAGTTAGTCCGTTATTACTTCACCTATTTTGAAAATCATTATAAAGAATACAGTTTAGACTAATGTAGTGAGCGAGCTCATTAGTAATTTGATTATCAGCATCCGATAAGTAGCCTTCCTTCGTTGTTATTTTTTAATATTTTTGGAATCACTTGATTTGTTAATGTTATGATTAGGCAAGGCATTGATATATGGTTATAAATAAATAGCAATGCGGAAAATTCTAATTTTTTAATTTAATTTTTTTTTTAATTTAATTGAAAAATAATCCAAATTTATTTAGATATGGAATTTTCTACAAATATGCTTAATTTTAACAGGCGATTCGGGCACTGTGCTTGAAGTTCCCCAGAAAACATAGTGTGCTGATGAATTTCCTGTCGACTATGTTGAGAGATGAGGGAGGCCTCGAATACAAAGCATCAATTGCTGACACTGTCATCACAATTATAGAAGAAAATCCAGATGCAAAAGAGACAGGTATGTATTAGTACTTTTTATGTTGTATTCATTTCATTACTTGAAAAATAAATTTGTCATGACCGTTGGTAATTATTGAGTAGCTCAGAAATTTTGAAACTTGTTTGCTTCAATGAAATATTCTATATTCAGTACTACTTTGATCATTTGTTTTTTTCAACTCCAATTTATTTATACTCGCAACTCAAGAAATAAATATAAACAATAGAGTATACTTACTTGAAGAAATTTAGAAGGCATAACAATAAGTAGTTGTAGAGTGTAGAAAGAAATAGTTAGAAGTTCTCCCAAGTATGATTAGCCTTGTAAAAGGAAGGCTTTATTTATTTGATTGCGAATTCATTTTGCTTGTTCGGTTTTTTGTATCTTGTTATTTGTTATTGACCAATATGTGGATTCAATAGTAATCAAAGAATAGTCTTAGAAATTGGATTTAATTTTATGATTTCTCTGATGACTTGTAATTTATCGGGCGATCCTAAGATATCTTTCTATTTTGAATTTGGCAAATATTATTTATTGAATTCAACAAAACGCAAAGTCATTACTTGCAGGACCTCTTTTACATTCAACATTGAACGATAAACCCTTGAATAAAGGGGTGATAAACTCGACGACGTTCGTTTAGAAAAACAGAAAAGAGAGAACTTGAGAGATCAGCAAAAAGCAGTCTCTCAGTCAAGTATACAATCGAATATCTCAACAATCTCAATATTGTTTTACTAAGAAGTGTTTTAACAGCATGAACGCTACTTCTTTTCATTTATGCTACATACTTCTGTCTTTACTATTCATTCATCTTTGTACCAGGTCTTGCTCACTTGTGTGAGTTCATTGAAGATTGTGAGCATACCAGTCTGGCTGTGAGAATTCTCCATCTTCTAGGCAAGGAAGGTCCAAAAACAAAACAACCTTCGAGGTAAAAAAAATACTTGACAAAATATTTATTGAATTTTAGGAATTAAGAATGTTTCTTCATTACAGGTTTTATTACACTTGTCGTGGTTAGGAATGCCTTCCATTTTCCTCGTAATTGTATACAAATTAAAGTATTTAAAAGACATTCAACATAATATATTGAATGTTATGATTAAATACATGTTAATCATCGCCACAAAAACTCGAAAAATTGCAGATTGTTAATGTTGGTTCTAAACCATCATGGTTTGACGCTATGCAATACTCATATCAATTGGTATGTTGGTTAAGTTCAACTATAGTTGTAATGAGGAGTTATTCTTTTCACGTATTGTTGACGTGCCTGTTGTCGTATTTTTAATTATTGATAAAAGTTGTTGAAATTGTAAATTCCACTTGATTCACAGAACCATGGAACCAGTTTTATCATTGAAAGATTCAAAAACATCAATATTTGTTCTAAATATTTTTAAATTCGTATTGTTCTGATAGTTTAATTGAAATGTGGTAGGTACATTCGTTTCATCTACAACCGCGTGATCCTGGAGAAGGCGGTGGTGCGGGGGGCTGCGGTGGCGGCGATGGCGCAGTTCGGGGCCGCCTGCCCCGACCTGCTGCCCAACATACTGGTGCTGCTGGCGCGCTGTCAGATGGACTCCGATGACGAGGTGCGCGACCGCGCCACCTACTACCACACCATCCTGCAGTGTCGCGACACGCTCATCGCCAACCACTACATCATTGACACGCTGCAGGTCAGTGCCACTCTCCGTTCTTGTTGTTGTTATTCAAATGGGGTCGCTGATCTATTCTTATAAATGGTAATTGACTTCAGAGTATTTAACTGATGGCTGCACTGCAATTGGGTAGTAGGTGGATGGTCGTCACAGTTTATCAAGAAGGCCGTGATAATTTTCTACATGTTCTATTATTGTGGATGTTGTATGAGCTATAGATGAACCATCTACCATCCAGGTAACCATACAGCAGTGCGACCTTAACTCAAATACCATTGAAAAAAAACATGAATACCGGCACTTTGCAGTTTACTTCTTCGGTCGCTATTTAAAGGTAGATTTTCGCTCCTGCGGCTGAGCAGCAGACTCCGGCTACCGTTAGTCAAAATAACAGCTGATTTAAACTGAAAATTTAAGAAATGAAATGAAAATATGCAAAAATAGGAACCAATTAGTTGAAGGAACCAAAAGGATGGAGGAGTCGGTCAATTTTATTGGCCAACGATCGTGACCTGTATAAAGGCCCCAAGAATATGTGTTTAAAATTTGAAGTTGATTGATGAAGGCGTTCGAAATTTATTGTCGAACATACAAACAAACGGACAACGACTCAAGCCTCGAGTCAAAAGGAAGATCTCGCTACGCTCGTTCAATTATTAAAGAGAAACGTCGCTAGAATTGCTGCTGTAGCTTGAAAATTTATTATCACTTTTCAATTTTTTTAAATTGAAGGCTAAAAATAAGAGAAATTTTGCTCAAAATTCATCGATTTTATTGCTAATTTAAAGTTAAAACCCGCATTTTCAAGATTATACAACAATTCTACAGATCTTCATCAACAGTTTGTTAAGATTTTCATGATTATCGGTTGAACAATGATCGCTGATTCATTCGTATAAATGGTATTATAAATTACATTATTATTCTAAAAATTATTCATGAAGTATTTTATTGAACGATATAAAAATTGACTGTAGTCAACGAAAGGTAACATGACATTATTTTACCATCTTGAACTCTTTAAGACCCTATATTATTATATTGTCTTCAAAATTAAAAATTATTAATACCTTATAATGCCACTTAGGTCCATATGAACCAACTTCGTTTAAACTGAATTTGAACTAAACAGTGGATGATTTTAATTCGAACCTTCTGGTACAGTCAATAAATTTATTGCTCGTCGTTCACCAATAGTCCAGTCAAATTGGCCAGAAATTGCCGAAAAACCGTTGGACCCAATTGCAGATCTCAATATAATGATCAGAACAACTAAAAGTTCCCAAAAATCCCGTATTGTAGCTCATAACAAATGACATTCTGCTTCTATTCAATTGAGGGATGGCTCATCCTTTTCAGCTCATCAAGGCAGGACTAATCCGTATTATCACATGTTAGAATTTATCAAAGTATGGATTTCGATTTTCCTATTTATTTTAAAATGTGTGTCTTGAGGTGGTATCTTGGTGGTAATTTCTTGTTAAATAAATTGATGGAGAAAAATGCATTGTGTTCAAATTCGAAATCATCAGCAGTTTGGTGCTCAAGTTATATTTTTCTTTAAAATTGAATTATTTCCCAACTTGGAATTAATTCCCAACCTTTTTGCACATATTTGCGTTGCTTATTATAAAAAACTAACTGTTGAATTTTCAGGTTTCCCTGCCGATTCTTGAGAAGGCTCTATACCAGTACTTGCAGAACCCAAGTCCCATTCCATTTGACCTGAAATCAATTCCACCACCATCCGCAGTCGCCGATGATCACGTGGCTGCTTCAAATAAGATTGCTGCCGAGGGATCCATCTCTTCAACAGGTGAGTTTAAAAAAAGCAAGATGGCCTCTATCATTCTACTATTATTTATTGGACTATCATTAGGCCTATATTCACCATGTTCCCTATCAAGGGATAATTGGTTATGTTGATGACGTGGAACAACCCTACTCGGGTCTCCGGGTCTCCCCACTATTGAAAGCAATACGCTAAATAATTGTATTTAAAATGTTAAATGTTAATTCCTATCCATAAACGCATCATTATTATCTTCCAGCTCCGAAATTGAGTAAGCCGCAACGAGAAGAAAATTATTACGCCACCAAGCTGAATAGTATTCCAGAAATAGCCAACCTGAATGGCCCTCTGTTCTGCTCTTCAGAACCTGTCCAACTCACCGAATCTGAAACTGAGTACGTTGTCCGCTGCATCAAACATTGCTTCCCTCATCACCTTGTTCTACAGGTAATCGAAGCATTCTTGTTGATTTCTACATTATTGGTAATTTTATTACCAACCACTTCACTATAGTATGTTACAATTCTATGATGAATGTTATTCTTCTTAACATTTCTTACAAACAAGGGATGTTGGAAGACTACTGAAGAGGGTTTGGCAATGAACAAATAGGTTTCAATCACATTATCATTCACATTATGAAGAAAATGTTATTATATTCACAACTCTCATTTTGTTTCTCTTTTGGTTTCATTACAATAATTATCTCTTTAACTTCAAACCTGTATGAAACAATTTGAAAATTTGATCCATCACTTTCCGTTCATAATTTTTTCAATTTTAAATACTGAATTGATATTGTGTCGTTTTGAGACATTTCATGGATTATAAAGTTTGATGTTTGGTAACGAAAACTAAAATTTGAATTTTCAACTTTAGCTTGTACTCTTACAACAAAATTCTGGGGTGGTTTGGTATACGTTTCTTTTCTAATAAATAAATAACTTTGTATTATTAACAAAACATGAAAATGCATAGAAAGTAGATGGGATATGAATGGGAGGAAAAAGGTGAAAAGAATATAAAAAGATAGAGCTTATCTGAAATGCACTGAGTTTTTGGGATGAATAGTATGAATGTAAAGTGAGATTGAACAAAAATAGAAATATGGAAAAGATCCGTATGAGCAGTATGGTTCCACAGATGGAAACTCACCAAATTTGTCTCATAGGGTTTCATTATATCATTATCTTTGTAATTTAGATCATCAATAAAATGTCTCTTGGAATTTTCAGTTATCAGTTATTAATTACTGTAATTAGTTATCAGTTACATAATAATTATTTCAGTTATTATCATTGTAATGTAGATCATAAATAAAATATTTATTTGAATTTTCAGTTTGAATGTTTGAACACACTGAACGACCAACTATTGGAGAATGTTTGGGTGCAGCTAGAACCAAGCGAAGGATACGAAGTTGTGCATAGTATTCCCTGTCCACGTCTGCAGTATGGCGAGTCAGCCAGCACCTACATCATACTGAGATTCCCTGATCAATTGTCTGCAACAATCGGTTTGTAACCTCTCACACTAAACCTGTAGTTTAAATCCAAATTTTGATGAAGAACAGTTGTTCAAATTCAATACCCGCGCTTAGCGAGTGGGATGGTTTTGCAAGTAAAGTGTCAGATGAGCAGTGTTTTGTTTCGATTATTAGAACTTTCTTTTGAAACGCTTCTCTGTAATTATCTGATGGATTCTTCTCATACCCTCAATTTCTTGGCCGTTTTTACTATTATTATAGATTCTACTATGACAGACTGTGATATTATACTATTCATTTCTTTATAATATCATTAATAATATTTACATATTATCGATTTAATAAAATTATAATAGATTTACAACTCATGCTCCGGATTTTTCAATTATTACGCAATAACCGCAATTTTACTTTTTCTAGACTGCTCAATATATATTTCAATATCAGATAAGCTTTTAATTCCACATTAATAATTGGTTAATTAAGTAGAACTACGGTAAGAATTAAATTAATCGAGAAAAATTTATTATGAAAATGACTGGTTCAACTTTTATTTTCTATTTAATTTTCATCTGGTTTATTACAGTATTTTAATCGGAGGAATTACCTTATTTTGTATTCTCCTGATTCTCAACATGTTTCCAAACGGCTAAAAATACTATCTTGAAAATCTGAAAGTGTTTGAAGCTGAATTCAATAATCAATATTTCGTGTAATTCATGAGGTGTTAACGGATTATTAGTAGAATAAAAATTTGCAAAGCAAATGTAAATGTCATTTTCAGGGTATCTATAGTTTCAGTTTTGTATTCACGCATTTTTTTTCACAGGGAACTTCGGTGCTACTTTGAAATTTGTCGTCAAAGATTGTGATCAGACCACTGGACTGCCAGATACAGAAGAAGGCTATGATGATGAATACATGGTAATAGAGCTTAATTATATTACAATAATTTTCGAATAAAAATTAAGTAACTTAATTCAGAGTTCAACAAAATTTTTGTAATGTTCAAATACTAATACAAGTACTTGCATCCTTATGCCCTCGATGTCACCATCTATATTTGAACTCGTTGTGTCAGTAATTATAATTTGGATATTATTATCTTCAAGTTATTCACTTGGTTATTATTTATTCTTGTATTGATACAGACACAAATAGAAAAGACATAACAGACACAATAAAAATAAAACACACACCAATAGAAAAGCATCAGGATCAGGCCAATACTGTTTATCAACCGAATTTTTATATGGAATGGAATTATGTATATGTAATTTTATTTATTTAGTCATTGATACAGGCACAAATCATAACAATTAATAGAGAAGCAACAGACTGAGACCATCCTGTTCTCCCCCGAATTTTGATATGAAATGGAATTTATTATTTGGATTAATTTGATGATGTTCATTAATTTGATGATGATTGCAGCTGGAAGACGTGGAAGTGTCGTTGAGCGATCAAATTCAGAAGGTGTCGAAGGCGAACTTTGGCGCCGCGTGGGAGGAGGCAGCCGGCTACTGCGAGATGGAGGACATGTACAGTCTGGCGAGCATGTCCAGCCTGGAGGAGGCCGTCGCCAACGTGACCGCCTTCCTCGGCATGCAGCCGGCCGAACGGTCCGACAAGGTGCCTCAGGGCAAGTCCGCGCACACTCTCTTCCTTTCTGGTCAGTCTCTCTTCAAAGTGATCCTTACTATTTTCTGTTCAAATATGAATGGATTATCTCTGATTGCAGTTAGCCATCAATGGAATCCTATTTGATAATCAATTTTCTCTATTCTGCTGACGATCTAGTGTAATATATTTGGCCATCAATATTCTTATTTGAAGATCAAATCAATCTTCTACATTCTGCCAACGATCTTCTGTATTGAAGTTATCCCAATACAATCCAGTACAATCAAATCTTGAACAGTGGCTGCAATCTAATCACCTCAAGAGTGATTGATGTCACTGGAGATTCTATTTTGTAAAATGTGATCAAAATTTATAAAGCAAATTAAATTGTGTAATAGCTCAAGTTATTAATTATCTTTTCGAAGAGTCTATTTGAGAATACTAGGTGTTTTATGAAAAAAGGTGGGGAAGTGTAGTATTTAAAGTTATTTGACTTTAAATACGAGAATAAATGTTAAGAAATAGGTTGAGAGAATTGCAGTAATTAATGGAAGAAGTTTCCTGGAAATAATCTGGTCAAGTAGAATTATTCTACAATTCAGGGAACTTCTCCTATTAATTAGGAGAATTAATAGGCTGCGGAGTGGTCCGTAGCCGAGGGCGATAAGCGCCTGTCTGATAATCCAAAGTTTCCAAGATCGAATACAGTTGCCGGAACGGATTTTGACAGAAACGGCCACTTCCGTCTTTCGGAGGAGACGAAAAGCTGTCGGTCCCGACTGCCTAAAAACAGTTATCATCTCTCATCATCACCCCTCTCATTACCCACGCACAAGCCTAGAGCTTATGTGGGCATCACCCTCAAAAAAAAATACTGCAATTCTCTCAACCTAATTCGTAACATTTATTCTCGTATTTGAAGTCAAATAACTTTAAATACTACACTTTCTTGAAGATGGATTCTAAAAACTAGAATGTAGTCTACAATCTACATGAATAAATTTTTTGAAGTGAATTATTGTGGTCAGATTACAATATGTAGCCTAGTACTAATTTGTCTATGTTTTGAATGTTGTTGTTACAGGTTTCTTCAGAGGTGGTCAGCAGGTGTTGGTGCGAGCCAAGCTAGCGCTGGCTGATGCCGTTACAATGCAGTTGACTGTCAGGTCCACCGATCAGAGGGTCGCCGAACTTATCACTTCTACTGTAGGATAAATTCCTATTGTTATATTCATTATTTATCATCATATTCTATTATCTCTCCTGCAATATTTTTATTGGAAGTGTTTATCTATTAATAGAACTATTCAAAAATAAACAAATATAATCTGAGTTGTATTGATTGGAATTCTCTGATTAATTTTTCCGACAATTTTTCAGGAGAAAAATATTGGCTAATAAGTCTACTTCAATAATCTGTTATAAAAATGTAGAAATCCTGTAAAACAGGATGAAGGCGGACACACTAGACATGAATATCACGATTTGCTATGTAATAAACTTACAATTGTGCGCCCTACTTTTTCCTATATTACAGGATTCTAAATTTTTATTGAACAGGTCCCTTGCAATGATATTTTTTATTGTATTGAAAATACATTTACTGTATTCTATTTTGCTGGGGATGATGCCCACATAAGTTCTAGGCTTGTGCGTGGGTAATGAGAAGGATGATGAAGAGAGGTGAATGGACCTACAGCTTTAGGTGGGTTCCGAACCACCGGGAAGCGATTTTAGACTCATAAATTCTGTTTAGAGGACCGGTCACCGTCACAACAGGAGTGGTAGGCGCCATCTCTTATCTAATCTCACCGATTAGACCCGCCACTACCACTGGGAAAACCGCTACCCGAATTTGTTATTACATTTATTCATTTACAATGCAGGAGCATACCGGGAAACTCCAAAATTTGCTTCCCAATCAATACTATTCAACTATAACACTATAACAAATTATGAAAAAAAGTGAGAAAGAAATAATCCAACTAGGAAACTAAACAAAGATAAACAAGTGAAAATGTAGTATTACAAAATGTCATTCAGGTTGTATGTGTCGACTAGGAATGATTTTTTTTTTAATGAATACGTTTTGTTGATTTATTGAGGCAGACCGTAAATGGAAAAAATCATTAAAATGAGAAACGTTACATTCTTACTTATGTCGAATATTACTGAAGTCAGTACAAAAACGAGAAAATATCCAACTTCAAATAGAAAAATTGTAAAATAAAACACAAATTATTCAAATTGAATTTTTTATTCAAATATCATCAATAATACTTAGCATGAATATTAAAATAGTGAAGTGACTAATAATATTATAACAGGTGAATCACAATGTGTTTCATTATATTGTAAAAAATTAACAAAATCTTTCTTTAAAATTGAAATAAAATTCATAAAATAAATGTTCAACATGTTCCCATTTTTATGGACCTGGTAACATTCTTTTCAAAAATACGTAGGCCTAATTCCATCACTTTGAAGGGCGGATTGAAATAAGGCACATATTTATCATTTTACAATCATTCCGATAAAAGATTGACTTGAAGATTTCAATGATAGAATACCGAAATATGCAAGCAAGTTGTTCTAATTTTATGACAATTTCAACACAGAATATTTTACTGAAGAGATTATTGGGCAATTGCTTGAAAAATTTCCCTTGACTGTTAGATTGACTACTGAAACCACTTGAATAAAATTATTGCTTAAAATTGAGAATAAATGCTTAAAATCTCTAATCGATAAAAAAATTATTGCAAACGAATAATATCACGTTTTCTAAATAATCTAGTTTTCTATGAATTATTTGTGATGTAAACTCATTATTTTATAGTGTGATTTTATTAGGCCGTTATAATCCAAAGTTTGGTTACCTTGTTGGACAACAATAATAGTGATGGTTCTAATGAACTTGAATGTTGACAATGGCTATATGAAGACCATGCAATGTAACCAAACTACCAACAGAATGAAGGATGCAATCAATTTGGAATTTTAACAACGGCGTCATGGATTGATTGTGCAACATGATCGATGTTGGAGGAATTGATGCCACACATGCTGATTCGACCGGTGCCCATCATGTAGATGTGGCACTCATTCACCACGTACTCAACTTGTTTAGCTGCAAAAAGACAGATAATAATATTGGTAGATGAGCTGTTCTAAAATATTGTTCACGATACTCTTTTAAGAAAGGAATTTCTAATAAATTATTCGCTCATTCATTTACTCTTTTTTTAATATGAAAGAGAAAGAAGCTCAAGCCTAAACATTACTGTTCTTTTGAATTTTTGTGAATCATTCATGATATGAAGGTTCATTTAAAATACTGTAATTATGATTTTTTCAAGTCAAGTCTAAAATATGAGGATTGAGTTTTGAGATAAATCACATACAATACTACATCAAATGGAAACAACGAAGTTTCGTGAGGGAACTTCATAATTTCAGTCTCGGTGCCCACGAGCGGATTTTGGGCGGTGGAGGTTGGCAGCGTTTCCATGTTTGGGAGAGACAAAAAAACAGCTGGCATAATCTTGTCTCTCTCCCACACATGGAACTGCTGCTGACTGCTATTAGCCGCCACCGCCCAAAATCCGCTCGTGGGCATCGAGACTGAATCACGGTTCCCACGAGCGGTTTTGGGCGATGGCGGTTAATAGCGGTTAGCAGCGGTCCCATGAGTGGGACAGAGACAAGATTATGCCAGCTTACAGAGAGTATATAGTATATACACTCTCTGTATGCTAGCTGGTTTTTGTCTCTCTCCCACACATTGGACAAGTGAAATTATGGTGAAACCGAAGGTTATTATGTCTAATAACCTTGGGTGAAACCGACATAATATGTCTCAACTGAGTCTTAATATATGACACAACCAATATATCAACTATATTGGATAAACTTCATTAATTATTGAAAGAAAATAATGTGGAATAATAATTATTGGAAAAAAGCTCCCCAAACAATTACATTGGTTGGGGAGCTATTTTTTTCTACAAAGGCTATCTATCACTATGATTCCACAGTTGCCACAGCACCTACTACACAAATTTCAAATCAACTGAACAGTGATGTTCGAATTATTGAAAAGAAAATGTACAATCCCAATGTACAAAAAGCTTGGTTGGAGTTTTTATATTAGTAAAAACGGAAAAGCTGAACAATCAACGTGCAGCATTATAACGGGCTGTTGTCCACGAACAGTAAATCATTTATAATAATGATTTCTTATGAAAGCATTTCTCGAGTTGATATTGATGAAACTAAAAATTAGCTCAATATTTGAGCATTGAATTTTTATTGGGATGAAACAACACTAGTAAACTGAAATAATAATGACAAAAAGTATTTTTCTGATGATTGAGTTATTTAATCAAAGTGAAAACACTAAATTTTTAATATTTTAAATTGTAAAACTTACGTGTAAGGCCAGTGAATGAGAACATTCCAATTTGAGTTGTGATGTGGCTCCAAGTTCCAGGGGTTTTCAACGCTTCCAATTTTTCTCTTAATTGCTTCCTCATTCTGATGATTCTTTCTGCCATAGTAACAATGCAAGTTTTCCTAAAAATTGAACCATTTCTATGTTGGATCTCATTCGAAACAATTCAAGGTTATGAAAGAATATGACTTTTTTAATAGAACTCAACTTTGAAGACGAATTTTATTATGTCAATTTATGTTTTATGTTTCATCATGTCAACAATCCAAAACCATAATCACGTGATCAACTATTGTATCTTTCAAGTTGTAATCCACTATTATGAAACCCAGTTGAAGATTATCTTGATTCCACCTATGAATTAATTTATCGCTATTTTCACAGTATTCACATGAAGAATCAAAATTATTACGGACTCTAAAATTTCATTAACCTTTTGGTTGGCACTTAAGGAAGATCATAAAAACTATTCTAAATTACGGTACTCTACTTCAACACAAAATTTTTACATTAAGAACATACATGTGAGACTTCATTGTGTAGATTTCTAGTAGAGGACATAATCTCCATAACGTGAGGAGGACGGTGATTTCTTAATGGCCGTGGAGCTGGAGATCGTTCTAAATTGGCGTGAATTTCTTCTGGTGTTGGATCCCGATGTTGTCTAACTGGTAACTGATGAGGCGGAACAGGTGAAATTGTCTCAGGTACTCTTGGTGCACTAAATAACTGAGGCGGACTAAAGGTTACAGTTTGGGTACCAGAGAGCTTCGAAGTTGGTTGATATGACGTATGATAGTATATCTATCATACTCTGGTATTTCTACCAGTGTCAAGTTTAATAAGGTAATGACGTGTACCCAGACACTTGAACACAGTACCAAACTCCCAGGTGTACTTGTTTTGTACAAACAGTCTTACTTGCAGTCTCTCCCCCTCCTTGAGTGAGCGTACAGGTTTGGATTGATTGCTTGTAGGCGTCAGTAATTGATAAGGAAAGACAGCATCAAGACGGATTCTGATATTTCTATTGAGGTATAACTCTGCTGGAGTTTTTCCACATGCTAGGGGCGTGGCTCGATAGCGGAGTAGAATCTCTTGGATTTTGAATTGTATAGGATTAGATTCAGTATTGAGAGTTCCAAGGTTATTCTTCAAAGACAAAGATATTTCTTTCTTAATCAAGAGACATTCGAACTTATAATATTATTTACAGCATAGAAAATCGATATAAGAACTACTATAGTATGGTTCAAGTAGTAATAAAAACTGTGAACATTAGTGTTCTAAGTTTTATATTAAGCTGTGCTTAACTCACTAAAGCATATAATGTGTTCAAGTGTTGTGAGGTTACTCACCATTCCTCATAGAGCTGGGGACTGTTGAGCACTTTGGCGACAATTCGAGCACCATGGCTGGGCGGATTCGAATACATGGCTCTGACTACAAGCAATAGTTGAGATTTGACATTTGGAATCACTGAGGGATCAGACACTAGAATCACGAGATTTCCAACTCTTTCATCTGAAACAGAAATAGGATTCGGTAAAAAAATTCAGTAAGATATAAAAAGGACCTATGCATCAAGTTTATCGTTTATGTATTCAATCTAAATAACTTTCAACTTCCCAATGGCCTATGCAACTGTGTATTGATTAGGAAGTAGGGATACTATTGTATAGTATAGGAATTAGTAGGGATTGATAAGCTTTCCCAAAAAGCTTTTACTTTACAACTATCGATAATTTTTTTTTTTTTTGCTGCGTGAGATGCCCACATGACCTCTAGGCTTGTGCGTTGGTGAGAAGGGCGATGATGAGAGATGACCACTTTTCAGGCAGTCGGAAGTGGCCGTTTTGTAGTAAAACTCCATTCTGTTTGGTTAGAACAGTAGCATTGTTTTCGCCTGTTTATCGCGATTATAGATAGGCAGGTAATTCCACTCATCTTTCCTAGTACCTCTCTTTCCCTCAGTTCTACAACGGCAGCTACCTCAGCCTGGCAGAGAGCTTCAACCCTCAGTTTTCGTAATACCGCCGCCGCGTCACCATGTGACAAGTAAGTTAAAACCGCTTTTTCTCGTCATTACCTCGTTATGTTAACCCCTCAATTTATTGTAAATACCTCTAGTAGAAACCGCGGTCCTTCGGATGTGTTTTCCCCTCTATGTCTAAACCGCATTACCAAATGGTAATTTCAACTGTTATTTGGGATTGATCCCGGAACCACTCCATATTAAAAGCAAATTTATCTTATCTGGAATACAAGATAATGACATTGAATTTCAGTCATAGGAGAGTGAAGAGAATGCATCAATGACTAATGAATGATCATAAGTGTATTTGAATTTCAACTTACCATGAATTTAATAATTGGTTCAAGCTTCAATCATCAAAATATGATTGGCTCAAATAAATTCCATGCATAAAAAATAAATTCATACTCACTGTAGAGTCCAAAGTTTTTTGCATAAGATTGGCAACACAGCAATTCAAAACCACTTTCAGCAAAGTAACGAACTGACCAAGCATCTTTATCCAAATCGCCAGAAGCGAATCCTTGGTAAGCACAGTCAAACAGAGGGAATAATTTGCGACTCTGTACACAAAATAAAGAAAAGCGTTTTTACAGCACAGCTAAAAGCATACATGTGATTGAACAAAACTCTGAAACAATAAAAACTTACACAATCAATCTACATTATTCACTAAACTACTAGATTCTTGCAATTCTGGCAATTCCTAATACAATCAAACTTGCTGAATTTTCACCACCCATCTTAAAATTTGAAAATTTCATCTATTTTTATCCTACTTTTGCAAAATTCAAAAAAAGAAATTCCAATATAAGTGGTTCATTTTGCTAAAGCACATGGATTGTCAATGAACTACATTACAGGTTTTTATAATGTTATACACTGTTTTGTATAATATTATTTCTGTCAGAAATTTGTTCTGTTTCTATGAATTTATTCTATGTATTGTTTTTGACTGGAAATAAAACTTTATTTATTATTTATTTATTTATTGTACAATTCTTAAATGTACACTGTGAACATTGTAAAGCTCAGTAATACCAGAAAGGTATTCATTGGCAATCCAGAAAAACTATACTATACTGAAATGTATAGAACCTTTAATTAACAGTATGATCAATAACTACTCACTGCTACTAATCCCCAAACCAAAAATGAAACTTTAAAGAGCCTTTGATAAATCTTATGGGCAATAGCCGATAATTTTAGAAAATTATTTCATTTCAAGATAAAGTACTGAGCACAAATTTGACATCGAGTTCCTACAATGAAAGTGAGATTTATATAGGTCTTCCTTTACTAAGAGAGATATGATAATTACAGATAAAGTTCTTCTACAAAGTCGAATCTTTCCTTCCTGTAACCGCTGAAATTTATAGTTATCAAACCAGCAGGAAGAGGGATATCAAACGCATTTTCAAGAATCAAAAACAAAGTTCAAAAATTAATATTTAATTACTAATGATACTTGCTTTCTAACTTTGAAAATTGAAAAGTATTCATTTCAAATTCAATTATACATATTTCATCTTTGAATAAGAGCTACATAAACTACCAATTACTACATCTAATCTACGATAACGTTGAAAATAACGCTATAATTGTCAAACATCCAAATAGGAAGAAACACCAAAACACAGTTATTACACTGAAAAAGTCGAGGATCTCATCAATTTAATTAATGCTCTAATTGACAGGCCGAAATCAGAACAGCCGAAGATGTCAGGGAAGCACTGAAGAGAGAACTGGAAAGCTGTTGTTTCTACTCAATCCAGGAGTTTAAAGAATATTATAGAGCAGGGCTGCCCAACCTACGGCCCGCGAGCCGATTTTATGTGGCCCGCCATGTTGCCATAAAGACAAAAACATTAACAAAACTGAAACGTAAAACATTAACATGGTGTTTCAGCAAAAACCGAAAAGGAGACTTCACATTACAGGAAGCATTAAAATGTGTTTTATGAGGGTAAAAATTACAAAATTTCCTGGGGGAGATCCCCCCGACTCCCCGCTTTTTTTTTCCCCGGCCCGCCTTGTCTTTGAATGTTGACAATGTGGCCCTTGATTGATAAAGGTTGGGCACCCCTGTTATAGAGGATGATGTATTACCGAATGGAAGGTTAAAAAATTTGACAAATCCAGATGCCCCTGTGATGGGAGGCCAGTGGATGCTATGAATATCTATCTACCTATCTATCTATGTGTTTTTGTATCAGATGATACAAGTGTTTCAGTAAAGTAT
This sequence comes from Laodelphax striatellus, assembly GCA_017141395.1. Lineage (NCBI taxonomy): Eukaryota > Metazoa > Arthropoda > Insecta > Hemiptera > Delphacidae > Laodelphax > Laodelphax striatellus. Next base: position 21,695,660 of record CM029532.1, on the reverse strand, counting down.
AATTGACAATATCCTACTTATTTCAATTATGAAGAGGTAACACAATATCAAACTTTTTCTACACATTCATTAACATTGCATAATCAACTAATACAGGGAATTTTATACCTGTTGAACGAACATACCTTGATAATTTGAGCCAACTCTTTCCATTGCTCCTGAGTTGGGTCACTGCCAGTTGGATTGTGGGCACAGCCGTGGAGAATGATGACCGCATTTTCAGGAGCATTGTTCAAGTCCTCCTTGAAGCCTTCGAAGTCTATGCATCGCTTTTCTGCATCCCAGTACCTGTACGTCCTTCCGTCAGTGAAGCCAGCATTCATGAATATAAGTCCATGGTTTTCTGAACGAAGAAAGAATGAGATTTTTATTCAGCTTATTCATTTGTAGTTAATAAGTTTACAGATCCAGCTTCGAATCCTTTCGCAATCTTTTTCGATTTGAATTTACGTATTTGAATCAGTATGATTAGTAGGCCTATGTCTCTTATGTAGTCTTTATGTAGTTGCTCGACTCTTTGCAAACTTCATTCAGATTGAAATTGTTCTAAATTGGAATTTAGTTCAATGCGTTTGGTTTTCAACGGTACATTACAGCTTATAGCCTACTGTATTAGCACTAATGAGTCAAAAACAGAACGTTCGTTCGTTGAGCACAAGAATGTGACATTCACAAAAGACATTGGATGATAATAAACATCAAATGGAAACACGATAGAGATATGCAATAACTATGCAATATGCTTTTATTTTGCGATATAATCGACTCAAAAAATGTAATGTTAGTAATGTTCGAAAAATATGGGTTTGCCTTACAAACCCGTTTTATAAATTAAGCTCCACTAACAAAATTGACTAAGGCCTATATGCTATGCTGATTGACAGTATTCTCTAATGTAAATATTGTGTAAATGTGTATGTTTCCAGAATTTCTTAATAATTATTTTGGTAAATCTTTTTATGATCTATCGATGCATCCAAGAAAAATACAACTAAGGATGACTAATATTTTAATAATAATAGCCTTTATTGTATAAAGTTATAAACATGAATCTTCTAATACAAACCCCAAGTTTGAGCTGAATAATAGAATGTGTTGAAATTCATTTGCTTTGAAAGAAATTCAGCAGCAACCCTCAATGCTCCAGTACCACTCAACGTTTGAGTACTAATCACCTGCGAAACAATTTACAATAAATGGGAATTTTTATTTTATAATAATAGAAAAATTATGATAGTGAAATAAAGAAAGCGGGTGGTCAATATGAATAAATAATCCTGTTGACTGACCAATATTAGAAAATAACAAAATGACGTTATTATTGGGGGGTCATCAGACAAAAAGTGTTTTTTTACGCATTTATATAACAAATTATGGCAAAAATGAGTCACTTGTGATTCACAAATAAGTTTAAAAACGTGTACCAATTTATTTCGGATCGACTTAGTTGGATGAGATTCAATGTTCAATTGTAAAGATATGTACGAAAATTAGAAGAGCAAAATAACTTATTCGTAATCATTTCAAATAACTGTAAATTCAATTGGATGAGTGGATAGATATGAATGCAACCGAAAAAAGCGATATTGTTTATTTGGATGATACGCATTCACGTGAAATTGATAAGAAATATCAACTTCCAATTCTTTAGTAAATGATCTTACATAATAGAGTATTAATGACGTTGGAAGGGAGCTACTGAATAATAATATTGACTAATTTCAGTTTCTATCTATCTCCTATTCCAATTACCGTTATTCTGATGAAATAAAATGAACAATTATGTATATATTGTATATAATATGTATAATTATGTTATATATATTATATTTTAAAAATTATGAGATTCAGCTTAACTGACACTTGAAGTTGTTTGAAAAATTGAGTCTTTTATATTTTATTACTGAACTTTTTCATTCTAAATTTCAAGTAGGATTATCAAATTATGAAAGAAAGATTTCTAATAGATTTGAAAACTTATAAAATAAACTAATAATTAATCAAACAGCTCAAACCACAAAGTTTATTACAGTTCATAAAACATGTTTATTTATTAGAGGAGATTAAAGTAGTTTGTCTTGAATGTTGCTACGTCGCTCAACAATATTTTCATTGATATTTCATAATATCGAAACTATCACTCACTTCTAGATAGACTGAGTTACATAACTTCAATGAATCATCTCCAAAATTGGTATTATCAGTCATAAGAGTATAAGGACCGGCATTTCAAATATTGATTTGAGTTCATTAACATTGACATTGACTGCCCAGCTCAACATAATATGTTTATATTATAAGGACTGAATGAAAAGAGATTTAAGGTCAGTGCAAGAAGATAATAATACCGTTTTATCTTGTTTCTCCTAAGAAATCGATGCTTGAATTCAAGATTGGGAGCCCACTCATTTTTTCTGCTCCATACGAAATACGGCATTTAAATTATTTCGTGTAATTTTGTATATTGTTTTGCGTGTGAAGAAAGTTATATCAAATTATAATTTTCATGATAAAATAGTAAGAGACACCAAGTTACATAGAATAATGGAAGTTTCAAGCTTGGAAACACAGGTACACAAAACTAAAAAAAAAAGACTAAATAGATTAATTGTCCCATTTTGAAATTGAGTGAACAAATCTGAATATCGGCAGCCTAATAGGTCTATTATTTAATGACAAACAAGTTCCATTAATATTTCGATAATTATGAGATAAAAAATATTTAAATCATTAATGATTCCTCACATTATTCACTAATTTCAGAATACATTAAAGGAAAACAGAATAAAGTTGTGAATTTTTCCCACATAGACGAATCTGTGTGTGGGGAAAAAGTCCAAAATATTCAAATATTACCACAGCATAAACAAGAAGTGAAATAATAATAAAACATTTTATAAATAAGAAAAGAAAAACTGAGATCAGTTCAATATGAGAAAACATTTTCAACTAAATTTCAATGACTAAAGTATTGAAATAATACAGTATAGCTTTCACTTGACATAAAATCAATCATTGAAACTTTCATCATCAATGATATAAGAAGCAATTGAATCAATATTGGAGAATTCCAAAATATCAATAATGCACTCACTGTAGTCGAGATTGAAAATTAGTCTAAGTCAACAAATATAGTGGCATTAGTGGAGTTTGCCCTAAATCGAGATAAAGGAGAATAATAATAAAAGAGTGTGTATAATTCCAGAACAAATTTTCAAGTTCAGAATAAATACAGTCCAACACTCAGGTTTTCTCGTCGATTACCGTACAGCTATTAAAACTAGGCCTATTCAACGTTTTCGAGCATCAATATTCAAAAATGAAGAAATTTGAAACTGATTATTTCTCGTCTTGTATTTTAGTATGTCATTAAAGAAAGGGGAGAGTTATATTCTCATATGACAATTAATGAATATTCATAATTATAAGGTATTTTCCCACAGATATTTGAATTGAATGTTGTTCTAGAAAAACTATTCAAATAACTACTCACAAAAATTAAATGGAATAATTTAATTTTATAATGTTTGAAGAATATGGAGAATATAATCTGGAAGTACTGTATCATAATCTGAATTTGAATCAGAAACGAATAGAAAAATAAGAGCAAGTAAGTTGCTTGTTCGGGATGAAGTTGGGTGGAAGTTTCAATCTACCACAATTCAAACTCAAACGAAGTTGAATGATGACAGTAGCTAAGGAACGGCCACATGCTACGATTAGTAGCTCAGTACCGTAGCTTTCTTCATGGGTCAAGTAGGCCTTTAAATAAATATATAAGCTATTATGTATTAAGCATGTGTAGTTCAGTTTCCAATCAGTGAGAAGTTAGTTATACATGAAAATAAAATTAACAAATAATTTCGTTTACCAAGAACTTGGATATGGTAGTGTAAAATACAAGATAGATAGAAAAAAATGGTGCCTTTACCATATAATAGAACTTGAATGAACCTTACTTTTCCTTCAGCTATGGCTTTACTGCCACCACCCAGTAGCATCTTGGTCGAAGCACTTGTAAATTCCTCGAGACCCAACACAGGAAGGTACTCTTTGTTGAGAGTTTCATCATTGGCCAGCATTATTTCGGCTTTTCGAACAACTGGTAACACCCATGGTTTGCCATCATCTGTTCTGTAAGCTGCAAGGAATCAATTAATTTTATTGAGAGCTATTTGCTGCAATTGAAATTTATGAAATGTTAACTAGGTATATTTCGGTTATATGTAGAATTTACCGATTTTGATGGTCGGTCTATTGAGTTATAGATTGGTAGACTGACTGACACAGTCATATTCTTCAAGATGATTACAGTATGGTCACAGTATAGTTACTCTATGGTATGGTACCAATTGACTTCACTGCTACTCGGATGAATTGTGACTTCATTCCATAAAAAAAATATCGCATCATCCCAACGAATTATTAATGCTTGATGATGACTTAATAACGTTCAAACAACGACGATAAAACCAGAGAAAATATACTTCTTTTAATATACTAGCTTTGAAAAAACATATAGTTTGTAAATATTTGTACATTCCCAATGATAATTAAATTTATCATGAAAATAAATGCGAGATAACTTAGTGAAAGTAATTCATTGGGAAATGAATGTCCATGGTTTGACATTTTTCCTTCATGAGATTTTTGTGGTGATATGAAGATTTCACCGCATTGAGTGTTAAACAAGATCAATGATTTTTCTCGTGTTACCTAGTTAAATTACCATAAATCCCGTGGTGAGACTACCAGCGATTCATAGGCAGGACCGAATGCCTGTCTGCAAGCATACCGAATGAGTGACTGTCACCCTTGTGAACAAGGAAATTCTTTGTTCTTCGCATAGAAACAATTTGACCTCCAGATTTATACAGTTTTTGGGTTTATTCAAAGGTACAACCCAGGCATAAACAAGCTTACCGTATTTCAGTATAATTAGGCATCTAAAAAAAGAGGTTCATGACAAGCAAATACTCAGAACTTCTGTGGGCATCACAACAGCAAAAAATACATATATTGATGCACTGATGTGGAAAAGTTTCAAGTTAAAAATATGGTTAAGCAAGAGGATAGATGATAATTTGACCCTGACCATTCACATACCGTACACAAGATATTACCTTAAACACATTGCTGAGCCACGTTATCTCTCTCATATCTATGAAATTTGATTTGCAGCTTAGTTGGTTTGGCTGGAGGCAATCCAACTATTGCTTCAACATTGTGAAAGTAGTCTACCGACTATTTCTAAATCCAGATGTAGGGAGTAGGCTGGCCACAAAATAGCAGAACATATCTTTACAACTTACTGATAAAAATTATGATTTTAAAAATGATTACCTCAAAAACAAGTAAATGCACTGGAACATTAAGGAATTGTAAATAATATGAAGAAAACATAACTCACCACCAACACTTAGGTTAACTTTCTTATCAGATTTATCATCCTGAAATGCTTTGGTTAGTGCAAAAGCTTGTGTGTAGATTGTAGACCCCGCCGGTACTTTTGCAAACGTGGACATTTTATAATATTTAAGTTAGTTGAAGAAAACTATCTACATAAAATAGAAAAGGTATCTCCTCTACTTGACATTCAATAAGCACAGCACATGTACCGTACAACTGTACTGTCAGAATCGAAATAGCCGAATTGATTTGACAGGACTCAACACATTCCGCTGGCTGATACGGTAACAAGCGAGAGCCGAGGAGAACGTGACTTCAGTGGAAACAGCACTAGCGCCAGAACTCTTCTTGTGGATAGAATAGGTACTAGTTTTGAACCCCGCGCTTTCTTGAATATTACGCAAAGTATGAAATTCTAAAACGGATGTAGATTAACACATTTATTTCTTAAAATTGGTCAATTGTTTGAATTATGCATTGAGGTACAGTATTTTAAACATTGTTTTAAATTTGTAGACTCTACAGACACAAGACAACAAGACAAAGACAGATGCTCTAGTGCTCTAGGAAAGTTTTTCAAATTACGGTTTGTGGACGTCTAATATGAAACATTATGGAATAATGTGCTTTTCTTATGAAATTTTATAGTTGATTTCTATAATTAGTTGAAAATTTATTAATAATTGATAATATTTTGACCTTGATCGGCTACGAATATTTTAACATTTTTGAAATTGTATAATGATTCGTGGAAAGGCCTTCAGATAACTTATAGTTGAAAAGTTATTTCAGGGGACTGATTCATAAAATATAAGTTTTGTAAAAGAGCAAAAAAGCGGACTCAAACTGGACATTGATAGCTTAGCTTGCTATGAAATGAATTCTTGTTTATTACTCAAACTTAAATGTCTAGTTCGTTTTTTTGTTTTTTCTTTTCTCTTTCTAGTTTGCCTTTTTCCTGTTTTACAGGACTTCTAAGCTTCATGAAACAGGCCTCTGGTGGTGAGTAGTTTATATTGTTCTGGTTGAAGGAGTACTGCTTTGAATGAAAAACATTCCAGAATGAATTTGTTTCCCATTTAACTCTACAATACAATAATACATAACGTACGTATCTTCTTTGAAGAAAAAAATGCCAGAAATGAAAACAAATCATAATGCTATACCTTCAATAGTTTTCGAAAATTCTCTTTTTTCCCTCAGCTTTGACCGTACCGGTAGTCTTTTGTAAGTCAAAATCTATCTCAGCGAAATTAATTTCTCTACAATTTGATACCAAGTAAGATACTTTTTTATTTCTAGTCGTTTTTGAGCTACAGTGATTTCAGAAATTAATCCCTTTTACCGTACCTCAGCTTTGACCGTACCGGTAGTATTTTGTAAGTCAAAATCCATCTCAGCGAAATTAATTTCTCTACAATTTGATACCAAATAAGATACTTTTTTATTTCTAGTCGTTTTTGAGCTACAGTGATTTCAGAAATTAATCCCTTTTACCACCCCCCCCCAAATCCCTTAAATTGCATATTGGAGTATTGGAGCCCAACAATGTATATCAAAACATTGGAATTTACATCAATCTTTGGAGTTTTGTCTTTAAGACCTCAAGCAGTCACAATCACAAATTCTTTACTGTTGTTCAAAAATGTGATTTTATCGTATTCAGAGACATTAACAACTCAATAAAAAAAATTTCTGTAGTGATGCCCACATAAGCTCTCAGCTTGTGCGTGGGTAATAGGACGTATGATGAGAGATGAGTAAACCTATACAGCTTTAGGTGGGTTTCAAACCACCGGGAAACGATTTTGATTCTCATGAATGAATTACATTCAGCGGAAAAGGTCTGAAGTGGTCACCCTTACTATGGGAATAACCATTCTCTGTGGAATAACTCAATAATAGGTGCAAGTCTCCTATCTAATCTTGCGTTAAACACCGGCACGATCACGAAGCCAATCGCTTCCCTAAATTAAACAAGAAAGTAACTGCAGTACCTTTGATCAAGATATTTAACTGAATACTCATTGTTTTAATATTCTTAGTAATACAACAATAATTAAGAGACATTGACGTCTCCCATATTATGACATGCAAACCTTATTGTCTACTAACCATATTATGCGTAACCATATTGTTATTTTCTATTGTCTACTAAATGCGTTTTGTTGTGATTCGGTGAATGTGCATGTCAACAGTAGTTTCAGGCTTTGAACTTTTTTGACATGCTATGAGCATGGCCATGAGCGAGCATAAGCCAGAAGAGGCCGGAGGCTCCATCACCAACTCATTCATCAGGATCAGGATACGCTCACGCTTGTGCAAGCCGCCCAGAAGGTCGTTGGCGCTGTTCTCCAACTCACATACACTCCAATCTCCATCATCATCTCTCAGTCTCTCATAAAAGTCACTCCTCCATCACAAGATATCCATCGTTTCTCTTTCTGTTCATAGCTTTCTCTTTCTACTCACTTGAAGTTGGCTGGACTGGACTGTGACTTTGAAGAAAAAAATAACTAATGCAACGTGGAGAGTATCGCAATCTGAGAGCTTCCTTCCAACAAGATATCTTACCTGAAAGGATTTCCCCCTCCAATAGTGGACTACCTGCAAGACTTGTTGAGGTAGAGCCCAAGAGCCGAGAGCCGCCTGTCTCTAGCCGCTTACCATGCCCGTTATTCGTTCAATGGATTTGGAATAATGACAGAAGGAAAGGAAAGTGGTTCTGCTCTACCTCTAACCTTTCTTTTATCTGAGTCAGTCTTGGACCCAGTAGTAGTCTTGCGTTAGATACAGTAGTACCATACCTGTTGCATATCGAACAAAATTCAATGCATTGACGAGACTTTGGTGGTTGATCAGTGTACGTTTTGGATTCTGCTTCTGGACTCGTGAAAAGAACTACAGGCCTTCGGCGAGCTGTTCCACCGAACCATGTTGTGTAGCTAGCACGAATTCGCTTTCAAAGTACGGTATGAAACTGTGCCTCGCTTTTCTGTCGCTCTTATTAGGTAAGTGAAAGTGCCTCTAGATTTGACAGTGAAATCAGGGCACGGTATTGAAACATTTTCGCGTTGCCATGTAAAAGTAATTTATTAAAAGGAGAAGACAATATTTTAGACTACTAATATGAAACTGCTTGAATGCTGCTCACATTATAAGACTCATCTATTGATTATTTATAAATCAACATTAATTAATCCAATTAGAAAGGCCAATGAATTGATTTGTACCGAGAAACCTGCTCAAAAGAATAATAATTTTTCCAAGTTAATTGGTACCGGTACAAAACTTCTACAAAACAGAACTATGAAATAATAATATTCACTGGAGAAGTAAAATTTTCCAAAGAATTGATGAAAAAAAATTGTCACAAGAATATGGTATTAGAATAATCCAACATACTGACAATTTAGAATAGGGTACATAATCAAATTATTTGATAAAATCAATGCGGTGTCTACGCACAAAGAGAATAAATTGTGTCGAGCAATATAAAAAATTGCTCAAATAATATTATTTTTCATAAATTGTAATAATTACAATATTGTGAAGGCCAATTTCTGAATTTTTATGATTAAAGAATATAGAATAAGGAAATAATTGATAATTTATCTCTTATTTCCTTCCTTTAAAACTTATTGATTTATTGATTCAACTTTTCATAAAATTATATTTGAGTCTTCAAGATTCTTTCATTCCCTCTTGAAAACTCTTCATTCTTCCAAGAGCCTTCATGATTTTATTCAAAGGGAAGCTGAAAAGCCCACTCGATTAGAAGTTCATTGAAAAGTATGACTCACATTCACAGGATTGGATTGTGAATGTCGAAATTTAGGTGTGATGCACATGAGTGAATCATACGGTAGTTACGATACATTTGGTTGAGAACTGAGACAGAACTCCAAGCAACCTGTTGATTTTCTAAAACTGAATGTTTGACACTACAATTTGAAGTGTTCAGACCAATATGCTGGGTGGTTCTTGTGTGTCCACATCGCGTACCTACAAAACAACCGAATGATGAAAGGTTTGTCATTTCTCTCGACAAATTCATCAGAATACATTATTGTTATAAACTGATAGAAAAATGCCAACAATACAACACCTACAAGCTATACTTCTCTAATAAATAACTAAAATCAGTAGGTATTCTTGGGGTTAAAAAATTTTTCAATATTATTTCCAGTGCGAACATTAGCATTTTATCGACTTATTCCATGGAAATTCTATGGTTTATAAGTACGGTATTAAAAACTTATAAAAATTAGAAGTAAGTTTATTACGTCGACAAATTATTAGGCTATCAAAGCTTATTGAGAATAACCAAAAAACTAAAGTCGAATAAAATATTGTTTAAACTTGAAAATTAAAAGAGAATAAAATATATCAAGAGATGTCACAATTTTAAATCACTTTTATCATTTTCCGTTGTTCTGCGAGTGAGTTATAAACATATTAATATTATGAAAATCAAGCTCTGGGTGGAATGTGGATTAATCCAGTTATAGTACCGTATTAAAACAGACAAATAAATGGCAATGATCTTTTGGTGTTTTATTCTGACCTTGAAAAAGTTCCAGGTTGTAGCTTGACTTGTTAACCTTGATATAAATACAGGACCCTATTATAAAGAACGGTATTCTACCACAGTTATAGTTCATTGTTGTATCAATAATTAGTTTTCACGTATAATGCAATTATTATCAAGATCCATAGTCTATGAACATGAATAAAGTAAACTTTGGATTTATCGAATTACAAAAAATTAGTAATCCATTTCCTAGGAACTAAAATATTTCATAAATTAATCAAATAAAAATATATTCCTACTAGCTCACTTTTCATAGAAACTACCTATACTTTAAAGACGTCAATCAAGTAGTCTCACGAACTTTCTCTTATTATATCCATTTCGAGTTTAATACGTTACAAACAAAATCCTGTTTATAATAGTGACATTTTATGCAGCTATCAAGGAATATTTTCAATAACTGCTATATAATTTTAAATAACCATTGATGTCCCCCAGTTCCCCTACATTAAAAAATAGTGAATGAGACCATATTTTTTTACAAAGACTTATTCAAACAAGCTATATTAACATTGGCAAAAATAGTCTATCCACCTAACTTAAGGCTATTACACAGGAATAGCTTATTTTTGTTTCGTGTTGTAAAAATTTGCATTTATTCCCATGAAATCCCCAGCACTCTCAAATATTATAAATAAATAAATGAACCTTTTATTGCATCCTTCACATTTAAAATTTTCACATTAACATGCTACTATTACAAATTATTATATTTTTTTTAGCAAAACAGATTCAGCTGAGGTTTCCTCTAAGAGGAGTTTTGATTGGCAAACCTATGTACATTTGATTAAATTGTTATTTCTGTCCTGTTGGTCTTTGTAGGCCTATAATAGCCAAACACCACTCTCAAATAATATTGAACTAATTTTCATTCATTTACATTTAATAATGATCATAGTGAAGAGAAACTCTCTCATGAGAGCATCTCAGGAATGTTCTTATTTTATTGTTCAGTACTTCTTATTGTTTTGACGTATTAATAAGTATTCTTCAATTCTCTTTTCTTCTTCTGCTCCAACCAATTCTTGAAGGTTCATTGACTGACTCTTTGTGAAGGAGGCAGGCGCAGGCCTCACTCTTTATTCAACTCAGCGCGCATGGAGATAGCAGTCTTATTACTACAGGTTGACTTATCCCGATTGCAAGCTTATGTTACAAGGAATAACACTATTTGAAGTGGAAATCATGAGGCTTCTATAAGTACACTAATACAAATACAGGACCATGCGATGAATAATTCTATTGCACATCACAGAAGTTTACAGATTGATTGATTGAGGTGCAAAAGTGTTTCAATATTTCCCTGTGATTTATCATGTAAATGACCATCATTAGGCCTATTGTATGAAACAATTCATCATCATCATAGTTTTTTTCATTGATAAATTAACAATATTTTTTCTTATAAAGTATCTCTCAATTCACTCATAAGTAGGCTATATGAATTTTTGAAAGTCTCGTTTTTAGGAAGTCCAGATATAATTATATATATATATTTATTCACCTGTACTTCTTTCGATACGAAGCTCCAACTATTCGTAAATATTTGTGATAATTCTCTCACAATCCTAACTCATTGATAAAAATCAAAATCTAATGAATTAAGAATACCGTATTTTAAATTGCATAGATTCATTACATAAGTAGGACTTTAAAGATAAAATATAATAAAAGAGGATAATACAAAAATTCTGGAAAACGAAATCAACTTACGTACCTACAACAGCACATAGATATGATACAGAATCACATAGATCCAGTACAGCAGTAGGCTACCAAACAATTATAAATATGAAACAAAGTGTGCAATTTCCTTTACACAAGAAGTAGATTTTTCATTCAGTTTAAAATGAGCACAATAATAATATCCTCTGTCAGAACCTGAACCATGACTGGTAATCAAAAAGCATCAAACGCTGCTGTTTTATCAATTCTAGATAAAAAATGTATGTTGTATTTTGTTATTTTGAAGTTTTCTTTTTCAAGGAATCAACTTGAATCGGGCTATCTATCTATCTATATGCTACTCACATTAGTATCAACAATTTTTATTTGTTACTTGTATAGTAACACCTCTGGTTGTTTCAGGTGTATCAAGTGAGAAATATCGAGGGAAATATGTCGGAAAATTGAATTCCTACCATCACCAAGTGTCTGGTGATGTGTATGCTGTCGATGCTTACACTCTTCTTATAACTGGCTTTAACTATGATGGAAATGGACCAGACACATTCTTCTGGGCGGGAGCCAGCAACAGGCCTGGACCACAGGGTTTCATTGTCCCCGACGAGCACGGAAAGTGAGTATTCACTTACATATTTTTTATTTTTTCATCTGCTTTTATGATCACTCAAAGCAATAACTATGGAGATTTGAGGGGTCTTGATATAGATTGATACTTGAGAGTTCAATCACTACTGTACTACATATTACTTGTTTCACAAATGGTCGAAACAATTCTATTCAACTGTGAACAATGAGAACCTTTCTCAATATATTCTTGATTTCACTTGAACAAACATTGAATTGGCTCGTAGGAGTGAACCATAATTCTTTCCCACTCAATTTATTTATCGTATGGCTTTTCATCGGTGGGGAGACCCTTACGGGTAGGTTCCACCTCGCCAAATTGCACAATTTTCTGTGTCGGTCACTCAATGAAATTATGAGATTACCTCTCAGGCCCTACTCACACTTGCGATACTTAAATCGCAAAGCGACTGGAGTCTTCGGCGACTGGAATAACAAACATGTGTATTTAGATGATGACGTTCAGACAATACGGTTGCAGGATCGTCCGAGCGTCATCATTTGAAAATACATGTTTGTTATACCAGTCACCGAGACTCCAGTCGCTTCGCGATTTGAGTATCGCAAATGTGACTAGAGCCTTATTCTCCCATCTACAAAAATATCTTCTAATAGAGATTCTTTACAAGTGAGTTAATAGTTTCTACTTGCAATTGTCAAGATGCAAAAGTCTTATAACTTTTGTATTAATTATTTTTGGGAGTACCTATAACATTTAAAAGTAGGTCATATATTGTTCTATTTTTAAAGGAATTTTCAATGCTACGCATTATCATTTTAAAAAAATCTGTGAAGAATGAATGAGCTGTTACGAATGGTAGATATTGAATAATTCTCGAAAAATTTGTTCCAGCACCAACATTCTGGACCGATATTTTAATAGAGATTTCACCCTCACCTTACCGGATCGTAAAAAGATAACAGACATAAATTGGTTCGCAATATACGATTTGTACACTCAGGTAAGATATTGAATCAAGCGAGAGTTATTCTTATTATTCTTATTAAGTGAAGACAGAGCTGAAATTGTAAGACGAGTTTGTCTTGAAATTCCAAGACCTTATATATATTACATACTGTCCTCCATTTCCATCTGTATCAATGTTAGCAGCTCCACTGCCAGAGTTTCAAATAATTTGAAAGAAAGAATTTCAAGAATAATAATATATATTCGTATTATACCGAAATAAATATCTATTTATTTGACAATATTCCTTTATAATCTTGTTTATTGTATTTTTCATCCATAATTCATAATAATTAAGTTTAAGTTACGCAAAATGTACACCTACTAATAAGTAATTTATCAGTTGATAAATAAATACGGTAATCAGCCAAATAGATTATTTGATTAGTAGTAGGTGGAATTTTATGATTAAAAATTTTCTTAACATAACATTTTTTACTACATTTTTTTACGAAGTAACATTTTTTTATAACGCAGCCGGTATCCATTTGTTTGAAAAACTGTCATCAATTCAGCTTTAAATTATTATTCTTTCAATTTTTTTAGAATGCATTTGGTGATGTCTATATACCCGAAGAATTTGATCCGCCTTCGACTCAGAAAATCAGCCAGTTTAGCAAGAAAGCAAATGGAGTGTCTTCTGGATCATTGGAACTGTTGGATGCTAAAACAATCACAATACCAAACTTGACGTACAACGGTGCTGGTAAAGGTAAGTTGAACTGCATCTAAATGAATATCCCCGTCAAAGTGAAGTAGAAAATGAAAAAAAAACTTCTGTTATAATTACCGAAAGATACAAGAGCTCAAGTAAGAGATTCTGTTTTAAAAGAGATAATTCTTGAAGAGAAAAGGATGCACAGTTTAGGACTGTTTCTTTTCACTTTAATATTTTCCTGCTCATGAAAATTTCAAAGTTAAAAATACAGAAGCAGTAGTAGAAGAGTGTACCTATTGCAATCTGTTTTTTATTAATAAATAAATCAAATTTTATCACTAGTACAGTTTTCCATCTTTTCTATTACTATTATGGTACTAATATCATCAGCGTTTATTGATGGGCATGTCTCCTTTTACAGTGAAGGAGGTCATATGAAAGGAATAATGGATATTATTAGAATCATTCAATAAAAACTCTCCAGCGAAGTTGCTTGGATGAAAAAGGATTTTCCCCAATAATAATCACCACATCTGATGTGCTATCTTTATATGTTATCACAATGTTGATAAAGCTACTTTAGTGTGTTGTACTGTACATTATTTCTGGAAATTATTTATCTGGGCACTCATCATTCAAACTATGTGCACAGTGGACTGGTATGAAGTTTAGCATGTTACTGATGACACTAACTATTCCACTTTTCTGCTAGCTATTAGAATACTCAGTGTAGACAAACGACTATATGAATCCATCGTAATTCTCACCAATAAATTTCTTATTCCAGTGGATCTCAATTTTTTGAACTTCAATGCATTGCTACTGTTAATTTATTTCAGATACTTATTTTTGGGTTGGAGTTGGACCTCAACCGTCTTCAAAAGGATACAAAGTGCCTGATGAGTATGGATAGTGAGTATCATCTCAAATATTGCCAACCTTTTGTGTAGAGAATTTTTAAATGTTAATTTGGCTCAAGTCGGCACAATAGATTCAAAATAATAATTATTAATTATGAATCAATAATTCATATAACTATATTCTTGTCAAACTTGTATTGAAGTACAGATGTATTTATAATGAGTTACAACAGATGAAATTCTAGAGTCTATGAGGGGAAATATATATTTCCTGTATATGCATTTCTTATATACCGGTACTGTATTGGTATCATATTATATTGTTTTGTGGGAATTACTGAAAAATACCTATGTCAGATGCACGTAAACTACCTATGTGCTTACTGCATTAATACATTGATCAAAAAATATTCACCATCTCTTCATTAGAGACGTATTTCAAGAATATTTTGTACTCACCACACCTCTGAATGGAATCGTAATAAATATGTTATTCATGAAAAATAATTCGAGTTAAAAAAATTCAGTTTTACTACTCAATTCGTGACTCAATAAATGAGAGTGATATGAGGAAAAGCGAGATAACTGTATATTAATTTATTCAATATATAAGTTCATATATCGTACATTGCATAATGATAATTAGCTCCATTGGTTGAAAACTGATGATATCCCTATTCAAATTTATCGGTTTTGATACTAAACCAATCAATTTACATTTTAGGCTTTTATACTGTACAACAAGGGTGCCCATCCTTTATCAATCAAGGGCCACATTGTCAACATTCAAAGATACGGCAGGCCTTGGGGGGGGGTTAAGGAAAGAGGGGGTCTGGGGGTCTCTCCCTCGAAATTTTGTAACTTTTACCCACATAAAACACATTTTAATGCTTCCTGTAATGTGAATTTTCCTTTTTGGTTTTAGCTGAAACACCATGTTAATGTTTTACGTTTCAGTTTTGTTAATGGTTTTGTCTTTATGGCAACATGGCGAGCCATATAAAATCGGCTCGCGGGCCGTAGGTTGGGCAGGCCTGCTGTATAACACGAGAAGCTTGATTTTAATTTCCCCCAATTTTTCATGAGAAATGTACCTAATATTCTTTACAGATAGCTTGAATAGAGTAGCCTACTTTGACAGGCAGTACTACTATTCATTGGAATAATGAATTGAGACAATACTGATATATTGTTGTTTACAGTTTGGAACCATTGCGCTTGTATAACTCTGAAACAATTACGCTTCAATTGCCTGGAGATCTGACAGTTTTCGACCTGGATTGGCTGAGTATCTATAATGTCGAGACAAAGGAGAATTTTGGATCTGTCATACTTCCAGACAATCCTAACGTGCCACCTTCTCTTGCTAAAATAATTGTGAGTGCCTTTCTTCATATTCCAACCATAACTTACTAAATGAACAGTTTGAACTAAAATTTTGAAACCACATAATGTTACAACAGTTGATTTGAAACTTCTGTATGACTCGCACCATAAATCTATATTTTTCAAATTTCAGCCCCATAAAAGTACTTTACCGAACTGCATTCAGCTTCATAAGGACTTACAAGTGAGCTGGGAAATATTTGGACCTCAAATCACCATCCAACTAGCAGGACAAATAAGTAAGTTCCACTGTTAAAATTCCTGTATCGTACTGTAATGATGAGAGCTTCTTTTGTGAGTAGCTCTAGTTTTTTGATATTACTATAAATTGTTGGTTTTGTTTACTAGTTTTAGAGTTATCAATTTTGGTTAATGAACCATCATTGTTGTTTTTGGTTGATGAAAAATGGATTGTACCGGTACCGCTAATCTTACTTAGATACATTTAAATAGATAATTTAAATAATTTTAGTGTTCATTAAAGTGGATTTTGACAATTTCAACAAGATTATTATCAACTTTTAAATAGAATATTAGTTGAACTTATAAAATTAGAAAGTATTGCCTTTGGTCTCACTATGAATTTTCACATTTCCAATAGCAGTCTTTGAAACTGTTTTGTATTGAATAGATAAATTACAGAAGTGCTCTTATCTTATAACAGAATGAATGAGTACCATTATTTTCCACAAAAGGAGGTCTGACTATGGGGTTTCTTTTTTCAGATGAGAACAGCTACATGTCTTTCGGTTTGAGTGGGAGTAGCGAAAAAGCGCAAATGCTGGGATCCGATGTGGCGATTGCTTTCATAGATGGCCATCGTGGCTATGCTTTAGATTACAACATCACAGCCAACTCTCCTGTAAGAATGAAACTGATCTCTTATATTATTTTACAATAAGAACTCTCTAATAAACAGGATTTAAAAATAGGTGCCTATTTTAAATGAATAAGTACCTATGATAGTCAATAATTCTAGCTGACTTCTACCATCTACACAATTAATTCCATTGAAGTTGATCATCACTGGTAAGAGTAAAATACTATTCCCAGTTTGAACCCCGTCGTATTATTAGACTCGTCAAGTTTGGACACGACGTGAAGTATAAGAATCGTGAACATAATTATAATCCTCCACCAAAAATGACATACAGCGGTAAAGATTTTTGGAGGCTTTATCAATATTTTAGTCTATCATAAAAATAATACTTGAAATTTCATGTGAACTCAGTTCAGTCAAGGAGTTTCTTCATATCATGTCTAAAGTATAAGAGTAGCCTACTTTATATTTCATTCTTGATTTTAAGTGGGCTACATGTCTTTATATTTAATATAACTTTCCTATACAAGGTAAGGTATGCCTCCTCTTCTTCAAACAAATAATACTGTATTCCTCAAATAAATATTCTATTCTCCAAAATAACCACTTTCTTCACTATAAAATAACGAATATAACGATAAAGAATGAAAGCAAAGTATTATTGTACATGATAAGAATAACATATCATAGAGAAACTTTAGAATTCGCTCTCATCGAACTTACTTATCGTTTTTTTTTTGTTACAGTGTGTGAAGGTTCTTGGGCAGTACAAAGGTGTATGTAAGGACGATCTTATCGGAGCCATAGATAATAATCAGATACATACATTTGCCAGGGAAGACGAAATTACTTACATCACCTACAGGAGAACCTTGATTTCATGTAAGGTCATATTATTCGATGGAAATATTTTTTTAACTGTCTTTTGTTTCAACTTGCGCCAGAGTTTTGGAATTTTATTGTAGATGTGGCTAATAAGAGACAGTTGACAATCTGATGTACCGTATCAATAAGTGGCTCTCCCTCATTCCAGATTGGCTACAATGTATTTGTTTAATGTAGTCATTCAAAGGCTAGGCATATCTCAATTTTAATTAATTGTATCTATGAATAATTATATCAAGTTATCAAACACCAACGTTTATTTGGCAGTTTGATATACGGTAATAATAATTAATTGTGGACGTCATTTATAATAATTATATTGTTCTGCTGCTATACCAATAATATTTTTAATAAAGTATTTTCAAGAAATATAATTTCCCAGATATACAAATTTAGCTTGCATGGTAAACAATTCTATTGTGTAGGAAAAAATACCTATGATTTATGTTTCAAATATGTATTGAATTATAAGCATATTATTCTCTTTTTGGGGGAAAAAAATAGAATATGTTTTTGCATGTGTGGTTGATCGAGTTGCTTGTTTTTAGCTGATCCTGGTGACAAAGAGTTCAAGACTGAAGGAATTAGTCAATTGATATGGGCTCTGGGAAGACTAGATGCCAACAAGGAGCCAGCATTCCATGACACCTACCCCAGGGGGTCTACGCCTATAGAATTGGGGCGCAAGGAGCCTTACCAAACATGCTATTCGTTCACAAAAACTCAATCGGAGCCAAAGTAAGTGTTTTCCAAGTATCAAATTGTAAAGTAAAAGTACAGGGTGTTTCAAAGAAACGGGAAATTTTGAAAGTTGAATAATTTCAAGAAAAACAAATCTTTAAATAAAGTTTTTCATATCATTTAATAGTAAAAATAATGCCATTTTAGAATAAATAACGAAACATTTATTTTTTGAAGATGACATCTTGCAGGTGTGTTCCTTTTCTACGCAAACATTCCTATTTTAGATACTGGGCACTAGAAAATCCTACACCAGCGTCCACTGCACAGCAAAAAAGTAACTGTGTGGTGTTCCATGTCATCTCACGGTATTATAGGCCCTTAGTTTTTTGAGTATAATACAAATTTATGCTCCTACTGCAGATAAGCCTGATGAAGATATTGAACATTTCTATGAACTGATCAAGCAGACGCTGGAATCACTAAAGTCAAGAGATATCACTATAATTCTTGGAGACTTTAATGCGAAGGTTGGCAAGGGAGCATGTGACAAATACATTGGTGAATATGGATTGGGGATAAGAAATGGAAGAGGTGATAGATTGGTGCAATTTTGCCAGGAGGAGGAGATGATAATAACTAATACCTTCTATGAGCTCCCAAAGCGACGACTCTACACATGGAGATCTCCACGAGACAGTGATCAGAATCCAATAAGAAATCAAATAGACTACATCTTGATCAGCACAAGGTATAGAAATTGCATCAAGTCAGTTAAGACGTACCCAGGCGCTGATATCTCTTCGGACCACAATCCATTGGTGGCCCAAATGCATATCAAACTCAAGAGAACATTAAAAAAGAGAGAAATTCGGATGGACGTAGAGCAATTAAAGAACCAGGACATACGGAATGAATTACAAACAAGAATAAACATGAATTTGAGAACACTTGAAGGCAGGGAATGTTATCAAAACAGCAGAAATATAGATGAAAAATGGTGCAGCATCAAATCAGCTTTGTTGGAACCCTCAATAGACATTCTAAAAGGCAAAAATCCATAGGAAAGGAAAAATGGATAACTAACAAATTCTTGACCTCATGGATAGGAGGAGAAGCTTTAAAGGCAAAATGTGGAACAATATAAGGAAACACAAAGAATACTCCGCGCAAAGATTAGAGAAGCAAAGGAACAGTATTACAAACAAAAGTGTGAGGAAATTGAGGAGTTACAAGCAAAGCACGATAGTTTCAACATACACAAAAAGTTAAGGAGCTCACTGGTACTGGTAAAAGCAACTCAATATATTGTATGATAACAAGGGAAAATAGTCACAGAAATAGAACAAAAACTAGAAATATGGAAAAGCTATGTTGCACAACTCTTTAAAGACGAGAGACAACAACTTGATCTTGAAAATATGGAAGGAGAGTTGGGCTAGACATAATTAAAGATGAAGTGATATATGCAATCAACACAATGAAACCCAGAAGGGCATCAGGTCCCGACCAACTTCCAGCAGAAATCCTTAAATTGATAGAGGAGGATCAGATTCATATTCTGTTAGAACTAATTAACACAGTATATAGAACAGGAATGATACCAAAAGAATGGTTATTATCAACTTTCATAGCCCTCCCAAAAAGAAAGTGCCAAGCATTGCAGTGACTACCACATAAGCCTCATGTGTTTGAAGGTTATCCATAATAGAATATATAAATTGGATGCATGCATCAGCAATACACAGTTTGGATTCCGCAAAGGACTAGGAACAAGGGAAGCTTTGTTTGCGCTCAATGTTCTGTCACAAAGATGCCTGGATATGAATCAAGACCTACACGTATGCTTTATCGACTACAACAAAGCCTTTGATAGAGTTAGGCATGACCAACTCATGGAAACATTAATAAAGAGGAGAATAGACCTCAGAGACATAAGAATGATTTCAAACCTCTACTATGGTCAAAAAGCAGCAGTACGAGTAGAAAATGTAACATCGGAAGAAATTGAAATACAGAGAGGGGTTCAGCAAGGATGCATACTGTCACCAATCCTCTTCAATCTCTATTCTGAAGATATAGTAGATAAGGCTCTCATTGATCAAGACATAGGCATTAAAATCAATGGTATGGCAATAAATAATCTGCGATACGCTGACGATACAGTTATTTTAGCTGGAACACGTGAAGAACTACAGGCACTACTTGATAGAATTGTCGCGGTTAGCAAAGAATATGGGCTGTCACTGAACATAAACAAAACAAAATACATGCTAATCACAAAAGCAACTCAGGACAATCCTATGGTATATGTAGAAAACCAACCTATTGAGAGGTAAAAGAATATAAATACCTAGGAACAACCATCAATGAAAACAATGACAGTACCCAAAATACGAATCAGAGTCGAACAGGCCAGAAGTACATTCACAAGAATGAAGAAGCTTTTCTGTTGCCGGGATCTGAATCTTGATTTGAAGATGAGAATGATGAGGTGCTATGTGTTATCTGTTTTGTACTACGGCATGGAGGCCTGGACGCTGAAGGAGATTGATGTGAGGAGATTGGAGCATTTGAGCTATGGATTTATCGAAGAATACTACGGATTTCATGGGTGGAGAGAGTGACCAATGTAGAAGTGATGAGACGCATGCGTAAGGAAAAGGAAATAATCATGACAATTAAGAAAAGAAAACTGCTGTACATGGGACATGTCATGAGAGGAGAAAAATATCAATTACTCCAAGTTATTATGCAGGGGAAGGTCCAAGGAAGAAGATCCGTAGGAAGGAGACGAAACTCATGGCTGAAGAACCTTCGGGACTGGTTTGGATGCAGCAATAACGACCTATTTCGATCTGCGGTCTCAAAAGTTAAAATCGCACTGATGATTGCCAACCTTCGAAACGGAGACGGCACCTAAAGAAGAAGTTTTTTGAGAACGAGAATGGCTTTGCGACTACAGTCACTTCGGATCGTTACGTTGCTATGCTTCAAACCTTTGTTGTGCAACAACTACAGAGATGTTCACAAATTATTGACACACCTGCAAGATGTCATCTTCAAAAAATAAATGTTACGGTATTTATTCTAAAATGGCATTATTTTTACTATTAAATGATATGAAAAACTTTATCTAAAGATTTGTTTTTCTTGAAATTATTCAACTTTCAAAATTTCCCGTTTCTCTGAAACACCCTGTATTTGGAAAAATCATTGTAACTCATATTATGAAATTATAACTATACTTGCGGCCAAAAGATAAGGCGGCTGAGACATTTTGAGCTGTTGTCAAGTCTTGCCAATAGATTACTCAAATCATGCAGGGGAATAGACTCCGCCGCTTAAGATAGGCAACACAGGAAGCACTTCTCCTCGCTTTACGGTTCCATATCTGACAACAGCGCAAATCTCTAAGCCACCTAATTTCGTGGCCTACTGTATGTTTCCATCTTTCAATTATTCTATTTATGTGATGGATGTTGAGAAAATATTTTTAGTATCATTTTGCAGTCAACCCTAGTTCTTGGAAAAATGATTATTTTTGTCATTCTGAACAGGAACATCATACTACCAAAGACGATAGGAACTATTACAGAAAGTATTCCAATTGTCTCTGATACTACTATGCATTCAAGTATTTGCTACCAATTTTCAAATCCAATTAGGCCTAATTTAAAATTTTCAGTTAATGCAATAAATTATATGAAAAAGTTACGTCTCGACTACAGGAGAATAAAAGAGAATGAGAGGTTCAGAATAAGAACAAGAAGAGAATACAAACAACTATAAAACTATTATTAAGAACTGGTTTTTGTGATTGAAAATCATAGGTTTATAATGTTCAAATAGAACTAAAGAATTCCCAAGTTGGTTGGAAAATAAATTTTTACAAAAAAAGGAAATAATGATGAAAAATTTTTTCAAAAAAAAAGGCAATCTCAATTGAAATTGAAAACATTTCCATTCGCAGAGTTCTGGTCTTTGTATGACAAAAATAATTGATGATTTGTTATTGGTCTGAATATGATGAAGAGCTGCACTGTCAAGAAAGATTTTAATTTTTTCTAAATCAATGGATCTAATCAAACAAATATTTATTATCATGAAATCTCTGAAATTAGTTTAACAATGTGAACTTATTCTTATCCCAATTCCTAGAATGTTTCATGAATGCTTTAATAAAGTTTTGTAAATTATTCTCAACAGAGACCGATGGGAGAGACCAAAGATCATTGATAAATCACTGAGGACTTTCACTGCCACACTGGGACCGTCAGGTGGACCACACCGAGGCTATCCAGCTATTACAGGTAGCCTATCCAAAAGTTTCCAACTCAATTATTTCTAAATTTGTTTAGCCAAATGTGGCATAAACAAAAAATATATGTCCAATGTGTAAAGAGAAATAACAGGGTTAGTGCTCAATTCGATAAGCTCCCTTGACAAAACAAAATAAGGTGTCTTATTATTGGATTGTTTTCGACTCAATGATATATACTATCAGGTACCTCCGTCTCTTATTATTATCCTGCTCAATTAAATGATTATACATACTTCATTCCTCCTTGAGTTGCAAAAAACTATTTTCATTCTGTATTATAAATTCATAGTGATCTTCCACTTTGTATTTAGCAGATTATGTTCAAGTAATTGAATAAATACAGTATTTAATTGTTCATCAAGTTCCATTTATTCAATCTTGATACTGTTCAATAGACACCTCTTATCTATCTGCGGTAATGCTCTTGAATTAATATAGTAGTGAATTTGAATCAACTTGTTATACTTTTTCATTAGATTAGGAAAATACTCATCCCTTCATAATCGATGAATTCGTTATTGTAAGGCGTCTATTCAACAAAAAAAAAACTTATATTGCAATGTTTCTACTATTTCAGGAATGTCATCGAATGGTTTAGCTTGGTACCTGAATGGTCTGCTCATACCCGAGATTTGGATGAAAAGAGGATTCACTTATGCTTTTCGTATTTTTGGTGGAAATAATCCACATAGTGCCGAGTTCTACAATCCATTCATAATAACTGACGAGCCGCATGGCGGAGTAGAGAGGCTGAGTGAAGCTGCCCAGAAGCAGATTCGAGTGTTGGGTGGAGTTCAGTACACGTTGCGCGGTCAACCCCGTCCAACCTCAGGTGTGTGCTCCATTGTTCATGATTTGGAATAATTAGTTCAAAGAAACCAATCACAGTATTTCCATATTTTTGAACATTCACTACAAATAAAAAAAACTGCAATTCATGTTGCTTTTGAAAAATCTACGTTCACATCTGCTGTAGGTCTACATGTAGCATTGCATTTCTTTGATGTTTACCGACAAGTGATGGATAGCAGATTGTTGCTAGATATTGCAGCTTCAAACCTATGATTTTCAGCGTTATAAATACATTTAAAACACAAAAACATACCCCTAATATCAACGTTATGAAACATTTGCTGGAAGAAAGTCTCGGTTCCTACGAGCGGTTTTTGGGCGATGGCGGTTCCATGTGTGGGAGAGAGACAAGATTATGCCAGCTGTTTTTGTCTCTCTCCCACACATGGAACCGCTGCTAACCGCTATTAATCGCCACCGCCCAAAAACCGCTCGTGGGAACCGAAACTAATATTTGTAGCAGATTCTCCTATCTGTATTATAAACACTTTTTTTTATCAAAAGTTATCTCTTCTGCTAAATGTTTCATAGATAGCAAGTTTTGCTGTACCTATAGTCCAGCTTTAGTATGAACAATAAGCTACATAAATATATTATATTGATGATTCTATCTGAGAGAACAATCTGGCAAAGATGAAACAAAATAATAAAATGAATTACATCAAACTCTAACATTGTTGGCTGTACTGAAAGTGGTTACATCATCCTTAGTTGTACCACAGTCTAATAAATACATGTATTTCTTAGACTGTGGTTGTACAGTAAGGGTTCAACCACACGATGACAAGTCATCGTATGGATGACATTTGCAATAGAATTAAATGGGAATTTAATTCCCATGAAGAACGCATGCATACTCGTCATCGCGTGGTCGCCTCACAAAGACGGTTTTTATAGAGCCCTATTATAATAATTATAATAATAATTGTACCACAGTCTAATATCTTATTAAGCAGCGTGCAAACGCTGCGATATTTATTTATTTATTGTCTTTTAAAAATACAAGGCGAAGTTAGGACTCGCAGGTCCTCTCTTACACTTAACCTTATATATATATAATATATATTGTATCACCTTATCGTAGAATAGTAGATGGCTAGTCTACGATAAGTTGATACAATTTATCGCAGCATTTGGACGCTGCTTTAGACTGTGATTGTACTCCAAACTCTATAAAGAAATAGTGAATGATGAAAATGTGCTTTTGCGGTGTTATGTATTCCCTGTGATGTTGTATGGAGAAGAAGCATGGACACTTACAGCTGCCACAATGAAGAGGTTGGAAGCATTTAAATTGTGGTTATATCGGAGGATACTTAGAATATCGTGGACAGAGGGAGAAATTAATGAGGAGGTGCTCAGACAAATGAACAAATCAAAGGAAGTGATTGATACAGTGAATACATGGAGTGATACAGTGAATACATGGATTCGTCAACTCCATATCCATAATAACACCATATTTTGGACATAATGCTGCGAAATAGCAACAGATATAGCAGAATCCAATTCAACTTGTCAGAAATCAGCTGTTTCAATGAGCAATATCACAATACTTAACCTACAAATGCTGAATCTCGCAGATTATTGAAAAGGTCTTTTAAAAAGTTATTCTTTGAAAGGTCTTCTTTAAAAAGGTCTTTTAAGGACTTTAAAGGTTCTTTAGACTTTCAAGCCTTTTGATTATTGTGTCGAAATCACTGTTTAATTATTACTGGATCAGCTGATTTATGACAAGTTAATTGGCTCCTGCTATATGCTTTGTTGCATACAATATTGCAGGGGAAAATTCAAGAAAGACGGAGCGTTGGTAGGAGGCTTTACAATCTGAGAGCCTGGTTTGGCATGACAACCATTGAATTGTTTCGAGCGGCAGCAAACCGTGTCAGGATAGCATGCATGGTGGCCAACATCCGAAACGGATAGGAACTGAAAGAAGATGAAAATGGATAAAAAGTTATTCAAGTTTTATTGAACCATGACAGCTGTTCACTTTTATATGAACTCCATCATGATAAATAAAAACAATCATGTGGTCTTATCTGTGACAGTGAGAGTATGAAGGTTGAAATGAGCATGGCCTACTCAAACATTCGAGTAGGCCAGAATTGAATTTTAGTTGTATACTCCTTCAAATATTGTGTCATTTTCTCGATTATTGGTGAAATTTCAAACCAACCATGAAGATAAGCCGATGTTGCGACTCCTATACGGTATTCTGAATCTCGTATTAGCTGCAGCATTGATTATAGTGCTGATTTATTCGACCTTGTTGCTAAATTTTGCTTATTCACACGTTCTGAGAAATGTAGAGCCCATCAGAGATCACCAGCCAAGGCATAGTGGCGCCTCGATAAGTATTATCGATATAGATGAAATTGATTGACAAAGGTTTCTTGTCAAGTAATTATCAAGAGGTAAACGTTTTCTATTATCTTTTTATTTACTTCTATAGAGATGAGTGGGAATAACATATTTAAAACACTTTGAACGCTTAGAGGGTGCAGTTTATTATCTGGCACTATCGATTGAAAGTATCAAAGTTTCAGAAATCGATAAATCGAATAATAAAACAAAATCACTAATCATTTAGGCCTATGTTGAAACTTGGATATTTTCATTCGAAAGTATCAAATAGACCAGATAAGAAAATGCAGCCCGCTTAGAGTATAATCCAACTCAGAATAATTAAACTTTGAAGCTCATTAGCTATCAGTGGTTCAACTCTTGAAAAGTTAGAAGTACGATCAAAACAGCTTGAATTTCAAATGAAGCATAGTAATAGTGAAGCAAAGTACGTAGAATATAAAAGGGAAAATAGCAGAAAACACAGTATATGTATTTCATAAAGTAAGAAACTAAGATCTTTTAATATTATTATTAGTTTCAATCTTTACATGAGCTCATAATTCTACCAGGAAATTTGAAAATGGGTGTCCAATAGAAAGTCAAGAATTGATATTAATTTATCTATTGATATTTATTAAAAATAAGGATTATTTCTTATCTAATAAAGACAATTTTCTGTAATTTCTAGCTGGTCCATTGTGTCTCGCTCGTCACAAAGGCGTTGATAGGCGGCTTGATGATGATTTTCCCACCTTCAGAAAATTTAATAAATCTCTACAAGTAAC
This sequence comes from Laodelphax striatellus, assembly GCA_017141395.1. Classification (NCBI taxonomy): domain Eukaryota; kingdom Metazoa; phylum Arthropoda; class Insecta; order Hemiptera; family Delphacidae; genus Laodelphax; species Laodelphax striatellus. The sequence continues at coordinate 21,668,780 of CM029532.1, read as the reverse complement.
ATGCGAAACAGGTGAGTAATATATTATTAATTAGATTATTTCCGGTACATTTATTCATTTTTGGAATAATTAATGATGACATTATAAGAATACATTTCATACTGGAATCATAATTGAAAAGATGCACTACCTATAGTTTCAACTATTGCACTTTTAACCTTTATCGAACAAATTAGCAATAAAGATCTAGGAAGACGAATCTGATGGTGGCAAAAAAACTGAAGAGATTTCATAAATTTCTTTCTTTAAAAACATAAAATTAGGGCACTTATTTAGAGTACTGCATTTCTAATGTATGGAAATTATTCTGCTTTTACTTTAATATTAGGCTAAGAAGAAACTGGAATTTGAAACTATCCTTGTTTCTACTGTTTAATTTATCACAAAATCACAAATATAAAACTCACTTGAAGAAAAAATTGAGGCCACAGAATGAGCAAATTAGAGCTGTTCCGCAAAAATCGTTAAAAATTTTAATCAATATTGAGGGCACTAACTTGCGAATTATAATAAATTAAAATAGAGGAAATGTACTGCTTCTTTACTGTGAACTTACATAAAGGATCTTGACTAATAAGATCAAAAATCTCTGAAGAAATGAAGTCTTAACTGAGTCATTCTGAGAATGCCAACAAATTGGGTGAAACGGCCAGTACTGTAAGTTAGAATAATTATACTTCAAAATCATAAATTCATATTAGGAGTCTTCAGTTTTCCACTTTTATTCATGGTACCTCTCTTAATCATTCGTTTGCTTTCAGGAGATCCAGCAATACTGGAAGTTACACCAAATTCATCATGGCCGGATACAGTCTATTACAACAGTTACACTCACTCGAATATGGGCTGGAAAATACATATTGTGGACTCGTTCTCCGCATCGTACAGTTCCTCTTCTCAGCTCGGTAGTTTTATGTTTAGTACCTTGCAAATTATAGTGCTTTCAACTGTACCATTTCTGGTTCAAAAGGCTTATATAACAATTTTTGAAAAGTTTTAATAAAAAAGTTTAATGTATTGATTAAGTTCTAAATTAAAAAATGATTTGTGCAGTTTACAGTGCCACCTCAATGATTCACTTCAATTAATATGATTCAACGCAAACCATAGTATAATATAGAGCTTCGCTGTAGATTGGGACTACATTGAGCGTCTATGTACTCAATAACTAACTCTGTCAACCGATGCCTTAGAAGTGTTCTCTTAAATTATTTATCTTGAAATTTAAAAGCGAGTTGTTATGCATGGGCAGAAGTCAGACTTCAGAATGCCTCTTTGTGATTCTTCTTCCCAGAAGAAATAGCAGATCTCTGAAAGGCACCAGTTGAGTGTTTAGTTTGCCCTTTCTTTCTATTGATACGGTACTGAATAATTTGATTTTCATGTAATTTAAAAAAATAATATATATTATATTTAAAAGAGCTCTGCGCTAGATGGAGGTAATGTGCAATAAAATGTTGTGATATGATTACCAATTGTTTCTTTTGATTTTTTCTTTTAAATTAAGCTCCTCTAAACCTTATTTAGGCCTATTTTTGAAAATCTTAACCGGCCCTTGATTGAACTGATGCGAATACTTTCAAAATAATGTATTTCTCTTGAATTGTAAGGTAGTTCTGCTGGTACCAGTTCGATGGTACCGGGTGTTTGAAAAAGACGCACTTCAAGTAGGAAGGAGAATAATTTCTGCATTGGGAATATTTTTTCCTCAAAATTGTACATCATCTACATGTATGAGTGCTTTCACAGTAACCATTAGTATCTGTAAATGTCCTAGGACATCCTTTTCCAAAAATGGGCATTAATTTATAGGTTCAAACTTCGGTGATTCGTGTAGATAAATCTCAATAATTATGTTAACATTGTCATATTGCATCAAATACTTGGTTTTCCGAAAGATGTGTTTATTATTCAGAGTTATTAAGCGTTATTATTAATCTTGCGAACAAGAGAAAGACAACTTTGGTTTTAGGGGCCCCCCCCCCCAACCAAAGAGGAGTGGGACCCACCCCCCGGAAATTCTTTGTATTTTTGAGTCCAAAATAGAGTTTTAGAGCTCTATTTTTTGAAGATCAATTGACAATACATGAGTTACGTACTTGGACTCTGTCTTAATTCTTTTGTTGGATGTAATTTTTCGAACACTACTTGGTCAGTTGGAACCGCGCCTGTCTTTTACTGGAACTTGTCCTTCACTCGTTCGTAAGATTTAGATGCGTAATAACTTCAAGTAATTATAGAAAACGTTAATAATAATTTGGAAGAAACCTGCCGAACATGAACTGACACTACAGATACAAATGTATACTGAGAAAGAACTGGAACTGGTAAGCAGTATACAATGCGTTGATAGAAAGTACAGTAGTGCTAATACATTATATTTTGAGGAAAAAATATTCCCTCTACAGTAAATATTTTGGTAAAAGGATCGAGGTTTGGATCGAAGTCGGAGGCATGGGACTTGAGGAACAACAACGTTCATTTTCTCGATTACCTATAATTTATTAATTATAAATAATATATACAGTTTTGGGCTTGAGCCTGTTGAACCTTACCATTAAGTATTATTTGTAAATTACTGAACAAATAATTGAACTAATCCTAATTACAACAACGAACGAACAAACTTTCTTCTTTAATCATGGAAGATTTATGTTAAAATTAAATTAAAATTATAGAGTAGGAAGGCCAAAACAGGTTTAAATCATTCTCAAATACTTTTCATCTTCAAAGGAAATTCAGTATTCTGAGAATGCTTCAACCCTGCTTGTAACTAAAAACCTACTTAGCAAAACTAAGTAAATTTTTACAAGTAAAAATTGTGATGGAATATTTCTTTACTGAAATAATCATTACACTCAAGTCTCTTCAATATCTAAGTGTTAGAAAAATCCAATCCATAGGCCTAATAATTCCTTATAAATATTTTGAAAAATCATACTGACATGAATATAACATTTCACATGTTAGAGAAAAAACGGGATTTAATGATAGAATTCAATTACATTTTATGCATCCTTCATATAACTATATATAATGCATCCTTAATATCGCTGTCTCAGAACAATACAGTAACATCTCAAAAAAATTCATTTTTGAGCTTCGTATACTGTTGGATTCAGAAAAATGTAAGGAATCCAATGCAATACTATAACATCTCAAAATATTATGTTTTACTATGAATTTTACTTGATGTTTTTATATTGTCTTTACCTATTTCCACATTTCTTCCAGAGCAATACAGTAATATTTTACATGTTATACTATTGCATTGATGTAACTTCCATGTGTTTCCGAGACTAACCGTAATATTTTGCGTTGTTACGGTATTGCCCTGGCCTCAGTTTGAAACTATACCAGAAAACCGTAATACTTAGTGTTGTTACAGTATTGCTCTGTCCTCAGCTCGATACTTTACCGCGAAAACCATAACTTTACCGCGTTTTTGACTGATTTTGAGGTTATGGTTTGCATAATACAAGGCACTCTCCACTCTGGCAGTGTAGTGTAGAGATCTGGAAGGTGCATTTCAATTATTGTGGAGAAGTTATTTATTCGCGTTATTTGCGTTTATTCAAGGATAAACGCTAAGTAAAGTATTCACAATGACAAGTAGGGGATTAAAAATATTGAAGTCAATCAATATAACGATTGAAAAAGGATCTACAAGCAGAACAAAGCTACTTGAAGGTAAGCATAAAAATTAATTTGATCTTTAGAAATAAAGTTTGATTCAATCATTCAATGTTGAAGCATAATGGCTTGAGTTTACGATGTCAAGTTTATAAGGTCCTTTCTAAATTCTATTGACATACGGTACGGTAGTGAATAGGGGAAAGGTGGGAGGCTTGAGACACAGGGAGGCTTGAGACAGTGCTGTATCTCTGGATTTTGAATTCAAATGGAGTTTCCCGGCTCATTGCTGCCAACCTAGATATATATCAAGCTTATTTATTTGTTTGATTGCGATGGCATTGATGTCTGGTTTCTTCAAGATGGCGATCAATGTTTAGGAAGCAATCGATGCAATATTGACAAGTGACATTATAAGGTCCTGATCTTTATAGATTGCTAATTTTTTGTATTGGACAGTCACCAACGATTCACAAAGGTATGTAGAATGCTGTTAATGATCTAGTTTCCATGTAGTTTCAGGATAAAAATTTTATTAATACAATTACAAAAATTATGTACTCAAGGGAGGCTTGAGACAATTGGTTTAGGGAGGCTTGAGACAGTGTCTCAAGCCTCCCTTTGATTCTTCTTACTGTCTCAAACCTCCCTCTAATTTTTTCTACTAATGAATTGATTCCTATTAATCATTTCAATTGTTTTCTTTTCAAGGAAGTGTTCTGAAAAATGTTATTATGATGTTATTAAGACAAAAATGTCTTTTTCTGTTATAAACCACTAGGTACTATTCTTGATCTATTTCATGCAAGTTTATAATAATAGCCTAGTCTTTGCATCCATGCCAGTCATGTAAAATGAGAAGCCAAGCTTACTTATTTTCTCAAAGCTAAGTATTTTTATAAGTCCAGGCTATAAGTAAAAAGCTAAGAATAAAGCTAGCTTTATTATAAGTATAAATCTAAGTCCTATATTTATCAATCTATTTCTGTATTGTTTTTTCAGGATGCCATTTGAGTGGAAGAGCAAAACTGGTAGAAAAAGAAAAGGAAATGACCCTAAAAAACTGGAAGAAGCCGTTAGAGCTGTAGTAGAAAAGAACAAAGGATTGAGAGAAACAGCCAGGGAATTTGAGATAGACAAGCAGACTCTTTCAAGGTATGTACAGAAATTCATGAATAGACCTGTCCAAAATGAAGCAACTTCAATGGATCTCTTCACACCAAATTATACAACTAGACAATTTTTCACTGTGGAAATGGAAAATATGCTCGAACAGTATTTGAAAAAATCTTCTTGTTTGAATTATGGACTAACTCCGAAATTGACTCAAAAACTTGCATTCTTATTTTCTCAAGCAAATAATGTACAAGTTCCTCCATCATGGACTGAAAACGAATCAGCTAGTAGGGATTGGATGAAAGGTTTTATGAAGCGTCACCCAAGTCTCTCTTTGAGACAGCCTGAAGCTACCAGTTTAGGCCGCTCTACAAGCTTTAACCGTCACAATGTTGGTCTATTTTTTGATAACTTGGAGGCAGTTATGAAAAAATTCAACTTTGGACCTCAAAATATATACAACTGTGATGAGACAGGTGTTCAAACCACACATCGCCCAGGGAAAATTATTGCCATTAAAGGTACCAAACAGGTTGGGAAAATGACCTCTGCTGAACGTGGACCAACTGTAACAATCTGTGGTACAATAAATGCCTTGGGGAACAGCATTCCACCTTACATAATATACCCAAGAGTTCGTCATCAAGAGTATATGGTTGTCACTTGTCTGAACCAGTTCAGTTGGTTGCAAAATATTGGCTGTTCACTTCCATTAACCTCTTCACTATCAACAACACTTACATTATCACTTGTTCCTGTCAATTCACTTGGGCATATTAGTTTTGTTTGTTCGTTTTCACTAGCATTACTTGTTGATTGTTCATTGGAAATCAAGTTTTCGATTTCAAACTGATGATCATTAGGCCTAGTAGGGCAGTCTTGTTCATCTTCAATAACAGGATCATTATCAAAGGAAATTACAGAGTTCGAATTTTGCAATTGAAAATCGTCATTAATAATAATAATGTTACTGAATTCATTACTGTCCTCAAGTATTGATAATAGTTCCTCGTTTGAAAGTTTAGTAAAATTGTTAGCCATGGTCTATGAAGAAATCACACTTGAAACAAACTGTCAACACTTAATATACTCACATCTCATTACCACTTGGTTCCATAACTAAAAAACGTTCGATAATATAATATTACTGAATAATATTACAATATTATTACAATAATAGTAATAACACAATATTACTGAATCACAAACCACACGACATCGCTTGAAGAAAGTAGTAGCTGATGTTTGAGGTTAAGTTGACTGGAAGGAGATAGTCTGTTTTGAAGTCAAACCATCAGCTGATACTGGCAGAACACATTGGAAATAGTCAGTTTTGGTATCACGTATATCCGGTGGAATTAGTCAGTTATGCACGGAATCTTTCAGAAAATGCAGATGGAAATAGTACGTTTTGCAGAAAATCGTAGATTTTAAAGAGCCTTTGCTATGGGAAATAGTCACTTTTGATAAAAATGGATGGCAAATTCGGATTCCTCGCATTGAAAACCATATGACCATATAAAAATCTAAAATTCAACAGTTTTGGAGATAGTCATCTTTGGAATGAAACCCTACAATTAGGAACTCTCCATTGCAGTTTTCTGAAAACAAGAACAATAATTGAATGGGTGAGATCAAAAAGGAAAACATTCCACTCAGAGTACTTTTTGGCAAACTGAAAAAAACTGTTTTACCACTAAACTATTGGTCAGATTGAAAAACTTACAATTACATAATTATTTGACACTATATTAGACACCATAATAGCATATATATTACTAAGTAGCTTTACTGTATAATCGATAAATTAAGGTTGAATTGGTAGGAATCTTTTCCTTTTTTACCTCACTGGGTTTCATCTGCTGCAAATGAATGGAATCATATAAAAAATACTATCTGAATTGAGAATTTGTTTATTATACATCAATATTATTCATTAATTATCAAAATCATCAATATTCATAAAACTTATTTATTTTAAACACACAAAATAACATCTACAGTACCATGTTTCATATTAGAAAGTTGTTATACATCATCTACCTGAAACCTGAATAATACACAATAAGAAGACAAAAATAATACAGATTCAAATACAGCATGAGTTAATAAATGAATAAAACTTGAATATTGGAATCATAGCAAAATAATAGAGATTATAAAACTGAATTAGCAATAAAATGGTGTAATGGTGATATTCACTAAATGTTCCTGGATCTATTCACTGTCACCATTATCCATATCACCTGTTGTTGGCCAAGTTAAAAGTGTGTCTTATCTGCGTCTGTGGGTTTACTCTTGTCACATCACCTAATGGATACTGGCTTGGTTACAGCAGGGCACACCCAAATAATTAAAACCCAACTCAGAAGAGTTGTTGCAATTATTTGCAACAATTGTTCTGTGCTGGTGTTGCACATTCTCAAGCAGGTTACAAATTACAAATGGTAGTTTGTAACCTGCCTAAGAATGTGCAACACTAGCACAAAAAAATTGTCGCGATTAAAACCGTAAGTATTTTTTCATTTGAAAGTTTATTTATTTTTAATATTAATTTAAAAGTGAAAAAAGATGGATGAACAACAACAAAAGTATAACATCCTCTCCTATCATATATTAGGGCAATCTCTAGGAGAAGCTTATATAAAAATAGGAAGCTGATTTTATCAAAATAATGGATAATAATTGGTACATTTCTTCTTCATGCAGTATCATTCAACAGCTTATTCTCATTATGATTACTATATGGTGTTTTTCAAATATTTTAATTTAATGAATTTCTATTCAATTACAATTATTGTATTTAAAACAATTGAATGGGTCAGATCAAAAAGGAAAAGATTCCAATTTTTGGTCATATTGAACTGAGATAGCCATTTTGTAGCAAATTCCAAGCTGCATCGAATGGTGAAAAGAAGGAAAAGATTCCACCAATTTACACAGTGCTGTTTAATGTTGAATTTCTGAGTGAGATTTAAAAGGAAAACATTCCGGCAATCTTTTCCTTCTTGATCTCAGCTGATGAACTGGTTTGCTGTAGTACCGCAAGGAGCGCTATTGCAGTGTGGCTGTAAATTGTTTATATGATAGCAAAGTTATAGGTTATACCGGTATTATCACGCTTTCAACAGTCAAAAGAACTTGTTTTTTTTTAACTAAAAGTATATCAAAATAAATTTTGTGTGAGTGAAAATGTCAATGAGTGAAAGTGATGGTGAAAGTCCTATTAAGAAAAGGAGGGGAAGAGGGAACATGAAACATTTAATGAAAGAAGCTAGACTGAAAGGTGAGGAGTTTGTGACAACAACAGGCAGATTAGTGGAAGAAAAAAAGACTGGACCGGAATGTAACTGCAAGAAAATGTGTACAACGATGTTCAGCGGTGAGCAAAAACAGAAAATAATCAGTACAGTTTACAGTGGACGACCAAAAAATGAAAGGGATACGTATCTAACAGGCTTAATCGAATGTCATGATGTTAATCGCCATAGGCCAAAATCAGCAGATTCTAAACAATTCCTATTTTCGTTCAAGTACCATGCTATGATGGAAACTGATCGTGTTGAAGTATGCCACAATGCTTTTCTGAGCTTACATGGAATTTCGAGCAAAGTTGCATTTAGACTAACTTCATTGCTAGCAAAAGGTGTTCCAGCAGTAGACATGAGGGGCAAGCATCCCAATCATAACAAAATACCCCAAGATGCCTTAGTTAAGCTTGATGACCACATTGAAAGCTTCCCAAAGAAAATTTCCCACTATTCTAGTGTGCATGTGACTTATCTTGAAGCTGGGTTGACTTGTAAAATAATGCATGATATGTTGATAGCAAAGCACCCTGAACTTGTAAATGTAATAAAATATGAATATTTTCTGACTTATTATAAAGAAAATTATGGGTATCGTTTTGGTCGACCACAGGTTGATGTGTGTTCAACCTGTGAAGACTTGAATACCAAGATTAAATCCTCAACACTTAACATTAATGCAAAACGCACTGCTGCTGCAGAATTTATAGTTCACAAACGTAGGTCTTGTAAATTTTATAAAAAAATTCAGCAGGTTACTGAATTGTGTAAGGACAGAAAAGACATTTCTGGTATTGTATTCGATTATATGCAAAACCTGCCTCTCCCTTGCATTCCTGTGCAAGAAATGTTCTATTTAAGGAAGCTATGGCATTACGTTTTTTGTGTACATAGTTTAAGTGACCAAAAAGCAGTGTTTTACACATACCATGAGGGCATGGCAAAAAAAGGTCCCGATGAAGTTTGTTCAATGCTAAATCACTACATTAATAATCATATTTCACCAGAGGTTAAAGAACTGAATATATTTTGTGATTCTTGCCCTGGTCAAAATAAGAACCATACTCTGATAAGGTATCTTTCCAGTCTAACTATTACAAAACGTTTTAATAAAATAAATGCTTACTTTCCCATTCGTGGGCATAGTTTTTTACCTTGCGACCGGAATTTTGGGACAATAAAAAGAGCTGTTAGGCGGATTGATAGGATTTATTCTCCAGAACAATATGATAGAATCATCATTGAAGCAAAGACAATAGCCCCATTATTTAATGTACACACAGTACTAAATGAAGAAATAATAGATTGGAAAAATTGGTGGCCTGTTTATTTTAAGAAAACGTCAACAAGTTTGACTCAAGGGTCTAGAGAAAAATTTCAAATAAGCAAATATAAACATTTAACTTTCAATATCAACAGACTAGGATATGTTGTAGCTAGAGATTTTATTGATGGCATTACTGAAAATATCTTTAAACTGTTTAAAGGAGGAAATTTGAATCTTGCATCAAATCTTGCATATAATGGAAGAGTTCCCATAAAAAAAGAAAAGTTGAATGATGTTGCTAAAGTTGTTCATTACATACCTGACCAGTACAAACCATTTTATGACACACTTTTAACTTGGCCAACAACAGGTGATATGGATAATGGTGACAGTGAATAGATCCAGGAACATTTAGTGAATATCACCATTACACCATTTTATTGCTAATTCAGTTTTATAATCTCTATTATTTTGCTATGATTCCAATATTCAAGTTTTATTCATTTATTAACTCATGCTGTATTTGAATCTGTATTATTTTTGTCTTCTTATTGTGTATTATTCAGGTTTCAGGTAGATGATGTATAACAACTTTCTAATATGAAACATGGTACTGTAGATGTTATTTTGTGTGTTTAAAATAAATAAGTTTAATGAATATTGATGATTTTGATAATTAATGAATAATATTGATGTATAATAAACAAATTCTCAATTCAGATAGTATTTTTTATATGATTCCATTCATTTGCAGCAGATGAAACCCAGTGAGGTAAAAAAGGAAAAGATTCCTACCAATTCAACCTTAATTTATCGATTATACAGTAAAGCTACTTAGTAATATATATGCTATTATGGTGTCTAATATAGTGTCAAATAATTATGTAATTGTAAGTTTTTCAATCTGACCAATAGTCTAGTGGTAAAACAGGTTTTTCAGTTTGCCGAAAAGTACACTGAGTGGAATGTTTTCCTTTTTGATCTCACCCATTCAATTATCGTTCTTGTCTTCAGAAAACTGCAATGGAGAGTTCCTAATTGTAGGGTTTCATTCCAAAGATGACTATCTCCAAAATTGTTGAATTTTAGATTTTATATGGTCATATGGTTTTCAATGCGAGGAATCCGAACTTGCCATCCATTTTATCAAAAGTGACTATTTCCCATAGCAAAGGCTCTTTAAAATCTACGATTTTCTGCAAAACGTACTATTTCCATCTGCATTTTCTGAAAGATTCCGTGCATAACTGACTAATTCCACCGGATATCGTGATACCAAAACTGACTATTTCAATGTGTTCTGCCAGTATCAGCTGATGGTTTGACTTCAAACAGACTATCTCCTTCCAGTCAACAACCTCAAACATCAGCTACTACTTTCTTCAAGCGATGTCGTGTGGTTTGTGATTCAGTAATATTGTGTTATTACTATTATTGTAATATTATTCAGTAATATTATATTATCGAACGTTTTTAGTTATGGAACCAAGTGGTAATGAGATGTGAGTATATTAAGTGTTGACAGTTTGTTTCAAGTGTGATTTCTTCATAGACCATGGCTAACAATTTTACTAAACTTTCAAACGAGGAACTATTATCAATACTTGAGGACAGTAATGAATTCAGTAACATTATTATTATTAATGACGATTTTCAATTGCAAAATTCGAACTCTGTAATTTCCTTTGATAATGATCCTGTTATTGAAGATGAACAAGACTGCCCTACTAGGCCTAATGATCATCAGTTTGAAATCGAAAACTTGATTTCCAATGAACAATCAACAAGTAATGCTAGTGAAAACGAACAAACAAAACTAATATGCCCAAGTGAATTGACAGGAACAAGTGATAATGTAAGTGTTGTTGATAGTGAAGAGGTTAATGGAAGTGAACAGCCAATATTTTGCAACCAACTGAACTGGTTCAGACAAGTGACAATGACAGCTTTGTAGATAGTGATAACGAGTATTTGAATGATCCTGAAATGATTGATACGGTAGCACAAGTTGAAGGAGGAAGAAAAAGGAAGCGTGTGAATAAGAGGGAGATGAGTAAGAAGGTAAGACACAGTTCTGCAGGAAAAAATTGGAAAATAGCTTGTAAACATGGACCAGATAGCAAAATTTGTGAGGTCAGGAAGCTTCTGAAAAGTGACATTGATTTGTTTTTCAATAACCTATATTCGAATGCTGAAAAAGTAGAACAGGATAAATACTTACTGAATTTTGTAGATGTTAAAAAACCAGATAGAATTAGGCGACTTTCTAATGAGAAGTTGAAGAATCCTCATTGGAAAAAAGAAAATGATAGACTCACTATGTCATATTTCATATTGTCAAATGATGGATCAAAGAGAAAGGTATGCTCTCAAAGTTTTGAAAGCATAAGTTGCATTAAAAGAAGACGATTAAACCTCATTTCAAGACAGTTTTTCAACACAAAGAATCTACCAAAAGAAAATCGAGGTGGTGAAAGAGTTTTTGTTGATCCATCTATTAGTGAATCAATTATTTCTCATATAAAGACATTCAAGTGTAACAAATCACATCATGTACGTGCTGATACTGGAAGAAGCTATTTGAGCTCAGAGCTCTCAGTGAGGAAAATGTGGCGTTTATGGAAGAAGCAACAAACAACAAATAAATTACCAATTGCATCGTATTCAAAATATTACAGCATATTTGTCAATTCTTTTAATCTTGCCTTTGGCCATCCAAGGTAAGATGTTTGTAGCTTCTGCACAGAATATACAAATAAAATTTCTAGTGAGAAAGACGATAAAAAGAAGGAAGATCTTCAGACATCGGTGATTTTACACAAGAGGAAAGCTGAAGCATTTTTCAATCTTTTGAAACAGAAGGATCCCGGAGTTGTCACTGTATCATTTGACATGATGCAAAATCAACCGCTTCTTTATATAGTAAACTTATGAAGGCCAGTGACACACTCACTCACTGATTGACAAAAACTCACAGCCAAAACCGCTGATTGGAGAGAAAAACTGGGTTGACCATTAGATAGGGGGCCAAGAGTAGGTACAGGGAAAAGTCCAAAATCTTGAAAAAGTCCCCCCCTCAGGGGGGTTCAGGCCCCCCAAAGATTTTCTGCAAAGCTAACCGCTCATCGCACAGCAAAGTCATAAGGAACTTTTTTGTTCAGCACCTGGAGATACCCCGATTTCAATAATAAAATTTTAACCGGGTTCACAAGGGGGCCCAAGGGGGGCATTTGAAATCTTTATATAGTAAACTTATGAAGGCCAGTGACACACTCACTCACTGATTGACAAAAACTCACAGCCAAAACCGCTGATTGGAGAGAAAACTGGGTTGACCATTAGATAGAGGCCAAGAGTAGGTACAGGAAAAGTCCAAAATCTTGAAAAAGTCCCCCTCAGGGGGTTCAAACAAAGATTTTCTGCAAAGCTAACCGCTCATCGCACAGCAAAGTCATAAGGAACTTTTGTTCAGCACCTGGAGATACCCCGATTTCAATAATAAAATTTTAACCGGGTTCACAAGGGGGCCCAAGGGGGGCATTTGAAATTTTTTTTCCCAAATTGTTTTTTCCAAAAATTCACAGCCAAAACTGTTGATTGCAGAGAAAAACTGGGGTCACAATCGGATAGAGGGCCAAGAGTAGGTACAGGGAAAACTCCAAAACCTTCAAAACGTTCCCCCCTGAGGGGGGATGTGGCCCCCCAAAGTTTTTTTGCCAATTCAAATACACATTTTACAGCAAAATGGTAGAGGAAAAACTTGTTCGGATTGTGGAAAAACATCGAAATATGTGATAAACTTCGAACCGGGTCGGCAAGGGGACCAGGGCAATTTTCATTTTTGGCCATTTTTGCCGGTTTGGCCAGATTTTGATGAGTCAATTTTCAATGGTTCTAGATTTTTTAGCGCAGGTTTTGGGCTCAGAATGTTGTTTCTTGGACCCAAAGACCTCTTAAAAATGTCATCTGCCCAAAAAAAATATGCAGGGGGGCACCGGGGGACATATGTCAAATTTGGCCAATTTTGGGACGGCTGTATTTCTCTTATTTGGATACCGGGTATTATTGTGCCATACATCATTGAACTCAGCTCATCAAGGCCATTCAGAAACATATGCTATATGCCCAAATCAAATAAATTTTTTGGACCTCAAATTTGAAAATTTTCAAATTCCCCCACTTTATGAAGATCACAGTGGGGAGGTACCCACTGAAGTACATTCTAAGCCACTCCCAGCATAGGTGGAACAATTATTTTGTTCTCATGAGTACCCAAAATCATTGAGAAAACTCCAAAACTATGACATTTTTTTGTCAGGGGGGCAACAAGCCCCCCTCAATTTTTTCAACTGTTCCATTTCACTATTTAGAGCAAAAGTGTAGAGGACCTTTTTTGTTTAGCACCTCGTTATGCTTCGATTTCAATAATAAAATTTGTACCAGGTCAGCAAGGGGGATCAGGGGGCGCAATTGTATTTTTTGGTCATTTTTGCCAATTTTTGGAAATTTATTTAGGGTCGATTTTCAATGGTTCTTGATATTGTAGTGCAGTTTTCAAGGTCGAAATGTTGTTTTTGGACCTAAAGATCTCATTAGAATGTTACCCATCCAAAAAAGTATCTTTATATAGTAAACTTATGAAGGCCAGTGACACACTCACTCACTGATTGACAAAAACTCACAGCCAAAACCGCTGATTGGAGAGAAAAACTGGGTTGACCATTAGATAGGGGGCCAAGAGTAGGTACAGGGAAAAGTCCAAAACCTTGAAAAAGTCCCCCCCTCAGGGGGGTTCAGGCCCCCCAAAGATTTTCTGCAAAGCTAACCGCTCATCGCACAGCAAAGTCATAAGGAACTTTTTTGTTCAGCACCTGGAGATACCCCGATTTCAATAATAAAATTTTAACCGGGTTCACAAGGGGGCCCAAGGGGGGCATTTGAAATTTTTTTTCCCAAATTGTTTTTTCCAAAAATTCACAGCCAAAACTGCTGATTGCAGAGAAAAACTGGGGTCACCATCGGATAGAGGGCCAAGAGTAGGTACAGGGAAAACTCCAAAACCTTCAAAACGTTCCCCCCTGAGGGGGGATGTGGCCCCCCAAAGTTTTTTTGCCAATTCAAATGGCAGTTTTCATGAGTACCTAGAACCATTGAAAAAACTCCAAAACTATGACATTTTTCCGTCAGGGGGGCACCAGGTACCCCTCAATTTTTTCAACTTCTCTATGTGACTATTTAGAGCAAAAGTGGAAAGGACCTTTTTTGTTTAGCATCTCGATATGCTTCGAATTCAATAATAAAATTTGTACCAGGTCAGCAAGGGGGATCAGGGGGCGCAATTGTATTTTTTGGTCATTTTTGCTAATTTTTCAAAAAATGTTTGGGGTACATTTTCTGTGGTCCTGACATAGAAGTACAGTTTTCGAGGTCTAAATAATGTTCCTTGTGCCTGAAAAGCTGATTAAAATAACACCTACACCCAAAAGAAATATTCAGAGGTGGAAGTGGGGGGACATGTCAAATTTGGCTAATTATCAGACTCCTGTATTTCTCATATTTGTATACTGGGTATTATGCTACATGCCCAAATCAAATAACTTCTTTGGAATAACTTTTTTGGAACCCAAATTCGAAAATTTGAAAAGTTCCCCAGAGAGATCATGGGGGGGCGAAGCCCCCAGGGGGGTGCAGGGGGGCGAAGCCCCCTGCCGAGCACGAAGTGCGAGTCCAAAATTAAACACAACTGATGTGTTTTACAGTAGGC
The DNA here is from genome assembly GCA_017141395.1 of Laodelphax striatellus. NCBI lineage: Eukaryota > Metazoa > Arthropoda > Insecta > Hemiptera > Delphacidae > Laodelphax > Laodelphax striatellus. Next base: position 21,653,692 of record CM029532.1, on the reverse strand, counting down.
AAGTATGGATATACATTTTGAATTTTGTGATTTGTTCAGAAGATGATGAAGGACCCAATAATAGTTTCATATACACATGGAATGAAACAGAAGGTGGAAGAGGTCCCAATCCTGAGAGTTTGTTCAATCCTGGATGATTTTTTGAAAATGATTGAGAATCGATATAAAAGTACTGATTCTCCACCACACACCCTCAGATTGTTCTCAGACTCCTGTTCAGCGCAGAATAAGAATCAATTTATTATTGGACTTTTATTGAATTTCGCACAAAGATCAACAATATTCAAAGAAATTTATCACTTCTATCCTGTTCGCGGTCATAGCTACTTGCCTTCAGATAGGGTATTTGGACGTATTGAAAAGATAATAAGAAAAAAGCGTGAAATTTTGAGTCCTTCCCAGTACCATAGAATAATGGGTCAACATGCAAATGTCAAGATATATGGTGCTGATTTCATTTTTTTCAATTACAAGCAAACTCTGAAGCCCATTCTCCGTTCTCCTCTACCTTTCAAAACAACACAGCAAAAAATGATTTCATACAAACACAGCAGCAAGACTTCGGTTGGAGTATCTTCGTCGTTCACAGGATTACCAGTTTCAGTATCAATATTGAAGAAGAATAAATCGATTGCTGTTCTCAATAGTAAACTCACTCCTCTTCCAAAAGAAAATCACGTTAAAATCGCCAAACAAAAAGATGTTAAAAACTTGATGAGATTTTTTACTGTACCAGAAGATGCCAAGGAGTTCTATGAAAATGTTTTGTGTAGCTCACGAGATGAAGAGGAAGAAGACATCCAATACGATGCTGATTCTGACACAGAAATCATATTGTAAATATAATTTTTTTCCTACAAATTTTCAATATTGGCCTAAATCATATCAATTTTGGTTTTCCACCTTTCATATGGGCCTACTTAATATTTTTTACTTATGTACTCTATGATTATGATTTCAAAATAATACAGGATTATCTCTATTATTTATTTGTTTTTATTCAAAATACTATACATTATACCCTTCATTATTGAGGCTGGTATTGGACTTTAATAGTTATGTCATATTTCTGATATCAAAATATCTGTGATGATAAAATATATCAGTATAATGGACTTAACTATTATAATAGTTGATCATATTAATTTTCGATGTCATATATTTGCCTAGTGAACATGTTACAATATCTTTGATAATAGATCTATGACATAGAAATATTACTGTACAGTACCAGCCTGAGATGATAATGCACAATGTGAGGGTTGTCAGTCTTGATAACTGCTGCTTGTCATTGGATAGGAAATAGAAAAACTTATTTGGTAATAAAAATAAAATCGTCTTTTCTATTATCTAAGTGTTCATATTATAAGAACTTGCTGTCTGAATGTGAGACAATGATTACGGTATTTTCAAATCTTCAGCAAAGTATGCCTTGGAAATATTATCTTGGTTGAAATGCAACAAAACTGACTATTTCTTGGAAATAGTCAATTTTGTGGAAACAAGAAAAACATTTATTAAAAAATAAAATATTTGAGCTGTAAGTAGCTTATATGATTGTGATAAATGTGCACAGAATTCATAGACTCATTTTCATGAGAAAAATTAATATTAGAATGTGAACACATGAGCAAGATATGGTTTTTTTGCTCTCCTGAAAAAATGCCTTTTTGGAGATAGTCACTTTTGGAATGAAACCCTTCAATTGCTGATTATTATATGATAATAGATACTGATGGGAATGATATCACAGATGCCACAGTTGGTGTTGACAGCATAGAAGGAACTTTTGTAGATTTAGATCCCACTTATTCGCCGCCTGATCATGCTACATCTTCAGATTCAACAGTTGATTGTGATGCCACAGTTGGTGTTGACAGCATAGAAGGAACTTTTGTAGATTTAGATCCCACTTATTCGCCGCCTGATCATGATACATCTTCAGATTCAACAGTTGATTGTGATGTGTCTTCAGTTACAACAGTTGTTGGTGATGTTATATCTTCAAATACAACTATTGTTGGTGAAGTTGTATCTTCAGATACAACTGTTGTTGGTGAAGTGGTATCTTCAGATACAGCAGTTGTTGGTGATATTGCATCTTCAGATACAGCAGTTGTTGGTGATGTTGAAAAGAAAAAATCGAGAAAAAGAAGCAGGAACCCGGACACATGGAAGAGAAACATCAAAAAGAAAAAAGTAAATGCTGGAGAGGAATACCAAACAAGGATGGGCAATGTTGTGCCAGCAAAACGTTTGAGGGAAGGGTGTGGTGATAAATGTAGGATGAAATGTTCAGAAAATGTCAGTGAAGTGGAGAGAAAAATAATTTTTGATGGATTCAATTCATTGCCAGACATCAACAGGAAGAGAGATTATGTTTCAAAACTACTGATTGAAGTTAAACCCAGATATGTCTACAAGAAACATGAGTCAAATCGTACTCCAAACTATTCATATCATTTTATCATTGAAGGGAAAATGGTAAGGGTCTGTAAAAAGATGTTTTCTGATACTCTGCTTATCAACTCAACATTCATCACAACAGTGAAGAATAAAACATCTGGTTGTGGAGTAATTGAGGATGATAAGAGAGGAAAGCATAAGAACCACAAAAAAACTGAGCCTTCACTTATTCAAGGAGTAGTTGATCACATAAATGCTTTCCCCAGAATAGAGTCACATTATTGTAGACGTGACACAAAGAGGGAGTATATACAAGGGGATCTAAACATAAGCGAAATGTACAGGTTGTATAAAGAACATTGTATTCAGAATAATGAATGCTATGTAAAAAAACACAAGTATGAAGAAATTTTCAACAATGAATTCAATGTTGGATTCTTCATGCCAAAAAAGGACTAATGTACATTGTGTACATCTTATGAAAATAGTTCTCAGGAAGAGAAGATTGTGATGCAACAAAATATTGATGCTCATAATAACGAGAAGGTTATTGCACGTATAGAAAAAGAGAAGGATAAGGTTTGCTGTCAAATAGAAGGATCAGGAAAGATAGTAGCCACTTTTGACTTACAAGCAGTCATTCAACTTCCTCGAGGACCAGTGTCGTCATTCTATTACAAGAGAAAGTTGAATACTTTCAACTTCACTATTTTTGACATGACAAACAGCCAGGGCTATTGCTACATTTGGCACGAAGGTACTGCCAAACGTGGGGCAAATGAAATAAGCTCATTTGTATATGATTTTTTGCAAAGTAAATGCCAGGCAAAAGAGGTTATTTTCTACTCAGATAATTGCGTGGGTCAAAATAAAAATAAATTTCTTATTGCAATGTATTTGTACGCAATCCAAGTGCTGAAAGTTCAAAAAATTACTCACAAATACTTGATTGTAGGGCATACGCAAAACGAAGGTGATGCTATGCACTCTCTTCTAGAAAGAGCTGTGGCACAGTCCACCAAGAAACAGCCACTCTATGTGCCAAATCAGTATGTAGCAATTGCTCAGTCAGCAGTTAAAACAAAAAATCCGTATCACGTAGAAGAAATTGATACAACACAAGTGTTTGACTGGCAGGCAATAGGAGTTGCCTTTGGTAATAACTTTCAAGTATCAATCACCAATGAAAAAATTGTATGGAATGAAATCAAAATTTTTGAAGTAAGGTCAGAATCCCCATACTCAGTTTTTTACAAATACTCGTATGAACAAGAAGAGTTTTTTGAATTTAAAGTCAATAAAAAGATGACCAGAGGAGGGTCGAAGCAGCTTTCAGCTTCTCTGAAAGCTGCTTACAAAGTTCCACCAGGGATCTCTGCACTCAAGAAAGAAGATCTAATGTCTCTTTGTTCCAGCAAACTGATACCTATGCCATACCATAATTTTTTCAAAGAATTGAGAGTCAATAGTGAACCCTCTGAATAATGAAAACAATGTTGAATCACCTTCATTGTTATGGCTTGTCCACACACTGACAAGTCACCTTGATTAAGTAGGTACTGTACTTTGTTGTGTTGGATTTGTACTATTCACTAATCAAGTGCATTTGTAAATGTTTTAAATAAAATTAATTTGTGAAATAATCCTTAAACTTTATTTCATTTTGATTGTCCAGAATTATTTCACTCATTACCAGCTTATAGATTATTAGTAAGAATAGAATCTGGAATATCATGTTCTTTTGAAAAAATATGCATTGATCATGAGGAAATATATTTCATTCACACCAAATTCATAGTTTTCTATTGAATTGGTTAAAACAAGTTCAATTTAATTGAATTGGACTATGTTTCAATGATTGGATTCATCCACTAGCTAAGTTACAACGCTTCTGAAAACTTTAAACTCAGATATCTAGAAACTGATATTTTTTAGTTGTTACAGTATTGTACTGAGACAGCGATATAATGTAATCTATCATTTAGTTGTTAAGTGCTTTATGATTGGATTAATCAAATTGAACGCATTCATCAGCATATTATTGGTAATATGATATACAAATATTATATTGTTATGTCTGTCATCTACTCGATAAAATTGACTGACTTATTGACCGATTTATTGACTACTAAATGTTGTAGACTTATGACAATGCCTATTGTATTTATATTTAATGGCTGACAAAATCATTAAAGAATCATTAAAAAATATCAAATTATATAAATTTTTTCTTTTTCTCTGTTACTAACTTTAATATAGCAGGATCATTTTAACTTGTCAGAAAACAGCTGTTTAGGTAATAAGTAAATAGTGATTTTGACACAATAATCAAAAGGCTTAAAAGTCTTGAAGACCTTTAAAGTCTTTCAAAGACCTTTTTAAAGGACACCTTTCAAAGAATAACTTTTTAAAAGACCTTTTCAATAATCTGCGAGATTCAGCATTTTGTAGGTTAAGTATTGTGATACTGGTGGCCGAAACATAATTCGTCAGTCTAAAAGTGTTACCTTGTAAGTCAATTTTTCCCCATTTTGAATTATGCACACCAAAATTTAGAGAAAAATTAACTCTATCGAACTAGTGTAACCTCGTAAATCACATATCAATATGAAAAGGGATATTTGTTGCAAAGTGGGAACTCTTAAATACAGTAGCTTGGCAACACTGTCATATTCTAGTGTAACCTAGTATGTCACATGGTTTGCCATACATGCCGTGTACAAGCCGTGTTGCTCCTTGTTTACTACTTGGTTTCTTGTTGATATCGACAATTAATAATCAACAGAATTAGTTAATGGTGAGTAATTTACATCAATTATATATTTACTAAAGTATATAATACATTCAAATAGCTTTTAATTTGTTAGATTATGCAAAACAATCTTGAAGAAGTGTGGTTATGACATACGAGATTTCACAGTTTGTTTGTAAACAAGAAATATCTCACATACGAGGTATCACAGTTAGTGGAATACACTAATTTTGAAACTAAGATTTATGGAACTTTTTCAGAATTACTTCTGATGGAATTCCACGACGATGATCAACTAACATTGATGGAGGTTGTGGTACTAGATGAAGATGATGAAGATTTATGGAATGAGTTCAAGAGACAAAATCCCAATTCTGTGATTGAAATTTCTGATAACAACAAAGATGAGAGGAATGAAGATTTGAACTTCCAGACTGATTACGATCCAAACTGTTCTCTAATTGATGAAGAAGTACAACAGACACCAAACAACACTGAAGATAGGAATGAAGATTTGAGCATCCAGACTGATTACAATCCAAATTGTTCTCTAATTGATGAAGAAATACAACAGACACCAGACAACACTGCAGATAGGAATGAAGATTTGAACATCCAGACTAATGACAATCCAGGCTGTTTTCCAATTGATGAAGAAACACAACAGACAACACTGAAGATAGAAATGAAGATTTGAACATCCAGACTGATGACAATCCAGATGATGAAGTACTTGATAGAACACCTATACTGGGGAGAGTACAGCGAAAAAGGAGGAAAGTTGCAGAGCCACAAGAATGGAGAGACAATAAAAATATGAAACTAAGGGAAATGGGAAAAATTATGAAGGATGGTCAGGAAAAAAGCGTGGATCTGAAAGAGAAGAACAAAAAATGGGTGGACCCTGCAAGAGTAATTTTTGCTTGAAATCAAGTACTAGAAAATGTAATGAGGTGACTGAGGATGACAGAAAAATATTGTTTAAAGAATTTTGGGAAACTCTTAATTGGGATCAAAAAAGAATTTACATTATATCATTGCTGAAGTACTCTGAAAAGAATTCAACAAGAAAGAAACCTGGTGAAGAATCAAGGAGGCAAGCTACTGTCACCTATCATTTAAAGTGTCATGATGGAAGAAATGTTCAGGTGTGTAAAAAATTATTTTTGAGCACATTCAGTTTGGGTGAGTGGACAGTGCTGAACTGGATCTCTGAAAATTTCAAAAAGGGTAACAATGGAATGACACCTAGTAGAGATAAGGTTTTACAGCAAAGAAGAGAATCAAATCCTCATAGGTCATTCAAAAATAATGATGGGAAAGAAATTCTTAAAAGTTTTATTGAGTCATTACCCAAGTTACCCTCACACTATTGCAGAAAAAATACAAGCAAAGTATACCTTGAACCTGTATAATTATGGAGACAACATGTTAGGAGTATTCAACGGGCCTTGGAACTGTTGTCCACCCGGCTGCTTGCCCTATAAGCCTTCACCAAAGGACGAAGTTATCAAGAAAGGGAAAAAAGTTTGAACAATCATGATAGAAAGTCAGCTGAATGTGCTTGTGTTGCGTCACTATTTTGCCACTGTAGTCAGTGCGGAGCGGAGACTGGTTGATGGTAGGGGGATAGGTTTCTCAATGACCGGAGGCAGCTTTAAGGTCATATTCATGCGGTGGTTTCAGGTTTGGAGTTAACATCGCAGTGGCAGCTGGAATGATTTCCTTGATTGGTTGTCAACACAACAGCTTTCGGAGAGTGATAAAACAGCTTGGGAAAGTTCAACCAATGAAACAGATGGGCTCGCCTATCTTATTTCACTCCTCTCCAATATTGATGTCCAGGGGGACAACACTCTGCTTGCTAGGGCTCTTTCCGACTACGCCAACCCCCCAATACAGATTGATGGCAATGCCGCTTATTTTGCGCCGTGGAGAGTGCCTTCAGATGGGCTCGCCTATCTTATTTCACTCCTCTCCAATATTGATGTCCAGGGGGACAACACTCTGCTTGCTAGGGCTCTTTCCGACTACGCCAACCCCCCAATACAGATTGATGGCAATGCCGCTTATTTTGCGCCGTGGAGAGTGCCTTCAGGTAGTTACCTGACCACACACAGCAATACTGAGCGCCATCACCTTATGGCCAAGTGGGTTTGCAACTTCTTTTGCGAGCATGGCGGTGCTGGCCGCCATGGCTGCAATTGCAGGTTGTGTCCTGTCTTGCGTGACACCCCTGGTTTTGGTCAGAGGTTGGACCCTTTGCAGCTCGACCTGCTTGATGTCTTTTTTGTTAGGGAAGACGACTTTGAGAGGATCCATGAAAGGTTAAACGAGTGTGACTGTTACCATCTATGTAATTTTTGTGTTTTTTGAGTGTCAAGAAGTATATTTAAAGCCTAGCTGTGATATCTCCAATATATTTGAAGTCGGCAGATCATCAGCAAAGCCAACACCTACCAGTTTGGAGGAGAGAACGGTTTATTTTGAGATGACCAAAAGCCACCATCAGCCATCCTCATTGCCTACATGAAATTTGCGTGAGTGAAAATCTATTTAATACAGGCCTGTATGAGTGCGTGTTTGAAATAATATAAATTGGTCTCTTCAATTTAATTCAGGGTTGAGCTCACTAGGCTAGTTTGTAGTTGTAATATTTATAGTCTAAACTTCCGAGCCACGAACTCATGAAATTTCATGCTCAAACGATCTTTAACTTGTTTCATCTCTAGTAAAATTTATTGTATTCATTAAAAATTTCTTAAAATAATTCTTTAATTAGTCCAGCTCATAGTGTATATGACTGGCTAATCAACATAATTCAAATAATTGTATCCTTTCTGAATTTGCAAATAATAACGGAATTTATCAGTATTAACTTTTTGATCTCTTCATTTCTTTCACTTGGCTCTCCTGTAGGGTATAACTCTAGTAAGATCATATATAAAAATCCGAAATACCAAGGTAAAGCCAGGCTGAGTAGAAAATTAGTGTACTGTATCCGTGGGGGAAATATTTGTGTGGAAGAATAATAGAGCAGTGACTTGAAACTCAGCAAGCTGTCTCTACCTTCCACACACTTATTTCCTCATCCCGCATTATTCAGGGAGACGATACTGGCGGCATCTGCACAAGGACGTCCAGAATTTCGGCTTGCCGTTTATTTGATACAAGCTGTCCCGGCGAACTTCGTATCGCACTCTTCCCCCCCCCCCCAAATGTCCTCCCTCTTCTCCACACAAATGTCCCCCCTTCATGCCACCCCTCAAAAAATGTCATCCCCCAAATGACCCCCGTTCATTCCCCCCCAAATGTCACCCCCACATATCCCTCTTCATGTGAACCCCCTCTTTCCCATCAAATATGTCACTCCCCTCTTCCCGCCAATTATTAATTTTTTTAATTTCTTCTGTTTTGTATTTTTTTTTCATTTATTTATTTCTTTTTAATTTTTTTTAAATTTCTTCTATTTTTTTTTATTTATTTATTTCTTTTTAATTTAAAAAAATTTATTTTATTTTTTCCGTTCTTCAATTTTATTATTTGAAACAATAAAACATGTATGATACGAACGATAACTCATTCTTAATTGATGATTCTAGCGTAAAAAAATAATTAGAGTAGAAAACCTAGTGCAAAAAGAAATGGTTCGGAGCGGGAATTGAACCCGGGACCTCATGTTTTCTTCGACGCAGATGCTCTAGCACTACGCTACCGGAGCTTAGGATCTGCGTGCAGATTTTCCCATCTCAAATACACGATCATCTTTCCTTAGCCGCTTGGCCGGCAAGTTTGAACTGTCTGTGAGATGTTTGATAGGTTAGGTCATTGATGTACTAATTATTTATTAAGTATAAAGGGATTTTCTTATATTTTAATACATATTATGTTAACCAGTGCTTTAACAATTCAAACTAATCCAAAATCATCTAAATCGGTTCAGCCGTTCTCCAGTTACAAGCGAGCGTACAGACACCAACTCTCTTTTATTAATATAGATAATAGATGTGGAGCTTGAGGCCTCCACCAAATAAACCTCACATAATATTTGGCGCTCAACAATTGCAGCTTGATGAAGATTATAAATCTACATCCTACTATTTCTACTTCTGCTGACACTCAGAAAAATATTTTTTTCAATCTTGTGCTCCTTGGTAAGGAATCACTCATCAAAGTTCTGATTTATCTGATCACAGATACAGAGTGTACCCTCCAGGTCAGCCAAGTGATCGAAATTATAAATTAATTTCTCATATTTAAATTAAATCAATAGCTTTAAAATCATACTTGATTTTGTGAAGGCATGAAATTCGGGGGCTTGTAAATATTTTAAGCTTTAATTAAGTTCACCCCATATAACAATCCCGAAGTTATTTATGGTAACAGAATTAATTGAAAAATATATATATTACTATTTAATTACATAATTATACTATACTTGCACTTGCTGTTCAGTGTTATTTTATATGTTTTATTTGTGTAAATTGGCTGCTAATTCCAGTAGATTTTTCTATCTCCACATCATTGAAACTCCATTCACATCATATCACTTACTACTCTGTTAACTTTCAACATTGAATAAATTAATCCTTGGCATTGTCACATCATCTTAGCTATTGCCTGCAGTCGTCCAGCAATTGATTCAACAGGTAGTCATCATGAATCTCCATCCTAGCGATTCGGCCGCTTCCTACATGAGTATTGGCATGGAAGGCACCACACGAGACCCAAGTACACTTGTTCCCAAACCAGCTGAAGAACCAACCGAGGACCTGAACGAGGATCCAGCCGATGCAGAAGATAGACCGCGCGCACGTGAACCCGGGAGCCTTGATTTAACAAATTTTGAGCCAGAACTTTTGAGAAAAATGTCTTCTACCCAGGTGGAGCGCATAGGGAACCCTAAGGCTGAATCATCGCCAGTTGCCTCTGGATCCGCACCAAAGCTCAACTTGCCTGTACAATTGGATGAATCTTCCGACGTCCTAGGCCAAGTACTCGCAAATGAGAGCATGAATACCCTGACTGCTTTGCTCACACAGATAAGTCAAAATATTGACAAAAAGCTGGATAGGGCCGACGCTAAAACTGAAGCAAGGCACAAAGTACTGGAGGAAAAAATGACAGCCATGGATAAGAAATTGATGTCTATAGAAACAAGTATCAGGGAAGATATAAAATCTACTGAAGCCAAACTAGAAGCTAAACTTGAAGTGCAATCTAACGAAATAAAGACTGTAGCAAAGAGACTAGATGTTTCAGAGGCAAATATCAATAAAAGATTGGATGAAACAGAGGCAAATATGAACAAAAGATTTGATCAAGTGAAACAAGATGTGCGGACTGAAGTTCAAACAGAGGTTAATATCCGTATGACAGAGATGGAAGATAAAATGCAGAAAGAATTCGAAAATCAATCTAGGGAAAATGAAAAAAGATCCCAGGAGTTGGATGAAAAATTCCAAAAAATGTTGAAGTCACAGAAGAAGGAGTGTGATAAAATTCACGACAGTTTGAAAGGTGAAATTCAAGCAGTTACACAGAAATTTGATGGTAAGGTTAAGGAGATTAATAATAAATTGGAGAAAACAAATGAAACTCAGGAACAGATTCATATTCAAGTAAATAGTCTAACTGATCACCACACACAGTTAGAATCAAGATGTGAAAACATTGAGAAAGAAGTAGAGACACAGAGATTGGATTTATTATCCTCATCCCGCATTATTCAGGGAGACGATACTGGCGGCATCTGCACAAGGACGTCCAGAATTTCGGCTTGCCGTTCATTTGATATAATAGATGTGGAGCTTGAGGCCTCCACCAAATAAACCTCACATGATAAATGTATTTTCAAGTGTAATGTGAAATTTACAAATGAGTGTAGAAAGGAAATATTTGATAAATTTTACAACCTGTGTGACATAACATGGAAAAGAGATTACATATCAAAACTCATTTCTTCTTCCAACAATGATGATGGTTGATCACCAACTGCTTGTAAATGTAACACATTGTTCTACCTTGAGGTTGATAATAGAAGAGAGCATGTATGTAAAGCAATGTTCAAATCTACATTTGCTATTTCAAACAATTTCCTATCAACTGTTTTGAAAAAGAGTGACATTAATGGTTTCACTGGAGAAGACTCCAGGGGAAAACATGGAAAACAAAAGAAAACTGAAGACGCATTAATAGAATCAGTATTTCAGCATATAAATAGTTTCCCTTGCATTGAGTCTCACTATTGTAGGTCAAGAACTAAAAAGGAATACTTGGAGAGTGGTCTAAATTTATCAATGATGTACAGGTTATACGAAGAAGAAAACAAAGCTAAAGGCTTGAACTTTGTAAAAAAACACTTGTATGAAACTATATTTAATACTAAATTTAATATAAGCTTTTTCAAGCCAAAGAAAGATTTATGTGTGAAATGTGAGGAATTAAAACTATTGAGCAATGAAGAAAAGGGTGAAAAAGAAGATATACAGAGAAAGCACAGAGAAGAAGTTTCACTTTCGAGATTGGAGAAAGAAAAGGACAAAGAAAAATGTACTAACAAAGATCTTATAGCAGTTTATGACTTACAAGCTGTCTTCCAGTTGCCACAGGGTAAAGCATCACTATTCTATTACAAATCAAAATTGAATGCATATAATTTCACTGTTGCTGACATTTCTAAGAGAGATACTTCCAAAAGAAAAGGTTATTGCTATTTGTGGCATGAAGGCATTGCAAACCGAGGTGGTGTGGAAATTGCAAGCTGTGTCTATGAGTTCATAAAAGACCACTGTAACGGCAAGAAGAATTTGATATTTTACAGTGATAATACTGTGTCACAAAATAAGAATAGGTATGTTTTTGCCATGTACTTATTTTGTATTCAAACCATGCAAATTGAAACTATTACACATAAATACCTAATAGTCGGCCACACAGAAAATGAAGCAGACAATATTCATTCTTGTATTGAGAGAGAAAAGCAAAGAATTTTAAAAAGTGGCCCCATTTTCATTCCCAGTGAAATATCCATGCTTGTTAAGACCTCCAAGAAGACGGGGGAGCCCTATAATGTGAAAGAAATGGAAACATCAGACTTTTATGATTGGAAGAAGTCTAATTTCGTTAAGTTCAGCAAATCTAATTCCTAAAGCACATATCAATTCTTTACTAATTTAAAAAGCTCAAAGAAGGTCTCACCAGCTGCTAACAGTGATGAAGAAACCTAAACATTCAGTTTCAGAAAGACAAAGAACAAGGCATAATGACCATAATAATACTACGTATTTTATAATTATTCAATTTGAGAAAATAAGTGTTGTAAATAGAAATAAAAGTATTTTCGTTCTTGTATCATCAACAACATTATTTTATTCCAACCTTAGTTCATAAGCAGTACACAGTGAGTCCTAAATAGGCTAATAATGTATTTTATTTGCTGAGACATGATCTGAGAAAAGTTAGATTTATCAGTGTTACAGTGAGACATCCCTGTCAAGCCTTATTATTTTTTTTTTTTATAACTATAATTGATGCTAAAATTGGAAAATATGTCATAACACTGTTTTAGGAACTATCAGACAGCATATTAGTATTTTTTTCATTTTCAGTAAGGGTATATTTAGGTAGTAATTTGTGATTATCTGAAGCAAAAAACTTCAATTGCCGATTACCGAAAATAGCATGTTTTGCAACACCGCAAGAGACGTAACCCTCAGAATGATTTCACCAATATCAGGGACAGGAAGACATTTGACAATGGATAATTGGTATGGGTCAATTCCATTGGCAAAACTTTTGACAAACCATCGAATTACTGTTGTGAGCACCTTGAAGAAAAATAAGAGGGAGATACCACCAGTTTTTATAAATGCAAGAGGAAGAGCGCCATGCACCAGTTTATTTGCTTACCAAAATGATTGTACTCTGCTGTCATATGTACCCAGATGAAATAAAGTGGTACCATTGGTGTCCACATTCCACAACACTGATGCCATTGACCCTGATAGTGGCGAAAAAATGAAGCCATACCTTCTCACATGCTACAACAAATATAAGGGTGGTGTGGACACCATTGACCAAATGAAGTCAGCCTACAATGTGTCACAAAGAAGCAATAGATGGCCCTTGACAATTTTCTTTGCACTTATGAATATAAGTGGAATAAATAGTTTTGTAATCCTACGGAGCAATATCCAAGAAGAGGCAGGAAACAGGAGGAATTTCCTCAGAAATTTGGGAAAAGACCTCTGTAAAGAATACATGGTAAGACGGTCATCTATTCCAACACTACCTCTCTTATTGAGAGGACGAATGAGAGAATTAGCTGGCCAACCAGTACCCAAACCTGCAGTGGAAGATGGTGGACCTCAACCTTCACCTTCAGCTGGACGATGTTATTTGTGTGGACGTGCTAAAAACAGAAGGAGTCGTACAAGATGTCCCGGATGTAACCTGTTCATTTGCAGAGAGCACACAAAGTTCACATGCCAAGAATGTGCAGGAGAAAGAGCTCAGCATTCATCGTCTGAAGATGACTAAGAAGGCCTAAACAAAAATCTCAAAAATATTTTTTCATGTTACATTTGGCTCCCTTTTTTCTTTTTATAATAAAAACAGATATTTTTAAAAGCCTCAAGTCTATATATTTTTACACCTGCATAATCAAATCAAACCTGTAACAAGATAACACTACTTTAGTAGGAATCTGTTCACTCACTGTGTACTATGTACATTTCACACTGTTATGGTTATTCTTCTCTTCAGATACAAAACAAGAACTAGTTTCATAAAACAAAGAGTAAACAAATTCCTAATAAAATTTCAAGTTTATTATAGTGCTATTATACTTGGAATTCGGGAAATATGGATACATCTGATCACTATAGCAAAATGTGAACATGAAAGTCTTATTAGTGATAAAGAAAAGGTAAGATTTGGCAGTTATTTCATGTTCAATATATATATTTTGAAGAATGAATAGAAAAGTCGCTATGTTGCACTCAAAATTCGTTTGTTATCTGTTCAGAACCCTAACTATTCCAAATTTCAGAATCCAATGCTTTATCCATTAGGAGAATTGGGCATAGCATCTCTTATTTCGAATCAGGTTAGCCTATCTTTCAGTGTTCATTAATAACCAGATTAATGCATATTAAAGGTCAATTCCCACATTGACGACAACAACACGATGACAACATTCTCATTTCGTTCTGCGCATGCGTCACCAGCCCATGCTCTGATTGGTCCATGTCTATCTTTGTTTACAAATGATAGCTCTCAAGTCTCAAAATTGCAGTACCGGTATGACTTGAAAAGGTTTGTATTATAATTTTATTTACTGATTATTATATTTATATTGTCGTACTAATATTATTAATATTAATTGACAATTGATTCCGAACAGCGAACATTCAAACTTCCTACCTAGTCACTTGACCTAGAAATTCGGCTGGTCAGAAGTTCTAAAAGGATGGACCAATCAGAGCGCGGGCTGGTGACGCATGCGCAGAACGAAATGAGAATGTCATCGTCATGTCGTTGTCGTCAATGTGGGAATTGACCTTTAGACGGCGCATTGGTTTGAAAAACGAAGTGTTACAACCTACAAAGCAATTAATTTTGACTAGAAGCAACAGGAACAATGTTCTTATTCAAGGTGAGGTACACTATGAAACGAACTTGGGAAATCCTTTATCATTATGCAAGTGTGGAAAAACCTTACGTTTAGAACCAAGGATAATAAATTATGGTGTCTCAAGAGAAAAAAAAATGATGTGGACAACTTGCTTCAAGCTCATTTTGGTCAAGACTGGAGAATTTTGGAACATCTCCAATATTTTAAATCAGTAATATTGATGAAAACAATAATCATGTGCAGGGTGGTATTGATGGGGATGACAATGAAGAAATAATTGAAGATGACAACGATGTTGTTTAATCATTTTGTGTTTTTAAACTGACAGTACTTTCTAGCTAATTATTGCTAAAAACTTTTTTTTAAATTTTTATAACAAACTTTCTCTATTTTACAATAATATTCTAATAATCATACCAATAAAATGTGCAATGGAATGAGATTGTAATTACTACTCACACCTCATAAATAAAAATGTGTGTCTACTCCATAGTAAGTATGAGAAGCATAACTGCTGCATAAGGGGACATGTCCCTGGAATGGTTGCAGAAGGGGATATGTCCATAGTTAATTGTTTATTTGCATGGAGAATATTTTCACATGATTTTATTGAACATGTAGAACGATTATAGTATTTTTAAACTATTTTTTGAAAGAAACCTCAATTACATGTCACATTTTTAAAGCATACAGTTGTTTTTCATGGTTTCTGGAAAATTTCAAATTTTGGACTTGTCCCCATTTGAAACTGGACGAAAGATATCTGAATATACTAAACAGGATGAATGTTATTATTAACAATAAAATCACAATACAACAATAAGACGATAATGTAATATGCCAATAAGACAATAAAGTACATATAATTTCCTCAACGAAAAAAGGTTATAGTACCTACAGTACCTGAATACAGATATTAATTTCATAGAGATTTCCTCCAGTTTAAAAAACTCGTGAAACGTTCTCTGATAAGGCCGTGTGCCCACGGAGCAACTACTATTTGACTTCAGTCAGCAACCCAGCGTTGCCAGATAAAATTTGGCTGTTTTTCGGGTAATTGTGTAATCTAACCTATTATCCAATAGTATCTGGCAATGCTGGGTTGCTGATTGAAGTCAGATAGCAGTGCTCCATAGGCACACGGCCTAACACTTATATTGCATGAAAGAAAAGCAATGAAAAATAGATAATTGGAGTCACTATGTTCAAAATTAAGCAAGTACAAATTTATAAGATTCAAATTTATGAAGAAATTGATACTGACATCTTTTAAGTCACATATAAAAATTGAACTATTGATTCAAATTGACATAATAAATGCAGTTATCAGATAAAACAAGCAAATGCAGTTGATTGAATTTGAGTACATCAAATAATCAGAAAAGAATGTTGCAGATATTTCAACAAAATCACTGACTAGGAAAAAAGTTGAATTTATAAGAGACTACTTTGGTATTAGGCTATGGCCACACATGCACAAAGTGCGTTTGTGCGTCCATTGCAACGTACTTTTTGAAGTCCGTTGTAGAAATAAAAAGAAGTGAATTGGTGACAATAAACGAGGTACGTGCATACCAAGTAACAGGTACATGTGTACCTCATACACATTGTCACCAATTCACTTCTTTGTATTTCTACAATGGACTTCAAAAAGTACGTTGCAACGGCGTGTGGCCATAGCCACTTGTTTCAATTACAGAACAATGGCTTTAGGTAGTGATGACATTAGAGAATTACTCATGAATGAGGACAGTGATAATAAAAGTGCTCTAGATGGTTTTAGTGATGATAACTCAGATAATGATCCCAATTTTGTTTTTGAGGATAGTGATGTTTCTGAGAATGAGAAAGCAAATGAAGAAGTTGAACCAGAACCTACGCAAAATGTAATTTTTGAAAGAGAATTGAACTCACCTGGACCTTCAAACACTTTTGTTCCATCTACTACTACTGCTTCTACTACTACAGAGCGTGCCATCCAAATTGGCGTGTAGGGGAGGCTGTGCGAGAGGGATGGATAATCTCTCCCACCACGCTTCCCCTCCAGCCGCTAAGGCTAGTACAGTCAGTGAAGCAAATAACATCATAGTACTGCTAGGTAACCGAAGCGAATATGAATTTTTTTATAAAGCTGAGTTTGCCAGCTGAATGAACAATTGAAATTTAGTGTACCGCGAGTCAGCAGGCACTGTAGTGGGAGAAAGCAATCAACGCGCATGCTTCAGTGAGATGCCAATTAGGATGGCACGCTCTGTACCACTACTACCAGAAATCTAGTAGTAGTACCTATACCAGAAATCTGTTCTTATCCACAAATTATATTTTTCCTATGTAAATATACTTATTCTTTTCCACTTTGAGTGATTCATTTCGAACCTAATCACTATACAGAAAAATATTCAAAAATTCAAGGTATTGATTGCAAATAGTGATTATTTTGAAACACACACATATAAAATTTGAATTAATATTGATAAGTAGTGCTTCTACTTATCATTTCTGTACACACTCACAACAAGAGTGGTTCGTAGCCGAGGCGGCTAAGGCGTCAGACTGATTAAGTTATCAGCAGTCAGATAAAATCCATTGGGCCAGGGTTCGAGCCTAGTTGACGGAAAGGATTTTTGACAAATACGGCCACTCCCGTCTTTCGGAGGAGACGTTAAGCCGTCGGTCCCGACTGCCTAAAAAGTAGTCGTCATATCTCATCATCACCCCACTCATTACCCATGCACAAGCCTAGAGCTCATGTGGGCATCATCCTCAGAAAAAAAAAAGAAAAAAAAAGAATGATCAAAAAATGATGACTAAAGGGTCAAGTAGCTTTTTTCTCTATATTTTTCAAATAAACTTGCATATTGGGATTGGGGTGCTCAACACCCCAGTGTGTCTACTGTGTTTTCATCGAGTGTGTCTCTGTAGGGTTAATGATTTATGTCTCAGGGGGAAGTGTTGTTATTTGTGAGACATAAATCAATCAGTCGTTTTCAAATAAACTTGCATATTGGGATTGGGGTGCTCAACACCCCAGTGTGTCTACTGTGTTTTCATCAAGTGTGTCTCTGTAGGGTTAATGATTTATGTCTCAGGGGGAAGTGTTGTTATTTGTGAGACATAAATCAATCAGTTATTTCCATTCAATTTCATGATCCCCAAATGGGGATATTTTGTTTTATGATTTTTTGGTTGGCACTACTGACTGTTTGTTGCCAGGTGGTTGTGTCTACTCATTCTTCAGTCTGTGTTCTGTCATATGGTCGAGTAATATTGGGTTTATGTCATGCTTTCAGTTCTATAGATTCATTACAGCTCATCAAGTACCAGTAAGTAGATTCTCTCATGACATAACTTGTTTCTCTTACCTGTAATTAGCCTAATATTGTATTTTAGCATATGATATGCTCAAATCTGTTTCTCCATATCTCAAATAACCCATAGACTATGGTTTCGAGCTTCATTGAGTTTTAGGTTATGAATAGGAATTACACAAACTTCAATACCCATTTGGGATCATGGCAGCACAAAACTCAAAAATGTTCAGAACAAACTTAGGTATATCACACGTTTTATTTTTTTATTTCAGCTATGGATAGCAGGGAGTTTTTGAGACTGGATGAAATTGAATTGCTGTTGAATGATCCAGAATTTGCAGAATCATTAGAAATTGACTCTGAAATTGATATTATACAGCTACCACCAGATAAGGTTGACACGGTTTCAGATTTAGAAGACATTGATGAAGATGATTTGGGTGATGCCTGTTTGACAAAAGATGTTCCAGGATGAATTGAAATTCATTTTACAGAATTCAATCATTTCATTGAAATCATTTTACAAGATCAATCAGATAGGCCTACATTGGAAGTCTAGTGGAAGTAATAAACATAGGCCTACAGATTGTGGTGACAATCTTCCTAAAAAAAGAAGCAAAAGATCTCAACAAGTGATAATATTTGTGCACCTAGTACTTCCAAATCTATATTAATAAAAGAGAGTTGGTGTCTGTATGCTTGCATATAACTCGAGAACAGCTGAACCAATTTAGATGATTTTGGATTAGTTTGAATTGTTACAGCACTGGTTAACATAATATGTATTAAAATATAAGAAAATCCCTTTATAATTAATAAATAATTAGTACATTAATGACCTAACCTATCAAACATTTTACAGACCTATGTTTTGAATTTGCCAGCTACCAAAGAACGGAAAGATGATCATGAGTCAAGACCAGAAAATTAGCAATGTTATCTCAAGCCTCAGTAGCTCAGTGGATAGCGCTTCAGCCTTTCAACCTAGAGGTTGGGGGTTCAATTCCCGCTCCAAACCATTTCTTTTTGTACTAGGTTTTCTGCTCTAATTATTTTTTACGCTAGAATCATCAATTAAGAATGAGTTATTGTTTGTATAATACATGTTCTATCATTTCAAATAATAAAATTGAAGAACGGAAATAAAAAAAAATAAAAATAATTGAAAAAAAAAATAATAAAAAGAAATAAACAAATGAAAAAAATACAAAATAGAAGTTAAAAAAAAAATTTGGGGCATTTGTGGAATGACATTTTTTGGGGGGTGGCATGAAGGGGGGACATTTGTGGGGTGAAGAGGGGGGACATTTGGGGGGGGGGAAGAAAGAGTGGATACGAAGTTCGCCGGGACAGCTTGTCAAGTATAAATAATAAGCGTTCTGTGACAGATTCATCCAGGATAAAGAAAACTCAATCACCAAGAACTTCAATACAGGTAACGAAAGATAATGCAAAGAGCACTAAAAATGATTCAGATTGGCAAAAAGAGCATCCAAACTTTGTGTTGCAGTTACCTCCTGATGACTTCATTGTGGAACACAGGGAAAGAATCAAAGAACAACTGAAAGATAAAACTCCAGTTGAAGTGTTTGAAACATTATTTGATGAGGAAATCATGCAGCATATTGTTCAAGAGAGTGTAGTCTACGCAGTTCAACAAAATCGACATGACTTCACATTCACAACAGATTGTCTAAGGAAATTTCTTGGAGTTCTCTTATTTTTGAGCTATCATTCCCTCCCACAAGAACATTTATATTGGAGTGAAGATGAAGACATGTCCACTGAATGTGTGAGGAAATGCATGTCAAAGAACAGATGGATTGAAATCAAGAGGAACTTGCATTTCAACAACAACAGCAATATACTTCCAGACAAATCAAACCAGAAATGCTTCAAAATTGCCCCATTATACAATATGCTGAATAAAAGCTTCATGCAGATTGGAGTGTTTTCACAAAATCTCAGCATTTATGAGCAAATGGTGCGATATTATGGACACCATTACCTGAAGCAGTTTATTTGTGGCAAGCCAATTAGATTTGGCTTCAAGCAATGGGCTAAGTGTTGTAGTCAAACTGGATATTTGTTCCATACTGAGTTATATGAAGGGAAGCAAAAAGAGAATGAACCAAGGGAAATGACCTCACTTAGAGCTTCTGTTGTAATGAGAAAAGTTTCCCTTATTGATAACCCATCAAACCATGAATTTTACTTTGATAATTTCTTCACATCCCATCAGCTAATGGAAAAGTTGACTGAAAAGGGAGCCTGTGCCACAGGCACTGCACAGCTCAAAATGATGAATAAATGTCCATTGAAAGATAAGAAAGAAATGATAAAAGAGGAAAGAGGTACCTATGACTTTGCACATGACTGCAAAAGTAATGTATTTGCAGTATCATGGAAAGACAATAATACTGTCAAAATCATGTCAAACAACAAAGGACTGAATCCCATACAAAAAGTCAACAGATGGTCGAGAAATAGCAAGAAGTATGTGAAAGTAGATCAACCCTACTGCATTGCAAGCTACAACACTAGTATGGGGGGAGTGGAAAACATGTACTGGTATGTCAACAGATACCGCATAAAAGTCAAAGGGAAGAAGTGGTATTTTCCTATCTTCACTTTTCTAATTGATACCACTCTTGTAAATGCATACATTCTGTATTGCTTAGCTAACACCAAAATTCCCTTGCTTGACTTCAAATGCAGTGTCACAATAGTGACAGAACCCACTCAACAAAAATTTATTAAATTTTTTCATTAGTAAGCTGTAAAGCAAGAAGAGGAAAACGTACTCTCTCACTCACTATCTCTCTTTTTTTTTCAACTGTTGGCAAGGCGTTGAAGCCTTTTCTAGCTAAAGTAAAGACTCAGCGTTTATGCCTACTAAAATTTTACCAGCCGAAAAACGCTCACTTCTTGTGCAGCAGCGGTTGCGACAGCTTGTTCTGATCTTGGTCTAACCGTACAGGAGTCTGTTCAAGTGACGTAAGGTAACACAGTTCTTTTTAATAATTTTTTTTCTCTATTTTCCACCTCACCATTTTTGAATCGCATAATTACAAACAAAAATAAAAATAAATTTTAAATTTAAAAACAATAAATCAGAGAGAGAACGTTTTCCCCAAAATAAAATTATTAAAAAAATAACAAATAGTATCTGTACCCTTTTCTTATTTCAAATTTTCTTTTTTTTATTATTTTCAACTGTTAAAAAAAATAAATAAATATTTATATTTTTATTTTAATTTTTAAATTCTTAATTCTTAAAAATTGGTTGTAAATTTAATTTTTGAATCTTTGAAGAATTGTAATAAAATTCAAATTCATTCAATCATCGACTTTTCATTTTCCAGTTTCTATCACTATTAGAAAATCCAAATACCTGGTAAATAAATTCAATAAAAAAAAACTATTCATTTTAAGGTTTGTGTTTTTTCCTGAAAAAAAAAACACTGGTGGAGGCGCTTGTGTGAGGTAACTGAATGAATTAATCAACACTGAAAGATTGAAGAAATCAATTATTTGAGAAAAATCAAATTTGATTCACTTCAATCCGGACGTCTACAGATAATTTCATTTGGTTATTCACCAATAATATATAAGATCCATGATCAAGTAGTTCACACATTTGTTGAAATTGATTGCTATACTATATAGTAACACACACATTATTGTTACTATGGTGGAGGCGCCATGATCAAGTAACACACATTATTGTTACAATGGTGGAGGCGCCTTTGTTACAAATATATAATATTATATATTCACCCATAATTGTTACAGCAGTGTGACAAAAGCTTATCTGGCTCGGTCTTCAATTTCAGACCCTAAAAATGCAGGAAGACCATCTTATCCTAAAGCAGCATTTAGACAAGGCAGTGCGACTGGACCCTGTGGGTGAGATTTGGCAATGAAAGTTGTTATCAAAAAAATAACAAACTTGTTCAGTACAAATTGTATCTTCAAATGTGATGGGACTGAATATAACAAGTCCTTGTTATATGTGCTTTTTGTCCACTAATCTAGCTGAGAATTACGCCTACTGATTTCACAGCGATTTGTTAGGGATTGAAACGCCAAAACTTCTAAAACACAGATCTTTCCAAAACCAGACCCTCAATGCGTCTGGTTCCTTTGATTTTAATTTTTGTTTTTCCTACCTTTGCCACCCCAAAGATAAGACATCAGTCACATTTATCACATAGTACTCAGTGCACCACACCTCCGTGTGTTGATGAGCACCTTGACGCTGACAAGACACCGGAACCAACCATGTCTGGGAGGTACCCCACAACCACGACGAATCCAATGACCTTAGATGCCTATTGGAAATTACCAGTGATTGATTGGGCAAATTTGAACAACGACACCCAGAAATACAAAGTATACCTGGCAGCGACCCTCGCCCTGCTAGCGTATGCTATCAGGAAAAACCCAGCTGTCCTCATATCCACTTTCGTCCTCATGCTTGGCTTGGTTGAGGATTCAATCGTAGTGAAAGCCGCTTTGGTTGGTGCTTATTATGGTTATGCTCGAAACAATGTCTTGCTACTGGCTGCTTGTGGTGTTTATCTTGCAAATTCAGTTCTCAAGATACAACTGTGATGAGTACACCGCTACCTGTCATGATTTCAAACCCTCCTCACCCACTTCTAACTATTTTCTTGCGGCAAGTAGCCTAAGTGAACGGCAAAAGATTGTTTCCAATATAGCCGGCTGTTCACTGTTTTACGGTGGTGCCTTTCGTGACGTCAATACCACTCATGTGATATTCTTTCCTAATATTGATGCAAATACATATGAGATGCGTTCGGAACATGTTGTCATACGGAAGCCCAAATATGCTTGTTACTATGATGTCGCTAAATCTAAATTCTTTGAAGACAGACTCTTAAAGATTTTAAACGATTACTACATCTTCGGGCTCGCTCTCTTACTTAAAATTTCTGATTTATTCTGTTGCTGATTATTTAAATGTCTCACTTACTTTCCACTTTTCAAATAAATTCATTTGCTTGTTAGTTTTCATTTCAATAATATACATATTTCAGAATGTTTTGGTATCTTTCATTGTTTTTGAGCTACTTGTGGGATATTATCTCTTCCTCTGGGGAATGTATTGAATAATATTGTATATAGTTTCCATCCCAATATCGTAACTAGTTTGTTGATCACGCCATATAAAGAAATAACAGAGTTGATCAGTGACGAAGCAAAAAATAGTAAATTCTGGATTTTCTTTATAAGTGATGACACTAACGACTTAGGAAGGAAAAAATGGTCATTATTCGTTTATGATAACAAGTCACACCAAGCATATCATTTCGATTCAAACCAAAATGAGAATCTCCAACTCGCTTATGCTCTAGTAAAAAAAATTAATTACATGAAACAAGAAATGAAAACTACTACTAAAATTAAATATAAAAGTTCCAAAAAGATTCAAATAGCGTATGTTCCAGAAACAAACACTGTTCTCAATTCATACATTCATGTCATAGAGAATTTCATGAATATTATACATTATTTACTAAAATATAGGACTTTAGAAGGATATGCTAAACAAGATGCGATAGCCTGTTACAGCAGATCTAAAATCTTATCTATGTTGGATTTTGTTAAAAGCAAAAGACCATTTATCACAATGCAGGAAAAACCAGAGATAATTATTAAATTGGAAAATTTAATTGAGCTGATTGAAAAGCAGGGTCATGAAAGTCCTTTCGAAACTCATAAAAATGAACTCGTCACCCCTACTAGAACTACTCAGCACTATTGTGCAAAAACGGGGTTAGCTTTACAAGTACAAGGAAAAATAGATGCTTTGCAAATAAAAATTCTATTTGATACGGGAAGTAATGTATGTATTGTTCGCAAAAATTTAATTGATGATTCTACGATAACTGAGAATCCATGTGTCCAATTGTTTGCTGCAAATGGAGAGCCATTGAAAATTTTAGGAATGTCTAAGGTTTCTTTCTCAATATCTAACAATACATTTGAACAAGACTGCTTTGTAATGGAAAATTGTTCAGTAGATTTATTGCTTGGAAACACTTTTTTTATAAATCACGGAGTCATTCTCGATTTTCAAAGAAATACCATTTTTGTACAGTCGAAAGGCCATCCGGTTAATATTCCAATTGACAAAGAGTGGCTAAATGATATAAGTCATCAATTTTCAATTTCAGTTCAATCAGCCTATAACGTGGTAACAACCAACAGTGCTGTCATTAAACCGCATACAGTTGCTAAAATTGATGCACTCTGTTGTACTACTGAACAAAATAATAAAGTGAACTATTTCAACCCACAACTCAGCATATTCAACAACAATAGCTCATTGATTCATTCTTTAAACTTGCATGATCACAATCAATTTAGTTTAAAAATTCTCAATTCGTCAAATGAACCCATATTAATACCTGAAGGAGAAATGCTAGGTAGTATATCACTTCACAAAATAAATGAGTATTCAAAAAAAATAAACAATGAAGTCAAGTCCGCTTAGATTCAACTATCAAACAATCCGATAAAACTAACAAAAGATTTGATATTAAAGCCAAAGACTATTGAAAATGTATCTGTGGAAAATATTTTTGGTATAGAAACTAGTGATGAATTCGATTTCATGCCAAATAATCAGTATTTGAATGGAAAGAAAGTAATCTTTCACTTGGATAAAATAACTCCTGATGATATAATATTTCAAGCTTACAACTTTTCTCAAAAATCGGTGCCATTGTTAAGGCATGGAGAGATAGGAATTTTAAATAGAAAACATGCTATGAAAGGGGTCGAAACCGATATGAATGTAAATGAAATTCATCAAATCACAGAATTAAATTCTGAAAAACCAGATATCTTTGTACACAAAAAGAATGTTGCTATAAATAAAGATTTACCAACGGAAAGCTACAAAAAGTTGGCGCAATTAGTCACAACTCACTCTGACATTTTTGCTAAAAATAAATATGATATTCCCATATCAAAATTACCACCCGTAACAATCAAGGTAGCAGATGATACCCCAATATTCTCACCACCCTATAAGTTAGCTCCTTCTGAGAGGGACAGCCTACATGAAATAATTGAAGGCCTTCTTGAGGCAAAAGTGATCGAGCCCACAAAGTCAAGTTATGCGGCAACAGCATTTTTAGTGAATTATAAAGATAAACCACCGTATGGTTATAAACTATAAAAATTAAACAATAAGATTATACATGACAAATTTCCATTACCTAATCCAGGTACTGTGTTAGAAGCTTTGAGTGGCGCGAAATATCTCTCCACATTGGACTTGACTAGCGCATTTTATTCTATGGCGATCGCTGATGAATCACAACACTTAACATCGTTCATAACACCTGACGGTCTTTATAAATTCCGCAAACTACCAATGGGTTTATCTGTAAGTCCAAATTCATTTCAGCGTGGAATGACATCTTTGTTCTCAGACAAACTTTACAGAACTATCTTACTGTATATAGATGACTTGTATATAATGTCTTCTACCGTGGAAGAACACATTTCCGAAATTGAAGACGTATTTTCTCGATTAAGAAAAGCCGGTCTCAAACTCAGCCCGGAAAAATCAAAAATTTGTTTCAAATCTTTGAAAATATTAGGACACTTAGTGTCAGACACCGGAATCTCTCCCTTACCCGAAAACGTTCAAGCTATAGCCGAATATCCAGTCCCAACAAAGGTAAATGAAGTACGTAGATTTTTGGGAGCAATTTCCTACTACAGAAAATTCATTCCAAATTTATCAAAACGAGCGTATGCTTTGACCCAATTAACAAAAAAAGATGCAAAATTTGAATGGTTAGACAGTCACCAGAGAGTATTTGAAGAATTGAAATCATGTCTTATGACTAAACCCGTACTTATGCATTATCAGGATGACAGGGAAACCTTTTTAATGACAGACGCTTGCAGTGTAGGCATTGCTGGTTGCTTAAGCCAGTTAGATGAAGATGGTATTATGAAACCAGTGTCTTACGTTTCACGAAGATTGAGTAAAAACGAAGAAAATTGGCCAGCAACCCATTTAGAAATGTTAGCTGTAGTGTACTGCATTTCACATTTTAGACCCTTACTCTTGAATAAAAAGTTTACAGTTATAACTGATCATAGCAGTCTCCAACATTATAGAAATGTCAAAGAGCCAAACTCACGACTAGCTAAACTAGCAGCGAAACTAGTCTATTATGACTTTGACATCAAATATAAGCCTGGCAAGTCTCTACAACTTGTTGATGCGTTATCACAAGCCCCAATAGATGTATCGATTGAAAAAGAGTGGCAAGATATAAATACAATTCAATGTACAAATATAGGCTTACTACAAAAACAAGACCCATATTTGAATAAAATATATAATGCTCTTCTCGATTTGAACTCAGCAGAAAAACATATTGCTAGAAAATCCCGAAGTTATATGCTTAAAGATGATATTATTTACTATAAAGATTCTCAATACAAGACAAGTTTTCTCCATATTTTGGCGGTTCCAAAATCCTTAGTACCACAGATCCTCCAACAATTTCATGATTCTGTACAATTTGGCGGTCATTTAGGAATAGAAAAATCTATTTCCAAGATGAGAGTGAAATATTATTGGCCATCAATGAGACAAGATATTGTTGATTATGTTAAATCATGTGTAATCTGTCAAAATGCAAAAGTTGCGAAAACCAAACCAGCAGGATTATTAAAGCCCATAGCGATCCCAGAGCAACCTTTTCACACCATATGCATTGATGCAATAGGTCCATTATCTCTAAGTGGAGGTCGTTATAAGTATATATTGGTGGCCATGGATAGAGCTACAAGGTTTGCCTTTTGTGAACCAGTAGTTTCAATTGATGCCAAAAACACAGTAAAATTCTTCACAAACTTTTCTACTACATTGATGGCTTGCGAGAAAACCGGCATAAGTCAAAATTTTCGATTTTTGAGTTATTACCATCAGCAGAAGCTAGGAATCGTCCTCTATTATGTGTAAAAGAGACGTAACTGTAGTTCAATAAATGGCCGCTAGATTTCGAAAAGGTCGTTATGGCGCTGAGTCATAATTCGTCATAGCGGATCAAGAAAACCGACCCTTTCTCAGTTGGTCTTCTGCCATGCTGAAGGAAGCTACGCATTTTTCAAGAACAATGTCACAAGTGAAAAAAGTTCATTCACGAACGTCCAATTTATTGATATTTTTTCTACAAAAGTGACTTAAGTCAAATTGTGTCATTTTTGCTGAAAAGGTGAGTATCATTTCATTCACTACTTTCTCGATAATATTGGCACATTTCTTCTTGTGTCAGTTTTCTTAATTTGCTAGAATAAAAATCACTTATTGTTGTTGATAGTTTTAGAGTTATGTCATTCTTCTCGAAATACAAACCCATCATTTATGCCATCATCAATGCTGTTTTTAAACTTGTGTCACTTTTCCTGATACACTTAGTAATCTTTAATGTTGTATTTCAACTTATGTCACTTTTTCTGATAAAATATGCAATCTTTAATTTCGTTTTTCTACTTATGTCACTTTTCCTGAAGAACTATGCCATTTTTAATGTTGTTTTTTTTAACTTATGCCATTATTACTTATAGATTAAGACAAAATAAAAGGTTCTATTTCCATCAATGTTATAATTATAATGAGCAATATCATGATCCAACTGGTTATTGATACTTGTTAATCATATTAATTGATCACATTCAACTGTTTTCTCATTAGGTTGAACTTGAAGACAAAATGGAGAATTCAAAACCATTTGTATTTGTATCTGGTCGTAGCAAATTGATATTCAACATGGTTAAACAAGCCGAAAACGACTCCACTATTGAAGGTAATTATTTATCCAATTCAGTCTAAACAATTTAAAGCTTATAAATTATTATTATTATTATTACTGAACAAATTCGTCAATACTCTTTTCTATTCAAGGTCACCTTTAATAGAGTTTTTTTCTAATTTTGTTATAGGCAATCCAGAACCAGATCCTGATCCATAAACAATCTCAAGTTGCTTATTATATTATCAATTTGTTAAAGAAAATTAAGTTCAACATTAAATCGAATCTTTTATTGTTGTTAAAGGTGATCCAGAACCAAATCAAGATCCAGGCCATCCAGATCCTGATCCAGATCCTGATCCCCAATGCTCATCGAATCAAGACTATACTATGGAAGGTAATTATTATTTTTATCAATTACATAAACAATCTCAAGTTGCTTATTACTGTATTATCAATATATTGGTTAGAAAAATTTAAAGTTCACCCTTAAACGGATATTTTATTGTTGTTATAGATGATCCAGAACCAAATCAAGATCCAGGCCATCCAGATCCTGATCCCCAATGCTCATTGAATCAATACTGTACTATTGAAAGTAAATATAATTTTATTTATTACAGTCTAAACAATCTCAAGTTGATTATAATCATCAATTGGTTAGAAAAATTTTAATTTCAACCTTAAAATGAATCTTTTATTGTTGTTATAGGTAATCCAGAACCAAATCAAGATCCAGGCCATCCAGATCCTGATCCCCAATGCTCATTGAATCAAGACTATACTATGGAAGGTAATTATTATTCTTATTGATTAGATTCTAAACAATCTCAAGTTGCTTATTATTAATTGGTTAAAACAATTCAAGTTCAACCTTAAAATGAATCTTTTATTGTTAAAACTAATAATACACAGATGTTGTCAATACCACTATTTTATTAATTATTTATAATAGAACCAGGTTTTGGGGCTATACCTGCCCCATAAAATAGTGGTATTGACAACATCATCCTGTGTATTATTAATTTTCTCATTATGGAAAAATACCGTAATATCTCATCCAATACAAATAATTTCTTTTATTGTTGTTATAGATGGCTCTCAATGTTCATCACCCACATTCGACAAAGCTGATGATTCCGATCAAGACCCAGATTACAAAGATGGATCATCATCATCGAGTTCATCAACATCGAACTCGTCGTCATCATCATCGACGTCATCATCATCGTCGTCTTCCTCGTCTGATGACGATGATTCATCAGCTTCATCATCAAGCAAGTTGAAGATTCCACGTGGTGAAGAGACCAGGTAACCCTAAGCTATGGAAAAAGTCAGTAGCAAAAGCATGTAGAAATTCGGGAAAAGCATATACATCCAGTTCAAAGAGCAAACGGGAGATTAAAGCCAAATCTATTGGACCAACTTGCAGTGAAAAATGCAAATTGAAGTGCAGTGAAAAATTGAATGAAGATGATCGTAAGGCAATATTTAAAAGCTATTGGGATTTGGGGGATATCCAACAGCAGAGGCTCTTTATTTCCTACAATATGGAAAAATTCATTCAAGATACAGGTATGTAAGAGAGGGTAGCAAAAGATCAAACAACAATGCATTCTACTTCACTGTGAAAGATAAAAGAATAAGAGTTTGCAAGACCTATTTCGTGAACACTCTAGCAATAACAGACAGACAGATAAGAACGGTTACAGATAAGTGTAAAAACATTATTTCCGGTATAATGCCTGGCGATCTGAGAGGTAAACACAATAACCACTCAAAAGTTGATGAGTCAATAAAAGATGGAGTTCGTAACCATATCAATAAGATTCCTCGTATAGACAGCCACTATTGTAGAAAGGATACAGAAAAAGAATATATTGATGGAGGCAAAACTTTAGCTGAGCTGCATAGAGATTATGTTGCAGATTGCAAAGAGAAGCAACTACCTCACGCTAACTATGTCATGTATAACAGAATATTCAATACAGAATACAACATTTCATTCCATTTGCCCAAAAAGGATCAATGTGAAGATTGCATAACTTATTCCAATGCTTCAGAGGAGGAGAAGCTGACTCTAGTAGAATATCACGAAAGTCACTTGAAAGAAAAAGATTTATCACGTGACGAAAAGGAAAGAGACAAACTCACAGTAAACAGCAACAAAATCGTCGCTGTTTATGATTTACAGGCAGTTTTACAGTGCCCAAGAGGCGACGCATCAAGTTTTTACTATTGTTCAAAAGTGAATGTATTCAATTTTACAGTTTTTGAGCTGAAAACAAATAGAGTCAAATGCTTTGTTTGGAATGAGAGTGAAGGGAACAGGGGTGCCTGTGAAATTGGTACATGCGTTCTGAAGTACATAGAGAGCTTAGAAGACGAAATCAACAACACTGAGAGTAAGAAGTTGGATTTGGTATTTTACTCTGACAACTGCTGCGGCCAGCAAAAAAATAAATTCGTTTTATCTATGTACTTGTATGCTGTCAAAAAATTTCCTTTTTTGAATTCAATCACTCACAAATTTTTAGTTAAAGGTCACAGTCAAAATGAGGGAGATAGTGCTCATGCACTCATTGAATGTGTAATAAAAAGATCATTGAAGTCAGGTCCAATTTTCATACCTTCACAATATGTCACATTGATTTGAGTTGCTAAGAAAACAGGAAGCCCATACCATGTGACAGAGATGAGTCATGATATGTTTTATGATTTGAAACATTTAGCCGACAAAATAGGATTGAATTCATTACAAGATCAGAATAATGGTAATGTCAAAATATCCAACATTGCTGTTTTATGTTTTCAAAAGAGTGAGCTTGACAAAATCAAATTCAAAAATTCTTACAGTGAAATAGATTTCACTCAATTCATTGTCATAAAACCAAGGAGAACATCGAATCCAAATGCAGAAATTGTTCTTAAGAGACTTTATTCCAGTAAGATAAGTTTAGCACAAAAGAAAGAAAAGTTATTGAAATTGATTGAGAAGAACATCATTCCGAAGTACTACTACAACTTCTACAATGCTTTGTAATTATAAATTTGTTAACTTTGATTCAAGAAATTTTTTTTATGAAGAATTTTTTGAAAGAAGTCTTTACATTAAATCTTTAGCCTAATTATTGTATATTTATTGCTTAAAACATGCTGATGTCTTATGTAATATTTTCCAAGGTAATTAGAATAGAATTTATTCTAATTACATTGATATTTTCTATATTGTACTATGAGATTCCTATTAGTCATAGTCGTAGTACAGTAAGAACATCATTATTAATTTTAAAAAAGCTACTCTGACTTCTACCATATCACTTACAAGCTGTACCGGGGAACTTCGTATCGCACTCTTCCCCCCAAATGTCCCCCTCTTCTCCCCACAAATGTCCCCCTTCATGCCACCCCAGAAAATGTCATCCCACAAATGCCCCCCTCCCTTCCCCCCCAAATGTCACCCCCACATATCCCTCTTCATGTCAACCCCCTCTTTCCCATCAAATGTCACCCCCCTCCTCCTTCCGATTATTTTTTTTATATTTATTTATTTAATTATTTCTTTTCAATTTTTTTTTAATTTAGCCTATATTTTTTAATTTCATTCTTGTTCTTCAATTTTTTATCAGTCCTATTCTAATTAAAAGAATTTTTTTTCATATTTATTAATTTATTTTAAATTTTTTCATTTTAATTGATTTTATTTTTTATTTTTTTTTTATTTCCGTTCTTCAATTTTTTATCAGTCCTATTCTAATTAAAAGATTTTTTTTCATATTTATTTCTTTCTTTTTAATTTTTTTTATTTTAATTTATTTTATTTATTTTTTAATTTTTAATTTTATTATTAGAAACAATAAAACATGCATGATACGAACGATAACTCATTCTTAATTGATGATTGTAGCGTAAAAAATAATTAAGAGTAGAAAACCTAGAGCAAAAAAAAACGGTCCAGAGCGGGGTTTGAACCCGCAACCTCTAGTTTATCAAGCAGAGACTCTTGCACTGAGCCACGGGGACTTAGAATATGCTAGCTAATTTATCTATCTTGAATTGCGATCATCTTTCCGTTGTAGGTACACGTTCGTGCCGGCTAGTTTGAACGTAGCTCTGTGAAATATTTGATAGGTTATGTCATTAATG
Organism: Laodelphax striatellus; assembly: GCA_017141395.1. Classification (NCBI taxonomy): domain Eukaryota; kingdom Metazoa; phylum Arthropoda; class Insecta; order Hemiptera; family Delphacidae; genus Laodelphax; species Laodelphax striatellus. Next base: position 21,621,628 of record CM029532.1, on the reverse strand, counting down.
TGATAACTATTTATTAATTATAAAGGGATTTTCTTATATTTTAATACATATTATGTTAACCAGTGCTGTAAAAATTCAAACGAATCCAAAATCATCTAAATCGGTTCAGCCGTTCTCGAGTTATAAGCGAGCGTACAGACACCAACTCTCTTTTATTAATATAGATTACTTTGAAATGAAGTTACTTTCTCATAATTTTCCATTATTATAATTATGATTATTATATTCTTACATCTTTCATGATAATATTTCTCATTTTGAAAGCATTATGTAGTCCACTCATGAATAAAAAAAAGGCTCAAAACTGAATTATTATTCATAAATTAATGCAGAAATCGTTCTAAGAAAACTTTGTTCTGGTAAGATAAGTTTAGCATAAATTAATGAAAGAAAAGTCATTAAAATTTATTGAGTAGAACATCATTCAAAAGTTCTATTATAACATTTACAATTCTTTTAATTAGCTTACTAGGTACTCTTGATTCAAGAAATTTATATTATTGAATGAAGAATGAGTCTATCTTCTTAATAATTTATATTCATTGTTTAGAAACATGCTGATATCTATTTATCTTAATTTTTGTAATATTTTCTATATTGTACTATGAGGTTCCTATCAGTCATAGTCATAGTACAGTAAGAACATCAATATTATTTAGAAGACCTACTCTGACTTCTACAATACTACTTATTATTACTTTGATCTGAAGTTACTTTTTTATAATTTTTCATAATAATAATTATTGATTATCTTATATTATTCTTTCATATTTTATGATGTATCACATTTTGGAAGCATTATGTACTTATAAATAAATAAAAAATGCTCAAAACTGAATTATTATTGATATGAATAACCTTATAAATGTTAAAAACACAATATTATGAAAGAATATTTTATCAGGAAAAGTGACACAAGTCAAAGTGGGGTTGATTTATCCCCCACCAAAGACCCCACAAGATGAAATTGAACAAAATCGACATGTGGAATGCAAGAAAACTATCCTGGTACAAGGATTTTCTGTATTATAGTTGTTCAAAGTAGGATTATAACAATGAAAAATTGAGAAGAAAAAAATAAAAAACTTAAAACAGCTCTCCTGAAAAATCACCATTTTTGACTTATGCCGGTTTTCTTGCAAGTCATTGATATGGATTACCAAGAGTAATCCATACAGATAATGGAACGAATTTCAGGTCAGAGTTAGTTAAACAATTTTGTCTTTCATTGAGTGTCACACAAAAATTTGGCACTAGTTACATGCCTACAACTCAAGGAGTAACTGAACGCTATAACCACACACTGATTACCATGTTAAAATGTTACATAAATGACAAACAAAACAATTGGCATTCCAACATAAAGTATGTGTGTTTTGCTTACAATATATCATTTCAAGAATCTCTAGGATACACACCTTTTTATTTAGTACATGGTTTTCATCCCCTCAGCCCTTTTGATGTGGCATTTCTACCCTCATCATATGATATAGATCGCTTTCAAGTACTACACAACCTAGCTAACATTCGGTCACAATTACCGAAATTAACACAAAAAGCCCAAGAAAGACAAAAGACGCATTTTGATGAAAAACATAAACATGTAGAATTTCAAGTAGGAGACAAGGTGCTTGTCTCATATCCACAAAACGAGCCCGGTACTTGCAAGAAATTTAACAATCCTTACAAAAGGCCTTACACAATAAATAAAAAGATTTCAGATCACAATTATGAAGTAATTCTAGAAAAACGAGGTCAGTTTGTTCCAGAAGTGATTCATGTACGTAGAATGAAGAAATTCTACAGTAGATAGAAGTAATGTGATAATGTAAAATAATTGAAGTAATTTTTGGAATTTCCAAATACATGAATATTTAAAATTTGATCAATTTTACACTGATCTGTAAATTAATTGGAAAATTCATATAACTTTTAAAAATTAAGATAAATGTAGCATTATTATTTTTATTACTTGTATCATATTATAATTTATTATTGTTTCCATTAATTCAAGAACTTATAAAAGTATAATTTATTATTAAAACTATTCTCAAACATCAGAGATATCATAAAAAGAGCTCTATAAATATTATATTTATGAATGTTATCTGCAGAATATTGATATTACGTTTTTACTACTCTGATAAATTGAAATGATTCGAGTTGTCATATTATTTATTACTTTAGATTAGATTAATGATTATTTTTATATTAATGTTTTAACTTTGATATTATTAGAAAAAAAATTCTATGGGTAACTAATTATCATTTAATTATTGGAGAGGCAGTTGATAACTGCAGGTATTGTCTTGTATGTATTCTCAAATCAAAAGTAATCCCAAATAAATCAATTCAAGTTATTTATTCTTTTAATTATATGAAAGAATAATTTAATTACATAAAGATTTAGATAAAGATCATTAATCTATTCTTTAGATTAACCGATTATTGTTCTATATGTTTTAACTACAATTTGGAAAAATGTTTTTATGGGTAACTAATTACCGTAATTATTATTGAATTATTGAAGAGACTATCACTTACTTCAACTATTTTACTGTATGCATTTCAAATCAATTGAGAATTGTAAATAGAAATTAACTTGATTAAACTCTCATTTTGCTAAATAATGAGGTCATATGTGAAATATCGATTTTAATATTTTAAAAATTGTGAAAATATTTCTAAACGTAGATTGAAAAAAAAGACATGTTTCCAGTAACAGAATGAAATATCAGTTTAATAGTTGAAAAATAGTTACTTTAAAGACTTTAAAGTTACTTTATTAGACCTTAACGAAATAATCAAAATCAATATTGATGTGTTATATTAAAAGTATTGTTAACTTTTCAAGAAGCCAGATCCTACCGCTCTTAGGCATGTTTCCTCTTGCCCATCCCTTATTTCTGATTTAGTGTATGGAAACAGCAGCTGTCAAGGTGTTCTCAGGAGTTATTCTCAAACCGGCCATCTCACATGTTAACGTTTATGAAGCTTCAGCAGTCAGCACTAATCAGCTTCAAAATGAACTTTCCAACAGCGCAGATGACTATACTTCAAGCAGTTTCTACCGAAATGCCAGTACCCTGATTGCTCTATCGCAAATTTTATTGAGCAATTTTCGAATCCACAAATGACATCATCAAGCACGAGCTTCTGAATTACACTCTCCTACCAGTAAACATCAGAGACCATCAAGGATGAATCGCACTCCACGGTCGATGGATGCAATAGGAAATTTCATGAACTTCTACTGCGGCACAGCAACAGGTGGAGAGCTCCATGGACTCGAATTCAATGAGCAGCATCTCACGGACCTCTTGCACGCATCCCAAGTATCGTGAAAGATGACCACCAAGATTTGATCAAAATGACGGAAGAATTCAACTCTCTTCACTAGAAAAACCTCAAATCAGTTCCATGCAGCATACCTACAACTCCAAAATAAGATCAATGCTCTCTTCAAGACATCACAAATAGCAGCAGATGATCCACTCTACATTCAACTGATTGGATACAGCTTCCACCTTCACTCCCATTTGTATCTCATGGCCCAAAGAGATTTCAGCACTTCAATCAAAGAGAACTGTCAACAGAAATTATTCCAGCAAATCTCAAACTGGATTTGTAACTGACCAACCACTCACAACTGAAAAAGAAGATGAATTCGCCTCATCAACGGTTGGCAGTCGACATCCAAGATCATCAGCAGTTAGTTCTACCAACAACCAAATGCAGAACCGCAGAAGAAGACGTTACGATAACGGTGAAAACTCAATTAGTCACCAAAACATCGAACTTCGCCTTATCCAGCTCCAAATTCACCTTCAACTTAGCTGTATTGGACATTCAAAAAGCCATCAACAAGCCTTCCAGGAACATTATAGCTACAGTACAAGACACTTATCAGAAAATCCTTTCCCTTATGACTGCCTTGCCCCAAATATCCCTCCCCAATATCCAACATTTCCCACCCATCTCTACACTGGCTCAATATTGAATAATAAAAGTAACATATTGAATTAAGTATTGTATATTTGTGAGAAAAATTCTTACTCTTACTAATAACAATAATTTTGAAATTCAACAATCTCAAAAACTGAAGAACTTGTTTGTTATTACTATGTAATTGTTTGATATTTTACTGTAATCATTTCTCATTACCTGAATTTCATTTGAATGAGTCAAATAATTATGCAAAAATCTAAACAGAGGCCCACAATTCAAATGGTGGAGCTTAAAGATTAAAAAAAAAGAAAAAAAGAAAATTGAGGAACAGCAAAAATTTAACTCAATAAATTGAAGGAATTCTTAAGGTTAATAAGAATCAACATTATTTTATTATTATTATTATCGTTGAATTGCCTCATATAATAATGTGAATTATCATTTAGAAAAAAAAAATATTGAATTTAGTAATGTATATTTGTGGGAATTATTATTACCATATTGAATGATTTTTATTTATGTCAAATCTTAATCTTACTTATAAGAATAATTTTGAAATTTATCAATGTCAAAAACTGAAGTACTTGATTTTTATAACTATGTAATTGTTTGTATTAATATTTTACTGTATTAATCTCTTATTACTTGAATTTTATTTGAATGATTCATTTAAAATCTGAAATAAATTTGTTATACCGGTACCGTATTGATATCAACAGAAGCTATTAAGTATTCAGAGTATTATTATTATGTAATATTATTATACAAAATCTGTATTGAAAAATTCTTGAATTAAAAGAAAAAAAATATATTGTCTCTTGCTTTGCACTTGTTGAGCCAGGGTCGGCTCTTCCCCCTAGGGGAGGGGACATGTCACAATAGTGACAGAACCCACTCAACAAAAATTTATTAAATTTTTTCATTAGTAAGCTGTAAAGCAAGAAGAGGAAAACGTACTCTCTCACTCACTATCTCTCTTTTTTTTCAACTGTTGGCAAGGCGTTGAAGCCTTTTCTAGCTAAAGTAAAGACTCAGCGTTTATGCCTACTAAAATTTTACCAGCCGAAAAACGCTCACTTCTTGTGCAGCAGCGGTTGCGACAGCTTGTTCTGATCTTGGTCTAACCGTACAGGAGTCCGTTCAAGTGACGTAAGGTAACACAGTTCTTTTTAATAATTTTTTTTCTCTATTTTCCACCTCACCATTTTTGAATCGCATAATTACAAACAAAAATAAAAATAAATTTTAAATTTAAAAACAATAAATCAGAGAGAGAACGTTTTCCCCAAAATAAAATTATTAAAAAAATAACAAATAGTATCTGTACCCTTTTCTTATTTCAAATTTTCTTTTTTTTATTATTTTCAACTGTTAAAAAAAATAAATAAATATTTATATTTTTATTTTAATTTTTAAATTCTTAATTCTTAAAAATTGGTTGTAAATTTAATTTTTGAATCTTTGAAGAATTGTAATAAAATTCAAATTCATTCAATCATCGACTTTTCATTTTCCAGTTTCTATCACTATTAGAAAATCCAAATACCTGGTAAATAAATTCAATGAAAAAAAAACTATTCATTTTAAGGTTTGTGTTTTTTCCTGAAAAAAAAAAACACTGGTGGAGGCGCTTGTGTGAGGTAACTGAATGAATTAATCAACACTGAAAGATTGAAGAAATCAATTATTTGAGAAAAATCAAATTTGATTCACTTCAATCCGGACGTCTACAGATAATTTCATTTGGTTATTCACCAATAATATATAAGATCCATGATCAAGTAGTTCACACATTTGTTGAAATTGATTGCTATACTATATAGTAACACACACATTATTGTTACTATGGTGGAGGCGCCATGATCAAGTAACACACATTATTGTTACAATGGTGGAGGCGCCTTTGTTACAAATATATAATATTATATATTCACCCATAATTGTTACAGCAGTGTGACAAAAGCTTATCTGGCTCGGTCTTCAATTTCAGACCCTAAAAATGCAGGAAGACCATCTTATCCTAAAGCAGCATTTAGACAAGGCAGTGCGACTGGACCCTGTGGGTGAGATTTGGCAATGAAAGTTGTTATCAAAAAAATAACAAACTTGTTCAGTACAAATTGTATCTTCAAATGTATCTTCAAATGGGACTGTGATTGGAATTAGATTGAATTGTGAAGATAATTATTTCAAATATAAATTCATGTCTCAAGATGATGCATAAATCATTCAATATCAAATTTTTAACTTCAGAGAAAACAAGCAAATGTAGTTGATTGAATTTGAGTACATCAAATCTGAAAATAATGTTGCTGATATTTTAACAAAATCACTGACTAGGAAGTCACTTGACTTTATAAGAGACTACTTTAGTATTGATATAGAGATAATACTATTGAAAAGTAAAATGTGTTGAGTTTATTCAATTTATTGTTTTGTAATATTCTGATGTTCTAATGTTATAATTTTTAATTATTTTTCTATTGATTTCAAATTTGAGAAGTTGATTCTATATGGTTCAGATATTCCAAAGATGTTTGGGAGACAATTTTTTAATAAAGCTTCATTAGCAATTTGAACTGTGTGCTTCACATTAAGAGTGATGTTGAACGCTGTATCTCCAACCGTTCTTGAGATAATAATATCGACTTTGCTATAAACAGTATCTACAACATCAGCAAACAAGAACTCAGCATTAGAGCAGTACCTACTAGGCAAGAGAGCAGTAAGTGCATTGTCAGATACCGCTCTTTCCCTTAGTCTTAAATACTGATCTTTACCTGAGTACCTATTGTAGCAGCAATTTTGGTAGAAACGGCTGTTATGAAAAATAAAAGCTGTAGATACTTAGCTCAGCCTGATAGTTACTCTTGTTAGTTGCTGCCAAAAAGACTGTCAAAAAGGTTATGTTTTTGGGCTGGGATGTGAGTTTACTAGCTGTAAAAGTATCTATGGAAAGCTGGTTCAGTAACAATAAATGTTAAACATATAAAAGATTTACAATGGTGTTCGTTTGATGCAACTGTGGTAAAAAAATTGTTATTTGTAGAGCCCGGATGTTAGGCAAAATGCCTTAATTTTGCCTATTCTGCCTTTTCTAGGTGTTAGTGCCTATTTCAATATCAATTGCTTATTTCATCCTATTTTATATGTTTTGCCTACAATATTACCAATTTTTTTATTTGAAATATTTAAAAATCCATTAATCAAAATAATTAATTTTTTCAAACGAAAGTTTTGCAAGAATAAATCTAATATTCAATATATTGTTATTTGAATATACTTTTATACTTTATTAAATCTAGCTTCAGTTCAAATACAATAGCGTGCTTCAGATATGCATCAGTAACAACAGTTGATGTAGAAAGGTCTTTCTTCATACTGGAAAATATTCTTTCAGAAAGAAAACAAAATTCAGAGTAAATACACTAATTCAAGAAACATGTGCAACAAGTGGAGTATAAGTTTCTCAATTCTCTTGTATTATTTTTTCATATAACTGTATAGGATTCCTATAATAGGAATAGGACTAAACTATGCCTTTATTCGATTTTAAAGTGCCTATTTTTATGTTTTTTAGTGCCTTTTTGCCTGCCTATTTCAAGTATTATAAATGCCTGAACATCCGGGCTCTAGTTATTTGGCTTGACAATTGCACTGCGCAAGATAAAAATTGGTGCCTCTACACATTTTTAGTGTGCATAATAAATAGTAAAGAGATTGCAGCCAATTAAATTCCGATATTTTATTTTCAACCTGGCCACAGCTTCATGAGTGCAGACAGCTTCTACCACCAGAGCTGTCCCTCAAAACCCAATTATACACGTACGATCAGCCATAGGCAAACTAAATCAAGGAAATTTAGAAGTTAAAAAACTTGAAATAAGTTATTTTTATGAGTGGCAAGACTGGAAATCAGAAACAGAAATGAAAAGTTCTTCTGATAGAATGTACTTGAGGGACGTTCAGTAACAATAGATGTTAAACATATGAAAGATTTACAATGGTGTTTGTTTCATGCAACTGTGGTAAAAAAATTGTTATTTGGCTTGACAATTGCACTGTGCAAGATAATATGGTGCCTCTACACATTTTTAGTGTGCATCATAAATAGTAAAGAGATTGCATCCAATAAAATTCCGATATTTCATTTTCAACCTGGCCACAGCTTCATGAGTGCAGACAGCTTCCACCACCAGAGCTGTCCCTCAAAACCCAACAATACACGTCTGATCAGCCATAGGCGAATGTAATCATGGAAATTTAGAAGTGGAAAAACTTGAAATAAGTTATTTTTATGAGTGGCAAGACTGGAAATCAGAAACAAAAATGAAAAGTTCTTCTGATAGAACGTACTTGAGAGACGTTCAGTAACAGTAAATGTTAAACATATGAAAGATTTACAATGGTGTTTGTTTGATGCAACTGTGGTAAAAAAATTGTTATTTGGCTTGACAATTGCACTGCACAAGATAAATATTGTGCCTCTACACATTCTTAGTGTGCATAATAAATAGTAAAGAGATTGCAGCCAATTGAATTCCGATATTTTTTTCAAACCTGGCCACAGCTTCATGAGTGCAGACAGCTTCCACCACCAGAGCTGTCCCTCAAAACCCAACAATCCACGTATGATCAGCCATAGGCGAATGTAATCAAGGAAATTTAGAAGTGAAAAAACTTGAAATAAGTTATTTTTATGAGTAGCAAGACTGGAAATCAGAAACAAAAATGAAAAGTTCTTCAGATAGAACGTACTTGAGAGACATACCGTACTTGAGAGAGTACATGTAAGAGCAAGGTGAGCTCATCATACACTGGATTTCAAGAAGGATTACACTGAGGAGACTGATTACAAGGAACTTGATGTTCTACAAAGATCTTGAAAAAGGGGTTTCCAACTCTAAAAGTACGTGTTGAGCCAGAGGGGTTCCCTAGAGAAAAAAACAAACTCCGATGAAAGCATTGCGCTCCATACTTCCTCCAAACAGAAAAACATTTTGGAATGAACTTCCGACTTTGTCATCTTCAACTTTACAACTTCCTGCTTTTTGCTAGAATCGATATAGCATATAATATATAAAAAGTATTATTACTTCAGACATACAATATGAATATTTTTTAAATATGATTTGTTTGAAAATGGGAATTTTAAAATTTTATTCAAGTTAACTTAGATTCAATCCCTGCCAATTGTTCACTCTGGGCCATATGAACAAAAACTGAGCATATGTTCATGAGCACGAGCATGAAGCTTAAGGTTTTGCTTCTGAGCATTAGGTAGAAGCATAAGCATTTGCTCATTTTTATATGAATAAAATTTACCTTATACTACTACCTCATGCTTCTGAAATCTGGAGCAAATGCTCACCTATTTTAAAAACGTTTCAGCAGCTGATTCATCTAACTTTCAATGGTTTATGGTAAACCTCAAAACCAACCCAGAAGTACCATATTGCAAAAATCATAAGTTAAGTATATATAATAGTAATAGTCAAACCCATTGTTACATTGTATTGCTGACTATGCATTGTTTTCCTTCGAAGTTAATTTGTAGTTTTAGGCAGTTCCACACAATCATTGGCCGCAAGCTCTTGGCTCCCTATTACCGCCAACCAGTTGCGGTAAGTGAGATTCAAATAACCCCGCCACAGTGGTACAAATCACTCAGTTATTATTTGGACGTTTCACCGCACTGCTGCGACACACTGTCAAAAAGGTTATGTTTTTGGGCTGGGATGTGAGTTTACTAGCTGTAAAAGTGTCTATGGAAAGCTGGTTCAGTAACAATAAATGTTAAACATATGAAAGATTTACAATGGTGTTTGTTTGATGCAACTGTGGTAAAAAAATTGTTTTGGGAAGAAGTTTTTGTTGTTGTAATGTCCGTTCCTGTTGCGTCTGAACTGTTCGAGTTTCCGCCTGATTGAGATAGTTTTTACTCAAATTTATGTGTTCTATTTGCCTTTCTCTAATAACTCTAATTTGGATATAAACGAAAATTAGTAGTTGACAACCTTGAGGAGGCATATAACAACACCAAACGTTACTATAACCTACGGAGGAGAGAGTTAAAAGTTGTTCCAGGTCAACTAGTATTTAAAAAGGAGCACTATTTATCCTCACAGGCCAACCAGTTAGCACCCAAACTTGCACTGAAGTTTTCTGGCCCACATACAGTTGTCAAAATGTTGAGCCCGTCCGTGATACAGCTTCAGACAAATACAGGAAAATTAATCTCGGTACACGCTAAGGATATTAAGCTACACCCCCCTGCCCTGCAGGATGAAGAGAGCAAGGAAGAGGAAGGGAGTGTTAATTAATGCCCACATGGCATTAATACCCGCCATCTAGTTGTGCGGGTATGCCTAGCGTCAAAGCCGCTCCTATTGCTGTGGCAGCTCCAGGACAGCTCAACGATGAGCGTCCACTTCCATCCCAAAAAATCCCGGGTCAAAGAGCAGGGAGCTATGTCTACCACGATGGAAGGGGCTACTACTACCATCAGAGTGTGAAAACCAATGGTAAAAGGTAAGATAGTTGAGCTTTCACTACTGTAGAATACATCACTATACTATAGGCTAACATGACTGACGGCCAATTTTAAGAAAGCTGATTCAACGGCCGTAAAATAATGTCATTTAATAGGGATTTAATTGCATTGGTTCTGTCAAATTTCGCCATAGTACCTCTTTTGATTACTTAATTTTGTAATGTTTGAAATCGACTGCTGTACTTGATGAAATTCAACTATAACAATATCTAGCATATCACTTACATACAAATCAGCATAGTATTATGTTACAGTGTAGTAAATGTATTGCTCCGTAAAATAACATTATATTAAAACCATAAACAATTAAACTGATCATTTATTAATCCAACACAGTACTTTTGTAACCCAACACAGCCCCTAGGCCGCAGAAAAAATGTGTGGAAATTTGTCAGTAAGTACAGAATGATATAAGTTTAAATCTACTGTATCTCCAGAGCTTGACTCTGTAACTCGAGAGTTTAATAATTTAATTTTCATAATTGCAGTTACAATAAAAATAGTTATACGTACCGAAATAATCAATTTATTGTACTCTAATATAAATATACTTAGCTTCACGGACAAGTGGAACAACTTTCATTCGTCAATATTGGTCTAGTTGAAAATATTCCAGAAAAGGCTTCGTTATTCCACTTCGCCAACACAACCAATTATCCCTTGATAGAGAACATGTTGTAAGTTTGTTTTCACTCAAAAAACAAAGAATAGCGTTTTTATAAAGAATTTTTTTTTTTTTAATTTTCTCAAGGTGAAATAACCCTGGAGAGGTGCTTCAGAAGGCTAGCGCACGTTCAAAGAGATTTCCCACACGAGAATGTCGAAGAAGTGGAGGAGGTCCAAGAAGCTGCCCCAGCCGCAGCCCCTGTACAACCTCAAAACTGGGAGGAGTTGATGGGCGTTGAGGTAGTTGCTGAGGAGGTAGAATTTTAGTTTCCTAGGAGGTAGTAGTTTATCAAATTGTAAATATCCTTGTCATTAGCTATTTTACGTATTGAATATTTTTTCTTTAATAATATATTTTCTATTTTTTACTTGAATAAGAATAAGAATTTTTATTGGCTATTAAAAAATACATCAATGCTTTTTAATGTTTTAAAATATACGTTAAGACTCACACTGGTGCACAAGGAATCTTCCTTTTGCCGATGTTTTGCTACGAATTAATTTATGTGAAAAATGAGTGTATAATTACTTGAAAATCAAACTGATCACTTCTGTAATGAGTGAGAGTGAACAGAATTGAAAATAATTGCCATGCCAACTCTCTCTTTCCCTGCTGTCGCAGTCACTGTAGCTTGGTACTGGGTTACACCCATTGTCTTCCATGGAGACTCATCACCAGGCTGCAGTGATTTTGTACATTTTTAACACGTTCACGGACACTTTATTTCAACAATAATATGCTATAACACTTAACCTAGCTACTTCATTCACAAGGGGCAACGACCTCGCCACTCACCGAGCAGTTTCTGCTAAAAATAAGGAAGGAGGTGAATTTGGCGGTGACGGAGGCCCTTCGTACCTTCCAGGCCGAAATAAACAATCTCAAATCCGAGAACCTCATATTGAAAGAAAGACTTTCCTCGTTTGAAAAAGAATATGAGCTCAAGGTCGACGACCTTGAGCAATACGGACGTCGAACCAGTCTCTGGTTCTTCGGAATACCGGAGAAAGAAAAAGAAAACACCGACGACTGGTCATCAACACAGTCGAGGAGAAGCTGGGGATTGTGCTCCCTCTGGAGGATATCCATCGATCCCACCGTGTCGGACGTCTTCCGACCAGCCATCGGCGGACCGCCCCCGGCCCATCTTCGTTCGATTCAGCGGCTACCGTGTGCGGCAGCAGGTATTCCAGGCTAAGAGGAAGCTCGCAGGAACTGGTGTCACGATCTGTGAGGATCTCATCAAGCACCGCCTGGCTCTGCTTAATGCCGCAGCAGACAAGTACGGTATCCGCAACACTTGGACCAGCGATGGAAGGGTCAAGTTAGCCGTTGGAGAGGGCCCATCACGACGGATCCGGACGGCAGAACGCATGGAGAACCTCCACTAGGCGCCACTAATGTAGACCTGTCTATCGTTCACCGGTCTCAATTAATCGGCGTGAGTTCATTCCATTAATAGTCTTTAATCTTATCAAAATTTTCAGCAGTCTCCCTATTAATACGTAAATGAAAATTTAAACCATGACTACTGGATGCTCTAAACATAAAAATACCTCACTTGAATCTCATTCACAATTATAATAATTGTAATAACATTTATAATAATAATATTTATCAGTCATGCCATTTTGACATGATTTTGATCTTATACAGTAAGCAGTTCCTTAAGGATTTTAGCCAATAATTCTCTATTAGCTGCATTCTAATATAAACTTATGTTTCCCTTTTGATTAGCTGTTGTTTGAGATTGCTGGGGCAAGAAAGTTGTTTCCATTTTCATAATGATAATTATTGATTTTGTTTCATTTTTTTTATAATTATTGATTTGATTAATGCTACTATATTATATAATTGTTTTATGATGTACATCCTATAATATAATTATGTTGACTTTTCCTCTGGTTCAATTTGACATTTGCAAGTAGATGGAAAGAAAGAGTTTTGGGACAGATCTCCTATGATAGTTTTAACGTTGCTTTTCGTTTATCAGTTTAGTGTTTATAAATTGTTGGGTTATCCTTTATCATAATTATGTTTACGATTAATAAATTTATTCCTTGAAGTTATTCTTTATCGTATGTTTATGATTAGTAAACTTGACTTATGTCTCAAATTGTTTATTCTTGACACCTTAGTTAGCCTGTAAGTTCACTAATTGTGAGAGTAGCCTTGACAGCTCGGCAGCGGTTACAATATTATTGCTGGATTCTATTTTTTATGGAGGAATAAAAAATTTCACGTCTGTGAAGTTGGCCCGCAAGATGCAGCCCGACATATGAAATTGTTATAAATCGTTAGTTTAGCGTTAGTTTAGGTTTGTTTTGGCAAATTTGACATTTGTTTAGGTTTCTAGGTACTAGATACGGGGGTTACAATTATTGCGGGCTAAGTTCACACCAGCCCGACAATTCTGCTGAAATAAGTTAAAAATGGTATGGATCGTTAGTTTAGCGTTAGTTTAGGTTTGTTTTAACAAATTTGACGTTTGTTTAGGTTTTAAGGTACTAGATAAGGGGGTCACAATTATTGCGGGCTAAGTTCACACCAGCCCGAAAATTCTGCTGAAATGAGTTAACAATGGTATGGATCATTATTTTAGCGTTAGTTTAGGTTTGTTTTAATAAATTTGACGTTTGTTTAGGTTTCTAGGTACTAGATCCAGGAGTCACAATGATTAGTGCAGGCCAATTCCATACCAGCCCGACAATTTGGCTATAATTTGTTGAAAATGGTAAAATTTGTTAGTTAAACATTAGTTCAGGTTTGTTTTAACAAATTTGACGTTTGTTTAGGTTTCTAGGTACTAGATCTGGGAGTCGCAATTAGTTGCAGAAATGTACATTTTTGACCGAAATTGTTGAGGACTTATTGAATCTTCACAAAATGAACTTTTAATATCAAGTGTGAGGTGTGAGCTTAGCAGTTGATGGTGCATGCTCGAAAGCATACAAATATAGAGCTCAAGCTCTTTTAAAAATTTTCAACAAAGAGGGTCATGAAAGATAAGGTATCAAATATAAGTATACCAAAGAGTACCACAAGGAATGGAGGTAATATTGTTGGTGTCGAATATAATTGTTGGTATAATGCACCAACTCTTCTAAGAGAATTTTTACATCATGAATGTTGCTTAGAGATAACAAGAAAATGTGACAATTCTAATTGCAACCTGCCACAGAAAGAAAACTATATAAGTAAAACCTGTCTAAGACGGAACTGGATGAGAATAAAAAAAAATTTCCGTGTTAGCAGGTTTCCGGCTTAGACAGGGTGGTCAAATGAAAAGCATGTGAGGTTATCAAATAAGTCCTGTAGCCTACTGTACGGTACTGTATATACACTTGACATTGAAAACATTGAACACTGATAAAACTATCACGGATTATTTTCAAAATGGATTACAGTACTGTACAATAGCTCGTACTTGCATGGACTGAATGAAACAATTCGAATTCAATTGCAAAGGATATTATGACTAATGAGATGAATTCTATGGCATCAAAATTCCGTCTTACACGGTATTAATTACCGCAAGGGACTTTTTTAAGCATTCCGTTTCCGCGTTAGGGAGGTTCCGGCTTACAAAGGTGTTTTTACATGTGAATGTATACAAAATTCCTTGGGACCAGAAAAAACATTCCGTTTCAACAGGTTTCTGTCTTACATAGGGTTCGCCTTAGACAGGTTTTACTGTACAGTAATTGAACCAAACAACAGTGTGGTGATTGAAGAAGGTATGGATGGAAGGAAGGTAAAGTACTCAAAGGCTTGTGCGTCAGCTTGAAATTAGCAGATAATGAAAAGGAAGTACCACAAGAAGTGAAAATTGACACAGAAATCATATACAAAAAATTTGTTCTAAGTTATGTCAAATGCCAGCAAAGATAATTTGTCGTTTCAAGCTATTCTCATACTTGATATTGAGTTCCTCACTCAAACTCAACAAATTAACCACATGAAATCTAACTATCTAACAAAACTTATTCTCTAGGCTCAATACCAAAGACAATTCGATTATTAGGACACAATTATAGCCTTTCTGGAATTCTGGCTCATTCAGGGCATTACATTGCCTACATACTTAGACCTTCTGACTACACCTGGGAAGTTTCCGCAAGAAGGTTCAATCTTGCCAGGAAGATGAGAAAGTTGCCCCACATCTATTGCTCTATGTTGAGAAAAAAGAAAGAATTTTTTTGGAAACTTTTACATCTTTTTTAATGAGTCACTTG
The DNA here is from genome assembly GCA_017141395.1 of Laodelphax striatellus. Classification (NCBI taxonomy): domain Eukaryota; kingdom Metazoa; phylum Arthropoda; class Insecta; order Hemiptera; family Delphacidae; genus Laodelphax; species Laodelphax striatellus. The sequence continues at coordinate 21,606,225 of CM029532.1, read as the reverse complement.
TGAAATATAATGTTGAGATATTTGTTTCTTGGTATTTTAGAAAAATTGAACAGAAGAATAAATTTCATTCTCCTTGTTTTTTTTTCAAAATTGGCAATGCAGCAGTTAGGAATAATAATTCATTTGAACGTATATAACTCTCTGAACATGAATTTCCTATTATACCTATAATACTTTATATGTGCTAGCTCCACTAAGTATTGCTCTACTAATATTCCAAGTGATTTCATAGTGTTTGTACTCTCCCCAATATTTTCAATTCTTCATTTGCAGTTCGGTTTCTACTGCTATTGTTGTTTTTTGCAAGTATTTTCAAATTTAAAAATGTTGGTGGCTGTAACGTTGATATAATTTTTAAAATGTAAGAACAATTAATTTTAAAAATATTCTAATAGCTGTACGATATATTTTACATACAATGATCAATATTTATCTAATTTACGTACAATATCAATATTTTTATAAGATACAATAACATTTTGTAATATGAATAATTTCATTTTTATTACCAGTATATTTATTCACCAATGCCATCAATACACTATTATTAATACTGATATGTGTAAGAAAAAATACTATGAGATTTTGTCATAGATTTGAAAGGTTTGCTTCTTTGTATTTTAGAAACATTGAACAAAAGAAAACTGATTGTATAAAAATTTTCATTTTCCTTGATTTTTTTTTCAAAATTGGCAATGTAGCTGTTAGGAATAAGGATTTATTTGAACATAAATTTTCTTTTATACCTATAATACTTTATATGTACTTGTTCCACTTAATTCCCAGTATATTTTTGCCCTATCATTCCCAAGCAATAGTAATGGCTGATAGATGTAGTAAGGGCACTCCTCCACCAGGAAACCAAATTTATTATTATTATATTAATGTCAAATTTGTTAAAACAAATCTAAACTAATGTTAAACTAACAAATTTTACCATTTTCAACAAATTATAGCCAAATTGTCGGGCTGGTATGGAATTGGCCTGCACTAATCATTGTGACTCCTGGATCTAGTACCTAGAAACCTAAACAAACGTCAAATTTATTAAAACAAACCTAAACTAACGCTAAACTAATGATCCATACCATTGTTAACTCATTTCAGCAGAATTTTCGGGCTGGTGTGAACTTAGCCCGCAATAATTGTGACCCCCTTATCTAGTACCTTAAAACCTAAACAAACGTCAAATTTGTTAAAACAAACCTAAACTAACGCTAAACTAACGATCCATTCCATTTTTAACTTATTTCAGCAGAATTGTCAGGCTGGTGTGAACTTAGCCCGCAATAATTGTAACCCCCGTATCTGGTACCTAGAAACCTAAACAAACGTCAAATTTGCCAAAACAAACCTAAACTAACGATTTAAAACAATTTCATTTGTCGGGCTGCATCTTGCGGGCCAACTTCACAGACGTAAAAATTTCAATTTAATACATTTCGAAATTTTTTTAATCTTAATAGCATCTTAAAAGTAGATGGTTGTATATTTAAACATTCTATTCTATATAAATAAATAACCTATTTTATGTATTAAAATATCAGGATGCTCATACCACTTCTCTCAAAGTTTGTGGTAAAAAATACAGTGTTGGGTTGGCTTCACTGTACAAAGAAAATGAAGAAATCCAAAACACAAGCAGGAAGTGTGCTGCAATAGCTCATTTGCCTACAGATCATCTAGATGAAGCTTCACTGGCAATCATGGAGGATGCTCCCAAAAATCAGATATTGATGGAGTTCCTTGATCACTTTGTGAGACATTGGCTGGAAAATCCATCAATGCCAGTGGCATTATGGAATGTTCAGCGCCAACATCATCCTACAAACAATGCGGTTGAGGGGTGGAATTCCAAACTAAACAGGCTAATCGGTAGGAAAACACCTAATATTTTCTTCATCAGTAAATTGAAACAATTGTGTGAAGAAGCATTGTTTCTTATAAAATGCAAGGGATTGGGACAGATGGGTATGAAAAAGAGGAAAACCAGGAAAACCTACACAACCATCTATGTAAAAGTGAAACAATTTATTAAAACATTCGAAAATGATAGAGACTTGAAGAAGTATTTGCAAGCGCTAAGTTTTATTAACAAGTTTTAATCACCAACTGAATTAATAACAAAGATATAAAAGTAAGTAATAACTGTCAGCTTCAAAAAGAAATGGTTTGACCAATTTCCTTGGCTTTGCAACAGTAAAATTCTTAAGACTATTTTTTGGCTGTGTTTGCTGTTCAGTAATGGAAAATCTATGTGGAACAAGGAAGGATTCTATGATCTATTAAATATACTTTCAGAAAATGAACAACAGTTCACTGTAAAGTACTTGAGAAGATCAGTGGGAAATAAATTTGTTTTCCCTGATGTGGAGGACATTTCTGTCATTGACTTTTCTGACATTGTTCAAATTTTGGAGCACCCCACTTTGAACAACAGAGATCAATATCTGTTTAACCCCAAAAATATAGAAAAATATGTTGACCTCAACTAGTTTTTTCCTACTTAACTAAAGTTGATTTTAAAAGTAGTCTTTTCTTAAGCTCTAAAGTAATTTTGTAATGTTTTCTACGACATTAAATTGTCTCCAAATCCTAGTTATTATAAGTGAACATCAAATAGTTTCTTAATGATGGTATAATTTGTTATTATTCTCTTCTTAATAAAAATAATACATGATGGTTCATAATTTGTTGAATTGGTTATTTGCCCTAAAATCAACATATATACATATATGTATAAGTAGTGTAAATATGTTACTTCTGTCACCAACTCTGTCACCAAGATGGCCGCTGTCACCAAGATGGCCGCTGTCACCAAGATGGCCACTGTCACCAAGATGGCCGCTGTCACCAAGATGGCCGCTGTCACCAAGATGGTTGCTGTAACCAACATGGACGCTGTAACCAGAGCGTTCTCTGTAACCAACCTATTCACTGTAACCAAATCTGATTATGTCTCCAAAATGGCCGCTGTAACCAATTGGAATTCTGTAACCAAAATTGACGCCAGCACCACAATGGCCGCTATCACCACAATGCGCGCCGGCACCATATGTGACTTTGTCACCACATTAATTGCTGTAACCAACATGGCTACTGTATCTTGTGAGATAGCCGGATCATGAAGACAAGATAGAACCTCACCCAGCTCTACCACCCGCCTTTTTCAAAAATATTTTCCCACAAATCGGCTGATTAGCAGACTAGCTGACTATCTCACACCTAATTAGAACCTAATTACGTGTGAACATTATTCTATTATTCCTGCTTCAAAAGTTGGCTTATTATAGATGAAATCTCAGCTGAATGGTTATCATGACCAGCTGACTGTGAGCCTATCAATAAAGCTAATCTTTCGACAAGTTCATCTGCATTGTCAAAATATACGTAATTTCTACAGTTGGTTTTCTGTTTGCCCTAACCATATTTAGTTTCGATCTAATTTTTCCTATTCCTTTCCGCGTACTTCAGCATCATCATAATCATCATTATCATCATCATCATCATCATCACCGCTACTTTCATTATTACGTGATAATCTCACATCTCCAGGAAGATTACGATAAAATGATGTATTCATAGTGTTAGGCGAAGAGGCGATAGGATTTGTATCGTTCACTTCGTTTATATTGTTGCCTCAAGATGGTTACTAACTCAATGTAAGATAGCTAGCTCAAAGATGGATGCTGTCTTAAGTTAGATTACTGGCTCATCTAACATAAGCTGTATCATCCACATGGCCACGGCTGTCGCAATAGCAATCGTTATCTCAGAAATGGCTACTGTACGCTGTATAACCAAGTCAAACTCTGTAATTAACGTGTATTCACTGTAACCAAATCTGATCAATGCTCTAACTGCCCCCGCCGCCGCCGCCGCCCGCCACCACCACCACCACCTCCACCATCACCATCTCATGTTTTCCTAAAAAATTGTCTGCTAATCAGACAACCTGACTATCTCACACCTAATTAGAACCTAATACTTTATCTCATGATCTAACAATTCAGTTAGTACCTACAAATAAATTAATTTTTTCATGTAACTCAGCTTTAAGCCACTCCTTAGCTTGTTCCATCTCATTATGCAATTTATGATCTAATGCTTCAATGTCATGCTGCAATTGTGTTAATTTAATATCACTATATGTTCTATTATTATGAACTAAAACCGATAATTTACCAATATTAGTCTTAGCTTCTGAAACATCACTTACAACTTTACTACCACTAATCTTATCTTCTACAAATTTATTTGTCTGTTGTAACACATCATTAATAACTAACTTTTTCTCATCAGCCATCACATTTAACACATACTGTTTATTTACCAAATCCTTCTCTTCCACTACTCTTGTTAGCTGATGTGGTAAATCATTATTAATTTTTTTCTCATCATCAACTATGTTTAACACATATTGTTTATTCACCAAACCCTATCTTCCACAAGTTTATTCATCTGTTGTAATACATCATTAATAATTGACTTTTTCTCATCTCCTATTACATTTGATATATATTGTTTATTAACATAATCCTTTTCATCAATAACTTTTGTTATCTTTTGCGGTAAATCATTACTAATTATTGACTTCTTCTCATCACCAACTATATTTAATACATATTGTTTATTTACTAAATCCTTCTCTTCCACTAATCTAGTTAGCTGATGTGGTAAATCATTATTAATTAATTTCTTCTCATTCTCAACTATGTTTAACACATATTGTTTATTCACTAAACTCTTATCTTCCACAAGTTTATCCACCTGTTGTAATACATCATTAATAATTAACTTTTCTCATCTCCTATTACATTCGATATATATTGTTTATTAACAAAATCCTTCTCTTCCATAACTTTTGTTATCTGTTGTGGTAAATCATTGCTAATTATTAACTTCTTCTCATCCCCAACTATATTCAACACATATTGTTTATTCACTAAATCCTTCTCTTCCACTATTTTAGTTAGCTGATTTGGTAAATCATTATTAATTGACTTTTCTCATCCTCAACTACATTCAATACATATTGTTCATTTACTAAATCCTTCTCTTCCACAACTTTAGTTATCAACTGTGGTAAATCGTTATTAATTAATTTTTCTCATCTCCAACTACGTTTAACACATATTTTTATCAACTAAATCCTATCTTCCACTACTTTGTTTAACTGTTGCAGTAAATCATTATTAATAGATTTCTTTTCATTCTCAATAACATTCAATAAGTATTGTTTATTCACAAAATCTTTATTTTGAACTAATCTTGATGTTTGATCCAACACATTATCTATAATTAATTTTTCTCATTCGCAATTATATCTGATAGATATTGTTTATTTATTGCATCAGTATTTTCCAATGGTGCACCTAAATTCACAATTCGTCTAGAATGAACATTGAGACCTCTACCGTTTACTAATGAACTAATAAAATCATCCCAATTTTCATAATTTCCTAACCAATCACCATTATCGGTTTGCGTTTCTTCAGACTGTGATTTGATACTAGTAGTAGTAGTAGTTGTAGTACTATTAGTATTAGTCGAACTTGATTGAGGTGTAATATTTGATTTTTCATCTCCACTTTTTGCTCTGAAATGCGTGCGGCGTTTGCGCTTACCATTAAAAATATTATTATTTTCGTTATTATCACTATCAAAACCGCTGGACTTAGCTCCTAACGGTCTTCCAAATCGATCGACTGTCATTATGATACTAACAATAATTCGATTGTGTAGTTGAAGTACACAACCCATATGCATATGCAATTAATAGTAGTACTAAAAAACTATAGATGAAACGGTTTCTAATGCTACAGAAATTAGAAGATCATATTAATTTAAACTGAATTAATTTAAACTTGCGTTACAATACCTGTAAGTGGTTTATATGTGAGGAGCTTATCTGATATTAGCATAGCATATGCTGTTGTGTTCGCCTTTACGTCTACACTACATTCCCACTCTAATCTTATATCAACGGCATTTGATTTTAATAGTTCTGACTGATGACTGCAATCAATAACATATAATGGTGCTTTATTTTAAAATCATCAAATGTTAACGCTAGACCATATTCATCACTAACTTTTAAATTATAATAGCTTTTGAAAAATTAAGAAACATCTGATAAAATATCTCCAGTTTGGATTGAACATTTTCATAAGGAAAATAAACATTATTAAGAAATAATTTCATATTAATTATAGATACATTATCAAATTCAGCCATTGTCTTACCTAACTGATTCTTCCGATCAGTTTGGAAACCTACTACAACATAGCTTGGTCTGTCTTGGAAAGATGATGTTTTCACTACCCAAGAATGACTCTTAGCAATCGGTAAAAGAGGGTATTCAAAAGCTCAGAATGTCTAAACCCTATAGGCAATGGATGATCATCATCTAATAATTTCAACATTCTCAATTGTAATGAATCAGAAAGTTTTACAAATGGCATCCTCCAACAAATTTTGGTAATATCTATATTTATGTATTTTGCTTCTGCACTGAGAATTAAATTCTTATCATGAGATGTACGAACAAGTATTAATTCTTGTTTAACATGTAAAAGAATCTGTTGAAAATCTTCAAAATAACCCATTAACCTTTTCATAGGTATTAAAAATCGATATTTATGATCTGCACTAATCCAGCCAGATGATTTAATTCCAGCCAATTCAAACAATTTGTGTCAATGCTTGCACGTTGACATAGATATGCTTTCATCTGTGAAGCAATATTTGGGTAACGAGGCGTTGTATTTCATGACTACCAATTTCAAATCGAATTTCTGAAAATAAATTCGCTATAGGATTAAATTAACAGTATACTGAGCTGGAACAACTCTTGTTGTTGTTGTTGTTTCCGATGACGTTTCATTCTTCTTTACAATTTCATCTTTTTTACATGTTACTTTGAATTCCACATATAAGTGACTTTCACAAGGTAAACTGAATAATTCTGATGGTTGAATACTTATTCTTATCTCATCTGAACTATTAAAATTTGAGTTTGTGTATGGTACAAAGGAATGAACTTCATATCCTTGAATGGATGAATCTATACTAATTTGTCCATCAATATTCAATATTTCACTTAATGCTGACATGATTTGGGTTGACTTTAAATCCTAAATCTCTGAGAATTCTTAGTAACAGGTGTTACCTTTAACGTAGTTGAACGTAAACTGTGATTTTTCGATTTGTGCATATGACTTACACCTTTCTTTTTATAACAACTAATATGTGTTGCATCAATATTTCTTGATGTTGTATTATTATTATACACTACAACTCCCATTTCTTTTTCTTCTCTCTAATATGTAAACATACGCTCACTCTATCTCCTTGAAAATCGACTAGACGTCCGTTCTGATCGACTATCTTTACATAAATGCTAGTAATTGTATTTGTGTTTATGGGTAAGTAAATTACAGGTGATTGTCTTCTTATCATCAAATATCCTGGTGGTACAGACGGTACAAAATCGTAAATACAATGACTCTTGTCCCTCATGAGAGATCGAACCACTAGCTAAATTACATAAAATTCGTATTGCACTTATTCTTCTTATCTTTACTATTTGCGTTGAATAATGCCATTTATTAGGTGCTAAACATGTTCGTTCGAAACCTAAAACTTCTGCTAAACTATCTTGTGCACTCAGATCTAAAGGTTTATCTGAATAGATTTCACATTGCATTGTGTTATTATTTGCAATTATTTTTAATCCATGTTCGGCTGGTAAATGTTTTTTAATCTCCTTAATAATTGATTCAATTTCATAAGCACCACTTCTCAAGGCCAAATCTAAATCACCGTATTTGATTCTATTGTTAATACCTTCGTTAATATTCGCTATTGAATTGTAACATGTGAAATTAACCATTCCAATTTCCAATTCATTTTGCAAATGAATTGGTTCTTGTAAAGTTAAATATAATTCACTAGAATTATCACTTAATGTCACAAGTCTACTCATAATATTATAATGTTCACCTGGTAACTGTCTGTTCACAACTGTTAATGTTAACAAATTAATTTCGTTATATTCTATAATTAGAGCTGTATTGTAAAATGTTTTAAATGTTTTGAAAGATTGTTGAAACTGAATAATTTGCAAGTATATTCCAAAATTTTCGATAATGTTTTAGAAGGAGACATTGTATAGCTATTTTTATGCGCACAACTGCAAATTCAATAATTGATTCAACTAAAACTATACGATGTCTCCTTCTAAAACATTATCGAAAATTTTGGAATATGCTTGCAAATTATTCAGTTTCATTATTATTTTTTTTTTATAGATAATAAATACTTTTAGTTCAGAATTGTTTTGCTAAGAAAAGCAAACACAATTGACCACAAATATTTGTGTCTACTTTTGAACTGATGTATAATTATAATAGATTTACATGGCATTGTTTTTCTACATAAATATTTTAGTAATAATTTCGGAGGTGCTAGATTACCAATTGGATCAAAATACTCAACGATATTTCCACTTTTCTAAAACACACCCAATGACTACCTTCTAAACCTGTTCGAGATAAATTAATAATCGCATTTTCGTTTATATTAACCTTATTTGGTAAATTATCTAGCATATAAACTCCACGTAATTGTATACGCATTTGCTTTGCATATGCTAGTAAATCGTGATTGGAGAGTCCACGACTGCGTCTGTTCTTTTTTTTCATTACTTACGCGTAATCTGTGTCCTGCTCATGCGTCTTCTGTTTTGCGGGTTGCGTTCAGCGCCGTGTCCTAGACACATTATTTCGTCTTTTTGGTAGTTTGAGATGACGAATACTTCCTCCGTAATTTTCCGGATATGGTGCTAAATAAAAGCCTCGACCCTTAATGTTATTTGATAAATGTTGAATTGTTTTCAAACGTGCACTGTCTCTCAGTTTCGATGTTACAGATGCACCACTACTTCTCACAGCTTTTGTTGACAACTTTTTACTACGTTTGCGGCTTCTACAAATTTTTCTAACCTTACCACCAAAAAATTTATTTTTAGCATTCATAATGTTAGTTGTTAAGTATGCTAGCGACCTCTCACTAAGTGATTTACTAGGGTCCTTTACAATCTCCCAAGCATTATTTGCTAGTTTTTTATCAGCCTGACTTCTATTTTTCGTATCTGAAAATTTTTCATACGCAAGATCGTGGGCCAGACATTCACGATCAAGTGAGTTAATAGGTTTATCTTTCCGGGCTAAACGAGCTCTGAGACGGGTCCCGGGCCCGCAGAATTTGTAAGTTGGAAAATGGAGTTCATATGGTAAATAATCAATACCTTTATTAATTGCAGTACCAGCCAATGAAGCTACATCACCAATTAAATTTTTTGCAGTAGATAAAACACCCCTACCACTAATTTTTTGTTGTTTATTATGATTCAGCCTTCTAGCGACAGTATTTAGAACAACTACCATGCTCACTCAACTACTGTATGTACATTACTGAGCAATTAATTGATGTGACAATTAGGTATATCAACTTTTTTTCATCATCTCCTATCACAGAAAACCATCGATTTATTCAATACTGTATTTATGTGTTCAATTGATGTTTGTGTAAAACATCCAGCTAGAATATCTCTATACTCATTATTAAAACCACAAATGCTTGTCATTTTCAACATTAAACTATCATACCAATTATTAATCTCATCATGAAAGTGATTGTTGATATTGAAATATTTTGCACTTGAAATACACGCTTTTATATAATCCAATGAATCATGCTTCAATTTCTCATTATAAGATAAATTATTTGAAAATAAATCAGATTAAGTCTGTTACATTATCAGTAATATTCGTAATCGAAACACTTTGTAATGTGAAACTTTGTTTGAAACCACATCTTTGAAAGTTAAATTATCTTCACGTGATAACTTATTAATCCGAATTAATGCAGTAATATAAATCGATAGTGCAACTATGCTTACTATGCACACATACAAAACATTTAATAATTTCTGTTGTTTTTTTTAAAAATTCGTCTGTGTGCATTATAAGACTATAGTTGGTGTTATACCTATGATGATTTATACTATCACATTTGTTATCATTGTTTAACCTGCAACATGTTAAATCTTCAGAGTAATTTTCACAAAACATGTTGATGTTCACACTATCACACCACAATCAATACTAAACAAAGAACAATTTTTTTATCAAGATTGTCATTGAAGCTGCACTAATTTTAATGAGCAATGACGCATGTATTATCTGCATAATAATGGCATAAAGTAACGAACTTTCATGTACAGGATGAAACATGTAGATGAAAGCGTGCGCCTGCCATCACCCACCATATGTTAATGGCAAAAAGTAACGATTTTTTTCACGCATCGGATGAGACATGCATGCGAAAACACATGCACGCACCTGCACTCATAGAAAAATATTGGTATAAAAACGCAGGCATTAGCTCTCTGCTCATCACTGTGTGAGGTGTGTTCTAGCAGATAGTTACGCATATTCTGTTTCTCGATTACAACGAATAAAACTTACATTCAACTATCACAATCATTTTCTCTATATATGTTTGTGGCTTGTTAGTGTGAACTTCAACATCGACAATAGATTGTGTGTCTGCAGTATTTTGCTGTTATATAGCTGTGATCAGTTCTACTATTACCATTGCTGATGTTTCTACAAGTACTATATATCTGCTAGTTGCTGCTGTTTGCTGCTTAACTACTCAATAAAACAAAGATGTGAAATGAAAAAACATTTAAGTCAATAATGTTAATTTATTATTAACATAAAACTTTTTCCTCCATTGTTTTCATGAAAAACAATCAATTGAACAAAAATGTTCAATTGATTGAGGTATTATGTTGTAGATCGATTGTTATGTGTGCATGTGACAATTTCATTATGCACACATAACAATTAACCTGATAATACCTCAATCAATTGAACATTAGTGTAATCGGTATTGCTTTTCGTGAAAACTACCTCGAATGAACGTTTGTTAAAATCTGTTATATTTTCCTCGTTTATAAATTGATTATAACGACGGGGGAGGAAAGTGTCAATTACCTCTTTCTCACTGCTGTAATTTTCCCGCTCTATAGTTGATATTTCGATCTCATCTTCAATCACTCCAGACGCCCCCTCAATTGCTGATTCGTCAGCAACTGACTGTGTTGCAAGAGCTGCTGCCTCTGCAAACATCATTCGCTTCCGTGCCTTGTTGAATGCGTTAGGATCGGTGTCGGATGTGTGCGCACTAGCTGCTGCGAGTGCGGCCTTCTTCTCCTGAAGTTGTTTCACGGTTTCCCACGGTGGCAGTGTAATGCGTAGTACCGACCTCTTACCGAATTTGGTCTTAGCGATCCTTGCACTCTGCACCGGATAGTTGTAGTTGAATGTGAGAAGTTCAATTGAAAAAGCCTCAATTTCTTTTATAACACGATTGAAACTTATAGGATTGAAAACTTGATCAGACATTATTGTACACAATAACACGACAGCACTGGTAAAGCGAAGCGAATAATTGAAATTAATATCAGAACCGAAAGCAATTGATGAACGAAAGCAACAGCATGAACGAATTGAGAATGATGAAGCATAAACATTTGTACTTTGTATTTATACTGGAAAAAATCTCCTACTCGTATTTCCAGGCGTAGCTGAATTGTGGTTTGTTTTGTAATTTCACAGAAGCTTGCAGTGGGAAGGACAGGAGAACGTTATTGCACCTGCATTTTCGCACTGCAAATTATGTAAGCGGAGCAGATGAATTGCATTCATCTCAAGCAAGGATAAACAAGATCTTCACACCTGCTCTTCACCATCATCATCATCACCACCATCATCGCCACCATCATCATCATCATCATCATCAAAACAGCGTCAACTTTATTGCAGCCGACAATCTAGAGTGGATGGGGAAAATTCAGACTAAACAACCTCTTGTAAGTTTAAAATTGTATTTCACTTTTAATTTAACTATATTTTCATTTTCGAGTTCTCTCTTTCTCTCGAATTATGATTAACACATGTAATCATTATTACATACAGTAGGATCAATGCAATAATATGGAAGTTACTACAAGTTATACATATAGTATGCGAAAACTGTAACGAGCAAGATATAAACCGAATTCACTGCAATTAGATTTGAAACTGTTCATTGAGAATTTGTCTAGCAAAATATATGATTTTCTCGCGGAAAAATCACGTAATTTGCATAACAGCATAAAATGGTTTATGTCGGTGAGTGTAACATTGTACAAAATTGTAATTCTCGAAGAAGGTGAAACAGTGAAGACTGCTACACCATCTTTCAATTCAAATTCGGCTATTTTATTGAACATACAAGATAATAGAGACGAATTTTTTACAACAGGCAGCAAAACAGAAAATTCTTTCTCTTTTGGATCAATTCACAGAAAATGGTTCAAATTGGGCTGTGGGACAACTTAATTATGCTGATATACATGTAGTTAGATATAATCCAATATACGGATCATCTATTGGAAGTAGCTACATACCTACACCCGCAAAATTGGCTAACAAAAAGGCTCTAATAAATGTTCAAAACAGAGAAGACCATATGTGTTTTCTATGGTCGGTCCTGGCGTACTTTAATACAGCGCGTAATAATCGTATTAGGGATTTGAAAAAACTTATGCCAATTGTTAATGTAGACGGGTTAACATTCCCTGTAGCTAATAAGGATTTGAATCTTTTTGAAAAATTGAACCTAGAGATCGCAATAAACATACTGTGTTATTGTAATGATACGGAAAAAATTTTCCCATTCAGGATAACAAAGTTTCGTGAACGGAAATATCTTATATATCTCCTTCTGCTCACCAACGACTTTGGTAATAAACATTTTTGTCTTATTAATACTCGTGAACAGAAAAATGGTCTTTCTCGATTATTAGCGGGGAGTACAAAGAATAAGAATGAAAAATTCATATGTCCATATTGTCTGCATCGTTTTTCAGATGTACATAGTCCCACAGGTCAATCAGATGGAATTGAATCTAGAAAAACACATTGCTATATGTAAGTCATTCGGTAGCGCAAAGGGTGCGGTACCCAGCGTGAGGAAATTGAGCGTGAATCAATTATGAAATTTACGTGATTATAGTGCAACGATAAAATCTTTGTACTGTGTGTATGCAGATTTTGAAGCATTTTTAACACCATGCAATGATGATAATGATTGCAATGAAGACAATTCTTCACTTGATAATGCAGATGATGATGATAATATGACAGATAATCATACAAAACAAGGACAATCAAATGCTAGTGCAACTACTAATTTGAATAAACATGTCCCGTCTGGTTATTGTTATATTATCGTCAAAGATAACTCTCAGATATATTTTGGGCCGAAAGTAGTTCGTGCTTCTTACGTTGGTGAACCAATTGTAGAAAAATTCATTGATGAATTACTTGTACATGCTGAAGTTTTGGAACCGCAACTGAGATATGAAACCCCAATGGAACAGCTGACGAATGAACAGAAATTTGCATTCACAACTGCGACAGTGTGTTGTCTATGTCATACCTCATTATCTGATAGAAATAAAAATAACAAAAAGGTGCACCACCACTGTCACAAAACCGGGCGCTACATCGGACCCGCACACAACGTTTGTAATGTCAATGCTAAGCGAAAGCTGTTATTCCTATAATATTTCACAATTTTAACTCTTCTGACACCTCTTTCTTGATAAGCGCATTGCGTCAATATGATGATGAAAAGTACAACATAACCTGCATTGCTCAATCATCTGAGAAGATCTTAACAATGTCAATTGGTATTCTCAAATTCATTGATAGTTTGCAATTTCTGAATACATCACTAGCAACATTAGTAAATAATTTGCATAGTGATACAGACATTGAGCATAATAGACATGTATTTAGGAAAGTTTATTCCTTGTTTCCAGACGTAAATGAAGAGAATTAGCCTTCTTTTACAGAAGGGTCATTTCCCGTACCAATATTTGTGTGATGAGGCGAAATTCAATGAAACACAACTTCCTGCTCGCGATAAGTTTTTCAACTCATTAACTGATGAGAATATAAGCGAAGAAGATTACCAACCCTTGAAAAAAGTGTGGGAAGCATTTGAAATGAGAACTTTTGCAGAATACCATGATCTTTATTTGAAAACAGATGTTTTGCTTCTTTGTACAGTGTTTGAACATTTTCGCGACAAATATTACAATATTTACGAACTTGATTGTGCTCAATTTCTAAGCCTCCCTCACCTAGCATGGTGTGCAATGTTAAAACAAACAAATATTCAACTTCAACTATTGACATCCCTGAAAACATTTGTTTTATGAACGGGATTAAGAGGTGGATTTTCGGGAATTAGCTTGAGATTTTGTCAAGCTAATAATAAATTATGTCATGTTTGATCAGAAAAAACCATCCACTTCTCTCCTTTACCTTGATGCAAATAACCTTTATGGTTTTGTTTGGGAAAGCGATTCCACAAGGTGAATTCTGTTGGTTAAGCGATGAAGAAATATCTAATTTCAAGTGGCAAGATATAGATGTTAACGCTTCACCATATGGCTTTACACTTGAATGTGATTTAACTTACCGCTACATCTTCAACCACTTCCCAGCCATCTACCGCTAGCACCTCATCACGGTTATCCGCCAAAAGAATTATTTTCACACTATAAAAATATAGAGATTGAAGAAGAACCCACAAGTAGTGAGAAAGACAGTGCTTCATGCGGCGCGCACAGCAGCAGCAGCAGCAGCGGCGGTGGTGAGTTCGATAACGTAAAACACGTGTAAATGTAGATTGTGGTAATGCAGCTAACAAAAACTTTTGACAACACTTTATGATAAGGAAAATTACATTTTAAATCTTGTGAACCTACAGCTATACACAAAGCTCGGTCTAAAGTTGACAAAAATTCATCGCGTGTTGCGTTATAAGCAATCACCTTGGTTGCGAGATTTTATTCAGATGAACACATCATTAAGGCGTCAGGCTACCAATGAATTTGAGAGAGATCTCTGGAAATTGAACGTGAACTCGATATTCGGAAAATCGTGTGAAAATACACGCATAAACATCGTGAATTTAAGCTAATTACAAACCCAACTAAACTCGATAAAGTTATAAGCAAACCAACAGTAAAAACTGGTATCAATTTGGAAATGATGTAGTCGGTGTAAGTCTTGCAAAACAGAATGCTACCTTAACAAGCCCCTATATTTGGGTGCTACGATACTTGACTACGCAAACATGAAATTTATGATTTTCACTATAATTATATATTGAAAATCTTTGAAAATTCTGAAGTGAAATTATGTATGACAGAATCGGATAGTCTGCTTTATTCCATAACACATTGTGACGATGTGTATGAAATACTGAAATTAAATCCACAAAGATTCGATTTTTCCAACTATCCAAAAATCATAAGTGCTATTCACCGCTTTTGCGAAAATTCCGGGATTTTGGAAGGATGAACTTGGATCGCGTCAATATACTCTTTCTGCGGTTTACGCTCAAAATGTATGCATACACATATGCATACGATCAATCATCATCATCATCATCATCATTATCATCATCGCAAACTGTAGCTAATCTTGATGTCAAGAAACTAGCAAAAGGTGTACCCGAAACACAGTTAAGCATAGATTGACGTTCGAGCATTACAAAAATTGTTTATTCAACAAAACTTTGCACTATGTAAGTTTAATCAAATAAAAAGTAAGCTGCATGAATTGTTTACTATAAATCAAAAGAAGTTAGCTTTGTCACCGTTTGATAGCAAACTGGATCAACCCTATTTCCCCGAATCCCAAAGCATGGGGGCACTGTGATATTGAGAGATTGAATTCAGATTTCAGCTCAACTGCAGAGAGCTAAAAAGAAATGCAGAAGTAGGAGAAGGAGACGAAGAGGACAAAGACGAAGAAGCTCTCACAATCAAGCGAAAACGTCTTTTGCTATGAACTGGATGATTCACATGAACTAATTTGGACAGAAATTAAGCGTAAGCAGAGAAAAGAAACTTTCATTAGATGAAAATGAAATGCAAGATGTTTTCTTATTTAAAATCAATTACTGCATAGAGATAGCTCATAAAGACAACTGATTCTGTTGGTGTTGATGATGATGATGATGATGATGATGATGATGATGATGATGACGAAGATAATAATGATAATGATAGATAAAACATATTACAAAATCAATGTAAAAACTAATAATAACAATTGTGATATTTTTTCAGATATAAGACGCATAAGAAATGGTACATTGGTGTTATTGTAATATAAAATTTGAGTTTAAATGTTTAATGCATAGTGTGAAAGAAATTTTCACACTGTCTGAACTAAATTATTTTTTGGCAAACAACACCTGCCTGTCTGTCTGTCTGTCTGTCTGCAAATATTGTTGCATTCAGAGAGAGCGGCGGGAAGTTGATTTTCATTTATTGGACAAGTTGTGTTGCATTGTGACAGCTCAGTGACTGGTTATCCTTGAAATGCACAGTTGTCCGGAAGCAGTCGTATTGAGCAGAAGAGAAGAAAAAGAAGGAGAAGCAGTTGATTATGCATGAGCGAATAAGATTGTATTAGCTACACCTGCATCGAATCAAGTTCGAAATAAAATCGCCATTGAATTACATAAGCAAGTTAGAAAAAATTTTATAACTAGACCAACGATTGTTAAGAATCAACATGACCTGATTCAAATTGATTTAGGAGACTTATCATCGTTATCAAAGCATAATAGAAACTTTAAATATTTTCTAGCTGCAGTTAATTGTTTTTCAAAGAAAGGTTATGCAATTGGTTTGAAAAGCGAAGGTGGCAAGGAAGTTGCACGAGCGCTTGAAGGCATTTACGTGCAGAAAAATGTCGCAATTTACAATGCGACCCATGGTCTGAATTCTATAATCCACACGTTAAAGCTTTAGTTGATAAATTTAAAATTAATCAATATAGCACTTACAGCATTCAAAAAGCGGCTATGGCCGAGATTTATCATGGCGTGAAAACTCGTTTATTTAAATATTTTACAGCAAATGGGACATATAATTGGATTGATTATATAGATAAATTAATTTCTGAATATAACAATCGAAAACACAGAGTAATTGGTATGGCACCTTCACAGGTGAATAAAAATAATAGTGATATTGTGTTGTCAAGAATCAATAGTTTTCATAAGAAACGTTTAGATAAACTACCAAAAAATTCTAATAGACCCAAATTTCAAGTTAATGATATTGTCCGTATTAGCAAACATAAACATATTTTTCAAAAGGGTTATACAATGAATTATACACCCGAGCTTTTTCGTGTAACACAGATTATAAAAACATCTAAACCGATTGTTTATAAAATAGCCGATTTGGAAAATAATGATATTAGTGGAACATTTTATGCAGATGAATTATTAAAAACTCAATTATCACCAGCAGAACAAAAAGTATATCTTGTTGAAAAAATTATTCGAAAGAAAAATAATCATGCGTTAATTCGATGGTTAGGATTTTCAGATAAATTTAATTCTTGGGTTCCATTGGAAAATTTAGTAACATAAAGAATACTTTGTTAAACTGATTTTTCGTTCTAGACTGCAATGTTTGAAACAGAAAGAGATAGAGACCGTATAAAATATAGCTAAATTATATATGTGTATTTTTTTACAGCATACAGATGAAGAAAATATGCAAAATATAAATGAGACAGATGAAATAACATCATCATCATCATCATCTGCTGATTTTGATAATGATGTACGCTGTGATGATTTGTCACAGCTTAATGATATATCAAATGATGTTACACAGCAAATTTCAAAACCATAGTAGACTCAGTTAATTCAGTAGAGACAAAACAAAAACGTAGAAAATGTGACTTAGATGTGTTAGTAAACTCTCATGTGGCTGTGTTGTCGTCTGTCAATAATGCATTAAGTGCAGAAGAATATCTCTACAGCGATATTCATAAAATTGATCATTTTCACATTGTATTTTTGATGCTAAGAATAAAAATAAACGCAGGCTTGTAAAAGAAATTGCAGCACATGCAAATTCATGTAAATTTTTGAATTGTAATCTGAACAAGAATGTTTGTGTTTGTCATCTAATTACGCTAGGAAAATTAATGATTTTCGAAAAGCTGAAGAATTGTGAATTTCACATACCTGTAACAATGATATCTTCCCCCAAAAAGATTGGTGAGAAAAACCAAGAAGAAAACAAATGTTGGTTAATTTGTTGAATTTTACAGACATTTTAAAACTTTGCGCTGTCAAGGCTAAATTATTGTGTTAATCAAAAACAACCTACTGTAATATGTTGCTAATTGTAAAACGTATAATAATCATTTTGGAATTGTGTTAGTTGTATGTAAGTTTTATTCGTTGTAATTAGTAGTAGTAATTAATTTAAGATATTTCTATAAACAATGTATAACTTTAACCATCACTATAGACGATATGGATTTGTAAAAAAAAAAATAAATTGCACATATAAATATACCTTTGTTTATTATTATGTGTGCATACTCCTCATCCATATAGTTATTAGATATTAACATATTTCAGTTAGTTGATGAGCAGATGTCAGACTGTGCGTGCATATCATGTGAGAGGCGATATTAGTTTATTTACTTCTCAATATGTCGGTTAATTCAAAGTTTCTAAAACATTATGTAAAAACAAAATTCATCATCATCAAAGCAAGAAATTAGTCTACTAGATTTTGATGGATTATTGTTAAACTCTAGTTCACAATCAAATTGTGAGAAGAATAGAAAAACGGTAGATATTTTCCTGCTCAATTCGTTGTTTAATTATCGGACCATCAGCTTGTGGAAAAACATCTCTCTTATTATCATTGATTGTTAATGAAAATGCATTAACATTTGAAAATGTCTATGTGTTTAGTAGATCATTGCATCACCCAAAATATAGACTGCTTGAAATGATTTTTAATGGGTTGACAAATATCGGTTCATTAATGAGCGGGGATATTGACAATATCTCTCCGCCAGAAAAGTTGAGAAGCAATTCATTGGTTATTTGCGATGACATTATCTTTGGAGGTCGATCGAAAATTACATCTTATTTCTGCATAGGACGTCATTATAATCTTGATTACGTTTATTTGGTTCAATCTTTTGCCGCTGCAGGTAAACATAATCTCTGACAATGTTAATTATATTATTTTATTTCGAACTGATTTACAAAATTTAAAGTTAATATTTAGAGATTATGTTGCATCAGACATGAGTTTTCAGCATTTCATAAAATGTGTGATAGTGTATGGAGATCTAATAAGAGGCATTCATTACAATCAATCTTGAATTAACACCACAAAGCGGTAAATATAAGAATGGTTTTGAGCGTGAAATTATTATTAGCTAAAACACAGGTGCGCGTGTGCGCTGAAGAAATTTATTAGTATTAAGCGGCGTTAGATGTGTGAACAGCGTCAGGATGAAAAACAAGTCGCTAACGAGTTGAGTAGTAGTAGTAGTAGTAGTAACACTGTTGCTGATGGTAATTTAGATAGCCATCATGTTCGTAATCATCATGTTCGTAATCAATTAAAGACGAAATCAAAATTGTTACAGAATACTATTAGCAAGTTAAGAAATTCAATTGTTAATAAACATAAAAAGTTGATTAGTAGCAGAAGAGCTAATGAACGAGATTTACAAGATACATTTAGCCCAATAATAAAACCACTTGTAGAATTGAAATCTTCTTTTGATAATCGCAATAATAATAATAATAATAGGAAACATGTTAGAAAAAATGCTGAACAGAAGTATGAAGAAGAAGAAGAAGGAAATGAGGTGGTGATAAGTTCAGATGATAATGATGATGATATAGTTGATGATGATAATTCATACCCACAGAGTAATTTACAGAAATTAACGCAAAAATATATACAAGAATTTCTTGTAAAAAAGAAAAACGTTTCTTTTGGATTAAGTTATGATAAGAAAAGCAATCAGTTTAAATTCGGACCTAATTCAGTTGTAAGATTCGACAATAAGCATTTATATGTAGATGCAATTAGATATCCATTGTCACACGGCTTGCTAGAACTCATTTTTCGAAATAAACCAGATGCAGATTTATATGGTGTAAGCTCGATAAGACAATATAAACGAATACTAACGCAGACACGTATTCATTTGAATAAACGTAATAATTTGAAAACCGGAGCAGGATTTAAATATAAACATGTTATCAAAAATATTTCCATCTATAGCGTTAACTGTCAGTGCTGTTGGTAGGCAGAACAGATCACGCAGACGAAATGTGCGATCTTTTCAGCTTAGTAGACGGGAGAGGCAAGTAGGTGATGAAGATCAAGAACATGATGGCATGCAACAGCTCTCTTCATCCACCCGCTGCTTGCTCGAAAAAAGAAAGACCGAAGAATCTCATGATCAAACAAGTTTAGCAAACTTATCACCAAGTGCGGATCTGCACCGACCATTGAATGAGACTCGACTAGGTGGGGGCGCAGGAGCCCGAGGACGAGGTGGAGGACGAAGTGGACGTCCAAATCCTATCGCATCTTCGTCTACAACTATGAATCCATCGTTTTCTCGTCATCTTCCTGGAGCTGTAAGATTATCACGTAATAATGAAAGTAGCGGTGATGATGAAGATGATTATGATAATGATGATTATGATGATGCTGAAGTACGCGGGAAAGGAATAGGAAAAATTAGATCGAAACTAAATATGGTTAGGGCAAACAGAAAAACCAACTGTAGAAATTACGTATATTTTGACAATGCAGATGAACTTGTCGAAAGATTAGCTTTATTGATAGGCTCACAGTCAGCTGGTCATGATAACCATTCAGCTGAGATTTCATCTATAATAAGCCAACTTTTTGAAGCAGGAATAATAGAATAATGTTCACACGTAATTAGGTTCTAATTAGGTGTGAGATAGTCAACTAGTCTGCTAATCAGCCGATTTGTGGGAAAATATTTTTTGAAAAAGGCGGGCGGTAGAGCTGGGTGAGGTTCTATCTTGTCTTCATGATCCGGCTATCTCACAAGATACAGTAGCCATGTTGGTTACAGCAATTAATGTGGTGACAAAGTCACATATGGTGCCGGCGCGCATTGTGGTGATAGCGGCCATTGTGGTGCTGGCGTCAATTTTGGTTACAGAATTCCAATTGGTTACAGCGGCCATTTTGGAGACATAATCAGATTTGGTTACAGTGAATAGGTTGGTTACAGAGAACGCTCTGGTTACAGCGTCCATGTTGGTTACAGCAACCATCTTGGTGACAGCGGCCATCTTGGTGACAGCGGCCATCTTGGTGACAGCGGCCATCTTGGTGACAGCGGCCATCTTGGTGACAGAGTTGGTGACAGAAGTAACATATTTACACTACTTGTATATTCTCAACTCAGTTACTTATTCCCTCACCTATCTTATGTTACTTATCAAAAATGTAATATATTTTTATCTAATTATATATTTTCTAACTAAATGACCCTTGGTCAGATTGTGTTAGGTACCAATTGCTAATTTTACAGAACATTTACAATCCAATGAAAGTAATATAGATACAGTTTTTTCGTAATGGATTTTTACGTCACCTCCATGGATCTCTATGTCACCTCCGTGTGTTACAAAAATTAAAAAATCCGTTTTATTTGCTTAAATCATGTTCTTGACCTCGGTGTTGTATGCATACTTTTAAAATACCCCCCTAGTAAACCAATATATTGTATTAAAAGTAATAAAAATTAAAAAAAAAATGTTTACTTCCCAAATGTCCACTTAATTTGAGAATGACCCAAATATTAATCGATCATTAAATAATCATACAGACACATCAGAGCACTTGAAATATTCTATTATGTTGAAAAATTTGAGAAAAATCAAAATACAATACAAGAAGCATTAAAAGAAAATGCTGCCCCTTACAAGAATAAAAAAGTTTGTTTGAATAGCTTCATCTACAAATATTTGTTGCAGTTTTGTATTTAAGCAAACAGGAGCTTGCCTTCCAAGAGCATGATGAGACAAACAAGTCTCAGGAAGATATTGAAGAATCTGACTTCTTTTTAATACAAGTGGACAACACAACAGACATTAATAAAAAGACACAGCTGTGTACACAATGGATGTTCAAGCAGTATTGCTGTGCCCTTACCTCAAAGCTTCTGCACTCTACTACAGACAAAAATTTAAATTGCACAACTTTACACTGTACAATCTGAAAACAGGGGAATGTTATTGCTATCTATGGGATGAGACTGAGGGTGGTGTGAATGCTGATGAGTTTGCCACTATTTTAACCCATTCTATTTCAACAGAAATGAATCTTGATGTTATCAAGCACATTAACTTATACAGTGATGGATGCACCAGCCAGAACAGAAATTCAATTTTGGCAAATGCCTTACTATTAATATCAAATGAATCTGGGGTGAAAATTACACAAAAATATTTAGAAAAAGGACACACTCAGATGGAATGTGACAGCATACACAGCAATATTGAAAAACAATTGAGGAACAGAGAAATTTACTCCCCAGCAGGCTATGTCGGATTAATAAGAACAGCTAGAATAAATCGAGAAGCTTACAAAGTATTCCAATTGGACTATACTTTTTTTCAAGAGATTCAATGTAATCAACAATGTCACATCAATAAGACCAGGTACAAAGAAAGGAGAGCCTGTAGTAACTGATCTCAGATGTATCCAATACACACCAGATGGAAAGATTCAAGTGAAACTGAGCCCAAAGGATGACTTTTTTGACTTACCAAGAAGAATTAAAAGAATTTCTAAAAGAATTGATGAGCTTGAACAACTGTACAGTGCAAGAATACCATTGGATGCCATAAAGTTTCGTCATCTTCAAGAACTGAAAGAAGTTATCCCAAAAGATATCCATTCATTTTATGATAACTTACCCCATCATTAATTTCAGTTCTCTGTGACACACTTGAAATACTGTACTATACCGGTAGTCTGGTTGCGAAAATATTAAATTCTGGCAAGATGGGAAAATGACTCCAGCTTGGTCAATACAGGTTCAAAAGTTATAAATTTGGGCTCAAATTGAAATCAAATTTATAATTTTTGACTTCTCCCAAAGAAAATCGGGGGGGAAATAGGAAGCAAGATATTTTTAAAGAGAAGACAGAATCAGTTATTACATTTATTAAGAAATTCCAATGTGATGGCTCGCATTACTGTCGAGGATCATCTACAAGACAGTACCTGAGCCCAGAACTTAATATTGATTTAATGTTTAAAATGTATGTTGATCAGGCTCCCGATGAACTTAAAGTCAAGCGAACATTCTTCCATAAAATTTTCTCCTCTAAATTTAATTTAGGATTTGGACAACCTGCAACCGATGCATGTTCTGTATGTATACAGTTGAAATTACAAATTGCAAATGAAAACAATGAAGAAAAGAAGACAACCTTGCAAGCAACTAGACAGATACATAAAAAAAGAGCACAAGCATTCTATGAAATAATTCAAGAGAAAGATGATAACGTTTTTATGCTGGTGTATGATTGCCAAAAGAACTTACCCATGCCCAAAGTCCCTGATCAGTCCTGCTATTACAGCAGACAACTTTATTTTAACAATTTTACTATAACTCAAGGTACTTCACATGATGTTTCAACTTCTGAAAATGTTTTTTCGTATGTTTGGACTGAGGATAAATTTAAAAAAGGTTCAAATGAAATAGCCTCTGCCATCATTCACAGGCTAAACAATTCTAATATTGAAAATCACATTGATATTGTCCGCTTAGTATCAGATGGTTGCAGTGGACAAAATAAAAACTCCACAGTTGTTACAGCATGTTCATTGTGGCTAGTAAATAATTGTTAAAATAAAGTCACATAAAACAAATTGAATTAATATTTCCTGTAACTGGCCACTCGTTCATTCCCCCAGACCGGGTTTTTGCCCAAATAGAAAAGAAAATTAGGAAGCAGGAATGCATTTTGAACCCTGAGCAGTATACTTCTATAATTTCCAATCATGCAACAGTTATTGAGTTGGGTAGTAATGATTGCACAGTAAAAGATTATAAAAATGCAACTATTGAAATTCTAAAAAATACTAATTCATGGCATTTTAAGATGAAACAATGTAAAAGAATTTTTATCAAAAGGTATGGTAGTAATAGCGTGACAGTGAAGGGTGAAAATGTGTATAAACATGAATGTGGCACATACAAACTTCTATCAAAAAAGGGCGTTTCAATGAAAAATTTCAACCCAATAATTATGAAAAATATTTAAGAAAAATGTAGGGATGTGAAGAACTTGTTGATAAAACATTTTGGTGAAAATTGGGAAGAAGTAAGAGAACTAGATTATTTTTCAAATTTCTTTGGTCGTAATAATAATAATATTGTTAGGGAAGAACAAGACTCTGATGCTGAGTGCGAAGGAACTGGAGAAATTCCAGAGTTTTTAGTTTAATTTCTATCAACTATTATGATGCCCCTATTAGTTGTTACTATTAATTTCTTTCATTGACTTTTTCTTATCAGTTAATTTTGAACTTGAAATGTACATATTTTAATGAAAAAATAAATAATATATATTGTACTAGAACGTTGTCTCTGCATTTTGTATAACCTATTTTAAATCATGCATGAATAATAATTTATTATATTGTGTTAATTATAGACTCAGAAAGGCTTTTCTGTTATTTCATTATTTATGTGAAACTAACATAGTTGTTTCAAAGACAGCAAACTCCATACATTCATATCAAACTCAGCAATCTCCTACATATTTTTGCTTATTACAGATTTTGTGATCAATCTAGGACATTGAGCATGTATATTTAATGATCTTATGATATCATCTTAATTATCACATAAAAATTTCATGAAAGTAATGGTATATGTGTCAGCTACAGTTTTTTGTGATTTCCCAGCAAAATACTTTAGTGGAGATTGCTGACTTTGCCGCGACACCCCTCAAATATTGAAACACATAAGCTGCTCCTATTCCCCTTTTTATTTCTGATTTTAATTTATCCATAGAAAATTAAAAGGAATTTGAAATTTTGAAAATATTCCATATTGTATTGTTATTTTCAAATTTGAGGCATGAAGTTAGTCATGTGATCTGTTTTTATTTATTTGAGAAAAATCGTCAAGAGTTCATCAAAACAGCTGACCTAAAAATAGTTATCAACCCATATTATTATTTCTATGAAGCAAAATTTTACAAGTACGATTTTTCAAATGATATGCATTCAAACTCGATTATTCATAATATTTCGAAAGCTCAGATTACTTTTTTTATAGTGCAATGATGAATCAGTCTGATGGATAAGACTGATGGCTGTACTTTAAGAAATTGTTCAATTTCATTCCTTTAAAATTTCCATTCCTATGCCTTTGTATGCCTACCCCCGAGCAGAGCCACTACCACCTAGAGTTACAAAGCCATAGCGCTGCTTGTTCAAAAATCTTGTGACGTCATTATTAGTGGATAAGCAGTCTTGTTGTTTGTTTTCTACTTTCTAATTCTAACCACATAGGCTTTTGATTTGTGTTTATAGGTGTTTGATTTCTTTGAAGTACGGAGTATATTTTGTGAATTCAGAGACTAAAGATGAGTTTTGCTCACTGAGTCAAGGTAAGTTTCAAAATCTACTCATTAACTGAACATTAATAAACTATTTAAGTGTAATAGCTACTCATAATTTTTTTAAATACTTCTACAATCTTTGCAAATGCTTTGATGGCATACCTAACCTGAAACGTTTTGTTTCAATTATTATAAACTTTTTGCAAAGAATTTGAATGCTGTTGAAATGGACAACTTTCTATGTAAAGTGATTGTTTTAATGTTACTGTTTTCTTGACAGAAACAAAAATTCATCATTTATTCAATGGATTGAGTAGCTATGCATCATGAATTGACAACAATCCTATTGAGTTAACTTCCTTTTCTGGAATGTAATGTACTGCTTTCTAGTGAAAGCTAATTGGAAAAATTAATTGAGATGTCATTTTTAATAGCATCGAATGCTTTTTGTGTATTTATGATTGTAGTGATTATGGGCATTTTGTGTAATCAACGAAATTTATAATTACTCATAAACTATATGCAATCAGCCTAATGATTATGTTGATCATGGGCTTGTTAGCCATGCCACAGCATTCTGTAAAATTTTATGACTAAAATACATTTGATTGGATGCTTCAATTACAGTACTAATAACTCAATCTGCAATAACTTCATATTATATCATTTCATGCTCAATAATGTTCTAAAATCATTGGAGTTGACTGAATATTGTATCTTTTTTTCAGATGCCACATGAAAATGTTGATATAACTGAAGATGATTTGAACAAATTGGACACAGAGATAACTCTACTGACTACCTATCTTGCAGGATGTTGTGTGAATAGTGTTCTAAAAAGATTGAATAAGAACAGTTCATATTGTACATTATTAAACAAATTGTACTGCACATTATTAAACAAAGCCTAATTTAGAATTCAGAAAAACATAGAATCCATAAAATGATAAACTATAAATAGTTCCTATTGATTGATATGGAATTCATCTGCAATATTATTAATGATACATAATTATATGTACTTATAATTTTTACTTAGTTCATATTAAACCTGAGTTACAATTTGAAGCACAAATCTCTCCTCATTCCATCCCTCATTCTATGGTTGGGTGTTGATGGGAAGGATGTCCTTGCACATCCTTCTCCAAGAATGACAATTATATGTCCAAACTCCGCCATTTCATGTAGATACAAAATCAATTACTTATATTTCCAACGACGTTCGTTTAAATAAAATATATCATACTAGTATTAAGTTGTATTCAAAAATCTTGAATTAAAATTTATACCTATATATTTTCATTTAAAATCTTTCTTACTTCATGTTTTGTCCAGTTAATCGTATGCTGTATTTATTATTTTAAATGACTATTCTATAATGATTATTCTATTCTATTCCCTACATTCAACCTGCCTAACATAATATAATTCTCAACTAAGGAGCTGGAACTGGTTTTTCTCAAAGGCTAATGTGTATTTTCTACTAAGAGAAATGTTTTTGGGAAATGAGATGTTTTGAATTAGTCTTTCTAATAGTTTCTATTACCGTATTACGACTAGTAAAGCTTTTTGAGTTGTTAAGCTGATGAACATTCAGCCCATCGACCACTGATGACGTCATAACCTAGCACTATGGCTTTGTAACTCTAGGTGATAGTGGCAGAGCTCGGTACCCCGATATTGAGTATTTATTCCACAATAGAGTGAGAAGAATGTGGGTTCATCCAATAGTGAGTGCGCGATTGTTAAAAGGGGCGTCTACAATCCTTTTCCAAGATTTACAAGAACATAAAAAAATCCTTCAATTACTTTAGGATGAGTGTGGCTTCATTTGATGAACTTGAAGCTAAACTGCATGAAACCAACAAAGTAATTCGCCAGTGGTTCCAGTGCCAAGCAGAGTAAAGAAGAGGATTTACTTTATTTAGAGAATTTCAATCTATCTACAGGAATGAACATGAGTGACAAAGAATTATTAACTCCACCAGATATCAGTGAAATAGCCAAAGAAGTTTCACTGAACTTGCTGCCTTGTAAGGGGGAAGCAGGTTTCTGTAAACAAAACTGATGAAGGTAGACTGAAAATACTCAAAGATCATATTTCTTCATTTCCTTCCTATGAATCATTATACAAGAACTCACAATCCAAACCGCAAGCATTTACCAGAATCTCTCAATATTACAGAGATGTACAATCTGTACAAGGATCATTGCAATACTTTGAACACACAACCTCTATCAGAGTCAATGTACAGAAAAGTGTTCAATTTTCAATTCAATTTACATTTTCATCAACCACACAAAGATACCTGTATGAAATGTGACACATTCAAAATAGTCAATAGTCAAAATTCTTTATTACATATTCTTCAAGAACAGTAATTGTTGTCAAAAATAAGCTTCAAATTGTTTGGTAACTACAAATCAATATTAAATGAAACTAGCCATAGCTGAAAATGAAGAAGAAAAGAGAAATATTGAACTTATGAAGGAAATGCATCTGAGAAAAGCAGACCTTGCAAGGGAGAAACTAAATGCAGCAAAAGAAGAATCCAAGAACAATTCCAACGTTATTCATTTACGTTTGATCTTTAGAAGGCGTTAGCTTTTCCAAATCTGACTTGTTCAATTGCATACTATAAGCGTAATATGTATGTCTACAATCTGGGCTGTCATCAGCTAGCAGATAATTAAGCTTTCATGTATGTTTGGAATGAAGTTGAAGGCCCCCGAGGATCTCAAGAGATTGCTTCTTTTATTACAGAGCACTTAAGTCACATTGTTCCCAATGATGTTAGTCATGTAAGGCTATTTGCACACTCACCGATTTTGGACGGCCGGTAAAAAATCGGCCGATATTTTATCGGATATGAGGTACTTGCAGACACACCGATTTTGGACGGCCGGTAAGGTGCATGATTGGCCGCAAGGTGCATGTAGACATCTAGTTTCTTTTGTGACACACGAGATTGAATAACAATGAATCCTAAAAGAGTTGTTACTATGTGGTTCTTGTACCGTCGTATTAAGCGCCGTAGGATTAAGCGTAAGTGCTGGATTCATCTAATCAATCAAAACAGAGAAAACACGGGAACATTTCACACACTATTTGAAGAATTAAGACTTGATGAAAGTAAGTTTTTTAACTATTTCAGAATGTCAGTTAAATCTTTTGACGAACTTCTTGAGAAGCTGAAAAGTGCTATCAAACATCAGAATACGAAAATGAGAAACTCAATTTCTTCCAAACAAAGGCTTGCATTAACATTAAGGTAAGTCATAAAATTATATTTATTTTTATAAAACACACACATACCCCCACACCTATATACACCGGGTCTATAGCCTCAGGTTTTCCACTAGCTAACTTTTCTGCCAGAAAATAGAAATTCTAAAAGAATATAAAAAAGTTAAAGAAGCGAATGATTGAATTATTCATTCTATCTTTGAAAGTCTCCAGAGACTTGTCCCACAACACGGGCCTTGCCTCCACTAATGAAATAAGTATATCATTATCTACGTCGCCCATTTCAAAAACTCTAGCAAGAAGCACGCACTAAAAACTATAGTATAGATAAAAGAAGTCGACTGCACTAAAGGATGGTGTAGCGAGGACTGTTGGACGGCCGGAAATTAATCGGTGCGTGTGCAAGTTTGTATTTAGTCACATGCAAGCCGGCACGGCGCCGGCACCGGCGGTGTACAGTGGCAGTGGCCGGCATTTTACCGGCGCCGGTCAGCGGTCGGCGTGTGTGCCAGGTCCCGTTTCCGCCTGTGGTTCACTATTGGAATTTGGACGGCCGGTAAAAAATCGGCCGTCCAAAATCGGTGTGTGTGCAACTAGCCTAATAATGTTCAGCAATAGATTTGGCGGGCAAAACCGCAACATCAAGCTTGCTCTCACCATGATGCAGTTTATTCAACAAGAGAACTGTAACATTCAGACAGTAGATCATAAATTCATGGTCGGCGGACACTCATTTCTGCCCAACGATGCAGATTTTAGCATTATAGAAAAGTATTCTAAAGGAAAAACAATGTACTCTCCCCGTGATTGGTACGATACCATAACAAAGTCAAAGAAGAAGAAGCCCTTTGTGGTTAAAATCATAAGCCGAGAAGACTTTAATTCCACTCAGGCGCTCGAAAGATCAATAACTACACCTTTTCCAGTTGTATTTGAGAAAGTATCAATTATTATAATTGAGAATGGTCATATTGAGAAAACATCAGTTGTAAATGAGAACGGTCAATAATTGAGAAGATATCACATGTAATTGAGAATGGTGAATTGTAAATGAGAAAGTATCATTTGAAATTGAGAAGATGTCAGTTATAATTGAGAAATCAAATTAAAGAACCAGCTGACCTTTTCCACGTTTTTCACTTCTCATTTATAGCAGGATCCTTTTAACTTGTCATAAATCAGCTGTTTCGGTAATAATTAAACAGTGATTTCGACACAATAATCGAAAGGCTTAAAAGTCTTAAAGACCTTTAAAGTCTTTAAAATACCTTTTTAAAGAAGACCTTTCAAAGAATAACTTTTTAAAAGACCTTTTCAATAATCTGCGAGATTCAGCATTTGTAGGTTAAGTATTGTGATATTGCTCTTTGAAACATATGTTTTCTGACAAGTTGAAGGGATCCTGCTATACATGTGACGATTTCTCATTTACAATTCACCATTCTCAATTACATGTGATATCTTCTCAAATACAATTGACACTTTCTCAAATACAATTGGAGAAGGTGTAGAAGAAAAAACCAATGTAGAAAAACACAAAGTATCTCGGTTTCGTATCCAATGGTTGAGGTATGTTAAGGACCAACCCTTCAAGATCTTTTACAAGGAGACAATGAGTGATGACATTCCCTTTGAATGTCTTGACACGCCCCAGCAAAAAAAGGAAGGCGAATCGCATCCCTCACAAGTATTTCAACTGAAGCTCTGTACTTGTCACGTCGTCCGGTTACAGCAGCAAAGAAGAAGGACATGATTGATCTGTTAGCCTTCGATCCTCCCATCCACCATAGTTTCTACACAGACCTGACGGATGGAAATCAGCCTGAAGGAATTGACGACACTCCCATCACCGATCGTTGCAGTAATCAGAATCTGACTAAATAGTTTTTGTAAAAGTGGTACAAGTCAATTTTGAAAAAAAAAACAAACAAAAAATTGTTACTAATCAATTTTATTCATTAAGTACATATTTTAATTATGAAATGATAAATCAGGATATGAGTAACCAATTTTATCATAGAGTAAAAAACTATCATGATGAAGAGATTTATCGTTCTCTTTTTAGTAAACCCTTCAGAATCTCAAAACTATGAAGAAGTGACTTGTACCACTTTTCCTGTCAAAGGCTCTTAAACGTATCTTATTAAGATACATTATTGAAATTTGCTATTTTCACTCATTGTTTAATCTGTTGCTTGCTTTCATCACTAATAGAGAATTTGAACTTGTAAATATGCTTTGATTTACTACATGTCTACATTCGCATGAGCTGATACAGAATATCACAATAAATAAACAACTATAATACTTATGCCGAGTTTCACCAACCATCTTTAAATCATTTGACCAGCATCAAATAGCTACTAATAAGGCTTCTTTCACACTATTGCAGGCCGGGCCCTGATCGGACAATATGAATGCTGTATCTTAATGGGTATATTCACCCTAAAACATCATTATGATTCACCAGTATTCCTGTCCAATCCAGGCCCGCCCGGATCTCACCAGTTCATTACTGGTATGAAAGAAGCCTCAAGTGGCTCATATACTACACTCGCATAGAAAGATGTGCAATTTTTTATATTGGCTTTTGAATATTTATGGCTTCTAGTATAGATACATGAAGCCAATATAAAAAATGGACCAACGTGAAATGCTCATGCGAGTCTCTTTAGGGTTTACCACATGAGCTGAAAATGCCACCATGTGTGCATTTGATTGAGAATGACAAATCATTAGAATGTTGTAGGTAAAAATCAGCAGAGTTTCGGTCAGGTAATTTTTCACATATCTGCATTGTTTTTCTAAGAGACAATGAGTAGCATGACAGACTACAGAGTAGGATAATTCTACATGGAAAAGTTAGTGAAGCACTGTGAAGTGTGAAATCCTAAAATATAGAAAACTAGACTTTTTAGCTTATATGAGCAATGAGTCTTTTTTTGAATGATCATCAAATTATAAATATTCGACGAAGTTTGGTGAAAACCAGCATTAACATTACTTTCTTCACAAAACAATATTGACGAAAAATTACTTCTAATAATTTACTAAAAGTCAAGATAATTTACCAAACAACCTTGTAAGTTGTCCGCCTGTGTATTGATGATGGGGCGGGTGAAGACAATGTATTCCACATCACACTTTCAATATTTCATCCGTATTGAAACACTGTCATGATCTCCATAAATGAGACTCTTTCCACGTTGATGAGTTCCATAGTAGATGATGAATTCTTTCCAAGTAGACGAGGATCAAGGCGGCAGAAGCGAAGCAGTAGCTGCAATTCCTCTCTTCTTGAATTTTCTTCTTTACTAGAGAATTTTGAACTGTAAAAAATGAGAACAGACAAAACATAAGAGGAAACGGATAATTAAAACTTGTTTGTTTTATTAGTTCACAAAATTATTAGAGTTCATCACTTAGCGCAGTTTCTGGTTCAGTGCATTTTGAAATACCGTATACATATGCAAAGAAAACATCAATATCACGTGACTAATGAAATTGTTCAATCCTTAGGTCCATAAAGCATAATACCAAAAAAGTCATAAACAACTGCTAGAATTACAACGGAATATGGGAGTTCTACAGTTTTATATGAGTTCATACAAACTGATCTTCAAGAAATTACCTTAATGAATTAGTCTCAAGTGAGTGAACATGGTTCCAATCGTTTGACTTATCATTCCCAAATTAGATCATTTCAGTTATAAATAGAAATAAAAGTTCGAACAATTAATGTTATATGATGGAATAATTGTGTGAATGTTATGACGTAAAGTGAAATTATTGTGAAAAGACAGAAGTGTCAAGTAAAGAAAATATTCTAATATTAGATATTAATATTAATTAGTATTTTTCTCTGGTAGGGAGATCGATCTTTGATGGTCATAAGAAATACTTGTCATAGAGAATAGTTTCCGGACCATGCAATAGAGCTGAACAGAGTTAGGGTTATATTATATAAAATGAGTTATGTTAGACACCATATTATTAGCTATTGAATTTTGCCAAGGAAACGTTATAAAATAAGTTGCTTTGCCCACGGTGACATAAAGCACTTGCAACTGATTTAGTGATCCATGTTTGAATGCAATAGTTTCAACCAAAAACCAAATAGGCTACACTAAATACTATTTTGTTATAGATGATGATTTATTGATGAAATTTTGTACAATGACGTGCATAATTAATACATTACCTGAATAACATAGGTAAGTCTCGCCACTCTGAATATTTTTAAATGAATAATTTTTTGATACTGCATTAGATTTTCATTGATTGTTTACTTTATTTTACTAGTTTGACTAGTTGAAACAATAACTAACTTTTCCACAGTGCACTACCGAATTTGCTTCATTGGGCTTTGTTTCTGGTTCAAAATGTGGATGTAACGGTTCTCCCGCCAATTCACGTGATAACAAGCAAAGATGTGCACCACATGGGAATGTTGGGAAAGACGTGCAACAATTACAAGGACAAGGTGTTTGGTCATTAACTCTGTATCTAATTGAGTTTTCTCTATCTGTTATGAGCAATTGGCTTTGGAATCAATGTTGAATTTCAATTTGAAAAGCTTTTCAATTTATCCTTGGTAACTACAGTTCTTTAAATGCATAACCCTAATGACTACTTCTACAATCAACTGAATCTTTCTAGTTCCAAAAATTCAATATTGATTTACTTCTTCTTTCAATTCAATTATTCTTGAAAATCAAACACTAGTTATTAAAATGTTTATGATACTAACTGTTGTGGCTTCAAGATACAAATGCAAGAAGAATTGGAAATTTTCAAATGAATAGGCTAACTTGTTTTATTGGTTACATGTCCAATTCACGTTCAAGTGAGATTATCCTTTTCCACGACACACATTATGTTAATTAGTGTACTTTTCATACATTAAAGTGCATAATTTATTAATATAAGAAGTGGATACCGGTACCTATAAAAATCTTGCTGAGCCTTTAGATTCAAGGCCTTTGCTTGTTGTCTATTGAAAAGAGCTAAGAAACCCCTTCGTTCCTTTCAGAGTAATAAGTGTTGCAAAGTTTCATTTTGGATAATGCCCAGTTGAGTGGGCTTATACAAGGTTATGGGTCCTACATTCCGTGATACTAGGCTAAATTTAATTTCATTGTACAGATCAAATCATAAATAAATTTTACATTATGAATATCTTAATTTTCAGTGGCTGTCCGGGAAGCATTTAGAGACAAATTCACGGATTAAATTATGAGCCAACAGAGTATTTTTACTTGCGTTTCTAGTGCATTCGATTGTCTAAACTCTAAAGAGTGAACCCTTTTAATGTAGTGCCTGTTTAATTTTAGAATTCTTATTTCAGAAGAGAGTCTTGAAAAGATACTGAGAAATCTACTTACTGATAATATAACTCCACATGTCTAAATTCACTCCAAACGCACTGAGGAGTTTGGCATGGAAACTTTCCAAGTCGTTATTCGTCCGTTTCGCGGCGTTGAAGTTGACATGGATTCAGGGCCAACAAGAGTGATCCAAAGACGTCTGTCGTAACTGGTCACTGTGAATAACCGCTCATCCATCCCTCCCTTGGTTGTATAATTGATTAGGGCGTCCAGGCCGTCCTCAATTCCATAGGGAGGAATGGCGTTGTTGTTTGGAGGCCTCCTTTGTGCCGGAAAATGTGGCGGCGCCATAATCATTTAGACTGCCTTTTTGGCAGCAACATTCTGCCAGCACAATCCTGTCATGCCGTGTGCAGTGACAAATCTCCAAACAGCCTGAAAAATAAATTTATTTATTCTTAATTTTTTATGCATCATAATACAAAGCGACTTGAATATCAATCTCAGCGACAATAGAACACTAACTCAAGAATTTACGTGTCCTAAATTTGAATAGCTTAAATTCTCTCATTAATAAACCTATTAATAAACTGCGTCATTGAAATTCTTGGGAGGGGGGGGCTCACTAGATAGAATGGATTTTCAATTACAAATGATGTCTAAAACTTCTGAAAACATATAATTTCATAGTAATTTTCATGAAAATTTTCCGGGGGTAAACCCCCTGTCCCCTTTTTGTATGGTAAAAGGTGAGACATTGATTAATTCTCTAGTCAACAAATTGATTTTCATCGGTGGGACATAGTATAAAACTGTTGGTAATGCTCAAATAGTAAATAATTATTGTAAGATTGGCACACACAGAATATATGGAATAATCAACATATTTATATCCACTCCATTGGAATGAGTGGAGTTTTGATGGAATAAATAAAAGTGATGGAAAATACACGACAGTGTACTTGTTTTCACAATTCAATGCAAATGCATTATAGTAAAGTCATTGAATCCAAAAAACACTCATCGTGGGAAAAAATTCCCAACCAAGCGAATTTTTGGTGCAATACTCCTTAGTCCTTGGACAACTCAAATACAAATTCATGACCTTGTAAACCTTATGCTTAATATAGAGTGCCCCAACAATCTCAAAATTTCGGCTTGGTTTTCATTGAACTATGATTTTTGTCAAAGCAAAGCGTTATACAGAAAAATCATGAAAACCATTGTTTTAGTAAATAGAATTTCAAAGAGTTTTATGTATGATTCATCACTGTATGTCCAATGAGTAATGAGTTGAAATTTTTCAAAAAGTAGAAGATTTCCGAAAAATCAAAACCTTCAGTATTTATATTTTTGATTGCTCATATCATCTACCAACTAAATCAATAACACGGTAGCTCAAAAATCAATAGTACGATAACTCAAAATCCCTCTGCACAATTTTTTCTTTATAATTTGAGACCAAATTGGCCTGCCTATCTTATGTAGTTTTTGAGCTACAGCCATGAACAAATATGCTTGCATTTCAAGAAATCCCTAATTTTTTTGTTCACTCTAAAACAAATTTCTACGTACCTGTAATGCAGGTTCCTAAATGATTATTGTTCCTTGGATCATTCTGTTTCAGATGACCCATCTACCGCACTAAATTTAGGGTATTTTTGGTATGAAGAGGCGAAAAAATCCTCCAAGTGATCAAAATCATAAAGTGAGGACGCCCCTAACTTTTGTTAAAGTGAACGGGAATAAACTGAAAATACTGTGATTTTCGTTTTTCTCGAAAAATCTACTCCTTTTTTGAAAAATTGTAACTTGTTGATCGTTGGACATACAGTGATGAATTATGCACCAATCTCTTCAAAATTTTATTTACTAAAACAATGGTACCTATTGATGATTATTCTGTATGATGACACTTTGTTTCGATGGAAATTACAGTTGAATGAAAAACGAGCGATGTTTGTTGCACCTGCATTAATCAAGAGGTTTTCAAGGCCAAATTTTTGTTCTAGAGTTGTCCAAGTACCAAGGAGCATTGCACAAAAAATTTGCTCGGTAGGGAAATTTTTCTGCGTGAAACCTTCAATAGCTGCACTATTATACAATATTTCACTTTCAGATTTCTAATTCTACACTCCTCCAGTTCGTTGGCCTCAGATCCACCTTGAAAAATCCTGGATTAATGCTCCCAATTTTCTTATATCTTCTCAAGTACCGTATTCATTTTATTGTTGTTTCTTGGTTAATATTTACTTGAAGTTAGAAATATATTTTGAGGGAAACAGAAAGAAAAAATATATTTTTAACAGAAAAATCCTGTGGGCTGAAATCCTCTATCACTGCCAATTTTTAAGAATGGAATTCTAGTTTTTCATGAAGGGTGAAAAAATATTTTTGTTCTTCCAGAAGAAATGACCTCAACTCCCATGGCTGGATTTCACGATTCCAGTAGATGTTCAGGTTACTGGAGGCAGGTTACCTGCCTGGCAGCCTGCCTCTGCTCCAACCTGAATAAGCCAGTAACCTGTTCAAGTAAGTGGTCTCACGGTTCAGTGTACCTGCTTCAGGTAAACTGCCTCCAGTAACCTGAACTGGAATCAGTACTCTACTGGAATCATGAAATCCAGCCATCATAGCCATTGCTTCAGGACAGGAAACTGAAATAAGTAAAAATCTCTGCCCCACTCTGTAACGTTTTCCAAATAAAATATAATAAATTTTCATCAAGATTTCCAACTTTAAAAGACCATAAAATGCTCTTTTTGACAATGATATTTTAAAAATTTCAGGGGAGGACCCCCGACCCCATCTATCTGGTTAATTCATAATATTTTAGCTTTAGAAAAAATATGGGGGCTTATTGTTTCCGCATTTTTCAGGAGGGAGGCTTCTGCTAAATTGAGGGGGGGTGCGTCATGAGGCTTAGGGGGGGTGGGCACCACTGTAATACAGTATAATTTAATTCAGTATAAATTTATTTATACTGAACGTATAAGTAATGACATAAATTTCTATATGAGCCTCTTCTTCTGGATACAGTTTTATAGGGAGAAAAACTTGTATTACATCCAAATAAATAGGCTTTGACTTCGAATCAGTGGCTTTCATAGAAATAATTCACATGAAGCAATACAAATAGCCAACTATTGCAGCTATAGAATCTGAAGAAGCAGATTCTAAATTTCATTTTATACTCATTGTTTACAATAGTATACAAGTTGGTAATCCTCACAGAAGAGTGAAAACCAGTCGGACGAAACGCTACCAATTTCCAAGAATTTGGTTGTCAGACGAAACGCTACACAACATATTAAATAATCAGTTTGTCCTACTCCCGTTAGATAGTAATTGCCCTTTGTGCAACCAAACTCTCTTCATTACAACTTCTTGAAATTACGTAACTGTAAGGAGATTAAATATAATCAACTCTCGAACAACTAGCTATCTCTCAGTTGAAAAACTTTCAAAAATTGTTGATGGTGTTGGTGTTGTCTTACCGAGAGTGGAAGGCCGCACAAGTTCGTGTAGCTGGTCGAAGAAAGGCAGCTTTTTCAGCCTGACATCGGGGTGCACCGGGTAGGAGTGATGCATGGGTTGCGGGGAAGGGGGCGTCGGCGTCATCTCGTCAACCGTGTACGGACCAACCGTGGGAGGCCACAGAGAAGGCCATGCCATTCCGAGCTGAGGTACAACCGTTG
The DNA here is from genome assembly GCA_017141395.1 of Laodelphax striatellus. Classification (NCBI taxonomy): domain Eukaryota; kingdom Metazoa; phylum Arthropoda; class Insecta; order Hemiptera; family Delphacidae; genus Laodelphax; species Laodelphax striatellus. The sequence goes on along the minus strand of CM029532.1, from coordinate 21,568,330 downwards.
TTGAATATCGGCCACATCATCAACTGCATCAACACCAACCATTCAACATTAACAATTATACATCATCGATATCATATTAGAAATATTATGACTGAGAAAACATTTTACATAATTTTATGGCTTTTTACAAAAAATAAGCATGGCTAAGAAAAATATTTCAAAAATATTTTATATTGATTTTTATCAAAACCTTTTTGAAAAAATGTATCATTCTGTATTAAAGAATGATCAGGATTATGAAGAAGAGGGCTTTGAACCTTGAAGGCCATGCCATACCAAGCTGAGGTACAACCGTTGTTGAGTACAACCGTACTCTAGCGGACGTTGTAGACGCTTTAGACTTGTGCTTGGTTAATGGGAAGGATGATAATGGGAGATGAATTTAAGAGTGGGCAGTAGTAGACGGCAATATTGGATTGATGTCCCATAAGATCAATGCATTTTTAAGCTAAAACACGCATTTTCTTGTAACACATCACGTTTACAGTTTACGTCGGATCTTCTTGAAAACAAAAATTATTTGATAAATAATGGAATGTTGAAGGGGTTAGCTTTTTCAAATTTCAAATATTTCTTCCAAAAATGTTCAAACTTGAAAAAGTTTATTTTTCATGTAATTAATTTTCTAATTGAAAGAGTAAAAAGCCTACCCCTGAAGAATTTTATTCTCTTTCTTATGACACTTCAAACGTAATTTTCTGTCCAAAAATAACGGCGCTACATGTGAAAAGAGATTACATTGATCTTATGGGACCATTTCCAATGTGGCCGACTACTACTGCCCACTCTTATAATGACTATTACCATAGCCCCCTTCAAACTACATGGCCGCGGCCTTCAATGTGACAACCTCGCAGTCCCGGCTGGTTTCTTTATAAAATCATACTTATAAAAAACACTACAAACACATGACTTATAAAACAAATGACTGATTTGCATTGCTCATGCAAGCCGATACAGCGACGTTGTCACATTGAAGGCCATGTAGTTTAAAGGGGGCTATGCTATTACTCGCGCTCGGCAGGAGGCATCCCCCCCCCCCATTATCTCGTGAATGAGAATATTTTTATGTTAGAAATTTTTCTGGTTAGAAATTTTCTAGGTTAGAAGAGTTCAGGGTAAGAAATTCCATGGGTTTCATGGGCTTCGCCCCCCTGCACCACCCTGGGGGATTCGCATCCCCTTCCTCAATTCCATTATGGATTAGAAATTTTCTGGGATAGAAATGTGATTAGATCATTCTTTCACATTCATCTATTCCAGATTTCTTTTCCAGAAGTTGTCCTCACCCAAGTTGTATTGGCCAAGATTGAAATATGCCCCCCTTGGGCCCCCCTGTGAACCCAATTCATATTTTATCATTGAAATCGAAGCATCTCTAGAAGCTGAACAAAAAAGGCCCTTTTCACTTTTGCTCTAAATAGTCAAATAGGAAAGTTGAAAAAATTGAGGGGGACCTGGTGTCCCCTTGATGGGAAAATTTCATAGTTTTGGAGTTTTCTCAATAATTTTAGGTGCTTATGAAAACAAAATAGTTGTTTCCACTGATTCACCTATGCTGGGAGTGGCTTGGAATTTATGTCAGTGGGTAACTCTTAGTGGGTATCTTAGTAAAGTGGGGGACTTTTATCCTGTACACACTTCCACGTGCAGGAAACAAGACTATCTCAGCCAAATTACTTACTTGGCTGTAGTGAAACCAGCAGCCAAGGTGACGAGCGCCAGGAAATAATCGCTTTACTGACTTTACCGAAGCCATCTCAAGCCGTCACAAGTCACAAGGTGTTCTTTCACGTACTGAAGTACCTTAGTATACGAGGCTTCTTTTTCTCCTCATGAAGAACAACGCTACCGGGAAAGCCTGAAAAAGAATTACTTCATGAGTTCCTGTATTCGCAATGTAGTGGAATATCTAAACGGTAGTTCTTGAGTTTCAATTTCATAATAGCTTCGTCAAAATGAATAGTCCAGGCAAATTAGGGCACTCTGTATTATGCCGTACGGTACGCTACCTACTCAGAAATCGTTGCAAACTTATATTAGTCTTATTTGGGATGCCCAAAGTGGTTTAAGAACATTTCCAGTCTTTATGTTATTTTTAGGACCTACACCCTCTTTTTGGTCTAATTTTCATGAGCTATGAGCCAGAAAATTTATTTTGAATTTTAGTACAGGTTCGGTTGAAAAAATGAGGTGATGGAAAATCTTCCACATTTCTACAAATTTGGTCGATAATCAACTTTTCGAATAAACGATAATCAAAGATTTTTTGAAATTATTAAGCATTATCGAGAATTTGTTCAACTTGGCACACCAATGAGGAAGACTAATGAGCCAAGCCTGATGAGGAAAAGGTTTAATAAAAAAGTGAAAAGGCAAAATAATATAAAGACCTATAAAATGTATTTCATGATAATCCTCTTTCAAAATGAATGGCTGCTTGTGCGCGAACAGTCAATTGTTTGGTCAATACTTATACTCAGGGCTTAATTTGTGACGGTACGCGCCGGTACGGCGTACCGGTACCTCTGAGAGGAGGGACATCTTTTTTTAAGTAGCTATTTTTAAACCTACTCGTTACTCCTATAGTAAATAATTTCAATTTTTTATTGAAAATATGGAAAATGATAGTAAAAATACACAACTAAAAACTTTAAAATCACTCTAAAAACAAATTTTGAGGAGATCAAATTTCATTTTTTCCCGGGGGAGGACCCCCGGACCACCGTTTGGCTGGGAGCAAGCCCCCAGACCCCCCCTAGGATCTCCCCTCCGTACCGGAACCATTTAATTTTACAAATTAAGCACTGCTTATACTAGTATGCTACCGACCAGACTACCATAGAGAAACCATACGAATATAACAATTACGGTAATAAGAATTAATTAATTAGTGATAGTAATTAATAATAACAATTAATATGCCTTGCTTTCTCTATGAGACTAGTTTATAACGCAGTTCTACAACCAGCAGAGCGTTATACCCTATGTCCACACTTGGTCGATTTTTGCCTGCTTTTCAATTTTCGTCATAGCGCATGCTATGCATCACATGACGCATGCGGTGTAGCATCCGTTTTCTCGTCTAATTTTAATAGGATGCGTGAAGGTAAAGGCCAAGAATCCAAAGGCCAAGTGCCCAGACTAATTGCGCGTATTGTAAAGCCTCAGTCACACATTGCTACTAGTAGCCGCTGCTTTTTATCGCGGCTACCGTACTACTCGCTGGCTCAAAAAAACACTTGCAGTCACTATGGCTAGTTGTAGCAGCTTCTTGGTAGCAAACTACTTTACAGTTGTGGCACTAATAACCTATAAAAAGACTGAAGCCTTCAAAGTGTTAGCATAAAAGTGTTATGACAGTGTTAGTGACACTTATTTATTAGCTACGACAATGATTTTGGTCGCTGGAGACTAGACCACATGATTTTCAAGGTCGGCTTCTATAGCTACTAGTAGCTCCAATTTTTGAACATGTTCAACTTTCCTTGCTGCTAAATTTTTATTAGCCGGCGTCTGCTAGTCACCACTACTTCTATGTCAAACACAGCGGCTAAAGTGCAGTATATCAGCACATTTTTTTCTCGGCTATTTTTGAAGATATCGACTCAAATTTTTTTTTAAATGAAACTAGAGACAAAAATAAAGCGCGCTAGCACAATTTCAACTTCATTACACCTATTCTAATATTTTTAATAATGCTTTGAAATATTGCTGTTACTAACCTGTTTTGGAATAACACTGACAAACTTACATAGGTAAATCAATATTCAGTTATTTGTAGATGAATTCAATGCTAAATTTATTATTCTTATGATATCTGATGTGAAAATTCAGTTTCTTTTTACTTGAAAAATTATTCAATACATTAATTACGATCACAATATTGAATGTCGGAATCACGGAGTGTCGAAAATTGTCAGCCATTTTGCTATTGATATTTTAATCTTGATATTTATCGATACTTCGTAATCGATGAGCTGTAGAGTCAAATTATCAACTGATCAACTATCGATATTGGACTTATCGACAACTTTGTAACCAATTAAAAAATTACAGTTCCTTTATTATTATCATTTCAACTGAAAATATAGAAATACAATCAAAATATATATTGTATTATATTTCTTACATATTAAAGTTTAGATAATTAATAAAAATAGGAGGTTTGTGCAAATATATTGTTGTTTCTGTCTCTTACTTGAACAAAATTATTTTAATGATACTATTAACTTTCAATTTATTTGTGAGTTGATGATGGCTGGAGGAAAACAAAGCTAAGTAATCCTAGAAGTGTGGAGTGATTTATTTGAGTCATAGATTGAGGAGTGCATGAAACGGGGAATTTTGAACATTAAGTGAATTTCAACTTAAACTAACCTAACCTAAGCATGTACTAAGACGAGCTCAAATATACCAATTTTTGTTGTTAATTTTAAAGAATTGACAGAAAAAATATGGCGAAAAATTGAGATTATGGCTACTTTTTTCAATTTTTTTCTGCATCAAATTGTACATAAAATAAATTGTACAAATATTCATATCATATATAAAATTTGCTGAGAAGTACAATGAGACCAGTTCGAAGTTTGTAACTTTAGTTACAAATTTGTATGTAGATTTTTGTAAGGTTCTCACCGGTCTCAACCTTCTTTTTCCCCTAACCTTCGCTAACCTCGCTAGTGGGTAGCAAATCACCTTGAAATTACCTCCTTCAAGCTAAAAGCCTATGATAAACTTAGTTCGCGCGAACCACGTTGTATTCAATTAGAATTTTAACATTGATACCGTAGTCGGGACAAACGCCTCGACAGATAAGCTCTCTTGGTTCCCACCGGTCCCAACCTTTTTCCCCTAACCTTCGCTAACCTCGCTAGTAGGTAGCAAATCACCTGAAATTACTTCCCTTCAGCTAAAAGCCTATGATAACCTTAGTTCGCGCGAACCACGTTGTATTCAATTTGAATTTTAACATTGATACCGTAGTCGGGACAAACGCCTCGACAGGTAAGCTCTCTTGGTTCCACCGGTCCCAACCTTTTTCGCTAACCTCGCTAGTGGTAGCAAATCACCTTGAATTACTTGTTCAAAGCCTATGTTCGGCGCGAACCACGTATTCAATTTGAATTTCATTGATACCGTAGTCGGGACAACGCCTCGACAGGTTGGTTCACCGGTCTTAACCTTTTTCCCCTAACCTCGCTAGTAGTAGCAAATCACCTGAAATTACCTCCCTTCAAGCCAACAAAGCCTATGATAACCTTAGTTCGCTTCGCGCGAACCACAATAAAGTCCCGACTACGGTATCAGAGTTATAATTCGAATAGAATACAATGTAGTTCGCGCAAAGCGCGAAATAAGTTTATCATAGGCTTTGTTAGCTTGAAGGAGAGGTAATTTCAAGGTGATTTGCTACCTACTAGCGAGGTTAGCTAAGTTTAGTGAAAAAAAAGGTTAAGACCGGTGGGAACCAAGAGAGCTTACCTGTCGAGGCGTTTGTCCCGACCACGGTATCAATGTTAAAATTCGAATTGAATACAACGTGGTTCGCGCGAAGCGCGAACTAAGGTTATCATAGGCTTTGTTAGCTTGAAGGAGAGGTAATTTCAAGGTGATTTGCTACCTACTAGCGAGGTTAGCGAAGGTTAGGGGAAAAAAGGTTAAGACCGGTGGGAACCAAGAGAGCTTACCTGTCGAGGCGTTTGTTCCGACTGCGGTATCAATGTTATAATTTGAATAGAATACAACGTGGTTCGCGCGAAGCGCGAACTAAGGTTATCATAGGCTTTGTTAGCTTGAAGGGGAGGTAATTTCAAGGTGATTTGCTACCTACTAGCGAGGTTAGCGAAGGTTAGGGAAAAAAGAAAGGTTAAGACCGGTGGGAACCAAGAGAGCTTACCTGTCGAGGCGTTTGTCCCGACTACGGTATCAATGTTATAATTTAGATTACAATGTGGTTTGCGCATAACGCGAACTAAGTTTGCATAGATAAGACCGGTGAAAACCTTACGAATTCTACATTCAAACAGCTGTCGAGCTGTCATTAGATGACTTAACATTTTCTCTTCAGAATTTAATTTCAATGAAGAAAACCTACCTGTTTATCATGAGATAAACAAAATAACCTACTTTGAACTAGGAAAAACACTTTTTTAACACATCTTTCAAAATATCTCAATAACTACTGAAGTTACAAACTTTTAACTGATCGCATTGAATTTCTCGGCAAATTTTACATTTAATAGGCTTTATTAATTTGAATTTAATCAATTAGACAATAATTAAGTAGTGAAATTGTCTTTGGCAAATGAAATAACTGTACGTTTTTGGCTGATGGTTTATTGAAGTCTGATCTCGAAGTTATCAGTTATCGATATTGAAGAACAATCGATAAAAATTATCGATTACTTTTACCGAGATTAGGGAGTAGGCGTTCGTAAACAAACAGTCAAAAACATGGCTTCCAGCATCCAGTAGTTCATACTACAATTCAAAAATGAGCTGATTTCAATAACAATTAATAAATAAATAGCCTACTGTAATAGTCAATATCGTAAGTAATTGATATACATTTTTCAATTTTCATATTGTGTCCACACGGAATAATCAATTGAAGTGATAGAATGTTGATGTTTCAAAAGATAGGTTAGAATCAAAGCAATACTTCGAACCGATATTAAAAATATTAGAATTGGTGTAATGAAGTTGAAATTGTGCTAGCGCGCCTCAATTTTGTCTCTAGTTTCATTTAAAAAAAAATTTGAGTCGATATCTTCAAAAATAGCCGAGAAAAAAATGTGCTGATATACTGCACTTTAGCCAACACAGCTACTATTCTAAAGTAGCAATGTGTGATTGAGGCTTGATTGGGTATATCCCAATGTAAAGTATGTTAGCTTGAACATAATTAATATTTTATTAGGAGTTTTTACATTACACTACAGATCTGCAGAATACTAGCCCTAGCCTAATCTACGTTGATAAATTAATGTGTTTTGTTAGCAAGGTTGCAAGACATAACTGGAGATAAACAGCGTAGCCTAATACTAATTTGAATTAAGTTTCAAACTAGCTAGCCTACATATAATTAGTCATTTTGCTAAATACTGTATATCAAATCTTAAAACTTCGGAATGAATTAAATTAGATTACAATAGATTTCCAATTTTCGCAGGTTATCTAGCCACTCCATGTTGATGATACAAAACAAGGCAAACAATAAAAAGAAGAATACCGTAACCAAAATCAATGCAGATTTTTCGACAATATTGTTAAACTTACCTAAAGTTATAACAGAGAATAGTAGTAGTTCTAGTAGAGCTTCAACATTTCAATAACTAATTTACAATAGTAGCCTAAAAAGAACAACACATTTTCACAAGTTCACGTTGTTTCAGTTGTTTGTGAGTTTGTCGTTCAAACGTTTTTGAACGGAAATCCAGTACGCCAACCGTAAATTGAAAAACAATAATAATTTTATTTCCGTAACAGATTGTAGTCGTACAATTCTAATATCAGGCTTTCCTCGAATGAATATTTCTCGAACTAATTTATAATTCAAAATTTCATGCAATAAAAAGTACAAATTTGAGGATATTAGATTAATATTGGTCGTTTGGTCTTTGGTTGCTGCTACTGTTTGTCCTCGACACCGCGATAATTCAAAAGCTGATACGAATTAACTCTTGGATGTTTTTTAGCATTAAGATTTTTAGCATTGAAGTTTTTAAACTTTTGGATTTTTTAACAGAAGATGGTGTATTTTGACGTAATTTGGTTTCCCTAATAATTTTGCCATGGATAGCACTGCTGTATTAGTAGCCTACTGTATGTATATGTTGTACAAATTTGTATTTGTAGCCTATTGGTAATTTGCATTCCTTACCGTTGTACGTTGTATTTTTCTAAAAACATTCCATTGTATTTTTACTAAAGGCGCTTATTGACAGGGAAAGTAGAGAGAGAAAGTAACTTCCAGCAAGTACTAGCATCTTAAACTTACCCCCTTACTTTCCCTGTCTATAGGGGTACTTTCCACTTCAGAGAAAGTAATCACTTTCTGGAAGTAAAATCGAACTCGTTGGTTTAAAAGGTGGGTTTTCGTTACTGCGATAAAGTGCCGCAGCGGAGCCCGACCAAGCGTTGCCAGATGCAATGCAATTGATGAAAATCCCAACTATTTATAGTGGGAATTTTTCATCAATTGCATCTGGCAGCGCTGGTTCGTGCTCCGCTGCGGCACTCGGTCGCAGTAACGAAAACCTACCTTTACTTGCCACTCCAAGGAAAGTAGAGGATCACGTGTGTGATCCTCTGATCACTTTCTCCCACTTTCAGCCAGTAGAGCAGAAGAAACGCATCGTTTTATTAATCAGATGATTTGTGGAAATAATAACATGTGTTGAGAAAAACATTAAAGAAGAGAAGGCAAGTTACTTCCAGCAAGTATAGCAGAATCCAATTCAACTTTTCAGAAATCAGCTGTTTCAAAGAGCAATATCACAATAATTAACCTACAAATGCTGAATCTCACAGATTATTAAAAGTTATTCTTTGAAAGGTCTTCTTTGTTTAATTATTACTGGATCAGCTGATTTATGACAAGTTAATTGGCTCCTGCTATACTTTCCATGTATATAAGCAAAAAAAGTAGAAAGTGACGTAATGGCAAGTACTTCCAGAAAGTAACTTGCTCTCTCTACTTTCCCTATCAATAAGCCGCTTAAAATTTAGTTTTCAAGTTCTTACGTATCAAATTTCAAATGAGGGGGGGGGCAGATGCCCCCTTTACCCCCGCTTGGATCTGCCACCGTCAAAGAAGGAGCTTGGAAAAAATCTAAAAAAAACTAAATTACAATACCGTAAGTAATTTTAATGCTTCATTCTAAAACTAATATTTTCAATATTTAAAGATCCTCACTGGCAAAATAATGTGAAAAGAGACTTTATCGTGATTTTCTCGTAACTCCATCTGTATTATACAATTTCTCATTTTAAATTCCTTATCAACTGCCATTATTTGCATAACATATCTGTGAAAGTTAAGTTGCGGGCTCCGGCCCATAAATACAAAAAAAGGTGATTATATTTTCAACTACAGTAGATTCTCGCTTATCCGTCAATCCGTACTATCCGGCATACTAATCAGAGGCGAAATAGTTCAAATTCAAAAGAAAATAAACCTCAACTGGAATGATAGAAGGTGTGTAAGGACGTTTCATTGCACAATGGCTACTTAAAATAAACTTGTTTGAACTTATATAAATGCTTTTTTACATACAAGATTTAATAATACTGTACAACGTTATCAATACGGTACTTGAACATCTTTTTTGAAATGTTCCCTATTATCCGTCATTTTCGATTATCTTGCCCTCTGCCGTAGAAACGTTAAATGAAAAAATTTCGCCATTCGCCAAATTAATTAATAGAAATTTATTCATGACGTGATTTTTCTTCCCTGGATGATACATTTCATGAATAATTTTCTTGCTGTATCAAGGATAACAACTGTGGAAATGATTATCATCAAAGATTGGATTTTAACTACAGTAGATTCAAAATTCATGAAAGCCCTTGTCCAAAATACCATCAACTCTCTTCAGATGGTGAACAACTACTATACTAATGATTACTACCATAAAATAATAATTATAATTATTACAGTATCTGAAATGTTTATAATCAGGGACTTGTTTCAGGGACTTTTTTCCGCCTTAGGAAAAAGGCGGACTTACATTAGATGTATGAATTTATTACACAGTAAGCTGTGTTATTCATGTCCAGTGTGTATCCGCCGTTTTCCTTAATTTTCCAAATTTCCATGAAATAGGCCCTTGTCAATACATTGGGCAATACAGTATGCTTTCAGAAATAGTTTTCATACTCTTTAAAATTCATTATTCAGACTATATGAATCAGATCTGGAATTAATAAATCATTGCAAACTGGAAAATTTATATTGAGAGCATTGATCTAATTTGGCGGATAGCAAATGATTGTCATTTAACACGTTTCCGTGGTAGAGGGTAATGTTCTGATAATTGTTTTAAATATATTTTTTATTTCTTATATACAGTTTACGAGCGAAAAATAAAGTATAATAAGTAAAATAAATATGAGAAAAATAAAGTATAAAAAGTAAAATAAATATAATAATACTCGTATTAAGCGAAAAAATCAACATATAACACATCTCCCGTTGCCATGAAAAAGTTAAATAATAGTCATTCCCCAACCGCCAAATTGAAAAAAAAAATACTATACCTACCAGTACCTCTAATTATAAATTAATGAAGTTAAGCATCTATAAATAACAATATATTTTGTTAACTATGCATTAATATTCTATTTTCAATCTGTATCATTCAAAGACTCACAAGTTTACAACAGATTTTATTTAAAATTCACTATAGGCCTAATAGGTCTCAAATAAGTTCAAGGGTAAAACATTTATTTATTTTTTGAATTACCAGGAATGAAAATTGAGCTCATTATATAAAAAAATATGACATCATATTTAACACTTAACTTATTTGTTAGTAATTTGAATGCAAATAAACGTTAATGAACTCATTACGGTTCATATTTTTGTTTTCCTCTATTATGAAAGAACACTTTAAAAAATTCTGCATTTTGCAATAACTCTGACACAAGTGGAAGAAGAGCTACAGTGTAGGATTATAGCTTTATTACGGTACATGATATTTTGATCCGGCTCAATAAAAAGATTTGAGATTATCAATAACAAAAAAATCATAATCCAAACAGCTAGCGAGAAAAATTTCCTTAGGTCGATAAACAACCTTTGTTATCAAACCGTAAACACTTTAAAAAGTACATGTTTCAACCAAGAATGTATTCTGCTTAAACGATAGTTTGAATTTACAACATTTGTAAGTAAGCTCTTTTCTTTTGATTATTGTGATAGATTATGCAGGTATTTTTTTAAGATCTTGGCAAAAGGTGTCTGGCTCGATTTCTAGGCTATCTAATAATAATATTAATGATCAAGGCAAAATCTAAATTCACGAGAATATTGCCTTCAATCAAATAGGAAATATGATACTGCCATGACCAAATTTCATAATTTACTAAGAGTAGACACATTATAATATTACGAGGCTCTTTGTTGCTCTTTATATTTCTGGCCTAACTATGAAAAAACTATTAAGTTTTTTAAGCTAAACCAGTTTCATTGTTTTTCAAAATGTTTTTTACGGAGAGTTATAAATGTTTCCATGTGTTTGAACCAATTTTCGAAGCACTTTCCCACTCTGATTGAGGTTGTTAGCATTTTAAACGCAAAACAGCGTTTTCATGTTTGAAATCGTTGAACGACCAGGAAGTTTACTTCTGATGTGCATGGACAAAGCGAAGTCATTCGGTGCCAAATCATGGCTATGATAATGGTGGATGACCCATAAACAACTTCCCAACAGACTAGAAAAGCTGTTCAAGATTTTGCTTATTTGTCATAATGAAAAATGATTTGCTTCCTCCTTGAGTTTTCCGAAATTCTCCAATAACTCCTGGAAACAAATGGATGTGTATAATTAAAAACTGACCCTCTAATGTTACTCTATAAGTTCACTGTTGCCGCATGACCGGCAAAGCCAAAGAAACAGGCAACCATCGATGTGCTTCTTCCGCAAATCACCGTTGTTTTGTTGGTTTTGTTTTATGACTTATGCCTTATAAGTCATAAGACATAATGTGTAAGCTCTGATTTGATGACGTTGGTTGGTTCAAGTGCGACATGATGACTTAAGTGATCATGTCTTAAGACACGATGTCTCAAGCACCAATGTTTAAGCTGGCTAAGAGTTTATGCAGACATCACCAATGCAAAAAATGAGTAAAACGTTCTGTCATGATGTTTCTATAATAAAAAAATTGATTCAAATTGATAGTTGACATTGACTGTAAATTATAGATATGAATTTTAAATTATTTTAATAAAATAGAGCCAAACTTTTAAAATGTATAGATTTAACACTAGAATTGACGACATGCAGTCAAATTTTACTGTAAATAACATGAATGTTACTCACTGGACTGTGAGTAATGTGAAAATGAACAGTGGACTGTGAGCACAGCCCAGTGAGTAACATTTATGTTATTTACAGTAAAATTTGACTGCATGTCGTCAATTCTAGTGTTAAAACAATAGTGTTAACTTCGCAGTTCGTCAGAACTTTAAAATTCAGAATTTTAAAATGTTTTTGAACTAGATTACAAAGTATCAATTCCCTGGAACTCCAATAATATAAGTGGCATTTTTACGTCAACATCATCTATATAACAATAAATTCAAGAGTTTTTGTTGGTCTTCTGAGAAGTGCCGTAGCTCTAAAAAGTGAATGTGGATAATTTCGAGCTTAGTTTTATTGTCAAGAAATGATACGATAATTTAGTCTTCTTGTGATTGAGAAACTTGTTATTCTTCTCGGATAGCTTTATCAAGTAGAAGGTAACATTAATGTCATCTATAATAAAGTAACCATATTATCAGTGTGAATATAACTAAAAAACTGAACCTGTACAGTACCGCATTCGAAGCTTTGGCACATAGATAAAAAAAATGTACAGTAAAGTATGTATAGTTTCAATACTACAATTTCAAGGGAATATTATATTATTCAAGATTCTTAGCCAGACGAAACTTCACCAAAATTACTTGGAATATGTAATTCTGAATGAAATCAACAAGAATAACCTAAACATATACATAATATATTCGAGTAAGCAAAATTTTATAAGAGTGTGGAGATAAGATAAGATAAGATCTTTATTTTCCATCAAATATTCATAGAATACATCGGAATTTGTCACAACTAGGATTAATACAATATTAGGGCCGGTTCATGAGCTCGAGATTTAGCTAAGTCCTAGACTAAAAGGGGTGGCCACCGTAGCATCGACAAACGTTAGCCTCGAAACTATGTACTAAGGGCTCTCTATGCTGCTAACCCACTAACCTGTCGAGACAAACATTTGTCGATGCTACGATAGCCACCCGTTTTAGTCTAGGACTTGGCTAAATCCCTAGCTCATGAACCGGCCCTAAATGTCATTATATACCATTACACCAATACCATTAATGAGACTGGAGAGAGTAAATGTTGTGTGAGGTGTGTGAAAGAGTTGATCGACTTGTATCCACTAAAACTAATCAGCTACTCAATGATCTATTGTAATGATGATATATTATTTGTAATGATGAGGGGATTTTACGTCTAGGAAGTAATTTGCGTGTCACTACGTACACGTGAAAATGTTCTATCGAATGAAACAGGTAAATGTCAGGAAAATGTAAACAGCAACCACCTTATCTTACAAAATAAATTACCTTGAATTTTGTCTAGTCTCTAAAGGCTATTTGCTCAGTTTTGCTACGGTAGCTATCTGTGCCTGGAAACTCCAGTAATAAAAAACCGTGATAACCCTCTCCAAAATGATGATGCTGGGCTGTAGTGCATTATATGGACTTCTCTTAATAATGTTATGTTTTAAACGGTTCGGCCGTTTGAATCGAAGATTATAGTCAGTTGTAGAACTGTCAACTGTAATATCTTTGTATAGCTTTGAAATGCCCTTTTTGAGACTTAATTTAAAAAAGGTTACCCGGGGGCGGACCCCCTTCTGAATACCCCCAGATACCCGGGACTTTGCGTACCGGAACCTATATTGTTACAAAAAACAGCACTGGTTACTACTGTAAGATTTCTACTTGAGAACTACTTAAGAACTTCTACTAAGATAAGAATTACTATATATTATAGTATTTATATTCCGTACTATATACTAAAGTATTTCTACTTATAGACTACTATAAGATATATATATAGCCTCAAAAAGTTTTATTCTAACAAGCAATAAAGCTCGTACTCGAACAAAACTTGGCAATTCATTCGACTTTTGATAATGTTTTAGATTTCTAATTTGAGTGTTATTACCGACAAGTGTCGGCGATATGGCATGAATACTTAAATATTGAAGCATTTCTCAAGGGTCTCACGCAGGATGTTTGACTGAATCACTGAACACTGTCTATTCCATATTGAAATGAATATCTATTGCATAATCTTACATCATAAGAACTGACAGGTCGAGAGAAATAGAGGGAAATATTTTCATGTCAAGATGCCAAAGCCCACACTAGGCTATGCTGTAGGGCTAAAAAACATTTTTCATGACAAACAATATTAATAAACTCTATGTGTTAGTTATTGTGTTATACCTAATAAGTTATTATAGTGGAAAAATTTCAAGCATATAGTGATTAATACATGTATTTGATTTATATGAACTACCAGGCTAGATGTAGCCTACTTTTCACTTAGCTAGATGTAGCTTATCACTTATCTACAAAAAAACTGGCCAGTTCTGAGTTAAGAACGATAATAATAAGGTCTGGAACCTGGAATCTCAAATGAAAACTCGCAAAGTACTCGAAAAGTTAGGCAAATCCTCGCGGATCACAAAATAAATCATTAATGGTGAAGTTATTTGAACAATATTATATTTTGATAATTTTATGACATTAATATTTAAAATAGAGCACAGATTGACATTCAGAAGATCAGCACGCACGAGCTGCAAGTAATTAGTTTCAATTGACGGCTGTATAATTGTCGGTTACGCAATGGTGGCTCCCTGAAGCATGAAGCTGTGTGCCATGGAGCGTGGCGCATATGCAGTGCAGCGCTACACCTACCACCTCTTGCTGCAGAGCACATTTCTTCTCTTTCTTTGCCTTTCCTTTTCTATCCTTAGTGCGTATTTCATTTAGCCACATTATTGCACAATCAACTGCTTTGTTCTAGGCGGGAGTTTTTCCGGCCGAACGCTTTTCCGCCAGCAGCAGCAGCAGCAGCTCAAGCCGCGAAGCCGGCTCAATCCAGTTGTGATTGTGGTGCGTGGCCGGGCATCCAGTGTACAGCGGCCATCCATCCCCAGGGAGGGACTTCTCGATCCTCACACCCACTCTCTCTCCCCAACGCATGCAAATGTAGCCGCTGATACTGCTTATCCACCTCTCGACTGTCATTGATGTATCAGCCATCTTCTTCACTGGATGTCAGTAAACATGTAAATTCATGCTGTTTAAGGCGCGAGTACACGTTGAATATTTGCATTGTGTGAACAACATAGTTGACAGATTTTCATGCGAATGACTTGGCAAATTTCGTCCACACGATTTCAACCTGCAAGTGTGCAACGTGTATTCGTACCTTAATAAATAAATAAATAATTGCACCTCCACAACATATTGCATCTCAACAATCAATCGACACATTTCTTATTTAGTATTCACACTATCTTTCGCATTTCAACATTTATTTCGTATTTCAACATTTTACATACATAAAACGTGTATTACTATACCAATCAATAATTCAACCTAACTTAGTTCATGATAATAATTTATTTTGAATATGATTATTAACTTAATCCATTATCATAGGTGAGTCATGGAATAGGTGCTATGTAGGCATACTGCATGTTATTTAGATATTCATATGATCTAATATAGAAAATTAATTTATTATTCAACATTCTTCTTCTTATTATTGTTTGAAATTACATTTTTGGGCTATTTCCTTACAGTTGTCTGTACAAAACATTTTCAACCTGATAACTCATTATTTTTTTAAATGTGTGTTTTTCTACCATTGTCTTGATGTGTTTAGTAGTAGTAGTAGTGCAAGGTTATTAGAGAGAAGGTTGAACACTCGCTGGTGTAAGAAATATTTTCTATTTTATAACCTTGGTAGTAGTGAGGATTCATTAAGAATTACATATAGATTTAAATCTAATTCACATGAACTGAACCAAGTTAGCCTACTTGTCTCTATTGAAGAAATTTGAAAATAAATAAATGAATGTGTGAGAGCTGAAGCTTATATTTAAATATGTTTATGCATAACGCATATTCATGCATTTTTGCAAATACGTTTTTCAGTGAAGGTAACTGATGATACTGAGTATTATCAAAATGATTATTCTAGAAAATGTTTTTGTGTTTCATTATATGTTTTTTGCTAGTTTGTCCATTGTGATAATTTTATCCATTTTTTTACCAATATCGGTGAGGTCCCATTTGAATAGAAATTTTATGTTCCTTAGTTTTTTGTGTGTTGTTTTAAGAAAATAAAATTATTCTATCAATTAAATATGATTAATTAATTCTATAGATAAGAACTATTTTCAAGTTCAAGTTAATCAGAGTTCAAGGTAAGTTGCTCATTTTAATAAAACTAACCCATGAAACATTCTGCAAATCCAGAATAAGGTTCCAACGACAAGAGAATAATGCCCCGAGAGCAAACTGACTATGAAAAATAAAGTTTTGAACTCTTTCATTTAAACAGATCATTCATTACAATGATAGATTACGATGCAGCTTTCAATGATCTCAATAATAATCATAATTGGACCCCTGCTGGTTGTACTACAAAGCGGAATTGTGTTGAGCACCTGCCTTGATATTCATTGCTACAAGGCTTTGAATTGGGCCCCCATTTTCATACTTATAGTTCGAATAAAACTAGTTGTCCCTTGGCCTGGTGCTCAAGAACCACTCACTAGAAACGTTTTTGTCAGAAAGTCCGATGTTCGAACAGCTGACCATTTGATTCAATGTTAGCATCATTGAATCAAATGGTCAGCTGTTCGGACATCGGACTGACTTTCTGACAAAATCGTTTCTAGTGAGTGGTTCTTGAGCACCAGGCCAAAGGACAAATAGTTTTATTCGAACTATAACTGTGTAAAAACAGTAAAAGTTTAATTTGACAGCTTTTTCTATGGTCTTTGATTCCACAGTGGGATCACGCAGTGGAAAGACACCGGTACCAGAATTCTGTAATCTCTTTAAAGCTTTTTTGGCAACTGAGCTGCGAAAATAATTGGTTGAATTCAACAGGTGGATGGATACTTGACCCACTTTCATTATTATGTGAACTCCTTGATTCAAGAATGATTTATAGCACTGTAATAACATTTTGTTCTCAATAATCTCTTTTGTTTTCCGCCTAATTATTTTTTTCACGAAAATTTTTAACAAAGAATAGATTAAAGCCTGGTTTTCATTAGTAGAGTTAGTGGTAGAGTAACTAGCATACTAACTCTACTCTACTTACTTGGTACTTAATAACAAGTACTCTACCATCACTCTACTCTACTGTAAACGTTTTCATTGGGAGAGTTCACAAGATAGTTAGTACTCGCCCAGGGAACTCTACCACTAACTCTACTAATGAAAACCAGGCTTAACTCATCAAATCTGCTAGAAAATCTACCTGTACGTTTGGTTCATGAATGTTAAAAAAGAGGTTTATTTGAGCGAAATGAGGTGTAGTAGAGCAGGTGTAAAACTTTTTAGAGTTTAATATTTCTCCGCTAATTGTGAGGCTATTGATTTTGGAAGGCTGGAGCATTAACATTCTACATTATTCTGATTATATCAATGCTTTAGAGACGCAATCGAGTGGAAAATTGTTTCAAAAGAGTTGATTATTAAGTTACTTTGCTCGTCAAACAAACATTCATTTAAAAATTTTGCGTATCGTTCCGCAAGCGGTAGTGATGCAACCCGCAAGACACAAGGGTGGCATTGGTAGTATTTTCTTTTAGCAATATTGAGAAATGTTGCGACAAGTTTCTTCTATATTATAATTATAATTTCGATAATACTACTCTTCGTGAAAAATAATAATGAATTCATATTCGCGAGTACGCTGAAGCTACATCACATTTAGATTTATTCAGTATTTGACAATTTTACTTTGAAAGTAAAAATTGTTCGATTTCTTATATTTTCATATTATTTAATAGTCTACTGTAATATTAATAATATTACATCGTAGTACACCAGTAGCCTACTCTTATTGAATATTTTTGAAAAATAGAGAAGTAATGATAGTCGTGACTAAAAGATCCGGATCCAGACATGAATGTTCGATGCATTTTTAATTAAAATAATGGATACAATAAGAAGTAGATTGTCGGAAAGAATACAATAATTGAGTTGAAGTGGTGTATTGCGGATGGAAAATCATTCATAATAATCCGAAATGCGAGTATTATTGGTCGGCGCGTATCTGATGGCCTCTAGCATTGTGTTTCGTCGTCCTTGAAATGGCAGTTATAGTTTTCAGACGTCTTCAATGAAGCACTTTTTCACTCCAAGAAAAAATTCCTTTCAAACGAAAATTCTGTTTGATGGAGAGTATCAACAATCACACGACTCTCGAGAGACGCAGTATTCAGCGATCCTCTTTTCAAAAGGATCAGGATCACCTCTGACGTGATACTACTTGATTCTCTATTCTGAGGTATTTGCCATTCAACTCAACGGGTGAAAAAACTACCAAAGAAGTTGAATGAAAATGGAAAAGCAATTGCTTGTTCTCACTTAACAAGCAATTTTGATCTTTGTTGTAAAATGTATGGAATCTTCTCAAGAATGTAGCGTATAAAATGTGTAAACATTGGAAAATTCACAAAACTCTTTCTAGTGCCTTCCCTATTCCTAGCTACAGTCTGTTTATAATATAGCCTACTACTTCAAACTGCATTGGGAGTTTCCTTCTGAAGAACCTCTAGTTCTTTTGAAAGAATCAAATAATGATTAGATCAAATGGAAACTCATTTATTATTTGGAATATTGGCGAACAATGAACAATATAGAGAAGCTACTACTTGGGAGAGTTGAACTCAAAGGTGAACTCTATGCGCGCATCTGCAGGTGAAAATTTTATCCATCACGAAATTTATTGATCAGAACAAAATATTGTGGGCAAAGTACTTTGTCTTTCAAACAAATTTTACTTTTTATTGCTGGGTTCTCGAAAATTCCTCAGCAACTAGCTTTAAACTCATGTCTCTGTTGGAGAAGAGAGATCTTTATACGCCTACCACACCGTTAAATAATGTCGTAAAAATAGGCACCTTATAACTGGATTACTCCTTGAAGAAGATTTCCGTAGATCAGTTCTTGAGAATGGGATTTATGAATCAATTCTAAACTCACATTGTGCATTGCATTTGAAAATGTACAAATTATTACGTAATATCAGATTCATTTTGAAAAGAAAAATGGGTTGATTCGTTGGCCATATTCGAATTCAAGGAACACGAATTCATAAACAATTCAAGACTTTACTTCTTGAAAATGTACGTTCTGGAATTTTCATGATCTCAATGCTCTCTAAAACAAAATAATCTTATAATAACTCTAAGTTTGGAAGCAATAAAAATCGCCCTTCTGCTGAAATTACAACAATAACATTCAATATGAATATTCAGTATACTAAGAAAAATAACTTTCATTGTCGGAATGTAACCCAACTCCGATAGATAAGTATTAGGCTAGGCGTACATAATTCACATAGTTGCTTATGAAGCAGCACACACCGATGCAATGACTAATCGGTGTGTGTTGCTTCATAAGCAACTATGTGAAGTACTGTGACTAAACGTGACTAATCTCGTCTTGTCTTGTCTTGACGAACCGGTGTACGCCTAGCCTAAAGTTTATAAATTGTGGTTCTATATCCATTTAAGATGTAACCACCAGTACAAAGTTCAAATAATAAATCACTTGAATTTTTAAGCCAGAAAATTCACAATGAGTTACAGTCTTTGAATATATGATGTGTTAACTTTATCTAAATAGAATAATATATTATTCAAGTATTCTTTTCATATTTAATTTTTAGATTCTCAAATGAAATCTTGAAATCAATACGTAGGGTCTGTACAAAGGAGAGCCACTCCTTTCAGAAGGTGAATTTTCCGGCTAAAGAACAACACTTGACATTGAATGTTTATTGATCGCGTTCACATTGCTTGATGAAGAGGTGGCTTTTATTTTGTTATCATAATTCTGGAATGTAGCGCATAAGATCCGCATAACTCCAAATTCAAGTACAAGCCCGATTGAAAATATTTTGTATATTTCGTAATCCGAACGTTGAGTGTCAGCCTATATTATTGATGAATGACACTCGAAGAAAAAATGTTTGTTGGACGTATTTCTCATGAAGATTAGAACATTCGACAGGTTGTGTAATAATTGAGTCCATAGGTTGTCTACCATGAACTTACAAGAGAAAAATGTGTTACGATTTAGTGTAATTCACTCTCCACCCAGTTTAATGCAGACCTTATTTTACTTCAAGGAAAATGCAGCACCAGTTTTCTACAGGAAAGAAACTAGTCAAACACATTGAGTTACAAGGAAATATTATTTGGATATCTGCCCATTATCATCGTTTAGGCTGAATTTTGTTTGAGTAGAAAATGTTACTTAAGTATTAAAATAAGATAAATAAGTTACTATAATGTAAATTAATAAAGTTAGTTCCTCTTTGGTGATGATCAGCCACAAGCACAAGAGTGTGCTGAAAAAAGAGTCGATTCTAGGAAGGTGAGAGATGACCTGAATCAAACCCGTTGATTCAAGACTTCGACTTTCAAAACAAGATAGGCCTATCATTATTATTATGCCTTACATTACTCAAACACAAGCTTATATGCTATTTCAAATATGTAGATTTTCATACAGTACCGAAATATGACAAACGAATAGTTTGAGAGCAGTAAACTGTTTGTTAGCCCAAAGGCAAGTTATGAAGACATGCGGTACATGCGTGAATGCGTGTATATTTGAAGTGACGTCACACAACCATTTTTGTGACGATCACATCAATCCATCTGACGTAGGCTTAAGAAAATTGTAGAGAATATAATAAATATTGTGCTCAGGAATATCTCAGATGGTAGAAATCAGTTCAAATATTTTTGATTTCAAAGCTAATTGTAAGCATTTATTATAATACAATGAAAAGAATAATGAAATCAATGCAACAATAATATGATTAATGTGAATAAATTGGTAGTAAATCCGTAATAATTGAGTGAAAATCCTATCAAATCAATACAGTCATCAATAATGTCATCAAATGAATAACGAATAATTCAGGATTTTTGAATTGGCAGTATATTTCTCCAAACTACTATGTAGGCCCCTATCAAGACGTGACATTTCAATATAGAATAAACTTCGAATCATTTATAATAATGAGCTACAATTATAACAAAAATATTAAGGTTGTAAACGTTTATCGCCCATGAATAGGACGTCCGTTGCTTCTATTATCAACTAAATTATTAGGCTACTGTAGGCCTATTGATTTTAACGCTTTTGATTGCGATGATTTCATTTTCCATCAATTGATTGATATCAATCAACATCCTTAAATTGAGTTCAGCCTTCAAATATTGGGAAGACTAAAAGGAAATTGGAAACATAATCTTGTTGTCAAAGTTCTTTATAGGCTAAAATCAGTATTATATCTTCAATGAACATTAGAGATTTATTGTCACAAATTGTCACCCATCTGCCAATGAATTTTCAATATATAATTATTTAAAAGCGAAGCTCGCCTGCTGGCTAGCCTCTGGATCTGGCTGGACCTCTGGCAGAATCATCCAACAATAAGATCAGCATTATTTAATTTGAACATTTGAACATGTTTGCTCTACTGGCTTTATCCATCTTCAACCTGAGAGTAACCTTCAAACCCTTCATTAAACCCTATCCTTCTATCCTTCCTTGATTTTAAAATACTACAATAATTCAATTCTTCTTATACCTTAGCTGAGCCTGTGTATAAGGTTAAAATGTTCTTAGTTCAGTCGTTGTTGAAAAATCTGCAAAAACGCATGGAAAACGCAAAGAAAACTGCAAAAACGCCGACTTCTGGCGTAATTTTGGAAGAGTCTCAAACATTTCTCAACAGTTTATTTTTAGACCTTAAACAAACCTAATTACCAAATTTCAAAATTTTCTGCCAATTAGTTCTCGAAAAAGCACAAAATCGCTAGTAAAACGCGAATATTGGGTGTATCTTTGGGATGATTGTTTTTTCTTAATCCGTTCTTAGTGCGCGTGACCATGCTTGCCAAATTTGAAGGCATTAGGTACAGTAGATTTTTAGTTCTGCTGAATGAATGAGTGCCATTTTGCTTTTATATATATAGATAGATTATGATATTTAAAAAAATCCAAGATTTATCATCATCATCATAATATTATTTGTGAATTTAATAATCAAAATTAACATTTCAGAAATTTAAGAATTAGGATTGCTAACTGAAGTTCAACATTGTAACTCACTGTTTCCTTAAAAGCTAAGATTTTGTGCAATGATATTAAATTTTCATATTACATTTTCAGAATACAATATTGAAATTTCATTTCGCTCATTACTTTTCATATTTTCAAGTCAAAATTTATAAAATTTGTTCGAGAGTAAGTTGTCTTATATGGCTAATTTATAATAATTTATTACAATCATTAAAACCAATTATATAATTTACAAGTCAAAAAGTCAAAATTTAGAGATAGGGCAGGTATTTAATCTTAGATTTTTCTTTAAAATAATACGGTAGCCTCTACACTTCATCACGCCAGACTGAAAAAAAACTTACACTACCACGAATAAGAAAGTTTTATGCTCCCTCTTCATCTGCCTACCCCTAATATATTAGTCAAAACTCAGAAAATATACGAAGTATTTTTCCACGTGTTAAGAGGTGGTGTACATACTGATCTGGATTCACCTGAAAAAATTGCTAAAAAACCTATCTCTATTGCAACTTGATGCAATAATGTAAATGGTCTTCGTAGGCAATGTCACTGCACCGAAATAGTCTTCATCACCAAATCAAGACTCAACTACTATAATTTATTAAAATGTCAATCAGTTTGAAACTATTTCTATAAATCCTATTTCTTTATAAATTATCAAATCATTGGTCAGGAAATAAAAGAAAGTGTTGATGTACTGTACATCAATGTAGAGAATGTATCATAGTGGTGCAGATGATGAGATAAGAGGTTTTTGTTTTTGTTGTAGGTCTAGATAGTATCGGGCTTTCGGGGAGGTCTGATGATGATCGGGAAGACACTATCAGTGTTGTAGTTGGCTTAGGAGAGGGGGCAGCATTTATCTACGCCTGTCACTGCCTTCGACGACAGTTAAAATTTTGCCAGCCGGTGATAAAGGTGAACAGACACGGACGATAGCCTTTTGCTTCCTTGTTCAACTAGCTATCCGATTCATTTTCCTAGACAAATTTCATTTTTTCAAGTGCGATCGGTTACTCGGCTTTGCATGGTTGATTGCGTTCAACTTAAAGCAATTCAGCTTTTCAGCTCAGGTCTTACGTCGTACTTATTCGTGCTTCTCTTGTCGCAGATTTGGTGCACGACACTCTTGCTCTCAGCTCTTCTGAGTCCTCTTTGCCGCGGGAGCCATTCTGCTCCCGTTATCACCACCAGCATTTAGAGGACTCGTATCCGTCGCAACAGCAAAATGCTGGAGAAATCTATTCCCATCTCAATACCTGAGAAAGTGGTCAAGCCTGGACTTGTGAATCTCTACTTCGCTGCATTTGCAGGTGAGCAAACAATCATTAATTGATTAGCCTACTCTTCATTATGACAGGTGAATGGAGTAGGGCTTCTACTATAGTGAAAGCTAGAAAAAACTCAGTTTTGAAGTACAGTACGGTACCGTAACATAAACATACGACTCAAAAACTGAGAGATAATTCTTGAATTTTTGTTAAATTGAAATTTTTATAAAATGATTTCATATTTTTCGAGATAAAATGATTGGCTTCTTGGAGGAGAATGAATAGTTTCTAGTCAACTTATTTTTTAAAAAGATCAAATAACCTAGAACAAGGGTTATCATAATCTGTTTGTTTTATGGTTTACTCAAAATCATGTCGTACCACCTTGACACCTTCCGTTAGTGTACCTAGTACTTCTTGAAAGGGGGTATAGTTACTTACCATTTGGCATTTCAAGTAATAACTCTCAGTGTGTTGGTTTGAATAGAAATAAAAAGACAACAGTTTTAAATGAGATTATTGAAATATTATGAATTAATTATTTATTGGTATGATAAATGAGATTATCAAATAATTTAAACTTGACTGTATACGGAAAACAACTTTTCATTCAGGCCTACGAGTATTCATAAGTTTTTGGTTTCCTTAAACTATGACGGGAAAATTACTATAGTTGGCTTATTGAAAATATACAGTACAAGCATAGGCAACATAGGCAGTATTTTTTTGTTCATATTGTCAGTGAGAAATATGAACAGATGCAGATTTGAATTACTGCTCAACAACTCTGACCTGATAACATCATTAAAAAAGGAAACTAATAATATTATTAATTTATAAATTAAAAAAAAAATTATCTATGCATACTTCATGTAGGCTACCTACCGTCACATTGCAAATAATTACAAAGTAGACTGGTCACACGGTACTTAGCAGACTTGTAAACTATGTTTGTAAACTTCTAAACTGGAAGATTTGTAAACTTAGTAGACTTACTAAGTTTACAAATGAACTTATTTTTCAATCACTGCTTTTCAGGAATGACATAATTCCAATGTGATAAGAAATTAAAAGGTCCTCAATAATATGTAGCCTACACTTGTTGATTTTCACTTTTCAATAATCTTGTTGATGTGTTCATTGAACTACAATATTAATCACCTGATAAAACAATAATAATATGTATAGGTGTGGTGAATGTTTTGCCGCAATTATTCAGTGATATTAAAAGTTCATAATTAATTAAAGAAACCAACAACTGGAAAAACTAAGTGGAATTTTTGGACAATGAATAGACTTCTGAGCGTGATCTGTCATCATTCACAACAGAGGTGTTTTGTTCTCAGATTTAACTCTGCCTGTTTGTTAGGGGTATATAATCATCATTAATTTACAGAGTCGATAATTATTTCCTCTACAGGTGACTAATTTAGACTAAGTTTGCGTTTTAGACAGACAATAGAATTGGGTTTAGATGAGAAAAATATAAGTTTATTCAGCTTCAATAAAGCTACCGTATATCAATCAAAAAATAAAATTCATAATCATCCAAAGTTACATTCTGGTACAACTATCATGTATCAAGTTGAATGAGAATATATTAACATAAAAAATTATAATAATGCAGTGAAAAATTCACAGAAGTTGAGTTTATGTTCATTTGCACAAAAAACAATGTCACTTCTTCACTGTTTTATTACTTAGCGATATGTCTCAACATACAGGCTGATTTCCAATGCGAATTCAAAAACGTGTAATCATATCCAGAGCTTTCAATAATTGAATACTTTAACCGATTTTTGATTCAAAAAATTGAAATGGATACAATAACTTCATTAAAACAAAATTTTACAACTGAAGTAGACTACCTACTAGAATGAGAATCTACCCAACTAAAATGAGTATCTACCTACATTCTAATGAAAATCATCTGTTTCAAGAACATGGTACTTAATTGAAAGAGTGAATTGAAATATTTATGAAGTATTATAATATAAGAAATTTATGAAGTATGAGCAAGGCAGGAAAAACGAGCTTTTCTGAGGAATAAATGACCTAAGTATACATATAAAACTCGAAATAATATGCCTAAATGTTTAAAAATCCAAAAAATTGTTTAATGCTATAGAAAAATTTTAATGTGGAGAGTTTGATTTTGTGTACTTTTATTACGATTACTATTTTTAATTGGGTTCTTTGCGACCGCTATTCGATCTTTTTTGGCATCCCCTCTTTGGCTTATGCCATGTTCCATAATCCAAGGCCAGAGCAGAATTTACTCAGGGCCTTGAAGTCCAGTTCTCTTGCCTCCTGTGGTAGGAGGGTTGCCTTTCCAAGAAGTCTCCTCCTCATTTGCAAGAGTGCTGGACATTCCAGCAGCAAATGTGCTGCTGATTCTGCTATGGACCCACCCTTCCGAAGCTGTTCAACTTCTATCAGGGATGGGTCTACACACTCCTCAGATTCCATTGCGGAATCTTCAGTTATAGTGCCTAACTATAACTGAAAGAGTGAATTGAAATATTTATGAAGTATTATAATATAAGAAATTTATGAAGTATGAGCAAGGCAGGAAAAACGAGCTTTTCTGAGGAATAAATGACTTAAGTATACATATAAAACTCGAAATAATATGCCTAAATGTTTAAAAATCCAAAAAATTGTTTAATGCTATAGAAAAATTTGAATGTGGAGAGTTTGATTTTGTGTACTTTTATAACGATTACTATACATGATTAAGATATTATTGAGAATGATTAGTTGTTAAATTTCATCTCTCTCATCACCCTCTATCAATAAATAAATAGAATACGAGTTGGAATATAAATTCAGACTTAGTTCAAAAAATACAATTCAATTCAGTAGGCCTTATGTGTAATAATGTCAGTTGAGAGAAATGAAGTTCAAGTTCTCCTTTCATCCTTTCTGCTAAACTTGATAGAGAATGATAATAGAAAAAATAATTAAATAATTTTGCAACCTAGATTTTGCAGACTAGAACACACTACCAAATTCTTAAGTGTGAATAAGCCTGATGCTTTATAACTAAATATAAGTACTTAGTTCGACTTTGTTTGCTGTTTGCAATTTGTATAAATTCCAAAACCGGATCTGGAAGAAGCACCCTTTAGAGCGTGTCCTATAATTATTTCATAATTTCATGAGGAAAAGTGAACTGGTGCACATGTAGTTTTTTTGTATTTAAATGCTGGATATATCGCACAAATATAGAAAAAATTGATCTCGTTGCACAGACATCAATAGCCAATCAGAAAGACAGTAATTTTACATACAATAATTCCCTTATTGAACTTTGAACACACAAAATTTGAATTTATAGTGGAGCTTTTGAAAAAGAATATAATTTTCCAATCAGCAGAATTGCTCCGTTCTATTCAATCGTTTACTCAGTCATCAATGAGAAAGAGAATCGATTTAGAGCGTATTTGAAAGAAATTTCCAAACCCTTTTTTATGATGTCTCCAACTTACGATACATCCTTGTTTGTTTGTCAATGGCTCAACAGCCCTATGTGGGCTTAGGCCTACCAGCTGGTTGCCAGTTTCACATCCACTTGACTGAATCAGCAAAGGTGAATGATCATTAACCAGAAAAGATGTAACGTGTGGTTAGCACATTGACATCTCAACCATAAGCTAGTCTTCGCAACCCATTGATGGGAACAAAGCACTGCTGAATAACATTGTGTTAACAACTATATTAATAGTGCAATGCAACAATGTAGTATGCCTCCAAATATAGGGAGTGACTGACTAGCCTTACTAACGATTAGCCAGGCTCCCAACGGAGGGAATTACGATACATCCTTATAACTCAAAATTCAAACTTTTCATACGAAAAAATCCTTATTAACGATTGGAAAACTCTATCAGACGTTGGGAAAATTCTATTAGACTTTTCCCATAACGTTGGTTAAGTTCAAAACTGTCGATTTTGGGAATATTTTTTGTGATTAATTGATTAATAGATCAAAAGTCATTGATAATAATTTCACGATACATTGAACAAATCTTTCGTATTTTTCATGACATTTTATTTATAGATTTTGGGAATCAGGACGCAACTATTGAAATTAGTGTTCCCACAATTGGCATGTTTCATATCTGTCCTGCTGGCTGCAGGCCACTAATACAACTGACAAAAATCTATAAAATTAACAATAGGCTAGTTCTTTAAAATAAATTAGGAAAGTTAATAAAAAACAAGAAATAGGAACGGAAAAACCAGCATTTTGTTCCTAAATATGTATAATAGAGGAATTTGCGATTATATGTGCAATAACAACTTCACTGCCAATTACCGGTACTTTTTGTGAAGCTTATGCCATTAGGTTGATAAAGGTGTCATCGGTTGACAACTAGCATCAGCTTTGTATTAGTGGCAAGTGCGAGGTCATTCAAGGACACAATGTAAACAAACCAAGTCATAATAATAATAATAACGTTCTCATTATTGGTCATGGAGATCAGCAGTATCCTGAAATGATAAATAGTTACAAACTTAACACTTTTTAAAACCTATCAATTACCGGTATCTGACAAGTTCATGACAAAATATTCGGCTGATAATGGCTTTATAAGTTTGGCTAATTCCTGCTTTGATTCTACTGTTTTGTTTGCTGATTACTGACATTAATCTTTCGTCGTTATATATTATGCGATAATTTTATTTATTTTTTGAATTTCATCAGGAAATGCTTAGGCTATATCCTCATTCACATATTATAATATAATATTATGTCTATATTATGTGAGAGCTCATACATTTACATGAGATTGTCTTTAATCCATTTAAAACAGAAGAGAGTGGCACGTCTAAAACGGAAAACCCTTACACTATTGAAGCCTCTTCAGCATCAATATAATTTTGATTGGCCTTTTTCCTGATTCGCAATAGAAAGTTGTTGTAACAGTATGACTGAATACCTTTTTTTACTACCGCTATCTGACTACGAACTATTAGGCTATAATATCATTATTTTGTCATTGATGAGAAATAGCCCAGGAAACGAAGGTCCAAAAAGGCCGTTTTCGGAAGAAAATTAGATAAAAGCTGGATTTCACACCATCGATAGAACACTACCAGAGGGTCATTTTCCCAAAAGTCCCAAAAAATCCGGCTGGAGCTTTCCCCCCCAGACCCCCCCAAAGTTGAAAAATGCAGGTCATCACGGGAAATCGAATATCTCGGTAACCAATCATCGGACAGAATTGGTTCTTACATCATTTTGTCCAGTATATTATGGGCTACATTATTGGTCCTATTCATTTTCACAATAAACTCAATAGTTTTCTTGAAAAAAATATATATATAAAATTTTTTTGGATTTTTTTGCTTTGATTTTTCAATTTTTCCCATTTTACTTTTTTGTGTGTCATCTTACGGAAAAATTGTTTAAATAAAAGTTGTAGCTCATTTTATTCCGAATCCAGTGATGTATATGGTTATACATTTTTGATCAGAGCGGCCGTTTTGGGAGGGGGCATAGCCGACGCTGTTACGCCGCGGCCCAGCCCCCCCTCGCCAAAGTCGATCACTGCATTCCACATTTCAACTTCTTTACAGTATGTAGGCTATAGCGCTGAAAACGTTTAGTTTTATCGATTGTATCCTATGTTTCAACATGTGCTGAATCCGAAATTTCATCTCTGAACCTCCTAAGTATAGTATTTTTCTAGATACAACCATAAGTGGGTTAAGTGGAAGAGGGGCTTGTATGCCTCAACTTCGCCCACAGCACTTTTTGTAATGTGAAAGTGAAAAATAAAGTCATTTATCTATCTGTCTATCTATCTATCTATAAGGGTGGAAAATAATTTAACTTATTTATCTATGCTGCTATGCTTACCAATGCTGCTATTTATAGTGCAGTTTTTACAAAACTTACTTTTTGTATAATCTAATTTATCTTTCGATGTCTTTAATAATCGAGGATCAGTATGAGAAACTATGAATATATGATTATAATATAGTACTGTATTATTATATATGTTAGATTTGAAATAGCGGCGGAAATAGCAAAATTATACATTCAACATTGTATAAAACTGGTACATAGTTTATTAATGCCTGTTAGCATAGCCTCCACGAATACAGTATTAGAGGAGGCTATGCTGTTAGATTTGGAAATATCCATGAACATGAGCATGAAATATTCTTCCTTCTCTCATACTATTATAGGTATAGTACACTATTTTGTGTGTTGACCAATTAAATAGCTGGTTTTCATCTCTCTTCAATTATTTATACAAGCATGAGAAAAAATATAGTTAAAGGAATTGATACAGTACATGATCATAAAAATCTGCATAATCAGATACTTTTTCATTACATTAACATCTGCACGATAAAATACTTTACATATTACTTATTACATAGTTTCGTGTTCCATATTTCAAGTAATTCATTCTGTCAGAGATGGATCTAAACTTACTTCCTTACCATGGATAGGCGAATTCTGAACTTCAGAAGACTAAAACTTTAACTTTCCTATGCAAAAAAAAAAAGAATCAAAGGGAAACTTTTGGAGAGCTCACATTGCCCATGAAGGATAATTATGGTAAAGACATAAAATCAACCAAAGAAAGTTATATGTCGATCAAAAAAAGTTTTTGTCAACTCATCTCAACAACTATTTAATCGCATTTTGTGTGTTTGTGATAGTCTTACAGCAATGAACATGTTTGAAGAGAGCATAGTAATTGAAATGAGTTTCAATAACCCCTATTATGTTGTGGATGGAGGGTTTCTTCTACATAATATGATTTAGCCGAAAAACTGCACATAGAATAGAAAAGAAGATGTCACGAGGAGAATGGCACATATGGAGAGATCTTGAGAAAGTATTGTGCATCTGTAAATGAACTGTATGGAAGAAATGTAGTAATTGTTTTCAATGGAATCCAGAGATGCCAACTAAAAAAAATGAGGAATTGATGAATGGTGATGAGAGTTTCGGTCTGCAACTATATAATTTTCAAAAATATTCTGCTTTGAATGATTCTCGATATCATAGATTCACCACTTTAACAAAGAAGTGTTCGTTATGGTTTAATGAAAACTAGTTCATATAAATGACTCATTAAAAACCATTTTCAATTTGGAAAAGCTCTCACCAATAACAGAGGCATGTCATCAACATCCTTTAAGAGTCTATCTACAAATCCAAAGTTGTTTGGGAAATAAACTTCCTACTACAGAATGGGGTTGGAGAATCGAAATAATTAAGCAGCTTGGCTTGAATCGGGAAACACTAAAACCCAGGTTAGTGAAACTCATTTCAATTACTATGCTGTCTTCAAACATGTTCATTGCTGAAGATTTTGTGCCCTTTCTAAGAGAAACAACATTGAATATGGATTGTGGGAGAGATGAAAGCTCATAATACTCCAATTTTATTTCAATTTTGTAAGACTATCACAAACACACAATATGCGATTAAATAGTTGTTGAGATGAGTTGACAAAAACTTTTTTTGATCGACATATAACTTTCTTTGATTGATTTTATGTCTTTACCATATCCTTCATGGGCAATGTGAGCTCTCCAAAAGTTTCCCTTTGATTCCTTCCATATTTCTGAGACCTATTCGATAAGCCTGATCACAAGTAACCAATTCGTCACAAACAAAACCAGAGGATAATAGAACAAGCTCGCCAGAGTTGTGCAAATGGACAGAATTGATAAATAGATTAATCAATTTGACAGTTCAATGAAAACACTTCTCTTCATTCACACCATGACTGGGTGCAATAAAACTAGGTACTTCTTTTTTTGGCATGGGAAAGTTAAAGTTTTAGTCTTCTGAAGTTCAGAATTTCAGAAAGTAGCTTAAAGACAGTTGCTCTAAAGAGGAATATTGATGTATGCTAGTTAGAGATTCGTTCAGCAATTCTATAATAATCAAAACTCTTCTTCTTTGAATGAAGCTCGATATTATAGATTCACCACTTTAACAAGGAAGAGTTCATTAAAAACCAGTGAATTCAGTGAAATCATTTGCTCCAGACAACATCCTTCATCAATTTTCTTGTGCTTGTGAGCAGAATTGAGGAAAATATTGTGGGTGTAAGGAAGGAAACATGATTTGCACAGCTATGTGTGAGCATTGCAACGGTCTTTCATGCTCAAATTCGCCTATCCATGGTAAGGAAGAAAGTTTAGATCCATCTCTGACAGAATGAATTCCTTGAAATATGGAACACGAAACTATGTAATAAGTAATATGTAATGTATTTTATCGTGCAGATGTTAATGTAATGAAAAAGTATCTGATTATGCAGATTTTTATGATCATGTACTGTATCAATTCCTTTAACTATATTTTTTCTCATGCTTATATAAATAATTGAAGAGAGATGAAAACCAGCTATTTAATTGGTCAACACACAAAATAGTGTACTATACCGATAATAGTATGAGAGAAGGAAGAATATTTCATGCTCACGTTCATGGATATTGCCAAATCTAACAGGCATTAATAAACTATGTACCAGTTTTATACAATGTTGAATGTATAATTTTGCTATTTCCGCCGCTATTTCAAATCTAACATATATAATAATACAGTACTATATTATAATCATATATTCATAGTTTCTCATACTGATCCTCGATTATTAAAGACATCGAAAGATAAATTAGATTATACAAAAAGTAAGTTTTGTAAAAACTGAACTATAAATCGCAGCATTAGTAAGCATAGCAGCCTAGATAAATAAGATAAATTATTTTCCACCCATAAAGTGAGCTAGATAGATAGTTACATAGATAAATGACTTTATTTTTCACTTTCACATTACAAAAAAGTGCTGTGGGCGAAGTTGAGGCATACAAGCCCCCTCTTCCACTTAACCCACTTATGGTTGTATCTAGAAAAATACTATACTTAGGAGGTTCAGAGATGAAATTTCGGATTCAGCACATGTTGAAACATAGGATACAATCGATAAAACTAAACGTTTTCAGCGCTATAGCCTACATACTGTAAAGAAGTTGAAATGTGGAATGCAGTGATCGACTTTGGCGAGGGGGGGCTGGGCCGCGGCGTAACAGCGTCGGCTATGCCCCCTCCCAAAACGGCCGCTCTGATCAAAAATGTATAACCATATACATCACTGGATTCGGAATAAAATGGGCTACAACTTTTATTTAAACAATTTTTCCGTAAGATGACACACAAAAAAGTAAAATGGGAAAAATTGAAAAATCAAAGCAAAAAAATCCAAAAAATTTTTATATATATATTTTTTTCAGGAAAACTATTGAGTTTATTGTGAAAATGAATAGGACCAATAATGTAGCCCATAATATACTGGACAAAATGATGTAAGAACAAATTCTGTCCGATGATTGGTTACCGAGATATTCGATTTCCCGTGATGACCTATTTTGAACTTTAGTCTGGGGAAAGCTCCAGCCAGATTTTCGGGACTTTTGGGAAAATGACCCTCTGGTAGTGTTCTATCGATGGTGTGAAATCCAGCTTTTATCTAATTTTCTTCCCGAAAAAACCTTTATTTCCTGGGCTAAAAACTCATCAATAGTAGGCTAATTCAGATTTAACTAGATAGCAAGTTTGATCCTATATAAGATTTTCTCCAGTCCAAGAAGTTCATTGGCAATTATTTCTCTGAATAAAAATGATATTACAATATTTGTGTTAAAGAAGAAAGTGTATCTGCTATCATGTAGTAGAGACGGTGTCGGCCTAAATATATATTCAGTTCATCGAAGCACTCTGTATAATTATAGATTCAACAATAATTCTCTATAGATTTTATTTCCAGTCAGTTTTTGGAGATTTGGTTTTGAGAGTTCTGGTATTTTCATTTTCAGAGAGTATTGGTTCATTTTCTGTTGATTATTGCATTAGTAGAAGTTGACTACGATGATTTTGATGAATGGAGTTCACAACCTAAATATTTATTGATTCTTTGTTTCTATAAATTGAATAATTGAAGTTACAACCAACTAGAAGATACTAATTTGAACTGTGTATCCTAAGATTGTTTTAAGATACCTGTAAATCGAGTCGTATCACACATGAAGGCTATTGTAATATTTGAAAAGATCATTGAATAAAAAGTGTTCCCCGAATATTTTTATTTTGAAATTCAAGTCAATTTTGGAATATAGGAGAAGTTCAAATATTGCCTACTTCTGCGAATTCAGCCTAGAGACATCAATTTCTGTATCCTGGTAATACACATGCAATTAGCTTCTAGGTAAAAAGAAATGAAGCTCTAATTGGTTTGACTTTTTAGTTCACCAACAACACTACATCTTTGCTGTTATTCTAGTAATTGCTATTCGCGATTCTCAACAAGAACTCTCTAATTTGACAACAAACAAATAATACATAGGTACATGAAGCAACATGGAAATTTTTCGCTGAGTTATGACCCTACAGTTTTTTGGCACTTTTTACTGAGTTATGATCCAAATTATTGCACTTATTTGAACAATATGCTATTCGAAGTTTGAATTCTACAAGAAAGAATGTTATGCATCTCTCATTTGTGTGTTTGTTGTAGCATTGTATGTGACAAGTAGGAGGTGCTGAAGGAGGAGGAGGAGGTGGAGGAGGAGGAGGAGGAGGAGGAGGAGGAGGAGGAGGAATGTGGTGATGATGATGAGGAGGAGGAGGAGGAGGAGGAGGAGGAGGAGAAAGAAAAGCTGACGATGGAAGAGTTCTTAACACATACTAACACACAATACAGTAGTAGTAGCAGCAGCCAAAAAAAATTGAATAGCTGGTGAATGCAACACACCTGAAATTTAGAATTTATGGACAATAAAAAAAACTAAATATGATATGAAGAGGAGCAGAAAAAAAGCAATAAGGAATACTAAGAAACAAACCTGTAGGCCTACTGTATAAAAATATAAAATACAGAAAGCGGATTTGATTTTGGTATGAGAAAAAAGAGAACCGCCTAAATAACAAGGGAAATAATAAATTATGAGATGTAGGAGAAGAAGAAAAAGTAGAAAGAAAATTAGTTTGAAAAAGAAAATTGAGGAAAATGAGAGGATGAAGACCAATCAATCAAAACAAAATGGAGATGAAAAGTGTATTGAGTAGTAGGAGGTGTTGAAGAGTGTGAGGAGGAGGAGGAGGAGGAGTAGAAGGAGGAGAAGAATAAGGAGGAGAGGAGGAGGAGCTGATGATGGAAGAGTCGTAAAAAAACGAATGTGGAGCGGAAGTAGAGGAGCTAGAATAGGAAAAATTGATGAGGAAAAGTTCGATTTTTGTTGTTGAAATTATTATTCTTTCGGGTCTTCCCTTCTATTGTAAACTAAATAAGATAATAAAGCTCGTATAAAAATCCAGATTTTAGTTAAAACATCAACACTTGCAATTATTGTCCATGTATATGTATTACGACTGTGTCGTAAAGTGGGAGCGATGTGTTTCTCCATATCTGTTTCAAATCATATTTACCTGTTTTATGCTGACAATCACAGACGAGCTACTCTTGGGGATATTGTTTTCATCAGCAACACTCTGCAAACACTATCACAATGAGTTGATTGTTAGAAAATACATGGCATTAAATTGCCCAAGACTACAATTTCACAAAGATATCGTCATCGTGTATCCACTTCGAAGTTTTTATTTGCAGGCACCTTGATTTTATCAGCAACGAGCTTACATGATACCAGATCAATATAGCAATAATAATTTTCTTTTGTAATAAGCTCTCAGTCTATAAATACACACTAACAATAGTATTTCACATTGTTCAGAGTTCAAAAATTCAATTTCCAATCAAAGAAGAATTTCAAAACAATCTTCAAGATTATACGTTGTTTTTAGAGTAAGTCTGTAGGCTACTCATAAAATTCTCAAACTTACTTTATATGATTATCGGCTTTCCTTGTAGTCGTCGTGATGTTTCTCAGTTTTTTGTTGGCATCATTATTATTGAGTCAAGGTTGAAAGTGTTTAAAATCAATTGGCACAAAGTTTTAGAGTGCAAAATTAATTTTTTTAAATGTTCAAGTAACATAACTTTATAATGAAAAACATTGTTTCAAACAATACTAGAAAATCAAACACCAAGCCACCCAAGCAAACCTCTAATGAAAAATACATAATTTATATTAGTGATGAAGCATTAAATTTTTCAAAAATTTATAGGTCCTCGTTCTTTGATCACCCGTGACTGTATTCATTTTAAATACCCTACTGAATATGCAGTGCAATCTGTAAAGGTGGGTTTTCGTTACTGCGAAATAGTTGGGATTTTTCATCAATTGCATCTGGCAACGCTGGGTCGGGCTCCGCTGAGGCACTCGGTCGCAGTAACGAAAACCCACCTTTACCTGCAGTTCAACTAACTGTATAACAAAACACCTACTCAAGACATGAGGTCCAACTCAACTATAATCTATAATGAAGTAAGTTTGATTCCAAGCAAGGAATATAAAAAGATTTTTTTTAAATCAAAGATTATACATATTGACCTGACAATATAAAGCTGTTTATGTAGGTATATAGTATCTATTTCAAGGTTTCAATTAATAAAAATTGTAATATGATAATTCAATTTTATTTTCAAATAATAATTTATCCATAAATTATCAATTATTGTGAAAGATCAACGTAGTAGAATCTATAACTTATTCAGTGCATCTGATTAAAATTTTGCAAACTGAAGCAATTATTATTTCACTGAATATTTTCCAAGTAACCTATTTCTGTTCCGCTTCATCACCTGCTCTTTCAAACAATTTATCACCTATTGAGGAAAGATATAATGATAATAATTATTACCGACTTTTTCCGGCGCATTCAGGCAACCTTGGGTATAGGCGAAAATAATTAGAACTTGAACGCGCGACTTTTCCTTCAATTTGAAATTTCCCGAGGAAATTAATCTGTAAGTCACACACCTACTTAAAAGCCAATTGTTGAATCGTTAATTTTATGAACATTTTAATTGCAGCCATCATCGGTTTAATCATTACGGTAGGGAAGTGTTTTGAATTCATTCTTTTAGTAGCAGTTTTATGTACTATAAATTATCTTCAATAACGAATCACGTGGATTTCCTTCAACTTGAGGTCTAATATTTTTTGCATTTGACTTCGTTATTGATTTTCAGTAGTTTTTACTTCTAATAGCATTTCATCTGAAGAAATCAGAGTGTTTATGAGATAGTTCCAATAGAATTCTCGTTTAAAATGATTGGTGTATTTATTTCAGTTAACGCACTAAAATAGTCGAGTAGGTAATGAAATCTAATTTTAAATGTTTAAAGAAAAAATCTCCTATGAAAATATTGAAGACCTACAATAGACGAACAAAAACGTTCAATTGAAATATACTACTTGATACTAATTTGTGAGAAATAATCCGTCTAGTAGAATGAACTCTTTCACGATGTCGATGAGTACAGAATCATAAACAAAGCACACGCAATTGAGTGTCAAGAGGAGCTTCAAAGATGGATTAATAGGTTGTAACACTAACAATGTGCCCATTTAGTTTTAGCAATGTTTATGATCAATTATCAATTTGATAACAATGGTATCGTCATTCAAAAGCAAAACTTCCCAATCTCATCTCAAGTTGCATAACAATGGCACAAAGCTTAGATAATTGGATAACTTAGTTGTGAGTAGGCCCATAGCATGCGCTACAAGAAATCTATATGGATAGGAGGGGCGGGGGAAATGAGCAATAAGAATGCTCTCAATCATTACATGACAAACATCCAATTTCAATTTATTTTCCATGCATTCGATAGACATTGCAAGAATTTATTATTGAAAGAAAGAAAAAAAGACTTTTATTGCCAAATCAAAAGAAAAAAAAATTACAAACATTAAAATGAAAGCCAATATAATTACCTTCGTTAACAACTTTTTGAAAAGTAAATCATAGATTTCGGCCGAAGTGTAAAATTTCATCAATCCGTTTGCGGAGATAGATAAGAAGAATAAATTCAATTTTTGGAAATTCTTTTACACTCGATCAATAATATAGAAGCCACTTTAGACGCAGAGACTAACTAAATAACTAGTTGAAACACTTAGGTACTAGTCAATGCTTTAGATAACTTGAAAATGAAAATATTACTCACTTTATTGTTTATAGCCATTTCGCATTTTTTCAACAGCGAACAATGTAAAACATGTTCTGATGAAGCATTACAACTATGCGAAATGGTCATAAACACTAAATGTGAGTAATATTAAAACGTTTCAAGTTTTCCAAAGTGCCTGGAAATATATTCAAAAACTAATACAGTAGGCCTACGTTTAATTTCAGCAGGTAATTTATCAATAATTATTGAAAGCCCCTGACATTCTTTTTTTCTCAAGAAATAATCATTATTCATACTTTATTTCATTCAAGCGTTGTATCTTTACTGTAGGCTATGTTTGGGCGAATAACTTTGAATTTGATAGAGGTGAATATTGGAATTTAAAGTATGGCAGTTTACTTCTTTCATACCTTAAATCAATAAATTAAATGAAGGAATTGATAGTCATGAAGAGTGAATAATAATCACCACGTGGAATTTCAGTTCATTGTCAATGCGCTAAAGTGGAAGCTTTTGATGTCGTGCCTTCGCTATCTCAATAGGGAGGGTGTGAAATGTCATAGGACTCATTCACATTGG
The DNA here is from genome assembly GCA_017141395.1 of Laodelphax striatellus. NCBI lineage: Eukaryota > Metazoa > Arthropoda > Insecta > Hemiptera > Delphacidae > Laodelphax > Laodelphax striatellus. The sequence goes on along the minus strand of CM029532.1, from coordinate 21,530,240 downwards.
CCAGATGAAAACAGAGAGATCACGAACTGCATGAATTTGGTCCTGCAACATCATCACTCATCTTTCTCACGTCAGCCACATCATGAATCTCCACCATACGATACAAATATTCCTTTTACATTGAAAGAACATGACAATCTACTATCTTGTTGGGAAAAGCCAAAACTGAAATGAATCGTCTTAGTGGATTCAAAGTTGAAAGGATCAACACAATCTCAACTGTGAATTTATAATTGTAAAATAATGGGTGGACTTGGTTACACGATTTAAGTTCCACTAAACCATCAAATGTGACTCTTCAATCATTTGGGAAGCGATTGACTTCATGGTCATGCCGGTGTCTAATCGCAAGATTAGATAAGATACCTGCTCCTATTATTCCCATAGTAAGGGGGACCACTTCGGGCCTTTTTCCGCTGAATGTAATTCATTCATGAGAATCAAAATCACCTCCCGGTTGTTCGGAACCCACCTAAAGCTGTAGGTCCACTCATCTCTCATCATCATCCGTCCCATATTAGGGTTAAGTGTAAGAGAGGGCAGACTGCGCCCTAACTTCGCCCTCCCAAGTTGAAATAAAGGCAGCCATTCTTGGATATACCATGAAGATTTCTGGAATGTTCTGAAGAATATTTCGAGTCATTCTATTCTATTGTTTTCTATTCCCAGTACCCACGCAAATGTTGTCATGGAAACATTTTAACAAGCTAAAATTCTGTGTGCTATAAATTTTCTTCAAAATTCTATATTTTATAAAAGTTATTAGTGATTTTGGTGATATTTTTTGTGTTTTGGAATATTCTAAATCAGAAGAACTTTCAAAAATGTAAATTTCAGTGGATTTTACCAAGAACTACAACAATTTCCCATCGAGGAACATTGAGGTTATTTTGCCGGTGGAACTTCCTTATGGGACTCCCCACCAGTTATGGCATACGCTAATAATAATAATAGTACCCACGCACAAGCTGTGAGAGCTTATGTGGGCATCACCACAGCAAAAAAATCATTTTTGTGAACTAATTGAAATAATTTTTGTGTAAAACACACACTTGACTCAGAAATGTTGTGGAACTTCTCCATATTAGGTGAATGAATAAAACAAATTTTAATGTGGAATAGACAAAATTTGTTTTATTCATTCACCTAATTTTTGTGTCTTGGAAAATTGAGAACGCCAAGAAAAATATTCAGGAATAATACACTAGGAATAATGCACCAGAAATTATGCACTAGGAATAATACACTAGAAATAAGAGTCTACAACAGTAGCCTAATTAAGAAAAACCAGAAACAAAAAACTGAGTTTCATAAAACATTAATAAAGTGGAGACAAATACTGATAATATTAGTATTCTTATTCTTACACTTGTAAAATATAAGTAAAGTAAACTATCAGAAACTAATACTGTGAGTAAATTCACTAAAGTAAAGGATAAATGAAAATTTTAAGCGACAATACAACAAGATCGTGTAACGGTACAGATTTATATGGGCGAATTATTAAATAATTGTATTCATGTCTTCAATTAGTTCTGAAAAAATTACACTTTTATATACTACTGTACTATATTTAAATATATCCTAAAATTGATGAAAGTATTCAATTTTAAGTGAATCATTTTAGATGGATATCTGTATGTATCAATATAAGGTTGTATAAAGCACATAATTTTACCAAGTAATAACTTTTTGCAAACAATTTTAACAATAGAAATTTCTATTGTTGTATTGATGACTTTATTGTTCCACTATAAATCATCAAGAAGAATTCATTTTGTCACGTAATAAGCTTTGAATCCAACGTTGAATTCAGAAAAAAATCAAGAAAGAAAGGCATACAAATCAATATCAAATTAAAGAACGCTATACATTAGTTTCTCTCTTAGAATGTGACAGGCGTCAGAGGAAATTATAATGATAATAGAATGAGACATGAAAACGCTTATTTATCCTTTTTGACTCTATTATTGTATGCTTCATTACTGCATTCAATGAATGAAGGAGATTGATTGAGATCTAGATGACATGTATGCATGTGATTTCAACCTATTTCAACTCAGACAATAAAAGAAGACCAGTGAGTGGCTTTCATGAAAAGTCTTACCTTAAACACAATGTTCTTGAAAAATAACAGAAATTATCATACTAAATGAAGATGACGTTCTCTTTGGTTCAACAGTAGGTAGAAGCCTATTATCCATCTAAAATTTGTCAAGTCTCTCAGAAGGAAAATATAATCAATCGATATTAGTTAGCCAACAGATAAATTTGTATCTCTGAACGGTAAGAAAAGTAAAAAGTTATTGGTTTTAAATTTTTAAGCTACTGAAACAAATACAGTACCTATTACGATACCTATCCATTGACAGAAGATTGCAGCTTGTACGCTATATTTATAAGAGTGAAAAATAAAAGTTAATTGACTGCTTAACTAGAATAGGTACGGAATAGTGGAGTATAGAGTAGAGTAGAATACTCCAAAGTAAAGATCAGAATATGCAGGAGAACGGAGAAGGTGATTATATTATTCCATGAATTTTATCAAATATCAAACCATCAGAATGTACCGTAATCAAATTGTTTATGAAGAAGTGAATAGGAGTTTGAGACAATATTTTTATTAGCATTTAGGTGAATATCAGAATCTTCACTTGCTACAATATTATATTAAACATCATACATTACCATGTCATCATAATACTGTATAATAATCTATAAATAATATTTAATGATAACTAGTTTACTTTAATTTTTATTCTATTTATGAGATTTTTAATCTTCTCTTTTAACAACTAATTATTTTTCTATTTTAAATACAAACGCAGGCTTTCTAGGTTCTATGTTATATTCCAAGCAAACTTACATTAATAAGAAATGTATTTTCCTATTTTTCTGTATTCTGGAATATCCTGTTTATGTTGAGTGAATACGTTGTATGTTGAGTGGTCCCTAGCCGAGGGCAATAAGCGCCAGTCTTATAATCCAAAGGTTCCGGGTACGAATACAGTTGAGGGAAAGGATTTTCACAAAAACGGCTACTCCTGTCTTTCGGAGGAGACGAAAAGCCGTCGGTCCCGACTGCCTAAAAACAGTCGTCATCTCTCAAAATCACCCCGCTCATTACCCACACACAAGCCTAGAGCTCATGTGGGCATCATTCTCAGAAAAAAAATAAAAGAATAGAGGCATATATAGAGAAACTATAGAAACTACATCCATTTCTATTATGTGATAGAGGTCTCAAATGTTGTTCTCAATTGAGAACGGCGGACTATTTTTAAATGAAGAAATGCTATTCTAATCATACATTTATGCCTAGAGATGAGTAAGCTATTGCAGAGAGTTTTACGGAACAGATTTTGACAACAAAAACGGCCACTCCCGTCTTTCGGAGGAGACGAAAAGCCATCGGTCCCGAATGCCTAAACAGTCATCATCACCCCTCTCATTACCCACGCACAAGCCTAGAGCTCATTTGGGCATCACCCTCAGAAAAGAAAAAGAAAAGAAAGACTGTATAAAGTATAATAATTATTATACAGTCTCTGTTGAGAGCACTAATTATAAAAAACTTTTTGAAAAATGTCAGGGAATGCTTGCATGTATACAGGGAAATCAGGGAATGCTTGCATGTATACAGTTAAAGACTTGTCAACGACGATTTCAATGATTGTATGATTTCACATGCCTAGAAATGAGTGAGCTTTGGAGAGCACTAATTATCAAAACCTTTTTGAATAATATAGGTACTCATCAGGGTATGCTTGTATATAGTTGAAGGCTTCTTCTCAAATATAATGATTTCAATGATTGTATGACAGTACTATAATTATAAAAAAATTTTGGGGAATGTACTCATCAGGGAATGCTCGCATACAGTTTGAAGCATTTCAAACTCTTGTTTACAGTTGAAGAGTTTTTTTAAAGATGATCATAGGGCCTATCTATGATTGTATGATTGCACATACCTAGAAATGTGCGAGCTATGGAGAGCACTAATTATAAATACTGGTTGAAAAATGTACTCATCAGGAAATGTTTGTAATGTATAGGCTAAAGTTGAAGACTTTTTCTCAATTAAGTTTTAGTCAAGTATAAGCTGCTGTTATAACATGTTTAATGTTTTTGGCAATAAAGTATTTGATTTGTTGTTGTTGATCCATCTTCACTTCACTTTAAAGTGTGATTTGTTCAAACTTATTTGATTGTGTTTGGTTGCAGTGACGCTGCCGTTCTTCTCAGTGGGCTGCTGCCTGTCATGGACGTCACCGACGCTTCCGGCGCTGGCCGACGCCGGCTGGATCTCAGTGGACGACGAGCAGGGCTCGTGGATCGGATCGCTGCTCATGCTGGGCGCCACACTAGGCGCCTTCCTCTCCGGTCAGCTGTTGGACTCGGTCGGCCGCAAGCGCACCCTCCTCGTCGACGTCATACTGCTCATCCTGTCCTGGGCCTGTCTCGCGATGGCGCGTCCCCTTCGCTCCCTCTACGTCATCTACCTCGGCCGCTTCATCAGCGGCATTGGAACAGGAGTCGCGTTTGCTGCTATACCGCTCTATGTGTCCGAGATTTCTGATGTGAGTCTCTTACCGCACTACTAGCTTTGGGTTTTATGACCCTTTGAGTCCTAGATTTCAGCTGATGTTCCACTCTGTAATGGGTATATCTTATATTTGTCCAGAATTACCATAATTGGGTAAGATTACCCTAGCCGTATGCAAGAAATAAGTTGTTATGAATTTAGAATATATACGGTATTAAAAACGTTATTATAATTTGGCGTTTCAAGATATATGCATGTAATGATAACTAGTTTTTCTAGAATATGAATAAATGAGTTATTAGCATGATTATACTTTTATGTTTCAAGTCATAAGACTTATTCATGTCATAGTAACTAGTTTCTTAAAATTTATATTCTATTTCTGAGATTTACAATATTTTTTCGATCAATCTCGTTTGTGATTGTGGTAACTATGCTTCTTTCATCACTTCTAGATTCAAGTTTTCAGAACTGGTCTTAGGTTTCAAACAGTGTATTCGCTAAAAGTAATGCAGCTTCTGAATTTTCCAGATTCCAGTAGCCTAGGCTAACTAAAGTAGACGTTATTGGCATGAAAAATTGCTACATTTAACTAGAAGAAAAATTGAAGCATTTCTGAAGTCGTATTGTATTGGTGCTTTGTAATTTTGAATTCATTACAAGATCAGACATGATTTACGAGACATCAGACTCATATCTCATCACAGAGCATCCTTCCCATTCTCAAGAGCTTATCTGGAAATCACCACTGTAAAATAGTATGATTTTCATGAGTAGAATAAACATCAAACTAGCTGTTTAAGCTACAGAACAACGGAATATAACCAAATAACAGGTCGTCAAACTGATCACTGTACAGTCAACTGCCAAGGTGGGCCAAGTGAATTAGAATACAATACAAGGTATAGTTTCCACTCGAATTTCAAGCTATACCTCACTCCAGGAACTGTACAAGAAATAAGGTTTTGTATACATATAGGCCTATAACTACACGGTATTTTTCACGCGAATGATGAAAAATATTTCAAGTAGCCTAAATGATTCACGAATTCATGAGGTATGTTAGATGAACTTGGGTTATCCATTTCAATTGTGGCCTACATTTGTTTTTGTTGTTTGGTATCAAATGAAATGATCTATTTGGCGATGGTTTGTTGTGCAGCTGAACCTGAGAAGCGCACTGGCGTCGATGTCGGAGGTGTTTCTGGCGGGCGGCTACATGGTCGAGTACTGTTCGGGTCCGTTCCTCGGCTACTCGGGCCTGATCGGCGTGTCGTCGCTGATGCTGTTCGTGTCGCTGGTGCTGTTCACACGCACGCCCGAGTCGCCGCACTTCCTCGTCTGCAAGGGCCGCACCGACGAGGCCATCTCCGAGCTCTGCTACCTCCGCGGCAATGTGCCGCCGCAGCTCATCGACGACGAACTCAAGGAAATCGAGGTGAGCAACGCATTATTATTTACAAACTTGACAACAGAGGAATATACGAATAAAACAGACGATTGTATATTGTTAATATATATAATGAATCAACAGAATGTGTTGCTCTGTACAAATTTATTCACAAAGAAACAACATTCGAAGTCGAAAAATCTCGTTTCTATCCCCTTCACAATCTTTTTCAAAACTATTGCTTTCAACAAACTTCAAATTAACATTTCGCTCGTTGCTAGGTTACTAGGTCTCTCAGCTTACAGATGATATCCATAAAGAACATGTACAATATGTTCTTTACATATATATTAAAACCAAAAATAACCAACAAATTTAATATTATTAATGTAATATTAGTATAATATTATAATGTTAATGCAAATATAGAATAAAACTTGAAAAATGTTGATCCAATAAATTCCCATGATCACTTTTAGTTATTACAGCTAATCTGTTTGAAAAGCGTGAAATTGCCATTTTCAGAAATTCTATCTCACAAAAGAAGATCTAAAAAGGTAACATTGAAAAATACGGCCCTAAGGTTTTGTCAACTCGTATAAACTCCTCTGGTTGTGTTGTCTATAATTTAATATTATAGACAACTTAATTATAGACAGAGAAAGTATGATATTATTGTTGTCATTATATTTTCCTTTTTTCTCTTTGTTTACATAATGTTTGTTGGAAATGACAATAACTATTGAATTTGTTGTTGCAGATGTCGATGATAGTGAAGCGAGAGAACAAGAGCGGCTCGCTGTCGGACCTGGTGCTGGACAAGGCGAACTTGCGCGCGCTGCTCGTCTGCTGCGGCCTCTCCTTCTTCCAGCAGTTCTCCGGCATCAACGTGATGCTGGCCTACGCCGAGCCGATCTTCATGAAGACGAGTTCGTCGCTGTCGCCGGCTGGCTCGGCCGTCATCATCGGCACCGTCCAGTTCCTCACCGCCTGCTGCACGCCCGTCGTCGTCAACCGATTCGGCTTCAAGCGCCTGCTCATGGGCTCTGCTGTCGTCATGTCACTTGCACAGGTCGGCTCACATTCTATTCTCATCTAAATAATGATGAATTCTGCTGTCGTCATGTCACTTGCACAGGTCGGCTCACATTCTATTTTCAACTGAATAATGATGAATAATTAATGAAACAAAAATCCCAAGATCTCTGTGTAAGTAGTACCGTAATGAAGACTTTTGCGACAGCAAACATTGACAACAGCACGAAGTAGCGAGATGATTTTTTTTTCATTTCATTTATTTACACACAATTTTCAAAAACAATAAGTAAATAAATAATTAATTAATTAAATAAATAAATAAATAAATAAATAAATAAATAAATAAATAGATAGATAGATAGATAGATAGATAGATAGATAGATAGATAGATAGATAGATAAATAAATAAATAAATAGATAAATAGATAGATAGATAAATAGATGAATAGAATAAATAAATAAAAATAATAAATTTATTTCCTTCTTCAAAACTAAAACCTAGGAATACATTAATGAAATATTAACTACAAAAATGTAAAAAAAAAACATATAACATCAAGAAAATTCATGGAAATTAACCCACTCAACTATGGATGTCATCCATGTACTAGAGTGGGTGAATACAATACAATAATACAACATATAAATACAATACAAAATTTGAAAAAGTGGTTAGGTGATCTCATTAGTAATCGTGTTGAGGCACCATAATTACAGTTGTTACAGTACAGTAGGCCTATAGTTGTACAGTGAACAAGTTATACAATCTCTGTATCCCGTACCTCTTAATTGCCTCAAGCGACGTAGCCACTTGACCGTCCACCAGACACCTTCCGTAGAGAAGTATTCAATTGTGATTTTAGCAAACCGGCTGGATATTAAGATGGGAGGAATTGTTCAATGTTTTAATTAATCAACTGATATGAATACTCGATCATTACAAATAATGATGGACCCATTTTTGTAAATTCGTCGTACTCAACTTAGTACAGATACAAAAGTAGATAGTTGTTTGTAGTGGGAGCACACGCCGAAAACACTAAGGATTAAGCAGGAACCTTCAAATTTTAATTGAAATTAAGTGAAGTAATCAAACAGAAAGTTTGAGTAATTTAGTTCAGACAATCTTATCCCTGAAGCCGTAAATCTATCAATAAATCAATAAAATAGAAAATTCAATTCAAGATAATCTTCCACTAAAGCAGGAGTACATAATTAATTAAATCTAGTACGGTATCTAATAAAATGAAAAAATTCAAATTTTGGTTAATAGCCTACATGACAAGACTATTAAGCTACTTTCAAATTTAAACAAGATTTATAGCTCTTTTCTTTAATTGAAATTTTTATCGTGTTCATAGACGTTTAGCCACGGGAATCTTCCAAGTTTTTCTCAACAAAAGCAGGCAAACCCATCTGCTGAACGTCAAACATAATTATGTAGGCCTATAATGGTAGCAAAACTTCCAAAAAATCCTAATTATATTATGGTAGGCCTATAATATAATCCTCAACTGTTTTTGGTTTTCGAAAGTACTCGGTAAAATAAAGTTGATTGAATATTGGAATCACATCCATTTCAGGTATAAATTTATCTATAACAATCTATCTTTGAATTCTCTGGAATGCTATTAATTTAGTCTGCAGTCTGTAATGACGATTATTGACAGAGCCAAATAGCAAAAATATCATTATTCATATTATTGTTGTACAGTAATGTTAATCATTACGGTACCGATAGAAATCCATTCATTCTCATCCCAATCCGTCTTTTTTAATAATTGTTAATAACATTGCAAGTTTGAAAATTTGTACACCGCCAAATTCGAGTTTAATTCGAGTTATTTCTCATCACAAAGTGATTTATCTTTTTCGTGCTTTTATTTGTTGATTTGATTAATCGATTCACACCTGATCAAATCAGAAAACACAACACAGCAGTAGGTTTAGCAACAGACGTCTGAAGTTTGTTAGCTTGGAAGAGCAATGAACACTATTCTCATACCTTGACTTACGATGAAGCTATTGATTTGAGAGAGTACATACAACATTTTTTGTTGGAAATTCCTACAATAATAGAATACGTGATCAAAAATCGTGCCTAAACTGTCTGCTATACTATAGCAAAATCTCAGGCGATGTAATAACTTTGCATCTCGATGACCTTGGCATTGTAAATTTTTTCCCCAGCTAAACGAACCTGGCTATTTAGTGTATTGACGGAAGAATGAAGCTATCCAAAAGAAAAGCATATAAAGGTACATTCTTTAATGAGACTTTCCTTGTTTACATCAGTATTCATTTCCCTGGAACCCCACAAATATTACCCTCGCTGGAACTAAAAAATTCTTACCATGGACAATTTTGTCCATTTATATGATATACATGTATAGGTAGGTCTACATAACTGCATCTAAATCTACATATCATGATGTATTGGAAAACTCAGTAATATATTCACAGTGTCAGTCAATAGCATCAGAGTACTTTTCAAATTGCTTTGAACTCAATGAAAATCTAAAATATTCATAATTGAGTTCATGGATTTTTGCAATGGGCTATTTTTTTGAAAAGTATCATTCGTAAATTATTACTTTACAGTTTGGTTTAGAATCAAGGGATGACTTCAATAAAATGCTCAAGTAAACAGTTTATAATGAATAAATTTATAACAGTTACTTTATTTTTTTTATTTTTAGGGTGCTCTTGGACTGTACTTCTTCAGAGATGTGCATGACATGGATGTATCGCAACTGGGCTGGCTTCCAGTCTCAAGTGCCACTTTATACATCGTATCTTATTGTTTAGGTGAGTGTTCTTCTATCTTTGAATACTGCTTTTCCATAACGATCCAGATTGCAATCTAAGAATTGACTTTTGATGAACATAAATTTTAATTCATGGTTATAAAATTATCAGAAATTTTGTAGTACCCCAAGATGAAATAAAGTCTTATTAGTCTAATTAGTACTTCAGTCTAAAGTCTAATTAGTTATTTTTTCAATTAAAAAGAACAAGTTTTATTGTTTATCATTTTTATCAAGAACAAACATTGAATAGATATTATTAGTAGAGCTTGACATTTAATTTCATTTATTCAACTATAAATTTCAGTTTAAATATTTATGAACATAAGGATATTTGAAATTCCAAGTTCTAGGCTAACAGACTTTGATGGTGAAATATGCGTCTGCGGTTTGACCTAGAGATTAATAGTCTCTACTCGTAATTTTGTAATTAGCACCTCATTTATTAGCAGGAGGTTCCAAGTTAGGCTCACATTGCATTACTCTCAAAACTTGCTACTGTATTAGTATATTGTTCAGGAGGCTTTGTTGGAAGCTTCTCATCTTAGGCTATTCCATTTTCATTCATTGTTTCATATTAAAGGTTTTGTTGTGAAGATATTTTCTTATAATTCTTGAAATGGACTTTCATAGAAAATCAGATAAGAATCGAAAAATTCTAATCCATAATTTAATCAATCATGGTAAATTTATTTTATTAATATTTTCTCATTAGAAAGATATTCAAATGATTGTAATAATTTCTTTTTTATAATACAGAATACTTTTTCTTTATGCTTTTCCTAATGTGAAAGACTGAATGGAAGTTCATTAGTTTTTTCATATATGTTCATTAGAAAGTTCACATAAAGTTCATTATGTCAACTATTTTTTAAGTTCATTATGTATTATAAAGTGTCCATGTAGGCTATTGTGTACTTATAACTTAAGCTTAGAATTGTGCTATGAAGATAACTTAAATATAATTTTGTTTGAAATTAAAGGTTTCGGGCCACTGGTGTGGGCAGTGATGGGTGAGATGTATTCTCCAAGCATCAAGGAGATTGGTACATCAACGTCAACCTGCTTCAACTGGTTTCTTGCTTTCCTGATAACCAAGTTCTTCACAAACATATCCAGCTTCTTAGGATCCTATGCAGCGTTCTGGCTCTTCTCCTGCTGTTGTATATTCGCCTTCCTTTTCACCTTCTTCGTTCTGCCAGACACACAAGGTCTCTCCTTAAAGGAGATTCAAGACCTACTCAATGGCAAAAAACCAAATTCAAACGCAACGTGACGTTGATGCATTTACGCTTTTAAAAGACTTGTAAATTTTTATACCAGAATAAGATCGTAGACCATGAGGTCAGTTTTGGCTGTTTGTCCGCGCATTTGAATGTGATGCTCAGGCATTTTGAACCAGCAATACTACAAACAAAAACTGTGACCAATGTGTGAAGAGAGACTCCAGTGCCATAAACGGCGATGGTGCCAAACAGTATTGAGCCAAACGTTTTGGCAAAACCTTTTTACTATTCACTCGAGTGAATAAAAGTGTAGTGCATTCATTTCCGACAATGCAACGAACTGTTACTTTATTACATGTGTGATGAATTGTTTATAATTACAGGGAGATAATACTTAACTAGGAACAAATCATCTTTGGAGTCCCGGTTGAAAGAATATCGAGCTCTTATTTACCAGAGCTCAAAATACCTTTAATATTTTCGGTATGGTCTATTGAATATCAATTCCAAGTGATAAGAGTAGTGGATTGGTAGTTGATTTTATTCAAATTCCTTGTCTAAGACTTCTCAAGACTACAAAATTTTTCATGTGGGTTCCCCAACTTAAGATTCGTCATTCCATAAACTGCAGATCAGCAATCTGCCTCACCACTTGAAGTCTCTCAATGAAGTGTAAACTCTAATAATTTCCCGAACATTTTCAGTTGATAAATGTATTGAAAATATTTTTTCAACAGTTCGACTTGAAACCCACTCAATATTGAAAAATAATCACCAATGTAGTGTCTGAATAGAACGATTATGCTCAAGAGTGGATCATAACTTGAAGGATAATCGTAACTAGTTCTATAGTACAAAGTACTAGTAGTAAGCACAAAAGTAGTCATTAATTTGTTTCCAACAGTGTAGATATTATAATCACATTTAAATCATAATCATAACTAATAAGCGCTTATATTATCAATCTCTAACAGTTTAACTAATATACCAATACACCCATTTCAATTACGAACAAATTAAAATATGAACTATTTAATAAATTTATTTAGGAATTGGAAAAAAAGAAAAAAAAATGAAAAATCAGAGATAAAAAGAAATGGAGAACTAGTAAAGTGCAACACTGTTGCCAGAAGCCCTCAAGACGAAGAAAACAGGCAACTACCCGACTCAATAACATTTTTACTTCCATACATTGATACAACTCCTTGGTCAACTTCACAGTGTCGTAATAATTTATTAATAAAACAGAAATCTTCTGAGATACTTTTTTTTGTCAATTATTGTTTCTTCTACCAAAACTCATTTTCCCCGAGTCTGAAGATAGTATTCAGTTCTGGTGAGTTTTACATCTGTGTTTTTTATTCCGTGAAACACTTCCCTGAATTTCATGAATTTCCCTCCATAATAATTCATCAATAATTTTATATTCTCTTCATTCAACTGAGACAATCTCGTTTTATATTCTCTTCATTCAACTGAGACGATTCCTTCTATATACACCTCGACCTGGAGATTCTTCACCTAACAAGTTCTCAAGTTCTGATTGGGAGGTGGACCCAATCATGGTTGACTTTGAGTAGAATTTCGTTTGCTTCCTCTTTCCTTCGTGATTTTCTTAATAAAATTGAAAAGATAATTATTTTTGAAATACTTGAAGATTTGAATTCTTTGAAAACGATTCAAATTCAACTTCTTGAATCGTTTTGCTTGAGGAGAAAAACTCTAAGAAAAGTCGATTTCATAGTAGCCTACAGTAACAGACTGTGTATCATGTAGCAAGTGTTAAAATTATTATTGTATTGTTCATGTACAAATATAGGCTGTCATTGGCATTAATTTGATTGATCCTGTGATATTTTGTTGAAAAACATAATTTTATTTCACCATATTGAATTCTGTTTCATGCTTGTGAGTGAAATTACATATGTCAAAATAGTTATTTGTAATGATATTTTATATTTAATGATAGTTAAATCCAGTGATATTTGACAACATCCAAGTGTTTTCATTATGTTTTAATATCTCAACATCTCACCAGACAATGTGTCAGAAGTTATTTCTAAGTCGGTAACAATAAATGTATTAGATCTACAAAAATACAATAAAAAATAATACATATTTTTATTCACTAGTAGTGATCGAGTCTTTTATTTATGGCAAAATGTGAAGCTCGTATAATTTAAAAAATGTCTTCAGACTGCAGATTAACCCTCATATAATACAGTGAATTTCATCTACGTTTTCTGCGATATTACATAAATGAATTCGAAAAATTTGAAAAAAACTAGAAATGTTCTTGAATAACATTTTCTGATAGACCGACTGTCAGACCAAATTATTATCAGACTGGTTTCTAATATGTTGTAAAAATTCAAAGGTCAAGTAAATTATTCATTTCGAGATGAAAAATAACTCCAACTTGCTACCTCATTTCTTGAGGTTCAGTGTTTTTAGGGCATTCAAATTAGTATTCAGAAAGTAAAAATTCAACTAATTTCCAGTGAAAAATGATATTGGATGAATTCACAAATTCTTGTGAAATGAATTACTGAGTTAAAATGATGGTTTCAATGACACCATCATCATTGAAACAGGATTTTGTATGCAAGTGAACAATCCTAGTTGATTGAATAAATAAATTAATTATTGTGAACTAATATAAGTCTCCAAAAACGAGATCGTGTAATTGAAATGTGGAACAAAATTAAGATAGAATGCTAACTTTTCAACCACCACACAGTTTCAAGTTTGAAAGACATCATGTTCGTGTATAATAGTCTAATTATATATTCCTATGGAATAATTTTAATTTTTAAATAATGATTAAACCAAACTTTTTGTAGTTAATATTTGAAGGTTCAGTACATCATAATTATTATGCATTAGAAATTTAGATGGTGTAAGAATAGTTACATCAAAAAAGTAACATGAGATTGTATAAATACATTATAAACATAACAGGGTTTTTCTATGTTTCAATTGCTTTTAAAAATTACTACTGGTCGACTAACAAAATATTTTAATATTATCATCTCACAGCATTCTATTAATCCATGAAGACAATTAGAATCAGTAAGTACGGTATGTTCAAGAACAAACAAACTATCATAGAAATTCACCTTGAGGCAGTAGAAAATTGGAAAAACAATAGCTTTCACTAAGAGACAATGTTTGATTGAAACATTTGTAATAAGAATGAAACCATGGGTAGTGATAGTTTATGCAAGATGCAACCTAACATTTATTATTATTAATAAAGAAATTATCGTTCGTGTCAAAGGAAAAAGTTTCTAGTAGAGTTTGCGTTTTAAGCATTTTCTTGATGAGTTATCGTACAATATTTCTTCATATTCTTTAATATGAATACTTCGTCATATACATTGAGAAATTAAATGTTAATTAAAAATTCATCTGTTAATAATAAATATTAGAATATGAGATCAAAACATCAATGATTAAACTATATTAGATTGTTCTAATCTACAAGTTGTCTTGATTGAACCTATAGTGGTCAAAGGGTGTTATGTCCGTTATTGCCTTTGTCCGGTCAAAAATAATACATAATTATTGTAGAAACTAGTAGCCTCAACAAACATTAGAAAATCGTTTCGACTGAAAAAAATGTCACATCAAACTAAAAAATGTACTGTATAGCTAATAGGCCTACAAGCAGGACATTCTCAAATAGTATAGGCTACAGTATTTCCACTTTGTCTTCAAGTTTATCCCTCCCCACAATAAGCGCTGGAATAATAATAAGTTACACAAAATTAATTTTTCCCGCGAGTGGTAGAAATGTGTTTGGCGCATGCACTGTGGTGGGTGGGAGAGGTGGGAAAAGTAGGTGGCTGGGAAATCTATCACATTCGACTATACTACCAGTGGCCGTGGAAACCATCCGTTGTCATGGCAACAAAGCCAAACACAAAGCTTGTCATTGTTACGTCACAGTCACAAAGCAACGTGCAACGTGAGGCAACATTAGTAGCCTACTACAATCATTTCTTGAAATTTACAGGTATTTATTATAGAAATTTGAATCAATCAATGCAAAAAGAGTCAGCTTCATTGAAATATAGTTAGAGCTTTAAGTTCATTACAGGCATAACATATACAGTAAAAGAAGTCTGGAATGAATCGGATAAAGAATAAGAGCCTATTTCATGAAAAAACTAAAGTACTCTAATACAAAAAAGTATTATCACTTACCCATGCAAAAATACTTACCATACTATTAGAAAAATAATCATAACTAGACTTAAATCATGAGACAGTAGTCCAGCTTTATGTAGAAACATAACCCATTGATAAAACTGAATCTTTAAATAATGATATAGTAGCAAGACACGAGTTTTTTTTTTATTGGGTTGGGCTTTGTAACCCTTAGCCACCGCGACCGCTATTCGATCTTTTGTGGCATCCCCTCTTTGGCTTATGCCATGTTCCATAATCCAAGGCCAGAGCAGAATTTACTCAGGGCCTTTAAGTAGTCATGAGACAGTAGTCCAGCTTTATGTAGAAACATAACCCATTGATAAAACTGAATCTTCAAATAATGATATAGTAGCAAGACAGAGTTACTAATGGTTTCATCATGATGATCTATACTGTACTTCCATAAAAGTAAATATGGATCTATTTTAGCGATTTTAGTGTTTTTCATCCTTGAAGAAAACTGGCCAGCTTGGTGCGTAATCCAATCAGAATACCCGGCAATGTTGTCATATTGTGTGCTGGGCACGCATGCGTATCAGAAAGAAATATCAGTCTGCTATGACGCCTCGGTGTGTTAACTTGGATGATTTACAAGTAGAAAAGATAATCGGGAATGATCTGTCAATCACAATCACAGTATACGAGGTGTTGTCATCGCTGAAGGCGTGTGATTTGCCAGCTCGGAAAGAGGTGGGGTACTGTTCTTGCGCACAGGGATCTTCAAGTATGAAAAGCACATAGTGAATAAGCTAACTGCAGAATAAACTAATGTGAGTAACGTGTTGGAAACTTGTGTTTGGCCGAGCGGTTTTCGCCTTGTAATGGAAAAGAGAATATTTTTAAACAGAAAAATACCATGACTTAAGTGGCAAAACAAATCAAAGTATGAATTCAGCAACATGTTATCGTCAGTATTGTTTTTCAATTCACATGAAAAATAAAACTGACAAGTGCTAGTCTGGTGCACACGATCTTCCCAGTTACGCTTTTCATCTAATTTCACCCTAGAATCCAACTCCTTCTATTTCACCCCTAGAATATACCTCCTTCTTTATTTACACATAAAATGCAGTATGCTATCTTCACTTATTGGCTCTTAAACACGAAAGCATAACACACGAGCCATGCTGAGCTCCCTTATCTAACGTTTAGGGTTTGCCACTGATAGAACATTTTTCTTTTAAAATACTTGTATTTTTATAAATATTAATCTACGAATATAGTAAAAGGCACTCACCAAAAATCTGAATCAATCATTCCCCCAAAATGGAATGTGAAGAGAATAAAGTTTCTAAGAAGTCACAGTTTAACGAAAATGTACAAAAACTAGTACTTTCACCTCATTGTGTCTTTTTAATGTTTGTAGGGTCAGGATCAGATGTTGAGCTGCTAGTGCTCGCTCTGGCTTCATAGTAATCAGCTCTGGCATCTGTGACTCTCCTCCGACGAAATGGCAGCGCATCCATCCTATATGCCACATATACACACACTAGCAACAAAATAACTAGCCAAGTCCAAGGGTTTTCATCCATAAAATCTCCTATAGGTTTTCCAAATTGCCAACTGGAATAAAAAAAATCAAAGTAAAGAAACTATTGGAACAAATGTTGGAATAATAATGAATAGATATAATGAAAAGTTCATTATTTGATTTTCTTTCGACAAATGAACTGATAGTATGCATCACCTCAATTATTAAGGAGTAAGAGAGAAGTTGATTATTAACAGAGAGATCTAATAACCTTGGTTTATTAATACATCTCAATGAAATACAGTAGAAAAAATGGACATTTCAAAGATATTAAGTAATTAAAAAAGGCTCTAACTATATGGATTTTGCATGAAAAAGTGTATTCTTCAAACACATAAAACAATTATATAATTATTATTACAAAGATGGAATGATCTAAAAATTTATTCATCCTAAAAATATTATACAGCCTAACTTACTATTGTAAGATATTAATATAGTATATTATATTAGACTACTAGTTCATCTTAGTGCTGCTAATCCAGCTCAATTTTATGGCATTTTCTATTGATTTTTGTATAATATAACTATACTACGAAGAGAGTTTCGAATTTTTAATATACTATACTCACAATTTATCAATCTTTTTGAAAACTTTCTTGTTCAGTGATTTGTATCTATTTCTTTTGGACATGATCAGCTCCGCATCACAAAAATCTCTCACTTATTGAAAAATTAAAGATAAATTATTCTTTGGAGTGGTTTCTAATTGATCAAGTATAATGTTGTACTTCCAATAGCCTGTAACCCAAATGAAGAATAGCATCATTCTAACAAAGAACCATTCAATATAATATTCACTAACATTTTAAAAACAAGAATTCAAATAATCTATTTTACAAGACATGATAATGAAATTTAAGTTACTTTTTTTACGCAAAAACTTACTGTACTTTATCCTCAACAAGGCTTAGGTTTTTTGTGGGAGTGCGGTACAGTTTACTGTACCGGAACCTCCAGGTGGTGGCCTTTGGAACCTCCCATTTTTGGTGGAGTATCCTCCATCACTGATCCAACATTACCAGAAACTCATGAAAAAAAAAAACATCAGTGGCAGTACCTCTAAGGTACTAAGGTACCTCTAAGGATTGAGCCTCAAGATTCTCACTCAGTGTTTCGCCATAAAAGCCACATCACCCGGTTAAATCTCGCTCGCTATTCATGTAAAAGTATTGCAAATTATCATTTTGTAATGGCAATTTTCTCCAAGGGTTTGACTTCATTTTAATCAAGTCATGTTGAGAATCCTACCTACTCCTTCCCACCAGTATATTTCTATAAATCAGGTTTTTAAAAAATCATAAATTTCTGATAGTAAATTATAAAAAGAATGTTATGAGGGCCAACAACAGACAGCCAAGCCCTAGCGCCCACTGAGATGGTGTGACGATGGCGTGGCAACACGCTAAATATAAACATATGTAATTGTGTGTTTTAAAGTGCTATTGTTTTTAAAAAGATATTAACTTAGTGTAAGAATTTTTCTCAATTCGAGTTAAAAAGGAAATAATTGATTTTTTAAATCTCCTTTAGTATGAACTCTTTTATTAATTCAAGTCAGAACTGAACTGTTCACTAGCCAATGTGCTAGATTGCAGTCAAACTTCATTACAAAAAAGTAACTGAATGAAACAGCACTTAGTTTATATGATTAAGGCCTATTTAGCGTGTTGCCACGCCATCGCCACTCCACCTAGGGCCCAGATGGCTATGATGATTGACCTTTTCTTTTCAAGATGACCTTATCATATTTTTCAATATAAAGAGGGTAGACTTCTACACTGATTAGTTGAAGCGAGAAGCAAGTTTAGCTCTAAAATTGGCGTAATTTTACACGTAATAGCCTACCATCAGAATAACATGTCAAATAGATTGTAACTTGAGATTTGAAGCCATCCATCTAAACACAACCAGTTTGAACCGATGGAGAACTAGTAATAGTCTTATTCGAATGTAAATTGATGTGCCGGTGCCCTTTACAATTAGTCAATTCATTAAAAACATGAAAAATTCTGTAGACTATTGCACTTTATTGCCGGTAGTATTTTTTCTATATTATTGAATATTGAAACATGAAATGCGTAAAGTTTAAAAAAACAAGAACATTTATTTGTTACAAAAACTTACTATAGGTAGTAATGACGTTTTAGAACTAAAATACTTAATTAATCATCCTTGCAACACTTCTAATGTTCCGACACAAACATAACCTTAAATTTTGTTGTCAAAGCAGAAGTCAAGTCAGAAGTCAGAAGAAAATTGATAGTCGATGGTGTCGATTTCTAAGTATCGATATAGTGCGATATCCATATAGCGCGCTTTTAGATTTAGCGCCAAAAGTCAGAATTTGAATGCCAAAAAAGTTAAAATTTGAATGTCATAATAGGCTTAGAAAAGTTGTAATCTTTCTAAAAAAAAAGGAATAATCAAAGAGCAGCAGTGCTCAACAAATCTTGATAAGAATTAATCAAATTACAATTTCCATTGCAAATTCGTAATAATAAACCATCAAATGGAGCTTTGCAGTGATCAGTGAGATATTTTTAATAAAAAATATATTTCCTGAGCGATGCGCAAGTTATCTGAAATACAGTGTTTTTAAAGTTGCGTTTGCATAAATTTGCAGGCTCCGTTTTGATTGTGGCTTAAGAAATTTCAAAGCATTTATTTTATTTACTGCAGTGTTGATTCTTTGACAACGGAAAATATTTTACAATATTATAAAACACAACAATGCAGCAGCAGATTGATACGGAGATAATTTATTGAACAAATATAAAATTAATAACTAATCTAAAAAAAGTCTAATAGACCTTTATGATATATAGTTATATTACTGAAAATAATATTATTGTACCATCACAAGAAATTGATCAGAAAAAGAATAAGATAAATAAAAGAAATGGTAATGAAACTATTACCTAGGTGTAGTTAACTACGGTGTATTATATTATTATTCATATTTTGAATAGTAGTCTGAATCCTATTATTTCAATGATTAAAACCACACGTCGATCTACTTAGAGAACTTTACCTCTCTCTTCTTCTCCCCAGATCTATTTTTCCCAAACTAATAATAATGATTCTGCTCGAAAACAGTAAAAATGGAATAAACAAATGGACCTCATTGAACTAATTTATTGCAGAAGTCAAAAAGAACACTCATCAAAGATTTTCAAATGCAAAAATTTATTAATAGGCCCAATACTAGCCTGTATGTCTCATGACCATCTATGTAATCAAAATACAAAGCAGTTTTTTAATTCAAATCATTTCATCAATGAAGATCTGAAATGTATTTTCTCGCAATCTAAGCGCGTCCTCATCCAGAAAATCAAAATTGTGAAATAATGGTCAACGAAATTTTAAAATATGTATAATCGTATTCAGAAATATAACACAACTTATCTGTCACACATTAACTTATTACTATATGTATATAGGCCTTGGTAATATTGGATATATTATGAAGTACATAATCATAATGTATTTATTAATTTTCAGATCTAAGATGTATGTGAAAGATAAACTTTTGCTGCTCTCAACAACAGCTTCAGCAATTCCAAACAATTTAGCAGTCAACATTATGAAAAGAAAGAAGACGGCTGACTGTTTAGCTGTTATTCATCAGAGTTTTATAAATATTGTTCCTGTAAAAGACTATGAGATGGAGACGCGCAACATTTCCTGCACTGATACCCAACTAAGAAACAGAGCAGTTATTACTCAGGTTAAGAGACGACTTTTAGTCAATTGTTTAAAAAAATTATTATACTAAATTGTCAAAACGGTACCTACTGATTAGTTTAAGAAAAATTTCAATTAATTTTATTAAAACTAGTCACTTGGCGAGCTTATTTTTACTCTTATTTCTTGAAAACTGAAATTAATTTCAAACTACTAATGTCCTCCAGAGGAGCCTCCAGCCACATGTCGTTCCTAAATTCGATAGATAAATTGATTTGTGTAAAATGGTTTTCAAAGCACGTGATCTTTTTCACATCAATCTGTAATGAAATTGACTTAAGGTATATAGTGGTAGTGATTTTACATTACCGTACCGTGTATTTCTATTTAAAAGAAGTTATCAAGCAAGTTGAAATTATTAATGTTGACTACTCTCAAAAATTTTCCTCTTCCCCTAAACAGAGTACCTCTGCATTGCAGCTCTACGGTACCTCCCATGAGTAGCCTAAGCATATTATTATATAATTGTGTAGTGTTATGATGCCAAAAAATATTTGTGTTTAATTTTTTCAATTTTTCTATTCTTGGTATATTTTAGAATATTGTTTTGATTTTGCAGGTAATGTGGTGTATGCTTGGTAATGAACACATCCTCATCACAACTTCAACCATAGGCCTCCAGATATTTGACTGTGAGGGCTTGACCTGTAAATTTTCTCACCCTTGCTACGATGGACCTGAGAATAAAGAGTGCTTTGCAAGAGGCCTGACTACAACTGGCGATTTTCTTTGTGTGGGTATGTTAAACTATGGGTCTCTTACAGTGGCGCCATTCAGGGGGGGTCTGCATGTTATGGTCCTTTCGATATCTTATAAACACTTGAATTAAATCATTCCTACCTGGAAGCCTGGCTAATGAGGATGTAAAATCTTTTTATGTGTGTACATAATAAAGATGTATACATCAGCCTTTTTCCTATTTGAAATGAAGAGTTCACGTACGGCGCATGACATCTAAAACGTTTTCATAGACTGGACTTCTAAATTAAGGTGGTTGGTCGAAGTAGGATATTCTATCAAAAGTTTTTTGACGTCAAAAAGTTTATCTAGAGGTTAATTTCAGCAGTAATTTGTTTGTTTTGTTTTTTAATAGAAAATTATATCTAAGTGACGCTTCTTTTGTTGTCAATGATGAAATTCTCGTTTTCAGAAATAAAGCCTCGTTTATTGTTAAGCCGAAAGTCTCTAGATCCACAGTAAAGTTTTAATATTTCAAAAAACGTTTCAGGGACCCATGATATCTCAAGAGTAAATACTTGTTATTGTGGTAGTTATTTAAGCAGTAGTATCCTAGCTGAACAAAAAATGCAAGCCATGTTGGGAAAAAGGAAGCCCAAGGGATCGAGTCCAGACAGTTGTGTTATATTTATACAATCTCCCAATTAATTGATATTGAATTACTATAGCAGATAAATTTATTTGAGTACCGTAATCATACTTGAATAATAATGAAAGTTTTAGTGAAATATATTATTATTAGTATATGTTGAATCATAAAAATTTGAAAACAGCAGATTTGATATGCGCAGACACTAGCCTACTTCTCTATACAACTTTAAAATCAGAAGACTGGGCTCCGATCCCATTAATTTCGGTTTGTGTGTTATATATTTATTACAATCCCTACAAGGCTTGCGTCATGGCTTTACTATCAGTACGGTATTAATTATAGTGACTATATAGTATCAATCAGCTATATTAAATTAAAAGGGTTCTGGATGCCGTGTAGGCTACAGAAGATTTTGGAAAGTTCGTAGGGACCGATTTTGATGCGGTTTGCGCCAAAAGAAAGATAAAAAATCGAACTTCTGCAGACTCTACTTTTTTAAAAATAATCCTTTTAAATGGGAGAAAATTAAAATAGTTAGGTACCTGTGGCACTATCTGTTGGCATTAAAATGTACTAGACTTGAGTTAGTTTGTGAAATCTCCCATAGATAGAGCTTTGAAGCTCAGCTAAAAGTAGTACGTACGGTACAGTGACTACTTGGTATGACCAAAGACAAAATAAAAATACTTATAAGTTTCCTAATACTTGATAGTTTCCTAAAATTCCTATCGTCTTTGGTATGACTGAGCTGGTGTCAGCTGCAGATAGTCAAAATAGCAATATGTGAACTGTGTGAACTCGTATAATAATGATAATATATTTGTACGCTATATAATGGAAAATTCATTTTGAAGGGAACAGCGCAGGATGCATTAGAGTATTTGTAATGTTGGAGGATGGAGAAATAGCATTTGTTGATCGAAAACTGCGCCACCGAGAAGCTGTCACCGATCTGGCATCGAATGGAAACCAAGTTGTTTCGGCTGATGAGAGTGGATGTGTCTATCTATGGACATTGACTGGCGAAGAACTAATACAATGGGGAGAGCTGCCCATATACGAGTGAGTAACGTATTGAACATGTTTACTGTTCGGTACGGTATTTAATATAAATTTATCTGTTTCGCTTCCTAAATAATTTTGTAGAATAAAAACCAGGAGCGTGGGGGTTTCAATGCATAGTCTATAGCCTATACATACAAGATGCTTCGACCAACTCACTCACATCAACGTATGCGTTAGATGCTAATAATAAAGTGATCCTAGAAACCAAAAACAATTTTTAAATGAATTAGTAAGATGAACATATATGAGCAATTACTAGATGAAGGTAGCTCATATAAGTGGGTTCCGATAATAATCCGAAATATATTGAAAAATAAGGCATTATTGAAAGTGGTCACCCTTACAATGGGAGTAACAGGTGCAAGGCTCTTATCCAATCTCGCGATTAGACACCGGCACGACAACGAAGTCAACCGCTTTCTTAAATAAATAAGCATTATTCTGATGAGCATAAATAAAAGGTCAAACTTCATTATTAGGATTTCCTGTAATATGTAGGCCTAATAATAGGCAAAGTATTAACAATTATATTAGGTAATATTGTATACAGTAATTTTGGTTTACAGATGGTCATGTACCAGTGTCAAGATATGGCAAGACCTGATAGTAACAGCTTATGGATCGGGGCACATTCGCTTGTTCTCGGCGAATCGCGACACAAGCAGTGTGGCATTACTGGTAGAAGTGGGAGCTCATGCTCGATGGATAAATAGTCTCGATATTGCACCAGACCAGGGCCTTATTCTCACCGTTTCCGAGGATACCTTTGCCAAGGTTTGGCAAATAAAAAAGGGAGAACCAACAGTGAGTACCTACTTTTTCTCATCAGTTTACAGCCTTTAATCACGTAGGCCTCTGAAATGGAACCTGCTTCACAAATTTTAAATTTTTGGTATAGAGTAAGTGAATCGCTCTTTAATCATTGAAGATCATACTACTGTATTACAGATTAGGTACAATAATAGTTATTTATGTACCTAGTGCGTAAAGTAGCACTTTGCTGCACCGAAAGAAACGATTACGCACGAGCCGCAGGCGAGTGCGGAATAGTTTCTTGAGTGCAGCAAAGATACTTTGTGCACGTGTAACATATTAAATTTTTCCTACAGTTACCTTTAAATGTGATCTTCAAAATCCTAACCTAGCAAGAAGAGTCTAGCAACAAGATAACGAAAATTCTGATAAAAGTACTTCAATCCAATCAATACATTCATTAAAATATATTGAAACCACTAAATAATAGATAGCAATAAAGTATTGATGATACCTTAATGATTTAATTGAATTCAATCTCAAAATCCTGTTTATTTGTTCCTATCTCACAATGGTTAAAATCCCCCAGGCTGTTCACTCTCTCTCACCTCGAGCGGGCTGTTCAGGTCTATTAGCTACTCCTCAATAGGTTATGTTAGGTTATGATAGTGGACAAATTAGAGCATCAGAAAAAAGGAAAGAAAAACAAAATGAATAATTGAAAATCAAGATGGGAAGAAACAGAGAATAATTCAGAGAATATCCAAAAAATAAGAAAAGATAATACATCACAAAAATAATTGAAATAACAACACTGAAAATTGAAAGTGCAACTGAAATGCAGCGACGAAACTCACAGAGGCAGTGGCTACACAGAACACATCCGCAGCCGTGTTCGGCGTTGCCAACATGATTTCAAGAGCTTGATAACCTTATCAGCAGCAAACATTTTGAGAAATTGAGATATTAGGTTGCAAATCTGGAGTGCGATAATTTTCTTTACGCACTAGAGCGTTAAGAAAGCACTTTAGGTACTGAAATCAGTGCAGGAACAGCCACATTATGAGGTAACTGTAGGAAAAAATAGTAATGAATTGAGTTAGATTGTTCCAAATTTGTACCTATCTATATGACTATCATAATCTGTAGAATAAGACTAGCGTCGGTCTCAACAAATTATACATTAACTCATAGAAGTACACTAGCAAGTGTGTAAAATAAATGAAAAAAAGGAGATGGGACAAAAGACAGAAAATCCATGAGACAGACAGCGAGGTCAAATTGTAGTGTGACGTCAGGTAACCTATGGTGAATAGGGCTCTATAAACACCTATAACGTCTTTATAGAGCGAATTTGGTGAATGGTTAGCTATCAAGAAGAAGGGGATCTGATCTGTTCTGAAACAAGAATGTTCGAGAAAAAATAAGGCTTTCATAAAATTTATGTAGGTAAATGTGTCTATATTCTACTGTAACTATATTGAAAACAGTGAGCAAATCTAGAAAAATAATACATTATGATTTTTTTCAGATTATAATTCACGATTTCTCTGCTCACATTAAGGACAGTGTATTAGTAGGAGGTAAGTTTCTGAACTCGGAAGGATCTGAGTTTTGTGTCTCATCTTATGACAGTAAAATTATTCACTGTTTCACCAAGAGTCCATGAAATCAAGGTATTAGGTCCTTCAGCCAAGGACCCATAGCTGAGCTAGGAACAGGAGAATAAAAAATGAAAGAAGCCTATATGTCAACAACTCAACAAAATAAAAACGCCAGTCACATAGAAATGGAATATGTGATAATATAACAGTATAAACAAAACTTTTTGAAAAATAAAACATTACAGGACCTCCATAACCGTATGAATATCATGTAGGCACAAAACCATACATACATACATAATTATATGGTATAAAACCATATATGCATATATATTATGGTTTGTCATAGTGGAGACGTTTACCATCATGGAATCAATTGTCAGAATAGACGTAAGTTTCATGTTGTTTTAAATTATTACAGTATTGAACTTGTATGAAACAATAATATTATCATTGCAACTAATGTTGATATATATATATATTTTTTATGTAATAGCATCATCAGAAGATCGATAAATCCTATATTACAACCAAATATATGGCTCGTGATTATCCTTATAAACGACTTTTAGAAAACCTAATGACAGACATTTGTAAACAAGGCATAAATCTTTGCCACAATAACAATATTCAAGTATCTGATAAAGTAGCTACCATGCATGATTGAGAGGATTGAGGATCAGAAGACTAAAGAATGACAGTTACAATAAAATACAAATTTATTATAAAATACTGTAGTTTAAAAACAAATTAATGAATATTGAATTACATCAGGTGGAACAAATCATACCTTGGTAACAAATAAGTACTGTACTTGTGTAATACACATCGCGCAAAATGTGTATCAAAATCTTATATGATACATAATTTAAAACTGAAAAAATCAATGATTAAAAACAAAAGGAACCGTTCAAAATAAAATATATAGAACGGCAGGAAGAAATAGTTTATTTCAATACTGGGAAATTAATGTATAATGCATTTAGAATTAAATACATATATGGAAACATATATGAATAAACGTTAAATATAATATATATAAACGGTAATATATATCCATAATAGAACATCCTTGAATTTCTAGCTATAATGCTTAAACAGAAAAAAGTTCTCCAAAAACAGTAATGCTAAACATAAACGCAGAAACAGTTCTCCACCAATTTCCAAGCTAGCAAATTACGCTAGGAATTCGCCAAGCTAGGATTGTCTGATTGGATTACGTTCTGAGCTGGCCAGTGGTATTCCAGGATGAAAAGCACTACAGCAACTTTAAAACAACTTATGCGCTTCAGTTTCAGATGAACAAAGATCAGTTAAGCTTGATCTCCAATGAACAATGTTAATAATAACTTATAAGTAATGAATGATTAACTTCAATTCACCTTTGTGCAAACAGCCATTAGTCATCTAAATTTTAAATAATTCTAAATCAACTAATCATTCTATTTTCGTCCCAGAACATAACATAAACTCACATTAAAAAGTCCAAGAACTAAATAACTTACATTCTATTATTTAGGTAGTTTTTTTTTGGCAAATACTACTAAATTTAATACATTCAAATAAGTTACTAAATCTCATTTCTTTGTCTCACGTTAACATTGATTTCTCTACGAAAATATAATTGAAAGTTGGACAAGTTTGAAGTGCTACTTGACACAAAAAATAATAATTAGTTAATGGGGGAACAAAAATGCTTGTGAGAGGGATTGAATAAATAAAAGTAACAGATTTAAAAATAAATCGAATCATTACATTTATCGTAACATGAGGACATGAAAATACATAAACTAAGGCAACATCATTTACTTAAAATTATAAACATTTATAAAACTATCGAGAAACAGTCAGATAAATACCTCTAATATTATTTGTACTTTTATAATGGTTATATTACCTCTTTCTTCAATAACGCAACGTAAGTTAAATGCTTAATAAAGTGAAATATACCGGAATTTACACAAAATAATCAAGTTCTTCAATATTTGGAGTTGTCTCCAAGAGTTAAGAAAATTGTAATTTATAATAAGCATTAAAGATAATAATTTGTAATTAAACGATAGAACTGTTGAAAATGACAAAAATTATTATTAACTTGAATGTAAAGGCGCTTATTGACAGGGAAAGTAGAGAGAGAAAGTAACTTCCAGCAAGTACTTGCCATTACGTCACTTTTTACTAATTTGCTTATATACAGGGAAAGAACTTGCTGGAAGTAAATTGCCTTCTCTTCTTTACTTTTTAAAGTTTTTCTCAACACATGTTATTATTTCCACAAATCATCTGATTAATAAAACGATGCGGTTCTTCTGCTCTACTGGCTGAAAGTGGAGAAAGTGACTACATGACCACCCACGTATAGCAGGATTATTTTAACTTGTCAGAAAACAGCTGATTCAACGTCAGTAAACGAGCGTACATCAACACCTGTTTTCTGACACTTTAAAATAATCCTGCTATAACCTTCTGCTTTCCTTGGAGTGATTAGTAAAAACAAACAAGTTTGATTTAACTTCCAGAAAGTGGTTACTTTTTCTGAAGTGGAAAGTACCCCTATAGACAGGGAAAGTAAGTGGTAAGTTGAAGAGGCAAGTACTTGCTGGAAGTTACTTTCTCTCTCTACTTTCCCTGTCAATAAGCGCCTTAAGAAAACAAATAGGCCATAATAGCCAAACCATTAACTTTGTTCTAAAAGTGAGATCTTAAATCTAGTCAGAGATGCATAAGTAAGGTGAGATCACAGGAAATACAAAGTTTCGTTGAGCTTTGTCGAAGGAGTTTTTCTCACCACCTGCCCAACCAGGTAAGCAAGCTTGTGAGCATACTGAAAATAATAATTAAAATAAATTAAAATTAATCAATAAACATACCGAGTTTAGAATAAACCGAGATTTATTCAGCGAAATTAGATCAACTTTTGAGAAAAATAACGAATTCTCCATTTGAATTGAAAATTGAGTTATTTTTTGAAGAAATTATTTGCAAAAATATTTTTTCCAAATTTGGTATTTTGAGAAACTAATTCAAAATATCAAATTTGGAAAAAAAATATTTTCGAAAAAAAATTCTTCAAAACATAACTCAATTGAAAACATTTTCAATTGAAATGGATAATTCGTTATTTTTCTCAAAAGTTGATATTTTGAGAAACTAATTATGTCATGTAATAGACAATACCTTCAAGCATGTATGCTCAAAATTTCATTATTGTATTTGCAACCAATTTTGAGATAACCATAAATTTCAACTTTAGACGCCCATATGATAGCTTTATAGTATCCAAATAAAAAAACTTTACCGTGGCAGCGCCCTATAGGAAACAAGGTCGTTTTGTAACATTTTAGTGGGAACACACCAACAAAGAATAATTATTCAATACTGAATAACAATTTGTATTTCATCATGCACTCAAAACCAAAGACAAGACAGGATTGTAGAGCTGAAGGGTGAGGTTACTAGATTGCCATTAGACAAAAAAAATCGTTGTCATTTAAATTCTCGCTTCAGCGTCTGAGATTTAGTAGTATTAATTCGTTATCTTGTTTATTTTTGTTTCTAATCTGTTATTACTTTACACTTAGAGTGAATAATAATATATATTATTATAAAAAATAGAATACACACATATATTCATATATATTTATCACCCCTCTCATTACCCAATTACAAGCCTAGATCTCACGTAGGCATCACCACACTCAGCAAACAAAGTATATACAGGATGTTTCTAAAATAGAGCGACAAACTTCGTGAGCGGTTTCCTGGCATTGAAGTTAAGAAAAAAGTTCCAGTAAACATGGGCCCTAAAATGCTTTGTTTCCCCCCTAGTCGCCCTTTCTAACTTTCTATTTTTTTTTCTCCAGAATGGTTAAATTACTAATTTTGTTGAAATTTGGCATGGTCAAGGCCAAGATGAAGGTCTGCTGTAAAAAATGAAGCAATCTTATCTGACGAAATATTTCGAAATGGCGGGCAAAAACAAGTTATCGAGTTATTTCAATTTAGAATTTCATATGTCCAAATGTATATATTCTTTTCAATGTATTTCAGAGATATTTTGCTTCTCTTCAATCGATCTAACAATCTCTCAAACAATCAATCTTCTCTTCAAGCAATCTAAAAGCGCCTCAAGATATAACACCGCTTCTAATGTAATTTAAGTTGATTTTCAATCAAATCACAGTATCTTCGCAACTAAAAAAATATTGAAATAAAATTAATCACCTGAGTTGGCGCAGGTACTCTCACAGTTCCAGGCCAATTGTAGTACAAGTGGCACATCTTGTAGGTCAGTATCTGTAGGTAGTCGGGTTTCCAATTTGTCGTGTCGAAGATTACCAGGTAATGGGTAGGAGCAACAGTACCCTAAAAAAATAAAATGAAAATTGAAGGAATTTACACTGTAAATTTGAATTAATTGAATTGGATAAAATGAATTCATTGATTTGAAATGAAATAATCTAGTCGATCGACTTAAAAGTTGAAAGATCATGTGTATCGGCAGTTTAACCATTATTGAATACAGTCTAGGATTTGTTAGGACTACAAATTCATTTAAATAAAGAGATACCGGTTTTGGTTGTTACACCAATATTAATTTCGTCAACATGGATGACAACCACAATATCACCTTCACTACTACACAAAAATTGTCCCCAATATCTCAATTTCTGCATGTACAAGTGAAGAATCAACTTAAACGCCAATTGCGAGTTGCAAAACAATTGATTAAGGCCGTTCGCCCACGGAGCAACTGCTATCTGATTACAGTCAGCAACCCAGCGTTGCCAGATGATATTTGGCTGTTTTTCGGGTAATCTAACATATCAGCCAATGTCATCTGGCAACGCTGGGTTGCTGACTGAAATCAGATAGCAGTTGCTCCGTGGGCGAACGTCCTAAGGAGTTCGGAGTTTCATTAAGAAAACTAAAACTTTTGAGGAACCCTCTTTCAAAAAACCCTTTTCAATTGAAGCCTGAAAGAATTCAAGCTATTACTGTATTGCACTACTACTCTTCTGTTCCCATCAAGGCCCTGCACCCACGGAGCAACTGCTATCTGACTGCAGTCGGAAACCATTGGAGCATGCTAACTGCTGTCTGACTGAAATACAACCTCTGTCCGCACACGAACAGTCAGCTGTGTGACCAGTTGCCTTATAACAAAGCCTCACTAAACTTGAAATATCACAGTAGACTATTATAATATAAATTAGTTGAAGTGAAAAAATTTGTAAAATAAAGTCGACTTTGAAAGACAATGAAGATAAGTCCTCTTCTTAAGTGTTTAGTATCGAGTATAGTATAGCTGGCTAAAACTCACAATATCGTAAGTCTCAACTCACAATGTCGTATGTCTCAAGATTCTCACCGGTTTTAACCTTTCTTGGTAGCTAACCATTCGCCGTAGGTTAGAATAACCTAGAATTAGGTCAGAATCATCTGATTATGGGTTTTAGCATTGTGAATTTTAGTGCTAACTCATCTTCTTTCTACTTCCAATTCGTTTGTTCCTCTCCTCATTCATAATTTTTAAGTTAGAAACACACACCAACAAACATGAGTTCTTGCTGCAATGCAACTCTGACCTCGGATCCACGGTCGCATCCAAATGGTTTCCGACTCGTCTGCAATTGGTCACCTCGTGGGCGGTTCCCCACTACTATCTATTGCCGAAGTCAGATAGCAGTTGAATCGCAAACTGGCTTGTGACTGTTGTCAGATAGCAGTTACTCCGTGGGCGCAGGGCCTACTTCTACAATCGAATTTCCGAGTAGGCCTACTTTGGCAATGATTATACAATGAGCAATTCTCACCTGAGTGACATGTTGAGAAACAATGAAAAAGTCGTAGTAGTGTCTCCGGGTAATGGTATGGTCCATGACGGTACCCGGTAATGGGTTTTCTTCTTCACGTCTTCCCTGGGAAACGAATAGATATGTTAGTAAAATGCACATTCTAAGCACAATAAAAGAAGAAGAGTATGAACATTTTCTAGAATTTTAGTACAATTTTCAACGAGTCAACAATTGATTCTTTCCGAGAAGATATATTTTGATTTTTGGGAAAGAAAACATAAACTTTCAACTAAGTAAAATCAATAAATTGAGCTGTGATTGCCGTACCTGTTTTCTTTCTATCAGACTAGCCATTTACTATTAACTGAGATATACTTTATATATGAGATATGAGAATATAAGAGATATACTATAACTGATACATTTTTTAATATATATAATATATATACCTAACACCTAAATCCTATAAGGGATATGAATCCTATTTTCTATTACGAATAGTAAAATTTCCATTGTCTAGCTTTTCAATATTTTTCGACGAGGTACTACTACTTAGACTAAGACTACTACTTAGACTAAGTATACTACTTAGACAGTATACCGTAATCAAGAAAGTATGGCTGCGGTAATTAACAACTCACCATTGTGAACAGTCTCGTATTTATTCGCTTTTGTACAATGACATAAGCGATTTTCGGCTCGTAATTGCTGTGAACATTCTTCAATACTGCCAACAACTGAGGAACTTCGTGTTCACGCACCAATTTCAGCTGACCGTCGCCAACGCCATCTCGATAGAATATGATCTTCAACGGATACTTTCCATTTTCCTGGGTGGAAGAAATTTAAAAGAATCAATACACGCTTAATCGAATATTCAAAATTTTCCAATTTATACACTCCAATCTAATAATTTAATTCACGGCAGGCAGACATGGTCCAACATAAAATAACCATGAATCTAGATATTAGAGCGGAGTGAATAGAATGGACTGTCATTTTCTTCTTTATTCAAAATTATTAAACAAAAACGAGGATTTATGAAAATAATTAATTAAATGTGGATTCCAGATATACAAGAGCCACGAGCCAGTATCCCTTTCGAGTAAACTAAACCTTTGACTAATCATTTTTCTCATGTTTTAATAAATTTCGAGTGAAGTAAACGTTTGAGTAATCGTATTTTCTGATGTGTTATATTATTAATGAAGTGGTGAAGACTTCAAATCAACTTTAAGGAGAAATGTCCCCTATCACCAAAAATCCCAACTTTCAGTGCCCACTTTCATGAAGAGCAAACCAAATTTTTATTGATAAGTCTCTCTTAACGGTTGATTACATGTGGCGAGTTTACTAGCTACTATCCGGCTTTTTGGGGAGGCTACCGGTAGCGTTCATCGACAAACGTTAGCGTTGAAACGACGTAGCATTGACAAACGTCGATGTATTATAGACTTTTTAAAGTCTTAAAGACCATTTAAGTCTTTAAAAGACCTTTTTAAAGAAGACATTTCAAAGAATACCTTCTAGAAAGACCTTTTTAAAGTCTCCCCAAAAAGCCGAATAGTAGCTAGTAAACGCGCCACATGTAATCGACCCTTTACTGAAAACGGTAGATAATCAACATGGGTTTTAGAAGCGTTTACACGTGCAATGATTAACTTGCAACAGTATCAGCTTTCGTCAATGAGGTTAGTGACGTATTGGCTTCACTCCACTAACGTCATTGGCAACAGCTACCTAATACTGCATTACCTTCTTATTGCAGGAATAAACGTTCCTTTAAAACCCCCATGCACACAAATCTATGTAGGCTGAGCAATGAGAAATACTGACTGTATGGAAGGCATTCAACGCCGTACTGAGGGCTGGTTGCAGTACGTCGACCAACTCTTGGCCAGGTGCCTGCTGCAGCACCTGCGAGTACCACCTGGTCACCTCCTTGTTGACCGACGCTATGAATCCCACCCAGCTGCAGCCTCTTCTGGACGGATCGTGGTACGAGTCCAGGCCGCAAATCATCGTGTCCGCCTGCAAAACAAATCACCTTCACAACATTCTCTTTCGATAAAAAATTGCAGAAATGAGAAATTTCTATTTGGTTAACTACTAGTAAACTTAAGTTTAATAACATGCCTATTGTACTCTCCTTCATAAATGATTATGTAATATCACAATTTGCACCTGATTGATCAATTTTCACCTGATGATCATCTATCATGATTTGCTCAATCATTGATTAAGGGAAAATAGTGCTAGTTTGACATTTTATTGAACATCCAATTTAATAAAGTATAATAATACTAATTGAATGAGGTTGAGAAATAAGGTAAATTTATTAGATGTTAACCAACTGCTGGAATACATACACATCTGTTGTCAATGTTTGTTTCAATCTGTTGTTGAGTCTTCAGAAATAATTTATTCAGCTTTCTTTGGATTTTTGTATCACTTATTATTATTACGTTTATTATTATTATCACCATCATCAATATAAGAAAGGATTATCATTATTATAATTATAATGGACTTAGTTCAAGGAGCACTACAGTTTCGATAATTAATTCACATTAATCAGGAGATCAGAACACGAGAATAAAAAATATACTTGAAAAACACTCACGAACGGAATTTTGACACCCCACAAGGTACCACCAAGCTTGCAGTTCATTTGCAAAGCAATTTTTTGTGTAATTGCCATTACTTTATTCCCTTTCAGCTTTGACGCGATCAACACCTGTAACAATATGAATAGGTAAATAATTGATAGAAATAGAAGAATAACCAATTCTATGGAAATGTATAAGACATAATAATGGTATGGTATTTGTATCTGGGGTGATTCATGCAGTGTAAAATATATAATTGAAATTACAAATAGTTTATTAGGCGGAGCTACTTATGAGCGGAAAGATGTTTAAAAGTTCTCTCTACCAATCAAACTTTAGACGAATAAGAATAGGTATGGCGGAAGCCAACATTGAGATTATTGGATAGGGAAAGAAACACTGAGAAAATTATCCATTGAATGAGCGGATACATCTAATCATTTTTTTTTTGTTTGCTGCCGATGAAGCCCAGATAAATATGCTAACTTGGGCGTGGGTGATCGGGTAAAGGATGATACGGGAAAAATGCCAGAAGGAAATGGGAATCAACCCCGTGACCGGTACAACGCCAAGAAGTAAAACATGATCAAATAGTTCAAGACGAACAGATTGATGTAAGAGATAATCTGAAGTTGTAATGATAAAATTCAAAGGAATACGTA
Organism: Laodelphax striatellus; assembly: GCA_017141395.1. Classification (NCBI taxonomy): domain Eukaryota; kingdom Metazoa; phylum Arthropoda; class Insecta; order Hemiptera; family Delphacidae; genus Laodelphax; species Laodelphax striatellus. The sequence goes on along the minus strand of CM029532.1, from coordinate 21,495,918 downwards.
GTAAGTGCAGCACTCATTTTGCACTTTGACTAATTTTATATCATGAACTAAGATGCTTTTGTTTTGAAATTCAGCATGTGTACTGAAAAAACATGTGATAGAAATGGGAAATGGGATTAATAACCACCATTTTTAAAAATGGTGGCAAAATAAACTTTTCCAACCAATTATTTTATTTAAAGACAGTTCTCTCATAAAAAAAACTACTTGAACCATATATTGATATTTTCTTATTAAATAATTGAAATATTTTAAAAACTGTTTGACATATCGATGTGCGGTTTTCGCTGTTAATTTTATCTTCAAGTTCTGTATCGAAATCATGTATAACATGACCACCTTACCATTTAAAATATGAAGTTAGATCCAATATGGCGGATCAGATTTATGAAGTCACAGTAAAGTAGTATTTTCAATTCTAGTACGATCCCCAACATCACCTACCGTCAAATTTCCTTCGTATAAGAAATATTAAGCCGTTTCCAAATTTTCACCAACCCTGTATATTATTTGCTTTTGATAGTGTAAAGCGACCCTCGAATTCCAAAATCAATACTTCTGTCTTATGCTTAGAAGCTTGAATTTAGTTATTCTTTATTGAGTCATAATTAACAAAAGCAGGCTTAGAATTCACAAGCAATACTACATCAAGATTCACAATAGTCATCTTAACATGACTGAACTACAGTGACAATGATATTCGGTTTCACATGATGTTTTAGATGAGTCCAATTAAAATTAAATCTTCACATTTTTGTTCACACGTAGCCTACAAAACTGAAATGTTGACTAATGCAAGCAGAAATAAAAAGAGCAAATCTTCTTACTTGAGACGGAATTGGATTTTCCACCAAACAGACTTGTTTGACGGCTGCATACCGATCTTCCCTCCTTGATTGGAACATGACGACCACAATTTGTATGTCCGGTTTGATGGTGGAACGCAACGCGCTCACATAGTCAGACGGTTTGTCCGAATTGAGCACATGACAATTAGGCGTGGCTACCATCATTCCAACTCTTTGTGCTACTTTCTTCATTGTCGCTATGAAAGTATCAGCTATTTGCTGATCTTTCCTGCTATAAACTACCACCCATTTTTTCAAATCCACCTGAAATACACATTTTAATCAATATTTTATACTGCATTAAAAATTATTATAATAATATTATAAAAAACAATAAACAACAGAAACAGAGTGATGTCAGGCTCCAAAAGAGGACGAGAAGAACTTTCATAAAGCAGTGCATACATTGTTATAGTGGAGATAGTGGAGTGTACAGATATACATTAATACAACTATCGAACACACGTTGGTATATCCAACTATTATAATAGTGTTGTGTGTTAATAAGAAATGTATACATAATTCAAGTCTTGCCTCACAAGATCATAAAAAGGAAATCTGGGGGATATTTTTCCAAAAATTGTATTAGAATGTTGAAATTGTATTATATTGTACTCAAAATATTAAAAATATATATATATATATAATAGGTATGATGTATAATATGTAGCCTATATCTTTATTTTTAGAACTTTTGGACCTTGTTCATTCGACAATAAATTCTTCCAGTGCACTCGATCTAGACTAGAGCTTCATTCCTAAGGGCGGACACGTGCCACGAATAGATAATATCCTCACTCTTGTTGGAAAACATAACTATTAGCTAACTTCTAAATAATAGATGGATAACAAATCCAAACAAACACAGCAGTACCTTAAATAACTTATGCGACTGAATTGAGGAAAATAGTATGGTAAAGATTGAACACAGAATTGTCTTAATAGTAGATTATTACAAAGTTATTAAAAAATTAATACGTTATGAAGGAAAATACAAAAGAGGGAGAATACAAAAATAAAATGTAAATTGAATGAAATCCTTACCGCAGAGAGCATTTGAAAATCTCCGGCTTCTCGCTTCCAATCAGCGATGTCTGAGCCTCTAGTTATTTTTCTATCCCCAAAAATTATTTTTTCAGGATCCAATACACGACCAGTCAGTTCAATTGAGTGAGCTTCCAACTTCAGGCCCCAATTTCTCAGTAAACCGCAGGTTTCAGGGGTTTCTAAAATGTAATAAATACGATTATAAAAATCAATTTCAAAGAGATAAATAATAACAAAGGGAGAATGAAGCTTCAATAGTGAATATTGAAAATAATTGTTTACTTACCGGTGACGATGTGAATGAATTTCTTTAATTTGGCCTGTCTTAAATTGGGAGGCAGGCTGGTGACCATGTTCAAACGCTTCATAATATGGAAATCGCTGCGCATCGCATCGGTCAGTCCAGTCATATTGCTTAGCTCAGGTATCAATGCTATTAGCTTAGGTTCTTCTTGAGCTTGACCCTAGAAAATACACCAGAAAAGGTAAATTGAAGAAGTCTAAATTATAATCTAGAGTTGATACCAAAATATATACAGTAAATAAAATTAGACCTGACTCTAGATATGTTTCAATTATAAATAGAAATTTATTAGTTAAGAACATATCAACTGAGAATGGAATTTGAAAAATGTATAAGTACACAATTGAATTGAGAAAATTACTGTATTATAGAAAATTTCAACATATTGTGCGTATGAATATCGACTAAATAATAGCGGGAATACAAATCATTGAATCCTGAATATATGAGTGTAATGTAGATTTTTAAATTCATGATTTGAATGACTTTTCTTGCTTGGTAACAGAGTGTCGTGTGTGACATCAATAATAAATCAAGAAATTCAGCAATAGTGCTTATATTGTTGAAATGGATCAATCAAGTTGATAAGTCTTCAACGCAGAAAAAACATGGCTTGCGTCAATTTATAAATTCAATTCATAATTATATCCTAGAACATCTGGTAATCAGACAGAGGATGAGTCACGATTATTATCGCATTATTATACTTCAATAACCGTACGTTGGATATGAGAGCTCCGCTCACAGCCCCACCGGTTTTATCATTACGCAGCACATTTCTTAATCAATTCAGACACGCCCAGACCTTGGTTCGAATCCCTTAAATGAAAGGATGACAAGGACGAGTCCCTTATCAAGAAATGTGCATTCTACTTCCAACAGAATGTGAAAATCGAAGGACAATGAGATGAAAATACTAATTAACAGATCTCACAATACCGACAGTAGCAAGGAACTGCTCAACTTTACTTATTGGGTCACCTCAACCATCTGATGACTGGTTGCACTATCCACATTGCTATACATACCGGATTCTGTTTGGATGCCTTCTCTCTGTGGATCAGCATGGGTTGATGTGGATCCTTTATTTCAATCCCGTACGCATTTTTATAGTAATCCATAAAAGATATCTGCAAAAACAAACATAATTTAAACTCCTGTAAAAAGTACAAATATTTTATCCTGCATATCAGTAATTCATTAATATAAAATAAAATTTCAAGATATTACAGCGACCACATAATACAAATTAGACGGAGCACTCAGGCTCAGTATTGAAGCCAATTCTGGCGCCTGAACCCAAAGAAGATGGCGGCGGTTTACATAGGCTCTACTCACACTTGGAAACTCAAATCGCGTCACTCGGCGACTGGAGCAAGACATGTGTTTTCAAATGATGACGCTCAGACGTTCCTGCAACCGCGTTGTCTGAACGTCATCATTTGAAAACACATGTTTTGTTATTCCAGTTTGCGAGCGACGCGATTTGAGTTTCCTAGTGTGAGTAGAGGTAGAGTGGTTTACATAGGAGAGAGGTCAAGCAGTTGTATGTGGATCAGCTGAGTGGACCGACATCTTCGTTGGGTTTAGGCGCCAGAATTGGCTTCATCACCCGTAATGTTGAAGTGATAGGAATTCCGTCTATTTGTATTATGTGGTCGCTAAGAGATTATAAATAGATGTAGCCTATTCGCTGTGTGCACGTAGGTGGTGGGGATAATAATATCGACACCTGCGCTCACGCGGAATTTTAGTGAACGAAACCAGGTAGTTTAACATGAGAAAGGATAGGGAATAAGCATTTACAATGCATTTAAAGTATTGTCGTATTCCTAATTGTATAAATACCGTTCACAATAGTAATTGCGTCTTCTATTCCTTCCATATTTCCAAACGTAAATTGATTCAACAAAGAAATCGGATCTCAGTTTTGAATTAATCGAGTGAAAAATCCAGTTTAAAAGCATATGATTGATTTGAAGTCTCGCGCCCATAATCCATTTCGGAATATTGACCAATGGGAATGAACTCAGCTGTGGATAAACTACTTCGTCTGCTCAGTCTGCTTGAAACATAACCTTCAAAGTTGATTTTAAAACTTGAATTGAAGATTATAATAATGTTTAAGAACATGCGATATGTTAATTTTATCATTCTAAATATAATTCCACAATCGATAAGTAGGAAAAATAGCGACAGGGAATTCTATTTCAATTATAAACTAATTTTTACGTACATAAGCCTATCCTTTCCCATGTTAATCTACCAGGAAAGATTCATAAGATTATCCGCCAGAGCGCAACACCGTAGATGCTCACAGCGAATAGAAATAGAAGGTTGTATAAATATACAGATAAATCAGTAGTTGCATTGAGATACACGTTTCAAGTATTTTCTACAAACAAAGCGATCCAGTAGTATAAAAAAAAGCTAAAGAGGTTGGTTTCTAAACTTTTGAAGTCCTTCCTTAAGGTAAAATTAGTTTTGAAGTAACAGTTCCCAAATTATTCTCATCGAACATTTAGTTGATTAAAATTGAAAAGTATTACATAAACTTTACTTATAATATTGAACAATAATATATGTTTAGAATCACATAATAGATTAATAGTGTGGCAGCAAGATACAAATTAGTGCTTCCGTGAACACTGGATACTGTGGGTTATATTTATTTGATATTAATGAAAAAATATATGGCTATACTAACTTGTTCCAATAAAGTTAGTTAGTTCAGCTGTACGATGGCAAAACGTACAGTACGCTGACACTCCGTTGCTCAGTCGCAGATGGAACCTGGTTCAAAAATAGAACCTCCATCAGATTTTTATTTGAACCAGCTGTTGTCAATGAAAAGGATTGATATTATAGATAGGTTATGTTAACTCAATCATTGGTTACAGCTCAATATTATATTATTGTGCAGTAATTTGTATTAAATTGCTTTCAATAATGGTTGTTGCTTTCGTTGTTTCAAAATGAATCTGAACATAATTAGAGTTCATATAATACAGTTCTTTCCTCTTGACATCTTTCTTTCGAGCAAATTCGTAATATGAAAGAACTCTAACCTCAATTTTTCTGCTAGAAAACTGTAAATCAGCTGTACCACCAAGCCATCTGATAAAATCTGGAGGAGGTGCTATTTTAGAACCAGGTTCTATCTGCGACTGGGCAACCGGGGGTGAGTGAATCATAGTACCCCTGATTGAATTACCTTATTTCAATAGATTCACACTTTAGGGACAAAACAATTACAACCTGCTTCTTGATAGCTATTGTTTGTAGGTATTTTAATAGTGAATTTTACTACACACTCCACTGAATAAAACGTAGAGTACCCTGAACAACTTACGTCTTCACCATTTTTCTTGAATGTGGTTTTGGGTGTCATATCAAAGTCTATATCATCCACTCTGTAGAGTTTTTTGTTGTAATCCGTCATAACTGAGTTTCCAACTATTGCTGCCAGAGCTAGCTCCTTATAATTACCGGCATCTCTACCATGCAAAATGTCTTGTCTGTGAATGAAAACAGAAACATAAATAAGTTATAGAAGACATTCTAAAAGAAGAATTCCTCAAAGAAGAATTCCTCAAAGAAGACATTCTTACCAAGTCTCGTGGAAATCTACACGTTTTTTCGTAAATGCGTTAGATACACGGAACAAATTGGTCGAGTTGAGAATCAGACCTCGCCATGCTCGATCAATAACTTACTAATTTTAAATGTATATTAATTTCAAATGTAATTTTTGTTGGTCTTAATTTATATATTCTGATATTAGAATGAAAAATTGATATAAGATCATAGATAACCTACATAAATGTTCTCTTCGAGAAATAAAATTTATTTTATTGAAATAGAATACTCATCTTATATATTAAAGGAATTTTGTGTCCACTATGTCCACACAGTGTCAAACTTTGGAAAGTTCGTGGAGAAGGTTGAGTTGACCGATTTTGATGCGGTTAGCGCCAAAAGAAAGATAAATAATCAAAAGTTTTGCAGGCTCTATTTGTTTTTCAAAAATAATCATTTTAAATGATAGATAACTGTTAAAAAAGCGAAAAAGTTTCCTGTGGCACTATCTGTTGGCATAAAAAGTACTAAATTATTAAATCCCTTGAGTTTTAGCGAGTTTAGTTATGAAATGAAACATAGATAGAGCTACACAATCAAAATAAATGGGGAATGTTGATTATCACAGCTGGTTGAAGTAAACATACATTCTGGTACTAAATTTGTCATCAAAGTTTAATACTGAATTTTAATTGTGGTTTCGTGTCTTTCAAGTTGTGCGTGTGAACTTATTTATCAGAATTTGATTGTGAATAATTTTTCTAGAATGTTGAACTGAATGTTGAAGTGATGGACCTATTTTTAACTTATAATTTCTCCATATTTCTCAAACTATTGGGGAACGTGGGATAATTCGGCAAGGCGGACCATCAGAGAGGGTCTCTCCGCCAAAAAAAAAAAAAAAAAAACAATAAGCAAATAATAATAAAGAAGATTTTATCATCACTTATGCTGGGTTGCATTAATTCCAATGGCAATTATTCATCTCATTTCATTTAAATGAATATTTGGAATGATTGTCCTACAAACAGGGAATTAATAACTTGAGTCAATTTTTAAAAACTAAATTAACCTTTAAATTTTAACTTCTATGTTAGTGGTTCAAATTTGCATGAAGTGACTGGTAAAATTTAAATCAGTAAAATATATTAATGTGATTTTTAGTAACTTACGCACAGCATACATCTTTAAAAAGTCAGTCAGCTGCATGAAATGATTCAGGCAATAAATTCAAGTTCAAAAGAAAATCGATTAACTTATATTAAAAATTTTTTGGTGCATTCCTTTCTACTGTGCTTCCACCACTTCTAGATTTAATGTGAAATTCAGAGGTAACTCACACTGATGCCAGTCTGTTGCAATGATATTGTATCCCCGAACAATACAGGATACAGTACTGAGCAAGCAAGCAGCGCTTTGCGCTGCACAGGGTAAACTCGTTTTATTGAAATAATTTATTCAATTTACAGAATTAATAAAAAAATTCAATTGCCTTATTGTGGCTTATGGTGAATACAAGTATTAGCATAGCACCCTCTAAACTACATGGCCGCGGCCTTCAATGTGACAACCTCGCAATACCGGCTTGTTTCATTATAAAATCATACTTATAAAAAACACTACAAACACATGACCGATTTGCATTGCTCATGCAAGCCGGTGCAGCGACGTTGTCACATTGAAGGCCGCGGCCATGTAGTTTAGAGGGGGCTATGGTATTAGTTATAAGATGAACAGATGGAGCGCGTATCAAGCGCGTACGAGCTACAACAGATTCATGAGCTCCATCACTATTTATGTAAAATGAAAGAAACAAAGGAAGAATAATTTCAACTGAACTCACATGATTTGATAGGCAGTCACCTTGCGAAGGACACGGCTGGATACGTCACAACAGATCAGGAGTCCACCTTCGTGGTTTTCTACAGCAGTCACGAAACCAGGCCAAACTTCCAATCTGAAATGCCAAACAACATTGAGTATATATTTTTTCAAGGTTAAACGCCATTTCCATTACATCTTTATGCAATCCTACTTTTGCCAATGTACTGAAGTCAGTAACGGTGTATACATTCACATATTAGTTGACTTGATTGATTAATGAATTTTCCAATGCTAATCAAAAATACAACAAAACTTGCAATTTCCTTCAATAGTGGAAAATTTTCATAGGGATGAACTTTAGATAAAGTCCTCACACCCATGAAATTGACGGTGCTAGAAGCTAATAAATACAATGACTGTTTGAACAAAATTCTCAAGCTGAGGCCACACTGCTGGGTAATTACCTGAGTGGTAGATTGTTTATCTATAGCTCATACAACATCCATAATAATAAAGCATGTGGAAAATTATCACGGCCTTCTTGATAAACCGTGTCAACCACCCACCCACCTGCAGAGCAGCCCACGGTTTACTGACACTTAAAAAATAACCATAACAAAATAGTATCCACATGATAACTGTTGCATCGATAGTTGTAATCGATACTAGCAGATTTATTGATATTTGATAATAATTATATAGCCTAAATTTATTGATAGTTATTCACAAGATGGCTGCTCATGCTAATTGTCGGTGAGTGAAGGTGACTTTTTCTATTTTTTAACTTGTTTATCAAGCTTAGTTCAATAAATTATGATGAATGAGCTTCATTCCACCTATAAGGGGTATGTTAAAAATGAAAAGCTTAGCCAGAGGCTATTTTTGGTGGAATTCATGTTGATTTTTTTGGGGCCAATTGAAAAAAGCCTAAAGCTGTTCATCATTCGAAACTTTGATAAGTAGATTTTTATTCACTTATAATTCTTCACACTGGATTATAACGAGAGTTCTTCTTACAGTATATTCAATAGGTATGTTAGAAATCGATTTGATTGTTTGAAAGAACCTACCTACACATGATTGCAAACAAAAATAACTGTAATTATTTAAAAAACTGTACTGTTCCAAAATTGTACATTTTCCAAGAAAGTTTGTAAGTGTTGAAGAAATAGGGATGTGATTATTTATGGTGAATGTATTAATAAATGGGATTCAATTATTCTAAACCTAGTGGTAGGGAGGTATGCTTTGATTTTGAAGGGATAGATTATACCAGAGATTAAAAAAATCCCAATAAGAGAGTATGGCAAAAAAACAATGTTGAGGAATTGTAAGGTTGCAGAAATTATATTGTTAAGATTGTAAATGAAGGTATAATACGGAGTAGACATGATAATCAAATGATTAAAGCTTTCAATTTCAATCAAGATAATGTAACTGATGAAATTAATGACAAAAATGAAAATGGTAAAATCCAAATTAATTATAAGACAGAGGGCCGTATTATCAATCAGTTTAAAAGACGTTTGACTTAAACTAGCTTCGGCTCTTGATATATGAGCGACATTAATTTTTCTGCGCATGCGTCAATAACGTCAGACCAATCACAGAGCACTGTGATAATCTGTGATTGGTCAAGTATCAATCGCATGCGCAGGAAAATTAATTCCGGTCGAAGGTTGTTTAAGGCTAGGCGTGCACCGGTTAGTCAAGACAAGACAATAATTCACATAGTTGCTTATGAAGCAGCACACACCAATGCAATGACTAATCAGTGAGTGTTGCTTCATAAACAACTATGTTAAATACTGTGACTAAACGTGACTAATCTCGTCTTGTCTTGCCTTGACTAACCGGTGTACGCCTAGCCTTAGTTAAACAACTTTTAATCTGTGATTGATAATACAGGCCAGAGTAAAATACATACAGGGTTAATCCCAAAAGTAATGAGCCATATTTTTTTCCGTGTGCGAGTGTACATTCCAACGCTTTCTGCCGCTTGGAGCAGGTGGTGAAGTCGCGTTTGGAAAAAAATAATGCTCATTACTTTAGGGATAAACCCTGTATTGTTTAAGAAACTGATTGAACCAAATGAGACTGTTGAAAATGTTAATGTAACTGAAACCGGTAATATCCCAATTAATTATAAGGTGGATAAGAGTTATTGCACCTATTGATTGAGAAACTTTGATGAACCAAATGTTGATGTAACTGAAAGAAAGTCGAAGATGTAACAGAAAGTAAAGGTCTAAAAATGAGTAGACCATAATTAAACCACCAGATCGTTCAAATTTGTAATGTACTTTTACAGTTGTAATTTTAGTTTGTATTACTCTGCTATGTATGCTATGCACTTGGTGTTGGTCAAAGTGCTCATGTTAGTTGGTAAGTCAAGGGGCCAAGCGTTCCTCGGCACCACAATATCCATAATAATAGTCATAAAAATCAGAGACCTTTATTTTAAAAGTGCTCTGAAACAGACCTGTACTCCGGGATCGATACAGCTTCCTTCGGATTGAAGTTATTTCTTCCAAATCTGATGAAATTCAACATATGCATTATCCTCTTGAAAAGTACGTTATAGAAATGCACACATTCACCAAGACTTCTTTTTCGTTGGAATGTTATCTCAATCTTGATTCTAGATTGATCTAGCCTACTGACTGCATCCAAAATTGTCACCTGAAAACAATGTAAATGTAACGCTGAGCCGAAAGGATGATTTCCGAGATTATAGTAATGAGAGAATTCTCTTAAACATTCAATAATTGAATTTATTGTAAATAAATTCATTACATAGTTTCAAATATACATCAAATATGTGAAGCAGAACACATAATTGTAACAAATTAAAATTTTCATCAATTATATTTCTACATATGACTGCAACTTCTAAGAGGGTGATGTAAGATAATGTGACGAATTTTTGAATTTTGAATTGAATTTTTTTATTTCCTCATCCTGATACATTACAGAGATTTAGCAAGATGTAATAAAAAGAAAAGAACATTTTTCACATAGGCTATAATGCCTTTGTATGAAAGAGAGTAAACAAGTGATTCAAGTTTCAGCCGACTCGTCTAAAGCTGCTTCCTACAAGCATAATAGATCAGGATTAGGTAAAGAGTAACTCTTCATATCTCATTAGTAATTGAGGAAGGGAAATTGAACTCACTACCGGAATAGTTCTAAAAAAGTTGAGCTATTCAGAATTCTTACTTCCCCGGACCTGCAATTTCGACTCGGATGATAATAAACACTGGAAGAGCTTCTCAGTAGCATGTGAGTGAAGCTTGTACACTAAAGGGGTGCAGTCTGAAATTATTTTGTTAACATCAGAAAAAACATAAGCATGTGTTCTCATGGGATTGTTCAAACAACAACGTACTAAAATTCATTAATCTTCATGAAAGAACAGAAAAATTACACTGAAAATATGGGATAAGAATGGAAGCCATCTTCTTTTAACCACAGTCTTTTTGTGAGGACAATCGTGATTTCTGTGGTCTGTCAATACTCGCTGTGTGCACGTAGGTGGTGGGGATAGTAAAATCGACCCCTGTGCTCACGCGGAGTTTTTGTGAACAAAAGCGGGTATTTTAACATGAGAAAGGATAGGGAATAAGCATTTACAATGCATTTAAAGTATTATCAGATTCCTAATTGTATAAATACCGTTCACAATAGTAATTGCATCTTCTATTCCTTCCATATTTCCAAACGTAAATTGATTCAACAAAGAAATCGGATCTCAGTTTTGAATTAATCGAGTGAAAAATCCAGTTCACTTTCTTTTCGAATCACTATTTCGAATAAGTGGATAAATAGCATACTAATCCAATGAGAATATTTTATAATTTATTATTACCAAGATTCAATAATTATTTCAAACGTTTAATTGTGAAAATCCATTATTCATGCTCTTTTTTTGACATTCAGGCCGAATGTTTTCCAAGTTAATATCTTCCCGCCTATGATTAAAATAGAACATATGTGCAAGGAATGTTAGAGTAATTGGACTAAATGCACAGAAATTGTAAAAATTCTGCTAAAATTATGAAATTCTATAATTAAATATTCTGATGTTCAATTGAAAATGTTGAAGATTAAATTTCTCATTATTAACAATTGATTTTCATAAGAATTTTCTAGTGAACGTCTCACAAGCGAGTCAATTCAGTCAGTCATATCACTATTGGTTCAGTTCCCAATTTTTCTGTTGTTGACAACTGAATTTCAGACTGCACCCCTTAAGCTGGCTTGCAGAACCAGAATTATAATAATACAGAATGATTTGCATATTTTTAGAGAACTCAAGTTATAGTACATGTTATTCTATATTATCTACTTACCTCTTCTTTCAATAAGTAAGGCAAATACAGAGTTTGACCATCAAACGTCCTGGTGTCTCCCAGTATGTCTTTCTTGGACGAAATAAGTTCATACTTTAGTCTGACATTATCGACTTCAGGTATAAATCTGACGAAATACTCGAACATTCCCTTATCTGGATCACATTGTAGCCGAATGTAATTCGCTGACATGGGAACTCTGAAAACAAATTGTAAAATACATAGAAAACATATAAATATCTATAAACGAGAATGTTGGTTTGTTCATATATATGAAACTTGTGACTCGAATGCCGTTGGACTGTTAGCTTGATATGTAAAGGCCTACTCGTATGTTAATTTTGAAGCCGGCAATATGTAAAATTTCACGGAGAAGGTCAGCAATAAATAGAGCTATCCATTTCATAATGAACAGATTCCTCACCGGAACGGGATGCCATATTATACAGTAGAGCTACGAAGAGAATAGAGGTACGGTATGAGGTGTGCGAGGAGCTATCTCTCTCACACGCTATTCCTCTCTCTCTCGCACGCTTCCGTCTGCCCTATCTTTATTACCCCCACTTGACCAGCTTCTACATTCCTGGCATTTCGGCACCTCTATTCTTTTAGTAGGCTGACATTAAGGGAGCGTTTAGGGATTGCATGCAATGATTCGCTTGCGATAGTATCAGCTGTCACCAATGATGTGACACAAAACACGGATCGGGCCACTCCAATAAGCTCATTCGCCAATGCAGACTGTCGCAAGTGAATCATTGTACGTATAAACGCTTCTTGACACAATTTTGCTCACCTGCAAGAACATGATTACTTGGAAAGGTGTTATTGGTTTTAATAAATCACTAATGTTGGGTCGCACCAACCGGGATCAACGATTTTGAATCAGCTGATCCCATTTAACGAGCATTTTACTGATCCTGGATCAAACTTGATCTTTCTTGGTGCAACCTAATAGAAGAGAAGTAAGTGTGACCAGCTAGTGAATAAAAAAACTTGGCGAACTGCGCAATGAGTTAGGAGAGTTGCACTTGCAATTTTCACTGAGTAACAGAATCGAATTGGGATGCCTAGTCCACAGAAACAAACGCTGAAGCTATGTGCTTGACAACCATTTTCAACACAAGGTTTGTCTCCACAGGCTAGATCATGAGAAATAATATTGCACGTCAAATAGAACTTGAATCAACTACAAGTTACATCAAGACATTATAAACACAAACAAATGAATAATTTTAGCTGCCGGTTTTATAGACTTTAGTTTAATTAGCTTGTAGATTAACTAAACTCCAGTTTGGAATGAAGCGCCAACCACACACTCACGTCGCAGGGGTTTGTGGGCAATAGCGAGGAAGATTGACGTGGGACAGCTGATACTTTTTGGGTCACAGTCATTCCTAAAAAAATGAAACTAGAAAACGCACGAAAGGCAGGGTGCAGAGAATTAAATAGCGTTTTTACGTGCAATGATTCACTTGCAACAGTATCTCCTGTCACCAATGAGGTTATTGACTCAAAAACCGTAAGGGCGACTTCACTCCGACAATAGCTAGTAAGGTAACGCTTTTATATTAAACATCTGATGAATATCCAAGTGAGAACATGATAATCTTTCATCAAGAACATGAAAAAAATTGGAGATATTGGCAGCTGTCGACGGATTTTCAATATTTAAAATGTTGTAATACCAACCAGAACTCTGTAATATGGTGGCACAATGCAGGTTTCAGACATTCTACATTTCGAATAAGACGGAATTTGAATGAAAATGTCAAGGCATTTGATTTTACTAGTCACATAACTAACAACCTTCAGCTAATATTATTATACACTTTTTTTTCAATTTGTCGTTGGTGCACTATGTTGCTGTCCTTATTTATCACCTAGTTGATCTACCAGCTCATTAAACCGTTGTCTCTGGCTGTAAAACTTTTATGATAATCGATGTTCATTTAAAAATTTAAGGAAAACTACAATTAAAAGTTTTATCCACTGAAGCTCCTTCAACTTAGGAAGTGTACTTTTTGGGCTCCTATTCAACTACAGTCTAATCTATACTGAAGTGTACTTACGAAGTTCCAGCCTCGCCAAGATGTACTTCTGGCGGTCGGTCAACAACTGGCACAGGTTTAGCCCTTGGTTGAAGAGACAACGATTCCACTGATTCAGTAAGTCTTTGTAAGGGTCGGCTCTCGCTTGCACTAGCCTGTTGTTGGACTGGTTGTTGACTTTCGGAAGCTGACAGGAGACTGAAAATTAAGAATAGAAAAATTGAATTGTGAAGTGAGAAATTACAAGAATGCATGCGTTGCTCTTTGAAAAATGTCCATTTGTGTTCTACAAATACCGATACTGGAACCTCTTGACTCTAAATTATTCTGAATGTTGAGGAGCATCACCAGGTCCAATATTTATAATAAAGGTTCAATCTCTTAGATTACAATACGTTTGATCACTTTGAAAACATCAATCATGTGTGAGGCATAAAAAATTGATGATTTGTAAAAATCAAAAGTCCTGTTTTATTGAAAAAGAAAATAGCTTCTCTTGAATTCAGCAGTTGTCATTATGCATTTGTAGGAGAGCAGCCACGTGTTTGTCAGCAAGGTTATCACCACTCAAGTGCTATTTAATGGATTCAGTGAATCGAAAATGAGATCTTTATCGAAAACAGTATTTCCGCTATTTTTGAAGCTACTGACTTTTCAAAATACTGTAGCAAATTCCTGTAAAGCATTATAAATTTATTGCTCATAACTAACCTCTTCATAGCCATTCCTCGGCCAAATGATCTCGTTTGGCTGGGACCGGGCTGTTCGGCTGCTGATTGTTGGCTCAGAATTCCTAACATTCCTCTTCCTCTACCTACAAAGGCCCCCACCTTCTGCAACAAACAATGCGATTTTCAATAGAAAAAAAAACAACAAAATAATAAACTATTTTCAACTAATTCTATTGAATAATCAAAATTCTGGGCAAACGCTCACTAGCCTTGAAACTCGAAGAGTACATATTTTTAGGATGGCGCTGAATTCTAAGCGTGTTTCTCCACTAAGCTAGTTTGATTCAGGCGCATTCAGCTGCCATCTTAAAAACATCTACACTACTATTTCAACAACAATGTTTATCATTCGTGCCAATAATTTTCATTACAGTATTATTATTATGGTTTTTATTATGGCAAAGAGCAGCTCAGAGTTGTTCCGCTGCGCCGATTTATCTTATGTTCCCCAATAATTTTCATTGGTTTGATTTTTAGAAATTGCAATAACATTATTTGCTTTGAACACGATATTTATCAAATTATAGATACTTAATTTATGTTGGACTTACCGGTGGCGAAGTTTGCTGAGTGACGGCGAGTGCCGCTTCTGCAGCCGCCTTCTTCTGGTTCTCTTCCGCCTGCATTTGTGCGATCATCTCTTTGAGGCGCTCGCCCCTTCCACCACATCCTCTTCCCAGCATCTTTCAAACAACTGCAACAACACATCGAATTATAAAGCTTGGTGCGTAATCCAATCAGAATGCCCAGTAATGTTGTCATATTGTGTGCTGTTCAATGATCGGGCACGCAATAGTATTAGACCGAAATATTTCTTTCAAATAGAAAATATGATCAGAATTTTTTCTCGCACATATGTTCATCACTATCATGTGATATGTGCGTTAGTTTTGCAGGCATGTGATTTGCTTACTCAGAAAGTGGTGGTGGGCTGTTTCTGTGCTAAGTTGTCTTCAAGGATGAAAATAACATTTTTATAGTCAACACATCACATCATGACAAACATTGACTGGAAAAATGACTATTGTTAAAAAAAAAAGATACAACATTATAGTCATGAGCAACACAGCGATTCAGGAGCAATACGGGATTTAAATCTAAATTTTTCATTTAAAAATTTGAATAATCCTCTAAATTTTGTAAAACACCCGAAATTAATTTTTTTAATTTGATAATTTTCATTTATTCTAGTGAAGTTTATGAAAAATTAATTATTTAGAGATCAATCAATTAAACAGAAAAAATAATAGCTTACTCTTCAGTTTTCAAGCCTGACTCTTCACACATTGTAAACATCCACTATTCATACCGTATTATTCAATAAATTCAATCATTGGGAAAAAGCTGGTATTAAATCACGTCATTTTCACTAGTAAAAGGAAAAGTTTCATCGATAGACTTTTAAAAATTACACTAGGAAGACTGTGATATTTACATTCAGTATAGTTTACGGTGTATTTGAATAGATTTACGAAAATTCAACTAACTAAAATATAATTATTTATGATATTAATCTACCTTTCCTTATGACTGGATTCCACGATTCCAGTAGACGTTCAGGTTACTGGAGGCAGGTAAACTGAACCGTGAGACCACTTACTTGAACAGGTTACTGTCTTATTCAGGTTAGAGCAGAGGCAGGCTGCCAGGCAGGTAACCTGCCTCTGCCTCCAGTAACCTGAACGTCTACTGGAATCGTGAAATCCAGCCATTAATGTGTCAACTAGTTTTTAGATTAAGATCAACTTGAGTTTTTACTCAATTGTAATAGGAGAGAATGGAGTCTACTATTTTCTAAGCTCTCTTTTACTATTTTCTCTTGATTTATTATCAATATTTTATATACATCTACTACTTGAGATAGAATGTGTAGATAAGAAAGAAGAGACTAACACAAAAGATTGATAAATTACCGTGTTGAATAAAAAAAAGCTATTCTAAACTTTAATTAATTTTCAATAATCTAACTCTTGGAAATTATTTAGTAGTAAATGGTTTTGATCAATTCAAGATAAAGAGGCCTACATTGTAGAAGATTGTTATGATGTATCAGCCTATCAGCTTTTCAGAATGATATTCTACAGATATTCTAATGATAATACTCAGCCTCTTGAGTTTTGAATATACACAAAGATGTCAGCTGATTATAGAACTGAGATTTGAATAATAATGTTTCTCATGCGACAGAAAAATTAAGAAAGTTGAAAAATAAGCTGCCATGAATCACAAAAAATCATCAATTATCAACTTTTACTACACACATTATATTAATCTCTCGTATTAACGAATAATCTCCTCCATCGGGAGCCTGGCTGATTGTTAGTGAGGCTAGTCAATCACTCCCTATATTTGGAGGCATAATTCATTGCACTATATAGAGCTGCTTAACACAATGTTATCCAGCAGTGCTTTGTTCTCATCACTGGGTTGCGAAGAATAAAATTTGTATTATAATAGTAAAAGTATCACACTGAAAGCAGAAATGAAATGAATAGGTTACTTCCACTTCATTTCAGTCTTCAGTGTTTAATGAACCTGTTATATTTTTCAAATAGACTACAAAAACTATTCCATTCAAGCAAGTTTGGCTTGAATGCGGGGTTGTAGTGCAAAAGAATAGGAGAATAGGATTAACATATCCAATTGAAAGTACCTATAGATAGGGGCCTGTTTCATAAATTCCTCAATTTCAAATTCTATAGTTCTTTAAACTGGAAGAGGCGTTCACACACTGTACTTATTAGTTTATTGCATGATACGCTGTGATATTGATGTCTAGTACGAGTCGATCTTTTACCTATTAACCAACAGATCCGCTAAAAATTTACGAAACAGGCCCCTGATACGCTGCAAGATTCTTCAACTCTATCTGAGCTTTGTCATTTATTATGATTCTCCATTATTAGAACTTTACTTTTAGTACCTATAGATAGCTAATAAGTAATGTGTAAATGAAAAATGAAAACAAGTAAACACAAACCTATTATTTCAACTTCCAAAATTAATAATTGTTACGCTCCTTTAGCTTCAACGCAATTCAAGAAGGAATTAACAGGAATGGATTGACTCCAGATAAGGCCCTTCTATCACTCTACTTATCACCTACTTCCTCGGCAACATCGCTCAACGCTGGAAACAAACTTTATAACTGTTATTTCCTTATCAGTTTCCAATTGAGGCATCCGATCTAGTAGATAAAGACAGTATGAACGCTCTCTCTTCCAATAGTCCAGCGTACATTCCCCCACCATAGTTACCAATTGAACATTGACGTCCAAATTGTGTTGAAAGCATATTAGCCCAGGCAAATTAGACCAAAACAAAGGGTCTAGGTACTAAAAAATAACATAAGGCTGGAAATGATCTTAAACCACTTTGAGCATCCCAAAGAGGGCTGATTGCGTTTGCGACGGTTTCTGAGTGCCGCGTAATATAGAGTGCCCAAAAAACCTCGACATTTTGGTTCCGTTTCTAGTTTTCTGCAATTTACGTCTAAACTAAGCGTCTGACAGAAAAAATCACTTCACCTTTTTTTAGTAAATAAAATTTCCAAGAGATTGGAGACTAACTCATTCCTCTTAGTCCAATAACTACTGAGTTATGATTTTTCAAAAAGGGGTAATTTTTCGATTGAAACTAAAATTCAAGTATTCTCAGTTATTGATTGATCATATCTTCCGTAAGATGCATTATGAATGTGTGAATCAAAATCCCTCTAGGGATAATTTTCTTTTCTGCAATTTGAGACCAAGTAGGCCTTTTTATCTTGTCTACTTTTTGAGCTAGAGCTGTTAACAAAATTCCTTGCATTTCAAAAAAGACGATATTTTTGGTGGTGAAGTCTAACAAAAGTTTCTACGTACTTTCATTGAAGTTTCCTTTTAGAATGTTGTTTCTGAGATGATTATCCCTCAGAATATCTATTTGCGGCTCCAAAAATCAAGTTTTTTAAGAAGTGGGAGGTAAGAAAGGACCCTTCAAGGATGATAAACTGAGGACGCCCCTAACTTTTGTATGAGTGAACGAATCTTATCAAACTATAGCTCATTCTTTTCAGCTCAACTAGGCGGTTCAAATTCGTAAAACTTAATATGTTAAATTTGGTCGAAATTGAAAAATTTCATTTCCAAAGAGTCCTTTGACTCCATTACCATATACCGAGAATAAGGCTATTTTCTGTTTTCAAATACATCTACCTTGAATGCTATTGATGTTAAAAAATTGTATTTGGTCTCAAATTGTAGAACAGAATCTCCTCTTTCATTTGCAATCATTTGCGACCAAAATATCGCATTCTCATGCGAAATATTTTTACCATCATACTTGTAGTTCAAAAAACGTTGCTGAAGTAAATGAGCACTAACATTAGATTTTTGTTCAAACAAACTGTGTAATTTTGTCCACATCTCTGCAGCCGTTTCGCAATTTATTAGGTGGACAAAAATTTTCCGAAATCCGTGAAACAATTACACTTTGTGCTTTGGCATCTTTACTTATCCAATTTGATGGATTTTCTGCTGGCTTAGCCAATGTCCCATCAACAACTCCGAAAAGTTCAAGTCCACGTAGCATGACTTTTATTTGGAATTTCCAATTAGTCCAATTGCTGGTTCCTTCCAACCTAATAAAGTTGATGGTATTTCCATCCATGTTGAAAATCGACTGATAAAACAACCGTGTGTGTCCACGTCTTACTTACTGTACTTTACCTACCGTGATGACCTCACGTATTCAATCACAAAATATTCGTATTTTGTTTTTCATTAACAGTTTCAATAAACACCCATTAGTGTCTGGGCCCATAACCTGTTAAAATATTTCCAGGCTGAATAAAATAGTATATTCTTCATTTACAAACTTTTATTCAACCCAACACTTTCAGCATACTGATAATCATTTTGAAGTTTCAAATGAGAATGAAGAAAAACAGTGCAGCACAAGTGACAAAGAGCAAAGGCTCAAAGCAATGCAGGAAGAATTAAGTTCAATGAATACCTGGGATCTTGTAGATTGTCCACCTGGAGTGCAGGTTGTGCGAAATAAACGGGTATTCCAAACAAATGAATTAGATGAAAATGAAACTCGCTTCAAAGCAAGATTTGTTGCTAAAGGATACATTCAAAAGCATGTTATTGTCTATGAGGAGACAATCAGTCCTGTAGCCCGGTATGATACTGTTAGAACTTTGCTTGCTGTAACAGCAGCTTCAGGAATGTTTATGAAACACTTTGATGACAAATATCCGTTCAATAGATACATGAGAGAGCTAAACTTTTGCAGCCCCAAAATCGACATTTCTAATGTGTATACTACTAAAAGACATTTTAACTTTTTATTGAAATGAGAATGAGCTTTTTTGTAAAGAGGGTTATTCTTGTTAATAGCATTAATTTAATGCAACACATTCAGCATACTCACAGTACAACCGTATTTACTCAACGTTCAAACACCAACTGACTTGTATGTTATTTACAATGAAACCATAGAAACATGAACATATCAACTGTAATCCAATACTTTTCGTCTTTCTTAACAGTCTAAATATTTAGAAAGCAAGGAATTAAAATCTCAACACATAGAAATTAATTTTAAAAGTGCGCGCCGAAAACTTTGTACCGAACAGTTTAGTTCCATGGGAACATGTAGTTTTGCACCGGTCACGTGACAATTTCAGATCACGTGACTGGTAGATTGCTTCCCAGAACACACACATTGAATAAAGTTGAGCATTTGCTTATACTTCTAAAATATTGAGCATATGCTTCATTTTCTATTAATAAAAGTGAGCAAAACCTTATGCTCATGCCATAGCCTCCTCTAATATACTGTATTAGAGGAGGCTATGCTCATGCTCATACAAAAGGTAGTTTGAGCATTTGCTCAAAAATGAAGGTTATGCTCAAAATTGTATGAATAAACTAGAGAAAGTCTAGTCTAGAGCAGCCAACTTACAGTGGGTTGTAAGGGGCGGCACTAGCGAATTTCGCTTGGGGCGGCAAAAGTACTAGGGCCGGGCCTACCTACAACTACCCTCTTCACCACTATAGGCCCCATAGACATTATTGTTGTCTTTCCATTTCATTTCCTATGAATTAAGTTATTAAAATTATATGATTGAAACTGAATATGAACACATCAATATTTTACTGAAATGAGCTGTAAAATTCTAACCTTTCACTATAAAAACAAAGTAAGATGAATCAGCTGATGAAAAAACTTTAAAATAGGTAAGCATTTCCTCCAGATTTCAAAAGCATGAGGTAAGAGTATAAGGTATTTAGAATACCTTATTAATATTAATATGAATACCTAATACCTTATTAATATGAAGAAGCTTATAAGATTATTCATATAAGAATGAGCAAATGCTTTGCTTCTACCTAATGCTCAGAAGCAAAACCTCATGCTTCATGCTCGTGCTCAACTGCTTATCGTGATTATCAAGAAACTACGTATTGATCTTTTGAAGAATATTCAGAATCGAATAGGAATAATTGTCAACTATCAATTAACAATCTTGTAAGTACAAGGCTACCAGGTGGAGCGGTACCCAACAGCCATTATTAATTTTTAGAGTAGGCTATAAATTCAAATTAACAATAAAATAAGACACAAGACAAATATAGCAGGATCCAATTAACTTGTCATAAATTAGCTGATCCAGTAATAATTAAACAGTGATTTCGACACAATAATCAAAAGCCTTGAAAGTCTTAAAGACCTTTGAAGTCTTTAAAAGACCTTTTTATGAAGACCTTTCAAAGAATAAATTTTTGAAAGAACTTTTTAATAATCTGCGAGATTCAGCATTTTTTGTAGGTTAAGTATTGTGATCATATCCATATGCTCGTCGATCATATGTTTTGTGACAAGTTAAAAGGGACCTGCTATAAAGGTTATCTAAATAAGAAAATAAAAGCTAAATACTTACAATGAAACAGCTGAGATTTATGGTTTGCGTCAGTCTATATGCGACTTTAATAAATAATGGCCTAATCGGGAATAGAAGTAGGGCAATTACACAACGATGTTTTCACTACATAACCATTGTAATGAATAAACATGAAAGCAAATGTTTTCACTCACACCAAATTCAACTATCAAAAATTAGACACAGCTGTAAAAGGCACTAGAATATTATTATTATTATATGACCCATTTAAACATAACCATTCTCACATGTGTGTTACCAGGTGAAAGGTATTGTGAAACACAAGATCACAACAGTTGAACTTGAAAGAACAAAACAGATGCAGTACAAAACAGAAGCAACAGGCAGATTGACGGACAGGAGAACAACGGCCCAGCAGCTGCAACCACACGAACTTAAGCAACTTAGTTGGTGAAAAGAATGACGATAAAAAATATATTACGAATTGTTTTCTGTAGTTACAATGAAATGAAATTTTTATCCGAATTAATTTGTTTGTTGTAATCAGAATCGATCATCAAATTCACCATGCATCGCAGTAAAAATTATTTGAATATCAAAGATGATGCCAGGGATGGTACAAAAGTGTCCCAGCGACATTCTGGTCCACCACTCCAAGTTGATTCCAAACGACATTTTATCCCATTTTCACACTGACATTATTCTGTCCCACATTCCTAGAGATGGACCAATATGTTATGCACGACATTTTGGTCTGCAATCTATACTCCTTCACTTTCCGTGACATAACCTTGTACCAACGACATTCTGTTTAAATCTTGAGTTGGACCAATATGTCGGCCCATGCACGACATTTTTCCAATTTACTTACATTCCTTCGATTTCGTGGACAATGTGTACCAGCGACATTCTGTACCACGTTTAATTCGCAATATCGATTTAGGCAAAACATCGACTGTTGAACTTCTAGTCAATTAGGAGTGTAAGTGTATGTCACAGATCCCATCTGACATTACATGTTTCCAAACATTTGAAAGTGTATGCAGTCAGTTTTCGATTAATATGCTTATTCAAATAAAAAGTATAAATATTTTTTCATAGCTAAATAGGTTTTAGAGCGATGAAACAGCTGAGATTTAAGTGGACTTTGAAATTGTCAGTCTATTATTATGATTATTGCAATATATATACCGTACGGCCTAACTCATATAAGATAACTTAGTAGATTAGCCCAACATATATTGTCGAGTTACAGTTGATTTGAAAGCAAATTGGTGAGAATTTGAAGCTAAGAAATACAGCATCCTATGAAAAAGTAAGTTGACTATCTTCCTTTCAAAAATTTCAATATCATGTATAACCATCTCGCACATCTAAATTTCGAGACATAGGTTTTACATTACAACCGACCGGCTCACCGAATTACGAATTTTATAGTTTTATACCAATATATCGATAAGTATGAACGAATCGATGAAAATATCGATATTCACGCAGATGATGGACCAATATGTCGAGGCACGACATTTTGGTCCAATCTACCCTTCATACCAACCACACGGAACTTAAACGACATTCTGTCCCACATTAGTTGGACCAATATGTATGATGCACGATTATTTTGGTCCAATTACATTCTTCACTCTCTGACAATGTAGTAAGCGACATTCTGTCCCACATTCCTGAAATTATGAATGGGACATTCTGTCCCAAAAATGGACAGAATGTCGCTGGACCAAACTGTCGTTGGGACAAAATGTCACGTTCCCGATGCCAGAGTAGATCGACGACAAATAAGGTCGATTCGGTTCTATTAAATAGAACTAAATTTTAGGGCAATTTCATACGAGCGCTGATAACGTGTTCGCCCATAACGTATATGGAAGAGTTTTTGGATCATTTTGAATATGACTTTTCTCAGGTCGTATTGAAAAAATACGAACACTTTGGTTCTCTATGAAAATTTTCATTTTTATGTTCTTCTCATTATTAATATTTATTGCAATATATGACTGAAAAATTGGTTCTGTTTGTTTTTTAATACTTGCGAAACGTCCGGTTTGACTGCCCCACCCATTATATTGCTATGCTGTATGATCATGGTTCAGGGTCATAACGCCGCTAGTTAAAAATTTACTAGGACATCCCTGGTCGCTCAAAACTGCGAATATTGATATACTGTATACGTAAAATAGTTTGTAATCCTCCTCCTCCTCTTCTCCAAAATCCTCCTCCCTCCTCTCATCTTCTTTTCTATCCTCTTGTGCCCCACCTCTTCTTATTTCCTCTCCTTTTATCTCCTTGCCTTAACGCTTATCTTTTCTCCTCTCTTCACAACTCCTCTTCGCCCTTTCCTCACCAATCCTCTCCTCTCTTCTACTCTCCCTTCGTTTTTTTCATTTACCTCACCATTTTACTCTCTCCCTGTCTTTTCCTCAATGCATCTCTCTTTATCATTCACTCTGTCTTTTCCCTTTCTCTTTTTCCCTCTCTATTAAGATATAAACCGCCTTAACTGGAAAGGCAGGCTTAAATTTCCTAATATTACTCTTTTCCCGTTCCTTCCTTTCTCCTCCTTCTCATCCCTATCTTACTCTCTTTTCCTCTCTCATTTCCATTGTTTCACCCTCGATTTTCTTTCTTTTACCCTCTATCTTACTCTTTTTCCCTCCGCACAAATGCCCTTACCGGTGCGATGAACAATGAAAAATGATATTTTTGTTTCAAAAAGGATGATCATCAGATCATAAGTTGGAATGTGAACATTTTCACCTATCCCTATGTTGAAGGAAGCAATGGCAAAAATTGAAACTTTGATCGTTCATTCCTCATCTTCACAATGACGTTTTTTCAAAATGTTAGGGCCTGGTCACATACGATTGTGGTTTGCTTTACTTCACTTCACTAGCAAAGAGCTACTTTGATTTACTTCACTTCACTTCACTTCACTAGCAATAGAATCTTCCTTCAAGTGAAGTGAAGTAAAGCAAACCACAATCGTATGTGACCAGGCCCATATCAAATATCTACTCAATGAGATCTTTCAAATGAGACGTGAACGAATAAAATCGGCTGAAAAACCACGGAGGAGTTCTGATTACAAAAAAAAATGTTCGCTTATTTTATATAAATAAGTTATTTCTCAAGTTATACGCGGCGGTGATGACGCACCGCAATTTCCCTAGCCAATGAATGAACACCAAATTCTATCTGCGCAAGCGTTGATGCTCCTAGCGATCTACGATTGGTCCGTCTTTATTGACGCTTGTGCAGAATAAGCTAAAATAAGACAGACGGAGACTGCACTGATGTTGTGAATAGTCCTTTATTAGAACTAGGACACACGAGGCGATTTTCGCCGACTCGGCAAACAAGTCAAAGGGGAACTTTTTAATAATGATAACAGAGGAATAGAAGAGAAAAACCAATATTTAGTTACAATAATATATTAAATATAATGGAACATGAAAAAAAGCAAATTAATTTTGAGCAATACAATAATACAGAGTACTAAGTACAATAACATTGTATTACAGTACTCTTCAATGTCTAAAAATAAGAAGCGACCGATGAAACAAAACTATCTTGAAAGTTAGTGTTTGGATGGATAAGCTGATAACCCATGAAATGGGGTATCAGTTTTTTTTTTTAATTTTGAAGGCCATATATTATTATAATGATAGGTAGTCCTAGAATTAGAAGTCCAAGTTTACAATCTTAGCAACCTTCCTGATCACAGCCAAAAGGCACTTCCTTAACGTTTGGCCAATTTCGACACTGAAGCATAACTTTTTTATGAAAGAAGTCCATATCATTTTCAAGGTAAATTCAATTATTTACATTCTAAGACCAAGATTGTTATTGTAGGCCTAACAGTAGGCGAACTTGCAAAATATAATAAAGCTGCCGGTTATTAACTCCGGTGTAAACGCAGCTTGACACACATTCAAGTAAAATAAAAACAAAAAATAAAAGAAATATAATATAGCCTGTATTTATGATTGAATTACCTATATGTAAAGATTTTTTATTAATGAATTAAAAAGAACATACGTCAATAGAAAAAGTTTATTTCTATAAAAATAATTATTGATTTAGTAATTTGTCTATTATACGAATTTAATATTATGCTTTTCTATTTTCGAGAACCTACAGAAACTGTATAAGCCCATTATAGTAAACAGTCTCTGTAATTATGTACCTATGTATGTGCATACCCATAATTATGTATATTATTGATATTATTTTACACTGTACACCAGGTTTATCTGTATTCTACAGGGTGTCCCAAAAAATAGTGATGCCAGTACTACCACGGTATTCTACAAGTCAAAACAAACAGAAAATGTCGTTGGCAAAATGCTGATTTCTCCTTAGTTTTCCTGTGATCCACCATTTTGATTTTTAAGATTTTTCATCTTATCTCGTTGAAACACAAGATTTTCTTATGAAGGGCCCCAGGTAGGGCTATAATTAAAGGTGTGGTTCTAAAATACATTTCTCAACAAATTTCAATATCTGTTTTTTCCAAAATGGCGACCGACTAAACTTTTCAATTCGATTTTACTGGAGAAATGTTGCTTTTTACAATAAAACTTCCAAATACAAAAATGTAGAAAATTTTATTCTGAATAAAATGGTATATAATTGTTAAGAATCGGATGATAAATAACCGAGATATGGCTATTTGAATATTACAACTTCTGTGTTTCTTCATTTCTTCTTCAGCAGTGAGACATGAGAATAAATTGATGAATGAAAAACATATGTTTGCCTATCTTTGTCACTCGATCGTTCCCAATTTATTATTGGATGGAACAACCAATTGATGAATTTCATGAATGCGAAAATATGATACAGTAGTAAATATGAGAACGCTCAAGATAGGCAAAAAACAGATATTGAAATTTTTCGATATATGTATTTTGTGAACCACACCTTTAATTATAGCCCTACCAAATTTCATGAAAAAATCTTGTTTTTTCAACGAGATATGATGAGAAATATTAAAAACACAAAATGGCGGATTACAGGTAAACTAAGGAGAAATCAGCATTTGCCAACGACATTTTCTGTTTGTTTTGACTTGTAGAATACCGTGGTAGTACTGGCATCACTATTTTTTAGGACACCCTGTATATAAATATATTCTTTTTTAGTAATATCAGTGTTCTTTATTAATAAGGTCCCAAAAAACCTGGAACCTCACCAACTTACAAGACGTTTTTGTCTCAAATCGATCATATTATTATCTCTACATGCAGTTCATGAATATAACCTGATATTTCCCATGAAATATATATATGAATATAACCTGATATCTCCCATGAAATATACATTATTATTATTACATGCTTGAAGTACATGAATATAAAAATTATGAAATAGAAACAGATATTTCACAAATATGCCAAGATCGAGCTTTATAACCAATAGTGCATCAGTTTTATCATTCTCATTCTATTGAATGTATCAAGCAGCCAATAAAATCTAAATCCCTCTTCCTTACATGATTATACTCATAAAGGAGCTTATAATATTTACTTACTTCTAAGACATAAACAAATTTACATCAATTTTTGCATTTTACTATATTCTGAGCACAGAAGTTTTCACAAAGATAAAGTCCAAACATCTATTCTGGTTGAGGGCACTTACACTGAATAGATTGAAAACAAAATTATCAACAATTATTTTGAATGAACGAGTGGAAAACGCTGATTCATTCATCAATAAAAATGTGTGAATATACAATGGGTGGAGTGATTAAAACGTAGTGACTACAGTCAAAACAGCAGTGACTACTGTGTAGTGGATAGCGTTAGCTCAAATCGGAGTGATTAAACAATCGCTACCACTTCGGAGTTGTAACTACACCGGTCCGGAAAATTCGGAGTTATAGCTATGGGTAAAGTTATAACTCCACTTTCTAATCACACCACTCTCCATAGATATACACTCTAAATTCAAGGCCCTCACTTGGCTCCCTCTCTGTCGCTCTGTGATTTATTCTCTTTCTCTTATGATTCGCTTCCTGATACTCCTCAGGCTCGCGAGTAAAATCGGCGACTCTATGACGCCAATCAGCCATGCTGGACAGTCGTCCCGGTCGTGATCGAAAACAAGCTTTACCAAGCTAAACCAATAAAAAGAATTGATATAATAAGAAAGATTTGAAAAATATTGTATGTATTTAAATTCAAAATACACACACAGGGTGAAGGCATGAGGTACCTAATTTCATGATATGTTTGTTGTTTTTTTATTTATTTAAATTGTTTTGGTACCTGATGGTGCATTTGATTTATTTTGTTTTAATTTATCTCATTTAAATCTTGTTGTTTATACAGTATTTGATTTATTTATTTCTTATGTATGTATGTACGGTACTTTCTTCAAAATATTGTGATTTTTCAATTTTAAAATAACAGTATGAATCTTTCAGTAATGGAGGAAAAGAATTTTACAAACTTTTGACATTTAATAAAAAATAATTTATGTGATATTCAGAAATTTTAATAAGGTATTCTGAGCATATCTGGAAGTTTTCAACATTGAGACCCATTCTCGTATTTTCATCTTAAAAATAAAGTTTGAAACAATAAAAACTACGAAGTTCATTTATTTTATTTTCCAGATGCAATTAAAGACCTTTTATGTTTTTATATTTTTGCAGTAGTTGTGTTCGAAGTAAAAGTTTTTTCATTGTCCTATAAAACAATTTTTAAGGAGATGAATTTACATCAAGAATTTACATATTGAGTCTAATTAAGTAAAAATTAGAAAATTAATCTCAAATTTCAAATGAGGAAAAGGGCGCGTAGAGAACCCTGTCTGTATCCATTTCCAAGGCTAGGATTTGATACTTCAAAATTTCTGTAATATAAATTTTAGAATTTTGATACTCACACAAAATGATAATCAATATTTTTTGAACATAATGATGTTTTGAAAGTAAAGGTATCAGGTTGAATAGTTTTCGGATAGCAAGCCTTGGGTTGAGAAGGACAAGTTGACAAAAAGAGTGGGAGCAAGTGCGTAGATGGGAAGTACACCTCTAAAATTGTGGAGTTATAACCACTATTGTTAGTGTTACTTGGTGCTTAATCACGCTAACAAGCGGAGTTGCACCTTTCCTGAAAAATTGAGTTAGCAACTACAGCGTAAAGTAATTTATTCCCTGTTTTTAATCACACTAAACGGAGTTATAACTCAAAAATGCTGGAGTGGAAGATGATAGGAAGTTTTTTAATCATTTCCAATTTAATATAATTAATTTCTCAATATTATATAATGGAGATTGAAAAGTTGAATACGATTCTGGAGGATGAATTCAAACATTTAATTCAAAGTTTTGAACTTGATATTTTTGTACTGCTAGTCCCAACAAAACTTATACGCTAAATAAATAAATTAGATTTGGCAAGTATCATGCATATCGAGCTCAACAAAAAATTAACTCGACTGTTTCTTTTTTCTGTGAAAGATGTTTCACATAAGTCTCAGACTTGATTATGAGATATTAAGTTGATGCCAGAAGTGCTGAGGGCCCTTTTCCTTCGAGGTTTACAAATTAATGAAATACTTTCACCATAAATTCAATAATTGGAAATATCAAGTGTTATCAGAAGTGTTTTGTTCTGAAGCGGTGCTGACATTCAGTTCTTAAATCTAATTTTTCTGTTATTATGAGTATAAGCCTAGTCGTCCACTGGAACCGATTTTGTCAGAAAGCGTCCGGTGTTCGAACAGCAGGCCATTTGATTCAATGGTAGCTTTTCGGATGATAGATCGTTTTCTGAGAAAAACGGTTCTAGTGGACAGCTAGGCTGTGAAAGTGGCGGCAATCGATAAACGTACTGTATGAATATTTATTGGTACTGAAGTCTAAATAATTATTTTATAGAAAGTATCAATTTCAAAAATTTAAATAGTAAGTAATTTTATTTTCAAGAATATTGTTTTTTTCTTCAATATCATTCATAGATATAAATTATTTTTTTTCGTACTTATGTTTATAATATTGTTTTTCATTTACGTTGTATAGCCTGAAATATGTTTTTTTTGACGAATAAATCATTAGTTTTCTATCTGTATGAGGAACCTCACTTAGCTAAAATAAGATAATATGTGGTTGAACCTAAACCCAAACTTCTGAAACACTTCCTAGAAAGGATTCGTATCAAATTTCGCATCATGATCTATATTATTTTATACATACAAAGCTGAATTAATTTAAGCTGTGTTAAAAAAGTCGAAAATCATAGCAGGTCAAAAACCTCGTTATATCAAGTTCTTGTGAAAAAGGTATAACCGTCCGCTGGTGTCAAATGTGAAAGCTAATATACATTTCACAGTAAAACAAATGACAATCTAACCAAATAACAAGTGCAAATTCTACAATCTTACCAATTTTCAAGTGAAAAATTCTACAATCTTACCAATTTACAAGTGAACATTTCACAATCTCATCAGTTTACAAGTGAAAATTTTACAATCTTGTCAGATTACATGTGAGGGATTGGTAATAATATTTGACTAGATGAGCAATGTCTTCATGGTTGAACCAGGCTCTCCATGGTTTATGTAACCATCAAAGATGAGTAACGCTCTGTCGTCTATCGTTGAGATAATTTGATGAGTTGGGCTGTGGCGAGCAGTGACACTGATTAGTCCCGATTTGTCGGGAAGTGACGAGCAGTCCCGATTTGTCGTCTACTTCCACACTTTGATGACGCCATCGCGGGAGCCAGACAGCATGAAGCACTGCGAAGCGTGGCAGAGCGCGATGTCGGTGACTGCGTCGTGGTGGCCGGCGGGGGGCAGATCGGGACCCGCCTTCCCCTTCTCCTCCGATCCACCCACCCCACCGCCACCCCCTCGACTGCCACTAGCACGCGTTTGCACCTCCTGCACCACGTTTGTCCCGTCTACAAGTCTCGACCTGTTCAAAAAACAATTTCTCTCGAATAAAGACCACTAATACCACA
This sequence comes from Laodelphax striatellus, assembly GCA_017141395.1. NCBI lineage: Eukaryota > Metazoa > Arthropoda > Insecta > Hemiptera > Delphacidae > Laodelphax > Laodelphax striatellus. The sequence continues at coordinate 21,465,300 of CM029532.1, read as the reverse complement.
CAACCTATGTAACACTGTTTCTAAAATAAAATTTCATAAATTCTAGTTCACTTGATGTGTTCAACACTATAAGTCTCATTATGTTTGATCTCTTATTAATACATTTTTTATTACACCATTATTATTTCTCTCAATTAATATAACATGATAATGAGGTGAGGGTTGAATAGTTTACTGTTACATCTAAATTGATCTACTGTACTGTACTATATTTCCACAGAATCTTCAACCCAATACAATAATGGGAGATATGAATGCAAAAATAGGCAAGAATAACGGCGAAAAATGTGTTGGAAAATACGGATTTGGCGAAAGAAACGAGAGAGGAGAAAGACTAGTCGAGTTTGTTGAGGGGAAAAATATGTATTTGATGAACTCCTTCTTTCAGAAGAATGATTCGAAAAAATGGACGTGGCTAAGTCCAGATGGAGAAACAAAAAACGAGATTGACTTTTTCATAGTTGATAAAAAACTTACTATACAAGATGTAGATATAGAAGACGAAGTAAACATAGGAAGCGACCATAGACCGATTAAAATGACGATGAAAATTAAAGAAAAAAGGAGATTGTTCAATAAAAAGGTCCGTCCCAGACTGAGCACAGAAGCACTGAAAATGAAGTCATTTGAAGAGAAACTGGAAGAAAATTTTGCCCTTGTAATGAATACTGAATTATCTGACATTGAAGACATATCAAATAAAGTAACTAGTATTATTAAAAGCACAAGTGACACCTTGAATGACACGGAGGATAACAGAAGAGAAGCCACTCCAAGAGAAATACGCAAACTATTGGAAAAAAGGAGAAGACTAAAAACGGCTGCTAGGGATAGAATTGAATTCACTGAGATTTCTAAACTAATAAGACAAAAATGGAAAGAATGGTCAATTCTCAAGAAAACAAAAGATTTGGAAAACACAATCAAATCAAGAGGAAGCATCAAGCAAACAATAAGAAGACAACAACTAGGCACCAATGTAATGATCTCGATGAAAAATGAAAATGGAGAAGAAGAGAGAGAGGTGGAAGGTATCCTTAAGATAATCTGTAACTTCTACGAAAAGTTATACAGAATGGAAGAGCCTGAAATAGACACATCAACAGAGTGCGGTAGAAGAACAGTTGTACAGTTAGAAGATGATCAATCAGCAAATTGCCCCCCAATACTGGAAAGTGAAGTTCAGAGAGCAATAAATAAACTGAAAGATGGAAAAGCAGGAGGGCCTGACAGAGTTACTAATGAAGAAATAAAAGCTGGAGGAAGAGCTGGAAAGCTGGAAGAATATCCTAGCCAAGCTGTTTAATATATGTCTGAAAAATAAAAGAGTTCCAGAGTTGTGGTTGAGAGCTAACCTGATACTACTATATAAGAAGGGAGATAGAAAAGAAGTTAAGAATTATCGTCCAATCAGTCTCCTTTGTACAATCTATAAGGTATTCATTACAATTATAACGTATAGAATAGAACAATATTTAGATGCAGCTACACAGAACAATCAGACTGGATTCAAGAAAAATTTTTCTACACTTGACAATATCCTAGTATTACTGGAATTGATAAGGAAGTCGAGAGAATATAATTTTCAATTGGTATTGCTATTCATAGATTTTGAAAAAGCGTTTGATAGTGTAACTACAAATTCTATAATGAATACTCTAGCTGGAATTGGTGTAGAAGATGAATATTTGCAAATTTTTAAATATATATATGAGCATATGAAATTGGAATGTTCAATAAGAGGAGAAAGTAGAGAGTAAGAAGAGGCTTGAGACAAGGAGACGTTCCATCTGCGAAAATGTTCAATGCCGTTCTAGAAACAGCCTTCAAGAATTTGGAATGGCTAGATAAAGGCATAGATGTAAATGGCGAGAGATTAAACTGTTTAAAATTTGCCGATGATATTGTACTGATAGGAAGAAGTATCAATGAAGTTGAAGTTATGCTAAAGGAAATGATGAAAGAAACAAAACAATTAGGCCTGAAAGTGAATTTTGAAAAGTCCAAGGTTATGAGCTTCAATTTACAAGCAGATGAAGTAATTAATTTAAACCAAGGAAATATTATTGAAAACGTCAACAGCTTCATATATTTGGGACAAAGAATTGGAAAAGACGGTCAATGGGGAGAAATCACAAGAGGAGTGGCATTAGGATGGTCAATGTTCAAAAGATTTAACTATCTCTTCCGTTCTACAGTGTCAATGGAAAACAAACGGAACTTGTTCCAGATGTGTATCATCCCAGTCTTGTTGTATGGATGTGAAACATGGACTCTGACAAGAAAAATTATTGTGAAAATGAGAACCACTTTGAGAGCGATGCTAAGGATCATGCTAGGAGAGACAAGAAGAGACAGAAAGACGAAATTATGGATTGCTAAAGAAACAATGGTGGGAGATATAGGACGATTGATAGTCGAGAGGAAATGGAACTGGGCAGGGCATATAGCGAGAACAAGAGACAACAGATGGACGAAAAGAGTCATAGACTGGTATCCACGTACATTGAAGAGAAGCAGAGGACGACCAACCAACAGATGGGACGAGGAATTCAGGAGAATCTGTGGCGGAGCAACTTGGCAGAGGGTAGCGCAGCAACGATCAGAATGGGACCGGATGAAGAGAGTGTACGGAGGTGTTTGGCTATACAAAGACTAACAGACTAAGGCAACAATAACAATTAAATCAAATGCACATAGGTTTGCCAACCAAAAGTTCTCTTTGAGAAAACCTCAGCTGAAGCTGATTTGCAAAAATTATACTAATTTGTAAAAGTAGCATATTATTTTGAAAATTTTAGATGTGAAAAATGCAATAAAAGGTTTATTTATTTATTTAATATAACATGATAATGAGGTGAGGGTTGAATAGTTTACTGTTACATCTAAATTGATCTACTGTACTGTACTATATTTCCACAGAATCTTCAACCCAATGGGTGGGGTGATTAAAGTTGGAAAATTCTAATTAGTACGAACTAATTAATTTTAGCACTTTCTCAAAACGAGGTGAATAAGAATTGTCTAAAGGTAGTTAGTAAATTTAATACTAAGCGTGTCCGAAAATATTTCTCGGATTGCTTAGAATTTACTAAGAGGTTAGTACGATTTAAGCAATTAAGCCTTGGTATTTGAGTAGTCTCATTCACATAATCTATGGACACGACACGTAGTGTGTCCAATAGCTGTCCAACTGCTGATGCATATCAGTATTGTAGAATAACATTCCATTGAGTGTTCTGTCTGTATGGTATCGAAAGATGTAAATGAGGCGTGATTATCGATAACGAATTAATAGTAAAAGTGAGGTATATTCACCAATTACAAGTATTAATGTCCCGCAAAAGCAATTGTTGATTCATGAGTCTTATAAATCCTTGGTGTTAATATGTATAACTATTTACAATAAATACATATTTTTCAATGAATCTTATAGTGGGCTTATGCAATGCTTGAATAAATATTTACAAGAACATTGAATTAGTAATATTTACCTGTAGGAGAAAGATGTTTGTCCAGGAGCATCGCTACCAGCTCGCACAGCCATGTATGACTCACTCAGAGAATCCAAATTCCAGTATCGAATTCTATGATCTGTGCCACCAGATAGAAGAAAGGGTGTTTGATCCACAGTGGCCGCATACAGAGAACACATGCTCTGTGAATCCATTTGAGACTAGAAAATCAGAAACACGGAAAATGATTCATCATGGCAAAACTATTTCAGCAATTTTCAACTCATCAACACACCACTAAATGAAATCATTAACACTTAAACTCATTACAAATAGATAATTCCGATCCATTAGATAATAATTAGATAGGTGAGTCCAAAGACAATCAAAGGCACTACTCACATCTGGAAACTTCAAATCGAAAAACAAATCATCGCTCGGCAACTCAGCGATTCATACCAATTCATACCAAACATAAAGAAAATCAATATAATAATACCAGAATTACACATAACTAAAACAATAAACTCATTTTCTCTTTCATTCTCTCACACAGACGACTAAATCCATTCTTCCATTCACTCTTCTCATTCAAACATCTTACTAAATTACACCCTAATTCCTCATCCCAGCTCCTCCATTCCTTGTACCACGATATCTTACTTCTTAATATTATCTCTGCTAATACTCTAGGTAGCCTTCTTCGGGGCAATTTCATAATTATTCTAAAAACAAATTCATCGAGCAATTTTACAATAAATAAAAAAATTGGTTCAATATCCAATTCCAAGTAAACCATGTAATTAGGAGTTGACTGCGGTAGCATAATAGTTTTTTTTGCGAAAAATCGTGGCAAGGTATCTAGAAAATCATAGCTTTTAAAATCCCAAACCTGTGCTTCATTTATGTTGCCAGTGTTCTTACCACCGTTCTGTAAACTTTCTACTTTTACCTTCATATCTATGTTAAAAATCCTGCGCATAAACTACTATAATAGAATGTACAGCATGCACTATAATGCTGACCTGTGCATTTGATAGAGGCGGAGCACTGCTTGCCCACAAGACGGTCTGCCTGGTACAGCTCTCAATGTTCCACATCGATATCTCATTGTGGCCCTGAACCGACGAGATCAGCCAAGACGATTCAGTTGGATGACGGACTAATCGCCTAACCCGAGGAGCTATTCAACACATAATTGAAGATGACACGCATTAATTAAAAGTTTATGAAACTGCTTTAATTTTAATGCAAAAGTCTATTACAATTGTTCCAAGTCATAGGCCTATTAATAGGAAAATATTGAAAATTGTATTATCATCGAGTGAATTCATTCTGGAGATACAAACATTTAATAGAGATGTGTTTTTAAAATAACAATGGTAATACTAATAATAATGAGAGAATTAGCGTTGAAAATCATTAGAGGATAAACAGGTTAAATACACAGTTTCTGAGTAAAAGACCTTCTATAAGACATGTTATTCAGTTTTCAATGTAAACATTTTGAACGAATTACTTGAAATATTTCTTGACGCTGATACGTAGATAGATGGATTTATTATTCACTTAGGTACAATAAAAAAGTGTTGTGGGCGAAGTTGAGGCATAAAAGCCCCCTCTTTCATTCAAACCACAAAGAAGAATTCGCTTGTAAATTGACTTAGAATCGACAAAGAATAATTCGCTTTGAAGATTCGACAAGATTAAAAAAAGTAATAATAATGGAGAATGTATATTCAGCTCTTTTAGGTGATTCCAAATGTGGGTGACTCCTTAGACCTCGACAAGTTTCGCTCCCAAGATCTTACTACCCAAAGCAAGGAGTGAGGAAAGTTGCGATTGCAGAATAGGAATTTAGGAACATAATATTATCTATAAATCGAGTACAGAGGAAACATGAGGTACATTTGGATAGGTTTAATAATAACTTACATCTGTCTGAAGGATGGCCAAATTTCCTGACAGGTAACTGAAAGCGAAGATCCCAGCAAATGTGGCATCCACTGCTCGTGCCAACTGTCAAACAGCACTGACGCGAGTCCATGCACATCGTTGTTATCACACCTGAACAACAAATAACATTACTAGTATTATTGTTTATTGCTACTGCAACAACAGTAGTATGAACATCATTAAGTGTTTTCGGTAATTAACGAGATCTGAAGGCACAATATCAATAAATTTTATATTAAGACGAAAAACTCAACTCACTGACATAAAAGATTCAAATTTCAATAAAGGAATAAAACAATTCAAATCTTTTAAATTTGATGAATATGCTGCAGTGATTTATATCAGCTCGTGTAAACTGTTCCAAATAACGTCTTGTTGCCAAAAACGTTTTCTAGTGCTTATTTCCTAAGAAGTGACGGCTGTTGAGCAACATCGCATACTATATGATATACTATATCGCATACTATGCCGCACAAGGATTTTCCTGTTTGAAGGTGTCTTTCCCATTCCCAATTTCTATCCTTTACAAACTTTATGTGGTAATAAGATAATTTTCGTTCTCTATTTTTGTTTAAATAATTTATACATATGATACTTAACTATGTTTTTATGAGTTTTAGTGCGGTAGTAGAATTGTTTGTCACAACGTTCAGCAAATAACAGAATTCATTTATTCGAAAAATGATAATGCAATTTGATATAGAACGACAAATATACGATAACAATATAATGCTTGGATGGTCTGAGATCATGAGAGTAAATAGAAAGGCAGTTAGGAACGCACCTTTCCTGAGATCGTTGTCAAGGCGAAACGCATCGCCGGGCTTTCTCAAGTCCCAGCCAATGAGGTTGCCATACATAGTGGCGTAGACTAGCACCGATTTAGAGCCGGAGTTGAAGTAAGATATATCGACGGCCGGGCCCTCTTCTTGCATATCCAACTGTCTCGTACTCTGCACCGACATTTTATGACTGTTTGATTCGATCCTGTGACACAATAAATACATGAGTACAGAAGTAAATGACATTTTATTGTAAAACAAGTCTTTTCAGCAATACACGAAGTAAATAAGTAGATTTAAAATAAGGGCGCATGCATGCATCGTGTGGAAAACATTTGCAATACAATTAAATGGAAATTTAATTCCTGTGATGTCATAGTATGCATACTATGCACCGTGTATCCGCGCCCTTAGTCGCAAATATAGAAATAATGCTGTAGCAAAGGAAATTACTGCTGTAATAAAAAAGAAAAGATTGAGGAATATGGAAAGCATTTGAAGAAGATTGACAGGAATAATTGAATGTAAATTAATTGTTCAGCGTATCCAAGCCCGCTGTTATTTGACGTAAAAGATGATCCAGGAAAAAGTACTGAAATTACATTGAATAAAGATTCAACAAGATTTTTACAGTGAAGGAGAATCACTTGATCAACTCAATTAAATGAAGTAAGGTAAAAATTATTCCAACTATAATTTTATAGAATTAAAGGTTGATACTTATATAGAATATTTTTCATATACTGTATATTGTAATCTTTCTCGATAAACAATAGAGAATAATTATTAGAATATTTTCCACATGTTTTTGAGAGTGATATTCATGTACATGGGTTCACTCATTTGTTATACTTATAATTTTATTATTGATCTGATCGATTAAATCTGGTATTTTATAGATATGGATAGTCCGAAGGTACCAAATGCAAGATGAACGGTGATCGTCTACCACAATGTCTGACTGTCTACTATCAAATCTGACTGTCTCACCATGGACGTAATTTTATTAAAAATTCTAGAAGATTAAATAAAATTAAATAAAAATACTATAAAATTAAAAAAAAACTTCTATCGAAAATGTTCACTAGATTTTCATTACTAATCTTAAATATTTACTTACTTCCAAAGATAGATGGAGCCATTATCATTGGCTGCCGCCAGGGACTGGTTGTTCAGGCAGAGAGTAAGACTAGTGAGAGGACCCGACTGAGTATTGTAGACTGTTCGAGAGCGATTGGCAATGTTTCTTCCTTCCATTCTAGCACAGTCCCACAGCCGAATACAGCCATCCGATGAACAGCTCACAAACAACGACGTTTCTGGCACTGCTAATAGCCTGTACATTCAAACACACCATAAACTTGAGGCATCACTCGTGCCCCAACACAATTTTCAATGAGGTTACCAAACTACTGTATTTAATCAATGTTTTGTATTATTTTTGTATTTTCTGGAAATGGTACGAAAATAAAAGAAATTGGATTAATTTCGTAATTTAGGCTCACATCGCAACTCATTAGTAAAATAATTAATGAATAATGTTTTGTATGATACTGAATAATGAATAACTAATCAAGTTCAAAATCTAATTTCAATTGCTTTGCATTGACGTATATATAGAGAACAAATTTTGATCAATCATCCAGAAATTTTCTAAAATCAACAGACCTGGCCTCCACTTGCAATCTCTAATCACACAATTTTTCAATATTAATGGAACTATTATGAGTTAGTGAACTTAACTATAATTTATGTGAGTTCAATTAAAATTATTGAAGAGAGATTGATGGAAGCTCTGGTCCAATATGTCATAAACTTTAGTAAAAATTGGCAATCATATGAATATTATGAAATAGTGAACCTAACTTTAGTGTGAGTTCGTCATTTTCCTTTTCTAAGAGACTTCTAAAGCTTCATAAAACAGCCAAAGGACGATTACAAACAACTGAACGGTTGACTTGTTAATATTAGTTTTTTGTAATCCATTGTGAGGAGAAAAACTTTAAAAGAACTAGAGATTGATATTTTTTCGATAGTTTATGAAGATGGATATTTATACAACCGCTAAAAAGTTAACTAGATAGCTGAGAAACAATTTATGTAATGTTGGATTTTCAATAATTTTCTAATGATTATTTATTTGATGTTAAAATGTTGCTACCTGTTAACAGCGGCCTTGTGCTCGTGAAGATGGGCGACGAGGGCCCCCCTCAGACGCCAGCCCGGAGGGGGCAGGGCGGGGGTCCACGCCTCGTGTTCGGCCCACTCGCGGTTGCGCACTATCGTGTCGTGGATCTCTTGCTTTCTGTCCAGCAGATGTCTCAGCTCCAGTCTGCAAGGCGCGCATCTATCTACAAAATGGCACATACCAACACAATATTATTGTGTTCTCACTCATGACATTACCACTATAAATTTATGGCAAGATGAAATAGATCTTATCTAATCAATGGTTCTGAATCATTAATTTTCTTACTTTTCGAGACGTAATTCCATTGCATTATTGAAATAGATTTATATTATATTATTCAAAGTTTTACAGTATTTACAGAATTACAGCATTTTTTTTTTAGTAAAAATGAATATTTAATTATTAGAAACACAATTGATGACACCAGGAACAGAATCCTATCATTACCATCGTAACCCACGCTAGTTTATTCCTCTACAACATTACAAATACAATAAAATTTTCAAAATGAGACAGCAAAAATAGAAAAATCACAATATTATACAAATTAGAACACAAGCAACTACTTCCCCAAAAGCAAGCTGAAATACTGAAGGATGTTTATGAAATATTTCTATTTTCACTCTAAGATTAAGTTCCAAAAATACTATACAGTTTATAAAATGATACTTTATTTTCCATTATGAACTTGAAATGCGCGGGAATTTCTTCCAGTAAGGATCTGATCTTATCAGTTCATTTTGTTGTAATGATGATGACCTGCAGCTTTACCAACGAAAGCTCTATCACATCAACAGCTGTTTCTTTTGTATATTGAAGAGATCTGGATTGAAGAATTCGTTCATCAAATGACGCACCTGTGATTAGTTCAGAGCATCTCAGTGACCCGTAATCAGCCTGAGTTCAAGCAAAGATGCCTAGGTACTTTCACCATTCTGATAAATCACAAACACGCATTATTCATAATTAGACGCCCCATGGTAACAAAAGTGGACAATATGCTGATGAGCATATTTATTATCAAAATAATTGATTGCTATCTCAAAATAAGGTCAGACCTTCCACCGCAATTCGAATTCGGCGTGGACAATGAAATACTCTGACCTTAAAATAAATATCTGGAAATATATATTTCTAGTTTCTTACAGCGAGTCATGCTGTGTTCACATAATTGAATAAAATGCATTTGTTATTATCATTCTTCAAGTACATACATTGGATGAAAGACCTCTCCTGCATGCTGTAATCGATTTCTAAGCTGCGCTGAGGTGAAGTATGGTTATCTGAGCTGGAAATGCTGAAAAATATACAATGAGATGAAAATAATAGCTTTTGGGTTGAATAACATCAAAACTGATCTGAGTTCAAGGATAAATAATTAGTTTTTAGTTATTATATTGTTATTTCATTGTGGTATCAAGCATTAAAAATTCTATTATTTGTATTCTCAAAGTTTTTTTACGAATAATGTCCAACACATACTATGTAGAAATTTCAATTTGAAATCATTACTACTTTTAATGGTAACTGTAATTTTGATCTATGTAGAGTGTGAGAGATGACCTGGGAGTCCAAACTCTGATAGACACACTATTCTTCTTCTAAATATGCTACAAATATTGATTATGTGTGATATTTTGTGATTGATCAATAAGTGAACAAAATTTTAAGTCTACTTCCTATTTAGCCATAGGCATAATTCATGTAATGAGATAGGCTTAGATAATATAAAACTGTGAGTAGAATTTTAAAACCAAAATTCCGGTTCAAACATACTTGCAATTCTAATCAAAGAATGATCAAACAGAATAATATTGAAAAGTTCATACTACAGTTAAGAATAATTGGAATGATTTCTTACATCTTTGATTGATTGTCTGTGAACTTGGTGACAGTGCCGTGCTCAGCCGCACCAAACATGTGTCTCCATTCTTCATTCATTCCGCTATTTAACGATGTTGTTTCATCCACGGTTCGCCTACATGAGAATATGACAATTATAAGTACTAAAATACAATACTTTTCCAAGTAATTATCAAGTCCAAGTAATCTTCAAGAAATGACAGATTACATAGAATGGAATCTACACTTCCCCAAGGTTAAAAGAATCAACAGAGCCCAGAGTTTTCTATCATTTCTGAGGGTGAGGGTGATGCCCACATAAGCTCTAGGCTTGTGCGTGGGTAATGAGAGGGTGATGATGAGATGACGACTGTTTTTACATTGCAAATAAACAAAAAATGAATTTACAAATTTGGTTTTCAATTTCAGTTTTAGAATTAGAAAACTTCAATCTGAAATGAAAATTAGGATACAAATTTCAGAGAGAATTTATAAAATTCAATGTATATGACAGATAATTAAGATCTAAAATTACACCAAAAGTTTAAACAAATGTTATCAATAACAAATCTTGATAAACAGTCGACACATTTATTATGAGCTACAGAAGAAATAAATAGTTGATCTTTACCTGTTCAATGACACACCGCTTGCATCCGATTTACTATAGCTTGGCCTAGTTAGAGTAACTTCTTGGCAAGGAACGCGGTTGCCTAAGCTTCCCAAATCTATCTGAAAATCGAATAAAGATACACACTTATTAATTGGTTCAAACACAATTAAATAATTATATACATGTAGAAAGAACTGTGAGAACAAACTGATGAGATAACATGAAATAATTAAAAATTTTATTAATTTAATTGAAAAATAGAATTATTCAATTTATTTTAATACATGATAATGACATTTATTTTGAAAGTACAGCAGTATCAATTTCTTAGTAAAATTTTAACATTTCTTTGATTCAATTTGAATAAACTTGTTCAACATACTTTTTAATTGATGGAGTGAATCACTATACTGCTAAATACTCCGTATGAACAAGACTAGTTTTTTATGGCGAGGAACTGTGAATAAATTTAAATAGATTCCAAGTAAAAGAAAGAAAACATATATCAGATCTCAAAAGGGAATTGCTTCTCCCCAACAAGTTATCTCTTGACTCAATGGCATGTTGATAATTTTATCGAGAACGAATAGTATATGCATACCTTTCCATTTGGTCCAGGCTCATCTATAAGAGAGGAAAGGCTCTTATGGATTTTGCGGAGGTGTTTAGCAACCGCTACAAGTTGATCTTCAACTACTTCGGTCATGCCTTCAGAGCTCAGCCGACTGAATAGCTGCAAATAAAACGCTTTCAATACGCTTGATTTGTAAATCAAGAAGAGCAAGAGGACCAATGATGAGGGATCACATTCGATAGTCACGGAAACTCTGATCTAAAACTTTTCATCCCATTTATTTGTAGAATTTCTATTGATGTTGGGAACTCCATGATAAAAAAATTGACAACATCAAATATGGTGTTTTATTTTTCATCAACTCACGTCTTCTGACACAGTGCCTGATGAGATATTGTGATCATATTTAAACATAACAAAAACACTAAAATATTGTCAACTATCACAATAGTAGTATTTTTCCAATATGGCGGATGGCGAATGACTTTCATTTCACGTTTCCATGGTAACGGGTGATGTTCTGTTGATTTCTTTTTTAAATATGTTTTTCAATATTATATACGAGGGTAGGCTGATAATTAATGCACACATGATTGTTGGCGACAAACAAAAACAAATAGTAAGATAGGGTGGAAACCAAATTAAAGTATAAATCTTAAGCTTCAAAATCGTGTATATATTTTCCACTATGGTCATCGTTAAGCACTACACATTTCTCCCAACGTGTTATAAGTTTTTTCATTCTGTAACTGAACAATTATTCCAGCTTTTCTTGATGAACCCAGGACTCAATAGCTGCCTCTACCTCATTGTGCGAGCTGTAATGATTACTCTTAAGGGTTTTCTCAAATAGAGGGAAAAGATAAAAATCGCAAGTGTATTGTCATCCACATACTCCTGATACAAAAAATTTCAAAACACAACCGTCCGCAAAACGTTTTTTGACTCTGTTTTTGGGTGCTCACCGATTTTATGTGACTGATTACTTCAACAAGGTGAATTCTGCGCAGTACATACAGACTCTAAAAAACCTCTGACCTCGAGTTTCTCGTGTTGAGAGGCAACTTGGCGCCAATAATCTTGCAGCATGACAATGCTTGTCCACACACTTCACGCGCAACTGAGGAGGCTCTGAAAAACCTGAAGTTTAAACCAATTCCACGTCCTCCATATTCTCCCAATCTTGTACTTTGCGACCTTTATTTTTTCCCTCCACTTAAGAGAACCCTCAAGGGTAATCATTGCAGCTCGCACAATGAGGTGGAGGCAGCTATTGAGTCCTGGGTTCGAGAAAAGCTGGAAGAATTGTTCAGTTACAGAATGAAAAAAACTTGTAACACCTTAGGAGAAATATGTAATGATTAACGATGACTATAGTGGAAAATATATACAAGATTTTGAAGCTTGAAATTTATACTTTAATTTGGTTTCCACCCTATCTTGCTATTTGTTTTTGTTTGTCTCCAACAATCATGCGTGCATTAATTATCAGCCAATTGCCCCTTTGCCCTCCCCTTGGATCCGCTACTGATCACTAGTTAGTCAAGTTTTAGGAGATTCAAGAAAGTCGTACGTCAATACTTAGAATATAGTACTTACAACTTACAATACTTAGAACTTGAGACCTGAATGTGCAGTTTTTACAAAGAAAATGTTTCGCAATTCATAAAACTCATTTACTAACAGAATAGTGTTTATTTTCTTGAGAAATATTCATACAACAATGTGGATGATACCGTGTGTACCAAGTTGTTATACATAATAGGAAATGGGATACATAATATAAATAGGATACATAAATTAAGGAATGTATACGGATTGATTTACCATTCTTAGGTCGTTATTTTGCTTTGGCGACTTTGAGATTGACTGGGTAGATGGAGCGTGGCCAGCAAAGTTACGAGAACGTTGTCGTTCAGCCAGCGTATGCAGAAACAGCTCCAGATCTTTGTATTTTATAACACTGTTATAGACTTCTCTTGGAATGGATGGCTTCAATGCATTCAGTATTAGAGCCTAGAATGGAAGCATTAATCAGAACAACGAAATAAAAAACGCATCATCAAAGTTTCAGTAGCATCAGAGCAAGGTAGATAGAAAACGAAGTTCACGAGGATGATGTGCGTTCAGCTGATATGAAAAAATTATCAAAATGTCATCAGCCGAAGGAATCTTCCACTCCAACGGCATTGAATGCAAGTAGCATTAGCAATCGTTCAGACTTCTATCTCATAAGACGCATTCATGTACATAAATTGTATGTGTTGAATAAAGAGTTTGATTGATTGATTGATCTAATAACCTTGATGCGCAATAGTAAGCTCCATTAAGCTGATCGTGTGACGTCACTGAAGATCAAGAGTTCGATTTTCTCTATCTTTTGCCTGTTAAATTCAAAAAGTTTTGTCTTTTTCTCAAATACTGCTTGCTTTTCAAGCCACCGCAATCTCTCTTGGGCTTCATTGTTTATACTTGATAGTTTATCATCAATCCTTTGTAGTTTCAATAACATCAGACTGCGAATTATTCTACAACACTCAATTATATAATGGCATGCATACCAGATTCGAAATTGACATGATCGAGATTATCCTACTTCTAAGCTGATATGCAAGACATTGAATAATCGAATGCTCTGAAATAATTAGCTCTCTGATAGTATTGAAACTGGAATGAAATAAAGATATGCAATGAAGCCCGTAGGAGAGGTCGTGGTGGCTTGAAAAACATGCAGTTTCTGAGAAAAAGACATAAAAAACTGCTGAATTTAACATGTAAATGTTTAGTTTCAAATTAGGGAAATTGAACTCTCGATCTCCAGTACGGTCACAAGATCTGCTGGCTCAGAGCTTTCAGTAAACTGGGATGCTTGTGAATACTCACTTGAGTAAAGCCGGCCACACACTATAGGGTGACCCTATAGGCACTCCCAATCAGTTCTGCCCGTTTGGGTGGAAATGATAGTGTGTGGCGGCCCATAGGAAAATATACAAGCATAACCAAGCAAAAATAGGAACCATTTGATATTGTTAATTCTTTGAATTTATAAATATTCAGTATTTAATATACGAGTAGGTACAATTTTATGTTTGAAAAAGTTGCTATTTTGACTAACGGTAGCCGGAGTCTGCTGCTCAGCCGCAGAAGTGAAAACCTACTTTTAGTGAAAAAGTAAAATGTTACCTCTTTTTCAAGTTGAATAACCGATGTCTTCAAGTAGGGTTCTATGACAGTCATAACCTTACACTGAACATCAACCACATTTAGAGTGCGAGCAAGTGAACTGATGAATCCAACAATCGCCTGAAAAGGATTAATCATATAAATGAAGCTCAATTGATATAATAGAGAATTAATGGTCACAGAATTAAACATACAAACTCAATCCCAGAGCCACATGCTCTGGTAAACCAGAAACAATATCTTTCAGAAACCAAATGTTCTTTATATACTGTATTGAAAAGAACGAAGTTATCAATAACATGAAGTTGGTTGTAAATGGCAACATATAGTGCAGTAGTCTACTATTTAAATTTGCTGAGAGCGTGATTAATTCATAGAATATTTTTAACAATGAGTGGGAATCAATTTCATTACAAGTACTTGATCATGTCCATAACCTAAGTCCATGTGAACAATATTACCAACTATCATGGATGAAGTGAGAGAGAATTTGAGAAAAGTGATTTTCACAGAGAGCTTGTAATCAGAGTGAATATTTATATTAAATATTGTCATATTCTTTATAAATTGGTTGAGAACGTGATGCATTATTGATAGCCTTTTTTCAACAATAAGTATGAATCAATTTCATGATCAGTACTTGATCATGCCCATCAACTAAGTCCATGTACCGTATTGCAAAATATTGTTTCATTTCGCCGTGAATGTATTAAGACACTTACTTGTCTGATCCAGAGATTGGGATGGACGAGAAGACAGGCTGTTTCTTCGAGAAGTTCATAGAGCGCAACCTTTTGCAGCAGGTTCAAGCTGGTGAGAGCCGACATGGCATTTATCGCTTTTCTAACAACGTATTCTTCAGGATCAGTCAAACCCTGTTAGAAACACAATACGTGTTTACAATCAAGTAGACAAGAAAGTATGGAGATTGTGTGGAAAAAGGGTAATGTACATGTTCAAATATAATGTACAAATTTTCATTTTCAAGATATCTGCACATTTATTGGCTATAAAAAATTGGATCCAGGCTCCAGTTTCATAAAATACCAAAAGTTCTTTAAAACTGAAAAATTATAAACTATTCATAAACATGAATAGTTTAGCTTACTATGAAATAAATTCAAACGTTAAGTGTATGAATACACTAACCCCTAAAGACGTATAGTCTTGTAGGGGGATTCCTCACATATATATTTTTAAACGCATGTAAAATCATTTTTTGTTTGTTATATTTTTGGGAATAAATTGATTTTTTAATTTAAATTCGTATGTGAATCAGCCTTTTTCCTATATTACAGGAATTTTATAAAACAGGCCCCAGGACTGACAAGACAGTGTAAGTTATTGAGATGATAAATAGAGCTTGTAGGAATTCTTGTCAGTTAAAATACGAGGATAGCCTAATTATTATTTTTGAATTAGAATACAATATTTAGATTGGTCAATCAACTAGGCGGAAAGAGGCGTTAGACCTGGAGTTTTATAGGTGACTTGATCGAGCAATAGAGAAAAACGGAATTTCTGCTCTTTGTTAGTCCCTGAATGTTCTCTCTCAATTACAAATTCATTCAATATTGTATCAAATGACATTTCTTGATATCAGTTCGAGCTCGCAAAGACATAAACAAAATCTAAGTTTATTTTTAAGTGAACAATATATTTAATTTTCATTAGTTTTATAGTACAAAATTAATTCACGCGTGGTCTTCAATCAACAGCTAAGTAATCTTGACCTTGTCCTCAAAAAACGAATTCGGTAATTTTCAGGAAATCGTATTCGATTGTTAATTATTTGTAAAAATTAAAAATAATATATAATATTTTAGCACCATAAGAAAGATAACAAAAATGATAAAATCTTTAAATGACAAAATTAATATTAGCTAATATCCTATTTTGTATATCTCAGCCAGTTTACCTTGTTTGATGACATTTTTCCAGTTCATGATATGTCAATGTACCAGACGGACAATATGGGCGCATCAATCAGGGAAGAAGAAACCCATTCAAGGGTTTTTTAAGATCTCATGTTCGAACAATAGTTGTTTCCCACACCGAGGATATACTGTGACGTCAGGGTCTCTCCAGCGATAGAAGCCATACATACTGCATATTATTATGATTACCATAACGGAATGATAATGAATTTAGAAAAGAAGCTTACCTGTTGAAGAAGTGGCGTCAATATAGGTGAGCTGTGTATACCAATGTAAGCAGCCACTCCAACAATGCAGTCAAAAAATGAACCTCTCAGATTTTTATCTTGTTTGTCATTTAGAAACGTGATCATATGTGACAGTAATACATCATTTGCTGTAAAATAAAAAGATAAATAATATGTCGGAGGAGCAGAAGCATACTCATTCAATTTTCGAATCAGAAGATCACTTCAAAACACACACTGTATGGAATGAATTGACTTTCCATTTTCAATTTATCACAAAAGATCATTACGATTGATGCAACTAGAGACTAGAGGATGATTCAATTCCGAATAGGAAAATAATGTGAAGCCATCCGATAGTCATAAATTTCAATCCCACCAAAACCTCATCACCAGTACCAAATCTGGTAATTTAATTTTTAAAATAGAAAATTCCTCAAATTTTCTCTTTTTGAATTATAATCATTTTAAATAGTTTATCTTATTGCATTCTGAACTTTTGGTGATAATATCTTCAGAATTAATTTCTTTACAAGTTTTATTAGTTTAAATGCTTCAACAGTAAAATCAAGTTAACCCCCTTTAAATTTGAAAGGGACAGGTTTCAAGCATATTTCGCCCAAAAACTCGGATAATAACCATCGAAGTTACACACGATTGACTAGTTTCATTGGACTGATCGGAAAGGTACAGATGAGAAGCAAATATTTTCATACCCAAATCAAAGCCATCAAAAATTATACACATAAAAAACAAAGCTAGAAACAAATTTAAACGGAAAATTAATATATTATGAAAAAAAATATATAATTATGTTTCTAAGGACAAGTTTAGTATGCTTTAGCTTGTAGCAAACCGTGGTGGTACAAGTGTCACTCGATTTAGGGACACTCTATCTATACTATACAGTACTCTACTAAATACTCTATACTATAATATTACAGTATAAGTACTGTAAAACTACTGTATAGTAAAAATGTCTTTAATATATGAATAAATGGAATTTGAATTTATAAAAACTCAACCAACTTATTAAAATTTTGTTTAGAAATGAATTTTGGTTTGAAAGCTGTTGCTCTCTTCCAATTACTGTTATAATTTATGTAGAAGTAGGCGAATTATTGTTAATAAAATGATATCAGGAATAGAATGGCCGATACCTTTTTGTTTCCCAAAGAAGACACACAGCTTTGTTATTCCATTCTCAATAAGTGTTTGCTTGACAATGTTCTGGGGATCACTCAAGAGAGTAGAGACCGATTGCTGCACCATCTCATGAAGTGTGGACAGCTCGCTCTCGTAACTGTGTCTAGGTGTTTCATTAGCTTTCAGAAATGCATTCTGGCTGTGCTCCAAGAACCTGGAAATTACAAACCAATATCCAATCACAAACTGAAGTACAAAGGACACAGCAACAATTCAGTCAATTTATAACACACACCAAATGTTGAAATTTCGCCAATCTCAGCTACTCATTAAAGATTAAAATCACCTATTCATCACACTGCATAATATTATACAGACTATAGACCACGGTTACTACAAACCGTGGTATAGACTATGTTGTATCAAACAGCATTTTGATGATACTATCGTTACATTTTGATCCCATTTTCTGATAAATTCAAGTAAAAACTTACTTTAGTGCAGTATCTGCCAACTGTGCTATGTCCTCTGCATAGGCTGTCCTGACAATTACAGCTTTGTCATGAGCTACCTGCAGGATGATAAAGTTGGAAATATGATTAAATTCAAGAACACTCTTCAAATGATCACTACCAAATTTAAATTGTGGTTTGAAAAATTAATACTGGGTTAAAATCTTAACCTTACATGAACTAGAATTATTACACAAACAAAAAGAAAAGCACTAGCGCGTTGCATTGCTTGAATTCTTTAATTGTTAAAAATTCTTATTCCCTAGAATAGGCCAATAAATAAATCAACGTAAATATAGTCTTCAATTATATATTGTACAATTTAAATTTATTTACAGTCTTGTTTAATTTGAATTGATGCGTTACACATTGTAAAGCTCATATACTGTAACTTATCATACTAACTGAATTATGCAATAAAATATAATTTAATGAAAGGATAGCATTCTTGTGATTCCCAATTCCCAAGCCATAAAATTCCTTCGGTTCATTTGTCATCAACCAGGACACAGTTACAGACACAGTCCACTTTCTTGTGGCATTTCTCGTAATTTTCTATCGTCTTGATAAAGGAATTCGATCTTACTGAAAAGGATAAAAGTAATGTGTTCTAATTATCTACTTACTGAGTTGAGCCCTGGCAATATATACTCAGGAAAAATATTTGCATCACTTGAAGGCACGTTGTGAACAACAGAGTCCAGCGAAAGACACCGAGTGAGTGTGTGCAGAGCCAGCACCTGAACTCTTGGGAATGTATCGTGTACGAAATGGAACTGAAACGAGAGTAATGATGAGAAACACGTTGGAGCACTGATTTAGTAAAATGGGACAATAATTAAACAAATAACGCAGTAAAGGACCCTTACATTAATGAGGCTCCTGGGGTTCCAAGAAATCAAAGCTCATCCAGAATTAAAATAGATTTTGTAAGATAATAAAACGAAGTTTGCACAAGCCTAGAGCTCATGTGGACATCACCCTCGCAAAAAACGTTGACATGATTATCGAATTGTTTAGTGGTTTCTTGGCTTTCAAATCAACATTTCTCAATTAAAAATTGATAATTTACTTGTTGATTATTCTCTTGGAGTGCGAATCTTTGATGTTAACAGTAATTTGGACATAACCTCAACATTTGAGTAACTAGATTAGGAATAATATTGAAGAAGGTTGGGGCGATTTGGACTATTTATGTCACTGAATTTAGGAATTGAAGAAGTTTTGGGTGTCTGCCTGCTTCTCTTCTCGATTTGAATTGGTTTGATTCAATAAATATATAAAGAAATTTATAGGTAAGACGTTCGATGAAAATTGAGTATCTCATCAATCAACTAAGATACGGTTACTGCAATCAAATTATTCAGAAGAGGTAGCATGGACAGAGTTAGATTGTTCGTGTTACTGATTATTTTTACAATTAGTATTGATCTTCTGAATGTCAAAGCAAAGAAAACTTATTCTTGTTAGAAAGACAGCAAGACATGTAATCATATCAACGGTTACCGACAGAGGAACTTTGAGAAGAATGTGTAGTAATTATATTTTTTAAATATCTCACATTTGAGGATATCTTCCAAATAATATTGCACTAAGATAGTTGAAACTTAGAACTCGAAAGTTCTACACAGGGTAAACTGAGTGCAGTACTATGTTTCATCTTTTCATCTTTGGCATGGATAAATATGAGAATTACATTCCATAAATAGGTAGTAATTATGATGATACAGAATGGGGCAGAGCTAATTGACGAGTTTGGAGAGGGTACTGCTTGGCCTGTGGTGGGGATAGGCAGGCGCTGAGAGCTTAATTGTACAGCTCAAAGCCTGTAGTTTTTTGTCTGTATCGTATTTTGGACGGGAGAACATCGAGGTTTTGCTGTACGCGCTTTTTTTGAAGGAGCTAATCAAAGAAGAAATCCAGGCCATACCAATCGCAGCGTGCCAAAATGCGTTTGAAAAGCTCAAAAATCGGCTACATCAGTGTATCGCTGCTGATGGCAGCCATTTAACTGATATAATTTTTAAAACTTAACAATAAAAACTATATTTCAAACTGAATTGAACTGATTAAACAATTTTTTCTAATTTGTACGGTTCATTTTTTATAACCCTTCAAAACTCGTCAGTCGGCTCTGCCACACTCTGTACAATAGAACAAAAGATCATACCCATAGAGTATTTTCAAGAATTAGAACTTACAATATATGGAATTATTCTATCCAGGATTATTTCTGCAGGCAAGTATTTGGCTATTTCGAAAAGCACTTCCAGACTTTGAAGTTTTGAGCTGGAGAAATGTAAGCCCCTGTAAACAATTTCAGAACAATAATACACTGTTCGTACTGAATTTCAATGAATAAGGTAGAAATCGAGCAAATAGATTAATATATGAAGTAGTTCATTATTAAGAGTGATTGAAACGAGCTAAGAAAACAGGTTTTAGAAGATAAAAGTGCCGACAAATAGAAACTATCCATATAATTATAAATAAGGATGACGTTTCATTCAACAGAATGAAATGATTCATCCAGTAGTCATTCGTTTCACATAGGCGAACTCTCTACAAAAGCAAACAGTGGCAGTAGCCTGGATGAATCCAGCAAATTTTACCTTCATTTCACAATAGAATAAGAAATGTTTCTTTTCACTAAAATTTGACGTTTTTTCTAATAGGAAGTACTGCACACAGTAAATTCCTACGTTTTGGATCAGTAAGTTCAAATGACGGCACTTCGTGTGAAGAAAGTCTAAGTATTCTATTTCAGACTAAAAATTTTCAACATAAACTCCAAGTTACATTCACACGTCAGTATAATTTATAGGTTGAAAATGAGTTATACAATGCAATTTCATAATTAATATGAATAAAAACAATATTAACAATTTTTCATCAGTGATGATAAATATTGATAAAGTGAAAACCAAATTGAAAGGAAGAGGAATTGGTAACGAGTGGCGATACAACAAATGTAATTCACTACCCTGAACTCTCGTGTCACATTGAAAAAACAAGAATATCTCATCAAATTGAATGTCAAATGTACCTCATGCATGATGTAACAAGTGAGGTAATAATAATGAGGGCCTCAAAGCATTGTTTTTCTTCTCCGTTTTCATCCTTCAAGGTTGGAAGCATTTCTATAACACTAACAATATCCTTCGCCAATCTGAAAATAAAGACGCACAATAAATTAAAGTAAAAAAGGTATATGGCTCTTAAGAGCTTCGAGTGGAATTTACAAAATGGAAATAAAACAATCTAGTTTCTATTTTTTATATTCCAATAATTTAAGAGGGCAATAATAGGTTGTACTTCCTGGTGTCCTCAACTATGTATTTGATCAATAAATGAATGTTTGATATCTAGAAAAGTGTACATCACAATTATCTATCATGTATTTTGAGTGCTGTACATTTGAATTTTGAAATTCAGGC
Source organism: Laodelphax striatellus (assembly GCA_017141395.1). Lineage (NCBI taxonomy): Eukaryota > Metazoa > Arthropoda > Insecta > Hemiptera > Delphacidae > Laodelphax > Laodelphax striatellus. The sequence continues at coordinate 21,443,445 of CM029532.1, read as the reverse complement.
ACATTTTCTTGCCTTTGGAAAACTGAAGCCAATGTGCTCTGGAGCAGTTTTCACACTAGAGCAAGAAGATGCGCTTTGGAGATCATCTTGGTTCAAGACATGCATTAATAGTTCTAGAAAATTTGTATGAAGTCTTTTTATCTTATTTCTAATTATAGAATTTTTCAAGCTTTTAAGGAATCCCAATTGATAATTTGTATAATTTTATCTTTGAAGTTTTTAAAAAAATCAATATATATGCAGCAAACTAATGAATATAAAGAAAATCTAGTTCATAAATAATAAAATTACCTGTAAACTTAGAATAGTATAGAATTAGTTGATTGGATTAAAACTTCTATTTTAATATTCGTAGATTTATATATTATAGTTCTTAAGATTGGTCTAGTCTTGTGTAATCCACATTAATCTTTGCTTATTTTAGTAGATATCGATATTATTAATTTATATTTTTGAGTAATATTATAAACAAATAAATACCTCAGCGCACAAGCTTCGCTTTGCGGATGTATGGGTATCCATATGAGTAATTTATTATTATTATATATGTGTATAGTTTACTAAATTGTTATTCTATGAAAATTATTGTATTGTTGTGAATAAATTGACAGATTGATTGAAATCAAAGTTTAAAGTTTGAATAATTAGGCCTACCTCTCAATTTTCTCATCGGGAGACAGCATTGGTGGACTTCCAGAGAAAATGTTAATGTACAGTTGAAGAAAGTCGTAGAAGTAGCTAGGGAAAACACGATTTTTCTCCTGTGCTAATAACGCTTCAGCAGTCTGTCTTTTACTTGGCTCTCTTTGCATCATCCCTCTTAGCAGCTCCTAAAGCACAATACAAATTGAATGGATTACATACAAGAAATAGTAATAGTTACTTTAATTGAAATAGTAATTTGTCATTGAAGAACGATAAGATTTCATGTTCAAGCAACATTATGCTTACTCGAGTTGATCGAATTCAATTTTTTATAATCTACAAATCTACATCATCCTAGTCTATAGTCCTCTTTTCTCTTACAATAATAACTTCTCTACTATTTCTAAGGAATGGTTTTTCTATTGAATATTTTCATAAATGATACCTGCAAACAAGATTTTCCTTGTAGGTGTAATAAATTCATTCAAATTGAATTACTTTACTGCATTTTATATGTATTCACTATTTTAAGAAAAACCACATTGAATAATGATTGATTTCAAATAATCCTCATTCCAAGTTTTTAGGATAAGCCCAAAGCATCACTACCTTTTGTGCAATCCGTTTTACTCTATTAGAAAGAAAAATGATAATAAATTGATCATACAATGAACACTTTTTTAAAATATTCGTTCATTTTCGCTAATTAGCGATATTTTACTGTTTGAAACGAGGCCAAAACTAACAAAAATCCAATTTTTTTTTAAATTAGCCAAAATTTGAATTTGTTAAAAAAATTAACATTTGATCACTAGATTGATGGAAAAGATTGATCAGCAATTACTGTAATATGAACTTGCAGGAGTTTTATAATGATACATCATAATTAGAATAGATATTATGTACTATACTTAGAAATACCTGACGACCAGTAAGGTCGTTAAATGTGGAATACTATAATTTGGATACCTATCAAGTTCCTTCTTAATAATGTTGCAATCAAATGTGGCATTTAAGAGAAGACTGTTTTAGAAAAAATTAAATTTTAACCCTCGAAATGTACTAAAAATAAAACAGGTGCTCACCCTAACTCCTTCATCCTCTACTTTTTCCAGGTGTTTATCAACACTGTACTCCTGGCTCCTATACGCAAGTAGCTGAGAGAAATCGAATGGTGGATGTCCGTCAGAGAAAAGTTCTGCAAGAGCGCATCTGCAGATACAATTAATTATAAGCTTGAATTTCAATCCAATCAAATTACAATAAAGAATTTCCATCATCAACTTTCTATCCATATAGTACGAGAGAATAAAATTTTATTTTCATACAATATCATAACATGATATAATCACTTAATAATACTCTCCAGCACCCCATCAACCTGAATTTTCATTACTTTTTCATAGAAGTCGTCTTATTAGTTTCTCTTTAGCATCGAAACTGATAAACTATGAAATCCTGGATGAGCTTCCTTCACGATATACTTCACATTATTTTCAAGTAAATTCTAAGGGCAGGGCAGCTCAATCATGCGGAATCGGCTCATTCAATATGAGCACAAATATATAATAATTAAAATTCAGCACAGATTATTTTCTCAAAGACATCATGATTGTGTGGAAACCCGTTTCACTTAATTTTCGTACATTACTTATTATTTTTGAATTCATTGTGAGTGGCAAAAACATTGTTTTCACGGAATCTGCCAACATCGAAGAGCATTCACAATGATGTATTCTAGGATCTGAAGTTTCTATCTAAGATTACGATAGCCTTCTAATTCAACTCAATTTTAATTTTCAGTGAAATGTAATATATTATGAATGTAGCTGGAATGTAGCTTTTGCATTTTTAAATGAAGGAAGTTGACATAAAATGAAGAGAATAAATTAATGAGAATTACCCAGCAGAGAATATGTCCATGGCTGGAGTCAAATCTCCTTTCTTCAAGTTTTCTTCAGCTAAGAGAAGTTGACTACTCGTTTCTGAAGGCAAACTTTTAACAAACCTGGAAAAATAAAGATTTATGAGAGAAACTTAATGGATGCTCAATCTTCTACAAAAAAATTCTGTGTTCAGAATTTACAAATGTATACATCTAAAATATAATAAAATTACTGGAAAACAGTATTGAGATATAATTTCCACATATACTCATATTATTTTATCATAATTTGGTCCTCACTTTAGAAGATGCTGAATATTGTACAAAATGTTACCGTTAAAAATAACGATAAGACATTAACTTTATTTTAAATGAGATTGGGGGAAAATATTGATTCACTTATAAGCACAATAAGCACAATCTTGAGTTTGAATTGAATTCTTGAGGTAATTTAAAGTCAAGTTTTTTGTTCAGCTCTCAATATGTGTTGATAAGCACTGAAGTAAACCGTTAGGTACTACAGAGACTGTATAATAACAGTGTGGTCATTAGTGTGAGAAGGTCCATATCAGTGTTGGAAATTTTTCATTCCCGCCACCGTCATACTTTTGGTAATTTTTTATATGTGATTACAGGCAAACATGACCCAATTCACTGATTCGTCGAACTTATTTCAAGAGAAACAACATCGAAAATAACCTTTTCTAGCATTGAAAGTAATCTCTCTCTACTCTTGCAATTGCTTAAAATGATGAAAATTAAAACTGGCAAAGGCAAATTGTAGGTAAGAAGGGGATCACTCAACATAACATATTTATGATTTGCGTTTCAATGCATATCTTTTGAGAATCGGTAAAAGTATGGTGGATTAGTTCGAGCAAACCAATCAAAAGTTTGACATCAAATGACCACACTCTTATTATACAGTCTCTAAATTAGGTACTGTACTATTGAAACACCTAAAAAACACTCCACCTGTTTACCTTTCAGGAGCGATGTAGCATGTCCTTCTCCTGGATGTGTCGAAAAAATATGAGAAATCAGCTGGATTATCATCAGGCAGATAAGTTGGTTTGAAAGACGCGAAATCAGAAAGCATCACCCAATGCCAAGATGTGACTAAAATGTTCTCTAGTTTTATATCTCCATGACAAATCTGAAACACAAAAAAGTTAGTGTAAAACTTAAATTTTCAAGGAAAAGCTACTAAAGAAATCCAAATTCAAAGAAAATCGACAGATAAACATGATACATTTCTGATATTCAATCTCTTCTTTGGTAACAATTTTTTTGAAATTGTCGTTACATATTATACAATAAAGCCTAATCGAATCATTGATCTTTCTACATTGCAGAAAAGGTTCTAGATGAAACCACTTATCAATCAATTACAAACTAATAGCTAATAAGTTAATAACACTAGATAACAAGTTCAATAACATATTTTATCATACAAACAGCTTTGGTGGGTCATACAAAGTACTATCACTATTTTTATTGTCCCAATGACAATTACTCAACCATTTCTGCTTGATTTTTATTTTTTTCTATATTTACTCTTTATTATCATCTTATTCTATTGTCTATCGGCTGCTTTCTTCAGAATCTCATAATTATTTCATGTTGCATTAATGCTGCAGTTATAAGTTTCATCTTGATTGCTTTATACAGGGTCCGGCAGTGAATCGGGCGATTTTGAAATAACTTTAAAAAATAAACGGATGAATATTTCAAAATTGTATTGTTAAAATCTTAATCTACATTAAAAAGCATTTAAGAAACAACATTCAAATTGTCATTCCCGATTAAGACATTCTTGTATAGGCGATTTCTAAAACTGCCCATCATTTCAAGGAGAAATTTCTCCATTTCGGGATATCACCCGATTTGGAGAATATTTTTGAGAACATTTATGCTCACACATGGCTGTATGAATTGTGGAGTCGTCTTGCTTGAATAAGGTATCATTGTTGATTCCATGTTGACGGAGCTGAGGATTGAAGAACGAATGCAACATTTCCGAATAGCATTGTGCATTCACATCAACTTCACTGTTTGCTCCCTGTTATTTTCAAAAAAATACGGGCCCATAATTCCCATGCGTATCAAACTGTTACCTTGCTTGAATGGAGTGGTTTTTGATGAAGTTGTTCAGGGTTTTCAACTCTTCAGTATCGGAAATTTTGTTTATTCACAAAACCAGATAGATGAAAATATTCCTCATCGCTGGCTCAGCGTATGCTCCGTGATGTGATGGGCAGTTTCAGAAATCGCTTATACAAGAATGTCTCAATCGGGAATGGCAGTCTGAATGTTGTTTCTTGAATGCTTATGTAGATTAAGATAGTGACAATACAATTTTGAAATATTCATCAGTTTATTTTTTACAGTCATTTCAAAATCGCCCGATTCACTGCCGGACCCTGTACATATTATCTTGGTATACTGTACTAATGAACGTATTAAATTAATTTTCTATTTTCAATCTAATAAAATCTCAATCTAAATAAATAATATTATTCATGATTCATGAAGATGAGGATAAATTGTGTTGCAAAACCCACATTTCCACAAAATGAAAATCAACTATAACACCTGCTTCAAGTTGCTATATGCAATACTGTTGGAGAATTATTTCAGACATACTAATGAAGATATATTTGAGGATGCAATTCGAAATAAAGAGTGAATTTCAAACTTACGCCATATTTGTGAGCTTGATGCAAGCCAACGAGTAATTGAAAGGCAATCCATTTCTTCTCAAGAGGTAAAAGAAACGGCCTCGTTGAAATACGATCATAAAGACTGTATTTGATGTACTCTCGCAGGAGATAGCCAGCTTTTTCAGTCAACTGAAACAAAAATTAGTAATTTTGCTCAATGAACTTCGAACAGAATAGCGATCCAATACAAATATATAATTTAATTTAATTCTAATTTTACTTTTGTGCTCTTAACTTGAATTAAATGAATGGACTCTAATGTCGCTGTGGAAATTAAATGGAACAAAAAAGAGAAGGATTGAAAAAATGAAAAATTATTCGATTCTTGAGTTCTTCTTTTACTATTATGTAGTCTGTGATAAGAATGGGGTGTTCTTTAATTTCATTCATTTATTTGTATGATTAAAATGGAATAATTAAATAACACTAGGACATCCTGGTCGCACAAAACTGCGATTATTGAACTATGCTGAATAGTTTTCAATCCTCCTCCTCCGTCTCCTCCTCTTCTGCGCCTCCTTTCCTCCTCCTCCTGTCATCTCCACCGCCCACCCATCCTTTCATCTCCTCTCCTCTCATCGCCTCCTCTCCTCACTATTCCTTTCATCCTCCTCCTCTCCTCTCAACCTCATCTCCTCTCCTCTTTGCTTCTCTCTTCTACTCTCCTTTCGTTTCTTTTACTCTCCTATTATTTCCCTCTTACTATTACTTCCTTACCTTACCCTATTTCCCTCTTACACTGCCTCTCTCTTTATCTTTCCTTCTCACTCTTTTTCTCTCTCCCTTCCTCTCTGTCTCTTAGTGTTGTTGGTACCAGAACAAGTAAATAAAACATGTCCGCACTTGATGTATTGCAACTGTACTTAATGATATGCAGGTTACTCTGAATGATAAACTTCAACGCTGTCCATGAAAGGATCACCCAAGCCCATATTAGTAGCTCAACTAAAATTACCTGATCAGAGACCTTTTCCCTCTCTTTCTCTCACTTTCTTCCTCTCTCTTACTCTCTTTCCCTTTGTTCCTTTTTCCTACTCTCCCCTCCTTCACACCCTCTCTCACTCTCTTTCCCTCCCTCCTTTCCTCTGTTTCTCCCGTATCCTCTTTCTCTCATCTTCCTCTTTTCCTCTCTGCACAAATGCCCTTGCCGGTGCAATGAACAATGAAAAATAAAATTTTTGTTTCAAAACAGCTGATCATCATTGAAATGTGAAAATTTTCAGCTCACCTATCCCTAAGTTAAAGCAATGGCAAAAATTGAAACTTTGATCGTTCATTCCTCATCTCCACTATGATTTTTTTCAAAATGTAAGACCTTATCAAACATCTACTCAATGAGATCTTTCAAATGAGATGTGAACGAGCAAAAACTTTCGAGAAACCAAGGAGGAGTTCTAATTACAAAAAAAAATTTCGCCTATCTTTCTATCTTCTTCTTCTTCTATCTATATTAATAAAAGAGAGTTGGTGTCTGTACGCTCGCTTATAACTCGAGAACGGCTGAACCGATTCAGATAATTTTGGATTAGTTTGAATTGTTACAGCACTGGTTAACATAATATGTATTAAAATATAAGAAAATCCCTTTATAATTAATAAATAATTAGTACATTAATGACCTAACCTATCAAACATTTTACAGACCTATGTTCAACCTATGTTGTCAACTATTATTACAATAGGTGCTTTTGTGATATAGGCTACGGATGTGACAGAAATAAATTATAAATCAGACACATTGATTATATTAAATATATTTTTACTTGGACTTGAGGTGACATTTTACATGAAGGATGGTCTATTTTATATAAGTTAAAGATGTATCCACCCAAAACGTCAAAATAACAAGTTTAGAGTCCATAATGGATTTTGATGACATTATTTTTCTGGTCATGCTTATGATTAAATAGATTATTATGTAAATATAACATCGACCAATACAAGATTCCCTTTATTTATCCCTTATCGCAAATGAACAGATAGTTCAATATTGACAGAGAAAACAAGGGAAATATTCAAGATACGAAACTAATCAAACATGTTATTCGAACCAGTTTGAAGTAATCCTGATTACACTATATTGATTTGATTTGCCCATTCATAAAAGTTACAGAAAATATCGAAAAGTTCAGAATGGCTTGAAATTGCTTATCGAAATGGAGAAGTTACAGTTCAAGAGATCATTTCAAAAAATTAAGATGATGAAAATCTCATGAAGAACGATATAATGCATTATTTTGGATATTCAATACATACGACGAGCAACAGTAATTATTTATACAGTCTTTTTCAAATCCATTACTTGAGCTTGATTGGAGCTACTATTTTTATTATATCTAAAACTATTTGTTGCATGAACTGTTTTGAAACAAAAACTGAGACTGAGACTACTAGTCCACTAGTCCATCCACGTGTTCCATATCTATTGTATCCATTCTCTTTTCCTTCTATTTCGTCCTTAAAATGCAAAATTAAAAAAAAAACCTTACATATACATCGTCGCGCAGTTTCAAAATGAACATTCCTGCCAAATCTTATTGAAATCTGTCAATGCGTTACAAACACACAAATCCACAAACAGACGAAAGCCAATCGACTTGAAACAAGACTTCACTTCACTCAGACTTCGCTTCGCTCGGTCAATTAGACAGTATATTATATTACATTGGAGGTGTTTATATAATGACTATTACAGTACTTTTCGATCCATTAATTCGCTTGAAAAAACGTATTAAAAATCATTGTGTTGATTCAACGTACCACTGTTTTCTGAAAAGGTAGGCAGTTGATGGCAGGTCCTAATTTGACTCTCATCTCCTCGACGCGCTTCTTGTAAGATTCAAGTGGCAGAGTCGGGTCGTGTATGGCAAAAACCTTCACCACAACCAGACCTTCCTGGCTCTTGGCTCGAGCTACTTTGAAAAACCTTGTGCTTCCAAGACTGAAACATCAAATAAAATACATTCAATTTTCATGTTATCCTCCTTTGATGAAACACTTGAAATGGTAGAAATAGATTCAATGATAATCAATTTGTTCTTATGATAATTGGATGAACATGGAGCAACATTCAACAACAAAAATCAATTGTTTGGATGTCCAAATGAATTGATAGTTTCCATAACTGGGGAACGCTATCAACGATTTTCATTACCACAGCTGGTTGAAGTTTAGTTCGGTTAGTTTAGTTATATTATCACGGTAACATTTTTCAACATCGATAACAGCGTTCCCCAGTTACGGAACTCTCCCCGCACTCAAAAAAATCAAATCAAAAGAATCTTTACATTGATAAAAAGTGTATCATATTCAATTGTAATGCCCCAAAGCAGACCCTTCTTCCTTATTCTCGCCGAATCTAGACGAGCGAAGCCGAATGCGAGTGTGGATGGTTTGCTCGCCTCCACTAGGCTCGTTTAAGCTCCAGTCGAGATGGCTCGCGCGAGTGCCGAGGCGAGTTGCATGGGCGAGTCTGGATGCGGCATTATACTGTCAAGGTACTCAAACTTAAAGTAACTTATGCATTATACTGCACAGGTACAAAAATAAAGTTTCTGACAAAGTGTGAACACGAATTTCAGGATAAAATACTTTGACGTACTTGAGATCGAAATGTACATCGGAGAGTTCAGTTAGATAATGTTCCACTGGAAATATTTGCGATGGGGCAATCCCAACCAGCTGGTTCCCCATGATTCGTCTTCGTTTTTAAAGCGGATTCTGGAAATAAAAAAAGTCAATCACAAACAATTCTGAGAAGTTTCTTTAATAGCCTACTCTTAGGTCTATAGCCTATAAACTGAGTCATCATCCAAACCCAGCAAAATTTTTGTAATTAATTACAGAGATTGGGTTCACTGCATATGCGGAGGATATTTCGTGATTACGCATGTTGTTTTCTGCTAGGCTCAGAATACTACCAAAGTTCTTACAAAAATAAAGCCAACTTAAAATAAGGCTTAATCTGCAATAAGTGTGGAAGTTGATTGAGTAGAAACCTATAAAAAGTCGCAATTGTACTTAACCAGCTGTTAGATGGTTGTCAAATTTCTGGTTGGAATCAAATGATGTAATTGCAATGTTATTTTGATGATAAAACCAAAGCTAACCAAGCAGTTAGCTTTCCAACATAGCTAACCAATAATTTACAAGTATGCAATAATTAAAGTTTATCACAATAATGTGCGAGTTTCTGTATGCCCAATAATAGCCTACCCTACGAAACAAAAAAATATTGTATGAACCAAAACATTGTCTGATCATGACTTACATAATTATTTTCCTCGTACTCTGAGAATGATGTTCCACAAAAACCTAGAGATTCTACATTCCTAGAGTTACGAATGAATATCAAAGTTTTTAGCCCAATAATAATCCACTTTGATATTAAAAAACAAAACACAGTGGTTAAAGCCAGGAATAACAATCATCCCTCAATTTTAGCGGTTATGTTATGTTCATTTTCTATTTGGAATCAAGTGGCCATTTTTTTCCAAGGCTACGGTGATTCGTCTGCTTCGGTCAATGACAATGCCTCACTAATATTAAAAATCAATTCTATCATATTTAGGCTTACATTCACTTTTCTCATGAATGATACCAATGATAAAATGTTGAAAAACTTTCTTTTGAAGTTTTCTTTGTATTAAAGAAATATATTCCAGGGACGAACTTATTATTGAATACTAAAATGTTGTTGGACCACTTTGGTATCATCACATTTTAAATCTCCCCCTCCAATCAACTTCAACCAATCACCAACGTGGTTGGCGGTTTCACTGCAACGGTTTTTCTAGAGTGGAGGAGAAGTTTCAGTTTAGTGAGTTTAGTAAGTAATCGTAGGGGTAAAAGTGAATGTGTAGTTAAAATGGATCGTAATCGTTCAGAAATTTATAAATTTAATCCTCGAATTCAAGATTACAAAGACCAGAGGAGAGAAGAATTAGTGGAACGTAGAAAAAGTAAACGGAAAGATTGCTTCTATCAGAGAAGGAACTGTTCGGATTCGGAAGACTCATATGAAAAACAAGGTTTGTTGTTATGTTTGTGCTAGCAATTTCTTGCATATAAATTCAAAATGTTTGTATCTCAAGCAGCAGAAAAAATGAATCACACCCTGCCAGAAACTAAGCTATGTGATAAGTAATTCGTTGAGGAAACACTACTTTCTGTGTAGGCCTAAGAGACTAGACTTGCGTCTACTAACTACTTGTTCAATTTGCTCTCTAATTTTATTGAATTAAGAATGAACTTTTTCAACGGTAATTTAGACTCAATTTTCACTCACTGCGAGCCGCAATAAGTTGTTGCTGTGGCCTGGAAACCGACGACGGTTGCCCAGTTGACCTATAAAGCTATGAATTGTCGTAGTGCGATGTGTAGAATAAAGTTACTGGGTCCAGAAGATGCTTGAGATATGACATCTATTTTTTTAAATAAATGGTAGAATCGACAAATTTATTTATCGTTTGAGTAGGCTACACATACTTCATCTCTTCGTCATGACCAGAATCTGGATTGACTCAATGAGTGGACCTGACTTGGTTCTTGTCATATTGGTTTAGGCTACATATAGTTTGACAAAACACTCATTTTCATTCAATATGTAAAAACATTCGTTCAAACATTTAAAAACTTGCAAAAGTTTAAATATTGAAAGCTAGATCAAGATAGCCTTTTTGGCAAAGCATTACTCAAAACTCAGATATCCCTTTAGTTGGCCTCAAAGTGCTCCTCCACCGAGTAAAATTCAGAAAGCCTCGCCTGCAGAAAGGAATGTCGATCTTCAATTTCCCTCTGGTGTCGTAGGAATTCTTGTCAGCAAGTGAAGATTGTCTCTTGCATGCCAGAGGAAAGCAAGATTATAACTTACTGGTTGAACACCGTAAATATTTTCAGCTTGATGAAGATTGGCCGACAGTCGACAGTGGTCCAGGTAACCTGATGAAACCAATATCCTCAGTGCTTTCTTCTGCTGGAGCAGTATATATCCTAGAGATAACATTTGGCCTATTTTTCATTTGTCATGTATTATTTTTTTCAGGCTAGGGTATTTTTCATTCTAAAGAAATGTTTCATGGTTGTAGCCATAATAATGTATAATTAAATAAATCAACTCAGTAACTCTTTAAATATTTTTCTAGAAAATGAGCAACCAACTGTCCTGAAAGGAAAGGAAAATAGACGTGATCTTCTCAAGAAGTGGAAGGAAGAACAGAAGAAGGAGACGACAAAAATGAAAAAACCGTTTGTGGTCGGAATAGTAAGACACAATGCTGGCTCGCCGATGTTCAAACCGGTGCCTCCTCTCAGGGAGAAGAAGCAAACGGCAAGGCCTCAGGCTCCAACTCCAGCAATTGCTCAATCCTCGTCCACATCGGGTGTCTACTGTTTCGGGAGACAAAAACCAGCCGCTCACAAGGTTTGTAATGAATATTCTTCTCGCGTGAAATTCTCGCCGAATATTAAGTAGGTAGCTAAGTCCTCGTCCAGTTTGAAAATGTATTCTGAGCCGTGGCGAAGCGTGGTATACTTATTTGGTCTTATTTAAATAAGTATACCACTCTTCGCCACTAATTCTGAGTTCTGTAGGCTATTAACTTATTCAATATTCTGATATAGTACAATATCTTCATCCATATAAATGCTATAGGCCTATTTATATATTAGGCATATTTTTTGTTTCTTTCTGTGAGCGGTATATTTTGTAAATTATATTTGGTTAAAATCTATACATTTGTTACGTATGAATTAGATCAACATTTTGGATGAGTCAAGAGATCGTCAAGAATTCAAGAATCGTCAAGAATTTATAATTTTCAGATTTTTTTCTTTGTAATATAGTGATGATGATGACAGAAAGAAGCGTATTAAGTATTGAATTGAACAGATTTACAAAAATGAAACAATACAAATCAATAAATCATTTAAATGCCCGTCGAGCTCTGTAGAAATTGAAATGCATGAAAATAAATTATGTTATTCACCATTCAAGAAAAAAATTCAATTTAAAGCTCAACTAGTAATGAATTGAAAACAAAGTTTAACAAATTTATAAATGTCCAATACATAATGTATGAATATAGAAATAAAAATCTGAGAATTGTTGATTATAAATTGAGTTTCAAGAAATTAAATATGCGAAAAGTAAGTAATAACTTAAGTTTGGCTCAGCTGTTGTTCGCCAAGGCAAAGAAGCTGCAGCGTGATAGGGGTCTCAGATACGTTTGGACTGATAGCACCCGTCGAATAAAGATTAGACTAACCAATGGGGGAAGAATTGAAGTAATCAACTCGGAAGAAGATTTGTGGAAGCTTCGATCTGATAGTACTGATAATGGGTGCTCTGATAAGTGCGCAGACATTCGCTCTGATAACGCGGCCTAAATACTCATTATCAATTCGTTCTCTATTTCTTGAATATTAACTTAATACTGTACGAATTAATTTTATAAACGCATATAATACGAGTTGATTTATGTTAATTTTTATTTCCAGTTCAAGGTGGCCAGTAGTGTTAAGAAACTTACTGTTCCCATCACCCCTTCTTTCATGGACCCAGCCAAGAGAGGAAATTTGACTTCAAAACTCAAGTAAGTCTCTTTTTGTAACACGCCATAAACATTATTTAATTTTAATTATTATGAGGCATCGTTTAAAACCTGGAACTTGAGCAATTTATTAGTAGAGTTGCGGAGGAACATAAAGTTTGGTGCCATAAAACCGTCGAACGTCACGTCAGACACCCAGAATTCATTCAGGTGCAAGATTTGAGCCAGCCGGAAGATCCCAAGCAAGTGGTTGTAGACTGGTTGGCAACTAACACCGTTGCATCCCATATTGCTTATTATCAGAATTGTAGCATTGTTTTGTTGTATGTTAACACAATGTTACTTGTATGTTATAACAATGTACTATGTTACAAAGTTCCACTTATTTACATTCCCGTAGCCTATAATAGTACATTATAGTACTTTTTTATGTAGAACATTATGTTGTATCTCGTTCTCAGGTCCGAAGCCAACGGAAACAAACCGCCTGTAGCTGAGAAACGCGTAACAAGAGCTACAACGGCGGCAGCAAAAGGTGAGAACAAAACAATTATTTCAGATCGATGAATGTTTTTGAATTTTCATTCGTTTCCCATTCACAAAAGATCAGCATTATAGTTGGAATAAAACTAGTTGTCACTTGAGCCTCCAGCCGACGAAATTTCGGCGTTGTCAACTTGTGTGAAATTGCAAATTTCCAATTAAACCGATCTGTATGTAGAATATCCTCCCCGAAATTTCTGTAGTGCTAAAAACGTTTCAGGGTTGAAAGAAAATTGAAAGTTTTTGATAAATTTGAAACATCACCAAAATATGTTTTTCTTTCGAATATCACTTCTCTCAGAATCATGAGATGAAGTAATAAGTAAGTTATTTATATCAAAATAACGGGGAAAATGTCTTCTTTCTAATGGTTTCCAGATACATTCTATCCCACTAATAGTTTTTTTTTTTTAATGAATATTTTCGTCAATGTCAAGCCATTTCAACCCAAAAACATGAAATCTTCTACATGCTAGAAACTATTTTGTTTCAAAAGTTAGGTGGGTGGTGAAAGCGTGAAAGTTGTTCAGAATAAATTTAAATTATTTTTCCAATTGTCAAAAGTAGTCGGAAGAACGTAGTTTGGCCTCTCAGGAGTTTACTTATAAGTATACTTATTTATCTATGTATTTTAGCAATTAATACTCATGGAAAGATGAAACTCAAGTCTTTCTCAGGCTCTCTCACCCAATTTATATGAATCTAATCTAGCTTATCTGGTGCGTTCCTCTAAACGAATGTTCTATTGCACGTTACATTCACATGGTCATATTTTAAATTCAGAAACAGACATGGTTTCAGTTTGTTTTCAAAAATCGTTTTCTTCTTTAGCTGGTAAGTTAGTGAATGTGTTCTGAATACGCGACCGGTCATTCTGCACACAGTTCCCTCTGGTTTACAATTTCTTTCTCATCTCGCATTGGCAATTTTATAGTTCAGCGATGTCTATCGCATAAATTTGAGTGGGAAAATTACGGGATCCACACAGAAAATCTTGGTTAACTTTGATACTTGATTTGTTTCTTCTTCAATCAACACTAAAACAAGTTTCAAAATTTAATGTATATTTTAAGGGAAAACTTTTTAACATGATAACTAGATTGTATCCTATTTTTATTCGATTCATAGTTACAGGAGCAGTGAAAAAGTCGCCTTTGAAAAGAACTGTGACGAATAAAGTGAACGTGCCATCAAGCTCGAGAGCTGGACCATCTACAAGAACGAAAGTGGTTCTCAAAGATGATAATCAGACCGACAAAGGTAAAACAGCTGAAGTCAGAAAAATTATAGAAAATTTTGTGCTCAGTCCCGCAGTAACTAAACGAGTTCACCCCACCGCGATAACTGCGGCCGAAGGTATGTGAAGGTTAACTTTTTATTGCTCTTTTATGCCAGCTTGTAATCATGCAGTCCTTTTTACATTTATTCGCTATGAGCGTTTATCTTGAGACTTCAAGGTTGATGTTGTGAAGATTAATGTGGCGCGTTTAACTTTGAAAACGGGTCGTCGTCTAGGTGACTGCTTGACAACTCCGCATTTTTGCCACAGGCAACAACCTGACTACTCTTAAAAATATACTGATGCCGTCAGGTTGTCATCCGACAACCTGACAGCTTCTGAACTACGGATTGACAGTTGCCGTATACGACAACCTGACAACTCACACACTCGCGTCAAGGTGTCAACCCGACAACTTCACAACTCCTGAGCTTTTAATTTCCTTTTCATGGTCATATTCCAAATTCAGGAACAGGCATGGTTTCATTTAAAAAAACACATTCTCTTTTTCAGCTGGTACTGAATGTGTTCTGAATACGCCATTGGTTATTCAGCACACACATCCCACTGGTTTACAATTTCTATCAAATCTCGCATTGGCAATTTTATAGTGCAGCGATATCTATCGTATAAATGTGTGTGGGAAAATTACAGAATCCACACAGGAAATCTTGGTTAACTTTAAAACTTGATTTGTTTCTCCTTCAATCAACACTAAAACCAGTTTCAAAATTTAATGTATATTTTAAGGGAATTTTAAAACTTTGTAACATGATAACTAGATTGTATCCTATTTTTATTCGATTCATAGTTACAGGAGCAGTGAAAAAGTCGCCTCTGAAAAGAACTGTGACGAATAAAGTGAACGTGCCATCAAGCTCGAGAGCTGGACCATCTAGAAAAACGAAAGTGGCTTTCAAAGATGATTATCAGACCGAGAAATGTAAAACAGCTGAAGTCAGAAAAATGATAGAAAATTTTGTGCTCAGTCCCGCAGTGAGAACCAATACTGAACGAGTTCACTCCACCGCGATAACTGCGGCCGAAGGTATGTTGAAGGTTGAATTTTTATTGGTTTTTGCTAGTTCTTTTATGCCAGCTTGTAGACCTGAAGTCTTTTTCACATTTATTCGCCATGAGCGCTTAGTTGGAGATTTCATGGTTGATGTTGTGAATATTAATGTGGCGCGTTTAACTTTGAAAACATTATCATTCAACACTGTAAAGAATAGAGTCCTGCATAAAAATTCCAAGTAGGACTATTGCATTTGGAAAGCTGTGGAAACGCTGGTTATAAATGATACTTGTTCAAATTAGCCTATTCTTCATTGATTTAGTTTCTAATGTTGGTACCGTATACAAATGTACAATAGAATACAAAGCTTACACAAAAATAAAGGATACATCATATTACTCAAAATAGGAGTACTCAATAGGATGCATTAGCATTATATATTCAAATAATAGAACAACACTCATATCCGCAAGGCTTGTTTGTGAGTGGTCAGTTCTAAACATGAATAATTGATCCAAGGGAAAATATAAATCGCATCCATAAAATATTGAATGTTCAGTTTTGAATGTAATGTAACTGGTTGAAAACTCGCACCCGTTGTTACCGTGAATTTGAAAACTTATCTCAACTTTCTTTGTTATCGTGAGTGAACACTATCCTCCTTCCATTAATGAAATTTCATATAATTATAGTTATCTTGTCTGTATAACATTTATATGAAAATATAAATCACTTGATCATCAAATTCATCTAATAGATATAAATTTACTTTACCAAATTGATGCACTATTTAAATCTTTCATCATCATTTCTATGATTAATTTGTGTACAATGTTTTATGTTTAGTAAAGTGAACAACATGAATTATAATTTTGTTTTGAATTGTTGTAGACAAAAATGAAGCGGAGGCGCAAGCACCTGAAGTCATGGAAATTGAAACTAATGATGCTAGTGCCATGAACACCGCTAGCCCAGCACAAGAATTCTAGTGAGTAGACAGTATTATATACAACTGCAAACATCCTCAATACATTTTAAAATATAACCCTTTAAAGTAGTTTGAAGCATTCATCATTATTTCAGGTCGATATTACACAATAAAACATGGTAAAATACTCCTTAAGACCCGATTTCCTAAGAGCCAAAACAGCTGATGTTGCGGATTTTTGTCCTGCATACAGAACATACAGGCATACATGAAAACATCAGTTGCCGATTTTTGAATATCACACTTTATTACTAAAAGCTAAGTAGAGACCCGCAGGGGTGGCAGCTGGAAAATGACTGTGTACTCATGTCCTACTGTGGCAATATTTGCGGGTTCCTGATGCAAATGTTGGAGTGTGGGCTGGTTGGCGTCATGTCACCGTTGACAGCTTGGTCCCAGCTTAAGTAGGGTGTTCAAGTAGGCAGGAACACTCTGAGCATCAACTGCACGCAAATAAAGCCATAGCCAACTATATGGTGGAGCAGCATACGCCGACGGCTGCGCTGGTCTTAGGGGTGCCTGACGCTGAGTGTAATGCGAACTCTGGATACGATGAAGCGGGCCTCCAGTTTCTTAAGAAAGCCTTCCCTGGGTGAACGGGCTCTGCGGGAGGCTGACTGGAGACATAAGTCTCAACTACTCGTGGGAATCTTGGATGCCAGCAAAGAGTAAAAGAGGCTGAACTGACCTCAGCATCTAGCACCGGATGGGATCTCCCCAAACTCTACTCGACCCTGGGTGGGTTTCAGAGTTTGCTGACTCAAACCTGCCGGGAAACTGTACATGTAGAGGAAGGCTACAACTGAAGATTCCTATGCAATGGAATCTGAGGATTTATAAGACCCATCCCTGATAAAAGTTGAACAGCTTCGGAAGGGTGAGTACTATGCCATAACAGAATCTAACAGCACATTTGCTGCTGAGATATCAGTGGTAGCACCTCTGGAAATGAGGAGGAGACAGACTTCTTGGAAGGCAACCCTCCTACCAGAGGAGGCAAGGGAGCTGGACTTCAGGAGCCCTGAGTAAATCGTCTGCTCTGGCCTTGGATTATGGGCTATAGCATAAGCCAAAGGGGATGCCACAAGGTCGAATACAGGCTTGGCAGTCACTTGTTGGCTAAAGGATTCTGGCCAACCCAATTGAAAAAAGCTAAGTAGCAGTACAGTGGCTGCCGAGGAGAATTGACAGCTAGGAGAATGACTGTATACTCATCCCCACTCAGACTAAATGTTTGAAGCACAGGTGTCTATTCTTGTGTCTCCCAAGGTCAGTGCCTCGTCAAGGAGTCGTAGCAATGTGGACTTGGGGCGGAAATCCGGCCTTTAAGAAGTTTCGAAAAGATTCTAAAGGACTGAACAGCTGACTCAAAGCACACGATCACGCTTAGATTTGCTCAAGACTGCTTGCTGAGTGCTTTATTAGTGTACATGATCTTTATATGTTGTATTATGTGTGTGTGGGCAATTTCTATTTGATGAAGGCTGATGAGACCAAAACATTAGTGCATAAAGCTAACAAATTAGCTTTTGAGCTTTCAGCATGCCAATAGTGGAAATATCAAATTAAAGAATTATAAATGTCAGCAGTATATAAGATTTTTTGAAACAAGACCTGGTCCAAGGACTGTTTCATAAAAAAAATAAGATGCCAAGTATTACAGGAGTGAAAGGGTAGATGTGTTACACTAGACCAAAGAGTAGTAACTGCAGGCGCAAGAGCACAGCGTGCTCATGCAACTAAACCCTATGTATCTAAAAAGAATTTGGTCACATTGAGGAATCAGTGGCGATTGAGTTGGGTTTCAATCTGAGAATGTTTTTATTTCTTTTTGAAACCCGTTTATATTGTAGTTTTTCTATTATTTTCAGCATGATAGGCTTTCAGAGAAACCGATTGTCTGCTTGGAGTGCTGTGATAGATGGTCTGGTCCGGCGTTCAGCACAGACCGTGCCCTCGAGAGACGCGTCTGACGAGATAGACTTCTACAGTCAGGATAACAGGCAAGCGGCTACTTGTCGGCGAGCAAGTTCCCAAAGCAGTTCACAAGATTGATTCCAGAGACTTCGAAGCAAGGCTCTCAACCTCCTGTAACCAGTGAAGATCTCAACGGCTTCTGGGATATGAGTAAACATACAGGTTTGTGGATTTTCTCATTTTTTGTATTCTATTTATTGAGCCAGGTGAGTAAAAGCTGAAGTGAAAGAGACTTTACTTCTGGGGTGTTTTGGAGAATCTACTAAGCTTTGGAGTGAATAAAAATCAGGTAGCAAAGACTCTCGACCTTAAACGACCTTGAACAGTCTGAACTCTCAGAGTCTACTAGCTTTGGAGTGAATAGAAACGAAGTAAAGACTTCCATACTACTGGTATTTACAGTACTAAGCTTTGCAGCACGTGTAGGGTCGTGGGGCTGACACTAGCCATGGTCTAGTCCAGCCATAGAAAAAATCCAGCTCGAAAAACGCTACAAAATGGCTTTGAGGGAAATCTTCCAAATATCAGCTTACAGCCTTCTTCCATTTAAAAACAAATTAAAAAAAAATCACAAAAGAAGAAATAAGGGAGGAATTTTTCAAAATGTCCAGATTTTTTCATCGCGACGGTTTCAGCCAAAATCATGTCAATCCCCCACCAACCCCAAACCGCCTAGGGAAGTCCCCATCATCAAAATCTTGCAATATCCTCTCTTGGTATGCTAGTAGTTATAAAGTATATATGATTTTGATTCAGTTCAGCGCTCAAAGTACATAAAATAGCACTACACCCTTCTATAGGCAAATTCATTTGACTGGGCTAATTTTTAGTTGAATCAATTGAATGTTAATATTTTTCCAAGTTATGACAGTTCTTTTAACAGCAATAATTAAGTTATTCTAATTATTTTTTATATTAAAGTTTTGCGTGTACTTATATGTTATTGTTATTGTAACAAAAAATGTATTTTTTGAGGTTATTTAAAAAATTAATTCCCTAGAATTTGATTTTTGTGAATATATTCCTTTAAAAGAAACGTTTTGGCGGCAGGCAAGTAAAATGCATATAAATAATGCTTGAATCCTGAGAATATTTCCTTTATTCCGAATTCCCGGGAATTTTACATCACCACCTGATTTTCAATCATCTATTGTTTGGCTAATTGACTTCAATAATTTTCAGGTTGATAAGATGAAAGAAAGATTTGACCACCTGGCTGAATTAAAAAGCAATAATTGGACAACAAAATCTGCCGATATGCATTGTCAAGAAAAAGGTAGCAGTCAAGCCCTAAAAGCCAAAAATCAAACCAGTCTCGAAATCAAGATTCCTGGAGTTCATGGCAAGTGAGTATCGAAATGAATTTTATAGCGCAAATTGCATTTTCTTGCATCGGACTGATGTTATCGGAAGTTGAAAATGAGTGAATAGTTCTAAATTGCATATAAGCAATGCTTGAATAATCTTTTGCAATTTCAAGAACTTTTCTGAAATAACCTAATACATTCTATATTTCTATCTCAACAAAATTTAATATGTTTGTTCCCCAGCTAATAGACTTGGGTATATTCAATCACCCGCCCTTTAATTTTAGTCATAAAAATTAAAGGCTGAATAAACGATAGCGTGTCAAAACCTATCTAACAACACTTTTGAAAATCATTGGTTTGATTATGGTACATTAAGAAAATACAGGGTGTTTCACAACTCCCTACCAATACTCTAGGGCATTGTTCCTGGGTAGAAACCATATCTAAATATCATATTTAAATTGTCCAGAAATCCTTAGTTACTGTTACAGCTGCCATTTTGTTTTACCACTAATTATTTTTCATCTCGACGATAATAGTATTTGAATGCTAGATTCAAAACTTTGCATCAACACATTGTAACAACTGGAACCAAAAGCCAAAAATTATGACAATTTTTCAAATTCATCTTGAAAACAAAAATTGGCGGCCATTCTAAGCCCTGTTTCTTGAATAACTCAAACCGTTGACATTACAAATTTTAAAATAACTTTTTAATCAAAATTTAATTATAAATCGATTGAAACCTTATTTGTTGTTGAGATTGGTCCAACATTGACTGAGATATAGGCAGCTTTTAGTGATGGGTGACCGCTGGAGGTTAGTTGCACTCCTTTTTGGCTATCTTTAAAATTCACACGAAATACTCTGAAATCACTCACGAGCATGCAAAGCAGACAGAGACTGTTACGTGTGGCAGACTTTAGCTGCATGCCAGGATGCACTGCAACTAGCCTCCAGCAGTCCACCTATCACTAAAGCTGCCATATCTCAGTCAATATTGGTCCAATCTTGGCAAATAAGGTTTCAATCGATTTGTAATCACATTACTAAAAAGTTGATATAGGCCGTGTGTGACGGTTTCGAGATCGAGCTCACGTGAATACATTTTGTTTTATGGTTCAATTATCATGACAGCAATCTGGACCAATATAAATGTTAATGATGCAGGGTTTGAACACCATTGAGGATAAAACGGTGGCATGTTGACAATTCATGTTGGGTGGTTTATGGTCAGTGATGAGGGGTCTCAAGCCTCCCTGTCTGCTTTTTTGTTATGCCTGACTTGTTTTACCTATTAGTATGTTATTTTTCCTGTCAATATTGGTTTGTAGATTATTATTTATTATTCATAGACATCTCTCTATTTTATTCCTCAATGCTCTCTAATGGTGGGAAAATAAAAACTATTTTTGTGCACTAAAGTTGTGCTTGATTTAAAGGAGTTTTCCTTGAGTGTTTTATTTCGACAATTTAATTTTCCAGAAAAAAGATTAGAAAAGGATTCCAATGAAGCTTCTGAATCACAGGCCGTTACCCCTGTTGAAGAAACTCAATCAAAAATAGGTAAGTATTAATTACTAAATTTTCATTCAAGTTGAAGTACAAAATGCATCTATAATTCATCTGTTCTAGATCATCTATTATACATCTATAATTATCTATTCATTATATTGCAGTGTTGCGCTTATGGAGTACGTTACTAAAAGTGCTGCCAGATTGCACAGTTGTGAAAGGTTGATCGCGTTTTCAACAAAGCACCCAGCAGCTGTGCCCCTCCCCATATGCCTGTATTAAATACAGTAGTATTGTCCATAAGGGTCCCTGATGGTAGCATGTACTGAGTAAAACTTTATTGAGCGGCAGTTCACAAAGAATGAATACAAAGTAAATCACACACACTATTTTTCATGGTTCTGAATAATAAACTATCTTATACTATATTAACTATTCAATATTACATATTATCTTCAATTAACTGTTGAATGAGGGGCTAATAGTGTGGATGGATTTAATTTAATTAAAATATAAGCCTCCATGTCTTGCAGATACTTTAGTTACTGTAAGTGATTTCTTGTCGGCCATGTGGCGATTGGTGGCGTTTGGTTTTCAGAGCACTCCAGTGAAGGATGGGAGTGATGGAACAAATTCTTGAAAAACTTCACAAGCAGAAGTGAGCCAAGACGCTCTTCATTGGCCCAGCACTACAAATCAAGTACTGCGGACTTCACTCATCGGCAGGAATCTGGCAAATGAGCCCAGCACACGATGAGAGGAGTAGTCAAGGCAGGTATTCCAAATCGTCCCAAATAGGTGCTTGTGGAAGAGTAATCCCTAAAACACATCTTCCATCCACGACAATAAATTATGTATAGAGATAGAGATATATTATAGTTCAAAAGTACAGGGCTGAGTATAGCTTGAACCAAAGGGAGATTAGACTCCATGTATTCTATTTATGCTTAACTTCAAATATAGAAGTTGGCTGGACTAAGAATTTACGGCGACCTGTATTGTGTATGATTAACTCTATCAGCTAAATGAAAGAAAATACATAATCAAGGTCTAAATTCATGCAAATGTATTCAATGGGATTGCTCCATTGCCAATGCTTAAACAAATTAACTTATAGATTAAAAAATGTAATATTCCTTATTATTATTATCAGCCCGTAAAACTTGTTCTCTTGCGCAACCCTCCTTTAACACGCTTTCATTAAATTATTATTGACTGTCAAATGATCTGCTTACTTGCCAATTGGAAGCAGTTGTCCCAGTATAGTAACAGAGCGAGTCGAGTCCGTGAGATTAGATGAAGAGATGGAGCCTACCACTCCTATTGTAACAGTGACCGGCTCACCTAAATACAATTCAACCTGAGAAGTTTCAAAAATCGCTTCCCGGTGGTTCCGGAACCCACACAAGGCTATAAGACCATTCATCTCTTATCATCATCCTTCCCATTACACACACAAACCCCCACAAACTTATGTGGGCATCATCCCTAACAAAAAATGTAGTGGAACAGATGACAGTGATATTGTTTCTTCCAGTCGAACCTCTGTTTATTTCCTTCCTTTGTATTTTATTAAGATGGCTTACCAGAGCGCACTGAATATACAGGCTGTTTTAAATTTCAGACTGGAGAAAAGTCAGCTATTGAAAACCGAACAAAGTATATTGCACGGGACAGCTGCAATACTTCTTCAAACACTACACGTTCACTGGCAAAGCAAGAAAGAAGGATGAAGATTCAGAATCAAAGGTTCAAACTGAGGGATCCAACGACCAGTCTGATATTCAAACCTTAATTCCACAGACCCCCAAAACTGTTTTCAAATCAGATTTGACTGATAAAATGTGGATGAGCTCAGATGATTCTGAAACTATTACACTAACACACCGACATGATGATAGTAGAGCTTCTACTGTCTCTAAAACATCCCACGAACTCCGGGGATTTTGTAATCAAGCTCTAATTGTATGACAGATGATGGGTCCAGTTTCGACGATCCTACTCCTCGAACCCCTATAGGCTGAGAATCAATCCTAATCAGCTTAACAGATGAGCAGAATCCAACGCATAGTAATAATTCAATTTATTCCTGAAGTTAAATCAAGGTCACCTTGGATGATGAACGAAAGTCATCCACAACAATTGTACACCAGATGTGTCAGGTGGCGGAAACAGGGTCGGCTTCATCTGCGAACAGGAGTACACCTAACGCGACTGATGTCACAGCACACAGGTGGCAAGAAGAAGAAGGAGTTGGTTTCGGTACTGTGCAACCGATCAGGGTCCGATAGGCACTCCAGACGAAAATATCGATGTCAGCAACGTACAACGCAGTAGCTGTTGTCATTTGAGTCACCTAGAACCAGGGAGGTCGGCTCGGAATGAGAGACTAAATACTCCACTACACGTCGGGAATTCCCGGGATTCAAATGCATTTGAAATAGATTTCCCACATCAGTTGTTACTCTTCTCTTTCAGTTTAATATTAATGTTCTTTAACTTGTCTCTTCGTGTTAATCTTGCACCTGCACAATACAGGACATTGTTTTAGTTTTGACATTAGATGATTTCAATTTTTTGACGTTTGATGATATACTACATTAAATTGACGGAAATATATATTAATATAGAGAAATATTCAATTGGTTATCCTGACTCAATTGATCGGTATATTATTCGTTGATTGGATTTGTAAAGCCAAATTCAATACCTACATTTCTAACTCTTTCATGAATCAACAGGACATTGTTTTATTTTTGACATCAGATGATTTCAATTTTTTGACGTTTACTTGATACTGCTGTAAATTGAAGGAAAACTTATAGTAATACGGAAGAAAACTTATTCTATTAATTATTGACTCAATTGTTCAGTGACCTCAATTCGTTATTGGATTTATATATTAAATCACAGCGCATTCCATCTCACGAATCAATCCGTTCAGTTGTTTTGAAAGAAATAACGTGCAAAATAAATGAAACAATATACTGTACTACCAACCAAAATTAAAGAATAATGACCGATTTAAATCGCGGCTTTAAACTTTCCTTGCTTTTGGGCGGATCAAAGTCAGTTGTTCAGTCTTTTTATTAAAATCTTTCTAAACTACTTTAAGAAAGGGTTTTATACAAGTTTTGATAATTGAATATCAACCTGAGATGAGAATTTTTATGTATTTTAAAATATAATTATCTAGTTGAAGAACAATATCCACTTAATAACATTGTTGCACTTTTAAAAATTAGACAAGCAAAAATGAAAGTTGAGAAGCGCGAACTTTAACTCGGTCATCATTCAATTTTGGTTGGTAGTACGTATCTACTGTACCTGTACCTGTATATCTAAATATCCAATGTACTTGTTTTATATTATCTAAAATTGCACTTTTGAGATTTATGACAGATTTAAATACGGTAGCTTTAATTTGGAAAATATTACATTTTTTGGTACTGTAAGGAATATAGAAAGAATATTGCATGCTTTGAAAAGCCACGTTAAAATATGAATGTAATGAACGACTTAGGCCCGGTTCACCAAAACGAAAACCAGGTTTGAGCGACCAAAAATCATATTACCACTCAACTATTTAAAATCAGCCGACTAGAACTTAACTGTCGCTCAAGCCTGGTTTTCGTTTTGGTGGAATTAGGTCTTATTATCCAACTATAGTTCGAATAAAAGACTGACTGTTCTGTCAGAGATTAGTTGCTTGATCGCCCCAAGATCTCAACTGTTTTCGTTTTCTCTACTCCCTTAAATCTCTTCTAGAATTTGTTTATTTTGAATGATGTTCAACGAATTATGTTGTAACACGAAGTACTAAGGAGTTACTTTAATTCATAATTATATTTTTTTTTTTCTTTATGAAATAAATTATACCCAGCATTCATACCTTTTGTACATTCTCTATGATGCTTTCTCTATATTTTACACCCTTTAAAGGTATTGAAAGTTTTACTTAATAAAAATATTTTCTAGCTTCACTTGTTTTCAAAAACTTCAATTTGGATAGTTTATGTGGTTTCTGTATGTTTTTAGATGTTTTTGTACTTAGAGCTTTATTATAAACTTTACTTTTAAACTAATTTTATATTAGCCTAAAAACAGAATTAATTAGCATAAAATTTTTATTTTTTTGTTTGGATCATAGAAGCAGGGACCAATATTTATGTAATGGTGCGTACACACTTGCGCGCCGAGCCGCTCGCTAATTGTCATTGTTGCTGGTGCACCGTACAAACTAGGCGAATTCATGTTCACGAGCGGCACGGCACGCAAGTCCGTTCGCACCTTTAGAACAACCTATTGTTTGTTCTCCCATCTTTGTATCTGATAATATTTTTATTATCATTATTGAGATGATTGAGAATTGTTCCAAAGAATTCCCACCTCATAGTTGTACGAATCTGTTAACTTTCAATTCTGTTGCTATTCCAAACTGTGGAATGTTCTATTGTATAAAAACATGTTATTACACTGTTGTAAATTTAATATAATTTGTATTTTAGCGAAATAAAAATATTATTTTCTATTCTATAAAATGTTTTCAAATTTTTGTTTTTCAGATTAAAAAACCTATTGCATAGATTCTAGCAGAAGTCCCGAGAAATCTCAATTTTCAGGAAATGTACAATATTATCTTGAAATTGAGACCGACTCTATTGCTACTATTGAAAATGATTGAACTGGAATATCTCTATCTTCATATGCACTAATAACTTTTGCTTCCCTTTCCCAATACCATATTGTGTTCAAGAAATAAAAGTGTAACGATTCGAACTTGTCTTGTGTCAGTTCAAAGTTTCTCCATGGTAGAAAATGTGGTTTTAGCTATGTTAGTGAGTATAGATTAAGTACTAAGCTTGCACTTGGATACATGTATGAGACTTGTTTGTTAGAATCAAACATCCATTACAAGTCAAATGTCGAAATAAAATTTTGTTCACTTAAAAAGGTTTTTGGTCATTTGCTCATGAAAAATAAGTGCATCAAGGTAATAGTTAACACAGTGATAAATATTTTATTTACAGAAATAATTTCATTGAGTTTCTATAAAAGAGTGCACAAGCACCTTTTGATGCCTAAAAAGTAATTTTTGGTGCTCTCTAGACAAATATTAGATTGTGATAAAAACTCAGAACAACAATTTACAGTATTGTACAGAGATAGTGACTACTTGAATCACTTATTTTTAGAACAGGATAAGAATAAAACAATTTGTGAATCACAGAATAAGAATATAACAATATATGAATCATAGAAAAAATTAGATAATCTCATATTAATATATACATCCGTTTTATAGCTCAGCTGTCGTTTTAACACTTTGACTGCCGTGTGAGTCCACAGTGGACTCACACTACTGAACCGCACCAGCCGCGTGAATCCAAGGTGGACTCACAGGCACTTTTTTCAGATAGAGCCGTGTGTAGCCACTGTGGCTCCACACTTCCCATATCGTCGCTTGGCGAACAATACCGCCTAACAGACAATTTTTTTGAAATTGACTTTCTGGTATCAATGGATTCAGGCGAACATGACGCATCGACTGAGAGTCATGTTTACTGAAAAAATCCAACAGATCGTGCCACAATCGTGTAAAACAGAACCGCCTAACTACACAAACCGACTAGTAAGAAACAACTCCGCCTATCTACAGTGATCTCCAGGCTTAGGCTGCAGTAAGTTGGATGGTGATTAGCGCTGTTATCCAAATACAACTCTATTTGTGAAATTCAATCAGGTAAGACTACTTAATTATGTATCTTTGCATTCATAGATACAGAGCGTTGCATTCATAGATACAGAGCGTGCCATCAAATTCTGGCGTCTAGGGAGGCTGTTGCGAGAGAGATGGATAATCTCTCCCACCACGCTTCCCCTCCAGCCCATAAAACTGGTACAGTCAGGTGAAGCAAATAACATCCTTAGTACTGCTAGGTAATGAAGCTTGAGAATATAAATTTTTTCATAAAGCTGAGTTTGCCAGCTGAATGAACTTTTGAAATTTACTGTACCACGAGTCAGCAGGCACTGTAGTGGGAGAAAGCGATCAATGCGCATGCTCCAGTGAGAAGCCAATTTGGATGGCACGCTCTGTAACTGAAGTAATTGATAGATAAGGTTTCCAACATTAAGCAAACATTTTCTGGCACAGAATCGAATGTTAAGTTACTGATGTACTTAGGCGGTATTGTTTCAAGTGATTGCATGACTTGAAACATGAAAACTTTGTAGATAGGCGGTTAATAGGCTACTGACCAAAAACTGTACTCGAGGGGTATTTTAAAATAATTCTATTCAGTATAAATTAGTATACAGGAAGTAAAATAAATTTCTATGTAATTTTCTACACAGACTATAATTAATGAAAATTTGTTATTATATTTCTCATCATTATCCATTTTAATTTATGGACACACGAGATTGCATCTTTTATTTGTGAGTTAGGGATGTAGACTAAGAAAATGATAGTGAGCCTTCCTTTTTATTTTTAAAATTTCTTGAACTAGGTAATATAATTATTGAAATATTATCTATGTAGGCCTATGTATTGTAATATTATACTATAAAGAAAGCTGAGACAATCTGTTCATAAAACCAAAGATATCTAAAATTATTGTCGTATGTTTAATCAGATATGGTAGGTACGGTATGTAGTGAATCTTTTGATACCTTTTCTTTGGTTTCACTTATTGGTTATTAGCAAGTACTGAACTAATAACTTTGGTTTTTTATTTGTTTCAGAGATGGAAGACAACGACGAAGATGCCTTTTTTGATGAAATATCGAAGGAAGTGGAGAAGCAGGGCATAACAAGGTCTACAGCACCGTCACCTACCACGCAGTCACAAGACATCATCTGTCAAACAGTGAATCCAACAGACCAACGAAACGAAATGGCAAGTGTCTGTAATAAATTCTTGATTGATGATTCCACTCCAGTTGATATTTGTTTCTACACTGAAGGTGCAGCTGAGGCATGTGAGCTTGTGAACTCCATCAATGAGGAATTTAATGATGTCACACCAACTGAAATGATTCAATTCCAAGTAGAAAATCAAGTTGAAATAGAAATGGAAACAATTCAGCCTGATAATATACTCATCCTAGATAATGAGACTGATAACTTAATGATGAGACTGATGATAATAATAAAAATGAGACTGATGATGATAATAATAAAAATGAGACTGATGTTGTTAATGATAATAATAATGAGACTGACGATGTTGTTAATGATGATAATAATAATGAGACTGACGATGTTGTTAATGATAATAATAATGAGACTGGTAATGGAGATGAAAAAAAGAAGAAACCCAACAAACAACTGGAAGAAAGTTATCAACCAAGAAAATAGATTAAAAGGAAAAAGCTATATGGGCTATCGAGCTTCAGAAGACAAGAAAGTTATACAAGACAGAATTAAGGATGAAAAGGAAGATGGGAGGAAATGTGAATCAAAGTTTTGTGAGAGAGTAAAAGTGAGGGCCTGCAACAGAAATAACTGAAGAGCAACAGCAATCATTATTTAATAGTTTCTGGTTAAAAATGAATTGGGATCAGAGGAAGGTGTATGTGAGTAACATGGTAATCAAGTTGGGTGTGAAAAGAAAGACTGTAGGCACGGAATCACGGCGGGGGGAAACCTTAAATTATTTCCTTGTAGTCAACAACAAGAAGCTCCAAGTATGCCGAGAGATGTTCCTATCAACACTAGGAATAAAAAAATGGACTGTACGATACTGGTTGGATATTGAAAATGATAGAATGGTCCCAGCTTCAAGAGTTACTCGTCCTACTACAGCTGAGAAGAAGAAGAAATAAGAACAGTATTAATTTTTTACAGAAATATCTAAGAGATTTACCAAAATTGCCTTCACATTATTGTAGAAAATGAAGCTCACGATTGTATTTGGAACCCATTGTACGGACACTTTCTCAGCTCTATGATCTTTACTCTGCAGTATGTCTCTGCAGAAAAAACAAACCCCCTAAGCAGACGCTCTTTTGATGTAGTGTTTCAACAAATGAATTTATCTATATTCAGCCCAAAAAAGGATAAGTGCGATACATGCACAGCTTAGGAGCACAAAAGTGGAAGTGTCACAGAAGAGGAGTATGTGGAGCACAGAAAGTCTAAAGATTTGGCAAGGGATGAGAAGGAAGGAGATAAAAAGAAAGCTATTGATGGAGAATTTCACGTATTCACTCAAGATGTACAGGCTGTAAAACTAGCCCCTTGCATCAATGCTAGTGCCATGTACTATAAAACGAAGCTAAATGTGCACAATTGCACTATGTACGACATTGGTAGACGTGATGCGGTTTGCTATTGGTTCGATGAAACAGCATCGAGTTTAGAACTTCAACATTTGCATCACGCATTGTTGACAATTTAAAGTCAGTTTTGGAGGAAAAACAAACTCCCCATTATCTCATGGCCAGATGGCGCAGGCCATCAAACTCGCAACACTGTACTCTCAAATGCCCTACTGCACTTAGCGAAAGGTGGAATGTGATAATTGAGCAAAAATATTTAACTAAAGGACACACTCAAATGGAATGCGACAGTGTTCACAGTTGTATAGAAACGAAGTTGAAAGGAAGAGACATTTTTCTGCCAAGTCAGTACAGTTCAATTACAGTAGAAGCAAGGAAGAAACCATTCCCATACAGATCTAAATTTTTAGCATGAATTATTCAAAGACTATTCTGTTAAAGAAACAATGGTATATGACTCAATAAGACCTGGTATAGTCAAATTTGACCCAACAGTTAATGACATTAGAACTCTACAATACAATCCAAATGGAACTATCAAATACAAATTGGATTTTGGAAACGATTTTGAAGTACTTCAGAACGTCCCAGAAAGGTGCAGTTCATATTAACATCTGAATTCCCTCAGCACTATCACAGTGTTAACAAAATAAAACATACCAAGTGGGTACACCTTCAGAATTGAAGGCTGTAATCCCTGCAAACTGCCACCATTTCTACGATAACCTGCAATTCAAATCTAGTAAAAAATCAACATCGGTCAATGACAATTATGACAGTAGAACTTCACATCATGAAAAGAAGAGGAAATCAAAGTGAAAAGTGAAGGAACCGCCTTCACTTAATATGAAAAAGGGGTTATTTATTGGGAACAAAAATAATTTGCGAGGTTAAAAGAATAATGATATAAAGTAATCGTGTCTCAAATAATAACAATATTTATTTTCATTTACCTTTTTCTTAGTTTAAGGTATACTGATATCTATCAAAAACAAATTAAATAAACAAATTAATAAAACTAGTGACTCTTCAAATTAACAATTTTTATTTCCATTTAACCTTTTTTCTTTCTTTTAATCCCTCCAACTGATAAACGTCGCTACAGCGACCTTTTTAGACCTTCCTAACTCTTTCAGGCATGGTGGTCCATGTTTTGAGCCACCTTCATGGTAGCATGGTAGCAGAGCTCGTGAAGAGAAAGATAATGACAAGAAGAAAGCAATATTGAAGGAAGTGATACAGTCCTAACAATGGATGTCCAAGCAGTTAAGGTTTGCCCAAGTTTAAATGCTACTGCTCTCTACTACAAAACCAAGTTATATGCTGTCATATTTTTACAATTTATGATTTGGCATCCCATGCAGCAACTTGTTACTGGTTCATTGAAACCCAAACAGATCTTTCAGCCAGCACATTTGCCAGCTGTATCATCAACTACCTCTCTGAAAACTGTGATGGGTCAAAACCTATCATTATATGGAGTGATGGATGCACCTCTCAGAATCGTAATAAAACTCTTTCAATTGCACTTTTGTCGTACAGTGATGAGAAGAAGTTACAAATTGAGCAAAAATTCCTGGTTAAGGGACATACCCAGATGGAAGTAGATAGCGTTCACTCCCTCATTGAAAGAAAATTGAAAAATAAATCAATTCATTTACCAAGTGATTTTATAAGGATTACCAGCGAGGCAATATGTACACCAGAGCCATACAGGGTCAAAGAACTGAGTTTTGATTTTGCTAAGAATTATGAAGCTAAGAATTTGTTGGTATACGATAATATAAGACCAGGGAAAAAACCCTCAGACCCAAAAGTAACGAATATTAGAGCTATCAAATACAATAATGGAAAAATTCACACAAAAACAAATATTGATGAAGATTTCAAGACTCTTCCACACCGTGCTAGAAAGCCGTGCTCACCACTTTCAACTTTTCCACAAATGTTCAATTCACCTTTAAAAATCCAAAGAAGAAAATGGCAAGATCTTCAGGAGCTTAAGAATGTTATACCCTCTGACTGTCATCTTTTCTATGACCACCTGCCATACGATTAGAATTAAAAACAAAATCAAGAACTTAATTGCTAACTATTATTAATTTCTATCACTTTATTTTTTGTTGATTGTATTAAAAAAATTGAAAACATCTTTGTTGTTTCATTTTATTCCATTGAGTATTTTATTCATTCAACCCTAGAAAGGTACTGCTGTGCGTAAATTTTACGCATATGTGGGATTTTTTTCCCCCCTACTCTGTCTATTGGCAACCCTGCTTGTAGCCGCGTCACCAATGCTGTCTACCAAGTAAGCTCAGTTGACTGCCATCGAGGTTGAGTTGTTGTGTTCCTAGATAGACAGTTTATTGGACATTCCAGTTTTAGTGTGCATAATTTTTACTCATCAGTAATTCCAACAATACTTTCAGGTGCATAAAATTTACTCATCAGTATCTATAAAGTGAATATTCATATGCGTAAGATATACGCATATGTACTCATACAAGCATGGTTTTAGCTTCAACCATTATATGTGAAATTTGAATAAATAGTTGAATCTAGCAATTTTATAAGCCCAATGTGGGTCTTTTTTTGTTTCAGGTCATTTGATGTGAAATGAGTGGAGTATTAGAGACTGAGAAGGAGATACTACAAGAACTTCTACATCTAGATTCATCAGATGAGGGAGAAGACGATATTTTGGAAGAAGATAGTGGAGATGAAGACTACAATAGTGATGCTGATCCAGAGTATTTCCCTGACAGACCTTCAGGTGTTTTGGAGGAATATGAAAATGAACTTCTGGAAAAAATTGAAAACCTTGAAGTTGACATTTTGAATAAACCACAAGCTAAATCTCATGGAAACAAAGGGAAAGGGCAAACACGGAAGGATATTGAAGAGAACAGAATTGAACAAATGAAGAAGAAGAAACTCCAACACAAGACAAAAGGACAGAAATGAAGAACAAGTTGATAGGTTTGATGAAGAATGTGAGATAGAACATAGGGATGATGATACAGTAGTGAATATGATTGAAGATACAGTAATAGGGAGAGATGGGAAATTTATTTGGAAAACAAAGCAGATTGATGCATCAAAAGGCAAGCTACCTGCACGAGATATAGTGCATATTTGACCAGGCCCTACACCACAAGCAAAAAATGTACTCACACCAGTAAGTTCATTCAAGTTGTTTTTTACAGAGAACATTGTAAAACAAATCCTCATCAACACAAACAAGGAGATTGGTGTACAGAGAGAAAATTATAGCAACAAAAATCATTCTTCAATTTCAGATCTAGATATGGAAGAGCTTGGAGCCTTTCTGGGCTTATTAGTGTTATCTGCTGCTCTGAAGGACAACCATCTTACAACAAATGTCATGTTTGATACCGCTTACAGTGGAGATCGGTATAAATCAACAACAACAGAGAGAAGATTCAAATTCTTACTGAACTGCTTGAGGTTTGATGATAAGGATACAAGAAATGCCAGAAGAATTGATAATAAATTGGCACCAATCTCGGCAATATGGGAATTGATGATTGAAAACTGCAGACAGAACTATAAACCTGGGAGTTACCTGACAATAGATGAGCAGCTGGTTGGGTTCAGAGGCAGGTGTCCTTTCAGGATGTATATACCCTCTAAACCCAACAAATATGGTATGAAAATTGTGATGTGTTGTGATAGTGGAACAAAATACATGGTAGATGCTAAACCTTACTTGGGGAAAGGAACCTATCAAGCAAGGTTCCAACAGGTAAATATTTTGTGGATGAACTAACAAAGACTGTGAAGGGTCAAACCACCAATATATAACAATAGACAATTGGTTCACAAGTGTAAATTTGATCCAGTGGCTACATGAGTGTAAGTTGACAGTTGTCGGTACAATGAAAAGAACAAGCCAGAACTAGCACCAGAAGCAACTGATAAAAATTTCAAAAATTGTGTTGCTCCTTCATCACTATTCTTCTTCAATGATCACTATTCTTCTTCAATGAAAAAATGACAGTAGTGTCTTATAAACCCAATACAAAAAAACTTGTTGTACTGGCTTCCAGTATGCATGGTGCTTCAGTTATCAATCAGGAAACTGAGAAACCTGAAGTAATCCACACCTACAATGAAACAAAAGGTGGTGTGGATTCATTCGACCAAATGTGCCAGAACATGAATCATGGAAGAAAAACAAAAAGATGACCATTGTGTTTTTTCTTCAACATGATGAACATATCAACTATCAATGCATATGTCATTATATAGTAAACTTACAAATTCTAGTGACACACTGACTGACTGATTGACAAAAACTCACAGCCAAAACCGCTGATTGGAGAGAAAAACTGGGCTCACCATTAGATAGGGGGCCAAGAGTAGGTACAGGGAAAACTCCAAAACTTTGAAAAAGTCCCTCAGGGGTTCAGGCCCCCAAAAGATTTTCTGCAAAGCTAACCGCTTATCGCACAGCAAAGTCATGAGGAACTTTTTGTTCAGCACCCGGAGATACCCTGATTTCTATAATAAAATTCTAACCGGGTTCTGAGGGGCCCAAGGGGGGGCATTTGAAATTTTTTAAAATCTTTCTTCAAAAAATTCACAGCCAAAACCGCTGATCGCAGAGATAAACTGGGGTTACCATCAGATAGAGGGCCAAGAGTAGGTACAGGGAAAACTCCAAAACTTCCGAAAAGTCCCCTCAGGGATGTAGCCCCAAAAGTTTTTCTGCCAATTCAAATGCATTTTACAGCAAAATGGTAGAGGAAAAACTTGTTCAGATTGTGGAAAAACATCGAAATATGTGATAAAATTCGAACCGGGTCGGCAAGGGGGACCAGGGGGGGCAATTTCCATTTTTGGCCATTTTTGCGGGTTTCGCCAGATTTTGATGGGTCAATTTTCAATGGTTCTAGATTTTTTAGCGCAGTTTTCGGGCTAGGAATGTTGTTCCTTGGACCCAAACACCTCATAAAAATGTCATCTGCCCAAAAAAAAATCTTCAGGGGGGCACTGGGGGTCATATGTCAAATTTGGCAAATTTTGGGACGGCTGTATTCCTCTTATTTGGATACCGGGTATTATTGTGCCATACATCATTGAACTCAGCTCATCAAGGCGATTCAGAAACATAT
The DNA here is from genome assembly GCA_017141395.1 of Laodelphax striatellus. Classification (NCBI taxonomy): domain Eukaryota; kingdom Metazoa; phylum Arthropoda; class Insecta; order Hemiptera; family Delphacidae; genus Laodelphax; species Laodelphax striatellus. Next base: position 21,408,591 of record CM029532.1, on the reverse strand, counting down.
GCTATATGCCCAAATCAAATAAATGTTTTGGAACTCAAATTTGAAAATTTTCAAATTCCCCCACTATGAAGATCACAGTGGAGAGGTACCCACTAAAGTACATTCTAAGCCACTCCCAGCATAGGTGGAAACGATTATTTTGTTCTCATGAGTACTTAAAACCATCGAGAAAACTCCAAAACTATGAAATTTTTTGTCAGGGGGGCAACAAGCCCCCCTCAATTTTTTCAACTTTTCCATTTCACTATTTAGAGCAAAAGTGTAAAGGACCTTTTTTGTTTAGCACCTCGATATGCTCCGATTTTGATAATAAAATTTGTACCAGGTCAGCAAGGGGGATCAGGGGGCGCAATTGTATTTTTTGGTCATTTTTGCCAATTTTTGGAAATTTATTTAGGGTCTATTTTCAAAGGTTCTTGATATTGTAGTGCAGTTTTGGAATGTTGTTTTTTGGACCCAGAGACCTCATACAACTGTCATCTGCCAAAAAAATATTCAGGAGGGCATTGGGGACATAATGTAGTAAATTTGGCAAATTTTGGGACAGCTGTATTTCTCTTATTTGGATACTGGGTATTATTGTGCCATACATCATTGAACGCAGCTCATCAAGGCGATTCAGTAACATATGCCATATGCCCAAATCAAATAAAGTCAAAGTCAAGGGGGATCAGGGGGCGCGATTGTACCTTTGGTTATTTTGCCAATATCTCAAAAAATATTTGGGGTCTATTCTCAATGGTTTCTGATATAGTAGTGCAGTTTTCAAGGTCCAAATAATGTTCCTTGGGCCTGAAAAGCTAATATAAATAACACCTGCCCCCCAAAAAATATTCAGAGGTGGAACTGGGGGACATGTCAAATTTGGCTTATTTTTAGACTCCTGTATTTCTCTTATTTGGATACTATGCTACATGACCAAATCAAATAACTTTTCTGGAACCCATATTTGGAAATTTGAAAAGTCCCCTAAGAGATCATGGAGTGGCGGAGCCCCCAGGGGGGTGAAGGGGGCAAAGCCCATGAAACCTATTGAATTACTTACACTGAATTCTTCTAACATAGAAAATCTCTAACTAGAAAAATTACTAACCCAAAAAATTTCCAACACAAAAAAAAATCACATTCACAAGAAAAAATGGGGGGGCGAAGCCCCCAGGGGGGTGCAGGGGGGCGAAGCCCCCTGCCGAGCACAAAGTGCGAGTATGTAATATATGCACATAATCTGTACTATTCCAGAAATCAGAAGCCTTTGTCTAGATTAGATTTTATGTTGCATCACCACAAAGAATTGACAGAAGGCTGGATGAAAACAAGAATTCAAAAGTACCCAAAAATGAATAAAAAATTGAGGCAATCAATCATGTCTCTTGTTGGAATGGAAAATGAGCCAGTAAGCATGAATGATGACCAACAAGGACCCTGCAAATATTGTTTTTTCTGTCACTACAAGAAGAGGAGATTCACCACAACATTACTGCAGATGTGGCAAGCCAATTTGTGGGAGCACACAGCAAAGTATTGCAGTGAATGCTACAAACACAAGCCTAAAACAAACTATTATTAAATAACTTTCTTTGTAATTTTTAAGTTTTTATAATCATTTTTGTATTACAATCTCTTGATAATTTTGAAAAAAGTAAATAATAATTTATAAAACATGTGTATGAAGTGATATATGAATAAATACAGATTTACAACAATGTGCATAAATTTTACTCATCAGTACCAACAACTGGCATAAAATTAACAGTACCTTTCTAGGGTTAATATTATTACCAGTAATTTTGTTATTGTGATACCTTGTATTAGAGGTTAGTACAAAAACGATCAACTCTTTGAAAGAACAGTTCGTGTATGACAAACGAACAAACAGTTCTAGCCTACAAAAAAAATCTGTTCTTTTCTCTCTCTCTGCCTCTTCTAAACAAAACTGACACTCCCACTTCCACTGCCACGTTTGTCACTGCCTCTAGAATTGTCTCTGTAGTTTCAACGTAGCCTGTTGATTTTTGAAAACAGATAGTTTTCAACATTCTGTTCTGTTGCTTCTGCAGTTTGCAGTTTGTGTTTGCTTCCGTTCCGTGCACGTGCTTCAATGTTTGTAAACATAAACAGATCCTACCCATTGAAAATTTAATTTTTAAAATGAATTACAGTATCATTGTTTTCTAGTTTGTTTTTTACGAACTGTTTTTGTAGAGTTTGTTTGTGTTTGAGTGTTTTACTTCATAATAATATGAATAATTGACATTAGAATAAAATACATTTTAAAATGTCAAACAAAAATCGCACTGATGTATGGAACTATTTTACAAAAATTGACACAGACAATGTGTCATCTTGTACGATTTGCAAAAAAGTGATTTCTTATAAGTCTACAATTACAAATTTGAAAGGACATTTGAAAAGAAAACACATTTCTATTCATTTCGGGTTGTTGAAAGAGCCTTCTAAAAATCAGCCAGACAATGAGAGTCAAGAAAATATTTTTTATGAAAGTAATGAACCCAGGCCATCTTGTTCATCCACTGCTACTTCTTCTACAACTGCATTGGCCACTTCACCTGTAATAGCAGGATCATCATCAGCAGTTACAGCTTCAGCTTCGGTTGAACCACCACCAAAACGACAAAGAACTATCAGCAACTACGTTGAAAGAAAAGTGACTCCAGAAATTAAAAGAAAAATTGATAAAGACTTGATGGATTTGTTCATAAAAGACTTTCAACCATTTAGTATAGTGGAGGATGTTGGCTGTAAGTATTCAAAGTGGATTCTGGATATGAGCTGCCAAGCAGGAAAACAATATCTTCCATCATGATCCCTGCAGCTTATCATAAGCATGTTTTATTATTTAAGGACTTGTTGGAAGAAGCTCCATCTGTTTGCATAACCACAGATGCTTGGACTTCAAGAGACACAGAGAGCTACATGGCCACCACAGCTCACCACATTGACAATAATTTTAAACTCAAGTCAATTTTACTGAAGTGCTCCAGCCTACCAGGCAGTCATACTGCCAATAACTTGGCAGCTGAATTGAAAGATGTGTTGACTGAGTGGAATTTGTTGAGGAAAGTAAATTTTGCTGTATCAGACAATGCCAACAATATAGTGAGAGCTATTGAAATACTCCAACTAAAACATTTTGGCTGCTATGCTCATAAACTTAATTTAATTGTTCAGTGCAGTAATACCCATGGAGGCACTATGAGCTAATGTAACAAAAATAGTGGGACGCTTTAAAAAGTCCAATAGCTACTGAAAACTTCTGAAATACCAGTATGATCAGGGCTCATCTGCCCCAAAAATTGAAACAGGATGTGCCTGCTCGGTGAATTCCACATTTTATATGCTGGAACGTTTTGTACTTCTGGAGGATGCTGTCAAAGCCACTACAGCACTTCTAGATAAAAATCTTCCAATCTTGAGTAGAGAGGAATGGCAAGATTGCAAAAATCTTTGCATTATATTAAAACCATTTGAAGAGATGACAGAACTTGTGAGTGGAGAAAAATATATGACAGGTAGCTCTGTCATAGTAGTGACCAGGTGTTTAACAAATGTGTGTAAAAAAATCAGAGTCAGAAGTGTTCAATGATTTTTCTGATAATGTAATGCAAGTATTCAATCTTCTTGAGAAAGGTGTGAGTGACCGGTTCAAAAATGTTGAACACAGCAAAACATTTGCACTTTGTTCTTTTTTGGACCCTAGATACAAAACTGGTGTTTTTTCAGACTCTGAGGCAGTGAAGAAAGTGAAAAATGATGTTAAGGATATGGTAGTTTGTCTTATCAGGAAAGATGTGGCAGTTTCGGATACCTGCTGAACCAACCCCTACTGTGAGTTCTGGATCATCATCTTTTTAAAAGCATGGGATATATTCAAAGAAATTGTGAGTGACAACAGTGCTACTGTGAGAAGTACACCACTATCCCGCGCCATAAGAGAAATGGACATGTACTTGGCGGATGACATTTTGCCATTAAAAAATGAAAATGGACAATTCAATTGCCAACTAGAATGGTGGATCAAACATCAACATGTGTACCCAAATTTGGCTGAACTTGTTAGGACAAAATGCAATATAATCGCCACTTCAGTGCCATGTGAAAGGATTTTCTCCAAATCTGGACAGCTATTGAGTGAAAGGAGAAGTTCTTTAAAATCAACTAAAGTGAAAATGTTGATGTTTCTAAATGCCAATGAGGCAGAATTAGCAAATGTGTAGGGGGTGGGAAACCGCTTACTGGGCCTGAGAGTAAGATAGCACGTTGAGTGCTATACGGGTCTCCCGGTTCCCGTACGGATCGTCAGCCCCTGCTATGCTCAAATGGTTGTGAAAACACCTGTGGTGCTAAATGCTTTTTTTGCATTATTTGATCATTAATCACGTTCTCAATCACATTACTGTTTTTCTCCATAAATAGGTGTTGTAGGCATAAAACCAGTACGGGACCATAAAGCCCGTATAGCCACAGAATGATGAATTTGATTCTTCATGTATTGCTCATAGGATAGGTGAGCATAACATTTTCACATTTCAACCTATGATTTGATGATCGGCTGTTTGTAACAAAAATTCATTTTCATTGTTCATTGCACGGTAAGGGCATTTGTGCTTTGAGAGAAAGAAAGCGAGTGAGAACGAGGAGGAGGAGAATGAGAAGATTTAGAACGGAAAGAATGAGGAGAAGTGGATGGAAAGGGAGAAGAAGAAAAAGGGAAAAGAAGGAGGAGAAGAAGAAAAAGGAGACAGAGAAGAATGAGACAAAGATTGGAAAAAAGGAGGAGAAACAGGAAAAGGAGAAGAAGGAGGAGAAGGAATAGGAGAAGAAAGAGGAGAAGGTGAAGAAGGAGAAGAACAAGAAGAAGTAAGGCTTATTATTTCTCAAAATTCACGTAATATTTGTTTACAATTGTTTGAAGACCATCAAAATATTTTATCGTCTTATCTGTCTCAACTTCCGCTGAAATACATAATATATTAAATTTACTATTATTCACATGTTGCACACATAAGTGGATGAGATGACATCATGTTTCTATTATTTCTCCATGGCAGACTGTTTACTTTGCAAGTATACAAACAAATCAATCAACAACAGCGTTCTTACATTCTTTCCCTATTATAATCATGTCCCCACTCTACAAAAATTCATTCATGATTTTCTAAGTACAGTCTCCATGCTTCACAGAAGCTGGAGATGCGATGTATAAATCAAATCACATATATTCATACTCTTTATAGTACCAGTGTGTTTGGCTCGAAAAAGTTAATAGATTCGCTACCAGATGGTAGTATTGTGCAGATGGCATACGGGAACCGGGGGACCCGTATAGCACAGTTGACCAAGCAGTGTACGGGATATAGGAGACCTGTATAGCACATGCGGCTGGCTCTAAATTTTGCTGTCGCGCTTAACGTGTTAAGCAAAATATATGTAAAGTGTAAAATGTATATGTCTCGCTATAGTTAACTTATAGTGTCTGTTTTGTAGTATATTATAGTCTGTTATAGTATACGCTGTAGTGTCTGTTTTGGCACTATGTCAGATAGTGATAGATAGGTTGTAAATAAATAGGTTAGGCATAGATATTGTATTAAATAGGTTCTGGATAGATAGGTTAGGTGTAGATATTGTATTAGGTAGGGTTTAGGTGGATAGATAGGCATAGAAATTGTAATAGATATCATTCAGATTGATTTTGTTTTATTATTTTGTACAATAGTGTATGGTTGTTTTTTTTTCTGACATGTTTGTATATGAAGAGCACAATGCAAAAAAGATGAATGTCAAAAATTAACAAAATTGAGGTTATGATTGAATTTCATGCATTATCGGCAGTAGAATACTATTATAGGCTAGAGTAAACTACAGAAACGATGATAGTTCGTTTCTACAGCTGTTTCAAAGATATCTATACAACACAAAAAGGGGGAAGGTCGAATCGAGACATTGCAAAAACGGGGAATGTCATGTTTGGTGGTATGATTTTCTACAGCTGGCCGGAACGCGGGAATCTGACCAGTGCAACTGCAAGCTGTGTAATGTTTTGTCTGTGTTTCTGCATGTTTTGAAAGAAGTAGTGTTGTTTTTCATGTTTATTGTTTTTAATAAAGAAACCAGTAATGTCTTCTGAAAGTGATATTGAGTTGACGAAGAAACAATCATCGAGTACAAAGAAACGTAAGTCGTATGGAAGAAGCAGTGACGTTATGAAGAAGTTGAGGTTATCCACTCATGAAACCGGACCAGACTGCAAGTGTAAGCGTTTTCAATGTTTTAATAACATTCCTCAATCACAGATACAAAAAATTATCAATGACTTTAATTCTATGGGATCAGTGGATGAACAAAATTCGCATTTGTGTGGACTAATAACTGTACATTCAATTAAGAACCGCAGACCACGAAATCGTAATGACGTTTCTTTTCACGATAAAGCATATTCGTACAAAGTGAGAATTTTAAGTGATGGTGAGATGAAAGAACTTCCAGTGTGCTATAAGAGTTTTATATCCTTGTATGGTATAACACCAAGACACCTTCAAAGCTACAGAAGGCTCTGAAAGTGACAGGAAAGTCACCGCTAGATATGCGAGGTAAATATGATCACAGTCATTGTAGGAATCCTGAAGATGTAACAAACAGTGTGATTGAGCATATTCAAGTCTTTCAAGGGAGGGTTAGTCATTACAGCCATGGTAAAACAGACAGACTCTATCTTCCAGAATCACTTAATATTAAAAGATGCACGATTTATACAAGGAGAAGAATCGTCCACCTGTATCTTATGAATTTTTCAGAAGAATATTCAACACTAAATTTAATAGTGCATTCGGTTACCCCCGCAGTGACACGTGCAGCACATGTGATAAGCATCAGGCTGACATTGCAGCTCTTGAGAAGAAGCTATTCGATTCTCCTCCATCTGAAAAACAAAGTATTATGAAGCAGATCGAAAAAGAAAAAACTCTTAATGATCTTCATAAACGTAAAGCTGGTGTATTTTATCAAAGAAAACGGGATGCAAAGAAGAGAAGCCAGAAGAGTGAAGAAGATGAAGCTATTGCTTTCGATTTTCAGAAAAACTTGAGTATGCCTAACATATCCACCAATGACATTTACTACAGAAGACAGCTATCCTTCTACTCCTTTAATATCCACACACTTTCAACAGGGCGATCAACTTTTCTGCTATACTGAAACAGAAGGAAAAAAAGGATCCGATGAAGTATCATCTTTTCTCCACCATTTCATTTTCAATATACTTGATCACAAAGTTAAAAGACTTGAAATGTTTTGTGATGGATGTGCCGGACAGAACAAAAATTTTACTGTCCTCAGATTGCTACATTATGTGGTACATACTCGCCGACTTGAATACATTAAATTAACATTTCCTGTGCGAGGTCATTCGTACCTTGAGTGCGACCGAAACATGGCTCTTGTGAATCAAAAATACCATGCCGAATTACCGGAACATTGGATAGACGTTTTTGAGAATGCTCGAATGAAACCATCGCCTTTTAATGTCATTCATGTTGATCAATCTCTATTAAGAAAATGGACTGAATACTTGGCTCCATTGTTTGTGAAAAAATGTCCATTTCCCACAAGACCGGTCAAAGAAATAATTTTTTCATCGGACAATAGTCGATTGGTCCAATATAGAAGCTCATACAATGGAATGTGGGAGACTGCAGTATTTACTCCACCAAATGCCAAATTTTTACAATCGATGATGGAACAACAAAACCTGGGACATGATGAATTTGTCTTACCTGAGAGGCTCTATGAAGGTAAACAATCTTTTATGTGTTATAATTTAAAAAAAAAATAATAATTTTTGACATAACTTAGCTTACACTAATACTCTATAGTGAGTTTATGAGTGTGACTTTTGTTGAGGAATTTTGAAAGGCTGTTGTGGGAATTATCTTGTCAGTTTTAAGCTTTTGTTGGTGTATCCAATCTTGATTAGTTTGACTGTAAAGTTAATGTTTTATTAATTTTAATTCAGTGTGTGTGCTTAGAAGCCTTCTTTGCTGTCTGTATAAGATGCTGTAAGTTGCTCTTCACCCCAAGTTTTAAGTTGGGTCTCTGTAGGATTCAAGTTCTAATAATATTCCAAGCAAATTGAATTTTTAATAATTTTCTCTAGTTCATTCATTCATTCCTGAGCCTAGGTTTAACTGCAATTCTTGTACAGTGCACGCCATCTAGTTTTTGAAGGATTCTCGGTTGATTCTCTAGTTGTATTGTGGGGATTTTCAATAATGCTATTGAGATTATTGTGTGAATTGGGGGTTTGATTTCTTAATTACAATTTTCGGAAGAACAGTAAATACATTATTTTTACTCTGATACTATCAAACAAATTTCAAATCATCTTATGCACTAAATTTTCTATTTTCAGAATTATTACCGATCAGTTGGGAGAAATATACTGACATTCAACACCTGAAACAGTTTTGCTCACCCTCAGCAAAAGCCTTCTATGAAAGTCTCAAGCACAAATAAGGATTAATGATGATTGTGGCCTCACGTATCCTCATATAAGGATAATACTCACGTATCCTTATCTATAATTCATTATTTTTTTAATTTTGAAGATTTTTTTAAGTCAATTAAATGAGTTTAATTATGCTAGGAATTGTATCAGACTTTAAACTGTAATTAATACAGTTCGATCATGAATTTACAGACATTCCTCAATATTGTGTTTTTCAGAGACATTCCTCTTTTTTGTGTTTTTTGCTGACATTCATCATTTTTGTGTTTTTTTTATTGTACTTAGTATACAAATTTATTTTTTATGACAAGTATTTGAATAAATACTCTTCTATTTACAGTGTATTCTATGTTCTATATTCATATAGTTTCAATACATTTAGAATGAATATTATATTTAAACTTATCCTTCAGTAATAACGTTTTGATGTTTGAAATGAGTCTCCTGAAAATTTAAAAATTATAACATTCATCTTTTTTGCATTGTGCTCTTCATATACTTATATTTTTGATGAGGTTATGAATGTCACCCTATAATATTACTTACCATATACCGTAACCTGTGATTTCTGTGGTTCGTGCTTTTTACAATAAAATTAATCATGAACTGTTGATTATATTCTGAATTAAAGTTCATTAAGCCAATATTGCACTAATAGTTTTATTCATATTCATGAATATCTATTACTGGTAGCCTACTGAATAAAATAAAGATAGCCTGATATTAACTAATCAATTGGGCTACATTGTGATTTTTATAATAGTCTATATATAAATGACAAAGAACTATTATAGCCTACTGGCATTACAATATTATTTGAAGCTTGTGTTCAATAAAAAAAATAAACATTTGAATGTATCATAATAAAATCTATTGAATGTTGCATTGTCATCAGGTTTTTATCTATTATGAAAAGTCTCTACTTTGTTGGGAAGTGGGTGGAAGACTGGAAGTGCAAAGTGCCTTACAACATTTTTAGGTACTTTCCTGTTATAGGACACGTCTACTCATCTAGAGATATCGATAGTCGATATCGATAACCTATAATAACCAATAAGGTTATGTTAACCTATAAGTTATGTTAATAACCTATATTTTTCTCATATCGATGAGTATCGATACTTTTGAAGCTCGATATCGACTATTGATATCTCTAGATGAGTAGACGTGTCCTATAACAGGAAAGTACCCATTTTTACTATCCTGACAGACAATACCATAGCTCCCTTTAATAGAAGGCCCTGTCCTAATAAAATGGCAACATCGCATTTACGGCGCAGATTACCCATAAAAAAGCATTGAGTTCAGTTACAAATCATGCATGTGGACTTAGTTTTTCTCTCTTTTAGACACAATTTTCATTAAATATGACTATGAAACTTTGCTTAAGTTATAGGTTACATTTGTGTTTTCTGTACTGGATTGTGATAGAAATGAACAGAAATAGCAGAAATTAGCATTGAAAATAGACACATATGTCTAAAGATAGCTATGATTTCTAGCAAGTCAAATGTGAGAATGCACACAAGAAACAGCTGATTTAAAAATGATTCCAATGCTTTTAAATGGACCGACTTTCCTACTCAAAGACGCTTCTACATAGTTGCCACTTACAAGGACATAGCCTTCTATTAAAGGTAGCTATGACAATACCCAAGAATAGAACGTTGTAATTTGAAGCAGCAAGTAGTTTTTGTTTTTGGGAACATGTTATGTAGTGCACACTATAAACTTGGCAGGTGTTCGCCATAAGACAGTTGAAAATTCAAACCTGTTTTTTAAAACAGTTTTTCAAAACAGTTGTTTTTGAATGAATAACAGTTTGTTTTCGTTTTTCTAAAAGAACAGAAACGCCCACCTCTACCTTGTATGTTCAAGATTTTAAAGTAGTGAAATCTTGTAAGTCACAAAAAAATACACATACTTTTTTAAACTTTGAAATCAGTTTTTTATAACATTAATTTGACATTTTCAAAGTATTATAACTCATAAAATTGACAAAGAAGTGATTATTCGATTTTACAGTAAGTTTTTTGAGCCTGCTGAAAAATGATAGTATTTGACTTAGGAGGTAACACTTTTAGACCAACAATGTGTTGCATGGTGGTACAAGACTTGGACCACCTTCTAGAATGTTTGTAGTTAGTGCACAGAAGCTCATATTTCGAACCACTCTAGTCTGTTGGCTCTAGTAACATATGATCTTGAACAGAGTGCAGCACTGTACAGAAGCACTGCCGTCCATTTCAGTTATTACTCAGAAAAGCTTGGTTAGCTCATGACTTGTGAAACGTGTGATATTTTCATCACAGACGAATTCTTCAGAGTTATCTTGTGATACAAGGCTAATTATATCTCCATAGAAGCTGTAAGTAATATTTTTTTATATAATAAATCTTAATAGTCTTTTTACACGCCTTTTTTGGGGGGTTCATAATTCAGACCACCGTGCAGCATTATGAATGTTTCATAACTTATAGGTTATGTTGCACATAACACGCTTCTACACAGTGGCTTTTGTTTTTCTGTGTTTTAGGCACAATGGACTCAATTCAGTTGAACGATATCACTGAAGATATTATCCATGATATATCTATTGAAGAAATTCCTTCATGTTCGGAGTCTGGAGCTGATGGAAGTGATGACAATTCTGATTATTTGGATGAAAACTTAGAGTTACATAATCATGTTCATTTAAATGACAATCTTGAAACACATGTAGACTTGAATGTTGAAGACCTTTGAGTCCTTCTAGTGATGAAGATGAACCCAATAATGTGACTGATATTCAACAAACTCCTGATCAATGGGACCATATCAATAGGTATATGGACCCTCCTGTTTTCAACTCAGAGGAAGGACCATCTGCCATCATCTGTAATCTAAATGACCCCTCTCCATTCGAGATCTTTATGAGCTGTTTGATGATTCTATAATTGAAAACCTAGTTTTTCAAACCAACCATGCCCAACAAGAAGGCAAAAAGATATGTTCCAGTGACAAGTGTAGAATTAAAAACATTCTTGGGTATCAATTTATTGATGGGCATCAAGAAACTACCGAGCTATCGTGACGGGGACGCGTACTTGCTTAACCCCTGAATTGCTTAACCCAAAGGTGGCACGTATTGATCGACTACGATGTTTGTCGGTTTTAACCACATCGTCGATTCGGCTAATGGAATTGATAAAAAGTAAGGTTAGAATGATTGAGTGATGAATAAATTTGATTTTATTCCAATTCAAGGATATTTCTGACATATTTTGTGATTAATTGTATTATTTTTGAGTTACTCAACATATAACAGGAGTATTTGAGAACAACTTTATATATAACATACAATGACGATTAATGAATCAAAATTCGTTGGTTCTGATGAATGTTTTCCTTTAAAAATTCACGATAACTATTTTTCAATATTTAATCCTGAAATATTATCATAAAAACGTTTATTCTTTGAATAATTATATTTTTGAAAACTGTTCAGTTACAACTTTGGTAATAGTTATTGAAAAGTAATAACGTTAACTTTTACCGCTAATTTCAAATTCAATCCCAATCTCTAAACAACCAACCCATTGAATTCGGTCTTATATTGTAGAAATCAAGAAACCAATATTTCTTGTATAAACACACTAATCAATAGATTATTATGAGATAACATTTCAATTTTCATGGTAGCCTACTACAAAGAGTCTTCTAGGATAATGATCTGGTAAAAATGGTTCTCTTTTCTTGGAAACTTATATTTTCTGCAGTATTAATCAGTATAGGAACATCAATAAAGTAGTTAAAAAATGTCTAGATCAGTGGTTCCCAACCTGGGGGCGAATTGAGCTACTGAGGGGGCGATAAATTCCTGGGGGGCGATGTGGGTTTGAAAAGAAAGATTCAATAGTTATTCCAAGATTTATTTCAATTTGCACACAAAGTCAAGACCACAGACTGAAGAACAATTCTATTTCATATCTTGATATTTTTATATCAGAAACATTATTATGGAGACGTCGGCCGACTTGCATGCAATTCAATGGAATCCAGCAGCAGAGTAAATACTGCTTGGCAAAAATTTAGCCGCTCCTGCTCGCTATCGTGTCGTGGCCGGGGCATCTCTTCAATAAAAAAATCCTTCTTTTGCTATAACTGAATAAATTAATCTTATTGATATTTGAATGTTGAATCTGTCTTGTTCTTACATATTAGTTCATTTCTTTCTGAGGATGATGCACTCATGGGCCTTGTGCGTTGAGCCTTAGGATTGTGCGTTGGTAATGAGAAGGGTGATGATGTAATTTTGAATAATTCATTTAAACAACACTAAGCAGCCTAGGACCGATGGCTTTTAGTGTCCTCCATAACATGGGAGTGACCTGAGCCTGAGGAAAATCTTTGTCAGACTGGATTAAACATCAAACCAGCAATAAATTCACTCATACTGCCTCCCCAAATTTTACAAGAATAACAAGACAAGAATGAAGAATAACTTAGTTTAAAATTAGACAAGTGAAATAAATTTAAACTTGAGTTTTTAATTGGACAAGAATAACTTTCAAGTGAAATTGAAAATCACATATTGAAGTGATGAACCCCAAATCAAACATTGAATCAGGTTCCAATTCAGCCTGATGATGCGTCAACCGCAGAAAAACGGCCGTTACTTCAATCTGTAATTTTTATGTCTACTTGAAAATAATTCTTATGAGTCGAATAAACAACCGCAGAAAAACGGCCGTTACTTCAATCTGTAATTTTTATGTCTACTTGAAAATAATTCTTATGAGCCGAATAAACATTTGTACTTGAAATCAATAAGAAATAAGTTATTTAGGATTAATAGAAACAATAGTCTTATATTATTCGTGAACTCTATTCAAAACTAGATTCAAGACACAAATTATTTCGAAATTAATTTATTTTTATTTTCCATTCCAATCCAATGTTTTAAAAATGTTCGTCACTCAAAATTGATTACTCACATTACTATCAGACAAGTAAAATTTGAATAAGAAATAGGAATAACAATGGATATGGAAAATAAAGGGGGGCGATGTGAGTTTCTTATTTCTTGTGAGGGGGCGATGAACCAGAAAAGGTTGGGAACCACTGGTCTAGATCATTAGCATTTATTTTTTTTTCCAATGTTATTATGTAGTTTAAAAGTTGGCCAGTAACATTGTCTGTTAAATTCCCAACCTTGACATTGACCATTATTGGTTTAGTTACCGGTACCGTATTTAAATGATTTCATAAACAGATATTAATCCCAATTAGTCTACTATGCACTTCATTTAGAATGATTGTAATTAATACAACAAGAAAGTTCTCAGTAATATTGGTCAATATTTATTTATTCATTCATTCAAGAAAGTACGATACATTCATAGGATGACAACACTGATGATAATCTTCTTTGGTTTACTAATCAGAAAATCTCTTTATTGGATTCACCAAAACTAAACCTAGACTAATACAAATTCAGTGAGTGAAAATGGATGTCCAGTATTTGAAATGATTATAAACATTGCTCAAATTTCTTGCCTCCACTACTATAACGACATAATAAGAATATTAATTAAATTGAAAGATGTTGTAGGCCTATGCATTTCTTACATGTTTGCTAAACCAATATTTCATTTCCATGATAGGGGTCATATCATACCACTATCACTTTGGGAAGGAATATAGAGATTTGTTTTGCAACAATAAAGTTTCCACTGCATAAATTAAATTATGCAGGCGTGAATATCATAAGAATATTTGGTTTTATGTTACTTAAATGATGAAAAGTCGTTTACGGTAGCCTATATTTCTCCAAAGGTACATCAATATAAATATTATCAACGTCCCTAAGAAGTACCTGATTTTTGCACATGATTTAATTTTAAATCTTGATATTAGGCCTAGCTATCAGATTCTGAATGTGCTATAATAACAACATAGAAGTGAATGAAAGTGAATAACAACATAATAATAATTTCTTCTGTTATTACTACTAAGGTACGGTAGGGAGAAAAGTAATGTTGAAATCATATTGTTGTTGAATGTAATGGAAAAACATCTTAAATGTATTCTTTATATTCTAATAAATATCTTATTCATGTCTAGACTGCAGTTAGCTGTATCATGCCACTGTTTCTTTTTCATAATGATACAGTAATCAAATTGAATTAGGCCTATTATATATATATGTACCACTGAAATTTAAACGATCATTATAATAGTTTTTGTAGCCAATACCTAAAAATGCTGTTTATGTAAAACTACTTCATTTTCTGATGCATTTCTACTTCCGCAATTTTCTTTAATCCGGCCCTACTAATCGCCATATATAGAGCCGGATTAACGAGATCCTACTGTAATAGATCATGTATAGCCTATACTTAATACTGAAGAATATACGTTTTTCGTCCTTATGTGCAAAACTTTGAAACGTCAATATTGGCATTTTCAATAAGTCATCTATAATTTATAAAAGGCTAATAAATCTGAACACGGAAATCACGCTGCAGCCCAAACTACTTGACCTACACTCTACAGACTTGAAATTTTGCACAAATATTCTTCATACCTACTAGATGCGGAATAAGAAAGGATTTCAAGATCTTTTGCCTCTAAGGATCACAAAGGATCGTTCCCATAGAAATCCAAGAAGAAGAACTGGAATGATGAATGTCACACATCATTCTGATAACAGCAGAACACATGGTTATCACTAAATTTGATTACACTACAATCTGTTTTGATTACATACACATGACTAAAGTTTGTCATTTCTTTTTACAATTATGTAAGTCTGTATTTTGTGAGTTTACTCCAAGTTGGTGTGTGAATGGCCTACGAAAAGTATGTAATTCTTTTATTGAACTCATAACTAGCATATTTATATTTATTTACAATTCAACTGTGCAAGAGACAATATTGATATTCAGTTTCAACATAATATCAACATTTCAAAGGTGAAACAACCCTTTTAATTTGGAAAAGTAATTTTGATTTTAATTTTGATTTGGTTGAATGCTAGAAAAGAAAGTGAGCGCAGTTTCATGTCTGACCCTGTATAAGCTTATCTAGTGGATTGAGGTGAAGTCAATAATACGACTGGATATAGTAAGACTCGGTGCTATAATATTTCAATAATAAAGTTAAATTCACATTATACAAAAACTCAGAAACTAGAAACTAACATCCCAAATCTGTGCTTTAAAGGTCTTAATACAGTTGCATAATTTACTTTGATCTCAGAAGGAGAAAATTTTATGATTAAATTTTGAAGTTACTTAAAATCTTGAAATTGATTGAAAATTTGAAGTTGATTAAATATTATTACCAGGCCTGGACTTTTCAAAAACAAATATACTAAGTTTACTCGCTGGGTTACATTTTTACATCTTAAACTAGTCGCAGACGCTGATATGTGCGTAGATGAGTTACGACGGTCCCAATTACGAATTTAAGTAGAACTTGAAAAGTCTGTCACTCATAACACGCACTAGATCATCGGCCGAATATAAAATTGAATTTTGGTACTTAGCGAATCCTGGTGACTTGAGACTCCTTCCCGAGGGTGGTCACTTATCCCGACGTACACCCATTGTACGCCCAAGCAGCGGTAATCACTTCTAGGTCGGTGTCACTCAAGCCAGGGACACTCCAAGTGTAGAGGAACAGATTCATTGCCGAGTCACGGTTCTGACCCGCAATTGTCGAAGTTCAAGACATCAGAGTCGATCTCGAAGACTTCCGGGTAAATCAAGGACCGCTGTAATTTTCAAATTACAGAATAATAATCATACATTCTACTACAGACTGAATACATACAATCAATTTACTGTTCACAAAATTCATGAGCAGAAGGCCTGAATAAATATAAAATATTCCTTACAATGTTGTCTAGAAAATCTGTGCATAAATGAGCCACTAATTTAAGTAATTTGTGACATACATTGATATTCAATCCACAAGAACAACAGATCAATCTGCTAGGAACCTAGACTGGTGATTAAATAAATACAATGTTACCCAACAATATGGTAGTACAACTTTACCAACTGAATCGAACACAGAAATACTCTACTTAGTCATAAAGGTACTTTAAGAACAAGATTTAAAAACAATTATCAAAATATACTTTGCCATTGTGTAATCTAATTCGATTACACTCAGTGAATGGATCTATCTCATTACATGAAAACTAAAATTAGAAGTTTAAGTAATTCCATGACATTTTCTTTGGATTGTAATTCTTTAGCTACAGTAAAATTTAAGATTACAAAGGTAATTGTGACATGGAAGAATTATACCTTGTGTTTTCACAATGATTAAGGTTATATTGAATGTACTCGTTTCCTATCAGAGGTTGGGTTAGGCCCAAAAAACATACTAACATCTCAGGTGAAGGTTACACTATGAACTGTTGCACATAACCTTAATTGGGACAATTTATCGGACTAAATTTTGGAACACAAGAAGTTTTTGATTTAACGCCTGTTTTTTCTTTCCTATAATATTGTATTGCTTGATCCAATAAATGATTGTGATTATAAATGAATAAAACTTAAAACACCAATCTTAATACTAATTTCACGTACCTTACATTAGCGGAGAGGTTGACCTATATCCAATTATAAAAATATATATATATATAGCACGAGCTCACTACATTACAAAAGGAAGCTGAGGCGTGAGGCGCCTACAGCAAGATTAATTACTTGTATAAGTTAAAATATAAAAAAAATCCATGGTTTAAACAACTTTAACCGCCACAAATGAAATTTGTCATCTTGGTCTCAGTTCAGATTCGAAGTGACGCTCCTGGTCGACAACTCAGATGTCAACCTTACTATTTCCCGTTGCATTATGGGAAACCTCGCGACTCGCCAGTAACCAGCCTCTTCATTGGCTCTTTCAAAACGCACGTTAGGGACGGCGGAAGGCGACCGACCAATCCTAGCCTTTCTTACTAACTTCGGTCAGAGTCAAATTTTTATAAACCATTTTCCGATGGTGTGAAACAAGAAATTACAAAGTCTGCGTTCTCACGCTTGAGAAATAAAAAACGAACAGCGCCAGCTAGTCGCAGCTGACACCATCTAATATGCAAACATTGAGTCGCGACAATACTTGATAACTAGAGAGAGAAAGAGAGAGAGAGAAGTAGGTTCATGGTTAAAAGCGGCGGTCACTTGCCTTTTCTCACGCTACTAACACAAAGAGAAATAAATATAAATTGTACTGGTACAAAGGGCTAATCCAGAAAAGAATTCAATTGAATCTTTGATAAAATCAGTAGTGGAGAATTCAATATAGGCTAGATCTGTTTTGTAAAGCTCCGTTGCAAAGCACAAATAAAAAAAACAAGATTTTCCTATGAAATTTTGTAGGTGTTTAACATGTTTTAATTTGTTTATTCATTTAGACATAGACATTTTGAACATAGACATCGACAGTAACATTGACCTTGTCATAGCCAACTACTGACAACAACCTAACCTAGAAGTCTGCTCTTGCTCTTGGCGCGCAGACTTGCTGAGCCTTGCCAACTTACATAAAGCAGGATTATTTTAAATTGTCATGAACAGCTGATTGATGTACGCTCGTTCACTAGGGTTAAATCAGCTGTTTTCTGACAAGTTAAAAGAATCCTGCCATAAATTACAAGATCATCCAACTATCTCACCAAGATGGCTGTGGCTTCGAGCAATTGGTTAAACTGTTAAACGTTACAGGCGGTGAAATTGGTTGGCACCCCATTTTTTATGAGGTTTAGCAATTCAGGGGTTAAGCAAGTCAGGCGACCCATCGTGACTACTGGAGTTCTGATGAAGATTTGCATGACCCATACATATCTAAATTAATGACAGTGAACAGGTTTGGATGGTTATTGTCACATTTACATGTGAATGATAACAAATTGACCCCTTCAAGAAATTCGACTGACTTTGACAAGCTGTATAAACTTTGGCCTTATTTAGACAAGCTACAAGAGAACTTTTCAAGCTGCTATAGGCCAGCATCAATTCTAGCAGTGGATGAAAGTATGATAAAATTCAAAGGTAGATCAACCAAAAAACAATATATGCCGAAGAAACCTATCAAACGGGGATACAAGGTTTGGGCTCTGGCCGACAAATATGGATATTTGGTTAAATTTGAAATCTATACAGGAAAAAAGGAAGTAAAGTAGAAAAAAATTTGGGTGCAAGAGCTGATTTACGGAATTCATTTTATATAGTCTACTTTGACAATTATTTCACTAGTGTTAAGTTGATGCAAGACCTCAGAGATCTAGGAATCCTCGCAACTGGAACCATAAATAAATCCAGAGTGCAACTTCCGAAATTCGTCCAAGAAAAGACACTGAAAAGAGGTGAATATAAATGGTGGAGTAAAAAGGATGTTTCGGCGATTCAGTGGATAGATAATAGATGTGTCTATATATTATCAAATTTTCAAAATCCTGAATCAGCAGTTGAATTGAGAAGGAGACAGCATGATGGCAGTACCATTATAGTTGCATGCCCTCAACATATTGCAGACTATAATGCAAATATGAATTGTGTTGATAAGTTTGACCAGAATAAAAAGACATATGAATTGAACAGAAAGAGTCACAAGTGGTGGCATCATATTTTTTTTTCTATTTTCTGGATGCTGCAGTTGTTAATTCATATGTGATATTTTCACAAATTTCAAATGAAAAAAAAAACACTTAAAAACTTCCGCAGAGAAATTTCAACTGCATTAGTTTCTACAAGACTTTTGGAGTTGGATAGAAGATCAAAGGATGATAGTCATTTGATGAATAAAAAGAAAAAACTTTCTCATCACGTTTGGCTTCAATCAGCAAGTCACCAGCCAGAACGAACGACCAGAAGAAGATGTGCACTGTGCAGTACTAAGAAACAGCCAGTGAGGACTGATTGGGCTTGTTCCAGTTGTAAAGTTGCACTTTGTTTAGCAAAGAATAAAGAATGCTTTCAGAAATACCCCACCAATAAGAATATCTAAACAGTTTGAGAATAGTAAAAATAACAATGACTTTCCCTTATCTAAAGCTATCATTTCTACTAAAATTTACTCAATTTTTCATATGTATATATTTTTATTTTCACTTTTTCATATGTATATATTTTTATTTCCACTTTTTCATATGTATATATTTTTATTTTTATGTATTCAAGGAATAAATATCAGCTAGGAGTAAATGAGGTGTTTCTATAACCCTACTGCTAAGTATAAGTACTCTGCATGAAGTTATTTTTCAATAATGATATTGTCACTCTTGCTGCATGGTGGTCTGAAATTTGAACCTCCCCATATTTAAATAACTAGAAGGTAGAAATTTTTTTTACATTTTTCCCATGTTATTCTGACTATATTGGATGGAAATCACATGTTTATTCACAAGACTTAGTACAGCAGGATTCAATTAACTTGACATAAGTCAGCTGATCCAGTAATAATTAAACAGTGATTTCGACACAATAATCAAAAAGGCTTGAAAGTCTTAAAGGCCTTTAAAGTCTTTAAAGACCTTTTTTGAAGAAGACCTTTCATAGAATAACTTTTTAAAAGACCTTTTTCAATAATCTGCGAGATTCAGCATTTGTAGGTTAAGTATTGTGATCATATGCTCGTCGATCAGCTGACTTATGACAAGTTAATTGCATCCTGCTATAGCTGAGCAAAAATTTTTCTGTGCATGTAGGGTACAAAAAGCAAGCTGATTTTCTGTGCCTGAAAGAGTTAACTGATGTCGCTGCAGCGACCTTTTTAACATTGATCAACTAGAATCGATTTTACACCCATAAGATATGCTTGTAAACGATTTTTTCTTATTCCATTTGATAGTTTCCTTGAGAGATTCCAAGGTTTCTTTCGATACTAATTTTGTATTTACAGTTGGCTACACTTATTTCAAAATTCAATTCTAAAAACGGAATGTTTTCAGGTTAGTTTGTGATGAATACTACAGTCAGTCGGTTGCGCTATGATTTTGTTCGTCTGTTGTGAGTTCATTTTTAGTTTTCAAAATGAGTGATAAAATCAATCTAACACCTAATAAAATACGGAAATATTTCGAAAATTCTGACAGTGATAGTGATATTAGTGCTGATGATATTCCATTGGATTATGAAATCAAACAAGACACTTCCAACGTGGGTGTAAACAATGTTGAAGAGTCATCAGATGAAGACGTTGCAGCAAATTTTGAACACTTAGAAGAGGGAGTGCATATTTTTGAAATTGTAGGAGATAATCTTCAAGAAATTCAAGAAGATGAACAACAAAACACAATTGAACAAGCTATTCCAGGAGATGAAAACCAACCTAAAGACATCATTCCAGATCCAGTTCCAAACCGCAATTGGTGCAGAGTATATCCACCAGAAAATGAGATTGACATTTCTGAAGAATTTTTGGTACAAAACCCAGGCATAAGAAATTGTCCAGCAAAAAATAGCACTCCTATCCATTATTTCAATTTATTTTTTACTAATTTTATCTGGAAGCTACTAACTGAAGAAACAAATAAATATGCACAGTTGCATATTGAGAAGATGATGAGGTCCAACAAATTGAAGAAGTTTTCAAGAGTACAAAAATGCGTTGCTGTAAGAATAAATGATATAAAAAAATACATTGCCTTTCTTCTCAATATGGGTCTTACACAATGAAAAAATATCGAACACTATTGGGACACTTCCCCTTCACAGTATCTTCCGTTTTTCAACATAGTATTGCCAGTGAATTGATTCCAACTAATCAGTACTATGTTCCATATAAGTTCAAAAAAACGTGTTGATAAAGGACAACCTGGCTACGATCCGTGGTATAAAGTGAGACAGTATGTTGATTACCTGAATTCTAAATTTCTAGAACATTTTATTCTATCTCAAAACTTGTCGCTGGATGAGAGCATGATAGGGATGAAAAATTGGTGCACATTCATACAATATATGCCACAAAAGAGACACGCTGGGTTTGGGATAAAAAAATTTGAAGTCTGTGATAGTCAATCGAGTTACATCATCCAAGTGCAAATGTATAGTGGGAAAGATTTTCTGATAGATGGGGAAGGACCCTTTACACAAAAAGTAGTGATGGATTTGTTGACAAGGTCGAATCTTCTTGATAAGGGCTATCATTTATTCATCGATAACTATTATACAAAATTGCCTGTCACAGAAAAACTTTATGAATGCAAAACCTTTGTTACAGGTACTGTAAACAAAAATACAAAAGATTTAGCTAAGTCAGTAGTGAGAGAAAACCTTGGAGTGCAAAGCAGTATTTATTACAGAAGGGGACCACGTATCTGACAATTTTGCTGGTTTTGAGTTATAAGTTGGTACTTGTGTAGAAATCAATTTCACATCGCCTAGTCATACCAGGAAAAAATTATATAAAATGGGAAATTTAGTTTTGTAATAACATGTAACTGAATTTGTGTCAGCTGAGTAAGAATTCCACATATCTGCAGTGAGGATGACAGCGATTGTTTGTGCACTGTTTTGCAGTCTTCGTTTCAATTCTGGTTTGGTTAGATTAATTTACTCATAGGTAAGTTTAATTGCAGATAATTTTAGCTATTTCTATGATAATTAAGTATCATCAGCTTTGTTTATATTTTAATGAGGGTATTAATAACAATATTGAATTAAAATCTTTCATTCAGTTACTTGCTATTGCCATCACAGCGTTTGATGTTGTGCTCATAAAAGATTGTAGTTACGTGTTATTGCCACTGACTTGCACAAAGATCCTTTGTTGCAATGTCATGGTAATAATTTGGGTTTATTATTTTCAGTTAGCAACTATGATGAGTAGCAGAGGAATGAAAATCTTGGAACTATCAAGGAAAGTTACAGCTGAAGAAAATTCACCAGATCAGCATTGCTCGGAAACAGCTACATCAAGCTACATCATAACTTCAGAAGATATTTTTTTGACTCCATTAATAACAGTTGACTATGACAGTACCACGAATCCTGAACTACCGAGGAAAGTTACAGCTGAAGAAAATTCACCAAATCAGCCTCACTCAGAAACAGCTACATCAAGCTACATCATAACGCACCCTTGCAACAAAAGTGCCACAACTCAAAAATTGTAATTTTTGAGTTATGACCACCAGCAGGCGTAGTTTTCATGTCCCTACCAATCTTCAAAAGCGCCAGAAGCTGCATTGACAGATCAGCCGCCAGATGGCAGTTATGGCGCTTTGTTGTTTTCAATATGCCTCTGATTCCTTCCACTAAAGTGTCATATCTTCAGTTGTCTTCAGTCGGTCATTGAGTAACGTGTGTGTTGTTTATCTCATAAACTGTGATATTTTGAGTTGTGGCGTTTTTGTTGATTCAATTGATAATTACTACTTGAGTGATTTTGAATTGTGGCATTTCAGGTGATCCATTTAAAGAATAGGACTATATCTTATTTTGAGTTGTGACTTTTTTGTTGAATGAGTGAGAAACATTTCCCAGTTTCATCTCAAAATGTGTCACTTTTGATGTTGTAGTTTTACAATGGAGGCTACAGGCCGGGGTGCTTTCATTGTCAAACTTGCCATGGAAAAACTTAGACAGGAGGAACAATCATCTAGTGAAAATAATTTGAGTAATGAGGAAATTCCTATTCAGCCCTCATAATTTACAAGAGAATACAAGCTAAATGATGTTGTGGTTTGCCGGAATCATTTTATACAGACTTTGAGAGTGTCGACCAAACGAGTAGACACTGCACTAAAAAAAATAAAGAGTGACAGTGTAAGAGATAAAAGAGGACAGGCAGGGGGTAGAAACAAGTTGGATGAAGATGTACTTGAAGAGGTGAGAAACCACATTAGAAAGATACCAAACTACAAATCACATTACTGTAGATCGTCAACTGAAACAAAGTATCTACCAACAGAAATGACTTTGCCCCTTATGTACGACCTCTACAAGAAAGAGGTAGATAATGCAGTTTCACAGTCTAAATATAATAGTATATTTTACTCAGAATTCAATTTAAAAAGGAAAGCTCTTAAAAAGGACACATGCAGTAAATGTGATTCATTCAAAGCAAGACTGATGTCATCTAACAATGAAGAAGAAATCAAGGAGATCAGAGAAAATCATCAGGCCCACCTTGAATTAGCTGAAGAAGCAAGATTGAAATTCAAAAACGACTTAGAGGATTGTAAGAAAAATATCTTGCAAGAAACGTTATCATTTGACCTCCAAAAAACACTACCCTTACCTAGGGTACCAACAAACATAGTGTATTATAAAAGACAGATAATGCTTTACAATCTTGGTATACACTCAGGAAAAACCAACAAAGGACACTTCTATGTATGGGTGGAGGGCACTGCAGGGAGAGGAGCCCAGGAAGTTGGATCTTGCCTTAAAAAACATATAGCAGAACAATGCACTGATGTTGAAGAGCTAGTTCTGTGGTCTGACTCATGTGGAGGACAGAACAGAAACATCAAAATTGTTCTTATGTTGAAAAATGTAATGAGTGAACACACAAACTTGAAGAAAATCACACTTCGGTTTCTGATTCCAGGCCACTCTTTTTTACCAAATGATTCTGAATTTGGGGACGTAGAGAGCCATTTGAAAACCCATCAACGGGTTTACACTGATAATGACTACATCAATATTATGCAAAACAGCCGGAAGAAAAACAAATTCATAGTGTCTAAACTCACTAAAGAAGATTTTTTCAGCACTGCCACAATGGAAGACAAGATAACCAATAGAAAACAAGATACCAGTGGGAGCAAGATCAACTGGTTACATTTCCGTGAAATAGAGCTCAACAAGGACAAGCCATTTTCAATCTTTGTTAGGACCACCTTTTCTGGCTCACAGAAAGAAATTGACTTGGAAAAAAGGAGAACTGGCAGGCGATCCACAATATTCTCACAGAATCTTCCACTACTCTGGCCTGATGGAAAGCCCATTTCAGTCCCCAAGTTAAAGGATGTAAAGTCTCTGCTACATCTCATTCCATCAGATGCAAAGCAATTCTACAGAGGTTTTTTTTCAAGTGAAAATATTGAAGATGACATTGATGGCTTCAATGACAATTTAGATTTTGAGGTTGAGATTGATGAATAAGTTGTTTGTTTCCACAAAAACTCTTTTATGTTTTCTTGAACAGACTATATTCTTTTTTTTTTTTGCTTTCACGAGCTAGTTACAATATGCCATACAATATGAAGTTAGTTTTCTTTCACAAACTTGTTCTTAGTTTTTGTATACGTACCTAATTTTAAAAAGAAATCACTTCTTTTAATATATTTTCAAATTTAAAGTTGAAGTATTTTTTTATTAATACTGTTTATATCAAGTGAACTTAACTATTACTAGTAATAACCTTTAGTATAACAGAGAATTCCATCTTTTACCTTTATGAAAATTTCAATACATAGAATTGTCTATTAAGCATAAAAGAACCAAACGCCATTTTTTGCTAAAAATACCAATAAATCTATTTTATCGTCAATAAAAAGTATATTAAAAAACGTGAAATAATTCAATCTGTCATTCAAGTCCCTTTCCAAATCATTTACCTTTAATTAGAATTTAGGAGCCTCCATGAACTTTGAGGTCAATTTACTCAGTTTGGGTTACCTGTCGCTTGGCTCCTTTATGCATAAAGCCATCTCCAGGAACTACTAGACCAAAAGACAGTGACATTTCTTATGCAGCCTTGTATGTTTCATCTAGTGAAAATAATTTGAGTAACGAGGAAATTTCTGTTTAGCCCTCAGATCCACCCAGTGCAAGTAGCCATTCAGTTGGAGCAATTGAGCAAGTGAATCTACAGTTTCCCACTCATCTCGCTTCTGGTTCTCCAGGAACTTCTAGACCAAAAGATAGTGATGTTTCTTATGCAGCCTTGTATGATATCAGCAATCCTACCGTTTTGCTACTGACCAAAGTAACAAACAAACAGCCTGTTATTTCTAGTAAAGGAAGTGATGAAGATGACACAGATGGTGACCCCAATTCCAGTGATGATCATGTTATTCCCAGTGATGACACAGATGCTGAACCCAATTTCAGTGATGATGAGAGTGAAAGTAGTAGCAGCTCAGAAGATGAAGGACTTGGAAATGTAGATGATGAAATAGGGATGAAAGGAAAGAAGAGAGTGCAAAATCCTAAAAAGTGGATTAATAAAAAAGCAAAATTGAATAGGAATTCAGGGAAACCGTACATTTCTACATCAAAAACAAAAAAGAAGTTTGGCTCAAGAAAAATAGGGCCACCTTGTGGAGAAAAATGCCGACTACGCTGTAGCACCAAAATTGATGCTCTACTTGTGTTGAGATTTTTTCTGCCTACTGGAATCTTGGTTGTTTACAAAGGCAAAGAGAATTTATTGTTGCTCATGCAGAACCAATCAAACCTAAATACCGATATTCTTGTACACAGAACCTCAGGGGCTTGAACATTGCATATTACTTTGATGTGAATAATCTACGTATTGGAGTTTGTAAAAAAAATTTATGTCTACGCTCGATCTTAATGATAGACCAATACGCACAGCTTTAGCAAAGAAGATGGAAACTGGATTTGTTGATTCTGACAAGAGAGGGAAGCACGGGAAACAGCTATCTTCTTTTTGAGTCATCAAAAGTGTCATATGTCCAGAAAACAATCTTCAAAAGTGCCCCAACTCAAAAACGTTAACCGAAAATGACTGAAAAAGATAGGAAGTTGGTGTTTGTTTTCCCAGGATCCGTTGCTGTTTTTGAAAAGGCGTAGAAGAATATTAAAAAATATATCTGATCAAAAGACTATTTTTTTATTAAAAAGAAGCAAAGGTGTATTTTTAATAAAGTTTTTGAATTTAATATGTAGGCTTAAATATCGTATATTTGTTTGACTGAGGTTAAAGTGTCACATTAAATATAGTTTGTTGTTCAACTGATTTTATGACGTTTATTCAACCATTGAGGTAATTATGACCACCAAGAAATAATTCAATTTAATGTGATAAAAAGTGCTATTATACAAAAACAGAGGTGTTGTGGTCACAATTCCTCCTAACAAATGTGTATGAGAATGTATTGAGATAAAACAGAATGGTCATAATTCCCCCACTAATGGTCACAATTACCCCAACGTTTTGTGATTATGAGTTTTTGGTGGGGTAATTATGACCACCCTTATAACTTGATAAGAAAACAGATTTGATCATTAAAACTTTTTTGGGGAATACTTGAAGGACCAAAGTTACTTCTTACTCACTTACAATGCTACTTTTCAAAAAAGAAAAAGATTTAGATTTTTAGATTTATTACTTTATTCATCTAGATAACAAATATGACGGCTCAAATTTTATATTATATATAATAATTAAATTTACAGGAATTCAAAGTTGAAACAAAAGTTTTCAAAAGTTGACTCTAGTTCCTTTTCGAGGCCGTTTATTATTCAAGCAATACATACCTAATAAACGCCACAAGTTTGGAATCAAACTCTTCAAAATATGTTTGGAAGGTGGATACACGTATGATTTCAGAGTCTACTGTGGGCAGAGCAGACAGAAAGAAACATCAGTGGCAACAAATGTTGTGGGATGGACCTAATGAGAGATTTGTTAGGAAAGGGCGAACTCTATGTACCGACAATTGGCACACATCAATTACTTTAGCACATGAACTCTTTGAAGAACAAACACGCATTTACTTGGTACTTTGAGAAGAAACAGGAAACATAACCCAAGAGACGTAGTAAATAAAAATTGCAGACAGGCGAAACTGTGGCCAAAGAGAGTAGCATTAGGGATTGTTGTGCAGAAATGGAAGGACAAGAGAGAAGTCCTAACCCTCAGCACAAGACACATACAGATGAGATGAAAACAATTGAAAGAAGACGCTCTACAGTTCTGAAACCATGCAGCATCATAGACTACAATAAGTGGAAAACATTCATTGATCTTTCTGATAAAAAAAAAGTTACTCCACTTCATTGAGAAGAGGTGTCAAGTGGTACCGAAAATTGGCTATTGAACTATTGGCTATTGGAACAACACTGGTCAATTCCATTCATCTTTACCACTCATTAGCTAATCGAAGGATGTCTATGACAGAATTCAAGGGTGATATTGTAGGAGGATTGACTGGCGAAGGAGAAGCCGCAACAGCAGTTCCAAGACATCAGCCAACAACTCATCGCTTAGTGGATACTGGTCGCAGTGGAAGAAGGAGATGCAGCCGCTGCTACCAAAGAATAAAGCAAGAACGTGGCAGGTTAGTTGCAATGAATAAAAGACCGCAGTCGCCCTACAAATGTGTAGGCTGCGAAAAACAATTCTGTTTGGAGTGTTTTTTTGTTGCACATCCGTGTATCATTGAGTGAAGTTGAATTAAACAGAACGATATTATTTTTATAAGTTTTACTACCACTAAATCATTATTACACGTAGTGGCGAAGCGTGGTATACTTATTTGCTATATTTCCTATACGAAATATACCCGGCGATGACCGAGTAAGTATACCACGCTTCGCCACGGATTACAAGGTTTAATGATGTTTACATTAATTTACATCCCTAGACGAAACTAGCTCGATCACATCTTCAAAGAAACTTTGGAAGCGTGACATTCAATATCCGTTTTATACAGTTACTACAGCGAAGCCTACAGTGACTGAAGAATATTCTTCCATAGTCACTGTAGCGAAACCTGGAAAACAGTAGAGCTCAAAAGTAGATACTTAGCAACTCAGGTAACAAACATTTGTTTTCAAATGATGACGCAAAGACGAGAAAGTTACAAGACTCGTCTGAGCTCATCAGACTCATAATTTATAAACACACGTTTGATCTCAAAGTCGCTGAGTATCCCAGTGTGAGTAGTGCCCTAGTGGTAGAGTTCTCTGGACAAGTGCTAACTATCTTGTTAATTGTTAATTCCCCCAATGTAAACGTACTGGTAGCATACATGGTACTACTTTACTACTTTTTAGTATACCACCTACTCAAACTCTAATTCTACTAATGAATACCTGGCTTTAGTAATAAGAAGACAGTATTCCAACTACAAGGCAATCATCAAAGCTGCTGGGCCGACCAAGACTATCCTACTAATCACCTTTTTCTGGAACTCAGAGTCTTGAATATAAGACAGTTTTTCATCAAAGCTCTGCTGGAGCACATGCATAAGTGGCGGGAAAGTCATGTATCATGACTATCAAACCCGGGCCTCCAGCAACAACAACATAAGAATGCCTAGAATAGACTGTCGAATCTGGCTGCATCCCGTTCCCCTGTTTATACTGCACACCGTCTATGTTGCAACATGCCTGCTCAGCTCTCTACTTTTGACAGATTTATTACTGCTTCCTATAAAGAAAATGCTGCTTTCCTGGCTGTTTGAGCAAGGTAGAGATGCATCTGAATCTCTGCTGAGGTCCGCTTACCGTTTTTAAAAATTACCTCTTCATCTCTCCTATCAAGATCTCTTTCTATTTCTTAAGTAGTTTTTTATTACCTTGTTTCCAAGCAATAAAATTAAATCTTTCCATTTTGTCTTTCATTCAGCGTGCTAGCCCGTACTCACACTTTTTTGATCAGCTGGTGTTGGACCATATAACTTACTCTTCTGGTAGACAATCCACTTATGGATTGGATTAGGGTTTTGCCTCTCCGCTGGTGCATGCTGGCCATCTCCTCTAATTGAGGATCCTCTATAATTTTTCAAGTCTTTTCCTTTTTTTTTAGTTCTATCAATTTTTATTCTCTAGTATACTTTCCATTTTCTTCTGTACTACAGTTGAAATAAAAAAACGATTCAGACTCTTCTTCGCACACAGGCATTTCAGGCAATGTGAAGACTACCTTTTCTCTCTGTATTGCACAATTTCATAACCTTTGTACTGTATATTTGAAGTGAAATAAATAAATTGAATTGAAACACAATGATTTATGAGCGGGGCTCAATGGCGGGTCATCCGAGCAGGAGTTGAGAGACCTGTTGCGGTGTGCGAGGCATGATGTGCGCGGGGTTGTCGTAGAGGTTGGCGGGGTCATGGACGCAGTGGTGCAGCTGCGTAGATGGCCACCATCACCTGGGTGGCTCGGCGCTGCGCCGCCGACCGGTGGCTGCCGCTCATCAGGCACGACACTTGCGGCAGCAGCAACAGCTCTGGCATCTGCAGCAGCTTCTCTAGCTTCGTCTGAAATCACAATCAATTATATTTCTAAGCTATCGCTGATTGTGATTAGTCTTATAAATGGTAACAACAAATTCAAAATGTTGTATTTTATTCTAGTTTTTCAACATAAATGGTAGCAATTAAATTTCAAATGTATTTTACTCTATTTTTTATTTCAATTTATAAATATCGAATGGTAGCATTACGATTCCGTAACTATGTTGTATTTTATTTTTGTCATGACTTGTTTTGATGCTCAATAAAATATATTTCTATTCTATCCCCTCAAGAGAATAATTATAATTTCCTCATATTATTACCCGAATCAGAGCAATCGATTCATAAAAGTTGTACAAGCATCAAATTTTGGAGAATGCTTACAAATAATGTCACAGTTTGTCTCAACTGATAGAATAGGGTCGATTGTACGAAGACATGCTATTCGTTGATGTCTTATTCGCATCATTGCTATATAGCTCACTCGATAACAAAGAGCACCGACAAGATAAACAAGATAATTATTATACTTAGCCTATGCAGAGTATGTTTACTATTCCCCTCGATGTGGGTCTCAGTGATAGCTCTGCTATAGCTAGATAACAATGAGGTCGCAGTAGTTTTAATGACTTGTTTTAAATGCATGTCTTTAGCTGATTTAAATTAGCACTGAAATTCCAATTTGGAGAAAATATTTCAAGATTATATTGTTGGTTTTTACAAATGGCATGTGATACTCGAGATTATTTCGATTCAAAAATAACAATAGGAGTAGACGTTTTCTAACAACTTTAAATGTAAATTTTTTGGAAATGTTAACTATAGCCTAAAGATTTTCAGAATGGATGCTAAATTTTTAGTTTAGAAAGTTTTGGGTGAATGCCTGTTGTAGTAATTCAATAATTAATTATTGTAATCATTAAAATGAATAAAAAACGAAATAAATGTTTTTCTGTTGGCTTTCAAAGTGCGCTTTCCATAATAGCAATGTTATAACAAAGTTGATAACCTCAGTTGATAACAAAGAATTAGTAATGTAAATGTATTTTTTGTTGTAAATACCATACCAAGAAATTTGACAAGCTAGTAGGCTCCATTCCGGGTATCTGAGATAGGGGTCCTTTGGTTTGATCCTGAAGTATTGTGTAAATCGGACCAAGGTTCAGGTGGACCACAAGTGAATTAGCCTGCTCCGATGTCAGGGTATCGATCTGGGCTTCTGATTGCGCCTATGAATTCAGTCAATTAACAAATTAATCTAGTTCCATAATTTACAATCTTACAATAAAATTCAAAATGAAATTTAACAATGAAATTCACTATACGAATACACAATAAAATTAGTACTATGTATTGAACAATTCCATTAGGATTCAACATGTTCGTTACTTCATTTTTCATGATTGTACTTGTTGAAGTTTCAGAATCGCATTTCACATTGAATTTCAAATCAAGGAAGTATGAAATAGTGTTTAGTTTTTCAATTTTTTCTATAGTCTGTTATTAGTGAGCCGTGATACTAGAAGATAGACATACTTTTTAATTCAATACATTATACTATACTATATTATATAAGACACAACAAAATATAAATACAGTAGTGTATTTCCGAATTTTGATGTGTTAAAAGTTTCGTGCTCTAAATTTTAATCAAAATTAAATATTTCTAGATCATCGATAAGTGTTCTTTGCTGTGTTTTAGTGTTATATTTTTTTCGGACTTTATAAAATCAAAAAATACTTTTTTTAAATGCTAATGTCTGTTTTCTAAGTGAAAGCGAAATGGAACAACCCTACTCAAGTCCCCCCACTATTAAAAGCCATACGCTAAATAAATAATAAAAAATAGGGTAAAATATAATTGAAAGAAGATCTATAGAGTACGACAAATTTCCCGAGTGTTGATACACCTAATCAAAGATCAGAGATTGAAATGCTGATTCGTTTAAGATATGAATAGGAGGAATTAGAGTTGTTATAGTACGCAATTTTAGGAAATCAGAATCCGTCCAGTTGTTTATTACTTTATAAAACCATGCTAAATCGAAAATGTAGAAGTGGGTCGGGTAGGAAACCAGGATATATTAGTATTGACTTTCTTCTAGTTCAATGATGAAGAAGATTCTCACTGATGAGCAAGCTGACTAACGACTCTACTAATCAATCTTAAATCTAAAGTTTGTGACCTGGAGGATTAAGAATGGAATAGTCATGGTGTATAATACTTCAATGAATAGTTGACTGAATGGAAAGAGTGAATGTATTTAAAAATCTCACCTGCAGCCTTTCTAGTCGATCATCCATGAACTGGTAGAGGGCAAGCATTGTTTGCATGTGGTGCAAACAGTTCAATAAATAGACAGCCATATCGACACTGGATAAACGACTAGCAGTTATGTTGACTGATTGGAGCAGCGGATCCAATATGTTTGATACAATCTGAAAAAAGTCAAATTATACTTAAAAAAATCAAACGCATTTCTATTACTGTATATTATTCATGTGAATTATTTTAATATCACAATCTATAATAATGATGATTCACCAGTGATCATCATGACTACATGTGCGATAAAATCTGAGATAACTCAATATATCTGGTTCTGAGAAACTGAAAATTTTATGGCAGCAGTTACAATTTAAATATTATCAATATAGATTTATCGAACTCACGGTTGACAAGCCATCATCATAAAAATGCAAGTTATAAGCTCAAACATAAGAAAGACATATATCAAAACCACGAGAGAGCCATGTAAGCAGGAAATTTTTCTGCATAATGTGCAGAAATATTATTTCAGAGACATTTTCAGGTTCAAGTCTCAACCTATGATACCGAAAAACTCAGTTGATTTTCACTTAGAACTACAGATACCTAGTCTTCATTCAATCACTGTTGGAAAGCCCAACAAAACTTGAAAACACTCCTGTTAAAGATTGAAAACGTTTCCACCAATAAAATAATGAGGATGTTTGTAATTTCAAGTACAAGAAAATTTCATAGTTGTAATAAGTCATAAGAATCGCAGAAAGTTATGCTGATTGCGAATGTATGCTAATTGCAAACTTCAAGTCAAGATCTCATTAATCACCGATTAAATGAATGTGATAAATAATAAAATTATGTGATAATCTGATAGTAATAATTCATAGCAAGCAAAGAAAGAAAGGTTGATTGATTGAATTGACTTAATTTCTGGATCACAGTCATTAATCTCCGATTGAAACACAAAATTACCTTATTTATTTTTTCATGAGATCCCTCAGCCACACTCACAACAGACAGGATATCCTTGAGCAGATTTAGAAGGTGAGTGACCGATTGCGCCGGTGACAGATCGGGAGGTGGCAAGTCACCACGGTCCGCGAGGTGGTGTCTCACTTGGTTTTGCACATTGGTCAACATTAATCGTTCACCCAATGTGACCAGCTCATCTAGAGTGGACACCAATGCACTGTCACTGGGGATAACCTGAAAACAGATGAAATGGAATGTCATAATTGATCATACAATAATTATAGTTATTAATTATCAGTTATTACCAAACAGAGAAAACTCTGGCGAAATAATTTTTAGTACAACTTCTACTGTTTTTATTCAATATTGATAACTACTACAATACTACCTCCACTACTACACAAAATTAGATGGTTGAATGTTATAGGATATTCTTACAGGTCACAAAGAATGTATTTCGATAATTTCCAGCCATTTTTGATTATGAAATTTTCAATTGATTTCTAAAATAAACAAGAATATAAATAGTGAGTTTAAGTAAAATGGGAGTAGAATAGTTAACCTCCATAGTTCTTAAATGAAACAATTAGTTTATATGACACTAATTATTACCATACATTAAACTCACTGTTGAGATAATTTATAAAGCAGGCAATTCATTACAATTTGGAATACATTTTTGAATCAAATTTTCACTATATGGAAATAGTTCAAGCAAAATGGGCACAAGGGCTACCGTTTCAAAGTTTACATACAAACCATACATTACAATTTGATGCCAACTGAAAACTTTCACTTGTTCATCCATAGGCACTGGAGATAACTTGGAGAGTTGAAGTGAGACTTTATACTGAATAAATACAATAGTATACCATGTTGATAATAAATAATTATACTCTGCTATCACATGATAATCGTGAAGCAGTCTGAAATTCCATAATCTGCCTGTAAAACCGATCATGTCCAACTCTTTCCTCCAAAAGTGGTTTAATGTTTTTTTTCAAAACATAACAGTTATTAATGAAGAAAGCAATTTAGATTTATAAGCGGAAATCTGATTCTTAATTGAATTGATACTCCCATTAATACTCCCATTCTGCATTATTATCGCAATTATTATTTATTGAAGAATGAAAAGAATGAACTTCCCAATGAAGATAGTTGTTATACTTTTGCAATGACTTATGAATACACCTACTTAAGAATGAGACCGAATAGGTATTCTGCCTTATAAGTCGTACTTATGAAAATGTTTGCCAAGTATTCATTGTATCTGAATGGACCCAATTTAAGCTGATATTTTGAATTCTAGTAGAGGAGTGAATAAGCACCTGACAGAAGGTTTGATGATAGAAGCGTAAAAAGTTGATGGCGCAGTAGAGTGAAGTTAAAATTGTTGTGGATGATAGAATGTGCTCTACTCGAACCCGGAGAGGATGACATACGCCTTCGGATATGTTTGCCAATGCCTGTTGGATTTCTTCATTTACATCTACAAAAACAAAATAATTCACATTAGATACACAAATTTATTGAGAAAAGTGACGGTATACATGTAGAATCTATTTCAAGACGTAAGGTGTCTCCAAATGCAGCACAAAAAATAATGTACTGCACTTTAAACAAGATTTCATTTAACCAAAAAAATGTAATATGGAAACTGATGAGATGCGAGTATGAAACTTGTGCCAGGGCAATGAAGTAGATGATGAATCTGAACTCTCAAAAGGGTATCTCCGATCCATTGACTTTTTGTATTTTACCGAAAAGTTATGGTAACAAGCCTGATTTGAATTCCAAAAAACCATTGAATGTTTTGTATTTGACAGAAACGTTACGTTAACAAGCCTGTGTTTGTATCGGGGCTGACTCTTTACATGTAAACGAATTAAGTGATTAAGAACAAATAATTGAAGAGGCGAGAAATGCAAAATTTTTATCGGCCAGTTTCACGAAAATCGAATTGAATTTAACCTCCTTGAAATGACGACATTGCATAGACGTCAGATTCTTTCATTGCCTCTCATTGCATTGGTTCCAGTAGACGACACGCCGATTGAATTAAATTGGAATTTCGTGCAAATGGCCGATAGATATTCCGAATTTCTCACCTTTTCAATTATTTTTCTCAATGAATTAATTCATTGTAAAGAGCCAGCCCGAGAATCTTTGATATAGTCATACTAATTTTTATGGGAGAAAACTTTGAAAGGTACCTAATTTGTCGACAGATTTGAGCAGAGTGTTGAGATTTTCTCGCTCGAGGGGCACCGCTTGATGCAGCCAGGCCAGCATGTCACCAACATATCGCTTGGCGTCATGCGCGTGCATCTCGATCGGTTTCGGCGTTCCACCGGCACCGCCCTTGGTCAGCGCATCCAAGAACAGGCGCACCAGAATCGCCCGACGATTTGTACAGTACTCATTCATAACGTATCTGCAACAAGTAATCATTATTAATTTAGACATTCATTGACTCATTTCAACTCTTTGATTGCCAAGCAACTCAAGTCTAAGAATTTCTACAAAATATAAAGTTATTATAAATTTCGTAGAACAAATGCTGATGTTGTAGAATCTCTAAATAATTGAGAAAACTTGTTGAAATTGTCAATTCCACTATATTAAACACTTATTTATTCACAGTACCATGGCTTCGTATTTCATTTAGCCTAATGGACGGATGTCCATTTAAATTTACATAACGTATTCAGATGTGTACAGCTTCGAACACAGATTCGAAATTCGGAGCTGAACACACCATCTACAGAGTAGGTGAAAAGTTTGAGAACGGCTTGATATTTCATATATACGAAGGTAATTTGACGGTAGGTGTCATTGGGGATCCTACTCAAATTAAAAATACCTTTATTGTGTTCAAAAAATCTGGTCCGCCATCATGAAACCACCATTTTGAATGTAAGTTTATTTTTTTAATGGGAAGCTGGTATACATGATTTCAATGCGGAATTTTAATACAAAATGAATTACGAGAACCGTACATCGATGTCAAACCGATCCAAAGATATTTCAATTATTAATCAGATAAGTCAGAGACGGGTGAAAATTATAATAACGGCTTCATATTTAATAATGTATAACAAATACATAACGGTGATCTGACGGTAGGTGTGATTGAGGATTCTACTTAATTTATAGAAGAACTATCACATTCTATGGGATTAGATAATTGTTAAATTGCATCTCTTGTAGTCAACCCATATTTTAGACTGATCTGCCGAGACGTTTTTGGAACTCTACAAATCACTGGTTTTAGAAACAAAAGGAGAGATTATTCCATGTGGAATACATTAATTGATCCAATAAACTGAATTTCTATTTATATCTGTAATAATAATAAAACTTATTTCATCATGTCGTAGGGAACAAATGTTATATTGACAATAGATGATTTTATTAAATTAGTACGAGTTCACCCCGTGCAGCGCAAAGCGCCGCTCACTTGATTTTTCTAAAATTCTTAGTTTTAAATAGTTGCTATTTTGACCATCTGCAGCTGACAGCAGCTCATTCATACCAATGAAGTCCTACCTTGTACAGTGAGACTATTTATAATCACTGTAACACTTTTAGAAAAGCCTTTCTAAGCTCTATCTATGTGGCATTTAACAAACTAACTCAGTAGATTAAATAATTTAGTACATTTTAATGCCAACAGATGGTTTTTTGCTTTCATTATTTTCTCCTATTTAAAATTATTATTTTTGAAATACAAATAGAGCCTGCAGAAATTCAATTTTTCATTTTTCTTTTGGCATATTCCGCATCAAAATCGGTCCACTCAACCTTCTTCACGAACTTTCCAAAATCTACTCTACACGGCAGCAAACTCTTTCAATATAGTAGATTGTTATAAAATATTGGATTACGTAAATATAACATTGTTAAGCATAAAGTTATTTCTACTTGAATTTTACAACCTATCACTTAGGGAAGATCATTATAAATAATTCAGATGATCTTCATAGCATACTTGAAAAGAACTGGTCTATCTTGGAGTCTGGTCATAGCCTGCGTCAGCAGATTGCTCATCGATGGAGATTCGATGTTGCGACAATGTGATTGAGCCCATCTGTAGATTTTTTCCAGAGCTGCTTCCTGAAAAAATCAATATTTAGTGTAAATATAGACTTCTCTATAGAGATTTTGAAACCCATCACTCAATAGAAATTTTAGAAGCCAAAGGATCATCCAACTAATTTTTCCCAATATCTCAAGTATTTCAAAGATGATAAGAAATCGTTGATATAATTATTTGAAGAATAAATTTAAACAGACAACATTCGTGAGTGAGCACTTGCTAATTGATTCTTGAACGAGAGTTGAGATAAAGATAAGATAATATGATAGAGATATGGTCAATCTCGGCATGAGATTTAGTTCTGTTTGTAGGATATGAAACTTCAGTATTATTCATTTCATTAACTTTTTCTTTTTTGATCTTTTGATGGTAAAAATCGGATTTTACTATCATGGAAACATGACTATAAAGTTTCATTCCTTGAAGATAAATTGAATACATTAGATAGCCTATATTGTTAGTTGTATTGAAATTCAAAATGTCTCTGTGAAAGATTTAATAAAATAATGAGCAGTTCAACTATACGTCATATTTTTGATCAATTTCAATAGGTAGCAAACTTTTTTAAATAAATTTAATATTTTATAAAATTGAATAAATTGAATTAAATAAATATTTTAAAAATAATTTAAAAAAATTAATATTGATCT
Source organism: Laodelphax striatellus (assembly GCA_017141395.1). Taxonomy (NCBI): domain Eukaryota; kingdom Metazoa; phylum Arthropoda; class Insecta; order Hemiptera; family Delphacidae; genus Laodelphax; species Laodelphax striatellus. Next base: position 21,370,916 of record CM029532.1, on the reverse strand, counting down.
AAACAACTTGTCATTGGCATAAACAACTAACTTGCATAGAAGCAAAACAAAAATTCGAACCTAACGAATATGAACTGTTCAGGACAGTAGATGGCTCTATTACTGACCTGATACATAGCCATCTGATCCATTATTGCAAGTCCCAGTGTTTGATGGCCAGACTGCAGGAGTGTTCTACAATTTTCATGAATCGACTTTACTCGGTCCAATGCTGAGAAAAATGCTTCGGTTATATTAGCTTCTCCAAGTGCTGCTAGTTCATCCTTGGATAACTGGAACGTTTTGAGAAACGACTTTGCAACATCTTGTTGCATAGTCAACTTTTCACTGAAAACATTAAGAAAAAATCAATAGACAAAAATTGAAATGATGAAGTGATTCTCAATAGCAAGTATTGGTGCTAGATGAGTCAAATCATTTTTTGTAGTTGAAGTGTTGAAGTTTTGTATACTGCGTAACCCAAATTTTGTCATTCACTGTACGATAATTTACAGGAATAATCTAATATGTTCCTTTTCTTATGAAAGGTCTCATAAGGTAATTTTCTTTAATATTCTTACAAACCTGCAGATGAAGTATCAAACTAGACTTTTACAATGAATCACGAAATATTTGCAAATAATAACACTCTTGTTCAATAAGTTACTCATTACAAGATTCATGGTTTAATACATTTTCATGTTCCCTTGATTCAATACAATTCAAAATTGACATTCAAGTACTTGAATCAGTCACGAAAATCGCACCTTCAACTGTTACGACAGTTATCACTAACAAAATTAATCAACTTTTACCCTAGAAACAATGAATTATGCTTTGTAATAGAAAAAATCAAATCTTCATTGCAGACGTAATGTAGTGTACGTAGTGACACCGCTTATTATACATGTAACTTAATTATGAATATATTAAGGTGAGAATGAGAAAAAAAATTACCTCTCACACTGGAGCTTAGTTGTCTGTTCAATAAGATCGTGAGTTTGTGATTTAGTAGCTTGCAACTGCAGCGTCATATTTTGTACAGAATTGTTCATTTCAGATACATCGTTGTAAACACTGTCAAGAGCTTCCTTTACCATCCGAAATGCAGATAGAAATTCCTGAAAAAATCAAATTAATCATTGTGCAAGTGATGAACTCAAACTTGATTATGATGGCCTTGTAAAAAGAAACTGAATCGGGAACCAATCTAAATCTTGAATTCGTACACGATCTGTTTAAGGACTGAGGTTAATGAAATTAATACTTGATATTTTTAAGCATAAATATAAATTCATACTTTAATTTTAAGCAAAAGTTTACAGAATTATGAAATAATGACCTCTAACACGTGACAGAATCGACAATAGCTAATAATAAAAATGTTTGCTAGACGTACACTAGTTGATGAAATAATTTAATAAAAAAACCCAAGTATAACACGAAGGTCTCCAGTGTAAGTAGCTCAGAAATTTATTATCTGTTCTACTGTCTCAAAGTTATTGTAGTAATCAAATATTTTAATAAAAAAGTCAAGTAAGTTATAACTGTATAACACAAAGGTTTCCAGTGTAAAAAGCCCAGAAATTTATCATCTTTTCTACTGTCTTAAAGTTATTGTAGTAAGCAATTGAGCACGAGGCAATTTAGTTCTCGATTCATGTGAGAACCTTTGCTTATGAAAACATTTCTGCACTCTCTATCATCGTCGATGATAGTTCAATAATTTTTAGTATGCAGCTACTCCAAAAATTCCGGTTGAAGAATATAATACACATTCTAATTATGTTCCTTCTATATGCTGATGCAAGTTATTTAATGCTGAAGTTGATTAAAACGAGTCTGTGATAAGAATACAGTTATTACCGTAGTTTCAAATGATTCTACTTACTTCATTTATAAGCAAACTTCTTTTTTCGATTTTACTTCTCAGACTCCTCCTAGATTGTAGAGTATTTTCAGTGAAAAAGACTGACAATTCCTTCAGTGCTTCCAAAGTATCCTAAAAAATAAACAATTGTTATCATTCATTGCAATTTCAAAAGTTGATAGATTATCGCACCTTCCTTCACACGAGAAAGTTACTACTGTACTCCTATTCTCTTAATTTCTGTTCTGTTATTACTCTTTTTGTTTCTTGAGCATTGCATAACTTGAATGTAGCCTACTTAGTAAACACATCAAGTTTAATGAGTAAATTGGGATGAAGTAATTTCTGACAATGAAAAATGTTCGAAAAATAAATGAAATCATTTGGACCTAGGCCTATCTATCACATTCTAAAAAACTCTCTGCAATTTTATATAAATGAATAAATAGTTAGTGAATTTCTGTTTTAATGGAAGAGGTAAGTAGTTGAAGAAGATCCGAGACATGCATGGTGGTCTTTTTTGAAAATCGGTTCCATACATCACAAAGAAAAATTGTGGAAGTAAGAATCAAACATTTACAATAATTCAAACTGACAATGAATGCTGAGCTGCTTTCCAGGAAGCAAGTGGCGAAATTTCTCTAATTTCCATTTCTCGATACATACCCAGATGTCAAGGAGGTATCGCGTCCGAGACACTAATACTTGGAGAAACATCAACATGAAGAAAAGACAGCCCTGAATGGGCTTTATCAGAAAATTGAAGAAAATGGCACTTGAAAACTATTAAGAGGCGACCGGCAGCACTTTAAATAGGTAGTCCACAAAAGACTCATCCAGCCCGTAATAATTACGTTTCACCAGCCACCGTGACAAACAAATCTTGAAGGCACCGTACGAGGCACTCAGTAAAAAAATTGGAACAAATCAAAAAATTTCAACTGTCGCGCACTCTTAAAGACCAATAGCGAGGTATGTCAAGGTTCTCCCCCTTTTGTGTTGTGCCCCCTTGTAGAGTAGGACGAATAGAGACGTTTCACATAATATAGGAGGGATGTATAACGTACATGACTGTTTGTGAGCAGCCTACTGAAGAGTGAGTGGTACATCATCACCATATGTTGAAGACAAAACTTGGTTCTAAGCTTACGCAGGAGATAAATGATCATTGACAGCCTACCACAGACTTTTTCTATGTGCCGCTCCTAGCTCAGTTTGCTGGCAATGGTAAAACCCAGAAGGGTAACTGGTGCAGCATCCAAAAAAGGCTCTATATAAGACAAGAGACTTGTAATGTAATCTTTGTATTCTACATATCTAGAGTAGCCTATCATTTGGGTTGGTGGTACAAACGTCGATTCAAGATTGATTGCCAACCGTGAATCCTCATTTCATCTATCGATACTTGATACTTTCTGTTACTCGCAGCACTCAGTGGTTGCGGAAGCGGTTGGTCCCAGTGGCAGAGTCAAGGCTAATCGGTGAGATTAGATAAGAGACAGCGCCTACCACTCCCGTTGTAACGGTGACCGGTTCCTCTAAATACAAAAATTTATGAGCTTCAAAATCGCTTCCCGGTGGTTCGGAACCCACCTAAAGCTGTAGGTCCATTCATCTCTCATTATCATCCTTCCCATTACCCACGCACAAGCTTAGAGCTTATGTGGGCATCATCCCTAGCAAAAAAAGTGTATTTATTTAATATAATTAGCAGGGCCATTTTAAGAGTCAAAATGTGGTAATTGCTGGTAAAACATATATAAAACCTCAACAGTATCAATCACAAGTAGCTTACCTTATCGTTATCCAGACGTGTTTCTAAAACTTTGTTCAGTCTTTTTGTGACAGCACTATTGCTATTTTTGTCACTTTGATCACCTTGCAGTTCACTTGCCATGTTGTCTGTGACCATTAGGCTAGTTTCCTAAACCTAATAAAAGATCAATCATAAACAATTTTTTTTACCAAATCACACTTTATTATTCACAGTTGCTAATTAATAGCATTAAAACAATAACTTCATAGGTGGTGAAACTTTAAGCAATATCAAAGAATTATGAGAATCGATAAACCATTGAATAAGATGTATTATTGAAATACTGGAAATTAATTCAGTATCTTACAAATTCCTCTTGACAGATTAAAAAAGCATCTATAACAAAATAATTATTATATTCTATTTTCAACAACAACCTAACCTTAAAACAGTTGTCAATGTGTCAACTGTCAAAGCAGATAGTATCGATATCTTTATACAACAGTATCGATATATATATGCTATCGATAACTATCACTTGAAATATCGATAGTTTATAAAGTAGCAAAAGCCCAAGAGCAGTGTCACAGATAATGTAAATCTTTACATTAAAAATGATTTACATTATCTGTGGCATTGTGTTGGTAAAAGCACAGTTTTAAAAAACTGTTTAAAAAGTTTAAACACAGTTTAAAACACTTTTTAAAAGTTGTAGCGTTGCAGTAGTGTCATTAAGGGGACTGGGATAAAACCATTTAGCGGCGTTTCGATTATTATGACATCACATCATCATCTAATAAAGACGATAATTTTATGGATGCAATTAATCAGCCAGCCACCCTCAAAAACCTGTTATCCATTTTTTTAAATTTCTATTATTCAATATTTGATTATTTTGGATAGGTGAGAGCTAAATATAATAATAATTAATTGAACGAAATTCTAATTAATGCCATATAACATTCTGAAGACTTTTTCAATTAATTATTATGATTTAACATCAACTGTATAGTTGCAATATCTCATTCCTTCCATCTATATAATATTGGTAATCAATTTTATTTATCAATTTATTATGATAAAAACAATGAGATCTCAATTCATAATCTCATTAACAGTTCACGTCAAGAGGCCTTGGAAACAATTGGTATATCGTACACCATAATAGGCTAATATGTTTTATAATGAGCTCTTTCATGTTTAAAGCTTTAGAAAATTATCGCACACTCTAGGAATAAGTTTTTCCTCCCTTTATTCAGAGAGTTATACCTAAGAGTTGTAGAAGGGAAGATCTTTGATTAACTCCAGATTCAGAATAAATTCAATGGAAACTTGACATTTAAAAGAAGAATTATTATATTTGATGGTACGGCACACACGAATACTAACTTTTCAATTGTACGTTGTACGCTGTACGGTATTGAAAGTACAGTATAGTACTTGATGAATGATTCAGTGCCATGAATATTGCAATGACTTTTATTCATGGAAATGTTGCAGAGTATAAAACGAAATTGGTTGTCTTGAACGAAACTTTAGCTTTTGAGCAATCTAAATTATTTATAAGATCACTACGGTTGAAACCACAATTATTATTAAATAATAATTCATGCCACAGAGAGTAACAAAAGAACCACGCTCTGGCACAATTTACATTGAGTTAGTTTTAAATAAATGTAAAATGAAACGTGAAAAATTGTCTATGATTTGAAACTAATAAAACTTAATGTTTACTTATGATACTAAATTCAACTAAGTTGAAATAGGGCCTTACTTTTATGAATGTGAATAATACTATTCTACAATGAGTCTGTCCACCTAAAACTATTTATAAATTTAATGGAATAGTGAAAGTTCAAACCAACAGTGATAAAATATTCATTCAGAACTCACAAGAATTGGTGTGCAAGATTGAATTATTTATCCGTTCTTGTTAGATTGATATTGTCTTAAAGAGAAACTTTCGTAATTTATTCAAATACAGCAAGCTATCAGATTCAATCTTTAAAGGCTATCAGGATATTAGAGATTACAGGAATATCATGAACGCTCAGACTGCCATTTCCTTTTTTAAATGTTTTTCCACGAGTTCAATTGGTTCAGCTAGAATCAATGACAAAATCATAATAATAGAATCTATTGTCTATGCTAAAAGTGTTCAACAATGCCCAGAATGGTTTTAGCATCCATTCGTTGCGGCTGAATCTGTAGGCCTACACCGCACTGAATGTGAACATTTGAATGAGTAGAAATAATGTCGTAAAAATCCTGTAATATGTTAAAAATTAAAAAGAACGAGATTTTATATTTGAATAATTGTTAATAAGTTAAAATTATTCTTTTTGAAAAATGCTATTGATTGATTTGATGAATTATCTCAAATCTTCAAGCAGATCAGAGAAGTATGAATGTCACATAAATATCATGAGAGTTCAGTTTGTCATGTTAGGCCTTTGGAAAAGTGCAGATTTGAGAGAAGTCAATTACAAAAAAGTTTTTGCAATCGCAGCAAATTTGTCTGTCTCATGCATTTTTCTATTATTTGCACTCCATCATTCAATGGTGAATGTTGACATTCAAGGAATGACAGAGGCACTCATGTTCTTCATACTTTTTGCCAGAATCATTTTCTCATACTTTTGGCTGGTTGGAAGGATTTCCAGCATGAATCGATTGATAGAAGCTGCTGAGAGAAATTATGAAGATTTTGAAGAGAAATCCATTGCCTTCAAGACAGGTCTGAAATCTAAATGCGATAGTTGGAATCTACTGTTTTTTAAATCGCTCATCTGGATGTTTTGTATTCTGCTATTACTTTACGCGTATGCAACTGGATTTTATATGCCACAATCAACTGAGAGGAAGTACATGTTTCCTATTCGAACACCTTGGATTTTGGAGGAGTCGGGAAACCTGTACTACTACTTGGTGCTCGCCAATCAATTTGCAACGGGTGCGGTTGCATGTTCTCTGGGAACACTCGACGTTACTTTCAGCGTTATGTCGATAAACATACTGAGTGCAGAAGTCGACATCCTTGGAGAGGCATGGAAGCAGACAACAACCTATGATCAGCTCCGCCGCAACGTTCAGCAACATGTTCTTCTGTTGAGGTAATTTCGCTTCATATTATGTCTGAAAATCATATTCATAGATCAGCATTATGATGGGAAAAATCTCCAATAATAAAAAATAGTTCCCAATAATCGATAATATTCCATATGAAAACTGGTTACCGGTACCTATAATATTAATTATGATGTAACTTATCATTGATGTGGGAAATGACCTCAGCGATGACCAGTTTTCATGCCAAAAAGTAATAAGCATTGGTTTCACCATGTCATGAATTGGATTATAACTATTGACTATCAATTCGTTCCTGCACGATGCACCGTTGATGGTCAATGGTGTACACTTACCCTATTTTCTAATAATAATTAATATTACAATTTATTCAATTGCAAAGGGGATGTTGGAGCTTAAGTCATGCCCATAAAATTAACACTGTATCCTATTATGAGATGCTTTTCAGAGAAACATCTATTGGTGATCATTGCTGCTCTATAATTAAGGAGCTCCTCTTGATTATATCCACTACCGTATTGATAAGTCTCGGAAACATGCAGTATTAGTACGGTACCGTATAAATTTTTTATGAATAGATGATTCCCCAATATCACGTCACTATCTTATCATTATTGGACCACTTCTTATCTAGTTGGAATAAAGAATCAACATTGAGTGCCTGTAATAATAATTTACATTTTTTTTGGAATATCATAAAACATTTTTAAGATATTGTTTATCAAGCAGTCATCGTCACCTGGATTTCATTATTCACTTGATAACGAAGAGAACTCATGAATCAGAAATAGGTTTTATATGTGATAGCCTATGCGCTCCATATATTTGCCAAAATCTATGTGTTATCACAAGTTGTATCACCCTACTGAATTCATGAGAATCAAAATTGGTGGTTCGGAACCCCCTAAAGCTGTAGGTCCACTCATCTCTCATCATCATCATCCTTCCCATTACCCACGTACAAGCTGAGAGCTTGAGTGAGCATCACCTGAGCAAAAAAAGAAATGCTATTTAACGCTCTGTGAGTGGAGCATGATGGAAGGTGCATCTGTTGAAAAATTCACGTTTTTCGACGATTTGATAAAAGCTCAAGAAGAAGACGATTCCATTAACAATTGCTGGGTATTTAAGACTTGAATTGATGGATGATTCGCTTGAAGAGGTACAATTAACAAGAATTAAATATAATTTATTCATACCTGCATGGTCATTAACATGGGGAAGAGAGCTATTAAAAGTGAAAATTTTCTGTAACTCAACTGTAAGAAATCTCTATAATTACTGCAAGAAATCACTTCATCATCAGAAGTTCAACCAGTTGTGCATATATAATAATAAAAAAAACCTATAGCTCTTAATGTGTTTGAATTTAGTTGATGAAGTTTATCGGTACGGTAAGTGGAGATAGAAGGTCTCATAGCTGTCTAATAGATACCGGGGTATATTATAATATAGGTAAATACCGGTTATAGTTGCGAAAATGTTTGGTCCAATGTTGCGCTGTTTTGGTCTAAGAAAAAAAGGCGAAAAAGAGAATCCTTATGAGACTTATTTCAAAATAGCAACCATGACAATGCAAATAATAGGACTTTGGAAGAGTGGTGCCAAACGAGAACTGAACTACCTCATAGTAGTGCCTTTCATATTACTCATGGTAGCTGGCAACATTGGCATAATATTGGCTATCTATGAAACAAGAACAAACCTCACTCGCAGCTCAGAAACAATGCTCTATCTGATTTTATTGATACACACCTTGAATGCCTATTTGACTATGGTTTATAACTTGAAGAAAATCAATAGAAACTTGGCCGCAGTTGAAGAGAAATTTCTAACTTTTGAGAAAAATTTGAAACGACCAGTAGACCATATGAGAGCTTCTTCGCAGATCAACACAATATTTTTCATGAAAGTTGTTATAGGAGTAGTATGCTCGGTTCATGTCAGTCATTTCATCAGCTCCAAGTGTTACCTACCGAATTCACCAAATAAATCTCTATTCTTTGATGTAGTGCTACCATATCGTCCATTGGATTCGGATTTCTACTACTACTATGCGTTTGTATTCGAGATTCTAATTTATATCGTAGAAGGCTGTGTGAATCTGTCCAGTATAACACTAAACGTTGGTTTTCTCAACATCTTGTGCGTCGAGATCGAGATATTTGGTATTACTCTTGAAAATATTTCATATTTTGAAAAACCAACAGTCACTAGAAACCATTCGAGTAAAGTAGTAGAGATCAAGGAAGAAGTCAATGGAATATCTATGAGGGAAAGCATTTATGAGGAAAAGCGAGTAGTCGGCAAAATTGTGAACCATCATCGATATTTGATCAGGTAAATAGTTGATGATTACCGTATATTTTTCAATTATCTTTCCGTGATTTTTTTTCTAACTCCAACTTATACGTTTAAGGAGGGATTAAGATTGTCCTGTAACAATAATAATATTGTTTTTTGACTTGAGAAATAGTAATTGAATAGGTAACAATTTTCTGTGTAGCAGTGATAGTGATGATAGTGATAGTGGTAGTTATCCATACTGACGAATAAGAAGATTAATTGATGTTGTCAAAACCACATATTAAATAAAACAACGAGTGGTTTTGATAACATCAAGTCTTCTTATTCAGTATGAATAAAAATTTATATTCATCATAATATTAAAAACAACTTATTTCTTACTTACAATTCAAACTGATTGAATAACTTGTTATTTTTCTTGATCAATATTTTTGACAGTGTCTGGTGAGATGTTATATTTAAACATAATGAAAACACTGGGATGTTGTCAAATATCACTGGATTTGTTAAGTAAATTAACAAACATGTTTCAGCATCATTCTTCCATCTTCAGTTTAATAAAAACTTAGGCCTATATAAAACTAAATAAATCCAGTGATATTCGACAACATCCTATATATACGGTAATGTTTTCATCATCTTGATCAATCTTCAATTTTAATATTTTATTATGCAAAGAGGACAGCTTCCTACGTACAGTTTTTACAGCGTCTGTCAAATGAATAGATTTAACTTAATTAGGTACTGTACTTATCGGCTCATTGTTACAGACAACAAATAATTGAATCCTTCAATGACTATTGATGACTCTTGATCAGTAATAATATTGATCAATATTATGCTTACAAAACTATTGAAACTTACACAGTACTAATAATACCTGGAATGCTTTACAGAATAAATCAATGAAACTTGTAAGTATAAGATAGAGAAAATATACAGGTAAGAGATGAAGACTTTAACCTGTGCATCAACTTATTTAAACCTGTTATGGTGATATTTGAATGATGTATTGATTTGGATACTATCAAGCTATCAAAATAAAATACTTTTCAGAGGAAAAATTTTTTCTTGTTCATTGGTTTTGAGATATGGGCGTCTAAAGTAGAAATTTTCAATTAATCTCAAAATTGGTTGCAAATACAATTATGAAATTTTGAGCATAGGCTACGTGCTTAAAGGTATTGTCTATCACTTGACATAATTAGTTTTCAAAATATCAACTTTTGAGAAAAATAACAAATTCTCAATTTAATTGAAAATTGAGTTATTTTTAAATAAATTATTTTCAAAAATATTTTTTCAAATTGGTTATTTTGAGAAACTAATTATGTCAAGTGATAGACAATGCTCAGCACATGCTTTTCATAATTGTATTTGCAACCAGTGAGATTAATTTGTAAAATTTTTCTCAAAAAATGAACAAGAAAATATTTCCTCTAAAAATTTCGTTTTGATAACGATAATATCAAAACTTATAAAAATATCACCATAAAGTTTTCAAATGCTCAAATAACCTAACTTTACTTATTTAAACCTGTTAGGTATCATATGAATGATGTATTATTTGATGGATAGGTATAATAGGATAAAAAAAATATTATAGGGCCAATATTGCGTCTTGGATATGTTCTGAGTAGCATTTTCAATTATCATAATTTTGCAAGTCTGGTACGGTAGGATTTTTTGCAATGCTGATAATATGAACTTATATTTTACATTGAGGGATCATAGGCCTATTTTATATTATTCACTAATAATAATTAGACGACAATTTTCCTACTAATGTTGACCACTTGAATGTGGAAATTGTGGTGATCACTCGAGTTCTAAGAGGAAATAAAAATAAATTAAACTTCTTTCAAATTTCTAAAATTTCTTTCGAATAAGGTAGGTAATTATTATTTTATAACACCCAGCTTGATTTCTTTGTGAAAAAATTTCAGAACAATCAGTTGGCATTATTCCAAGTGGCACGTATTTCATGTGAAAATTGTAATTTTCCAAGCTTCTCTTGATCTAGGCTACACTTGACTTGATTATTCATTGGCAACCTGAGAATATTTTTTCCGGCTTCCTCAATCCTTCAACACCACCAGAAAATCATTCCTCCTGCCAATATCCTCAAATCTAAAAACCATCCTTCAATCTTTTTAAATCGGTTATAATTTTTCAATAAATTAGCTCCACAAGAGTACGTCTTTTGAAAAATTATTCGTAATTATTGACAAGTAGCTGCCAAACATTAGCGCGCTCAAGTGAGAGACAGAGAAACCTGGGGGAATTGAAGATAGGTTAACATTGAATCAAATATAAAAATGCCTGTTTTCAAACCCATCGTATTTAATAAATATTCAGCCAAAATATTCCAGTGACTTATAAAATCAAAGCTAGGATGTTCAAGAACACTTCAGTTGTCTTTTTAAGAGAAAAAAAAAACAAAGATAATTTTCATTTGATCCTCTTTCCAAAAGCATTCCTTTTCAAAAGAGAGTGAGATACGTACTGACATAAAATATAATATTGAACGTAAATAGATGAAATATGGAAAATATACGATGTAAATATAATGTTGTAATTGAATTAAATAGTTTATGTCTCTGGAATAATAATGTTTATCAATGATAAATTATCATACATAGGATACCGATGGTTACACATAGCGGGAAGTTAAATTTTAAAAATCCTAACCTAGCAAGAAGAGTTTAGCAACAACATGACGAAAATTATGATAAAAGTACTTTAATCCAATTAAAATACCTTGAAACCACTAAATAATAGACAGCAATAAAGTATTGATGATACCTTAATGATTTAATTGAATTCATCCCAAAATCGTGTTGTTCCTATCTCACAATGGTTAGAATTCCCAAGGTTGTTCACTCTCTCACTAGAGCGCGCTGATCAGGTCTATCAGCTACTCCTATGAATAGGCCTGATATTTGCATTTGGATAACCTATCACGATGAAATTAGTTTTATAGTGCGATTCACGTCAAGAAGTCAGGATTGATTAGATGGGAGTATGCTATCCTTGCTCAGCACAAGGCAGTGTTGCTGATGTCTCTATCCTATTCGCACTGTGCATTGTTGTCGCACTCCCAACAAACACGTTTGGTGCAGTTTTCTCGTTCTCTCTCAATGAAACTTGGCATCAATGCTCCTCATATAAACAATGCTGACTTCTTGACATGAATCGCACTATAGAAGAAACTGCTCTTGTCTACCGAATTATAAGATAACTTTTGAGAAAATCAAGACAGTTCTTTGAGAAGAAAGAAATATTTTATAGCATCAAGCTCACTTAATATTATACGGTCTTATTAATCAATCCTACTCTTCAACTGATAATATTATAAAAAACACTGGGAAAATGTATTGAAAAATGTTGATTAGGCTATTGAAAATAGTTTAATACGATACCTTCCAGCATAAACAAAACATTTCAATTCGATGGCAATTTTTCACTGTAATTTTTAGTGTATTCCTCAGCGTCCTTGAAAAACTTTTCACGATTTTTCATATAGTCTGTGGCTATGTCATCTCTGACAGGGTGCTCTGCATCAGGGTTATCAATCAGAGCCACGAGTGATTCGATGATTTGCGATAACCTAGTTGACGGTTTCCAATTGTCTGCTCTTATAATCGACAAGCACACTGCTCCGTTCTCATCAATATTTGGATGATAGATTTTTGTCTTGAAAACTATTGTTGGAGGCTTGAAAGGATACTCTGCTGGAAAAGTGATCTCAATCTTGAATGCTCCTTGGTTGAAAGGATGAGTGGCCGGCACGATCAGACCTTGTAATGAAGTCATATTCTTCTCATCCATTTGGATATTTTGAAACAATTTTTTCTCCGAAGATTTGATGTCCATCACTTCTCTTTGAAGCCTCCTAGAAGCCGAAGCCATGCTGTTGCTGTGTGATGTGCAGACGAAGACTGGTTTCACACGGGCTTCTCCTTCGCAGACCAGGAATCTGTAGTGCGCATGCGCTGGTAACGTATTCGTGGAGCAGTTCCGTTCCATGTTACCCGTTACTATAACTGATCAGTGACAGTGACTGACGTCACGTGGCACTGAAACAATATGTAATAGTTATTTGTGCATTCGTAACTTTTTCTACTCAATGAATAGACTAAAGTAGGGTGATAGACCGAACTGTAACTTATTTTTATTTAGTTATTTATAAGTTTATTCATCCTAATTTATTTTAAGGATAATTTATTATAAAATATTATAATTTATTATAGTTTATTATTGGGCAACAAAAAAAGCTAATAACATGGTGCTAAGTTCGGCAAATAAAAAGGTTGAACGCATGTTGTGGAGGTGAAGGTGGAGGTGTCAAATAGCCTACCTACTCAACATGCGCGTACCCTAAAGTACTGGTAGGTATTTATACTATTTTTTTGGTGCCCAATAATAAACTATAATAAATTATAATACCTACCAGTACTTTAGGGTACGCGCATGTTGAGTATGTAGGCTATTTGACACCTCCACCTTCACCTCCACAACATGCGTTCAACCTTTTTATTTGCCGAACTTAGCACCATGTTATTAGCACAAAATGCAAGCTTGGAAACTGATATTGAACAGCTTATTCCCAATATAAATTATATAGAGGATCAACTGTCAAGTAGGCCTCCTTCCGAAGCTCGCAATTTCATGCTGCCTATCTTCTTCTTCTTTCTTCTAAATAAATAAAGAAGATACGATTGCGTGTGTGCGTGCGTGTGTGTGTGTGTTTATTAGCAAGGAACAAGCTAATTTTGTGGATTGCGTTCCGAAAAAATGAGAATGATCTAGACCTTGAAATTTTGCATACAGCTTCCAAAAATATCAATGTTATGCACCTCGAAGCCCAAATTTCAATTTTCCCTTTAGATATTTCAGAATTGATGCTCAAATATCACTTCATTCGCTAGGCTAAAATACTTCCTGTAGCCATTCATCATAAATGAAACGAGTCAGTTTCTAACCTCTCAATCTTAGTACTGCTTTAAGTCGCGATTTCTTCAACTGCCGTGGTAGCGCAGTATGTAGCACTGCAGACAACAGAATCTCACGACCTGAGTGGCGTGGGTTCGATCCCAGGCTTGGTCACATTTTTTTTGCAAAAAAATTCGAACTGAAATCAATATTATCTTAGCTTTTTTATCGAAATAGAATCAGTTCTTCGTTTGTTTTCAATTATTTATGAACCATATTGATTTTTACCTTATAAAACAATATCTATTCAATTTTTAGCTCATAATTTTTATTTTGCTGATAATTATTTTCGATTTTTTTTTTCGAATTGCTATACACTATGATATTAGAGTGTTGAAATTACATATTGGAAAATAGTAACTAATCAAACTATTATTGGAATTTGCCAAGTTTAGTGGTCTGATAAAAATTACAAAATTGTTATGGAATTATCTGATGGAATAGATGTACGGTACTGAAAATTGTGGTGATGAAGATTTGTAGTGAAGGAGGAGGTATTCAAGGGGATTTCAGTTGGTTTATAATTTTCGCATTTTAAGAACATTTTTTGTCATTTGTGGCATTTGCGAGAGTAATGAAATTAACACCGGGCTTTCTTAAAAAATGCTAACTGCTAACGGGAATATTGAGCTTACAGGTAACTTACTTGACAAAAGATGAATATGTTTACTGTAAAGTAGCATAAATACTACTTACATTAAGTAAATACAGTTGTGTTAATGTGTTTGTTTACCCGTCAAGAATAACATGGAGCCTATGCCACAATTATACTTCTCTCCATCTCCTTATATTAATATTTTTCCCATTAATTTCTGAATTGGTCTAATTTATTACTTTATTGGATGAAATGAATTTCTCAATAAATTTAAACTATTTTTCCCTCCCTTATATATATATATTCAGTTTTAGCATAGCATTTGGCTATACAATATTTTTGGGGCCTAATCCAGAAAAAAGAAATAATAGGCCTATCTTTGATACACATAGTAGAGAAGAAATCAATTTTAGCTTTGTTTTGTGGAGCTCCGTTGCGAAGCACGGGTAACTTCTAGTTATAAATAAAAGAAGATACGGTTGCGTGTTGTGTGTGTTTATTAGCAAGAAGCAAGCTAATTTTGTGGATTGTGTTCCGAAAAAACGGGAATAATCTAGAGCTTGAAATTTTGCATACAGTTTCCAAAAATATTAATGTTATGCACCTCGAAGCCCAAATTTCAATTTTCCCTCTAGATTTTTCATAATTGGAGCTCAAATACCACTTCAGTCGGGAAGGTTAAAATACTCGCTACTTCATAATGATTCGAGTTAGAGGTTAGAAACTTTAGTACGCTACCAAACAGAGTACATTTCTACATGGAGTAGTTGGTTAGAGCGTGTCTCCGGAACGATGGGCCCCCAGTCTCGCTGGGTTCGAGTCTCAGTTTGGCCAAATTTTTTTTACAACAAATTTTTATCAAAAATCAATTATTCTTTGCTTTTTCATCGAAATAAAATTAATTCTTTAATTTTTTCAATTATTTATTAACCATATCAATTTTTCCCATAAGAAACAATGTAATTTATCCAATTTTTGGACTTATAATAACTTAGTTCTTATTTTGCAGATAATTTTCAACTTCATGCAAGTAAAACAATTTTTTCTAATACTTTTTACGAATCGCTATGACATTACAATGTTGAAATATCACATTGGGAAATAGAGACTAATCAAACTATTATTGGAATTTTCCAAGTTTAACGTTCTATGACAGCAATAAAAATTACAAAATTGTCATGGAATTATCTGATGGAATAGATTTAGGCTACTGCAAATTGTGGTACATTAATAAAGATTCGGAATGAAGGTGGATGTATTCACGGGGATCTAAGTTGATTCATAATTTTCGCAATTTAAGAAGATTTTTTGTATGGGGCATTTGCAAAAGTAATGAGATTGATACCGGGCCTTCTTAAAAAAATGCTGACTGCTAACGGGAATATTGAGCTTAAGGTGGGATTTCGTTACTGCGGCTCCGCAGCCGATCCCGACACGACCAGCCAAGATGGCGGACAAATTCGCAGTCTGGGCACCCCACTGCCTTCGAAGGCCGTCATCAAATCAAATTGATAACATCGAATTGAACAGTAATGAGATATTAAAGGGCTTTAAACCGGCGAATTACAATATCTGAATAAGTTTTGAACGAGATCTGTTGCACCATGTATACACCCGCTGGGGTGTATACATGGCCTTCTAAGGCAGTGGGGTGCCCAGACTACGAATTTGTCTGCCATCTTGGCTGGTCGTGTCGGGATCGGCTGCGGAGCCGCAGTAACGAAATCCCACCTTTACAGGTAACTTACTTGACAAATGATGAATGTGTAGCTTACAGTAAAGTAGCGTAAATACTACTTACAATTAGTATACAGTTGTGTTTACCCATCAAGAATAACTTGAAGCCTATGCCACAATAAATACTTCTCTCCATTTCCTTCCTAATATTTTTCCTGTTGATTTATGAATTGGTCCAATTTATTACTTTATTGGATGAAATGAATTTCTCAATAAATTTAAATCACCATTTTTGCCTACCGTATATGTTCAGTTTTAGCATAGCATTAAGCTATACAATATTTTAAAGGCCTAATCCAGAAAAAAATGAATAATACCTTTGATACACACAGTAGAGAAGAAATAATTATAATGTAGCTTTGTTTTGTGTAGCTCCGTTGCGAAGCACGGGTGACTTCTAGTTTTAAAATATACCACTAGTCGCACAAAAGAAAATTAAATTCAACCCTTTTAAGTAAATCCTAAAGTCTAGGTGCTTTCTCTGACATCTTTCCTTTTAGTACGCGTAAACGGTTGTTAATACGCACTAAAATTGTAACGCAATTGACAGATTTCAATAAGATTTGGCAGGAATGTTCATTTTGAGACTGCGTGACGATGTATATGTAAGGTATTGTTTTTTTAATTTTGCATTTTAAGGATGAAATAGAAGGAAAAGAGAATGGCTATATGGAATATACAATAGCTATATGGAACACGTGATAGGATTTATTTTGAATTGAATATAAACATCATCATATTATAGGATCATAAGCTGGGTCAGAATAAGATTTTTTCGCTGGTCATAACATTTTTTAGCAGTCAGAGGGTCGCCGCAAAAGCGGCGGCTTGTGGGACGTCGCGTATGTTTAAAAAATAAAATGAATAATAAAAAAATTTAATGAAAATAAAAAAATAAAAAAATATAGAATATAAAAATGTAAAAATTAAAAAATAGAAAAAAAGATAAAATTAAATTAGATGTACATAACGTATTTTGGGGGGCGCCTGACAACATCTCTCGACACAGTTGACAGGACCAATTCTGTACACGTGGACAAGAAAACAGCTAATTTACGGCTAAACGCAATGACAGATTTCAGCTAGCATGGCTTTTTCGCGAGGTCCACTGTTCACAGAACTACTAGTTTTAGCTCAGTGACGATGAGGGATGAGCAAGTTACAAGTAACAGTTAAAACATGCGAAACGGAACTGCTCCAACGAATACCGACCTGGTAACGAGTACGTTATCAGCGCATGCGCACTTCTAATTCTGGTCTGCGAAGGAGAAGCACGTGGTTTCATCACTGTTTGTATAGCAGGATGCAATTAACTTGTCATAAGTCAGCTGATCCAGTAATAATTAAACAGTGATTTCGACACAATAATCAAAAGGCTTGAAAGTCTTAAAGACCTTTAAAGTCTTTAAAAGACCTTTTTAAAGAAGACATTTCAAAGACCTTTTCAATAATCTGCGAGATTCAGCATTTGTAGGTTAAGTATTGTGATACTGCTCTTTGAAACAGCTGATTTCTGACAAGTTGAATTGGATTCTGCTATAACTCTTTCATTAGAAATGAATTTAAATATTCTCATAAAAAACATATGTTTCATCTCAGAGTTCAACAAAGGTGAGAATGTCAGGAGCTTTGTGCGATTGAAAAATCTAGACGTTTACTAGACTTTGTAAAAAATATTGTTTGTTAAAAAAACAGTGAACAATAATTATAAAAAATGAGTAAGTACAATATGAAGAAACTGGATTGAAAAAAATTATTCCGAACTCAAACACGTCTCTTCAATCAACACTAGCAACGATATCAGCTAATCTAGAAGGCAATGAACATGACCAATAATCTATCTATCCTATTATATTAAGCGAGCAATTTCTGTATGTTTATATGTTTATATGTTTATATTTATGTTTGTATGTCCAACGGATCTCGAAAACGGCTCTAACGATTTTGACGAAATTTGGAATATAAGAGGTTTGTGATACAAAAATTCGTTTGCGCCGGGTCTCATCCCTGGGATAACTCGCTAAAGGACCTAAAAAAGGAGAAATTGATCCTTCAAGAATCAGCTGACAGAAGAAAGAAATTTCCAACGGCTGTAAATGATGAGAAAGAGTGAGAGCGAGTGAGTGTGTGAGTGAGACAAGATTATTATTTCAGCTGCTGAGACAGTGACAGAGAATCAGCTGACAGAAGAAACAATTTTCCGTCGGTTCTTGATGTTGAGAGAGAGTGAGTGCGAGTGAGAGAAGATTATAATAATTATCATCTGTTGAGATAATTCGTTTCAATCATCTGACCATATGTAAAATACGAACGCAATCTCCGACTACACTAACTTCCTTTGTAAAAACAGCGTCTCGATTACCAAAATTGAGAAAATGCAGAAGCACATCAGCTGTTCCTATTTCCTTCTGGATTCAAATTCATTAATAAAAAATTAAAAGGGATTGAAATCATTAAAATAAAAAGGAATTAAAATCATTAAAATTAAGAGGAATTAAAAACATTGAAAATATTCTATATTGTAGCCTATCCTATTATATTAAGCGAGCAATTTCTGTATGTATGTATGTCCAAGGGATCTCGAAAACGGCTCTAACGATTTTAAAAACCAGCGGTTCCATTACTAGAATTGAGAAAAATATCGAAACACATAGGCTAAGCTGCTCCTATTCCCCTTTTTATTTCTGATTTTTATTCATCTATAGAAAATTAAAAGGAATTAGAAATTTTGAAAATATTCCATATTGTACTGTATTGTTATTTTTAAATTTGAAGTTAGCCAGCCATGTGATCTGTTTTTATTTATTTGAGAAAAATCTTCAAAAGTTAATCAAAACAGCTGAGCTAAAAATTGTTGTAGCAGGAATATTTTAAATTGTCAGAAAACAGCTGATTGATGTATGCTCGTTTACTGACGTTAAATCAGCTGTTTTCTGACAAGTTAAAATGATCCTACTATTAATATCAAGCCATATTATTATTTCTATGAAGCAAAATTTTATAAGTGCGATTTTTCAAATGATATGCATTCTAACTCGATTATTCATAATATTTCGAAAGCTGAGATTGATTGATTTTTTATAGTGGAATGATGATTCAGTGCATAAGACTGATGGCTGTACTTGAAAAATTGTTTAATTTCATTCCTTTTTTTCCTTTAAAATTTCCATTTCTGTGCCTTTGTAGGCCTACCCCCGAGCAGAGCTCGGTACCCCGATATTAAATATTATATCTATAATAATATCTAATATCCAGTGCCCTGCTCGAAATAATAAAAAGGCATGGAAGTGTAAAGGAAAAAAGGAATGAAATGAGCTTAAAGTACAACCATCAGTCTGCACTGATTCATCATTGCACTATAAAAAAGTAATCTGAGCTTTCGAGTATTATGAATAATCGAGACTGAATATATCATTTGAAAAATCTTTAAGGAAAATTTTGCTTCATATAGTAATAGTAGTAGTAGTAATAATACTTCATTATTTTCATTAAAAAATATTTTACTACTATTATTATTTCTATATGCTTCATAATTATTTCTATACTAGAAGTTACCCGTGCTTCGCAACGGAGCTCCACAAAACAAAGCTAAAATTGATTTCTTCTCATGTGTATCAAAGATAGGCCTATTATTTCTTTTTTCTGGATTAGGCCTTAAAATATTGTATAGCCAAATGCTATGCTAAAACTGAATATATATACATATAAGGGAGGGAAAAATAGTTTAAATTTGTTGAATTCACGCCAATAAAGTAATAAATTAGACCAATTCAGAAATTAATGGGAAAAATTTTAATATAAGGAGATGGAGAGAAGTATAATTGTCGCATAGGCTCCATGTTATTCTTGACAGGTAAACAAACACATTAACACAACTGTATTTACTTAATGTAAGTAGTATTTATGCTACTTTACAGTAAACATATTTATCTTTTGTCAAGTAAGTTACCTGTAAGCTCAATATTCCCGTTAGCAGTTAGCATTTTTTAAGAAGGCCCGGTATTAATCTCATTACTTTTGCAAATGCTACAAATGACAAAAAATGTTCTTAAAATGCGAAAATTATAAACCAACTGAAATCCCCTTCAATACCTCCTCCTTCACTACAAATCTTCATCACCACAATTTTCAGTACCGTACATCTATTCCATCAGATAATTCCATAACAATTTTGTAATTTTTATCAGACCACTAAACTTGGCAAATTCCAATAATAGTTTGATTAGTTACTATTTTCCAATATGTAATTTCAACACTCTAATATCATAGTGTATAGCAATTCGTAAAAAAAAATCGAAAAGTTTATTTTAATTACATCAAGTTGAAAATAATTATCAGCAAAATAAAAATTATGAGCTAAAAATTGAATAGATATTGTTTTATAAGGTAAAAATCAATATGGTTCATAAATAATTGAAAACAAACGAAGAACTGATTCTATTTCGATAAAAAAGCTAAGATAATATTGATTTCAGTTCGAATTTTTTTGCAAAAAAATGTGACCAAGCCTGGGATCGAACCCACGCCACTCAGGTCGTGAGATTCTGTTGTCTGCAGTGCTACATACTGCGCTACCACGGCAGATGAAGAATTCGCGACTTAAAGCAGTACTAAGATTGAGAGGTTAGAAACTGACTCGTTTCATTTATGATGAATGGCTACAGGAAGTATTTTAGCTTAGCGAATGAAGTGATATTTGAGCATCAATTCTGAAATATCTAAAGGGAAAATTAGAATTTCGGCTTCGAGGTGCATAGCATTGATATTTTTGGAAGCTGTATACAAAATTTCAAGCTCTAGATTATTCACGTTTTTCGGAACACAATCCACAAATTAGCTTGCACCTTTAATAAACACACACACACACACACACACACACACACACACACACACACACACACACACACACACACACACACACACACACACACACACACACACACACACACACACACACACACACACACACACACACACACACACACACACACACACACACACACACACACACACACACACACGCACACACACACGCAACCTTCTTTTATTTATTATAGAAATAATAATATGGGTTGATAACTATTTTTAGGTCAGCTGTTTAGATGAACTCTTGACGATTTTTTTTTTCAAATAAAAACAGATCACATATGGCTAACTTCATGTCTCAAATTTTTAAATAACAATACAATATGGAATATTTTCAAAATTTCAAATTCCTTTTAATTTTCTATAGATAAATTAAAATCAGAAAAAAAGGGGAATAGGAGCAGCTTATGTGTTTCGATATTTTTTTCAATTCTAGTAATGGAACCGCTGGTTTTACCAACAACATCAAGAACCGACGGAAAATTGTTTCTTCCTGTCAGCTGATTCTCTGTCACTGTCTCAGCAGCTGAAATAATAATCTTGTCTCACTCACACACTCACTCGCTCTCACTCTTTCTCATCATTTACAGCCGACGGAAATTTCTTTCTCCTGTCAGCTGATTCTTAAAGGATCAATTTCTCCTTTTTTAGGTCCTTTAGCGAGTTATCCCAGGGATGAGACCCGGCGCAAACTAATTTTTGTATCACAAACCTCCTATATTCCAAATTTCGTCAAAATCGTTAGAGCCGTTTTCGAGATCCGTTGGACATACAAACATATAAACATATATACATATAAACATACAGAAATTGCTCGCTTAATACAAGGTGCGGCAGGAAGGATGGATGCTTTTAGAACAGATAGTATTCTGATCTGGGTAGTCGGATTGGGCCAGCTGAAGTGAACATGTGTTTGGTAGATCATACCATTTTTTCTAGTCATTGTTTAGTCGGCATCATGGATTTGTGGAATGTGCAACATCGTGTGTTTACTTACGACAGTTTTGTGCGAAATAATGAGAGTATCATTACAGTTCAGCGCGAGTTTCGTCGTCATTTCAATCTTGCGAGAAATGACAGTGTACCCACTCGTAACACCATTTTACGTTGGGTAAAATCATTTCGTTCAGTAGGAACAGTAATGAATAAACGACCACCAGGGGCTCATCGCACTGTACGCACTCCACAAAACGTGGAAAGAGTTCGGCAAGCCATACTCCGTAGTCCAGATCGATCTGCTGGAGACATTCTTCTGAACTGAACATCGGTGATCGGTCAGTAAGGCGTATTTTACATAAAGATCTAGGATTTCATCCTGCAAAATGGCCATGGTTCAACAATTGAATCCTGGCGATTATGTAAAGCGGCTGAATTTTGCTCGAGAAATGGAGGCCATACTTGACCAAAATGAAAACATAATTTTGTTTACGACAGATGAAGCACATTTTCATTTGAATGGTACCGTTAATCAGCAGAACTGTCGTTATTGGTCAGATGAAAATCCAAAATTAATGCATGAGAGACCATTACACAGTCCCAAGGTGACAGTTTGGTGTGCTGTGAGCAGTACAGTTGTTATTGGTCCATACTTTTTTGAAGACGACAACGGGACCACTGTAACTGTAACCTCAGAACGTTATAGACAGATGTTCACTGAATTATTCCTACCTGAATTAAGAAGGAAACGTATTCCTATCCAGCAAGTATGGTTTCAGCAGGACGGGGCGACAGCTCACACAGCAAGAAATTCAATGGAAGCAATTCGGGCTGTTTTTCGTGGTCGCATCATTTCTCGGTTTGGTGACATTGATTGGCCTCCTCGTTCTCCAGACCTGTCCATGTGCGACTACTTCTTGTGGGGTTTCCTAAAGTCACGTGTTTACCAGCATAAACCACGTACACTTCAAGAACTAAAGGAAGCAATTCGTGAGGAAGTCGAACAAATTGGCAGGGCAATGTTAGAAAGAGTACAAACCAACTTCCGAGAGCGGCTTGTAAAGTGCATCGCTGAAAACGGCCATCACCTGTCAGATATTGTTTTCAAACATTAATTTTCTAAAATTGTAAGATAATGTGAATATTGTTCTGTAAATAAATGTTTTTTTTATGCACAGGTAACGACATATTACTTTTTCGAAAACCGTTAATCTTTTCTGCCGCACCCTGTATAATAGGATCTTAAGGCGAACATGTTTCTTGTGACCTCAACTCCTTCGTTGTTTCTCAACCGATTTTGTTCGTTCGCATCTAATTTGAAAGATCTCATTGTGTAGATGTTTGATAAGGTCTTTCATTTCGAAAAACGTTATCGTGGAGATGAGAAATGAACTATCAAAGTTTCAATTTTTGCCATTGCTTTAACATAGGGACAGGTGAGCCGAAAATTTTCATATTTAAACTTATGATTTGATGATCAGCTGTTTTAAAACAAAAATTTATTCTTCATTGTTCATTGCACAAAAAGGGCATTTGTGCAGAGAGATACAGATAGTGAGTGAGAACGATAAGAAGGTGAACGAGGAGAAGAAGAATGAGATGATGAGAAGAAGGAGGAGAAGGAGAAGAAGATGGAAAGGAGGAGAAGAAGATAAAAAAGAAGGAGAAGGAGGAGATAAAGGGGATGAAGAAGAAGTAAAAGAATTAAGAGAAGATTGGAAAAGAGGAGATGAATTGGAAGAAGGAGGAAAAGGAGAAGAAGAAAAATGAGGAGGAGAAGAAAAAGGAGAAGTAGAAGAAGAAGGAAAAGGAGGAGAAGAAGAAAAAGGTGGAGAAGGAAAAAGAAAGGGGGAAAAGAAGAAGAATGAGCAAAAGAAGGAAAAGGAGAAAAAGAAGAAGGGAGAAGAAAAACTAGGAGAAGGTGGAGAAGAGAAAGGAGGAGAAGCAAAAGAACAAGGAGAAGAAGAAAAGAAGGAGTAGAAGAAGAAGAAGGAGAAGAAGAAAAAGGAGAAGAAAGGAGAAGAAAAGAGGAGAAGACGAAAAATGAGAAGAAGAGAAAGGAGAAGAAAAAAAAGGAGAAAAAGAAAAAATAGAAGAAGGAAATGAGAAGAAGAAAAAGGAAAAGAAGAAAAAGGAGAAAAAAAGAGAAGAAGAAAATCAGGAGTAGAAGAAAAAAGGAGAAGAGGGAGAAGATTGAGAAGAAGTAGGGGAAGAAGAAGTAGTAGAATTAGAAAAAAAATTGAAAAGAAGGACGAGAAGGAGAAGAAAGTGAAGAAGGAGGAGAAGGTGAAGAAGGAGGAAAAGGATAAAAAAGAGGAGAAGAAGAACAAGAAGAACATTGAAAAGTAGTAGATGAAGAAGGAGGTGGATTGGAAACTATTTCATGTATTCCAATAGTCGCAGTTTTATGCGACCTGGGATGTCCTGGTTATTATTAACTAGAAGCCATCCGTGCTTCGCAACGGAGTTCCACAAAACAAAGCTAAAATTGATTTCTTCTCTGCTATAAATAAATAAATAATACTATGTGTATCAAAGATAGGCCTATTATTCCTTTTTTCTGGATTAGGCCTTAAAATATTGTATAGCCAAATGCTATGCTAAAACTGAATATATATATATAAGGGAGGGAAAAATAGTTTAAATTTATTGAGAAATTCATTTCATCCAATAAAGTAATAAATTAGACCAATTCATAAATTAATGGGAAAAATATTAGGAAAGGAGATAGAGAAGTATAATTGTGGCATAGACTCCATATGTTATTCTTGACGGGTAAACACATTAACACAACTGTATTTACTTAATGTAAGTAGTATTTATGCTACTTTACAGTAAACACATTCATCTTTTGTCAAGTAAGTTACCTGTAAGCTCAATATTCCCGTTAGCAGTTAGCATTTTTTAAGAAGGCCCGGTATTAATCTCATTACTTTTGCAAATGCCACAAATGACAAAAAATGTTTTTAAACTGCGAAAATTATAAACCAACTGAGATCCTCGTGAATACCTCCTCCTTCACTACAAATCTTCATTAATGTACCACAATTTTCAGTACCGTACATCTATTCCATCAGATAATTTCATAACAATTTTGTAATTTCTATCAGTGTTAAAGACCACTAAGCTTAATGGCAAATTCCAGTAATAGTTTGATTAGGTACCAATTCCCAATATGTAATTTCAGCACTCTAATATCTTAGTGTACAGCAATTCGTAAAAAAATCGAAAAGTTTATTTTAATTGCATCAAGTTGAAAATTATCAGAAAAATAGAAATTATGAGCTGATTCTATTTCGATAAAAAATCAAAGATAATATTGATTTTAGTTCGAATTTTTTTGTCCAAAAAATGTGACCAGTCATGGGGTTCGAAACCACGCCATTCAGATCGTGAGATTTGGCAGCAGCAGCGCTATACCTACCGCGCCATAACGTCAGTTGAAGAGAATGCGATTCAAAGTCGTAGTAAAATTGAGAGGTTAGAGACTGACTCATTTCATTTATGATGGCTACGGAAAGTATTTTAGCCTAGCGAATGGAGTAATATTTGAGCATCAATTCTGAAATATCTAAAGGGAAAATTGAAATTTGGGCTTCGAGGTGTATACATTGATATTTTTGGAACTGTATGCAAAATTTCAAGGTCTAGATCATTCTCATTTTTTCGGAACACAATCCACAAAATTAGCTTGCTCCTTGCTAATAAACACACGCACAAACGCAACCGTATCTTCTTTTATTTATATTTTTGATGATGATGATTGATTGATTGATGCCGCGTTCAGACAAGGCTACCGTGAAATGCTCTACGCCTCAGACGTTGATAATACACAAGTTTTCAGTAATACATTTCTAGAATTTGAGACGTGGGAACACGTAATTCTTCATTTTCCATGTTATTCCATGTGGTATTATGCTTATGCTCTGATACTTACTATCGATTATACTTTATTTTTTTATTGGAATTATTGTAATGAAATACCGCAGTTTTTAAATGCAAATGAATTTTTGTTTTTTTGCATTGATATGAATCAACCAATTATATCATCCAATCATATCTATCATCTGAATCAGTATTGTACAGAATAATGTATTGGAGGTGGCCCAAGTGCCCAAGAAGAATTCAATTGGGTACAAATCGCTAAAATTGCTAAATTGTTAAAATTGTAGGTTATTCTTCCTTTCATTATATCACCCTCTGTTTAGATTTGAATAGATAAAAAGTATAGATTTTTACAGGTATGTCAGTCGATTCGAATATAGTGGACATTATCCTCAATTAGATTCACTACACTTTATTAGAACGATTCAGGTACAATACGTTTCCAGATGCTTTTTATTTCCATATAATGCGACCCAATTTTATTGTAATGAGCACTATTGCATATTGCCTGTATTACTTGCCCAGAAGATTACAATGATCATTAGAAAGATGCCTCTAATGTGGAAATGATTCTAGTTTGATTACAAATGTCAATGGACAAATTTATTTGATCATAAGTATCAATGAAATTGGTAATTTCAATAAGTGTCGAAATGAGTGCGAAGAGAATTTTATCAATCAATAATATGAATAGAGTCTGTCTAGAGCTGGGTAATTATAATCTTATCTTGGAGAACATGAGTAATTTGATATCTCAAAAGGGAACAGTAGAAAATCAGAAATCTCTTTCAAATTGCTTCATTGAGAGATGGCTCGCATAAAATATGAAAATGATGTTCTTTAGAAAAAAATGACTCAGCATTTCCAATTTTCTTTCTGAGAAATAAAAATTATTCCTCCGGTAAAAGATTGACCTCATGGCCGCTATGTATTAGATTGTACGAAACTTTACGGAAGAACTAGAGAGTTACGAGATATATAGGTAGATAGATTGAGAGTTTGTAGATAAATTTTTGTATTTGCTTCTATCAGTATTGTATTGGTTCTATTCGTTAACGCTCACATAATGATTGGAGTTGTTTCAAGAATCTTTTGTTTTAATAGGGAAGATCACAGAAACCCTCCATATCGCGAGTATTACAGAATAGCAGGAATCGCAATGACAGTAACTGGCCTTTGGAGAAGTCGAGAAGACCACAGCCTAAATCATTTCGTAATAATACCTTACATAAGCACATTTTTAGTTGCAGGTATTGGAATTATTCTAGCTATAAAAGAGAATTTCCAAGACATCAAATCAATTACTGAAGACCTGACGAATTTAATTCTATTGATACATAGTTTAAACGCATATATCTCGATGATCTATTTCGTGGAAAGAATTAACCGATTACTGGTAGCAGTTGAAACCAAATTCAAGAACTTTGAGCTCAAAATGACCAATACGGAAAGTCAATTGAAATCTCAGTCACAGCGTGGGGCTCTCATTTTCATAAAACTAGTTACATTCACTGTTTTCTCCGTTCATGTAACGTATTTCATAAGTTCCAAGTGCTATTTGCCATTCTCCGAAACGAAAACAATGTATTTCGATATTGTTCTCCCTTTTCGATCAGATTCAATTTTCTATTACTACTATGCGTTCACGTTTGAAACGGTTGTGGTTGTGATTGAGGGATTAATAAACATATCAAGTATAGTTATAGCAGTAGGATTTGTTCATATTCTATGTTATGAAATGGATATTTTCGGAATTATCATGGAGAACATGAGTGATTTAATATCTCAAAAGGGAATGCACAGAAAAAAATCAGAAAACCGTCGAAGCGAATGTAACCTCGGAATTTATGGAGTTTTTGAAGATAAATCAGAAATGGCAAATTTAGAATGTAGAAATACGCACTGCAAACACATTGTTAAGGAAATTGTCGACCATCATTCTTATCTTATAAGGTTTGTCTTGTTTCAATTGTCTTTAAAATATTCAAATGATGTCTCTGTCTCGGGACAATAATTCAAAGTAATTCGGTTAAGTATTCTATAATATATAAAAAGTGACTTTAATGATAATAGAGCTGAAATTGCATAAAGAAGTATAGAACAATGAAATGTCCTCACATAGTTAATTCAGCTGTAATGATTGAAGTTTTTTCAAATATCAAATATCTGGAATGCTAATGTTCTCAGAGTTGTTGAATATATGGTAGCCTCCAATTTAAATGTCTTTTACAAATTTTCAAATCAATTGAACTGTATTTTTAATATTTTTTATTCGTTTATTAATTCGTTGATTGATCAAGGAATGTGATTGTATTCCAAACGTGTAATAATCACGGTTCGTCAGCTTTCTTTGGAAAATCAGCAAATTGACAAAGTTAATAAACAATCTAATATTGACATGCATATTTTCAATATTATTATTACGTAATATAACTTGCATAATATAACCCAAGCTTGGTACATTAATTGCTTCATGACAAACACAAATATGATTTTTCAAATAAATTTAAAGGATTTCCATCTTTTAATTCAGGTCATTTTTCAAGTTCTGGATCATATAGAATCAGTATGTCGTGCATCATGACGTTTGGACACATGACACCTTTAAAAATGAAGAAAACGTTATTTGAAACTGTGGGAGCTTTCATAGGAGCTGATAGCAATTAAAAAAGACTTTGGAAGTTTTGTGAGAACGGAACAGCTTGAGTTGTTAATAATAGCTCGTCAACTATGCTCGGTGATTGTTCCGAAGTTCATCACTTGCGTATTACACAATCGATTATTCAGCTGTAATTTTGAATATTTTGACAGTAATGGTTGAGTCTGTGAGCCATCGAGTCACTTTTGTTTGCGCCCTTTTCTTACATGGAGAAAACCTGCTAGCTTTCATGATATGACATGTTTCCAAGATTGGAATTTATCAGAGTCTAGAAGAAGAGTATTTAATGTTATTGAAGAGTTTTTGTGAATTAAAAATAAAACCTATAATTTATCTATTGGGATAACAGTGATACGAACTAAATTGTATTTGAAGTGAATAAAGTGATTAGTCAAATAATCTTTTTTACATGTTTGTCAAGAACAGCAATAGATATTAAATTACATAAATTTCGTATCTATTTACTGAAATTAAAGTATTAACACTTTTTGTTGTTGATGGCTTCTGATACGAAAAACAAAATTTTTTTTCAGTTTGATGAACGATGTCCAATCAATTCTCAGCTTCATAGTCCTTGACATGTTTGTGACATGTGAATTCATGTTATGTCTTTGCAGTTTTCAAATTTATCAGGTAAGAACAACGCTTTCTCATTATCTCTGTTTGATTCATAAATCATAATGACTTTGTTGTTATAGAGGAAGATGATTAAATTGAATTCTGAAACGGGGTTGTATTCTATCAATTTGATCTGCATGGAATATACCATACAGAAAGCTCTTTACTTTTACTTCGACTCGTACTAGGTTCAAAAGGTTTGGAATGTGGATTTTTGTCAGTAGAGTTTTCATTCAATAAAAATTAAAAAAAGTCAAAGATAGTTTGGAATTTCCAAACTACTCACTGATAAACTGATAAAAAACACTCAAAACACTCTGAAACCTCTGCTACCACTCCCCAAAACAATTATTTCATCCTTCTCTCACTATTGTTGTCTTTAAAGTATCAATAAAGTGTGATCAACAATGTGTTGGGTACCAGTACAAAAAAGCTCACACAGAGGATAATACTTGTAGCCTACGTCATATTCATCTTCAATTTACAGTGGTCAATCAGTATCAGTCAATGCTAATTTTATGGGAAAAGATGCACCTAATAATCGATTTTGGAGATTCTTCTTCTCAGGAATATCATTTGATTAGCTGAATTTCTGTTTCAGATTTACTCAACCACATCATTTGTTAGCCTTATGAAAAATATTTGCATGTTGGCAGCTCTAATTGTCCATGAATTTGTGTACTTCTTCTTTGGACAACGTTTAGTTTCAAAGGTAACAACGGATTTAAAGATTCTCTTCAAAACATAAAACTAAAGTTTGTGTTATACTGTACATGAATTCAATTTACGTTCTATGGAACCCAAATAAATATAGAAGAGAAGTTGAAGCTTGTTCCCAAACTGAGAAAATTATTAGAATAGTACCGTGCATAAAGCTTATTTTACATTTCTTACATAAAGCTTACGGACAGCTTCCCATTTAGAGGAAGTATATTGAAAGTATCTTTGTGATTCAAAACTAAGGAACATATTCGATTACACAATACCACATGAATATTTGAAATTAATTGAAAATAAAGGCAATAATTAGTCAGCTCTGTAAGTAGTGGTTTTCTCCACCGCGACGTTACTCGTATTCATATGAATTTCAAGAATGTTCTCTCAAACTATATACGGGGCAGATCTCTGGATCTAGATTTCTAGATTATGATACAGAGCTATCATTATCCAGTGCAATAATATCATAAAATGACGTCAGTATCTCTCATGATAGTAATCTGATGTACAGAGAATGTATAATCACAGTAAGGCCATTTTAGTAATGTCATACTTTTGATTGGTTAGCTGGGATAAGTCCACCATACTTCTGTCAATTCCCGTGGATGCAGTGAAATGATACGCAAATCATATGTTATGAGTTTACCCCGTGCAGCGCAAAGCGCCGCTTGTTAGCACTGTATCGTTTGAGAATACAGTATCATTGCAACAGACTTGTATCAGTGTATGTTATTTACTCGAAATCACATTAATATATTTTACTGATTCAAATTTTACCAGTCACTTCATGCAAATTAGAACCACTAATGTCAATATGTCATACAAATTATTCAAAACTTCATCTTGCATACAGACTCAAAATTTTACAACCCGCATAGGGGTTAAAATTTAAAGGTTAATTAGTCTTTTAAAGTTATAATGCTATTTAACTATTAATAAACTTAAGTTTACTGAAACATTGACTTACGTTATTAATTCCCGGTTTCTAGGACAATCATTCCAAATCTTCATTCACATGAAATGTATTATTTTCGTCAAAATATATTGCAACCTTGATTATTACAGCGTGATTAATTCTAATGTATGTTTAATGGAGTATACTATAATATGATTTACTTCCTCATCTGAAATTTCACATGTAGGTACCGGTAATCGTTGCATGGTGAGGTTATGGTTTTGTGAATGTGGATTTTTTTATTTCGATTTTATAGCTTCTAAGCTCTATCTAGTGTCATTTCACGAACTAACACAAGTGATTTTATAATTTAGTACATTTTATGCCAACGGATAGTGCCACAGAAAGCTATTCCATGTTTTTATCCAAGATATCCTATTTAAAATGATTCTTTTTGAAGAACAAACAGAACCTGCACAACTTCGATTTTTTATCTATCTTTTGGCGCAAACCACATCGAAATCGGTCCACTGAATGTTCTCTACGAACTTTCCAAAGTTGGACACAAAATTCTTTTTATACATAAGATTATGAGTAATTCAATTCTTACCTAAAATTTGCTTTTGCTAATGTTAGTTTTTTCATAATTTATGCTTTAAAAACAATACCAAGAGTGGAGAGACTATTTTTAATATTATAAAAGTTATTTTTGATGTTGTTTTTCTTAAAATAACTTTGAAATAATGATGAATGGGTTCATGTTTGCCTGTAATCCCATATCATCAGAATTTAAAAATTTGGCAGAAGTATGGCGGAGGCGGAAATAAAAATTTTCCAACACACTATTATGGACCTTTTCACACCAATGACCACACTGTGATTATACAGTCTCAGTACTCTGATGTATGCTGAATTGTAAGTAAAGGGTTCATCATCAGCAAATTATATTATAATTTAAAAAATGTGCCAGGAAAAGTGATTTTCTTATTGTTTTCAGACTCAGGATCTCCATCGTTCTGTCTACTTTTGTGAATGGTATAACGAAACAAAGTCTTTCAAGAACTCAATGAACATCGTCCACTTAAGAATGAATAAGCCATTTACTATTCTGGCAGGAAAGATAATTCCTGTAACTCTTGCTTCATTTATAACGGTAAGTTAAACTAGGAAGCAGTAATGAAAGAAGTTATCATTAGTTTGATATTATGGTTTGCCTACATAATATCAAACTGAATGCGTCAAAAGTTGAGTATGATTACAGGATAAATTATTCAACCAATTATTCTGCCTATACTGTAATTGGTATACTATAAATTTATTCACTTGAATTGGTATTGTACTTTTTTCTCACATTGATAAAATTTAATTGAATACAAGACAATAACCAACAGCCAGATAAATTGAAGCATGATTAATTCAATAATCAATTACAAAATTCAAGTGACATTTATTTATAAGATGATTCCTATCAATTGTATTCCTATTCACTTTTATCAACAGATGTTTGTGGGACTCCATTGGAGTTGAACTAATCTCTCTGTTTTTCTATTATTGCAGTGTTTGAAAGCAGCGTTCTCGTACTTCAATTTATTGAGAGCACTCTCACATACTTGATTTACTCATTGCAACTAGTCCAATTAATACACAAGAATATGATGATTATGAATTTAGATGAACGTAGATACCACTTGTTAGTATAGAAGTAGAAATTATTCTGAATTTCAACTACTATGAGATTACTACATAGAGTGAAACTGTGGTTTTATCGTATTTCCTTCAATAAATTGAATGGCATAGCATGAATTTTTGAGGTTTGTCATTCTATTGCCTTGAATTTTTTAATGTGCCTGCAGACCGTCTATTTAACTGTTGATAATAATAACTGAAGCCTATAATAATTATAGGCCTATGACAATTATTGTGAGGTGTTGCCACATAAAACTGTAGTCTTCTCAAGTATTGAACTGGAATAAGAATACTGTATTGAAACTCCGGCGCAAGATAGGCAATTGGCAAAACAGGTTGGGCCGGTCTGCAGAGAAACATGAAATATTACAAACAGAAAATACGAAAAAAATTATTACAGTATTATTATAATATACGAATCAATATTTTGTAACGATTTATTCATCTCATTGTCATTCAGATACAGGCACGTCAGAATTAGACAACATTTGCAGGAAATGAATATCTCTGCTTCTTAAGACGAAGAACTTTATTTCAGTGATTTCCATTGACTGTGAGGTTCTCTTTAATCTCTCAATATGCATATTCCAATCCACCCCCGAAAGAAGATTGCTCGAAAATGTATTCCTGCCATCAAACAAGTCCAAGGAGAGCCTATTGTGAGATTCTACGTCTTCATCTTCAACACTTTTGGGTACCACATTGTTTTCCATTGATGGAGCGGAAGAAATCTGTTGGGGCGGAAGAAATTCAAAGAATTATTTATATTTCTATTTCTTCTCTTCTATTACTAATATTAATTGTTTATCTCGAATGTCTGCCAACCTTTACGGTTATAAATTTATAATCCACTTGTGGTTTCCTTTATTTGGAAATTGTGTATATGATCAAAGGATTTTGAACATAACTAACTTTGGACATTTCTCAAGTAAATTTTGGAACAGAAGTTTTGCTAGGACCTTTTTCTCTTTCTTTAATAATTACTGTATTTTTGTTTCACTTATTCCGGCCCAATAGGAAGCCGGCAGATGGACCATTTTTGGCTGCTGCAGCTGCAGAAAACTTCAGACAAAATAACATAGATTTGTTCGATTAAATGAATGAATGAATTATGTGATCTTTACATTTGTTTTGACAATAAGGCTACGTGACTAATTAGGTTAGGAATGAGAAATGAACCATATCCGGAGCAGTGATAACTTTCCATACTGGCAAAATGGCAACAACAGTCATGTCTTAACCTTCGAGCATGTATAGAATAGACACGGTTCTCTTCACACCAAAAGTCTCGGAAGCAAACATTTTTACTGCTACACATGACGATGACGTAACCATATGGCAGAACAACAAGCAGAGAGGGAGTGAGTGCAAGTGAGTGTGGGAGTGAGACAACATTATTTCAGCTGTTTCACTAACTTCTTTGGTAAAAACAGCGTATCCACCAAGGCTTGTAGAGACCTACATACCTTGGTATCCACCAAGGTTTGTAGAGACCTAAGGTTGGTCAATCCCCATAAGAGCCCAGCAGTCCAATTTTTCCCGATTAGTCATGCTATAATGACATCAATCAGTGCCCGGGTTAACATATGCCCTATATCTATATTCAAGACTCATCATGTATCTAGTATTCAAATCTTTCCAGATGGTTTTTGGAAAAATGAAAATTTTCAAATTTCTATCTTATAGATTGTCATATAACAATAATAAATTAAAATAATGCAATAAAAATAATTACTGTGATCAAATATCTACAATAATAATAAGAAATCGGTTAATATAATATTGTAATATCATGCTTTGCTTGCCAAACAGTCAACTACAACTATTCAGATTTTCCAGCTGATTTCTAAGAATTTGAAATTATCACAAATCTCTAGCTCAACATGGAAAGTCTAGTAAAAGTTGATGTTGATTTTTGATAAATTCATAATTTGATTCGATTTTACTGAATTTAACCTACAGTAATTATATAACTACAGTAATTATTTATTTAGTATTGTACAATAATTGATATTTAACGGAAGGTACAACAGGCTTACGCCGAAAACTGTACCTTCTTTAATTTACATTAGCTATGAAAACAATCCAAATCTAGGTTATGAGACATTTTTCACAAAGAAAACACTAAAGGAATTTCGAATATTTTAAATGGTAGGCCTAATATGAAAGCTCTGAACCAAAAATAGCCAACATATCAGTAATCGAAATTGTTTGTAAATTTTAATTATGATACAATTCATCAAAAAAGAGATAATCAATTACAAGACACAATTAGTGAAGTATTATTTTGTTTTGCTAATCAACTGGGTAACATCTGAATAAGTTTAAAAACACGTTTCATATTTTGCCCTGCAGAGTGCATTACTAGTGGGCACGCGATGACGTATTTACTCGTCACGGCCGGTCGACCTCAAAAACGACATGATTGGCCCACCTTGGAACTCTACATACCTTGGGTATCCACTACCAAAATTGAGAAAAATATCGAAAAACATCGGCTACTTCAGTAATATAGTTTAATTTAATGTTTTGTTTCTTTTATTCCTGTGCCTTTGTACTCCTGAGCAGAGCTCGGTCCCCCAATATTTAGTGTAAAAGCGAAGAACGCTCGTATAGTTTTGAACAGCGACCATATAATACAATTTGTATTATGTGATCGTTTTGACTTGCAGTCAAGCCCCATTATGACGTCACTCATCCAATTCATGTTGGCTTCAACGGCAACGAACGTGTCTATTCTATACATAGTCGAAGGTCTTAACAACTACTTCATACATGGCGGTGGCGGTGGCGCCATTAACAACTACGGTTCACTACACTATGGCGGTTCGCCCCAATATTTTGAAGTTCACATTAGACTGAACACTCAAAGAGGAAAGATCTCTTTAAATATTGAGTTATTACACATTCTGATAAGCACGTCGCCCATCAGAAGGGCTTACTTGAAGAGCAATATTTCGTTCAGATTCCAGGCTAGATTTTAAGAGGCGTGACATCACCCAGAAACCAGTAGACAATCAACTATTATTATAGTTTTTATGGTAACTGGGTTCAAAGATAAGTGATTTTCGCGAAAGTCGACTGCGCATCCTACTCATGCACTACTGTATTCGTGGAATAAAAGGTGAAAATTTGAGTTAGAAATGAATCTATTGGCCATATACACTATGTAAGTGTAGTATACAGATAAAGTATAAATACTTTTATTAGAATTTATAATAATGTCTGTAGTTCAAACCAATTTCTAGTGAATTGGGATTCTTGAATTGAATCATGAAACACAATAAGATAGAATTAAACTAGATGAATCATTGTTTTGCCCTTCTTCGTACAAGGACGTACAGTATGTACATACTGGATTTTATTTAGATTGTATTCAGTTGAGTGTGCATCATTAATTCAATAAAAAGTGATAAGATGGTGTCTATATCAACATTGATAAGTGGCAAAATTACTTTATCAACTTTGAAGTTCTCACGTAAAGGTATTGTGTAAATTTTTCCTCATGCTTACCGCGTTTCTAGGATGGCTAACCGATTGAAAACTGATCGGCTCCCATTCCCAGGATGAATCTAGAAATACGTCACTGAACCAGGACTGCTTCTGAAAGCTGGAGCTCAATGCAAGAAAGCTTGTCAACAAGTCTGTGAAATACTTTGTTTGCTCAGACAAATTTCCGGCGCAGGAGATTGTTGACATGGATTGCTCGTTCATACTGGAGTAGTAGCCTGAAATAACTTTCACGATATCCTTGCTGTTCTGTTTGCAAATAGATTTCAAATCTTGCAAGTTCTTCTTCACATTTGTCTCTTGGATAGTGAGATAAGATTTATCAACTTCATCAAGCTGGAAATTAGCACTAAAATATCAAAGAACAAAAACGAAAAAGAGTTTACTTTCGAGAGATTTACTCGAAAGTAAACGAGAGTACATTGGTATTCAAGATAATATTATAAAAAATTATAAAATAATGTGTCAGATTAGCAGAAACAGGTGGCTTGGTAAATATACAGCAAGCTTAAACCAATTATCATTTGTAATTGTAAGCTAGTGGCGAAGCGTGGTATACTTATTTGGTCATCTTTATATAGGTCATTATTTCCTATAGGAAATATATCCGACGATGATTAAATAAGTTTACCAAGCTTCGCCACGGATGTAAGCAGATAATGATCACTTGCAATTATCTTTGAATTTGCTTTAAACGTAGAACTTGGAAACAAGAAACTCATAATATGCAGATGGTTGAAAACACTCAGGTGCGGTAGACGAAAAAAATTCCTCAATATTATAGACATATTATGCAAATGACAGATTTTCTGGGAAATAACAGCTTTGCTTATGAGGAGTAAACTAGTTTGGAAAGATGATGAGACATTTTCAGTAGAGGGAAGTGTAGACTAGAGAACAAGGTTCTTTATCAGTGTTCTCTCTATCCTGAATTATGTTTACTAAATGTAGGCAATGCAATATATTATGTTGTAAATACATTAATTCATTGAATTAATGCAGTGCATTCATTATGATTGTTGTCATAAACTTTTACTATAACATTTCAAGGAATTTTATCCATCCACATAATTCTAATGGCAAAACAATTTCAGAGAAATGCCAGTGGGGTTTCCATAATGATACTAGACAAATTGTTTTTGTCTTTTGTTCTGTATGTCTGCAGTAAGTATAAATTTGAGGCAAGGTCCATAGCTG
Source organism: Laodelphax striatellus (assembly GCA_017141395.1). Taxonomy (NCBI): domain Eukaryota; kingdom Metazoa; phylum Arthropoda; class Insecta; order Hemiptera; family Delphacidae; genus Laodelphax; species Laodelphax striatellus. Next base: position 21,333,621 of record CM029532.1, on the reverse strand, counting down.
ACCCACCATTATCGATATTGGAATTATGTAGCTGGTTAGTGGTTAATTGGTTGGTTTATATATAGCAGGATCCATTTAACTTGTCAGAGAACAGATGATTTAACGTTAGTAAACGAACATACATCAATCAGCTGTTCTCTGACAAGTTAAATGGATCCTGCTATAGATTTTTTCAACATCGATAATGGTGTGGTCAGCTATGGAACTTTCTCCTAAATATGAAATAAATAGCTAGCTAATTCTTAAACAACACTTGTATTATCTCACCTCTTCTATGATACTGTCATACAACCTTTTCACCTTATATGCGGTGCAATTGGTTTTAGAGAGTAGATCTTGTAGTTTCAAATCAACTTGAATGAAAAACAGAAGTAGGGGACTCTTGTTGATAATGATATCCTCTGATGAATCAGTTTGAATGTACGTACTCACACTTTCACTAGCCATTTGTACAAAATGATTACACAGTTTGACTTTGCCAAATGGAAATCAGAAGTTGGATGTATTTGTTTTATACAATAGTGCTTTTGTGAGTCTTCTGATGAAGTGACAGGTCATCTGCTTACACAGTTTGTAACACTGAGCTAAATTATCTAACTGGAGGTAGCAATGAATGAACAAGCTGGGTTCCAAAGGATTGAGAACAAGCTGGGTTCCTCCCTATTTTTATCATGCCCACTGTACTGCCAACCTAACAAAATTAGGTGGCCCGTGTCCCACCTAATTTTGTTTGGTTGGCAAAACAGTGGGTACATCATCAGTATATGTTGCCTATTAGTGCATGATAAAAAATAGGTGGAACACGGGTCTCATACAACCCCAACTTGTGCTACCTCCAGATGGATATATTTAGCTCAGTGGTTTGTAATGCACAGAAAATAAATACTGTTTACAAAACGTTGAACACAGCTGTCATTTTACAGATTTCTCACCAACTCCACCATAGCCCCCCTTAAACTACTGTAGTTCAGAGGGGGCTATGACTCCACGCAATACTGAAGAATTACCATACTGCTCAGAATAGATTAGAATTCTGCTTGGATGGCGGAGAAAAATAACTTAAAAATAAATTATTATTTGAGACTCTTGAACAGTTGAAAATAGTTTGTGATGAGAAGCATAGTTTCATTATTTAGAATATCGTTGGAAAATTTGAATACTCTATGTCGAAAGTGCATAAATTGGTATTGGCATTAATGGGGTAGCCAAAACGAATGAATAGTCTATGATTCCATACTCGGAGTGTATAGTTTCTCTTAATGGGCGTCAAGTGGAGAAGGTAGCCAGTTTATACAACAGTTACATCAAAGCAATTGTAGCTTTGCATTTCAATAAGAAACTATACTTTGTGAGTCCAATAGGACGTTTAGTATAGATGTGCAGACTAGGTATCAATTTTAAAAAATGATGCTTCCAGTACGTCTCTTATTGTTATGTAGAGAGACTGAACACAGTTTGTATTCACAAGTACACCCTGCACAAGGAAGGATTAAGCAATTTTGCACCACCCTTGGATTCAATTCCAGATGTGAATGAATTTCTCACTAGGAATCACCAACACGCTTCATTCCAAACATTCAACAAGCACAAGCTTTCAGAGCATGCATTATTAATATGGAAAAAACACTGTTCCTATTCCACCTTCTTAGCTATCTCCTTCGATGAAAAGAATTCAATTTCGACCTTCACGTTCAGTTACTGCTCTCTCGAGTTTCTGCAACACATTCAATCTTTTGCTTTTTATCTTATACTTTACACTACTTTTTATACTTTTATACTACTTATACTTTTTATATCATTACTCCTACTCTTTCCTACTTCTCCTACGCCTTCTTTCTATTAACTTTTCCACTTTCACACAATTGGTAAATGACACACTTTTCTGATGATAAAATTTCCCACTTATTGAGTTTTCAAGTCAATTAGCATTGCCATCGAGAGGAAAAGCTCAAATTATGGAATGGCACGTGTTACACTTCTATTTCGAACCAATATTAGCATTGTTACATAAACTGTTTTTTCAACTCGATATTATCAAGATCGATTACTGATATCGATAATATCGATATTGATATTGATAAAATCGATTTTCTGCTATGGAATTAAGGGGAAAAGGTTTTTGGCCTTCATTATTGTTCATTGTTTGATATGTCAAAAATCATTAGGCTAAAATCATCTCAAAAATATGTTATAACACTGTATGATCGAATAGAAAGTAACAAATTTATTAGAAAAAATTATTTGTAAAGAGTTTACCACAGTACTGATCTGATTAATCAACGACTCATAGCTCAATCTTGTGGTTGAGTGGTGGAGTGGGTATTATGCAAACTCCACCACCTCAGAAAAATAAAGAAATCGTTCTATTATAATCTTGAAAAGTTTAGAGGTAAGTAAAGGTAACATTCTAATTTCCTTTTAAATTTATAAATTGTTGTTACAAAAGTGGTGTAACAGATACTATCAGGAATCTACATGTCTTTGTAAAAGGCTTCGAGAGTTGATATTCTGAATTTCTTTTATATTTTCACGTAATCTAGCTTCGCATACCTCTTTCATCTGGCTATAAATCAACGATTCGAAATTTATTAAAAAATATTCATCACAACAATTAGTTCGTAACAGAACTGAAGTTCATGAAGATACCATTTCAAATAATACGTAGAATATCAAAATCTCTGTCACTCTCCACCAATCATCCACGAAATAATAAAGAGCTGGAGGGTACATTCCTGAATTTTTTTGAAAATATCATTCACTTGTTTCATTGTTAAAGCAGTGCATGAGATGAGTCACTTTCTTCGATAAGAATGATAATCTCTTCTTCAAAAAACATTATTGATAAGGATGATAATCTTGAAAAATTTGCAGTCGGAAAGATAAGACACTTTTCTTATCAAATTAATTCACTTTTAAAAAACTGATTGAAAATAGTCCAATGGTATAGTATTCCTGAACTAGAGCACAATTTTCCATTAGAGGGCACATTGAATCATTTTTCCTATTCTAGCACACCATCAAAGTAATTTATTTCCTAAGAAAAAGTACACTGTTATTATTGTTCAACAGACGAAGAGATAACGTTGTGAAGCAGTGTGGAATGATGTGAAGTAAAAGGAGGGTAGTGAAGAAAGGCGGGTCTCTCAATCTTCTACGAGTTGAGAAAATAATATGGTGACACATTTGTATTCAGTGCAGAATCGCCGCAATATTGAAAAAAGTATTTCTTGTAATTTGTTGGGAGAACCTAATGGAAGACTGTTCGCCCTGTGGCTCTCGTTTTTCTTCAGTGGCACAAATTTATCCTCTGCTGTGAGGGTGAACCATTGGCGTCCATTTCCTTTGTCCGTCTATTCAATAATCGGCCGCCGACGCTAGATGAGATTGGCGAGTTCACCTTAAGGGGGTGGAAAGGGGAAGGTGGTGCGGTCACCTGAACAGCTGAAAGTTGCGCTCAAGTAGGCGCAACGCGGCGGTGGCGGCGGGCTAGGTGGTGACAACGACGCACGCACGCGCAGCGCCCTCAGCGAGCGGCGCCCAGAGGTGAATAGCGGTTCAGTAGATCCCGTACCGTCACCGAAAAAGGTCAGTGTCAACAAACATTGCCTTCCCTCACGAGCATGACGCTTATTTTACGGCTTTTCTCTTCTATGCTGCTTGACATTGGGGATGAAGTAGTTTTAGGATTGGGGATGAAGTAGGTCCCTCATCCAGTTTCAAGGAACTTTATCAACTTTACTTTTTTCCTCTCTCTAGCACTTCACATGGAACTTTCATCCGAAAAAATAGCTAATAAGAGATTTCCCAAGTTGAGAGGTGGAGAGATAAGTACGGTAGATGTTTTTCATGTGTCTATTGGTATTTTAACACAAAAATAAGTAGCCAAAGATATTAAATTTTCTATTCATCATCTGAGTAAATTGAAAAATAGAATGAAATAATATATATTATCATCTCTAAATCCCACACTCTAATGTATTCATGAACAAGTGGTTTCAAATCGAGAAAGTATTCAACAAGCTACAAAGTTATGAAGTTTATGAATTCAACCAATCAATTTTAGTAAGCCAGAAGAAACATAGGTTCATTTATTTTGGTACATAGATAGGGCCTACAAGATAATATAGGTACGTAAGGCTAATTGAAACTTAGAGAGGTCACAAATGAAAAGTGTGAACACTTTTTGTATGAGAAGAAGTCAGTTAACTACAATACAGGACCAGTATACAGATTATTAAAGTTCAATTAGACCAGTTACATGAGCCTCAATTAGACGAACAAGCGTTAAAATGTATTGTTATGCAAAGTTTTTCAAAATCCATCTAAAGTATTCCGATTCCATAGCTTTCATTGTTGAACTTGATATTAGCTATTGTAATAATAGATTAATTTAGCTATAGTTGAATAGATGTATCCGTATCGGCGTAGTATGCTCAACATACGGAATACACTGTTTTCCGAAAGAAAGTTACATCTATTGAACTAAGTTTATGGTCAAACAAATAAAGACAATTGATTTTTAATCGACAACTAGAATTATAGTTATATAGATAACATCCACAGTTTACTTGAAACAATAATAGCTATGAGGATGCATGCATTGATAAATCACACTTTTGTCGACCCTTGAAAAGGCTGCTATGCTATATAATTTGTCTGAAGACTCTTGAAGGTTCACAGTAGTTCAAGTTTATTTTAATATATATTAGTGATAATTATTGGAAATTATCATGAAGTGGAGTATCGTCACCTATATTATACGGCAAGGTGGGACTCCCCACCGTTTGAAGCCACAAGCCAATAATATTCATATGAAGAAATTATGATTTATTATGAAAATACAGATTTTTTTGATAATAATATTGATACAATCAAACACGGTAAGCATAATTAGATGCCAAATCGAATAATACGTTCTTCGTGATCAATATTAAATCCAATCACTCCAAAATGGCTTGGTTTGTTGAGGCGTCACAACTTTGATTATTTCAATTATCACTATTATTGATATTAATCGTTACTCTAGCTATCATAAGATTGACTAAATGACTATCGCTTTCATGCCTGATATTTCTGTACCATCATTCTTCTAGTAATGAAAGGCTGGGCCTTCCAGTGGCGTTGCATAATAAATCATTTCAAGTAGGATGAAATCTTTAGAATAAATTTCTAGATGAATTATTTTATTCCTTTTCAGAAAAAATGTTCTCATCAAAATAACAAGTTTATAATTAATTAAATAGGCATTTTTGGAAGCTTTCAAATAATTGAGAGTGAGATATCAGATACTGTATTTCAAAGGGAATTTGATTATATATCTTCCAAGGTCCTACTTGAATTGTTAGTCAAGTTTGAACATACATAATTATTTAGATCAACAACCAATCATATTCCCTTTTAGCTCTTCATCCTTCTTTATGTATTCATTCATTTTTCATACATTCAAATGCTAGTAGTTATTCAAATATTGACATACTATTATGGTACGACTTTATGAAAGAGGCAATGTTTCGGAAAATATAATACAATAGCTAGAATAATAGAGTGAGAAATAAGACTTAACTTCCTCCTTTAGATTTCTGATGCTCAAGAGTACAAAAAGCTATGATTTGTGTTAAATGTCGCATACCAAGAAAAATCATAAAGGAGGAAGACTATGAAAATACGCTTGACAGCATAAATGAGATGTATTGTATTGGTAGATTACGAGAATATTTTAAGATATCACACTTAGAATAATTAAGTAAACGTAGAAACATTGTAAACGATGAATTTATTCTATTATGAGAATAACAGAGAGTTCGCTGTACCGATTTACTTCTACTAATAGGTCTCCAGTGATAGTTTTTGAGCCTCAGATCCCCTAAACATACATTATGCATCAAGTGACTAAATAGCTACTGAAAGAGGATTTTATAGGATTGTAGGCACGCTTTATATTTGAAAGTAGAGTAGTGAAGCCCTACGGTGAAACAGAAGTGTGTTTGTTTCGCTGTAAAATGCATCAGTTACTCTTTGTGATCGATTTTCAGGCTATTATTTGGAGTACACTATGAAATTATGGAGACTATTTTATTATTTACAGTACTTTTGAGGAAACTAACAGAATGATTTCATATGATTAGCGGACATGTTCTCAAATGATTAAATATTTTATGCATGGTCTGGAACTGATTATTTCGACTTTTTGTTTCGATGTAACTTTCTTTCGATGAACAGTTCTCTCAATAATTTTTTTTTTGCCAATCACAAAACTATTTTTTACTCCTCAGTATAGAATTTTGGGTTCATGAGCAGACAACGGAGCTATGATATTGGACAAGAATAATATTTTGACAAGAATTTACAGACATTGCAATCAGATCAGGCCTTTTCATGAAGTAGAATATCATTATTTATATATCGTAGAATATCTGACCTAATGAATATTATCATACCGCAGAATGTATTCTCTACAATTAATTCTCTGATCATTCATGATCCATTCTCTGATCATACTGTTTCACTTTTTAGATTCAACTTGATAAAGAATTCTCTTATTAATATCAACTTTTTCACTATTCCTATAACTATTTTATTTATAGAGTAGAATATTATTATCATACCCTTTATCCCTATCTTATAATTTCTCATTCGGTCAATCAAAAGTAGAAGTAGAAATGGTTAGGAATAGGATTTTCACCTAATGCTTCCTAGTCTATCTTGATATTCCTTTTTCTCGAGCAACTTGTGTAGTGTCATAAAACCTATGACACTGAATATGCATCAACCAATGTTCGCATTTGAGGGTAACCAAATAAATCTATTTCCGAGTGTAATGAAGTACTGTATATAGTATAGTGTTTTTATGTAGGTGAAATGCAATACAAAGACAACAGTTTATCTTTGTGTACATGAGCAATGGTGTGGTGACCAATCAACAGAGCCATCATTTATTTAGCAATCACCCCTATCCTACTTCATGTTGAAATCGTTTGCCGGATGCCGATGACAATAAAATCCTACGTACGAACAAATAAATGAATGTGGGGGATAAATGATGAATGGAGCTCGATTTGCGTATTGAGTCTTCGTGTGAGTATGATGAATATCGTTTTCATTCATTGGGGTGAAAAATTCGATGGAGAACAAAGATTTACTTCATACAGTGTTACAAATGACATATGTTGATCAATTTATTGAGTCATTTTCACCCATTGGTACCGAATACAGTATTTCATGAACAATTCCCGAGTAGATGCTGAGATAGTAATTGCAAATTCTGTGTCCAATCATCATAATGTTTGAAGAGTGATTGGTATACATTTTCCAGTATGCTGTTCTACAAAGTAGTTAGAGATGTGAGTGTTGAATTCCCTAATAATAACTACGTTTTGATATATCAATCAGGATGACAGGTAACTAATAAGTCAATTAGTGATTGAGTTGCACCAGTATGAGAAATTGAGTGCTGCTACTGACAGAAGCCTGAGTTGAAGCCTATTGCTGTTCCCACCTTCATCAATGCGCCTATAATCAATATTAATCATGCTTTCCAGAAAATACATCAACGTCAGTTAAGGACCTGGCTCATTTTTAAGGCAGCGTTAATTTGAAAGGAGAGCAATTATTGAAAGTTTGTGTAGGAGAAGAGAAGTTTATGATAAAAATTATTCCGAATGATTTTCCAGCTTCTGAATTATTGAAATACATTTCTCCAATATCTATGAAACTTTGGTAGGTTTCAGCTGAATGTGGCAAAAATTGAGGTTTGAATAATATGAGTTAATGTATTCTATAAATATTACATCTCTCTAGTGAGAAATTCTTAACTGAGGCTATCAATATGATAAATAAATATAATATCAGAGGAATAATATTCTTCATTTAAGGCTACATTTTAATGTTGGAAGAGAAAAAATAATATCAGTGATTGACAGGGGCTAACCCCTAGAATTTATTCCATGGGGGTTGGGGGTTGATATAAAATATTCATATTACATTTTCCTTCACCCAACAAACATCGGCTTATATATTTTTAGAATATAAAAAATAGAATATATTTCTTATACTTTTTCCTAGAATATATAAAATAGGGATATATCCCCTTAATCCCCCCCTGGGTTCACCCCTGGTGAATGATATATTTCGATGGAAATGCTCAAGCCTAATAAGCCAGAATGAAATTTTTTTCTAATGAATGTGAAATACTGTATTAAAAGGGAAAAAATATGTAAATGGTAGTTTGTTCATTTCTGGTGAATAAATAATCAGGTTACTTTTCCAAAAGTGAAAATTAAATAACCGTCTACATCATCAAAATAGAGTTATAAGGCCACGATGAAAACGTTAGAAACATAATTTTGAATTAGTTTGTGAGAAAAATTGAACCTAATCGGAGTTCCAAAGCAGTTATTGAGTTATAAAGTTGTAACTTGGAATGAAATACGTGCTCCAAAAGATGCTTTCTACTTTCGTTCGATGATGCTGTAAAAGTGACACAAGTTCCAAGGTACCCTAACGACTTAAAACTTGAAACTTCTCGGCTCTAATGGCCCATTACTGGTATGAAATCTGTGAAGAGATAGCGTCGGTGAAAGAGAATTTTCGCTTGAGATGATAGCCATCTTTCATTGCTATATTCAATTAACATCACAATATCTGTCACCATTTATGCTGCCATCTTCTAATAAAACTGCTGAATGTTACTTGAGGTCTGTTGATGTCTCTGGGTAATACGAGGAGCTAGTCAAAGTTGAAGGTATTTGAGTTCACATTTAGAAAATCAGATCGAATCAATTCCACCATCTCATATCTTATCAACTAGGAGTCAGTCTTATAATAATGCTAATGATGATAATGATATCATAATTGAAATTCAGTTATCATTTCAGTATATTACTAAAGAACGTTTTTACAAAAAATCAGTGAATAAAACCATTTCAACATATTTGTTTGTACAATGATGCAAATAGGCTAATTGATAAACTTTTTTCTTGTGAGAGATGAAATTTTTCGATTATTCACGCAATTCAATTTTTGAAGTACTAACCTACTCATACAAAAACATTTTCAGTCCAATTTCTTGGAACCTAAAATACTTCTCTATGATTATCACACTATCATTTTGTAGAAAAAATAGTAATCAAAAGTGATGCAAAAATTGTATTAATGCTTTGTTCAAAAGCAATGATACAAGGAACTACGATCGTGGACAGTGGTCGTGAAATCCCAACTATGTCACCTCTTCATTTTTTTTTTTTTGTTGAAAACATTTTATTTGTCTTAGGATCTCTTTCGAGGACTCTGTCCTACGTATTTCTTCGCTAGTCGTCTTGTCATGTGCTTTGCAGCTTATACGAAACTTATCGTATTACAGCTTCAATAGTTCGATACTATCGATTAACCACAATCTGATAAAGAATTTATGATATTAACTTACCGAATAACCAACATAGAACGTTGAAGTTTCGCTCGGACTACTAACTTGTACAAGAGTGGAGCGGTGAATTTTCGAAGAAAGCAATTTCTCAAGGGACTTGAGGGAAGAGAAAACTCAGTTAGGGCATTTATCAGCCACCGTTTAGGGCGAATGCAATTATTGGTCGTCTCCATTGTTGAGAGACTTAGCTGCAGCCTGCTGCCGCTGTACCTTGTGGCCTTTACTTTACCTCCAGCATCCGGGACTTGAGCGCAATTTTGAGCAGCTGTTTCCGCCGCATCACCTTCTCACTACACCTTGGTCTTGGTCACCATCATTGCCTTTGCCATGAGTCATTACAGACATGGGTCCTTGTAATCATCAAGACCTTCATTACTAAGCATCCTTTGTATCGGACTTGAGGTCTGTCTGAGAATATATGAGATGGAATAAAAGAGCATAGATGTACACAGAATAAAATCAGTTTATTGGATCAAGTCGAAAAGAAAGTGAAAAAGTTACTTTCGGTTGTTGTAACAGTGATGATTAGAGAAACTAGGGATAAAGTTATACTTATAAGTATAGACCTAGTCTCTATAGACTTAGTCTAGACTTAGATTTTCTTACAAGTATGAACTTGTTAAGGTAGTCAGATGGATGTGATGAGATAATAATCCGATTTACCGTATGGCTTTAATCGGTGGGGAGACACGAATGTAGTTCCAACTCGCCGTGTACAACCTAATTTTCACTCAAATTAAAGTTCGATATCACTTTTCAGAATATTCCCTAATTTTGAAAAATTTCTTTATGATATTAGAAAGTGAGGGATTCAATTGAAATCATAATATTATTTTGCTTTTCACGATAGAAAATGATGAATAGAGTTATAATTAAATTTATAGGATTGTGGGTGAAAGTGCTTTCTACGATAAGAATTGATAAACTCACCTATATCTCCGTTGTAATTTGTAAGAAGAGCTTCATTTGAGCCTTTTTGCTGCCATGTTAATTGGAAATTATTTGAATTGGTTTGTGAGAAATATTATACATATTGAGTATTGAAGAAAGTTGAATCCTGTCAATTATACAGTATATATGAGTCAAAACGTGGATGACGTTTTACATTATTTATATTTCAAATATGAAAGACAATCGATGAAATCAATAAACAAGATATTTTTACGATATAACCTTCTCATCGGTTTCTAAAATCTCTGGATAGAGATTCATGTGGATGAATTTGAGGGAACTTCACATTTTTATTCAATTACTGTTAGAGTATGGGTGTATGGAATTAAGAGAGGGTATGAGTTTGACGAGGAGCTCTCACGTATTGCAATTCTCTAAAATTCATCACTAGATTTTCTTTATTCAGAGATAGTTAGTTCAATCATCTCTTTAATTCAGTAACGATACAAAAAGTATACATCAAAGAGATCACTTAGCTGTAATTAATTTGATTCCGGACAGAACAAAAATCCAATTCGAAAATATTGATCACTTATAATTGGCACTGAGAGAAGGATTCCGAAGGTGAAGTTCATTTCCTTTGATTGATATTGGATTGAGTTCTTTGAAACGCAGTCGTCTGTACTAGGCCTATACTCAGGAATAATACTAACAGAGAACAGGCATTTGCTCTAAATCTTTTGAAACCTTTTATCGTGCTGTTTGATAGCAATATTATCAATATAAGTCAAGTATAACCTACTATATAGATATAGATATTGAAAGTTTATATCCTCAAAAGAAAATTCCGACTCGGAAAATAATCTTTGAGAATTCTGAATACAGTTACAGAATTATCTTCAATTAGGAGATTTTTTTCTCTTTCTCAATTGAAAAGAACATTATTTATCAATGCACTGAGATTTATCAAGTGGCCTTCATCCTTGAAATTCAATTGAAGCTTGAACATTTCTCCACATTACAGAAAGAGATGAAAACATTGATTCTCTACTTATTTTATAAGTTTTAAATCCTGCAGATTTGCTCACTAATGATGATCACGAACCCTACCTCAATAGAAGTTTATTGCATCCTCCATAGGCGCAAAAAATAAATGGAGGGACTCAATTGTGTGAAGACCATTTAGACAATTTTGAGCCACTCATTAATTTCCATTCGAACAATATAATCAAACTAGGACATCCTTTGCAGAAGATGAAATATTGTTGTATGATTTTATATTTTGTAATGTGTTATCATGAAAAATAAAAACCAATTTGAATTTGTTGTGTCTGTATATCGCCGGTCATTGTCAATGAATTCGATGATCAGGATTGAATTCAGTTAGCTGGTTAATGAAATTATTTATTATTTAAACTATGGGCCTAGTCTGTTAGTGTAGGAAACAATATAGATGAAGATACAGGAGCAACTTTTACTTCCATGGACTGAGTAAATTTCTATCAAAATGAGAAATGAAAAATACTGAAACATAAATTAATACAAACTTATTTACTTGAATATGAATCCACCTAATAAATACATTATACATACAATACGTAATAAATGTTCTATAACATCTACATTGTTCAAGAGTCAAGGGTACAAAAGTGAGTTGAAGAGAAGTGAAAAGCTTATGCCTTGGGTTTGGGAAGGAGGTCTCCGCTCATGTGATACTCCGATTCTGCTTTCGAGATAATTTTCGCTTCCTGACAATTAATTCCATGTGAGTGTCTCCTGAATGTAGGATTCTCTAGAGTCTAGCTAGACGAACAAATGACATTTTGAACCTGACTACCGTAAGTCTGAACACGCTTCCATGAAAATCCCGGAGAATTAAATCGTCTGCATTGTTTAAACTGATTTACTCAAGTGAATCACCTCTGCTGCTGCGTATTCCGTAATATTGAATAGGAATTTCCTCTTTGAATTCATTTGCCTGAATCGAACAAGTTCAAGTTCGGCAGTTGAACTCCATGTCTAGCGCACCAGACCATTCACAGACTGCCAATCAGAGTGGATCGTTAGAAGTTTGGCATATTGGAAAAGGTATTATTCCAAGCCATAAAGCCGACTTGATGACGGAAAATACTCTATCGAAAGAGCAGTGGAGGTTGCCGTAGAATCGAAATGACTGGCCAATTTCAACGGAGACAAATTCCAATTCTTTACTATCAGCCATTAAACAAACTACCTTCAAGGTTGCGTAATTTTGCCTCTTTTAGAGACAGTCAATTTTATTTTAGAGACAATGTCTCCCATTAAAAAAGAATATTTACAATTTTGACTCAACTACATAGATCAAACAATAAATTGAATTGAAATAATTTTCTGGAGTGTAACTTATCAAAATATTGGTAAGCCTAGGGCCAAATCATCACGAAAATTTAATATTCAAGAATATAATTATTTGGCTCTTTTCTACTTTTCCTGTTTGTACTGATAGGCGTATCTAGAGGCTTTATTTTACTCTAGAGCCTTTACTTCACTGAAGAGCCTTTACTTTTCTCTAGAGCCTTCACTTTACTCTAGAGGCTGTACGTTATTCTAGAATCTAGACCTTTTTTTGTATGAAGGCTCTAGTATGTATCTTACCCTATATCTAAATTTCTGACACACGGGAAAAGAGAATAATTTGAGTCTTAGAAATAAAACTTTTTTACAGTATCTGTGCACTTTTTCTAGATTCCCACGGAGCTCTCGATTGAAGAATGTATACATTCCCAGAAGATTAGAAGCTTATAGAATACTCTACGACATTGATATCAGAGTCTATAGCCTCGTATTCAACAATAAACCCTTTGAATATATCCAACTTCATAGTCTCATAAAAAAGTTTCACGTTCACATTCCATTTGTTACAGGCAGTTCCTTTGAGAACAATGCTCATTCATGGGCAAAGAATATACTTTTGAGGAAATCTCTTGAAAAATTCATGCTGTCGTTGGTCGATTTATGATGATCGATGAGGATGTTTTTCTAAAAAGGAAAGAATGGAGATATATCTTCCAGACATTCTCTTTCTCAAAGACGTACAAGTGGGCTCATAAATGAGATCCTGACGATGTTGATATTATTGTATTTTAGTAGCCTCTTGCCTCACATTCGCTTTTGTGATACTGGGCTTGGTCAGTACTCATGTAGCCCTGATTTGGAGTCTAAAGACACATGGTGAATAATGTTAAGCATGTAAAATTGAATTGATTTTACAAGATACAAACATATGAAAGCAATAATAATTGACAGGCCGATTAATAGTCATTTTCCTATTGTATTCATTTTATATTGTATTTAGTCCGATAGTTGGAATCTTGGTGGGGTGAAAAGAGAGAGTTACAGCGGAATCAGAAGTTTTTCTAAAAAGAAAAGAATGGAGAGATATCTTTCAGACATTATCTTTCTCAAAGACGTACAAATTTGAAACTTTGAAATTGGAAAATTGAATTGAGTTGAAATCTTGTTGGGGTGAAACATGAGCGTAACATCGGAATCAGAAGTAGTAGTACAACTGAGAGCAGAATAGTTTTCAAGCATCATACTTTATCGTGCTTGTTTAAGAATTTAATCTGATCATGATCTGATTGTGGTCATCAATACTTTATCGTGCTTTTTTATAAGAACGTGGTCTGATCGTTTGTCTTTCGTACATGTTTTGAATAGAAAATTCTAGTGTTACTTAATTTCTTATGAGTTCCTCATTCAATTCTGGTTTATTGTTGAGACCTGTTAAGATCTCTTCATTCTTTCCCCATTCCGAGACCAGAGCTTGTATTGGTAGTATTCTTCTATCAAACTAATTTTCATCAACCATATTGAATTTTTTAGTGAATTGTGATGTTTTTTATCACTACTCTTCCGTTCTCAGTATACAATGAAGTGTTCTGTTAATGTTCCAGCTACACTATGATCTCAGCTCACTGAAAATTAGTTTGAAATAACTGACTGGTTTTCTATTATAGTTCAACAATTCATTCAGATTCAGTTTATATGCTTTAAAACTGAATCAGTTCAATTCAAAATGAGAACTAAGGCATGGAGAGCTCAGCGTTGATAGACCTTTCACCAGTTCATGAAGAAACTTTTGAAAATTATAATTTCCATAGAAAACAAGCTGCTACTCGTTTTATCATTCAGAACCAGTTGCAAGACACTACAGACCAAGTGAAGCTGCTATATTCCAGCTGCTTACTCTTCATGATGTATGGAATGGCGTGCTTCCCGAGTCGAGACTAATATATTGTTTTCTGTAAGAACTCTAACGTCTTGTTTCAAAGTGGATTTGAATGAAGTATTGACAAACTTCAGCGCTGGGATAAGGGAGTTGATCTTATCATTATTCATACGGGAAAGCAGTAATAACGCTGCACTGTGTTGAATGACTAACTAGGGGGAAAGTTCATTGACAATAATGATGAATTTCGGATGAAGTTCACTTTCGAAAACACTTTCTCTCTTCTCTTAAAACTCTGCCACTCTAAATTCTGATTCTCTTGACTAGTGGCAATGAATCGAATTCATTCTACAATATTATAAATAGAAGAAACCAGGAAGTCATCATTTAGAGAAAGTGAGTGGATTTAGGATGATTTTCTCAAATTAAAGACTCTCATCCTACGATTTCAAAATTCAACTTCAGAACCAATCGAAAAACAGGACAAAATATTTCTATTGAGTGGAGAAATGTTTGACAGAAAAAAATCGATGAGATTTTTGGCTTTTAAAATTTGTGGAATACTGTGATAAGTTATAATTATTTCAAATGAACAGACATTTAAGAGGAGGTTTCAATGACAATGGGAATTTCGAGTACTAATTCACCTGTCACAACATTATACTACTAGAGCGTCGAGCACATTATTCTTTGGAAGAGTGATGACTGTAGTTGTACATCCTAACCCTCCTTCGACCATCCTCAAATTATCTTTCATTGATCTAATTCAAATGAATAAACTATGGAAGCATTTCCTATAATATATTAAATTCAATCAAAATTCAGCTTCGATGGAAGTGAATTGAGCTCGATGATTAATTATTATTATTATTGAATCCGAGCACCATTTACATGATTGTCAAGGTTTTTATAAAAACTGAATGCTTTTGAAATCTCCTTTGTTAACTAAGAGCAACTTTTATAATGACTTTGAACTAGATTTGTGGTTCAATGGAAGTCAATCAAATATCCTAGCTAAGATATAAATCTTAGACAATAAATCTAAAGTCTATGGGTTCGAGTTCGCCGTACGCAACAGACGGTGACTTGTTAGAAGAACTTTTAATGCAATCAAAAAACTTTTATAATAGATCTCTGCTGCTCCTTCTACATTGTGTCTACCCAACTTTTCTAGCGCTTTTCCATTCAATACTAACAAACCTATTCACATGATTTCCCATAGAATGGTGCAATTAGGGAAAGAAATAAGAAAGAATATTCCTAGGACAAGGCTGACGAGATTGTCCTCTCTCAATTATCTTTTCTAATCTAAATTGTAATTACTTGTTCTATCGTAATTTATTCATTCAAAAAATCATCAAAAGTTAACAGAATCTGATCTCAACATCATTGCTCAAAATAATAGAGCCCTGTTATCTATTGATGGAATTTCTTGGCTTGTAGACAACTACAACAGTAATCTAGCCTAACTTTCCATAGATAACTTCTATAGATAACTTTGCTCTTTGAGAGCACTCCGAACTTTGTTATAAGGGCGTGCACGAGCTCAAAATGACAAGTAGCTAATTCAAATTTTATAATAGCACGATCGATACGGTGATTTGCATAGATTAGATTACATGAGCATCTAATCCTGACATCAGCGCAGCAGCTCGGCTGCAAAACATTTTTCACTGTTGGAAAGTCGAGGACTTATAAATTCCTTATCTCACTTGCCAGTTCAGCCCCTATAACGCATAAATCCTGTTCCTCAGTTGAGAAAAGCGCTAAATCTTCTTCTTCTGCCGCCGCCACTTGAATGTTACAGAAACCCATCTTTGGGAAACCAGCATCTGTTTATCAGAATGCAACACTCCTCGCTTGAGAAGAAGTGACTTATTGCATAAGAGAAAAATGGAATCAGTGTTTTTCCATTTCAACATGGAAATATCCTCACTCGGAAACCTTTTCTTGTCTCAACACAGGCATAAAATATTCATATTTGACACACTACACACTATAAAGCTCAGATCACAACTGGGAGAATTGACAAGGATTTCCGATTTGACTGTTTGGAATATTCCGGACCTCCGGAAGATGTAGTTGGAAGTGAAAATTGCTAGACATGATAACTTTTATTACATGGCACTAGATCTTCAACTTATGCATTGTATTGATTGCAGTCATTGAAATGATTGATATCCGATATTTCAGATATTAATCGATATCATTAAATCTTTAATGTTTACCTAGAACGAATATCAATAATCCTTTTCTTCTAAACCATTTACGTCATTATGTCAGAGTAACTCTCCAATAGTATTGATTTGTGTTTCATTAAGGAAAATGAGAGAGCTTCTTTACATTCTCTTCAATTACCTATACATCAATAATCATCTCTATAATCTGGTATTGATGTTTCATATTTTACAAAATGTAAGTATATTCGAAGATTCAGGTGTTAGCTAAATAGAGTATCTGTTAGTTAAATTTACACAAGTTACCTCAGTTTAGAATTACAGCGTTGGGCATTAGAAGATAATATCGATTTTCGGTCCAGACTGAGTATTTCTATTCCAATTCAGATAGTATCTGTGAATTATATTAATTTAAAAACGTACAATATACAGGTTTATCTAAGAGACATTGAAAAAATAGTCGAAACTTGGGATGATTACTCAATTATCGACTGTACTTGTGTGTGCAGTATAATATCCTGTTTATGCAGCATAAATTACTTTTTAATGATAAAATGTGTCATAGTAAATTCCATTTACACACAATATTGCTGTTTGTTGTTACACAATTACATGTAAAATGATTGAATTCTCTTGAAACCAAATTGATGATACAAAATAAGTTATGATTGATACTTGTAATTAAGATAGAAGTTATTATGGAAGTTTATATGGAACTTTTCGAAACATATCCAACTCGAAAAATTCCGTCCAATAGGTTGAAAATAGTAGTCGAACGGCTGGCCTTAGATAGGGTACGAGTTTGATTCGTATGTTTTTCCGTTCATCAGCAACAGGGCCTTGAGCAAACATTCGCTTGATTGGATGGCTCTACTCTTCTCCTTGTTCCGAGAAACAAGTCATTTGTGAAAAATCAGCTCCACGCATTCTCCGATAGTGGAATTTGATGAAACTGCAATTTTTTGGTCATCTCGTACAACCCAGTTTACTCAGAACACTTATTGATTTTCGAATAGCTCTGAAAGTTAGTATCATGTACGTACACCATTACAAATGTTTTGAACAACCTTGGTAATTATTTTTCCAAGATTGTTACTATACATATAATTGTACTGTTTCACGAAAATGAAGAGAAATCAAGATAAATCTACTAAAATCTCTAACGATACTTCGTTTGAACACACCTGTGAACTGTGAAATAAGGCACATAATTAAGTTGCTTCTCACTACTGACTGACTCTCGCATCTCAACTCTATTATTGTCTATCACCTCTACATTCTTGTCTCTCTCACTCTATTTCTCTCACATTGCCCTTCCAGGAAACAAAAGGCAGCCATTCACTTCTATTATATTCTCATTCTTCTATTATCGGAGGAAAATTTTAATTCACATAGAGCACGGATGAAGAATATAAAGTAGAAACACGAAGAAGAGAACGATTATTTCTTATGATAAATTTACATTGGAGCTTTTCGAATGAGAATTGATTAAGTACAATATATTATATGCTTGAGTATCGCAGATCAGTAATAATATTCAACTGGGTATTTTTTATAATTTGTTTGGGAAAATCTGCAATGCAGTGTAACAAAATAAGTTTCAGAAGTTTCCTAACTTTTCTGAAGCACTGTTCAGTCTTTCACTCAACGAATGTCTGCTCTGAACTTGAAAATCATATGAAAAGATTATTAAAAAGTATCCCCATAAATGTTCTTCAAAACATGATTTGAGGTGATATTACCGTTCTGAGTTGTTCTCCAGACGAGATTTCCAGAGAGACTACATTTTAATTCTTCTATTTCCTTCGAACAAGAATTCGCGCAATTCAAAATTCTAATTTTCTTCTAACTTGTATAGAAAACTAACCATGAAAACTAAGATTCATTCATTCTTTAAGTTGGTTCTCCAATCATTCTCGAAACCCCAGTCATAGAGAATCAAAAGCTAATTATGATATCGCTTCCCGGTGGTTGAGAACTCACCTAAAGCTGTAGGTTCATTCATCTCTCATAATCATCTTTCCCATTACCCACTCAAGCAAAGAGCTCATATGGGCATCACCATAGCAAACAAAAAACATCTTGTGGTCTCTTGTTTGATGAGAAATGTGTCGTTGTCGTTAACGAAAGAAATGAAAAGCATGTCGTTGAAAGTTAAATATTTTCCAATTTTTGATCCATCAATCGAAACAATCTGAAACATAGTGTATTTAAATGACTGGAATTATTAGAGCGTCCAAAAATTGATCAAAACAAGAGTATTTTAGAAGGTTCAGAATGATTCCAAGTTGAAACTCTCCACAATTCGCTTACGGAAATGCTTAACAGCTCATCCTGTTATTTCGCATGACAAGAAGCTTAGATCCTCGGAAATTCACCGAGTAAAGATTATTTCCGGATTTCTCTCCGCCACCCTTATAAAAGGTTGATTCGCGAAATTATCCATCTGTCCGCTGCATGAGGCATATAATCTCGTTATCTTTAGAAGAGGCCGGAGTCCATGTCCTCAAATTGCGTTGTTTCCGGTCAGAGATTGAGTCGATAATAGGTCACATACTGTGTCTTATCGTTTCTCATCTACTGAATTCTCCACCTTTCAATCAACGTTGGTTCAAAAGCTACGTTTGGCCAAATTCTTATTGTTTCGTGATTGGGTCAATCAATCTTTCCATTACGAACATGATTTGATGCAATCGTGAAAACTCCTCTCGCGAAAGTTTGAATTCTTTAATATCCTTTTTTGAACTCAAGCATCAACAAAAGAGGAAGTAGATGTTCGTGCACGAAGCAATACTTGGAGAACGCGATCATAAACTGCTGTTTACTACTATTTCAAGCATCGTTAAATAAACTGCTCTCACGAGGAATTCATCCTTCAAGTCTTTTGTCCGGGATATGTAGCCGCTATACGATCCTTCAATCCGCAATGTCTAGTCACTATTCACATTCAAGGGCGCATCGTTATTGTTCCATGTGCAAATAAAAGTGATGCTCTTTTAATCAAGTTGCAGCAGGAGATGTCATAATCGTGTGAAACAATATAAAATACTTAGTTGCGTAAACAAATCAAACTAAAACGATTCTCTATGAAGGGTTGGATGGAGTTCATAAATTCCAATGAGATTTCAAGTTAGCAGGAGCCAATGATTTTGAACCGATAAATGTGTTGATACATTAAATCACAAAAGAGAACTAACTCTTTTTACTGAGCTAATGCTGTGTGTATTTTACTACATTCTATAAATTCCCAATCCTGAGGTTAGCAACCAAAGTAGTCTTTGATTTCACGATTACAAATACTGTAGCTCAAATGAAGAAATTTCTATATTAGTTTTCAACCAACGCTGAGACACTTAATGAATTGAACGTAAATTATAATAGCATCTACACGATAATCGTATATTGTTGTTATTTCACTGCTGCAAACTTTTCGTATTTTTTTTGGAATTTACAACACACTATACAGTATCACAATGGATTGAGATACACATTTTTTTTGGAAGAGATGTGTTTTTATATCCTATTCTAAGTTATTATTATGACTGGATGAAGAATGTTATCAGAATTAGATAAGAATTTAAAATATTTTTTTCATGCAAAAGAATGATTGCACTTCAACTGGAAATTCAATTAATTTCCAATTCATTTATTGATACAAGTACAAAACATTAAAATATCCAATAAATCTCTTTATTATTTCATGCTAATACAACTTGGAGCACTGAGAGCTTGAAACGAAAATATTATATTGATTATTATTGCTTATTTATTGACTGGTAGAAACGACATCTCAGATGAGAACGAATAAAAAAGCTGTCATTTTTTGGACGAGCCTTTCAGAACTCATTTAGGGTTTTTGATGGGAATGTCACTGCCACGCATTAGTGAAGGGGTTTGCGAAAACCTTCAATATGAGATCGTTGTGTCTGACACTAAAGCGATGATAAATTATTTATGAATTCTCATTATTCACGGTTATAGCTTTTAGGATCACATTTTACGGTTGATCAGAACTTTTTATGGGCACTCTCACCTCAGTTCAGAATAATGAGTAGATTTTCGTTCGTGGTTCCAACTTATAATATTATTATGATAACAACTACTGTTGCCATAAACGAGAGAAATGATGCAATTTATTGATGATCGTATCACCTGGCTTATTAATAAATGTTTTTTCCTTCTAGAAATGCGGAGATGTTATTGCGAAAAAATCTACTTGGGAAACGAAACTTCGTGATGTTATGTAAAGCCTTTTCTCAAGAGAGACTTATTTTCTAATTAACTGTCAAGAACAGGCAACGTGGCTGTCATAAGTGAAATAGTAGCCCAATTTAATCTGTTGATTCCACACTGAAGTTTCCTGAGCGCTCACAGTATTCACATTGGTAGAAAAGTATTTTAAAGAAATAATACTCCGTGCTTTTGAAACTCGTATTTTTACAACATATTATTCTTTATCTCCTTAAACTCACCGCGTTTTTCATTTGGATGTAAATAATTGTCATTTTCATATTCGTCTCTCATCTTCAACTCAGTGTTAGCGCTTTCTCATAATACTCAATGTACTGTAAATCCAATTCTACTTCGATAACAATGTCAACTTGTTTAATTTCCGTGTATAAGGTATTGGATTTGAATTATTATAGTGTAATTTATTTCGTTATTTCAAATTAAACGTATGAATAAAAGATACAGTGCAAATGTATTAACTCAAACATGGAAAACTCACTGTTATTGGAATAGATAGGCATTCCTCTTGAGAATTTTAACATGGATAACAGATTAGAATTATAGTAACCTGTAAGACCTGTTTTAGTCTAGGTTTTGGCTAAACTAGCGTCAGGTGGCTCCAGGCTCAGTTAGAAATATTTCTCAAAGATTCAAACACTTTGAACACCTGTAGCGTAGACCGGGTTATCCGCTAGTTATATAATATTTTCCATAAATATTTCATGTTGAAGAATTCTCTCTATTGGTGAAGAGAGATTTGTGGTGAAGAATAAGTTAGTAAAGAATGATTTGTGATGGAGAATAAGTTATTCGGTTGAATGAATTTCCTAATTTCTATCATGAAGCGTATTATTCTTCTCCGAGCTCTCCTGAGAAATCCTCCCCTCTCAATCTTTGAGAACAATTTCGGAGAATCAACAAAGAATGAATGGTTAGAATAATCCTATGATTGAAGACGAAACCAGGTCCGAGTCTGGAACTTGAATTCTTCTTATTGAATCGAAATCTGATAAGATCAAGCTCTCTCGGAAGTGTCAACACCATCGAGGTATCTGCGATCAATATTCAACTCCAATAGAATGAAAATTATTTTCATCAGAGATGATGGGGTTTAGAGTAAATTCTGAGTAGGTGTAAGCATGAACAGTAGGATAGATATTCCATTCATAATTCGTCCCCAGACTTTCGCCAATTGTAACTTCTACATGACACAAATTTTGATTAATTTTACAGTATATTGAATACAATTACTTTTTAGAGACACATATCCAATAATATACTGTGGTACTTAATAATAATCCAATATTACCATCGTAGGTTAGTGGGAATCACAGGGGATCAGAGAAAGAATAATGACTAATGATTTTTAAATGTATAATGATGGTAAACAAAGAAATAATTATGATAAATAATGGATAGACAGAAAGAAGTGAATGTGAAAATCAACTTGCATAACCATCCTAGAGAAATAGAGGTACTTGACGTATTGGTTGTATTCGTTCATTCATGTTATTTCCTCTGTTGGAATGAAGCACAAACCTCAACGGACATATTAAGAACGGAACAGGATTATCCAGTTGAATTGATCAACTGGACCCAAATAAAGTCGAGTGTAATGGGATGCACAAATAAACAGATGCAAATGGGATTTCTATGGAGAAACGCTTTCTGTGCTTGACAATGTGCATTTACTCGCGTTCTGTTAGGAACTAAGTGCTAAGCCAAATAGTGGAGAGAGAAAATGGCGAAGTATAAACCTGAAAATAAAGCTCTCAACGAATTGTCCAGCGTAATGTACTTTTTAAATATTCATTCACATTATCTGCATCAAGTTAACAATATAGAAAAGTAAATATTTTTTTTAAACTTCACACTGACTTAATCCTTAGGCCCAGTACTAGCTGAGCGAAGTGTATTGATGGAGTCTCTCAAGTATTAAATTGCTAGTTCAGTGGTTCATTCCGTACATTAACAGTATTTGATTTTCGATTGTCAGTAGATGATAGTTCTTGTATTAAAACCAAATATAGTTTCCATTTCAAGAATATTAGAAACTTGCAATTCAGAAAGAAAGAATTAGAAAGGATAAGAATATCTAAGTTTCTAACGTGGATTGTACTTGAAACCATCGTATGTACGGATACTAGAATAAACGGTAGCGTTCATGAGTAGGATGCACAGAAATCTGCTGCGATTATGACATAGCTATGAACAGATTACTATTGAAACGTTATATATATAACACCTGTCTATTTCAGTCGAGTTAACGTCACCCATCTCAAAATCTAGGCTGGAATACGCCTACCGTGTATTGTAGTATCCGTGGTATGTTTCAATTGAATTGAAATAAAGCCTTCACGGATGATGATAGTTCCAATGGTTATTAGGGTTAGAAGTTTCAACTTGTAACTGAGGGTAGTTTTGAATCTCGTTGAAGATCTTAAACCTCAAAGTAAGTTACTGTGTGAACATATCAATATAAAATTCTAAAGGAAATAAAGCTGAAACATCAGATGAAAAGTATCAACTTCTCTAAGCTGCTTTGAAATTCACAGACTATTCATTAATGAATGGCCGAGAACGTTTTTGAGTTCTGAAAAAGGATTTTCGTGGAATTGCCAAGCATAGTCTTTCTAGCCTGATTTGTACCCCCGGTCACAGTGTTGCGATAACGACCCTTCTTGCTAAAAACATGCCTTTATAATCCTCTTGTTCACACTGGTCATTTATCAGGCTGTAAATGAGCACATGTGTCCTTTCTACAATATGCACACGGTACCTTTAGTAGCTAATAGTGGCTTTGTTTCATGGTTCAAACATTTTTCAATAGTGAACTCAAATTTTCAATAATTTGGGAAGTTAATTGATAACCTGTTTATTTTTTTGGAAATCCCATATTATCTTTTTTAAATTTGTCTGGTATTTTATTCTGGAGTGGAAATCGGTGATTTGATGAAATATAGTACTTTTGAGACTTGGCTTTGAAGTTATTTCCTAAAATGAAGAAGAAATCAATTTGAGCTAAACCCCAAATTATTGTGATTAATTTGTATAATGCTGTATTGTGATATGATTAATTTTGTCTGGTTTATTTGAAAAAGTTGCAATTTTGTAATTTTATAGAAAGTGTCATCGTAATAATCTTTTCAATAATTGTCTGATTAGGTTTTATTCTAGGTGGAAATATTGTTGGAGCTTCGAAGGTGCATATAGTACTTTTGAGACTTGGCTGAGTTTTTTCTAAATTTGAAGAAGAGATCGATTTGTGCAAAACCCAAATCGATGGTATACCCTCCTCTTGAGTATCAATCGTATGTTGCTAAATGTATTAAAAATAAATATATGTTCTCTCCAAGTCTCCTGTTTCCATACATCTGAAGAAATTTGGTGATAGGCCAAAATTCACTTCCATTAACAACAAAGGTACCTAAGGCCTCTTTCATCATCAGTGTGGGATCCGGGCCCGTATTGAATTTTATGAGTTTTATACATTATATCATGGAGCAACATAGTTGATCATATGTATAGTTGGTCATAATGCGCCGTTGAATCTATGATATAGATTAAAATGCACATATTTTAGTCTATGAAGTTATCCTAAGATGCATCAGTCAAAACATTTTCATTCGGTCCGATCCGAGCCCCAGACTGGACTGATGTTACAGAGGTAATGATTGATTAGTGTGAACGCAGGTGGTGAACACTATTGTGATGATATACTATCAGATTATCATGTCAGCTAGTCTTATTAGAAGGAGTTAATTTTTCTTGCTGAGTATGATATCCACATAAGTAATATTCATATAAGTCTGAGACTTCTGTCTGGGCTGATGATGGAGAAACAAATAATCAATCACTACAAAATTCCTAACATTGGGCGGTTGAATTAGTGGATTTTTTTTGTCGGAGTGGAATCAATCTCCTAGGAGACGCACACATTAGTGCGTTTTGTCACGATCATATACTTGTGTAGAAAAAGCCAGAATTGGACAGGAAATAAATTGGATGGGATGTTATCAAGTCCATTGGATTAGAGGAGGTTTTGAGGGAGCTCAGTTGGTATGGGTATGGTGAAGGGTAACGAATACTGTTCAACCAATGTTCCCTTTTACAATGAATTACTAAGGAGACCTGGTTGGTCACAGGCGATAAATTGGAAAAGCTGTGATCCAGACCAGAACAATGGATCGGCTGCTACTTGATCACCAACAACAATTTATTCCCTGGTCTTCTATTGCTGCTAAGAAAGTCCCAACTCTACCTTTCATCACAATCACAAATCGCCACACAGTTCCCTTTTTTTTAGGGTGACACCCACATGAGCTCTAGGCTTGTGCTTGGGTAATGAGAGGTGTAATGATGAGAGATGAAACCGTTTAACAAGTTGGTTTGGTCTAATCATAGAGATTTTAATTGAACTCAATTGAATTTTATTACCAAGAATAAAAAAATAAATGTGTCGTAGGTACCAATAAAAAGAAACTGTAGAATATAATTGAGTGTCATTAGATTATTATTATGTAATTTTTGGCATTGCCAATATAACTTATGTATTGGCAGTGAGTAATTGTAATTGTGGAAAATAGCATATCGGCTGTCACAAGGAATCAAATTTAAGCACTGGATGATAATCTTTCAAAATTTCAATCAAGTCTTTGAAGTCAACCATTTAATGAATTTTAATTTTCAAACACATGGCTTTGTGTTTCTTGCATTACATGCGGAGAACTCGTTTCCAATGCTACAATAATAATTCGCTATCATAATGTTATTTTGAAGTGGAAGATATGGTTTCAAGTTATTGATTCATCCACCATATTCGATTGCATTATGTCATGTCATTGTTACAATAACACTCTAGTTCCTCTTGAAAGAAACTTAACCAATCCGGTTGAAGTGATGCAGTTGATAAACTGGAAAGATCCGAATAAAGTGAGTTAGAAAGGTTGATGAAACTTTTGACACGCCTGATATTCTTCAGATACGGCACAAAAGTTGATAATGTTTTCACAATAGAAAAGTCGATGGAAAGTGCATGGCAGCGACAGGCTTTTTGTGAAAGTTATCAAGTCTCAAGAAACTTGAACTACAAAGTTATTGGTTCTATCACTCTATTGATTGCAATTGTTTTCTTATAAGTATCAAGGCTGCATGTAAATTTCCCTTCAAAGTCACTAGATTACAACTTTTATCATTAGCCTATTTATTTGTATGAAACATTATTTTATTCCAACAGAATAAGAAATTTGATAAGATTTCTCTCGATTTGGTAAGTTTTTCTAGGTTTTTCATAGGTAGCTCGATTTGGTAAGATTTTGGGCCAAATGTACAAGGTGGCACTGACGCGTCGGCAAATTCGTCGGAATCTATACTTTTCAACTTGTATAATGTTATAAAAAACTACACACAGCGCCTTTGATTCGCCTGACGCACGAATTTGGTTATATATATTATGTGAGTTGTTCAGAGAATTTCTGCCGCATCAATGCCGCCTCCTAGAAGTTGAAGATTATTGTTAAATTCTGCTGATAACAGTTTTTTGTTGGAAACTTCACTTATTCTAACTTTCAGTTTTGAGTATTTTGAATACTCTTGTGTGTCAATAGTAAGTTCTCATAAATATGAACAGTATTATGATCAGTCAATGAATATAAAAGCTTGTGCACTTTTGAACTGAGTTTCAAATTTGCTAATCAAATAATAATAATGATAATTGATTAGTCGTTATTGATAATTGATAAAGTCGGTAAAAATCATGATATTTCTGAAAAAATAATAAACACAATTGATTGAAAAATATAACCAGAAAGGTCACTCAACTACATAGAATTAACATTCAATCTACATAGAATCTAAATACATATATCTAACACTTTACTGAGTTTGAGTTGACCAGCATTGTCTGATTGAAGTTAATCAACTTTCCAAAGCCGAAAGTGATCATATTCAGATTCAATATAATTACTCTTCTAGTTGCCCGAAGTGAAATAATACCAGCAGTAAAAGTTATGATTAATTCTTCAACTGTATTCAATCAAATCTATAATGTGGGAGATGAGACCAGAATATATAATGAATTGACCTCATGCAATTGAGTGCGGTTAAGCTGGTTTGGAATGCAAGCACTGTAACAATTCAGGGTGGAGGATTGGGGATGACTTTATTATTATAATATCAGTTTTAATAAACTCAATATTAATTATTTCTGCAAACTCATCCTACTCATTACGCAAGCTGATTCCATAATGAATTTCAAGAATCGATTCTTTATTTCAAGAGACAATCCATTATTCTGTTCAGTATCTAGAATTAGACAACTAATATTATTTTGTAATTATCAGTAGTTATTAATTTTTTTCCATCTAGATCAGGAATTGATCCATTCATATTGTTCTCAACTAAGTCATAAATCATTCAGTTAATGGACTTCTACATCTCAATTGTGGCATAATATCAATAAATAAAATAATGGATACCCACAAATATTGAATAAATGAGTAGTTGCTCTATTCAGGAGCTGAACCGAAGATTGGTCATGTTTCTGGAGCTTCAAACAAGAGGCTCTTTTTGCACACCACATTAGACATCTTCCATTTCTCTACTTCCTTTCTTTCCTAGCCATTACTGGGCCCATCTCACCTTTTTCTTTCTTCCTCCTCTATTCCGTTTCCTCTCATTATTCTCCCCATTGCGCAAGCCATGACAAGAAAAACTCGCAAAAGCTCCAAACCTATCTATTTCCTTCACTGCAAGATTATTAATCACTCAGTGGAACAATACATCTCCTCGCAGTCTTTTTCCAGCTCCTCAACAAAGAAATCTGGATAATACTCTTGATCCTTTAGGTGGAGAAAAACAGTTTAAAACAATTTTAGTTTGAAATTTCAATTTGTTAGGAACTTGAAAATTTGAAACACGTATTCAATTCAGTTTGGATTTTGAAAAAAGAAGATATAATGCATCAATTGTACGTGTATCGTATCGTATCGTGTATTGTATCGTATCTAAGACGAATGTATGGTAGCGTATCTAGTAGAGTTGAAATAAAGTTGGAGCAGAAGAAACAAAGCAAAGGGTTAGAACGGAGTTAAACAAATTCTTGAGCGTTAAATTCTTGACTAATCGTAAATCCAAACATAAGCTGATATCTATGCTGAGGTCTACATATCTATGTGATAGAATTTTGTTAACCTGGTGAATGGCGAATGGTGAATTTGTGAATGGTGAAATGGTGAATCTGGTGAATTTCATTTAACGTTTCCATATAGTACGGGTGATGTTTTGTTATATTTTTAAATATGTTTTTTACATGTTATATACAGTAATTATGTGAAAAAATTAGTTTTTACGGAGAATTAAGATAGTTAGGACTTTACTTTCGGATGGGACACTCATATAAAGTTGTTAATGTCTTTATCTCTGACGAACTGCAAAGTTAATCCTTTTATAATTGTGAAATTTGAAGTGCAACATTTAGTTATTATATTGTTTTGTCTAGGAGACTATATTGTTTATAGGATATTATATTGTTTTGTCTAGAGGACTGTATTGTTTATAGAATATTATATTGTTTTGTCTAGACGACTGTATTGTTTATAGGATATTATATTGTTTTGTCTATCGTACGATACTCTATTCACATAGATTATCACATTCATTATGATGAGATTGGCGTTGAAATTGAATCAAGAATAATGAAGACAATGTTCTGAAAGGAGTTGAAGGGCTTTGCTTTTCTGCCAGATGAGCAAACTCCCATCTTCTGTTCCCTATAATTTGAATTGTGTCTTGATCACCGAGTGGCTGCACGGAGAGTATAAAACAAACTTTGCAAACGTTCATTAAAACCGCATCTGGCGAGCGGTGCTCCCGGGGAGAAAGAGAGGTATTTAATATCTCATCTCGAAATTATTACTAGATGACTTTGCAAGTTTGTTTTGAGGGATTAATGGGCTTAGTGAAAAATTTCCATTATTGGCCAAGCATACTTATTGTATGCACTTGAATGCAAGTATATGATTCCTATCAATTTATACCGTAAGTATGGCATCCAAGTTTATAGTATCGCGGAGGGAGCACTTCCAATATTGCTTTGATTATACTCTCACTAGGATTAAAGTTGATAGCTATCATCCGTTAATCATAACAGTTATTATTATATCAAGAGTTTACCCATACATTTTCCATTTTTTTTGAGTTGTCATATTCAACCGAACATGATTTAGGCTATATTACTGAGTTCAGCCTCCAACTCAATTGGAAATCGGTGGGTTTAATCTTGATGTAGGATCTATTAATTGGGAAATTTCAGTATTGTAATTATATTTCATCATGATTCCAAAAAAAAAAAAAAAAAACATTTGAGACTGTCAATAGGGGTTAAGCATAATTTTGTAAGCCTTATGTTTACCAATAGTGTACACAGCAGTGTACAGATTCCAAAAAAAAAAAATACTGAGACTGTCAATAGGGGGTTGGGGTTGAAGTGAGAATTTTTTTTTGTAAGCCTTTATGTTTACCAATGCAGTGTACAGAACTCATGAAATGGATTTTCTTAGTGGGAGTACTTACAATAGAATATTAAATTGCTTATGGAAGTTTGTTTAACGCCTCTTTACTTCTCATAGTAAATTCATAGGTTCAGGGCTGCTTGCTCGGGGAGAGGGGAAATATTTTTGTGTACAATTTGTGAAATTTCCATTAGCTCTTCCTATCATTCTTTTGTGAATACTCGATAGACTTCAAATGTCAAAGTCTTGTATGTGACTTTATGTGGGCATCACAGAAGCAGAAGAAAATGTTTCAACTAGTAAATGAAGCCGTACGGAATTTAGTATTATCTCCAATATCATGAAAATAGACTACTGTGACAACATCAATAAATGGATAATGTTTAAATGTTTAGTGGTTATCTAATTATAATTTTACTCACATATAAATATAATGAAGAATTTGATAAACTTAATAACTTTATATTCTCTAAGAACTCTCTCATAAATCGATATCAATCTAAGTTAATTTCTATCAAAATATCTGAACAATATTGGGTAAAAAAAGCCAACAGCAGAGAAAGACTCACATCTATTTCGAATGAAAGCGGAATTTTTCTTTGGAGAGAGTAAATGTGGTTAAAGTCATTCTCTCTTCATTCTTCAACAGCTCACCTGCACTTCCATTGTGTGAAGTTCCATTTACGCTCACACCTTTGACGGCTCTCAGACCGATTTCACAATAATTCCCTACCACTGATAATATTTTTCTGGTCTGGCAGGAAATTGATGTGTCAACTCATGTAAAAGTTCACACCTTAGAGTTATTTCTTCCATCGAGATTTCTTCTCAAAATCCCAATCAATTCTGAAATAATTCATTATTTTCTTAACCTTATCAGCTAGAGAAAATGGATTCTTCACGACATTTGTTATTATAATACAGAGTGATTCAAAGAATACCACAAATTTAAAATTGTGTATTTAATGAAAGAAACATAATAGAATGTTCAGTTCATACTATTACAAAGAGTATTTAAAGAGTTATTTACTGCCAAGCAAGTTCAGAGATGATCACGATGACACCCTCCACAATTTCCTCGAGCAATATCTGAGGGGGTAAACAAGTACATTGAAATCTCTGAACTTCTTTGTGAGTGAAAAAAAAACTTCTTCAAATACGCTTTGTAATGATGTATAACAGAAGGTTCTATTATGTTTCTTTCGTTAAATACACATTTTCAAAGTTGTGGTATTCTTTTTCAATCACCCTGTATAGGCTGCTATATTATAACGATAGTATTCTATGATAGATAGTTAAATAATTTATTTTTTACTTTTACATTACAAAAGTGCTGTGGGTGAAGTTGAGGCATACAAAACTCAAATCACAGTATTCAATAATAATAATTATATTTGAAATGCATGAGCAAATTATAAAAGATTAATAATTATTCTACATTTTAGAAAGAAAACGAATACCTGAGAAAAATATGATATAAGAGAATTGAAAGAGTCTTTGGGCTTGATCGATTCTATGGGCTTCCTGAGAGTAGTGTAAATATGTTACTTCTGGAACCAACTCTGTCACCAAGATGGCCGCTGTAACCAAGATGGCCGCTGTAACCAAGATGGCCGCTGTAACCAAGATGGCCGCTGTCACCAAGATGGTTGCTGTAACCAACATGGACGCTGTAACCAGAGCGTTCTCTGTAACCAACCTATTCACTGTAACCAAATCTGATTATGTCTCCAAAATGGCCGCTGTAACCAATTGGAATTCTGTAACCAAAATTGACGCCAGCACCACAATGGCCGCTATCACCACAATGCGCGGCACCATAGGTGACTTGTCACCACATTAATTGTTGTAACCAACATGGCTACTGTATCTTGTGAGATAGCCGGATCATTAGGACAAGATAGTAGCTAACCCAGCTCGACCGCCCGACTTTTTTCAAAAAAAAAATATTTTCCCGCAAATCGGCTGCTTAGCAGACTAGTTGATTATCTCACACCCAATTAGAACCTAATTACGTGTGAACATTATTCTATTATTCCTGCTTCAAAAGTTGGCTTATTATAGATGAAACTCAGCTGAATGGTTATCATGACCAGCTGACTGTGAGCCTATCAATAAAGCTAATCTTTCGACAAGTTCATCTGCATTGTCAAAATATAACGTAATTTCACAGTTGGTTTTTCTGTTTGCCCCAACCATATTTAGTTTCGATCTAATTTTTCCTATTCCTTTCCCGCGATTTCAGCATCATCATAATCATCATTATCATCATCATCATCATCATCACCGCTACTTTCATTATTACGTGATAATCTCACATCTCCAGGAAGATTACGTATAAAATGATTTATTCATAGTGTTAGACTAAGAGGCGATAGGATTTGTACGTTCACTCTGTCCTCCACCTCCTCCTCCTCCTCCTCCTCCTCCTCCTCCTCCACCTAAACCAGTCTCATTCAATCGCCAGTGCAGATCCCCAATTGATGATAAGTTTCCTAAACTTGTTTGATCATGAGATTCTTCGGTCTTTCTTTTTCGAGCAAGCAGCGGGTGGATGAAGAGAGCTGTTGCATGCCATCATGTTCTTGATCTTCATCACCCACTTGCCTCTCCCGTCTACTAAGCTGAAAAGATCGCACATTTCGTCTGCGTGATCTGTTCTGCCTACCAACAGCACTGACAGTTAACGCTATAGATGGAAATATTTTTGATAACATGTTTATATTTAAATCCCGCTCTGGTTTTCAAATTATTACGTTTATTCAAATGAATACGTGTTCATGCTAGTATTCGTTTATATTGTCTTATCGAGCTTACACCATATAAATCTGCATCTGGTTTATTTCAAAATGAGTTCTAGCAAGCCGTGTGACAATGGATATCTAATTGCATCTACATATAAATGCTTATTGTCGAATCTTACAACTGAATTAGGTCCGAATTTAAACTGATTGCTTTTCTTATCATAACTTAATCCAAAAGAAACGTTTTTCTTTTACAAGAAATTTTGTATATATTTTTGCGTTAATTTCTGTAAATTACTCTGTGGGTATGAATTATCATCATCAACTATATAATCATCATTATCATCTGAAATTATCACCACCTCATTTCCTTCTTCTTATTCTTATTCATACTTCTGTTAAGCATTTTTTCTAACATGTTTCATATTATTATTATTATTATTACGATGATAAAAAGAAGATTTCAATTCTACAAGTGGTTTTATTATAGGGCTAAATGTATCTTGTAAATCTTGTTCATTAGCTCTTCTGCTACTAATCAACTTTTTATGTTTATTAACAATTGAATTTCTTAACTTGCTAATAGTATTCTGTAACAATTTTGATTTCGTCTTTAATTGATTACGAACATGATGATTACGAACATGATGGCTATCTAAATTACCATCAGCAACAGTGTTACTACTACTACTACTACTACTACTCAACTTCGTTAGCGACTTGTTTTTCATCCTGACGCTGTTCACACATCTAACGCGCTAATACTAATAAATTTCTTCAGCGACACGCACCTGTGTTTTAGCTAATAATAATTTCACGTTCAAAACCATTCTATATTTACCGCTTTGTGGTGTTAATTCAAGATTGATTGTAATGAATGCCCCTTATTAGATCTCCATACACTATCACACATTTTATGAAATGCTGAAAACCCATGTCTGATGCAAACATAATCTCTAAATATTAACTTTAAATTTTGTAAATCAGTTCGAAATAAAATAATATAATTAACATTGTCACAGATTATGTTTACCTGCAGCGGCAAAAGATTGAACCAAATAAACGCAATCAAGATTATAATGACGTCCTATGCAGAAATAAGATGTAATTTTCGATCGACCTTCAAAGATAATGTCATCGAAAATAACCAATGAATTTCTTCTCAATCTTTTCTGGCGGAGGGATATTGTCAATATCCCCGCTCATGAATAAACCAATATTTTTCAACCCATTAAAAATCATTTCAAGCAGTCTATATTTTGGCTGATGCAATGATCTACTAAACACATAGACATTTTCAAATGTTAATGCATTTTCATTAACAATCAATGATAATAAGAGAGATGTTTTTCCACAAGCTGATGGTCTGATAATTAAACAACGAATTGAGCAGGAAAATATCTACTGCTTTTTTCTATTCTTTTCACAATTTGATTGTGAACTAGAGTTTAACAATAATCCATCAAAATCTAGTAGACTAATTTCTTGCTTTGATGATGATGATGAATTTTTTTTTTTATATAATGTTTTAGAAACTTTTGTATTAACCGATATATTGAGAAGTAAATAAACTAATATCGCTTCTCACATGATATGCGACGCACAGTCTGACATCTGCTCATCAACTAACTGAAATATGTTAATATCTAATAACTATATGGATGAGGAGTATGCACACATAATAATAAACTAAGGTATATTTATATGTGCAATTTATTTTTTTTTTTTTTACAAATCCATATCGTCTATAGTGATGGTTAAAGTTATACATTGTTTATAGAAATATCTTAAATTAATTACTACTACTAATTACAACGAATAAAACTTACATACAACTAACACAATTCCAAATGATTATTATACGTTTTACAATTAGCAACATATTACAGTAGGTTGTTTTGATTAACACAATAATTTAGCCTTGACAGCTTAAAGTTTTAAAATGTCTGTAAAATTCAACAAATTAACCAACATTTGTTTTCTTCTTGGTTTTTCTCACCAATCTTTTGGGGAAGATATCATTGTTACAGGTATGTGAAATTCACAATTCTTCAGCTTTTCGAAAATCATTAATTTTCCTAGCGAATTAGATGACAAACACAAACATTCTTGTTCAGATTACAATTCAAAATTTACATGAATTTGCATGTGCTGCAATTTCTTTTACAAGCCTGCGTTTATTTTTATTCTTAGCATCAAAAATACAATGTGAAAATGATCAATTTTATGAATATCGCCAGAGATATTCTTCTGCACTTAATGCATTATTGACAGACGACAACACAGCCACATGAGAGTTTACTAACACATCTAAGTCACATTTTCTACGTTTTGTTTTTTGTCTCTACTGAATTAACTGAGTCTACTATGGTTTTTGAAATTTGCTGTAACATCATTTGATATATCATTGTTGTGACAAATCATCACAGCGCACATCATTATCAAAATCAGCAGATGATGATGATGATGATGATGATGATGATGATGATGATGATGATGATGTTATTTCATCTGTCTCATTTATATTTTGCATATTTTCTTCATCTGTATGCTGTAAAAAATACACATATATAATTTAGCTATATTTTATACGGTCTCTATCTCTTTCTGTTTCAAACATTGCAGTCTAGAACGAAAAAATCAGTTTAACAAAGTATTCTTTATGTTACTAAATTTTCCAATGGAACCCAAGAATTAAATTTATCTGAAAATCCTAACCATCGAATTAACGATGATTATTTTTCTTCAATAATTTTTTCAACAAGATATACTTTTTGTTCTGCTGGTGATAATTGAGTTTTAATAATTCATCTGCATAAAATGTTCCACTAATATCATTATTTTCCAAATCGGCTATTTTATAAACAATCGGTTTAGATGTTTTTATAATCTGTGTTACACGAAAAGCTCGGGTGTATAATTCATTGTATAACCCTTTTGAAAATATGTTTATGTTTGCTAATACGACAATATCATTAACTTGAAATTTGGGTCTATTAGAATTTTTGGTAGTTTATCTAAACGTTTTTATGAAAACTATTGATTCTTGACAACACAATATCACTATTATTTTTATTCACCTGTGAAGGTGCCATACCAATTACTCTGTGTTTTCGATTGTTATATTCAGAAATTAATTTATCTATATAATCAATCCAATTATATGTCCCATTTGCTGTAAAATATTTAAATAAACGAGTTTTCACGCTATGATAAATCTCTCGGCCATAGCCGCTTTTTGAATGCTGTAAGTGCTATATTGATTAATTTTAAATTTATCAACTAAAGCTTTAACGTGTGGATTATAGAATTCAGACCATGTCGCATTGTAAATTGCGACATTTTTCTGCACGTAAAATGCCTTCAAGCGCTCGTGAACTTCCTTGCCACCTTTCGTTTTCAAACCAATTGCATAACCTTTCTTTGAAAACAATTAACTGCAGCCAGAAAATATTTAAAGTTTCTATTATGCTTTGATAACGATGATAAGTCTCCTAAATCAATTTGAATCAGGTCATGTTGATTCTTAACAATCGCTGGTCTAGTTATAAAATTTTTCTAACTCTGCTTATGTAATTCAATGGCGATTTTATTTCGAACTTGATTCGATGCAGGTGTAGCTAATACAATCTTATTCGCCGCGGTATAATCAACTGCTTCTCCTTCTTTTTCTTCTCTGCTCAATACGACTGCTTCCGGACAACTGTGCATTTCAAGGATAACCAGTCACTGAGCTGTCACAATGCAACACAACTTGTCCAATAAATGAAAATCAACTTCCCGCTTTCGCCTCTCTGAATGCAACAATATTTGCAGACAGACAGACAGACAGACAGGCAGGTGTTGTTTGCCAAAAATACTTTCAGTTCAGACAGTGTGAAAATTTCTTTCACACTATGCTTCGAGATTATAGCGAGTAAGCATGATCTGTCAGTACAGAAAGACGTTTTCGTTTGATTGTGAGAGCTTCTTTGTCTTTGTCCTCTTCGTCTCCTTCTCCTACTTCTGCATTTCTTTAGCTCTCTGCAGTTGAGCGCTGAAATTCAATTCAATCTCTCAATATCACAGTGCCCCCATGCTTTGTGGATTCGGGGAAATAGGGTTGATCCAGCGTTTGCTATCAAACGGTGACAAAGCTAACTTCTTTTGATTTATAGTAAACAATTCATGCAGCTTACTTTTTATTTGATTAAAACTTACATAGTGCAGAGTTTTGTTGAATAAACAATTTTGTAATGCTCGAACGTCAATCTACAAGCTAACTGTGTTTCGGCACACCTGTTTCATCGATTAGCCACAGTTTGCTATGATAATGATGATGATGATGATGATGATGATTGATCGTATGCATATGTGTATGCATACATTTTTGAGCTTAAACCGCAGAAAGAGTATATTGGACGCCGATCCAAGTTCATCCTTCCAAATCCCGAATTTTCGCAAAGCGGTGAATAGCACTTTATGATTTTTTTGGATAGTTGAAAAATCGAATCTTTTGTGATTTAATTTCAGTATTTTATACACATCGCCACAATGTATGGAATAAAGCAGACTATCCGTATCTGTCATACATACTTCACTTCAGACTTTTCAAGATTTTCAATATATAATTATAGTGAAAATCATTATAAATTTACAAGGTTTTGCGTAGTTTTCATATCGTAGCACCCAAATATAGGCTTGTTAAGGTAGTATTCCTGTTTTTGCAAGACTTACACCTACATCATTTAAATTGATACCTTGAAGCTAATGTTGGTTTGCTTATAACTTCTTATCAGTTGAAGGTTTGTAATTAGCTTAAATTCACGATAAAGTTTATGGTATTTTCACACCTATTCAATATCGAGTCTACCAATTTCCAGGAGATCTTCAAATTCATTGGTAGCCTGACGCCTTAATGATGTGTTCATCTCAATAAAAATTCAAGTAACCAAGGTGATTGTTTATAACGCAACACTCGGCGAATTTTTGTCAACTTTAAGAACTGAGCATGTGTATAGCTGGTAGGTTCCACAAGATTTAAAATGTAACATTTTTCTTATCACTAAAGGGTATTTGTCCAAAAGTTTTTTGGTTAGCCGCATTACCACAATCTACATTTTACACCTCACGTGCTTCACGTTCTCGAACCTACCACCGCCGCTGCGCTACTTGTTGCTGCGTAAGGCCGCGCCATGCAGCACATGTCTGTCTCACTACTTGTGTGTTCTTCTTCTTCGATCCTCTATATTTTGATAGTGTGAAAATAATTCTTTTGGCGGGATAACCCGTGATGAGGTGCGTAGCGGTGAGATCGCTGTGAAGTGGTTGAAGATGTAGCAGGGTAAGTTAAATCACATCTAAGTGTAAAGCCATATGGTGAAGCGTTAACATCTATATCTTGCCACTTGAAATTAGATATTTCTTCTCATCGCTAACCAACAGCAATTCACCTTTGTGGAATCAAGTTTTTCCTAAACAAAAACCATAAAGGTTATTTGCATCAAGGTATAAGTAAGAAGTAGATGGTTTTTCTTGAATCCAAAAACATGACTCATAATTCTATTATTAGCTTGACAAAATCTCAAACTAATTTGAAAATCCACCTCTTAATCACCCCTGTTCATAAAACAAATGTTTTTCTCTAGGGATGTCAATAGATTGAAGTTGAATATTTGTTTGTTTTAACATTGCACACCATGCCTAGAGTGAGGGTGGCGTAGAAATTGAGCACAATCAGATTCGTGAAATATTGTAATATTTGTCGCGAAAATGTTCAAACACTGTACAAAGAAGCAAAACACATCTTTGTTTTCAAATAAAGATCATGGTATTCTGCAAAGTTCTCATTTAAACAAGCTTCCCACACTTTTTTCACAGGTTGGTAATCTTCTTCGCTTATATTCTCACTGGGTTAATGAGTTGAAAACTTATCGCGAGTAGTGAAGTTGTGTTTGGCTGAATTTCAGTCTCATCACACAAATATTGGTACTTGAAATGACCCTTCTGTAAAAGAAGGCTAATTCTCTTCATTTATTGCCTGGAAACGAGGAACAAACTCTTCCTAAACATATGTCTATTATGCTCATCGTCTGTATCACTATGCAAATTATTTTACTAATGTTGCTAGTGATGTATTCAGAAATTGCAAACTATCAATGAATTTGAGAATACCAATTGACATTGTTAAGATCTTCTCAGATGATTGAGCAATGCAGTTTATTTTGTACTTTTCATCATCATATTTACCCAATGCTCTTATCAAAAAGAGCGTCATAAGATTTAAAATTGTGAAATATTATAGGAATAACAGCTTTCTGCTTAGCATTGATATTACAAACGCTAAAGTGCGGGTCCCACGAAGCGCCCGGTTTTGTGACAGTGGTGGTGCACCTTTTTGTTATTTTTATTTCTATCAGATAATGAGGTATGACATAGACAACACACTGTCGCAGTAGTTGTGAATGCAAATTTCTGTTCATTCGTCAGCTGTTCCATTGGGGTTTCATATCTCAGTTGGCGGTTCCAAAACTTCAGCATGTACAAGTAATTCATCAATGAATTTTTCTACAATTGGTTCAATAACGCATAGCTACCTAACTACTTTCGCCCAAAAATATATTCGAGAGTTATTCTTTGACGATAATATAACAATAACCAGACGGGACATGTTTATTTAAAATTAGTAGTTGCACTAGCATTTGATTGTCCTTGTTTTGTATGATTATCTGTCATATTATCATCATCATCTGCAGGCTATCAAGTGAAGAATTGTCCCCATTGCAATCATTATCATCATTGCATGGTGTTAAACATGTTTCAAAATCTGCACACACACAGTACAAAGATTTTATCAAGCAGCATCATAATCACGAAATTTCATAATTGGGATTCACGCTCAATTTCCCTCACGCTGGGTACCGCACCCTTTATGCTACCAATGACTTACATATAGCAATGTGTTTTTCTAGATTCAATTTCATCCGATTGACCTCAGGGACTATGTGCCATCTGAAAACGATGCAGACAATATGGACATGGTGAATTTTTTCATTCTTATTCCTTGTTCTCCCCGCTAATAATCGAGAAAGAACATTTTTCTGTACACGCATATTAATCAGACAAAAATGTTTATTACCAAAGGCGTTGGTGAGCAGACAGAGATATACAAGACATTTCCACCCACTACACTTTGTTATCCTGAATGGGAAAATTTTTTTCCGTATCATTACAATAACACAGTATGTTTATTAAGTATCTCTAGGTTCAATTTTTCAAAAGATTCAAATCTTTATTAGCTACAGGAATGTTAACCCGCCTACATTAACAATAATTACATAAGTTTTTTCAAATCCCTCAATACGATTATTATGCTTGTATTAAAGCACGCTTCAGGACCGACCATAGAAAACACATATGGCTTTCTCTGTTTTGAACATTTATTAGGAGCTCTTTGTTAGCCAATTTTATGGTGGTATTGTAACATTACTATGTTGTGGGTCGTAACGCTATTATTTTATGTTGTATGTCCTGTGACGTCAGGATTGCCAAATATAGTCAAATGTGTCACAAAGGATAAGGGAGAGCTCACAGTGATGGACCAGGTCACGCATCAAAGACAAGATCTCAATCCACTTACGTAACACACTTGGCTAAGCATGCTCCTTACGTGACTGGGCATGTCAAATTTGGGTTTGCAAGGCTCATCCAGGATACTGATATTTTCATAAATTAAATAAATTTAATGTATCAATTATATGGGACTACAAGACAGGCAAGAACCAATTAGAAACCCAGTTAAATTGAAGGTGAAACTGATTACATTGGAGTATAATTCTCCTGTTCTCTTTAGAACAATAACTTAACAACAATCTAAACAATCTATAATTTCGTTAATAATTGTTAATAATTCAATAAATAGACTTTTCATTACAAAATTCTATGTTTTCGGTAATGAAATGCTGTAGGTGGGATATTTCTGCCTGGCAAATAAGATCGTGTTTTTACAAAATCGTCTAAAATTATGAATGTCTTAACATTTACTAGACCAAGAGCTCATGTTTCTATGCTTCTCACGCAGGCGAGATAATATTTTCCCCACTATTTCAGGACTTTAAAAGATCCTTTCAATTTTATTTTTATTATTCAACGGATGCCTTTATTAAATATTCTTTGACGCCGGTTTTCAACTCCTGTTTACTGCCAAATCTCAAAAGGTGAACTGAAAGTTTATGTGCTTTAAATTAATATCATACAGTAACATGCTATGACCATGGTTTAAAATAACTGATTTCCTAAAATAGTACATGAATCTCATATACAATTATATATTTCAACAGCTTAATATATCACTATAGGGTAAACCACCGAAGATATGAAATTGACCTGTATGTACATTTAAAATAATTTCACCGGCTTAGGATGATATTCATTGGTGGTACAAATAATAATACTGCATTATTTAATAGCAGAAGTCTCATATGTGTATTAAGAGAGTTATACATTGCTATAAATAATTGATGAATCATAATTTTCAATAGATTTTATTGGCATTGGCGTACTCAGTCAGATGATCCATATAAAACATTGGTGTGATTAACAATTTGATATCGTATTTTGGACGTGAATTATGCACATCACTAGTAGTTGGATTTTTCAATTACATGACCATTTAAATAATATGCTATACAAATAAATAATACAATGTAATGGAGTCAGAGACGTTAAAAACTTGCTTCCTTGTTATCATTATTTTATCAATATTGAGTACTGCTAAATTAGGTCAGCTTACCGTTAATTATACCATCTATTTTAATACCAGCACTTAGTGGTCATTGACAATATTTTATTGAGGCTTTATTTGGTTGCCAGAATTTGTATCGTGACAGAAGCCCCTATAGTTATATAAATGAGCGATAAATAAGCTTTTAATAAGCTGCAGATAGAGCGAGTTTGTATAACTATACAAAGAAAACGAGGCAAATTTTCTAAGATCTCACATAACATAAAGAAGGCTCTAAAAATATGTGAACACAACTGTCTCATATTAGCTTACCTCCTGACTCGAATTCGGTACGGAAACATTCTAAGTTACCTACTCATAAGATTTATGAAGCGTAACATCTAATCATGGCAGTGATTTACACAAAAATCAAGCATTTAGCTGAGAAAAATAGAGCAAAGATAATACATCTAAAAGAGCAATATGAGAATTCAAAAGTTGGCGGCTAAAACAATACTATGATGACGACATGTCAAACCAAAGAGTATGCCAGGTGTCAAGGAATCTCTACAAGCGCTGATGCACAAAAGGTATGTGAGGTTATCTCAGATGACACTCGAAAATACAATACAATTCAAACTCATAAGTTCTGCTAGACAATAAATGACATAAATAAAGTTTCAAACAATTTACATGGATAGATTCACAATAACTCCGGCAACTGATCTGGAGGAAATAGCAGGTAACTTAAATGGGTGCCGACTTGTTTTATCGATTGACAAAGTTATTAGCCTAGGGCTCACAATCGCAATCTGTGGTTTCACCACTTGACTCAATGTTCACTGCCATGCAAACACTTATGGTTACAAATAAATAAACATTCAATAATAATATCAAAATATGTGTTAATCTTAGTTTTAACAAAATTTACTTAATAATACTGGCTACATTATAACAATTTGATTATAAACTTTCACAGCTGTGAAGTATGGAATATATACATGCTGTTTGATTTGTGTGGCCTTGGCCTATCGTATGTGTACAATATATCGTCTACGCACACAAGTAGACACCATAACATATGTGTTTTTTGGTTATGTGCATAACGATGACTTCGTAGAAGCTAACAAAAATTCAGATATTTACTAATACTAACAAATATATGATATAATAACATAGTAAGTCTTGGAAAAGAAGGTAATTTCTTACTAATATTTGAAGTTGGTAATAATTTACCGTTAGGATTCCGCTTGGTTTGATTAGAAACTATGGCGATCCATCAATTATTTTATTAACAGAATCTGTGTATTTTTCTAAAAGTTCAATATCACTTATTTTGCGTA
Organism: Laodelphax striatellus; assembly: GCA_017141395.1. NCBI lineage: Eukaryota > Metazoa > Arthropoda > Insecta > Hemiptera > Delphacidae > Laodelphax > Laodelphax striatellus. The sequence continues at coordinate 21,291,394 of CM029532.1, read as the reverse complement.
ATTAATACGGTCAGGCGTCGTAGTACATCCTTGGGACGATTTCTGGCTCATGTTAGTTTGAACCTGCTGTAGAAAATCACTTTTCGTTTATCTCCAAACCGGAAGCATGTGGTTCTTAGGAATGATATTGTTCATTCTCTATAGTAGGGTTTAATGTTGGCGTAGGTTCTCGCACCAGATAGACGAAGTGTTTTCAGGGTCTTGAAGCTGCACAGTATTTACATTTGAAACTGCTATGATACGATGTGGTCCGCTATATAGTTCAAAAACTTTTTAGTAAGCTTGCTCACAGGCCTGATAGTCTGTGTACTTTCACTAAAACTTCATCTCCAACCTCATATTTGAAATGTTTTGTGCGTTTATCGTGATATTTCACGATTCTGGGCTGTTTTTGTTAACTTTTCATATACCAGATGTGTACGATCCAGGTTAGGTAGGCCTGTTTGTAGTGGGTAGTCGATCAACATCTCGAGAAAGGTTAGGTTTCGTGTCCGAATATAATTTCATAGGGTGTGTACCTGCACTTTCGTTCACACAATTATTTAAACAATCCTCGAGGAAGGGTAGATATTTTGACCATTGTTGATGTTTTTTACTAGAGTACCCGCATAAATCGTGATATCTCTGCCATTTTTCGCTCAACAGGGTTAGAATTTGGATGATAAACAGACGTTCTGGATAGCTTAATGCCTTCTTGGCCCAGTATTTGTTTCCATTTTGCACTGCAGAAATATGTGGCATTATCAGATAATACTCTTTCTGGTTTACCGACGGTATTCGTCCATCTTTGTGTGATGCATTGGGCTAACTTTTCACCAGTGATTTTACTGATTGGGAATAACATGGTGTACTTTGAAAATAAGCAAGTTAATACGAATATGTATTTTTTCCTATGCTTAGCTTGTGGTAATGGACCATAAATATCAGCTGATATTATCTCAAGTGGCCTACTGGGTACCAAAGCAATCATTTCACCTCGTATGTTATACCGTGAGTGTTTTGTTTTTTGACAGACGTCACAGGCTCTTACTAGCTTTGTTATTTTTCTATCCATGTTTTTGAAATAACAAACTTGTTTCAATATTTGTTGGACCTTAAACGCCCCAAAATGCCCACATCTTTCGTGCGATTCACGTATTACATCACGTTCTAGTTCACTGGGTATGAATAGTCGCCAGTTGTATGTATCTCTGCATGGTCGATAGAACAATTATCCTTTATACAGGGTGTACGGTCTCAGTTGTGGAGGAGTATCTGACCTGGATGTTTCAATTGTTCAATTATGCTGGCTGTTTTATTATCACTTGACTGTGCTATTTTTATTTTTGAAGGAGTTAGCGTGTCTTTGTGTATTAGCGGTGTGATGTCAGCTGGATACGGCACAGATTCATGTTCTTCAAGCGCATAGCAACGGTATGTTGTTTCATGGGGTATGTAGCATCCATCTCGGGATAGAAAGTCGGCAGTTTGATTATATTTTCCGGTAGGTGAGTCAATTCCAAATCAAACTCCTGTAAAGCCAGAAACCATCGTGACAATCTATTGTTGCTTAATTTCGCTGTCTTGAAAAAAGTGAGGGCCTTGTGGTCTGTATTTACAAAGATCTTCTGTCCGAGTAACAAAGTACGATACTTGGTACACACTTCCAAAATACTCAACAACTCTTTTTCTGTAACAGAATATCTGCGTTGTGCCGCATTCAACGTCTTACTGAAAAAAGCTATGACTCCTTTTTGATTATCTTCGTCAAGTTGAAATATTTCAGCGCCGATTGCATAGTTAGAAGCGTCTGTATTCAAGTAGAAAGGTTTACAGAGGTCGGGATGTTTCAGTACAACTCTATCTAGGAAAGCTTCTTTCAGTTGTCGGAAGACTTCTTCTTCTTTATCACCCCATGTCCATGGTTTATTTGATGATAGACAATGTGATAGCTGGGCAGTGAAATGAGCCATTTGTGAATTGAACCGTCTATAGAATTGCAGGAAGCCAATGAATCGTTGTAATTGTTTGCGATTAGCAGGTGATGGAAATTTTCTAATTGACTCTAGTTTGCTCGGATCTTGTGTGATGCCTTCTTTAGAAATGATGTGGCCTAGGTATTTTACTTCTTGTGCGAAGAACTGGCATTTTGACAATTTCAACGTCAATCCGCATTTAGCTAATCTGGAGAATATGACGTTCAAATGTTGACAATGTTCTAGGATGTTACTAGATGAGATGATGCCGTCGTCACGTAGAGAGTGCAGAATTCGGCCATGTCTTCGCCCAGTGACTGACGTGCAACGTGTGAATACGGCCATGGCATTCCTGACCCAAATGCCAATCTCGTAAAACGTAGGTTTCGCCGTTAAATAAAAATGACAGGTAATCTCGACTCTTCTTCAACTTGAACTTGCCAATAACCAGCGCTGAGATCGACAGTAGAATACACGGTTTTTCCGTGAAAAGTCTGGAGTACAGTTTCGATTTTTGCGGAGATTCGCGGTCATTGTCGAGAACTAAATTCAATTGTCTCGCATCAAGGCATAGTCTAACAGTGCCTTCTTAATCACGCACACTATCGGCAAGCTATAGTGAGAAGTTGACGTCTCAATTATGCCAAGTTTTTCCATTCTACTTATCTCATCCAATGCAGCTTGACGATATGCAAACGGTATGGGATATGACTTTAAAATAAGATTCATGCGGTTTTACATCCAATTTGCATTTAAAGTGGTTGGCTAAACCTGGTTGTTCTGAAAATACATTTCTATTTTTCATGAACATATCACAAATTTGTTTTCGGTGGTTTCTTCCCACTCTTCACGATTATCAATGCGATCAAATAATTCGTGGAGCAATATCTCTGTATCATCCATTGTTATTCCCTTTATCTTTCGAAAAGTTGTAACATTCAACACTGCTCATGCATGCTAATGATTCTTGCATGTGATGGAGCCCCATTTTCTCTACCGGTCCATTTTGAAATATTAAATTTATTTCATGACTCGGAACACTTGAAACTTCTTTTCTTAATTTCTGTAACAACAGTTGTTTTATCCTCATCATGAGTTAAATGCAATAAAGGCGGATCAAAATTTATAGTAGCCCTGAAATAATCCAGAAAATCGGTACCAATAATGATGTGGTCCGCTGACTGGTAACACTAAAATGTATGAGAGAACTTCTTTCCTCTATATCTATTTCTAATAGACATTGTGTAGAAACTTTCACACGACCTGGATTTATTCCGGACAAATAAGAAGCGGTAAGTGGTAATATAGCCAAATCCACCCTACTTCTGATTCTGTGATACGAATCATTCTGTATTAAACAGCATTGCGCGCCTGAGTCTATCAGAGCATGTAACTTTATTCCACATACTGACCTGGATATAAGTTTGAAAAGCGTATTCGCCGATCTAGTCTCATGATCCTTCTCTTCTAGAATAGTGTCACGGAGATCTTCGCGAAACGTAGTTAGATTCTGATAACTGGTGGTATTTTCACTAACTATACTTTGAGTTGGTGATGTCATTTTACAGTCTCTTGACTTTATGGCGGGCTTAAAGCGAATATGCCGCGGATGAAAACATGCATAATGCTCAAAAGCTGTCGGCTTTTTATATCGAGCATGTTTCCTGTGAAGGTGAGAGTTATGATACATTCTCTTATTTATTTTGCTCAACTGCCGTTTAACTTTGCTCTGGCTGCCGGAATTTGAACCGTCAGAGTCTTATAAGTTTTCTCCCTTCTAGTCATGTGATGGTTATTGCCGGAATTTTTTCCTGATGGGTTATTTGATTTTCCATTTGTTTTGATGGTGTACTAGTAGAAGGTGGTGGGTTATTATCTTTATCTGTATTAAAAGTGGTATTTGGTGATGGTGATTTATTTGATTCGTTTCTCAGAACTACTTGTGTTGTTGTCTCTATTGGAGTTCATGTAATCTCAGCCATCATAGAATCTATCTTGATCATGGTATCTACGATCTTTATTTCTATTAAAATTGTTATTATTTTGATTCCTTCTGAACCCATTTTTATTTCGGTAGTTGTTATTTGGTGGGGGTGACTCTATTTCAAAGTCCTGTGGATTATTATTTGTATTGTCAGCAGTGTTAGAATTTTCTCTTGATTGATTTGGTGGCGGGTTGGTTTGTACAAAATTATTATTGTTTCTATGATTATTATGCTGTATATTGCTTGTGGAGACAGCTTGAACACAATGAAGGTGGTTTTCAGGTCTTTGAAACTTTTAATGGAGGCGGTGGCCAATGCTAGTTGGACGTGATACGGCATCTTCTTAAGTGCGATGAGCTAAGGTAATATAGGGAATCTGGTTGTCTAGCTGCGAATTTTGATAGCGTAACCATGAGACGAATGCAGTATATGTCTGACCACTTCTTTCGTCAAAATTGTAGGATATTATTTTAGATAACAATTTTGTTGTCTATCCAGGCTCCAATATTGTTCGAGGAAAGCTCTCAGAAATTCTTCCAGGCTGTTGAATTCATGTGCACGTCCATGAAGGAAGAGCAGAGGTTCCCCAATTAAAAGAGAGGATAGCCGGAATCTCCATACAGGCCAACTGATTGGAACTAAGTCCTGTACCACTTTTAGCTGTTCTGCAAACGCTTTAGGTGTCATGTGGAATTTTGTGTTATCAAATTTTCCTAATCCACTGATTAGTTGGGACACATTCTGCTTCGGTATCGCTACTATCTCACCTTCTCCTCTCACTCTACTCATATTCATTTCAAGTTGTGATATTTTTGTGTGTGTCTGTTTTATTTTACTATTTAAATCGATTTTAGTATTTTGTAACTCGCTGTCAAATTGGGTGATGGTTATTTGGTGTTGGTTTAATTCTTTTTCGGTTTCTTTAACTCTGTTGTGAATTAATGTATGTTCGGTTACTAGACTTTCGACTTGGGTTTGAGTAGTACTTAGTGACGTGTTTGTTAGGCTAAGTTGAAAGTTAATTTCCTGTACAGATTTTTCTAATGGCTGGGTGGAATCTCTAATTTGCTTTTCCAAATTCTTGCAGGTGGTGACACACTCTGTCTTCTGTTTCTCTACTGCCTGTTGTATGTCGGTTTTGGTTTGTTTTTCAAGATTTTCTAGTTTTTTGTTTAATCCATCAGTGTGTTCACTTTACATTTTGTATGACCTTGTTTTCTAGTTCAATCGCATGCTTGCTCCAATCTTCACTCAGTTCCTTCCTCAAATTCACCTGCATGTCATCCATTCTTTTGTTGAGGCATACAGTAGTGTCATCTAACTGCTTTCTCATATCTTTCATCTCTCCCTGATGTCTCTGATCTCTACTCTCAATCCTCCATCCATTTTTTCTATTTGATTATTCATTTGTTTCATGTCCTCTTTCAACTCCCTATCCATCTTTCCATTTTTTCCGCTTGATTATTGATTTGACTATCTATTCGACTACCCAGTTTCTCTTGGGAATCTTTGAGGTCATTACTTATTTTGAGCATGAGGGTGACCAAATCGGTTGGAGTGTCATTTATTAATCTGGAAGTTAATGGACTCCAGTTCATCTGGCGTGAGTTGTGTAGTAGGATTGACAGTAGTAGGTGACGGCGTACGGAGGCACTTCTGTCGGGCTGACATCTGGTTCCAGGCGGGTGGAAGACAGCTGACGAAGATTTTCAGGGTCGAAGTTGGCGCTAGTGACACTTCCTGCGTCTCGCCTCCTGGGCGCTGTCTCATCAGTGTTGTTTGTTGCCTCGGGGTTAGGTGTGGTCACTTCTCGCAGTGTTGTTGTCTCCCAGCTCTATGTAGGATACAGATGGAGTTGGCTGAGAGGTTCTCCATGATGGTGAGTTAGGATTTGGACAGCTGGGCTAGTGGTGAAATCCAAGGATGTCGCGGTCCGATGGTGAACGCGGCGTGAAGGGTGTAGGCGCGGCGTGGAAATAGATGCGCCGCACAAAGGGTGTATGCGCGGCGTGGAAATGAATGCGCGACTCAAGTGCAGTGAAATGTTGACTGAAAGGATTAAGTGATAAGTGTTATATACAGTGTGACAATAAATTATCCAAGACTTGGTACAATTAAACATGCACAAAATAAACAGGCAATGATAGTTAAATCAATAGATACCTGGTAATTACCAGTAAATAAATTTTTATATATGGTAACTATTAATAAATAGCCCTATATTCAATGCTCATTAATAATCTGGCGATTTTCAAACTATCACATATAAACAATAAATAAACAGTTAATACTCTTAATATTTTGCCTATGATATCGCTTTTTTGGGGATTTTGCTTAAATTAACAAATTGGTTAACAAATTAATAAGCCCCCAAGACCTTAATGCTCTTGGTAAACTAATAATATTTTGGTACCTTTAAAGCTTTAATTTCAAGGTTAAATAAGCTAGCTTTCTTAATAGGCTACCTAAAATAATTATTTGAATGATCACGGAGTGTGATTCATAGCAATAGGTGCGTATATCTCTTTAAATCATTGGCGATATTTCTGAGTATACTCCTCCTCGATGTCTCCTCAGGAATAATTTAATAATGAAATCAATATTCCAATTTATTAACTGCTTTATTAAAGCTTGGCAATTCCATAAGGTATATTTTCAATTTCAAAAAGTTTTCAACCATCAACTCTGTGATTTCTGAGTTCAAATTTTTTGGCTTTCTTAATAAAGAAATCCTGTACATCTCCGTCAGGCCGCCATGTTGGGTGCCATGTGTAACAGCCCCACGTTATGGTGCCATGTGTAACATTACTATGTTGTGGGTCATGTGTGTAACGCTATTATTTTTATGTTGTATGTCCCGTGACGTCAGGATCAAGCAAATATAGTCAAATGTGTCACAAGATAAGGAGAGCTGAGTGATGGACTATAGTCACGCATCAAAGACAAGATCTCAATCCACTTACGTAACACACTTGGCTAAGCATGCTCCTTACGTGACTGGGCATGTCAAAATTTGGCCTTGCAAGGGCTCATCCAGGATACTGATATTTTCATAAATTAAATAAATTTAATGTATCAATTGGGATTGCCAAGACAGGTGCAAGAACGACTAGAAAACCCAGTAATTAGGTGGAAAACTTGGAGTATATTCTCCTGTTCCTTTAGAACACACAACTTGAACAATTAAATGAATTTTACAAATTTCGTTAATAATTATTAATAACAATAAACAGCTTGTTACAAAAAATTTATGTTTTCGCAGAGCATGGGTGTGGGTATTTTGCCTGGCAAATAAGATTGTACAAAATCTCTAAAATTATGAATGTCTTAAATACTAGACCATGAGCTCATGTTTCTATGCTTCACGCAGTATGATAATTTTTCCCCACTATTTCACTTTAAAAGAGGCTTTTCGCGCCTTTGGCCAAAGGATTAATAAAACGGATCACTCACAGTATTGGCGATGCTTTGACGTCGGTTACCGTATCCTGGTTTAGGCAGCCATCTCAGGGGTAGATTGGATTCCGCGTGTCATCTCACGATACAGCTTGGCTCTGGACCATGGTTTATAACATTTCCGTGACTTTACATGAATTTAATCAATTATATATTGCCACAGCTTAATATATCACAGTTAGAAAACATTTAAATTGAAATTGAAACTGATTACATTTAAAAATAATTAAACTGCACTCATGTGCTCAAAAGTGACTGCTCTCTAAGGAGTCTCAAACGGAAGAGAGTTACCCTTGCTAAAATTCAAGGAAAACAGAATTTTCAATAGAACATTCTAGAATTTTTAATGAAATGCTGGGCTGTGATTGGTCAATTTAATATCGTGTTTTTTGACGTCAGTACAATGCACAAAGTAGTTCCAACATTTAGCTACAATAACCATTTAAATAATATGCGATATATTATATATAATACAAAATAACATATAGGACGTTAAAATCCTTGTTATCATTATTTTATCAATATTGAGTACTGCTAAATTAGGTCAGCTTACCGTTAATTGTGCTATCTATTATAATACCAGCACTTAGTGGTCATTGACAATATTTTATTGAGGCTTTATTTGGTTGCCAGAATTTGTATCGTGACAGAATGTAGCTACTTCCAATAGATGATCCGTATATTGGATTATATCTAACTACATGTATATCAGCATAATTAAGTTGTCCCACAGCCCAATTTGAACCATTTTCTGTGAATTGATCCAAAAGAGAAAGAATTTTCTGTTTTGCTGCTTCAAGTTGTAAAAAAAATTCGTCTCTATTATCTTGTATGTTCAATAAAATAGCCGAATTTGAATTGAAAGATGGTGTAGCAGTCTTCACTGTTTCACCTTCTTCGAGAATTACAATTTTGTACAATGTCACACTCACCGACATAAACCATTTTATGCTGTTATGCAAATTACGTGATTTTTCCGCGAGAAAATCATATATTTTGCTAGACAAATTCTCAATGAACAGTTTCAAATCTAATTGCAGTGAATTCGGTTTATATCTTGCTCGTGCTACAGTTTTTCGCATACTATATGTATAACTTGTAGTAACTTCCATATTATTGCATTGATCCTACTGTATGTAATAATGATTACATGTGTTAATCATAATTCGAGAGAAAGAGAGAACTCGTAAAATGAAAATATAGTTAAATTAAAAGTGAAATACAATTTTAAACTTACAAGAGGTTGTTTAGTCTGAATTTTCCCCATCCACTCTAGATTGTCGGCTGCAATAAAGTTGACGCTGTTTTGATGATGATGATGATGATGATGGTGGCGATGATGGTGTTGATGATGATGATGGTGAAGAGCAGGTGTGAAGATCTTGTTTATCCTTGCTTGAGATGAATGCAATTCATCTGCTCCGCTTACATAATTTGCAGTGCGAAAATGCAGGTGCAATAACGTTCTCCTGTCCTTCCCACTGCAAGCTTCTGTGAAATTACAAAACAAACCACAATTCAGCTGCGTCTTGAAATACGAGTAGAGATTTTTTCCAGTATAAATACAAAGTACAAATGTTTATGCTTCATCATTCTCAATTCGTTCATGCTGTTGCTTTCGTTCATCAATTGCTTTCGGTTCTGATATTAATTTCAATTATTCGTTTAGTTTACCAGTGCTGTCGTGTTGTGTGTACAATAATGTCTGATCAAGTTTTCAATCCTATAAGTTTCAATCGTGCGGCTATAAAAGAAATTGAGGCTTTTCAATTGAACTTCTCACATTCAACTACAACTATCCGGTGCAGAGTGCAAGGATCGCTAAGACCAAATTCGGTAGAGGCGGTACTCGCATTACACTGCCACCGTGGGAAACCGTGAAACAACTTCAGGAGAAGAAGGCCGCACTCGCAGCAGCTAGTGCGCACATCCGACACCGATCCTAACGCATTCAACAAGGCACAGGCGAATGATGTTTGCAGAGGCAGCAGCTCTTGCAACACAGTCAGTTGCTGACGAATCAGCAATTGAGGGGCGTCTGGGTGATTGAAGATGAGATCGAAATATCAACTATAGAGCAGGAAAATTACAGCAGTGAGAAAGAGGTAATTGACACTTTCCTCCCCGTCGTTATAATCAATTTATAAAGCGAGGAAAATATAACAGATTTTAACAAGCGTTCATTCGAGGTAGTTTTCACGAAAACAATACCGATTACACTAATGTTCAATTGATTGAGGTATTATCGTAGGTTAATTGTTATGTGTGCATAATGAAATTGTCACATGCACACATAACAATCGATCTACAACATAATACCTCAATCAATTGAACATTTATATTCAATTGATTGTTTTTCATGAAAACAATGGAGGAAAAAGTTTTATGTTAATAATAAATTAACATTATTGACTTAAATGTTTTTTTCATTTCACGTACCTTGTTTTATTGAGTAGTTAAGCAGCAAACAGCAGCAACTATCAGATATATAGTACTTGTAGAAACATCAGCAATGGTAAGAGTAGAACTGATCACAGCTATATAACAGCAAAATACTGCAGACACACAATCTATTGTCGATGTTGAAGTTCACACCTAACAAACCACAAACATATATAGAAAATGATTGTGATAGTTGAATGTAAGTTTTATTCGTTGTAATCGAGAAACAGAATATGCGTAACTATCTGCTAGAACACACCTCACACAGTGATGAGCAGAGAGCTAATGCCTGCGTTTTATACCAATATTTTTCTATGAGTGCAGGTGCGTGCATGTGTTTTCGCATGCATGTCTCATCCGATGCGTGAAAAAATCGTTACTTTTGCCATTAACATATGGTGGGTGATGGCAGGTGCGTGCGCGCTTTCATCTACATGTTTCATCCTGTACATGAAAGTTCGTTACTTTATGCCATTATTATGCAGATAATACATGCGTCATTGCTCATTAAAATTAGTGCAGCTTCAATGACAATCTTGATAAAATTGTTCTTTGTTTAGTATTGATTGTGGTGTGATAGTGTGAACATCAACATGTTTTGTGAAAATTACTCTGAAGATTTAACATGTTGCAGGTTAAACAATGATAACAAATGTGATAGTATAAATCATCATAGGTATAACACCAACTATAGTCTTATAATGCACACAGACGAATTTTAAAAACAACAGAAATTATTAAATGTTTTGTATGTGTGCATAGTAAGCATGGTTTCACTATCGATTTATATTACTGCATTAATTAAGATTAATAAGTTATCACGTGAAGATAATTTAACTTTCAAAGATGTGGTTTCAAACAAAAGGTTCACATTACAAAGTGTTTGATTCACGAATATTACTGATAATGTAACAGGCCAATCTGATTTATTTTCAAATAATTTATCTTATAATGAGAAATTGAAGCATGATTCATTGGATTATATAAAAGCGTGTATTTCAAGTGCAAAATATTTCAATATCAACAATCACTTTCATGATGAGATTAATAATTGGTATGATAGTTTAATGTTGAAAATGACAAGCATTTGTGGTTTTAATAATGAGTATAGAGATATTCTAGCTGGATGTTTTGCAAACATCAATTGAACACATAAATACAGTATTGAATAAATCGATGGTTTTCTGTGATAGGAGATGATGAAAAAGTTGATATACCTAATTGTCACATCAATTAATTGCTCAGTAATGTACATACAGTAGTTGAGTGAGCATGGTAGTTGTTCTAAATACTGTCGCTAGAAGGCTGAATCATAATAAACAACAAAAATTAGTGGTAGGGGTGTTTATCTACTGCAAAAATTTAATTGGTGATGTAGCTTCATTGGCTGGTACTGCAATTAATAAAGGTATTGATTATTTACCATATGAACTCCATTTTCCAACTTACAAATTCTGCGGGCCGGGACCCGTCTCAGAGCTCGTTTAGCCGGAAAGATAAACCTATTAACTCACTTGATCGTGAATGTCTGGCCCACGATCTTGCGTATGAAAAATTTTCAGAATCTGAAAATAGAAGTCAGGCTGATAAAAAACTAGCAAATAATGCTTGGGAGATTGTAAAGGACCCTAGTAAATCACTTAGTGAGAGGTCGCTAGCATGTAACAACTAACATTATGAATGCTAAAATAAATTTTTGGTGGTAAGGTTAGAAAAATTCGTAGAAGGCACAAACGTAGTAAAAAGTTGTCAACAAAAGCTGTGAGAAGTAGTGGTGCATCTGTAACATCAAAACTAAGAGACAGTGCACGCTTGAAAACAATTCAACATTTATCAAATAACGTTGAGGGTCAAGGCTTTTATTTAGCATCATATCCGGAAAATTACAGAGGAAGTATTTGTCATCTCAAACTACCGAAAAGACGAAATACTGTGTCTAGATCACGGCGCTGAACGCAACCCGCCATAAAACAGAAGGCATGAGCAGGACACAGATTACGCGTAAGTAATGAAAGAACAGGCGCAGTCGTGGACTCTCAATCACGATTTACTAGCATATGCAAAACAAATGCGTATACAATGCGTGGAGTTTATATGCTAGATAATTTACCAAATAAGGTTAATATAAACGAAAATGCGATTATTAATTTATCTCGAACAGGTTTAGAAGGTAGTCATTGGGTGTGTTTTCGAAAAAGTGGAAATATCGTTGAGTATTTTGATCCAATTGGTAATCTAGCACCTCCGAAATTATTACTAAAATATTTATGTAGAAAAAACAATGCTTGCAAAATCTATTACAATTATACATCAGTTCAAAAATTAGACACAAATATTTGCGGTCAATTGTGTTTGCTTTTCTTAGCAAGACAATTCTGAACTAAAAGTATTCATTATCTATAAAAAATAATGAAACTGAATAATTGCAAGCATATTCCAAAATTTTTGATAATGTTTCAGAAGGAGACATTGTATAGTTTTAGTTGGATCAATTATTGAATTTGCAGTTAATGCGCATAAAAATAGCTATACAATGTCTCCTTCTAAAACATTATCAAGTGAATACTCTACAAATTATTCAGTTTCAACAATCTTTCAAAACATTTAAAACATTTTACAATACAGCTCTAATTATAGAATATAACGAAATTAATTTGTTAACATTAACAGTTGTGAACAGACAGTTACCAGGTGAACATTATAATATTATGAGTAGACTTGTGACATTAAGTGATAATTCTAGTGAATTATATTTAACTTTACAAGAACCAATTCATTTGCAAAATGAATTGGAAATTAGAATAGTTAATTTCACATGTCACAATTCAATAGCGAATAACGAAGGTATTAACAATAGAATCAAATACGGTGATTTAGATTTGGCCTTGAGAAGTGGTGCTTATGAAATTGAATCAATTATTAAGGAGATTAAAAAACATTTACCAGCCGAACATGGATTAAAAATAATTGCAAATAATAACACAATGCAATGTGAAATCTATTCAGATAAACCTTTAGATCTGAGTGCACAAGATAGTTTAGCAGAAGTTTTGGGTTTCGAACGAACATGTTTAGCACCTAATAAATGGCATTATTCAACGCAAATAGTAAAGATAAGAAGAATAAGTGCAATCTGAATTTTATGTAATTTAGCTAGTGGTTCGATCTCTCATGAGGAGCGAGAGTCATTGTATTTACGATTTTGTACCGTCTGTACCACCAGGATATTTGATGATAAGAAGACAATCACCTGTAATTTACTTACCCATAAACACAAATACAATTACTAGCATTTATGTAAAGATAGTCGATCAGAACGGACGTCTAGTCGATTTTCGTGGAGATAGAATGGCGATGTTTACATATTAGAGAGAAGAAAAGAAATGGGAGTTATAGTGTATAATAATAATACAACATCAAGAAATATTGATGCAACACATATTAGTTGTTATAAAAAGAAAGATGTAAGTCATATGCACGAATCGAAAAATCACAGTTTGCGTTCAACTACGTTAAAGGTAGCACCTCGTTACGCAAGAATTCTCAGAGATTTAGGATTTAAAGTCAACCCAAATCATGTCAGCATTAAGTGAAATATTGAATATTGATGGACAAATTAGTATAGATTCATCCATTCAAGGATATGAAGTTCATTCCTTTGTACCATACACAAACTCAAATTTTAATAGTTCAGATGAGATAAGAATAAGTATTCAACCATCAGAATTATTCAGTTTACCTTTGTGAAAGTCACTTATATGTGGAATTCAAAGTAACATGTAAAAAGATGAAATTATAAAGAAGAATGAAACGTCATCGGAAACAACAACAACAACAAGAGTGTGGCCAGCTCAGTATACTGTTAATTCTAATCCTATAGCGAATTTATTTTCAGAAATTCGATTGGAAGTTGGTATTCATGAAATACAACGCCTTCGTTACCCAAATATTACTTCACAGATGAAAGCATATCTGTGTCAACGTGCAAGCATTGACACAAATTCGTTTGAATTGGCTGGAATTAAATCATCTGGCTGGATTAGTGCAGATCATGAATATCGATTTTTAATACCTATGAAAAGGTTAATGGGTTATTTTGAAGATTTTCAACAGATTCTTTTACATGTTAAACAAGAATTAATACTTGTTCGTACATCTCATGATAAGAATTTAATTCTCGGTGCAGAAGCAAAATACATAAATATAGATATTACCAAAATTTGTTGGAGGATGCCATTTGTAAAACTTTCTGATTCATTACAATTGAGAATGTTGAAATTATTAGATGATGATCATCCATTGCCTATAGGGTTTAGACATTCTGAGGTTTTTGAATACCCTCTTTACCGATTGCTAAGAGTCATTCTTGGGTAGTGAAAACATCATCTTTCCAAGACAAGACCAAGCTATGTTGTAGTAGGTTTCCAAACCGATCGGAAGAATCAGTTAGGTAAGACAATGGCTGAATTTGATAATGTATCTATAATTAATATGAAATTATTCCTTAATAATGTTTATTTTCCTTATGAAAATGTTCAATCCAAACTGGAGATATTTTCTCAGATGTTTCTTAATTTTTCAACAAGCTAGTATAATTTGAAAGTCAGCGACGAATATGCTCCAGCGTTAACATTTGATGATCTTAATAATAAAGCACCACTATATGTTATTGATTGCAGTTATCAGTCAGAACTATTAAAATCAAATGCCGTTGATATAAGATTAGAGTGGGAATGTAGTGTAGACGTAAAGGCGAACACAACAGCATATGCTATGCTAATATCAGATAAGCTCCTCACATATAAACCACTTACAGGTATTGTAATGCAAGTTTAAATTAATTCAGTTTAAATTAATATGATCTTCTAATTTCTGTAGCGTTAGAAACCGTTTCATTTATAGTTTTTATAACTACTATTAATTGCATATGCATATGGGTTGTGTACTTCAACTACACAATCGAATTATTGTTAGTATCATAATGACAGTCGATCGATTTGGAAGACCGTTAGGAGCTAAGTCCAGCGGTTTTGATAGTGATAATAACGAAAATAATAATATTTTTAATGGTAAGCGCAAACGCGCACGCATTCAGAGCAAAAAGTGGAGATGAAAAATCAAATATTACACCTCAATCAAGTTCGACTAATACTAATAGTACTACAACTACTACTACTACTAGTATCAAATCACAGTCTGAAGAAACGCAAACCGATAATGGTGATTGGTTAGGAAATTATGAAAATTGGGATGATTTTATTAGTTCATTAGTAAACGGTAGAGGTCTCAATGTTCATTCTAGACGAATTGTGAATTTAGGTGCACCATTGGAAAATACTGATGCAATAAATAAACAATATCTGTCGGATATAATTTGTAATGAGAAAAAATTAATTATAGATAATGTGTTGGATCAAACATCAAGATTAGTTCAAAATAAAGATGTTGTGAATAAACAATACTTATTGAATGTTATTGAGAATGAAAAGAAATCTATTAATAATGATTTACTGCAACAGTTAAACAAAGTAGTGGGAAGATAGGATTTAGTTGATAAAAATATGTGTTAAACGTGGTTGGAGATGAGAAAAATTAATTAATAACGATTTACCACAGTTGATAACTAAAGTTGTGGAAGAGAAGGATTTAGTAAATGAACAATATGTATTGAATGTAGTTGAGGATGAGAAAAGTCAATTAATAATGATTTACCAAATCAGCTAACTAAAATAGTGGAAGAGAAGGATTTAGTGAATAAACAATATGTGTTGAATATAGTTGGGGATGAGAAGAAGTTAATAATTAGCAATGATTTACCACAACAGATAACAAAAGTTATGGAAGAGAAGGATTTTGTTAATAAACAATATATATCGAATGTAATAGGAGATGAGAAAAGTTAATTATTAATGATGTATTACAACAGGTGGATAAACTTGTGGAAGATAAGAGTTTAGTGAATAAACAATATGTATTAAACATAGTTGAGAATGAGAAGAAATTAATTAATAATGATTTACCACATCAGCTAACTAGATTAGTGGAAGAGAAGGATTTAGTGAATAAACAATATGTATTAAATATAGTTGGTGATGAGAAGAAGTCAATAATTAGTAATGATTTACCGCAAAAGATAACAAAAGTTATTGATGAAAAGGATTATGTTAATAAACAATATATATCAAATGTAATAGGAGATGAGAAAAAGTCAATTATTAATGATGTATTACAACAGATGAATAAACTTGTTGAAGATAGGGTTTTGGTGAATAAACAATATGTGTTAAACATAGTTGATGATGAGAAAAAATTAATTAATAATGATTTACCACATCAGCTAACAAGAGTAGTGGAAGAGAAGGATTTGGTAAATAAACAGTATGTGTTAAATGTGATGGCTGATGAGAAAAAGTTAGTTATTAATGATGTGTTACAACAGACAAATAAATTTGTAGAAGATAAGATTAGTGGTAGTAAAGTTGTAAGTGATGTTTCAGAAGCTAAGACTAATATTGGTAAATTATCGGTTTTAGTTCATAATAATAGAACATATAGTGATATTAAATTAACACAATTGCAGCATGACATTGAAGCATTAGATCATAAATTGCATAATGAGATGGAACAAGCTAAGGAGTGGCTTAAAGCTGAGTTACATGAAAAATTAATTTATTTGTAGGTACTAACTGAATTGTTAGATCATAAGATAAAGTATTAGGTCTCTAATTAGGTGTGAGATAGTCAGGGTTGTCTGATTAGCAGACAATTTTTAGGAAAACATGAGACGCCTGATGGTGATGGTGGTGGTGGTGGTGGTGGTGGTGGCGGCGGCGGCGGCGGCGGCGGGGCAGCGTTAGAGCATTGATCAGATTTGGTTACAGTGAATACACGTTAATTACAGAGTTTGACTTGGTTATACAGCGTACAGTAGCCATTTCTGAGATAACGATTGCTATTGCGACAGCCGTGGCCATGTGGATGAGACAGCTTTTGTTAGATGAGCCAGTAATCTAACTTAAGACAGCATCCATCTTTGAGCTAGCTATCTTACATTGAGTTAGTAACCATCTTTGAGGCAACAATATAAACGAAGTGAACGTACAAATCCTATCGCCTCTTCGTCTAACACTATGAATAAATCATTTTATCGTAATCTTCCTGGAGATGTGAGATTATCACGTAATAATGAAAGTAGCGGTGATGATGATGATGATGATGATAATGATGATTATGATGATGCTGAAAAGGAAAGGAATAGGAAAAATTAGATCGAAACTAAATATGGTTAGGGCAAACAGAAAAACCAACTGTAGAAATTACGTATATTTTGACAATGCAGATGAACTTGTCGAAAGATTAGCTTTATTGATAGGCTGACAGTCAGCTGGTCATGATAACCATTCAGCTGAGATTTCATCTATAATAAGCCAACTTTTGAAGCAGGAATAATAGAATAATGTTCACACGTAATTGGGTTCCTAATTAGGTGTGAGATAGTCAACTAGTCTGCTAATCAGCCGATTTGTGGGAAAATATTTTTTTTGAAAAAGGCGGGCGGTAGAGCTGGGTGAGGTTCTATCTTGTCTTCATGATCCGGCTATCTCACAAGATACAGTAGCCATGTTGGTTACAGCACCAATGTGGTGACAAAGTCACATATGGTCCCGGCGCGCATTGTGGTGATAGCGGCCATTGTGGTGCCGGCGTCAATTTTGGTTACAGAATTCCAATTGGTTACAGCGGCCATTTTGGAGACATAATCAGATTTGGTTACAGTGAATAGGTTGGTTACAGAGAACGCTCTGGTTACAGCGTCCATGTTGGTTACAGCGGCCATCTTGGTTACAGCGGCCATCTTGGTTACAGCGGCCATCTTGGTTACAGCGGCCATCTTGGTTACAGCGGCCATCTTGGTGACAGAGTTGGTTCCAGAAGTAACATATTTACACTACTCCTGAGCATAGAAGCTATCGAAAAGAGTCTCATCTGCGCTAAACTCTGGACTTATCATCTTTGCAATGCATGATGCGTTCAAAGCCTTTACTTCAAACTTTATCGTTTAAAATATCCTCTATATTTTCAATTTGGTGCTTGTCCCTTGAAAATTCAGATGTTTGTATCACAGTAAAAAGGAGGACTCACGCACTACACTTATTAATTTATCTCATAGTACATCGTGCTATTCATTTGTGTAATTTAAGTTGGTCTCTCTCCTGTATCACAAGACTTTCGCATTTTGATATAAAACAGGCACCAGGTCCCATAACTTTTAATTGTAGGTACATGATTATACTCAACAACGCTCTCTAATGCTTAAAGCCTTTTTGTGACTCCTATCTTCAATAATTTGGCAATTACAGAGAAGACTATATTGCATAATTATCACAATCTGGAATAATAATTATAATTGTGGGGAACTTAAAGAATCAATTAATCAGTACCAGTGACAATTAGTCCAGTCAATGAGTTCCAAAAATACCCCGATAGGGGAAAAAATTAGTAAAAGGCTAATTTTTTCCCCATCGACTACTATCATATAGACAAGTGTCTGGCAGTCCTCACCCTACCCCTCTTGCTTCCCCCAGCACTTCTGTTTCAGTTTTCAGGGCTTTGTATATCGTAAGTAGCTCGGCTTCAATGGAGACATCGATTCAAACTTTTCCATTCTTTAGAATATTAATTTTCTATAATTTGTTTCATTCCAATTCAATCCAACTCTATTAGTTCCGGAGTTATTTGTGAAAGAATGAAGTGAAGTTGATATTTTTGCTAAAATTGTATACTTCTGCAAATAAAAGTTTACGTGATTGTTTTACAGAAAATGTTACATATAAAAATGTAGAGCATTTCATTATCTTTAATTTGAATAATCACAATCTATAGTTTACTTAACATGAACGTGAGAACGTCCATCAAAGTTCGTACGCATGATCACGGTAGTGCAGGACTATGTTAAATAGTCCAGTCAATGTTTTTAGAAATGCTTAGTCCAGTTTTTAGAAAAAATTCTTAACAAGCTAACGTTTTCCCCATCGACTACGATCATATAGACAAGTTTCCTGGCAAAGTCCCCACCCCTACCCTCTTGCTTCCCCAGCACCCCTCAGTTTCAGTTTGCAGGGCTTCGCATATCGTAAGTATCTCGGTTTCCAATGGAGATATCGATTCAAACCTTTATCCATTCTTTAGAAAATCAATTTTCTATAATATGTTTGTTTATTCTACTCTAACTCTACTAGTTCCGGAGTTATTTAGAATGAATGAAGTAAAGTCGAAACTTTTGCTTTTGTTTTACTTCTGCAGATAAAAGTTTACATAGTTGTTTTACAGAAAATGTTACATATGTAAATGTAGAGCATTTCATTACCTTCAATTTGAATAATCACAATCTATATTTTACTTAACATGAACGTGAGAAAACGTCCATCAAAGTTCGATACGCATGATCACGGTAGTGCACTGCGGCTATGTTAATCAAATGGTTCAATGAAAATAGTCCATTCATTGAAGTTTGACACGGGAAATTTTTCCTCATAATTATTTATGTCTTGGAGGTCCTTGATGATAGAGAATCGTGATTACTTCCAAATTGTAGATCGCGATTTCTTCTTTCATTTCCAATCAAAATTTTTTTTAAATATTCATTTTACAAGACACAAACAATTCTTTCTGTAAGTCGAAAATTGACAAAAAATGTTCATTTCACATTTTTAGCATTTAGATTGGAAATGAAAGAAGAAATCGCGATCTACAACTTGGAACTAATCACGATTCTCTATCATCAAGGACTTCCAAGATATAAATAATTGTGAGGAAAAATTTCCCGTGTCAAACTTCAATGAATAGACTATTTTCATGAAACCATTTGTTTAACATAGCCGCAGTGCACTACCGTGATCATGCGTATCGAACTTTGATGGACGTTTTCTCACGTTCATGTGGAGTAAAATATAGATTGTGATTATTCAAATTGAAGGTAATGAAATGCTCTACATTTTTTATATGTAACATTTTTCTGTAAAACAACCATGTAAACTTTTATTTGCAGAAGTAAACAATTTTTAAGCAAAAAGTTTCGACTTTACTTCATTCTTTCACAAATAACTCCGGAACTAGTAGAGTTAGAGTAGAATGGTAACAAAACAGATTATAGAAAAATTAATTTTCTAAAGAATGAAAAAAAGTTTGAATCGATATCTCCATTGGAAGCCGAGATACTTACGATATACGAAGCCCCTGCAAACTGAAACTTTGAGGGGGTGCTGGGGGGGAAGCAAGAGGGGTAGGGGTGGGGACTTTTGTCAGGACACTTGTCTATATGATAGTAGTCGATGGGGAAAAAATAAGCTTGTTATGAATTTTTCCCCCTAAAAAACTGGACTAAAAACATTTCCCCTAAAAACATTGACTGGACTATTTAACATAGCTTTCCTGCACTACCGTGATCATGCGTACGAACTTTGATGGACGTTTTCTCACGTTCATGTTAAGTAAAATATAGATTGTGATTATTCAAATTGAAGATAATGAAATGCTCTACATTTTTTATATGTAACATTTTTCTGTAAAACAATCACGTAAACTTTTATTTGCAGAAGTATACAATTTTTTAGCAAAAAATATCAACTTCACTTCATTCTTTCACAAATAACTCCGGAACTAATAGAGTTGGATTGAAATGGTAATGGAACAAATTATAGAAAAATTAATATTCTAAAGAATGGAAAAGTTTGAATCGATATTCCATTGGAAGCCGAGCTACTTACGATATACGATGCCCTGCAAACTGAAACTTCGAGGGGGTCCTGGGGGGGAAGCAAGAGGGGTAGGGGTGGGGACTTTCGCCAGGACACTTGTCTATATGATAGTAGTCGATGGGGAAAAAATTAGCCTTTTACTAATTTTTTCCCCTAAAAACCACTCATTGACTGGACTAAATATTATCGATCTATGAATTAGTCGCTCATTTAAAAAAGCACACGATTAAGTTTCCCCACAAATACGAGAGGGAATGAAAGTGAATTTTCGTATTGGGGTTGAAAACCAAATAAGTCGGACATGAAAATCGTGTTCTATTTTATAAATAATTCCAATAAGTGCAGGAAGCAAACGAAGGATTAACTTTTCTTGTCTCTTGTCTCAACCATAACAATCCAGGAAACTTGTTTAAATGCATAATGACATGTGTAGCTTATACTTTCATGTGTAGCCAGTAAATGAAAAATGGATTATTGTGCCTGCAGTAATGAAACTCTTTTCGAAATAAGAAAAGAACTTGAAGATAAAATTTACTTGGGAAAAAATCAAATTTCAAACAAAATAGAATATTGAATATTGAATAAGATAAAAAACCAGATAAATTTGTGAGAGTCATATCTTATGGAAATATCAATTATTTATTCAAGACTTGAATAGCACAATGATGGTTTATAAGAGGGTGATTTGGCTACGATTATATCTGTCAAATGTGAGCAGCATAGTTGCTCCAAAAATTATGAATATTTAATATTCATAATATTAATTATGAATTATAGAAGTTACTCATCCCAGCTTTAATACAAATCAACAATTGCCTATTGTTGATTTGTATTAAATCCATGTTAGAATAATTTCAGGATAATTATTTGCTTTTCATGTTGAAGATAAGAATTTTTAACGAGATACTGTAAATTTGAATCTCTTTGAATTAGTGGATCCCACATTCCGTTATGCAATGATGAATTTGCTTACCCCATAGCGTAAAGGAATGTATTATAGAATATTTTAAAAATAATACTTTCTCCAAGCTTTAAGAAATTCAAGGGGACTTACCACTTCTTCGATTCCATTTGTATCTATACATCATTTACTGAACTTGAACCAGCAATGAATAATCCACCAAGTGAATAAATAATTTTGGATCTTCGAAACTCGAAGGAGAATTGATGTTGCTCCGGAATATTAAAGCTGATAAATTCTTTGCGAATTCTCAGATGACATTGAACCATCACTCTTCCATGAATAATCTTGAGAAATCAGTTTTTAATAAATCACGTTGAAGCGCTGAGGTCGCTAGATTTGTTGATACGCAGGGAAAATGAAAGCCCTGAGATGAAAGTCTATCAGCCTCCAATTACGGCTTCATCAGGACAGCCCTTTCCCAAACTCATAACTAATGGCTTTGCTTCAGACGTCTTGATTTGATAGATTAAAGAGTCACGCTGGAAGAAATATTATGCTCGGCCACTATTTGTTTGCTCTCAGTCAACGTCTTGACTAGCAATTCAGGGAATAGAACAATTTGTACGGTAACCCATGATAGCTGACTTTTTGGAGAAAATAGAATCCTAAGAGACAAAACTCAAATCCATTACTTGTTGACGTACTGTTCTACCCTTGATTAGATCTTTCTGAAATCATTAGCTTACAGTCAATCATTAGCTTTTAAGCTATGAATGTAGAAGCCGACTAAATTAGAATGTTTTGATCGAAATGAATAAAATGTAGGAATTGAAATTTTCAATTGTTGTTTATGTAGAACTGTCCGCACTCTTCAGCGAAAAACTCAAAATAAACTATATGAAACCTAATACAGGCTATATCTAAAATTTAGCTGTTAGATATTCTCTAATGATGATTGAATAATTCTGTTTTGTGGAATCATCCAGGCCTAAATGGCAAGTTGAAAATAATCTACATGATGTTTGTACGTATTATGTAGGCTGCACATGGTCCACATCATGTAACATGGAACTAATCTAATTGTTTGGTCACGTATAAGATGGTCTTCATGCCAAGTAGTTACACTAGAGTCTAAAACTTTTCCAGGTCTGTTCCACTGATTCAAAGTTTTAATGGCATGGTTCCAACACGTAACTCAACTCTGATGCTTATAATACAGGAGGCGAAGTATGATCTCGTTTAAAAGCAATGCTACACAGATTTGCAAACTTGGCTCTCGTGAATCATATTGATTGAACTACCCAACATTTTATAAACCGTGCCATCTTTGAAAGAAAGCTTAGAAAGCTTCTAGAACGCTTAGTTAACAAAATTGCGATTTCCTTGCCAGACAGATAACAACATTGCAGCTCACTCTTATTTCTCTTGAACTATTCCACATAACAGGAGTTTCAAAAAGAACTACAGATAGTTTTCTAGGTAAATGAGGTTTTGGTTGATTCCTGCATTGGGGAGACAAACTTCAGATTGGAATGATGAAGGAATTATTGTTTATCGATACTTATGCAACTATTAGTTCATAATTAAATTGAGTTTAATTTGTTCTGGCATGACAACAAATTCCACTGTTGACAAATAATATTTTGGTTCGAAATTACTGAGTGTATTGTTTGGAGTCGCATTTGCAATAGGAGCACTAGTTGCAGAATTATCAAAGCTGATGTGATTGAAGACAGTGCGGCAAAAGCTTGTTGATGCCAATGTGGAAATTGGACTGAAACTCGGATTGGAACCTGAAAATGAAGTTATTACTCTGTTTGGTTGTGAATCGACATATCTATCATGTAAACATGACATTCTTTCACGTTTCACAGTTTTCCAATGTAATTCATGCAAGTTATCAAGGCCGTACCCAGGAAAAAATTTCGGGGGTTGAAGCACCTGGGGTCTGGGGAAAATTTTGAAAATTTAAGTGTGAAATTACGCATTTTAAGACCGTTTTAAACTCTTGATTAACCAGAGTTTATAGGCAAAAATCTATGGTTTGACTTAAAAATTTTTACATTCCATACCCCCCAGGAGGGCGGGGAGTCCGGGGGCTCTCCCCGAGGAAATTTTGAAAATTTAAGTGTAAAATTACGCATTTTAAGCTCTTGACTAACCAGAGTTTACAGGCAAAAATCTATGTTTTGCCTTGCAAATCTTTACATTCCATCCCCCCAGGAAGACGGGGGGTCCGGGGGCTCTCCCCGGGGAAATTTTGAAATTTAAGTGTGAAATTACGCATTTTAAGCTCTTGATTAACCAGAGTTTATAGGCAAAAATCTATGGTTTGACTTGAAAATTTTTACATTCCATACCCCCCAGGAGGGCGGGGGTCCGGGGGCTCTCCCCAAAGAAAATTTTGAAAATTTAAGTGTGAAATTACGCATTTTAAGACCGTTTTAAGCTCTTGACTAACCAGAGTTTACAGGTAAAAATCTATGGTTTGACGAACAGTTTACATTGAATAGTCCATTTAAGCCATTAGAATGTTTTGCATTAATATATCGTATGATACCCTTTGATCCTTTTTTAATGTTTAAAGCTATTACCATTTAATTTCAAGTATGGAAATACTTTCCCTTGTGAATTGGTTAGCTCTGAAAATGAATAGATAAATACAAAATGCAAATAGACTTGAATAATTTTAATACAATCATCACGTAATATTTAAAAAAACTTCAAAACCTATAATACTAAATCTGCTCTTCTATTCTTCTATCCTAGCCTAATGCTGGTAGGCTCGGGGCGGGATAGTAGTGGTGAGAGTCAGAGAGAGAGATAGAGAGTGAGGGAGTAAGAGTGTGAGAAAGAGACACGTTAGCATTAGCAATACATCTTAATTTTACGTGTTTAATTTTAATTTTGTGAAAATTTGTGTTTTAATTTCAAAATAGGCTATTTCTTTCTGGAAATTTCGGGGGGGGTTTCAACCCCCCTGACCCCCCCCCTGGGTACGGCCTTGCAAGTTATGAATGTGTCTGTAACGCGAATAACAAATTCTTTAGAAAAAAATCCGTGGAGTGATTGAGAACAATAAATGTAATTTCTCAGTTACGAAGCCCCCTCACCCATGTATCGTTTGTATTGATAAAATACTCATTCATGCGTACTGAATAATATTTTTCTCGCTCGTGCTCTGTATTGCTGCTCGATTCCGAAGCATAACGAGCTCTCACTCCGTTCTACATCACATGTGGAGATGTTTCACACCCACTCTCCAATACTCACTCACGTGAACTCAGTTGATTTAGCGTGTTGTGTATTTTGAAAAATGATTGCGCTACTGATGATATCCATTATGCTGGTGCAGAATTTCCATTCATAATTGATTGGAGTGCAGCTGCAGCTTTTCAATCCAATTACCAGCGAGTCAATAAACTTTAACGATTCTGGAATTCACATGAATCATTCGAATGTTCTTACCACTTGGACGCTAATTGAGCAACACGGTAGGGGTGGCTCTACTGCAGATAGCTCTATTATTGCTTTACACTTGTCAGTCGAAACAGCTCCACACTAGAGATATCCTCACCCAAACATTTGTAAACTCTACTATTCTGTGAAAGTGAGAGATCTGAATAATAGGAAAAACAGAGAGCTCTAATATGAATGCTCAATAGTTCTTCCATTGGCAAGCTTCAATTGAGATTCTCTTAAGAGCTAGAAATTTTCTCCAATAAATATTATACTTGAGTGATGGTGATCACCTCACAATGCTCCTAACATACTCAAAAAATATTCAATGAGTATTGTTTGCAAGCTTAGACCTGCAACATTATGGCACTAATGCAATTTCGATTAAACTATAAAATCTTATTCTTAATAAAAATGCGTAAGATAATAAAGTCATGGAACAGAATTAGTCTACTTGAAGGAGGCTCCACTGGAGGTTTCAAGAGAATTTACGTTGGAAGAGTTGAACATGGCTATTTCTGTTCTGCCTGTTAGAGCTGCAGGTATGGATGGAGTCTTCCCAGAACTCCTGAAGCACACAGGGCCCAGGAGTGAGACTATGGCTGCTTTCTTTCTTCAATGATATAATTGCCAGTAGGAACCTACCAGCAATTTTCAAAAATCAAAATCATTGCAGTCTTAAAGCCAGGAAAGGACCAGAGCTCTGTTAAAAGCTACCGACCTATTGCTCTTTTTGAGTGTCAGCTATAAGCTGCTAGAACGCCTCCTATACAATAGGCTATCACCAATCCTGGAAGCAAGTATCCCAGTGGAGCAAGCTGGCTTCAGACCTGGCCGAAATTGCTGTGACCAGGTACTGGCCCTCACATCATTCATTGAGAATGGATTTGACAAGAGGAAGAAAACCGCTGCTGCATTTATAGACCTCTCATCAGCATATGATACAGTCTGGAGGAAGGGGCTGCTGGTGAAACTCTACAGACTGATCCCATGCAAGAACTTGCTGCGTCTCATTAACTCCATGCTGAGCAACAGGCTGATTAGGGTCTTCCTGGGCCAGAAAGAAAGCAAGTTCAGGACTTTAAGGGATGGCCTCCCACAGGGATCAGTTCTAGCACCCTTGCTTTTCAATGTATATACTAGTGACATCCCTGCAACCCAAGCTAGGAAATTCATCTATGCTGATGACATAGCTCTGGCCACACAGCATGTCGATTTGAGACAAACTGAACAAACCCTCACCAGAGACC
This sequence comes from Laodelphax striatellus, assembly GCA_017141395.1. NCBI lineage: Eukaryota > Metazoa > Arthropoda > Insecta > Hemiptera > Delphacidae > Laodelphax > Laodelphax striatellus. Next base: position 21,265,186 of record CM029532.1, on the reverse strand, counting down.
TCTCAACCCTCAACAATTACTTTAGGACTTGGAAGCTAAAGCCCAATACATCTAAAACTGAAGTAGCCTGTTTCCACCTAAATAACAAGCTAGCCAACATGGAACTGAATGTCTCCTTCAATAATGTTCCTCTGAAACACAATAAGAGGCCACAGTATCTTGGAATAACACTCGACCGCTCCTTGACATTTAAAAACCACCTATCCAAGACTGCAGCAAAAGTGAGAACCAGGGCAAACATAGTTCAGTATCTTGCTGGCACATCCTGGGGGGCAGACGCCAGAGTACTTCGTACTACAGCCCTATCCCTGGTCTATTCTGCAGCTGAGTATTGTGCCCCTTTGTGGTTGAACAGTGTGCATGTCAGGGTGTAGATGTGGAGCTTAACAGGGTCATGAGAACCATCAGTGGTACCCTCATGGCCACGCCAACTCACTGGCTTCCAGTTCTGTGTAACATTGCCCTCCAAGTGTAAGACGGAAGGCATCTCTGAAAAGAGAGTTTGAAAAAGATTTCCAAAGAGCCCAAACTCCCAATATTACAAGATTTGCTACTCTGAACAAATACGCCTCAAGTCCCGGCATCCACCAGTGCGGACAGCCTCCCAGTTGATGACTGAGGGTTTCTCTACTCAAAAAGGTTGGAGAGAATCATGGGAGAACTTCAATGGGCGAAACAGTTCTCTTATAAGAGACCCAGAAATACCAGTGAATGGCATGACTCTCCCTCGTAGGGAATGGTCTCTTATCAACCGCTTCCGCACTGGTGTAGGTAGATGCAACTACTGGCGGTCGAAATGGGGTCAGATTGACGATCAGTCTTGTGATTGTGGGGCTGTTGCACAATCGATGAGCCATATCGTTGAAGAGTGCCCCTTGCGCTCTTTCTCTGAGGGTATTGAAGGGGTTCATTGTGCTTCCCAGGAGGCTGTGGAATGGCTTAAAAAGTTGGACTTAGTTCTGTAATAGGTAGTAGATATATTTTAATAATTTATTATATTTACTGTACAGTAAACAGTAGTTACGTACATAAAATTTTATTTTCTCTGATTCGAGTAGGCTCTTCTGCTTATTTTTAGATATATATAGACGTGAGTAAACAATACTCTAAAAACAAAATAATTTAGCTGACATTGAATATCCATACGATATATATATATATATATAGTTTACTTGTTGAAACGTGATTCCTGATTGAAAACGTGTTGTGTAGGGTGATGATATCAAACCATGAAACAGATTTGGCTCTTGAGTTTAGTTTCCGATTCATGAAATTCATTTTTTTAACTTTCCCTTCAAAACAACAGTCTTTCGAAAAATATTTTCTCTTTAGAGGTCTCTTATCAGAGATATTTTTCTCCTTTTATCAGCAATTGCAATAGTTGCCTATAATTGACTGATATATGGCAGTTTGGCAAGGCTCTAATAACTCAAAGCAACTTACCACCCGAAATCAATATTGGAGGCGTGGATTTAAGCTCTCGAACAGATTGCTATTTGGGACGGACACACTCCACTTGAAGCTTGGTTGACCAGTGGCCTATAAACCTGTAAGCTGCTTTGGAATCGATCAACTAATAAATAAGTGAAAGTTCTCTGACATAATTCGCTAAATAATGAGATATAACGGGTGTTGATGATTTCATGGGAGATGACAATAATTGAGATAAGTCTCCCTTTTAGAGAAAATCAATTTCCTGCCCTAAGCTTAGAAAAACAGAGGTCCATTACTTCGATTATTGAATACTACTGAGAAAGTTCAGAACCACAAAGAATATTTTTATAAGAATATGGTTCAACAATGAATTAAAGTTTATAGTGGAATATAGTGAGAATTATTGTCGTTTATACATTTTTATCCATTCTCATCATTTTCAGATGAGACTCATAGCTGATTCTCGCAAAAAAAAATTTGAACAAATCCTCTTTCTGATTGGGGGAAATATTAATTATTTCAATTACTCTTAACAAAATAGAATTATCTTTCATCAAGAACATTTCATGACATTTCAATAAACATTTATTTCAATAATGTTCCGTAGATGGCTTGTGTGTGTTTTGAATAAATGATAATTCCTTTTTTCTCATCGCAGGAACTCTTTCAACTTGGAAGCATCTGAATTATTGAATGAATAATTTCTAACAAGATTTCGAATCACATTATGTTTACCATGAAGAAGAATTAGGTATAAGGCAAGTTTCGACTAGTAAACTACTCTCAGATCCACTCTCATTACCCTTCGCAAATTCAATGGTTCTATAACTGTTGGAGCTGAATCGCCGGCAATCCATTGTAATCCATTGCCTATACAGAAGAAGAGAACAGCAATGCTTCTCTCGGGACTCATAACTCTGCTCTTGATACCTCTAGGCTAATAAGCTCCATTCATTAATAACGGTGACGCTAACTGGAACAAACACACTGCTATCCACTTGGATAGGCTACAATTCGAATCTTGTATTGACAGAGCCACTTGGAACGTGAATGAGAATCTTGAGAATTAGAAGCTTCCAGGTGTTTATGATGGAACTCAAAAGTTATTACCTTTCGTCACTACACATTTTCCACGCTCCAAGATTGGATTTTATCCTGGCTGGTATGATTCGAGAGATTGCTGGAGCTAAGAGATTGAGGGGAAAGTCGATATTAATACAACAAATTTGGAGAGTTTAATATCTGGTGAGAGCGTTTCTAGGTGATGTTGAGTGAAAAAGATTTTGAAACTCAAGCTTTTCCAGTAGCTCGCTACGGTATTTTCGCTCCTCAGATTTCTCAACATCAATATCTTTGTTCTAGTCTGGGAGGAAAAGACGGATCACTCCCAGCTAATAACAGGCATTGATCCTCAATGCTTCAGACACATCTTTCAATGGATCTTTCTTAATTATTTTCCACTCGTGTTTCTAATCAAAGAGGCTCGAGCCAGACGGTTTCACAAGCATGTTCTCGCACACACTACCACACCAGGCACATAAAGGATTTCTATGACGGAAAATCATGTTTTTCTCGTCATCACATTCCTTGATGTTATTTTTCTCCTTCAGACAACCTAACTTCGAGTTTTATTTGAATTGAACTGTTTTGAAAAACATATCAACTTTCTGTACTTATTCTCATCCCACGATAGTAATCTTAATTTTTAAGATCTTCATCATTGGGAAGTTTTATATTGAGAAAAACAACTTTTTTGACATTATTCTTCTGTATTATTTATCAAAAAATGATTTGATTTTAAAATTCGAAAAATGAAAGTTGATATATACAACTAGTAGTCTATAGATAACTCTCATTGAATCATAGGTATTGAATAACATGCGATGCTCCTTCCATTAAACGTATTGATCGTAAAAGTGGAAACGTAAAGGATCGTAAGATCTCATTGAAGCTTTCAACCTGCTTACAATTGTTAAAGACTGAGAATAGCTCTGATATCGTTCAATAGCCTGGAAAAGGAAAATGTTTCCGACGTTCCTTGGGGAACGGCTATGTGATAAAACAAGTCTTTCTACTTTCAAGAATCGTTCACAGAAGTCAAGAAAATACTAGACGTCAACCAAACTAAAATTTGAGGACAAATACTTCCAGTATTCAGAACTTACTTTTATTCTGCAAACGTTGTTACAAACTCCTAATACAATTTCGCACTGTGGTAGGATTGATCAAATATATTTATATTACATTATGTATCATATGATATTCCAAATAGAACATTATAATAATTATGCTAGGTAAACTTTCGACAGTTTTATTGAATTTAAGCAAACCCATTTTTCAATATGAAGGGGTTTTCAATTATTATGCTTGGGCGTCTCTCTAAAACAACTTCGTGTGTGATTGCTTTATTATTTAATAATAAATTCAATAATAAAGCTTTTGAATTGCCTTTGATAGAGCCTCAAATTGCCTTTGATAGAGCCTCAAATTGCCTTTATTATTGAGATGATAAGTGAGATGGAATATGAAGCGCTAATATTTTTATTTCATCTTGAAACTTGTGCACTGATACAAAGAGGCTGGAAACGATAAATGATAAATAACGAATCCACACTTTTTAATAGCTGAAATAAAGAATTGAAAAATGTTATCAGTGATAAAAACAATGCTTTCTACTGAGTAACAAAGTTCTATCGATAATTTTTATTCTATTGATAAGCTGTCTAGAATTTCAATCATCAACCCATCAGCCTTCTCAACAATAACTGAGCTAACTTCAGTGACTAACGGAGGCCAAACGTTACCCTTATTTGATTTACAAAATTTTCTATGTTCTGAAAGAAATATAACATCAAGGTTTTTTCACGAGGTCGGATGATTAGAAATAACTCAATTTCATTGATTCTATAAAGGATTTTTTTAATTTTTCACGGAAAATAAAGGGTTTTGAACGGAAAATATCACAAAAGTTTGAAAAAATAGAGCTTTATCAAGCTTTAGTGCGTTCTATATAGACTCTTTGAATGATAAACTTCTACCCTTCTATGATAGATAATGAATTTACCATAGAATAAAAATAGAAAATAAGCTCACCCCAGAGGCTTTGGGAGTTTAATTTCAGCTGGTTTTGGAGGCAGGAGGTGAAGTTTGACAGGACTAAAGGTGTAGCTCCCCTTAAAACATTCATTCAACGAGCCGCAGTGAATAGGGAAGGATAATTTAGGGCTCCCGGCGAGATGGGCTCTCTGGACTTGTCTGTCCCTTTAGGCGTTAAGATCCGCACTGTTATTAAAGACGTACGATAATGCACGACTACCAAATGCCAATGAGCGGTTTGATGAGAAGCCTAGCGCCGCCGCCGCCGCCGCCAACCGTAAATTGCAGTCCGCTTGACTTATTGCTGCTTCACTCTGAAAAGGAAATAATAATAATATTCCACTGCAATATACCCAGATTCTCAATAGAAATAGTCATCCTCGAACTCATAAGACTTTTGAATCTAAATCGAAATATTTTTGGATCGATGAAATGAAATAACAGTGAGCCTGCAACCTGTTAGAGAAAATCTATATTGTTGATCTGAGTGTATATACTAACCATTAGAGTCTCAGTTATCCGATCTTCGGTTATCCAAACCTTCCAAATTATCCGACCAACCAGGGCAATTCATTATCAGTCATTTATCTCGAGCTTTTGCATAAGGCTGCATTGTACATTATTTTTCTGCTGTAAAACATGTGTTATTATGTACTTTTAAAGTAAGTGAATTTTTGTGCGATTTGAACGCATTTTATTGATTCATTAGATGTTTAGTTCTGCTGATGAATCAGTCAGTGAGTGCCATTTCGCTTTTATATATATAGATAATGTCGTCTGTGAAGAACTATATGGAACTAAAAAGTCAGTACTATTTGCATTTAGTATTGCGTTGAATGATGATAAATATATCTACCAAATGTAAAGTTGATTTACGTGTTATGAACACCCGGGAAAGCTCTAAGACTATAAAATGTGTTACTATTGGCCACAAAAGATATCATATTCGACTTGAAGTACCGACTGCTCTTCGCTTATTTTATCACAAGTGAATAAGTGCTGAACCCTGAATCAATACAGTATTTATTATTTAGAATTTAAATTTAAATAAGAATTTAAACTTTCTGAATTTTTTAGAATTGTAACCTACTCATACTCTTTTCAATAGCTGTTATTAATGGGAGTGAAATTCGAACATCAATAATAATTCGCTAACTAAACTAATTACAATGTAGGCCCTACTTGTCATACCAGTTTTGTCTGTGGAACTGAGATTTTCATCATTATCGTAGATAATGACTGAATGTTGTTTAGTCGCGATAGCCTGCAGCTACATGTTTCAACCTGTAACAAAAACACCTAACAATTTGTTCCAAACTTGCTTATCACTCCAAGATATTTCTCTAGAACCAGAAGAAGCTCTTTTGCAAAATACTAGTTTTGAACAATCGGAAACTCAGCGGGAACTAGAGTGATTCAGAGTGAATAAGAACTTGTGAGAACGAAAACTTCAGGATACTTGTGAACGACAACTACGAGATAACACTATTCCCCGGTGTACTAGTATGACTCTCAAAATGGAGAAGAATGATAATGATGGAAATTGATTGATAGTAGTTGAATAATCAGTTGATGAAACCTTTTTTTCAGGATTCGATTAATTCATCCAAGACGTCTACATCTACTCCAACGCCAATAGCTGCTGAATAGAGAGCCTCAAGGTTCAGTTCTATTTCATAGGTGAGTTTTTCCTATCTATGCTGCTTGCTCTCTAGAATAATAACTCCAATGCTTGAAAACTATAATCAGAATTATAATCTTCTAGAGTTTATATTTGCGGATTCACTGATGTAAAAATTCAGATTTTGGAATGATAATCTGGATTCTTCTTCCACTTTTCAGTGCATTAACATTTAACTGGTCCTTTTGTTCCTTGTTTGGCTTCTATTTGAAAATATAAGAAAACCCCGAAAATATTCATGTAAATCACGTGCCTATAAAAATAGCAGACCATAGAGGCTGTTCTTTCTGCATCAATTCAGGACGTGAGCTGATTCCAAAGTTTTCAAAAAGCACTCTTTGGCCAAGCTCTCAACGGTGGACCGTACAGAGGGCGACGCTGGTGAGTGAAAGTGACTGACTAAGTTCAGATCAAAGTGTAGAACTTTTTAGGCTTACCAAAATAATGCAATATTAAAAAATTCTCCAATATTCTCAATTTTTTACCACGCTATGAATGCAAATGTGGTGTTTCATTGATTTGGGGGGGCCTTATACCACTGCCACGAATCAACTCAACTGACTCTCAATACATGCCTTCTGATGAGGCACTAACCTTGTTCAATTTCCAAGGTTGAAACGGTTGGTGTCATTACCATTGACAATTCATAATGATAAATGGATCAAATAGTAGTTTTTTTTTAACAAAGTGGTGAAGATTCTCTTCTAGTTCCATTTTCAACAATAATCCACACTTACATGTATGACAAGGCATGGTCATATATGCAGATAAGTATTGTAACTTTTCATTTCATATTATAGTTCAAATCTATCACTTTTGTGTTTTTGTAATCGAATATATATTATAGGCTGCTAATTGATTGACATCAATCACAATTTCAGTTTTGATAAATTAAAATGTAGGGCACACATTTCTTCAATGTGAGACTTATTGTATTACATTACTGATTATGATACATGATTATTACATGATAGATTATCTACTGTATGTACCTTTTTTCCAGTTTATCGAGATTGAATGAAATTTACCTGTTCTCATAGTGACTGGACTGTGACCATAGTAATATATCCATAGTGAATTTATTATAGTTCCATGGTTTTACGTGGCGGAGAAAATTCTGCAAATCACATAAAACTCTCTATGTTTGAGATAATTTGTCAGTTTATGGATGTCAAAATATCGTATGCTAGTGATACGACTGGAGATGACAAGACGTACAACTAAAGCAGAGGCTCAAGAAGCCGAATCCCGTGCTTTATTGCCGTGGACGGCCTCTCGAGTCACTCGGTCGATTTGTCTGAGGCCCAGGTTTTTATTCCATTGTCGTTCCTTCGTCGCTCTCATTTGTAACAGTCTACCGGAGTCTATTCATCACTACAGCCACCCACATCGGCTCAATCCCGAATTCTTCATTGTTCAACTCATTTCGATTGAAATTTAGCTCCAACATTGAGTAATCCGATCTTAATTTTTATTAGAAGAGTTTCCAGATTCTATGGAATAGATTTTCTTTACTACAGTATAGTTTCTCAATGTATATTCGACCGCTAGCATTTCTATTCTAACTGTTATTAATGAGAGATTTCACACTGGAAGGATCTTTAACCAACCTGCTTTACATGTAACATTAAAATCAATCACTGAACATTTATTGTTGTTTTAGAGTGGAGTTTCATCAGGGTGGCGGCTTGCGAATGACTGTTATTTAACGTTTCCATTAAAACAAGCGATGTAATTTTCAGCTCTGTCTCTAGTTTGTAAGCACAGTCTGCAAGAATTTATTGGTCCAGATGAAAATAGCAGTCTGTTTGAAAAACAACTGATAGCTGAAATTTCGGTGTATTACAAGTGGGACACAGTTCTATGTTTTTGAAATGGGTAGAGGTACGTTACGTTGTTCTATTTAGTAGCCTTCAAGAGTAAAATCTTTAGTCGAAAACCTCTCTTTATCGACTGTTACTTCGGCATTACTTTGATAAATGGTTATTATTTAGAATCATCTTTATAGTAACAAAACCTATTTATGCTATCAGGTATTCTTCCAAGTATCCACAATCTATCATTCAATAAAAATGTAAGTGGCATTATTGCAGCGTTTCCAAACCGAAGAATGTATTGAATTAGGATGCTTTGTTTACAAGTATTAAACTCAAACAATAGGAGTAGGCTGCCATTAATAATTTATAACGACGTACGGATTTACTTAGTGTTTCTAGTGAACTTAAACGATTGATTACCTCTCATTTATTTGTAAGTATGAGATTACCTCACAACGAAGAAATGAAGCATGAGAAGGAGGTAGGATACTGCGCATGAGCAGGAGTAAGTTACTGTATGTTGAAAATATAAGAAGTGAAAAGTATGAGAAGTTGAATGAGTGTATCAGGTTGATAGTGACAATTTGAGCAGTTTCAGAAATGGAATAGGAAAAGAAACAATACAATGAATTATTAGTCTTGCCCATCTGAAATAAGCGATATGCCTGAAACTAATATCGTGGAGTTGGGTTTTTGCGTGGGATATGATGCATGCAATACGATCTTCTTTCCGTTGTATTGCATTCCTCCCGGAACTACACGGTCAATAGCTCGGGGATCAATCTTCCATATTTTATGAATAAAAGAGAATGACTACCTGCACGTGTATAGTCTAGGATCTCCTCTTCAAAGAATTTAATAGATATTGGAAAGTTGATTCTACAGCGAATATTGATGCAATATTTCTACTTTAAAAAAATGTTTAGGAGAATCACTATATAAATTAGAAATGTTGATTACTAACAGGAGCAGAGTGGCAATTTAAAGGAATGTTTGATGTTCTCTTCGAAGAGAAGAGAATGTGGAATACAAATTCTCAATATGAAATTGGCAATAAAATCAATGTGTTCTCATCAATCTCGTCCTTTCAGGATAGGAAGCAATATTTTGTAACTGAATGAAATACAGAGAGGAGGAAGAGATGCATGTGGAAAGTAGAATATTATGGAAATGTGTTGATATGTATTCAACGTCTCTGATAAATAAATTCATTTCCGAGGGAGTAAGATGCAAAGTTTTTCCCCAGACAAAAGTAATAATAATATGTAGTCAGGTTATTCACAAGGACTCCAGATGCTTTCAGAGGCTGTCTCGGCCAGAGGGAGCGTAATTTAATGGATGAAAAACATTGTACAATAGTAGTCATAACAGATTACATGAGCTTTAAAAACGTTTCCTCCTACGAGCTATGACAATATCCATAATCGTCTAAAAAGTACGAAGCTTGTTGTAATTTGGATTTAATAGATCGTGAAAAAATTATACGATGATGTAAAAAATATGATGATTCCTTTTTAAAATGTCTTCATCAATTAGGAATTTCAGTGAAAAATTGACAAGAATTTTTGATTGAACAGCCTTATTGTTAATTGCTGTCTTGTCTTGGGATAGTTAATTGATCGATATGAGAAGAAGGGATACATCAAGATCTAATTCTACATTCAACCTTTCTTCTCTGATACCTTTATACTTGATTACCTTATTACCTGATAAATTCTCTGATACTGCGAGATTTATACACTTGAATTGAATTAATTCCTTTTTAATAAGGGCCCGTCGCCCTTATTGAACCAATTTCATTGTGAATATTTATCAATTGATCTAGCCTCTGAAGCTTACCCTGCCTTTGAGCATTGATGAATCGTTAAAATATTGAGGACTTAATTCGGCGACTGATAAATTCCCGTGCATTGGAGTGAATCAATATGTCATGATTATTGTTATCAAATTGATTTTCATGATTATTGAGATGCTTGAGAGCTCAATTGATTTTCAACTTTATAATGAGTCTTGAGGATAGATCGGAGCGGGGTGTTCGAAAAAGTGATAATGAAGCAGCAAATCACAATCACAGCACCCATATGTGAGCCGTTGACAATATTCGCATGAGGCTATATCGGGAAACATGCTTTCCACTGATGGATGATTACGTTCACATTGTTCGGCGAATCCTCCATTTTCTCCACGGCTTTGTGTTCGATTACAAAGCACCCCGAATCTGCATAACTCGACTGAGGCAAATCCTCTTATGAATCAGTTTGTTGTCGTCCGGAACGGGATCTCTGCTGATTCCTATCGGTAATTGTTCGGCTCAAGATATTATGTTCCAATAACCGTTGCAATCATAAGGACTGGGTGGAAGGTGTATAGCATACTGCACCGATCACAAACAGGATACTGTAGTTTGCAGTTCTTATAAAGCTTCTGAAAGCATTTCACTTGAAATCTACTAATGATATTAGGTTAGAATTTCATTCCTACTAGAACTACCAGATTGAGATTCTAACTACATGAAGCAAGCATGAGGTGTGTTGTATATTATCACTACATTTGAAGCAATTACTATCACAAGCTCTATAGGGAATAGTTGATAAGAGCAGACGTATTCCGACATATTATTAAGGATGAAGCACTTTCCCCATACTTCAAACATATTTTAAAATTATAATAGTTCCCATATTTAAATAAACCTCTTGGGAGACTTTTAAAATTAGAATTATTCTTACACTGCTTTCGACTTAAATATTTGTTCTATTATATTCGTTGTTCAATTTGTGGTGCTTTACTTTTTAATAATTTCAAGCCTTCGTTTGAGGTTCCTCCTTGGAAATGAGTCCTTTAATGTGTCGAATTAATCTTTCGTTTCTTACTGAAGATTTCCGTTGAGTGGAACACATGATGAGTCTAATCTGAACTTTCAGGTTGTCAGGAGCTCCACTCATGGTGCTTTGCAATCTCGATAGTAGAAAAAGTACATAAAATTTTAATAAATTGAACACTGCTTTCAGAAAGTTGTAGAATTTTTTCATAATGAATTAATGACACAATATATTCTCTTTTTCTACCTAAGTAGAAAAAGAATAACTCAAGAAAATAACACAATATATTGTCTTCTTCTACCTAAGTAGAATAAATTTCCTGAATGTCTTTCTTGAAGTTCTGATTTTTGGCCAATGTTTATGGACTAGGATGTGAAAAACGATTTTAAGAGTTTCTCCTTCGAAGAAGATTTCTGGAGATTTTTATTTTATTGAGTATAATGTATTTTCCAATAAACTCAGTGATAGAGACAGAACTTCTTCAGTGCTTCACATCCTTCAAGTCTATGTCTCTTCCATGGAATCGGAAACAGCGAGGATGTGAGGCTTAATAACCACACGGGAATGAACTCTCACTGAGGCATTTTCTTCCTGTCATCTGAATCTGAATGTCTGAAGAAAAGCTCCTGTGAGCATATGAATAGCTCATCTCTCGACCAACAAGAATGTCAGTTTCGTTACTGAGAAGAAAAATATGGGAATAAATATTTATGAGCATGGCCTGGCGTGTTGCATGAATGGTGTGGCTAACATACTGTGGGTACTGTATCTCCAATTTCAGCACGAATAATGCGCTTTTGAAAGATGAGTGTTGCTGTAGAGTACTGGTGCTGCATAGAATTCCAGAACTGAATGCTATGACAGGTGTCAAGCAATAATATATTAGCAAGTTAGAATAACATAAACAATTTTGTATAATATTTTTTATAAATTCAACAACAGAATTCTATCCAATAACATTAGTAAATTGACATGGAAAATTTTGACAGATAAAATTTTAAAGAATATACATTTTTAAATTCATCAACAATAAAAATAAAACACCACTGATTGATTATTTTCGAATAATACTTGAAGTATGGTTCATCCATAAAAATCTTTTTAGGATGGGAAATTGTCCAGTGAAGTCCTTACAAATAAAGGAGTCGACAGGGATGCCCAATTTCACCTGCCCTATTCAACATCTATGTGAATGAGCTTATGACAGTGTGGCAGCATCAAGTTGACAAGGGTATTTCTCTTACCCGAAATAGTTTTATGAATCATTTAATGTTTGCTGATGATACTGTTCTTATACAGGAATCTGAGGACACGCTGCAAGTTGCAATGCATAAGCTCTGAAAATTTCAGCAGGAAAACCAAAATCATGGCTATTTGTGGGAAATTCCTGTAAGGTCAAAAATAGTAACAGAGGATAAAATTCTGAGCAGGTGTCACAATTTCAAATACCTAGGTTGTGATATGGCATACACCTTACGACCAAGATGTGCAACAGAAGAGTGCTCAAAATTCAACATGATATGTGGAGCAATAATTCGATAATAATTCATTATGATCACACCTTGCTAAAGTTTTATAAAGTTATGGCGATACCAACTTTGGTTTATGGAAGTGAAGCATGGGTGCTGACAAAGAGACATCAATCAAGAATACAGTCAGCAGAAATGCGATTCCTGAGGCAAGTAAAAAATGCACAAGAGAGGATCGAATTAGAAATGAGAATATAAGAATCGAATGTGATGCACAACCAGTGTTGAATATAATAGGAGCATATAAAAACAAGTGGTCAGAACATGTGCTTAGGATGTGAGCGCCTCCCTCACAAAGTACTACTCTATTGCCAATAGGTAAAGAAGTATTGGTAGACCGAGGCGATGGACGCCGGAACAGGCTTAAAATAGCCTAATCCATGACGACGACGACGAGAGATGTATGTCTGATCTATGTATGAGAGATGTATGTTTGAAATTGTTGTAGGTCGGTATCATATGTCAGAAAACTTTCAGGATTTTATTTTGAAATCCTCTCCCGATTTCACACAAGTCTCACTTGAATCGCAAACTGAATTAGCTTTGACCCCTAGAGCAAATGCAAGCTTCATGATGTATAAATGTGAACAGAATTAGTTCTAATTAAAGTGCGACGCAGGTTGAAAGCTATGGAGTAAAACGGTCTTCTGCGTTGTCAAAAATAATTAATGTAGTGGAAGGGAATAACAAGGGTAAAAAGTATTCTGGTTTTTGGAGTTGGAAAGCTTCCCTACATGCATGTGTGGCCTTAATTCGTCGTTGAGATTTTTAAAGTTTGCCAGTCTTATGAACTCGAAAGCAACCAATTCATTCACTTTTTTGGAAGATTGAACCTTGCTTGTTTCCGACAGTCATTTCCCTAATTGTAGCTGTTCTATTTTAAGAATCATTTTCAAATACTACCTACTACATCTTTTGTCTTGAGAGAATAAAATCAATAAGAAATGAAGTGAGGATAATACCAGACCAACGTTTATGCACCTCACAACTCACAATCCAGAAATAGGTGGAAATAATTTTTTTTTGAGGGTGATGCCCACATGAGCTCTAGGCTTGTGCGTGTGTAATGAGAGGGGTGATGATGAGAGATGACGACTGTTTTTAGGCAGTCGGGACCAACGGCTTTTCGTCTCCTCCGAAAGACGGGAGTGGCCGTTTCTGTCAATATCCGTCCCGGGAACTGTTTTCGATCTTGGAACCTTTGGATTATCAGACAGGCGAATATCGCCCTCGGCTACGGACCACTCTAACTCCTTATCAAATCAAAAACCTTTAAAATCTGTCATAATGATGAAAACATTTTTCTACAGATTGTGTACATCTTCTTTTCTATTATAGTTGAGATGAAAGTTATCTCCTGCATTTGAAAGGAAATCCATGAGATCCTCAGAGAATTTGTATGAGAATGCGTCTGGACTAGGAAATGTAAGGAAGAGAGATCGGAGTTTGTTGGTTCTATTCCCTACAGCGAATTGATAAGTTTTGAAGATGTTTGGCTTTTCCTGAACTACCGTATCACTGTATAAGTTCTCTATTTCATAGAATATGAGTCCGTAGGCTACATCTGTGAAATCTCTCTTGCTTACTGAAACCCTTAAGCTCAGTTTATTTACACCTGCATCACTTCCATTCTCCTCCTCAGAGGCATAGACTTTATTATGATGTGTATTGAGTGAATATTTAATCTTCCAATGAGATTAGTTCTTTGGGATCCCCTCCATTCTCGGCTTCTCCAAGACTAGTATCTCACAAATTATAAATTTCTCATTTAGCAATGTCAATTTTTTCTGAACATAATTCTTAATAGATACTATCAAGAATAATAGATACTATCATAGAATAATTGTTATAACATGGCATCAAGTTAAGAAATATTTTGATAATATATTTTGATTAAATATGAATGTCATCTAATTAATTTCTCCTATAATAGCTCCTATATCGTGAACGTATTTCCAATGCTAATGCGCTAAATTAATAAGGATATTTTTCAGTCATTTTTGCAGATTATATCCATAAGAGGTTTTCAGGTGATGATAATGTATTATAACTCCTTTTCTTATTTTTTCTAGACCTTGAAATTCAATGAATTGATTTTATGAGAAAAAGTTCTTGATGTCTATTTGATACTAAGATTTGAAAAGTTTACTGCAGTGGTGAAAATCAACATCAGAATACCGTAGAATGAATTAGTTGCTCAACTTTGAATTTCTAAAACTTCTCGGTTGAAAGTTGCACCTTCTGTGTGAGTTTTGTAACTAGTTGCTGAACATAACTGTTCCTAGTTCACACTTGTTCTGTTTAGTGAGATACATCACGTTTGCGTCGAGTTATATGAGTTGATACAGCGTGGAAGCAACTTTAACATCAACTTTGTCATGTAGACGGAATAAAATGTCAACTTGTGATTTCTTGGCGCTTCTTACTTCACGTGTCTCTCAAATAATACGCTATTCTCTTTTAGGATTGCTTGAAACTCTGATGCCTTTCAGACAAATTGCTTTCTCTTTGACTACAGGTATCTCATCATAAGAGTGAAAATGTAAAGATCGAATGACTTCTCAGAAGAAAAATGTTGTAATCAACATTGCACGAACAGCCCTCATCAACTCTTATCATCTACTCTGTAATAATTAATGTTTTTTTATTCCAAAGTCTCTCTTTTCAAGCTATTACATATCTTCTTTGTTTTGAATAGTCTTATTTCTCTATAGCTCTAATTCAAGATAGCCCATAAGTCATGAAGTTTATTTCCAAAGGGGTATTCCACTTTGGGGCTCATAAATTCAATAAGAGACTCCCTTATCGATCAGAACATTTATAGAACATAGAACTATCAATAAAGATAAAATGATGGGGAAATATTTCTATGTATTTGAAATTTGAATAGATGAATATGAAAATATTTTGTTAACAACACTGTTAACAACCACCTAACTCATGGCTGGAAGGTTTCGGCAAATAATTACATCACTATTTCAACGGCACACCAATTCACCAATACATAATCAACAATCACAGGTGGATAAATATGCCATGTCATAATAATTCTTATTCATAAGTTACCAACCAGATAATGAGAATGAGCGAAATCAAACGGCTTAAGACATTCACAAACACTATCATAAAATATATTTTTTGTTACGACATTGAATATTTCAATTTTCTAAAAGTGGATTATATTTGATTCTCTTCCTGGTTTTTAACCAGAAAACTACCCGAAACTAGTTTCTCACTCTTGCCTTTTGTTTTGAACCACCTCATTGCGATGGAGGTGAGGTGCAAGTTCAGACTGCTGTCCAATCCCATCTCTGCACAAAAGCCTCCATTGTTTCTATTTGTCTCGTCCTAATCCAATCACTTTATCCCAAAATTTCAGCTCCAGTCAGGAACTGCCAATCCTTTCTTGTACCAAATAAAGACAGTACCATTCAACTATCCTCCACCTTGATCTTAGCCGTCTTCTGAACATAATTAGACTTTGAGTAGGTTCCATTTTGGGGGTTTCAAGCAAAGAATTCACGAGAATTTCATAAATCAGTTTCTAGGTTTGTCAAGTTCAGCACAATATTAATCAACTCATGCATCTGGATGCTCCAATCGATTTTAAATTATTGACGATTTTTCATTCATCCAAAAGTCTTATGAGTATAGAAATATCTCGAAAAATAATTATGATTGTACTTAAAAAGAAACGTTATTCTTATAGAATCACTAATCAGGTAGGAAATAATACCTACATGAATTATTCTATTCTGTAAAACACTATTGATTTTATCATATTTTTATAATGAATACAACTTATATCAAATGCATATTTTTATTCATATTAATTTGTAGTCTGGTGAGTTGAATATCGAATACATTCTTATAACATCTAAATACATGCTCACAATGGATGCCCACCTTGTACGTAGTGAGACTAATTGATTGAATAATCGTAATTAATCATGTGAGCTATTATTCGAGACGTTGTCAAGACTGTAACAAGTAGTGTCGGCAAATATAAATAGGCGTAGACATGAACAAGAAGCCGTCATAATATCTGCAGCGATGTCTGTGGAAGAGGTGGAACATCGATCACTTCCTGTCGCCTCAAGAGAAGGAGAAGAGAAAGAACAAGAAGGAAAAGAAGAGAGGTTTTCTAAAGAGGTTCCGCTCTGCCACCCACCACCACTCGCTTGCTTATTAATCCTTATCACGAAGAGTGCACACAATTTTCTGTCTTTTGTTTTTGTCACTGTCCCCTCAGCTTATTACATCACAAGCGGCGGCTCTCAAATTTATTGGCTGAACATGAACAGTGGTGATGTGATTACTCCATTCATGCAACGGCCCACAGCCTTCACGTCTATGATACACGATTCGATCGGCACAATGACGATGGAGCAAGTCGAGTGGAAATGATCTGTATACTAAGACCTCAAGAAAAATGTGGAGATGATAAACGTTCTGCGTTGGCTTGACGAATATCCAGAGAATTTACTGACAATAATCTTAGGCCCATACTATACAGGCAGAAAAATCGGAACCGAAAGTTATTTTTTGCGCAAGCGTCAATGACGATAGACTAATTACAGAGCGTCATGATTCATCGTGATTGGTCCGTTGTCATTGACGCACGCAAAGAAAAAATCGCGATTTTGACTAGTCGAAAAGTCGAAAGTCGAAAAGATGTCTGACTAGTTTTCTATTGGAGAACAAAGCCGTTAAATACCAGAAAATCATGTATGGAAATACTCGGCACTGAAAATTATTCAATTGATAATTGAATTCAATTGGGACAGTAATTGAAATTATGGTACTTTAAACAAGTAGTATGTTATACATTTAGTGATAATTGGTTTGATATTCACATTCAGTACACTGCATGAGTAAACTGCAGAGCAGAATCGCTTCCAATCATTATATTCATCTCTTCATGCGAGAAACGCATTTGTAAACCGCTTGGTAACAATAGGAGGAAATTGTGGTTCAAAGCGATGCTCAAAGTTACCCTCACTGCATAGAAGTTTTGTCATCTATTCCTTCCACATGCAATAACTTCAAAAGATGAAGATAAAGGTGAAGATGTACCAAGTACGTGTGTGATCCTAGTTTACATCAAATGCTCGGTTGGATATTGCTTTGTTTTTAATGTTGTATGTTATAGATAATTATGAAGTTTTAAGATGTATCTGTGAAGTTAAGTTACATTAACATTATCATATACATTATTATTGTACAATAAACTATCACGTGTTAATGTATATTGTATAATATACTATTAAACAATAGGAACACGGATTTTAGTAAGGTAAGGTAGTCTAAGGATAGTAAGGTAGGTAAGGATAGTAAGGTAGTCTCAATGCCTCTCGTGGTTGTAGTGGAATAACATTCTAACATTCACGTGTTTTGAATTTATTATTGGAAATCACTTGATAGAAGCTTGAGACTCATATTTAATTATCATTACAGTGTTTGTCACTAATGTGTGAGCTTTACTGTATGATGTATACTCAATGCATGAATTTATTAATATGACTCTTTTTGTGAAGGAACTTACATTAATTTTGTAAGTGACTGAACTTATTTATAGAGCAGAAAAGGAGAGAAATAAAAATAATTTAACATATTTTACTCAAAGTTTGTTTTACTTAACAGGTTAATATGAGTTCTCTTATCGATAGACAAATTCGATAATTATCGAAGTTTTAATATTGTGAAATTTGTATTTGTACTCTTATGTTCTTATCTTCCAACAAAGATTTGTTCGCACATCACTTAATATAAACATGTAAAACTTCGAATTAATCATCTCTCGCTGGAAGACAATTCTTCATTATTGTTTTTTTTAAGGGTGATGCCAAAATGAGCTCTAGGCTTGTGCGTGGGTAATGAGAGGGGTGATGATGAGAGATGACGACTGTTTTTAGGCAGTCGGGACTGACGGCTTTTCGTCTCCTCCGAAAGACGGGAGTGGCCGTTTCTGTCAAAATCCGTTCCGGGAACTGCATTCGATCTTGGAACCTTTGGTTTATCAGACAGGCGCTTATCGCCCTCGGCTACGGAACACTCCAAATACGAAATCTTTGATCATAAAACAGTAAATTCATGAACTGATGAATAATACTCTTGTGGAAACATCCGAAATGATACTACATGTTATTATTTGTTAGAATGTTTTGATGGAACCATTATGATGGAACATAACAACATGTCATGCTCAGAAAACCGATGTATTCCAAATGAGGCATTATTAGAAGTCAATATGGCCAATTTGTAGAGTTTGATATGTTAGCTGTTAATTGGAATTCAACTGCCATTGGGCATGATTTGGCAAATGACCAATTGAAGCTCCAATTCCAAATTCATTGATAGGTGAATTTGATTACTGAGACTTAGTTATCAAGTTCGACTCAGGAATTGAAAATGATCCAATGAAAATGAACATGATAGGAATGTGAAAGTTTGAATAATGAAATGAAATATCCTCTACTATAAGGTGGACCACGGCCAGGAAAATCCTTTTCACCATTCAACATTGACAACGTATATAAGAAATCATTAACGCAATAAGGAACTTGAGAGACAACGTGTATAAGAAAATACTACTGTTAAATATAATTTTTTTGTGAAAGGAAATAAGTTGTATGTAATATGATAAAAATGAGAAAAAACTGTGTGCTGGTTTTATGGAACGTACGTTCTGTTGGAGTGAAACATTCTCAAGAGGTTCATATTATAATTATTATTGTTGATCGAAGACAAAAACTGATTGGAAACAAATAAAAACCAATGTTTTCTTGACCATGGAGTCAACATCATTAGAATTTCTTAAAATAAGATTGGGAAAACATTATAGTAAGTAGCGTGAGTTTTAATATTTGTTTCTTCAGGAAATGTCATTTCTCATATGTGTTATTATCTTGGAATTATGATCACAAATATTGTTATTGTTAATAATCGTATTATTATTTTATTAAAGTTTTACGGAGAAAAAACCAGCTTATACAGTACAATATTATTGGTTGTAGCAATCTATTGATCTGATACCTCTCTACAATATTGCACATCTCGTAATTGATGGTTCGAAAATGATGATTGATGGGGGCACAGGCTGCTCTCAGAAAAGCCTCCAATATTTTCCTCGTATGAAGAGAATAAGTTCCAGAAACTGCTTGACTGGTTTGCGGCTTTCCGAATTGTGTTGAAATTGACTTTTTATGCAATCAACCATGCTCTATAAGCCTGCCGCTTATAGAAATCGCTCATATGGAAGCATTTCGATTGCTCACACTGTCACAATGGCTCTAATGAAGCATAAATTCCTTCCTGGTTCATTCAGCTCTTAACAGTAGTGAAGTCATTGATTCAGTTATTCAAAATTTACAAAAAGTTTGTAGGTATCAGTTAAAGCTAAGTGCAAGGGGATTATCAGTCATTGAAAGATATCTAAGAGAAGATAACTAAATGTTCAATTCAATATTGGAGATTCCTATCTTGTTTGAGTTATCTAGCAAATGATATTATAAACATTCGCTAACCTTGTCGACATAAAAAGTCTATCATATGCAATGATAACCATTCATCGCTTACACATTATGACTAATTACGAGCATGGAAGCATGTGTGGAGAGCAGCTTAGTAGTAATGCAATCTGTCACTGTACCATGTATTATGGAGATAATGTCTGTTATGTATTAAACAATGCAAAGCAAATGAAGCTAATTATTACTGAGTTGTGAGGTTTTTTGAAGATTCATTAAGATTGGTGAAGAGTGAACTTTCTAGTAAAATGTTGAGTATAGCTTTATATACAGTATCTATATCTGTTGATATCATATTGATCGACCTATACAAGAATCTAAGCTTCAACGAATCAATTCTGATTAGCATCTCCATTGTTTGCCAGATCTCTCAGAAGTTAAAATGCGTTAGCGTGATAACGAGTGATTGATTAATTTAGATATTAGGTGAATGAATAAAACAAATTTTGTCTATTCCTCATTAAGACAATAATATGGAGAAGTTTCACAACATTTCTGAGTCAAGTGTGTGTTTTAATTTAGATATCTTACAAGTCTACCAACCATCTTGAGCTTAATTCTCAACTTGAATGTTTGTGAAACGTAATAGTAAGTTTAAAATTAGGAACTGGAATTGTTTTAAATAGGCATACAGGCATAAGCAATAGGCATATAGTGTATATTTTGAAGTCTGAAACGTTTCAGAAACTTTGTTCTCAATAAACTGCAAAAAAAAACTGGGCTTCTCAGGCCAATATTCAAGACTATCTTGATATTCAAGTAACTGAGATACCCTAGATCATAAAATTGAAACAATATTCAACGAATTGATCAGAACGAGAAGACAGGTTGTTTATCACAGATCATCTTCCATGTGAAGAAAGTTAGGCTAGGCGTACACCAGGTAGTCAAGACAAGACAAGACGAGATTAGTCAAGTTTAGTCACAGTACTTCACATAGTTGCTTATAAAGCAACACACACCGTTTAGTCATTGCATCGGTGTGTGCTACTTCATAAGCAGCTATGTGAATTTCGGTGACTAAATGTGACTAATTTCATCTTGTCTTGTCTTGACTAACCGGTGTACGCCTAGCCTTAGTAATTGGGAGAAGAAGCATGTGAGAACTTGATCAGATCTAAGGCTAAGTGAGAAGAGCTCATGATATTGGAAAAAGGTATAATGATCTGTCCTAAATTAATATTTAAAACATAATCAAACATACATACTTGAATATTCTCTCCTAGGTGAAAAATGCCTCTACTTTATACAAATACTGGAAACTATAGGCCTACTCCATTGAAATGTTACCGTGACATACAAAAGCATCAAGAAGTCTTGAGAGTCTTACTTCGACAGGTAGAAAGTGATGAGGACTTTCTTCAGAGAATAAACTTGAGAAATAATAATTTTCCAACAGAAAATAATTGCATGGTCTCTTTCGTTTTTCACTTGGAAATCGATTTTCTGAAGAGGGTCTACTTTCCCTCGTGGAAAATGTCAGAGAATGAGAATTTGATTGGCACATATTGTTCTCCCAGATAATAGACTACGTCAAGTGACAAAACATTTTTCCCTGAAAAATAACGATGCTTTCCACCTTTCTCCATCGAGACTCTCAAGTATACTTCTCAAAAAAAGGAGGAAATTCAATAATGAAACCGAAAACCTTCTATGAATTTGTTAAGTGTGCTAGTGTATGAGGGTATGAGGGTTCTTTTGTTACTTTGATAATAAAAATGAACAATTCTTGTTTGTATACTATACAATATTGGAAATGAAAATGAATATTTGACAATTTTGGCTGTAATAATGACAATAATCATTCACGAAATAAATAATATTGAATCTCTTTGTGAACTGCTATGATGCTTTACCTGTCGTTCCATTTTATTTTCGTTTTGAAGATTACACAACATTAAACTATACAATAACGACTTGGAAGAAGCAAGAAACTAAAGAATATTGGACCTGTTCAGATCATTATCATTATAGTTGACCAATATTCATTTGTATGCAGTAAATACTTTAGAAGAGAGGCAAAATTTAATATCGTTTGCAAGATTAAAAAATTTGTTCACCATACTGGCATCAGTGGCATCAGCTATTGGGATCATCCCTTTGTTTGATAGTAGCCTATTTGACCTCATATTTGAGACTCACTTTCGACAAATTACATTTATTCAGGCCAATCTTCATAAATTGATTTTGTAATATTCTCATCCATTTGAATGACATACCTCGATTATTCTAAACTGTGACAGGAGGAGGATTCGAAACAACCCCCTGAATAAATGCTAAACAACTAAGCATAAGCCTTTGCATAGGAAATGAGATAGTGAAGGGACAAATTTGTTACAAAGTCTAGCCGGAAATGAAACCAAACTCATGAGAGATAACAGGCAGCTGTTCCACAGTGGCCTTATACCATTTTAATAGCTTCCAAAGATTTGAAAATTTTATTAAGCATTGTGCTCCAGCACAACAGAGCATTTGCATAATTCAAGAGTTGTCCTGCAACACAAAAGGTGTGATCGATTCTCCTAATCAGAGCTGAAAATTTCTATAAACATTATTCAAGGCATTCCGAATCAAATCTATACGGAAATATTGTCTAATATTAGAAATTTAGAGTATGGGTTTCTATCTCCTCTCAACGATATTCAAAGCATTCTGAATGAAAACCATTGTGCAACTTGTGAATATTGAAATATGATTTTTAATTTTCCACTCACACTTTCCAAGGAAAACTAATCTATTGTACAGTATGGAAATATTGTTGAAGAATACGATTTTCAATCAATAATTTCAATGCAAGAATACTATTGTAATACGATTTTTTATCGTTCTTCCAATTAAATTGACAGCAATCCGATAGTTGGAGGCGGAGCTAATCAGTTCACCACGAATGAATCATTTCAACGCTCCAAATCGCATTCATCTCTTGAAACGTTTTTAATCAAGTCAATTTATTTCAACTTTCAACTAATCTAACTTGAAAAGGCAGGCGTGGAGCAAAAAGTGCATGGAAGAGAAGCTAGGCTGAATGCTGGTCAAGTGACCATTGTAGAATAATGAGCCGGAGAGAGAGCTTTTTACCGGGGAAGTTTAGCCATCACTTTTAATCACGTTACTTGGAGTCAATTAACTTTTCGCCATTCCATCTTCTTCGTTCGCCCACTCATCCGTCCGCTCCCGCCCGTCCGCCCCCGCCCGTCCCGCTCTTCAATCAAGCACACACCGCGCTCTCAACAGCACATCAAGTGCAATGAAGTTTGATCTTCCATCAAAAAGGGAAAACATGCCCGCTCCATGTACACAGACGGCAGGGCAGCAACTCTTCAGCTAGAGAAGAAGTTTCAAGAGCAGCTTATCGACAAAAACAATCGACCTAGAATTTAGTTGTAATTTTCTCTCGTGGATTACTTACGTAGAGTGGGCGATATTTATCTTGAGGTTTTCTTGAGAAAAATAAGAAGCTCGGATCCCGGGAAATTTCTATTCTAGAGTAGAATGTGAATCCCTCTAATGTATTCCATTCAAGTTCCTCGGCGATTAACTTCACAATGGAATCTTTCAAAGCTGATAATTTATTCATTCTCTTTCCGCTTTGAAGTGGATCTCTGATTCACAATTCGTCTCCTGATTTTGATCAAAATGTCAAATGTCGTTTCTACTGGATCTATGAAATTTTAACTTCTCAAATATCAAGGAGTTTGGACCCAGCTTATTTCTTAGTTAAATGATTAATAACAATCACCTTAAAAGTTTTCTCTCGTCAAGATGTCAGTTTATATTGAAGAAACTTTAAGTAAAAATCTGCATATAACTTCTATCCAATTTCAGAAGTGATGAGAATATTCAACAATTGATGTTAGGCTACTTTGATCTAAAACTCGCTTCTAAAACCCTTTTTCAATTCCTTAATTCCCTGAAATACCTCGAATTCCCATAGTTCCTCGCTAGTACTATATTTACTGAGCTGTAATTTATTTGGGTTTCCCCATATAATGCAACGTCTCATGAACTATCTTACATACGTATTAATTATTATCTGAACTTATAAATGATTTGTATCACAAAAAATCACGTAACACGTACGATTGTCTATCCCCTGAATATTATAAAATCTATAATACAGGGTTATTCTAAATGATGGGCCCATTTTCAAATACTCATATTTACTAAAGTACTAATTCAAATTGAACAATCTTTATACCTATGAAAGAGGAAATTTCGACGTTCTTTTCATAGCTTACAAGAGTGCTGTATTGTGGCCTCCCGGCTGCTGCAATGGCAAAACATCTACGCGGTAGCCTAAATGGAAATAGAATGAAGTTAATCGATAGTTAATCAATATCGAGAGTGGGTGTGAGTTACACGTTTTAAACTTACGTTTACAACAGAGCTGAGACCTAATATTTTGTAGCAGGAGGATTTTCTTTCGCCGTCAACTGCAACTTGATAGAAGACGTTGAGTTCACCAAAATCAATGACAAGATTGAAAACCTCGATCTATGTTGGCGAGGATGTTTTATGGCGAATCACAAAGAAAAAGAGCAAGATAACGATAGAAGAGGATTCCAAACAAAAGACGTTGGGATGGCGACGAAGGTGGGTATTGCAACGAAAACAAGATTGCCAGGGATTGCCGTTATTCCTCGCAGACGTCCTTTCGAATCGCGAGAAAATTGATCTCGTAAGCTCTACTATTCTCGAATGTCGCGTCAAATTCTTTTCGGCTATCTTGTTATTCCTTCTCTTTCCATCGGGTGTTATATCACCGGATACGTAGATATTTCCATCTCATAAAACAGGAGCAAGCCTGATTCATCTTTGGAATTGAATATTGATGAACGCAGAGAGACTCTCCCGCATGCATGTTGAGCGGAGTTTCTAAATGAGCAATCGAATTGAAAATGAGAAATTCAAAATTCGAGAATGTGGCACACAACATACTGATCAGGAAATAACCGACATCCTGTGAATACAAATTGTACAACTTCTTTGAGATTGAATGATTTTTTTCAGCCCCCAGTCTCACCAACCACTTCTGAAAAGATGTATGCTTCTCCATACGAAGCTATAATTACATCAAATAAAAGCTCGATATGCGTATCTATACGTTTGATACGTATCTATATATGATATCCAGCTGCTATGTATTTGTACTAAGTCCATTGATATTCAAGCAACTTGAAGAAAAAACGTTCTCTGAAAAACAAACAATATTGAATAAGAAACCAAGTCCTGATAGAGACAAATTTCGGAATCTGATTGACTATAATTGATTGATTGATTCTACTTTCTATATAAATAGATAATGTGTTATCATCTGTAATCTCTTTCAATGTAGTCTCTTATAAAAACAATTCGATCGATTTTAAGAATGATCGACTCTCTTAAGAAATTGATATTATTGAATTCATCAGATTGATATTATTCATCAGATAACTAGAAAAGGCTTACTACAATATGAAATGACAATTATATCTATAATCACCTTAGGATGAGTGCTATGGACTTCAAGAACAGATATTCTCCAAGTTACCTTCGAATCAAAAATTTCATTTTGTTCTTGTCCGTTATTTTTTTACTTCAAATGTTCAATTATGATGAATGTAAGGACGTGACATGATTGCAAGAACATGAGAATTTCACAATGTCCTCAGCTCTTCAATTCTGAACACAATTCCAGGTTCAAGGAAAATTATTGAAATGAGAAAGTAATAATGTCACCTTCAAGAGTCAGCGCCAGCAGCTTTTCATCTAGATATGATGATATTTTCTTATATTCTTGAGCTAATCACCAAACCTCTCATAAACCTCTTCTCTCACTTTTCATTTCTCCAGATGACTACCCAGATTCAAATTTGGTTTGAAGCCATTTTCTTGAATTTTTTTTTTCTAGAAAACTATGGAATTAACCACTACACTTTCTACACAAGTCACGCACTCTCCAACTTTGATAATAATTTATGTAGAGTTGAGGAGAGGAGTAAGTGGGGAATGAGGACTAAGACTGGCATGAGATCAAAAACCTTAGGACATTTCACCACGCTTCACAATAAAATTCTCCCTTCAAACCAGCTCTAGAATTAATATAAAAATATAGAACTATTATTATAAGCTCTGAAATAATATAAATGATCAACTATTGATTAAGTCATCACAGTACTTGATAGGTTGAGTATAAATTCAAATAATTAATATGTCATTGGAATTTTTAGAATAGATCATCGCTGGTTCATGGATCACATGTAACAAGTAGATTGTAACAACAGAAGCATGAATGAATTGACACAAATGCAATCTATGCACAGGTGAGTCAATGTGAGCTACTGTCAATCCCACACAATACAACAAGCCTTTTGAATGGACTCTTGAATAAGGAGGAATTAGATTATGAAGCTATCTATCTAATCAGCTCCCTAAAATGTTTCAAATTAAATCATAAATCAGAAGCTGTAATAGTCAATTGCAAAACTTACAAACTCTGCTTACATACTTGATTATAAAGATTAAGGATATAATATTAATCAGGACTGATTATCTATTCCATTCAAATTTGTATCTAGCTGGAGTTCATTTGTCTAATTGTTCTGTTATTTGATGCAAATAAATTAATTTGAATTTGAATTGAAAAATTTATTGTAAATGTTGTAAAGTTTTTAAGAGAATTGAGATTCGATTTTAAACACTCCTATGGAATAGAAATGATTTTATTCACATATAGGATAACATAGGAAAAGAATGAAATTATTAAACACTTCAACATTGTCTTAAGCTTCCAATAATATTGGAATAAAAAAATTGAATAAGAATTATTCTTATTCATTGAATCGACTTAAAAATATTCAGAATTTTCTGGTATTTCCTTAGTATTGAGGTCAAACCTCAATAGAAAATATTTTCTCCTGCAAACGGACACTAAGCTTTATGATATTTACTCACCTGAGACTCTCAAGGATAGGATATTTATGGAGAGACTTGAGATGTTTCGAAGTGATATGTGATACTATTGAATGGTATTGCCGATGGTTGACAAAGCTGAAGGATAAGCTTGAGGACAATGATAGAGAGCTACTGGTCGATATTGCGCAGACTTTCCTTCACAAGAAAGCTTAGGCGGTTCGACAGAGAAGCGAAGAGGTACAAATGTGGGCAGATAGTGGTTGACTTGAAGGACAGCGTATAAAGCCTCTCAACAAATAACCGTCCTGAATAGCATTTCGATCTTCGCTTGATGTTCTTTCCAACAGTCAAGAGGCGAGCGGAGGATTTGTTTGGAGAGCTTTAATAATATTATAGATATACTATCGTGGTGTAACATCTCCAAATATTATAAAAATATTTAGAATCCTACTAAACATTTTGAAAGCTGTACAAATGCTAGTCATCATTCTTCACGTTTTCTGAATGAAGATGCGGTATATAGAGACTTCACAGAAGATTTTTTTATGACTTCAAAAAGTACTCACTGAGCAACCACGGAAGTAATTCAACTGCATTATGGTATAGTACAAGGTTAAGTTTGATACGATGAGTCTATCATGATTCAGTTATGAGCAAAACTTGAAAAAAAATACTTATTTTGAATGACAATCAACTTTGAATGAAGATTCCACTTGATCGTAGAAAATTTTAGACTTAGGCTGTATCAAAATATAAGTTACAATTGAATGCACATAGCACTTGGTCATAATAGTTACAATACAGCTGGAATAAGTTTTTTGTGTTTATAGTTCAACTTTTGGATGTTGTGAAGTGTCACAATAAATTATTTATCCTTCCTTATCACCAAGCATATGAATAGAAACTTCACTACTTCTAAACTCTCTCTACTACTACTTCAAAACTCTGCAATTTGAAAAGTGTGGAATCGGAAAGTAATACTCATTCCAAGCAAAAAATAGACATCATGTTTTGCATTGATTCAATATTGCAAGCCCCAGTGTCCCTGGTGTGATATCGCGTATGCCACCACATTTTCCTCGTTCGTTCTCAGCTTCATGCGGCTCCTGTAATACCCTGGTGGTGCAGGCGGCTGAACAATAAATTTTCATTCAAAATTTCATTTCCGAGGCTTATGCAAAATTAGTATTGAACCCGTACTCTGTCACGGAACTCTCGTGAATGATAGAAATAACAATGGAGTCGGCTGTACGAGAAAAACGCGAAATGGGAGGATTATTTTTGGAGCCTTATTCAAAAGTTGTGTAAATTCTCACAAAGTATTATAGTTTCTACGAAATTTGAAGCAAATGGAGAATAAAATTGATAAAGAAAGTAAAGCGCTTGACGTCCCCAAAAACTCGAACTTCAGTTTACAATTTTGCACTCTTTTAATAATTCAAATTTTCATGAGATCTTCAAAATCTGATTTCTACATTCAACAAAAAATTGAGTCTTCTATAAACCTCAAGCATGATGAATTCAGATAAAAAATTGAATTTAATCATACTATTTTTCACTGTAAAGAACTCAAATTTCCATGAAATATCTAATACTGTGAATAATTTCTATATTCTTCGGATAATGGTAAGAAGATCATGAACGTTTTTGAAGTAGTCATATATTGTTCAGTTTCCAAGAGAGCTACTATAATAATATTCAATTCACCTAGTGTCATAAAGTAATTCAATAATCCCAGTACTCTTCAGCGAGGATCACATTTCACATCTACCAAGTCTCATTATTTATCTTACTCAACTCTTGCTAATGGCCTGAAATTTTAATCTAGTTTTAATTCGTTGCAGATATATCGATAATGGAGACATATCTTGAAGGAGATCTAACCTTGGAGCAAATCATCACTAATCGACGAGCCAAATGCGAGGATGCGAAAGACTTCATACCTGCAAATGACACAGGTTTGAAATATACTATACAATTGCGCAGCTTCTTATTTTTTAATGTTCATTTATGACTTTCGCAAATCCCCGTTACTTGGAGGATTCAACTCACAATCCTCGATACACCGCTCTTCTGAATTTAAGATAAAGATATCTTATTCAAGATTATCTACATTATAAGACATGGCATGTATAATATACTGTACTATGTTCATCATGATTCATTGTCATGATTCCAGTACAAGATTATGAGTTCTGGAACAAATTATCATTACAGCTATCTATACAAATAATATTCTTGAACAACAGTGTCTAGTGTAAAATGTTTAGTTGAAAGAGTTATTTCAGTCCTTTCTATTCTTTGATATATCTACAAAGGGTTTACGGCAGAAACGATGGAGTTATAAAGGATGAGAATATTCTTCAAGAAGCTGCACTATAAAATTCACTCTCCTATACACTATTGATTGAATCTATTAGCTAACAGTGGGCAGCAATAAAACTCTTCCAACATTCTCTTCTATAGCTTAGTCAGCGGAATAGAATAGTCTATCAAACGTAATTTGCTTGATTCTGCACTGGGAGTTTTTATTGATGTGTTTGAGAATTCAATACAGAAATTTCTTCTTTTTTGAATACAATGGTTGAGTCAGCTCTGCACTTCGAAAAGTTCATTAATTTTTGAAGTGCAGAGCTGTAGGGAATGATTTTTTCATCATTATAATGTATTTTATTGCAAAATAATAAAATACAGCATCAACAGTGTTGCCAAATCTATAACGATTGATATTTTGCCCAATAAGAAATTGAATCATTAGTCGACTAGGGAAAGAATGAAAGTAGGGAAAGAAGAAAGAATGTATCACTAAAATGTGATGTGGTCGGTAGTATTTTACTTTGAATCAATGTGTCATATTTATTACACAACTTGAACTCCATTTCAACAGTCACATTTAAATACAGTCATGATTGTTGAAAACGATTAATGCTAATGTAACGTATGAGTTATAATTCTCACTCAGAATCAGAATTTTATAATGAAATTAACATCTAGGTGTCCAATAACTATTGGATATTAATCAGATGAAACTCATTCTCTTTAATATAATATTGTAAGAAAGTTTAAAACATTCATTTTCTACAAGGTTCAAGCTCACAACATTTTTAATTTCACAAGTTATCATCAATTTATTATATTGAAATGGTTTTTATCCCATGTAGAGAACATTTTGGAAAGTTCGTGGAAAGGTTTGAGTGGACCGATTTTGATGCAGTTTTGGCCAAAAGAAATATAAAACTTCTAACTGCTTCAGGCTCTATTTGTTTTTCAAAAACGATCATTTCAGATAGGAAAAAGTGATGAAAACCAAAAATAAGTACCTGTGGCGCTATCTGTTGGTAACAAAATGTACTAAACTGATTTAAACTGATCGGGGTTTGTGAAATCCCCATAGATAAAGAATAGATCTTGGAAGATAAATGTAGAGCAGTGACTATAAATATTTACATCTTTAATCAATGTACAATGTGGATTTCATTGGTACGACTGAGCTGCTGTCAGCTGCAGATAGTCAAAATAGCAACTATTTAAAACTAAGAATTTTAGAAAATTCAAGTGAGTGGCGCTTTGCGCTGCACAGGGTGAACTCGCTTACTTTTAAAAAACATACTTGTCAAATTTGTAGCAATAAATTGAATGAATATTTTTTGATGACGAGTTCAAGTTGGATATTGTCTGTGCGCTCTTCAACCCAATCGAAAACAAAAATGTTTTCACATGCAAAGCGCCTCAGTCACAACACAATCGAATCTCATTTACATATTTCTAGATGTTTCTGGAGAACAGCAAGTGGAAAATGTTTGCTTTTTAGCATGATAGCGCAGTTTTGCACAATGGCCTCAGAGTTTAGGGCTTCATATTGCAAAATTATACATGTATTGAGGTTTTGGGAGAACTGTAAGATAGCAATGAAGCATCGATGTTTGAAAAAATGATAAACACAAAACACTATTTTGCCTCTCGGGACAACTCAAGATATCATTCAGCACACGTTCCTATATGAAGAAGCTCTTGAAAAAATTGAGGAGGAAAAAGGGTCGAACGCCTACTTGAGATGTTTATCTTCTGCCAGTTGTGGAAAGTATCACGGGCGATAAGGTTTCTCCGTCCCAGATGATAGAATCACGTGGATTATGAAGAGGCACTTTTTCCAAGAATAAAAATGGACAGCCACAAAAGAACTGTACACTGTACAGCATACTTTTTTAAATCTTGGTAATACATTTCTTGGCGTACATTTCGATCATGGTAATTTATTTTATTGTAATAGTATTTGATAATTTTTTATGAAATTTCTTCGTGGTATTCAATAACACTGTTGTAACTAACTGAGTAACTAACTTTCATTTCCTAATAGAACGTTTCGATTGATGCATTCGTCTCATTTACTAGCTAGACTGTATTTCAAAAGAAAAACAAAGTTATTCAAAGTAATTGATTTGTAGAAAAAGCAAAAGGTTTGAGATTTCAAACGAATTTATTGTGATTAGGGAGAAAGCTACAACATTAACTGAGAAGCTCAATTCGTAACAACATTAATGTATTTCATTCTTGAAGAAGAATTAATTTCCATTATCTATACAATAGGCCTATATTATACGGCATTTCCTAGCGATTCCAAGTATAATATTCTTAATCAATATTCTCAAACTGGATTTGGAATACTTAAAATATTTTCTGAAGTTGGATCTATTTTCAAAGTTCATTGGAGGAGCTGTCTTGAACAAGTACAACCGTGATTACAAGATGTCAAAAATTAGCTTCAATTATAAATTTATCATATTTGGACATTCAGTTTCTCTAAAAAATTATACACAAAAGAATATCACTTATACTGTACTTAATGTATCGCTTATGAATTCTCTGAAAATTTTCTGAATTTGGAATTAAGAGGTACACAACTTGAAGATTTTTATCATACTGAACATAATACAACTCAGTATAGTATTATCATTTTCATGTTATGAGAATTCCATCATAGAGTTGGAAGTGAAGCTTCACAACTTTCAAGCTTGTTGAACATTTTCACACGGACTCCTATTATTGAATGATGAATGCTTTAGGACTCTAGGAAGTTAATTACACTCATTTTGTGGTCAGTTCTTGTTTGATGTTATATTTAATTAGGCTTTAGTACTAAGAACTGAGAGCCGGTGATGGTTGAATAATGTGAGTATGTGCAAATTACTAACATTGAATGATGTTTCTATTGTCCTCTCTGGTATGTGTTTGTGCTACAGGTGAAGTGTATTGTCCGAGGGAGTTTGACGGCTGGAGCTGCGTTAACTGGACAGCGGCGGGACAAGTCGCTCACTTCCCATGTCCCTATTTCATCCTCGGCTTTGATCCCAAACGTGAGTATCGCATCGAGTCATTCTGAATATTAATATTCGCTTACAATGCATGAGTTTATCAATGAATATTCATGGAATAGTGAGTCAGTTTTTCGATGCAGCGTGTCCCGTTTGATGGAACAGCTTTCGCCTGAATACTCTCAATAGCCGTTAGGTGTCCATTTTCAAAGCGCCGCACTGTCGTGCGCTTGTGTAAGCGCAAAGTCAGATAGGCTATTAGAATCTACAGCCACGTTACTACACTTTCGAACTAAATTTCAACTTAGTTTTCAATCATGAACTTCCGGGGATTATCTAACAATCTAAACTGTATTCGCTTTTCGATTACTTTATGTTTTCATTGAATAATTATTATCAGCTATTAGGCCTACGTACTACAAGCCTTTTTCACTGTATAGATCTTTGATTATGATAATCTTTTGTTGATTACAATTCAATAGAATCCAATAAAGTTGTTCGAACACAAATTGCTATGTTGAAAATCGATTTGACTTCAATTATGAACTTACCATTATTTTAACATACTTTGTTAATACGTTCGCTCAACTTTGTTGTGTTACCTTTATATAGAAAAATAATACGAATAATATGAATTTCAAAGTTTGTAATATTGTACTTTATCATACGTGTTATTTGACTTCCACTGATATCAAAAATAAAAATTTTAGGGGGTGGGACAATGTTTTTTTTTCGGATTGTCCTGAAATTTACCTTGATCTTGTAACTTGTGTCATGGAAAACACAAGTACTGTATTTCAGTGTGTACAGTTGAAATGGAAATTGAAATTTATGATTGATCGATTATTATAGATTTTACTCACTTTTCACATGAATATTATCAACACAAGTTTACGATAGCTCTACTTTTTTCACATCTGTTATTATCAACACAAAAGGTTTATTGGACTTTATTCGTCATGCTGAAAGTTATTTGTTTGAATCTCAATCACTAAATTCAAAGAATATTGTATTTGCCTATACGGAGCACGAGTTACTAGTGGTTTGTTTACAAAGGCAATTCATGGCAGCGCAAAAAAGGAAATAAAAACATTTCTCCGTTGGATTATCGTCTAGAAGAAAGATGACTTGTGGAAAAATCATTAAAAACGAATTTTCTACTTTAAGGATCCCGGTTTCTCCCAGGATATCAATCTGATATGGAAGGGTTGAGAAAAAGAGATGCTTGTTAGTAATGATCATTTTGGAAGAAAAATTCTGCACCCTTTTCTCCTGTCAGGGTAGCTGAATTAATTTAATACACTTTGGGCATCTGACTTCTGTTAGAGTCACCATTCTTCCATTTGGAGTCCTCATTTATCTTTGGAGTCTCTGACGTTCTACCATTAGAGCACTCTGAATAATATAAATTAGTGAGACTGTTGTAGTTGAGAGCATTGTTAGTTTTTACCTGGAAAGGTCAGAGAGATTTCAGGATTTACTTGTCAACCGTTAGCATATACAACTCTTGAGAGAAAAATACGAGTGATTAGTGGAGGTAGAATTCAATAAACGTACTGGAAGACAATCATCAAAAGCATTTTTTATGCCTGACTTCCCATCACTTCAAATTTCCGTGAAATCTATGCCTATCAACCCGTATAATATCCAACTGGTCATTTCGAGAGTTTTTCTTCCACTAATTCATTAATATGAATAAAATTGATAAATAGAACTGCAATAGAAATACCTCTCTTCCATTTCACTACAAACTCAACTCACAGAAATACAATAAAGATAAAATGACTGACACAACTATTTATTGTGATTTCTCTGTACGCGATTGGTGGTATATTCTCACCAATATAGAAAATCATCATTGATGCTGCATCAATGCAACTTACTAAATTCCCTAGTAAGATTTATTGTGAAAATGATTCCACCATGAGAAAATCTTACTGATAGAAAAGCTCTATTGAGAGAATTATCTTCATTGATTGACGTTGCTCAAATTTGGAATTGATTTAATTTTAAATCGAGATTTACTTGCTTATTATTTCTTTGTAATATACAGTACAATAGTTTCAGTTGATTTTTATCAGAGCTTGTTTCTTCTTGGGAAGGCAATGTTCATTCTCATTTTGTGAACCAATTTCGAAAAAGTTATCACGATGAAACAGTGCAACAGCCGCGCTGCGCAGTTCTGCTTTTACGAGGGTATGGTCCGCTCGGCTGGCGAAAACTCGTCTCCCGAAGGAGCTAATAAAGAAGGATTCCAACCAGAATCCGTTTCCAGACCTGAATCCTTGCTCTCACCAAAATAGATATTCAATGGATAAAAATGCTTATCGCGAACCGTTATTTGCAAGTGGGTTTTCTCTATTCACAAAGCTCGGTATTTCCTTGATTCGTTTATTTAAATGCATCAGTATCACTCTGTAGGCTTATTATATTGTGTATTTATTTGTAAATTTGAATACATTCTCGCCTTCTTACTAGTTCCTATTCCAAGCTAGAACCGGTAAAATTTTCGATCATTTTTAGACTATGCTTCATAGACATACTTGGGCTAGGCATACACCGGACAAGACAAGACAAGACGAGATTTGTCACGGTACTTCACATAAGCTAGTTGCTTATGAAGCAGCACACAATTATTAGTCATTGTAATTAGACGTGTCTTTATAAGCAACTATGTAAAGTACTGTGACTAAACGTGACTAATCTCGACTTGTCTTGTCTTGGCTAGGCGTACACCGGTTAGTCAAGTCAAGAAAAGACGAGATTAGTCACAGTAATTCACATACTTGCTTATGAAGCAGCACACATCGATTAGTCATTGCATCAGTGTGTGCTGCTTCATTAGCAACTATGTGAATTACTGTGACTAAACGTGACTAATCTCGTCTTGTCTTGACTAACCGGTGTACGCCTAGCCTAACCGGTGTATGCCTATGCTTAGGTTTTTATCACAGATAACAATCTGTGATAAAACCATAGTATAGTAAGTTACTCTATGGTTTTTATAATATTCAATCTAAGGAGCTGGGTAGGCTACCTGCCATACATCAGTGATACTTTGTACTCTTTTTAGAATCTGACAAGCTCAGGTCACGGAGGAGAGAGAATACTCTCTCCTCTGTGCTCAGGCTAAACAAGAATATCATTCTGTCTAAGTAATAGCATAGACTAACTATACAGTTAGTCTATGGTAATAGCATAGACTAACCATATATTTAGTCTATGGTAATTTAATAATATAATAATAATAATAATAATCTTTATTTCTGCAAAAATACATAATACATAAAACTTGTGCAAGTAAACGAAAACAAACATGCTTATGGAGAAAACAACAATTAGAAGCTATAACAAAATATGAATAAGTCAGGCTACCTCGATTACCTACACTGTGAATGGTTTCTATGCACAGAAACATACATTCATGCAAGTGATTAAATCACGTCCGCATGATGGAGCAATCAGAGAGACAAACTAAAAATAAATAAAAAATAAAAAAGAACAGCAACAGACAGAGAAAAAATAAGTAATAAATCAAGATATAACTAAGGATAAAATTAATATATATCCATCTACGTACAATTCTATAGAACGGATGAGACATGACTAAATTATCTAACATCAGTTTCTAAAGAAGGCATAACAAAACGTCAGAGATTAACTAAAAGTATATTGTCTAAATTACAAAAAGGATTCACAGGGAGACATTAGTCATTGAATATTCAAATGAAGATAAAAATTGAGTTCTTCAAACAATAATTCAGAAGAATACCACCTAAAAAAATATATATACATAAATAAATATTAAGGTCCTTCAACAAAAAATTTTAAAATTATAATACCTAATTATTCTGTATTCTTAATTGATTTATTTTTTAAAAATTAAACTATGGGGTTGTACATGTTTTCCAGTTCCTCTCTACTACAATTCATTAGCCATTTTTTGATACTCATTTTAATAAAATATTTTTTATTAAGTGACCTGAAAATTATTTTTATGTTATTGGGCAATAGATTGAAAAATCTTGTAGTTAGAAAAACAAAAGACTTTTTAAAAAGGGTACAGTTTGGCCTAATTCCATTAAGGTGGCTATTCACCACTCCTCGTGTAAAGTGAGGGCCATCCACCAAACCACAATAGTCCACTGTGACACCGTCATTTCCGCTCATCAGGTAGAAAATGGAAAGCACCTTGAGGACATACATGTGTCTTAGCGGAAGTACCTCAAAACGGCAAAACAGTGGAAAAGTATGGTCTCTATATCCCACGCCAGCAACTATTCTAATAAAAGATTTTTGTAACTTGATGATAGGTTAAAGTAATATAGTTAATCTATGGTAATAGGCATAAAGGTATACGGTATACGTGTATAAAGGAATACACATATCCCTAGTCTTTCTACAAGTACAGACAAGATAATTTCTCTCAATGCTATTTCAAGAAATCCTTATCGTGCAGAACCATTGTCTACTCAGACTCAGTCCAATTGTCTGATCATAATAACTCCTTGTTTGTGCTAAAGACAATTTCAATACAGTAACATGTTTAACCATGTTGGTTCAAGGAAATGAGTGCTTCGTAGATCCTTGATATCCTGATAAAAATCGCACAAATTATGAAAGTTTAATAGAATAGTGTGGAAGATAGTGAAGCAACCTATTGAAAATTTAATCAAGTGATTGTTTCAACATTGACTCTCGATTGAGTCTCGTACAAAAGTCCAACCTATGGCTTCTACCAAGCATTTCTTAAGCACAAGTCTAGAACTCTTCAAGATTAGCGAATAAAAACCATCAGTACCTTGTATTAAGTAGGTTATGATGTCTATTGAATGGATACATGCTATATAAATAATAATTCGTACTTAGTAATCAATTACAATATTTGGATTCTACTGTTACTGTAGCACAAATATTAGTTTTTATTTCGAGTGTATAGTGCGATTCATGTCAAGAAGTCAGCATTGCTTAGATGGGAGTTGGCTATCCTTGTTCAGCACAAGGCAGTTGCTGATGTCTCTATCCTATTCGCACTGTGCATAGTTGCCGCACTGTGCATTGTTGTCGCACACAGTTCCAACAAACACGTTTGGCGCAGTTTTCTCTTTCTCTCTCAATGAAACTTGGCATCAATGCTCCTCATATAAACAATGCTGACTTCTTGACGTAAATCGGACTATAGCTCATCGTATTTTTTGATCTGATAAGGTTTTCGCTCCTTCTAATTTTCATCAACGGAAATAAATAGTTACCCAGAGATAAAGATCTTTTCCACGCTTTTATTCTTACTTCCAGCAGGTATTCATTTCTCTTCTCATTGTTCACATTTGAATTGCAGTCTTTGTTGAGTTCTCTCACGTGATGCAGGAACGCATAGTAATTATTCTAATCTTTGAAATAATGAATAATAATGAGTGTCACAACAAAGGTGTCTCCCAGAGTTTTCACGCGAAACACAGACCTGATTGCTACCTAGCGGCAAAAAGAGGAAGTAGGATCGATAGTCTCCCTCATGGATAATAGAGTGCACGGTCATGATTCTTGAGACTGGATAATAATGATGGGGTAGTTTCTATGGTAATAAGAGCGCAGTAAAAGCATTTTTATTAGTTTTATTACAATAAAACGACTCTTCATCTTTATAGGGGTTACTTCTATTCTATTATTTTGCAACTGTTTGCAGAAATCTTATTACTATTCCAACCATAACAAACTGGGGCAAATTTCCAGCACTGAAGGAAATTGCATAGACAATAATATTATGTCTGTGAAGTTATAAGTTGTGATAATAATTTTAATCAATCTATAATGAGAAACTTCATTTGGGGTCTCAAAAGAAGTTTTGTGTATGTGTGAACACTTTGTTTGTTTTTTTAGTCGATTTTAGTCGAACTTGTATTTCACTTGAAAAAGTTATGTCCGTCAACGATAGATTTACAACTTTGGAAAGAACACTGTAGTTCAGTATTAGTTTACCAAACTCACCTCCTCAGTTTTCAGCTCTCTTTACCTTTTATTTCATTTGATCATTCAGAGAGTTTTTTCTTCGATAAACATTCATCAGTTCTCATTTTTTGGAGATTCATGTTTTTATTAATTAGCAGCAAGTACCCTCTGGTATTGACTTATTACTTTGGGTTCTATACCGTTATCAATCTAAGTCTAGGCTTCCATCAATCTTCCTTGAATTTTTTGATAACAGAATAAATAAGTAATACATGAAATTGTCAAGATACATAACTTTTCTTCATTCTTCGATTTTTGAATTTCTAGAACATGATGATCTAGCTCTGTGAGCTTGTGACTCTTTATGCTATGTAGTGAAACTCTTACGAGGATAATTTGTTTGAAATTGATACATACGCTCTTTCACAGGGTTTGGTCAGCGGACGTGTTTGATGGATGGGTCCTGGTTCAGGCATCCTGACAGCAATAAAACCTGGTCAAATTATACAACGTGTGTCGACCTGGAGGACCTGGAGGTAACATTGAAATATCGATGATGGAGATGTATTCAACCCTTTCTGATATGCGATTATCACTCAAAAAAATAAAAAATATGGCGTAAACAATGTTTTATCTATGTTGAAAAACAGATTCTCAGATCTGATCAAACTTGATAGTATGTGAATTTTGTCCTCAGAATGTTTTCAACAATCAAATTGGGAGAGAATCCGTTCTATACAGAAGTATGCTGAATATTTTGTCGAATTTTCATCATTGAATGGAAGTGTATAATGATTATGAAATATCCAATAATTAATTTTCAAACTTCAAAGTTATAAATGTGTATGATACTCGTACATAGATTATTTGATTCTACTCTGGAAATGAAAGGAATTATGATGAGTTTTGGATGT
Organism: Laodelphax striatellus; assembly: GCA_017141395.1. Taxonomy (NCBI): domain Eukaryota; kingdom Metazoa; phylum Arthropoda; class Insecta; order Hemiptera; family Delphacidae; genus Laodelphax; species Laodelphax striatellus. The sequence continues at coordinate 21,226,215 of CM029532.1, read as the reverse complement.
GGAATTGATCTTAATTTAAATTAATTATCGAAATTGGGATATGAAGAGATTAGATTTCAGACTCTGTGTTCATGTTTTTATTTCAAAACTTGTGAATGTTGTTTGTACTCGCTTAAATGAATGGACAGCTTGATTGACAGTAGTATTACGGTTTTAAAAAAGTTGTTCAGTAGTATTGGAATAATTCATTCTGATGATAAAAATAAAATTTATATTTGAATAGGTTGAAATTTGAAGTTGGATAGCAATAATTAAATTTGTTTGTGATGTTCAACACGTCTATTGTAACCTCTCAAGTTTCGAAAGTTTCCTTATTCAAGATCCATTGTAGAAATACGCAGTGATATAGAATATAGAATAGGATAATAGGATATAGGAATGCAAAAATGCAAATAAATCAAATGTGTAATCCTAAAGACCACAAACGAGAAGAGAGAACTCAATGAAATTCAAAATTCAGGTAACTGAGCTTTATGAGTTCCAAGAAAATTAGATAATCTAGCTTAGAACTCTTCTATTACGAGTATATTCCATCGTTCTTTATGTAAGCTATTGAATAGAATTATCTATGAAATAGCTATTTTATAAAAGCTATTTTTATAAAAGTTATTTGAAGCTGTGATAAAATGAGCCTGATGATTGTTATCCATTATAATAAGAAGCTGGGAAGAGTATATCAAGAATATTCTTAGAGAAAAATACCCTGGAAAACATTAAACATTGATTTTCTGGTACAAGTTGTTGCTTTTATCTCTGTAACAATATCATAAAACAATGATCAACAAGAGTTTTTGATTCATATAATACATCATGTTCTGTATTTCAGCTGAGGAAACAAGTGAATCTCATATATAAGACAGGATATTCAATATCTTTGGCAGCCTTGATAATATCCTTATTTATCTTTTTCTATTTCAAGTAAGTAGTTCTAATAATAATATAATGATAATAGTATTTATCACATAATTACAATTACACTACACACCCTTACCCTTACATTACACTTTTTTTTTTTTTTTTTTTAATTGGGTTGGGCTTTGTAACCCTTAGCCACCGCGACCGCTATTCGATCTTTTGTGGCATCCCCTCTTTGGCTTATGCCATGTTCCATAATCCAAGGCCAGAGCAGAATTTACTCAGGGCCTTGAAGTCCAGTTCTCTTGCCTCCTCTGGTAGGAGGGTTGCCTTTCCAAGAAGTCTCCTCCTCATTTGCAAGAGTGTTGGACATTCCAGCAGCAAATGTGCTGCTGATTTCAGCTATGGACCCACCCTTCCGAAGCTGTTCAACTTCTATCAGGGATGGTCTGCACTCCTCAGATTCCATTGCGGAATCTTCAGTTGTAGTGCCTTCCTCTGCATGTACCGTTTCCCGGCAGGTTTGAGTCAGCAATAACTCTGAAACCTGTTCCCACGAGTAGCTGGAGACTTATTCAGTCACCCTGGGCAGAGCTCCGCGTTCACCCAGGGAAGGCTTCTTGAAACTGGAGGTCGCCTGGTATCTAGAGTTCGCATACTCATGTCAGGCACTCCCCTGACCATGCAGCCGTCGGCGTATGCTGTTCCACCATATGTTGGCTTGGCTTGCGCAGTTGATGCTTCAGGTGTTCCTACTTGAACACCCTACTTAAGCTGGGACGCAACGGTGTTAGTTGCCAACCAGCCTACATCTACCACTTGCATCAGGAACCCGGAGGATTGCCACACCCCGGACAGAATAAATTCTGCCCCCCTGCGGGATTACATTACACTTTACTATTACACTTTTTTTACACTTTACTATTACATTACACTTTGTGGTTCTCTGGGGAATAAACTCTGTTCTGAATAGTTCTCTGGGATTCATTAGAGCTTTTATTAGAGGATGCATTCTTCAAGTAGGTACTTTAATATAGATTACTTTCTATATTTACCAGTTTAATTTGCAAGCTCTACTGTATACTCCACAGATATCAGAAACCACCCAGCCGAGAATAAAATAATAAAATCTCAGCCCAGATTTTGAGGAACCTGACATCACTCGGAATCTAGTAAAAAGTGACTGTTATTTAAAGTGTTCATGGTAACATGGAGCATCGTTAAATTCTGACTAGTCTACTGCGCATTCTACTCATGAATCTCAACATGTTTTTCTGTATCATTGGTACATTCATTTATTGTATTGTAATCAAAGTGATTGAATTTCCAAACTTTGTATCCAAAATCACAAATAAACTAAAGGAATAGACCATTTTGCGCTTTTTACCAGCTACTAGTTATAAGCAGCGAGTGTGATCGTTGCTTGGAAGTAATTTTTGATTGAATATAAGTTACCGTAATTGAATATTTAAAGAATTCAAATTATTCTTCCGTTATTTCCTGTTTGTTATTCATGAATAAGTTCTAATTCCAGATCTTTGAGCTGTACGCGCATACAAATACACAAAAATCTGTTCCTATCTCTGACGATAAATAACTGCCTCTGGCTGATTTGGTATGAAGCGGTAGTCGATAACCTTCCAGTTCTCATGACAAACGGGGTGAGTAAAGAGTTGAATAGATTGACCTAATCATGATTAATTCAATCTTTTCAGTGTAATGGAATAGACATTTTTCTGTATAGTAGTGAAGGTGAAATTGTGGTAGTCATCCATACTGAATAAAAAGACCTGAAGTTATCGAAATCAAATATTTAATAGAACAACGAGATACTCCTTTCGGTTTTTTTTCATTATCAATCTCTGGTGAACTAAAACTAAAATACATTGCAGCAGAATTTATATTCGTGACCGAGTGCTGTGATTGGGTGTGACTCTGGAAGTAAGTTCCAGTCAGTTGGGTATTTCCAGTAGACTATTTTTGGTATTTTTTTTTTTTGGTAGTCGAGTAGCTTATCAGTTCTGTATGAGTCACTAATATTACGAAATGGGTCACTACAAAGAAACTTTCTATCTTTTAATTGGTTTCTATCCATTAAAAATATACAATTATTTTCAAATTTTTTACAAATTATTCTTGATAGAGACATTGAACGGTTTATCCTAATTTTTTAGCTTTTTAATGTGTTAAGCATGATCTTGTATATGATAATCAAACATTTTATTCCAATCATTCTTGAACTCGTATTTCATACGTGAGACTTTGTTTGACTTGAAATATTCATGCGAGATGTATAAACTTATAGAGATCTGATACGATGTGGTTAGTATAATTATGTTCAAATTCTTGAATGCTAGTGATCTGATCTATCAGATCCAGGAGTTATAAGGAAACCAAGTACAAGGAGAAAATTGAAATAACCATCAAGTTATGAACTAACATAGAATTTTCTCAACCTGTTATTTATAAGTTGGTTTGTATGACATTAAGGTTGTTGTCGATGTATCAGATTGAGTTTAAAAAATTGAAAACATTTTGATGGAAATGAAGTTAAAATTAAAAATATTCCTTAATGATGCTTTGAAGTTCACGTAGATTGATTAGAGTCATGATCAATGTTCTTGATTGAAGAAGAACTTAATGAAGAAGATACAAAAATAAAGATCAGAGCTGGAGTGGATTGCACGATCATAAAAATGAGAATCATGACCATTAAGTTAAGTTATGAACACAAATAAACTTTTTGCAATTTATTATTTTTCAGTTGGGTTGTCAAGCACTGCACCTGCTCGTCCAGTACTTCCTGGTGGCTACCTACTTCTGGATGTTTTGTGAAGGACTCTATTTGCATACACTGCTAGTAGTCACATTTCTGACAGAGTCTCGAGTAATGCCTCTTCTATATTTCATCGGCTGGGGAGTGCCGGCAATTCTCGTGGTAATATATGCGGCCCTGCGCTCCTCGCTTCGTGAAGAGAGATTCCAGTGAGTGGTAGCCAACCCAAACACACGGCAATGTTTGTCACTCATCTTCAATTATGAATAACCATTGTTCGCTTTTTGGAGCGAAGAGAGAGCCAAAAATTGTGACATCTTGTTTATCTTAGTCCATCTCTTTGGGTTCAGAAATAATTTCAAGAGCCTGTTTCTCTTACATTGATTCCATACCAATAACAAGTGGAATAATTTACATAGATACAAAACAGCTCTTCTATGATACTGGAACTACTAATAATCAAGTGATTTATGTTTGCACGGAATGATTAGTTTGAAGGAATTTCATAAATGTCGATTGTAGAATTCAATTCTGTGTTCTCCTATTGCCTACTTGTGCCCTTTATCTCCCTTATAAATTACAATATTTTGCTTTTATTTGAGAGATATTGGACGAGATTTTCATCCTGTTTGTTTGACTCTCTCACTGAAGCCTACTTCCGGGGAAATATTGTTGGAAAGCAATTTCCATTGCTCCTCCAATAGTTTTTTAGAAGAATTGGGCTCGACTCTGGTAATTTTTTCCAAAGGTAATAGTTATTTTCATAACAATGAAACAGTATTCTTACTGTGATTTTTAAACGATTTACAATGAAATAGGATTTTCTAATCAAAAATATTTGCGATAGGGCATAAAGCCAAAGTATACTCATGCTTCTTCCATTCTTCCAATTTTTTTCACAAATAATACTCTTGTGAATAGGTGAATAGATAATGTAGGATGAGGCAATTCATCCCTACATTATCAAAGCTGTATCAACATTGCATTTATTTCTGATAAAAAGCTTAATAATAATAAATTCACAGCACAAATAATTTCTACCTATTCCTTCCTCAGCTGTTGGATCCATGAATCCCTCTACTCGTGGACACTGTCAGGACCAGTCTGCATCTCGATGTTGGCCAACCTCGTCTTCCTCATAAACATTGTACGCTTGCTGCTCACCAAACTGCACACTGGACAACCAGTCAGCCCTAAAGCATCGTTCCAGGACCCACAGTCATCTGTGAGATTGAGAAGGTAAACTCTTATAAAAAGAAAAATAATGAAATAACTGTATTTTTTGACTTATGTTATTACCCTTTCAAAAACCTTATTTTCATAACTTGTAAGCGTACGATAATTTTCTGGAGTGACGCTACTTGTTTGGTAAGCATCAATCTTTTCAGCGTCTTCATATTTCCACCTTTTTTTTCATTTATCAAAGTTTTAGCCATTTTTAATGCTTTCCAATCGATCTCAATATCTTCTTCTTTTCAAAATATTCTATCAAATTTTGAAAAAATATAGAAGCAGAGATAATCCATTTGGTTAGTCTGTGATTGAAATGTCATCGAATCCTTCAACAGAGCTTACAATGTGAACAGCTCCACCATAATATTCTATGAAGAGAATTATAAACCCTAAAGGGGACTTTCAACTTACTCTGAATTAAATGGCGAGGTAAGTGAAAGAATTTTCCAGAAGAATTTTCCAGTGTAAGAATTTTTCCAGAATTATGATACGAGATCATTAGTGGGGAAATTCACTTGATGAAATTGAAAGTTTTACTGTTATTTAACCAAGATAAAACTACTTTGATTTTATATCACGCCATAAAATATAAAAATTATACCAACTTAATGTCATAACTTCACACATCTATGAACTTTCAGTGGATTCAAAACATCACACATTTTATTTCTATGTGCTGACTTGACTCATATAAGTAATAGCGAGCGGTTCACGCATCATAATACTCAACAACGAATTTGCTGTAGCTGTAAAACAAGAGCAGCATTATTCTGAGCTTAAGTCTCTTGGGGGAGATTAGTACAGAGATACTATTTGCTCACAAACCAGGGAAAGCTCTTCCCCTAACAAATAAACACAACTCTGCTGCTTGGACAATATTCACCCAAGAGCTTAACATGTTATACTTTGAAGCGTTCGGATCTATACCAGGGCCACCTAGGAACAGTTCCTAGAGACGAACAGTTCATGGAGTCGAGAGACGGCCAAAACAAGCTGTTTGCATTTGTGTGCGTATAGAAGCGATGACTCTCACAGCTGTTTCTTGATTTTGATTGAACGAATGAATTTTGAATTTTTGACCAATTCCAGTTCACAATATAGCAGGATCCATTTAACTTGACATAATACATATGATCGACGAGCATATGATCACAATACTTAACCTACAAATGCTGAATCCCGCAGATTATTGAAAAGGTCTTTTAAAAAGTTATTCTTTGAAAACTCTTCTTTAAAAAGGTCTTTTAAAGACTTTAAAGGTCTTTAAGACTTTCAAGTCTTTTGATTATTGTGTCGAAATCACTGTTTAACTATTACTGGAACAGCTGACTTCTGTCAAGTTAATTGGATCCTGCTGTACTTTCATTCAAGGTCAGACTGAAATCACGTACTGTTCCATTATATTTGAAACAGAAATATTATATCAGTAGTCCTACAGTAGTACTGTGCATCGGTCTTGCTGCTCCTAGCGAGATTCTCGCACGCACAGGTTTATTTACATCGTCTCTCATTTCCCTGAACAGACTATAGTCGATTTTGTATGGGATCTACTTATAAAAATATAAATTTCATATTGTATAGTTCACAAGAGGTTTCTAGGGTGATGATTTTTGGAATTCTCACCTCGTATTTGAGACATGAAAAGAAGAAATTGCCTTGTGAGATACACTCCTGTTAAGTTTGTAACTGTAGATATTATTACATACTGGTGAGAATTTTCTCATTCATTATCAATCTTGCAATATTAATCGTTTATTATTGATATAATTGTAATCAATAAAAATCAATTGAAACAATTAGGTAATTTATCAATCGCTGAATCATCTCTATGAGATAATATAAACTTTTTTCAATAAATAGTTAGAATAATAGTATTTTTTCAACTTGTTGACCTCTGAAAGACGACTCTGATTAGAATAATCTAAAATCAGGCTGTTGCCTTTGCAGGGACCTTCCTTGTTATTAATACAGTTTGTTTGTTTGTCAATGGCTCAACAGCCCTTAGACCAATTTGCCAGTTTCATCCACTTGACTGAATCAGCAGAGGTGAATTATCATTAACCAGAAAGATGTAACGTGTGGTTAGCACATTGACACCTCAATGCTAGTCTTCGCAACAGTGATGGGAACAAAGCACTGCTGGATAACATTGTGTTTTAAGCAGCTATATAGTGCAATGCAACAATTTAATATGCCTCAAATAGGAGTGACAGGCTCCCAATGGAGGACATTAATACAGTAAAATTATTAATACTATTTTAAATATGTTATATGTATTGTATTATTAATTCTATTATTTTTCATTTGTACTTTTTAAGTTTGCTGTATTTTTGTTTCAATGATAGATAAATGATTTGATTGATTGATTGAAATCAAAAATTATTGTGTGAATCTTAACTTTGAATTGATAGTGAAAATATTACAAATTTTCATAGCCGTTTGTCAATAGTGAGTGATGCTCTCACATGGATATAGATACCAGTAATATTCCCATTTAAAAAAATTGTAATTGAATTTGGTTTGGAAAAAAATACCAATCCTTGAAGTAGTAGAGTAGTAGTAATTCTTGAATAATAACTTTTTGCGGATTTAATTGTGTTTCGTATGATAACAAAAAAAAATACCTTAAGCTCAATATGTCACATTTTTGCAGAAGAAACACTGTAATGAGCCAAACTGGTATGATGTCTGGAAGAACCAGAAAGGCGGTGAGAGCGACGTTCATATTGATACCACTACTTGGACTTCAATACATTCTAATGCCCTTCAGACCCCAACAAGGAGCAGCTTGGGAGCCCGCATACCAAATTATATCAGCTGTTGTTACATCTTACCAGGTATGTCTAAAGCAAGAAGAATAAAATTTTTGCTTTGTTGTGATTTCAAGATTGCATTAGGATTGAAATCGATTAAATTCATTGAATTGTGTTGGCGATTATTGTACCGTGGCGAAGCGTGAATACTTATTTGGTTATCAAATAAGTATACCTTACCTGTAAGTATACTTAAGGTAAGTAAGCCTTACCTGGCGATGACCGAATAAGTATACCACGCTTCGCAACTAATTATTGATTATTAAAATATAGTTAAAGTACGAAGGATAGTAACTTTTTCTATTCTTATTCATTAAGGATTTTCAATACTCCATTTCAATTCACCATTTATTTAAAAAAAAACATCCAATCTCTCTCACAATCCCAATGGGAGGGAGAAAGCAAAGGAATTTTGAAAAGCTTAAATACAATCACAATCCTCAATTGATTCTGATTCTATAAGAATAGTCTCCATTATATCACTCTACTTGATACAGTCGAATATATCAATCTACTTGATATAGCTCAAACTATCAAACTAATGATTGAGTACCAATATAGAAAGTGGAACATATTCCAGTAGTTGAGTATTTTTAATTGATAAGAAAAAGAGTTTTTTTATATAATCACAGAAATAATCTTCTTATTGGATGAAAATTATTGTTTATACATACACGCAAGAGAATAGGTTTCAGGCTGCAAAAATGTTGTTCCTTCCCAATTATTATAACTAATGTATGAGCTTCATAGAATAAAATGTATATGTAACATTAACCAGTTTAATTTTTCCAGGGCCTTTGCGTGGCATCTCTGTTTTGTTTTTTCAACGGTGAGGTGAGTAAAGTTAGAGAAATCCATTATTATCTACATTTTGATAAGAGAATCACAAAAAAAGGAATTAAAAGATGAGGTGAAGAGGAATATTCCCTTTCATGTCATTTTTTACGTTCGATCTAAAAAGTAGAAATAATTCTACTCAATGGCCAACAAAATGCTTGAAAATCTTGTACACTCTTTACAATATTATCAAAAGGAATGATATTGAAAAGAGTGGAAAATTAATCATATTTGTAACTGTATCCACAAATCACCACGTGTATCATGTTTATCAGCAGTGTTCTACTTGGTAACCCATGGCGAAGCTTGGTATGCTTATTTGGTCATCGCCGACCTGACCATCGCCATGACTAAATAAGCATACTACGCTTCGCCACTATTGGTAACAAATTGAAATTGAAAGCAGAGACTTAGCACTCTCTAAAACTAATTAAAAGTTGGTATCAACTTTCAACTATCAACTTTATCATTCCGACTAAACTCAATTTTTCAACATAGAAGTCGTAATGTCGATATTAATTTATTGGCATTTGAGATAGCGGAATGCGTTCAATCCTTCAGCATTCATTATTTTCACAGGTATTAGCAGCGATCAAGAAAAAATGGCACCAATGTCATCTGAATAAACAGAAGCCATGGCCATACTCATGTTCTGGTATCACTACATTATCGGTAAGTAGCTATATCCTCCCACAAATTTCGATAAGAACTTTTTTTTAAATTTATTCTTCTATCCATTTCAAAGAACTTCGATGAATACTCCGGAATTGGTTATCAATCCTTCCTTCCCACTTTTTTGATGTCAATCTTTCTTCTTTTCTTTCTCACTTTCTCCCGACAAGTTTTAAATCGTCTTTAACTTCTGTTTTTATTCTCTCCCTTTCTTTCTCTCTCACTCTTTTATTCTCTTACACCCTTCCCTACTTTCCTTACAGTTGTGATCAGTTTAAATCGACACAAGGATTAAATTATCAATATTCTTTTCTCCTCATTTTTCTTCAGTCTTTCTTTTCTTCATCTTATTTCATCTTTTGTCTCTATTCTCTCCCTTCCTTTTTCTCTCATACTTTTATTTTATTTTACCTCTCCTTCTTCTCTACGAGTTGCTGTAATGAGTTCAAATCGAAATTTTTTAGACAAAATCACTTTCCAATCTAACTTCCCAAAACAAACTGCTATTCAATAATATAATTATTTTATATTGTTCACCATTAGTTAATAAAATCAGACTGCTATGTCGTTCAAAAACATGTTAAGTGAACAAATTCACTATTTACATTTCACAATTACATGACGAAAGTAGGATGATAAAATGTACAAAAGTACATGATATAGACGTGAAATATTTTACATAAAAGTATGTTTATTTATACAAAAACCATACTTTCACAATCTAAAGTGTTGAGGAACAGAAATGAACTCTTGAAAGTACCGTACTTGACCAATGCAATCACTTCTTTTTGTGTTCAAACTCTTCGAAGTCAACACTCTGCAGTAAACCGTTTTTGCATCCTCTGTATTCTACTTTCTACTCCGTAAAACTTCCTACTTTACCAGCTGTGGCTGAAAATGACACGATTATGCATGGGATAATGTTCCAAATTAGTTTTCAAAAGTTTAAAAGCAGGGAGGGCTACTTCAGCTAGCAAATTTCGTTGTTTTTCAGAGGAAGATAGAACGTGGTAATTCTGTTTTCTGGTGATCCCACGCATGTTGTAGCACTATGCCATTACTGCCACATCCACTTTGTTAGTGGAATCTTTTTCTGGCTGAAACTCCCATTATTTTACTCTTTTTGAAAACCAATACGATTTCTCCCAAATCGTACTATACTAAATAAGTGAATATTGATTTCCATGTATATCGGTATAATCAAGGCTCAACTGATTCGAAAAGTAGGACAGAATAAACGTATTCGATAGTGGATTTCAAGTTGAATTCCTCCTAACTCATAGTTTAATTGGTTTCATTGGTTGATACGGGAAAGAAGTATATTCAATTGCATTATTCACAGAGCCATGAAATAGAACATTTGATAGAGATCAAGCTTATTTTTGCTGTTCATTTACTTGCACAGAATTTAATTCTCTAGAATTTCATTAAAAATAAAATAAAATTTGAATTTGAATCACAGTCACAGTTTGTTTCATAGGCGATTCATTGAGAAATTTTATGTTGAAGTAATAAAAAAAACAATACTGTACTGAAGCTAACAAAAAGCAAAGCAGGCTAGAGGCTTAATATTCAAAGCCAAAACATAGTAAAATTTCTTCCTTTGGAATATTACATACATTACCACGTTTCTAATGTAATCTGTATGAATTATATAATCCACAATAATTTATTTGAAAGTTACGTGCTCAGAAGCACGTGTTCATAGCGCTGAGAAAAATTTAGTAATAACTCCATTCGAGTTATATTGATAGAAGAAATAAACCTAGAGTAGTGTGGGCGAAGCACATCTCTACGAAAACTTTCTGTAAAGTTGCATTGAAAGCTTTTGGCTTAAAATAAAAGTTTGAATCCTTTATCTCTTTGAAGAACCAATAAATCTCTTTGAATATCTCAGAAACAGTTTGTGAGATATTAACTGATTTAGGTGTAAATATGTCTGGTTTATAATTGAAATATCTTAAAAACGGTTTCACATATCGTGGTGCGGTTTCCGCTATTCATTTTCTCTTGAAATTCTGTATCGAAATCATGTATAACATGACCACCTTCCCATTTAAAAAAATGAACTTAGATTCAATCATGATTTATTTGAAGAACTTTGAAGGATACTCAGGCTAATGTTAGCCAGGTAACCAAATATATTTTTGAGAATTTGTAATGAAGTGATACTTCACGGTCAAAATTGACCAAATGTAAAACAAGTGAAAATTAATAATTTGATAAACTTTGAAGAGCTGTATTTCGCAAACGGTTGAGCCTACAATAACGAATTTGGTCTCAAGTTGTAGGTAATTAAATCAGCTTTCAAAACTATGTTGAATGTGTCATATATGAAAAATTGATTCTTCAGGGTCATAATTGAAGAAATGTAGAAAAGGTGGAAAAATTCTACAATTTGATTAACTTTGAAGGCCTACATCTCGCAAACTATTGGGTCTACAATAATCAATTTGGTTTCAAATTGTAGCTTTTTAAATTATCTTTCAAAACTTTGCTAGAGTCACATTTGAAAAAGTGATGCTTCACGGTCAAAATTGACCAAATGTAAAAACAAGTGAAAAATTACGATAATTTTATGAACTTTGAAGAGCTGTATCTCGTAAACGGTTGGGCCTACAATAACAAATTAGGTCTCAAATAGTAGGTACTTTAATCTACTTTCAAACCTGTGTTGAATGTCCTATATGAAAAAGTGATTCTTCAGTGTAAAAATCGCGAAAAATTGAAAAAAGGGTGAATTTTCGTTAGTTTGATGAACTTTGAAGAGCTGTATCTCGCAAACGGTTGGGCCTACAATGATAAATTTGGTTTCAAATTGAAGGTAATTTAATATACTTTGAAAAATATGTACAATGTCCTATATGAGAAAGTGATTCTTCAGGGTGAAAATTGGCCAAACGTAAAAAAAGTGCAAAATTCCGCCATTTTGAACGATTTTTGGAGATGATCCCATAGTTTGCCGAGGTCTAAAACTTGGATTAAGCATCCCAGGACTACCATAAACATTATTAAAAAAAGAAACCGACTACCCCATTTCATGCAAGGTAGACCCTATTTTTGATGACAATTTTACTGGGCTACTGTTTAACATAGCCGCCGTGCACTACCGTGATCATGCGTATCGAACTTTGATGATCGTTTTCTCACGTTCATGTGAAGTAAAATATAGATTGTGATTATTCAAATTGAAGATAATAAAATGCTCTACATTTGTCATATGTAACATTTTTCTGTTAAACAATCATGTAAACTTTTATTTGCAAAAGTAAACAATTTTTAAGCAAAAAATCTCGACTTCACTTCATTCTTACACAAATAACTCCGGAACCAGTAGAGTTGGAGTAAAATAGTAATGGAACAAATTATAGAAAATTTAATTTTCTAAAGAATGAAAAAAAGTTTGAATCGATATCTCTATTGAAAGCCGAGATACTTACGATATACGAAGCCCTTGCAAACTGAAACTTTGAGGGGGTGCTGGGGGGGAAGCAAGAGGGGTAGGGGTGGGGACTTTTGCCAGGACACTTGTCTATATGATAGTAGTCGATGGGGAAAAAATTAGCTTTATACTAATTTTTTCCCCTAAAAACCACTCATTGACTGGACTAATATGAATAGTGAGCAATTAATAATAAAGCCTAATATAATATGCTGATAAATTATTATTTTTGTACAAATTTGATTCTTTTTAAGATTTATAAAGATATTATTCACTATGCGTTCCACCCACATAACATTATTCTCATAGTCAATCCCATTTTTATGTTATTCGAAGGGTTTCTTTGTCACTTATAACAAATTCATTCTAGTGCAAGCCATGATATCTATGATAGCTTGTATAATAATATTCCAATGTTAAATTAGTGTCTCAAGTTCAATTTGTTTGATTGTTAAATTTTGAATTGATGCCCAAACTTCAATACTGCCCTTTTTCAATATTTCAAACACGTTATTTGAATATAAATGTTGTTTCGAGAATCAGTTTAGCTTCTCTTCATTTCATCCACCAATGATCAATACTGGGACTACCCAAACACAGACTCTCAACCAAATACCCCTTTCGTTTAGAAAGTCGTATTCTGAAACTAGCCAAGTAAGCTAACATCGGGATAGGTTGCTTAATTGTGGTTTGATGTTCTAATCATCCAATGTGCTCAACCCAAACATTGGTCGATCGAAACAGGCCTGAATACTGGAAGTAGAGAGAGAATATAGGGCAGCAATATTGACTCACAACACAGCCGTCTATCAGTTTTGGAATTTTAGTATTCTGCCCGGAGTATGAACTCGGAAACATTCTTTGATATACAACAAACTTATCAAATATATCACAACTCCCATTATTCTTCAACAGGGCAATAAAAAGTTCCCAGCCTTTCTCACTTTCAAACTAAAGCGGATTTTATGCTGCGAATCGTACGTTTGGTCAGTAGCCAGTACTAGTGGCCAAACATAGGATTACTACACCTGCACACTTTTCACACAATATCACCCTCTAGGGTGGTTTATGAGCCTACAGCTACAATGTCCTTGTAGCGAACAACATGCAATAACTCACTTTAAATTCCCCTTAAGTCTGCAATTAGCAGCATGTGAATTGATCTTAATGTTAGTGACAAGGGCAAATTTAATATGGAATTGTGTACTTATAATAATCGATCACGTATTGATATCACCTGAAGAAGATAGTCGTATGGCTTTTATATTGATTGGGAGGATTAAACTTGCCGTAAGTTGTATCCTAATATGAGAAACATGGCATCAGTCACAGACATTTCTCTTTTACTTGAACTATTTCTTGTTTACTCTTTTTATATAAACGTTCACTATTCTCACTAACTTCACATAATATTTGAATTTCAAATTATTTATTAGTTGGAAAATTTAATTATGGGGTAAGGTAGAAACAAAAGATACAATGCGAGATATTGTATATACAGAATACAAGTATGAATTAGAATTTCCCATTCAATGAGAGCTCAATCTTAGTGTTTCATTAGAATTGAAATCTGAAGTTGAAACAATTTTTAGTCTTCTTTCAATATTATTCTGGATATTATTTATGATATTTAAACTTCTCTTTATGGAGTCCAGAGTTGTCAGATGCCTCATTTTTACTTCTTTAAATTTTAAATAATATTCTTCTATATATCTTTTCAGGCCGAACAGAAGTTAATAATTTACTTGAAATACTCCAGAATAACGCCAAGTACACTAAAATAATTCACTTTGGAATAGTATTCAAAGTGAATTACTTAATATGTTGTATCTTTTTTCCATTTCTTCAACTAACAGCAACTTTACCAAATAAATATTTCAAGTGCTATACTACAGTATATATATATTTTTTAAATAAGTGTTAATGCAGAATTGTGTGAAAGCAGATTGATTCTTGTTACTACTGTATGCATCGTTCTTTAGGTGTTGTTTTGTTGTCAGTTCAGTAGAGCATCGTTCGTTCAAGAGATGGCGACTGCCGACTCCAGACAACATCGACATGTCAACAGCAATGCCTTCGATTCGTCGGTTGGAGTCAACAATGTCGAACTGTAAATATTTGAAAACATGGTCCTCATTTTTGACGCTCACTCGAGGTGCGAAACTGCCACATTGCATTCCACTAATCTATCGATTGTAAATAACTAATGGAGAGTTTTTTATTGATTTTGCTGTATATAGGCTAGATGTCGGTTAGATTTTTTGTATTTTTCAATCATAAAGACTTGTTTAACAAATAAGTGAAGAATCCTCTCAAGCAGATCAGGAAATGTCCAATCTGAACTAGATCATTGATTTTTAAGAAGTAAAATTACTAGCTCCTTGCTCCAAATCAATACCGCCTCAGTTTCTGCATAAACACTTCACACATTACAAACACAATAAGATTTTCAAACAAACGTTTTTCTATGTTTCTTAATTTCTGCACTTTCACACTAAAAAAGTTATAATCAGTTGTAATAACGTTAAATGTGATAATAATTAGTGAGTTCTATCAAAGGAAATACGTACAGAAAATCCCAATACTCATTTAAGGGATTTTGGTGTCAATAAAATTGAATTTTTTGTATGTAAAGTCACTAAACGGATAGAAAAATGTCTCTGAATGTCATTGTTGATAATTATATTCGGAATCAATCCAGTAGAGAATAATTCCTTAATTATTTCCTCACTTATTCAGGAAGTTTTCCTTAATAATTATATTATCATTCCCTTAATATTAAGAAAACAAAACATTATCTCTATGCGTGAATTAAATTGATCCTTTTTAATAGTTTTATGGACAATGTCGTATTCAATGAACTGTAAAGAGTTAGAGAATCGCTAAATCGAATGAGTAAAAGTCATTGATGAGAATTTCCATGGATAGGGAAATTATATTTTCTAAATGTATCGTCTTATTCCCAATTTCCCGTTTGTACATACTTTAGGTGGTAAGTTATTAATTTGCTCCAAACAAGCCATTGCTAATGCTTCCATACAAGTATCTAATACTGCATATAAATGTCTTTTTTGAAGTATGAGAGCCATCAAAAAGCACGATGCTAGAGACTATCCAGTAGTGGGAAATTGTCAATAGACGACCGCACTAAAACCCCTCCACTTCACCAACCTGCAATAAAACACACTCTCGAACAAGGCTAGTAGAGTACTTTACCGAACTCAACTCTTCAAAAGCTCTCACATTACTTTAGTCTGGAGGGCTGTATTCAGCTCCACGTTTCTGTTTATAAAACTTTATATATCGGCAAAGATAAAACTTTGAATTATCGGCTTAATTTGATAATGATTTCAACTCAACATACAGTAATAATTGACAAAAGCTGGGAAGGATCAAGTCTCAATCAAAAAGTATGTATAACTTTATCATCAATAAAGTCAGAAAGATAATGGTCATAGGTCATAGAATAATGTTTTGGTGTTACAATTCGCTCCAAAAATATTTGGTTGGATAGTATTCCCAATAATTATAAATCATATTAAACTAGTCTGTAAACGATTATTTATTATTGTCTAAAGTGTCATGCATAGTAAAATTTCACGGAAACATTTTCAGCATTTTTTGAACAATCAACAATTATTTAAATTGAATAATGTTAATAATGAGTTGTAGCTAATGAATTAATGATAACGATGAATAAAATATAATTATACTCAAAGAGAATCAGTTCTCTTCTACAAGTACATCATTATTACCGGATCAAAAATTGAAAATCTATCTCTGATGAAGATTTAATTTTCACAGAATATGAAACCTTAATTTCTATAAGTTTTTCAATCACGTGAAACTTGGATACATATTGATTTCAGGATTTTAACTCGAAACTACTATCAATAAACTTATTATAACTTGGTAATTGTATACTCATCGATTTCAACATTCTGAAATACCTTTTTGAAGTCGGGAAGAATACAATTTTTCTGTTAAATCATACCCTTCTATTCACCAACGTCAGTACTTCAAAAATAATATCACTATAATGTTTTGATCTTAGATTTCTAACATTACATTATATTAATTGATCCTCCTCAGAAAATTCCAGATTCATGACCAATTAAATCAGTATCAGTCTAGTATTCGGTACTCATGTACAGTACACTGTGAAATGAGTCATTACAGAATTCACACAATTCCACATTCCACCCATACTTCCCTGGAATCCTTTTCCTCATCCTTTTGGAATGATTGTTAAAGCTTCACCATCTATCAGAAGGATTTCTAAGCTCTTCAGACTAAATCCTCACATCAATCATGTGTCTCGGTATGTCTTATCTTTAGAGCTAGTCTACCGAATTCATTCCTTCGCTTTACAAATTATACTCAGGAATAAATTCCATCGTTCTCCTGAGCTGTTCAACGAAAGAATAAAATTTAATTATATATTTTATGTACTCTAAATAATGGTGAGAGCCTATAAGAATCTTAATAAACCATGAGTAGAGAAGTTAATCAATTACCAGATTAAATGATGAACCTCAATCTGAATAATGAATAAAGGAAATTGATCAATAACATTAAAACTTTTTTTCCCCTATAGAAACGATTTACTTAGGATGTCATGAAGAAATAGAAGTTGCATTTATTCTCATTGCTAGTAATGGGTGTATAGATATTAGAGTGTAATGAATGTTTCAAGCTTTATCATTATTATCATAACCCACCCCAAAACTATGAATGTATCCCTCGCATATGGGTAACCAGTGGGAATGGAATCCACTCAAGTTCTTCCATTAACATAATTTGAAAGCTTTAAATGTATTCTGAACCTTCTGTAACATATTTCTTACAGCCCAGAATAACTGAACATATTTTTCAAGGTCCAAAAAAGCTCAATGGATGAACCTCAGTTAATATTGATATCTGAATGAAATTACTAATAGTAACTCATTGATAATAGTTGTAATTGGTGACCAAAACAACTCAACAATGTTGCTGAACAATTTTTTCACTTCATAACCAACGTAATTCATGGCTTTTGTGATACTGTTTATTTCAATAAAGAATATATTTGAATTCTCGAGAATGATTTCCTATTCTCCTTTATTCCAATATCTATTGAGTTGATAGGCTACGTTTAATGATAAGAGCTCAATTTATAGATTTTATAAATCATGTAGCTAATTCATTCAAGATAGTGGGTCAGAGAATCATCAAATAGGACAAAAAATATTTTTATAGAGATTTTCCAACATCTCAATTTTATACATTTGAAAAAAACTAATGGTTGAGATGTGCACTGCCTTGGTTTCCAATTCAATTTTCAACTTTCAAATAATTATCATTTGAAAATTAATTTTGTACTTCTTTTAAAGATAAGCCTCTCTGATTATATATCATTTAAATTTCTTACTGTCCATTCAACGAAATTTATTAAAAAGCTCATTTAACCCTCACTGACATGGGTCAATAGCCAATGAGACAATAGGTCTCATTGTAGATGGTGTTTGTGTGCTTCAATTTGTATAGAGAGTGAGAGGTATTATTTAGGCCAATGAGAATATTAAGATTAGAATTATTTCAATGTTCAATGTGAAGTTCAGTGTTTCGAAAGTATTTCTCGTTATTTTGCAGTGCTTATTGATGAAATTCTGTTGGACTGTCATGTAATTCTTTATCATGGCTAAATTACAGACGAAATCACTTTGTTTCTGTGGAACTCATTTTTATTCAATTTTATTCAAATGACCAAAACTACGATACAATTTTAATAAATTACAATATTCAATTGGTTTAAAATTTCTTTAATTCTCATTTTACATGCTCTCAAATTTCAGTACTCTGGGAATAGTGCAGTAAAAATCATACCAAATAAATTTTGATTCTACTTTCAATAAACCCCATCTGCTCCCGCGAAACTCTACAAATCGATAAAGGGGTATGAGAGTGTTTTGTTTTTGAACTTCGAGTTTCGCAAAAGGTAAGTTTCTATCTGAAGTTTCTCACCTCTGTGACTTTCGTTCCAGTTCCAACCAACATGAGTGTTCACCGATATTCTATTATTCAATGATAGAACTAAAGGTGAAGGCTCCAGTGTACGATCAAGGAGACTCAGCGGTTTTTGTTTACATTATCATTAGTTTGAAGAGGTAAATTATCATTAGGTGATAGTTGTTTCTCATTCATTTCTCTGGTATTCAATAGCAAAGTAAAGTATCAGTTCTTCATTCTCTATTTTATGGATCTCAATATTGATTTTCTGAAATGGTGCTGCTTTGTGGTGTTTGGCGAGCCATTTGAAATTTTCAATTGAAATAACTCGAAAACTTGTCTGCCATTTTAAAATATTTCGTCAGATAAGGTTGCTTCATGTGCAAATTTTTTACAGTACTTCATCTTGACTTCGACTATGCCAAATTTCAACAAAATTAGTCAAACCATTCTGAAGAAAAATTAATGAAAAGTGGAAAAACGAAATGGCGACTTGGGAGGAAACAAAGCATTCTAGGATCCATGTTTACTGGAACTTTTTTCTTAATTTCAATGTCAGAAAACCGCTCACCGAGTTTGTCAGTCAATTTTTGAAACACCCTGTATAATAGTGTATATCATGGTAACATTAGCTGAAAAGGTCTATGTGCATAAAACAAAAATTTTGGTAAGAATAAAAACTACGAGTATTAAGAGCTTAGAGCAATAGTGAAGAGTATAGCCTACTCAATATTAAAGTATATTTAAAGTTGTTTTCTCCTCAATCTTTGTAGAACATGATTCCATTTGTACAGGTGTTGTAAAAATTTCAGGCCTAAAATCGGATTATGGTACGCTACAATGTTGAGAAGCTTGAAATGAAGAGATAAGTGTTCACAATAATTCTCATTGCAAATTACTCCTATATACTCATAGAGTCTTAAATTCAACTCAATTCATAGTTGAATTCAAATTCAACTCTTTCCAGTAATTATGCTAATAAAATATCTGTTTTGCAAAAAATAATTGTTCACTTTATTGTTCAATACATGAAATATACAAGTAAGTTTCAAAACCATTAATTCAACAAGAGATCATTTATATTATACTATTCTTTATTAATCAAATTGAGTGTCAATAGAATACGGGGAGAATATTTATTGTTACCTTGAACAATAAATTACTGCTTTCTTAATCTCTTTGAAAATATTTCCAAACAAATAAAGAGTTTCTATGAGTTTTGATGATTTTTATGGGCTTTCCAGATTACATTACGGGTAAGAAAGAAAGGTTAGCATGAATTTTATTATCACAATAATATTAGTAATAATGTATAGAAAATATTTTATTCTTGTGATCAATTAATAGAAAATAATTGAGAACTCACCATTAATTCAAGTTTAAAATTCACAAGTATACAGGTACATGGAATATAAAGATTCACATGAAACTGTTTGTCGGTCTCGGTGTTCATGCCCTAATTGGTTCACATTGGCCATGAAATTTTCATATGTAATCAACGTAGAAGCCGTTGACGAGTACAATCTCATGCTATGCTTCGATTAGCCGCTGCTTTTGAATTACGTAAAAGAGCTGTGGCCAGCAGTTTTCCAGAAGGAGAGGGATGCATGCGAATACCGGACCAATTTATGATTATGAAAAAAAACATTATTTCTAATCATTTAGCAGTACGATTGAGATTAACTGAAAGAAACAAGCAGTACCTTTTTTTAATATCAAAATATCCTCCCATTATTACAATATCAATATCTTACAAATGTTGGAGATGTAATAGTGAAGGTCCAAGTTACCTCCTGATTTTTTATTATTACATATCCTTCAATAATCTATCATACATCCATATTTACAAATTCAATCTATACTCTATAGAGTTATATGACACTGATTATCATGAGAATTCGTTAACAATCGAATTCTACCTTGGAATAATACTTTACAATATGTATGTCTTATTTACATGTCTTGTAGCGTATAGTTTTTCCTCATATGTCACTTCACTGAAGGACATTTAAGTATAAAAATATAATTATGTAGATTTGCAGTTTATGTACACAAATTAAAGATAAGTATGATGTACATAGTGGAATGAACACGCATATGCCTAGAATCAACAATATTCCATATTTTAACACATTCATTCAAAAATAAGAATGTCACTTGATAATGGAATGTAAAATTTTCTGAATCACAGTTGATCCAATTTTTAAACTGATCTGATTCGATCTTTCAAGATATCTATCACAGTATGGTTGGAGAGAAAAAATTGATAAATATCAATTTTCAAATACCACATGAGTGCAAACAACATAAGTATATGTTCCAAGTTCCAATAGCTTGAACGCGATCCATGTATAATATCCTTCTATTGTTTAGTAGTTTTTTCTTAACTGGCGGAAGGCAAATAATGACTTTCATTTAAACTTTGTTTGTAATGGGTAATTTATGTTGAATTATTCTTTTAATCTTATATACAGTATTTATGTGAAAAAACTCGTTACCATAGAAAAGTAAAGAGAAAGTCATTCGTCAAATTGAAAAAAAATAGTATAGTACTGTACCAAAAACAACAAATCATTCCGAAAGACTCTAACCTTTTAAAATAGGCCCAATTTATGCTTTAGAGTCAGTCTTTCCATTTTGAATACTTTATGGAGATAGAATTGAGTGATAATTCTCGAATTAGGCCTACCTTGACAGATGTACATCATCTTTGTGAGGGATTTAATACTTGACGATTAGAATGCTACTTTTGTACAAGGTATTTTCAATATTACCCAATAAATGAAATTTCCTATATCAATTCAAAGTCATACCTTACATTTTACATGTGGCTTATTACACACACAGACATCTAGCTTAGGCCTACACTTCGAGATAAAAAAGAGCACAATAAGGGTATCTCGATGTTGAGCTATGGGACTTGAAGTGAAGCCCGTCCTGATCAGAAATAGGTAAATACATACAATATGAAACAGTTGAAAACCTACACCAAGCCGTGGAGCATTGACAATAAAAAATGAGATAGGATAAAAATGCATGAGTTGTACAGATAGATCCCTCCAATATCTCATGTATAGAACGAACATTCTAACATTGAACATCCAATTGATCTCCAACGAACATTTAAGTGGGCTCGCACACTGAAGCAATAAGCAACTAGCAACACATGGATCATATGATTGTACACTCTATACAAACCAATAGTCCAATGCACACTGAAAGAGCTGCTTTAGGTTTGCATTGGACTATTTGTTTGTATAGAGTAGACGATCATATGATCCATGTGTTGCTAGTTGCTTGTTGCCTATTGCTTCGGTGTGCGAGCCCACTAACAAACATTGAACAACATTGATCTTTCGCTTTTAGTCACTATACACAATCGAGTGAGTCTCACTAACAGTCACTATACACAATCGTGTGAGTTTTGCTAGATAAAAAGTGTAGCTGATAAATCTATCAATTATTTTAGGTAAAAAACTAATATTTAACACTTATCTCCGCTGATATCACCATGCAGTCCGAGTGATTTTGTCAGCGAGGAGGAACAAGTGACACCAAAGAGTGTTCATATTGCCTAGTTTAGTGAGTGAGCTCTCACACCCTGCAGCTCGTGACTTGACAGACGCTGATGGAAGACAGTCGCAGGGTGCGACTCCTTCCTCAGACCATCTCGCGCGTCTGCGTCTGCGTGACGTTGCCGTTGTTGTCGCCGGCCCGTCGCCGTCGCATCCGTCGGAACACGTTCTTGAACGCGCAGTGCACGTCCACGTTCGCAAAGCAGAACAGCACCGACACACAGAAACCCTGTCAACAAATTGAATCATCACTCACGAACAAAACACAAAAAATCTGTCAACAACAAACCACAAACAGCGATTGAATCATATCTGACGATGCGTATTGAATAGGCCCCATATTTCTTCCATGTTTCGTCATTTTTTCTCTGACTTCAACCACACATCTCTGCTTGTCAAGTCTTGCATTTTTCTGTTTTCTTCGCTTTCTCATAGATTTTGCTTTGTGACTCCATCCACAGATATCTGTTTCCGTCACGCAATACATATTACTGAATCTCTTTCTTGTATACTTCACTTCACACTCAACAAAACAATTCTCATCTTTCCTCTTTCTGTATCTTACTTGGGTATAAAAAGCAAAGGGATGATAAAGAGTTTCGAGTTGTAGAGTTGAAAATATAGAAGCTGGAAGAGAAAGTGAAAAGAGACTAGTAAAGTGTAGAGTTGATGAACTATAAGAGAATTGGGAAGTGCATTAAATAAATCTGGCTAATACTCTCAAAGCAAACTTTCTATTATCACTTCTTATTAGAGCAGTAGTATTGACGTGATTCTCAATGTCATTTACATATATTAGGTATAACATTAACCATTTCTTAATTGAGCTCTATCATGGTTTTCATTGGAAATGCCTCCAAGCATCGATTATAAATCGAGCAATCCTCCCAAGTCTCTACCTCCAATAAATCCATAAAGTGCTCAACATTTCCTTAAATGGTTTCTGATTAATAAGCTTGAGGAACACTGCATGGTGATCAGACAAAAGATAATAGAAAATTGATAAGAGAAAGAAACAATTTTTGACAATAATTACGAAGATTTTTTATTATTATTGTGAAGAAATATAAATACTATGATTGCTTTATTTTGTGATAGAATTTATCTTACTCATCTTCACAAGAGCTTTCTTACTATTAAGGCTCATTTAATTTACCTTGTTCAACTTTCATAAAATTTGCTCTATAAACAAAGTTGCATCACTTTACAACCAATTGGTGCAGCTCCAATTTATCGACTTCGAATGACATTGTTTCTTTGTGAATGGTTTAATTGATCCATGAGCAAAAATGTCTGTTTATTCATTAATATGGATATATTATAAAATCATATATATATAATGTAATTCATATATATATATATATATATATATATATATATATATATTTCCAATGTTATAATATATATCAACCATAACCATATAACACATCATTAACGAGGTGTAAGAATTGCGATATGAATAGGCTATGCAATAAAAGAACTTGAAATTAGTTGCTATACCATAATTTATGGTTGTTTGAATAGTATAAGTATAACATAAGAAAAGTCTCAATTTTCATAACAACTATGATTGTTATCATCAAACACTATGATACTCATGCATATTTTAACATTGTATGATACTTTCATCACTCATAAGATGAAATTTCGTAGGTAAGTTGATGAAAAAGCTGAATAGGGTTATAAGAATCAAACTTCTAACATGGAAATAATCTTAGAACAAACATGTAGTTTTTAAAATAAAATACAAAATAAATAATCATTATTTCTCACCTGTAAAGAGACCAGAAGTGCTGAAAAGATTTGATAAGTCATTTCTAACGGCGCATGTGGCTCTGGCCTGAAAGGTATGAGTATGTGATGTATGCCGAAAAGTGGTATTAGTATGAGCGCCGCACGCACAGCTTTGCGCAGTCCTATTGGCGCGGGATTGGCCGAGTTGCAATGCAGCTTTGTCAGCAGCACCCGCACCACGTTGATGAGAAACGCCAGGCTGGCCAGCATCGAGAGACACACTGGCACAATCAGCACCCACTGCGAGTAACTGTCTCCCATCCAGCACCTGTGTTCAAATTGAAATTCACTAAAATTAGAAATTTTTCATTCCCTATTGAAACAGCGTCAATCATAAATTTAGAGCCATATTTATGAATCGCACTTGAAATTTATCCTCGAACAGCAGCTCGGCCAAAAACAATTGATGATCGTATTAACACTCAATGAAATAAGAATACACGAATCTGGATTCTTGAAAAATATTGATTTATAGGCCTACCTCATAACGTTTATAAAAGTAAGAATCATTAAAAATATTGAAAAATCTCCCGAATTGTACGTTAAGTTATGTTTGAAATGAATTAAGAATCCAATATCTTTATTGGATTTTATTTTATTTTATTGAGAGACACATTGGTACAATCAGCACCCACTGCGACTAATGGTGCGGTTTCACGATACCAGTAGACGTGTAGAAGATCATATGACCAACCTGACGCATTTATCTTACACGTCTACTGGTTATCGTGTTCACTCATCAACATCTGTTAGATTCTTTGTTAGAAACTGGCAGAAATATGGTCCTCAGTGCATAATTGAATTTCAGTATAGTATCATTTATCACACACACACATTACTTATTTATATTATTCACAGAAAATATTTATGTCACTATCACATAGAAGTTACTATATACACGTAATAATCTACAGCAATCGTATGCAGTGGAGTCTCGATTTTACGAGCCCTGATTCAAAGAATTCATTTCAAATCCCTTTGATCGTAATCAATACTCAAATGAACCCCGTTCTTAATTAATACTTTGAAAGAGCTTTTTCTCTTGGCCTCTCCCCATATTATTAATAGTCCCGTATCCAGTATCAAATATTCATATTTCATATTAGAGTATCAGATATTTGAGACTAAGAGAAAGAGATGCAATGAGAAATGAGATACCGTTTTTTTTCTCATGTTCCTCCATCTACATAAACTTTATAATTTATGTATATCCTACTCAATCACAATATATACGTACATTACCATGATATAGTGATGATGTACATATTGTTAGGCGTACACCGTCTGTAGACGAAGGAGACAATTAGTCACGTTTAGTCACAGTAATTAAATTAGCAGCTTCTCACTGATGCAATGACTAATCGGTGTGTGCTTCATAAGCAATTTAATACTGTGACTAAACGTAACCATCTCATCTTGTCTTGTCTTGACTAACCGGTGTATGCCTAGCCTTATATTAAACTGAAAAGTGGATGACTTTCAACTTGGAGAAACAAATCCTTCTCCCCCATCAAGTGGGGGAGCCACTATTCCCATTAGAAAGGATCCTCTTTCCTGTCTAGCTGTAGCTCGACTAAAGTGGTTGCCTAGTGAGAGGAGAGAGCTGCAGAATAGTCGTCAAATATTATTGTTTACTTACTGCGACGTGTCGTGAGGATAGGACATGCGGACAAGTGTGTAAACAGTTGTTATGAAAAGGGGCAAACACCAGCCGATGAAGTAGAACAGCCTCATCGCGCACTCGTCCTTCACAAAAACAACGACAAGTGCCAGGTGCAAGTGCAGGCCCTCGCAGAACATCCACATGTAGTTGGCCACCATCAGGTACTGCAGGATTATGTGCAGCGCTTGACAGTAGATCTAAACACAAAAGTGAAATCATCATCGACTGTTGTTCCCATAAAGTTACATCAATTTAATTCAAGCTGAATTATTACTTACGTTATAATGGGGAGATCAATAATATTGTAATAGGGAGTCTATTAATTAATCATAATATCTGATATAGAGAGAATATTGGGATTAATTATTTTGCGCAGCGCTTGACAGTAGATCTAGGCAGAAAATTAGAATTATTATTGACTGCTGTTCTCATAAACTTACAAAAATTCAAGCAGAATAGTCATTACAGTGATCATAATGGGGAGTATTGATGTATTAATTTAACATCGTATCTAGTTCTATTTATATAAACTTACAACTTATAACTTATACAAACTTACAATAGAGAATTGAGATTATTTCGTGCATTGCTTGTCGGTAGATCTGAACAGAGAACTAGAATTATTTTAATTGATTGTTGTCCTCATAAAGTTAGTAGTAAGTGTATTGATGTATTAATTAATAATCATTATCTGGTATACATTCAATGAGAAGGCATTGAGACTTCCAACTTCATCTATGAAGCTGCGTTCACACTATCTTTATCAATAATTTATCATTAACTGATGACTGAAAAAGTAAATATGTAACATGTGTCAAAAGTAGATATGTCATAAGCACAATAGTCACATGTATTTGGTAATCCAGTTTTTAATCAAAAGCATAACCAAAATTTGGATGTAGGGAAAAAACTCCATTTACAGACAGGCTTTTTTCGAGAAATAAACTCCCAATGTGATTGCCTGACTTTTATTGGGAACGTTCAGAAATTTCTCCGTTATGAGCGCGTTTATTGCTTTTCTGAAACTGAATCAACCGTTGTTTATAAATCAAGCGACCTGCATCAATAATGTTTGTTTCCTCGCCTTCTTGCAAACGCCCACTCACCCATTTCCCAGTAATAGAATGTCAACAAGATGTAGAAATTTATTTTATGTTTTTTCAAACTCAATAGTTCTAAATAATTGAAGTTCAAGCTTAGTATCATTAAACGTCATGAACTGAATACAATAAATTTCATCGCAATATGTCATCTCGAAATCTATCGTTTCAAATAGTATTCGATCTAATTTGTTGTCGGACTGATTAATTGAGAACCAATTTATGATAATTTTATTATTCTTTGAAAATTTCATTGTTCGCCTCTAAATCTCAGTCAGCTTTATCCTTGACATAATTATTCATTTGATGTTTAAAAATCCATCCAGCAGTCGTTCAACAACGCTGGCTCACTCAAAAACGACCGCCGTAAAATGATCACAAAGCTATTGCCTTCCATTTGATATATAATAGTCGCGTCTCTCGAAATCATAACTTCATCCCTGACATTATTTACAATCCCATCTTTTATTATGTTCACCAACGATTGAAATTCGTCATTCTGAAATATTGTGGATTTATGATCTCATCAATTTATAATTAGTTTTACCAATTCCGCTTCTAATTAGAATATGAGCTATTATTTCTTTTTATTGCACAAACAGACGTCAACTTTTATAGGTTTGAGTTATTGCTTGCGATATGGATAGTTGAGTGACGAGTATGATATTACTTTAATAAACCTGTGAAAGATAGAAGAGTGTTCAATCCAATAAGACAAACGGAAGTATCTCGAACACAGATAGAAATTTTATTACTCGCTATTTTTCACGACTCTTCTCAAGGAGAACTTTAGTAGCTCTTGCGGAAATGAAGGTGCAAGAAAGTGACGAAATGGCACAATGTAATAAGAAAGAAAGGAAACTCAGTAAACGGTTGGCGCTCCAGAAATCAATCTCAAGGTATGCTAAGATTGAAACAGGTTTGATTTTATCTTTTCTGATTTGAAACAGCTGGCAGCATCTATTTCAACTGATTCATATTCAGTGGGGTCACTTCCCTTTCACCAACAGCAGAGAATCAATCTGTTGTAGGCATTTTCACTCTTTGCACTCTGTCACAAATATCAAAAGTTATGCACTTTCGCCAGTTTTTTGCTTGTAACTATAAAACTGTATGACCTTCTTAACTTTAATTACTTTAGAATGAAGGATCATGGAATTGTCTTCGAAATACATATATATATAATGTCCTTTATCAAACGCACAGTTAGCCCGCTAGACGGCGCTCCATAAGCCAAAGAAAAACGCATACATTGAATGGAAAAGCATACGTTAAATGTGAAAAGCTGGAAAAAACCGGCTTATGGATCGCAGTCTAGCGGGCTAATCGCTTTTATATATGTGTTATATATGAATATATTTATTTATTTTTCAGGAAATTTCATTATCTTCCATTATAATTTTTACAATAAAAATTATCTTTCATTATAATAAGAAAAAGTCAGTAGAACCCATGGTTGTCGATTTACAAGCAAAAAACTGGAAACAGTGCAGAGATATGTTTTTCACAAATACCTCATTTGTTGGATCTCTCCAAATTCGGATTCAGCGCCCCAAAAAACATAGAATTGTAATAATAAATCCAAACAGTTATTTTTTGTAACGTTCATGCACCGTTTGACTACCGTTTTTTAGAATAAAAGAAAAATTGGTGTTTTTGGAGCACACTCTAGCGGGCTAACTGTGAGTTTGATGAAGGATGGTATTTTTTTTAGAAAACTTTTACTGTAATGATAGTCCGGTCTATCAATTAGTAGTTACAATCCACATCTATAGATACATCTATTGGAATTACTCATCCTTGATTTTTGTTTTCAAAACAACCAACATCACAAAAACAACTCGAATAGGTAACGACAACACGATATAGGTAACGAATAGGTATTTATAGCATAACAAATAGGTAACACGATAACGACGAATAGAGTTGTTGAAAGCTAAAAATCGAACAGATCGATACCAATGTTGCTACATGTTAGCAATTATTCGAGTTTGCAATAACGTATCGCAATAATCCGGAAGGAACGAGTATGGATATCGATGGTGAGGGATGAGATTGTTGTCGAACAGTGGAATCGAACTCTGAATTTATCATTATTGCCCCATGCTGGAGTTTGGTATCCTTTAAATTTGTCATGACCTCACTCACCAAGTGAGTAATACATGTCTAGTCTATGTAGCCTTTGTGTAGCCTATGTGATGGTATATGAGCATTCCTCACTTCATATAATGTATATACAGTAAATCTCCAAACAGACCAATATCCCATCGTATGCAAGGAGTGTTTAATTAAGATTAATTGCTCATCTAATTAACTGTTGTTGGCTAGCTTCATGACCATTGTGGGTGAAAGGATAGCGTGAATATATTGTTATTCAGTGTGAGATCCGGAATTTAATGCTTGGGGTGAATACAGGACAGATTATCAGTAAGAGGAGGTTAACATAGAGAATTTTTTTAAAAAAAGAATGAAGTGTCTAGGGGAAAGAGCCCACACACCCTGAATATCTATAATCATATTCTGTTCTAAATTTGAAGCTCCCTCTGGAAATAACTGATATTCATTGAATAAAATATCATATTTTTATCAGCACTAAAAATCATCGTACATTTCCATCTGGGTCATATTTTTAACTTTTCTCATATTGAATTTTCTCCGTCAAAGCCGATCTTGAGAGACGATGGAGGAACCCCATCTTTAATAATTCATCAGAAAGTCGTAAACCGCCCTTAGAAGTAAGAAGAAATTGCTTTTTTCCAGTGTCAAACGAGCCAAGATAGAGTACCTACCTACCTTACCACACAGTAGATTCGATTCTTAAAAGATGATGCTATGAAAGAGAATGTGCTGATGAATATCTCATATCACGTTATTCTGAATTTCCACATGCCTTAAGACATCAGGGCAGGTAATAAATTGAATATTTTTTTATTGACTTTTCTTTCTGGTATTTTTGGGCCTACCTACTCTTTGATTACTTTCAATACAATTTTCTGCTCGGCTGAAGTTCTCATAGCATTTCGTATTGAATTTAAAGTCGGGAATGCTGAATTTTGAATAATAGAAAAATCTCTACAATATTGTTTAATAATAAACAATCTCTCAGCTACTGGACTCAAATCGATCATATTAATTTATCAATGAACTGACAACCTTTTCTTGAAGAAGGGACTATTTTTTATGGATATAATGTAGGCTATAATGTCATGAATACATGTGACGAATATCAAAAAATGTTAGCCGGAGAATCACAAAGAGCTGGTTTGAGAATACTTCAACACTAGAAATTACATGAAAATTTAAAAATATCAACGTGTTTTCACTGTTTGAGAATGAATAATTCCTGATTATGGCTGGTCAATCTTCATTCTAAAAAAAATATCAAACTATACAAAGCATCCAAAAATTTTTGTATTCATTTGGGTTCAATGGTTGAATATGTTATAGGCTATTTTGAGATCTCAAAATTTTTCCTTTATTATGTGAAACAATAGGCTACCTTAATTAATTGAAGCTACTCAGATAACTATTTCTATGCTCCTATGTATATTTATATTCAAGAAATATATTGTTCTATTGCAATGTTACTATTGAATAAATCAATCTTCAATTGTAACAGGCTACTCTCTGCAGAACAGACTTTGTAACGTAGCTCATAAACTAGAGTTGCTCTATAATGTGCTAGCACAATTGGACTGGACACTCTGATGATGAATCATCAGTGGCACTGTGAGCAGGTGTGGGTGTGGAGAGGATGTTTTCTCGCCAAGTACTTCCCCTAATTACGCACGCTCACTGGCTCACTGCTCGTATGCTCTAACATTGAATCCACTGCCCCAAACAGCACATGATAAACTGTTCTTGGTCCTCTTTAAGCTGCAGATTTAGAATCAAGAGGGGATGCATACATTGAATTGGAGAATAGCATACGCTTAGCAATATTCCTAAGAAGACAACATGATTCCCGCTTTAAAAAACTTCTCACTGGTAGTTTCCACATGAGATGGAAGAGAAGGAGTATTCTCGGAGAACAGAAATCTGAATTACATTGATTATTACTTGAAACGATTATGTTAATTGCTCATGACAAATCCCAACATTTATTGTGATCAAATTTCAATCTCAATATAAAAACATATAAATGATATGAACATTACTTACACAATATTATACAACGTTACAGGGAAATATATTTGATTCTTGGACAAATCACAAGTGTTGGAAGTAAATTTTTAACACTGTTTAAAATTCTACTTCTGAATGCATGTATTCATAATTATGTTTGATAAGATAAAAAATCTCTTTCCACTTCTCAATTACTTATAATACCTATGGCAAGAACATATTCATTACACAGTAACTGCCATAAAAATAAGAAGGTATTTATCGTACACCCAGTATAGTACCTGCAGCCACCTACCAGCAAAACTCAAAAGTATATTCGTATAATAATATTGACCAATCAAGAGAGAGTAGGCGTGGTTAGAATCCGAATTTTGTTTGAGCATAGTATCACCCAGTACTTGCTGACACCTACCGGCAGATTTCAGAAGTTCATTCGCAGTACAGTATTGACCAATCAGAAGAGAAGGCGGAGCTTGTTCCGGTAGGCGTTATCATAATATGGATCTTGTTCGTGATTGGTCGGTCTTTTTTGTCCTTTGCTCGGTTCTATTATTGTATTATCTACCAGCCTATTTATATAGGTTGAGTCTATCATAATATTAATATAAGTATATTCAGAGATGGTTATTGATATACAGTAGTATTTATTGTATTCCTCTTAGTCTTTTAATACTTCTTATATTCACTTTATCTATTCCTACAATAATTATTCACTCAAATACTATTTGTGTAATAGTATTCTAAATCCAAACATAAGAATGACTGTGAGAAATTGATACATCGACTTTCATATTTTTGATTATGATCTTCATTGTATGTTACAAAATGATGTTTCTTTTACAATTTTACAAAGCTAATGACAGCCACTGTGACCTTTCTATTGGGCCAATTCGGATTGAGTTTGCGTTAAAAGAAAGGTTAGCGGTTCATAATGTGCAGGTTACATTTCAATTTTGGAAAAATACGTTTAACAAGTAAAAATTAATAAACTCAGCGAGGTATTGTTCGAACTGTTGATATGGATCAGAACAAACTCAAACTTAGCAGCTCAATACACCATTCACCATGAAACCTCTCTATTTAAGAACCTTTGAATAACTAATAATACCTGTCTATACTGAAAACAAGAGATATAACTACATTTTGTGAGCTGTAATAATGACAACTATTATACATTAATATCAGTGATTAATTATTATCAACTTTTGGGCACTTGGGAGGTTGACATAGATCACTGATTAAGATCGAATACTGTACATACATATCTGATCAGAATCAACCTTTGACAGTGACTGTTACTAATTGATATAAACCCACCGGTGTCAACAATAGTAATTAATAATGTGTCAATTTGGAGCGATACTCACATCATTCTCCTGGACAACTTTGGTGACTCCCACGACCTGTTTGTACCAAACGATCCACATCAAATTGTTCGCTGCAAATGAAACGAACAGGTGCACGTGGATAGCGATTCTTGTACATCTGAGACTCCTAGAATGAGAGATATTTTAGAACATTTGGCTTGTGATTAAGAATCAGTATAATAGATGAATGGACCTCATTTTGAATTATAGATTATGATAGCTGATTAGTTATTCTTGGACTGTATTGATTACCAAACGTATACCTTATCTCGTATATTAGATATTAATTTACTAAAAAAAAAACATATTTAACACAGCTTATACTTCTTGATAATTATACAGCTCATATACATACT
Organism: Laodelphax striatellus; assembly: GCA_017141395.1. NCBI lineage: Eukaryota > Metazoa > Arthropoda > Insecta > Hemiptera > Delphacidae > Laodelphax > Laodelphax striatellus. The sequence continues at coordinate 21,193,619 of CM029532.1, read as the reverse complement.
ATTAATCGATGGATTGCATAACTTTCAGGGATAGCCTGAGGGAGTTTATATTTACACTTGACAAAGCATCTATGATAAATTACGATAGTGGAAATGAATTACAGTATTGTTAGAGTAGAAGCTGCAAGGATTATTAATTTTTGTAGAGTTCTTGGTTGTCCTAAGACAGACAGGGTTGAGATAATGGAATCAAAACAGCACTCCAGTGATTTATTCTGCCGGTAATTTCATTTCACAAGACTCTGGAAAGCATCATCCAGTTCCCTCTTTCCGTTAGAATTTCAGCTGATCTTATACAATGGTTTAGCATCGATTACTTCATTATTTAATCATTATTAAATATTATTTCATAGAAATAATGATTCTTGAATATTGAAGATTTGTGAGAAAAGGTTTGGATTTCTCACTGTGAAACATTTTACGAGTATTTGAAACACAACTTTTTACATTGTCGTTAATCATCCTCACTTTTGCTGATGTTATAAGGGTTAAGCAGTTCCAAAGCCTAGATCAGACAGTGTTTCATGGTGACAAGTTTCGTCTAAGCACTTCGCAAGAGAAAGTTTTAATCGATAACCAAACTATTGGGGGAGACAATGTCACTCACTATATGTCTATGTTCTAATGCCTCTGCACCTTCACGTGAGCCACCTTTGTTGCACTTCCTATGAATAATGATGAGCTTCCTGAATGATCTGTTCTTGTCAAACCAAACTTAGTATTGATGAATGAAGGTCTCAAATACTTGATATATTATGCTCAGAAGTGCTAAGATTTTCCATGAAGATTTGAGATTTTCCATTAGTACCAGTGATTAATGTTAGTATTATTTACCATCCAGATTCAAATGATGGATTTGATGATATTATGTTGTTATAATAAGAAAAGTTTTAATGTATCATTTAACTTCAAATTGTTTCCTTTCTAAATGTCTAGAACAAAATTATGTTTCCATTCCTTGTCCAAGATGAAAGATAGAAAGATAAATTACTTTATTTTCCACTTTTCACAATACAAAAGTGCTGTGGGCGAAGTTGAGGCATACAAGCCATTTCCACTTAACCCTAAGTTGATAAAACTATCAATTTGTCCTGAGTACGGCAGTCTCCCGGTAGACTATTTCACCTATTCCTATGTGAAATTTCAGTTATTACCAATCTCGGAAAAGAAAAACAGTCCTTGATAGAAGAGGACATTTCTTGATATGAAGAGGACGAAGTGAACACTGAACAGTCTGTCAAAATCAATCCGGCACAGCTCAGTTTTTCATGATGTCATACTTTCGGTCAGTAGCTGTCCATCTCTTTCCAAAATTTCGAGTTATTTTTTATCCTCTCTCGTTAATTGGTCATTCTTTCGAACTCTTGGCTGTAGGCAAGATTACTAGACAAGGTCTAGTAATCTTGGGCTGTCTAGTAATCTTGGGCTGTAGGAACCAGAGTATAATGGCTTATGCCCTGAGGCCTGTATATTTTTTCAAAGTGAGCAAAAGTAAATAGGATCCTTTAGTGTGTAGTTTCCACAAGAGTCTTCTGCAATGTGAATTTTAAACTTCATGAGTACTTATCAAGTTTATTGTTATGTTTTTTATGTTAAACGTTTAGTAGAATAGCGAATTTGATAGTGTGATAATGAATAATGAATGTGTGTGATAATTTATTTTACATGGTTAAATTAATGAAGGAAGCTTGATGGATCTGTATATTTTAATATTTATATTAATTTATTAATAAAATTAATCAATACATTAAATTTTGATATATGCTTTTTCCAATTTCAGCAGATAAATTTTTAGGATATAATAGAATATTGAAGGCAAAAATATTTATAGAACACCTGTTGACCCTTTCAAGTTCAAAATAAGGGAAGCTGTTCAGACAGCTCTCTCAATAAATTTTTGGGGTCTCGCTTGATCAAAATTTGAACTGGTCCACTGTTGTGGAGAATCTTTTAAAGATGTTGCTGAACTTAAAACTGCTCTGATTATATCTAGGGTGTCTGCCTTGCTGGATAGAAAAACAGAACTTCGGACGTATCACTTATATTTTCAGTTCATATTATCTTATGAAATAATGCTCCTCCCCTCACTTGCTATTTCTGTGCTCATAAAAGAATAGTGAGTTAAATGTTTGGGGATTTCAAGGACAAGCCTGGTGGAGCCTGATGGATTTCCATGCTGTACACTTATCGGGTCTGTAATGTTCCAGGGCTCTATATATTATTCATCAACTGGCAGTTTTAGCCATCAAATCCAAGTGAAGGATAAGTGAAGTGTGCATGCTGATATTCATAAAATTACAATACTGGATCTAGAAAATTGTAAGAAGAATAGCTTGGCACTCTATTCTATGAGCTAGGGCCTAAACATATTGGTTGAAACAAATGGTTAGGATGAATTTCCTGCTAAAATGCTGGATTGATTGCCTTTTTTCAATATAAAATCAAGAAATCGCTTATTAAGAAGTTGGCAAAGACTGATGGATGATACTATATTCGAGCGAATACTTTTCAATATTCTCTCCTCATTATTTGTATTCTTATTGCTTCAAAATGAATCGATTAATCGAATAATCGATTTTCGAATTTTCAATAATCATTATAATACGAGATTGTGAAGAACAGGAAAATCTCAGTAGAAGCTGAAATTTTTCTCTTTGCCGCCTCATAATTTTTAGACTAATTATAAAGTTTCTCGATAGCAAAAAATGATGAAAGTATGATAGATTCCACCTCAAATTAATTGCTCCAATGAATCACTTCGCGTTTAAGTGTTAGTATGATCTCAGTTAAAGTACAGGGAAACCAATTTGTCTCAGACACTCAGTAACTCATACCTCGAATGAGATTTTCTCATATTTCCTTCTCATTTGTTCTTCAGCTCATAAATCAATGGAATTTTCCAAAACCATTCCTTCATGGTTGACTACAAGTCAATATTTATTGACATTTTATTCATTATTGCTGACATGTTGTGGGTTTATTTTAGTAGATAATCTCGTTGCATCCATTTAATTTATCAATTTATATGCGCATATGCATAAAAGCTATAATGAATGACGTCTTCATAAACGTTTTGAAAGTTTGAATTCATAAACGTAGTAATTGATTTTCGGATTTCAGAGGTTTTGTATTCCAGTGACCTCATTCTGTATGCACTATCGTGGTCAAGTGGTTGAACGTGGTAAAAGTGGTATCGTGTATCGTGGTTAAGTGGTAGAGTGGACATCATTGTCCAAACTTCGCCACGTCAGAAAAATAAAGAAGTCATTCTATTCCACTATTCATTTTCTTAATTAACAATTAACTCTTTGCCAACATTTTCATAAGAAAGAAGAGTCAGTTCGCAATAGTACAATGACACATAACTAAAAAAAAACAAGTAATAAAATCAGAGGCTTCTGAACAGAGAAGTGTCTAACATTCAAACTGAGGTATTTCAACAAGAAATTGCTTATCAAGAATATCACGGATTGGAGTTGAGTAAACTACCTACACTGATAACTACATAGATTGCATAATCACAGTGTGGTCATTGATCATTGGGGTGAAAGGGTCCATACCAATATGTTGGAACAGTTTTTTCTCCACCACCACAAAATTTTAATTCATGATATATAATACAAATACATGAACATCGTAATAGTAAACCTTGTCTCATAGAGTGAAAAAGTCAGTGGAATCCACCACCAACCTTCAACAAGCTAAAGTTGTTTTAAAAACGAGAGAAGTCTCATTGATTTTGTCAGTAACCGAATTCCCTGAGCCACGTCGTGGTGGGTTGGTGGGAGGTAATTGAATCATCTTTTTAATTTATTTTGTATCGAATCACCAAGATTGATGTTGTAAAAAGCAGCACCAATAGCGTAGTAAGCCCAAGTGCGAGAATCATGGTATGATTTTGGCTTTGTACGACCAAGCCAATGTGAAAAATCAGAGGAAGCTAGTAGAAAGAGAAATTCTTTACTTGTGATATGGTTCGGTTTTTGGCAGTTTCATATTTGAATATTTATGGCTTCCATAGCTTGTTGACAACCTGCAAAACATTCATGAATACTTAAAAATGATACAATTATATCTATAAATTTGACCTAAAATTCAAATCATCTGAATCAAGTGATTCAAGACACTCATGATGATTTCTCCTGTAACCAAAGTCTACAGAGACACAGATTTCCCTAGTATCTTTCATGCAGTACAATCACATTTTTATATTCTACGCTATGAAGAACTCATGTGAAAATACCAAGAGCTGATTAGATTAGTCATCACTTTGTAATCATATTTCATGAGTCCAATTATGAATGTAATTTGAATGTAAATTTTAATGTGAATAAAATCATGTTATAGTTTGAATAACCGAAAATGCATAGAAATACGAAAACATGATACTTGAAACTATCAGATCCATTCTGAATTCAATCCACAAAAGAAATGAGCAAAAGCGTTACGACTTAGTGAGAAATAATTCATGAAACGAAATGCACGTTGCTCTCATAGTAAGCTCATTTCCGTTGCCGTATATGGGATCTCATCCTCGTGAAGCTACACTTTGTTCCTGTGTTCAGCTAATATTGAATAAACTGGACCTGAGCAAGTGTAAGCATAACAGTAATTGGAAACAGGAGAGCTGCTTCTCTTCCATGAACATAACTTTTCTACGGAAAGAATAACAGGGCTCTGGCAGTAGCCTTCGCAAGAATGAATGAGAACGCTGGAGAATGAGTGACTCTATTTATATATTACTACAAATTCTCATAAACGCTGCATCGCTTTTCACATACATGACTTTTCTTCAGTTATCCCGTTTCACAGCTGAAAACTATCGTTGAATGAGGGGCATAACTCTCGTATGAGTAGTAGAAAGAGTAATGGCTGACGGTTCCCGGTGGATTTAACTCGTAAAACTTCATTATAACTATTATTATCACCTGAACGTGAGGAATATGAGGAGCGAGATGAGTAGTGCTGCAGAGGAAACCGAATAGCCGGTCACGTACAGCGAATTCACGAACTCCCGAAACTGCAAAAAAGGTAAAATTGATTACTTGAAGCTAATCAAATAATTTATCGTCTAGTTTCTATGCAATATCACTCTCTAACACAACTCAGACAATATTACGACGATACTTCTATCGTAAATCAACAGAAATCGAGCTTTCCTGTAGTGAAAATAGGGTTATTCTAGGGGAATTCTTTGGAAAATAATGTTCAAGCACGATAATACATAGGCCTAACGAGATTACTATCAAAATTGGATTTCGAACCCTTCCAAGATGACGCTTTCCAGTCACAGACCCCCAATTAATCATCATTTCCATCAACATCATTGACACGACAACTCTCTAGGGTCGGTCCTGCGGGAAAACTTCCCAGGTCCTGGCCTTACCCTTCCACTCATTACTATTCAGCGCTTCTCGTACCTATCATGTGTACCCAGATGCTTCAGATTCCTAGTGCTCATCTCCTTGTCATTACCTCGTCTGTTGTATATATAATTATATATCTACTATATCAGTATATAGTATAGGCCTACCCTAACATTATCAGTGATGGATTTCATGCTATAAGAAATGTATAAATATTTTTAATTCATAAGAACTAACTTTTCTCTAATAGGGTTTAAGAAGATCAAAGAAACCTCCCCTTTTTTCTTCGTCTTCTACTTAGGCTACGATATAAATTATTGTTAGAACATATTTTTTCAATACAAATATTGCTGCACAATCAATCAATCAATCATTTACAAAGGAGAGTACGACAGGCTTATGCCCAAAACTGTTTCTCTTCCAATTTATAAGAACAGCCCAAATTCAGGCTATGTCATATCATCATACTAAATCATCACATAAAATTTCTACTTTGAAAACAAAAGCAGATCAATTTTAGAATTTTTAACTGAGTTCATATTTGAGCTGCTTACAATATTAATGCTGAACAATCCTTGTTGTCGATCAATATTACTTTAATAATGTTTATCATCAAAGAGTTGAACATAGCAGAAATTAAGGGCAACAAAAATCCAGTGAAAACGTCTCGTTCCCGATTTGAAACATGAGATGGGTAAGATCAAGTCAATTTTTCATGAGACTACTGGGTTCGACATAATTTTTCAATTTTTAATGGTCAAATTATACACCACAAGGTAATAAAATAACGAATAATTGAGTTTTCAAAACTCAAGCGTAATTTAAAACATAGTTCATCTGATCTTCCTTCCGCTTGAAATTGGAGAAATCCATTTACGAGTCTCCCTATTCTGATGCGGTATATTTTATATCCTATATAATTTTATATATATTCTATATATCCTAAGACATCTTGATAGATTGGACATTTATTACTAAGGTCTGGCTACCTTTACAAACACGGTCTGCAATAATATTATAAACTTGGTATATTATTTTCCACACTAGGTTATTGAATCTCTTTGAAAATCATAAGTGTAATCTATAGAAAATAAAATAGGTTTATCAAATTTTACCTCTAAATCTTCTATATCAACGCAAGTTGTGTAATTCGACCAGTATTTTCCTGTCTGAGGGTGCCTGAACCATGTTCCGTTCTCCATGCAAGATCTAAAAGCAAATCCTGTAAAAAAAGAAGAAAATGTTCCAATAGAAAGAGGAAACTGACTTGGGCATTATTATTAGTTGTCAAAATATTATTAATATTTTGTATGTCAAAATGATGTCTTTGAGCCTGCATAGGCTCAATCAAATTGGAACTTAAATGGCCATTTACAGTACGTGAATCATCTACAGAATAGGCAATAGTATGTAACTTTACTTGAATTTCAAAATATTTATTTATTCAGTAATATAGAATGATTAATGAAAGGTTCAACAGGCTCAAAACTCACTTTTACGATTAAAAAAATTATTATACCATTCTATCATTTCTAAATGAATTGGTGAAAAAATTGAGGTATAGGAGAGATTGATTCATAGGAGAGAAGGATATTGGAAGTATGTGGATATTTTCAAAAAAAGAACATTTTGTTTTCTCAAAATAGCCGAGAAGCCAGTGCAAAGGTTGCAGCTGCAGAGTTCTAACAGACAGACAATTTGGCTCACACGGAAATCGTTTCAGTTAAATGCGAACGGAGACGGGTTTGCCAAGTAGAAAGTAAATAAGAGAATAAAGTGGAAGAAACGCATAAGACTATCGTACGTAGGAGCGATGTTGGAGAGTAGTGCTCTTCGCCAGTGAATAGGATGGGGAGTGATAAGATTCGGCTGGAAAGCTTTTGAGAGACCTGAGAGGGGATATGTCTTTGTGACTTCTACTCGGTATCATTCAGAATAACTTTTGTTGAATGCAATAAGTGAATTTATGTCGAATGCTTAGACAAGAAAATGAAAACTCATCAAGCGACTACTTGAGATGAAGGTTGCAGCTTGAAACTCATGAACTCCATGAATAAAATACAAAATTACCCTCAAGGAAGAATGAAAGTCTTTCCATCATTAGTAAAGCTTTTCGTTCCTGAACTAAATGATCTATTGAATCAAATTCCATTTCAATTCCTACATAGCCTTGCTTTGTCTTGCAGTTGATCATTTTAATCAAGAAAAATCTTCTAGTGTTAACACATTATTATTTCAGCTTTTCATTTCTAGTTGAAAACGCTTTGAACTGGATTGAATTCCACTTGAAAATCTCATAACAGTGCAGTTTTTTATTTCTCATATTTTCCAGAAAGACATGAAGAAAAATGCAAGACAATTTAGATACTCAAGAGAATTTGGAAGTGAAGCTGTGTCTGTAAAGCCTAAGAATTTATACAAGATTATTATAGAGGAAAATGGGTAAATTGTTGAACTTTCTTTATGTTGACATACAATAATCTAATAGTGACATAATATTATTAGATCAATTATTATGTTTCCACTGCTGTTTGATAGAAGCTGAAACTAAATCACTCATGGAATGCTTAGTATCTATTCAATATTCCAGTTTAAAAAAATTATATGAATGATAATAAATCTCTAATATTGTTTTCGTCTTTCGTGATTAATTAGGAAAGAATAATTATAAATTAGATTAATTAAATTTTGGTACAAGCTCCTCCACTGGGAGTGAATTTTAGACAGTAAGAAAAGAAGAAATGTACCAAAATTCAATATATCTGTCGATTTGCAAAGTGGGATAGAGCATTCTCATGTCCCTGGAGCCGGACAGCTATTGGAAAACTGTTTCATTCAAAGGTCATTCCACAATCTTCCTTTTTACTTCCTTCTATGGAATTTATACTTGGATTCTCTCTAGTAGAATTCGATAAGGCGATGCTCCAGCCTCCACAATTGATTGATCTCTAGTCTTGAAGTCTTCAATCTCTTGTCTCAAAGATAACCGATTTCAAAATCTCGATCAACACGCAAGTGCAAGACAATCATTATGAGTATTTGAAATTATCTTAGAAGTGATGAATATACAAGTGAGAGGATTATGATATGATAGCATTGGATATTTTTCACTGTTTGTATAATTTAACTTACTTGTTTTTTCAAATCCTGTAACGAAATCTGGGCAGGGAGCGAAAGCTTTTTCTCCGGCGGGAGTAGCATCCCAGCAAGTCCATCCATCGAAAACTGCTGGGCATTGCAGCTCTTCTATGCCTTTAAAATCAAATTTCTATTGAAAATTCAGTGAATTCACAATAAATTCTCCTCAATAAGTTGTATATTCGAATATATGAAGATTATACTTGAATTTGTATCGTAAGAGCATGATTCATATTTAGAAATATAGGGATAAACAATTTAGAAATGGAAACATAAATTTGATATTCTGTTCCAGGACTAGGAAATGTTCTGAATAGACTAGTGACAGTCTCTACACTATGCTCATGTACAGTCCGAATACTGACTGATTGATCAAAACACTGAAGAATTAAAGAGTCTATTCATTTTGCTATCATATCAAGTAGGCTCACACATAAAAAAGGAGGTAATTCTGAATAATCTCTGGCTCAGCTCATTCCATTTTCCCGGCTTAATTTTGTATTATGGTGAACGTAAATTCCCAGAATACATTATTGACATTAGAATTTAATATCATACCACACTGTTACTGTAGAGAAGACATCGACTACTCAAGGCAACGTTCAGATTACGGCTGCTACATCAACAGAGCATGAATCTGACAGCATCTGTCAACACCATTGTATTTGGCACACATTGTTAACTTGATACTTCAACCTATCTTCTGATTCTGTTGTACATCAGAGTCAAGGTGGTTGGAAATTCAATCAACCAGACAATAGGTAAGAGATAGAGATGAGACCAGAGATAAGCGTAATAGATTGGAGATCTCTCCATTTACATTGAAGATCCTATCACGCAACGCGAATATAACGAGCAAATTGGTTTGTTTTGTCGAAAACTTCACGAATGAGTGATATTCACATTAATCGATCTTTTAGAAAAATATTCGAAAGTACTTCTTGTAATCTACCGATTTTTTAGATTCTGAAAACCATAGTTCATATTGATATAACTTACTGACTTAAAACCGTTTCCAATATTCTCTCTCAGCCGGAAGACCATAGAAGCTAATAAAGTCAAGGTTAAACAACTACACAAAAACAAAATCATGTGAAAAGCAATTCAGAATAATTGAGAACATAGAAAGCTTTTCGGACATTTTAACTCATTTTCCATTTCATCCTCACTGATCACAAAGGTAAACAAATTGTTTGATAAAATATGTACGAGAAAATATTTAAATATTGTCATGCACGACACTAAAAATAAAACATATTTTCACATAAACTCAATATCCTTTGTTCTTTGTTCTATAATATGGTGAAGGATATTCGAAAAATATTTGGAAAATGTATGAGATTTCCCGCTTCAAATAACAATACTGTCCATTTTTCCTCAGATTTTCCTCGATGCTCGTTGTTGCAAAAACCTATATTATCAGTTTCATGAATAGTTTTCGTGATCACTGTAATGATCGAGTGTCGGGTTTCCCATTGGAGTGTAAGTGGCACAATTTACTCGTACTAAGAATCAAGAGCTAATACTGAAAGCACAATTATACGAAATTGGAATTAATACCAAAATCACCGCTATTATTCAGTTCAAATTTCAATGTATGTCATTCTTTGTTTACTCATAGCAATCAATATTGTTCTTACAGCCGAATAGGCTATCACAACTCGCAATATTATTAGAATATACTGAATATCGCTAAAAACAGTTCAACTTCAATGAATACTGGAAGTAATGATTCCAGAACTATTGAACTATGAACTTATGGTTATTCAAAGTTTTATTGAAAGTTTCATGGTTGTTCAATTAACTCTCCAGCTTATCCCATCTCTATATTTATACTATTGTATCAATTTTCTTGTACATCATTTTGTATAGAATAAAAAAATTCGCGACTCCATTTTGTAAGCCCACTTCAACATTCATCATTGCAAGATATCATTATTTATCATTTATAATAATCTTCACAGATACAATATTCAATCTCCACATAATATTCATGTTTCTGAATATTCAAGAGCGTTTAGCTTGCATTGTTTATTGTAGCCAATTGATTGCTTTCTGGTTCACTAGGCATGCTACATATTAGCATTGCATCTCCAGCTAGAAGATCCAATCCTTCATGCTTGTACGAACTTATCCCTGCCTTGGTCAGATGATTGCACGCCAGCCTTACCACCGGCGAAGTTTCCGCTTCTGTTGATCCATTAGCTTCTTCATCTTTGCTCGCAAGGGTCTACATCATCCGCTGGGATTGGTCGATAGAAGGACAGATGAACAGATTTTGTCGCCTTTCCATGCACATTGTTCCGTTTCCATGGCAACCCATAGAATGCCAACACCAGTCTATCCTATATAGTCCTCTTCTTTTATAACGAAGATGACGATGCTACTGTCAAATAAGCTGAATTTCTTGGGATTCCAATTTGGAGAATCATTTGAATGAAAATTCTCCTGATGACAGAATCAGAACTCTTATTTCATGCATGAGCTTTTCTCATATTCTTCTCAGTAATCCTATTCAAGTCAGCATGACGCCATATATCATTATTTTGATTACTTTGTCACCTATCATTATACATCATTAAAATAATATCAATCAATACATCAATAATCCATCATAAATCCAACAATACATCAAAAATACATCAATAATATCATTATTCACGTCACCTTTTATAATAACTAATTAATTAGTCATTTTTTGTTTTCTAGCTCGAAGTATCGTTTTCTTGTACAGACAAATATAATATTATTTCTGTTGGTTGATTTTAACGTGAGTGCTCCACTACACTGATAGAGAAAGTTCTCGTTCCAAGAAAAGCAGCTGTGTGCAAACGAAAAACGCTGAAACTCCGAATATCAATTGAATATAAATTTTAATTCATGAATAGAAATTAATTTATTGATACAAATCACACACACATGAATATGAGTGTGCTAGAATGAGAAAGACAAAAAAAACCAGTAATAAACAATTTTTAATCTTCTCATGTTTTGTAAATTGAAGCTTTATACTAAATAAAAACTAGCTAATTTGCAATGATCCAACGAATGACGATGAGAACTTGAGTCTGTCCAGAGCAATGCTAGTTCATAATTTAAAGTGATTACGTTTTCCCCGTTAGGCGAGGATTTTTAAACGCTTCCAAGAGATTCTTCCCATGTAGGCACGATTTATTTTTGGGCATAGCCTTCGTGGAAACCAACTTGAGCTCCAACGGCACTTAATACCAGAATCAACACCGCTCAAACGGAACTGTTTGTCTTCCATAATATTTCCTTCAGCAAAAAGGGAATGGAGCTCACCAAACTCTCAATTATTCACGAGAGAGTCTACATTCTATGAATTACAGGGGTTGAGAGACGTATTCAAAACAGTGTTATTTGTTCCATTCAAGGGATCTGAAGTTTGATGTGGAGAAGGGCTCTCATGTGTAATTGAGAGGATTTTGTCTATTGTTAGAATGAACTGTGATGGCGCGAGAACGTGGTAGCTTTCCTCGATTAAATTGAATCTAAGACAAATGAAGGAAGGTAACGTCTACTCAGTCTCATTATTAGAATAATTTCATTGAGGATGACATCAGCAGAGATGAGAAGGCAAGCAGCTATTAAGCGATTCTCTGGAAGTTCTCCGTTAGAAAAATAATAATAATTTCTCTCTCACCTGTCACTCCTTCGGCAGCAGAAACTAATTTCAAGCGTCGCTTGTGATCGCAGTCTTCTTTGAGCTTTTTGAAGAAACGTAAACTGGCGTTCAGTTGCTCGGGAGACATCGTTATCTGTAATGAAATTTAAAAAAAATCATGTTGCATCTTTTTAATAAGTACTTCCAAATGAGAATTCTCTACATTCTTATTATAGCATTACATCTCTACATTATAACATTGTAAAATATTACATGAATATAATTCCACAAAAGATATGTCATTATTTTTAGTCATAAGTCATTATTTAATTACGTCTCAAACCATACTATCAGCTTTTCCTTCTCAATTTAGGAAAAGCTCCAATAATAACAAAGACCATAGGCGTCGCTACTGGGCGGGGGGCACAGGAGGGCACGTGCCCCCCAACATCTTGTAAAAAAAATGCTGAGATCTGCTGAATAAAATAAATATTTGGTGATACTTGATTGTTTTTGCTTGGGGCTACACAAAATAATTTTTGAGAATTTTATTAAGTTGACTAATATAATAATAGTAGCGTTTTCTAGTATGCTTCCCGGCTGATATTACCCTGATTTTTTTGTGCCCCCACAAATTCATGGCCCACGTCTATGCCAAAGGCAGTTCTACTACTCTGATAGAACTGTCGAATTATAATAATTCTACTTATAGAACCAATTCTACTAATAGAACAGCTCCTACTAGTGGAATTAATTATACCAATAGAACTGCTATTCTACTAATAAATAAAGAACTAATTCTACTACTTTAGATTGAATTTTCGTTGATAATACAGTACAGTACTAACTTATTATCCCAGATTATCAGGAGAGCAATATTCTAATTATTCGCTATTGAACTGTTTCATTCAATATGCGGATCAATATTCTATACCATAAAACCAGTAAGTTTCAATTTAATTTAGTCCAATGCTTTCAAAACCCCTCATCACCTAGAAATCCATTATCGACACATCGGCAATCTGCTACGTGGAACACTCAGCAGTAGTACAAAGTAAATGTGGTCCGCTTTAATTAAGGTGGATATTGGATACCTGCCTCTGGATAAAGACTGCGGTACTATTCTTAAAAACGTCTCCGAAACTTATTGTGTCTTGATGAACCTGATAGACCAGTGTATTTCTACTGAAAGTTGGTTAATCATTATCGCGAAGAAAGCAACGGAGATCTGAACTTATTTTTGACAATCTTGAGTCAAAAATCAATGTCGATTCGAAGTAATTATTTTCGAAGAACTGCATGATTTTCCTACAAATTCTTCTAGTTCTATCAGGTCCTTGAAAGCCTGAGAACTGCTTTAGTAAGAAAAATATATGTTTTTCTATTATTTAGACATAAGTAGGCTATACATGAATTCTATTTTATATTTGTCTTACAATTTACTTTATTTTTACTTACAAATTATTATTTATTTTATGATACAATAAGTTTTTTTTCAAGTTTTATGTTTTGCTCATTGAGATGTTTTTTGTTAGGTATTCTACTTTATTCCATGTGAATTGTTACGATGAGAAATGAAAGTTTTTTTTCGGTTTGTCTTTAGGGTTTTTTAGGAACGATATTTTTTATTTTACCCTTTATAATGTTTCTTATTATTTCTTATTATTTTAATAGCACATTGTATTCGAAACTTTATATTCCTGAATGAGTTTCACATAATTTCAACTTCGCTCTCAAGTAATCTGAGTGCCTCGTACAACTCAGAATTTATCTTCTTGTACGAAATAAAATGAGTTCAGAGAGAAAACAGAGTCCTTGGAACAGGAATGAAATTTCTGTAACCATCAACAAACAAGACCGACCCACGGCCCATGAAATCTGTGCCAGAATCACAATCTTGCCCACGCGTGGCTGTTGACTGAGTTAATCCCCCGCTTTAATTCTCCCTCAAGTCTTTCCCACCCTTGGAACACAAATATTATAACATCTATGCGTGCCTGAAAGAAGATTTAATAGAATTTCTTATTCACTTATTGAAATTCTGTGCCTAAACATTTAATACTGTACAAATTTCTTAATTTCTTATTCAATTATTGAAATTTCATCATCTCCGCAACAATTAATTCTGAACTTCGAACAAACAAAATACTGTAGGTACCGTAACTGGATATCTTAGATGAATCTCTTTCTTTGACTTGAGAAGTAATACTATAAGTCGAGCAATGCTGAGGCATTCGAATATGAATCATTTTGTATGATATCGATTAACCTAAATCTGCAGTTATTGTACATTTATTCATTTTTTCCAACTTCAATCTTGAATTTGTCTCAAACTTGTCGAAGATAAAACTTTCCATTGAAGCAACCGGATGATTCACACATCTGAATGTCATGAAAAGGAACACCATGAAAGTTTTTGAACTATACATGTCAATACCATCGTAGGGGACTATGATGTGAAAAGTTTTAGGGACTCACAGCAAGGAAGCACAAGAGTCAAAATACGATAAACTTTTTCCCGAAAACTTTTATCCCATTTCATCTCTCAGCGCTTTTCTTTGTTGAACATCACGAAGATGGAGATAGATCCTAATGGAAGCGAGAGCTGAATTTTCTACGACTTTAGTGAAATAACAATTTCTTGATCGATTTCCAATCTGTAAAACTATAATTTAATCTTCATGGGAACAAATTTCCACGTGTAATCAAAAGCAATTATCGAAAAATAAACATTCCTGTATTTACCATCAGTCGCTCAAGGAAACGACATTCTGTTGGACGCTTGTGAGTATTCAATAGCACAGACTAGACACTATTATTATTTTATCTTGACTGTGTCAATAGTCATTGGTATATGCTACTCTTTAAGATGATTCACTCTAGTAATGATGCTATTAAGTTATAAATTTCTTTGTAACGAATTTCTTTGAAAATATGACCCGATTAAAGAGGCGCAGAGGTTCGGAACTGGTATTAATGCCCGAACCATGAAAGTAGGGAGAAGAAAAAGAAGAAGATATTCAGTTATTATTAAGTCACAAGCGTTATACCAGAATGAATTCTTACACCAACATTACGCATTTTTCAGATTCTCACTGCTGTGAAAATAAATATATTCTCAAAGCTGGTGAAAATGAATCTAAATGAATGTTTTTTGGGCGCTGCATTAAGTAAGAGACAGATATGGGCAGATAGATTGCAATATCGAGTACTGCCTCTTGACAAACATTCGGGTGGAATTAATCTGCAATAAAGTAGGCTGGATGCTGAAGAAGAGCGAGCACATGAATGGAAGCTGAGGGCAACGGATCGTAAAGACGAATAACTGCGGAAAGATCTGGGATTTGGAAGATGAGATTGGTTCAGCGGTAAGAAACGCGATACCCAACGTGGATATTATGATCTGACATTTGGCAACTTGTCAAGCCTAGACTGAGAGAATTAGTAATATTGGTGAACTTCTTATATTAAGTTTTTATCAACTTGAATGAGATCTTTCTTAAACTCGAATCTATTCTATCTGAATTTAAATATTTAAATATAATAATGATCTTATGATAATAATAGGCCATCACTCATAGTATAGGTAGACTGTACAGACTATATTACTGAGCACATCTCTTTGTCACCTCATAGCATATATGTTCTATCAAAGTACTATTACCCAGTTGGTATTCTGTAGACGGCTTCTACTGTTCCAGTATAATTACCATTGTAATGCCGCCATCGGGTTGACCAAAGTGGACTGCCATCATACTCACTCCTCCAGCTATGCAGAACATTCATTTCCTCATCGAATTTCAGGAGAAATGCTAGACTGCTGCGGATTGCTACTATTAACCATCCGATCGCTACTGCCAATCAAACCACTGTTCAACTCTGAATACAACAGAGGATATTGTTCCAGTCTGGTCTCCAAGAACACATTGAAGCCCAAAATCTATTTCACAATTAATTTATTAAAGGCTATTATTCTCACGTGAGGAAATGTATTTGAAGGACTTAATTTTTTATGTTCTCAATTGAACATTCAGTTCAATGTAAACTGAAAATTCTAACTGAATATTCGCTGTAAGAAAAGAGCACTGTCATGAGCATTTTACGGTTTAATAATATTCACATGCAATTCCTGATGAACGATAGGCAAAGTTATTGTTAAAGCAAAACGTGTTTTATCCACTTTTAATAATAATAATAATTTGAATAATATGTATTATTCAAATGGGTGGAATAGTACGGTCTTTATCATACAGAATCAATGCCAAAGAGAGAAGAGCTCCCTGATTGCAAAGATTTGAAGTTGAAAGTATTGATTAAAGGATATAATGTATCTGTGATAAGATATTTTCGATATTACTGTATAGGCCTGCTCACTAAAACCAATGAAAAAGGAAACTCAATTTTCTGAAATCCATTATAATAAGGAGTAAGGACTGTAATCAGCCTACGGCAAAGATTTGTTCCATCTGATACGTTTGCAATGGAGTTGGAATCTGATCCGCTTCATATTTTAATCACAATTCTTTATCAGTTTTTCTTTTATTCAGTGAGAAGGAGCTCAATAATCAATTTAAAATTGAAAGCTGAAATTGAATGAACCAGCTCCTTGATTTCATCTTTATTGGCATGTATACTACAACTTCCTATTTTAATTATCCGAAGGCATCGTGACTATAATTTGAATACTTGTAGGGCGATTGAAAGTTTGTTTTCGTTAATATTGATTTACAAAAGTTTCATCATCAGCAAGCATGACTTACGGCGTGCTTCTGTGCCTTTTTCAAAGCTCACCTCCTCCCTCTCGCCACTCATACATCAATCACCATATTCGTATTCTCGTACATTTGTACTTAATATACGAGTAAAACATTTTGTTTCATACTTATACCTTTCGACGATTGCTCCCTTCCATACTTTTTCTCCATCAATCTGCAGCCTTGAATTTTATTCTTATTATTCTAGGAACTACAGATTGATTATTCTTTACACAGTTACTGTAAATACAGTAAACCACAGTTGATCAATTAAGTACAGTTTGCATTTATACTTATAGTGAACGTTCTATATCAGATTCATTTTGATTACTAGTTGATTTCAAATCTTGTCAGTACTAGGTTTTTCCTTGACTGTAGCCAATTTCACGCCGTACGGTAGCAAGCTTAGAATTCCCTCCCTTCCCTGGGCTTGAACCTTGGAAGTATAATCTACCATGACTGTAACTTTTTTGATGAGCCTTTACCCTACAAGATTTAATCATTTTCCAGTTTCGTCTCCTACTTATTTTCTCCTTTTTTCCACCGACCTATCTTTCCGACTACTTCTGATTTGTATCAACTATGTTACATACTGAGTAATGCTGATGAATGCTCCCAACTTCGCTGCATAAATCAAACCCAATCTAAATTCAAAATTGAAAAAGTCTTTAAATTAGCTTACGAAAAAAAATTTTCGTCACTTTCCAACTGCATGTCCCTAATACTTGAACTCCCATGTAAACAACAAACATTAAATCGGATCACTCTACATTATTTAAAAACAATTGTCTTTAATCCAATATTAAGATCTTGGTAAATAACAATTTATGATCAAAAACAATAAATTATAATATTTCGTTTTTTATAACCAATAACTTAGCAGCTTTCTCCGACAGTCATATCACCTCTAAAATAAAAATTCTCTTTCGCTGATGGATATTCGCAAGGTTCGTCAATAACAGCTAGTATACAGCTGGTTCTATTTGTGGTAATTTCATTTCGTGTTACAATAGAAACCCAACCCATCCATATAATTTCTCCAGCTTGAAAATTCGATTCAATTCTAGTGTTAGGACAAAATGTTGTTTTTAAAATTGCTTTGCTGATTCGCAAACATTCTGCTGTCCATACTTGTTCAAATCTTTCCTGTACGTGACCGAGAATGCATTACGGTGCGAACTATTTTGCAGCAGTGTTATGGTGCGGTTTTAAAGTTCTCCCTTGCTCCCTTATCAATGTATTCACATTCCAGACGTCCCATGTGTTCACAATGCATCACTTCCTTTACACTCACATTTCCTTACTCTTTCCAGTATTTGTCGTGATTTGTCTCCCTTCATGTTTTTGCTACTCATCATTTCTTTGTTTATTTATTGCAACTCTCAATACCCAATATCATTTCAAGAGAAATTGCAAGGAAAAAAACTAGGAGCACAGGGAACTGAGTGGAATTTATATATTGACGGAAGCTTTGAATTCTTTGCAAAACTGTAGGTTATGTAGGCTATGTCATGAGAGATATACACATGATGCAAGGTATGTAGAGAGGTATGTACATCCACTAAACCTTGCACAAGATAAATACGTTGTGCATTTTTTAGCAAAAAAATGAAAATCCCTCAGATTTGCTTGATATATAGAGCATGGCTCTTCTCGTACATAATCACTGTTACTAGCGAACAATATAGTAATGTGACTACATACTCTACCTTCAGCTTAATTTCACGTGCCAGAATTTAGTATGGAGTACTAATGATGAACATGTTCCTCCCTCCCAAACCAAAATTCAAGGTACATCTCTGACTCGTATTTTAATTTCAGTAATCACTTCAGAAACATTTACGGTATTTATTTTGTGAAATTTATTTTCACCTGGAATTCCATATTAAACGAAGACTTATAAGCAGGTCGCATGTAATATCGTTCTTAACTCTCCGTCTCTCCGTTATGGTAGAGTATTCATGGGAAGGATATTCTTTTATATCCGTCCCCAAAATGGACATTTATAAGTTGAAACTCCAGCGTTTCATGTAGATACAGCACAATCGTTAGTATTTTAAAATTCATATCTATACAATAGTTCAATAAGTAGTTATGATCTAGGCTTTGTCTAATTAATCGAATACTAGATTTAATATCATGTTTCAAAGACATAATCTAGGATTTAAGCCAATTTATTTTGTAATCTACATGAATAATTTGAAAAATCCAATCATCAATCTCTTTTTGTATTTCATAATCCTTATTCTCCATCGTCCCATCACTACATCCCACATCCTACAAAACCTAAAAAAAAAATAAATTATGAAAAAACACCTCCCTACTGATGTGGAAAGTTGAAAAAAAACTACTGTGAAATTTATTCATGTTGCGCATTAACACTAAAAATAAAGCGTCCAAAAATCAATTATCTAAAAGTTGCAAAGTCTGCCAGAATTTATCTTCAGAACTAAATCCAAACCTTCGATAATAGATTCGCCATTATTAGCAACAAGTGAGCATTCCTTTGTTAAGAAAATCCCTACTCATACATTTGGAACCATGATAATTATCTACTACAGAGAGCTAAACGTTGTTAGGCTGGAACAGATGAGCTTCGCGTTTACGTTCGCTTACATTAATGTCACTGCTCAACATGACATCACACGTGGATTGTTAATCAGGTTTAGTCTCGCGGTGAGTCCCTGTTCATGTAGCGCGTTCACACTGCAAAGCCCAAATCTCAATCGATCATCGATGAATAACCTCAATATGCAAATTAACTACTGGTACAAGGCCTAATTAAGCGTTCTCATTCATAACGGATCTTCCCAGGTTTCACTCATATGATATGCATATAGAGATGAAAGTCATATCAGAGAAATTTCACTTTGGTTTTTCCAGTCTGGAATGTAACATGAATAACAATATATTTAATAACAATATCCTGAATAAGGTGGGGATCCAAGTGAATCCAGATTCAATGAATTACTGGAGAAAACATTCCTTTCCTGATTAGAATTATTATTTACAGGATTATTATGATTTTTCGTGAGTACAATTTGATCATTTACTGGGTTACCAACATAGATGAATTTCAATCTTGAACCAGCTTAAGCCCATATGCACAAGCTTCGTTTAAAACTAAGTTTAACAAAAACTTTGAACTGTAGATCACTATTCAAATAAAGATAGTGCATACAAGCCTTAGACCCGTATGTACCATCTTCATTTAAACTTAGACTAAGAAAACTAAAAAAAAAGCTGGAAAACATTTTTAAACCTAGTTTGAAACTTAATTTTTAATGCTAGGTTTAAACTCAAACGGACTGATAAATTCAAATTCGTGAATTAGAGCTGATCAGGTGTCTCAAGTTATTATTACCTTTTCAATGAAAACCGAAATCATAATGCTCTCATTATTCCAGTCTCATTATTAGCATAGCGAGTCTAATCGATCTCTTTAGGACGGTATAATCAGATCAATTATTCACCCATCATGAAATAAATTACGTTAAGCTCACATGAGTTTAATATTACGTCAGTTCAGAACTCCAAGAGAGACTGGTTCGCCATTCATTAGTAACAGCGCTGAAAGAGCATTTCAACAACAAATCGGAGTTCAACCCCACTATCCCTCTCACCAGCCACGTTTTGATCCAATTAAATTATAATTATGAGGGATGTGTAACATTGAGGTCTAATAGCCTTGATTCGAACAATCCGTTTGTCCAGCGTTGATGTTGATGAGAACGATACTCTGTAATTAGGGTCGGCCTGACAACCAGCCCAACCCAGCCCCAATGCCTCTGCTTCCACCATTCACAACAGAAAAATCTATTCAACGATGTTCGTCGCTCATCAAATGTAAAGCACACAGATTTCAACCCATAAAAGAGATTCTGTATGAACCTACATCAATTGATTTTAAATGCAAGTTCTCATTGTATATATTTTTTCAAATGGGAAGCGGGTTGGTCCCAGTGGCAGAGGCGAGAATTCAATATTGACATTGGTGTCAAGTGAGATGTTTCCTATTTAAGATGAAATTATACCAAGTCATTTGGCTCCAAATTTACTGGTCAAACTTAGTATCCTTCATCTGTGTAGCACATAGAAAGAAAATCTTCCTATGTTAAAATACAAAAATCAGCTGTTTTCACAACATGGATCGAAGTTCTCATATTTTTGTTCGATCCAATTTCAATGTATTAATTTCTGTATTTTAAGATATGGATTAGAACAAAGCATGAACCATGATTACTGGTCAAACTTAGTGCTTGTTTTTTCTTGTGTAACTCAAACAGTCAATCTACATCAGTTTTCATATTGAAAGTTTATTTGTTTGCTATAAATCAAAACCATTGAATAAATGAATCATTTGAAAAATCATTTGTATTTTGTAGGTTATTTTGAAAAGTTATGTAGATGTTTTCAATACAGTTTTGAGAGATCCTAATTATTGCTCTTACTGTTTGCTGTCAAAGTTTGTGTACTTAACAAACGAAATTTTGTTCATGATCGACTTAATGGAATGAACACAATTGAAACTCCATTTGTATCATTTGAGGAGATTACAATAAAAAACCAGTAAGATGGATCAGTAAATATTTAACTGGTTTTAGTTGTTCCTGCAAATTTTAATTATTCATAGGTTTCAATTGTTGTTCTTTCAAATACGTTGATACAAAAATAATTCTTTGTTTTGGTTTTCATAGAAACACGTATTGAACAGACGTTCTACAGAATGTATGGTAGAATATCTATAGATTTTATATCTCTCATTTTTGCCGGGTAATGGATGGAATTGCGACAGTAGGATTGCTGGAAGTAGAATCTCCTTCTTTGTGATGAACACAACACGGTGAGAGATACCGGAGAGAACAAAGACTAAACGTTTTTTGAACTGATAACAGACGGTTGTGTATGAAAGATGATGATGAAACCTTCGAAGAAATGAAACGACACGGGAGAAGCCCAGTCTTTATCGTTATTCGATTGTGCAATCAATATGTATGAGGAGAGAAGTAATATAAAAGTGAACTTGAATGAGAGCATTTCGCATTCGAGTAGTAATGGTTTTTCACAGAAGAAATAATTTACTTTGATCACAATAATAGCGAATGTACTTGATGGAGTAGAAATTCAATAGCATTCATTTCAAATGTATGAAGCATTCACTGCACAATGTATACATTTTATACAATGTATACTGTTAAATGTATACATTTCAATGCACAGAAGCATGAGCTGATTGTCGTTTCAATTTGTACTGAATATAGAGAAACATTCGAGAACTTATTTGTTGATTATTGATGGCAGTGAATTTAATAAAAACTCATTAAACACATATTGATGTGATCCAGCGGGCCTATTTCACTGATGATTGAAAAGCTGCGTTGCTGGATAAGAGTAAGAATATTTCTATTACAGTACAAAAGATTGAACAGTTGCGGAAGTGAATCATTTACAAGATAGAAGAAATCATTTAGAAGATGCATAAGAAAGAAGTTTCTAATCGATAAGGTTAGTTTCATGTGAGCATGAGGTATATGTCAGTTTTTGTAGTAACTTCAACAATAAATTGAAGGTTTTTCAATGATTATTTCAAAGAGAACGGTTCAATATGTACCGGGAAACTTTCAATCTCTTCAGTTTGATTACTCGACAGAACACGTCAAACTTCTGGAATAATCAATGTGAACTCTTGAATAATTGCTGAAAAAGTTCTTGAATTACAATTTCTTGAAGGAAGTGTAGAACTGCACCATTTGATTTATCTATTGCTCAAACCTTTTCCAGAAATTTTTCTATTGATGATGAGTAGTTTTCTATTGTTGATTTTCCATCAATAAGAGCGATTGAGAACGGAATCGTAAGTTTCATCTCTTTCTCTTTTACAACTTGATGAAATCCAACAAACATCCATCTCACAATTATAATCAGAATTCATTGATTGATTAATCAATTAATTGATTGATTCATCAATCGATCACTCAACAATAATCCATTAAAAAGTTAAAAACAAAATTAAAGCATAACAATAACAGAAGTTTTCGGCCTCTTTTTCTATCAGTCGAGGTGGATTGCCTACTCAAGCTTTTATGAAAATGCATTAGTAGTATGCGATTATTCATGAATTTAAATTCCATTCTCTACATTGTCGAAAGTTGCTAGTATCAATTTCTAAAAGGCATATCCTATTGATCTATACAGTAGAATAGGTTGAGTAATTAATTGAAAACTCACTTTTATATAAACAGTATGAATGTGTTTTACTATACTAAATAGCATTTCTCTTCACTCAATATGATGTTTTTCCTTAAATAGCTAGCAATCGATAACGAGAAAATATTTTTGAGTAGGTCACAGTCATCCACTCTTTCAAAATTGAGCAGTTATGTGCGGGAGAGCACGATGCTCTGCTGCATTATGGATTGCATACCTACAACAAAAAGTCACTTCCAAAGCCAATGTTGCACTGAATTATTTCAGAACTGAAGTCCCTCGTCGTGAATACCACGAAACAACTATTCCATTTGGAATTGATTTTTTCATTTATTTTTTTACATGAAGCTAGTTGAATCTACAATGTGAGAGTGTATCATTGAATCAAATGATATAATACTATATAATCTTCCGGTCAATCTCTCACTACTAAAATCAAATTGTACAAATCTATCACATCTCTTCTGATTTTTGATAGGTCAGAGAATCTATTGACATGAGTTCTTCAAATGATAGCCTAATAATATAACATGCTGTTATGCAATAGTAGTTGAAACATACAATCTAATCAATAATTGAAACTTTTTTGATAAAATCGAAATGGTATGGAATAATCGAATCAACAGACAAATGAAGCTCAAGCATTCAAATCATGCAGATATGAATCGATGGTGATAAAGGTTCTCCTAAAGAAAAGTAGTTGACGTGAGGAGGAATAAGGATCGAAAATCGAATAAGCGAGTGCTCGCCGAATATTTCCCAACGTAGAGGAGGGATATCTCTCTCACTCCCATTCGGCACTCATTGGCTATAACCAACTGCTTCAAATCAAGTTGCTTTCAAAGACTCTGGAACAATGGACCTTCCCATTTCCTAGGAGATGAAAGCCCGAAAGGCCAGCAGAATAGAAAAATAGTGTTTGTGAAGTCGCTTCCTCGAGTGAATGTTGTCCCACAGTATAGCAAACAAATCATACATATTTATCGGAATTATAGTTGACAGTCCCCCCCTCAAAATCACTCCAGGAGGCTATTTGCGGTAGAAAGATTTATTTCAAGGCGAACATGTCTGAATACACAATGCTTTGTCCCAAAGAACATTCTCAATTAATCTTCCAACAGCTGTTGGATTCCCACAAAGATTTTCCACACGATCCTTAGTCCACTTCTTCAAAATACTTTTCTTTCCGAGCTGCAGATCTTATTTTTCTTAGTTGAGAAGATCTGTCTACCCCTTCATTCCATCTCAATGAACTCTAAAACGATTCCAATATAGTCATCATTGTGATTTTTATTATACAATCCTGGAATAATTTATAGAATTACATAAATAATTGAATGATCATTGTTATGAAGAAGTTAAAAATAAATCGTTTTATAATGTTCCAACAGAGATCATTCAAACAAATCTTTCCTAAGAAATAATTTCCTCCTAAACGTGCAGTACTGATGAAAAGGATATTCTTCGAAATTCTCTTCCATGGATGGAATACATCAATCATAATATACTTTAGAAATTGCAGCTTAATTCCATATTATTGAATAATCATTCAGCTCATGATGTGAAAGAGATCACTTATACAGTATTAAATATCTAGAATAATGAATATTCAATAGTCATTTGCCAACAGCTTCAATATTCCCTCCTCGACTATATGGGGAAAAGACATTCTTATTCTGTTGACAATGAGTTCATGAAACTCGAAAGCACTCGAATCAGTGAGTAGACAAATTCAGTTTCTTACATTTAAAATAATATGTAGTGAAGTGAAAACAATAACTCCTATTCTATTTTTGACTAAATACTACAGTAGAAGAGTTCTCACATTAAATTACATCACATAACGACTCTCTTTGAATTTTTTTAGGGTGATGCCCACATGAGCTCCAGCTTGTGCGTGGGTAATGACTGGGGTGATGATGAAAGATGACGACTGTTTGTAGGCAGTGGGGACCGTCGGCTTTTCGTCTTCCGAAAGACGGGAGTGGTCGTTTCTGTCAAAATCCGTTCCGGCAACTGGTATTCGATCTTGGAACCTTTGGATTATCAGACAGGCGCTTATCGCCCTCGGCTACGGACCACTCCACAGAAAAAATGTTGATAATCAAGAATCCAAACAAAAAATACTATTTATTCTACGAGAATAAAGTGACCACAAGAAATTACGACCAGGGGCCTGATTCGTACGAATACAGTATAATACAGATTTCATTAAGATATCTTCTCAATGTATCAAGGAATATTTCATTAGGAATACATTTATACATATGCTAAAAATATAAAATTTCATTCTCCTCAACTGAAATGTGGAGAAAATGAATTCTTCCTTTATTCATAGTAATAGGCGAAAGGCGAACCATTTCTTAAATGGATTTCAATCTTGAATCTTCCCTGGTTATTTCAAAAGATATTTCGAGATTCAATAGAATGAATAAGAAATGCAAAGTCTGGAGTTTTTATTTTGTATAGTGTTCAGGTTGCAGCTCATGTAAACTTCCACTTTAGTTGTGGAAGTCAATTATTGTCTCTGGCAATAGAGTGATATAAAGTTATTTCAACCGATACGTTTCCGAGTTCATCTCTGATTCATTTACCCATTGTTCTATTCTAACACATCCTCTCAGCTTCAATCAACAATTGGTTCAAAACTCTCTACTTGAATTTGAAGTTCGTTCTCTCTTCCTCCCCCACCTCTCTACATTGGGAAAGTGAGCAGAACAGGCTAAATTTCACCTCTTCTCTGTTTGCAGAGCCAGCAACATTGAACTAAGTCTACACATGGTATTTATTCATTCATTTGGCTCATGATTGAGAAGTTTCGATAAACACAACACAAGCGAACATAATCCGCGCAGACAGGGAGCTGTTACCTGAATAATAAAATGAGAGCATTCATCATAAGTTGTAGACTAAGTCAACATGTAAGCAGGCAAAGTTCTGAAAACTAAGTTCGGCCGCCGAGGAATATCCCCCTGCAAATGTAAAGTTCACCCTCCAACTCCCTCCATTAGTTTCATTTCAATTCTAATCTCTAGATCTCAAAATACGACTTCTGTTATCATTATTTTACTAAATATGCTGAGGCAACTCTATTTCACGAAATTTAATACTGCTCATGAAATAGTATAGGAGTACAATACATACAGCATGTACAATATACATGACTTTGTTATGTCATATACAATCCCCGATTAAGTTGAAATTTCTCAGTGTAATACTTTCCTGTAGATTTCTATTACTAAAATAAGTGATTTTTCAATACCACTTCAAGCTTAGTACTGCCACAGAGAAGGAAGATTTTGCCACAGAGAAGGAAGACTATTTCTTCCTTCTCTGTGGTACTGCTCACACTTTTCTGTTGTGCACGTTGTGGAATTCAACGCAAGAATTCAGGGCATAGAATTGTGATTCATTGCTCTTTTTCTTGTAAAATACGAATATTATAGAACAAGTCAACAGTTTTAATTGGATAGCACATTAGTATGTATATTAGTAAAGTCTGACTAATCTCGGACCTTCGTAGAACCTTCCTAGAATGCAGGTAGCTATTGGCTAACTTAAGCTAGGATCAGCTTGCAGCACTGTACAGTGTACACGCAGTACTGAAATCTGAAGTTTGTCCAGCCTAAACCGCTTTGAAAAGAATTTTTGATATACTGTTAGATAGAGAAAGATTGTGACTTTTGATTTCTAATGGAAAGAAGAAATGAGCAAACTTAATCATGGTAGATGAGTGCATTAATAATTCCATGACCAATGGAGTGGATAATATGGTTATAATATGATTAAGCAAATTAATAACTTCAAAATGTAATTGAAGTATGTTTCCCCTTGATTCGAAACCTAAGTCCTCTTCCACGATACTGTAGACTCATTTCGAACCCCATCCCACTTGACATGGATGATATAGACGCTTGTCATTTTTCTCTGGAAGCCTACACCCATGAAACTTGAACATTGTCACTCTATTAAACCACATTCAGCCCACTCCTGCATGAGAAATATATTGTGACAAGCCTCACGTATATGGCAACAGAGTTTACCCGAGGGTATTCTCAAAAGTATTTTTACACAGATAGAATAAAAAACTTTTTCCATTTATTTTATGAGCTGGATTGTATTCTGCGCTCAATTTTTAAAAAAAGCTGACAAAGCTATATCCCATTATAGTCTCATTCTCTTGTATTACAACTTTATCCTTCCAAACTCTGTATGTGTGAATTTCTACAGACCTTTTAAAAAAACTCTACAGCCTTGAAAATTTCATGTGAGTTGAATGCGAGTAGGGTTGATGAATAATGTGCATGTAATTCTGTGGGTGAAGTAGGAAGCTGATACATGTAAATTTGAGGTTTGGGCACTCTACATGTTGGGACACGTACAGTCGCATACAAATTCCGCTTTTTCGATCTTAATTAGTAGTATTCAGATGACACTCTCACTCTTCTGGCTGCTGTGGTCTTTTAATAAGGAGGAGATGCAGATGTGAAGTTTTCGATGAATTTCGATGATGTGAAGGTTGTAAAGTTTCCTCAACCAATTACATTGAAGAGAGCTTCATTTTCTCGTTTATTCAGTAGTAATCAATATGGAAAATATCAAGATTGGAAGAACAGGCTTGAAATTCATGAGACAAAGAATTCATGACAAGAAGCTAACAAGAGCCATCAGAAACATTCTTCAAAGAGTTGAGAGTTGATGAGGTGACTAAGTTTCCAAAAATAATAAATCCACCAATTCTTTGTAGCTTGGGTTTATTTTGGTGTAGCTCCCAGGATTGAAGGCAAGCTATACGAGCCTGCTGTGTATTCAATGTATATACTAGTGGCGAAGCGTGGTAAGCTTATTTGGTCATTGCCGGGTATATTTCCTGTAGGAAATGTACTGGCGATGACCAAATAAGTATACCACGCTTCGCAACGGGTATATACATAACAAATATTCCATATTTATAATGAGTATTTTATTATTAGGATTCAAAAAATCATTTTAATTGACAATCAACCCAATTTTAATAGCAAGTTGCACAGCAGACAAAGAAAAAGGTAGGCCAAGGAACAAGTGATGGATGACCTGAGAAAGATGGAGGAGAGAGGATGGAAAGAAAGAGCCATGAACAGAGAAGAATAGAGGCGTGTTGTGAAGGAGGCCAGAGCTCACCTAATGCTGTAGCGCCGGATAAGTAAGTAAGTATCAACCCAATTTTGAAGATCATAAATAATCAGTAATCAAACTTGAGCCTTCAATGATTGTAGAAACTATTGAAGAAAAATCATAGCATAAAATTTCTGTTTCGTATTAATTTCAATTCAATTCATTTATTGATACAAGCAGAAATAATGAAAATATGATTTTGGAGAGAAACAACAGGCACAGCCCAAAACTGTTTCTCCTCGAATTTTGATACATAGTGTATTCGAAAGTGAGGTTACGTTTCCACTTTACAATAAAATGGAATAATAATGATTTCTCATTTCCACTGTATATACAGTGATTTTATAAATTCAAATACAGAACTTCATTATTTGAAAATTTTACAACATTTCGGAAAATAGTTTTAAATAATTCAAATTTATAATTATTGACGTCATAAAGACGATTATATCATTTTATTTGAAGCTCTCTTTTTTCTTAATATTCTTGTCTCTCCATAGAAAAATCTACCATGACTTTAATAAAGCTGGAACAATTTCCACCAGTTCCATGGTATTAAATAGCGAGCTCACAAGGATTGAATGCAGGATGGAGCGTTTCCTTTATTACAAGAAATAAAGTCTTGCAATCCCTCTGGACATCTTACAATAGAAAAGCAGTCTGTGACTGGACGCAAACATGATGACATAAATATAAAAAGGAGTTAGATAGCCAGACGTTGAGAAAACAGAAAGAGAAATGTTGAAGAGAGCACACAAGATATACTTGGAGACTATTGATGTTGTATCGGAAGATGTGTATCTCGAGTCAAAAGAATCCTCTTGGAACTAAGTTCAATACATTCCTTACTGTGAAGGTCTTGAATGTAGCAGGGGAAAGAGTGATATCACATATACACACTTACGATACCTCATATAAACACCGATTCAAAATATCAGTGAACGCTGTTTTCAACGCTATAATTATAGTAAGATCTTTCAACAGTTATTCAAAACCGATCATTCAGAAAAAAGGAAAATATCATCAACTGTTTATCATTAAATAATAAGATTGATGGATATTTTATTGTAGCAAAGACAATTCTACTACTTATAGATTGAATTGTCTTTGATTGAAGAAAATGATAAACGAATTGTAAGAAACAGAAGTGACACTAGATTAGTAAGGAGGTAAAGAGCCTCCTCCTATTGATTTGAGCAAGAGACTTGTGCTTTCCCTATCAATATTCTACACAGCTGAATACTGGGGATAGGAGACGTATAGTTGTGAGATGCTCAATTCTAAGACCAGTAGCTCGAAATTAGAACTTTGAAATTGAACTTTAGAATTTCACTCAATTCGGGTGAAAGAATTCCAAGTTGGAAGTATTACAACACCCTGGAGGTATAACACCCTGCTTTAATATATGAAGTAGGAAATTGCATAATTGAGAAGATATAAAATGGGAAGCTGCCATGAAAGCTTATATAGTGATATTAATTTAACTTGGCGGATGGCATTAGATAGATAGACAGATATTAATTTTTGCCATCGGACTCTACGGTCATCAGCAACGTCAAGAAATAATCTCTATCCATCTATCTAATGCCATCCGCCAAGTTGAATGAATATCACTTCAATCAAATGAAAAAGAGGATAAGATTGAGTTGAAAGTTGGTATTGAGTTACGTTTGAGTTTGAGATGATTATTTTATGAGAACGACGACCAAACCCAAATATTCAGAGTAATGGAATAAATACGTTACTGTAAAATGATTTGTTCTTGTGCAAAACAGGCATTTTATTCCACCAATTTAGAGATTCCAGGATTCCACCATCGAAACAACAACTCGTTGATCTGATTCCACCTACCCTTAACGTTATGTAGGCTACACGAATATTTGTGTATGCATGGTAAGTTGTGAATAACTGTGAGTAAACAAGTCATGTTTTCGTTTGTGTTAACATTCATCTATATTAATAAAAGAGAGTTGGTGTCTGGTAATGCTCGCTCTTATAACTCGGGAACAGCTAGGAACTGGATTTAGATGATTTTGGATTAGTTTGAATTTTACAGCACTGGTTAACATAATATCTATTAAATATAAGAAAATCTCTTTATAATTAATAAATAATTACTAGATTAATGACTAACCTATCAAACACAGACATCCATTTTGATCCTATGTTCAAAACTTGACAATGAACGGGTACCTACAACGGAGATGAATGTGAAGTTCGAAGATGCTACAATATAGGTCTTCCAAAAGTCTCACACGTGGTGGTCAGTGCATTGGCTTACAGCGACTACAGGTCCTGAGGTTTCAAACCCTGCCCGACCATTTCTTTTTGTTCTAGGTTTTCTACGGTGGGGAAATTATTTTGGTACAATCATCAATTAAGAATGAGTTAATCGTTCGTATTATTCATGTTTATTGTTTCTAATAATTATTTGATATCGTACATTTAAGAATATTAAATACATTATCTTTTCTCTGTTTCTGTGCTTCAGTAAAAAAAATTATTATTTTATTAATTTTATTAATATTATAAAAATATATTATATTTTATTAATAAATTGAATAGATATTATAAAATTTACTGATTGAAGAATTATTAATATTATAAAAATAAATTAATATTAGATAATTTCTCTGTGCTTCAAGCTATCTACAATAATATACCTATGATAATAAGTATATTTTTACTTCGTGTTTATTTTGCGGAGGGTTTCATGAGGGGAGTAACATTTACAGGGAAGATTGAAGGCTGAAGGGCATTTGAGGCAGGGTGGTACATGAAGAGGTGACATTTATGGGAAGAGGGGTGACAGAGGGGTATTTGGTGGTGCAGAAGAGGGTGACATGAAGGAGATCATGAAATTTTTTGAGGGTGGCATGAGAGGGGACATTTGATGTAGGGAAGAGGGAAGAGAGTAGATACAAAGTTCGCCGGGACAGCTAGTATTATTCTAAAATAAACAAAACTTTCATAAATCTGTTAGCTGGTTTCAGTTGCAGTCTATTTCTCTTAAATGTTTGTGTTCGGTAGCCTATATCATTTCACTTTGAAGAGAGTAGGATTCGTTTCAGTGCGAATAAGCAGATGTGAGCGTAATTGCCTTTCAGTTAAGCCCACCGCTCTTTATCGATCATGTGTCAGGAAAGGAAGCCACGATATTCGATTGCCTTGAAATTCGCAATGTAAGTGAATGCCATCTAAAGAAGGACAAACAAGTTACATTGTCGATTGGGCTTTTCCGTTCCTACACGGCAATATGGCGGTCCTGATGTTTGTGATATTTTTCAACAATATTCTCACCCAAATAGACACTTTCATAAAAGTGTGTGTTTGGACATTTACTACCCCTGCTAAATGATTATTTTGTCAACAAGTGTTATTTAGGTAGCTATTTCATGATGTATATTATTCGTCTACCTTCCTTATTATTATCCTTTAAAATTTCCTTCTATACGTTATGAGAAAGCATGATTGAGTGTTAACTTAAAAATGTTTATATTTATTAAAGGTCTACTCCAGTTTACACTAACAACTCCGTATCAGCATAGATAACAGATTAGAATCCTATCTCTTATCATCTATGGTATCAGGAAGTAGGTCTATCCTTGAATTCTAGTGTACACCGACAACACGGTATGCAAGTTATCTCCTTTTTCTCAGTCGTCTTCTCCAGAGAAGTAGGGAAAGTCAGTTTCTCATAACTATTTCAGAATTGAATAACTAAACGGGGGCACTGGTAATTAATAAATGAGAATCAGTAATATGAGGTACAATCTTGATCTCGAATCAAATATTTTTCCGAAATTAACTAAATATACTAAATAGAACCATTAGTTCACTAGGGCCCGTATCTTTGTTTCAACTTGGCTTAATAAACTATAAATTCACGGTCCACACTCTGAACAAAGTTTAAACTTTCATTTGTAAAACTATGTTTGAACGAGGATGATGCCTAGGCAAAACAAATCAATCTTAATCTTCGGCCCGTATGCACCATCTTTGTTTAAACTAAGTCTAGCAAAACGTAGTTTTGACTTGGTTTGAACTGAAAACCCGCAATTTGAACCAAGTAAAACTTGGATTTGAAAAACTACCTGGGTATAAACAGAGATGAGGCATAGGGGCCGTCACTATTAAATTTATTTTTTATTAACGCAAGTTGGAGTGGATTTGTGTTCAATTATTGTTCCCACTGCGAATCGAAACAGTTCACTAAATAAGAAGTGAGCGAAAAAACTTTGAGTTTCAAGTTTTTCTTTTCTATTTATTGGGCTGAACAAGGAGACTAGTTGAGTAGCACTTGAGTAGAAGTTTGATATTACGGTCATTGCTTTGAAAGTTCAATATCACCAACAAAGTCCAATTTACAGTTTTCAGTAATGCTTGCGCCTCCACTCACCAGAAAGGAAAATTTGCAATTTGTACTTTTGTAATTTTGCAGGCAATATCTGGAGTGGAATTGAAACACATTCCTCCCATTCATTCTGATTATAAAAGTTCAGGAGATTTATGAACTCAGTGTCGACGATACTTTATTATCACAGTCTTTTTCTTTTTTGTATCCGCGTTCGTGTAGTGTCCATAGCGAAGATTACAATCCATTCGCTGTCTGAATTAGATCTTGGAAAGATTGGGAGCAACAAGTATTCAGAGGATTCCGCATTCAAGAAAATTTTCCATTGATTTTTTAAAAACTGGGTAGACATAACGTATTATAAGATCATGGAGCGAATTCACTATTGGATCAGAAAGTATTCATTTTTATGATTCTTTAGAATGATCGTCTAACTATTATAATTCACTAACCTACTTACCTGTATGAGTGAGGGCGTGCCAAGAATAAACATTACAATCATTTACAATCGAAAAATAGTGCTTTATTATTGATTGTTATTGACTATTGTTATTACAGATCTTTCATGAATATTCTCTGGAGAGGTAATCTCTATGATCGATCAGACTGGAGTGGAAATCAATACAGTACTGTATTATCATACATACTGAGAAGAATAAGTAGATGAGCAAGATTCAAAAGTAGAATAATGGCTATATGGTATAACATAGAAGCATGAATAATGTATCAATTTAATATAAAACCATTTAATTAACGATGAATTTTACACTCCCAAGCTTTCAACTTTGACAGTCTCATTAAAACATCAAGAAACAAATTATACATTCAAATATCCATTATCGTTTTTCACTAAGTTCTAGAAATTAGGTAAATGATTCTCGAGTACCAAGGGTAATAAGAAAAGGGACTGACCCACTCATTCAATCACAAAAACTAGGATATCAATTATTCATCCTCTCTTTGTCACACTTGTAGAATTTGCGAAAGTGACGCTGAACTTAATCCATTAGAAGCTGGCTTCAGCTGAAAGTACGAGTTTAGGCTAGAGAATAACATTCGACGGTGGACGGTTGGAGAAAACCCTTCGAGAAATGGACGTAGTTCAAGGATTTATATGATTGGGATGATGCCGTGAACTATAAGAAATCGTGTTCTGCTTTTCGGACATATAACTCACTGGAGATTTCCCATCAAAAACAAGATAAGAGTACAACCAGGCTGTGAAGCCACTAAATAATACAATTTTCTTGAAGGCTCTCCATCAAAAATCAATAATATGGCTGCCCTTTTTCTCTCAAGTGGCTCTCGAAGAACCTGATGGAACATTGATAAAAATTTCCTTTTATTTCTTTTCTACCTTCATGGACCGATGCATTATGAATGACACATATCAAGTATTGATATTGCAAGGACGAAAACTTACACCATGACATTAGTCACTATAATTTACTCACTCGTATTCTATCGATTATTGAATATTTTCTAGTTTTATACATTTTCTTATAGTGAATGGTATATTCAAAATAATATCCACTGATAGTTCACACACTTTATGATCATTAGAAAAGATTATTTTTAGAATAAAATAATTTCAAGAGTAAATCCAAAATGAGGAGGAAACACCTGAGGAGAGGAATGGAGACGGTTGAATTTTTTCAAAATGAAGATTGCTGGTAATTTTAAGATTGCTTTGATTATTATTGTATGAATTAAGAGGTACATACAAACAAAACAAAAACACACAAAACAGAGTGGGATTAATTGAATACGTAGTAATGTAAGTTTGAACAATTAGGAACTTTAATAACTTTTTTGGAATGATTCTGACAATATTCATTAATTCATTTATGCAACTTTTCCTCTCCGAGGGTGATTAAGGCTGTGCATCAGCTTGAAAAAAATTTTATGGTGATATATTTATTGAAGCTTTATATAGCTAGATAGTATCCAAATCATGAATACTAAAACAGAGTGGTAAACTACTAATTAGTAAACTACTAATAGCAGTTTAAATAACTATTATAGTAAAAATGGTTCAGTGAGTAGACAAAACCAAGTTTCTAACAAATCTAGAACAATGAAATCAGTTTGTTGTAGCTGATAACTAACAGTCAATTCATCAAATTTTAAGTATAGATTGGAAACCTTCCAATCTAAACTCTTATGTACGAATTGAAGTAAAATTACAGATTATGCAGTCTATGCAGTGTAAAATATGTGGCTCATTCATATTCTATTGGCTTACCAATTCCGGTTGCAGGTGGTTGAAATATTGATTGACTGGTGAATGAGCTTTCAAGTCTTGTATTGTGGAACTACGGAACTAACACGAACAATTGCTAGTGACAACTTGCTTATAGCCCACAGTTTATAAAGACCAACCAACCCCAAGAGCTCGACTCATTACCCTTTCCCCATCTAAAATATTCCACTACATCGCGTGGAAAATAACACTAAGAGCTACTAAATAGCAGTTTAATCTTATAGCTGAAATAAATTGTTTCTGAAATTGATTTTACGTTATTCACTTGGTTCATCATTCACCTATTATCCTGAAAATAATTGGAATTGAAAGTTAAGTAACAAAGTACTTCAAAAACTTCCAGGTTGTTCAGAACCCACCTAGAGCTGTACGTACATTCATATCTCATCATCATCCCTCTCATTACCCATGCAACAGACTTGAGCTTATATGGGCATCACCAAAGCAAAACAAAAAAACAAAAACGATTTGGAAAACTGCACATGATGGAAGAGCTGTGTACTATCAAGTGTACAAGTAATAGTGTATTTATCGCTTCTACAACCATTTCCACTACTTCTTTCCACCAATTGAAAAATAATTTATCAGCGTTATAACCTTTTTTATCGAATATCCGATACAGCTCCTGCCACAGGTCCATTTTAAGATGATTGGAGCATAACTTCCTACTTGGGAGCATAACAGCTCAAGCTGAAACAGCAAAGTTCAGCCACTTAAACTTTCTGAATGGACATAATAGGGATGTTGCTCTCGCGTAAACTTTGTGGCATAGTAACTGGCTCGATTGCAGGTACCTGGTCAAATACTGTGTTAAGTGAGGTCCCTACTTGGAACAAGTTTGATAACAAATTAGTTAACTTCATGCATGTTACATCTTCATCCAGCGTCTTCAACACTTATTGATCAACAACTTACTATGGTCGTGAGTGTACATTACAGGGAAGAAAAGCTCTTTCCCACCTCTAATATTCATTTTAACCTCTTCAATCTTTGTCCTCAAAAGCCCACTTCAATAGATAGCAATGAATGAGTTCTTAAAATTAGCCTGTGAAGGCCATATTTTTCAAAACAATAGGCGAATGGTAATTATTAATACAATATCAAAAGTTGCGAATCTTGGTAGCAGTATTTTAAAACGTCTATCTATAATATTAACAACTCCTTCAGTAGAAATCATTCAAAAAAAGTAATTTAGAAACATTATTTTTCAAAAACCATATAGTGCCTGTGTTATTCTCAAGATGAGGTGTCGGGGAGGGGGAGGTTTCGATAATACACTCCAGAGAGTCACAA
Source organism: Laodelphax striatellus (assembly GCA_017141395.1). Lineage (NCBI taxonomy): Eukaryota > Metazoa > Arthropoda > Insecta > Hemiptera > Delphacidae > Laodelphax > Laodelphax striatellus. Next base: position 21,157,465 of record CM029532.1, on the reverse strand, counting down.
AACACGTGTTGCCTGGGGTCGCGAAAAGTCTAGGACCGGCCCTGTTAACAGGAATTATATTGTGGACATTAGAGATATCGCAATAATATAATGAATTTGATGGGACAATGAATACAAGGAAAGTATTTATTTGAGCACGCGCATTGCGAAGAGGGATGTGATGAAGAAAAGTAAGAAAATAAATGGAAAGAAGCTGGAGAGAAGTCTGTGAGAAGAAAAACACACACTGATTAGAAGACTTATTGATTGGCAAAGAAAACATGAGGAATTCAGCTGTGTTTGAGCTTGCTACATGGGTGGAACGTCAATGATGTTGATGTAAAGAATAAAACCTCTTTCTACTTGGATGTTTGATTGGATGTACCGTAGAGGCTATTATAACTGCTTGGTACAAATATCAATTTACAAGTACGGAAAAATGAACATCATGGTGGAGTTACGTCAGTTATATAACTGTTACGAATAGCAATTTAACGAGCGTTTCTCAATTAGTATTGGAGAGAACTTGCTCGCTTCAAAATTTTTTGTTGTTATACTGTATACAGATTTCCAGATTGCCTGTGTTGTTACAGTGTTGCATAAATTCTGCTTCCGAAATTTGTCAAACTTCCCACACTTGTCAAACAAAAATTAATGTACTCGTACATAAACCCCTACTTCCTGGTCTCTCCTCTTTCCCTTCAATTCGACCCTCAGTAAAACCATTTTCTTCATTCATTTGGGGTATTACACTTCCTTGCGATAAAGATAAGAGGAAAATGGTTCAGTCAGTCATCATCATCAAGAACATCAACAAAAACAGCAATAACTACTACTTCTCCTAATACAACTACTACAACATCATTATCATCATCTTCCTAATTAATCATTCACTATTATACATTTAATTGTAGTCAGCAAAAACCTGACAGTGGGGACAGCACTGAGAGATTTCGTGATCCTGGAAGTTCAAAAATACGTAAGAGGTAGTTAGGGTATTTTGGAATACCGAACCTCATTAAGTCAGCTTCCACATGCAAATTTCAGTTGTGCAACTAGAGCTGCTAAAGTCATCTCCAAAACTTTGTACTCGAGTGCGTCACAGTGCAGTCTCTCAGTTCTTTCTCTGCATTGTAACGTTTTCGTCCACACAATTCAATGTAGACGCCTACTGCGTTCTTATTCACTATTGGTGGTACCGGTATCGAGTTGTCGGATTATAACTGGATATCAGTACTGTACAAGTAGCTACTGGATAAAATATATGTTATTTTTATTCATAATATTATGTACATGAATAGCATTTATATCAAATGTTATGTACATGCTATTTTTATTGCCTCTAGCTAGTACAACAAAAGTTGTTACTAGAGCCATTGAAAGTATGAAAATTGAGTTTTTTCATAATAATTTATTGAACGAAATTCCTTATATATTGCGAATATTGACAACAGAATAATAGCTAATAGGGAAATTCGATGATCACTGCTGTACAAAAAACTTTTGCCCGGGCGGGAATCGAACCCAGCACACCTTGATTGCCGGTCAAGTGTCCTCACCTCTAGACCACCGGACATCTTCTGTGTAGCAGCATTCATTTTTGACTAAGCCAATTCGTACAGCAATTTGAATTATACAGCAGCGTTCATCGAATTTCCTTACTAGCTATCATTCTGTTGTCAATGTTCGCAGTAGCGGAAGTCTTCAGAGTATTTTGTAGCATTATTAATTAGGAATTTCGTTTAATAAATTATTATGATTTGAAAAGCAATTGAATAGTTGCAATATCACATCTCCTTCTATCTTCAAAATTGAGTTTCGTCAAACAATTTACGTTCCTTGCAAGAGTAGGTTTATCCTCTCCTACATTACTTATGGGTAACTATAGCAAAGAAATTCTCCTCTTATATGATACTACTATATTATTAATACTACTAAAATTGTAGAGAACTATCATTCTCTTTGTTTCTTGCACCCATTCATGAAATTCAGTAAGTAAAGAGCTGCATTTCGCGTGAGACTGCGTGTATGACTTTCCAATGACAGAGATGATAAAGAGAACAGACATAATTGTTCTTGTTGAAGCGAGACAACAGTTACCATTCATTGCGCATGACATTGTCAAGTAGTAATAAATAAAGCACCTGCCTAGACCTGCCGCTCTGTCCTAGGGGAATGAGAAAAATAATAATCTGGAACGACGTTGTCCCTCTGCCTTCTTGCTCACGAGAAAGTCATTAAAACAGAGACAATGATCGCAGAGTGCATGTGCTTCTACCATTCGTTCGGGAATATCTTCGTTAGTCATTTCCACCCGGTTGGTAGCTTCTAGCTGCTCCGAGTGGGAGTAATTAGGACTGAATCATTCCGTACGCTTTTTAATAATTAAGGCAGTGCACAGTTTATCGGCAACTGGACGGAAAAATGCCCCGTAAAATTTTTGGAGTTCTTTCAGTATCAAAATTATTCAAGATTCCATCAACGGTGTTCACTCACAATGGTCTGTGTTGGAAAACAAGTATAATATTATGTGTTTATGAGAGACCATAAACAAGTCTCAGCCCAGGGAATTCGTACTCTCTATCGATATGGTTGAAAAATTCTATTTCTAAAATTACAAGAGATACAGGGAATCAATTATTATCTCAATGCATTCTTTGCAATATAATTCAGAATTCAACTTTTTTGTTGGGGAGAGTATGAAAAATAAATATTTTCAAATATTTGTATTTCAAAAATTGATTTTCTTCAATTTCAAAAACAACATTCACCCATTCATCACTTCATTTTATACCGTTCACAGGATTATCTTCAAAATTAATCACCCATTTCTCATAAATTACACAATGTTTGACAAGGAGAATTATTTCAAACGTATTAAAATTAAGATGAGAGATAAGATTATTTGAAAAAAATGCTAACAACTTCCTTATGCACACATGTACAGCCGTAAAGTGATAGTAGACCGATAGAGAAACAAGTATGGGATCTTCAACGAAATTTGATACATAGCATTCCTGATAGAAGAATGCTATTGTGAGTTGACTTGAGAGCTGCCAAGAACTCATCAAGTGTACATTCAGAAATATTAAATGTCAGAATATCTGAATATATTCTTGATTTCTCGCTGAAAGATTCAATCAGAGAGACGAGCTCAGCAAAACGTTCTCAATAAAGAGTCAATAAAGTTCAATTATCCTCCAGTGTTCATAGCGCAATTTAACAAGAGTAGAAGATGGAAGTTCTGTATACTTTTAGGAATAAATAAACTTTAAGAAACAGACCCAGAAAAATTAAAATGTATTATATTACTTACTATCTATTATATATTGCTCATATAATGTAATTGCTTATAATCAATATAATTATAATATATAATACTATATATTGCTTATTGCGTGTTCTAGTTGCTTGTTGCTTATTGCTCCGGTGTGCGAGTCGCTTCAAGAATCAATCTCGATGATAATGAAGGTTTGAAGAACATTTCTTTTGAACAATCAAGAGTTATCATCTTTTCAGAAACAACTTAAAGGTTGTTTATTCAAATTCTTTCCAATCCATAATGAAATTAATTTGTTAATGACCAACTAAGACTTTCATACTGGAGACCCACCCACATTTCACAGAATAAAATTTTATATTGTACTAAATTTCTTTGGAGCTCCATGAACAGATCTCGAAGGAAGAAAATTACAGTTGGAAAATATTACTCCTTCGTACAATAAATTTTTCAAATGTATGTTTTTATTCTCAACTTGTGAAATTTTAATAGGATAAATAATGATAAGAGAATAGTTACCTGTTGTGCTGGGCTATGTATAAAGTCTCCAACTCTCAAAGGACAATGAAACATGCCTCGACTATTTCGCATGACCTGAATAGAGAATTAACAAAAGCATTGCGAATTCTTCGTCTGCTTAGTATCCCATGCGCTGCCCTTACCCACACCATTGCAACTGGAATGTCCTGCTGAGCTTTGAACTGATGACTAAGTAAGAATTTTCCGTTCCCTTCCCAATTACAAGATGTAGTAGACTACACGATACCTGCAGTCAACATAGAGCTTACGAGTGAGAGCAAACAACTAAAAGGATCTTTCAGTCTTTTTTTGGAATCGGATTAAAAAAATAATCAGTCCTCACTTTAGATGTTTAGCACCCCCTTGGGTGCAGTAGACTCAAGAGTCCACAATCTATGCATTGTTTTTGGTTAAGCATTGTTTTCTTTCCTGCGGAAAAACATTTGGAAACCTCAGTGGATTCCTGCCCAGATTACATTCAAATCAGGAACTCGTTACCACTCTTCACTTTTCCTCACTGGAATACTATTCCGTGCTACTTTTTTTATACTGTACCTGTATTCTCCTTATCCTTATCTCATTCACTCTGAGTAGCACGGTATTCCACTGTATACTGTGCTGTATTAAGTTTGTGAAAACAGCTTTCAAGATAGTTATGTTGCAACTTCATAGGAATTTCAATTCATCAATACATAACATTATTGTTGTGAATCATTCATTAATTTGTTTTTAAATAAGAAAAATAATGTTGGGAAATATTCTGCTTTATAACTCATATCTCTTTATCATGTGAGAAAAGGAGTACTGAATAGAACCAAAGAGAAAGCATAGTGTCTTGACGTCAAGCTTTCTCTATGACAGAACACTGTACGGAAGGCGCAGTGATACAACCCAGCATTACATGCTTGTTCAGAGGGTTAGCCCATGGTTACCCGTCGTATCTGGTAATGGATTTTCATTCTGTTTTATGCTCTGTTGATCAATCAGCTATCAATTGTATTCTTTAATGAAGGATGTATTTGCTCTTTATCATTTCGACCTTCAAACAAATGAAATCGCTAATTCAGTTTGTTCAATATCTGATCAGTTTTATTTGTATTTAATTTATTCGTATCAATCCATGCAAATTCCCTCCTTCAACAAAACTGCACTACTCTTTTACTCAATTAAACAGTATTTGTCTATTAGCAATAAAAGCAACATACTACCTCGTTCTATTGAATTTTTGAGAGTTAAAATCACTACAAAAATATCCGAATCAGTCACTTGTTACTGAATTAAATAATAATTCAGTAAATAAAGAGACTATTCTACAGAAACTTCAAAGTATTATATATTATTTGAATATTCAAATAAGTGTTGTCATGGTATATTAGGCGTCATGATACGTTGTGTGTTGCTTGTGTGTAATGTTCTGGAACATGAACTTTCTATTATGAGTACAAATGTTTCATTACCATGTACTAACAAATCTTCTACTCATTTCAAGGATATGTTATTTGATTTTAAAACCACTTTCATTAAAGTTGTGAAATTTGCGATCAATAACGAACTACGAAGTTAACACTTCAAATATACGACTGCATGTCTTAAATTCTAGTGATGAATCAATTGACTTCACATTAGATATGCCTGATGAATCTAGTGATGAATCAATAATATTTCACATCAGTATTTATATAACGAGAATGATGCAGATAATGTTTCTTTTTACTTTGATCATGTTTCACCGATATTGTGATTCATCTACTAACTATATTGTGGACCTGTCAATGTTCATTCAAATATTGTTTTGTTCCGTTTTTTAGTTCATTTGAGCTCTAAGTTTTTACATCTTGTTTCCATCGAAGGTTAACAATAAGAATATATAAATAACAAACAAAAATATTTAAATAAGTTTGTTATATTTCTAGGAAATATTCAATATCCAACATTCAATATTCAACATTTTAAACATTTTCCTACATGAACTGCGAAGAAAATATTCTAACATCTTGATTTCTAACACTGAGTTCTAATATTCTAACTCTGAGTTCTAACAACTTGTTTCCATCCAAGATTATCAAAAAGAAGATATAATTCACAAAAAAAATATTAAAAAAGTGTGTTATATTTCTAGGAAATATCAAACATTCAATATTCAACATTTTGGAAAATTTCCTACATGAAACTTTTAACATAACAAAAACCAGGCTTTCTCAAGCGCAAATTCGTTGATGAGAGAGAAATTGAAATTTGCATTCACGATGCCATATTTCACACAACGTTGTCTCTTTCCCACTCGCAATGCAATGAGCTTGACTTCTCTGCCGCCGTAACTTACTGTAAATGTAAGAAGGATCTCCGTCGTCAAGTGAATAGTGGAGATGTCTCATCAAGCTCTTTGCCATCCGCCTGCAGGCTCCATCTGGGAGTAGGGATTTCCCGGCCATTAAACGAATTTCGCTGCCTCGCCAGCGCTGGCCTGAAGGGATTCATTCCGCAAGCACGTCTCCCACTCTTATTAGTACTATTTAAAATTCACGGCACAGCTTCGGCCGAGCTAAAGGTGATGCTGCGTTTCGGTCCGTCAACAAGAGATTTCAATATAGAGGTTTCCCGAATCCGAGAAAAGATTTTCACGCATTGGATTCTCATAATTCATTTCCAAGTACATTGAAAAATTGAACCAATCACTTTCAATTCATAACAGCTTTTTTCATATTTATTTTAGGAGCTTATGTCCGTTTTTGGAGCTCATGTTCCTTTTTACCTAAAAAACTTGAAATAAATTTTCATCGAAAACAAGAATTATACTTACATTATTTCAGAAACTTATTCGTATCTTATTAAATTCCAAAATTGTTAAAAGGTAGTTGACTTTTCCTTGATCTTTCCAGGAACATGACGAGATTGACGCAGTTTGTTCAATCTTGTATGGACCTTTTTTAGCTGAATCATATTTATTTATCAGGAGGCTCAGACAACATTATAGCTGACCCATTTTTTTCTCATTCTTCTTCTCAAGTTCCCATTTTTTGACCAATTCATATTATTATGAATGTTGTCACAATAAATGAAGGATAGAATAAGTACTTCTGAAAATTCAACTATTCAACTTGTGATACTTGGTCTGGTTGTAGTCTCATACGCTTGAGTAGACGTTCAATCCTTGTTCTGATAATGTTTTATTTGAATGTTCTATATTACGGGTTATTCTTAGTAAATGGTATGAGGTTCTCTTTCACTTCCTCCTTTCTCTTCTTAATCTCTTGAGATGAAATTCATATTTTTTAAAAAAGCTTGCTCAAAACCCTAATTGTATAACCCACTTCCTCCTTTCTTTTTTTAATCTCTTCAGATGAAATACATATTTATTAAAAAAAAAGCTTGCTCAATACCTTAATTTTATAACCCAACACAACATACTGTTGGTGGATGTATATACCAAAGTGAACTGTAAGAAATTCAGAAGCACCGTTCGTAGTCATGAATTGAATTATAATAGCAGTTGAAACAATAAGAAAGCAAGAGGAGCTTTATCTTCATCACCAACACCAGAATCAAGTTTGACCACAAAAAGATGGAATATTTTACCCACCAAGGTACCAGGAGAGTGATGAAATTCTATTAGGTGAAACCAAGAATGGTCGATGAATTCCACTTAGCCTTCTGCTTTGATCAGCAAGGCCATTAGGACACGAGAAAAAACCACACATTCATGTGAGTTTGGAAGCGCCTTTGATGAGAAGAGAGGATGTGAGGAGCGATGTCTGCACATGAAAGGCTGGACGTGGAAATTCATAAAGGGATTCAGTGATTCATACGTAAAAGAATAAAATAATGATATTTTTTATTAATTAAAAACCCGTAGCTGTGATGAAATTTTCTTATAGCATTGTGAGACTTCAGGCACAAGCCATTCGAGACAAATGAACTCTCAAAATGAACAATCATGATGTATTGAAATTTATCGAAAGATTTTCATTCAATTATCAAAACTTTTATTTGGCTGCAATCAGACCAAACCGTTACTAACATTTTATGGTAGGAACAACTAACCAAGCTCTGAGATACTTTGGAGATTTCCAACACGATGCTGTGTTGAAGAGTCAATCTCACTTTGTTTGTTATTAGACGGTAACATTGTCTCCTTAATATCGTACAACGGTCAGAGTTTCTTTCCAGAGCAAGTACAGACCTTGAATTCCAAAAATAGAAATTCTTATATAGGACAATTGGAGGATAGTATTGTTGCAGCCACACCGTGAGGGAATCCGATTGTTTACTACATAAAGTCCTCTTCCATCTAAATTTCCTTTCTTTCCGACAACATACTACAACAGAAGTTTAGTGAAATGAATCCTTTGTGTTAACAATATAACATCTAATTATTCCTTTCAAGAAGATAGTCTTGATAGAGACATCAATGTGGTGAGAAACATTTGACGGAAAACTCAACTAGTTGAAAATACATGGTTTTTTATATTTTTGTCCTCTGTTATCTATGTATCTCTGTTATTTTTTGATACTTACAGGTGAGTCGATATTTCATTACGATATTTCATTGCTATCCTGTGTCATAAATGTTACTGAAATGATCGATCTTCGCTTTTTTTTGTATAGAAGGTTTTGAATAGAATGAAATATATTCTTTAAATTCCTTCACGATATAATTTGATTTCCAGAAAATTTCAAACAAAACTGATGAATATATTGAAATATGAGACAAAACTGCATTTACACGAAAGAAAGATATCATATAAATTCTCTAGAACTGAATCTCTTTTACATTGTTACTCAGCAAATAATCTGAGATGAACATGGAATAATATTCTCTCATAATCTTTTTATAAAGTACTTGGAAGACTCATCATTTCTTTTTTCTCATCTCTGAATACAAATCTCCATGCTGAGGCCAAAACAGGTATTTTCGTTTGCATAACTGTCTCTTCAAGGAGAAGATATTCATTGAGTCTTTCCAACCCACGTCATGGAACAATAAAGGCTCAGTTTACGTTTGAGATGATATTCATAACTAAGAACTTTATTATTCCGCGCCCTTCCTTCGACATCCCTAATATTAATTTACCTCATGGTGGATGCTGAGGAACACCTGATGCATTAGATGGAGGGAGTCTTACACAAGAAGATAATAACTTTTTACCAACTCCAGGTTACAAAAGATGTGGCTGAAAAGTATGAATTTTTTAAGAATATTCATTTTGTTAGGGCTAGTAAGTCACTGAATTTATTGAATAATGATAAGACTTGAATGAGAAATAACAAAAAATACGTTCATAATATTCTGCATACTTGCTTGAGGTTAGTAAGAATTTGAATAATTGACTTGCATGTTGATGCACTGTTGAAATACCAGCTCCATTGGAATAAAAATATCTCCAGAAAATGGAGCATGATTAACAAAATATTGTGAATTCAATTCCCGTGAGAGATTAGCAACAATTATTGGTTATATTTTTACCCACCGACCAAAACCATACACTGCTAACAATAATAAGACGATTTGGAATATTTATTGAGTATTGATCATTCTAGATTTATTCGATTGAGATCATAGAGGGTTGGATACAAACGCTCATTTTTCGAAAAACGTTTTGTTTATTCACTCTCTCACCGGTAACTAGGAAGAAATCTATAACTCTCATAGCCCTAAGAATTTTCAATCAGTAGCAATCAGTACTAATAGCTATAAACTCTGGACTCATCTGAAGTATTCAAATTGAGAAACATCGTCTATCCCTTGAACGTGTAATTCATCAGTTCATTTGTTGCATACATTATCATTCCACTTTCCATTTGCCTTTTTCCATCTTGTCAGTTAGTGAGCGAAGTTCAGTAACAACAGCAATAATTCAACTCAGTTCATGCTCGACCGAGCAGAATGCTCAAGACCGCTCGTCATGCGGTTCCACCCTCAAACTGCATTATAAACGAACCACTATTTTTTGAAAACATGAACTGGAAAACTCAATGAGTTTGCAAAAATAGTTTCACAGCTTGCAAGATATTTTATGCACATCCACATTATTATAAAAAAGTGACAGCCTACAGGTTTTACCAAAGTCCTACTCTTTTTTCGAGGGTGATGCCCACTTGAGCTCTAGGCTTGTGCGTGGGTAATGGGAGAGTAATGAGGAGAGATAAATTCAACCACGGTATATTGAAGGAGTCTTCTTATACATACCGTGAATTCAACGACTAATTATTCTTGGACAGTCGACACCGATGACTCAACGTCCCCTCCGAAAGAAGGAGTGGCCCTAGAAAATCTGCTGAAGTCAATTGAAATCGAACCAGGAACCTTTGACTTATCAGACCAGCAATAAGTCATCTCGGCTACCTGCCACTTCTAAACTATGTACTATGTTGTTATGGTATATATAGAAACTAACTTATTATACATATTGCAATAATTTATCAGTTCTTGATTTGTTATATTTAACGGGATAGGGAATTGAAGGGTTGGAACCAGGTGTTATTTCCTCAGATTTTATTTCTCATAGTTCTCATAGGTGTATCGGGCGCTTCATGACTTCATTACAGTAGAATCGGAAGAGTAAAATTTGACTGGAATTGTTTAAACACTGGAAACCCTTACTTTATCCACATCAACATTCATTCATATCAGTGTTTCCGATCTCCTTCAATCAAATAATAAACATTATTAATCTTTGAAAAATGTATTGATAAGAAACGACAAATAACTCGGAAAATAGGAACGATTAAATCTCCTTAACTTAGTGAACTCGAAAAATGTATCAATCGATATTCTATTTTTGTATCAGTTTTCACACAAATCTGGATCTGGCTCCTATGTAAACTGATTGAATTGATTGAAATTATGTGTGAACAAGATTGAAGAGAGGTGGATTGAGACGAGATGGAGTTCAGGCGTTTCAGAGCTACATGAATCGCACTCTCCAATCACAACAGAATCAATATTGGTTATTAGATCGCGAGTGAGGTGCATGCACGGCTATTGCCGCTACCGAATTGCATCCTGTATGAGGCTGCGGAAGTTGCGTCATTTCACCAGGGAGGAATTTCCAAGTAACTTCAAACACAAGGTTTCACTGCTGGTTGGTGCGCCGACCAGCATCCATTAATAAAAGCGTTTTATGAACGGTCATTCCACATCCATCACACTAATAAATTGAATGTTGGCAAATTGACATGTGCTGCCGTCAGAAAACTAGACCACGAAGAAGCAACGGGGATGGTTTCGCTGAACAAGTTCATCGATCGATAAACATTGTTTGGTTATAAAAGGGGAAACGTAAGCCCACTCACCGTGAACAAGAAAGGTTGAGAGTTCCAGGAAAGCTTTATGGATGACCAGTAAACAACTTATAATAGAGTTATATTAACACAGAGGGAGAGTTTCTCTACCAATGGTAAGTCCGCAACAAAGATGTGTTCGGAGTTCAAGGTTATAAATAATAATTATAGAGAAGTGTAGGGAACAATAATATTCAATTACAGAAGCCTACTCGGATCAAGTAAAACAGTAGTGAAGCATCTTATAGGAAATGGGTGTATTATAAGTATAGTACAGAAGTATGGGAATAGTATTGAGTTAAGAAATAGGCCTATACGAGTGTGGAATCTTATGAAGTGTGATGATACCTATATTATAGGGCCTATTATACCTATTAATGAGGGCCATATTATACAAGCGGCATTGACGCCCGCGTATAACCGCTCGTATAATATGCGACTTTCCCATTACAGAGACTGTGTAATGGGAAACTACATATAGATGATTTCACAGTCTCTGTGACATTCACACTCACAATGTTGAAATTCTATTAGGAATGTCATCAAGTACGCAAACGAAATGAAAATCCTGAGATGAGGCATGTTTGGCAATGATTGAAATTTGAATGAATAAAGAAAAATCTTTAGTTAATTTCGATCAAGCATCATGTCTCATTTTCATCAACCCATTTAGAATTGTATTGATGATTATGAAATCGCACTATATCTTCAGTAGTTACTACACTGAGAACGTTTTTTGTATGAGAAGGTTTTTTTCATTATTCCCTGTACTTGTAATAACTGTTCAGGAGGATACTTAATGTAATGTTTTTAGAATAAACTATCCTCTAGTATTACATATCGTTCATTTTCATGCCCATCAATGAAAGTGTAACTTAATGTTATGAGAAATTGACTAGTTGAATAAAGAAGCTAAATTCATCAATTGAGAAAATATTGTTACTTGAAAGATGAGTTCATGTAGAATAATCCGAACTCGAGAGATCAAGAAGAGTCAAGAGAGAACACTTCGATTGAAAATTATTAAATGAGGTGAGAATTTCGAAAAAGCTGTACTAATGATGGTAATCTCGTTTTCTTCAAATTGGTTGCGACTTCGGGCTCTCAAAATGAGAGTTTAAAATGAATGAGTTGATGAGTTGAGTTGTCTCACTCACTACCTAAAGCTGATTTCGTTAATTTTTCTTTTTTATACATTTTTCCTCTGTGTTTCTCCTTATTTTTCAACTTCCTTTTGAGATAAGATTAAGATTTTTCAGAAGGAAAAAAAGGCATTTTATGAAACTGTTTTAATGGTTTTTGAGAAATTTGAATTTCTAATAGTTTTTCAATAAAGGATTAGTCAACTAGCATTCGAATAAAACGGAGAATATGGTAGAGGGGATACGGTAAGGTTCCATTCAAATAATCAGATTTTTTAAACAGAAGAAAAATCTTTTTTCGAGACACATTTATATTGTTTCTTATTATAAAAAAATGCTATTGTTATTTTTAAAAATTGCAAATTTTTCCCCTTTTTCATCCATTTATTGCAAATCTCTCTTCCCAAATAATCTTGAATCATGGGAACATCTTGTAGAATAGTAGTAGTGCAACATGTTGTATCACAAATTTGTGGTAATAGAAACAGGCGTTTCCAGTGTTACAAGGACCGATCATCGTCAGCCGGAAAGTGTCTTGCCTACCGTAACTCGAAAGTGACCCAAGATGAATAAATATTTTAGTTCACGCCGGTCTTGAACCCACTACTAGCACTATAGATTCTCTTCTGATCGCAAGTCAAGTGGTGCTGTTCCAGAGGCTCTCGCCAAACTTCAGCAGAATTTCATGAATAAGCAAACAAGGCTTGTATCTCAAAATCAACCTGGAAAAACAAGGAGCAGTCAGGGTCGAGTCAAATCCTTGGTAGACTGTATTCTTCACTACTTCACTATCGTATTATGATTTATTTTATTTAGCGTATGGCTTTTAATAGTGGGGAGACCCGGGTAGGGTTGTTCCTCTTCACCCACATAACCAATTATCCCTTGATAGGGAACATGGTGTAAGTTTGTTTTCACTAAGAAAACAGACACTAGCATTTTATTCGATGTGAGTTTCAATCATTTCAATAGAATTAAGTAATATATCCACAAACTAATTTGGCCAGCTACACGAATATCAAATTAAACTCAACCACCGTACAAATGACGTCATTGCTTTGACGTCCGACTCGTTCATTGTTTCTTGTTTTACTGATTCTGTTAGATAACATGATTTTACGTCAGTTAAATTCAATTCCCGTAGAACTTATTGTTAAACTTGTTAATCTCCTATTATTTGGTGATAGAGTCAATTGAATTACTCAGTCAAGTACTCTTATTTCCCTCAAAAACTTGTGGAAAATAGATCCATTTTCAGTTGGCGAGTCTAAACAACAATAATGTGAGTTCCCTCTCGTTTCAAATGAATGGAAAGTTGGAATGGGTTAGGGGAGGATCTTGACAGACATCACGAAAGAAAAGCATTTCCGTGACGTAGAGCCACAATAGCCGTGGAATGTTCTCTGGTGCCTTTTGGTTGATAGTGCCTAGTCTGCTAGGTTATGACAATAATTCGAGTTGGCTCTTCTTTGTCCCTTGAAAGTCCTTCCATTCCATAACTGTTTTCATCATCTGGACTGGACGTTCAAAGCATCGTTTCACTGACTCTTAGAATTAAATTACCCCGGATGATCCTCTCATAAAGTGATTCAAATGATTTGCAGTGAGCTATTTTCTTGTCATTGAGCCCGTCATTGTTAATGAACTTAAGTTACCCCTCTAATAGTTTTTAATAGTTCTCTACCACTTTAATAGGAACATAAACATTGTTATAGGTATTATTGCCTTTTTATCAGTTTCGAATAGAATATAGAAATGATAGACTTGTGTATTACGAATGAGCCAGATATTGGATTATTGTCAGTTACCTAGCAGAATGACTTCAATCTCTTCTTGTTCCATATCAGCCTAGTCTGTGGTACATCATCTTCAGTTCATCCTTAGATTATTTCTACCTCATCTCCACCTTATCTTCACTTCGTCTTCACACTATGTACACTTCATCTCAATGCTATGCTATCTCTACATTATTTCCACTCTTTATCTCTACACTATTTCCCCTTACTTCCACTTATCAATAATATCATCATTACTCATTCATGATCGTTATTTTGTCACCAAAACACGTGGAGATGTTCTCCTCTTACTAGCCTCAATGGCACTCATCATTTTCCCATTACATTGCTACACCAATTTCATGGATATTTTCATTCCCACCATTCATTCTCAATTTGACGAGAGGGCATAATAATTGCAGCATGCGGAGCAATCGAGCAGTCAATTCACAGCAGCCCAATATAATACTCTTATCAGACTGAATTGCATTAAAAATTGCAGAGATACTAAACGGCCGTTCAATATTATCACAGTCAAGCTCTATCGCCAAATAGCATCTTCAGTTCAATCTGAGGTATTAATCAAGAATTGTGAATATTCAAAAAAACTGTAGCGGAAAGTTTATGATTGGAAACGCTTTGATCTCAGAAGAATTTATTAGTACCAACTGGGGAGATTAATTTTTGAATATTTACTTAGCATTGATCAATAACATCATGAGAACTTAGAACGGGTCAGAAAGTTTACTTTGAAAAAGTTGAAGTTGATTACAGAAACTTAATCTAAGAAAATTCAGTTTTGCAAATAAGCTGGAAGAACCAGATTATTATCAATGAAAGTACCATGGAGACTTGAATCAGTTTGTTCAGTGTAATTTGAATCTTATCTCTTCATTCCCGGACTGCCTGGAGGAAGATTATAATTGATTTCGAATTGCTGCAAAGCTACGAGTATTATTTTGTAAGCATTTGCTGTAATAGTATCACTTGAAATTGTGGAAAAATAATGAGAAAGTTAATAGCAAAGTCAGCATTTCTTCCAAATCAATTTTGTGTTTGAACCACGATTTTATCATGAATGAAATCAATACTACTGGCCTACTGTATGTTATTTCTTCCTTCATAAGTTCGAAATTTAAAGAACAAGTGCGAGTTCACATATACTGTATAAGATAAGAGGCGAACAGTTCATAAATAATACCAGAATGGATAGATAAGAGTAATAAATACTCTAATTTGAAAAAATTCAACCAAAAATAATTCAAATGATTTCGATAACTCAAGTTACACTCGAGCAATATGCTCATTTTACTAATAAACAGGTGCGACATCATGAAAATTGATGACTGTTATAAGTTTCATGCACTAAATAGATAAAAACCCATGAAAACAAGAACAAACTATTGTTTGATGCTTTAACTGTCAGACAAAAGATATAATTACATTGTTTACAAGGAATTTGTCTTAAATTTGTGGAAGTAGTTGAAATTTATCTTTGAAGCTCTTCCACAAAATTAGTCCAACTTATAATTATAATAATTGATACAATTAAACTCCAATAGATGACGTTCTATTAACAACAGCTTTAAAATATATGGAAATATTTGGGAGAGTTTTTATTGTAGAAATCGACAATTTATTACTGAAAACGTAACTTATTTTTTCCAAACGTTGTTATACTATCCATTCTTTCTTTTAAATCCTCTATTCCTGGTTTTTTTTATTAAAAAGCATTGAATAAATTCCTTGTATGCACATATTGAGGTAGACACTACAGAGAAATGGATGAAGAATCTGTATAGGCCTATAGTGAATGTGAAACAACTATCATGTACCGGTATCGAAAAGAATGGAGTAATGAGTTTATTCAAACCAATATCAACATAAACAATCGAGAAAATAATACTCGTATACCATGATTAAAAATGAACTATTCATAGATTATAAAATAGTATTTACAGTTGATTTTGATCATGTTTTTATTCTAATAAACCTTGATAGTTGGTATTTTGTGTTGTAACATGCACACTTCCACGGTTTTTTTATTTATTCTGGAATGGCACTTCATCATATAACACCAAACATAATTTATGCCCAAGTATTATCTATACCTATAGGATGGCACTTATTAAGTGTTATGCTTTCATGTTCATAAGTATGCTTCAAGTAAGTAGTATTTTAACCTTTTTCTGTGGACCCAAGTAACTCAGATAATGATTCTCTTATACTTATAATTATACTATACTTTTGAAACTACAATGAATAAATCCAAGAAAAGTTTGCATGATGTGCGGATTAGTCGCTTATAAAAGAAAAGGATGAATAATTCAGTATTATGTATAATGGTATCATGTAGGCCTGGTAGTAAAATCTTCCATTGTAATACAAGTAGGTCTACCCTAGTCATTCTCAAGAGGTTCTAAATCCCACAGGTTTCGACAACGGCCCATTGTCAAGGCTGAATTTCACTATGTAAGCGATCGTTGAGAGTGGCTGGCTGAGCTTCTAATATAAACTTTTGTTGAAACCACAGCTGCGAAGAGATGCTTTAACATTTACTCCTCATTTAAAACTTGTGCAGGAATCATTTGTTTCTTTACTTTCCAGCTCTTGCGCGCCTTTCCAAAACATCCCTCCTGGAAGTTTCCATCTCAGGATTTTTAATAGCCTTACATGAAACCCGATTTTGAAAGACACTGTAATAGCAGAATCTCAGATTGTTTCTTCTGGTTTTCGAAATTAGTTTTCTAATAAGAGGCAACGATTTTAAGTTGAAGTGCATTTACGAATGATAGGATTTAGTTTTTTGTACTAACGGGGTTCATGCTACATTATTGTCTATAATTCTATTATTATATATACAAAATTATCTAAACACTGTTATTATTTTTATAGTCTTTAATCAGTTCAATCATTCTATGAACAAGAAATAACCTGCGTTGAGTTACTTGTTTACATTAATCCGAAATAGATGTTTCATACACAGTTTATTCACTACACAGTTTTAATAGAAGCATAAAAGAGGTTTTATAAATAATTTGTTTCGACATTATTATAAAACTCAAAATAAAAGAGGGCTTATAAATAATCTGTATTGACATTATCATAAAAATCGAAATTTTTCAAAATAACGGTTATAGTTAAGTTACTCTGTGATTACGGTACGTAACTCCGCAATTGTGACAGATATCACGTACACTCGATGAGAATTCATTACGTTTTTGATTGGAATCTTGTGATTATCCACATCATAGAAGTCTTACAATAAATCTTAGATTATTCTATTCCTCTTCATGGATTTCATGGACCTACTTCCAACATATCTCCTTGTCTGAAATCGAGGAGTGATTGATACTGTACTTCAAAAAATGATGGACGATCAGAATACTCGTACTAAATCTTCTGCTGTATGATATATTGGCAAACAACACATGTTGTGTTGATATTATGAAGGATTCAAGTCCCCCACCCACCAGCATATCATGTTGCAGAATTATTGGTGTTCTGTTGAACTGTGATTGACGATAGCATTAGTATGCGGGTTGAACGTATTGGAGCATTATTTATTACAATTTTTCTATATTCTTCATTCATAGTGACATCAAAATAAGTGTAGTGTCATAGTTAACTTGGAAGTAAAAAATAAATGAAGCTAATATATTCGAAATAATTGATATTTCTATTTTAAACACTTGTCTTTAAAATTAGAGAAAAATAAATGAGGTGAATATGATTGAATACTGTAATAATTGAGTCTTCTTTTTCGAATACTGTAGAGGCGGCAATCAAGATTTTAAAACATATGTAGGTAAATCTTAAAATTATTCTCAGCATGTCTTGAATACAGTATAACTCATTAACTGATCAACAATGATAGCTTATAAAATTACAACTGATTAAAATTTGAACTTATAAGAGAATTTCAATTGCAGGATGCTGTAAGAATATTTTCATTTCAATAAGTTACAATTTTTTTATAAAAATAAATCTGGTAATTCTCCTATAGTCCGATTCACGTCAAGAAGTCAGTATTGTTTATATGAGGAGCATTGATGTCAAGTTTCATTGAGAGAGAAAGAGAAAACTGCACCAAACCTGTTCGTTGGAACTGTGCGACAACAATGCACAGTGCGGCAACTATGCACAGTGCAAATAGGATAGAGACATCAGCAACTGCCTTGTGCTGAACAAGGATAGCAAACTCCCATCTAAGCGATGCTGACTTCTTGACGTTAATCGTACTATATAGTACGGGATTTCTAAAAGCGAGAAAATCACAAAAAAATGTTGTTAAAAAAATGTCCATAAATTAGCACAAGATGAAACTAGATTCATCGCTTTCTTGAGCCTGGAACTAATTTGCGACAAATTATTAACATTCCGAATGATTACTGTTATTAGAAGACATCGAACAATTCATTCTGTTTCACGATAGCTGAGATAGCTCTTGGTTTTGGAGTGTCCCTACAGTGTTTACTGTTAAGAAAAAACACTTAAGGTAGTGAAAGATTTATTATGATATTTTATTTGACAAAATTCAATGGTTTGAGGTGCAATTTTCGAATATTGAAGTAGTGCCATGATTGCTCCCTCAAACGTCAGCGAACAAGCAACTCGTGAAGTTTGAAGTCAACTCAAGAAGACTTGTCAAGACAAAATATATTTGTTTTCTTCGCATTCTTCACTTCAACTCATTTTTCTCTGACACTTGAAAATCAAGATTTTTCCTAACAATTCATCAAGAATGGCTTGGATGGAGTAACTTTGTGCCGTTATCTCTGAACTGTCAGGTAAAATGAGTTCTCCGACTTTCAAGAGTGATGTAAATGAGTTCATCTCATATACATTCGATGCTTGAAACACAATACTTATACTTTTGTAGTTTTCAAGTTAACATCCCTTATGAAAGTGCTCGCTACTCAACCATCAGACCTTGTTTGAAAGTAGTGAAACTTGAAAACAATAAATCACCATCAAGTAAGAATGAAATTTCAGAACCTCATTAAAAACTGATCTAAAATTAATAAGAAGATAGACACCTAGTTTCTTAATATACAGGCGACTACAGTAAGATTCTCCTTTAATCATCCACAAACTTTTAATAGTGATCACTGCGGCAGAAAGGTGTAATCTTGGCATTGAGTTTGTTCAATTGTGTGTTTAATATTTTTAAGTAAATAGCTCATATTTCCAGTCTTGAAAAGATTATTTGATATGAAGAATTTATCCTTAAAACATTTATTTCACAATGAAATGACACTTGGAAAATAGATTTAAAACATATATTTACCATGAGAATTGGAAAAATGATTGGAAATATTAAACATGAAATAATTGAACCACTTAAAACAATAATCATAAATTGTTGAGGATCCATTTCATGAGTATCTGATTCGTTTTATGAGCTTATTAATAACTTGAAAATGAATTTTGTAGGTACTCTAGAAGTTAGTTGAAGCCACCATTTGTCGATCAAAGCCGCAAAGGACCTCGGTGAATATTCAGACAGGTGGGTAGACCTCAGTTATACGGCTAACTTTCGCATTCAGTGATCTCGTTTTATCCTGCCAGTGTTCCACATGGGTGCTTAGAGACAGACGATTTCCGAGGTCCACAAAACTAGAAATAACTAGATAACTTCCTAGGATCACAAATATTCAGAATGTTCCAGAGCCTGGCAAGGGCTAATAATAAACAGTAATAATTTGAGTCCCTAGCGGAAGTTTTGATTTGTTATACGATTTGGAAATAAAAAAAAATATTAAAAGACAAAAGTATCTTTAATAGTTTTATTAATACGTGAAGTATAAATCAATTAAGAAAGGATAGAATTCTCTAGAATCTCTTCATTTTATTTTACAGTTGTTGTTTTCTTCCAATTTATTGCAACAATTTTAGTCAAATTTTTAATTTTCATTCTCAACTGTCAAAATCGTACTGGTATCTTTTTATGAATGTAAAGTGCAATACATCTTCTAAATGAAAAACATGTCTTCTGGCATGTAAATAAAAATCAATCAACCAATCAAAAAACAATCAAACAATCAATTGATCAATCTTCTTGTGTACTCAAATTTCAGTGTTGCAGAGCAGCAACTGTTCTCAAGTGAATTCTCTTGAACATTGAATTGTTATTTGTTGAAACCAGGCACAACTCGTAAGACTAAGAAAATTATGATAACCTAGTATTTACAATGTACGTAACGAATTTCTTATACAGTATTTCTTATATACATATAATAATTATGCAAGTGACTCTTGTGCTCTGAGAAGGGGTGGTTTGGCTTATGTAGCGGGGAGACATAGGACTTTGTAAACAAAATTTTGTAAAATTAACAGCAATCGATTCTACATATTACATTATAGCGTACAATGAGTTAGTTAAACGACCAGCTCACCTTTCTTTCTCGGAATAAAATCGAGTCTACAACTTTATTGTTAGGGTTGGTTTTGGAAAACCAGTAGCATTTCTACACAGATTCAGCAACTAAACTCGAGATAAGAGTCGTTAGTTTCGGGTTGCGTGACTAATCAATGTTTCGTTCTACTTTGATTTCTATCCTGATCATTTGAACACTTCAAAGTTGGAGCTCTAAATTATTTAGTTCACCTCTGGGAAGGTGCAATGGAGGTGTATTAATTCACTTTCGCAATTTCCAATTTAGTAAACAAAGCAATGCAACAGTTTTGAATCGTTCTAATGGATATTTGCCTCTCTAAATGCAATTTTTCTCAACACACTCCTCCTCCAACAACATCCAAGTGAAAGAAACTAGAAAGAACTGATGTATGGAATTGGAACTAGATCTGTGAGATGATTTTTATCAATTTGATCCGTATTTTTATTTGAGATAGATCTTATTTTTTATTAGAAGTTACAGTACTTCATTTTCTACCAGTAATTTCTACTCAAATTCTAAACTGAATTTTGCATATGCTTCTAAAATGTACATATCATTCTAATATAATAAAGGGATGAATGTGAGCTACTTGAACTTCTAGTTTTTGAAATAAGTTGATTTTTCGGTAAAACAAGTAGAACATTTATTAAGAATTAGAACTCATCCCTGAATGATCGTTTTTTTGAAAGGAGAAAGTGAGAGAAAACATGAAGAAGTACAAATAAAGAAAAAGGAATTTTAAATTTGAATTCTCAACACAAACCATTGAACCGGTTTCTAATTTCCTAGTGTAATTTCTCTTCTTCTCTTCAAAAATTCAATGTGGGAGAAGAAACTTAGGACCGGTTCATGAGCTCGGGATTTAGCTAAATCCTAGACTAAAACGGGTGGCCACCGTAGCATGACAAACGTTAGCCTCGACACTATGTACTAAGGACTCTCTATTCTGCTAACCGACTAACCTGTCGAGACAAACGTTTGTCGATGCTACGGTAGCTACCCGTTTTAGACAATTAGATTTTCATGTATTGGAAAATACTCTTCGTTAAAAAGCCAGCCCCGTCTGTGACGAGAGACACCAATAACACCGATGAATTCATAAGAATATTATTTCCTCTTACACTAATGGAGTTATTTGTAGTTGATATCAATTAGGCTACCAATGATGGGATAGTCATTCAACAAGCATTCTTGACAAGCACGTTACTGTTCAACGATTAATTAAATAATGGAAGCATGATCATTCAGCCGAAAGTGCTAGTTGAGAGGGAACAGTAACAAAACAATAGAATCAATAATAATTTATGGTCGGCAGTTGTGGACTCAGAATGCAAGAGTTGGCCCGGCCAATTCGAATTCAAATTCGAACTTCGTTTCTGGATGATACGACTTCAAATTAGCTCAATTGATTTACAGCCTGGGGCAAAATAAGGGCATCCATCCATGGCATGTCGCCTGTCCATGCGCTTCCGGTAATTGATAAACGTGCCAGCAAGATGGAGGAAGCGGTTTCAGTCAACCGACAGAAATTGGAACACAATTTTCGGAACGGGATACGAATCCTTGTAGTTCTTATCAAATCAAGTACAGTAGTCCTGCAGATGGATCAGTTTTCATTGTTAGAAGAGGTCCTCATTCTCAAGAGTAGCGATTAGATTTAGATTAATCGTAAGGAACAATGCCTTGAAACGCTAATCATTGAAGCACTGAGGTTGGATGCTATCATATTTCATTCCATGCAATAATACAAGACAATAATAATAAGTTCATGAGTAAACACAAAATTTTGTTTATCCGGGATGGAGGAAATCCTTGGAGAAGGGTAAAGTGGTTTTTTATATCTACGCGCATCTTGCACTGCGCAGCGTGATAGCCATTTTGTGAGGTGAAAATATAATAATTGGTGATTGGGGAATTGATTTGTGGATGTGGTTAAAAACAAAAAATTCGAACGTCACACTCATTATTAATAACATTACAGTGATTTGAATTTTGATCTGCTAAAATGGTTTCCTCCGGAAAATTCTGAGATGTGATGACGTTTCATGTGTTGAATAGTGGCGACTTCTCTAACCTCATTGGGTATAGCAAATTTTTTGGAAAGAAATCTTTTTGAATAAAGTACAGTGATGAAGAAGAATTGTATGTATGATAAGATTTGTCTTGCAGTTGTAGGCCTATTCCTAAAGAAAACGTGCCAAATACTTGATGGAATAAGGAGAAATTTTTATTCATTTGTAAATCGCTTTGAATTGTTCTATTCATGACTTATTGTCGATAACGTATATTTCAATTGTCTACAGAATTATTTGGAGGGATTCAACTAAATTCCTGACTTGTAACTCAACTAATTTTTATTTAAACATGAATGTTGGTTAAACAACTCCGATATTCAAAATTTAAAAAAGTTGAGCTGATTAAAATTAACCGTTCGATCAGAATGTCCTTGGAATTCCTCACTTGAAATGTTTCATGATTATACATTTTTATTTAGTGACCTTAATTATGGTGTTGTACCCACTTGTCTTTTTTATGAATTCCAGAGGAGACCAGTCACCTATATAATATTCTTCCTCTACCCGAATAAATTTCATCCAAAACAAATGGAAAACGACCTTCGGACTTGGATTAGAAACGCCTCTGGCTTTAATAAGCTGTTATTAACTTTGACATCGTATTTTTAAAATGATTTTTTCTCTCTTCGATCACTCTAGTCAACCGTATACAATTTTTCTCTTTTTTAACAAGAGCTGTTCAGTCGAGTGATTCCAGTTTCCAGGTCTGGAATGCTTCACCGAACTTTAACTTTGGCTGTTTGAAGCATTAGATCATTTTGAACCTCTCATATTTTGCTGAGTGAGCAATCAATCATTCTCGTATGTAAACGGAAAGTCATACTTGGTTGATGTCTATTCTTTTTACAGTATGCTATACCATTACCTATTCTTCCAATGCCTACGGTATGGTATACAAATATTGTGCTACCCGTTTAAATTATGGTAAAGCTTTACTTAAATTTGGGATGTCCTATGGTATACAGTATATACGATTTTTGAGACCCTCAGCCAGTTGGGGATTACGAAAATCAACAGAACTGAAAGGAAAATGTCAGTGTGAAGTAACAAATACTGTCTTATTATGTTTAGTAGAAGATTAATGTTTAGTAACAACAGCGAATATCAATTGTATCTGTCTTTGTTCTTTAACTTGAAGAATTGGAAAATAAGAAATGGATCGTAAGCATGATCTGAAGCTTAAAAGATAAGGTTTACTGGAGAATGCTCAACTTGAATGTTTAGCTGTTGAAAAGTATAAATTGCTCAACTTAATAAACTTTGCCCAGAGATAGTGTTTCAGCTATCTGAAAATCTAAATTCAATAAGTTCAATCTTTGTTTTCCACTTCAAAGAATCACTGAAAAAAATGTGACATTCCATTAGCTTAACAAATAACTTATCAAACGCGGAACAGTAAGTTATGATATTCATATTTGTATGAAAAAAATTAAACGAAACTGTCTGTGAGTGGCTTCACCTAGTCCTCAGAGACCTTTCATGCAATATACGTGTTTGACTCATGAAATCGTAGTGCAGTGAGAACCCCGGTTCCATATCGGCTCTATAGCAATAGCCATCGCACGTATTACCTACACAGTAATAATTAAATATCGTATATTGAAATTAACGTCATTGTAGACCATACCAAATCGATAATTTCTAAAAATCAGTTGCTGTCAATGGCCAATTGGCAAGAATTAACTACTTATCAGCTTACAAATCACCAATTCGGGGAATTACATGTTACTAGTTGAACAACATGAGCTGTCTATAACAGTAACTTCCAGTGAATTTCCACAACAAAAACAAGCTACAAACTCTGCAAATTTTCATACTCATGTAATTTCATGACTAAATTTCCTCGTTTTAATACGTGAATTTCCAAAATAGAATATCCTATACTAACCTTTTCACTCGCATTCGAATTGATCGGCCTGGAATAAATGTTTCCAGCAACGCAAAACGCTCCAATCCGATTGGGCACGAGTGATAATAGTAGGGTATTCATTTTCACGGTCTTGTTCAGTTTATTCAACCCGTCACGCGACATTTTGATTGGCAGATGAGCTGCGATATAATCTGATCCAATCAAACAACCGAAAACAAATGGGCCACTGAGCCTGTTACTACGCTGCACTGGTAGTGGAAAGGCAATATCAAGAGTCCACAGTCCAATCACAGATCTTGTGAAGCAGAAAAATAAATATTTCAGTTGGCACGGTACTTACGTGGAAATCAACAATCCATTAATTCCGATCATGGTCGAATAAAGACGGCAATTTAATTATTCGTCCTGACGATTTCGACTGATTTCACAAATTATACAAGTTATCCAGGTTAATTATCAACTCTGTTTATCAATTATCATATTTTATCCAAACATGAAATATCATAGAGTTTACTGTCTAGAATTTGCTTCCATGTAAATTCTAAATAATATCTCCATTTGAAACCTTTGAAAAATGAGGTTTGAGAATAAATTATGACAAAACCAAATATTTGGTAGCTGGAGGACAAGTAAAAAATCTGGAGGTCAACAATAAAATCTCTGAAGGATGTGAGGAAGTGAAATATCTCGGAGTTGTTCTGTCAAGGAAAGGAAATAGTGAGTCTGAGATTACAGAGAGTATCACATGTGCCAGAAAAGTCATAGGTCAACTCAATCCACTTCTTTGGTCAGAATCTCTTAGTCTCAGGACCAAGAAACTGATAAACAATTCCATTCTTAGGAGTGTTCTAACATATGGTGCAGAAGCTTGGGAGTTAACTAAGAGAAACAAAGAAAGACTCAATGCTGTGGAGATGGACTTCTTGAGACGTAGCTGCAGAGTTTCTAGGATGGAGCACATAAGGAATGCAGAAATCAGAACGAGAATGAATCAACAGGAGTCAGTTGTTGAGACAATAGAGAGCCGACAACTATTATGGTATGGCCATATGGTGAGGATGGTGGATATCAGATGGCCAAAAATTCCTGATGCAATGGAAGCCTCAGAACGGAGGAAAAGCAGGACGCCCTCCAAGGCAATGAGACAAAAATACAAAGCTCCATGGCTTCAGACAACTGACTCCTGAAGATACGCAAGATAGGAGTTAAATGGAGGTTGAGATGGTGAGAAACGGCCTTAAGCTGTAACATACCTCGCTTAAGTAGTAGTATCTCCATTTGCAATTTTTATTTTAAACCAATCAAAGAATAAAGAGTCACTCACTTTTGGAATTACTCACAAATCTTCAACCATTTATCTACACTTGTAGTTCAAAAATTTAATTTAATTTATAACCATTTTAGTACATTTGATTGTATAGTATCTGGTACAGATACTGTGTATAATCAGTATGAAAATTTCGAAAATCCGAAATCCAAAGCTGTAATCCAAAAATCGTTGGTAACCGACCCATTCAGAATTTAATCCAATACTAATACTCGTAGCCTATATCGTGTCATGAAAATCTCTTTCAGATTCAAGTCCAAAATTTGAGTGGAATAATAATAATCAAACAAACCCCAGTTAAAACACGCACCTATGCTACCGGTCACGAAATGAGCAGAGAAAAAGTTCTGTTAAAAAGAAGTTATAATTCCATCTACGAATTTCATTCGTTATTCTGGTTATCACTGCTTTTAAATTATACAATGCTCTTTTGGAGGCATACGAGCAAAGAGTTAACTCGTATGAGTGCGACTTGTGGGACTCGTAACTTTTCCACTCACGCCTGATTATGTAGGCTCCCTCTTCTGCACTCTCCTTACTAATCACATTTCCCACCGATTTCCACGTCAGTTGATTGCGTTCCTCCGGGATACGCGAGTTCGGTGGTGGGGTTTTGAAATTCACTCATCTTTTCAACATTAGATAAAGAATTGAGAAATAACATCCAAGAAGCATAAAACGTTTGATTCAGTGCGATTGATAAAAGAGACCTGAAAATCCAGATCACATGAATCTGGTCGAGTGAATCGCTATTAAACATGGTAGAGGCCGTCACTTATAGGCCTAGAACATTCACCAATAGATGTATTATTCAATTTCCTTCTACCACGAATATGTTGAGTTCTTTTAATGGACATTGTTCGAATTATTTCATATCCTTATAAAATACAAAATCATAATTATTATAAATTATGAAATTCAAAAATCAGGTTTTATGAGCCTAGTAGAAGAGAATGAAATCAATAATTTATTAAGATAAGAATTATTGTTTTGAATAATATTTTGATTTTGTAGTTATAGGTTAAATATTAATGAATTCCATGTTTATATTTTCTGTCATCAGAAGGTCTTATACCCTTGAAATAATAACAATAATTATAATATAGTAATAATACTTTTGGAAATTAATAAATTTCAGTACATGCCTTGGTATGATCCTGATTTCAATATTGAAATATTTGTGGTGATCAACGAACATCACAGTATTACCTATTACATCACTCTCTATTACCTAAATCATCATTTTCAACAATACGTTTTTTGTAAAAATATATTTCCATTTAATGAATTAGAATTTGGATATCTTAAAATAAGAATACTCTTGAAAATATTCCCAATCCCGTTTTATTTTGATACAGTCAACTCATAGATCGCTTTTGGAGAAAAATTGCTATTTGGACGATTTGGAAGGATCTAATAATACTCAAACAACCGAAAAGTTGATGAGGGAATCAACTAGATTTCGAATAAGGTACAACTTGAAAATATTTCATATCAACGTTTTTGAGTATTTTCTTCATTTCCATTTCTCCATTGTGTGGATCCAATTTCATGTAAAACAGTGATTTTGTGGAGCACTTCCTGTTAGCTTGCTCCAACTTATGAAACAAGACTGAATTAACGAGCTGCAAAGCTCTCAAGCTCCGTTTAAGTTGTGATGAAGATTTTAATAAGAACTAACAAATGGACATTAGGAGTTGAAGAGTTCTTTAGAAACAAAATCCAATTTCGAAGAAACGTTGTTCAACTGTTTATTCATTCCCTCTCTCACTAACAATCTCTTGAAATGATGTTACACCAGCTTGGAAACAGCTTTCAGAACTTCGTCCACCTTGAATAAATTATTCAAAGTATTTTAAACTTCCGAAAGTATGAAATTGCTTTACCAGATTTTATGCTTTATGATAATGTTCTACGATGAGAAATGTTTCTTGGAGAATAATCATATTGGAAACCTATTATCCTTTTGATGCAGGAGATCGAGAGATGACTTATCGTGAAAAATAATCAAGAGCTTTTCAAATTTTAAGTTTAAGATTAATGAGATTAAGTGCTAAATACTTTGTTAAATTTTTGCAAACAAGTAATGTTTATTAGCCTGATTTCCATGGGAAGAATAATTGACAACACGTGCAAATTGTTCGTAGTCGTGGAACTATTCATCATAATTCATGACGTTATTTACGAGTATTCTTTATTCAATAGCCTACTTATATTATTAATAATCAATGTTCCCTCTCCACAGTAATTTATACGACTGTGGATGTTATGGATATCGATATTGATTTTATTTACCTACGTGGTACCCGTTACAGTGACAATATTATAGTCACTGTAGTACCCGTCAACATCCATCGAGATCGATTTTTACTGACACTCTTTTTTTAAATTATCCATTTTTTTCTACATTATCAATTATTTTACCTATTATGAAATCAAATAAAAAGCTATAATTGTGATAGAAGGCTTTTATCTACAATCAATGTTCTATTTTCGATCAATATTGATTAGTTGGGATGCTTCATGATAGATTATGGATAATGAAAGGTCTCGAAGGATTTCTGAGTAATGAAACTTGTTCATTAGTGAAGTAATAATCGAAGCATTTGAATTTTAACTACTAGTGATTCTGTATCCATTTGAGCCAAGTCTAGTCTAGATAATACCTTTCTAGTTGAATTGGGCAAATCATTCCCAATTTTTGAGAAAAGATCTTTCGCGTTCGTCCGAGTTGTGATGACAATGGTGTAATGGAGTATGATTTATGAGGAGCGTATCCCTTTCCTCACTAGTGAAGAGGAAATGAGTTATATGTCCGGATGAGTGTTTTCTTGCAGATAAAAAAAAATTGTTTCAGTTGAAATAACGCAGAAGTTCATTTTTACACTAGAGAAAATGTGAATCATCCTTAATGGAGCAACTAAACTTTCATGCAACACCAAAGGAGAAAAAAACCTAATGAAAGAGAAAAAAGATCTTTCTAGAGGAGGAGAGGATAATGAACTTGCTGTTAGCAAGAATATTGCGCTCTGGCTCTGCTTACATCAATACTTTTTCTCTACATAGTTCTCTCAACTGTGATTTTTGGAACTTTATAACAGAAAATAACAAATATTTAAGTGGGAATTTATTAATTTCAAACGTAGCTTTGGAAAATTTCAGTCTGGAAAGAATATTTGAACAATATTAATAGTTGGAAGAACTATGTTTTACAAAGTCACTTTCAAAATTGAAATTAGCTATTCATAAAACTTATAGAATATAAAATCACATCCAACCTCATCCAATCTAAAATCAAATAATCCTCATCGAGCAAATAATACAGTAAATTTTACTTATTTTATAAATCAAATTCAATTGTAAATAGGGTGTGTGAGTGTAACTCCCCTTTTGAGTCAATCGGAAAATTTGAATTCCTAATAATAAATAATATTCCTTTTATAATAATAAAAATATAAAAATATTAATAATAAATTTGAATTCCTAATTTAGAAAAGTAATTGTTTGATAATATATTGTTGGAGTTTCTAAGATAGGCCTACATATGGTACCGAATTGTTGAAAGTTCATCATTGAATTGAATGTTCTAATTCATTGATAAGTTCTTGCCTGATAGGGGCACAAAAA
Organism: Laodelphax striatellus; assembly: GCA_017141395.1. Lineage (NCBI taxonomy): Eukaryota > Metazoa > Arthropoda > Insecta > Hemiptera > Delphacidae > Laodelphax > Laodelphax striatellus. The sequence goes on along the minus strand of CM029532.1, from coordinate 21,128,189 downwards.
GCTACGTCTTCATTTGGAACTTTTACTAGATTTAAGAGAGCTTATTAACTGAACTTGGGACTTGTATCTTATTTTCACACCCTTCAATAACAATTAAATACTTATGATCGTTAATCTTGAAATTTGTGCTCCCTAAAGTTCGCTCAGGAAATGAATTTCTTTAATCTTATCAATCGCTCAACTCTTTAATGGAGATGAATGCTTGAGGAGCTTGAAAGGGTTATCCTGTCAGACTTCCATTAGCAAACGTATCTGATTTCTATATCGTTCGTTGATTATTACCTTTATGTATAGACAAGGAATGTCGATACAACTTTGATTCGTGATCGGAAAATTCGTTCCAATATCAATTTTCAAGATCAACTTGAACCAAAGTCAACAAATCGCTCTATCTGATTACCCAAAGCAGTGGTAAATCATACTCTTCAAAGTGTAATAACCACGATTCATTAAAATTCTGGCAAATCTCTCGTCTAGATTGATGATGACTCAGTCGTATTGATCATCCCCTGTGAGTCATAATAAATTAACGTTTATTATAGAGTACCCAATTATTTTGGCTTGAGACGTATAATTTGCTTGCGACTGAAACATCTCCGTTGCAATAATACAGCAAGGCAAATTGATTAATTTTACAGTTATATTATTGTTGTTATGATTATTATAATTATATCTTATATCTTCGCTATTGTCATTGAATCATAAACTCATTGTGTGTTATAGTGAATCAAAATCATTGTATTTAGTATATTCCATAATTTGGAATGAACCACTGCTTTCGCCGAAAACGGTTTACACGCTTGATCCACAAATAAAAGAAATTGGAATAATTAGAACTCATACTTACATGAGTGATTACACTTTTCCATCCATGTATATTATAGAATCAAGATAGGATTAGTTCAACTACTTCATATTTTAACTATACAGTATTTAATTTTTATTGAATTCTAGTATCATTTTTCATGGTAAAAATACAATACATTTTCATGTTACAGTATAAAGTATATATATACAGAGAAAGTAAGAAAGTTCTAAAAGATGAAAAGAGGGAAAATCTCATTTGCAGTTCTTGGTTTTACACACTGTGAGATTGGAGTTATAAAATCAGATAACTCTGTAAAATCGATCTTCAATGGAGAAAACATGATATTTCACGAGTTTATCACTCACAACATATCAACATTTGATTACGAATCTTGTTTCATAGTCACGAACTCATAGCCATGAAAGCCCTTGAAACATTTACAAGGGTCATTCTTTTATTGTTTTTTCTTATTAGACCTTCCCTTCATCTAATTTCATGAGTTATGCTGTGAATGATTAACAATAAAAGTACTGACATTGTACTTGTTCACCAGAAATGTTTTAGGTATAATCAGAATTAATTTTGGGTAGCCTATTTCTTAATTTTTTGGAATTATTGAGATTTGGAGCCGTATTCATGAATGATCCTTTCGTTAGATTATCTATCGAAAGATAAAATTTCAGAAAAAGGTGATCTCACGCTAAACAGATAGATCAGCTGTAGTAACTTTGTCAAAGTTTATTCAATATTCTTTATTGTTTATTGTTGTAGATAAATAGGAAGTTTGGAAACTAAGATGTTTAACAAGAAGAAGTACATCTTCCTATTAGGCCTCATCCAGATGAAATTCATCAATAGGTTCAGTTTTCTAGCTCTCGAAAAAACTATGCATCTTTCTGAGATAGTCCCAATAGTATAAGACTATTGAATAAAAAGACTGGAAGTTGTCACAACCACAAACTTATTAATACATTAAGATACCGGTTCCGATTATTACAACATTATCAATCTCTGGTAAAATGAATTATATGTACTTTATTCAATATGGAAAACTTTCACAATTCCACCTCTACTACAACACAAAAAGTATAAGAATATTGCCTGTTGTATTTCTTCAATATATTCAATTTTGCCTAGAATATTCATTATCAGCGTACGGCGTCTTGCACAGCTTATTGCAACATCTAAAGGGCTCTCAGAAGAGCTGTGCCTAGAATATCGATCATTAGGCTCATTGAATCTTTCGAATTTAAAGGATTCTGCAGTATCTCCAACTGTTCTATCACATGGACTGGCTAATCCAATAAGGACTACTTTTTTTTGTCTAGACCTAGAAGTTTTGTATGAATGGTAAGTTAGTTGATATCCATTTTTACATGATACTTGAATTTGGTAGACGTTTAAAGCTAATGTGGTTAAAATTAATCCTAACCCCATCTATATGAAAAATTTAATATACACACTGCACCTCTTTCAAAACAATATAGAATACTCTATGATGATAATTATCAAACAATCACTTTCTTAAATTTATCTGGTGTTCATAAGTTTTCTTCCATTTCTAGTCAGTCACAGGTTATAGATTTCTATGAAGAACTGTACCGCTAGAGAAGGTTTTTTTTTGTTTGTTTCATTGAATCGTGTATTCAGAACAATGGGTTTTTATATTCATATTGAAAATTCATGATCTAAGACTAAAGTGAAGATCTAAGATCTAAACAGAAGTGAATTAGTTCTATCAAAAATATCCTTGCTGGTAGAAAAGGTTGTCAAATTCTCCCCCTTTTAACGCCTTCAATTAATTAACTGCAACAAGGCGAACAAAGTAAACTGCGAGGACAATGATTAGTGCCAACAACAGCATGTTATGAACAAAGTTTATTGGTACTCACTTTCTAATATCTTCGTCCTCAAAAGTTTCGAGAAGTATTCACAGTTTTTTAATCGGGAACTTTTATTGCAGTTGCTGGCGGGTTTGTGATAGGAAGAACTTCTCACAACATCGATCAAGATGCTGTGCAACACACCGGTGTTAGTCCAAGTGTCTCTCCAGCTTTCTCAGTCACACTATCAAACATGGTCACTGCACGTTGTCCGTCTCTGTCTGCGTCCGTCAGACTGGAGATGCACCGATGCCTGAAGTGATAAGGGCAAGCAGCAAACACCGACTGGACTCGCTACGCGCCGTGCGATGGACGCCGAACGCCGCGCATGCCAACCAGCTATGCGATTCCAGCCGAATTTCATCAACCTATCGCATGAATGAACAAAAAAATTGTTGTTGCTATTCCACGCCCGCATCATCGATAAAAAGTTACTATAAATCAAGCTCAACTTCCTCAAAGTCAACCTGCTAGTTTTGTTTTCTATACATCAAGCGATGTTTCGTCGTGCTCTAGTCTTCTGTCTCCTTCTACCTTCAAAACTCAATTTGCTCACCTGAGTCGAAATAATTCATTTAGTTGAACGATTCAACACGAATTGTTATCTATAGAAGGTCTATAAAAACAAATACATCATGTCACAAAAATTGACGGTATTTTAGAATAATAAAATGCAGTACTTTTCCAATATATCAATATTATTTTTTCAATTCTTATAGTTCCATGGTTGTATTATATTACAGTAGTTCTGGTAGAAAAGAAAAGAATTCTTCACAGGAAGTATCTTCATTTGTTGAATCAAATCATGTAGAATCTTTTGGAACTAAATTTTTATTCCTCGGTGGTCCTTGATCTAAATACTGTATAATAATGAAAGATTATAGATTAGAGAGTCAAGTTGAACATTTTTCTGCTACTACCAGGCCCGCCCAGAGAGTGGGGTTAGGCGAGAGAGAGAAAGAGAGAGTGAGAGAGTGTGAGAGTTTGTGAGTGGAGTTAGGCGGGGCAAATTCCCGGAGCCCGGGCCCTGGAGAGGCCTGTGGGCTCTGTAAATTAACAACAGTTTATTTCAACAACACTAAGCAAATACGCAAATACATTATTTTTATAAGCAAACACAGATCAGATTTGGTAGCGGAAGTGGATTGTATAATCCATTGTCCATTCACCTAAAATAAAATGTTGATATAAAAGCATGTAAATGTAAATTTCGATGTACGCCTTTGTCAATAATAGTCTACATGGCTTTGTCTTACAAACTCGCCCAAGCTATCAATGAGAAGCTTAGATTATCGGCTTCTACAATAAGCATGGAGATATTTATGATTGTTCTCTTGTCCAAAATTAAAAATTATTTTCTTGTCCATAGAAATATTAATGATTGTTTGATAAAATCCAAAGCATTTGTGAAATAAAGAAATTTTCCACCTTCTTAGTGAAATAATAAAATCTTCTATAGTTTATTCATAACACTCCTGACCTTCCTTGCCTTTTTCATGCAAACAGATTGCCGGCTGCCTAGAGTTTGTCCCTCTCCGAATAGAAAAAGCCTTGAATTCACGCGTATGCTTTCATATTATATACACGATGATTGTAATTTTCAGTGTTTTCCGGCAATGAATTTGCTGATAAATCTTGGTGTAACTTCTCATTCGGGTAAGAAGATACTCTTGGAGGTTCAATGCCACCGTTTTTCAACTGGAGTACAAAAATTCAATATTTGAAAAGAGGCGATACATTAATTTATGATAACTTTTCCACCTCAAAAAGCGTGGTATTATTTCTGCATCCTACATTTCATCCCATCAAAAAATCAGATTTCATTGAAGATATTAATGGAATCTTACACACCTCATTTTTCTGAGTTGATCACAAAAAGTTTCCAAATGACTAACCCCATCATTTGTAATCCGGTGAGAAAACCGTTATCATAGTTGATAGATGAGCATTAAATCACCATTTGACTGGACCAGATCGTGATTGGAGCATCTTGGGAGAGAACAAGAGATTTCCAATTAACTCCAACATGGAGCCTCCAAGTGAACAAATTACAATGATACGTATAAAAATGTATAAAACAAATACGGTATAAATTATAATACGGTACTATGAGTAATTAACCAAGTGGGTTATCGAGACGAATTTTCTAGACAGCATTTTTAGTAGCAGCATCCCCGTTTCAATAGGCTACTCATAAATCAGCATAATCATCAGGCATAATTGAGAATATTACATAATAATGATTTTGCAATGGAACGTTTTAAGGAAAGCCCGAAAGAGCTTATTGAACTGGGCATGCTTATTAACATGTTGCTAAATCACTGTAATTTTTACTTGTAATTTATTGAATGAAGAAAAATATTTCGTGCATACGTTTTTCATATAGTAGAACAAGCAGTGAATTCGTCTAAAACTAGAAATTGATTCGGAAGACTTCTTAATTATATACCGTACATCGGATTGTGAATATTTTTAGCGGTTCCATGATTTAATTAATCTACTGTTTACAAAAAAAAAGTGGTCATCAAACTGAAATCTACGAGCGCTAAATTTTCCTAATGGAATTAATGTATAAAGTTATCCGCTCGTCGATAATTGATTTCATGACTTGAAATGTGCAAATTATCGTTAATTAAATACGTATTAGGGAATTTCCATCTAATAATTTATGCCCAAACGAAGCATCTCGTTAATACGTTAATTAACTAGGCGATTGTCGGCGAGCTGTTATCCATACAGCAATTGCATTACTGGGGACTCCACTTCGCCTACAGGTATAATCATGTCCCATAATTAACACCATTCAATATTTGACAGTGCCAGTCTACTATCGTGTAAGCTTGCGAATAAAGCGCCGCAAAAACGTGAAGTACTGTCCAAAAGCAGTTTGTTGTTGTATTTTTTTTTTCAATAAAACTTGCATTTTACTAGGCACTAAAAATTACTAATAATCTTTTTCTAACAACCATACAAGCAATCATCATTTTAAAAACATCCTTCAAGTTATAACTTTTGAGCATCATAATTATATTTATATATTTTTTTCAATAATTCATCACACTATACTAATCATATTTCTGGATGAAGTAGAAACAAATGCTACAAAATTAAATGAAATAACAGATTTTTGCATCACGTCTAGCTCGTTTATTTTGTTATAACACTAGATTGGCAGTGAAACAACCTGTTAAAGGTATTCACTATGTTAAGAGCATATAAGAATTTACGGTATATCCAAGCCATAGTCAATATTGTAGAATGGATTATTTCTTAAACACTGAGAATATTATTAAAAAGATGTAATGGTTTTTAGAAAAATAATATAGGTAATTCATTGCCAATTCTGAGGTTCGATTCATAAATTTTAGATATCCTTTCAAATAGGAATACAACACACAAGCCGTGCTATTGGTGTTTGATGTGTAGGCCTATCTGTGTTTTTCCTGTTCCACAGGACATCTAAAATGAAATAAAAACACAAATGTTGTCTTTTTCTACTTACATGTAAGTAGAAAAAAAACAACGTTTGTGTTTTTATTTCATTATGGAGAAATTCCACAATATTTCTGAAAACGGTGGACACCTAAAATTTCCATTGCGAAATGAACCGGTAATAATTTAGGAATGCTTCCTAATAAAATTTGTTTTAATATTTCTTCATTTTTTTTTCATTCTTAGCGATCAATGTTGATGTAGTACGAGAGATACGGTATGGATTTTAAGGAATATACATTTAAAATAATGACAATAAAAATTATTTTGTGTTTTTATTTTGTTCTTCCTACTTCGGTGAAGAACCAAACAGTATAAATTAGGAAGATGATGTGGCCCGACCTTGCGAACTGGAATTACTATTGCTGTGTCTGAGTTTGGGAATAGGGGTGGGGGAGGGCGAGGGAGATGGAGAGTCGACTTCGGTGCTGCTGCCGACCTTGTCTCTCTCCAGCCGCTGCTTGCTGAACCTGCCCATGCCTGGTCGGTAGATCTCTATGCTCGGACGATCCTGCAACACAAATCGATAGAACACTATTCAGCATACAAAAAACGAAAAGTTGAATCGACTAAGCATAGGTTCCCAAACTGTAGTAAGCGTACCCGCTGGGGGTACGTTAGACATTGCCAGAGGGTAAGCGAGCAGAACAATAAAATTACCTAAATTTTATAACTGCTGCAACTATTGTATTGAACTTAATATAATTCATATACTTTTCCAACAAAAAGGTGTATAAGAATGTATACAGAAACTTGTAAAAAATTCATTAAAAAGCAAAATTATGATAAATGTACGGTTTAAAGTTAATTATTGTATTGTAGGATGCGCTGTAACACGTAGTACGAACTAAGGGGTAAGTCGCAAAAGTTTTTGAATCCCTGGCCTAGAGAATTTGAGCTTACAATATACAGAAAGCACTATTTTATCCACTAATCGTCAACCATATCTATCAGTACATTTTTTCAGGTTTGGCTGACGATGGTGGATAGATTAGACTGGCAATGCCTATCGAAGATTGCTGTCATTCAATTCTGAATGAAAAAATTGTTTATTGGTTTTTATTTGTAATTTTAAAGGCAGAATAATTTCATGTTCATATCATTCATTTTTCAAAATACTATGATAATTTCATATTTTAAGCTTAAATTTTCTTTAGTGGATTCAACGTGATGAACGATTTGACGAACTAAATTCCAGTACACAAGAAAAAGAGAACTTAACCTTAAACGTGGAGATACTGTTGTGCACTATTTAATCCACTAACAGTCAACCAACAAACAAAATTTTGTAATGGACTATCAAGAATTTAAACTTTGAATATGAATTTGAAGTACTGTTTGTTTGAGAGGAGAATAGAAATTGGCGTAAATGAGAAGAGAGGTTTCTGAAAAATTTATTTCAATTAGAGAGATTAGATTTATATTTTAAAATTACTACCCATTATTCTATATATTATTAATTACTTTATATTCTTTCTCAATATTACATATTCTTTCTATATATTATTACTATATATTCTTTTTCAGGATTATAACAAAACTCTCCACTCAAATTATTTCTGGAGAAATGTTTCATTTCAGCATATTTAGTTCTTTATTAATTAATATCCAGAATGATTGGAAGCTCTTTGAATAGTTTACAACTACTCTTGTCCATCTCCGAAATTAGTTTTTGATCGTTTATAAACTTACTCATATTTGGCCGTGCCAGGACAATAATGAATAATATTTTATATAAAACAATTCGAATTATTTTTCTTTATAATTTACTTCTTTAAAATACATAATATGCCTATAATTCTATTCTTCTTTTCCTTTAGCTTTTCCCTATTCGGGGTCGCTATTCCTTATCTTCCTCCTCCATTACACAACAGACCATACCACTGCAACCTTCTTTCCTGGACCTTCTTTGAACACTCCACCACCCCAGCCATCTCTCTTATCCTTTCATTTCTGATCCTGTCCTTTTGTCTTCAAGCATCCATCTCAGCATTCTCATCTCTGCCACATCATTCTTCTTATACTGCTATTTCTTGACTGCCCAAGTCTCACTGCCATAGATCAATGCAGGTCTCACTACTGCCTTATATATTCTTCCCTTTGCTTTGCTATCCAGCTTCCGGTCACACAATGCCTATAATTCTATTGATGCCTATTAATTCGGTTGTCATGGAAACATTTTAACAAGCTAAAATTCTGTGTGCTATAAGTTTTCTTCAAAATTCTATATTTTATAAAAGTTATTAGTGATTTTGGTGATATTTTTTGTGTTTCGAATATTCTTAATCAGAAGAACTTTCAAAAATGTAAATTTCAGTGGATTTTACCAAGAACTACAACAATTTCCATCGAGGAACATTGAGGTTAAAATTCCATGTCATTCGAGAAAAAATTCCGGACGTGCTTAGTATTTACTAACTAGCTTTAGACATTCTTATTCAACTCGTTTTGAGAAAGTGCTAAAACTAATTAGTTCGTACTAATTAAAATTTTCTAACTTTAATCACCCAACCCATGGTCTCTCTGTTGCACTATCCTTATCAACATTCTCACATGAAATTACAATTCTTTCAAACCTTTATTGAAATAATACTTTAAATTACTTGAAATACTTTAAAATACTTGAAATAATACTTGAAAAATTAATTTTAATTCTATAATAATTTTACATTGAAAATATATTTATTTACCTTGTTTCTGATTCTTCGTTTTGTCCTCGGATCATCTCCCTGGTCTTTCAGTCTTTCTTTACTATCACCTGATTCCTTGCCTTGGTCACTGCGCTCTTGCAAGGATTTCAAAGCTACGTTCTGGTCACCTGACTCCAACGAATTTCGTCTTCCACTCTCTCGTCGCTTGTGCTTTTCACTATTCTCATCTTTACCATCCTTGTACATCTCCAATGAATTTCGACGTTTTATACACTCTTCCTTTTTGTCTTCATTAGACACAAACCCGGTAACTTTTTTCGGAGTCTGATTTTCTTCATCAATACCATGTTCGGTATCAGACGCTGTATTCTTGATATCATCATTACTGACACCAGCAGTTTTTCTGTCACTTTCCTCCGGTGTGTTTTCTCCTTCTGGATCAGTCCTTTCATTATCATTTTCAAGATCGACAGCGCTTAACCTTTCCACCTCTGATTTTGTACTGATAGTTTCATCTGCGTCAGCTTCGATTGATGCGTCTCTTTTACAACCTTCTATCGACGTTTCTTCCACATCTTTATCGTTAGTATCACTTTTTGAATCAAGTCTATTGGAACTGTGACAATCTTTATCTTTGTTAGATGCCAAGTTACTTCCGCTAGATTCTTCAACTTTCTTATCAGAGTCTTTGGTTGATTCAGTGGTTTTCTCGATATGCCTCCTCCCGTCACTTCCATCCTCAGATCTTGAACTATTAGAGGTTTTCGTCTTTCTATCCGTATTATATGAATTAGAAGGCGGACCTTTGAAGCTTCCCGAACCACCTCTGTCCTTGTATCGATCAGTATTATCATGGGGTTTCTTTTCTGCTGCCGCCGCCTTCTTATTGCGCAGTCGTTCCTCTTTTCTCTTCAGCGCACGTTCTTCTCTATAGCGTCGTCTTTCTTCATCTCTCTTTGCTCTTTGGGCTTCCTGGTATTCCTGATATGCTTGGCCACTTGTGTATTGCTTCTTTTGCGATGACGCACTTTTCTCACTATTATTGGAATCTTTTCTATCCTCTTGAACTTTATCCGTTGGTTTAGACCCGTTTGCATTGTCATCCTCCTCACCATCTTTGTTATCTTCATTATCCTTTGTGACTAGATCGTCTTCTTTCTTATCATCGTTTGACGACTTATGTGATTTACCGAGACCAAACTTTCGCTTCTGTTCTTCTCGTTTTTCCAGTTGTTTTTGTTTCTCATCTTGATAGCTTTTTCCAACTCTAACCTTACCCTCTTTTACCCTGTAACAAATAAGAATGAAAAATCTATTTAACGATAGAAAAATCAATTTCATTTATTAGCATGCAATTTTCAAAACACATAGATACTGCACACAATGGGGAAGAAGTGATTAGGAAACCCCATTAGAAATCGTGTTAAGGCACCATCCAAACAAAAGCTATATCCAATCTGATTTTTGAGTCAAACTGACAGGGAAAGAACATTTAATCTGATGATATAAAATATTATCAATTCAATTAAATTTATTACTACACAAATAATGATGAATTCAATTATGCTGGTTTTGTCAAACATGAGAAATGTCAAAGATTTCAAGTGATTTGATTGGGCTCACTGGAAAATAAATTAAAACATTAAAGGGTGATCTATGAGCTCGGGATTTACTAGCCCACCTAGTTTATCTTTTAGACTCGAGATGATCTGTTGTTAGACTCATAAACCCAACATTTAAATCTCGGGTTTTTCCCTGCGATAATATTGCTCTTTCACGCCTGGGACTTGCTAATCTCGAGCTCATAAACCCGATTTTCAACACTCGTCACAAAATCCGGTTTTTGGTCTCGAAATAGAGATAAAACATAGCGCTTAAACTGCCCCTAAATCGCAACAACTTAACACCGAGTCAACTAGTAATTTTGGTTAAATCATTTTTCAGACATTAGGAGTCCTCTGATAAGAAATTAATCCATGAATTCAACAAAAATGTATAACTATTCTATTTGTAGCGTTTCTTTTGCAGCCATGATCTCAACATTGACTAAAATTTGTAAGAAAATGTAATGTATAGAATGTGTGAACAAAGTAATAGTAGAATAACTGTGATTCGTTAGTGGAAACCATACAAGTATCAATAAATAGACATTCAGTGACCTTTCATCGTTGCGTTTCTTATTGGAGGCAGGGCGACTATTCTCTTTGTCTTTCAGTCTGTCTTTACCAGCTGCATTGCCATGAAGGACCTATGGAACAGAAAAAAGGAATCAAGTAATAACAACGAATGAACATTATACATGCAAAAGGATCAAATATCATACTCCTATGATGTTGAGTTTTAATGAAGCATAGAAAATGTATAATTACAGTAGCCTATACTCAAGTACACGTAACTGAGAGTTGATCTTGATAGAACTATTGTTCCTCCCAAGTACAGAGACTGTATAATCACATTTGGTCAGTGGTGTGAAAAGGTTTATAACAGTGTATTGGAACATTTTTTATTCCCGCCACCGCCATACTTTTGCAATTTTTTTTATTTTTGATATCGAATTACAGGCAAACATGATTCCATTCACTCATTTGTCCAACTTATTTAGAGAGAAGCAACATCAAAAATAACTATCATTATCATATTTCTATCATTAAATTGTCTGAGACAATGGTGTATTCAGGGGGCGAGGGGGGCGGCCACCCCCTCCCCTCAGGCTCAGAGGTTTTTGAAAAACTTTTAATACTGTGAAAAAATAGTGTAGTTATTTACTTTGCATCTGGTTAAACATGTTTTGCAACTATATCTCTATCACCAATTTACACAAGTGGCCTAAGATTTGAGCTTCGCTCGACTCCGTCTCGCTACGCTCAATAAAATTCACGTTTGAGGGGGATCCATAACTAAGTTCGCCCCCTCCCCACTGGTTCTAAGGTTGGATCCGCCAAAAGATTGTCTCTCTCTTCTTGGTATTGCTTTTAAAGCTTAAAATAATGAAAACTAACACCGGCAAAGGCAAGTTGTAGGTAAGAAGTGAATCACTCAGCATAACATATGATTAGAATATCTTTTCAATGTAAATCTTATAATATGGCTGAATTTGACCGAGCAAACCAATTAAAAGTGTGACATCGAATGACTACACTGTGATTCTCTGTACTCCCAAGTAGTACAGCATGAAAGTAAATAGAAACTTAATAAAAGAACAAGTTGCTGGATAATTGATAGTATATTGCATGCAATCTGATCACATTGAAGGGTTGATTAGAAAAGAAGTGAAAATGTTTTTCAAGTACTTTCTAAAATTAAGCTATGCATTTTTAACTTATTTGTAGTTATGCATTTTTGTTCTAAATGGTTTAATGAAGGTTCCAAATCAGCTACCATTTTGTAAAATTTCAGATAGGCCTACTTTTTATCTTATTTTAGTTAGTAAATGTTCTGATATTCGAATTTATCTCACAAATTCGATCATTTTGTTCAGTATCAACAAAAAAATTGATTAATTGTATGATGTAAAATACAGGATTGTTCCTGGAATTTTACACATTAAAATATTCAAAAAACCTGTACACTAGATATTAAAAATAAGAACTGACCTTGACAGTTGGGGGCGAATCCTCGTCCTTTTTAGCAGCTTTCTTGATTTCATCTTTCGCTTTTTTACGTTCAAGATCTTTTTTGCGTTTCTCTTCTTTGACACGCCGTCGTTCCTGATATTTATTGTGGAGGAAGTCCAAAAGTGGAGTTGAACTGACTTTGGTGACTTCACTAGTATCCACTGAGAAGAAAAAACGAAATATGATGACAGAGAATAATGATTAAAGCGTTCTACAAAGATTATGATTTACTTACAACTCAATTAAAACTGCATAGTTCTGGAATCAGGATCCTTTTCAATGATTGGAGATTTCCTTGGGAATCTGTTTCTCATCAATGAGACACCTTGTTCATGACTGGTTTGTAATTATGTTTATGTTACATAAAACTAACTTCAGGTAAAGACTATTGATTTACGACAAAACTTTTGCTAATACTAAAATGGAACAACCTGTTAAGGTAAACTAAATTAGGTATAGCACTTAGCAATAGTCTTTGCCAATAAGTTTTCGCAGCTTTCAATGTTATCTTCCAGAACTAAATTCATAAAAAGGAACTTAATGTATCTTGAAACATTTTACAAAAAATGTCTTGAATGTTTCAAGTCTATGATGACATTTTTATAATAAGAACATTGTAAATTTAGTGAAGTACATTGTACATTATTTCATGTGAAGTGTTAATTTCAAATTCTTTCTTTTGAAACAATAGCTACGAGTACCGTACTTTGTGAAGCAAATGTTACAAATATATTTGTTTTGTCGTTGAAAGGTATCGGGAAAATATAAATTTCGCCTCAACTCACCATTGGTCTCGAAGAAATGTTGCTTAGCGTTATTATTGGCAGTTGACATTTCTTGAGCTTCAGTCTCCAGTTTCTCCAAGAAGGAGATATAAAATGGATCTGATGCCAATGTACCGCTTTTGGTATCTTTCTTCTTATTCGGCCGCTGCTTCGGAATACGTTGAAAAGGAGCAAACTCAACGACTGCTGGGTATTCCATGCCTACAAACAGAGTGACACCCAATTCAAAGATTATGTGATTTCAAGTTATCATGATTAACTGTGGCTCATGATAATTTTATATGATAGATCACTGCAAAAGTAGATGATATTATGCACTATTGGGATTGATATATAAATAATGCAGTAAGCAAAGAACAGTCCTGTAGCTGACAGATAACTGTAGAATTACAACTACTGTACGTACAGCAGGATCCTTTTAACTTGTCAGAAAACATATGTTTCGACGAGCAATATCACAATACTTAACCTACAAATGCTGAATCTCGCAGATTATTGAAAAGGTATTTTAAAAAGTTATTCTTTAAAAGGTCTTCTTTAAAAAGGTATTTTAAAGACTTTAAAGGTCTTTAAGACTTTTAAGCCTTTTGATTATTGTGTCGGAATCACTGTTTAATTATTACCGAAATAGCTGATTTCTGACAAGTTAAAAGGATCGTGCTATATATTATTTTACATGTGATGGATAATTTTTTCTTGAGGATATGACATTAGGTCGGTTTCATCAGTCACTGAACTTGATTTATTTAAATTATTTAAAATTCAGTCAGTGAATTTGATTTTTCAATAATAGCAGAAAAATGGGCGAAATTACAAGTCGATCAAACAAACCGATCATAGTTACCGCAGAGCATACATGCTAGAAATCTCCAATCAAAAATTTGTTCAATTAATTAAATCAAGACCAACTGCATAAATAATCACCTTTAGAATCCACAAAAACATAGTTATCAAACTTTTGTGTGAAGATGAAAATGTCTGCTTGATTCACAAAGTTTAGATATGCTCTGCAAAAGTTGTTAGGAGCTAATGAGTTATCTGCTTGTACATAGTACATGAAATCCACTGGAGGTAATGGATCAACTTGTTGCAAAAATTCTTCCTCAGTCATAGAAGGCGGAAGACGACGAACAACAACCTAAAAAAGAAATTAAAACACTTTCAATTGAATCGGAAAATTAAGTAAAATCGGAAAGCTCGACCAATAACCTTATACCGAGTCTATGAGAGCCAAAAAAGGTCTTAACCCAAACAATCTAAAAATGAGTTGGATATTGCACTGCCATCTACATTAATTTCTGCGCTTATTGAGCACACAGAAAAATTCAAAAAAAATCCTGGTCCTGATCCTGGATCAAAGCTGATCTTGCTTTGTGCAATCCAACAATAGACTCATAACTTACAATGATTTCAATATTGAACACTAATATATCGTAGTTTGGATCTTCAGTAGTTGATCTAGTTGTTCGCAACCATACGCCATTTTTTTCGTACACCATAAGGAATGGCAGTCAAATAAATATGAAAATTGCGTATGTTTTATGACAAACAGGAACAAAAGATTCGTTTTTGCAGTTGAACGGGAATAAGCAATTAGAAGAGCTACAAAGCTTCATCGAGGCTTCAAGTTTATTTACGATATATTGTAATTATTTTCATGGAAATGTTTGACAATTACCTTCGTGGGTGGTTTGAACTCTTTGCCTTTCTTCTTGGCAGGCTCGGATGACTTATTATCTTTAGACTTTGTTTTTGAATCCTTTTCGCCTTTCGAGGATTCGCCTTCCTTTGCTTTTAACACTACTTCTTCAGCTTTGCTGTTTGATAGTTCCATCTTCTTTGAAGCTTCTTCAATGGCTGTAAACATGAATCATTGAAAGTATGTTTGATTATTAAATTAGAATTTTATTCTATAAGCGGATCAATAAGACTATTGAATACACAAACTAAAGGCAAAAATAGGTTCAAATGTTCGAAAACGAGGTTGACTATACTCTGGATTGCTATTGCTACTTACTGGATATCTGATTGTAGCTGGTAAGACATGAGATTTATATGCTCTTATTCTAATTATATACTGATTAGATTCATATGCTGACTATTCCCACATATCAGTTCAGTCAGCTCGTTCTGTGCTTGCGTCTCTTCACCCAGTGCTCTGTGATTGGTTCGTCGTTGTTGACACATGCGCCGAACTAGCTGAAGTAAGACGAAACGGAGACTGAACCGACAAATGGGAATACTCCTTTATAAAGAAATATTCCCACGTATAGTGGTATTCATTCAACTTGGTAAATTGTATTAGATAGATACAAATTATTTCTTGACGTTTCTGATGACCGTAGAGTTCTATCTAATGCCATCCGCCAAGTTCAATCGCCCACCATCCTCTCTTAAGGTGGGATTTCGTTACTGCGGCTCCGCAGCCGATCCCGACACGACCAGCCAAGATGGCGGACAAATTCGCAGTCTGGGCACCCACCTTGAAGGCCGTTATCAAATCAAATTGATAACATCGAATTGAACAATAATGAGATATTAAAGGGCTTTAAACCGCGAATTACAATATCTGAATAAGTTTTTGAACGAGATCTGTTGCACCATGTATACACCCGCTGGGGTATACATGGCCTCGAAGGTGGGGTGCCCAGACTGCGAATTTGTCTCATCTTGGCTGGTCAGGATCGGCTGCGGAGCCGCAGTAACGAAATCCCACCTTTAGATCAGATTGTTCTGCGCATGAGTCAATGCTCCCAGTGCTCTGAAATTGGTCCAAAGATGGACCAATTAACGCATGCGCAGAATGATCTGACTGAAACGGAACGGTGACTAGACTGATATGTAGGAATAGGAATTAAAGGGGTAAAAGGGATTCACCCATAAGTAGGCCCTACAAAATATAAACGAAGGAGTTGAATTATCAACCATCATTGTGATGCGTTTATTTATTTTTGACTTATAAATTCTTATACTTCCTTGGATCCTATTTCTTATTCTTGACCTGAAAACTAGAAAGAAGTAACTTTTCGAAAATCGGGACATTTTTACTCAAGAGCATTAATGACTATTGAAACACATCAGTGGAGTGTCCAATCATCTCCATTTCTTTCACAGGCATTTGTTCTGCGTATGCGTCGATGTGCTATGTAATTGTAGTGATGGGCGATTGTGAAGTGTTCTTAACGATTGTTTCGATTGTTTTAGCCAAGCGATTGTTTCGATAGTTTCTGTAACGATTGAATTCATTCGTTAAGAACAATCGATAAGGAATCTGAAGTGTTTTTAACGAATTGTTCTCAACGAGACAATCGTTCCAACCTTACCGATTGCTCCTGAAACGAATGGTTGGAGCAATTGTCTCGTTAAAAACACTTCGATTGTTCCACTACTTGAACACACACACACTTTGGTTATGTTTTGAATAGTTCGAAAACTAATTGATTGTTGGTGGCAAGGGTTTTTAGAATATTTTCTACAAGTAGTTTCTCGAATCAATCACACAGCTATAACTATAACATACAAGCTATCAATAGTTTTGATAATAACAACTGGAATATTAATCTGAGTTCCTTTTGATGATACTATCTTAGTTAAATGGGAGTCTGATGGAAAATAATTAATGTTCTGGCACAGTATATCAATTTAGATAAGCATACACTTCTTTTTTACCTAAATGACATGTTTCTAATATGTTAATTTGATTCTTTTTGAATTCAGAACTGCAATAGGCCTACTCTATAACTAAATCTAAGCTATTCATTAAACTCGTATTTTGAATTAGGCTTTGTTGGAGATTGCCTGAATAAATAATAAATCGAGCTTTATAATTTCAAGTAATTTTTTCATTTCAAAAGCATATTATATGGAAATTGTAGTTTCTGAAACATTGATAAGACAAAATATTAATAAAACATGAAATAAGACAATGATTTCAATAACTGGCTTAGTGAGATGTTCTACAATCGAATTGTTCTTAACGAATGCTATCGGTAGCAGCAATTCGAATAGCTTGCTTAAAGGTGGGATTTCGTTACTGCGGCTCCGCAGCCGATCCCGACACGACCAGCCAAGATGGCGGACAAATTCGCAGTCTGGGCACCCCACTCCCTTCGAAGGCCATGTATACACCCCAGCGGGTGTATACATGGTGCAACAGATCTCGTTCAAAACTTATTCAGATATTGTAATTCGCCGGTTTAAAGCCCTTTAATATCTCATTATTGTTCAATTCGATGTTATCAATTTGATTTGATGACGGCCTTCGAAAGTGGGGTGCCCAGACTGCATTTGTCCGCCATCTTGGCTGGTCGTGTCGGGTTCGGCTGCGAGGCCGCAGTAACGAAATCCCACCTTTAAGGTGGGATTTCGTTAAGTGGAATTTCGTTACTGCGGCTCCGCAGCCGATCCGGCACGACCAGCCAAGATGGCGGACAAATTCGCAGTCTGGGCACCCTGCACTGCTTCGAAGGCCGTCATCAAATCAAATTGATAACATCGAATTGAACAATAATGAGATATTAAAGGGCTTTAAACCGGCGAATTACAATATCTGAATAAGTTTTGAACGAGATCTGTTGCACCATGTACACCCGCTGGGGCCTTCGAAGGCAGTGCCCAGACTGCGAATTTGTCCGCCATCTTGGCTGGTCGTGTCGGGTTCGGCTGCGAGGCCGCAGTAACGAAATCCCACCTTCTACTGCAACTCCGCAGCCGATCCCGACGACCAGCCAGATGGCGGACAAATTCGCGAGTCTGGGCACCACACTGCGCTTCGAAGGCCGTCATCAAATCAAATTGATAACATCGAATGGGATTTCGTTACTGCGGCCTCGCAGCCGAACCCGACACGACCAGCCAAGATGGCGGACAAATTCGCAGTCTGGGCACCCCACTGCCTTCGAAGGCCATGTATACACCCCAGCGGGTGTATACATGGTGCAACAGATCTCGTTCAAAACTTATTCAGATATTGTAATTCGCCGGTTTAAAGCCCTTTAATATCTCATTATTGTTCAATTCGATGTTATCAATTTGATTTGATGACGGCCTTCGAAGGCAGTGGGGTGCCCAGACTGCGAATTTGTCCGCCATCTTGGCTGGTCGTGTCGGGATCGGCTGCGGAGCCGCAGTAACGAAATCCCACCTTAACGAAATCCCACCTTAAAGGTGGGATTTCGTTACTGCGGCCTCGCAGCCGAACCCGACACGACCAGCCAAGATGGCGGACAAATTCGCAGTCTGGGCACCCCACCTTCGAGGCCGTTATCAAATCAAATTGATAACATCGAATTGAACAATAATGAGATATTAAAGGGCTTTAAACCGGCGAATTACAATATCTGAATAAGTTTTGAACGAGATCTGTTGCACCATGTATACACCCGCTGGGGTGTATACATGGCCTTCGAAGGCAGTGGGGTGCCCAGACTGCGAATTTGTCCGCCATCTTGGCTGGTCGTGTCGGGTTCGGCTGCGGAGCCGCAGTAACGAAATCCCACCTTTAGCGAACAATCGAATTGTTCCTGGAACACTTCGTTACGTCACGTAATTGGAATACCCCCACTCCAATAACTACTGGCTTAACGAGAGGTTACAATCGAATGAAACACTTCGATTGTTTTCCTTAACGATTGTGAATAGTTCGATTGTTGAAACACTTCGCTATCGCGCATCACTATGTGATTGGTCCGTCAATAATGAAGCATACGCCGAACGAATGGCAGGAAACGGAACGGAGATGATCGGACACTGCATTGATGTGTGTGAATAGTCATTCAAAGTCGGTTTCCACACCAGTTACGTTTCAGTTCAGTTTATTTTGCGCATGCGTCAATGACGACGGACCAATCAAAGGGCACTGGGCGCATTGACGCATGCACAGAACGAGCTGAACTGAAACCAAATTGGTATGTGTGAATAGACCTTTAATCAGGTTATCTCACTCAGAAATTTGTTTTGTTCATTTCATTTATCATTGAAATATTGACCGGAATTGACCAAACAACATAGTTATTGAAGTTGACTTTCAATACAGTTATCAGTTACTAACCAAATGACATTTAAACACATAAATTCTTGAATTGTTTACAGAAACTTAACCTAACTTATCTTTAGATGATGTAGTGAAGCTGTAGATACGGTACCTTACTTCTGAGGGAAATATGATTTATAGGGGAAACTTGAAATTAATTTGGTTACTACTATAAGAAATTGATGAGAGCTCAATTTCAAATTTCAGTGAACTTACATGTATTATTTCTTCTTCTTTTAAAATTTATCACAATCCTTCAAGTATCCACTACCACAATCTCAAATCTCAAGCAAGCAGAAGCACGCACGCAAAACTTCTACATCGCAAAGTCACAATCAAGAATCAAGTAAATTAAGATAAAAGTGATCCATTCTGTTCCAAGCAATTATTAATAGTGTATTTTATAACTAATAGATGTATAATATACAATATACTTACTGAATATAACAATGAGACAATATTGTAGATTAGAAACCGATAAATTGGGTAGCAGTTGCAGACAGAAGAAATGGGGACAAAAGACAGCTGTGCAAGAGTGCAACAGCTGACTGCTAAATTCTCATTTCTTTGAGGTTATGTTCTGCAGAAATGCTGTTCAAAAAACAACATTGAGTTTCAGTTGGATACAACTTATTTATTTTGTATGCCTATTTCTATTTTTAGTTTTATTTTCTATGTACATGGACCTAATCTGAAAATTATCAATCATGAATTGATCCTTATGTGTTCAATACTGAGTTAACGTGAGTATACCATCAACAATACATGAAATAACTATTTTTCAAATAGACATTTCATTCACACCAGTAGAAATTTATGGCCTAGTCCTAAAAGTTAATTTGGTTGCACCTAAGATCAACGTCAGTAATTCAATAACGTAGATTATTTAGCATTTTATCTACGAATGGATTGTGGTCACTCATACTTCAGTCCAAGGTAAAATAGGATAGTATTCTATTCCAATATTCAATTTTCTTGATTTCTGGTTAACCAAATCGTGTGATAAAATTAAACAATTTACCTCAACAGTAAAAATATTCACCTTGCTAACTGTGTATAGCCAACAGACTAATGTATACAGGAGCCAGTTTATTAATAATTTATGGGTATAGGTGATGGACTTTTTCACTTCAAATTTAACTGCTCAACATCAAAAAGCACATCATACAATGTATGAGTGCTTCTTCGAATACATAGCACCATAGACAAAGAACTTAAAATCGAAAGAACATTAAGCGGCCCATACACTGATCGTGCATTGCACGTCATGCCATTTTTTCATATTTGCTTTCATATCTATATAAGTGCTAAATAGATATAAAAGCCAATATGAAAAAAATGGCACGACGTGCAAAGCACGATCAGTGTATGGGCCTCTAGACTTGAACGTAAACATCAAGGTCGGAAACCTTCCTTACATCTTTCATCCATTTAAATCAACCGAACGAATAAATTCAACTTCTCATCGAATATTAAGAACACTTAATGCCCTACTGACAATTTTATACGGTATTAGTATGTACAATCATCCAATTATGATCTAAAAAATGTGGGAAATAAACGGTCAGGAATTTTTTTGGGAGATCAAGATTTTCTTTCAACTTTTCTTAATTTATGTTCCTATTATTTTTTTCAGGTAAAATCATCCGAAAATGGAAGATGAAGATGAGATAAGTCAAGCTTTTAGACTTTTGAAGCCGGTTTGCGATAATATTGTAACCAGTCCTAATAGGAATAACGTAATACAGTTGAAAAACTTAATCTCAAATGCTCCAAAAACAGCTTCACAGCGACTACAGTTCGTCATTTCGTTTCCTCTGGAACTTCACTTATTCAACAATAATTCATTGAGGTATGCTGCCATAAAAATAATATTTTCTCTAAAAAAATAATTACCGTATTAACCTACCTTTTAATTTTAAAATTATTTTCTACATAATTTATAATGGAGAATTGTTTATTGCTTGTAGCAACTGTCTCATCAATACATGCACATCAAATCATGACTTGAAAGATAAATTTGTTTTATGAGCAAGATTAAATTACCCAAGTAGATTAGAACTTGGGAAAATTTGCCGTAATCTCTTATTTAAATAGAAACTGGAAAACAGTAATGTATGGAAGATTATTCCCAAATAGTTATTTGGAATTTCCAGGCTCATACTAAGAAATTATACAAACATTAATTATTGTTTTTAAATCAATAAAATTTAGTTTTTCAATATCAATAAAATAATTTTTGGCTTGAAACAAAAATAAATGATTAAGTTAGTAAGATTCCATTTTTTTGGAATTCAAAAGTGAAGCACTCACATAAAAAGTATCATTGCATTCTTATTTAATAAATTTAATATAAATCGAGGAACATATAGACGGATGAAACTGTTTTCAGGGTCTACTTCATCACTCACTATGCAATTTGTAGAATGTAACGCACCTGAAAGTGCAGGTGTAGCAAGAAATTCTAATCATCACCAACACTGAATGCAACCTTGTACTATCCATGAGGCTAGTAACTGGATTTCACGATTCCAGTAGACGTTCAAGTTACTGGCGGCAGGTTACCTGAAGCAGGTAAACTGAACCGTGAGACCACTTATTTGAACAGGTTACTGGCTTATTCAGGTTAGAGCAGAGGCACGCTGCCAGGTAGGTAACCTGCCTCTGCCTCCAGACAGGTAACCTGATCGTCTACTGGAATCGTGAAATCCAGCCATTACTTCTATTCTGTTCCACATACATACATTTACATTTATTATTGATGAATAACAGAATGAACCTTTCCAGCTCTGAAGTCAAACGCTACATGGTTGATGCACTTACCGCACTATTACTGCTCACCGAAACATCTTCCATTGATAAATTTGTGAAAATCTACTCTGGTGTTTTCAAACTACTCAGCCGAGATGCAGAGGCATCGATTGCAACCAATGTGTCAGAGGAGTTGAAATTAAGCGTATTGAATTGTGTTTGCGCCCTGTTCAAATCTACGCCCTTCCATGTACTTGAAACTTTGTACGTGCAGAAATACCATCCGATGCTGAGCTTTGGTGTGTTCTTGTGTACCAAGTTGGTGAAAGAAGAGAAAATGATCCAGTTGCGGTGAGTATGCCAAGAGATGATCTCCTCGCTTCTTGAATAGACTTTAGTCTACAAACATTTTATAAATGTAGTAATTTCAATTTTTTAGTTATTCAAAAAAAGTGAAAAACTTTCAGGCTACCCAGGAAACACATTATATTATAATATTCCCTGCTTGGACGATGTGCAGGAAGGTGTCAGTATTGAGAAAATTACATGAAAAAAATGAAATGAAAGAAATGAGAATAGTCTTCGAGAATAGTTATTGATGTAGGGTGTAAATAATCACAAACAAACTTATCATATTCTTAGAGCTCCATTTCATTTATTGCTCATGTCGACTTCTATTTCATTTAAGTTACATTGAAACCTGACAATTATAAATCGTCATGAAACTATTCTTCAAACTATCAAACTTGAATAATTCGAAGAAGAATATTATTTTTCTTTGTCTGTTTAAATTTAGTATTGAATCATAAAAAAATATTTTTCACACAGCTGTTTGGAAATAGTTATTTATGTACCTAGTGCGTAAAGTAGCACTTTGCTGCACCGAAAGAAACATTAGTTTCCGAAGAGTGCGGAATAGTTTCTTGAGTGCAGCAAAATATATTATCTTTTTATATTTCTATATAGCATTACCCATGTATTTCTTTTCGAATATTGAAATTCAATAATAACTGACAATCAACTGAAATTCTTGACTCTTGAATAAAGATAATTCGACCTGCATAGAATATTTTAGACTTGGAATGTTATAAAATAACATAGATCATATTTTCCATTATATTTTAGCAAAGATGGATATAATAATGCTGTTTATTCAAATTATATTGCATAGAATAAATGTATGATTTCAATTCTTGATACTAGTCCAAAATGCACATGATTGAAATTGTGACAGTGTCAGAATTTTTTTCAAAGTTTTATTAATTTAATGAAACCTGTTTTTATTTCCAGAGTGACCGCGATGAAGTGCATCCTGCACGTGATACAACAGCACGATGAAGTTGAACCAACGAGCAATTTCATGTTCATGTACAATGTTAGTAATGTTGCTGTGCTGATGATGCCTGGTATAGTCAGCACTGCCGTGGTTGCTGCTTGTGGCGGTGAAGTACAAAATCATCAAGTTACATTGGTAAAAACAACATTTCACTGAATTAAAATTATATTTAATGTGAATTTGACATCATTTTACGGCAGTCAAATTAATTGGATATTCGTGCAACTGTCTATCAGGTTCTCTTGGTTAAAACTTTTAAAATCGTCATTGATGTTAAAAATGTTATTAGTTAGAAACTTTAAAATTCACATAGTTATATATTCTTTTACATTTTAGGTTTCAGATTAGGTGGATTGACAAATTCTTGATAATAGAGATTATTCTAATTGTAATTTCTCTCACATCTCATTACTTAAAATTTCTCAGGCAGGTCCAACTTTGATGACACCTCCTAATATATTTCATTACTGCCAATTATTCTCAAATTTACTATTTATGAATCCATTATGCAGTGAAATTGGAAACACTTAAAAAGAGATTATTATGTACTCCGAAATTGAAAACACATTCATAACTATTTTTTTTAATTGTTTCTTGATTCGTAAATGCTAGAATTTATTACAGCAGTTAGATATCCTATCATATTAGCAGTTGAAGATTCATACTAGCAGATTGACTTCTATCCATAACTATCACTTTTCTATTGATCCCATCTATAATCTTGATTTGTGTTTCACAGATGGGATTGAGACTTTGGGGGAGAACTATTGCTCTTTGTCTGAACGATACCTACAATATGAGCAAACCAGGTGATAACTGTGATAAAAATAAAATCAACGAGCTTTGTATTGATAACTATTTTAAATATCTTGAAAATAATCGATCCGAAGTGGTCCCGGTTAAGAACGACAACATGAAAGCTGAACATTCACTTGAAAAGGATAATCCAAGAACAGAACAATGGATCAATCAAGTCTCCCCTAAACTTGAAGCTGTCATGAAGAGGATCATTACTGAATCACAGTCTCATAATAACTACAAAGTTCGCTTGGAATTGGTGAAAATTATAGACTTGCTTCTTTCATCTAGTGTTTGGTAAGTTCTAGTCTAAGTGTAGTTTATTATTAGAAATTTCATCATCGAAAGAAAGCTAAACGTTAAATTAATCTCTCATCACTCTCCCCATTACGCACGCACAAACCTAGAGCTCATGTTGGCATCACCCTCGAAAAAAGGTGTAGTAGTCATCATTGATGTCTGAAAGTCTGAAATTTGCCGATTACTAAATTCATTTAAATTCAATTCATTTTATTGTCATAAACAAAGCTTGATAAGCTTTCTCTCTTTGAGAATTATATTCTCCTGAAAAGTGAATCGGTGTTTCCCCACCAATCTCAAATCAACTAGAAACTAGAGCAACTAACACCTGCAATATCATAGCATTAAATTTAGTCAATAATATCATGTATCAATAATCATACTTATCCACTCACTAATATTTATAATATTAAAGTTGATGTGAGAATACATTTTTATATAATTTGTGTTTCTACGAAAAAAACACTTTAGAATTAATAACTGAGAAGATCCCAATCGTATCAGCTTGAAGAAATTGTTCTTCTAATCTCATTGAACTTACATCGTCCTCATCAGAACCAACATCGCCAGCTCCAAATTTTCTTGTTGCTAATTCTAAGTCGTACTTTGTTAAAACTGGATTTTTTCTTCACAGGAACATGAGGAAATCTCTAAGGTACATGATCGAAGCCTTGATTGTATTGTCTCAAGACGGAATGGATCTTATATCAACTAAGAGTAGAGAATCTTTAGCGATGTTCTCTCGTTTGTGTAGTTTAGGTACTGGAAAAGAATTTTTAGAGTTAGTAGAAGAAAATTTCTACTCATTTATGTCATCTTTTCCCAGATTAGTTCTGAAATTCGGTAAGTTTCCAATTGAAAAGTTCATGCTTTTTCGAACTTATTCATTAATAAATAATTTCGTTATGAGGTAGACCTGCTTGCATCACAGAGCTTCACATTTTATTTGTATTCTCACAAAATAACTTTCATTCAATTCCGGATTCATATGACTTCGTTTGGAGCTTGAAATATTGGAGTCTGAGTATCAAATGTTTTCTTCGAATATTCAAATAAAGTTATGATAACTTGTTGCTAGTAATTTTATTATCAAAACGTTTATTATACATGAGATAGAATAAGAAATATCGTAATTGATGAATTCTATTGAAAAATTGATCATTAGCTATGTTTTTTTGATCAGCTTCAATCATAGATGAATCAATGAAGAAAACATTCATACTCCTTCATGTCAGTTACATTTTTGAATCAGAAATAAACATATTAATTCACAGTATGTAATTTTGAATAAGATGAAATGAAATAGGATTTCCGCTGGTGCTCTCATCATGTGGAAGTTTATTATAATTGTGATAGTTTTCAACTATAATGTATTTTTTTTGTTAACTGCCAGTACGATTTTAGCGGTGAATAAATATTATAAAGGGCTCAATAATGGAAAAACTTTTGACTTGAAATATTGCAATCCGTCCATATGGATTCGTCCACAATGGAATCCATCCATTTTATTTTCGAATGAAGATTAGAAGACTATTCGTTCATAATAAAGAAACGTGAAATTACTCAAGCAAATGAACAGGTTTGAATTATTAGAACGGCAAAGTGATATTTGATATAACTGTCACTCTTTGAGTGAGATTTGTAGAAGTGAGATATTCCACGATACTGTGATGTGAGAATCTTGATAAAATTTTCAATTTGAAATTAAATTACAGGTAATAATGAGATGATATTGCTGAACGGCTATCTGGAAGTACTGGGTCCTTTTCTGCCTCGCGTTCTTTCCTCGGACAATCATCTCACTTGCCTCATTACCTGTCTCACTCAAGCTGTGCTCCTAGATACCAAATCCGTACCTTTACGGTCAGAACTCTCGCTGCGAGGTAAAATATTCTAATTTGCTTCAAAATCATTAGCAATTGAATCTGGTGGTGTTTAATTTAGTTATGCGGGGTCTTTCACAAATCAAATCTCTCTTCCTCTACCCTATCTCATCATTATTATTATTATCTTATCATTATAATCACATTGATTTCAATCTTTACATTTTTGAACAAATATCCAGGTTATCGCTTGTAGAGTTCTTAGAATAATTACTTATATTTTCAACTATCATAATCTGGAATCAGAGCAAAAATATTTTTACTCTACACTAATAGAGTAAATAATGTAATCTTATCTTGCAATCGTGAATGAGAAGGATAAACTTTGCCAAACTATGATAATCATGTGTTGAAACTTCGCCTTCTTACAAAAGCGTTGTTGTGCTAAAGGATGATTCTTTTTTCATATTTATAGCTTTTTAACGAACATTTGCGCAATTTCACAGTTTGCGACCGTCATGAAAATCTCAAGTATTAGACTTAATGAATATCAAAGGTAAATTAACCTAAGGCCGGATTTTCTAAGAGCCGAAAACAGCTGTTGTATTCAGTTGCGGAGTTTTGAATATCGCACTCTATTACTAAAGTGTTGTAGAGTCGCTGCTGAAATTGGCAGCTAGGAAAATGACGGTACCTATTCCTGTGTATTGATTCAGTGCCGCGCAAAGTCGTAGCAATATAACAAAACCCGGCCTTAAAGAAAGGCACCCAGATCTGTTTTCTTGAGTGAAAATCATCTTCATTTGTTTCTTTAGCCAGCTTACACACTGGTGCTTCAGGCATCGTGTCTTAAGACATGATGACTTAAGTCATCATGTCGCACTTGAACCAACCAACGTTATCAAATCAGAGCTTACACGTTATGTCTTATGACTTATGTCTATAAGACACGATGTCTGAAGCACCAATGTGTAAGCTGGTTTAGAATGTTCGTTTCAATAGAGTTAAAAAGTCATCAATCACAAAGTGTAATCCTGGAAGGGTTTGATTGAATCAATAATAAAATTAAACTTCTTCAAATTCAAAACTTGTTAATTCAAAAATGTTCCATGCTCCTTTAAAAATACTGTTGTGTCATAAATAATTAATCTGCACCTAAAAATTAATTTTTATAATAATTTTTTACAGATATGGAGAGTATTCATGCACTGAAGAAAGTGCAGTGGAAGTATTTTGTTCTCAATCGTGACAGTGATTGGCTGGTTTTGAACTTGGAGAAAATCTGTGAGACTTTGAGAAAACATGCTGACATTCCAATGTTGGTGTATACGTTACTGGATCTCCTACGAAAATCAGAGGACAGTGAAAGAGAAATCATGTTAATTCTCAACGCGCTTGTAACAACAGGCAAGTTTTTCCTTGATCCAATTTAGTTTTTTAAACATTGAAATCTTTTTTTCAGTTGAAGCCAACAACAATTAAAAAAAAGCTTCTTATACTTGGAATGAATGAAGTGGGATAAAAGTCAATTAAATTTCAGGTTTGGAATAAAATAAGTGGCTCTAAGCACCTGATTGATTGAACTTCTGTGTGACTTTTCCAATTTTAACATTCAGAAGAGAGTGGAATATCAAAAATGCATTTTAGGAACTCTTGATAATTCAGTAGATCAGGATTGAAAGTTGGTGCTTTATCATTTAGTTGGATAATGATTTCAAATATCGATTCAAGTCCATAGTTGAACATAACTGAACATGGATTGATATCTGAGTGATACTGGAAATTTATAGTTCAGGAGAGACCAAATTTACAAAAATGCATGCCAAATCGCCTGAATATTTATTAGTCATGTAGGAAACTTCTTCAATATTTTGAAAAAAGCAGTTCAGAATGGTGAGAGTAGAATATTAATTAGTTTATATGAACTTACTATTAAAATTCCAATTATTGAATTGTCTATGCTCGAGTATCGTAGCTTCTTACAATTAAATATCGTATTGGATCTTGAGAAAATTGAAAAACGAGTATGTTAGTTGTGATATTGACCAGTTAAAAAACATTGAGTTACGTATTGGAATTTATAATCATTGCACACTTTCAACAAATTATATGATTAGTATTTGACTACCTACTTGTAAACATTTCATTAAATCTAATTCGGTATTGTTCTAGAAATCAATGATAAAGAATCAAATTTTATTGAAGTAGTACTCAGTCTTTTATTATCTTTGTATTTTGTACTTATTTGTTTAATTTTGAATTCGTACTAATGATTCATTATCATATAGTATTGAACACAGCACAACCATTTTCCGTTATTTCTGTTCATAATTCTTGTATTTCATTATTTCTTGTATTTTAGGTGCTCCTGGATCTATGGAAAAACACAAAAGCCTGATAAAAGAAGTGTTCAACTGCTACATGGATTTACCCGTATGGCCTGCATCGGAAGTTCTAGATCAAAAAGATGCATTCAATAAACAGCAGATGAAAGTATTACAGGTATAATAATAATAATAATATTAAAATATTATTATAATGTAGGTAATTTTATATCACCACTTCATTTTACCATTCGTATTATCCAGGTATACACTACATAACCTGTGATTTCTCTTCTAAGTGTATTTTTTCCATTTGGAAATTAAGCTTATAGCTTATAATTATTGAGCAGTCATTGCAACAGTTGAGAGAACTGACAATTGCATATTAAAATACCCTTACTTTATTTGAGTGCTGATTATTTATTATCAAATATAAAGTACTTCAACTTATTCACATTCATTCATAATTAATAACTCTTGGGTCTTCTTAAGAGAGAAGTTCAAAAAATATTCGTCAAACTGTTGAATAATGATTAAATAATTAACTGATAAAAATCATTAGCTCATACACATTTTTGTTCAACTTTAACAAATAATTTCTTAATTGGTATGATTTCTTTAATTGACAGCTGTGCCTTGCCATTGAAGGAATGGGAAAAATGTCAGTAGCAGTAGGAAAAGAGATATTCGGTCCCATGCTACTCCATTCACTTTATGCTATCTTAGAAGCTGCTGGCAGCCCATTGGAAGTTGTAGCTGCAGCAGGTATGAGTGAAATACTAATCTAGGAACTTTTAAGTTGATTATAAGTTTATGTCGAAAGTTGTAATATTTTAATTATTAAATTGTTGAAAAGACAGTGATGAATGATGAAAATTTCATAGAATAGTAGCAAGCCATGAACCATGTTTGTTTAATCTCGTTCGAATGCGATAAGAATTTAATTTTTTTCAAGTGTGATTGAGTATAAAAAATTCAATATACATGTTTTATACTTCCAAATGCATAAAATGTCTTATATCTATTCTTGATACAGATCTTTACTTGGAAATTATTGGTTTTAACCATAGTTGTATCGAGTTGTGGAAGTAAAAATTATTCTTGACAGAATTGTTACTTGAACGATAGACAAATGCAATGTATATAGCAAAAGGATAAAATTATTCTATGAATTGATTGCAGGAAGTTTCTAGTCACCGTACTTTACTTTTAGTTTTGTTCCAGCTAACTAAGTTGCAAAGGTGGCAGAATTGTTATTGCGGCTTATAAAGCTGAAATCTTTTGTAGCATTTTATTTTGAAAACCTTGACATGTAATTATCGATTTATTTATTATCAATTAATTATTGAATTATTATTTGGGTTATTGAATATCAACATATTATATAAAGTTATCTCTTTCACTCTCTCGTCCCCTGGAAGCCATTTTATAAAGGGATCAAATTAATAGATCGTTGTTTCTTTCCTCTTAGATAGAGTTATGGCTCTACCAAAAATATTCAAATTTAACGTTTTATCAAATATACAGTGGCCCAAAAAAGACGGTCGTATTTGAAGTATATATAACTTCAATGATTTTCAACATAAATCATATCAAATTTATTAAAATTTCTGATTTTTTTAAATTTAACCACCCTTTATATTGCTATCAACTATTTTTGCCTGAAATTCATTGTTCCTATAATTTCCAGGTCTGAATGCTGTTAGTGAAATAGCATCGGTGTGCTCGGAAGGCAGTATAACGCAGCTGGTGCGTGCGAACACGGACTATCTGTCGTATCAGATCACTCGACGCCTCCGTCAGCTGTACCGTCATCCCGGATTGCTGGCTGTGCTATCCGTCATCATGCGTCACAGCACAAAACTTGTTCTGCCATCTCTTCAAGAAATATTTTCTGATGTAACTAGACTTCCAACTATCGTTCATAAACTTCATAATTGAAGTTCATGAATTCATGCAACTCTCAGCTTCAGTCAATCTACTTCTTAATCTACAATTGAATTAGGATAGTTTATTATTTAATCAACTCAATGAACTCACTAATGAATATTTATCTTTGATTAATTATTTATCGACCACCAATACTCAAATGAATATCCGTCATGTTTCTCATACTTATATCAAAACACGTCTTATTATTGTATATTGAAGCTCTCAGCTTCAATTAATCTACTTCTCAGTCCACTGTTGAATAAGAATAACAAATTATTCAATCAACTTAATGATCTTACTAATGAATATTTTAAAAATTATTATTCATTTGTCACTATTATTTACATAAATATTTATCATGCTACTGATGCATGCATCTGGCTTCATCTTATTGTTGTATTCGGTAATACTAGTCTCCAGCTTTAAATTATTCAGAACTGTATGATTATTGATACCAAATATTTTAGGAAAATCTCAAAACAGCCAAGGTCAAGTGTTGGAGAAGACTATGTAATCAACTCCGCCCAAAAAAATCTTTTCATTCTATTCCATTCAAGTTCTGTTGATTCACTTATGCGCAGTTGAAAGTCGATCGCTGATAGACATGCCTAATAATATACTGTTTAAGTTCCTGTTCATCTTTTTTAATATTTTTTTTAGAACTATTCTCCATAAGTAATAAATTACAGTAGTTCATTTTGTATTTTATGAATAGATAATAAATTGTATCTCATTAATGTTCGATCTGAATTTGTATTCACAGGTGCTAGAACAAAGCTACGATGTATTTCAAATGAATAAAGTGCAATCGTATTTGAGAGCATTTTTCACTTTCATTTGTTGTATCCGGAAGTGGGAAGAAGATGAGAGATTAAATAACAAGGACATTCCAATCAATCAGAAAGAAAAACCAGTTATCAAGAGTCCTATTGAAGTTCTTTTGGATTATAAAAAATCCAAATTGTTAGTGGAGGAATCAGATTCAGAAGAAGAAAACACTGATTCGCGAACTACTGAAGAAAAGTTTAGAGATGAATCAGAAAGATTAAGGTTAGTACATTTTCGTTTTTCTGTTTCAAGGGTATCTCGGATCGCATTCACTGCATTGAAATTATGAAGATGAAATGATCGTCTATGAATGGTTATGGCTTCTGAATTTAATTGAAAATATTTTATTTATCATGAAAATGTCAATCCATCTCCAATCCAAGTATAGGGTATCAACCATTAATTAGTTTTGCCTAAAAGAATGCAATCGGTTACCAAATTATGGTTGAGTACATTAATGACATATCAACTCAATTCTTTTCTCAAGATATTTCATTCAAATCGTACTTTATCTACTCATAAACTTTGAAAAATCATCATGTTTTATTCTAAAAATTCAATAATATTTTTAAACATCAGCTATTGTTCTTTGAGAAATAATAGCTCTACTTGTCTCTATTTCACAGACAACAGCATAACCTCAAAGAAGAAGATGAAGAGGATGATTTCACAATGAATGATACGGACTGTGCGAAGAAACAGGTTCCTGTACATATACAACTGGTTATTGACATTCTGAAACGTAGTCTCAACTTCCTTCCTACGAAAGATAGCCAACAGCAAATAATAGTTATTCAGGTATAAAATATTTTTAATTATTATTATTAATCTAGATTTTTATTATTGATGTGCAATCGAGAAAAAGAAAACGGTTCCTGAACATGAACAATTGGTTATTGACATCTCAATCATTGAAAAGATATATAGAGATTGGGAATGTAATGACAACCGTTCTATATTTCCGGTTCTAAAGCAGCTCTTAGTAAGAGACGTAGAGACGGAAAGAGGGAGAGTTATTGGCTGCCAGTACTGGTGTCCCGCTACTTTCCGTGAAGTGGCAAGTAAAAACAAACAGGTTTGTTTTTACTGGCCGCCAGTGATTACTTTCCGCTGGTTTAGAAAGTACCCCTTTGGACAGGGAAAGTAAGCGGTAAGTTGAAGAGGCAATTGTTGGCCGCCAGCAAATTTCCGTCTCTCCTTTCCCCGTCTATAAGCCGCTTTAAATGTAATCGATCATTTGTATTATTAAAAATAAAT
Source organism: Laodelphax striatellus (assembly GCA_017141395.1). Classification (NCBI taxonomy): domain Eukaryota; kingdom Metazoa; phylum Arthropoda; class Insecta; order Hemiptera; family Delphacidae; genus Laodelphax; species Laodelphax striatellus. The sequence goes on along the minus strand of CM029532.1, from coordinate 21,095,576 downwards.
TTCGATAGAAACATTTCTGTATCTCTGAAATACTAAAGAAATGTAATAATATTGAACATTGTATCTGAAAAATCATTAAATTCTCTTCAAAATTTGTGAATTTTGAGTATTCGACAACCACAACCTGAATCCCCTTTTATTATGAGTATAGAACCCATTAGTTCTACCTTGCTACATTCACCTCGAACTTCAAAAATATATGATCAATTATGTAGGCTAAATCAAATTTCTATTAATGATTCTCATCTTATTCTTTATTTACTTCCGGTTACCACATTGAATACTTCATGTCAGATTATAAAATTCATTATCAGATTAATAAAATTATTTATTTTTATGGACTATCCCATGAGTGAGAAACTAACATGTAAATTGGACTTGGTTCATGCACAGAATTTGGTCATTATATGTTTCTTGTGAAGCATTTTATCAATTGTTTCTTGTGTCAGTACTTTAAACTTGACTAAGTGAATAATTTATTATTTCTAGAAAATTAGCAATACCAGCACAAAACAATTGTCGCGCAAAAACGTTGGTAATTTTTCACTTTAAAGTGTATATTTCCTTTAACAAAACTTATTGCATTTTCATGGTTGGAGAAACTTTTTCAATTTCCAGGTGCTAGAAGAAGGTGTCCTCCTCCTGAGGCACTATCAGGATCAGCTGCTGCCAGTAGTTCATCTGATATGGTCACCGCTAGTCAACCGCTTCAAGAGCGCGCCATCTGAGCCTCTGCTCATGCACCGGGCGTTTCTTCTGCTGACCACTTTGGCTGCAACGTCTAAAGACTTCATACGTCATGACACACTCAAGTGAGATTCGATTTCATTGCACTCGTTCACATCAACAATTCATAGCAAACAATTAGTGTACTTTGTAATTGTAACTCATCAGTTTGTCATTTCCACCTGTGCTATGCTAGTATAGTAGATTTTTTTTTAATTTGGCGGAGGGTCGAGTTGAGTATGAGGGTTGAAGTTGACCAAAGATAAATTGTTAAGAAATAAATGTGATTTACGTTAACAGAGAAAATCTTGAGTTTCACAAACGACAAACCTCTGATTTGGTTTGCTTTGGTTTGGTTGCTTTGATTTGGATTAAGTCGTCAGGAATATCATAGTCTCCCATTTCTATCGAGCTTTCTTGAAGCCTTCAATCGTATCTCAATGGAAGCCTAGAAGAAAAAGAAGATATTTTATTAGAAAGCAGAAATTTCTATAGTGTTCCGCTTGATCGTATGTTTAAAAATAACATAACATCTCATAGAAAAATTGACAATTCAAATATGTAATATAGTAATCAAATAAAGTTTACGAAATATTTTTTATGAAAAATATATTGCAATTAGAATAAATGAACTTTGTGCTTCCACTCTAATGAATGAATGCTTACATAAGTTGGATTGAATGAACTGTAATGGGTCTTATCGGACTGATAAGATTAACAAGGGACCAGTCGTTGAAATTCACTGCATTAATAGAAAGGCTAAATAAGAGCGACAACGTTTATGACGTGAAGCAATTATTGAATATTATCAATTAATTTAATTCATTACCAGATTTATTAGTTTTATTATTGAAGAACCGATTTGGAGTGATTCATTTACTCAAGTGACAGTGCAAGTGAATAAACGCATTCATCTGAGATCCAAGATGGATTCAACATCATTTGTTTGGCTTCTAGTGATTTTGCACAGTTTTGTCGATTTATCAAGTGCAGATCCACATCAAACCCTACAGGAGGCTGTCAAAGTAAAAGATAAGTTTCATTTACATTCGTCTCCAGCAGCCACACATTTATTTGCAAGGAGAAAAATATTACGTTTCAGCGACCACATCAGCAAACTCAGTGTGAAACCATACCTTGATATAGGAGAGCCGCTAATGTTAACACCGTACATAGAAGATGGCAGACTGGATGAGGGCAGGAGAAAGGCCGAAGTGCCTCCTTTCAACGGGCAGGTGAAGAGTTACGCAGGTTTTATTACTGTAAATAAGGCATTTCAATCCAACTTGTTCTTTTGGTTTTTCGAAAGTGAATTGAAGAGTATAGAGTCTCCTTTGCTTGTATGGCTGCAGGGGGGTCCAGGTTCCAGCTCCATGTTTGCCGTTTTCACAGAGAATGGGCCCTACGTTGTTGACATGGCTAAACTGGAAATAAGCCTCAGGAAATCATACTGGTCGCAGCATTTCAATGTGATCTACATAGACAGCCCAGTGGGGACTGGGTTTAGTTTTGCAACTGAAAACGGCTACGCACAAAACCAAACTGTTGTCGGCCAAGATCTCTACAACTTTATGCTGCAGTTTCTCACTCTTTTTCCTCATCTGCGCGAAAACAAATTCTACATCACTGGGGAGTCTTACGCGGGCAAGTACATTCCTGCATTTGCACATACCATCCATGAACAAAACCAGAAAACAAAAGGCAATATCAAAATCAATCTGCGAGGACTTTTCATAGGAAATGGCTGGTCTGATCCAGTTAATATGCTGAAATATGACAGTTATCTGTACGAATTAGGACTCATCGACTCCAATGCCAAAGTAGAATTCCGCAATGCACAACGTTTGGCTGTTGATCTAATTGAGAACGAGAAATGGGAAGAGGCCTTTGAAGCAATTGGCCAGATAGTAGGTGGAGACGAAAGTTTGTTCAAAAAGCACACTGGACTCACCAACTATTTCAATTACTACGACCAAAGACACGGCGAATTCAATTATACATTTTTCAACAATAGACTGTTTCGAAAGTTAGTCCATGTTGGCAATGTGACCTTCACAGAGGGTGGACTAGTCTACGAGAAACTAAAAAAAGATTTTCCCAAATCAGTTATCAACTGGATCGTGCAGTTACTAAAGAACTATCCAATAGTATTCTACAACGGACAGCTGGACATTGTCTGCGCTTATCCATTGACCGAAAACGTGCTGAAATCCATGCAGTGGGACTTGAGTGAAGAATACAAAAAAGCTAAGCGACATGTGTATAAAGTCAACAATCAAGTGGCTGGATATTACAAACAAGTCGGCAACCTGACTGAATTCCTTATCAGAGATGCTGGACACATGGTACCATCTGACCAGCCCGAATGGACTCTTCAGTTGCTAATTGATTTTACTCGCTAGTGAAGTTCTCCTTGAATTATGCATAGAAAAAGGTCAGTTTTAATGCTGAAATGCAAAAATAATGTTTTAAAGATTATAGATTTCTGAAAAAATATCAATATTTGCAAAAAATGTACAATAAAAAAACTTCCGATAAAAATTCAAGTTTTAGTTACCAACAATCTCATATTCTTGTTCATTATAGTCTACTTTTATAATAATTATTATTACATCATTTTCAAAATGTGGTGTAACTTATAGCTTTTAAAATAACTCGAAAATTCATCTTTTTAAAGTCTGATGTAGGTCCACCCTGAGAACTATCAATTAAGAGACTAGCAGAGTTGGGAGTTTGAACATTTATTATTAACATAAAAACTAACTGCCACTTAATACACACAAGAAGATAATAACTGCCACTCAACGTTTACATGATAAGGGTGATTTTCTTCCAATTAAAAAAAAAACTTTTTATATACAGTTTATGTAAACTGTTAACACCCGTTACCATAGAAACGTTGAATGATAGTCATTCACAATCTGCCAAATCAAAAAATTTCTACTATACATTGCTTGATTACAACATTCATAATACTGTATTCTTATTGGTAATTTTTAGTCAAAGAATTGTTCAATATTGTGAAAACTGTATGACTGTAATCGAAAACGAACAGTGTAGTTTGATATTCATCGAACACTTTTAGATAAGTTTGATGAATAGAATATAAAATTAAACAAAAATCCAAATAATTCCATAAAAACAAGTGCTAACATTAGCAACAGAATAAATAGCTGGAGGAAATTCTTTGAACGCTACTTCTCAAAAATATTTTGTCCGTGTGGAATTCGAACACAGCCCAGCATCCTTGATTGCCGTTCAGGTGATTTAACCATTTGTCCACTAGACACTTCTGTATAGTAGCAGATTAGCACTAATTTTAAACGTCAATGTTCGCTATTGCGGAAATCTTATATAGTATTATTTGGATTTTTGTTTGATGAGTTTACAGTTATTATTTATTGAATAATTATTGCAATATCTAATTATTTCTTTCATCATAGAATATCAAATTTGAAAGAAATGAATACCAATACCGTCCCTATCGAGATTAAACTGTGAATATGTATAATATGGAATTTTTTATAAAATTTTATATTCATTGGGGATGCTCACAAGGAATCTCAATATTTTCCAGGAGTGTCCTCCCTTCCATCTGCATCTATTTAAAAGAAACGAGTCATAAGAGCTATCTCAAAGACAAAAAGTCGTTTTATCGCTTGTCTCAAGAATATAAATTACAGAAAAGTATCCTTGAGAAGCTAGGACCACTGGCTTTGGATTTGGAAGTATTTGAGAAAAATATCTACGATATTTTGGATGCTACGTCCCCGTACCTGAGCTGTTACCAGCCTCAACCACTTCAGGTTAGTGATTCGAAATTCATCATTATCACGCAATTATCATTTCCAGAGTACTGAGAAATAATTAATCTTTCAATTAATTACCAAAATTAGGTCAAGAAGACGTTTTCATCCTATGAGTTGATTGAACTTTCTTGAATAAATGAATAGATAAATTTTAGGATTTTGTTGTAAGTAATCATGTGTCAATCTAATATTGCTAAAGCGAGGTACCCTTGTTTTCGATCAAGTAATCATGTTTTTCCTCGCCAATACATGTTAAATTCAATACTCGATGATGGCTTACCGGTTATTAATAAGTTCGCAGTTTTTGTATAATGGGATGTTTGGTGAAGGAACTACTTAGATAATAATCATTATACCATAGTCGATTTTCTACACTATTCAATTACCGTGAGTTTTGTGAAATATTTTTCTCTTGTTTTGTTCTTAAAGGTCATTTTATATTATAGCGATCGCAGTTTTATTTTAATGAATACTTGATGAAGTTCTTCTCTAATCTATTCAAAATTCAGTTTTTCTGTTGTCTCTCACATATGATGAAGATTTGCAAATAGTAATCGAATTAAATTTTAACAATAAAACATAACTTTTACTGTTTATGTCTAATATTGTAATTATTTCAGGATGCTTGTATCAGTTTGTACCTCGGCTTATCAACTAAATCATGTGATTTAGTTTGGTTGCATTTGCTGAGTATTTGGTCTCCAGAGTCATCTTTCGTGCCATGTCATCCAGATCTGAAGTCCATTGAAGTGAGTCATGTCATACAATTCTCGTCCATTATTGCGAAAAGCACCTATTCTCTCATATTTCAAATTATTACACATACCATGATATGTAAAAAGTTGAGTCACGTCAGAGACCCTGAACTGATCAGGAGTGACCTGAAAACTATGACACCAGACCTGAGCCAGCCAGGTTACACGGAATTATTATTATTACCATGATACATTTAAATTAACATACCATGATACATTAATATTTATTATGACTTTTTTCGTTTTTATACACTTTAAGTTGGTGTGTTGTCTTACGAAAATGAAACACTCGCTTTCAATAGCATACATTTCTCTGATCCTAGGCAATTATCCTAGGTCAAAACACTCTTCAAAACTGCTGCTATTAATCTATTAATTTAATATGATCATAGTTTGTGTAGTGCTTTGTGTTTTTATACATCATAATCAATTAATGGTTTTCAATTGGGAACATTTCCATTTTCTAAATTATACACCATGATAAATTACTCTTTTTCAATTGGGAACATCTACATTTTCTAATTAAGCTTCTTTTTTTCAGCTGCCAGAACATCCTGAAGATTCTGAATTCCAGAAAAATGTCAAGTCTCTTCTTAGTCAACTTTCCTAATAAAGTTGATTTCGCAAGTGGTATTATTTATTGAGTATTTTATACACCCTAAAAAGTAGCTTATCTAGCAGTCTCGCACTCATCAAATATATACATTATGATTTAGAAAAAGGTGTAGATCACTTTATTTCGAGAAAATCGTGATTTCATGTTTTTTATGAAATAAATTTTACCCATTCTCAAATATAAAATAAATTGTTTTTATTTATTTTAAATATGTTTTATTTATATGATTTTACAGTCATAAATATGTTGTTTAAGACTGACATTGACTTATAAAATGATCAAAATAATTATGATAATATTATCCACATTTAGGCTTTAGGGTTTTAACCGTATACTACTTACAACGATTCAATTTGTAATTATATGCATATAATAGTTTTTTAAGGAATTTAGACTACCGTATTCATTATATTTTATAGTGATGATTTTTTATTATGATAGGTGATAGAATGACTCCGCGTTATTACTTAGAATCAATGTATTAAATAAGCATAATGTATTAAATAAGCATAATGTATTAAATAAACATATAGTATTATAGCCATAGGTAAATTACCTTGAACCATTTCCAGTATTGAGGTAACAACCATAATTGGTTCCTAGGCTACATTGTTTTTCCAGATCTGACTGGAATTTTCACCTGAAATCTAGAGAGAACATAATGAGTTTGTACAAGATATATTCAGCATTTTCTATTTCAAGTTTTAGATGAATACTTATCATAAATAATTAATTTAGAAGAGTCTTCAACCTTTACCCAAGGTAGCTTACATTTGAATAAATGGCGCGCAGCTTCTATCTCACCAAGCTAAAATCAAGCAGGCAGTTGTGCGCGCTCTCTTTCTTTTTCTTGTTGCTTGTTTATTCGCCGCCGCCGTTCAGTTCTCTGAATATTCTGATCTGATCATATGGCAACGTAACCAACGTTGCTCTTTACTTTTCATTTCACTGTGATTGAGGCTCGTTCTTCTGCCTCCGACTTCTTTTGCATAATTTATTATCGTGGAATGTTTTCTGTTTGAATCCTTGCTGATACCATCAAACAATGTGTGTAGATTAGTGTTATTTTGGAAGTATTTATTAGTTTAACAATTTATCATGTCTGGTGATGTGCAACCTCGCAAGAGGAAGGACAAGAGAAAAAAGAAGGGTATGTATGTATTCTCTCAATATTAATTTAATACTCCAAGAAACAATTTTAAGAGAATATTACAGTTGCCTACGCATTTTTCATAATAGAGACTTAGTAGGAAAAGACTGGTTGTAACTTATGTCTTCTGCAGAAGCGAATAAAAATAATATTTTTATTCTTGGAGTAAGTAGTTCCAAAACTTTGATAAAACTTAAGTTGAGTAAACTTTGATTATTTTTTGCTCTACACTAATTTTTACTTCTAGTTGAATAGTAGGCCTAGGTATTGATTTAAATATGACTTAAAATGAAGAAAATAGTAGACTATTGTATTATGAAGTGTAATAACTGAAACTGGGAACAGTTCAATGAACCCCGTTTATGCCTTGCGGGAGCAATCTTTCTTGAGATTTGAAATTGCGTTTGCGCTGAAAAATTTGTTGTGATTATTATCTAAAGATATTTCAGAATTTAATCATATAGCTAGTGTTTGGGCCAATCAATTTAGGTTTCTACCGGTACCTAAAAATACATAATACTGTCTACACAAGGGCTAACTGCACATTATTTTTCAATGAATTTTCTCAATTAAAAGTTTATGGACCATTGAACACCAGGTATTCCAAAAAATCTATTATGAGTCTATTACTAAAATTATTATCAAGATAGGTACAGTAGTGCAATTGTACGTATTCGCCGGCTTAAACTAGCTACCGTTATTAGCCTTGGTAGCCTACCTATTTGATTCCATTGTTCCAATTTTTCAATTTCAAAAAAAGGGGAGGAACAGCTATTTTTTATTTTTTCCAACAGTGGGAGATTTTTCGTCTCCCACTGTTGGGTGAACTAATCAAACCCCTCAATCTTACAAGATTTAAAATTGAAAATGAGTCATCTCAATACCCAAAATACCTAATATCTCAATGTACCCAAACTACATTTGAGGAAGCCTGTTCAAAAACATTAGGCCTTGATATGAACCATTAAAATGTCCATAGTCTGAGCTTTAACTGATTCAACTTAACTTACTGATTTATTTATTTATTTAGAGTATGGTTGAGAACCCATCTCAAAGTTTGCCATGTTCCGGCAAGGGGAGACTAACACATGAAAGTCCATAAGGGTACGGTAATCATTATCAGTAATAGAACAGTTTACAGTATTGCAACATTTTTATTGGGTTTAGTTCGTGTGTCAAGGATGTCAGCTCTCAAGACAATGGCCTTTTTGTGGCAATAAATTTCCAATTGCTGTACAGTATATACTGAACAGCATAAATTAATGGGAATTCAATACAAAATATTTCGTTTTATTGATGAAGATTCCAAAATTTTGTTTGAAAACTTATTTAAAGGTTAATTTATGTTATCCCCAAGTTGGAATACTTGACAATTAACAATATTGAGATAGTAATATAATAACAATAACAATACTCGATAGTCATTTTTTGAATTATACTCAATTTCTTATTTATCAGAGACCGCAGAAGGACAGTAATTTGTGTAATTCACGTCAAGAAACAGTCAAATCAGTCTTCAAAAATAAATACTGTACATCAATGAAGCTCCAATCTCCCATTCCAATTTTTGGATTTAGCAGGAAACGTGTTATCGGATCAAATACTGCAATTAAACTAATAAGTACTAGGCTACTCTGAGCTCGGATTATTAATTTGATTATTATTTTATTCTATTGTAGAATTCTAATACAATGTGTGTGACTTATAATAATGAATTGAATAAACGAATGTTCATCATCTATACTTCAATTTTCAAAGTCATTCTCTAGTATTTTTAAAAACACAATTCTGGATTGCTGGATCGTGCGTTACATGTCAATTGTATTGTATTTTTACATTTTTACAATCCTAAAACAGTATCATGTAAGATAGAAAATTTTCTGACTTATAAACGTTTCCGAAGAAAATATGGTTCCCTTAATAGTGGCATGTCCATTACTTTTTGAAATTTCTAATAATAAAATTTTCTTCACCTTGAATATTTTAAAGTTAAATATTCTACCCCCATTCCGATAATTCTTATTAGTAATTTATGGTGGTAATTTTCTGTAACATGTATTTCAATATTGTTTCGTGTAACTTAATTAATTTTTAATTTATTCAAGATTTCGAATATTATTAATTTTGTTGTTGTCTATTTTGTTAAATTGTCTATAATTATGTGTGTGGCTTATTTTCTTGCATTTTGGCTATAACATGATAAGTATGTCTAACGAGCTTGGGTTGGGATCGGTAGCATTGCTTTTAGATTTCGGAATTGGTGTTTTTGAGGTAGCTGGTCTGCCTGAGTAGTAGTTTTAGCCGGTGGAGTCCTGAGTGGAGACAGTGTTTGGCAGACGACGGGTCAGTATCCCTGAAATAGTCGTATTTCTAGGGGTCTCTCTATACTACGGCGCGAACGGCTCTCACTCAATCGTGCTCTCTCCGTTCTCCCACTAAAAATAGCCCGTTTAACCTGCCTTCTATCCAGTCCGCTTATATTTTTATCTGATAATGCGATATTAGAAAAAACTATTCGCACGAGTGTGAACCGAATTCCACTTATTGTTCTGTGCTAACTTCTTCCTTGTTCTGTCATAAGCTTGTCCCCTCTCCTCACCCAAATCCTCATTTTTCTGTCTTTCATATGGAATACAAAGAAAATCTCCGGCTATTTTCCTTGGAATTCTTGCTGGCAATATACCAAAACATGACTCGCCTTTTCTTCCCAATTCCTCTTTTCGCTTCTTTGTTCCCGATCATAACTTTAGTAAACGTCTACTAGATTTTCAAAGACGAAATAGACATGACAATAGACCTTGTATCAAAAATAATAGTAATATAAAATCTTCATTCAAATTATTAATAATAGTAAAGATTTATTCATATTCATGCATAGAGATTATGAGAGTATCATAATACATGGATTTTTCGGGACTTATAAGTTGAAAATTCAGGACTTAACATATAATGTTTTTCCATATTTCTCATTAGGAAAAACTGGATGATTCGGCGAGGCGGAACACCCGAAAGGGTCTCTCCGCCAAAAAAGCCATAAGCTTAATAATAATAATAATAATACATGGAGAAAATCTTCTCTATGTGTGCTTTTACCAAAATATGAATCAACAAATTTTATATTAATCACAGCACTTCAATTCAATTTATTGAGCAAAAATAACAATACAAATTAAGTCTATAATCTAGTACAGTACAATTCATTAGAGTACATTCATTTATAGTACAAATCCCGAGCTATTCATAGGTAAATATAATTGGCACCACTGGCAAAAGTTAGACTTGAACGCCAGTAGTGAATTCTATTGAGTGTAAATTCAAGATAAAATAATTATGACTAAAATATAAATATTTTAGATACAGTAATTTCATTTAAAAACTCAAGATAATAACTATTAAGCTCTATTTAACTTGAGCTCTATTATATTTATTAATAAAGGCCAAAACTCGATCTAGTATCGTAGTCTGTAACGTAGATACGTTATTATAATCGTATATAATTTGCGAAGTCGCACTTACTATTCATGAGCTTGATTAATACTTTTCTCTTGTATAATATCGTAGTAACGTTTTAGTCCTATTCATTTCCTATTTAATTATCAGAACATTTTGAAAAATGAGGGGTTCCGCTTAAACTGTATATATTTGATCCCAGAACAAAATAATGATAAGAGGCAATAAACAAATGGACTATTTCCAAATTATCCAATACTTGAATGGAGTCCTGATGTTGAGATACTGTATGTTAATCTGTTAAATTCTTATTTTGATTGGCTGAGTAATCAAAGAGATCTAGCTCGTAAATTTCAATATTATTTCAATAGCCTTCTTAAAGCTTTGAGCTGGTTCTTTGTAACCCATTGATGATATACATTCATTGATTAAATCCTTCATTGAATGGAGCCAACTATAAATTTTTGTGTTAATGAATGTTATGAAAACGTTTTGGAATTTTTTATTTAATAACAGGGCAACTGGAACAGAAACGCAGTGAAGAATATCTTGAGGAGAGAGAGATTTTTCGTCGATCTAGTTCCACAATCGAAGGTTCTAGCTATAAATTTGGTGGCTAGTGTGAATTTAAAAATTTGAACTTCTCTGACATGAGGAAATAACATTAAGTTAGTGACAAAATATTTCAAAGCATCATCTTCATTTCGCAATATAAGAAGTGTTGGCTACTCTTTTGAAAGTTCTTCCTTCATCAACTCAATCATCTATCAATCAGTCTTTATTTTCATTTTCTTTTATTTTTAAATATTTTAAAAAATCAATAAGGAAATAAAAAAAATGTAAATATCCTTCATCAGGCTGCGTTAGGACTAGCTAGAGTCCTCTCTACCGCTCAATCTTGTAATGTATTGATTGAAGTAAAGTAAATTTAAATAGTTGTATTATATATAATGTGTAGGCCCATTGTAATAGTTGAAATACATAAAAAATCACAACTGCAATTTAATGAATGAAAACCCATATTCAATATTTTAATAAACTATTGCATTAATTTGCCAAGTAATTTATAAAACTTTTCGGTCAATGTTGGGATCAAGATTAAATATTCTTGCTTCATGATCATCACCTTTGAAATGATAGCATGAAGGATTGGAATGTCTCTCCTTTGGATCTTGGATGTAACTATGTATCTTCGCTATTGATAGGAGAAGCACTTTAATTCATAGCGAAGAACATGAGATTGCTGTCACCACTTCTTTTTTACCCTTTGATTCATTCTTGTGAGTTTCTTGGAACATTTTTGCAACTCCACTTTCATATATTCATATCAAATAACGAGCATATAAAAGTACGAGTATTAATAAGCAAGCGCTTCTATTTAAAATGTTGAGATAAAAATGTTAATAATAATTATTCGATAACCTATTATCAAATAATATTTTGTCACTAGCTTTCCTCACCTTGGATTTACCGCCCTGATTTGTTTTTGGGTTGTACCTTCCACTACCTTGACCTTTTTAATAAAATATTCCCTTCCACAATTATTACAGCTCGACAATTCTCAATGAATGTTATTCGAGCTAGTCAATACAGTTCCAAACTTGATGCATAATATCGATTTTCATTGATTCATTTCATTGATCTAATTTAAAATGAATTGAGTTTCAAGGCTATTGAGCTGCATGAAATTGCATATTTGTTGAGTTGAATCCCTTCTTTTATTAACAATCTTTCTGGATTTCAAATCACTTTAAATTGAATGATTGACAAAAAAAACAGATAGTTCAAATCCGGTTAAAGTAATCTACAAACAGTCCAACGCTAGAACAAAGTACAGTAGCATCACAATTATTATTATTATATCATATTTCTCTGTCTAATAACGTAATAAAGTATTCAGTCAATTGATACAAATCAAGATCCTCTTACATTTGATAATGTTTTATAAATTACAACGTTACATCATCAAGGATAATCAAGTGACTCATCAATACTCAATATTTTCATCAATATAAATTGAATGAAATGTATACTTGCCATTCAGTCTTCACCATTGCCACTGACTCATCTCTTTATTGATATTATTTCATATTCTAATATTTTTAAAACACAGGATTTAGGTAACACACGTTAGATTTTCTAAATATTTTTATTCTCTACTGATACACATTGTTTTGTATTTATGCAGATTCCAACAACCCAGTTCATAGTCATGATCATAGCCCTTCCAAAATGGGAAAGTCTGGTTTGTAATTTCTTAATACTAAGCATTTTTGTTCGTCCTAACGTGAGGGATGTGTTTGTTTATCAATTGTATGTAAATTTATTTCATAGTTTTTCATGTAAATACTTTTCACAATTCATGTTATTTTTGTAATAACTGTGACATTTAACTTCTTAAATATTCTTTGAAGTCTACAGTTCATTTTCACTGTAGGGTAAATGTATTTCATAGTTTTCATGTAAATAAAGTCAATGTTTTCAATATTATTTGAATTATATCTGTAACAGTTAACATAATAAACTTGAAAGTTTTTTTAATGTTTTCTCGTCCATTCTGTGTGACCTTGGCTAGTCAAGAAAAATTGTAATGAATGTCTTTTTCATATTTGAGTCCCAAACATCTAGATTAGAAGAATACACGTATTATATAAAAATTGGCGAGTTGACTTAGTGCAGTTGCACCTCTGCTCACTGTTTCGGTCTATGGGTTCGATTCACATTCCTTATGGCATACATTATTTATAATCCCAGCCCACCAACAATAAAATGCGCCTGATTTTTTCTCCTTATAAATCAATTTTTCAATTCATACCATTGCTTAGTATGACTCCATAAAGTATGATAACATTATCTAACAGTATTTAATCAACTTGAATAATTGAATAATTACAAGTACACCACTCACTAGGATCTGTTTAGATAATTCTCACTACTAGTTTCTGTGTGAATAAAGAACAGCCAACGAGCCAAGCCATTCGATTAGATGTTATTGCCTTAGAACACATAATCACACTAACATAGCTGGTATCATCAGTTATCGTCAATGTTTGATACTGAGTAGATTTAAGTGGCCATTGAAAAATATTACTGTCGTTTCTCATACAGTTTATAGATTTCCGCCCCCTAAAGGCTTATCATACTGCTTTATTAATGGCTCGTTCGGTCTGTTCCTGTGTCTGCATTTTTACAGCCACTTTGAATCTTATCTACGAATTTGGTCTGAAATGACAGTGAATCTGCATGATTTAATAAAACTTGAAAAATGTCAACTCTATGAAACACTAGCATTCAACATCCATCAACTCACATTCACTACAATGGATTTCTACATACATTTACTTTCAATTTACTTCCTTTGGAATTTGAAATTTTCAATCTACTAATGCTATTTCTGATTTTTTTCTGAGTGTTGTATTATTTTCACCTACCTTAATTCTTCTGTGTTTAATTGTGCATTTCTAAATGTATTGTGCCCCTTTCCTATAAGTAGAGATTGTTCAGTCAATAAGTACATTTGGTTTGAGAATTCATAATTTTAATCGCAAATTCTAATGTCGAAATAGAACTCGAAGACTTGACAGTTCGATGTAAAATGCAATAACTTTAATAGAATGAAGTAATCCACAAACTCCATGGTACGGTTGAAAAATCAAATTTAATTTAACCACCGTAGAATGTCGTCATTGCATGGATGTGGTTCCGTTAGATGACAACATTTTATGGCGGTTAAATTCAATTGGATTTTCGTGCAACTGGCCAATACTCGTCAATGCTAAAGTACCTAATGCTCGCACTGTGGTGCGTTATCTACAATTGAATACTTAACTTCTTAACAAAACTCGTTTGGTAAATTAATTCTGATTTTGCATGTGCTCACGAGAGTAATTTGCTAATTTTCAATAACATGGCTTTTGCAGTTTTAATGTTTGGTTTCTCAAAAAAATTTCTTGTGTTTTTATTAAAATTGAACATCATCTGCATCATTTCGTGGTAAACACTTGATGAGTCAAGCTAATAGCTCTTTCAGTCAAGTAATCGAAAGGTTTAGTTTTGTTTTAGAAATGTAGTCTTTAATGGAAACTTTATTTTCAATAAATTTCTGTTGAAGATATAACTATTCTCAAGACTATCTGCTCAATGTTAGTCATCCTTAATTTAAATTAAAAATATATATATTCAAATACATTTTAAATTTATGATAATATAGAATATAATTTGTCGGTCTTGAATAACTCTTAGCATCAAATTCAGTTTAGCATTCACTGTCACCACGGTTCAAGTAATAACCTTGCTCTAGAAAATCACTATCGTAACAAAGGATTAAATTTCGCTGTCATTCTACAGCCGTTGTTTCATCAACTGAATCCATCTTTGAGGGAAAATGAATCAAGCTGCTCTGCTTTAATTCAAGTCATAAGTGTATTTTTTAAAGAAACATCTTATTTGTAAAGAAATTTATGCATCACAGTGTAGGTTATTAAAAATCCTTGAATGTATTTTTTATGTATGAAAGATCAATTCGTTAATTCAAAATTTCCTTATTTTTTATTCTTTTACTATCTAGTATATTATTATACTATAATATATAATAGTATTTTTCTCCATTTCCAATTCTGCATGATTGCCGCCTTTCGGCAAATTATTTTAATAAAAGAGCTTATTCAGTAAATTTTGTAGAATCTTTTTTAAGCCGCAGTAGTTACACTTGTCATTTTATTTCCGACGCACCACATTCTCTAGTATCAAATAATCTTAATTAGTAGGCTTTTCAGCTACAAAGCACTCAATCTAAATCATTAATATATATTCAAATAAGTTGAAACTCTGCTGTAAAAGAAGGTGAATTTCAGGTTTTAATTTTTGAAAACGTTTTCCAGATGAAGGTTTGGATTATCTGAATTCGAATCCTGAGGATATAATCCACGTTCATAAGGATGCATTCCTGGGAGGCAACCTTTGCACCAAAGTCATCTTCTTCTGCCTCTTGGGAGCACTCGGAGTCATGGTCAGTCTCATCATATTCGAATACAGAGGATCGAATGATTGTAAGTAGACCATTTCTACTCTATATTGTGATCCATACAATCAATTATTAATTTACTCCTGTTCAAAGTGGATAGATAATTGATTAGTGTATAGTAATAGCATTCAATACGAAAAGCAAATAATAAATTTTTTAGAACTTCAATCTTATTTTCTTTTGGTGAAAGAACTAATACATTTTTGAGTTTGATATTATTCAATTGAAACTCCCAATTCAATTCGCTTTTGCAGATTTATGGGCCATATTATAATAGCAGAAATGACGCCGGAACAATCAAAGAGCACTGTTTGATTCTGTGATTCAGTCATCTGAAACTGTGATGCTCTGTGATTGATCTAGCTTTATTTACTCATGCGCAGAAAAATTCTCGCCCATGTCAATGCAGCTCGTTTAAATGGCCCTATGAAGAATTTGAGATTTTTAATAAAAATATATTGATTCCGATTCATATTTTCTCTGTCAAATTAAGATAAAGATTACAATTCAAAATGTGATGACGATTTTGATGTTGAACTTACAACAGTAGGCTACTCACAATCATTACATTATTATCAGATGTTTCGCAATCATTGAATCATCCATAGAACCACAAAAACAAGAAATATGGGAATGAAAAGAGTCGATAGTTGGGAGCTTCTCACCGCGTAGGTACAAAGTCAAATTTCTCATTCAAGAAGATAGAATGAAAGAGCTTAAAAACTTGTTCAATACTTCACAACTTTAAATTCGTTTCAAATCTGGTGCAAGAATTAAAAGACTGGAAAGTGGTTTAAAGTCTTGCCAAGAATTGAACATGATTTGAAGCTTCTTAATATTTATTATTGTATAGAATATTTGTTCGTGTAAGAACTCCTTTTGCAATAGAAATGAGTTGAGGAAATGGAAATTTATAGGCGGAAGGTTCAAGTTTGCATGATTGCAGTATCTTATCAAAAAAGTGTGTCTAATCAATATCAGAATCAATATAGTAGCATTGATGTGAACATAAACAAAAATTGATTCACAAAATATAAGGTTAATTTTTTCAAGTATCGCTTTTGGCTGTCAAGAGCTGTTGAGTTATTATTCAATCTCAATATGGATTTATTCAAGAGTTCTATGGTGTCTAATTGTTTCCACGTTGTTTTTGAAATATTACATATTTTCAATGTAGGATTTCCTTGAAATTATATGAATACTTTCACCGTATAGTATGGATTTCAAAACTCTTCAACCTCTTTTACAGTGGAAACGCAGTCTGCAGTGGATTCTCCTTGGTCACAGATGCTGGAAGGATGGGTAGATTCAAACATTGATGCACATCATGACGACCATCCTGGTAATATTTATTCTTTTGAATTATTCCATTATTTTTTCAATTATAATTATTTCTATTGATTAAAACAACTGGAAAACTCGTTTTTACGTAAAATTTGTAGTATATGATTTTTTTAAACGTATTCAAGATAAATTTTCTTATCAAATTCAGGCTATTTTACAATGTATCTGTAGTTTATTTGATTCATGCATCACGTTTTACAGAAAATGTGATACTTATATTGAGTATTTAAAAAAAATCGCATTTATTAAATTAATAGTTTCAGGTGAAAAGATATCATTCTTGGTATTACTATATTCTGTTCACTGTTCAGAAAAATCTGAAAGAATATTGTGTAGTACGTGACATGATTTTCAGTATATGGGATTACTCACGCATTCAAATAAGCTGAACTGTATTACAATACGGATTATTATTCGAGTCTATCTATATACATTCAACTCAGTATGTTCGAGTGAATTGTTTGTGTCTTGATGTCTAGTAGTCAAAATTCTAGTAAATCTCGTTGATTAGTGGTAATTAGTATGAAAAACATCAACCTTTGAATTTCCGAACCCTTTTAACTTTTTCGATTTTTCATAAACCTGATTCATGTTGGAAGTCCTTCTGGGGCTTGCTGTTTCTTAAAAGTTTGAAGTCCTGTAATAAAGAAAAAAAGGCAGATCTACATTAGTCGTATTGCATAATACGATGTCCTATTCTTTTCTAGTGTGTATTTTTCCTGTTTCACAGAACTCCTAAAATTTTATGGAGCAGGTTCCTATTTTAGTGAAAATAAAAATAAAAATGATATCAGGATAGCGTATATACTCACAATTTCTTGTAAGGCAGTAAATACTGAATTCATTATTGATATGAAACGTTTACTAGATATTCATTACTGTATTATACTCATATCATCACCGACGTTTTACTAGTTGAGAGACATTTCTAATACATTTAAATTTCACGAATAGCAAACAATATTTAGTCTCATATCAAGTTTCATAAATATTTTGAGATTATCCAAACGCCCTCAATGCCTCGATTGGAAAGCACCATAGATGTTCTGCGCGTATTCTAATCTAGCTCTAATCAAGCGCAGACCATCTAAAAAATACAAAATTTATCTTGATTTACAAAATTTAATCGCTGTTGATTGGCATTAATGTGTTATTATTCGTTATCATGTTTATATAAAGTTCTCTGTCACTTATATATAATTTCTTCTTTAGTATCCCATTAGAAATATGAATGTAATATTCTAGAAGAAGAAGACGACGAGATAGATGTTTCTGGAGAAGAGGATGAACACGAAGAAGACGATGAAGAAGATGACCTTGATGAAGCCAGTGGTGAGCTCGAGGATGATGGATATGAAAGTGGAGAAGAAGTAGACGACGAGGAAGAGGAGGGGGATGATGATGAGGAGGAGGAGGTTGATGATGATGAAGAAGAAGAAGAAGAAGAAGAAGAGGATGATGATGATGAGAAGGAGGAGGAAGAAGAAGATGATGAGGAGGAAGAGGAAGAAGAAGAAGAAGATGAGGAAGATGAGGAAGAAGAAGATGAGGAAGAGGAAGAAGAAGAAGAAGATGATGATGATAATAAAGAGGAGGAGGAGGAGGAAGAAGAAGAAGAGGAGGAGGATGATGATGACGATGAGGATAAAGAAGATGAAGAAGAAGAAGACGAGGAGGAGGAGGAGGAGGAAGAGGAGGAGGAGGAGGAAGAAGAAGAGGAGGAGGAAGAAGAAGAGGAAGAAGAGGAGGAGGAGGAAGAAGAGGAGGAGGAGGAGGAGGAGGAAGAAGAAAAGAAGAAGACGAGGAGGAGGAGGAAGCAGTGGAAGATGACAAGGTGGATAGTAAAGAAAAGGATGATGATGATGATGGTGATGAGGATGATAAGGAGAAAGAAGAAGATGAAGATGAGAAAGGAGATAAGGATGAATTAGAAAATAAGAGCGAAGAATTGGACGACGATGGTTATGTAACGAAAGATGACGATGATGATGATGGTGGTGAGGATGATGAAGAAGAAAAGAAAATACCGATCAAAAAAAGACCCTCGATCAAATGGAGTCTGAAAAAGAAGCCCAAGTCACTCCTGTCCGGAAGGGGCAAAGCTGATCACAGTAAGATTCTATACAAATCGAGTTTGAGTGTGTTTTTTTTTTCATTTCGAATCCAATAATCATGAATATGTGTATTTAACTAACAGACTTAGAATGTTGTGAATTTTTATTCAACCACTGAAAGACTCTAATTCATCGAATTTTATTGATCCAGATCCAACATCACTGGAGAAAATTTTAATGCATGCATTTATTAATATTTTGTCGTTTTTGTTTCCTTATTGTAATATTGTCTTATTTGTGTCTTTTCTTTCTATTTATCCAACGATTCTGATTGCATCCAAAGTTTCTCTCCAGTAATTTGATGATATGTTTTCATAATATGCGTTCTTTAATCTCCATTATTTTCAATATAGTCGCTGTATTTGATTTTGATTGTCCGTCAATTAATTACATTGATCTACTTATTTAGTACCCTTTCAAGCTTTTTGTAGCTCACTCTACCCATTTAATAACCAACACCTAACTAATCGATCTAATGTTTCCTTCTAACATAAACATACATTGATTTTCCAACAATTTTATTAGATACTTACTTTTTAATTCTCTTGCAGTTTTATTAATTACTTTCTAATTGTCTCACAGTTTTATAATGTATTCTGTAACCATTAACATATCGCTTGATTCCTAATGAACTAGAATATTTTTCTCAAATACTTCCACGCAATTCCTAATTGTAGCATCATCTCAGTTCAATGTTTAGTCTTATCAAGTAGATAGATATAAGATGAACAAACTCAAATTATAAACATTGGAAGCAAGCTATTGTTTGGGTAATCAGTAGAACCGCCCAAATACATCTATGTAGACATTCAAGTATTGGATATTGATAGAAGATAAGTTACTTTTTTGTGGTGATAAGGATCTACAATATCTAGAATTGGATTCCTAAGATTTTTTCATTTTTAATCTTTTCAGTGAAGTAGAGATAATATTGATACTTTATATGTTTTGTGTGGAGCTGTTTTTTCTCAATTGGGAACTCTTTAGAGTGTAATACATTGAAACATTTATCAATTTCATGGAGTGTTTCTCTAGACAAGTTTATAAAATAGATTATATTTCCTTTGAAAAAATCAATTTGAACATTTTAATCCAAGCTAATGTATTGTATCTCTCAATTGTAGATGTCCCAGATGATGATGATGATGACAATGATGAAGACGACAGTGATGATCGTCGTCATGATATTGGCCGTAAGAAAGATGATGATGACGAGGACGATGACGATGATGGTGATGAAAGATTAGTGAAAGATCGTCCAGTCAAAGAAGATAAAAAATCCAAGGTTATTATTGAGTAAAGCTTATAACTCTTGTAATCTCAGTTAATTTGAGATTTGACTAAAAATTGAGATTTCAGACCGATAGATAGTATTTTCAACATTTTTCAATTATTCCCTTCAAGTTATTTTCAACATCTTTCAAGGCATTCAATTATTGCCTTGATTATTATTCAATTCAAAGAGTGCAATCCTATTATGGTGACGTCACTCTGCCTTAGTAAAAACCGGCAAGAAGCCTTGCTATTTTTCAAGCGTAGTTCAAGCACATGATGTTCAACGTTTTAATGGTACCACTTTCACATATTTATTGTATAAGAACCGTAGAATCACTATTTTCTATGAATTCTTCATTTTTAATAATTTTGATAATATTGCTGTAGGCCTAATAAGTTAGATAAAGTTTCCACAAATCTTAGAATGCAATTTTACTAGAATATAATTTCGAATATTTCAAGGCTTTTACATAACGGTAAAAGCTTAATTCAACTCTCTATAAAAATATTTTCGATACTACCATTTTTCCATACTTTCGCTCACGCTTCAACTTATCATAGATTCTTATATGTATATTCTAGATACTTATGCATTCATTACAAACATTACATTCTATTCTTGAATTCAAATCATGGAAGTAATGATCTTTCAACTCACCTCTGCCTACTTCGACTTTGCTAACTGATAGTTGTCGATCATCCTTTATCATCTACTTTTTCAATATTCAAATTTCAGAAAAAGTCCAAAAGCAAAAAGAAAGACAATGATGATAAAGATGATAAAGTATTAGAAAAAATGGAAGAAAAACCAGAAAAAGAACAAGAAGAAATTGAAGAGGAAGAGGGAGAAACTTCTGGTGGTATGTATTTCAATTTGTGCTTACTTTATTATAATATGATAATGTATTAGATTCTCAAACAATAATTCAATAAGAAATTGTAGAATTCATCCTTGGAATTTGATATGATGCTATTCTCACTCACATTATTGTGAATCTCAATCTGAATTTCAATCATTGAAGTAATCTTTTGCACAATATTATAATTAATTCATCTTTGAAATTTGTTCGTTAATACATTGAAATAGCATCATTTCAATCTTACTCATTTTTATAAATAAATTTTTAGAAATATTCTCAAACGATTGTCAAATCTTTGAACTTGTTATCAATAGATAATGTAAAATTATTGAATTTTTTATCAATAGGTAATATGCTAGGTCCTTGAACTATTTCTGATCGTCAAAGTCCAACATGGATCGAGATTAATGATAATCTTAACATAGCAACATTCTGTTTTGTAAAATTCAAAATAACAACGAATCTTGATTTAATATACCGATACAGATTATGAAACCCGTTAGCAGGCATTTCTGATCAGAAATATCAGATAGCACACACTTCTGATCATTTCGTGTGGTTATCTAGATTTTCCTATCTGTTTCATTCTGATATAGTAAATCGAAACGATCACTGAAATTTCTGGACATATTTTCGTCATTTCTATTACATTACAAGACTGTCATAGTTAACAAACAGTGGTGTTGTTTCCAGTTGCATTGAAATTTGGAGTAGGTGTGGCCCTTGTGGTTGTCGCTCATGTGGTTCTTGTTAGGAAGTGGAACAGTATTGGTTAGTAAGGTGCCTTCTTTCAGGGTTTTCACATTGAGTTTTGCCTCTCTAATCATGATTTTTAATGCTATTTATTGTTTTTCTCTCTAATAATAATTTGTTGTTTATTGTTTTCCTCTAATCATGTTTGTTCATTTTTCATATAGATTTTTCAAATTCCATCTCCAGAATATTTCCAACATAATAAATGCAAATGAAAATTTATATTCCTTTGTTACTGCTTGCTTTAATTTATACTGAAATTTTGAAGGCTTGTTTCCTCAACTAATCCCTAATTACAGCTTGTCGTGTGATCTTTTATACATTCATTCATTGTTCGAGATACTCTTAATTTTTACACAAAGTAATTTTCTATTCGAAAAATGTTATTCCATGATAATTTAAACTATGTTTTGTTGGTCTGTGATCATTTTATCTTTCTGTTTCATTCAATCTTTGATGCAGTAAATATTATAAACATTATCATAAATATCATCATACGGTATTATATTTGTATTATCCAATATATTTTACTTTTCAAGTGGAATGTCTATTTATATTGATTAGTGTAACCTTTGGTATTGTCTTTTAATATATTGATGAAACTAACCTTTGTATACTAAAAGCTTTCATTTTTACTGCTGTTTTTTTTTTTTAATTGAGTGGTGTGACAGTGACAAATATCAATGATCTAATCGTATCAAGTTCTCAACTACATTGAATTATACATTAGTGATTTTTGTCTTACAAAATGTTTTTTCTAATTTTCAGGTGCTGGAGATTCGAAAATAGATAAAGAGATTGTTGCGTCTAATGAATCAATAGAAGCAGTCCCTAAACCCGAGACGCCAGAGCTTTTGTCTCGACGAAAGACTCTGGTTCCTCCTTCTTTTACAGAAGACATTCATCCTTCGCGCTCACCATCCCCTCCTCTAGATGGTACAATGCATCACATTATGCCTCAACACGTTTATATTCAACAATAGAGTAGTGGTATCACATAAGACAGTGGCTTGTTACATATTTTCTAACCACCACTGCTGCGGTCTCCCAATGTTTCAGTTGCAGCCATGTTCTATTGCCAAGTTGGAAAAGTTTTGTTATCAAATAAATTAGGAAAGAACATTTCTTGGTAATCCCATACACCTCCGAGATTCATTGAAACCGTACTGAACGAGTTAATTTGAATGAATTTGTTCATTTCGAATTTAGTTTTATTCATTTTTTCTTAAAAATGTGTTTTCCAGTTGTTTTAATTAAATTTCTATGATTTATGAATAAGAACATTGCTGTGTTTTGAGTAGTTTTGCATGTACTAAAATAAAGTTGTGTACTTTTATTTTTAGCACGGCTTTGAGTCCTCTTATTATTTTTGTGATAGAAGCTCTTCTATTAGAGTGTTGAAGTGAAAATGTATCAATGTTCATGAAATAGTAATACATTTTCAATTAATTTTTAGGGATGGTTCTCACTTGTTAAGTTGAATCCTGATTTTATTTTGCAAGCTCTAATTGATGAGTCACTGGATAGACACTGGCTCTTAGTAAACACGAACCATGTAACTCTATTTGGCGATTTGTTCACTCTTAATCATTGTGATCTCCATTATCGATTATTCTTTTATAAATTATCCAAATATTTTCTGCAATCTAATTATTTAAAACAAAGAATTTCTAGTTGCATCAACTGTGCGTACTAGTTATGGAAGTACATGTTATTAAATCATTCCATTAGTCTATTCAAGGAGTACTCTATAAATTTTTCTGAAACTATTGTGAAAAGATTATTATCTAGATCTTTCAACTGATTATAACCTTCAGTTTTATTGTATACAAACAAGCTTTATTCGTTCAAAGAGTTGTTCATTCGGACTCAAAGCCTATTATTTTTACAATGTCATTGATGAAAAGCGTTTACATTTTATTTCCACTTCTGTTATATTCGGAGAATTTTACTTTCAGAATACTCGGAAGATGAAGGCGAAGGAGAAGAGGGAGAAGAAGAAGAAGAAGCGGTGGAAAGCGAGCATGTAAAACAAACAATGGAAGATTTGAAGGCAGCTTACGCGGACTTGACTCCGGAACCAAGTGACATCGAGGAAGATTATGAAAGAGATGTAAGTCAGCTGGGTTTTTGGGAGGGTGATGCCCACATGAGCTCTTAGACTTTTACGAGGATGATGCCCCCATGGGATCTGTGGCTTTGTGCATGGGTATTGGAAGGAGTGATGATGTGAGATAACAACTTCTCTTTAGACAGTATTGTTGTTCTAGAATATAAGACCGTTACTTGAGGCTTTATTGAACTAAGGACTGAGCATGATGAGAGATGATGACTTGTTTTTAGGCTGTATTGTTTTTATAGACCTTATAGGCAGTAATAAAAGACTTTCAGTCACTTAAGACTTCATTGAATTATGGACTGATCATGAATAAACAGTTCTGATAAATAAAGGACTGAGTAGTAAGAGATAAACAGTTATAAGGAATTTGTTGATTAGTATTATTTCAGAATAACCAGTTTTGCAAAGTGTTAATTTAATACTCCACATATTAATTTATAAAAAGCGAATTATTGAAACATTTTTTCGCTTCAAAATGAATTTACTATTCACCTAATGAGTATTTGAATTCCAAAATAATTTCTCATTCCCAAAATAACCTCTAATCAATTTGATCAGGATCAGCAAAATGATGATTCGGTATGATCAGCTGATTCGAAATGTTTAATCTGAGTTGGTGCATTCCAGTATAATACGAATTTCTATAGTCGGACCAGAACAATTTTAAATATCACTTCTCTGTTGGTTCTACTGATTCATTCTTTCCTTTCGCAGCCGGCTACAAAACAATACGATTACACCTCCACTCCTCCAGAGAGTGAGCCGGAACTCAGCGAGCCTGAAGGAGAAGAAGAAGAAGGAGTTGGTGACGAAGAAGAGGAAGAGGAGGAGGAAGAAGATGATGAACCTCGTAGTGAATGGCAAAGTAAGTTCATAAATGAAAGTGAAGATTTGTGACGATTAATTGTTGCATACTTGTTGAGTACATGAGTATGTGAAATTGGTGTAATGTATAGTGGCGACTATGACCACTGCAATGCTTCTCCCCTGACCAAGACCCTGGCCAGCTTGGTGTGTAATCCAATCTGAATGCCCGACAATGTTGTCACATTGTGTGGTGTTTAATCTGGGTACGCATGCAAATTAGACCGAAATATCAGTCTGCTATTACGACTCGGTGTGTTAAATTGGATGATTTACAAGTAGAAGAGATGATCAGATATTCAAATTTGTTGTGCACAGCTGTTCATCACTATCATGTGATAGTGTGAATTAGTTTTGGCAACGCTGCAGGTGAGTGATCGGCTAGCTCGGAAAGTTGTGGGGTACTGTCTCTGGGCTCAGGGGTCAAGGATGAAAAGCACTGTAGAAATCATACATTCATCAATTTGAATTTGTTGATGAGCGTGTCACTCCAGAGTTTACTCTTGAACGGCGTTTGCATTAGTCAAGTTACTTGATCAAGCAAACTTCATTAAACTTTCTCCGTGCAACTAAAAGCTATCGCGTTTGCTCCACCTTCGTGCTGACTGAGTGTAACTAAATGTAGTTTAAACGTGTATTTTCTAGCTTCAAACTGTAAATTCATTTTCAACTATCGTTTTGTTAACAAACGATAATGGTGCATACGGGCCTCAAAGTTGTATGTCAGTCCAATTTTTCAGCGAATCCTTTCTATTTCAGGTAATCAGTCTGCTCATCTACTGGCGGAAGAGGTTGAGGATCTACAGACCGAATCAGAAACTGAAGAGGAGTCAGATGACGAGCCCCCTCCCCCTCCCGCGCCCGTTGTTCGCCGCAGAGGTCCTCAGGAAATAGATGAGAACGAACAAATTTTCCAAGATCTCGTGTACGAAACATTTGAGAAGGTTGAACAGCCACTGGAACAGTATTCTGCAAAAGCTGAAGAGCCTGAAAAATCCGAAGATACGCAAAACGAGATGCCTGTTGATGATGAGAATGAATTATTGGAACAGAACGATGGACAAGACCCATGGGAGCCGTTGTCGTCAGCTGAAACGTTCGATGAAGCAGCTACTGGAAATGAAAAAATGAATGAAGAAGTTGACCAGCCAGCCGAATCAGAAGTCGATCAAGAAGTAGCCAAGGTAATTTTCGATTCAATTCTATCATAGATTTATCAATGGAAAGGTGAATTACCCACCCTTAATTCTATGTCTTATAAGGTTATCGAATTTGAAATCATTTTTCATCATGCATTTGTCTCAGTTTCATGTGGGCATCTTCCACAAAATAAGTGATCCGGTCTCTTAAAAAAAATCTACTTCAAAAGCATTCAATTTTTTAATTGTTTTGACTGATATAGACTTCTCAGGTACCAGGCCTAAACAAGACTTCAGTGAACAATTTTGCTTGAATAATTCAAAATCGAACATACTTCATCATCTTGATATTCTTTTCATCTTGATCTATATTTAATCTTATTACAATATTGACAATTCGCATTTATTATCCAGCTTCACTTTTTTCCAAAGATATTTACAGCGTCAATTTAATCATGCCCGTTCTCTCTACATCTGATATGTTATATCTGTTTGTGGATGACAATTAGCTTGTCATTGATTTGGTAATTACATGAAAATACATTAACGCTCATTATAATTTTCATTTGTTTCCAATAAAAAGATAAATTTGAATATACTGTATTATTATGCATGCTATTGATGATTTCCTTCCCTCATCTTATGTGAACGCGCTGGATTAAATTGAAATTCTGTCTTTTGATCCGAATAATTTGAGAAAGTACAGTCAATCATCTAAGTTCATTGTTTACGTATTGTATATTCACTTCAGCATTTCTTTTTTAGGATTATTTCAATGCTGACATTACTAATGATTATGACTGGGAAATCCATGATGACTTGGATGCAGCTGATGCCGAGCTCAATCAAGGAGTAAGTAAGAGTGTTTTAACAATCGGTGTTCAAATTTTGAAATAATTCAAGATTGGCTCAAAGAACTCCTTACTACATCTGTGATCAACATCCCATTCAACCATACTTGATACAGAACAATTCAGATTTCTCCATTATTGTTTTTATTTTTAATAAATATCCTCTGGAAACCAATTCTAACGTTTTATTACTTGGTTTGTACATGAATACAGTGAATGTATATTTTGAAAGAGTTATTACAAATACTGTAATAGTGGAATCATAGTAGCCTACATTTTATATTTTGCCGATTTAGCATTACGTCATAATTAAACATTAGTTGTCTGTGTTTGAAAATTAAAGAATTGGAAAACTTATTCTTATTTTATTTTTAATGAGATTGATAATCGAGTAAAATAATTTCGAAATACTTCATTGAATACATGTAATAACTTTCCGAAATTGTGATGGTGACTCGAGTAACTTCTGAAAAGTATTTGCACTAAATAATTAGAGAAGCATCCATTTCATTAAATATATCTTATCTTTTAATTTTTTTATTAGTGTTGGAATGTCTTATCACTGTATACATCTTATAATCCAATTATTATAATACAGTATTTACTATTTGATAATAATTATTCATATAGAAAGAACTAAGAATTCATTTTAACCATTCCCGACGTTTCTTTTTCAATGGTCTATTATGTGTATGTTTGTTGATGCTGCTTAGGATTCTCCGTGAGTATTTATGATATTTTTTTATTCTCTCTAGGATTTTAATTTCATCTGAGAGTAAACTCCTTTCTCCCATCTTTGTAGTTCCCTTGCTCATTTCCAGTTTTATTTCATTTATTAACACAGAGTGATTATTAATTTAGTTTCAACTCACTGTAATTCAAGGCTTCCTTTTTGAAGGCACTTCTTAGTTGATGAATAACTTGACTTTGATTAAGGTTGTAGCATTTATTGTTGAATAGATTTGTAGTTTGAAATGGTTTGTTTGTTGCTTTATCATAGTCTATTTCTAATATTCTTAGATATGTTTTCTTGAACTGTTGTTATAAGTTGATCTGCCTGGCTGTGATCTTACTACTACTGATTTTTAATTGTCGTGTTTTGAAATTTCTTGTCATTCAACCATTATGGTTGAATGTGTTCGAGTGACAGTATGTTATTCTTAATAAGTGCCAGTTGTTAATAGTTTGAAATAAGCTTCAATATTTCCACACCCATTAGGCTCTGATATAGCATTTAAATATTTATTAATAACATTCTCAAATACCTGTTAACAGTAGATTGGATACTCGTAGGTTTTGTAATATATACGATCATTTAATACCCTGCCTCGTCCACCTAGACTTCGGAAAAAATTATCATAGTAAGTTTTCGAAAACATCATCCAGAAACACATTTCTAGATTTCACCCACAAAACTTCCATCTTACAGTCTAGAAATGTGTTTCTGAAAGTACGTTTTGCTTTGTTTCAAACATGAAATCAATTACATCAATTGATCTCAAATTGCCTTTTCATGCTGACTTTACCAATTTGGGATTTTCTCCCCTTCCATAAACTGTGTAGAATCAATATAAGTAACATTCTGTTTTTGTAAATCATGTGCACAACATAATTTGATGTTCAAAACATTAATTATTATTTGGAGGGATATTCTGTAAATCCTATCTATCTTTTTGAAAGACTATCATCTTTAAAAAATTATACACCATATTCTTCAACAATTATTAGTCTATTGACAGCAGTCGATGAAATTCGAATTGTGTATATTTTACTCCTCAAGCATTATTCATTGAATTTCACGCATTTATTACACATTTTTAAGATGGATGTGATTTATGTTACTTTGATCACTAATCGATATTTTTTAACAATTTAATTTGTTGTAACATCACTGCAGACTACATTGTCTACTACAATCTGACAATTTCACTAACATTCAATTTCTGGCTCATTGGTTGTATAATAAAAATTCAACATCTAGGACTGGTTAATAATATCATCATGATTTTTGTGAGCTTTTTTGAAATTTAATTGTAGCAGTGCTTTTATGATCCATTCAATATGCAGGACTGGTTAATAAAGCAATTATGATTTTCGTGAGCACTTGTAAAATCTAGTTGTTGAGGTGCTTCATGATTTACTCGTATTTAACATGATGACGTAACGAGTGTTGGTGTGAGCATGGTGTGTCTAATAACAGTATCGCACACAGCATGCGGAGCGAGCCCTCTCCATCTTCACATCCCTGCTCGTCCGAGCTCCCCTCTCGCCCCGGGCCCGTCACGGAAAAGCGCAGGCGCTGGATCGGCTGGCTGAACTGCAAAAAAGCAACGCACTACTGGTCAAAGCCATTGCCGCCTACAACGACGCTATTCAAGCTCCTGACATTCCCCACAAACTGCTCATCATCACAGCCAATCGCACCATTGACAGGATGAGGTTCAAAGGTAAGTTAGATCACATTATATCAAATTATTTTTTTTATTTAGTATATGGATTTTGTGGGTGGGGAGACCGGAAAGTTAATTTGATAATATTTATTTACAGCCAATAATACAGTTTGTATAACAAGGCAGAGTCAACCAGTTATCTAGTTAACAGCCTTTTCCATACTACAGTCATTTATGCATGAAAAAAGAAAGTAATAATATTAAAATATTACATATATATTATATTAAATATAATATAAATTTAATATTATTATATTATAATACTAGCTGTCCCGGCGAACTTCGTATCGCCCTATTTTTTCTCAATTCGACTTGAATTTGAGATTTTGTGCAATTTTATAATAAAACTGCAAAATCCAAATGGTTGGTAAAGTTTTAGAGCTCTCTATATTTACTAGAAGTAGCTACTATATAGTTCTAAGCTAACTCGTTGCTTGTGAAAAAATCTCCAGAATCAACTATGAATGTCTTTGAAATCAATCACATCAATGATTGAAGTGACAGTTTCTGGATGATGATTCTCTTCCTTCCATCTATTGAATATTTATTTGCTCTTGATTATTTATTCACACTCGTACAATAATTCAAAACTCACTGAGAATAAATAGCCTACTAAATATTAAACCTACTATTTAATGGAGTGGTCCGTAGACGAAAAGCCGTCGGTCCCGACTGCCTAAAAACAATCGTCATCACTCATCATCACCCTCAATTCATATCTCTCATTACCCACGCACAAGCCTAGAGTTCATGTGGGCATCACCCTTAGAAAAAAACAGTTCACAAAGGATGATGGCTTCGTGAGAAACACGAGATACTCACTCTTGCTTGATTACAAAATCAATTGATCTCGTATTATATTTCTTTTCAAGGAATGCATTTGGACGCAGTTAAGGTTCACAATGAACTGATCACACGTTTTCCTGATGCTCCAATCTACAGAAACCAATTGGCAGTCACCTACTTGATGATAAACAGGTACCTTACTATTGCATTCTCTCTATGGTGTTTATTCTTTGTTTATCGAAAAAAAATTATATTCTACTCAGAACTTGTTTCATAATTTTCAAGTGAATGACAGTGTAGTGAAATAAATTCTAGAGAATTGAAAAAAAGTTCAATTATGATTTGATCTCCAATTGGTATTTTTCAACTTATTCTATCTTTTAAGCTTTATGTTTATACCATCTAATATCTATTTATATCCAGTTAATACCTATCACAAGTAATACAGTACCTGTACTGAGATCTTTTTATTTAATTTGTTGTTTTTAGTACTGTCTTCACGCATCGTAACTATTTTATACTATTTTATATTTGATACTTGTGAACATTTTCATTTATCTGAATAAGTAAAAGCAAATTTTCCACACCCAAATTCACAAAGTGCTATTAAGTGAGCAGTTGTGCTTTTTATACCATTTTCTTTCTTTTGTCAGGCTTGAGAAGTAGTAGCTTAAAATTGAATTATTGAGGAACATGATCTTGTTAATGGGTTGAGGAAAGCTGACGTGGGCATTTTTCAGCATAATATTGCATTGTGTTTGGTGTTATGGGTGGGTGTAGGTTGTCAGAGGCTAAGAAGATATTGCAAGCAACGTTGGAGCGATGGCCAGAAGAAGGATGGGCCAATGCATTGTACGGCTTGCTTCTCAAGCTGCAAGGCTTCAATGCCCAGGCAATTCCCCATCTGCGGGCTGGACTGCAGACAAACGCTTCTGGCACGCAAGAGAGCAATTTCTATTTCCATCTAGGAGATGCTCTCACCCGTGTCAACAAGTATGAAGAGGCTTTGAAAGTATATAAATAATGCTCTTTATTCAATAACTATGCACCATTGAATGTCAATCAACTCTAGCCTAGTTCTTCTGATACTGTCTGCTGGATGTCCACTAACAACATTCTCTATTCCAGAAATTATAATTAGAATAGAATATGTTTTTATTTCATCAGAAACAATAAATACAACTCCAACAATAAAATACAATATAAAAGATCAAAAACTTCATTTATGACCTAACATTATTAAAGTAAAAATAAAAACTAAAATATTGACTCTTTCATCAGAAGCAAGATGAAATTATAGCATACTTATTAAAATTCATTAAAATAATCAAACTGAATAAAAAATAACACTATAACCTTCCAGTGAAATAAATTACTGGCTTGCAAAGTGACAAAGTCACTTGAAGGCAAGCAGGAGAAATGCTATGAAGTTATGTTCCCCTTTCTGGTCTTCATTTCTCCACCTAACAAATGTGTCATGCATAAGTGATAAGTTACAGTGCAGATCACTCCAAAGTTATTATAATATTGCTAGTAACGTTAATTTTGGTTTTCTATTCATAGCTTTCTGACAAATATTGCTTTAATTTGATTAGTTGTAATCTTATTTCCCGCATTCATTTAAATAAATCGAGTTTTCACTTCAAATTTACTGTTGTTAATATAATGTTTCAATTGATAACATAATTTTTCAAAATCTAGTTGAATCTAATTTATTCCCATCCCCAAACATGTTAATTTTTTGCAAATAAAATTAACATTCATTTTCATTTGAATCACGCAATTTTTAATCAAATCTATTTATGTCGGATACAATGATTTTTGGAAATCGAATTTTTCAAGTTTTGAATTTTCAATAATCGTTCAATTTTGAACATTTTTTGAATTCTTAAATCTGGGAAACATTTTGAAAATGGTAATTTTCTTCAACTTTAATACTTTACTTAATTGGTCCTAAGCATGACTACTAGTTGAGTTTCAGTAACATCAGATATCTTCCAACTGTCTTCATCATAAATTCCTTCTTTTTATTGCTGTTATTCACAAAAACCTTCAGTATCTTTGTTCAAGCATGCGTCATTACCTCAGTTTACCTTTCCCTAATATGTATATTGTATATATTTAATTAATTATTTCTTGGATAAATTATACATTTGCTGTCATGAGAATGAGAATCTGCATGTTTTAAATTTATAATTACTGAATTTAAAAATTCTAGAAACTTATCACATCCTACAGGAATTATCTTTTAATTTCATGATTTTACAGATAATTTGAGTTAGGAAAGCTCAACTCTATTGTTTGATGTTGAGCAAATACTGAAAAATAATTCTCCTCCATACCAATGCAAAATAACTTTTATAATATTAGCCCTATTCAATTTTTGCCAATGTAGTGTATAGTCCATTGAATCAAAAATTGAATATTTCAATGTATCAAAATCATATCTGTGATATTCTTAGTAATTCATTATTCAGAATTGAAAAAATGTATTATTATTTATTATTAAAATATAAATTATTTTACTATTCATATTATTTCTTTTAATTGTACTCTTCTCAATTTCACTTCCACTTCTTTCAAATCTTACAATTAGCCAGCCAACTTCCAGTAACTTATTCGTCTAAGTACTTGATTATACGTAATAACTTGCATGTTTTAAAAATTCTATTGTTTCCTTTCAACTCGCTCACACTGTATTGTGTTGAAGGTGTATGAGGATGCAACTGCAAAAGGGCTCTTGAGATCCAAGTACCAGCGTTCTCTGTACAACGTTGATCGATTAAAAGCTCAGCCATGGTGGTCTCTTGAGCAAACAACCTATCAGAATTTCTTCAGGTAATTATTCTAGATTGGACTGAAATATTAAAAAATTCTATTTTTTTATTCCTAAAACTTGAACTAAACTTTTGTAAGCTCATTAATAGGATTAAAATGTAATGATTGAAATCCAAATAGCAGGAATCAGGACACTATAGTGCGATATTCACGTCAAGAAGTCAGCATTGCTTAGATGGGAGTTTGCTATCCTTGTTCAGCACAAGGCAGTTGCTGATGTCTCTATCCTATTCGCACTGTGCATAGTTGCCGCACTGTGCATTGTTGTCGCACAGTCCCAACAAACAGGTTTGGTGCAGTTTTCTCTTTCTCTCTCAATGAAACTTGTCATCAATGCTCCTCATATAAACAATACTGACTTCTTGACGTGAATCGGACTATATATAATATACTTTCCAATATTTAATGAGCAGGTATGCCTACCTGAGAAATTATTTTATTTCAGGTAACAAATAGAAATTATTGAGGATAAGTAGATGTGTTTCCTGTATTCAGATCATAGATTTGATCAAAATTTACTGAAGCTGTTATAGGCCAATTAATAGTTCTAGCACAGACAAAGGACTAAACTAATATCCGTTACTGAATAAAAAAAAATTAACTAAAAAAATTACTCAATTACAGAATTAATCCTATAATATCCATTATCTATGGTTCTAGGTCCCTGGGATATGCGAATCCAAAGCGGAGAATAAAAGTATCTATATTAATTTCTTTACAGCATAACAATTGAAATCGGAAATTCTATATACAATTGCAATATAACAAAACATAAAACTGAGCATCTAGCAACAACAGTCCAAAAATTTACAGTATAATTTTAAGATTAAGTAACCTTCACTATCACTGATTCCTTTTCAGCTAGTTACCAGTGATTTTTATTCTTATTTACCTACAACTGGCTGCATTGGTCATATAGTGGTATACATTACAATACAGACATATCACGTTTCTTCTTCAACAATGTACTAAAAATTATTTCTATGCAGGAAATTGGAGAAGAACTGGAAAACTATTAGAGATGAAGGTCTAGCGGCTCTAAAATATAAGAAGGGTTACC
Source organism: Laodelphax striatellus (assembly GCA_017141395.1). Taxonomy (NCBI): domain Eukaryota; kingdom Metazoa; phylum Arthropoda; class Insecta; order Hemiptera; family Delphacidae; genus Laodelphax; species Laodelphax striatellus. The sequence goes on along the minus strand of CM029532.1, from coordinate 21,061,594 downwards.
TCGATGAAGCTGAAAGTTTGCGGCGTACTGGTGACTGGAAGCAGTTCGAAATATTTGCCAGAGGTAAGAATCTCTCATGCAATTTTTTCGCTGGTTCACTGTAGCCTAGTAGCAATATTCTATCTACTTGTGAAACAAACATATTCAGCATGCTTGAAGCTTGATTGACATTATTCACTCAAAGGAAACATAAAATGTCATCCAAGTACTGTACACTAATAGCCTTTTATAAATGTGTATATTTAATCACGTTATCCAGCTCATCGAAATCCAAGCCAAAGAAATGCACTGTAATATCAAGGATTTAACATTATGTGAACCTTCAAGGAAAATTCAAGTTTGATAAGATGGTCCAGAATAATTGTGAAGCACATCATTTTCCATCAACTTTTACATTTTCAAAATTATCAGGCATTCAATTTAAAAAGTACCAGTCTTCACATCAAAATCCACTTCACATGATGGTACTGTAGTTCTAGTTTGAATTGTTACAATATTTTGTACCCATTATTTCTTAGAAGTTCATCAACTAAATACTGCGTCACAGACATGTCAATTTTTTATGTTCGTAGCCTGATTACACTTCGAATCTATTAAATTATTATTTCAATTTGCCTGAAAAGCAGTTTATTCATCACCCTTTCAATTACCCACGTACAAGCCTAGGCCTCACGTAGCCATCATCCTGAGATTTTTTTTATATTAATAAGCGAAGACATCATAAAAATTTAACATTGCTTAAAAGCTTTCTGTGAACTACCATTGAATATATATCCTTTAAGAAGGGCAGACCCCAAGTTAAAAATTCAGCCCAATTCGGCGGGTAGAAACGCTAGTTCTAAGCATTCGAAGCGAGGCAGCGCTAGTAGTTCTTTCAATACCTCTCATTCGCTCTCTCTACACCCTCCTCGACACGCTCTCACACCCTCGCCGCGCTCTCACACGCTCTCTCTCTTACCCTCTGCGCGCTCTCTCGAAAGGGACCTGAGGACTCTGGTTGCAAAGTCAAAAAGTAGCACGTGAAGAAAATAATGAGGGTGAATTTTTTCCATAAGTTGTGTCCTTCTGAAAGGATCAATGGAACTACTCACATGACTTAAAGAAGTCTTATAGAAGTAATTGTTGAACTTTTCATGATTTTTGACCCCAACGGCATCAGAAAACGTTACTATTGCTTGGAGCCTCCTGTGAACTACAGCTCACATGTCTCGAAGCAACTTATTCGAGTAATTGTTGAGCTTTTCATATAGATTCCTAGAAGTATTTTTCATGTGACGCTACCATATTTTCGTTTCTATTAGAATATTTGTTGTTGTACTAGGACGAAAATCGGCGAAGAATTGTCAGCATACGCCAGTGACGTGCAGGTTAATTGAGGAGTTTCCAGCCGCATCCGGCTGCAGACGGGGACAGACAAAGTTCAGTGTGATGGAGCCGGGAACTCACGTGTGGGCCCACTGCGGCCCTACCAACAGTCGATTGCGAGCTCATCTTGGACTAGTGGTGCCTCCCAAAGTCTTCATCAGAGTAGCTGATCAAATAAGGTCAGCTTTTTCTCTCACAGTTACTACTTCGTATTACAACCTTCATAACATAAACTTTTTCTTCTTATTAATTAGTCATTTTAATAACAATTTAGAAGTTCTAAACGAAAAGTAGGGGACACACCAGACGTGGTTATCATGGCATATTATGTGATAAACATTTTCGTCTAATGTTACAAGACTTGAAAAATTTCCTTGAATCAGGCCCTTGGACTCAATAAAATTCAATTATAAAAAATTAAATTTGTAATCTTCTTGAAAATTTATGTTATAGAACTAATTTTTGTTTAATAACAACATGAATGCTACACAATAATACAGTAGTACTAATTCTTGTTCAAACAAATTACTTGGTGAGAAAGTAATTTTTTATCAAGCTTAATGAATTTTGTAATGGATTCAGTGATTCGTATGATGAGACATTTTCTCTGTATTCTAGCGTTCTTTATGTCAATAAATATAATTATTTGTTCAACAATTTGTATTGGGGTCTGTAATCGATTCCTATTTTCTTGATTGTTGTCTTCTGTGAACAATTGAATGTAAATTAGGTTTGTTTATAAAAGCATTGAGCCTGCGATTGCTGTTTTCCTCATAATATTCTGCCCTGAGGTTACTCAATCTAAAATCCTCACATCCAAGCATTCATATCGCTTAATACAACTGTCGCAAAATATCTCAACTAATTGATTTGTCTCAACATGTAATATTCTTGTTGGTATCGAATTTTAATGAATTTATGGAGCGTAAAGATATACATACAATGAATGAATATTGCAATTTTCTAGGATATTTTTGCTGCTCAGCTCCTTCTTATTTTTATAATTTTTAGCAAGTGTGTGATCGGAAAGCTAAGCTAGATGTAACTCTATCGTCATTTTATTAACATTCCATTGTTGTTTGATTCTCTTGATGATTAATTTGCGTTAATTGTGATCATCATTGTTGCAGATCTTGGGAGGAAGGAAAGTTTATAATATTTGATGATAGTTTTGAACATGAAGTTTGGCATAATGGAACAGAACAACGTCTAGTCTTGATCGTCGACATTTGGCACCCAGAATTGACATCCGAAGAAAGGCGAACACTCTCTGCAATCTGATGTTACGTTTTATTGTCGATTAATGATCATTGTACACCTCGCCTTAAAGAACTTACCAAATTATTAATATCGAATACATCACATTACATCCACTTTAGTCTAATAAAAACATGAAAAGATTGTCAAATTTTATAGTCATTGGTACTTATTAACTTAATGTAAAGCTTGAAACTATATTTGTAAAGAAATTTGTTCAGTTTTGTTATATTCGGCTTCTCATTTCACTATCGACTTTGAATATCCCTTCATTTTGTCCTGGTTTTCCCGTGGTTAGTTCTTGATCATTATAGAATCAAAATGAAATAAAAAGGAATATGAAAAAAGAATAGGAAAACTTTACTTTTTGAACAATTACAATTTTTATTAGGTTTACTTATAAAAAAATATCACCTGGTGGCGAAACTCACCTTCAACTAGGAGCATTTATGTTAATTTCATCAAAATCTTATTTTCTAACTAAAGTGGTGGCCACAAATTAGACGGCTGAGAAATTTTGCGCTGTTGTCAGATATGGAACTGATAAAGTAAGGGAATGACGGAAATTGGTCACAAATTGACAACGCTGTGCTTCCAGCGTTGACTATTTTGAGTATCTGAGTCGATTCTCTTGCATGATTAGAGTAGTTAGCTGGCAAGAATATTGACAACAGCTCAAAATGTCTCGGCCGCCAATACAGTTATCATATATTATACAAAATGGATTTTTTTGAGAACAATCATTTGACAGATTGAGACTTAGTAGATGGAAATATCAGGTGAAAATAATTTCATTTAAGTTACTAAGCTATATTATAGTAATATTCATTTAATTTTGGCGGATGACGAATAACTTTCATTTTACTTTTTCAAGGTAACGGGTGATTGATTGTTGATTTTTTTTCACATAAATACTGTCTATAACATGTAAAAAAACATAATTATTTAAAGAATAAATCAACATGAGAAAATCATTTGAAAGATTGAGCTAATGGAAAATATCAGGTGAAAATAATTTCATTCGCCATAATTGAATAAAACTCAATCGAATTTACAGTAACAATGAATAACTTTCACTCAGTAGAAAAAGAATGTTGATATACACATAAATAACGCTAACAAATTTATTATAATTATTTAAAGAATAAATCAACAGAACATCAATGTTGAATGAAAGTTATTCGCCATCACTGATAATAAATTATATTTGATAATATCTTATCAAATGACATGCCCGCATCTGTAAACCCAGATATATTTTTATATGTACGGTATGCTGTTTATAATCAATATTATAAATTTCAAGCTTATATTTAAATTTTTATTCGTATGTTTTTTATAATCAATATTATAAATTTCAAGCTAATTTATTTTAATTCAATTATAGCCTACATATGTTGAAAAGTCGTAAATGAGAACAGTCTAAAAAGGTGACCCAAAAAATGTTTTATCACTCATAGTTTATCTGTATCAAACATTTGTTTCAAAGTTCAAATTATGTGTTACTTAATATGTAAAAATTCGTAGATAAGAAAGTTTCAAAACGAAATTAGCTCTATTTTTCCACTAGGATTTCGAAACATTCCTGTTTGTCACTTTCTTATCAAGTAAAACAAAAACTTTACAGAATCAGTTTGTAATGGATTTGAAAATACCGCTTCAAAGAAAATCAGCTGACTAAATTGATGGTCCTGATGTTTTGCAGCTGAAGGCTGAAGCTGCCAGATCACTATTGGAATTGGAATAACCTCGATATCGGTCTCGGTCGTGAATTGAACTTGTGTCAAAGTCAGTTTATTAGTGTTGTTGGTAGTTGTTCTATCATTCGTATTAATTTAAAATTAGTGCTCTAGTTCATTCTATTCCTGGTCTACATTTATTTTGTCAACAAAATATACTTCTAAATCTAAATTAAGTTTATAAAAAATACTGAACACAATGTTGAGGAAAAGTGTCAGCAAACTGGTACAAGAACAGACTCCAATTTTCAAATGTTTGTCTCAAAATCAAATAAGGTAAGCCAGTCTATTATTTTCTTGTAGAATTGCCTACCATCAAACGGCCCTTTCATTTTTTTCTGATTATTGAGGCTACCACTAATCACATTTTACATTATTACATGTCTGTAATAGCAAAGGAAAGATCTCATAGTTTAACGTTTTTATTTTTCACTTCCCCTTTTTAACAATTATAATCAATGGTGTAATATGCAAGCAACATTAAGAGAGTTAATCCAAAAGGTGAGATTTTAGTTTTAGATGATTTGCAGAATTGCCTGAGTTAGTGATGTGTGTTGATATTAGATAACCTTGATTATGATTTAGTTGATGAATTAATCTGAATGACGTGACGTTTACCTTGATTCTCACAGGTTTGAAACCTGTTCTGTAAAGGAATAGAGTCTGATAAGAGAATTGGAATAATGGAATGATACCAAATTACTCATGTGCAGAAAAGGATTGGGAAGTCCAATCTCACTAAACGTCAAACCTGCGAATTAAGTAGAAACCAATAAGTTATTATATTATAATAGATAAGCCTTGTCAGAAATTTGCTGGAAATTGATGGTGATAACACTCAATCTAGATGAAGAATGTATTCATTGGATATTGGCAGTCAGTGATTGAGTTAATTTATTCAGCAATGGTAGATACTTGATAGAGTTGAACCTATTCATAATAATGAAACCTGTAATATTAAAATTATTTAATTAGATCTCACCAAATAGGCTATACATACAAATTTCCCGTCTTTCGGAGGAGACGTTAAGCCGTCGGTCCCGACTGCCTAAAAAGTAGTCGTCATATCTCATCATCACCCCATCATTACCCACGCACAAGCCTAGAGCTCATGTGGGCATCATCCTCAGAAAAAAAGAGAAAAAAATGCTTGTCAGGGGATGGGCTTAACCTTAAACCCATCTATAAACACCATACCTTCATTGGTGTTGAACTTAACAGGAGTTGTTTCAGTATCAATATAATTACACTTATACACCTGTATATATTATTCAGTATAGCCTATATATAATATATATATATTATAATTATTTGAGTATATATTATTATGCAAGCAGATTTTATGCTGCATTGTATGATAAGGCATCACGGGCGCGCTTGGGGTACGAACAGAACAAATATAAGTTGCGGTGGCAGTCTATATCAAATCAAAGACAATATTAACTGTAGTTAAGTAGTTGAATTGTCTTTGATCGCATCCAATATCCTTCTCGCCACTGTGGCAAGACCCTCCTGCTATTCTCTCTTCCATTCTCATTGGCCGAGGTTACACTGGAAGCACGCAAATATGAGTTACTCGTAAAACTAGAATAATTTCATTCGTGCTCACTAGGACAAGTAAAAACTTACAGGGCTGTGGCTACATATTAGATACGGAGTTGTGATAAATAATATTTAATGGATCTCTTTTCAAATTTAGAATTATTCTAATTCAATTTATGAATTAAATTTTTTAGAGTGGTCCGTAGCCGAGGGTGATAAGCGCCGGTCTGATAATCCAAAACAGAGATAATTGACTAGTTTCCTTTTTTGAGTAGTCTCCTTTACTGTGTCCAAAGGTTCCGGGATCAATCCCGGTTGACTGAACGGATTTTGGCAACAAAAACGGCCACTCCCTACTGCCTGAAAAGTAGTCATCTCTCATCATCACCCTTCACATTACCCACGTACAAGCCTCTAGAGTTGGCATTATCCTCAGCAAAACAAAAATACTGTAATTACGCATTTCAAACGTGAACTTGACAGAGGGTGAAACAATAAAATACCGTAAGGATATTTCAGATACTCTTGAGTGGTCTACCTACTCACTGATAGATGAAGATGAACTACGGGGGTTTTATCTAGTCGCGATTATTTATAGGTCAGCCTTTTATATAGTGGCTTCCAACCTTTCAAGTGATCAAATCCAATAGACTAAATTTTAATATCAAATCCAAGTGATAGAAACTTTTCCATAGCCCACGGCATTTTCCGTGAACATAAATTATTTAATCTCCAATTTTTTTCTTTCAAGTAATATTTCAGCGTCTTGATTATTATTATTATTGAGTTTTTTAATAGGTCCCTTTCCATTGAGATGCTTCTGCAATCATTAGCCAAGTATTTAACCTTGCCTCTTCGAAAGCATCTGGCATGTATTATAAATTGTTTAGCAACTATTAATGTAGGCTATGTCTATAAATATTATAAGAATAAAGATGATAAGATGTTGGCATAGTTGATTGGCATTTAATGTATAAAATGATGAGACGCCCCAATTAAAACAAACAACTATAGTGTTAATTTCACATTACATAGTCTAAGTAGAATTCAGTTCAATGATAAAAATGAAGTTGTTCTGAAAGAAGGAAGCATATTTTAGAATTTTAAAAACATATTAATTGCCAAGTATTGTAAATTAAAATCAATTCAACTAAAAATGAAATCATGGGTTCCTATTGACAGGAATTTGAATAAAAATTTAAAATATCGTTTATATTGTTACTCCAAATAGTTTATTGTAATCCCAATCAATAAATTTTAAAATTATGGTATAGAACCATAACGAAACGGTTTTAGGAAATCTAATCGCTCACGAATAAATAATTGACAAAGTGCCTGCCACTGCAATACTGATTGCTTGTGAGAAACGGTTTGATAATATTATATTGTAAACATTTATTGTAGTACAGTATAACATATATATTGTAAAAACGGTTATAATAATATTGTATACTTTGACATTAAGCTGTTTATTAAAATAAATTTGGATTCTGTTTTCACACTTTCACTTCTATTTTATTTGGAATGCCAACAATGTGATATAATAGAGCAAATCCCTTAGAACAGGCCTGCCCAACCTGCGGTCCGCGAGCCTGTTTTATGTGGCCCGCCATGTTGCCGTAAAGACAAAAACATTAACAAAACATTAACTTTGTGTTTCAGCTAAAACCAAAAAGGAAAATTTACATTAAGTTACAGGAAGCATCAAAATGTGTTTTATTAGGGTAAAAATTACAACATTTCCTGGGGGAGACCCCAAGCCCCCCCCCCCCCGCTTTCCTTCCCCTCGGCCCGTCTTCTATTTGAATGTTTACAATGTGGCCCTTGATTAATTTATTTTATTTATTTAGCGTATGGCTTTTAATAGTGGGGAGACCCGAGTAGGGTTGTTCGACTTCACCAACATAACCAATTATCCCTTGATAGGGAACATGGTGAAAGTTTGTTTTCACTTGATTAATAAAGGTTGGGCACCCCTGTCTTAGAATATAATTTTAATAATAAATTATTAAAATAATAGTCGATAAAATCACTTTTCATTTTAATAAGCGAAGAAATTCATTGTGAAAGCTTTTATTTGTTCATTGGATGGATAAAATGAATTTTTGATAAGCTGCTATTGTTCACATCAATAATAACACAGTGTAGGTCATTGATCATGATCGTATACTGTGTTGCCTTTGACTTGGCAGCACCAGAGATTTCCTAGTCTATTTTAATCAAACATTCGATTTCCTATTTAGCTCTAATTGAGATTTCTGGCTATGAATTCAATTGATTATTTCTTCACTTCCAAGCGAAATCGATTGAACTTTGTGCAAATTTCTTGATAATTTTTTAACGTATAATTTTTTTATAGGCTAATAAAATACAACTTTCGCAACAGTTTCACATGAGAAAGATTTCAACATTGGAAAAACAAAGTTTTATTAATTTCTCTCTTGTTAAATAAAATATGGTATTTTATTGGAAAAATGATATTTATTGAAACAACACTGTAATAGGACTAATAAGGTAGCCTACGCTACTCTTGGAGTTGGATTGGATAACCTAATGATTCAAATCTCAAATCTCTAGAAAATCACGTTTCTGACGTTTCTCTCTTATACATTTTTTTAACTATATAAATCTATAAGAGATATAAATCCTACTCAATTTCATTATAAACCCTCAAACTAGATATGCTTCAACTCGTATTTAATATGCTTTTTATAGTAAAAAGCTGTTCAAGTATGTACCTTATACTTGTGAATTTCCTTAACATGTAAAACTTTACACCTGCTGTAAATTTCCTACAACCTGTCAAATTTCGTAGAAAATTGAAAAAGAAAATACCTAAAAATGCTGTATTTACATTATAAACGGAAAAAAGGTTTTAGAAAGTGGTTTATTCTGAAAAACTGGATGTAATCAAGGGTGTTTTTTTTCAAGAAAATTAAAATTTACCTTCAAGGGTAATTTATTGCCATTTCTTCAAAGAAACATAATTATTAGAATTGAGATTAGGCATATTTCAATTCTCATTGAGAATTTATCATTAGGCTATTTATTGTTATGAATAAAGATGATTTATTCAAAGACGAAACTCTTTTATTTTTTAATAAAAGAATTTGTTCTATTAACACAAATACATGAATTTACTATTAAATAGTCCTATTATAGGTTCATCATTTGAAATATCAATATCATTATTATAGTATTAAATATTAGGCTCTTAATTAATATCAATAATTATTATATTATCAATATCAATTTATTTGTTAATTTATTTTTCAATGTTAAAAATTTATAAATATTATATATTATGTATTCTTTTGTGTTGTTAATAGAGCGCTGGCAACAGCTCAAGCCGTGAAGAAGAAGGAGGAAAAGCCAGACAAAGCGCCAGCGAAGGATTCGCAGTCATTCGTAATGAATTTGTTCCGCGGTACCCTGCAGACGAGTCAGGTGTTTCCTTACCCGGAAGTGCTCACTGAGGAGCAAACTGATACTTTGAACATGCTCGTCGAGCCAACATCGAAATTTTTCGAGGTGAGACAAACCCACCAATCAATTATGATTTCCTCCATTATTTTAATGCAAATAGTAGTCTACAGAAATGGAAAAAATTACCTCCAAATTTCAGATCTTATTTTATAGTACAGATTTTATTTTATATACGAGCATGAGCACCTGTACATGAATAAGCTCTTGATATTTTTATTCTCTTCTGAATCCTTTGTGTTTCATTGTTGAGTAATGCACAGCTGGAGCTTGAGAAACAGCGTAAACAATAAGAAAAATACTCACTGCAACTTGCAATTTTCTTAGGTAGCAGAAAACTCGATGATCAAGAAAAACTGTAAACTTCCTCTCAAGACTCACTGAACATCCACAAAAGATTATGGGTAATGAGTGATGAGATATGATGGAGGATATGTGAATTAATACATCACAATAAATGATCGGAGCAGTGATAGAACTATAGTTGCGACGCTCCCATATGCCATATTTTTACTCTGAGGAAATAAAATAATGAATTATTTGACTTTTGTTGAATTACTGTAATAATAATATATGCAATTATGTCACAATAAACCAGGAACAGCAATAGCAGACAAAAGTTGTGATCCTACAAACCACTAGGCTATGCTAAGTTATATTTTTATTCTAGAAAAATAAAGTAATGAATAATTTGGCACTATTTGAATTGATAGCCTACTAAATTCTTTGGTAAATTTTCAGCAAGTGAATGATCCAGCGAAGAACGATATGAATGAGAAGATAGATGATCAAACAATGGCTGGCTTGTGGGAGTTGGGAGCTTTCGCGCTGCAAGTGCCTCAGGACTTTGGTGGTCTTGGCCTCAACAACACCCAGTATGCTCGTATGGTCGAGATTGTCGGTGCCCATGACTTGGGTGTAGGCATCACACTTGGTGCCCATCAATCCATTGGATTCAAGGTGAAATAAATGAATTCATATTATTCAAGTGACTTATCAATAGTATCATTGATATTAGATCAACATTATCTTATTCAACTTATCTCAACTTATCAATTTATCAATAACACTTTATTCGATAGTATCAACCAAAATAATAAGATGTTGAATATCAGACATTCATAAAAATCTGGAATCTACTTCCTTCATGGTAATCCAAGAATAACTTTCCAAAAGCGTTAATTGATTGAATTCTCTATTCCCTATCAAAATATGTTTTGATTTGAATGCACCTTGAAGATTCATATGCTTTAGAATTTAAAATATAAAAGTATAGATTTGTTTAGTAATTTTTTCAAAGTTTATTCATCACGATCATTTGAATGACGGTTATTGGGAGTCTTATACCTATTTAAGATAAATTTCAATAAGATATTGTTTCTGCAGGATGTGGTTTAGATTGAGGAAAAATTCATTGTGAACTGTCTGTTTTCAAAATGAAAATTTTCTCAATCCATGTTTTTCGAGTTGAATTAATATAGCAACATAATTATGGTTGCTATACATTGGAGAGCAATGAAAGAATTGTATTTTTTCCCATTTCTCACGAATTAATAAGCTTTTGGAATGAAAAAAAGTTAGAATAAATAATCCAGTTGTTTCTGTGTAAAGAAGCTACGTGATTTCATTCACGTTGAGTGAAATTATGTTGTTTTAAAATTAATGTGTGATAAAGTAAAATTTTTATCTAGTATTGACAGCGTTGAACTGAGTCAACCAATATCAGTATTAGCAATTAATTTGACCCTTCCTCATTGCCATCGACCTCAAACTCTTCTTTTATTGAATGATGGCTTTTATTTGCAGGGTATTTTGTTGTTTGGTACGCCAGAACAAAAGCAAAAATACTTGCCAAGAGTATCGACTGGAAAAGAATTCGCCGCTTTCTGTCTCACGGAGCCTTCATCAGGAAGTGATGCTGGATCAATCAGGTAAAGAATTGTTTATCAATTCTATAAATTTATGCACTTGTAATGCCACTTACTAAATAGGGTACCAATTCATTGATATCACTTGTGCAGATTACGTTTCCTTTAATAAAATACGTAAATTAGAATGATTCAATGCTATTGAAGTTTTTTTTTTAATTTTTAAACTATCAAAATAGATAAGTTTAATTTATAAATTGAAATATTATTTGTTATTGTTATCAAGACTGATTGAGCTTTAATAGAGCATTTATTAATGAAGGTCATATTAAATACTTCCGTTTATCGAAATCAGTTCCGCTTATCAGCTAGGAGTTAAAATGCTCATAGATAGCATTGCTGTGAATAATAATTTTTATTATATTATTATTTCATTGGCTGAGTGTTGTTTTTCCTTGCTATCAGAAAGAGAGGGTGTGTGTGTGTGTGTGTGTGTGTGTGTGTGTGTGTGTGTGTGTTTTCGTTCAACAATGTTTAATGATCCGCTCTTTCTGCTTAAATGAATGATCAGGAAAAGAATATAACAATTTTAAATGAAGCAAATACAATTCGATAATAACTTATGTAAGTATGTGAATATGAGCTGTTTTTAAATGTTATCTAGTAGAAATTTTGCTATAACGTATCTTATTGAAAGCGATAAAACTTCTATTCTATATTTTCTCATTATATCATTTACTACAGTTCAAGAAGTATGGATAACCACAGCAACCACGACATTTTAAAAATAGTACACCTGAGGAGAGGATATACAGAGTGGCCCATAACAACGGGGAAAATTTGAAATAATTATAATAAACCAATGAATTGTACAAAACGTTTTAATGCTCGAAATGTGGAGATTACATTCTTTTAAAATCAAATCAGTTGAATGCTATTCATTGTTCTCAACACATTCGTTTAATCGATTTTGAAGGCTTAGCATTGTGCGACGCAATGTGTCCTCTGGGATGTTGGTTACGTGTTCTTTAATTTGAGTCTTGAGCTCAATAAGATTTCTTGGCCTAGTCTGGTATACAATGTATCTTTACCTAGTCTGGTTCACATCTTTAGATTTCCCTATAGAAAGAAGTCGCATACTGAGAGGTCTGGAGACCGTAGAGACCAAGCGATGTTAGGGTTCCTTGAAATTATGCACTTCCCAAACAAACGTCTCAATGCAGCCTTTGACAAAAGTGATTTTGAACTTTATTTTTATTTCTTGTAATCTCCACCCTTGCTTAACACATTTTTAGCATTAAAACTGTTTGTACTATCCATTGGTTTATTATAATTATTTGAAATTGTCCCGTTTTTATGCACCACCCTGTATGAGTCCTTGGTTTTTGGTTAATGTCAAGTCTATCTGATTTTCAAGATAACTGACTTGACTAATCTTCAAGTGGCTTTGAGTTGTGTAAATACTTGAAAAAAACCTTTTTTGAAATTGAAAATTTCAGTGACGTGGTTATCAAGTTTCCCAAATCATTGAGAATCGTTGGTTAATTCGACAAATCATTGAGGAACGGTTATTTATTAACAATAATAATAAATTTTCATTATACTTATTGAATGCTTATTTGAAATAATGTATCTGATGAAGCCGTTATTTGAACACATTATTATCTGTTTTCCTTATAGGACCCGAGCTGTACTCTCACCAGACGGAAAGCATTTTATTCTGAATGGAAGCAAAATTTGGATCAGTAATGGTGGATTTGCTGAGATTATGACCGTTTTCGCTCAAACTCCCATCAAGGATGAAGCCACAGGTTCGTTGTAATTTACTTTTTATTTCGAGGAAGAAGATTAAATGTATAGGAACTATGAAATTTCTCTAGTCCTTTGTGCTTGTTTTTCTAGACCAGATTAAATCAATTTCTGCTGCACTCACGTAGAAGGTTTGATGTGATCTAAAGAAATTCTCCTTTCAATGTAGGATCGGTCGTATGTTAGAGTATTTAAATTATATTATACATTAAATTGTTTATAGAATAGCTCTGACTTGGTATTTTTATTCCTTTTTCAATTTATTTTGTAGGTAAAGAGGTAGACAAGGTGACGGCATTTATCGTTGAACGTTCCTTTGGTGGTGTTACGTCAGGACCCCCAGAAAAGAAGATGGGTATCAAAGCATCGAACACCGCCGAAGTGTACTATGAAGACGTTAAGATTCCTGTTGAAAATGTGCTAGGAGGAGTTGGACAGGGATTCAAAGTAAGTTCAAGAGATGCACTTTGAAAAATCCAAAGAAAGCTTTATAAATAATTCTGTTGCAAACACTGTCAACAGAACCAAATATATCAATAGACCGTGGGCCGCACTGAAAGTGGGCACGGTAGTTGGTGGACACGGTTTATCAAAAACGCCGTAATAATTTTCTACGTGTTCTATCATCAAGGATTTTGTATGAGCTACTAGATAACAACCCAGCAGTGCGGCCTCAGCTTAGGAGATTCTATTAATGCAACTGTACAAAAGTACAGTTAATGCAACTATACAAAAAGGTTTTTTGCTCGGACGGGGAATGGAACCCCGTACCTCACGATTGCCGGTCGAGTGACTCTAAGGCTAGGCGTATACCGGTTAGTCAAGACAAGACAAGACGAGATTAGTCACGTTTAGTCACAGTACTTCACATAGTTGCTTATGAAGCAACACACACCGATTAGTCATTGCATCAGTGTGTGCTGCTTCATAAGCAACTATGTGAATTATTGTGGCTAAATGTGACTAATCTAATATTGTCTTGTCTTGACTAACCGGTGTACGCCTAGCCTTCGACTAAGGCCACACTACAGGTAGCCTCATCTGGTGCTTAATCGCTCGCTGTGTGGCCACCTGCAATAGTAAGCAATGCGTTCGTTCACTAGGATCAGAATTTAAGCTAAATGCTAGAATTTCAAGCTATAAAATTATGAGTAACTCATTCAAATTGAGAGATTTTTCGAGTACTTATCCTGGCGCTGCGGCCCGATGAGTGCTTTGGCCTCCTCTGCAATCAGCCTTCAAGCATCTCTAGCCTTCCTTCTCCAACCACTGAATCCCATCGTTATCAGATGAATATATACTTTTCAAGTGAATTCATTTAATTAGTCTAATTCAATTAAAAATTCCAATCTCAAGTTATGGGTCTTACAGAAAAATATTAATGAGATAGAGGATATGTACACTGTCACCCTGAGATGCAACTGCCTTTAACCTCTGTGCGTTGGTTGCTGCACATACCGTATTTCAATACTAATTTTTTTTTATCAACTTTTCTACTTGAGGAGCAAGTTTTACACATATTATTCATATGCGTTTTGTTTTTATTCCTGTAGTATATTGTATTTATTGTGCTGTGACCTGTTTTCATTTAAATGTGGATCTCTATTTATGAGCAAAAACTATCTTGACTGCTTCGGTGTATATTATAATCTGATTTTCATTATTATAAAACATTTTTCTCCTAATTTCTGATACTCCTGTATGTGGACATGAGATCTTTAAGAAATTATTCGCATGCAGTATTATTTCGGGAAATGGCTTACTTATGCAATGGCATATCTAGTTTATTTTGGCATTATTGTATATAGTTTATTGATTTTCTTTTATTATTATTGAATATTTTGTTTTTGTAATTATTGTAGTGTTTTTATTTTCATTTTTGTGTTATTATTGCATAAACTGTATTCATTTACTCATTCTCCTTTATTTATAATTTTTGTAATGTTTTTATTTTAGTCTGTCTCTATCGGATGTACTGTTTATACTTAGTTTACTTTAATCTCCATCATATCATTAATATATTTTATCCTCTGTAAAGTTTTATTTTTTTGCGGAAATAAAGTTGATTTATTCATTATTTAATTTGTCCTGGATTCATGATATTTTCAGGTTGCCATGAACATTCTGAACAACGGCCGATTCGGCATGGCTGCCGCCATGTCAGGAACAATGCGAGCGGTGACGAAGAAGGCGGTCGACCACGCGACCACCAGAATCCAGTTCGGCAGGCGAATCGACTCATTCGGCACCATCCAGGAGAAGCTGTCGCGCATGGCCATGCTGCACTATGTGACTGAGAGTGTCGCCTACATGCTCAGTGCCAACATGGACTCGGGGTCTGTTGATTACCATTTGGAAGCTGCCATTTCAAAGGTGATCACTGTTTTATACATTCAGCATTATTCAGGATGGTGAATAACTTTAATTCAACATTTCTATAGTAACAATTGATGTTCTGTTGATTGCTTTTTTAAATATGATTTTCACATGTTATATACAGTATTTATGTGAAAAAAACTTCAACAGAACATCACCCGTTGCCATAGAAATATTAAATGAAAGTTATTCGCCATCCGCCAAATTAAATGAATACTACTGTAGCAGTTGTACGTTCACTAATTTTGAAATTTATGTATTATCAATATTAAAATGAGATTTGTGCTTTCCCTTTATTTCAAAAAAATGATTTTACATAGAATAACTTAGGTGTTTTTTTCTGAAATTGAACGAAAAATCCTGACGAAACTGAAATGCCAATGACTTTGCGTATATTTAGATATTGCGATTGTAAGATGTAAGTGGATAGATAGACGTTATTTAGTTATGAAAATTTAATCTTGAAATTAATTACAATTTGAGAAATTGATAATTAGGCTAAATAACGTCTATCTATCCAGTCAGAGACCCATCCACGTAATTGGTGGCCGGCGGTGGTATAGACGTCTATACAAGCAGAGTAGTAACTGTTTCAGGAGGGGTAAGAAGAAGATACATAAGTAATGCAAGGAACTCGAGCATTCCTTGTTGCATAGCGTACTCACTTACAGTATTACAATATTTCAAAATGTAAGTAATCATGAAAGCTCATTAGATTTACTTTGCAGTAGCCAAAAACTCAAATGTTTATAATATCAGTGTAGAGTGCAACAGGCTTCAGGTCGAAAATCAGTCATAGATCTTACAGTTTTGTGGGTGCTGTTCCCTCCCTCAATTTTATTTCATGTCTCCTGTTCAATAGTAAGATTGAGGATCTCATCAAGTGTAGCCTATATCTTCATGCACCGCTTAGCAAATCAGATAACTGTTCAGATGCAATTCTTTGTTTAAAATGTGCAGTAGTCTAGTGATCTTGCAATAGCTTAGCTTATAATTAATTTAGCTCTATTGGAAGCTATCATATCTCATGCTCTTCTGATCGAGAATGATATTTTAATACCTGTCAATTATTAATTTTGGAGATGTATTCAGCCTTTGATGTAATGCACTCTGTAATAGTGTATACTATACTACTATACTATACTATTACTATATACTATACTATAACTATAGTATATATATTACTATACTGTATAGTATAATGTACTTTACCAATACAATTAATCTCCCCCATTCACAGACGCGTAGTCTTTTTGGGGGAATTCCACTCCATATGTTATACTGTAACACTATGTAATGTATGTAATGTATTTACTTTCACATATTCTTGTAATACAATGTGGAAATAAACTTTTATTATTTAATACTGATTATTATTTTATGTCTAGGTATTTGCCTCTGAAGCAGCGTGGTACGTTACAGATGAAGCTATTCAAATTCTTGGAGGAATGGGCTTCATGAAAGATACGGGATTGGAAAGAGTAATGAGAGATCTGAGAATTTTCAGAATTTTTGAAGGAACCAATGATATCCTTAGATTGTTTGTCGCACTTACAGGTGTGTACTTAATTTTCAACATTAGTTTAAATTTAAATTTAGTTTTAATTATAAGTTTTCCATTTCTTATTCTGTTTCAACTCAATTATTATTTTTTCAACTAACTTCTATAGGCTCCCCAATATAATACATTATTAACAATATTAATAATACATAAAATAATAAATACAAAATAATAATACATGTATTATTAACCGCCTTCCATTATCCAACATAACAGCTTTTTTGTTGGAATATTTAATTAAGCATTAAAAATGAATTGAATAATTGTAAATTGAATTAGATTAAAATAATTTTGTTGCAATAGCTACAGTGTAGCAAAAGTTATCAATAAACAATTCTATAATTTTATTGAACTTTGTGTAAGATGAATTCAAATACTGTCAAACGTATTTACGTAATAGCAATGCTTTTATTTTAATTATACATTTTCTCTTGATTTAATTTCTCCATATTTGAACTAATTAATATGATTTATGTGAATTATATATATTTATATAATTTATACTTTTTATTACAGCGTTATTTGTTGTTTGTGACTATACGATCTGAATGCAATTTGAAATTTATCATGGAAATGCGATACAGTAATTATTAAAATTTTCATGCAGTAAATCATTCACTATTACTAAAACTCCTTTCATAAAACTTGGAAAACATGAATATGTTTGCAGTTTTAGACTGTTGGTTTTCAAATAATTAAACAATAGTTCTTAATAACTTCTAGAATGTTCTATTTCAATAGAATACACTTCACAGTACCTTATCATAGAATTTGACTTATATAAATGATCATTGAAATATTGTGTTAATGATGTTATAGGTATCCAATACGCTGGAGGTCACCTAAGAGAACTGCAGAAAGCCTTCAAGAACCCAGCTGCTCATCTGTCACTTATCATGAAAGAAGTTACCGAACGTGGACTGCGAACTGTTGGTCTTGGCACTAAACCCACCCTCGATAATGTTGTCCATCAAAGACTTCAATCGTCTGGTGCTCTTCTTGCTAAGGTGATTCCTCCAAGATCTAACAACTTAAAACTTGAATAATAGTTTATTGTGGCTTAAAAGACATCAATTTTTTATTTGGGGTTTGATAGCAATTTTTGTTTTCAAAAACTTATCAAGGTTTGTCTCTTTGCACATACTTATTCGTCTCATCAAAATAATGAAGAAAAGTTACTGAATGAACTTGGGCCTGGAAATGCATTGTTACCGAGGTGTGGCGGCAGAATGCATTCCTTTTTCCAAAATTACAATTTTTAAATTTGTGTTGGCTTGATTTTTTAGTTTATAAGAAATAAGAGTAAAAAAATTAATAGTTAGTCCAAGTGACTAGTTTCAATATAATAATTTTCTTCAGTAAATGTTTAATAAATCCAATGAAAAAATATAATTTTCTTTAGTAAAAAATTATAATAGTTATTCCACGTGACTAACTAGTTTCATGCCCGGTTTTTCAGTCGCTTAATAGACAGTTTATGGATCCAATAGCACTATTAAATCAATAACCATGTGTTTTCAAATGCAAAAAAAAGTTATTGATTCAATAAGTTTATTGAACGACTGAAAACCCGGGCATCAGTATAATAATAATTTTCTTCAATAAATCTTCTTTAATATTTATTTTTTTAATTAAGAAATCTTTTGATGTACCGATATTGATGATGGCTATGTTGTCCTATTATGTTATCGTGTCTTTTATTGTTTAGAACGTGTTCTTGTTTGGAGACGCAGTGGAGAAGATGCTGATGAAGTACGGACGCAACGTGGTCGACGAGCAGTTCCTGCTGAATCGGCTGGCGGCGGCCGCCTTCGACACCTACACCATGGCCATTGTGCTGTCGCGCGCCTCCCGCTCGCTCGACCTCGGCCTCCCCTCTGCCGAGCACGAGCTCCTTATGACCGAAGTCTGGTGCTCCGAGGTAACACATCTATCATCTACATTAAATGAAAGTTCGTGGAGCGGTTTGAGTGGACCGATTTTGATACGGTTTGCGACAAAAGAAAGATAAAAATCTCATTTCTGCAAGCTCTATTAATTGTTCTTCAAAAATAATAATTTTGAATGGGAGAAAAATAATGAAAACCAAAAATAATCTGTTGGCATTAAAATGTATAGTACTTATACAGTTTCATTTGGTCTGGAAAAGGTTTGTGGAAGAGTTGAAATAAGTGAGAATTGTGCAAATCATTCATTTGCATAATACTGTATAAATAATTTTTTGTTAGCTCCTAAATACTTGAACAGTGAAATAAGTTTGATATATAATAGACTTGTCAGATAGAATAGGCTAAATGATCAATTTTTGGTAATAAACTTCAATTTTTTCGAGGAGAATTGAATGCTAGTCTAGGGCTAGTCAGCTCCGACCCTACCTTGCAAAAAGCTTAGTAAATACTACAGTAGTAAAGTCTTTACTTCGTTTTATTCACTCCAAAGCTAGTAGACTCTGGGAAAGTTCAAGGTCGTAAACACTAGGGTCGAGTCTTTACTATCTGATTTTTATTTACTCCAAAGCTAGTAAAATCTCTAAAAAAAAGCCCAGTAAAGTCTTTACTAGCTTTTATTCACTCGGCCCATTGTCTTGAGAAAAGAATTGATGAAATAATAATACAGGTATGTTTTCAGTCGTTCAGTATATCTTTAAAGACATAACTCACTTTTTCAAGCATCTTTGAATAATTTGAATGAATGCTTTTCAAAGTAGCTCAACATGGAAAACGGATTAATTTTCTTTGCTCAAATTGTATTTAAAATCGACACAATCATGTTTGATTCATTGAGGACATTCATTGCCTTCCTTTATGAAGTTTTTGAAATATATATTTATTAGTTCATTGCTTATCGTAATTTTTTATGAGTAATCGGTAATGAATTTCTGTTCACAGGCTTCCCAAAGAGTCTTCCAAAATCTGACCATGCTCAGCTCCTCGACTCAAAAGGATAATTTCCAGAAACTTGCACAAATTGCTCAGAATGTGTGTAACAGCGGTGGATTTGTCCAGACAAACCCACTTAATTTATAAGCAAACTATTTAAATTGATTCAAAATCGGTGAAAGTCCATTAATGACAAATGTTGTTAAAGTTTTCTATCATTTTCCAAAATCTTTTACAATAATTGTGTCCCCTCACTCATTGGTGCTTGTATCATCCTTATTTGTTATTTTCTGCTGATCAAATGAATTAGGCATATTATTATGACTTGAAAAACAGTTATAGCTTTTTTCATAGCTTATTATCATCATCATTCATCTCACTTCATCTTCATGATTGCTTTAATTCAATTTACCTACAACCTTTTTAATGTTATTATTTATTTTGTTTTTTTATTTATTATTGTTTAGACAAAATGTTGAAAATTTTATCAATTTGATTTACAAGATTAAATGTAACTTTCTCGTGGCATACATTAACTTACCGATATTCTTTTTACTTTTAACACTACTATTTTCCACTTCTTGCAGTAATATTTATTCACATGAATCTTTTCTGATGAAACTGGACCATCCAAGAAGTAATGTGTTCAATATCTAATTAGGGAAATGTAAAATAAACCATTTTTCCAATTTTTTATAAATCTACAAAATGCAAGATTCAATGCAAGCAAAAGTTTCGAAACTGTAAATATTATATTAATAACTTGGCTACCATTTTGTATGTTATTGTATGTTGGCATAATCAATTTTTAGTTTGATTTGTGAATTAATTGATGTTGTGAACCTCAAATTGAATTGTCTATAAGATCTACTGATGAATTAAACAGAAACTTCTAAGCTTTTATAAGTATCAGTATTAGGGAATTCATTATGTGATCATAGAATCTGTAAATCATTTTACTGTCAGATTGTATTTTTATAGAATAAAAAAAGTAAAATCAATTTTAATATTGATATTTTTTGTAATAAACCAGTTCCCTCCGTTGCAACCTATCAAGTAAAGAATTTATTATAATGTAAACAAATAAGATAACTATAATTTATTACTATGTTCCAAATAAGATAATTATAATTTTACAAATTTTATCAAGAATACAATACACTGTATTGTGATAACACAATTTATTTGTAATAATTGAGCACAATTTTTGTGCTGCCTTATTTTCTGAGACTTGGACTTGATTCGACGAAACTCATCTGAACTTCTGGGTGTCCGAACAAAACAATAATTATTAGGCAAAAGAATTTAATATCTTGAAACTTTCTGAATTTCTGAAAAAGAGAAAATCCTATAACTTTCAATTGTGAGTGTAGGATGCATTTCTTTTTATTCGAATTCAGAAAGTAAATTGTATTTATTGCATTTATTGGTGATATCACTTCTTTCCCAGTTTTTTCTCCAGCATTTCTCTGAGTTTATACTTTTGAATTTTTCCGGAAGCTGTCTTGGGAAAGTCTTCTACAAACTCGACGTACTTGGGAATTTTGAAAAAGGCAATCTGAAACAAATAAAATCAATGAAAATTGTATGGCAGGACATTTTAAGATAAAGCTACTAAATTTGAATTATTTTTTAGAGAACACCATTCAAGTTCTATAAGCTTTTGCAAAATTAAATTTATAACAGAAAACATTTCATAAGCCTCTGCAGTTTCAGGAGCTCATAGGAAAAGTTCCATTTGGGGGAATTAAGATGAATAAAACTTTTGAGGTATCTGAAGGGAGTGAACAGAGCCCGATTCTTTACATATAGATCGAAGACTTCCTTGAAAGAGCGGACGCTTGTAACTACTGCTCATTGCTAATTTCTAGTTATGATCTTTCCATTCACGTGGCTTCTGTAACGTTCAGAAGCCATCTGTCGATCATTCATCGTTCAACCATAGAGAAGCGATACTCTCTAGTAGATCGTTCAAGGAATAGGGAACTGTGATCCGGTTTTGTCTGCTGTCAAATAGTGCTGGCCACGTAGTTCATGTGTCGGGCGGTAAGATCGCGCTGACACTGGCGTTGCTCTCTCAGTCGATCGCTCACTCACTCCCATTTACTGTCTCATCGCCATTTGCCAATTTCCAGTTACTCTGAGTTCTGAGAGATGTCGCTAGGATCGGCCCCTTGATTTCTGGTCACAGATTTTAACGTACGATGGGAAATCTATTATAATCTGTTCTCTGTGGTTTATCTCATTATTCAATCAAAAGTGTCACTCATAAGGTTCTCATTATTAAAATATATCTTGAAACCTGTTAATTAATACCTACATTATTTGGGTTCTTTAGGAACTAGTACGAGAGTATTTTATAGGAAAAAATGTTCAACTAAATCACAAATTATCATCACTAGACATTTTCCCATAAAATATGTAAGGACAATTATTCCGAATTAAGCGTTAGATGAGCAATAACGTAAATGGATGGAGAGACATTGTGACCGCATTATAATATAAGCAGAAATTAGTAGATTTTCATAAAGCAGTTGATAATATTTTGTATTGCAATCATATGGGTTTACCTGTCCTTTACAGAATTCTTTGAGTTCCTGTTCAGACCATGTTGCACCTTCTTTGAGTCGCACACTGACGGCCACATCTTCTCCTAGTCGTTCATCGCTGACTGCATAAACGTGCACTTCTCTCACAGCAGGATGCTTCTCCAAGTGCTCTTCTATTTCCTTCGGTGCTATATTCTCGCCTCCTCTGATTATTAAATCTTTCACTCTGCCCACCACTTTTCCATAACCATCTTCGGTCAAAATGAACCGATCACTGAAACATTTAAATTTTAATTAAAGAATAAGAAGTTTTACGAGAAGATATGTAGTACCCGAATAAGATTGAGAAATTTCATGATTATGAGATATATAGAAATACAGTGGAACCTGATTTAAAGAATACCCCGATTTAACGTAGGCTATTTATTTCAAATAACCTTGAAACTTACAAAACACAATATTTACATGTAGCCCGGTGTATATTGCAACCCCGTTTTTGCAAATACTCCGATTCAACGAACTTTTTTCTGGGTCCCTTGAGCTCCCTTGATTCCCCGTCCAGGCACAACTTTTTGTACAGTGGACATCGATTATCCTCTTGCTATTTAGTTATGTTGTTAATATTGCTGTAGCAATATTGTAGTACCTATATGTCTTACATTGTATATGAGTACGGTATTGTATACTGTATGTAGTCTTCAGAACTACTTATATATGCTACAGATTTCTTTGGATTTTGTTTATCTAATTATTGTATATTCACAGCAGTTGATAAACTGCAACATCCAATAACTTCTTCCATCTATTTCTTTTTTATTAGGATTGAATTGTCGATATTAGAATTCCAGTATTGTAGAGTTTTTATAATTTGGCGAACGGCGAATGATTGTTGAGATTTTCCATATGTTTGTTTCCATATTTGTAAACAGCAGATTCATCCGCCAAATTAAAAAAAAATATTTTTGAGGCTAAAATAGAGAGTAGACCTTATATTCATTTGAACTTGAAGAGAAGGTATCTCACCCTGATCTGATCCACCGAGTCTCAGTAATTGTTTCTTTGGTTTTTTCTTCGTCATCCCAATACCTTATCAAGCTTGCGTATGATTTGAACCACACCTCTCCAGGCTGACCCATTGGGACCATCCGCCCTTCATTATCTACAACTTTAATCTGAAAAAGTTGACACTCTTGAAACATTATCATGGATGATTGAGACAGGAATAGGAATAGAATTTGTAGTATCTAAGAAATGAGAGAGCCACTAGTGTTTTATCTCAAGTCATAGGTACAGTACGCACAATTAGTCTGGGCACTTGGTTCTCTGACGCTACTAGAAGTCGAGTAGCCACCGATACTACGGCCGCCGCGATGGGCAGGCTGATTTATTTAGAAATGCTCCATAAACACACCGCTCTCCATCCCGCGCCTTGCCAAGGCCAAGTGCCCAGACTAATTGCGCGTACTGTATTCGTTTCCACCTCTCCACTGGAAATGAAATAAGTACCAAAAAGTCTCCAGCTGACTCGACTGGAATAAATTGTCTTCAATCTAGACAAATCAGATCATATTCACTGTAAAATGATGCTTAAGTTCTTTTGCTTATGCATCACTGTTTATGTACACAAACTGCATTACTCGAAAAGATTGATCACCGTACCGTATTTATTACTTTATTGCTATTGAAAAAATAAGGATAAATTATATTACAAAGAGAAAATGAGAGTAGAGTGCCAAATGATATTTTCGGGTTATTGAGCCCAGCAATAGGGATTAGCTTGAGTTCTATAGCAGCATTATCGAAAAATTTGCCCCTATTCACGCAATGAATTACATTCTCTAGTAGATTCATGAATTTTTCATCATGTTATGTTGTAGGCCTATGCTGTACAGTAGGAGACACAATTACATGTGATGAGTTGACCAATTTTAAATTCATATTGGATTTTTTTTTTAAAACTAAATAATTCTGAAAATTGGTTCACATCATATACCGTACTTTCCGCCGTACTGGCTTTACAGAAATATTCCTCCTGAACTGGTACCAAATGAGGGTTGCACTGTTGCTGCCTACAAGAGGAGGGTTAGTGGGTGGCTTCTTTGCATTGGGGCTGAAGCTGCGGATGCTCTACTCAATTCTCCCTATGTTTAAATTTAGCCTGCTTTTCTACAATCTTTTCACTGTCTTCTTCACAAAGTCTTGACTTCACAAAAATATCCATCCATAGTTTTACATGAAATTTAGTTTAAAATAGATATTTTCAAATAATCCTCTAGATAACATCATTATAACAAACCTGTACAAATCAAGTAGCTTTTATTTTAGTTTTTTCTCTTTCCTTTCTCTGTTGATTTCTACCCCTGATTGCTGTCGAGTAGGAAGAAAGTTTCTGTTTATAAAATAATTCTCTATAATTTTTATTCATTATTATTAATATTATTTTGTATTGTTTTTCAAATAAATGTTTTACAATTTACTAGCCTATATTAATTAAAATTATTAATTTAAAATTAAAATTATTAATGAAACTTAATTTAATATTTTATTAAAATTTTGTTGTTTGCTAATGCGACTCCTCCCCGCACACGGACATGTCATCAAAGCAGGGAGTCTATTCATGATATTTTGTTATGTATTTTGTCTTGTGTTTATTTATTTGAATAAAACAAATTTGAATTTGAATTCCTATAATCAGCAATTTTACCTGAATTGTTTCGTTAACAGATCCCACAGTTGTTAATATCTGTTCTGGAGTATCGGTGAATTGAGATAGAAATGCGCAAGGTCCAACTTCTGTCATACCATACAAAGACTAGAATAAAAAATAAAATTATATAATAGAAATAATTCGTAGAAACAATTTTAGTGGATTCCTTCATTGATGAGTATAGATTTTTCAACTAGCCTGATGCATTGAAAAATAAAGTCGTTTTATAAATTAAAGGAAAGTTCATTTCTTATTAGAAGTGAAATTTGGAAAAATACGCATTGTATTGAATAATACATAAGAAATAAATGTTATATAATTTGTGTAGTTTGCTCTTATATCTAGAGCCAACTTTTATCTATATTCTCTTAAACCTCGACTGATGAAAACTCTTCTGAACGACTTTTGTTTTCAAAACGTTTTTTCATCTCATATTTTTACCAAATATAGTGATTGTACTTGCTTCTTCAATTTACTTTTCTAGAATAGTTTCTTGGAATGTTTAAGTAGCCAAAATATTTGAGATCGGTAAACATATATTGTGGTAGATTTCATAAAGAACACAAAATAGGTAAACTATATGGGTAGTTGCATAGCCTCCTCTAATACAGAGGAGGCTATTGTATTAGAGGAGGCTATGGTAGTTGAGTTAACACTAACCCCCACCCCAACCATGGCATGATATTTTTAATTTTATTACCGTAGTTAATTTTAATGCTCTTTTTCCTGTATTTTATCACTTACAAATTTTCAACTCACTATAACTTGCAACCCGAATGTATCCAGAAGCTTCTGCACGAGTCCGGGTGAGCAAAGAGCACCCGCTGTTAATGCAACATCGACTCCTTGATGTTTCAGGCCTTCCTGTTCTTCAGCAGTTAGTTTTTCAACCGCAGCGCATAGATCAATATACATTGTTGGTGTTCCATACAGAGCTGTACATCTAGAACAGAAACGTAGATAATATTGGAAAGAAATAAAGAGGAAAACTTACTACCACCAGAGGTGATAATTTAATTGAAATTTGATACGCTACCGTATTTTTGTTCTTATTGACGCGTGTGTTGGAGCAGTGAGGTATTGTTATACGCTTGTCGTCCACTGCAACCGTTTGCGTCCGTTCGGCCGTTTCATCCGAACGCAACAAATGGCCGGTAGTACGGTCGAATTTGGACGAAAACAATTACAGTGGACGACGGGCTGGAACGTATTGGGCTATACCACTTGCAAGATTAGTTTCTATGTTAATTATTCAATGTAATATGGCGATATTTTGAGTAGTTATAGCAGCTTTTCAAATGATTAAATCACTTTCTAATAATATATTTGACTGTTGATTTCATTAACATTAGTAACTTATTCAACTTAGATGTGATGTACGGTACTTTATTACGTAATCGTATCAATTTTCTTATTCTTTTATTTGTTTTGAAATGAGGCCACTCTTTCAATTGCTATATTGAATGAGTTATAATTCAAATTTGAACTTATTATAAAGATCTTATCCCTACATATCTGTATTCAAAACTTTATGGTTTTATAATTACAGAATATACATGAATATTGAACATTAGGAGTCATGTAGCTTTATTTGTGGTATTAATTTGATTTGAATTGAAACTGATAGTGTCAGCTTGTTGATCATCATCAATCCAAATCGTCGAATATTAAAATTGAAAGATAACCATGCGATAATATACCGGTAATGGGATTTAACGCTTTATTAAATGAATACTGCAACCTTATCCATATTTTTGTTTGTTAACAATGTTGCAAAACAATGTGAATTCAGAGTACTCTATTCCATTATTTTGTAAATTATTGTGAATTTAAGAGATATATAAATAGGAGATTATACAATTATTATGATTTAGTAGCAGTGCTCTGCAATATCCATTGAGCTTTGCTGTTTCAGTAATAATAAAATCACCTATTTGTATCAAGAATATATACGGATGCAGGAGAATTTTGAGAAAACATTTAAAGATAGTTTTTTGACGTGACAACGTCTTATAAATCAGTATTCTAGGGAGGCATTGTCAAACTTGGCGTAACGAATTGTGTCACATGATCGGTAAGCGCGCATCATCTGAAAAAGTTCTCCCCTCCTCCTGGAAAATCGTCCATCCCCTGAAAAGTTCCCTCTTCACCCCAAAAAAGTGTCCCCCTATCCGTAAAAGTGTCCCTTCTATCCAAAAAAGTCTCCCCTTTCCCAAAAAAGTGCAACATCGTTCCCTCTCTAACGAAAAGTGTCCTACCCTCACAACAAAGTATCCCCTACTACAAAAAAGTATCCCCCTCCCCCAAAAAAGTGCCCCCCTTCCATCCCACTCACCCAAAAGTGTCCCCTTACCCAATAAAATTGTCCTCTCCCCCAAAAGAAGTACAATCCTTTACCCAAAAAAGGGCGATGGACGATTTGTCCTTTACCCAAAAAAGTGTCCCCCTCATTCATCTTCATTAATCCCTTTCTTCGAAAAAAACGTAAATAAGTATTTGTTCCTCACAACAACATTAAAAACAGGGCGTTTAAATGTGACATTGTCACAGAAATACTGTCGTGCATCGATACTTGCACACAAATAATTTTGTAGCTTGAATGTAAGAAAAAGATCTTACTTGTATTCTATGACAGCTCCAACTGATTCTTTAGGATTGTAGAGAGGACCAGGCAGAACTAAAGCTGCTCCATAATTCATTGCGCCTAAAACTCCAATACAAGACCCAAAAACGTGGAAAAATGGCACTTGACAGAGTATTACATGATTCTGAAAGAATACATCTCTTTATAATCTCTATCTGCAATGAGTACTTACTATGTAGGTACTCATAATATGTAACAATGTTATAATGTAACAATATTATAATTAAGTATTTAGTAGGTTGACTACAATTTATTCATCTAGTAGGCGATTTTCTTAGTATCTAATCAAAGAGGTACCCGCCACCTTTATCAGGTACAATATATGACATAAATCATTTTTTTCTTCCGTTTTTATCAAGTTAGTTATAAGAGATTGGTATTGAATTGAATGGTTGTTGACGATGAAGAATTGAGTATTTCATCTCTTCCAAGTGTTATTATATAAACCTTCTTTTATAAAAAATAAGTTTTTTTGCCAGTTGAGTGATACAGAAGGTATACAACGTGATACTATACCTTCAAATTGAATCTCATCCCCTTTCCTACGAAATAAGCATTATTCACATTTGCAAAATGTGACATCAAAGCTGCTTTGGGGTTTCCAGTTGTTCCCTGAAATCATAAATTGAGTAAATTATATTTAATTAATTCAGGAGTATACATATATTACATTCAGGAGTGAAATGCATTCCAATAGTGTCCAATAATGTGAGTAATAGCATTAATTATTTACAGTGAAATACAAGTCGTTACTTTTACTGAGTAAATTATATGTTGCAGAATTTTAACTCGAACATTGAGAGAGTTCTTTGTTACTCTTTTAAAAAGAGGTTGAAAAATCATCCTATCACTAGAGATTACAAAGAAAAAGTAAAATTATAAGCAAAGTTTTCTGAAGAAGCCCAAATACCGCTAGAAATAACAAATAGAGATGACAAATAAATTTAATTTCCTTTCAAATTGATCACTGTAGCTGCCAGTAAGTCACCACAATCCAGCTCTCATCATTAGATGGAAAAAAAGCCTACGCACTGAGTGAGTTTCGGTACCTAGTTACTTTTTTCTTCAAAGAACTAAACATCATAAAAGTCTTCTCCAAAAGAATGATAGTGATACTAGTTTTTTTCCAGACTGATCGATAAATTTATAACAAAACTATCAATAAATAATTTATCATATTTCTGCGAAAATAATAATTTCTGAGACAAACCGAAGTAAATTGTATATTCCAAGCATCTTCTGGTTCTATTAATTTTTCGGCAACCAGTCTTCTACCTTCTTTTCCCTTTCCGGCTTTGTACACATCCTCCAATCTGTATGTACCACTGTAAATAGGGGGAAAACTTATGAGTACCTACTATTTTTATCAACTTATGGAATTTTATAAACTCAAAATACAATGTATAATGTATTTTTGATGAGAAAATGAATAGCTTTTAGTCTGTATATTTAGTATATATAGGGCTATATAATTATATGATTATTACGATTACACGCTATCATTGTGTAGAATTTTTTTTTGCTGGGGATGATGCCCACATAAGCTCTAGGCTTGTGCATGGGTAATGGGAAGGATGTTGATGAGAGATTAATGGACCTACAGCTTTAGGTGGGTTCCGAACCAACGGAAAGCGATTTTGAGGCTAATAAATTGTATTTAGAGGAACCAGTTACCATAATTAATTGAACGAAATTCCTAGTTAATGCCACAATGCAATTAATTATTATGATTTATCAGCAACTGTATAGTTGCAATATCTCATTTCCTTCCATCTTCGAACCGGTCACCGTTCTAACAGGAGTGGTAGGCGCCGTCTCTTATCTAATCTTACCTATTAGACCCACCTGCTACCACTGGGACAGCCGCTTCCCTTATAATTAGAAAAATATTGAATAACAGTTCAACCTCTTCAACAGTCTACTCTAGACAATTTCTCACTATGCCAAATAATCACTAAATTCATAGGTACTTACTCCATTGTTTGATCACTAAACGTGATCAAATGCGTCAAATCAGGAAATTCTTTGCATCTGAAAGGAGTGCATGGCTTGCATTGCAACATTTCAGGCACTAGTTTGCTCATCACCTCATACAAGTTTTTTTCTCTAAACTTAACATCGAAAACCAATCCCTTCATATTAGTTTTTCTAATACAAAATTTGGCTTCAGGAGGTTCGTAAGCAGGGTTCATGTTTACCTGGAATGAATTGCTGAAAATTATCAGACAGACTAGGACAATATCAATTCATGTAAAGTAGGCTATTCTCCAAATGATTTTCAAGTTGTAGCTATGGTAATATGAATTATCGTTTTATTGCATTACAAAATAAAACATCTAAAGTATTAATTGTAAATTGCTGAATAAATAAATCTCTTTTTTGATGTAAATCCTGTTACTCACACATGCTACGGAAAATTATTCCAAAATATAGAAATATTGCTGATTATAAAATAGCCTAACTTAAGAGGTCTTATTTTTTCAAAAAAATAAAAAAGTTAAAAACTGAAAATACGTATTGTGATTTAAAATAAGAGAAGCATTAAACAACTACAGGTATATAATATAATACCACAGATATTATGTAGGTGTATAGGTGTCAAACATGGTGATAACACTGGTCTAGTCTAATTGCTCGCTTTTCCTAGTATACTTACAGAAACAATGCCGACTTTGGCAGCAGCTAATAACGTTAGGACCCATTCGTTACTGTTGACTCCCCAAATTCCGAGATGATCTCCCGGTGACAGACCAATTTCCAAGAGTCCTTGAGCTAATACGTCTACCTAGATGAATAAAAAATATGTTGAATACATCAATAATAAAAGAATAAAAGCTGTGAATCTAGAAAAGCATTGACAACCGGCATATTAGTTGAAATTATTTAGGGAAAATGTATTTCTTAATTCTGTACAAGTGCACATGATATGATTTCTGCAATTAGTCTTAAAATTTATAGTTGTTATGATTTGGTTGTGACCGGCGGTGGCCTCATCTTACTACTGGACGAAACCATTACTTATTTCTTGATTCATTTACTGTTCTGACTTATCTACGCTGACTTAACTGTTTACGGACTGGATGCATGACAACCAACTCACACTCACAAGATATCTCTCTTTCTCAACAATATAATTTTTCCCCCAGTTTAATAATTATTCAATACCCTTCTTCACCGCAAGTTCCTCGCTCTCGTTTAAGCTGTGTAACTTCACTCTGCTCTAACTCCACACAAATTTAAATTTGCAGTTTTCAACTCGATTCTACGCACAGGCAACAGCTGCCCATGTAGGCGCTCATTACCGTACTCTAGCATAATAGAAAAAAATATTTCTAACACTGTATCTATATCATTTGTATTATTATGCTATTAATTATTTTTGTATGTACTATGTTTTATTGGGGAATAAACAAGATTTTGATTGATTGATTATGGTAATGTTTACAACAATTTTTAATTAAATTATAAATATAATATATTGATTATTATGATAATGATGAATGTCGTGTATTTGTCGTAACAAATTGATGGTACCTATTTAGTATGATCCGAAAAACACTAGACTGTAAAAGTGATCTAAAAGTACAAAAGTACCTATTGTGCATTAGTCATAGCATATAAGTATAGGCTTCAGGCCTTATTTATTTTTGTATCGGTCACTCAACCAAGAGCAGTATCATAGCCTCCTCTAATACATATTAGAGGAGGCCATGGCAGTATTGAATGTTCCGCCTTGACTAAGAATGTTCAAAACTTGAAGGCGTCACTTGAGTCATAATTCACTAATGCACGTAGGCATCAGTAAAATATAATCGAGTGGGTGAGTGCTAAGCCTAAAGTACCCCTAGCACATCGAAATAGAAATTAATAATATATATTCTGTTCGTGACAATAACGGTTCACCACCATTCAGTTGATAAAGAGTAGAGGTCAATATTTTCTCAAAACAAAAATCAAATACTAGGCTGTATCCAGTTGACTGGGAGACGAACTAAGAGAATCTCACCTGAGCTTTGGTTTCAGAGTAGGTAAGTGAAACTTTCTGGTGTTTTGAAAAGAGAAATGGTTTGTCAGGCCACTTCTCAACAGCTTTGTCCAATAATTGGCCGACAGTAATTTGTTTGAGTGGCTCTGTTCCAGGGTTATGAAAGTAAGATGGTTTGCTGCTAAAACTAGAAGAAAAACATTATTTATAGTCTTAGAATAACTTTGTTAAGGCTTCCTTGTATAATAAAATGGAAACAGAAAATCAATTTATTCAAGTAATTTTTTTCAAAAAACTTTGCAATAGCCTAGTTTCTCAGAAATTTGAAAATATTACTTAAAGCATACCGGTATTTAATTGAGAAATTAATTTCAAATTAAACTTCATATAATAAATAGTGAATCAATGTATTCATTTATATGTTATATGTCATTTATATGTTATTATTTTGTAAGTTATTCATCTAAACTTTTTAAAATAATAAGCCTATAAACTAGGTATATAGAACAGTAATACCACTTGAAGAAGTACTATATTTTAATATTGAAGAAGTATCATAAATATATAGAAGTACAATAGTACATATAAGAAGTATAGAAGTACAATAATGATACTTTGTAAATTAGTATCAATATAGAAATGATGTTTAATTGATATAGATTAGTTTTATTCTCATGTTAATTTTACAATAGTATATGACCCCAGTTATTGTTTGAGCTTCAAATACAGCACCTACCGGTACTACATAATTTTGAGCAAGCTGAGATAATAATTGGACAATAAAAAACCTATACATTATTTTAAGAAAAGGATTATGGTTAAATAGAAAAAATGCAAATGTCGAGAAAAATACTTACTATCTTAATTCTGTCAGGGATATTATCCTTCTAGCACTTCCAATTAATTGTGTTGTCATTCTCCTTATTAAAAGTAGAACTTCAATACTATCGCCAGTCTTGAAAATGTTGCACCGGTGAAGATTTTGTTATATTCATCGAGGTCAGAAGTCACTGCACTTATCTTAATAAGCTCTTCAATCGAGATAACGGATAATTTTGCTCGAAATTCATTGACTAATTAGTAGCATGTAGATAGAATATTTTTATTTCAGTAACTAACAAAAACTTTCATTGGATGGAATACGGTAATTTATTTTGAATCACTGGAAACAGCTGCTTTTCTTCTGTCAGTTCTGCATCTGGCATCCCTTGCTTCATGTTGCCGACGAAAGATGAGCCAATCAAAAAGAGCACTGATGGGCGCATTGACGCATGCACAGAACAAACTGAACTGGGACAAAACAAAAGACTGAACCATAGCCTCCTTTAAACTACTGTAGGGGGCTATGACTGAACTGATAGAGATTTTGGAATATTTAAGGGAGTATTTAAACATTTATTTTAAGAGAAACAATATCAAAAATAATTTTTCTTATAGAAATAGTCTCTCTACTCTTGGTACGGTATTGTTTTAAAAGCTTCATGATGAAAACCAACACTGGCAAAGGCAAATTGTGGGTAAGGAGTGAATCACTCAAACTTAACATAATTAATCTTATTAATATTAAATCATATTATGATTAGCGTATCATTTCAATGCAATTAATCTGGGAATTGGCAAAAGTATGGTGGATTCGTCCTAGTCGACCAATCAAAAATGTGTCAATGACCACACTCTGATTATACAGCCTTTTATGTAGAACAAGAAATTTTAGGTACGGTACAATAAATCTTGAGTCACAAACCAAATTCCATATTACCGTAATACTCAAGAGGTTTTTAAGAAGAAAAGCTTTTTATAATCTTGAATGTGCTCTTGATAGAATAAGATTTTGATTCTATGTATAGAATAAATAATATTCTATAGAAACTATACAAAATTTATAAGAATGTACTGTTGAGAAATATGACAACTGCACAACGTACCGTATTGAAAATGCCAATACAAAAAAAAATGTTCTAATCGTATAAGAATCCATTAAGTATACTTATTATTTTCTAATAATTTTACAGTATTCATTTTTAGTATTTTAGTATTTATTAAATTAAGTCCATAAGATGGATAATTAAAGCCACCAGGGACACGTCAAAAACAAAAAACAGCCTAAAGAGGCACAAAAAACAAATACCCATAAAATAGTCAAAAATAAGAACTCACCAGATTGTCATCCAACATAAAAAACTCACTGAGGGAGTACAATGGGTTCTCCACCAGCAACCCCTTCAGAGCTCTTTGAAATCGTCTGGCAGGTAGGTCTCTTGCAGATAAAGGGAGCTTGTTGAACAGTCTTGTTGATAGATGCGCAAGGCCAGTCCGAGTTCTGCTGAGCCTCAGGTAAGGCACATCCAACCTACGATTCCCTCTTGTCTCATATGTATGAAAGAACCTCCTGGTGACAAGCTCATCTACACTTGAATGGGTCCTGCAAAGTGTATAGAAGATATAGAGAGCGTAAACTGTGAGAATCTTCTCTCCAATAAAGAGAGGACGACAGTGGGCAAGACTCCCAGCCCCACAGATGGTCCTAATGGCTCTCTTCTGCATGCGCAGCACACGAGTCACATCCGCAGCTCCACCCCAGAGAGAACGAGGCTATACAATAAGATGCTCTGGAAAAAAGCAAAGTAGCATACCTTTAGGTAGTGTGTAGGAACACTAGATCTCAGGCCCCTCAGTAGAAAACCACTCTGCTCAGCCTGCAACACACGGCCTCTATATGGCTGCACCATGACAGTTTCCTGTCCAGGACCAAGCCAAGCAGCTTCACTGGCGCAGTTTCATATTCATCCCCATTTCTGAGGCTGAACACGATTGACTGTGTCTTGTCCTCATTGAGGAGGAAGAGGTTTGCAGAGAACCAGTCTGAGGCAAACAGCCTGGTCTCCCTCATAGCTGCCCTCAACCCCTCAATACTGCAGTCCTCATTGAAAAAAGTGGTGTCATCCGCATAGCAGACAGCCATTCTGCCATCTACACATGCAACATCGTTCACTGCAATCAAAAAAAGTAGAGGCCCCAGGACAGAGCCCTGAGGTACTCCACAGTCAGCACAGTTCCTAACCTGCGAGAGCACTCCATTGGCCAGTACAGCCTGTCTGCGACCCCCCAGGTAGGCTTGAATAAGCCTCAGAGGAGAACCATCCACACCATAATGCTTTAGTTTCTTGAGGAGAATCACATGATCAAGCGTATCGAAAGCCTTGCTGAGATCACACAAGGTGAGCCCAGCAAGTCTACGCGTCTCAAAACAATTATAAATTTTGCGGAGCAAAAAGTCAACTGCATCAGTAGTAGATCTGTTACGTCTAAAACCAAACTGGGTGGTCGCAAACAGGCTGCACCGATCACAATACTCAAGGAGCTGCTCTGCAACAATAATTTCAAATATTTTAGAAATAATAGGCAAGACAGAGATGGGCCTATAGTTACCAGGGTCATGCTTGTCACCCTTCTTGAAGACAGGGACTGTCTTAGATATCTTTAGTTGGGTGGGAAAGACAGACTGAGCAAGACATTGATTTATACAAGCAGTGAGAGGAATTACAATAGAGGCTAGAATGTCCTTAACAAGATTACTAGTCATACCATAGATGTCCTTACTAGTAGAGTTTTTCACACAGGACACAACTCGTACAATGTCATCACAGGTGATGCGGCGCCAGGTCAGCAGCTGAAGATCCGGAGGTGGAACCGAAGCCTCAAGCAGCTCCACAGCTGTAGCAGGGGAAGCTGGGATCCCCTCACGAATCCTCTGGACAGAGCCGGACCAAGCCTCATGGAGAGTGTCAGCAGCAATTGGAATGGTACAAGGCAATGAAGACCCTGTACCTGCTCTGATGATGCCCCATGCAGCCTTACATTTGTTGGGGGCCCGATCTATCAGCTCACAGTTGTACTGCAATTTGGCCGCACCAACCGTCCGCCGGTATGAACTCCTCAGACCATTGTAAACCCGTCTAGAGGACTGACGGCCATCCAGTCTTAATCTCTCATATGCCATGAGCACCAGGTCACGCAAGTTGAGCAGCTCATCTGTTATCCATGGTGAAGTACATCTCCTTGTATGCCTAGGGGCAATCTTTTTTTGTGGAAAACAGATGTTGAAGCCAGCCAGGAATCTCTCGAAAAAAGCTGTAAAGTTGGTAACAGCATCCGGATGACCAAGTAGCAGGTCCCAGTCAACTTGGTCCAGATAGCCATGGAAACGCTTACACCCCAGCTGAGTGATGGGTCTCACCCAGGTGCACCGCCGATGCCCAGCAGGTACCGAGAATGGAACAGCAACATCCGGCAATTCAACCACACAACCAAGAGCAAGGTGATCACTGAGAAGTGGATTCATGGTAGAGCACCTCACATGGTCATCAATTCTCAGATTTGTAACAACATTGTTGAGGCATGCATCAATAAATCTAGTGGGCTGAAAATTTGCCACATAGAGGTCAAGAGATCTCAGAAGATTAATAAACTCCCTTGTTCGGATATCAGCCTTTAAAATGTCAATATTAAAATCACCACCTATAATGATGTTGAACCCAGGGTTCAAATTGGATAACTCAATTATGAGTCCCTCCAGTGAGTTCAAAAAGTTTTCAAAACATCCAGCTGGCGCACGATACACAACAATTAAATACAGTCTGGCATGCAACAAGGACACACATGCAAATTCATGATCTCTCTCAACACAGTGCCTACTAATGTCAATGCAAGCAAAATGGGCCATCATAGATGCATCAATGTAAATAGCCACACCTCCACACTGGAGCTCACTTCGACAGAAGTAAGCTGCCAATACATAACCAGCAATCTTAGACTGCTTCAGTTCATCCATAATGTGGAATAATCTTATTAACAGAAAGATAGTTTAGAATTCAGCTAGGCTAAGCCCATTTCAGCCGAAGAGTAAATGACCTCAAGCCCCTTTCATTCATGCAATACATACCTTCTTATGTACAGATTTCTCATTAAGTGTTTCATGATTTTTCCAGAAATTATGAGGCTCTTAATAATCAATCTAAATTTTCCCCGTTTTCAGTTTTAATTCATTTTGGCAATTTGCTCCCTGACTCCGATCTTTTAAATTTCGCGGATTTGAGGTTGAAGGATGCTGCAATGTTACAAAAAAATTTTAACGTACACGAGTACAAAGAACTTGAAGTTAAAAATATTGATAGAAATAGTACTCTAGATAAAGTGTCTTATTTCTTTTTTTTTTAAATTATTTATGAATTCTAGTATTTTCATGTTTAGTTTATCAAAACAATGACATTAGGATTTGGTTGATTTAGAAGGCACTAAAAATTTTCGGTATGAAGGTTATGTTTGTCTTGTTTGTATTTTTGTCAGGCCGGGTTTGTGTGAAGACTTTCATGAAGTTCTTGAATTTTTTCAGGTAATTATTCTTATTTTTATGTTTACCTCATTTCATATCTTAATCGAATGCTGGTCGTGAGATTGGAGCGCTGAGGGCAGCTATGTTGGATACCTCAATACTGCATCCTTTACCCGCAATACGGGGTCGATGGCGTCAATTCCATACATAAATACTAATAAAAAATACAAAAGGCAGTCTAGCAATATGACATTCTTGGCAAATCATCAGTCATGAATTCACGAACACTATAATATGCTTTCAGGCAAACTTAGTGTAGTGCTGATCTCCCATAGCACTCATGGTATCTCTGGAGGCGTTCCCTGGGAACGTCAAACAGCTCTCGATGTCTGGTGTTATGGTGATGCACCTCCTTCCGAGTCAGCAGTTTCTGCTGATTTTTCTTGAAGTATATCAGACAGAGGAGAAGGAAGTGGCTGACAACTGTCAGGATACAAAATCTGACAAAAAGGGTCTTGCAATGTGCGCGATAATGAAACATTTCCGTCAGACTAGTTTTCTGCCAATCGCTTCCTCCTCAATGAAGACAAAACGCTGTCGATTGTGTTCAATCTCAGAAATGGGAATAATTAGAACTTTGCTCCAGTCAAACTGTTTGGGTTTATAATAGACAAGAAGCTATCATGGGATGTCCGTTCCAGGTTGATCAGGGTGGGTTTCCTGCTTAGAGGCTTAAAATGCGCTGTGCCACCATATTATCTCAAAATAATTATTTTGGCTTTATCTTCAGCGTGATTTTGTATGGCCTCCCCCTCTGGGGTGGAGCCGCAGTTGTAATCAGAGTCCTGTGTACCCAGAATGTACTAGTTGCAGCAGTCATTCATTTGAGCCATCAAACCTTGCGTAGAAAATTAAATTTAAATAAATTTTATTTAAGTAGTTAGGTACAGTATTAAAATTTATTTAAGTGCTGTCAGAGAGTTCAGCTTTATCATTTCTATGTAATTTACTTGCTTGAATGTTTCACGATTTTTTCTTACTCTAATTAAAATATACTCTGGTAAATAGGTGCTTATTGAATGAACATCCGGTAACCTTGTTTGTTCATTTTATTCAAGATTTGGAGCAGAAGGCGTGAAATTCCTAAAAAATTTGGCTGATATGTAATGGTTGAATGTGCTGACAACTGACAAGAAACCAAAGTGATGAAATGAATTGTGAATTTTTAAATAACAGTTATATATACGGTAAATGAAACCAAACAATCTAGCATGATAATTTTACGAATAAGATTTATGATGATTTAATTTCCAAGTGTGTAAAACTCTACTTTAAGCATCTTTTTAACTTATTGATAACCTCTCATGCTTTTTTATTTCAGTTATTCCCAGGTGTTTTCGAGATTGCCTTCATATTTTACAAAACATCAATATGTCCAACGAATCTGAAGTTGTATCAAGATTTTTGTTAACAAAAAATATTCGTTTGCCACCAGCAAATGATTGGTTGAAAGGTTGTATTGAATGGTTTAAGAGTCAACACGATCATGTAAGTAGTTTCATAATTATTACGAGTTTAGCAGCGCAAAGCGCCGCTTTCATTAAACTTTGTAAAGATGTGTGCTGTGTGTTATTTACTCGAAATTACATTAATATATTTTCTGATTCAAATTTTACCAGTCACTTCATGCAAATTAAAACCACTAATGTCATACCGGTACAAATTATTCAAAACTTCATCTTTCATACATACAGACAGACTCAAAATACTACAATCCACATAGGGATTAAAATTTAAAGGTTGATTTCTTTTTTAAAGTTATTCAACTACTAATAAACTTAAATTTACTAAAACATAGACTTACGTTATTAATTCCCGGTTGGAATATTAATTTGAAAAAATATTAATACAGTCATGAAATGAATTCTTTTCAATGAAATTATTGCAAACCAGTGTGAGTGATTTCTTTTAATGCATCTTTAATAAAGTACCATAAACCGGGGCGAAGTTGATAAAAATTACGGGTTTCTGTTAAAATTGCTTTAGAAGCCCTGATAAAATTATAAAAAAAAAAATAGGATTGATTCTATCATTCTTGTCCTTATTATTACAGTTTGAACATAATTTTTAACATTTTAAAAAATCCTTATTTTTTTTGTTGAATATTGATCTACTTCACCCCATATAGTGGGACGAAGTTGATCAGACATATAATACAGTGTAAAATTGACTTCACCCCACACATGAGGTGATTTCGATCAATTATTATAAATTTCATTTTTCTTTGGAATTTTTTTCCAGCATCCATAGATTAATTGTAATTTTAGTGAATAAAGTTCAAAGAGAATTATATCCTTCATAGATATATATTTTTTCCTAGTTTTTATAGTGTTCATTGTAAGGGTGAAAGGCAATTTATTAAATTCAGCTGTGATTAACTTCACCCATACTGCACGACTTCTCCCCGGGTTACCGGTATAGCCTACTATCATTATGATTCATTTCCTCATCTAAAATTTTGAATGGTGTGTGGATATGTTTATTTTGATTTTATATCTTCCAAGCTCTACCTATGTGTCATGTCACAAACTAACATTCGATGGATTTAATAATTGTACATTTTATGCCAACAGATAGTGCCACAGGAAACTATTTTAGGATTTTATCAAATTCCTCACATTTAAAATGATTACTTTTGAAAAACAAATAGAGCCTGCAAAAATTCGATGTTTTATCTTACTTTTGGCGGAAACCGCATAAAAATCGGTCCACTCATGCTTGTCCACGAATTTTCCAAAGTCGGGCACGGAACTCTTTTCATATACTATATACAGTATAAGATTTTGGATCGATAGTATTATCTATGCTCTAAATAATCTATTGTTTCTCATTCTTAATCCATTCACGCTTGTTTCGAATAAAAAACCTTGAATGGCATACTAAGAAGATATAAGTTTCTAGAAATAGGTGGCAACCATCCCAAAAATTCAGATTGAAAAAAAGCAATAACCGTAGCTTATCTGGTTGCGTTGCTTAAATTCAACAAAGACTAGAAAAAAATTACTATTAAATACCAGCTTTAACTCAATTTTTTTTAAAAAAAAATTCTGATTTTTTTTATAAATTCATATTTTTAATGTGCTTATTTATAATTGCAGTTTTCAACGACAGAACTCGAGAAGTTTGCTCTGCAACAATGGCTGTTAGCAGATTTGAGGCTTATCAGTCACCGATCTCTCCCTCCCAATCTATCAGACATTAACTGTATTATGTTGCCGCAAACTTATCCCATGCAGGTAAGCAACCATCATGCAATCTTAATTGAGGAACTATATTCAACTTGTATGTAATATAACAACAATTTTTGTTATGCAAACTATGAGTGAACTGATATTCAAAGCTTCACCTGTCCTTTTTCTTCTTGTTTTTCATAATAATGCACTTATTTTTCAGATTAACTATTTCTTCAATGTTGGAGAGTCTGCCTACAGTCAGTATGAGAAAAAGCGAAAATTGTGTTTGGATAACCAATCTGTTGGAGAAGAAAAGCAAGCTAATTGGATGCCCAAAGCCAAACGCATTATGAAAATGGAAATGACTGATGGAGTCCAAACAGTTCAAGGATTTGAGTACTGTCCTCTTACTAAACTTAATGAGACAATGGAACCTGGACTCAAGGTACAATCAAACTTTACAAAATTAACGAATGACTGTTAAGTTATCTTCCAATTTTCCAATGTGATTGAGGGGGGGCGACAATATTTTACTCCTACATATTAGTTGCTTTCGCCTTGAGCCTAAAGCCGCATCTCCAGTAGTCTTTAATGATTTTATTTGAGCCATAAGTGACCAGTAAACAGACTGTTATTTTACAAAATCAGAAATATGTTACACAAAAATGGGTCTGGTAATAAAAAACTCAAAACTCTGAAAACTCAATTGCACAACACAATTTTGGAGATTACAGGAGGAAAGATAACGCTGAATAACATCGATCAATATGAATAATAGACTTTTGACATCCTTTGATCTTGGCCGACAACCGATTGGCTCGCTTGTGGCATTGTCATCTGGCATAAGCCTGCTGTATGATAAGCAACACATTATATGCTTAGTTCACTTTTATTTCCACACACTATCAAACTCAGAATACTTTGAAGAGTTTGTGGTCAAAAATTTGCATAATTATTTAACCAGTGCGTCATTTCATAAAGGAAATTTATCCATCACTTACTGTACTTGAAAAGCCTGTCCTCCTGATTATTAACATCATATTCATAAACTATAGACTATTTCAAAGCTTATGCGTTGTCTGTTTACATACGTGCCAACTCCGAAAACCAAACTTTTTCCGAAATTAAAAATGTGTACTTTGGAAAAATTATGTCAGTTTTTCTAAGAAACAATTGGCAAAGCTAATTGGTCCGTTTCAATGTCATTTTTGGACTTGGAAAAAAATGTAATATGTTTTAGATTATGAAAAAATATATATGACGATTAGCATGTGATAACAAAAATTTAATTGATTTGTAGTGGTTGCATAGAAAGGTTTTGAAAGTGGGTGCAGCTTTGTAAACAATTATTATTTTCAGGGTGATTTCGATTTCCAGTGAATGTTTACAATTGAACCGTAGATTGAAATCTGAAATTCAAAGATTGAAATGTTTTTCGTGATGTCACGTTTCTTATTAGATTTTTACTTTAAGTTTGCTGTATTTTGTTTCAAGGATAAATAAATGATTTAATTTTATTTTATTTCAGGTGCTAATCAAAGGTCCTGTAGAGTGTAGGAAAGGTGTGCTCTTTTTGAAAGACATCAATATTGAAATTCTAGGCGGAGAACTGGACACTTTATGTGAATCGAATCCCACTGCTGAAATCATAGCGGAAAAATTGTTAGTAAAATTGGTTGAAATTGATCACAAACTGAATTTTATACAAAAACTCATTGATAATCATTTAATAAACGTAGAGTAATTTCAAAGTGTTTCATTCTTTTTTTAGATTACTTAAATTACGCACGCAACAGAGTTTTTACTGATACTTTTGTATCTTCGTGTTGTTTGAATGTACTGAACATAATAGTATATTTGAATAATGTTCTTGAAAAAAATTTCCAACTTATTGTGTTTGACTTCATCACTTCATGTGCAAACAATTCTAAAAGTATATTAGAGTATTCTTCTAGAAATGTATTTTTGTTTCGACATAAGATGTTTTCAATTCTTGAGTTCTGGATTCTGTATAATGATCGTTGTTAGTTCTGGATCTCTTTAATACTAATCTCCTTATATAATTCTGATAAGAGATCTCTAGAATACTAGATTTATAAGCTATCCTCAAGATGAGAATTAGGGTTTCTAATTTGATTGTACTATAGCAATTAATTTGTAACAGCTATGTTACAATTCCAATTTGTAAGCTCTATGCTAAGCTTGTGCCTATGGAGATACTCATCGTATTAGGAACTTGTTCTTCAAAAACTAGATTTTCGACCGTCAAAAATCCAACACAATTGTTGACAACTACAACAGTTAATAATGTATTCTTATAATTTCTGAACCAATCCTCAGTCATGTGATAACATATAATGTATAAAAACTTGATATTGTAAGAGATGTGCTTGAATATATTTCTGGGTTTTTCAGGCAATTGGATCCAAATGTTGTTAAAAGAAATATAACTTCCGCAGATAATTCAAATACCCAGTTATTCACTCAAGGAAATATGAGAAATGAAAATCAAGCAAATAATGTGAGTATTGCAATTCGAAGAAATTTTATTGTGTAGAATGTTTCCAGCAAATATTAATTTTATTGTGTTTTTCTTCCTCAAAGACCCCTGGCCAGTTTGATGGGTAAACAAATTGGAAATCCCGGCAATGTTGACATATTGTACCAAAATGCAGTTAGGCCTATTTAAAATCGAATAAAAAAGTTTGGTCATGGAAACTTTCATCACACTTTTGTATCTGTTGCTGCTCAGACTATTTCTATTGAGTTGATAAAAGTAAATGCAGGTCTTGAAAACTTTTTAATTTTTTGTCAAGATTGGTTATAGGCTAATTGGTTAACCACCTTGGTCCTCATCTATTCTGTTCAAATCCTTTATAAGTGTTTGTACTGAGACGATCTGTTGTTGAACTGTATACTGTGACATGCAAGATCGAATATGAATTGGTTGATATCCCAATCAATATCAATGCTGTTGAAATGATGATGCTTTCAGGTACACCAATCAGCAATAGTCAATTCGGCACACCAGTCCTTTGATGAGCGAAATCTCTTGGACTCAGATGACGATGATATATTTCTGAACATACAACCTGATACCGAAGCAGTTAACCAGAATAATGCTGCATTGCGCAATAATCAGGAGCCAACGAATCGGTCAAATAACCGCGGACATTATGAAAGCATAGATTTGCTTGATGATGATATCGATATACCTTTTGAAAATGGAGATATCTACGAGAATAATGTTGCGAGCAATTTGAATAATTTAAAAGTGAATGAAGAACGCAATTGGTTGAATGATGATGGTATTGTTTTGGATGACATTGAAGCAAAAACTCCAAGTTTCCCGTGTACCTCGCCTCCACAACATAATATTTCAAGACGCGTTCCGAGAAATTCTGATTCAGTACCAAAGGAAAGTAGTAGGCCTCAAAGCACGTCGACAGCAAGTGACAATAAGACTTCTGCATCTGAAGTGAAAAGCACAGCTTCTGAGCCGTCCTCATCGTCATCTATTACCACCGGGAATAGAAGAACAGATGAATATAAGAATGAACATATTCCAATGGAAAGTACAATAACTGCTGATTGTAAAGTAGAAAAATGGAAAACGAAACTATTGGTTGAAGATGGAAATTGGGGTTTGAAAGTTTCACTCTTGATAGTTGGCCAGAAGGTTGTGGATGCATCCTTTGATGTAGATGTAAGTAGCCAACTCTATAATATTATAGTTTTAGTTCTGATAAATTAAGTAATTTTGACTTTTGAGATTGATAAATGATCTATTGGTGAAAAGGTCGAGTATTTATAGTAGATAGATTTGTAGAAAACATTTATTTTCTGCTTGGATAAATACGAACACCACAAAAATCTCAAATAATCATCGAATGCTAGCAAACTATCTCATACATTAAAATGTACAAAATATACTATTTTTAAAAGATAAAAAAATTTGGTTATGTGCACTATAATAGGAAACTGACACTTTCCTTTGAGCATTCTAAAAAGAACATTAGAAGAATATTGTTCTTCTTATTCCAAAGTGTAATTAGTCGAAAAGTATCTGAATTTGTGATATAGTACTGAATAATTGTATCACAATACTCCTGTTTTTCATAAAAAATTCATTAATTATAGACGAATAAGTGCTGTTTCACGTTAAAGA
This sequence comes from Laodelphax striatellus, assembly GCA_017141395.1. NCBI lineage: Eukaryota > Metazoa > Arthropoda > Insecta > Hemiptera > Delphacidae > Laodelphax > Laodelphax striatellus. Next base: position 21,017,097 of record CM029532.1, on the reverse strand, counting down.
AAAAACAATTATTTGAAAAAAATCTATCGTAGTTTTAAAGTTAAAAATCTCTGTATATATTATATACAGGATATCTATAAATTTCTATAATATCCTAGATTTTAACTAAAGATTATATCTTAGTTAAAACTCCGTGCAGCGCAAAGCGCCGCTCACTTGAATTTTCTAAAATTCTTAGTTTTAAATACAGTAGTATTTAAACTATCTGCAGCTGACAGCAGCTCAGTCATACCAATGAAATCCCACCTTGTACAGTGATTGTAGATGACTATTTATAGTCACTGCACTACTTTTAGCTTCTAAACTCTAAGGCTAGGCGTACACCGGTTAGTCAAGGCAATACGAGATTAGTCACGTTTAGTCACAGCAATTCACATAGTTGCTTATGAAGCAGCACACACTGATGCAATGACTAATCGGTGTGTGTTGCTTCATAAGCAACTATGTGAAGTACTGTGACTAAACGTGACTAATCTCGTCTTGTCTTGACTAACCGATGTACGTCTAGCCTTACTATTTAGGATTTCACAAACTAACTCAGTACATCAATTTTAATAATTTGGTACATGTTAATGCCGATACATAGTGCCACAGTTTTTGATTTTCATTATTTTTCTTCCATTTAAACAGATTATTTTGGAAAGCAAATAGAGCCTGTAGAAATTAGATTTTTTACCTTTTGGTGTAAACCGCATCAAAATCGGACTTCTCCATCAACTTTCCAAAATGTACTCTACACGGGCACTAAACTCTTTTAATTAATTTAGATGATTGTAGGAACAGTATTTGGTACTAATTTTAACAGCTTAGGCTACTCAGTGTTACTTCACTACTCACTTCTCACTTTCCTACTGTACTACTCAGTGTTAACTTTAACTCATTTCAAGATTGTATTGATAGGCGAAACATATTAGTGGGTGTCTCTGGGGATTCTTCACATTTTTGTAATTTTTTAGTTGAATTTTTATTCAGTTTCAAAGAGAATATAAATGTGTAGAAATATTTCTGTTGACGACTGTTCTAAAAATACTGTTTCATATACTATGAATAGAATAAATTACTGATATTAACCAGGAAAATAATCAACGGTTTGCTTTTTCTCAATGCAAGAACAGGATTCCTTGAACCCTGTGGCAAATTACAGTTTTAGGATTGTGTTTGTAGTATTCATACGTCATACATGTTCGTGGTTGTTATTAAAAGTAGAAAACAGGTCGAATATAACTCCCTTTAGTTTCGTGTCCTCAATATATTACTCAGCTCCTCTTGAATGTTGAATAAAGTTCATAATTTTTCTGCAATGTGACAATGAGACCATAGTTTGGATCTCACCCAATACTAATAATGGACCCTGTGTATACAAAATTTATAGACTTACACCTATCATTTACGTGTTTTTACTGTATGACTTATTCATAATACAGAACAAACAAAAATGGAATTATGATGTGTTTTATTTTCACCACGTTTAAAAGAGCAAAATCATTAGAAGTACCTCTATCATTAGCTGTTGTCAATCTCAGATTTTTCCGAGTTCACTTGTGAATAACCAAATCCAATAATTATATTCTTCTAACAACAATGATAATTCAATCCACTATCTTGTATTTTCAGGTCTTGAATAAGATTATAGGATTCAGTTATGCAGAAATGATGGCTAGAGACAGGGAAATTGCTGTCAATCCTGCATTGAAAGAAAGGTTTGAAAAGGTAAGAGTTTTAAATTCTTCCCAGTTTAAGAAAAATTAATGACGAAAGTAATGAAAGTTAATGAAAATTAATGAAAGAAGTACATGTATCATCTTGATTGCGATATGTTATCAAATCTATTGGAGCAGTACTAAATTTGCACAACTATAGTTTCTTTAATTGGGTTTCTTAGTTTCTTTTCTTTAATTGGCACAACTATAATTCCTCCATTGGGAGCCTGGCTAATCGTTAGTAAGGCTAGTCAGTCACTCCCTATATTTGGAGGCATATTGAATTGTTGCATTGCACTATATAGCTGCTTAACACAATGTTATCCAGCAGTGCTTTGTTCCCATCACTGGGTTGCGAAGACTAGCTTATGGTTGAGGTGTCAATGTGCTAACCACACGTTACATCTTTTCTGGTTAATGATCATTCACCTCTGCTGATTCAGTCAAGTTGATGTGAAACTGGCAACCAGCTGGTAGGCCTAGGCCCACATAGGGCTGTTGAGCCATTGACAAACAAAAACAAACAAACAAACATAGTTTCTTTAAATATATAATTGAGCTCTCATTTAATTTGAAAAAAACTGGTCTTTGAACTAGAAATATTCTTTACTAGACTGAGATAGCTTTAACATGATATTAAACAACATTTCAGAGAACTAATCCAGAAAAGAATTCAATTGAATCTTTTATAAAATCAGTAGAGGAGAATTCAATATAGCTCTGTTCTGTGGAGCTCCGTTGCGAAGCACGGGGGACTGCTAGTGAACACATAAAATCAATCACCCCAAGTTTAGAGAGAAGGTTGTACCACGGCCACCGTAGAACAACGCGTTGGTTGAACACTCGCTGGTGTAAGGCACAAAGTGGAGGGGGAAGTCTGATTTCTTGATTCATGTAACGTCACACTCGCGGTTCGCCAATTATCAGTCAATCATCAAAATAAATTATAAAAATGACGTCAGCTGAATCAGTCCCCCCACTCCAAAAGCTTGTGGATTTAAAAAGCATTAGGAATGGTTCAAACTTCTATAATAACCTTGCCCATAACCCCCTTTAAACTACATGGCCGCGGCCTTCAATGTGACAACGTCGCTGCATCGGCTTGCATGAGCAATGCAAATCGGTCATGTGTTTTATAAGTCATGTGTTTGTAGTGTTTTTTATAAGTATGATTTTATAATGAAACCAGCCGGGACTGCGAGGTTGTCACATTGAAGGCCGCGGCCATGTAGTTTAAAGGGGGCTATGCTATAACACATGCAGTTTTATAACAATTTTGCAGAAAACCGTGATAATATACGAGTCTAGTGTGTGAGTACCTCATCAATTGAGCTGTTCAATCCAACCTCCTATCTAATAACCTTGCAATCACCCAGCACTAGGTGCTCAACCAAATCAAAATTTGCTGAATATCTGATCAATGAAAATCATTCTTTCACATACATCAAGACCAATCTCCATATCACCCCCAAAAGCCGAAAATTCCCTTGTACCCTTGAACAATTCGAAATTGACAAACATTCAATCAATCATCCTCATCTTATACTCAATGATCGACTCAATTTTAAATCACACACCCTATTCAACATCACTGATATTCCTGGAAACACCTCCCCCACCCATACTTTCCCCTCTTCACTCCCTACTCCCACAACATCCCAACACCTTCCATAGCCTCCCATACACCGGTTTCAAGCAAGTCAGTCGTAGCTTAAAGCGCCGATGATGAACACCATTGTTCGAAACGCGTCCGCGACTCAAGTAATATAAGTACTTTATAGCTAGAAGTTATCTTTTATTCGATCTCTGCAGTAAGGTACACGAAGTATGGATATCCACAACAACCAAATTAGAAATATTATTTTTACTACACATAGAGTGAGGGGCAGTAATCTTGTAACTCAAGAATCATGAATTTTATTGCATTGCATAATACAAACTATTGTCTAGCTCTTTTAATGTTCCGAAATCAAATCACATCGATGTAGTTACTGAATACCGTAGTGTTTTATTCTGAAGAACATGTATTTCTTTTATTTACCAGGATTTCAAAGCTGCTCAACGTTCAATCAGAAACATGAAATGTAAAATGACACTTCAAAAATCATCCGATGGTAAATCATTTAAAATAATTGATGTGGATGAATCGCAAACAAAACACAATGTTTAAAATGAATGGAAACTTGAGGGACAATGGAATATTACTTGAACTATTTTTATACTTTTGGAAAAATATAATAAATATAATATTTTAAAACAATGTAATACCTACTAGTTTCGTTTATCAAATGATTATCAATCCCAACAAGACTTATCTACCACAATATAACTTTCGCCTGGGCATAGAAAGGTATTTCATTCACTCGTTTGATGGTTTCTCCATGTCCAACAATGAGAGCAGGGGAATTGAAATATCCTAACTGTAGATCATGACTTTCCTCCTGTAAGAAATATAACAATATGGGTTTTATTCATATTTATCAAGTATTATACTTCATTCATTCATTCATCATAATGAGTTTTATCAGTATAAGTGACCTGTTTGTTGTGTTGTAGTAAGTATTTCCCAGTTTGAATAAAAACGTATTATTGGAATACATCCCAATAATTAGTGAAATTTCAATCAATTGGAATTTTTTTCCATTCCATGATAGCCCAATCATGGAATGATTATGATGAATCACGAAAAATATTAGTGAATCAATATTAGAATCATTCAACGCGTATTTTTAAGATATAGGAGTAACAGACATTGGTCTTGTTATACTATTACCATCACAATAATTATAAAATACTAGGTACCGTTACGGTATACGTATGCAGGTATACCGTTCTGATCTTGCAATACAATAATATTGTTCACTGTATATTGAATAACGATTCAAACAATATTACGGTACCTAGGCTACTCATTAATAATTTTCATACAGAATAAGATTTCAATTAGACACTGATTTGGTTATAATTTCCAACCAATCAGGAGCTGAAAATTCATTTACCGAAGTAGGCCTAAGTATTATTATCATAACTGTACATTATTATCCTAAGTATTATTATCATAACTGTATCAGTAGAAATTTCTTGATGATTATCTAAGGCACTAAATTTTAAACTTTAGCAGTTACAGCTCTATTGGAGGTTTTAGCTGTTGACTGTTTAGTTCAGCAATATCTTGAAAATAAATGCTCAAAATAAGTGGTTCAATAATAGTTACCGTACATAATAGTACAATAATAGTTAGCCTACCGTACATAGTACAAACTCATTCAACTTCAATCTAGATATCTACTCATTCTAGATGCGTTCATCTTATCAATCATGATCTGAGATGTAGGTACCATAGAGAAGAAAGAAATTGGTGAAGATCTTTGTTCACCTAATCGAATGCCAATAGAAAAAAGTAGAGTATTCATTAGAATACTATCAAGCTTAAAATTTGATGAAAAATTCTCTAATGAGTTATTTAATCATCATCAATAGAATAAATGTGAATGTTTTTGACATTAAGAGCCAAAGAGAAACTTCTTTTGTAAATTTATTGTCTAATAATATGGTGTCTAAAAACACGTATGACCTATCAATGACCTACAGTGATATTCATTCAATTTAACGCTTGGCATTAGATAGATAGATATTATTTCTTGACGTTGCTGATGACCGTAGAGTCCGATGGCGAAGAAATACCATCCTCTACCTACCTAATGTCAAGCGTCAAATTAAATGAATCTGTTTATACCCATATCTCGCTATGAAGATATCTTGTCTGAATTTGTTTATAGCCCAGTAAAATTGTCATCAAAAGTAGGCTCCACCTTGCATGAAATGGGGTAGTCGGTTTCTTTTTTAATAATTTATGTGATAGTCCTGGGATCTGAAATCCAAGTTTTCGACCTCAGCAAACTTCCAGATCATTTCCAAAACCCATAAAAAATCGCAAAATTTTTCATAAAAAAACACTTTTTCATATAGGACACCCAACATAAGTATTTAGTGATAAAAAATTAATTAAATTACCTACAATTTGAGACCAAATTCGTTATTGTAGGCCCAACAGTTCACGAGATATAGCTCTTCACATTTCATCAAACTAATGGCGGAAATTTGCAATGACGGTTTTTTAAATTTGGTAAATTTTGATATTATAGAGTTTTAAAAGAAAATTGAATCACCAACAAATTAAAAAATGTTTATTTTAAACCCAATACTTTGGGAGATAGGGCCTATAACTCTTCAAAGTTCAGATATGCTAAATGCTAGGACATTAAATGTTTCAAGCAATTTTCTCCAGCGGGAAATCACCTCAAATTACGAGAAGTTTCCTTGCGAGAAACCGCTTGAAATGTACTAGCATTGATGGAAAATTTGATGAACTTTGAAAAGCTATAATTGAGGAGTTTGATGGAATAAGGGCGGAATTACAAAATCATGGTTTAGAGAAAAACTGATTCTAACATTTAATGTGTTGTAACTAAAAAAGTAAAATGTGTAGCTTCAAAGCTTGAGTATTTGATGATATTATTATATTTTAAGCTTACTTTTATAAAAAGAAATAAATTTTATTTAAATATAATAGTTCAATATTCAGTTTATTTTTTGGATGTTTGGTGCTCTTTTGCCATCAAAGTTTTGAATGAGCTGCTGGTGATGTACCGGTATTAGGAAAGAAAATAAGTAACAATTAAAGGAAAATGTAAAGAATTTATTATTTTGTCATAAAAATACTAAAGTTGAGTTGATAAAACACTTAAATCTATATAATATAGGCTAGGTGAATATATTTTGCATTATAAAAAAAAAAAAACATTTAAAAGGCCTACTTTGTCCAGGGAAAGGAGAGACGTGAGTATACAGTGTAGAACCGCGATGACTCATAGCTGATTTTGATAAATTTTCTTTCTAATTCCAGTTCACAATACGTTCATTCAAGGTCAGACTGGAATTACGTACTGCAGATAATAAAATATTATTTCAGTAGTTCTACTTTGAATCGGTCAATCTAGACTCTCGCACGCGTAGGTTTGTTTACATCGTCTCTCCTTTCCCTGAATAGAGTATACATTGAGGAACACTATTCATTAATATGAATGGGCCAATTAAAAATGATCCATTCTTTCGGGATTAAGAAATAAGAGTTGACCCAGACAGTCGCTGAACGCCCCCGACGGTCTGAATACTCAGTGGACATGGTCCACTTTGTCGCAGACCCCCCTGTCATTTACAAAACGGAAATCAACCCACCCTGTCATAGACTCAGTTTGTCTCCTTCTCAGCTTGTCACCTTCCTCAGTTTGTATAGCAGGATCCAATTCAACTTGTCAGAAATCAGCTGTTTCAAAGAGCAATATCACAATTAATACTTAACCTACAAATGCTGAATCTCGCAGATTATTGAAAAGGTCTTTTAAAAAGTTATTCTTTGAAAGGTCTTCTTTAAAAAGGTCTTTTAAAGACTTTAAAGGTCTTTCAAGCCTTTTGATTATTGTGTCGAAATCACTGTTTAATTATTACCGATCAGCTGATTTCTGACAAGTTAAATGGATCGTGCTATACCCATCCTTTCTTGATTTTTCACAGCTGACGGCTTTCTGTCTCTGTTGACACTTTTGACAGTAGTGGCGTGAACAGTGAATTATCGTGTTGAATCTATATTTTTAATCTAAAACACTTTCTCAAAAATTAAGCTTTAGAATTATTTTTCCTCATAATAAGAAATTATTTCATTTATGGGATTCATAATCAGACTCATAATTCAATTATTTTGAGTAAAAAAATATGTTGAGGTTAGATTTCATAGCCTTTTTACTTGGAGAATCAACTTCGCCCCGGTCCTTACTTAGATGAAAATACAAACCTTTAATTTCAATGCAGATAACGTAAGGGTTTTATTGTAAGTAAGATATCCGTAGGTTGTATATTATTTTATCAACTTGAGTTACATTAAGCATTTGCTTAAGGCTCGTTAATTTATAACGGGGTACCGTACGCCCCTTTTATGATTAAATACATAGATTGAAAAGTATAATGAATTGTTTTTATTGAACACATCATACAGAAATACATTGAACGAGAACTGAATGAATTGTGACTTGTTATAATATTATATCTTTCGTTAAGTAAGTTAACTGCAGATGATGTTTAGAGATGATCTACAGAAGGATGATTTTGTAAAGATATGACAGTCCCTGAATCAAAGAATCCGTTTTTATAAAAATATATTTTCGTTTTATAATAAAATCTGGTGCTAAATGATTGAATTGCCATAGTTTATGCTCTTTTTAAGGAAGCTGAATGAAGTCACCGGTATAGTCCTATTAATGTTTAAGAATAAGGCGTAAGTAGTTTTCCATCGCATTCTTCTCTACCCCTGAATCCTAAGCAGGGTACTCCTCTCTGTAAATTACAAATGAGAAATTTTAAAATGACGAATATTAAATTAAAATAACACTAACTTAAAGGTAAAACCCCCGAATTCCGGACACCTACCAAATACCGTCCATTTAAACTTTGATCAAGAAAAATAAGAGTACTCTTCTATATAACTCTATGGAATAAATTTTACAACGCTGCTCGTTTTCCTAACATTAATCCTCAGTCACACATTGCTACTATAGTAACCGCTGCATTTTGTCGCCGCTACTACTCGCTGGCTCAAAAAACACTTCAGTTACATACGGCTAGTTGTAGCAGTTTCTTGATAGCAGACTAATTCACATTTGTGGCACTAATAACCTATAAAAAGACCCGCAGGGGGGCAGAATTTATTCTGTCCGGGGTGTGGCAATCCTCCGGGTTCCTGATGCAAGTGGTAGATGTAGGCTGGTTGGCAACTAACACCGTTGCGTCCCAGCTTAAGTAGGGTGTTCAAGTAGGATTGTAGGAACACCTGAAGCATCAACTGCGCAAGCCAAGCCAACATATGGTGGAACAGCATACGCCGACGGCTGCATGGTCAGGGGAGTGCCTGACATCGAGTATGCGAACTCTGGATACCAGGCGACCTCCAGTTTCAAGAAGCCTTCCCTGGGTGAACGCGGAGCTCTGCCCAGGGTGACTGAATAAGTCTCCAGCTACACTTAACAGTCAAAGAGGCTGAACCGCCTCAAACATCTAAAGAGGATGGGGGATCTCCGACCTGGAACAGGTTTCAGCGTTGTTGCTGACTCAAACCTGCCGGGAAATGGTACATGCAGAGGAAGGCACTACAACCGAAGATTCCGCAATGGAATCTGAGGAGTGTGCAGACCCATCCCTGATAGAAGTTGAACAGCTTCGGAAGGGTGGGTCCATAGCAGAATCAGCAGCACATTTGCTGCTGGAATGTCCAGCACTCTTGCAAATGAGGAGGAGACTTCTTGGAAAGGCAACCCTCCTACCAGAGGAAGCAAGAGAACTGGACTTCAAGGCCCTGAGTAAATTCTGCTCTGGCCTTGGATTATGGAACATGGCATAAGCCAAAGAGGGGATGCCACAAAAGATCGAATAGCGGTCGCGGTGGCTAAGGGTTACAAAGCCCAACCCAATTAAAAAGACTAAAGCCTTAATAGTGTTAGCATAAAAGTGTTACGACAGTATTAGGCCCGTATTATACTAGGACGGTGGCAACCGGGATGCTGGCATTTGGGAGGATACCGGGGCATTAAATCAAATGGGAGCGATTAGACTAGGAATGCCAGCATCCAGGTTACCGGGGCATTAAATCAAATAGGAGCGTTTAGACTGGGACGCCAGCATCCTAGTATAAAACGGGCCTTAGTGACACTTATTTTTTAGTCAGGACTATAGTTTTGGTCGCCGGAGACTAGACCATATGATTTTCAAGGTTGGCTTCTAGCTACTAGTAGCACCAATTTTTGAACATGTTCAAAAATTCAAAGCCTTTTGTTAATAACTGGGTTTAGAAAAGAGCTGATTTCATTTCTATAGTCTTAATTTTCTCATGAAATTGTGTATCAAATTAGAAAGTTTGGAACATTTTGGCAAGCCAGTTAAATATGATATCTCAAATAATTAAACATGAAAATTAATAATGACATTTGTACAGTGCTAGAACACCTTAAGTGGACGATATTTGGGGGTTTACCTTATTGCAGTAACATGTAAGTTATTGACTGAGTAACAATCATGCAATTTTAGCAGTCTCGCCGTGCTCCTTACCTCTTCTTTTATTCGGTATTTCTTAAAAAATTAAATTAAGATTTTCTCCTCTTTTTATATCTATCCTTCTTCTCATACATATATACCTACATAACTAACTTTATTATTATATTCAGTTATTTATCAGCTATTGAAACTTTAAGTTGGTTGAGATAATATAATACAAATGTAACTCGCTCCTCTCTCACAGACATATGACCATAAGAGGAGATTCCAATTATTGTATTTCTCTTGTTATTTTTAATATTTGCAGAATAAATAATTTCAATAAAAACAGGATCTAGTGGCTTCTAGAACTGGTCAGTGCTACACCCTACACATCAACTTGCTACTTTTTTTTCCAGATCACATGTGTTTTCTCAAGTTACTTGTATAGCAATAACAGAGTCAAAAAGTGGTAATTTCAGTATGCCAGGGTCTTTTCAAATGCTTTTAAAATTCGCCTTTTGGCGCACCATTCATAAGAATATTAGAAGAGTTCCTTTCAGCCTGACTAAATAGCTTGACAAAGTTACATATTTTTGAACTCGGTTGTTTGATTCCCAGACCAGACGCTCAGTTCTCAAGACATTTGTCGTCAGACTTTTATCGTCATACAGGTCGTAGCCTGAGGACGGTAATATAATGAGTTACGCCGTTTTGGAAGTCGTCAAATTGTAAATCGTTCAAACCCCATCCCATCTTTTGTCCACACGCTGCTACTTGCTTGATTTCTGATGAGAAATTGTTATGTCTACACTTGGTTCATTTTCGTTCCATCTTGCGCTTCACGCATCCTATTAAAATTAGGCAGAATAACAAATGCTACACCGCATGTGTCAAGTGCTGTGCAGCACATAAAAATCGACCAAGTGTGGATATAGGGAATGTTTGTCGATAAGCTTGAGCGTCTGGTTCGGGCTTTATAAGCCTGTTCCATAATAGTCGAGAGAAGTTCTGTATAACATTGTAAAAAGGAGTTCAGATGCTTCACACGAATAGCAGGTCGAACTATGCTAAAAACTCAGTCTTATAAACTCGAAGTCACTCGACTTTTTCCTATTTTACAGGACCTCTAAAGTTTGATGAAACCAGCCCCAGGTGTGGTGCATAGGCATATTCATTTGCAGCATGAATATTTCAATACTTCAATTTAAAATTGGATGAACTTACTTGATAATTAAAATAGTTTAATTTGTTCCAGATTGCATTGAAATCAACTAATAATGGAGGGTGGTGTTCCATTGTTTGCTGGAATGACGTTTTTAGCTATGCGTCATTCTGGAGAACTATGTGGTAGTAATGGCCTTCCCTTAACTCCCAATTCCATCACTATATATGGAAGAGCGCAAATGTTGAAAAAGCTCGAGCATCCCAATCTTTGCGCTTACCTGGATATCATTAGAGGAAAACATGGTAAGCTTTAAAACTCAGTGACTGAAATCTTAAAAACCATTGCCGTCAAAGGCATTATACGATTTGATCTTCATTAGCTTAATAGGCCTAAATCACCTGTAAACTCTGAAATGATTTTAATCGACTATCTTTGAATATTATGTTTGCTAAGTGCACGTAGATGGAGGGGATTTCAATGTGGACCGTGGCTACAAGAGCGGAATTTTTGTACAATAATTCTGGAAATTTAACATGGGAAAGGATAGGGCTTATGCATTTAAAATGAATTGTCTCTTCCCCAATTGTATAAATACCGTTCATAATAGTTATTGTCTTCTATTCCTTCCATATTTCCAAACGTAAATTGATTCAACAAAGTAATTGGATCTCAGTTTTGAAAAAATCGAGTTTCAAAGCATATGACCATGATGAATTTTAAAATAATAAAACATTTGGGAATAAACTAGCTGCGATTCGTCGGCTCAATCATGAGCTCGAATCAGGTAACACAATTTTGAAAGTTGTTTTTAAAACATTAATTATTAAAGTTTACATTAATGTATAATAACATGCGATTAGTTCATTTCAGCATTGTAAAGAAAATTACCGAGCAGAAGAATAATTGATAGGAAATTGTATTTCAATTATAAACTGATTTCCACGTACATAACCATTACTTTACATGTTAAATTTCCAGAAAAAACGCATAATATGATTATCCGACAAAGGACAGCACCGTAGATGCTCACAGCGAATAAAGGAATATTCACACTCCTCAGAGCAGTGTCAACCAATAGTCTAAAATGTTCCCAAACGTCAGAAACATGGTTTTCAATACCGGTACCTAACACGAGGTTTTAAAATTTTCTATTGTGATATGTTTTTCACTCCAAGTAATACTAATTTCCAATCATTTAATTACCCATAACTTGAAAGAATTCCAATCCAATATCTCTAGTCAAGAACCAATTCTTGATAATAATGAATACTTTGTCTAAATTGAGTTTGAAAATTGAAATGGGTCGTCATGAAAAATAATATTTTAGGATCGTTGTAGTTTTACTTTGTAATATACATGGTTTGAAGGATTATTTTCTCATTTAATGCATTTATCCCAGTTTTTTCTATGACAAGTTATTTTAATTCTAAGTATGGATTTGCTGTGCGTTAAATGAATCTCAGTCGAGTTTGATAATCAAAATAGAATCATTTCATTCAATTTTGTCTCTAGGATCAGCACCTTAATGTATTCTTAGAGTTATGGGCTTCTCTGCATGCATCTGTTATTTTGTAAAAATAAAATTTTTGTGAATATATTTACGGTGATATCGGTTTTTCAGAGCGAACAATTGTGGTCAGCGAATACCACCGGAAAACATTGAAACAGATGAAAAATCTCAATGTTGGACAAGCAATTGGAATTGCAAAAAGTGTCTTAGACGCCTTGTCATACCTCAATTCTCACAGAATTGTCCACCGTTGCCTTAACCCAGAAAACATCCACATCGATTATGATGGTAATATCAAACTCCTCAATTACGGATTGTATTACATGACAGGTGGAGGAGCAGACGTCTCATTCCCGATTGGGTAAGATTTCAAATAAATTATTTTATTTTATCGTGAATCATAATAATTGTGTAATGACATAATTACATAACTTACAATTAATCGTGATTTGAAATTTTTCTTTGGTCAATTAGCACTTTATCCGATACAAAAATAAGTGATTAATGAAAACCATTAGTGGAGTATAATTAATAATACTGGGTTACATTTGTTAATGGAATGAACTGACATTGAGGAGTTGAATTAAGTTCAATTCAATCAGAAGATTTCTGAGTTCCGTTTAGTTGTAGAGTAAGCTAAAAACACTAAGAAATTCAAAATCACTCAGTATTGAAACTCATACAAACAGAATTTTCTTAATCTCACTCTTTTCAATACAAAAGTCTTGAATGGAATCAATATTTATAGTACTCTTTCATACGAATACTATTGGTTCAATTGGTTCAACATGTTTTCTTATAGAAGTTTCCAGTGCGATAATTGGCGTATTCAATTCTCTCTAAGGAATTTGAACCCCTTGTATGAAGGGTTTCTAGTATTATGAAGAGATTCTCATATACAATTACACATCTTAGTTGATATCCATAATACTCATATCCTATTCCATAATCATATAATAAAATTCATGTAATAAAACCCACATCCTATCCTGTATAATTACCCATCCATATTAGTGGGTCGCTAAACTGTTTTATTCAAATTCTACTCTCACAATGAGTGCATAGCTACGAGTATTTGTTTCAGATCACCGAAGTACACAGCACCCGAAGTATTTCTTACGTCAAATTCAAAACTGAAAGTTGGTCAATCTGGGCCGAAAGTCGACATTTGGTCGTTGGGCATGATTTTGGTTGATATTCTACTCGGATGCAGTCTGTGGTCAGAGTTGAAATTGGGGCAATGCTTGAGAAAAGTACTGTCATTACTCCATTGTGACGGCAGTGTTTTCGAAAGACTAGCTAGAGAAGCCGATAAAATGGATATCTATCAGGTAGTTGTTGAACATTTTTCTATGCTATATTTTTAAAATTCTCAAGTGTAGTGGTATTCATTTAAATTGGCGGATGGCATGAGATAGATAGATAGATAGAGATATACTATTTCTTGACGTTGCTGATGACCGTACAGTCCGATGGCAAAAAAATAATATAATTTATTGTCAACAAAACACACATAAAGTCTCATAACAACGTCAAGTTACAGCAATGATTACAGTCATACAACAATGATTTACTTTAAAAAATATTGAATATCTCTATCTATCTATCTAATGCCATCCGCCAAATTAAATGAATATTACTACACTAATGACCATTCTGTAACTAAATTACACTATGTAACTAGCTGACTATGTTAATTTCAATTCTATGAATTCTCAAGTTGAATTGCCTGTTACATATTTTCAATCACTGAATGTGTTATTTATGCAGATGAGCCAATTGAGGCGTTACAAAAAGTACTCAGCATCTTAATTATTCAGATTGTGTATTATCTATTTTATCAATTAGTGCAATTCACAATGAGTGACACGTGTAGTTTTATCAATAAATTATTATTTACTCGTTAGTGATCTTAATTCCTGTTTGTTGCAGGGTCTTGATGACGTTGTTAAAGATTTTGTGAATTTATGCCTGACAAAAAATCCTAGAAATCGTCCAACAGCTTTACAACTTATTGATCACCCTTTATTCCTAGAAAGTTATGAGAAATTGAATTTAAACAGAGATGATGCCTCTGAAGATTCGTAAGTTTTGTGATTATATATATTTATTGTTTCAAGTTTCATACGAACTCCTAACTCCAAAGTTGAAAGAATTCATATGTTATTGTCAAAATTATCACTCATCTAAATGATATTTTAATAATTAGTAAAACAATATTCATTCAGATATTTGGAATTTTCGCTTGATCTGGTCATGTATACTAAATTCTAATAAATTACAATAATTATATAACTAAATCGAGTATAAAGTTCACCGTATCGGATAAAACTATACTGTAACTGTATTAACAAAATCAGTTCGAAAACAGCTCATCCCAAGAGTAATACTTGACTTATATTACATGAATATGTCTTATATAAGTTGAAAATATACAGGAATTTTGATAAACTGAAAAATATAAGAAGATTTGAAAATAAACTATTTTTCGAGGATGAGCTGTACCGTAGGCCTATAAGCTCTTACGTGGGTAATTGAAAATTATTCTTTGGCGGAGTTTGGACTGTGGTTTCTCTCTCTCTCTCTCTCTCTCTCTTGACAAGGTCAAGTGTTGATGGAAAGGATTTCTCTGTATCTCCTTTCCCAAGAATGGACATTCATATGTCCAAACTTCGCCTTTTCATCTAGATAACTCACAATTATTATATCATCAGTATACTTTTGCCCTATATCTACTCATAGCATAATTTATAAGCTAATGTAAATTTGACAAATAATTAGTTGTACAGTATATATTTTATTATTATTATCTAGAATTTAAGCCGTCATATTTGTTATCTACATGAATAAAGTAATAAATCTAAATCTAAAATCTCTCTCTCTTTCTATGCCACTCAACCTCAAATGGGTATGAGTAGATGTGAGATGGATTTATGGGATTTCACTGCTGTATGAGCAGCCGGGACCGACGGCTTAACGCGACCTTCAAAACATGGGAATGGCCCTAGAAAAATATTTCGTTGACAACTCGGATCGAAGCTAGAACTTTTGTCTATCTTTCCAGCGAACAAGCATGACTATTTTAGCACTTTGTTTTTTATACTCCAATAAATTCATATTGTATTCTCATTATAATTATTCAATCGTACGTGTTGTGTTGTCATTGAAAATAATAATTGGTGAATGTTTAGTGAGAGATATGATGATAATAATATTAATTTTATTTCTTCTCCCTTCTACAACAGGTTTCAATGTTGGAGAAAGAACAGACTGAGTGAAAGATCTCTAGCCGAGCTGTACTGTATGTGGAGACTGGCAGGAGGTGACGTGCCTGGAGAAATGAAGAAGCAAGGCCTAATTAGAAACAAAGCTCCCATTCTATCGCTTCCAAAGTAAGAGAGAGTATTCGTATTGCATCTTAGAGTAAAATGATGGAGATTCAGAATGACATAGTGTTGGTGGGAGGGAACTATATCTCTCAATCAATTCATTCTTTTATCAAGATCATTCAATGAAATGAAATTACTTAGTAGATGAAAACGAATTTTAGTTAATTCAGTATTGGCAGTAGCACAGATTGGCATAGCACAGTATAGTTACTCTATGGCAGTAGATCGTGAGAAATAGCTTGACTAGGCAGTTGGGTATAATAAAACATTTTTACTGGTATTTGGTCGTTTGCACGACCATTTCTATCATATAATTGAACGACAAAATGCAGGACATGATAATATTTCAACTGTGTGATATCTTCAATAATTGGTATAAAATGATAACTGATTTCAATTTATTATCAGATACAATAGAGTCTCGATTATCCGTCATTCCGCATTATCCGCCATACTAATCAGAGACGAAATTCCAAAGAAAAACTGAACGTACAGAACACAACGAACCTCAACTGGAATGAATTGCTTTTTTTTGAATTGCTCGTCATTCAGGCGGTAGGGATCATAGTATACTGGGAGTAATTTCATTTGAAAGTTGTAATTTTTAAGTTTTATTTCCTCCCACTTCAGTCGCGAAATATAATATATCTATAAATTATTGTAATCATCAATTTTATAGAATTATATTATAATATAATAGAATATTATCTTTATTCCTTCGATATTCGACTAAAATTTAATATTTTCAAATAGAGAAAGTACCATTATACAATATTAGAATTCTAGTCAGTCTATTGTTGTAAAAGTCAAGTTATGTATGGGCATTACAAGAATACTGTTATGTTTTATTTTAGTTTGGTTCTGTTGGAGGGAACATCATTCGGACAATGTCGAGATCAATCGATGCTACTGGATCTAAGATTAGTTGCTCTACCTATGAGTTCTCTTGTTCAGAGACTGAACCATCTTCCTGTTACTGCTTTCTACCCTCTTATCGAAGTTAAGTGAGTAAGAATTTTTTTTAAAATTCATATAAGATAATTATATCAATATTACACGTGACAGATATATGAGAATACTTGAAAGAATCATACAGTCCTTTCGAAAACAATAATAACAAAATAAAATAGTTTTAAAAGTTAATGAATTACTTACAGTAATGAGTTTAATAATTAGTTTTTCAGTACCCAGTAATCCAATTTAGAACTGAAAAACTAACTGATAGCGCCAAATGAATTTTAAGTTCGGAGGAAATAATAAACTAAGGAGTCTCCTAACTTTTGTGAAAGGGATTGGACTAAACAAACGATAACTCATTCTTTTCCGATCATCAAGGCGGTTTAAATTCATAGATATGTGAAATTCGGTCAAAATTGAAAAATTCCAATTTTGTGGGTTTGACTTTATTATTATGCAGAAAAGATGGCTATTTTTTGTTTTCAAATACATCTATCTTGAAAGTCCTTGATGTTAAAAAGATTGGAATTGGTCTCAAATTGTAGAACAGAATCTTCTCAATCATATACAATGATTAACTCCTAAAATATTTCATTATTATGTTCAAGACGTTCGTTTTTGTCAATGCCGCCTTGTATAATATGACTTGTGAGTGCGGAAGTGTCCTTCAACTGCCACCTTCTTTGACAAGAGCTGGCCCCACGATGCAATAAGTGCCTCAATATTAATGGGGAAATTGGTAGAAAAGTGATCATCTTTCAAGTGAATAAATTATTGTTGAATAATACTCACCTGTTGTTTTTTCTAAAACGTTACTTACTTGAAAAAACGCCTCGTATATATGGATAGTTGTTCACAACTGTTTTTGGTAGTGACAATTGTTGTTTTTGGTGAACGATTTCTAGAAGTGTGCATTGTGTACAGTGCATTCAATATGACATGTCCTACTGGCTGAACACTCAAAAGGACTATTGTCTGGTGCGCATTTAATGATTGAAATTCATGTAATGATCTGATTGAAACAACTTAATAGAAAACAAACAAAACAGGGTTGGTAGAATATTCGTTACCAATCCGATAAGTGTTCACTACAGTCGCTGAAGACTGTAGTTGATACCTAACTACAGAGTGACAAAAAACGGGAACTTTTGAAATAACAATAACAAAGGTAATAACAATTAATTTTCAACTTATAATGGTGAAAACATAAAGATGAATTCTTGCCATTAAGTGTTCTATCGAAGAAACTTCAATTTTCAGAGCCAGTATCCTTCAGATGACGATCATCCAAAAACGTGAATTCTTTATCTCTCACCCCTCGAAAAAGTAAAGTATAATCATTCCCCATGTTGAACCAGCACACTAAACTCCAAACTGTAACTTTGTGGCTGTGCAACAGTCATTTGTGCAAATGATGATGATTCTTTATAACTGCGATTCCGTGTATTAACATAACCTCTGGCATGGAAATGACTTCACACCACATGCGAAATGTCATTGTACGCTTCCACGAATACATAAGTTCGAATGGTTATCATCTAAAGGATATTGCCGTCAAGAATTCATTCATTAGACACAAATGCCCGTTTTTTGTGTCACCCTATATTTAATGTTGTTTTATTCTACTGTAACATTGATTGAGATATTGCTATTTTCAGATCAGATATAATTGGAGGCAATGAGCAAAGCGATGCAGCATCTCTTCCTCTTGTCATTCGTGAGCGTGACACCGAATACCAGTTTCGGAGGATAGTTCTCTATGATAGTCTATTGAAGGTAGAGTGGAAAAATTATAATTGGTATGAATTGTTATTAATTCAAATGTAATGTTTCAAGGATAAATAAATTATTTGATTGATTGATTGAATGTGAGAAAAAGCACTTGCCTATATAAGTATACGCCGTAAACATGCTATCTTTACATAAAAAATGTAAAATCTCTAGAAATGCATGAGTCTTGAATTTACCTATATTAATTATGATTTACTATATAATAGTATATATGAATTTACTGATTTCATTATGAGTAATGGGCTGGATGATGATTCAAAGTGGGTTTCAAATAAAAGGAAAGTGATTTTTGCTCAAATTAGTGTTTTAGTGTGACCTCCTGTGGCCTGTTAAACGGGATTGTGTTTAGTCGAGAATCTAACAGAATTAGCTCGTCTCTTACCTACATGCCTCGTCCACACGTTGCCGGCAACGTTCAACAGATACTAGAGATCAGATCCGTAGTGTGTATCACACGTTGCCATTGGCATATTCCAATGACTGAGACAATAGGGTGCATGCACAAAAGTAGCTGGTTTTAAGCGATTGCTAGTGAACGTGCACACTTTATACAATTCAATGTAAGCAATTGCTAGCAAGCGCTTGCAATGCAACCAGCTCTCTTAATGTATGCAATTGAGGAAAAACAACTGGACTATTCGCTTCCCATGTATATCTTCGATATCTGTCTCCCTGCTATATAAGTTAAGTGATTAGTCTCGATGTGGTTTCGAAACTAAACTGTTTATTTCATAAAACAAATCAACAAGCTATATTGATAGGGATAGTGAAGCTGATGAACAGCTGGGTTTACTAACTTATATTTCCAGCTCAGATGATTTTTCTTACCTTTCAGAAGTTCGTTCCAATTTTTTACAATCGATTTTAACCACATCTATCTTTGGGCTGTTAATAAACAGAGTTGCCATTGGCTTATGCCAATCGACTGGTAAAAAGTGATGTGGACGGTTCTTTCCCAGATAATCCGTAAACCTCCAAGTACATGATCTTGCTCCACAAAACAGGAAATTACAAATAAATGCTATATTTTTATAGGGCTATCCATACAAGCGGCCTGCAATCCTGAAAGAGGCTCACAAAGACATTCCTCCTTTCTTCAGAGGCAGATTGTGGTCTGCTCTTCTGGATGTAAGAGGTGACATCGAGAGCAAATATATTTCCGTTGATAAAGAAACACCCACAGACACCGATCGACAGGTATGGGCTATTGTTTTAAAAATAATTAAGAAAAGATTTCCATTGTAAAACTATATATTTTCAAACGGTTTTTTCATTATTTATATGTCAAGTATTGTCTCATTTCTATGGTAGCCTACTCCAGTCAAATTAACCAAAGAATAGAACATTTTGGTACAGAACTGAAAATTTTATAAGACCAAAAAAGCGCCCTGAACAAGATAAACATACTCTTGATCCCGAATTCCTGGTGCCCTCAACTATGTATTTTTTCAAATAAATAAATAAGTGTATTTATTGTACGATCTTTTTAAGAACATACATAACAGCATTTATTGCCTTTTTTGAGAAATTCACTCAATTATTTTCCTAGTGTGATTAAAATGAGCATTCAGCATGAAAACTGATAGGGACGTTTCTCAAGAGCTCTGGTTAGTTCAAGCATGTAAATTACATCAAGTGCCGTACCAGGTTTTGTATAGAATTGACTTGTAATTTGCGAATTAATAACGCCTTTCTGAGCTGAAAACGTAGAGCCATCAGTCGATTGAATTCGATCAACCCAGTTATCAGGTATGATGAGATTGATTTTGAATCACCCCTGAAAACCGCATCAAATTTATGAGCGACCAATTGAAATTTTACAGCCTGAGAAAAACCAAATTCCAAACGATAGATGTTAATCGCCTCACTAAAATACTTCAGTACCGTATGGCATTTGTACTTTCATACAAGATAGGGACAATACGAGTATGTATGTATGTACCTATGTATCTATCATGTATGTATCTATGAAAATAGTATTGGAGAGTCAGTTATTTCATATCGACGCAGACTAATAAGATGGGAGTTGCTCCTATTTCAAATTTAAATATTACTTAACAATTGAACTGTAAATTTTATTTGCTGCTTTGCGGAGTATCAATTCGACACTGATTGAGAATGTAAGACGACGAAGCAGTCTCATGTTTTCAAATGGTTGAATTATTTTTATGATATACCTTGAAATAATCTAGCAATATACTGTTTGATCTCAAAAATACAAAACTGAATAGTTTGTTTTTTTATAAAAAGGATCTACAGTCTAATTATTTTTTCATAACCAAGACAACCCATTAACCGTAGAAGTTATTCCATTTCATCTTGATTGGATTGGATGAGCTCCTATTCAACAGTACCTACCTATGCTATTTTCACTTGAATTGCTTCTATTTTCTAGATCGAGGTCGATATTCCAAGGTGCCACCAGTACAACGAACTGTTGTCATCTTGTGAAGGACACCATAAATTCAAACGTGTTTTGAAAACATGGGTAGTCAGCCATCCTCAATACGTCTATTGGCAAGGACTTGATTCCCTTTGTGCTCCATTCCTGTTTTTGAACTTCAATGAAGAAGGTACTACATTATTATGAAAAATAGTTCTTGAAATAGGACGAGTTTAATTTATTCATTTAGCGTATGGCTTTTAATAGTGAGGAGACCCGAGTAGGGTTGTTCCCCGACATAACCAATTATCCCTTTATAGGGAACATGGTGTACGTTTGCTTTCACTTAGAAAACAAGTTAAATAATATAACATTGAGTAACAATTCTAATGTATAGCACGATCCTTTTAACTTGTCAGAAATCAGCTGTTTCGGTAATAATTAAAAAGTTATTTCGACACAATAATCCAAAGGCTTAAAAGTCTTAAATACCTTTTTAAAGAAGACCTTACAAAGAATAACTTTTCAATAATCTGCGAGATTCAGCATTTGTAGGTTGAGTATTGTGGTATTGCTCGTTGAAACATATGTTTTCTGACAAGTTAGAAGGATCCTGTTATATGCCATTTTCACATTGTTTATAGAGGTTCATTCACGGGAAGCTTAAGCTTATAAAATACCCTGTAAGATATCTACTTTAAAAAGATTTTATTGGTACAGAACCATTTGTTGAATTATAGTATTTGTTTTTTACTCCTAAACGTAGAATTATGACCTTTTTTGTCCATAAAATTACGTTCAAGCAAGAGATGTCCATTTCATGAAGTACATTGTTGTAGCCCACAATTCTTTACATTTTGCCCACATCAACCTTTCCTGCTACACACCAGAAGTGATTTTTTTCTGACCGAAACTGACACCATTGCTGCACGTAATTTTATGTTTGTGATTAAGTAACAGCTAACAGCTTTTATGTAGGTATAAATGCAAAATTCTCTTATTGAGACATTTTTATGTATATTTTAAAAACATTCAGTTCCAGTGAATGACCCTTCATGAGTATATATTGTTTATAGCATGTTTTTTTTGGTTTTAAATCATTAATGTTGAATTTTGTTTTGTTTCAGCCCGTGCATACGCATGTTTGTCGGCTTTTGTACCTAAATATCTTCACAACTTCTTCCTGAAAGATAACTCAGCAGTTATCAGAGAATACCTAGCCAAATTCTCTCATTTGATAGCATTCCATGATCCTGTGCTCGCCAACCATCTCCATGACATCAATTTTGTTCCCGAGCTGTTTGCTATTCCATGGTTTCTAACAATGTTCTCACACGTTTTTCCACTACATAAAATCTTTCATTTGTGGGATAAACTTCTGTTGGGTGATGCGTCGTTCCCCCTGTATGTGGGTCTGGCAATACTGCAACAGTTGAGGGACACTCTACTTCCTTCGGGCTTCAATGAGTGCATCCTCTTGTTTTCTGATCTGCCAGAGGTCGATATAGAAAAATGTGTCAACACTTCAATCGATCTGTACTGTAATACTCCACGCAGCATAACCTACCGTAGCCATGAGCTGCCCAGCAAGCACCGGCCTCCCGACTTCGATGCCAATCTGGAAATGAGCCCTCTGTCGGTTGCTCAGTTGCACAACGAATTCAGTCCTCGTATAAGTGGTGCCGACCTCCTTCAACTACTCAACTCCAAAGCTACACGTCCCAAACTGTTGATTATCGATGTCAGAGATCACGACCTCTACAAGGAAGAAGCCATCATGTGCAGCATCAACATTCCACTCGGATTTATCGATTTCGAAACAGAAGATTATGATTCAGCCATACCGTCTTGCCCAGAACTAAGTGTTCTTTGCAACTTCAAGGGCAAAATCATTATCTTAGCTGGAGATGATCCAGTAGAAACTGCTAAATTCTGTAGACTATTGGTTAGGCGCAATTTCTCTCATGTTTGTTGCCTTCATAATAGTATTGATGCTCTCAAAGGAAAGGGGATCATAGGACCCGTTTTAATATAATATTTTTGAATCAATAATATTGATTTTTGGTAATAAATTCAGTGTATATAGGCTGTTCTCGTATATTGTTTACATCGATGTATACAAAGGTCTGCGCCTACTAATATTGGTAGGGGTTTGTTATTGCCCATTTTATATCATAATCTTATTGTATTGTATTATAGATGTATATAAAATAATATAGTCATGAATAAAGATTAGTGATGAAATTTACTCGGTAAATGTGCTGTGTGTCCAATTTCTATATTTTTTTTGCTTGGGATAGTGACAACTGAGTTTTACGGCCAGTGGTTATTTGAATTATGAAAAATGAAAGGACCAAACGTCGAGGGCGGGTTATCAAACCAGAGGATGATCAAGGACCTGATAGAGCCTTATTGCGATCGTACTCATGTCCGTCTGTAAGAACACTTTTGAAATATGGAATATAAAATCTTCATAGATCAAGTAACAAGCCTAGGGATTGATTTTGCATGTTCAGAGTTGAAATTAAAATATTTAAAGACCAAACAAATAGCACAAAGACCAGGGTTCGAATCTCGGTCTCTGCATCTTTTTTGCAATTGAATTTGATATTATTCAAATACTAATCTTCATGCTAGGGACTGTAATTTAATTTTTCAAGCAATATTTAAAAAAATCTAAAATAATATTTGATTTGAACTGTAAATAGAAGCCATTATTTTCATCTTTGAACACTACACCATATCGGGTCCTTGGATATTCCATTGTGTCGGTTTATTGTTGAACCATTTCACTTCCTTTAATTATTGGACATGCTCTATGAATAAACAATATTGTATTTTTGTGTAAATCGCAAGGACAAAATCACAATAAAATTACAATTTTGAATTTTAAACCTGACTTAGAAACAATACATTACTATTCATATTTTCATATGACACAGGCAACAAATCATAATAGCGACTATAACCAATTACTGGGATCCTAATTCAATCTAGAGCTCAAACTACAAAGTCTGTAAAACAGCTCAAGAAAATAAACTTTTCTAAAGTAAATGAATAACAATATTCATAAATTGATAAGGTATTTGAAGGAAGTGAAAAATGTATCATAATTGAAACAGTAGCTTAATCTATTTTCTGAAAACGGCATGTGGTTAGGCTGTATTCTGGAAGTGAACCTGAGTGTCGTGTCCAAGGAAGTGAATTGAATAAGATATACAACTATTGTCAACAACAAATGTATCATTAATCTGGGCTTAATAACAAATGAGACTAGTCCTCATATCATGCTAGTCAACTGGACTATTCATAAGTATCAAGTGAGTGCGGCTTTAAATATTTTTAGGTAAAATAACACCGTGATAGAAAATGGGAGACTATTGAATAATAATGAAAAATCTTTAATCAATATAATTATTTTTTGCTTACATTGAGCAATAGAAAAATATGACAATTTTCCCTGGAACATTTTTATACAGTCTTATCAATTATTTAATATTAAGACACTTTATAATCTGATAGTTTATCAACTATATGGTACTCTAAAAATTTAAAAATATTAAATTTATTGGTTCATCCCTCTAATAAGTATATCGGTAATAAAAAATGTCATAAATGCTTCAATTTATAAACAATTATGAGCAATTGAATTGATGATTTGGAAGTTTGAAGCTCTGATATTTAGCAAGGGCGGTAACCCTTCCCAGCTCACGGCGATCATCTAATCTGCTTACCTGCGATGAGAACAAAGTTGGTTCTTCAGTGGCATGAAAACGAAAACGTTAATACGCATGCGTGACTGAACATTTTAGTGTGAAATCAGTTTGTCCAACATTGCGTAGCTTGCACCAAGCATAATATTCTGTAATGGCTTTTCTATGTTAAGCTATTGCCAGTTTTTTTATATTTTTTGTTATAGGTCAGGTAAGTGACACTTTTCAAAATCTTGTTTCGCGGGGTATTCTTTATAATATTTTCAATCTCATTTATACTGTGTCCCAAAAAATAGTAACTCCAGTACCGCTACGTATTTTACAAGCAAAACAAACAGAAAATGTAGTTGAAAATTGTAAATTTCTCTTTAGTTTTCGTTTAATCTGCAATTTTATCAAGGTTTTGCATCATATCTCGTTAATGGATCAACATTTTTGTGTAAAATTTGGTGGTCCAACTCATCTAAGAACCGTATCACATCTTCACTAAGTATAATATCTAAGTATCTGGTCTACAAAATAGTAACAATTAATATCTATTATATTTAAATTGTTGAAAATGATATCTAACTGAAACATTCAATTTGAGTTTACTGGAGAAATCATGGGTTTTACAGAAATTTGATCTTTACAAAAATGTAGAACTTTTCATTCTGAAGGACATTGTACATGTATTGTAAAATCCGAAAATGAAATTGTAGTAATTGAGATGAAGCGATTTCTCGGATCCCAGTTATAAGATTCGAAATCGCCTGTTATCTTCATTCTGAATTATTTTGCATGAAAATATCATTTTTGTAATAATTCTATTTTTAAACCTATAATATTTCTCCAGCAAACTCAAATTAAAAATTTCCTTCACGACCGCCTTTTGAAAAATTTAAATAGGTATCCTATTGGAATTATTCAATATTACTATTTTGTAGACCAGATACTTGTTAGTGAGCCTACCAATAATATCATTTGAAAATGTAGATCCATTAACGAGATATGACGCAACCATTGAAAAATAAAGTGGCTGATTACAGGAGAAATCGCCATTTTGACAACATTTTCTGCTTGTAAAATAACGTGGTGATACTAGTCATTTTTTTGGATTTTGACGCACTGTATATCTAGGGATAGGCCTATTTTCATACGGAATGTTGGTGGCATTGTAGCAGTTGGTATCTCCAATATATCTCTGTCCATTCTTGGTCAACTTTGTTCTCAGTGCGTGATGACTATAGCTTTTCATCATAATATTTACTGCAGATGAACTGGTAAAAATCTCAAGGATTCAGTATGTTCCGAAAGGATTAAAAATCTGAGATTTCAAGACAGACAAAAACAATGCACATTTTCCATTGTACCACAAATTCAAGAAAATAGAATTATTCAGTTTGGAGTCCACAATACCTTTGACACGGATGCATGGTATGTAAGTTTTCTAAGAACAAAATTGAAAGTGTTTCGATTGTATTTGCCAGCATCCAACAATTCTCTGAGTTCACTTATAATGTCTTGCATAATCATACAATTAGAACCTACCGGTATGTTATTTCCGAGATTGAATAAATTTTCTGGTAACCCACTTGAAAGCAGAATTTCTTGAAACTCGAGACACTTGGTTTTTACTACATCGTCGAAGGAAATAATTACGGAACTGCCATATGAAATCAGAGGAGCAGCAAGTAAGGCTAGACCCTCGAAACTATTAGTTAAATCTGTACCATGACAAGCGACTATTCCAATTGGCTCGAATGAAACCTGGTAAAGACCTTTCTTTGTTACAATAGATCTACTGTTTGAGTATCTAAGGCATTCTTCAGCGAAGTAAAAAAATATGTCCGCTGCATGCTGGGCTTCATCTGAAGTAGTTCTGAAAAGCAGATTATTTCCATATAATTTCGAAATTAAAAATAGAATATATTTCAGCAATATTATAATGAAGTAATAAGTTGATAGATGGTATAATAAGTTAAACAGATCATTTCCATATAATTTCGAAATTAAAGAAACCGAATATACTTCAGCAATATTATAATGAGTAATAAGTAATAAATTCATCACACTGATATCTTCGGGTGGTATGAATGGTTCAACAATTGACTGAAGTACAAATCTTGAATGTAGATTTGTAGATTTTGTAGTACTGTAGCAGAGCAAATGTAAAGATTGATTCAAAATACTTGAATAACAGCATTTGTTGGAAAGCGAATTCATTTTCATGTAATAATGTGCATAACATGGAATGAAGTTTAGGGTGGCTAAATATGGCTTTAAATCTCTAAGCATATAAGCAACCACCATTGTCCTCACCGATCTTAACTTTTCTAGCAACGACTAACTACGCTATTAGGAAGCACGAGTGACTGTGCTTTGTCACAGCCATCTCCACCAGAGATGTACAATATTGTACATAGCCACGACCTCCACATAGCCACAGCTATGGCTTTGTCGATGCTAAAGTGGCCTCCAGCAGTTCAAGGATTATATAGCAATCGTGTTCCTGATGAATTGCGACCGACTTGGCTTTCTCAGCTAAAATCAGCTGTGCAATTAGAATAGAAATATATTTTATTGAGCATCCAAAAGAAATCGTCTGCCAAGTTGAGCTGTAAATTTTCATTTCTCACAAAAAGAGTAAAATACAGCATACCTAAAATCTACATTCAATATACTAGATTTTTAATCGCATTCTACAATAGAAATTTCATAGTCCATTCAAAATTCTTAATTTGATTAAATTGGATATATAAGTTACAATATTTGAAATTTTTAATGCTACCATTAAAAGACTAATCAGTGATAGTATGCTTCTACAGCTTCTACTCAATACAACAAAATTATCTCAAATACCTATTATGATTAGCACAAAACAAAAAAGACAAAAATGTAACAAGAGCAAGACAATTTTACTATATATTGCACACACACAGCTGCAAAAATCAGCTGTGTGTGTGTGCGCAATTCGGCAGCACTGAGCCCCGTAAGCGCAATTGCATTGCATCAAAAAAGGTACATCAATTGCATGACGAAAGGTTAGTAGCATATCATTATTATGTAAATCAATATTCATATGTGTGACTATATGAATGAATGAATAATTTTTCTAATAAAAAAAATAATTCAATTTTTTTTTTATCGTATGGCTTTTATTGGTGGGGAGACCCTTACGGGTAGGTACCTCGCCTCATTGCACAATTTTTTGTGTCGGTCACCCATCCAATAATTCAATTATTGTTTACTTACAAGCTAAAAACGATCTATGACTAACAAGAACAAGATATGCAGAAAGTATAATCACAGTGCGGCCATTGATGCGAAAGGGCCCTTAACAGTGTATTGGAACATATCTTTTCCCAAGGTTAGTGGATATACAAGGTTGGCCAGACCCCATGCATAACATCCCAGCAGTCCACTTTTCACTGAGTCAAGTAGTGACTCAGCTATACCTATATTCAGGATCAACATGTATAGAAGCATTCATTCAATGTGGGGGATGACATTAGATAGATAGATAGACAGACATATTATTTCTATCTATATGACACAAAAATATAGATAGATAGAAACATGACCAATGCAGTGACAACGCTCATTCATTTCTGAGCAGGTCAGATTCTACAGGTGGCGCAAAAAGAATGGATGGATTTGAGTAGGATAATATCAGTGGAGTGGAGCTGTCTGTGACCGCAGAGCGACACCATTTTGTAGATTAAAGTATCCAGTTTTAGTAACAATGGCGCAATTGACCTTGCAAAATCGCGTATTTGATGTTGTGCAACATTTCCAATAGAATAAATCTGCAATCGTCGTTCAACGGAGCTTTAGCAGAGAGTTTTAAGTCTAGCTTATTGGCATGTGGTTCTTCTTTACTTGAAATCAAGTTTACTGTCGTAAATATCGTTACATTGAAGATTTGAATACTGCAATACATAAAAGAATTGCTGCTGTATCAAAAGTTAAGAGGGGGCAGTAGTAGTCGGCCAAATCAGACTATGTCCCATAAGAAAAATGTTATTTTTTTACATAAAATTACGTTTGAAAGAGAATATTATTCTTTAGGGGATGGTCTTTTTCGAATTTTAAATATTCCTTTTTGAAAAAAACAATAACATTTTAAAATTTCCAATTTAAATTTCCAATCTTAAATTTAAATATTTTATGGTGGTTTTTTAAAAGGAATATTTAAAATTCAAAAATGACCTCCCCCTGAAGAATAATATTCCCTTTCAAATGACACATCAAACGTAATTTTATGTAAAGAAATGACGGTGTTATATGTTTCAAAAGATTACAAAAAATAAAATTGTTCATATGGGACATAATCCTATACGGCAGACTACTACTGCCCCCTCTTAAGGGCCAATTTGAGGCTTTTAATGAGCATTGACGCATTAAGGGCTCGATCTTTCCTATGTATTTTTTAAAAAATACTCAAGTGTTTTGGAGTTTTTCATATAAATTCTCAAATTGGGTACCTAATTTACATAGTATTTTGGTGTAAGGAAGATGAATGTATGATAAAAATAAACTTTCTTATAACACTTTGAAAAACATCCGTTCTTTATGCGCCACTCTATACTATCACTAACATTTATATTATTATGTTTCAAGTATTTTTTCAATGTAAATGGCAGAAGTATAGCGGATTTGACCAAGCTAATCAATCAAAAGTGATACATCCAATGGCCAAGTTGTGATTATACAGTCTGTAGGTATGACTAACCTTTGACGAAAGTTGTGAGCAATATCTGATAGAATATTGGCGCGCTGTAACGAATCAAATTTCTGCCATTCTTTCAAAGCCTTCTGTATTGTTTGGTTTGAACAATTGTAGTCTCTCCAAACACTGAGAATAAAACAATATAATTAAATTATTCTTCAATAGTAACAGCACAGCAATCGTTGAGCTAAATATCTAACTGGAGACAACACTGATTGAACGAGCTGAGTTCCACCTAATTTTTTGTATACTATTCTTGAAAAAGTTTCAATCCTCATCTTATTGCCAACCTAATTTTCTTTAGGTACAGCATACTTAACAGGATGTAACTACCAAAAATTTCATATTTTTGGTAGATAGGTCCAACACAAATTTCTATGTTTACGTATTGAAACTTCCCACTAGAATATTGATCCTGAGATCATTCTTTATTTGAATGGTCTTGTATCTTATTGAATGGTTTTGTATCACATTTGAATCGCCTAGTGTATCAAATTTGAAGCATTTTAATGAATGTAATTTGACCGTGGACACTGGCCTTTACTGAACTTTATTTTCGTGCGATTTATCGTTTTCAAGTTATTTGCCAAAAACCGAAAAAAGAGCAAAAGTTTTTTAAAGATTGTGAGGTTAGCACAAAGCATTTTTTGCTGCAAAATGAGTTACAGACTACTTATATGAGTGTATGCAATAATAATATATTGAAAAATCAGAACTAAAATACATTTTGCACGCACAATCCCCTTTTCATGCATGGCTTGACTGGACTATAGAACTGAAAAGTTGAAGAGAATTTGATTGATTCTGATTCTCTATCATTCTAGGAATTATTTTCATTGATCTCCAATCGCAATCATTAAAACTTTCAAGAGAAGGTTTGAGTAAGCGTTGTGACAAAAAGTGAATTAAACTGTAGTAGGGAAGTGGTTGCGAACATTTTGAAATATAATTTTGATTAATTGGTGTTACCTGATATGATTGGTTCCAAACATGTTTATGAATAAAACGTCTGGAAAAATAATAATACATTAGATACAAGAGATGGTAACATGTAAATTGAATGATTGAATTCAACCCTTAAGCACTGGCGCGGGTTTTTCTAAAACTACTACTGGCGCGGGGGTCCGCTAGACCCCAATCATTTTTTCTTTTAACTAAGTGTTGGATAACTTTTTCTCAAACTAAGTTGGTTATCTTAATTCTAGGAGTGTTTCGAAAGTCACCCCAGACACCTTTGACAGCCTACCGAACAAACTGCAGAGTGTGCAAACTGGCGAAAACTGGTTCGACGGATGGCTAATGAATCAACTTGAAGCTACTGAGAGACACAGCAATGCAGCCAACTCAAGTCAGTCACCAACACAAAATTTACCACGGTGGGGGTCTGAAAACACTCCGCGCCAGTGTTCAAGGGTTGAAACTAGCAGAACTGGCAAACACCACTGAGCTAAATATCGATCTGTAGGTATAGATGGGCGATAGTATCAATACATTACGATAGTTCAAGACATTGTATTGAGAAAGCAATATCAATATCTCTGAATGGAGCTCGGTCCCCAGATACAGTATTATGATACTGACGCTGAGCCCACAAAATGACTGTTGATGCAGTATCAAACTATCAATAAGTAACATTCTACACTTATCATGTCATTAAATGAATAATCGTATCTCAAGTCAATGAATGTTCTAAGGAAAAATAATAAAGCAATAAAATAACAATCAATAATAGTCAATTATCACTGAACTCACCACAATCGATGGAGGAAAAATATCTTCCCTTGTTGGAACAATAAACTGGTACCAGAGGGTCCATTAAACCATGAGCATTCAGCCAAACGATGTTCATCTGAAATAATAGAGAATGTATAATATGTTACTATTAATTAATATATCCTTATATATTAGAAGCGTTTTGCAAAGCTAATGAAAGCCGCTGTGACTTATTGTATTGGGCCAAGAAGCGGTTTGCGCAAAAGAAAATCAGCTCCTTGAAGTGGAGGTTCGATTTGTATTTTGGAGATAAATACGTTCAAGGGGTAAAAAAAATTAAAATAAACTGAGCGCCATCTCTTGACTTTTGACGGAACTGCTTGAACCTGTGTGCTAGATAGAGTATATTGGATAGGTTTCAAATTTGAACAAAACAAGTGGAGCTTTGCACAGTCGGCTTAATCTAGTTATAGTTCGAATAAAACTAGTTGTCACTTGCGCCCCCAGCCGCGGAAATAGCGGCGTTGTCAGATTGTGTGAAATTGCAACTTCTTCAAATTTTTAATAAAATCACATATCTGTACGTAGAATTTCATCCTCGATATTCCTGTAGTGTTGAAAAAGTTCCAGGATCAAAGGGTTAAAAGGAAATTAAACTTATATGATGATATTGAAAAATTGAGAAAATATATTTTTCTTTTGAATATCACTTCTCTCAGAATCTTGGGATGTATTAATAAGTACGTTATTTATATATAAATAACGGGGAAAAGGTCTCCTTTCTATTGGTTTATATATATTTTTCATCCGACCAGCAGTTTAGTTTCAATTAATGAATATGTTTGTCAATGTCGAGTCATTTCAATCAGAAAACATGAAATTTTCGAGATGAGAAAATTTGAAAGATGAGTGGGTGGTGAAAGCGAGAAAGTTGTTCAGAAAGAATTTGAATTATTCTTCCACTCATCAAAAGTAGTCGGAAGAACGTAGTTTGGCCTTAGTCAGGCCTTAGTCCTGAACGTAGTCAGGAGTCTTAATGTATAGGGAAGCGACAGCATGGTATGCATTGTATGCTGAATGCTGGAAATTGGAAAAGCTATTTGAACCTAAAATTTGAGCTGCAGGCAGCTGATGATCATAGAAAAGGCTGTTTTGCAACACCGCTCGGATTATCGGACGCAGCGTTGTCATATTCGCTATTCGGTCACAATCATATGCTTGCAATCACTGAATTTTTAAAGCGTTCTGTCTGATGTTTGATTAGTAGCTGCTTTCATTGCATGCGGCGGCATACCATGTAGCCGCTCCCCGTACTTTGAAACTCCTGGTTCTCGCTTTCACCACCCACTTATCTTTCAAAACAAAAACGTTTCTCGAATATTTCATGTTTTCTGATTGAAATGACTCGACATTGGCATTTTCATTAATTAAAAAAAAAACTATTGCTTGGATAAGAAATATCTAAAAAATCGTTAGAAAGGTGACATTTCGCCCGTTATTTTGATATAAATAACTTACCTATTAGTACATGCCATAATTCTGAGAAAAGTGATATTTGAAAGGAAAACATATTTTCGTGATTTTTTCAATATTATCATAAAAGTTTAATTTCCTTTAAACCCTTTGATCCTGGGTACATTTACTATGCATTTACATTCACTGGGTATTTTTACTATACAACGATAGTAATAATATAAAAACGCGTTAAGGAACACTTTCGGTCCACCACAGCAGGTCTAAAAAATAAAGTTACCGTATTATTTTGTCCTGTTGAGAGTTGCTTGACAATCCCAACCTGGGGCTCCGATTCCCAAGGAGGTCTGATAAGCGATTTGTGACATGACTATCCCTCACATCCGTGAGGTGAGCCATCATGCCATGTCCGTGATCCACAAATAAATCTGCTCTGAGCAGACGGAGTGAGCCCAAAATTACTGCTTTCTGCATTTGGCCTGCCAGTGAAATAGCACTTTTTTCACATGTCGGAATCGCTCTTGGATTTGAAAGCAGTGTTAAGCGTACCCCTCCAAGAACACCAATTATCAGCACAATCAACCTAACAGAATAGCCTGGGTTTAGCTTGCGTAGCTCCACCATAAGCTCCTGATTCTTGCCCCGTTGGTCCTCCTCCTTTGGCTTTATATTGCACTCAGCTGGTGCTGACAACACAATGACAAACATGGTCTTAGCAGCCAAATCATGGAGCACAATATCAGCCTTAGTAGCCACGATACAACTGTCTCTGTAGGATTATCACTATGAAATTATATTATCATTTACATAAACTGACACTCTATGTACAATTATTTACAACTACTTCACTATATTATCACAATAATATAGCCTACTGTCACGAAACTACTATTTACAACAGTCAATAATCACACTGTCAAACTGTCAAGCCATAGACAAACAGTCTTGCTAGGCTGAATCACAATTCGTAACAGACTACTTACTGAACTCTGACTCTTAACTGACTATTCAAAGACCTTCCTAGTCCTTCTATACAACTATAGAAGATTCTATTGCTTTATGGTAAACAATAAACAATTCTACAAGATACAGGTTCATTCACGAACATTCTAGTGCCTACCATTCTTTGCCTAACCATTTAGTGCCTACCATTCTACCATTCTAGTGCCTAAGATCTGTAGTTTCAATAGATATATCACAGTCTATTTACATAGATGCGGCTTTTTAAACAATCCTTTGTTACGCTTGACTAGCTTGCTATTGTAGACACTCCTCCTCCACTCAGTCCACCACTGAACTGCGATGTTCATAAAATATTATTGGTTCGAAAACAGGCATTTTTGCATTGGATTCAATAGTAACCTAGCGTCAATCACTGCCGATCACTCTCCTCTTACTTGAGCCATTGAATATATATCCTTTATATATAAAGGATATATATTCAATGCTTGAGCGCTCCACTATTTAAATTCTCATTGTCAATACCCGAAGCTGAAAGCGGTGGCAATCTGGCGGTAGTGGCTGACGGACTACATAAAAAAAGTCATAGATAGATAGTGATAATTGGAAGAATTTATATAATATTTGAATATTATAATATAATATTTACAATATATTATATTTATAATATATGATATTTATATAATTGAATTCCAAAATTGCCACCTATGCTGCCTACCTACTAGCACAGGTTAGTTTTAGTTAAAGGTTAGAGTTTGTGTGTAGAGAGTAATAATTGGAAGAATTCGTACTGTGCAGGAGAGATGACGTTTCAAACACAGGAGGATTCAAACGCAGTAAATTGGGGGCGCTTAACGGCGACACATTACACGTTGAATAGTTGGGTCTGTCTCCGAACAGCAACTGAGCATGAATCAGCGTAGAGGCGAAGTTTCTCCCACCATAGCAGAGCAGCGGAGAGGAATACACAGATCACTATGTCTTAAATATGATGGGAATGGGATGGATAACGTCAAATATATAACACATACGTTATTTGAATTTAATTATGTTCAAGTTCATCATATCATAACTGTTTATTAAATGTGTTTTATTATTACCATGGAATGCTGCAAGTGATGTTATTATGGAGACTCCATAATTTTAAGCTTGAATTATACAAAAAAGATCGATTTATAAATATGTTAAATAAATAAAATAGATCGAATAAGTATGTGTCACTCACCTTCAGAAGATTATGGACTTTCATTGCTAATGACTGCGATTCAGTCCAGAGAGAAGCATTACTACAATGAACATTATTATTTGCGAGAGTGGCGCATTCCTCAGCAGTTCGAAATGATTGCGTAGCGATGAATGGTAATTGCAGATGAGTCTGATTCAAAGCAACACAGCTTGGAGGTTCTCCTTTGAATATTATTGGGCCTCTAACACCATTCTTCGAAAATGTCTCATGAACCTGGAAATTTCACAGTGATAGTATTTCACAACATCCTTGATGACGACACATTGCTAATCTGTAGTATAGTCTTTACTATTGTCGTTCTCAACGAGTTAAGTACATTACTATCCGAACTTCACAAAGTAAGATAAAAGAAGGAGTTATTCTATTCTAGAACACAAAGTTTAGAAAGCTAGCTGGAGCAATATTACAAATATTTGATTTGTCATCACTGAGTCTTCTATCCAGGGTTAGGCTGCAATTACCATCTTGCAATTACACCTAGGTAGTCTGCTACTGTTTACTCAAAGAAACTACTCGTACATTTATTCCTTTATTATCGTAAGAACATGAATCATGCTACATAAGTGTTACAGATTATAGTGTAACAGATTCAACTAACAGTTTGGATTTGCTTTTCAGGACTTCTACCAACGAAACTGTATTGTACTTACCTTTATTCCCACGGACTTGGCATCCAAAATAAGTTTTTTGTATGAATCTTCTTCCCCGTTGTCGTAGTAGTGTAAGGGGGGTAAAGCGATTCTATCAATTTGTTTCAGGAGTCTTTCAATAAAATTATCGTACACAGTTTCTTGAATAAGTACTTTCTTCATCAACCACATTCCCTGGAAAGGATGCACAAACATTTAATTAGTAGGTATTTCCATCAGACATTTGGTTGAACTGTTTTTATTTTTGGTGCAGAATACCTGAAAATATAGCAGATTTTAGTTATTAGTTTCAACTGAAGACACAAAGTGATAGAACAATAAAGATCAAGTAGGCTAACCAAGGAAACTGTAGTATCTCCTGGATAAATATCGTATGAGAAAAGGTTAGCTAAATAATAATAGTCAGTGAAAAGGAAGCTGAATAAAGGGTTCTAAACAGCAAATAGGAGTTTCGATGAAGGCCTGGGCGAGGAAGCAAAAACCGCCGCACCTCACGATTGCTGGTTGTTGATTAATTATTGTAACGTCTAATAATTCCTTCTGAAGTAAGCTAACATCATAATCATCATGATTCATATGTTGAAAATAATATTTATGATGAACACTTACAATGAACTTGCTATTTATATTATATTAAATTTATACTACAGTATGTTATACTAGCATATTATTACAACACAACTCCATATACATCTCGCATTGGTAGTTATGTAGCGGTCACATGTTGCCAATGACATAATCAATCGTTTTTGGGTTATTTATAAATTTTGCTAGCAAAACGCTAACTTATTTAAAAAACTGGTATTTATAGGAGACATTAATAGTGTCATGATGGTATAATGAATGGTATTTATTCTTATCAATTATTCATATAATATTCTTATAAAGGAGTCGATAGGGAACAGAAATAGACCAATCGACGATTGGTCTATCGTCATTGACGTGTGCGCAAAACGAGCTCAATTGAAACGGAAGGACTAGACTGATCTGTGGGAATAGTCCTCTATTCATATGAATCATATATGAACCATTTATAGGAATAAATGCTATTTTTATGATACCATTCATTATATGTACTCTAATGTCACATACATCATTTTGCAAGAATAAATTATTAATGTTCCAATGCCTGAAATTTAAGAAATACACTAAATATTAGCCCACTAAAAATGTAATTGGCAGCGTGTGACCGCTCCATTACAGTGTAAGCTGAACGGCCAGTCGCACGAGAATAGCCAATTGAATTCAACAGTT
Organism: Laodelphax striatellus; assembly: GCA_017141395.1. Lineage (NCBI taxonomy): Eukaryota > Metazoa > Arthropoda > Insecta > Hemiptera > Delphacidae > Laodelphax > Laodelphax striatellus. The sequence goes on along the minus strand of CM029532.1, from coordinate 20,980,400 downwards.
GTGGAATGATGCCGTCTGACTTTTCGGACATCAATGCAATGATGTAATTTTACGATGGTTGGATTCAATTGAATTTTCATACAACTGGCCGTAACAATTATGAATAATAACAATGATTATTGTGAAATTGTCATTGAAGTATCTACCTGTTTAGGTCCATACAAGTAGTTATCGATTAGAGTGTCTATCGCACTATCAACGTCACCGTCGCCAAAGACAAGCATTATTCCTTCTTCTATTATTGGAATGGTTTCTAAAAAAAGAAGGCCGCTTGTAAAAAAATAGTATGATTAACAAACATTCTACAGACAAAAGTTTAATATGTATTGATCTCCAGAGACAAAAAAACATAGCGTTCTCAAGTAGGAACAAGTTTTGTTTTGAGCAGTACCCATTACTCCTGGGGAAAAGATGTTGCTGGTTTGGTTTATTGCCCAACTGCCAGTGTCGGCCCATGAAGCGTGAGTTTGTGACTACTTCCACCGAAAATATTCTAGTCACTGTTCTTTCATCTTATATTACTGATTTTTATGTTTGTTAGAATGATTTAGTCTTGATTAAGAACTTTAGCCATGTTTTAAATTCTTTAACTGTATTAATAATTCGGTATTAATTTCAAATACTTTTATTAGATCACCATAACAGGAACCAACTAGAAACTAACACTTCTACGAATCAATTAAGACTAAATCATTCTAACCAACACGGAAATACGGCGTGCTCCTTCCCCAAGCTCAAGCTTGTTCTTTGGAGATGTACAGTAGCCTACCTAGTTCCTGATTTTCTATTTTGTACAATATTTAAAAAAAATAGAATAGATTTTTATTCATTCAACTGGACATACCGGTACATCAATAAAGACTGCATACAAATTAGCAAACACATACACTAATACTGACATGTATATGGTTGAATATCGTCATTAATCCAATAAAGTAATATAATAAGATAATAAGTAAATAGTAAGATAATCCAATTAAAGTAATCAAATTATTATATTAATAATCCATCTAATTCTAGTAAACCATAATGAAGATTAATGTAATCTATACCATAAATGACTTGTAATGTAGGAAAATAAAATTACGCACTCTAGACAAGAGAAAATGGCAAATAAGATGCGGTCGTCAATGAAGAAATGTTATATGCGATCGTCATTGAAAACTTCCTCCAAACTATAGTAAGATTTTTCATTGGGAAACCTATATAAATCTTTTTTAAAAGTTACATCTCTATAGTTCAGACTGTTCGGTAACCTATTTAATAATTTTGCTCCAAGGTAGCTTGGTTTTTTCTCCAAGAAACTAATTCTATGTGGCTGAACAGTGAGACCATTCCTATTTCTTGTAAAATGGTTATGAACATTTGAATTTGTTCGATAGTTATGTATATTTCCAGTAACCAATGAAATCAATTTAAAGATAAAAATACATGGGAGCGTCAAAATTTTTAAATATCTCTCGAAATGGATGGTTTAAAACAACTCCTGCAATGTATCTAACAGCACGCTTTTGTAAAATAAATATTTTTTTTTTATGTTTAGCAAAGACGTACCTCCCCAGAGCTCTATTCCATATGAGATGTGAGTATAGATAAGGGCAAAATACAAAACTCTTCTTGTTTCAATGGGACATATTTGCTGAAACTCCGTAGGACGAATAGATTACTGCTAACACGATTGGCCAGTCTTTCAACAAGAGCGTTCCATGAGAGGTCTTTGTCAATTATTAGTATTAAAAAATAACTACAACTAAAGAAAAATCCTAAACCCTACTGCTTCCAGATATTTTTCAACCTTCCAACGTTCATAAAAAATCTTCTGCCGGATCCGCCTCTGGATGTATTAACGTTTACGAAATGAATATAGAATATCTGGTGATAGGTGCAGTTTCTTTTCTTATCTGGGCCGCGCTAATGACTGACAACATCGATATTTCGATACATCGATTACTATTTAAAGAACTAAAACAAATATGTATTTACTACTGTATTGAACAAGTTAAACACCTGTAACTAATTTTTACTTCATTTCCCTGTTTTCATTTTACTGAGTAAACAGATTTTATAGAATTTGAAAATTCTTCAATTTTTAATATAAAATATGAATAAGTTGAATGATAATAAATATAACAGTTCATTTATTAAACAAGTTTATTACTTATTTATTTATCAATATATTTTTATGTGAAAATTCGTTATACAGTTGATAATTACATTCTATGTATCGATATTTTCAATCAATAATAGCGTAGCGGAGATAAGAAACTGCACCCCAATTATTTTCGTCACGATTTATTTTGTCATGAATTTTGATTAAAAACCATGAATTTGTTAAATATGTTAGACAAACTTACTTTCAACCATTAGGGAGACATTATCTTGAAATCTGAAATATCAATAGAGAAATTCAAAGTTAATGTTGTCATTTGGTTTGCAAATTAGTGTTAAACAGTTGGGAAAATATAAACCAGTTATAAATTTGGATAAGATTGTTAGGAATAAATTAGGAACTATCTATTGATAATGTTTTACAGTTACAGGTTCTATGTTCACTTACACCAAAGCTTCCATCTACACAGACACCAATACAATAACTAATATAGTCCAGTCAATGAGTGCCAAAAACCCCCCCGATAGGGGAAAAAATTCGTATAAAGCTAATTTTTTCCCCATCGACTACTATCATACAGACAAGTGTCCTACAACCTATTATATGACAAGTGTCATATAAACAATTGATTTTGAACTTTTCTAAACCATTGAAAATAAACATCTTGATAGTCGTTTCTAAATGTCTTTATTTACTTCCAAATCAATTCTAGAACCGTATTAATTAATTATTACCTTCTTGTTGCTCTACCATGAAAATGCTAAGGAACATGAACTTACAGTGTTCCCTTTCGGGAACTGGTGGACGCCACCTTAATTAAAACTATAAAATTTCTGATGTCACTAGATTTAACTTATCAACATAATAGTGAATCTCAATAATTAAACATTTGGTTACAAAATTACTAACCATTACAATGGTGGAGATTTTCATTCGATGTTATACCAAACTATTACAAATGGTCTTTCTTACAAATGGTGGAAGCGCCATTTTATAAAGTTATACTAAACTCTTACAAATGGTGGAAGCTATTACATATGGTGGAGGCAAAATATATTGGATTAATACTGTCACTAACGTTACACTAGTTGTAAAGTACATTCTAGTATATTATAGATTACATTATCCATACAATATTGCATTTATCCATCCATCATTTCATAACCATTTACTTGAAGGTAACCACTTCTCATTCATTATATTGATCATTGGATCCTTGATTGGCATAGTAAATTAATTAGCGAAAAAAGCAGTAAAATAAATAAACCCTCTACTGTATTGTATTATTTTGAAATGTTAACTATACATACCCAGCCTGGGACATAAGCTTCAAGAAAAGTACGGTAGGAAGAAGGAAGTCTTCGCTGACCAATAAAGTGGTAGGATTTCGAGAAAAACATGATGCCAAGATAAGAACAGGCAGATTGTAGACACTATCAATCTCGTCATTAGCTAGAAAAAAAAATGAATTAATTCTATTCGGAAACTCACAGAAAACACATTAGTCCAATTATTACAATCTGATTTCGAAAAAAGATCTGCCGTTGACCATTGACCATAATGTTTGCCAATTTGCATCCGTAGAGATGCCGATCCGGGGGGTAGAGAGCTGCGTTTGCATGTTTGCGGGGAGCCGCAGTCAGTAGCCTGCCACAGTGATGTTATTGAGCGGGTAGATGAGTTCAAATATCTGGGGGTCGTATCACACAAAAATTCAATTGAGTTCCTCATATTAAGCAGCTCAAGTCAAGAATAAGAAGTTTAATCTATCTAAACAGAACAACTTTTGAAGGATATGAGATGTGCCACCTACAGCAACATGAAAAGGATGGCGGATGACAGAGAAGCGTGGAGAGTTGCTGCCAACCAGCCCAACGGCTGTTAACTTAAGAAGAAGAATCTATCTATCCGTTTGGTCAGATTAGTCAGGTGCTGACAGTGGCTCAGTGCAGGAATGTGTACTGTGCTCATGTGCAATCTCTACTGGAATACGGCATCATCCATTGCATTGCATGGGGGTGGTTGGCCTCTGCAATTTTAAAGCCTTTTGCCGTCTCACAGAAGGCTATCATAAAAAACATTTTAATTCAAGACAAATCCTATTCCAAGACTTTCCAGTCCTCAGTATTCAGCAGCTATGTATAAAAAACCTTAATATTTACCAATATTGAACATAATTATTTAATCAGAAATAGACTGCATATGGGTATTCAAATTCCCAGACCTAGTCATCACCTGGATTCATCAAATTCATTTTACTTAGCTCATTCCCTTTTTCAAAACCTTCCCTGTGATATCTTCACACCGAGGGGGTCAAATGCTGACTGCCTAAAGGTAGGTTTTCGATGATGCGACTCAGCTGCCGTCGTCCGCTGCAAACAGTCAAAATAGCAACTAAATGAAACTTAAAATAAAAATTACAATAATAACCATGCGAAAATAGGTACTATTCAGTATGAATATTGTTTATTTACTGTATTTATCAATATTCAGTGTTTGATTTACGAGTAGGGATAAGTTTGTGTTTGAAAAAGTTGCTGTTTTGACTGTTCGCAGCGGACGACGGCAGCTGAGTCGCATCAACGAAAACCTACTTTTAGTGCAGACTGAGGGATGGAGACTGCTCAGCATTGGACAAATAGCATGTGAAGAGCGTGTTAGGCCGCCATATTAAACCACAAATCTTTACGTAGAATATCCTCCCCGATATTCCTGTAGTACTAAAAACGTTTCGGGGTTGAAGTGGTAAAGAAAATTAAACTTTTCGATAAAATTAAAATATCGCGAAAATATATTTTTCTTTTGAATATCACTTCTCTCAGAATCTTGGGATGTATTATTAAGTGTTATTTATATCTAAATAACAGGGGAAATTTCTCCTTTCTATTGGTTTATATATATTTCCATCCGACCTACAGTTTAGTTTCAATTAATGAATATGTTTGTCATTGTCAAACCATTAGTACACAAAAGTACACAATGGATACCATGCAGCCACTTCACTTTCTTAAAAACTTCTGAGAGGCCAAACTATGTTCCTCCGACTACTTTTGACATTTGGAAAAACAATTTCAATTGATTCGCTTTCACCACCCACTTATCTTTAAAAAAATTCTAGCATTTCGAAAATTTCATGTTTTCGGGTTGAAATGGCAAACATTGACGAACATATTCATTAATTAAAAACAATATTGTGAGTCGGAAAAAAATAACTAGAAACCGATTAGCCCAGGCAAATTAGACTTCTAGGTCCTAAAAAATAACATAAGGCTGGAAATGATCTCAAATCACTTTGGGCATCCCAAAGAAGGCTGATATGAGTTTGCGACGGTTTCTGAGTGCCGCGTAATATAGGGTGCCCAAGAAACCTCGAAATTTTGGTTACGCTTCTAGTTAACTTCAATTTACGACGAAACTAAGCGTCGGACAGAAAAACTCATTTGACCTTTTTTCTAGTAAATAAAATTTCCAAGAGATTGGTGAAGTTGTGATTTCACACAATCTGACAACGCCTCTATTTCGTTGGCTGGTGGCTCAATTCAAGTATTCTAGTTTTTGATAATGTTCATATCTTTCGTATGATGTATTAGAATTGTGTGAATGAAATCTTGTGTACTTTTCTTCTATAACTCTTGTTATTTATAATTGTTGGTAGATAGAATGTTAACTTTTGCGATATATACTGAAGATCTTCAAATAATCTTTCAAGTATTTGACATCATTGTTCATGAAAACCCTAGCTCCCAGTTCACTTTCAGGCAGGCCAGAATATTTTCCAAATAAATCACTATGTTCTTCGAATAAAGTGATCAAACTGCAAAAAAGAAAAACAATGCAGTATCAGCTACAATACGAATATTAAATGGATCTAGAAAAAAGATAAGTACATTAGGCCAACGATTACAGTGGCGTATTCTTAGATCTTATTTTCAAAGATTATGCACTTGAAAAAGGGTGATGGATCACAGTATGTTTTAGAAAGAGATAACATAAGTTTTGCAAATAACACATGAATGAGTGAATGATGCATGAATGGGGCATGATCACAGTGGAAGCGTGGAAGAGAGGTCTAATCTTAGTCCCGTCATTGAATCCAAAATGGTCTGTCTTAAATTAAAAATTTTCTGACTTGAAGAAACAAGCGTTTTTACTTGTAAAATTAATATTTTGAACATTATTTATTAGACATGAAAGAAGAAATTGCGATCTATAATTTGAGACTGATCATTTTTTTTATCAACAAGACTTCAAGGTATAGGCTGCTGTCGTATCTTTTCAAATCATCATTGTGTTATCATCTCTATAATCATCATCTGAAGTTACTTAGTAACGAAATATAAAATAACATAAGTCACAATTCATACAATTTATATTCAGTTCTCGATGTCAGTTCAATATTATTTCTATTCAATCTATCCAACCAAGTCAATTCATTATCCTTTGTAATCTACGTATTTAATCATAAAAGCTACGCATTTCTGAGTCAAAAATAGCCTTATTCTCAGTACATGGGAAAAGTGAAAATATCCACTCAGAAATATATTCTTTTATTTTGGCAGAATTCAACCTATTATGATTTGTATAAATTGATACCGCCTTGATAAGCTGAGGAGAATAAGCTATCATTACCGTAGTAAAGGTGGGATTTCGTTACTGCGGTTCCGCAGCCGATCCCGACACGACCAGCCAAGATGGCGGACAAATTCGCAGTCTGGGCACCCCACTGCCTTCGAAGGCCATGTATACACCCCAGCGGGTGTCTACATGGTGCAACAGATCTCGTTCAAAACTTATTCCGATATTGTAATTCGCCGGTTTAAAGCCCTTTAATATGTCATTTTTGTTCAATTCGATGTTATCAATTTAATTTGATAACGGCCTCTTCGAAGGCAGTGGTGCCCAGACTGCGAATTTGTCCGCCATCTTGGCTGGTCAAGCGATTGAGTGAGCTGCGGAGTAACACGAAATCCCACCTTTAAGATCCGTTCACTTTACAAATGTTAGGGCATCCTCAGTCTAAAATTCTTGAAAGATCCTTTTTCTCCCTTGTACCAAAAATAATGTAAATTCAGAGCGGTAAGTAAGAATAATTATCATAGAAGCAATATTCATATAGGAAACTTTAATAGGCTACCGGTATGTATAGCAGGATCCTTCTAACTTGTCAGAAAACATATGTTTCAACGAGCAATACCACAATACTTAACCTACAAATGCTGAATCTCACAGATTATTGAAAATGTCCTTTAAAAGTTATTCTTTGAAGGTCTTCTTTAAAAGGTCTTTAAAGACTTTAAAGGTCTTTAAGACTTTCAAGCCTTTTGATTATTGTGTCGAAATCACTGTTTAATTATTACTGGATCAGCTGATTTATGACAAGTTAATTTTCCTGCTATGAAAAATGTTTTGGAGTGAACAAAAAAAATGTTTCTTGAGATATAATTGTTTACAGCTATAGCTCAAAAATACTCAAGCTAAAGGCCAATTTAGCCTCAAATTGCAGAAAACAAAATTATCCCCAGAGGATTTTGAAATATAAGAGTATTAGATAAGGTTGTCGGAAGATATGAGCGATCAAAACTGAAAATACTGCAATTTTCGTTGACTGTCAAAAATTACTTTTTGAAAGACGTTAATCATTAAACTCGTTAATCATTGGACAGCACAGAGTGATAAATTATACATCAAGGTATTCGAAATTTTATTTGCTAAAAATTATCTACGGGTGATGTTTTTGTCCGATGCTTCGTTTCGACGGAAATTAAAATAGAGTGAGAACCGGAATTTTGAGGTTTTTTAACATTGTGTTAAGCACAAGGTTTGCAAGGTCAACGTGTTGTTGCAATGTTGTGTGTTTTTTTTATTAAGTTATACCAGATGTAAACTGACAAAACTTTAATGTGAATCGCTCAAATGTCAAATACATGAAAGCTCTAGTAGACAGTTCTGTCTAGTAGCAACAATCCTGGTTAAAGCACTTGCCAAGCCAGGATACCATGAGACATGTTTGTATCACACGAGTCTAATATCTAATTCTGGCGCACTGTTCTGTCTTGAAATATATTATGTAGATACTTGATTTTGCAAATGTTGAGAGTGAGTTTGCTCTGATTACAAAAATCCCAGGGTCTAATATTCAAAGATGTTTAACAGAGAAAAATTCAACCAACATACCTCTCTGATGCTGAAATCAATTTCTCACAAGGCAATTGATCAATAAATGTCTCTGATGGAATTTTCTTAGTCATTTTCAGTACCGCTATAGAAATGTTACCATGTTTCACCTCCAAGTGCCTATTTAAAAGTACAGCATTGATCCAATTCAGATTCAAACCTAACCATTCCTGTAAGAAAAATTGAAATAATGTTATTTATGCTCTACTTCCAAATGTAATTTTCACATAAAATAGACAAATTTTCAGCTTTAATAGACTATTCCCGCAGTCCTACGCTGCTGGCGAAAATACAAAAGTAAAAGTAAGTAAGTAAAACTTTATTTTGACCCAGCAGATAACTTAGTAGGTGAAATTTATTATGCTATATTTTTATTGTAAATGAAATGCTAAATTAGTTGAAAATTTAGGATTAATAGAATTGTATCAAACTTGTAATGTCAATAGAATAGGCTAGGCTACATTGCTACTACATCTACTAGCGTACTATGTCTAGTCATACAAACTGACAGTAAAGCCTAATTATATTTTTCAACTTACCCATGCATCGGAAAAATTTCCTTCAGACTTGTAATCCATGGCTCTGTGTATTTCAGATATTTTTTCACGTTTTAACCGATCCCGACCTACCAGTTTGGAACTGGATACTTCACCATCCATTTCCAAAATCTTTACCCAGCTCTAACTATCAATGTCTTCTTAAATCCATGTATGAGCTGATAACAGTAATCGGAAAAACTTTGATTTATTTCTGTTTTTATAGAAGTGTACGAACAGTTGAACCGTAGGTTAGGCCACAGCGCTCAGCTCTGTCAGCTGCTCAGCTCAGCTGTCAAAAAGCACATCAGCAGCTGTTTTCGAAGGCTATTTCCATTTTTCTCTAAACATGGGTTGAGCTTGGTTGGGCCGCTTGCCGCTTTGAGTCTTGTTCTCGCGCTTCTTGTTTCTTGATGATTTCAATACATTTAGAATTTTCATTTTTGTTATTGAGATCCTGTCTTGTCAAAGTTCCTACAATTCTGAATCACTCGTTATTGATAATTCAGTTATGCTGAATATTCCAGCTCTATGATTTGGTAAGTTAAGTTTGTTGGATTTGATTGTATGATCTTCAACAAGATCAATAGGTTAGCTTTACCATCAACACAAATATTATTCAATTGCTTATGACATTTATTATAAAGGGATGATATTATTATCTCCTGTTAGTTTCAAGTTCTTGCCTATATATCTTCTTCTATTTTTGATAAATTGAACATGTTGTCCTTTTTCCATTGCCAACTATACGTTAACTACTTATTGTGATTTTTTTAAGGACCAGAACCGGCTACAAAAGGAACTTACATAACTATAAAGCATAACTATTAAGGACCATATAGGGGCTTAATACGGTAGTATCCATCCATCCGTCCGTCCGTACGCACGATATTTAAAGATTTAAAGAACGGAAGTTCGTACACTTGAAGTTTGAAAAATATCTTCATAGCCTAGACAAAATAGTAAGAAGCCCATTGATTTTTCAGTAGGGGTTGAATTTGAAAAAAAAAGCTTATTAACTCGTCACGGTCGGTCGACCTCAAAACGTCACAATTGGCCTACATGTCTCTACATACCTTGGTCTTAAGTTATATGGGCTGTTGTCATGAATTAGATCAAGTTGACTATTAGTCCAAACAACTATACTGTAGTACTGTGTGGCATGGCGACTGGCAGAACTGCAGTAGTCGTCTACTTGGAACTTCGCCCCATATGCCACTGTGATTAATTCCTCTTGAAAGCTCTAAATGTCGATATAAAAATCACTTATGCTGTAGCCTACTTTCATAATATTAAAGGTTTTATTGATGAATTAAAAAATTTATTTAAGCTCTAATAGCATCTAGTCTTGAGGAGAAACAGAAATTTATTAAATGTTTTTAACATTCTCACTCCTCAACTCAGGTTTGTTGTTTACTTGCTTTTATAGACTTTGGTTCATCAAGGGTGTCCGAATTAAAAAATGACGGAAATTCAAATCTATCATATTTACTCATATTCGTTCTAATTTGCATGCGTGCGACTTCGGCAAATCATTCCTTGCAAACAAGTGGGGCAAGACACATACAAGATACATAACACGCAAGGAGGTCTTGTGTAGTGATCATGGACTGTTCTGGGGGAACAGTCCGCAGGCGCTACGCATATCTCTTCTACAAAAGAGAATTATCAGAATCATTTGCAGACAACAATATCTAGCACATTGCAAACCTCTTTTTGTGGAAACCAGAGTATTGACACTTCTGGCGCTCTTCATACTTGAGTCTGCATTGTTGGTGAGAAGAAAACCGGACGTATTCCAGCAAAACTACCGCATCCATGATCACTACACAAGACAGCGGGGAGACACCCATGTGACAGCAGTGAATTCCAGACTGGTACAACAAGGTCCAAAGTACATATGCGGCAAAGTGTACAATAAATTACCCCAGGAGATCAAGCAAATCAAGGAGTTGGGGCCCTTCAAGGAGCGATTGAAGGAATTTCTGTCGAGGAGACTATTATAGCCTACAAGAATTTTTTGAGGACAACATGTCTCAGACAAATTGACGAGCACGGCGCTGTTCGCGCTACTAGTGGGACTGCTTCAAGTATCAAGGAGCGGCGGACAAGCATCAGAGCTTGAGACAGTGCTGCTCAATGTGTTTGAAAGACGTGGCGGTGCCTCGTCTGTTTCTGCACTTATGAACTAAGCTGGCCAGGGGTCTTCAAGGATGGAACGCTCTGTAATGAGAGAAAGTTACTACAATTTAATGTTACACAATAGCCATCTACTATTTATAGAATGTCTCGAATGATTTACCTTGTGACACCCATTATAAACAACCCTTTTATTGTTCTTTTAAATTCATTTACAACATTTTCAAAATAAAAGTTATACATTCATGCAATAATCAGCAGCTGCTGGGGTAGATTATTCTTATTATTAAGAATAATGTGAATGAGTGCTGTTATGTATCTCCTTTTCACTCAAAGCGTATATATCAATCCTTATATAGCCAAACTTCCTTGTAAACGTTTTTCATCCTCTCCCATTCCTTCCTCTCTCGTGCAACTCTCTGCCATGTCGCTCCACCGCATATTTTTCTGAACTCTTCGTCCCATCTCTGCTTCTTGTCCACGCGCGTGGTTGCCAGTCAATTATCATTTTGGTCCGTCTTCCATCCGATGCCCGTGCAATATGGCCAGCCCAATTCCATTGCCTCTCTACTACCATTCTGCCTACATCTTCAATTTTCGTTTCATTTCTTAACCACACTTTTGTTTTCTTGTCTTTTCTTTTCACTACTATCATTATTCTCTCCATCGACCTCACACTAGTTCTCAGTTTCTTGATTAGCTTCTCGTTGAGAGTCCATGTTTCACATCCGTACAAAATTTCTGGTAGAACACACATTTGTAATAACCTTTTTTTGTTATCCATCGAAATTTTAGATCTGAAGAGATAACTGTACTTCTTGAAAACTGACAAGCCTATTGCTACTCTTCTAGTAATTTCTCCCTATTTTCTGTCCAAGGTGAATGAAGTGTTCTACTTCTCTATTTTTCCGTCCTCAGTCTCCAGTACTCTCGTGACACCCATTATTTGCACAATTACCGTAAATGGTAACCTATGTTTGATTTTTCAATTTTTTTTGCTGAGGGTTATCCTCACATGAGCTCTAGCCTTGTGGGCGGATAATGAGAGGAGAGATGACGACTATTTTTTAGGCAGTCGGGAGTGGCCGCTTTGTGGTCAAAATCCGTTCTGTCAACTGGGATTGATCCCGGAACCATTGTATTATTATCAGACCGGCGCTTATCATCCTCGGTTACGGACCACACTAAATTCTAAATTTAAAATTTAATTTTACTCAAAAACTCAGTACAAACCATTCTGAACCAAAACTCCGGAGTTGCTCTGTATTCTACACATTCATCATAGAGGTCATTTTAAACTTCTGAGAATTTCCATAAGTCGCCAGTAATCATGTTCCTTATCCTTCGCAGTTGCACAAGTCTGCAGAGTTCTTTGTCGATTCGATTATTTTCAGAGTTAATAAAAATTTAATTGATCAAAAAATTATAATTATTTATCCGGCTGCCTTCTGATGGACGTTTAAAAATAGTCAGGGGGAATTTTGAAAACCCGTTTTTCTGGATGAATTTCAGGTTGACTTCATTTTCCGGCGAAATAAAATAGGCATACTTAGGATGAATTCTATTGGTTTTAAGCCTTAATCGGCCGAGAAATGTAGGAAGAGATCCCTTTTGAGACTACAGTTCTTGTAACTATAAGCAAATGAAATGAATTTGTCTATATTTTTAGCGAGTGACCACTATAGTCATTTAGTGATTTCAGCTAGAAGAAACAATTTCAAGTAGGCTATTCCAGGAAATACATAGTTATAAAACATGCACAAATTATTCAAATAGACTATCTTTATATGATTGTGGGTAGTAGGTTATTCCATCTACAAGTCTGTGAGTTCTTCATCTATCATCTATGAACAGCGACTTTCAACCATCTAAGCGCAAGGTTCTATGTGCTTCTTTCCACATTCGAATGTAGATATATTGTTCAAGATATTCTTCAATAGGCCTATATACTAAGTATTGAAATGAAAAAGAACTACATAATATGTCTATTTGAAATTCATTTTACAGATTCATCCCGTTCTTCATTGTAATGGACTCGAATCGATCATCAGACGCATCTTCTTCGATTGCGGAATTTCTAGAAAAAGAAAAAATATGCCAGGTAATAAATTGAAAACTTTATTATTGTTTTGAAAATGTGTAGCACCAATTTGTTTCAACTATTATAGGCTACTTGAACGGTTTTTTGTGATTGTCTATTAATTTACGTGTTCATAATAATATTATTATTGTATTTACAGTAATATTCTACATACAAATTAGCAAACGATGAATATTGTTGTCATGATGCAACAAAGTTTATACAATATAAATAGAAATGCATAATAATTATTATAATACTATAATTTGTTTCAAATCGTAATAGGCCTAATCATCAAATATCAGACATTGTTGTTTTTTTTTATTTCTTTGTAACAATAGTTATGTGTGTAGAACTTATTTTTTCAGGACTTAGATTCATTTTATGTGTAAATTGTTCTCGGTAGGACCATATTTTCATAATAAATAAAAATAAAATTCCTATTAATCTTTTCTTTGAAAACTTTCCAATTACAAAGTAGTTCCATTCGAATTCTCAATAGAGCTAGGTTTTGAGTCCTATAGAACTATTGAATCCAAACTTAATTTATGTTTTCTGTTCTGAAGCCAATTCTTTGTATGTCGTCAGTAAATTCTTGAGTCTTCTCCTTCTATTGTTTCTACTTGGGTTCCAAGAAACATTTCTTAAATTCTCCCGAACTTAGCTTGAAAAGTGATTTATTGAAATAGCAGTACAATTACAATGTGTTTCATATTTTGAGAAATTTCTATGGTTGTAGATATTTTGTAGAAATGAGAGTTGCACAATTTTTTATTTCAGTGAAACCAGTAACCATTATATGCGTGGATATGTCAATTGGTTGGTCAGCGATTAGAATTTTTGAAGATAGCAAAACAAATGTACAATATTTATAACCACTCATACATAATATCAGTCATGAATAAAGGCAGAATTTGTTCAAGTAAATTTTATTTATCATCATCCTCATTACTGAACTTATTCAATTCTGTCTCCAGATTAAATTTCTACTTTGATAATATAATATTATAATCACTATAAATAACTATTCAATTAGTTCACTAAATAATTAACAATTTTTCATCACAGTGCAATTCCTTCAACATTCTTCATGGTCTTTGATTAAATACTATATAATATTGATTATACATAGCTCTATTTTAAAGGTTCAGTAATTACAATGACATAAATGTTGTTTGGATCAGCATTTTTGTGATTTTTCCATTCAAGAGTGCAATAGTAGTTGTTTTGTATTCATCCACTGATCACCTTCACAGCTGCATAATGTCACCATCTTCTCATATACAATACTGTATGTGCACAAGATTTGGGTACCTATTTTTATCACACTGGATGTGTTTTCTATAATTCGTTAGAAATTAGTTGACCACTGTTTATCTTATTTATATCAATGTTCATCTATACCACTGTTATCAAGTTTTTCAAACGTTGGTTGTATTTTTTTTAGGACTCGCACAAGCAAACTCAAATTGTCGGCACAAATTCCCACATAGATAGTGTAGAACCAGCACAAGATAAGAAAAACTGTTCCACTTCATCAGGTATGAAAGTTTATCACAGTTCTAATCAACCAACAATAATTCATTCAATAATAAATTGATAACTCCTCATGTATTTATACCATTACAGACCGTCTCATAACTTCCAAAACTAAATTATTTATCATTAGATGGAATAATCAAAGGACTTTCCCTAGTTGAACTATTTATAGAATATTTCAAAGATTTTATTAAGTTGCATTCTATGAAAATTCATAGAATATTACGTATATTCATTATATTTTATATTAATTTTATCAATCATATTCATTAATAATTATTATATTCACGAATTACGTGTTTTTGTGTTGTGCTTGTGTTTTATGAACGTTTAGACTTTTATGCATCGAAAAGAACTTTTTCAAAATTCGAAATCATTCTGATAAATGGATAAGTAAAACTTCAACCCAAGTGGAATTAGGTTAAACACGGCGAGGTGGAACAACCTACGGGTCTCCCCACCGATAAAAGCCATACGCTAAATAAATAAAAATATTCATGAATAGTAGCAATTTCAATTTTAATATAAAAGTAACAATTTCAATATAAGCATTAAAAAATTCACATTTAATGAAAACTCTACAGTCTACTCATTATTTAAACCATCCAACTTATCACCTACAACATAACCATAAAATATTATTTAATTCATATATTACAACTTGAATTCATTTACCAAATACAGCATGAGAAAATTACTAAGAAATGTGTAAAGTGTTAAAGTATATTTGCAATTTCCAACTTACCAATTTCTTCAACTACTACTGGATGCACACCTGGGGTGGCACAACGCGACATGTCGTTTTGCATCCAGGTGCCTCTTGCGTGGTTCACATTGATTTGGATGGAAGCACTAACATACATGAGGCAGCATGACGCGAAGCAACCTTCGTTTTTCACATGCATACTTCATTGCATCATCGCTTAGATAACCTCTAGAGTTGGACATTTTCAAGCTTTAGTATTATTTATCTATAAACTTTTACAGATGAAGAAATTGGAAGCCTATTATGTCAAATGAAGGAACTATTATCACCTGTGGATTTGGACTATTTGGGTTAGTACAAATTCAATACATTCCATTTTTTTAGATTCATTTTGTAAGGATTCATCATATCACGAATGATGTATTATTAGGTACAGGTTTAAGAGCCTCCAAGTCTAAGCAGACTCAGTGAAGCCGTACCGAATAATCCATCAATAATAAATTATGTATTAAGATGTACTGGTCCAATGCCTTGTTAAGGCACAAAGGTTGCCTTAGGCTTATGCTAGTCAACAGCTGCCAGTGCTTGATTTCTGAAATTTTAGGTGCGGGACGCTTATTCATGCTTATTAATTTTTTTATAAGTGACTGTTGGAGTACTATGCTATTATCATTTACATTAATTCGTATAACGTATTAATAAATTCTTAGAAGTAAGTCAAATGAAAACCGAAAGCGTTCCGCACCTTGAATTCAAGCACTAAAAATCACACATCCTTCTTCAGAAGGAGGATTTACCCAATGTAAATTAAATGTTGCTGAAGCAGGTGCAGGTGCTATTAGGCTATTGATTCAGTGGTATTTTATGATTAACATGTTTGTTGAAATTAATGTGGATACTTTTCTTAAACTCGAATAAATATTTAAATATTTACCGAACTACATGGACTGTATCATGTATGTGAAACAATAAAACATTTTTTACATGCATACTTCATTGCATCGTCGCTGCGTTCAGCCTTAATATTAATACATAATACAAATATTACGTATTTACTTCAATAAAACATTTGAAAACTCAAACTGAACGAATCATTGATCGAATTTGCGTTCATCAATCGCAAAACTCTCAAATTTGTCAAATCCTTTCAAAATTATTTACCTTCTTCCTCTAGAACAAAATAAGTGTTGAAAAAGGGAGGGAATCACCTAATGAATCCAGAGCACTAATATTGTGGTCATGAAAATGTTTTCAGATGCCCATGAAGGTCGATCTATTGAAGAGTTATTGAAAGAAGCCAGAGAACTCATGCAAACTTCGCCATTATACAATCATTTTGAAAATAAATCCATCTGCACAGAAGTTCTGAATAATCACGAGTCCATTGATTCTACTAAAAAAGAAGGAAATGTTCCAGAAACGCAAAATCTCATGAAAGGTATTTGTTTTCAAGGAAAGTTATTTTGATTTGTTATACGCCTAAAACTATAGGTTTATTCTTTTCTTATCATCATCATCATCATCATCATCATCATCATCATCATCATCATCATCCTTTTTCTATCGCTCACACACAAGTCTAGTGCTTATGTATGCATCACCCTCACTAAAAAAATCAACAACATGGAACAAGACAGAGAAATTTCAAGTACTCTTGGTAATCCATTATATGTTCTCTTGGTATTTCATTTTCTGTACTCTTGGTAAATCATTTCATGTATTCGTTGACGATGTATTCCAATAATAAATTTATTTATTCATTTAATGTACAGATAATACTCAATGGAATGTTCAACAGGCTTACCCCCCATAACTGTTTATTTAATTCTACAACAATAAATCAATTTCATTCACTGCTTTGATGGTGTATTTTCAGTAATTATTTCCCTTTTATAAGATTGCATTTCGCAACTAGACTAATATAAATCCATATTAAACCAATAGTAACCTTATGAACTGTAATCTTGAGAACAGATAACTGTAATTTTCCATAATGATTGATAGTGTGGTTTAAACTGTTTCAGATGTTGCCTGTGATGATGGAAAAATAAACAAGCTAATGAAAGAAATGGCAGACTTGGCCAGTTCAACTTCAACAATATTAGAAAATTCAATTGACCAACCAGTAGTATATGCTCAAGAAGAAATGAAAACTAGTCTGCATTGCCCCTCTGCTCCCTTCCATCCATCATCTGTTACTATTTCAAAACCTCCTGTCGAGTTTATTCCAATTGAGTCAGTAGATTCTACAAATCACAATGAAGGAAACCGATCACCTCAGAGAAATCTCATGAATGGACATCTGAACAATTCAACGCCAACTAGTGAATTCAGTGATTTCGAAGAAAGACCTGACTTACAGAACGAACTCTCTAACGAAAATAGGAGACTTGTGACTTCAACCGACAAAACCTTCAAACCTATTCAAGATAGTAATATTGAAGTGAGTGAATCAAAACTGGACGTTCCTTCAAAAAAACTTCTTAAAATCAATACCGAGGCTCTGTCTTTGGCGGACTTGGAAGTTCCTGAGAAAGCTGCTCCAAATAATTCTTCAAGATTATCTCCTCCAAAACATTTGAGGCTTAACATGAGGAATGGAGTGGAAATTGGAGCAACTGATTCAAATTTGGAAGGTGAGAGGCAAAATTTAAATACTCTAGTGAAGTGCTTTAATTAAATTGAAGAAAATGTAAAGTGATTTAATTAGATGTATGTTTTACCCTTTTTCTTATATTTTTTCCTTCAAAAGAGCCAATTGATAAGTGAGAACTACATAGACCGTTGATACAAATCGCTTATTGCTGAGATTCATACCTAATTTAAAACCTTTATTGATAGGAATAGTAGAATAATTGTATTCTATTATTCCTCAACAATTTTTCTCAACAACTTACAGATGACGGAATGTTTACAGTGGCGACGGATTTCCAGAAAGCTGATAGAATTTTTTAATTGAGGCGTAATTTAACGTAGATTAAGATAATTTGTTTTCCCAAAGAAAAATCACAAGTTATGAAGCGGATTAAGATAACCGACTTGAAAGATATTAAACCCGCTCACCGAGAAATGAATCTTATTTATTTTTCCGATTTCTCAATTATTCATAGGTACCAGAACTGGGAAATGTTAATCTGGTCATGGGTGTTGAAAATTTTCCAAAATTATCAAAAGCTATTGAAATTTTTATAATATTGTTTGTTGAATATGATAATAATCCTCAAGAGTTCTCAACAATCCCTCTTTTTCTCAGCAATAAAATCAGCTATTGAGCAAGTAACTGTGTTGCCAGACTGTGAAGAGCTTATGAACGTTGAATAACTAACGGTCCTTTGTATACACAAATAACTCACTGTGGCTACTTATGTAATGTAGGCTTCATATTTAGCTACTGATGCAATATATTTTCATGATTTAACTGAGTGGTTTCATTTAATAACTCTTGTTAGATATTGGCAAGGTTCTAGAATCTATGAAGAAATATTCAAACATTGATGATTGAACACATTCATCTGTTAATTATTGTGTAATATTATGTATATTCCCCCAATATACTTCTAGAATAAATGTCGTATTCAATTATATCAATTCTATTTGATTTCCAAGAGATTTACTTGAGTTTGCTTATAAGATTTAATAATCTGTAAATCATTATTTTCCGTATTTAGTAGAAGATTATTTTGGATTTTTTCTTTCATGCCATGTTGTGCTGCTGTCTAGTTTGTATCCATGAAAATATGTTCAGGAAAAATGTTCAACTTTTCTTAATTTGTCGTTTTTTCATTGCAGAAGTCTCTGGTAGTACCAAGAAAATGTCTGAGTTCGATATGGAAAGAATACAGGAAGCCTACACAGAGGAGATAAAAAGACTGAATTTGACAATCGAGCTTCTTCAATTGAAGGTAATTCCCATAATATGAAAATCATCAATAGTATTTGGCACTATCAACTGCTGTACTTTATCTATTAATTTATTCATCCATTTATTCACTAACTAAAAATACAAAAAAAAAAGAAAATAAGGCTAGGTACGATGTCATTCCTTGATAAAGTGCAAACAAAAATGCTTGAAGGCAGTCGTAGACGATCAAATCTATACTATTACAAAAATGAGATTGTATCTGTCTGTGGGTCCATCACGCTTAAAATATTTGACTCATAAAGCTGAAATTTTGCTCAGATTGTCTATATAACAAGGAGTGAGCCTATTTACATACTCGTATTTCAAGGGTAGTTTCAAAGGATTCAAAATTCAGCTCTAAGCATTAAGCATCTTTTAAGTAATGTTGAGATCAAATTCATATGATTTTTTCAAACTTATTAGAGGCTTTGTGATATTAAGAGTGGGCGGTAGTAGTCGGCCATATTGGATTGATGCCCCATAAGATCAATGTAATTTTAAGCTAGAACATGCATTTTTCTGTAACACATCCCTACAGTTTACGTCGGATCATCTTCTTGAAAAAATTTATTTGATAAATTCTATTAAATGTTACAGGGGCATGTCTTTTTAAAATTTTAAATATTTCTTCCGAAAAACCTACAAAAATGTTCAAACTTGAAAACGTTTATTTTTTATGTTTTTATTGCAGTAATTTTCTAATTAAAAAGTAAATAAAAGAACCCCTGAAGAATTGTATTCACTTTCCAGTGACACATAAAACGTAATTTTCTGTCCAAAAATAACGGCGCTACATGTTTCATAAGATTACTTCGATCTTATGGGACCATTTCCAATAAGTTGAAAGTATGATCTAGGATGATGAAAACATATATAGAGACATTGTAGTCGTTTTTATTAAACTAATCCATCACAAAATTTTCACAGAAATAATCCATCAAAAATGTATCCCAAATTTTCTATCAGTAACCTCATTTAACTTTTAAAATTACCAGTTATCGAATAGTCATGTACATTTTACACAATGTTATTCATGTACTGCACTCAGTGTTTAAATAATATTTTACACAAATATCCTTTTTTTACCTCAACAGGTTTTCTGAGACCCCGTTGCGAACCATGGTTGACCTGCTAGTCTCCATAAAATTATATTCAATGAAATAATATTGATTGATCAGCTAACTTTAAGTATCCACACACTACACATGCAGTTTTATAACCATGATAATATACAAGTCTAGTGTGCGAGTACCTCATCAATTCAGCTGTTCAATTCAAGGTTATTCTATTTGATGGATTTGTTGAAAATTTTTATCGTATAAACGCCTCATCATAGTTGTCCAAAATAATATTATTTTTCATGTTGTACAACTGCAATTGATTCATTTACCGGTATTGAAAATATGCATAACAATATGGGAAGAATCAACAGACATTCGTCCAAAACTGCGTCCATCCCAAATTTGGATGAATGAAAATTTTACATAAATTATAGTAATCTAATTTATTTTTATTTAGATTCTTTTTATTGTAGTTTATAGTTGATTTCTAGCATGAATAAAAATAAGTAGCAAAAAATAATTAAATCCTCAACATAATTATACTACAGTAGCTTTTCAAATGACATACGTTGCAAGTAAAGAAATAAATTGCTGTACTTCATTTTCAAAATGTTTGAAAGTATAAAAATATTTTGAAATTCCATCGCATTGCAACTAAACTTCTCATACAGTATTTGAATAGTACTTCAATTTATGATTCATAAATTTAGTAAATAATAGTTGCTCATATCCATGTGAAGCTGATCATTGTTGAATATCATCACGGTATACTGAAGGACATTTTCTATAAATGTCCTATATATACTGTGAGTAAAATGAAGTAAAATCCAAAGCCGGATGCCAAGAGACAAGTGTAGATGCATTGGCCGTTTTCACACTCACCGATTTCCAACTTCACGATTCTTCGCCGATGCCGTCACGATCTCGTCAGGGTTGAAATTCTATGCTCCCAAATGGAACAACTTTCACACTCACCTCTTGCCGGCAACGACAATCGTAGAAGTCAACGATTGTTGTTTGGAGTATCGCTCCTGCCGGTGTCGTTAACGATTTTTCAACGATTTTTGTGTCATCGATGATGTTGATGTTAGGTCCACTACTGAGTCCTTCAGTTTCAATTTTCTCACTTGAAGTTCATTTTTCTTTCTTCATTTTAACTTACTTGAAGTAAAACTACATCAAAGTAAAAACTTTACTTTTTTAAGTAAAACTTTTACTCAATTTTTCATTTTTATTTGAAGTTCTTGAACGACAGCTAGAAACCGTGACGTAAGTGTGAAAGGCCACACCGATGTGACAAAATCGTCGACGGCAACGACAATCTGCGAATAATCGTAACGCTGGAAAATCGGTGTGTGAAAGCGGCCATTGGGCAATGCAAACCGACAATTATTCCGGATGGAAGAAAGCCATGCGGCTGTGCCGCAATCATTAAATTATTTTTATAATAATTTCGGCAGAGCAGGCGCCAAAAAATGTATTTTTTATTATTTTTATAATATAGTTTTTCAAATATTTCTTAAACACTTCTAGTAGGGGATTCTATTAGAAATTTGGGTTAGGTAAGGTTTGGGTGGTTAGGTCAAGGTGGAAAATCGATTTGGAGGTAACTTTGGTCCAGAAACGGTACAATCCCCTACTTCTTCTAAACTGCAATTTCTGCCTTTTCTGCTTCTCGCATAAAACCAAGTATATGAGTCAGCTTTTTATCATTGCAGCTTGCTAAATACGAAGCCGAAAACAGACCCGATTGCGCAGGTGATAGAGAGGGAGACGACATATCCGTTGCTAAGGACTCCGACGGATTGGACCGCTTAAAAGCGGAGATACACACTCAGGAGCGTTTGATAGCCGGATATCAGAAGGAAAACCAAAGACTCTTCAAAGAAATAACAGCAGCTAAGGTAGGATTCACATTAAACTCACAACATTAACTTTGATCTTCTACATAGTTCATTAAATTATGTAATTGAGTATCTGATCCTCTTTTATAGAAGATTTCGTGAAATATTTGAAATTATCTGTTAATACTAAAAATTATTTTTAGATTACTAACAAACTTATTATTATTTAATTAATTATGTCACACTTGAAATGCATGTAAAGTTTGGAAACTAAGATTTTGTCCCGGTCCCCTCTCTATTCTTACCTGATTTTTGGCACATGAATGGATTCATCTGACCTACTTATGGCAGTCGTTTGCATCGATTGAACTTTAAACTTCGTGATCGTTTCGGTTGATCTTTATTTATATATATTTTTATCTATTCGTGTTTCGTGTTCAATGCTTGTCAGAATCGCAATACATTTCTCTTCGTCTTCTTTGTAAAATTTCTCTTTGTAGTTATGAATTTGAATTCGAATATTTAAGACTACAGCCTTGAATCCAGCATCAAAGGATTTTTCAAAGGTATGTAATATTTTTCTCACTTTTCAATTCTATAGATTACAAACACCAGCATTTCATACCCGTATCACAGAGGTCATTAATAAATATTCATATTCGTTCTTCTGTGATGCCTTGAATTAAAATTTGTATTAACTTTGTATATGAAATTGATGTATATATCGTATATGGGATATTGGTGGTCATAGTGTATGTAGCCAGTACACTTTCTTGTGCCAAACCGTTTTTTTTTTTACTATCCTTAACTTTTCTTACTGTCAAACACTACAAAAAACCGCCTGTTTTGCATCATGCATTTTATCAACTGAACCAGTGTAATGCCTTGTCAGTTTGTATACTTTCTGGAAGAGCACCTTGTGGTTTACAGTATCATAAATGATGCACTGAGATCTAAGGAAGCCATGCCTGTTACTGTATGTAATTCTTCTCTTATCCATCCTCAATCAATCAATCAAAAAGTTTCAATCAATCAAAAAGTTTATTTCACATTAATTTTATGAACAGCTTAGGGTCCTGCTAAAACCGAAGGTTTTTCAGCAGGTGCCCATTAGAATACAATAGTACAAAACAAATGAACAAATTTACTTGTGTTAACAGTTCATAGGGGGGAAAAAATAGAAGAAATGAATAAGAAATAAAAAAGCCTATCACTATCAATACAAGAGAGAGAAAATAAAAAACTTAAATTAACTTATTCCTACTATATAACTAAATAATTATGAAGTATAAACTTCTAAATATTTAAGAAAATGAAAAAAATCAAAATTTAAGTGGAGGGAAAAGAAAAGGTTACATATTCACAAAAAGATTATCTTATTAGTGGTCGTTCAGGCTGGAGGCAGTGAATTTATAAAAATGAGACTAACCAGCAAAACAGTTCTTGGCAAAAAATTCATCAATTTATTCTATCTTACTGTGTATAATTAAGTTGCTATGATTGATTATATACATTAAAATATCTAACTTTGAATAATCCATTATGTTTTGAGGTAATTTATTAAATAAGTGTGGTAATACATAATAGAGTGATCTTTTTCCGTAGACATTGTTGAACCTGGGAATCTGATATGTTAGTGGTACTCTTAAAAACGAACTACTTAAAACCTCTACGAACTGTTTCAAGTTCAGAACCTTCCCACACGTGATCGTCCTGGCCTGAAACCTGCCTGTTCTTTGATGAGAGCGTCAACAAATTCTTAGATCCGTTTCAAGATCATCAGCTCCATTCATTTTTCAGATGACACAATAGGGGCCGATTGTTTTTTGCTTCATTTTGATAGGCAATACACGCGCTTTTTTGACTTTACCATTCAGCAAAAGTAGATGAGTGTTGAAAGTTTGATGGCTGTAACCTTACCAAGTGAAAGCATAGAGAAGCAATACTCTCTAGTAGATTGTTCAAGGAATAGGGAGCTTTGATCCGGTTTTCTGTGTGCTGTGAAATATAATCGGCCACGTAGTTCTGTGTTGTCAGGATAGATCGCGCTGACGCTGGCGTTCCTCTCAATCTGTCGCTCACTCACTCCCATTCACTGTCCCATCGCCAGTTGACAGTTCCTTTAATTTACAGTTACGATTTCCACTTACTCAGAGTTCTAAGAGATATCGCTATGATCGGCCCCTTGTTTTCTGGTCCAAAACTTTAACGTACGATAAGACATCTATTACTAAGTCTGTTCTCTGTGTTGAAAGCTTTGTGCAGGTAGGGTAATGCATACCAATGGATTACGGTATGTTTTATAGTTTCTTATCAAATGAAAAGCATGATGATTTTACGTAAATTATCAAATCCTCTCTGAAATGGTATTATGATTTAGACATAAAGACTCCATTCAGCCTTATTCTCCATTTCCTTTATAACTACCTTTTTCCAGGTGTGAAAGCTACCTACTGTATTTGAAATAGATGAATGATGATTACAGCTTCAAGCTTCAATTTTTTCTTTGGCTTTACAAATTTTCAATATCGATTAGAATTTCCCTCTGTTAGGAGATGTAAAATGCACGTAAAATAGAGAAATGACTTAGTTTTTTCATTCAATACAAGGTACAGAGAAGGTTATTTAAGCCAGCTTATATTACTGGTATAATTATTATTGTACGATTAAAATTGTTATGTACTATAGTCTGTTCACCGAAACCAGTCAGTAAATCTAACAGCTGAGTGAGCTTGTGTGTGTGTCTCTTGTGATTGTACTGTATGACGGCATGTCTACAATTCACCGTATGCAACTAATCGCGTATTCAGCTGATACGGATTGAGAGCAAGAGAAATTTAGTTATAACATGCCTTTGACTTGGTCGTCCAGCTGTTTTCCGATACACGCACGCACACTTTCTTTACGCGCACTGACTTGTTTCCGTGAACAAACTATAGTGTACAGAATAATTCAATACATCTTAAATCAAATGAAGTACAGAGCGTGCCATCCAAATTGGCGTCTAGGGGAGGCTGTGCGAGAGAGATGGATAATCTCTCCCACCACGCTTCCCCTCCAGCCGCTAAGGCTAGTACAGTCAGTGAAGCAAATAACATCATAGTAATGCCAGGAAACCGAAGCGAATATTAATTTTTCTATAAAGCTGAGTTTGCCAGCTGAATGAACTTTTGAAATTTACTGTACCGCGAGTCAGCTGGCACTGTAGTGGGAGAAAGCGATCAACGCACATGCTCCAGTGAGACGCCAATTTGGATGGCACGCTCTGTAGTAAAAAACTTCGTACTTGAAGTAAAGTCCTTACTTGTGTAAATTTAAGTAGGTTTCTAAACTTTATTGTTTCTTTTCTCTTTTCATTTTATTCTTTTTTTTTTACCCAAACATTATTATTTCACTTATTGTCTTGGAATTTATTTTTTTTCCTTTATGTAAAACATAACTGCGCAAAGTTTTTCCCCTATGAAGGTATTCACTCCATCTTTATCATAATACAGTTTCAGGGTAACAAACATTATTACTACGTGTTTTCATGATTTTTCTTATTATATTCTATACTGTGTTTTGCAAATAAATAACTTCCAATTCAAAATATGAAAAATTCCATTGCAATGAAAGAAGTAACATTATTCACAGTACAACTGAAACTTTTATTTCGTTAAACTTCAATTATGAAATTATAACAATATTATCATGCAAATTTCACTGCTGATCTTATTCGAATTGCCTGTGTTGCTATTAGGTATTTTATCTGTGTTAATCTTGTCTTACAAATCGACGATTGGTGATTATTCCCTGGTAATTGATTGGAACATCTCATTGAAATAATAGCGCGTCAATTAACTTTATTTAGTCAGTGCACAATATATTGAAAGGGCTTCTATTGTATCTGCTTTGTGAAAAATAATTTATTTGAGTAAGACTGCTTGTCAAACGCTGCCAGTATGAAAGACTATTTGGTTAAGCAATACCAGTAAGGCGAAAGCAAGATTTGGAATGAAGTTCACCTGAACTTGACAATTTCAAAAGAAGGTCAATCTTTCAGTCCTCATTAGAACCGATCATTGTGGTTACAGATTCAAGTTCTTGTTTTGTCCTCATCATGAGTATTGCGGTTAACGGATACTTTGTAGAGCGATTTCAACATCGAAAATTAATCTCGTTTAAAGATGTTTTTGTACATATTTGATAATACAGTATTTCAATCCAAACATATTCGAGATTTTCAATGACTGGAAAATCTTTCTCAATCCATGCTGTTTTTTATAATTGCATAATTATAATTCTGTTTGGCTAGAGAAAATTGAAACAGATTCCAAAGCAATCATCCCAAACTGACTTGATTGCGAAAAAGCGTGCAGAATATCAATTACATTTTAAGCGGTTGCTTCCCTCATCTCGCCTCCTCGCTATTGCTATACGTCAAGACTACCCTGAAGCTCATCAAGTGCATTGATACCAACCTTGGACCCTTAAACAACGACAAAGAATTGTGAACGATTTCCAGATGTTCATCGAATTTATTTGGGCTGATTGTCCTTGGATCCCTCAATGTCAAAATCGAATGAGCATAACACAAATTTAAACAACTTGTAAACTTATGTTTTGTTGTCGGTAAAGTACTTACTATGAACTTGAGAAGTGAATCTGGGCCTTTTATTTCGAATTTTCATGGTTATCTGAATTTTTATTTTTATAAAATTTTGTTCTCACTCGTATACCATGACACAGAAAAGGAGAGGCATTTTTTCTCTGTCTATTGTTAATTCAGTTCACTTATGAAACGGTTTGCACCTCCATGTAACTGACTCATGACTCTATATCATTTTTTGTGAAAACAATAGAATTTTCCCAAAAACTAGATTGCTATACTATCCAATATTATGTTTCAAATTCATATGTTGTATTCAAAACATTATTCAGCTGCACGAGCTCACGAACAAATGAACTGTGCTTGCTATGGAAAAACCAGTGAATTTATGTGCTCAACTGTGATATACAGTGTTGAATGTGGTCGTTGGCTTTTCGGCTTTTGGTTACAGTTAGGCTATATCCTATGTCTTCTACAAAAATCTTGCTTTGAATTTTGATGAGATACTACATCATGGGGTTCATCATGGGACAGCTCGTTAAGTTTGTTTCTTCTTGAAAAGTTCATAGTATGTATATTTATATAGTATAACACTACACTTCTATACATATAAACATGTACCATGAGGCTCGTGGGTGTTCGGATTAAGTCGTTCTCTGCCACTGTATTTCATATAAATCATCCTACTTTTTGTCGATGTTCTGTATTAAAAAAATATAGCTAATAAAGAAACTTACTAAGAAACTTACTAAAGTGGAGAAATATGCGGTACTGGAAGATCTATGTTCGTGTTCTTTAACGTAAATAAATAAACGTATTATCTAAGGCTGATCCTAAAGATTCCGAATTAGCCTTTGGGGCCTGTCTTATAAAATTGAGAAGGCTTGTAATACAGGAAAAGACATAATGTACACTGGATTATTGAACTCGTTGTACAGTACGGGTACTCTGTGCTATTCATGTTTAGTGTGAGTCTGTTTTTCCTGTTTTACAGGACATCTAAAATTTCATGAAACAGGCCCTGGTTTCACCAAGGTGAAACAGCGGTTCTATGTTCAATTCGTGAGTTGAAATTTCTTCTGTAGCGTTATATTTTGTTATATTTTAGTTTTTCATATCCAGGGGCCTGTTTCATAAATATTGTTAGAGGTCATATAAATGAGGAGAAAGGTAAGTACACTCTAGACATGGATAGAACGGCGTAAAATTAACTTACAGTCTAGTGCAGAGTCTCTCAAAGGGGGTCCGCGGCTAGCCTAACAAAATTAAAAATATTCTTGAAAATTACTCTAAATAAAAGACATACTAACTTATAAGATTAACGTATATGATAACAATCAAAGTACGAAGTAACAATCCATGTAATGTTTTGTCTTCTGAGATTATATAGAAAATTATCTATCTTTTTCATTAACGCATTACAAATATCCTCTGTCAACTACCCAAGTAATATCCAGTTATACAATTAGATATTATATTCTAAGATTTAGTTACTGGCTGCGCGTGGCAGGCCGGCACTGGTAGCTTGCATCTAGGCAAGAATAATGCCTAGTATAGGTTTCCAGAAAACTAAATTTATTCTATTCTAATAATACCAGGCAAAAATCATTGCAATTACACTTGTGTAATTTTTTTTTTACAATAATATACTATTCATTTCTGTATTATTTGCATCTTTTCTTCGTTTTCGTCCCTTCATGTGGAACACATACCGTCCCTTCATGTGGAACACTACCTCCCTCAACTATGTTTTTAAATCTCCAGGAAGGATCCTGAGTGCCTAAAACCCCACCATTTAAGAACTAAATGTTAAAAATTTTCCGGACCCTCCTTCTTCTGCACTAACGCATTCCGGTGGTCTGCGGTGCCCAGGACTTGAAGAAACTCTGATTTACCGTACCCATTTCTTTAATAGTAAGTAAATGATCAACCATTTGTTGAGACCGGGCTTAACCACACGGTTATGAGCCATAAACAACATTCGTTTACTATTTCAAATATTGAAGTACAGTTTCAGAGATCAACGGCCTTTCAAAATAGCCGGGGCACTATACAGTTTAATACTTTTATGGCGTTGGTGGCATTTTATCAACAACAACAAACCCCCTTCCCTTCCCGCTGTCGACCACACCACTCATAATAAATATTATCGAATGAAGCAGCAGCAGCAGCAGCCAAGAGACTGCAGCGTGATAAACTTGTACTCCGTGCTCTGGTTGTCGTGAAGAGTGGAGTGGAGTGGAGTACCACCTAACTGTAATACAGGCTGACCCAGAGTTCGTTCCGTTAACTGAGATGTGGTGGCCGCCTACGCCCCCCCCCCCCACCGTCACCCTGGCCTTGATCTTGCAGCCGCTGATCCATCCTAATGCTCTCCAAAGTTCACGCCGCTTGTACCTTATTACATAGTAGATTGCTGTTGGCTAGTATTCTGGAACATTTGTCCGAATGCTAGAATTTCTGGTTGACAACTAAACACAGGTACCGGAGACTCGAAAAATTCGCTTCGGTGCTCTATAAGATCTATGAATGCCTGAAGCTCTTTTATGAGGTCTCAAATTCAAATATTCTTTATTCCACAAAAATTCAGATTACAAGAAATGTGACAATTTATAGGAATACCCCTACTAGACTAACGACCAGTTGCTCGAAAATACAATTGAATCTAACCGCCGTAAAATTATGTCATCTAACGGATCCAATGCAACGAGAAACAATGAACGCATCTGATGTCAGTGCAATGACGTCATTCTAAGGTGGTTATATTTAGTCGGATTTTCGTGCAACTGCCCATTAATGAGGTACCGTTTATTAAGTCCAATGTTATTTATTTATTTATTCAACATAGTACAATAATACGTAGGGCCTATAGGATAAAAACACAAACAATGTCCAAAACGTTTTCTCTTCCTAATTTTGATAGATATATTAAAAATGAAGGTTAGGTTCACATTCTTTCTTCTTTCACATTAAGTTTTCACCTCCGAAGATAAAAAACGATGATTTATCAATTTAGAATTTAAATGGTTGATATGAAAGTTATGACAAAAATAACAATAAAACGATTTGGAAATATCAAATTCTACTTGAAATTTCTAAGCTTACATTTACTTAAATCTCTAATTAGAATTTAAATTCCTCAATACGTCTATGAAAGCTACTACAGTAGTATTGATCAGCTTATTCGCATAGCTGTGTTTGAAGCTCACATTTTCAACCTGAAACAAAGTATGTCAATCTTGATTTTAATTCACAGAAATATTATAGAATCGTTGGATATTAATGGATACTGTATTTGATTAGTCAATGGTAAAACAAAAGAATATACAGTATTTGACCAACGATAAAAACGTCACTGCTTTGTTATTTCAAATTTCATTTAAATTCCAGTATTAAATCTATTCACAGTTCATCCTTCGATAGACGAATGTGAAATGTATGAAACTGTAAATGGATTCTTCATTCTCTTTTACATCAATCAATCAATCATATATTATCAAATTCAATACAGTCAAAAAACAAACAAATCTCTTTAGTTGTAAATGTTAGTGATTTTTATGAATTATGAACTTCATTATATTATGAAAAAAAAATTATCAATGATTTAATTTAAATTAAAATATGTTAGAAATTTCAGTTAGAAACTGACGAAAGAATAAACCGATGCAACGGAGTGAGTTTTTTTTATCGTATGGCCTTTTATCGGTGGGGAGACCCTAACGGGTAGGTTCTACCTCGCCTTTTTTTTGTGTCGGTCACCCATCCAAGAGCAGTCTTGAATGTTTGTTACTTGACCCCACATGATGAATTAGCAACCGCTCTCACCGGAGTGAGTAAGGACCCGACATAGCACATTTTCGATTTAGAATACCTACCTATTTTTTTTAATACCCCAATGTTCGAAATCGATAAGCTTTTTACTCTATCTATGAATACATTATTTTCCAAATTTCAAAAATGTACGTTCATTAGATATCGTGCAAACGGATAGACGATTACAAAACACGAGTACGATTACAATAAGGACCTGTCTAGTCATTAATAAACAAGCAATCAATTGAACATAATTTCTTCTTCTTCAATTAAATCATCATTGAAATTGCCATTAATAGTAACTTCACAAAATTGAATAGGAAGCATAAATAAATAGGATATAACAATGAAAACGTCTCAGAGTCTTAATAGGTTTTAAGTTATTAAAACTTATTCTTTTGAATAAGACTACAGTTTTTTACCAGTTTAAAAAACTGGCTTGCTAGCTTGACTTCTACAAGTTTTGTTTAATATTATGTTATTATAATATTAAATATAGTACGGTAATATTTAAAATTACAGTGGGACCCCGATTTAACGTATTTGAAGGGACCAAGAAATTCGTACGTTATGTAGGGGTTTACTTAAAAACGAGGTTCGTTAAATCGAGGTTGAAGTCTGGCAAAATACGTTATATAGGGGTTAGTTATAACCTCCATATAAAGTATATTGAACACGTTCAACCTCTATTTGAAGTAGATTTTTAGATATACAGTTTACAGTACTGTACAAATACTGTACTGTATGTTTCATATTACAGTACAGTACTGTACTGCTACAGAAGATGGAAGAAAATAGGATAATTATTGAAATTATTCAATTGCTATTATATAATAGAAATACTGCATTGAAAATAGCAATTAAATAAATGCTATTATTTAATAGCAGTTTAATAATTGTAATACAGTACACATTTTCCTTCCACCTTTGTAACTAGCCAACTTGGCTTCTTAAAAATGAATGCAGATTTGTTAACTACTCTATAAAGGTGGAAGGAAATAGGATATTGCAATTATTCAATTGCTATTAAATAATAGAAATACCGTATTAAAAATAGCAATTGAGTAAAAAATGCTTTAATTCAATAGTAGTTGAATAATAGCAATACTGTACTGTATCCTATTTCTTTTCACCTATACTGTATAGCTCAATCAATTAGGAAATTTCAAATTTGTTCAGTAAATTAAAAGAACTACCTACTGTTCACGTATATATTTTCAGAATAAAATATGCATACAGTATTATTTTCAATAGTTTTTAATTAGCAAGTTCACTGCAACCGTACACTTCACTGTCTGAGAATACACAAGAATACATAGAACATTACAGACAGTACTGTACTCTATTATGGGCGGCGAGCGGAAGGGGGGTAAATGAAAACTTTCATGTTCAAACATGCTCAAGTGATGGCCTAGATAAGAATAAAATACTTTATACAGGGGTCTGAACCGTGGGAATACGTTATATAGAGGTTATCTACGTTATGTAGGGGTTTCTTAATTTTTATATACGTTATACAGGGGTCAAAATATTACTAAAAACACACCAAAAATTCGTTATATAGAGGTTCTAATACGTATTTTGTTCGCTACATAGGGGTTAATTTTCTATTAAGGTTTATGGGGTTTTCAAGGGACCGGAAAAAAAATACGTTATACCGGGTTATTCGTTATATCGGGGTCCGTTATATCGAGGTTGCACTGTATTATTATTATTATAAATTAATCTGCTACAGTAAAAGAGTTTGATGCCGAGAATTTTGAGTGGCCCGATTTTGATGAGGTTTGCACCATAAGAAAGATAAAAAATTGAATTTCTGCAAGCTCTATTTGTTTTTCAAAAATAATAATTTTAAATGGGAGAAAAATAATGAAAACAAAAAACTATCTGTTGCCATTAAAATGTACTAAGGTATTAAATTCAATGGGGTTGGTTTGTGAACTCACCCCTTGAGTTTAGAAGCAAAAAGTAGAACAGTGACTACAAATAGTCATCCGTACAAGGTAGGATTTCATTGGTATGACAGCTGCAGATAGACAAAATAGCAACTATTTAAAAATAAGAATTTTAGAAAATTCAAGTCATTGACACTTTGCGCTGCATGGGGTACACTCGTTCATTATTATTTTATACAATATGGATGGAAATAGATACTGTATTGTGATGTAGTTCCTGCCAGACCTGAGAATCAATTCACTCATTCAAACTTACTCTGTGATTCTTCATTTCTCCCACACTCACGCTCTCTTTCGCTTCTTCCACTTACCCATAACTTCATTATTTCTCTTTTACCCATAACTCAACTTGTAGAAATATTTTGTTTCAAGTGAATTCATCCTATGATAACTCAAATTCATCATTAATATCAGTGACTGAAATAAAGATATTGTCTTTTTTCATTAATTAGGATTAGAAAGAATAAAGCTTCGATTCGACTGCAAAGATCTGAATTTGTGTTTGAAAAAATTAAGGCTGCATTTTATCAGCAATTTCACAGGCTTTTTCCAATGTATAGGTAAAAGTTTTTGTTGTGGAATATTTCTGAGAAATAGGTCGAATTAGAATGATAACTCATTTACTACACAGTATAAGGCCATTAACCAGATATTTCAGCCACCTATCTGTTCTGTTTGATAGAATATTTCCTTGTTGCAAATGGGTTCATCTAAAATAAAACGTTTTGGATAGTTGTTCTACCTAATGGATTCTCGAATCAACCTGAATGCCCAAATTATAATTACCGAATGTTATTCTGAATCAGTTTGTGGATTAGGAACGTAAAGCAACTGAATAAAAAGTCAATCACTTGGTTGAAAGTGCTTTTCTGTAATCCATTTTAGTTTCTGTATTAAAATGTAATGATTGTTGTCTGTTATAATACTTCTTGTTTAATACATGAAATATTTTACTTTCGCTAATTATCAGCAACAATTAGTAATTTAAAAAAATCAATTCTTAGTAACTGTTGAGTGGGAATACTGTCAAATATTTCTGTAGTTTCCCCTCCTAATTAAGGATTCGAATCTTCTTATTTTTGCAATGGCTCATGGTTTTAGTTTTATTGGTTTATTGATTCCCCTGTACACAGACATAAGTCTTCTTAGGGGGACAAGTGTAATTTTAATTATTATTTTTCATTTATTATATAATTTTTCATATCATTGATATTATGCGATGGTTTTATTATGTTAAAAAATTTGTGTTTCTTTCATATGTAGGCTAGTGTTATGTACTCGAATTTTTTCAATAAATTTCAATTTCAATTCATTCTAGTATCAACTTTGTAACGAAAATAGATTTATATTTTATAAAACAGTGAGGAGTTTAAAATGGAGCATATTGAAATTGTGTCCCATATTTTTAAATAAAAACGACCGCTGAATCAAAATTTATTTCTGCCCATGAAGTGAATTAGATTTATACATTGAAAACTGCAAGAGTTGCACGGGAATGTACAATTTGGCTACAACATGGAAGTTGCGATAACTAAAGTGTGGATTCCAAGAATAATTTCTCATTTCTTCTATGATATATCAAATACGAATACTCAAACTTCTATGCTAGGATTTCTCTAATGCTGTAATAAGTTTGAAATCTATTCTCATCAATTAATATTTCTTTAATAGGTACTCAATGAATCTTATTTATCATTCAGATTGATTGTCTAGCAAATTGCAGTGAAATATCTCAAGGTAGGCTTATTTTAAAGTCTCACCTTGACCATAAACCACTAGCTTGAAAGTCTTGATGGTTGAAATTATTAACAATGCTAAAAGTAATTAGAAACAAAACTCTTGAGTTTCCTGGCATGTGGAATCAATTGAGTTACAGTATTTTCAAGTCACTCCTCAATTATTTCAATTTTGATTTCTACCTCTGTTGGAAAGATAAATGTGCCTGGAGTCTATTGTTAATCATAATAAAATTCAAATTTACTACCTTACTCCGTGACTATCACTGATTATTCTGGTATTTAAATGCTATTAAGGAAAATTTCTTCGAATCATCATTAATATCTTGAATTATTCTCATTGCATGCGGTTTTGTACATATTTGCAGCTGCTCAATTCCTATTCAACCGATTTTCTCTTAGTCGCTTGTTTTTATGATAATTAGATCTCACCAATTTTGGCTTTTGCCTTGGGTAGGCTATATTTTTTGTTCAATAATTCAAATGAATAGAATATCTGCTTATCGATTATATTAATGAACATTCAAAAATTAAATTAGTAATGTAATTAATATTTTTGGATAGTTTCTGATTCAAAAGCATTGAAACGCAATTAGTCTCCCCTACATAAATATCTTCCACTCATACTTTGCTTTACAGCATGAAAATTGATTTCCCTGTAAGCTAAACAAAAGTAAGCTTTATGATACTCTCTTGGAATTTAATGTATCTTCGTTCGTTGCAATAGAAAGTTATAAATGATGATTTAGGTGTAGGAAACACCCACATTTAATTCAAATCTAAACATAATGCTTCTAAATATTCAAAAAACGTTTATTCTTCAAATATTTGTGTATTTATATTCTTGTATTACTACTTCAATAGCTAAAAGTCAAAAATTATTGAATACACATTAGTTTTATTATGCTCGTCCTGTAGGCTTCTTTCCTCATGTTATTAATTATGTATTTTTACTTCTCTGTGTATTTTTTACTCAAAATCTTCAAATTTAATCAATATGTGGTTTTCAAATCAAGTGCAAACTCCAGAAGCGCAGTTAGTGTGGCCGGTGGGTGGCATACCAATTTCTCGACTTGTCTTTTGGTCATATTGACCATTTTCAGAACCTGATATTCGATTTGTGTCTCAGATTAGCAAAAACTGAATAATTGTTTCACTAAAATTATCTTATTATACTTTAATCTTTTCTGAACAAATTCTCAATCATCAATCATTTTTACATTTCATCAATATTTATATTTCATCATTACATATCAATATTAATCAAGTTAAATCCAGTTGAAGATTTATAAATATTTAAATATTATCATGCACTAGGTTACATATATAGGCTACATATTATTAGATATTGTCAGCTGCCTGAGTTGGTGGAACAAATACAGGTCGAAAAGTTGTTATTCCACTCAAATCAAGCTATTCCTTACGAACTGTACTTCTGAAGTGAAAGCCTCATGCAAATAAAATTTTATCGTATGGCTTTTTATCGGTGGGGAGACCCTTACTGGTAGGTTCCACCTCGCCTTATTTTTTGTTTCGGTCACTCATCCAAGAGCAGTCTTGAATGTTTGTTACAAGTTGAAGATCTTGAATACAAGAACCATGGACAAGCAAAATGGCTCTTTTCAGGAATACCGAAATCGTGACCAGTGATCTTCGGACGCTCTTAAATTTTGCTATCTTATGAAAATTCTTCATCAATTAATACGAGTTTACCCCGTACAGCGCAAAGCGCCGCTTGCTTGCTCAGTACTGTATCGTTTGGGAATACAGTATCATTGCAACATACTTGTATCAGTGTGATTTTCCTCTAGATTTCACATCAAATCTCACAGTAGTGGAAGCACAGTAGAAAGGAATGCGCCAAAAGTTATTATAGATTCTTTATAGTTCAATATAGTCTCAATTTCTGAATATAATAGTTTTTGTATCCCAAGGATAGTTGAGCAAAAGAGACCTAATCATACGCAGATCTAGCATCTTCTGCCTTGGCACCTCGTCATTATTCTTGTTTATCCCTGTAGGATTGATGGTAATAATTTTTCTGTCATAAGCAAGTGTTCCCGCCTTGAAACACTTGTCACAAAAAACCTAATAACTCAATTAATTGGTTGTATAATCTATTTATCTTTAGAATCCGAAATTTCGAAACGCTTTTTATAAACTATTTGTTCAGAAAAAAGGTGGAAGTGGTTGACGGTCGATATTGGAAATTTACGTAACAAGGACGATCAAACCTGGCGAAATGCGACACTCGACTGTTCAACTCGATGAATCTTGATCAGGGACGACAATGGAAGAAAACAAGATGCTAGTGCAGATCGATCTGAGCGAAGCTCAATTCGACTTCTGTTCGGCGTCAGTAAGATAAATAGCGAAGAGAAGGCTTAATCACGACAGATCGGATTCGTCGACGTGGAAAACACACGTTTGCCAACATATTGTCCAATGGGATAGTCCTCCTGAAAATCTACCTATTTCTCCCATTTAATATGGAAACAAATTATTGATGAAGATGCAGGTGTAAAACATGTGAGAATGATGAATCTTGAAAATTTTCTAAATAAAGTTACTGGAGCTCATAGACAGTTGAAGTTACTGAATTTAATAATGACTACTAAATTGAGTGAATCGAAGCTGCAAAATTGTTTGCTAGGGACTGGAAGAATTGAGAACTCAGATTTCAGAACTCCAGATTTTTATCATAGTACCCAAACAAGATCGCGTCTCTAAGGGTCAAATCAGTTAACTTTTTGATACCTTAATTGATTGAATCATGTAGCTAACATTATTCAGAATTCCTTGATACAGTAGGCTATTGGTATTTTAATAATTTCTAACACACTCATGCTAAAAGAGGTCTATTGATTGTCCATTGAACATTATGGAAATAGAATGCAAATGGAAGATTATGTTTTAGATTAATGATTAAAGATTAAAGATTAATGCAAGAAATGACGTTTAATGACGATTATGGAGATTAGTATCCTAGTACTGAATAGAGTTGAATGAGCTTGGACATGTACTATAATATTTATCATGCTTAATCATCCAATGAATTGAACTCTTTGTATGAAGGGCTTTGGGCTTCACAACCAATCATGTGAAGTTTCCTATTTATTGGCATGAATTTTTAGAAACTTCAAAATCTTCAGGTTCAGTTTTACCCAAGAAACAAAATGATTAAATAATATTGTATTACAAATAGAAAATGAGAACTTAAAATTAAATGCAACTTTGGATGTGTTACATAAAATGTTACGCTTTACTAACCGAACCAACGTCATCGAGGTTCAGTGTATCTCCTGCATAAATCAGCAGAGTGTTCTCAGAACAACATAACACATTCAAGATATTTTCATCCCCAGCGCACCTTATAAATAGTAGGTGGTAAAGTAATTAATAGCTCGAGAAAACACGTAGGAGGAGGATGCATTTCCATTGAGGTCCAGGGCCACACTTGGCCTGATGGAAATCTGCATCGTGTGTGCCGTCAAGTGTGTGAAGCTGCCTGGAGATGTCAGCATTGGTTTACTTTGGAAGCGGTGTGATCTCAAGTGGAGCCAAGGTACTAAGTCGGTTACTATTTATAGTTTAAGGTGTAGCTTCTCCGCAACAATAAATGTTCCCATTAGAATATTCCACTTGACAAATACTGTTTCAGATTTACTAAATGACGATTTTTTTTTTACCGTATTATTCAACCAAATTATCTAAGTATATTTTCTTATTAACATACAGAATGTGAATTTAGATGAATTTTCCCTGGTATAGATTTCGAGGCATCTTGTTGCATGTTTGAAATGCCATAAAAGTAGTACCTTCTCCCCTTCTTGTGCTATTGCAACATTCAAAGAAGTAATTTTTACTAATTCAACAAATTACTGTATATTCGGGTTTATGTAAAAACAGTGAACAAAGCATTTTAAATACATAGGTTGAATCGTGCAATCATTAGAGATAAGCCTAGTAACTGTTATGTTGTTACTTCAACAATCTGAGTATTTTTTGGCTATTCCTTCGTAACTTACATTTTAAAAATAAGGCCTAACTATAAAAATTTGCAGTGAACACTTGATTTATTTTTGATTTCATTATACGTTCATTTGACTGAACTTTGTCATCATGCTCATTAAATAATCACATTCACTTTTAATAATTTTTCCTTGTGTAGCTAAAGGAAATCGAAGGAAAAAACACACTATGGTTGGATCCTATTTCATCAAGGTACAATAAACTTATTGTAAAAACTATTTTATTAGCTAACATAAATAGTATTAGCTTGAGCATATTTTAGAGCTCAAATGTGTATAAAAATACGTTTTTTGGCTTTAAATTCCCCCTTTTTCTGGAGTGGGGGGGGGGGGTTTATTCCATATCCGGTGGTCATCACTCCCCGCAATTAAATCCTGGGACCGCTACTGATTTTCAGCTTTGTATAGTCTTGGCACTTGTTACTTTATCAGTTGAGTTACTGAACACCATGACTAGTCAAGGTGGTGGATGGTCCAGTGGTGGGTGGGGAGGGGTGGCCGCGCGTGGCTATAAAAGTGAGCGGGTGCGCTTGTGGCCAGCCAGTGTCGCGCGATGCTTGGCCACAGACAGCTGCTGTTGCCGGCGCTTGTCGCTCTGGTGTCGCTTTGTGTCGCCGCCGATCAAGCGGCAGACGACGGCAACAAGGTCTCCTACGACGGTGCTCAGCTGTTCCGTGTACGCGTCAATAAGAACACTAGGAAACTATTGGACAAACTCGAGGAATCGGGAGGTACGGTACACCACTTATATTATCTATTAACATATCTTTGTCCATTGATATTGTTTCAATTTTAGTAAAACATTAATATAAGAAATTCAGTCAAACAAATATATTTATTCTTGTGTAATATGACATTATTTATGTTTGTATTTTATTTCTAGTGTTCTTTCTAGAACAATTTTCAATTTCAATTTATTGCCATTATAAAAACATTTTTACAATACAATCTTCAACTAGCTCGTTTGATTATATCCAATGATAAGTATATCTCTTTTTTGAGAGTTTTTTAATATATTTTTTCTAATTCCCTTAATGTTATCTCCATCTCATTGTATTTCGTAAACATTATCTTAATTTATTATGCGAAATATATTGTTTAGGTCTCCTATCCGAGCAAAGCTTTTCATTCTAAAGATTTTCTTTTTATAATCTATTATTTGCAAAAAGGAAATGCCTTAAAATTTTGAATATCAATCCCGACTAAAGAGTTCTAGATTACATTATCAACTCAATTAACATGTACTGTACATCTTATCCTGTAGTTGTTCATGATCACATTAAGAAGTACTGGATTGCATGATATCTTTTACTATCCTATATTTTACTATCATATCCTATATTTTACTATCATATCCTATTTTCACTTGCTGTGGAAGTGCAAATAAAAGTGCGTTATTGGAAAAGTTCTATCATGCCTAAAAATCTGTTTTTTTGTCCTTTCAAATTTTTAATTACATTCTATTTAATTAATAAAGTTTGAATAATTATGAAATATTTTGTTAAACTTGAATAGGTGAAATTGGAGTATTTATTTCATCGAAATAAAAAAAACTGAAATAAAATTTGAAGAAATGAATAGCAAAAGAAATTAACTGTTCAACAGAAAATTGAAATTTGAATATTCATAGCAATAATAGAACTTTATTTTTCAACGGAAAATTTGAATTTAAATATTTATTTGTAGTTTTCAATTTGTTATTCGACAAATATCAAACAATCTTCAACTTCATTATTTGATTAGAATCATTGATTACATAGTGTATCTGTACTTAGAGGTTTCAACTAACAGGTACTATCACAACTGTAGGAATTTTATAGCATTCCATCAATTCCAACCTCAACCAATCAAATGAGTCAAACTCTAGTTGCCACCAGGAAAAATGTTCATACATTGATAAACAATAAATTTTTAGAGAAAAGTCAATAAAACATATAATTAATAAAATTGTTTCTCCCCAAATAATTGCAATTGAGGTTTCTGAACAGTGAATCAATTCATCTAATTGAAATATATGTTTAAATAAAATTTAAATAATTAAAGAAGTAAACTATAATAATTATTCAAGAGAAGATCAGAAAGAACCGTATAAAAAGTAAGTGAACCGGTCAGGAAGTTGGGATAGAATCGCTGATTGGAACATTGCAGGAACTGTTCAAACAGTTTAAGCAGTATGCCAGATAACTAATTGAATGGCAACTCACGGCTGAGGAGTGGAAACTGTTCAAATGGGAAATTCTGAACTGATTCGTTAGGAAGTTCGATTTACATAATTCCTCAAAAAGAAAATAAACCATAAAGAAAGTATTGAAAGAAAAAAGAGAAACATCATACATTTACATTCAAATATAAAATTACATTGTGCCATAATTTGTGTCATGATTATGATTGTGCATTAATTCCAATAATGATTCTTGCAATGGAATTGAAATGTATTGATACTGTATTACAGTATTTACATAAACCAAATGTACCCTCAGCTCAGTATACTAAAATTTCTAGAAACTAGCGCCCCCTAGTAACAGGATGATGAAGCTCCTCATCAGGAGTGAAATGCATCCCAATTTTGTCAAATAATGTAATTTAATTATTCACAGTGAAATACTAGTCGTTACTTTGATAGAACATTATGCATTGAACACAGAACCTGTTGATTCTTAATATAGACACCAAACAGGAAAATAAGGAATCCTACAATATTTATTTTATAAAATGGGGGTTAAAATTCAGTTTTCTCCAGTCTCAATTCTTTTACTAGAATTATAATCCTTATAATCCTTCCCACTTTTCTATCCAATAATCCATGATATTCTTTATAACTACAGTACCAATAAGAAATATGAGAAAATGTAAATATAAGAAAATGGATTTAAAGGATTATTTCTCCCAATTCAGATTTATTTTTTATTTGTACCTGCTTTTACTTGGAGACGAAATCACCTTCTTATCCAACATCATTTTGCGTCAACTCTCTTCCGATTGTTTAATTTTATTTTGTTACATTTCATTAATTCCATGCAAACAATCCTTGCTTGAATTTTTTTCTATAACGCAAGACGTCTTTATCATATTTTAGAAAATTAATGAATTTTTTTGATGTTTTAAAAGATTATGTGTATTTTGAACAATAATGTGTTTCTAGTAGGCTGCCAATTCACCATTGATGTTTTCTATATATTGTTTATTATATTTTGATTGTTGTTTGACGGACTATAGTTTCTGTAATGTAAATCAAATCCCGATTGTTTTGATTGAGAGTGGCATTGGCTCAGATATGGGTAATTTATTGACAATATCTAGAGCCTTGAATCAAATCACAAGTATTGTGAAATCCTTGCGTGAAATTTGTAGTGGAGTTAATGCTGGACCTACGTTATTGGAATACACTTGAAACACGTTCATGGCTGTGACATTCTTAGTGATAATTTTTAATTCAATTCAAATCTGGTTTTGGATAAGTATGGTATGAGACATGTCCCTCTTTTTTAAAATGCATTACCGGTACTCTACACTTGAGGCTCCACGCGGTGTATCCGAAACGATAGCAGTGATTCTCATGATATTATTTATGTTTTTTGATGATATATAATTTAGGCTACTCATCAAATTTTATATGATGAGTTTAAGATTAAAATTTGAAAATTTTTAGTTTGAAAATTTCTTCACAAAAAATCGTCATCCATTTCTGTATCGTCTATATAAAATTTCAATTTTTGTACGGTACAAGATTCACATATACCTTGATTTAAATAGCAATTTTCAATAATAACAAATATAGCAAAGGAACAGGGAAAACAAATGCTGTTTATTAAGCTTTAATATCAAAATTTGCCAATTATTTGTAGACTACTACAATCTCTCAAAATTGAATAATTTTCATAAATCTTCCAGTCATGTTGATGAAAAGATTTTTCTGTCATCGTTAATGTTCGATGAAAAATTTCTGCTGAATAATGACTTATGTATAGCAATTATATTCGGTCACAAAGAAGCATAACTTATCAAGTAAATATACGAGCGTTTTAAGCTGTCTGGACCTGAACCGAATTTGTCTGTCATGTTCTCTTTCATGTATGAAACATTTCTATAGTTGGTGATCTAACTTTTTTGGCATCCTAGCTAAAATTTATTAATGGTTGAACTATATTATCATTCTAATAATTCTATTGCTCGATAACCTTGTAATTGTTTGGAGGAAATCGGAATTTGAATGAACTCTCTAAGACACCTTTTTATAATTCTTCTTTCGAGGTCATTGCCCTTACAAATTGGAAGTAGTATATTTTAAATGTTCATGGTTTTGGAGATGGCTTTTTGTATCCTAGCTCGTTCCTCAACTCAAATGCCTACCAACAGGTTGCTGGTGACATTCAAACGTAACGGTTCATTTCTTTTTTAATATAATTCCATACAAACAAGATTCTGTTCTTGAACCTTTCAAACACTTCTCAGCTTTGAGAATTGTTTTGAATTGTGAAGAATGAGTTTTCAGAGCGTTTTAATCAAGGTAGCGCAATCAAGAAACTAATCTAAATTAATCTACAGCGCTACCTTGGTATCAGTCATTAGTTACAAATCCATAAATATGTTAAATTTTAGCGTCCTCTAAAATGTCTAGATGATTGAAATAATTTAGGTACTAACCAGAAGAATGACTTTCTAAAGAATAGTTCTCTTTTTTAAGCTTGCAGCTTTGATACAATATTCATCCAAGCTGTTGATTTCTAAACTATTTTTTCATGCCTCTCACCAGCATCAATAAAATAATTTTGTACTGTACTAACTTGCCTTGTTTGGTTGCAGATTAAATTACATTATTTCCCACATAGGCATAGAAAAAGAGTGATGAACAGATCTAAAACAAAAATTTAATGATTCACCTTAATTATGATAAATATTGTTGTTAGTGATTTTAGTACTGTATCTGTTTCTATATGAAACAGCCCAATTGTGATGTGTGATGGACAATATTGGATCTACCATTGCAGAATATTACATTAATTCTCTATAATATACCATTAAAAATTCTGTTAAGTTTTCTTATTGACTGTTCTGTACAATTACAAAATTATCTTGACCATACAACAAGGAGCATGTCTTACAGGTTCTATTCAAGTTCGAGTGAGTGAAACTTGTGTACCATCCGTGCATACAAATGACCGGTCCGATTTCTCGTTTGCCCATTTGTCCTCTCGCTGCATTTGCTTAACATTGTTTTCTTTTGTGTACAGAATATTAACTTCATCATTTAGACCTTTCGGGTGCTTTTAAGAATTGTTTCAGGAGACTTGAAGTTGTCATTCCATGTCCTCAATTGCTCTCTTAGCCTCTGCTTCCTCTTAGCTCCGCTTAAGCTCCGCTTACTCTCAGCTCATCTTTCCCTTAGCTCACATGTGTCTTATAATATTTCTCTCTTTTCATTCTCATCCTACTCTTCACACTTCCTCTTCTACCATATCTCTTTTCTTCTTCTTCGTTTCACCCTCTTCAACATCCTACACGTTTCTCTTTTCAATCAAGTTTTTTCTCATTACATGCTCCGTAATTTTATGTTTTGTAACTTTAACTCATTGTCGATTGATCCTCGATCACAATCGTATTAAATGTACTCACAAATCTACTATGTTTTGCCGCTGTTTTCTGCCGTTCTACTCTATTGTTGCAGCCCATATTCTGGAAATTCCCCTGGAATGCGGCCTCAGATGACAGCTTCCCCCCTCCCGCCACCTCTACTGCCACCAGTGGACAATGAACTGAATTTTCTAAGCACCCCATTATGAGACCGGTAACCCGATGATAGACAATAGTGCTACACAAAAGTGATTTCTTGTGAAGTTTAAAATATAATTGTAGGAGCCGAAGTTATCAGCCCAACGCTGATGACTTGCTTTAGAGTGATTGAAACATTAATTAGGTTAAGTATCATCATCATCCTCATCATTGTCATGCACTGCTCTACGGTTGGTTTCAAGTTTGTTTGCTATTCCAATGATGCCATTAACTAACGACTTAGCTCGCCCGCCCTCAATTCAGGATGGCAACCATAATAATGATACAGGGCTTCTATTGTATAATGAACTAAAACCATATAACAGGATTTTT
Source organism: Laodelphax striatellus (assembly GCA_017141395.1). NCBI lineage: Eukaryota > Metazoa > Arthropoda > Insecta > Hemiptera > Delphacidae > Laodelphax > Laodelphax striatellus. The sequence goes on along the minus strand of CM029532.1, from coordinate 20,936,085 downwards.
AAGGCCGCCCACCTAAATGTTCAATCCCTTAGCTGTCACATAGACGAACTTAGAGCGATCTTCCGTTTTCAAAACTTTAATATTATTGGTATCTCAGAATCGTTTTTAAAGCCCAGTATTCAATCCTCCCTATGTGCGCTGCCCGGTTATAGTCGTTGCCGTGATGATCGTTTAAATAAAGGCTGTGGAGGCGTGGGATTGTGTGTAAGAGATGGTATAAAAACTAAAATATTAACTGCATCTAAACAGGAATATTCCGCTAAACCGGAATTTATGCTACTTACCTTATCTTTGACTAGCTCCGATAAATTACTTGTTGGAATATGCTATAGACCTCCAAAAATAGGACATTTCACTGATTTTGAAAATGCTTTGATTTCTTTTATGCCATTCTATAGCCGTATTCTTGTTATGGGAGATATGAACACTGACCTCAACATGACTAACCGCAACTTTGACTATCACCAACTGACAACAATTTTTCGCTGTCTCAACATGACTATCCTACCGCTCAACCCAACTCATCATACTAACGACTCTGACACATTTATTGACCTATTAATAGTCAGCGATCCAGATGAGGTTGTTCACTCGGGTCAAGTCTGTGTTCCAGCTATCTCTGGACATGACTTGATTTACTGTGTACTCTCTCATAAGACACCTAGACCAGTACAGAAATTCATGACATATAGAGACTTTAAACACTTTGATGAGACTGCTTTCCTGACTGACGTAGCGCAGACTCCATGGCATCAAATTGAGGCTCTTCCCTCAGTGGATGAAATGGTTCTGACTTTCAATAACTGGACGCTCAACCTATATGACAAACACGCCCCCTATGTAACTAGGAGAATTAATAGGAAACAACGAGTACCATGGATGACTGACGAAATACTAAAAATGATGGGACAGAGAGACAAAGCTCATAGGAAATTTAAAAGAACAAATGATTTAGATAGTTTAATTGAGTATAGAAGTTTGAGGAATAAAGTTAAACAACAACTGCGTAACTCCAAGATTAGGTACTTGAACACATTCATTACAGATAATAGACAAGACTCTAAATCATTGTGGCGTGGAATAAAAGAACTAGGCCTTGGTAAACAGGAATCTCGAACTCAAATTGACTTACCACTTGACGATATTAATGACTACTTTGTCTCACATTCGACTCAACGCGACGAGGCAACAATCAGTGACCATATTAATAATCTCAAAATTCAGGTAACAAACATAAATATACCACTTGCCGATCAATTTCATTTTGAACCAATTTCAGAGCAAGATGCTTTTAGAGCAATTCAACACGTTCGTAGCAATGCAACCGGGGCAGACAAAATACCAATAAAATTTATAAAGAGAATATTATTCTCAGTCCTCCCAACAATTACATTCATCTTTAACAAATCTCTTGAAAACGGCTATTTCCCTGAAAATTGGAAGCTTGCTCTAGTTCGTCCTCTAAACAAAGTTGCCTCTCCTAATAAAGTGGAAGACTTAAGACCAATTAGTATTTTACCTGCCCTATCCAAAGTTCTTGAAAGACTAGTTCATACTCAGGTTGTACAGTTTCTAGCTCATAATAATAAACTTCACAACTTTCAATCTGGCTTTAGAAAATCTCACTCAACCGAAACAGCTCTCCTGCGTGTCACTGATGATATCAGGTTGGCTATGGACCAAAGAAAATGTACTATTTTAAGTCTATTTGATTTTTCTAAAGCTTTCGATACAGTAGACCATAAAGTTCTCCTAAGCAAATTATCTTTACTAGGTTTTAGTCATAAAACACTAGCTTGGTTCAATTCCTATCTTTACAGGCAGGAAACAATGTGTAACGATTGGAGAAAATAGATCAAATTGGAAAAATGTTCTACATGGTGTTCCTCAAGGCTCTATACTAGGACCTACTTTTCACTCTGTATGCTAATGACCTTCCATCCGTTATTAAGTTTTCTAGTTTCCATACTTATGCTGATGATCTTCAAATTTATGCAAGCTGTACCACCTCAAAAATTAATGAAACAGTAGACAATATTAATCAAGACATAAATTTGATTGTTGATTGGACTAGGAAAATGGGTTGAGACTCAACCCCATTAAAACAGCCCATAATTATAGGATATTCAAGACTAGTCAACAGCATCGACTTGAACACAATTCACAAAATCACTGTCGATGGTAATGAAATCCCTTATTGTAGTGTAGTTAAAAACCTAGGAATCATAATGAATAACACACTAGACTGGCCAGAGCAAGTAAATAAAACATGTAAAAAGTATTTTCAGCCATCCATCCATTAAAGAAAATGCAAGATATCCTTCCTCAAAACATTAGATTAATGCTGGTTCGATCTCTCATCTTCCCACACTTTTTATATTGTAATTCAGTACTCAATGATATGCAAGTCACCCCTCAATGATAAATTACAGCGCTGCCAAAACTATTGTTTACGATTTGTTTATTCTATTCAACGCCATGAACGGATCACCCCAGCACATATTGCTAGCTCAACTTTGAAGCTACCTGATCAGAGACTTCTTAGGATAGTTAAACTTGTTAGAGATATTTTAAAATATGGTCAGCCAAATTATTTCAAAATGATTTTAAATTTGTCTCTGAAGGTAGGAGAGTAGATGTCTCACACACCAGAACCGGAGAAAATACTTTGAGGATACCGAATCACCGAACTACCATTTATACCAAATCTTTTCTTGTGAGTGCCTGTCGTATATGGAACTCACTTCCAATTTCTATTAGATCTATTGAGGGTCGAGCGAGCTTTATTTTGAAATTAAGAAAATATCTTCTCGAGAAAATGATCGAGCCTGACCAACCCTAAAGCACTGCATGACAGCTTTCATCTTTCACCTCATACTCATTGTAATTTACTCATAATTCAAAACAATATTATTTTAGGTTGTTATCTTAAATTAACGTCTGAAATGTTTTCCTTATTGTATCATGTTTCCCTATCGACATTATTTGTAACTAAGTCGATATTGATGAATGTAGAATTTTTCTATTAATATCTTATTATAACTTAATTTTGTCAACCCATCGACATTATAATATCATCACCATTACTAACACACGTCGAGACGTTAATCAAACAATACTACATTCTATTCACACCCATTCCTAAATAACATCTCATCTTCCATTACAATCAATTAATAATTTATTTTTTTTCAGCTATTCCTTCCATTTTCATTCATAATTATTAGTTTTTTTTTCAATGACTTGTTTTATTTATTTCATATAATCTTTTTTGTTCTATTAGTGTACTTGTTTAGTTCTAATGCTCAATTATTACTTATTTCAGTCTAAATCTGTAAAATTTTATGTTCAACTAAGGTCAAGTGTTGATGAAAAGGATTTCTATGTATCTCCTTTTCCAAGAATGGACATTCATATGTCCAAACTTCGCCTTTTCATCTAGATAACACACAATTTTAAATTATCAGTATATTTTTTGCTTTACATCTACTCACTGTTACATAAGTTTTAAGCTAATGTAAATTTGACGAATAAAATTAATTGTATATTATGTTATTATAATCTAGAATTTAAGCAGTCATATTTGTTATCTATATGAATAAAGTAATAAATCTAAATCTAAATCTTCTCTTTAGTTGTTCGGTGCAATCTATCACTGCTTGAAGTGTGTCCAAGAATGAGTACCGTATGAAAAAGTTTTCTTCCATATAGGCTACATTTAAATAATCTGCATTGTTGACTGTGGAAAAATATGTATGAAAGGGGTACCTTCATTTCAATTGAAAAAACTGTCATTCGAGGACCTCAACTATTAAAGTCAAACTGAAGGTTAACTAATTATTATCTTAACAACACGAATACGGGTAAGACTATGATTTTTCCGTTATCATTTTCCTGTCTCAGTTCACAAGAGTTGGACAATAATTACAATTTTAGTTGAAAAATATATTTTATTCAGATCTCTATTGGCCAGTTGATTGATTTAAACCGTTTATCGAATATAAAAATAACGATGTCCTGATCATCAATATTTCTCAACTGAACTATAGTTCATTCATGTTCTAAATGATTCCAAGTTTCATTAATAATTTGAAAAACAAACGATCTCTCAGAAAAGAAAATGAATATTGTCATTTTTCTTCTGTATAATTTCGGGAAATAGGATGTTGGATATTTGTGAGGTATGCTTCTTATGAACTTCTTCTATTGAGTTGATTAGCCTTGTCTCTAAAATTTGCATGGTTAGTAATTAGATGAAGAAGTAGTGATCAGATCTATTCAAATGTGTCTTCGTGAGGCCTAATCGATTGGTGCTTTCACTGGTTCATCCAGCTATAAAAACTGACTCATTGTTAGAAAACGGCTTATTCTGTTGTGTATTCTAAATTCCTGTATTACAATGGACTCCTGCCCATCCAACATTTCTCTTCAGCCGATCTTGAATATAACACTTTGGCAAACAACAAAAACACTTTTCCATGAGTCTAATACACGCCAGTTTAATGCTATAGGTGAATGAATCTGTATACGTTCTGCACTTTTCAACAAAGGACCTCAGTCTATGATTGAGAAACGTTTAGGCATTGCCTTGTTTCAATCAGTACAATCTGCTGAATTTTGTATTACTCTTTAAAAATTATAATTTTTTTTAACATTTCCTTTACGCGCTTGTATTAATGAAAAAGGAAGCCAGTTTGAAAATTTTTCAGTAATGATGTTATATATTTTCGAGACATAAGATGTTGGAAATAAGTAATTATAATTATATCAGTATATGAGTTTCTAAGTTTATAAAATTTATAACACTAACAAATTAATAATATCAAATAAAATACATTGATTCAAAGATTTTTGATCTGCGCGACTTAATGAACGCACTATATTATTCAATTATATATTTTCGAAATTGTGAGTAAAAGATATCAAGTTGTAAAAAATCAAAACATTTTATTCTGAAATGATACTATGAATTGTGAATGAATGAATATAGGCCCACTCATCCTATGCTTATTTGTAATTTTTCCCTTCAATTTCATCAAGTTTTTTGCATGTATGAATATCCAGTAAATAAATGATGCAGTACATTATATTGTAACTATTATGTAATATAGTTGGTATATTGAAAAAGTAACAACTCCACATTTCCTTGAAGTAATTCTCCATATGACAGAGCTTGTAATTGACAGTGCAAACCTTGTTAACCGAATAGCACAATAATTCACCTCGTTATTTGTATTCACAGTAAATTATGTAGCTCATACCAGTTGGAAATTCTCTCACGACAAAAAAAGTAATGATGTTACATACTTTCCTTCATTTTATTCTCCCTTCACCTTATTCTCGAATCTTCCTCATTATTTTCATTATTCACAAGAAATCATACAAGTACAATCAACCCATAATTGGCTGAAATCAATGCAATACTAAGTATTGAAGTGGCATTCCAGTGGATTTCATTCACCTGTGATAGGAAAACATTGTAAGAACTTTGGCTTAAAATATTTGTTATTCTGAATGTTTTCAGAGATGATAGTTGTTTAAGTGAGTTGTAGGTATCATATCTTTTGTGAATCTCAAATTTATATTGAATGTATCAAAAAATGAAAATTAATATGATGCTGTTGTGAAAACAATTTTGAAAAACATTATAAAAATGTAATTTCTAAGAAAATTATGTTGAAAACTGCTTAAATTTCGGGTGTTGCTCAGAGTATTAAATCAATTGATTGGACAAGGTATGGCGTTGAAATTTAATGACAATATGTCTAATTACTGTAAAATCTTTCCTAATAGGTACTCTTTAGCTTTTTGATTCCATGTTAATGATCACTCAGTGAACAAAGAAAAGGAGCCTATTTAACAAGATTACTATTTTACCATATTCGTCCTTCTGTGCTGCTTTTCTTCCGATTATATTCAAATTTCCTCATTCTCTCTCTCTCTCTCTCTCTCTCGCTCTCTCTCACTCACTAGCTCTCTTTTGCTTACTGTCTCCCTAATTGTCAAGCCCATCTCGCTCAAACTTATTCATTGAGCTTCGAATTAGGTAGACTTGACTGTCAAATGCATTCGCCATGGTTCATAAACACATACAATAAAATTTCACGGCGTTGTTTAGCCTACAAGAGGAGAAACATGGCTAAATGATTGACCACCAAGAAGTGAAAGAAAGTCTGCGACAGCTTTAATCACTTTCCATTCGTTTTTAAATCATTGTTCATCTCATCTCGAGCGGCTGCTGAGGATAAATTTCCTACTATTGTGTGGGAGAAAAAACAACTTTCTGGTCGCTGGTCTCAGACGATTATTATTATAATAACTGTAGCTATTGCTGACAACAGTAACAGTGAAATTTTTCCTTAAAGGAAGTTTAATTATCATACCTTTCATTGAAAAAAGTCTCTATATTGTCTCCGCGTTTCCACTTTCAATTATAAAAATAATAGTTTCAAGAAAATTTATCATTGCTGTTGGTGCAAGCTAAATAACTTGTTCAATTAACTTACAGTAATCATTTTCCGCATTTCATTCTGGTAATTAGTTGAATCTTGAATAAAACATCAAATCCTAGGTAGAAGCATAGACTAACTGTATAGTTAGTCTATGGAAGAAGGTAAACGATTGAAATGAATAATTTTTTCCCGAGATTATTATAGATTTCAATTTGAAAATTTGTATTGCCTGATTAGATTATTGAACTTGATAATCCTCTGAAATAGTTTCAGGACTAAACACGATATTAATAATTATTCTTGTTCTTATTTAAAGAGTCTTTGAAAAATATGCATGCCGCCTCCCATTTCCTTCTTCTATGAAAACTTTTCGAACTTACAATGTTCTACAAGTAACTTTTCATCCTTACTGGATTACTATTTTAAAATTCATCACCAAATCTTTCTTGGAGAATGGATTTGCACTGAATTTGTTTTTCACTGATTTGCACTGCAGTCGATTTCTTGCTTATAGCTTATATCAATTTGGGGACATTGAATTTTACAAACCATTATTTCATCTTATCTTTAGAATTGCATGATTTGTGAATGATATAGCCTACATTTTGTAGAAATGATAATACATGAAGTAGAGATAGTATAGACCTGAATATTACTCCATGAATACAATTCTATATAACATGTATTCAATGGCAATGTTTCATTTTTCAACTAAATTTTGCAGCTGCTGAAAAATGGAGAGGAAACGCCACCGAACAAGATCTAATGGTTCGCAGCGAGAAAATCGATGAAGTCACACAGTTTCTAAACTCGAATAATATGACTTTCAAGATAATTATTGATGACATTCAACGAGCCATCAGAAGTGAGAATCCAGATGAGGAAGAGGACCGAAACAAACGTAAGTAGAGGTTTCAAAATTTAATCCAGAATTACTATCACAATTTATTTTAGTTGGTGGAGGTTTCAAATTTCTTCCATTCATCTTGCAGAAATTTTGTGATATTGTACTGTACTTATAACTATGGTTTTAATTATCATACTTCTATACTCATCCTATAACTTATAGTTATCAATCGCTCATAACATCCAACTATGGAGTCTTATAATATTATTTTTTCAAATTATCAATACTGTCAAAACCCAAAGAGATACATATATTTTGAAGATGGTCGATACTTATCCTATCACTTATAGTTATATTATGACTATTAACATTTATTAACATCCTTATATCATCCAATAACATCTCATCAACTATGAGTCTTATAATGTTACTCATGTAATCAAACATTATCAATGTTGTCACAAATCTAAAGAGGAGCATGTATTTCGATGATGATTATAATATAACTCGACATAGTCATAGAAAAAAGGAAGAGGATCTATTCTTGTATGTGTTGAATATATTACTTTATTTCGAGTTTTAATTATAAACCTGATTCTTACATCACAACTATATTACGATATCTAAGCAATTTTTGAAACTAATTTTTGAAACCAACTTTTATTTCATTTTTATTTAGTGGTCGCCTTGAACTTGAATTCTATTCCAATACATGGGTCTAGGACAACTCGCCGCGGCCAACTCGCCGCCGGACCAACTCGCCGCCGGGCCAACTCGCCGCCGACCCAACTCGCCGCGGCCAACCTGCCGCGACCAGCTCTTATAACGACTGATTCTCCCGGCATTTGTCACCACTTTTCAGGGATATTTAGATGCAGCTAACGATTTGACATGATATATAAATTAATGTTTAATTCACCAAACAAACTAATGTATTGAAAAACACAACTAAAACGACAAAAACTAAATTCATTGATGAAATTTGTATTGAATCTTTAGGTTCTCTGTAAATTGCCTATTAAACAGTTCATTCACTAATCAAACTAATGTATTGAAAAACACAACTAAAACATGTTAAAAAGTACAAAAACTAAATTCATTGATGAAATTTATATTGAATCTTTAGTTTCTCTGTAAAATGCCTAATTTGAACAGTAATTTCAGATTTCAGATATAATTTATATATCATCTCGAATCGCTAGCTGCATCTGAATATCCCTGAAAAGTGGTAATAAATTAAATGCCAAGGGAATCAGTCCTTGTGTGGAGCTGGTCGCGGCGAGCTGGTCCGGCGGCGAGTTGGCCGCGGCGAGTTGGGTCGGCGGCGAGTTGGCCCGGCGGCGAGTTGGCCGTGGCGAGATGGCCGTGGCGAGATGGCCGCGGCGAGTTGGCCGCGGCGAGTTGTCCCATTCCGCCAATACATTAATTCCAAGACAAAATTGGAACTGAAATTAATATGATTCTGTAGTTTTGTTCCTTGCCAAAATGTGCATTGACTTTGTACTTGATAATGTGCTCATCCGAATGAAAGTTGATTTTATTTTGAATATTTCGTTTCATCATCAATTAATGTAGAACGTGTTATCCGCCTCTAAAGATAGACTATTATGGATGAAGTTACATATTAGTATTGTACCTTATATTATATTCCTACAGAAGATGAGTTCTTACATTTAGCTTTATAAGACGCCATACGCTGAATAAAAATAAATAATACAGAATCAATGTAATTTCATATTAAATCAGGAAATATTTCTCAAGCTCTCTCTTTCATCTGGTTAGTTAAATTGGATTACCTTTCAGGAAATTGTCTTATGCACAGCTACAGCACGAAGGAGGAGAAAAATCGCTTATAGATTAAAATCTCCGAATAAGCTCAGCTGGGACGTCGTATTGCCTACTAGGAAAAATGGTGCAAGGAAAAGAAAACCAACTTTCGATAGGGGTGAGCTTGGTTTGGGAATACTCCTTCCATTTCTGTTCTGACACGTGAATGCTCCTGCTGCTGCTATCACTTGGGTTGCTATCAAATGGAAAAAAGAATATTTTTGTTTGCTTCTGTATGAATCCAACTGGATATTTCCACCTTGCTCTTCTATTTATCAGTTATTATTCATGTTATCTTTGTATATTTAAAACTCTTTTCCTTACTCCTCACTACTCTTCTTTTGAAGGCGTATTCAAGAACCCGTATTAAGAAGGAATATTGGTGATATTATGCATGATTTTATCTCTTGCCGTTGTCTTTCTCTCCAAACTGATTTGTATAATAGCTTTGATGGTTCAATATTTCATTATTTTTCGCTTAATAACTCACTCATTATTTCATTTTTTAATTAGAATCGTTATTTCCTATCAATTCACTTCTTATTTTCTTCATTTACTATTTACTATTATTTATTCATTATCTTTTCACTATTTGATCCACTGACTATTCAATTTTGTCATTTATTTCATCTCCTAAATGTTACTTGAATGTGGTAATAATCTGAATTATTATTTTTGTATTATTCACAGGATTGATATAACTAGTTGTTGCACTTGAAACAATTTTTCATATTTTGGTTTTTATCAGATCTGCTTGCGCTTGAAAAGGCTCCCCTTACATGCCTCTCACAAGAACAATGATTATCTTAAAATACCTTGTTATTGCCTTGATAAATTCCTTTTTTATGTTGTTATTTTGTAAAACACTCACAATGCACATTTTTGCACCGCTGAATACCATCTTGCTTGAATTTGAACGCTCATAAACGTATTTTGCTTAAGATATTGACGTTCTTTAAACTAGAATCTTTTCAAACTTCTTGATGATACCATATATTATTAAGATGTTTTTTGATAGCAAATTACACGCTCTCATGATTTTTTAAAATATTTGTACATCTTTTTTTAGTAATGTATAGATTATGCATAACACTTTTGGATTCTATGATTTTGGCTATAAGCTTAGATAAGTTTCAATAAATTAGTACTGAGAAACGATGGAGTTATTCCTATCAAAGTCGATTTTGCTTATTCTATGAATTGATTAACCAACTATAAACAGTTAATTCGACTAACCTTATAAAGCTTAGCTTACAAAGATTGAATTTGGATTGAGAATAATTATTAAAAGCATTCCATTTCCTGATATATTTTCAATTTAGTAAAACTTCAGTCGGTGTACTTAGAACAATGAGATGACTTTAGTGAGTGTGAACTTTACTGATTTGAGTAATTCACTTTTATATTATATTTTGCAGCTTATAGATTGACATGGCAGCGTTATCATCGTTTGAGCGACCATATGCAATTCCATGATTACTTACAGAAGGAATTCCCGAATATGGTTCAAGTGGTCAACATTGGCTCATCAGTTGAAGGAAGGCAGATGAGAGTTTTGAAAATTTCATCTGGACAGCCCAACGCAAAAGCTATTTGGATTGATGGAGGTACGATATTCAACAAATAAATAAATAAATAAATAAACCTTTTATTGCATTTTTCACATCTAAAATTTTCAAAATAATATGCTACTTTTACAAATTAGTATAATTTTTGCAAATCAGCTTCAGCTGAGGTTTTCTCAAAGAGAACTTTTGGTTGGCAAACCTATGTGCATTTGATTTAATTGTTATTGTTGCCTTAGTCTGTTAGTCTTTGTATAGCCAAACACCTCCGTACACTCTCTTCATCCGGTCCCATTCTGATCGTTGCTGCGCTACCCTCTGCCAAGTTGCTCCGCCACAGATTCTCCTGAATTCCTCGTCCCATCTGTTGGTTGGTCGTCCTCTGCTTCTCTTCAATGTACGTGGATACCAGTCTATAACTCTTTTCGTCCATCTGTTGTCTCTTGTTCTCGCTATATGCCCTGCCCAGTTCCATTTCCTCTCGACTATCAATCGTCCTATATCTCCCACCATTGTTTCTTTAGCAATCCATAATTTCGTCTTTCTGTCTCTTCTTGTAACTCCTAGCATGATCCTCAGCATCGCTCTCAAAGTGGTTCTCATTTTTACAATAATTTTTCTTGTCAGAGTCCATGTTTCACATCCATACAACAAGACTGGGATGATACATATCTGGAACAAGTTCCGTTTGTTTTCCATTGACACTGTAAAACGGAAGAGATAGTTAAATCTTTTGAACATTGACCATCCTAATGCCACTCTTCTTGTGATTTCTTCCCATTGACCGTCTTTTCCAATTCTTTGTCCCAAATATATGAAGCTGTTGACGTTTTCAATAATTTCTCCTTGGTTTAAATTGATTACTTCATCTGCTTGTAAATTGAAGCTCATAACCTTGGACTTTTCAAAATTCACTTTCAGGCCTAATTGTTTTGTTTCTTTCATCATTTCCTTTAGCATAACTTCAACTTCATTGATACTTCTTCCTATCAGTACAATATCGTCGGCAAATTTTAAACAGTTTAATCTTTCGCCATTTACATCTATGCCTTTATCAAGCCATTCCAAATTCTTGAAAGCTGTTTCTAGAACGGCATTGAACATTTTCGCAGATGGAACGTCTCCTTGTCTCAAGCCTCTTCTTACACGTATCTCTCTACTTTCTCGATATTCAACAAGTTTATTATAAATTATTTCGTTATTACGTGAAGTGAAACTGTATATGGAGTGTTCCAAACTGCTAAGAAACATCATGATAACTAAATCGATGCTTCTTTGCGGCAAGGTGCGTTTTTTACTATTATAATATACAGAAGAATAGTTTATTAATAGTTTCATTTCATCGGCTTTTCAATGTCTGTAATGAATAATATTATTGTTATGTGATACAAAAACATGGGATTAGATTTTCATCAAATCAAATAAATTTTATTTCCATTAATAAACACAGTTTCAATACAGTTTTTCTTGAATTTATTTTACACATTGAAGATAACAAGTATGTGACTTACTGCCAGTTGCACGAAAATCCAATGTACTCCAACCGCCGTAAAAGTATGATGTCTACTAACAGAACTAATGCAATGAGAACCAATGAACGAATCGGACGACAATGAAATGACATCATTTTACGGTGGTTAAAATCTATTTGATTTTTGTTCAACTGGCCTATAGAAATTATGATGAAATTTAATTGTATTATACCTTATAATACACTGGTTTTACTTGAATATACTGGTCAAGAGCAAATTTTCATCATATTAAGTATAAGAAGACATCTTGATTGAGTTGATGGTCATGATAACTGCATACATATTGTAAAAATCATTGCTTTGGAATGTTTCGAACAGTCTGTATCCGTTCAAATTTTTTCGAAACCTTATTTACCATTATGTCAACTTTTTATGAAGTAACTTTTTCGTAACACATATTTAATGAATATAATTCATGAAAATTCTGAACATTTGTAAGTTTACTATGGTTTTAATAAATAATTCAATTCATGTAACTAAATACAGGAATTGAAGAAGTTTTGGGCTTCTGCCTGTTTCTCTTTCCTATTTGTATTTGTCTGATTGATTCAATCAAGATAAAGATGAATACACAAATAAATATAATGATCATAATATATATGCAACACATCAGGAGACGTATGTATGAAATTGAAAGGCATCTAAAAAGAATTTGAATAAAATGTGATATTCTGAGAAGAAGATTCAATGTTATTGATCCAATAAAGGTCAAGATAAATACACAAATGAATATAATGATCATAATATACATGCAACAAAACAGAAGTCGTAAGAATGAAATTGAAAGGCATTTAATGTACTGTCAAACAATGAAAGAAAACTAATTTGAATATAATGTGGCATTCTGAAAAGAAGATAAAAATACATTTACTGAGAAAAAAAAACAATAAATGCTTTCACAAACTATTGTCTATGCTGCTGTCCTATCATGTTATTGTGTAATTTGTTTATCATTTATGGAATTATTTCAAGATGTATTTTGTATTGTTTTGTGCAATGGGTCTTCTCAGACCTAGTACAAGCAATAATTACTAAATCAATTTACTGTACTCGCTGCAGGTACCCATGCCAGAGAATGGATTTCACCAGCCAGTGTGTCGTACATAATAAGCGAGTTCGTGGAGAACCGTGCCGCACACGGGCCGTACGTGGCCGGCGTGGACGTGTACGTGGCGCCGTTCATCAACCCGGACGGCTACGAGTACTCGCACTCGGTGGACCGGCTGTGGCGCAAGAACCGCAACGCGAACAGCGGCGGCTCGTGCTCGGGCACCGACCTCAACCGCAACTACGGCTACAAGTGGGGCGGCGCCGGCTCCAGCCGCCAGCCCTGCAAGGAGATCTACGCCGGCCATCGCGCCTTCTCCGAGCCCGAAACCAGCGCCATCTCCAGATTTGTACTCGCCAACAAGGACAAAATCAAGGTCACTATCCCATCTATTGATACTGGGTAGCCTACCAATTGTTCGGCCGTATTAACAAATTTCATTGCCTGATATACTCAACAGTTATAGGTCTCTGAAATGTGGTAATCTTATAATACCTCATGTAATCTCATGATGAAATTTACAATTGATTCAGAGATATTGTTAAATTTCTCCATGGTCAACCTGTTTGTTATTTGGCGATATTAACAAATTTCAGTGTCTGATATACTCAACTCAACAGTTATAGGTCTCTGAAATGTGGTAATCTTATAATACCTCATGTAATCTCATGATGAAATTTACAATTGATTCAGAGATATTGTAAAATTCCTCCATGGTGAACCTGTTTGTTATTTGGCGATATTAACAAATTTCAGTGTCTAATATACTCAACTCAACAGTTATAGGTCTCTGAAATGTGGAATCTTATACCTCATGTAATCTCATGATGAAATTCACAATTGAATTAAGAGATGTAAAATTTCTCCATGGTCAACCTGTTTGTTATTTGGCGATATTAACAAATTTCAGTGCCTGATGCACTCAACTCAACATTAATAGGGCTTTGAGATGCGGAATCTTATACATCATGTAATCTTATGATGAAAATTACTATTCATTCAGTGATATTGTAAAATTTCTCCATGGTCAAGTTTTTATTTGGCAATATTATCAAATTTCAGTGCCTGATGCACTCAACTCAACATTAATAGGTCTTTGAGATGTGGATTCTTATAATACCTCAAGTAATCTCACGATGAAATTTACAATTGATTCAGAGATATTGTAGAATTTCTCCATAGTAGGTAAAGGAATGAGATCAATGTTTTCAATTTCACAATGAATTTGGCCATTCAAGTATGGTTTTCAAATGAATTCATTGCGGAATAGGCAACCTCTTCTCATTATTACTACAGCACCTAGTCAAGAACTAATAAGCTATTCTATTTTAACATAGATTGCTAATGAGCTGGGCAACATTGATCTAATTCTTTTACCTACCTATTAAGTATGTTTTTTGAATAAATTCACTGTGGAATTGACAACATTAATCATCTCATTCTTTTACCCACTAATCTTATTATATTTAATAAAGAGACTGGAAGTTGTTAAGACCACAAATTTATTAAAATATCGGTTTCGGTTGTTACACCATTATCAATTTCTGGTAAACTAACTCTGGTAACAACCAAAGATACATAATGTGTAACAACCCAGACCGGCATCTCGATATTTTAATAAATTTGTGGTTTGACAACTTCCAGTCTTTTCATTCGATATGAATAACCACCACAATATCACCTTCACTTCTACACAAGAAGTTAAGTTTGGTGCTGCCAAATTACATATTCAAGGGGATATTTTTATGTGTTGCTACATCATCATTGAAATGGTTCTCTACAAATTTCTCCGACTTGTAAGGTGCTTCAAGTAAACTGAATTTTTAAATCAAGTTCGTTTTTAAATTAACCTGTTTTTTGTGTACGGCAGATTTATAACTTTGGTTACATGTTTTGAGATTTTTCTCCTTACTGAAGATTATCAAATTATCTGTTGCAGGCTTATGTGACATTCCACAGCTATGGTCAATACATCCTGTACCCATGGGGATATGATCGTAAAGTACCTCCAGACTATGCTGATTTAGACAGAGTGGGACGCAAAATGGCCAGAGCTATTCAATCTGCTGGTGGACCTTCTTATACTGTTGGAAATAGTGCTGCCACTTTGTACGCTGCTTCAGGTAAGTTGAGATCAGCTTGAAACCATGTATTTAAAAATGAACCAGCCCAGACCAGATCTTCTTGAGTTATGAAGAACATTCACGTTCAACATTTTTTTAAATTCATTTAAACAAGGTAGTGAATTAGATAGTATTTTAAATAAGTAAAAAGTGAGTTTTATTATTAACCTCAAATAAGGTTATGTGGGAATAATACTACGCTTATCGTCAAAATTGAGTATCATAAATGTTTTCTTTCAGGTAAATTTCAATATTATTCATAACTATTTCATGAAATCCAGAAGCCTGATCCTGATAAAATCTGATAAAATACAGTAGAAATTGAAACTGGGGAAATGTTTCGTCAAGTAGTTGGAGGAAGTTATTTTTCAATATTTGCATTACAAATAGAATTTAATCATTTTTCACAATCAAATTCATGACATATTCTCGGTATTCACCGCTATTAACAACAATAAGCTTGAAAATGGTGTACTCCTATTCATCAAAACCTTACCAACTCTTCAGTTAGGAGTTCAATTTCACAAGATGCTTTGTTGAAGTACAAAGTACTTTCTCCTATTACGATTTTCAATAGAATGGGTTCCAACGGTTTTCAGAAAAGAATTGCACTAAATTATGATTTCAGAGTGCAAATTTTCAATGACATGGGAAAACAACTTGACCTTTGGACTGTTCTGGACAGAGTTGAACAGAGAATCGTTTATTAGAATATCCAATATTGTACATGATGATGAATATTGTTTTTTTGTGCAATAAAATTATTTGATTTTGTAAAAATTTGAAAAAGAAGGAGTTCTGGACGGAAAGCATGCTGATCTGTTCCGGAATGTATTTTAGTTGAATTAATTGATGTATTTTTAATTTGGTCGTAATGCTTTACAGGTGGAGCTGATGACTGGGCAAAGGGAGCGGCTGGAATCAAGTACACTTACACAATTGAGCTGCGAGATAATGGAGTTTACGGATTCGTGCTTCCAGCGCAGTTCATCGAGCCGACTGCTCGAGATGCCTTGGCCGCCATCAAAGTCATCGCTGAAGAAGTCTACAACTTGCCATAGAGGATGAAAATAATCCATCAGAATCATTGAGGAACTCCGATAATTGTGATATTAATATTTTACTATTACTCTAGTTCAGTAATAATTTCATTCCAACTCTCTCATATCATTTGCATAGTTGTTTTTCTAGTTTAGAACAAGTTAATTGTTGTATCTTTTCCATTATTGTTTTCTCCTATTTATTTATTGCACGATGTAATATTTTGTGTTATTTGTTAAGTAATTAGTCTGTAGTAATTCTCAATCAAAGAGAACTTCAATGATATGAAAGACAATAAATCAATATTTTTAGTTGTTGTAATTATTATTTGACCCTTTGATCATGTTGAATGGAGTTTATTGTTGTTTAAATTGTCATTATGCAGTCCATGATGACATCTTTGATGATTCCTTGATTGAAAACTCATCATTATAAACTGGTACTACTTGGTTATGAATATTCCCCCGAATCATGAATTTTTGCTTCCAGTTTTCACGCTACCATTACTTGAAGTTTACATTTTCCGTTCTAGACAAAAATATTATTTAAACCTTCAAAATGTTCTGCGAATATTCAATGGAATGCAGGATTTATCTTAGTAAAAGATTAGTTATTATAAATTATGTGTCAACTCATTTTCATTGAGACCATTGTTAGGTATTCTCCTTACTTTCAAAAGGTATTATGATGTAATACTTTAAAATTGATGATTTTTGAAATCAAGACAATTGAGAAATTAAAGACTCTTAAGTCATTATTATTGCAATTACTCCTACAATTACTGGAAACAAAACCCAACAATCAATCCTGTTCCTGTTGGGCAAGTCTTGTAAGTTATTATTTGTTTCAATGCATCATTATGATTATTTTTCGTACTTCGTAATCCAGTGAGTCTACATGAAATCAAACCACCCACTTATGAATATTTTCTTTTCCACTAGTAATTTTTCGAAATCTTACTTGTCAATTTGCATGAAATGAGTCCCTGTTATGTAACAATAATAATTATTACTCGAGTTCAAGGCCAATTTATCCTTAGCTTTGAATTCATGAAATTGCACAAATTACTGCATATCTTTTTTCTTCAATTGGTTGCTTTGAAAGAGTTACAAGTTCAAATGATCAGACCTGAAAGTTTAATCAAAGTAGATCAGCCTTAACAGCCAATCTTGATATCTACCTACCGTACCTAATGTTCTGTATCACTTATTGCTACAGACAGACCTATTGGATTCTTGAAGCTTGTAATCTAAAAGCTAATTTCCATATACGAGTATATAGCCTACTCCATGAAGTACTATTTCTGTCAAAGGTATGGGAAAACTGTTAATGAGCTTTGGATCGTTCTACCGATTATAACATCTTAGAATCATGCTCAAATTGGAATAGAGCTGTGAAGCTACACAGGCCCTAGATCATTAGATCTCATTTTTTAGATTGAGAACGCTCGAATGTTCCATATTTAGCTCACATAATATTCTATTTTTTCCAATTTTAAACGAAATAAGATGAAGTTTCTCTGTATTTGAGTCATTGAAAATTATGAGGTGTCGTTAAAATTCGAACAATAGCAAAAATAGTGATGAGATATTGTTTCTCGAATGAAAAGGTACCGTATTCGAAAAAAAATATTTTCATTTTAAATTGAAATAATGAAAAATGCGCGATATGAATTCTATCACTTTTAGTTTGTCGCCTATCAAGACAACTGAATAATTATTATTTTCTTATTCAAAATTATTGTGTAACGATAACTCAATTCCACTATATTGATCAATTTACTTCTAAAGTTCTTGAATTTGTATTTCTAAATTCATCAATTTAAGTTTTTTCATAACAAAATTACGAGAATTTCACTAAAAATATCGAACCACTTTTGGTCTTGGAAAATTTCTCAATTGTGTGGTTGATATGTTGAATATTGTTTGATATTTTTCTTTCACTTTTCCAGGTATCTCTTAATTCAATCAGAAGGATCAAATCATTGTTATCATTTCAACTGATAACGGAACTGTGCTGACAAATTGATGACGGTAGTGCTAAGAAACATAATATTCTTCATGTGTAAAGAATAATCGGTTCTGGTTTCTTACCAGAATAAACTGGTTTCCTAGACATTTTGTCACTCTTAGTTTTTAATTTTATTGAGATGATCCATTTCATGTGCCAAAAGTCCCCCCTGAAATCCCTTACTAGAAGCAATTGAGTAATATAATGTATTCCATTCATTGCAATTTTCAATAGAAAAATTGTCAATCTGTGATAGGACATAAGTTTTTAATACTATACTCGATAGCTTAATTACCTGAACTACAGCATGTGTGTGTAGACATTTTCCATTTTTGAAAGCACAGACTATATATAGTTTAATCTGAATTTTCTTCAATTACAGGAACAATGGAAGAAAGAGAAAGAACGATTGGAAGAAGGAATACGTTCCGCTTCTTCGAAGAAAATGAGAAATACGCAAGCTCTTGAAGAACAATTGAAGGATGCTAAAGAAACTATTGTCCGATACAGAATCGAGTTGGATCGATATAAGGTGATACAGTTTGGTTTATTGCAAAATTTTTTACATGATTTGATTGATTAATGCAGAGAGTGAAACTTAACCGTATAGATTACTATTTGACTAGGGAGAGTGGGGCTAGTGTGGACATTTTTTCATTTTACCACAAAACCTTTGAAAACAGTCATTTTCAACGATGAACAGGTTTTTTATTTACCTAAATAACAGACTCAAAACATGTAGAGAAAATAATGTTGTGAGGATGATTAAAGGACAATCAAATCAAAGTGAAATTATTGTGTTTGATCATTCCTGAGGTTTTAAACAAGATTTTTTTCTAAATTTATAAAATACATTTATTGTCGTTAACAATCCCTAACTTCAATGTTTGCAGGCTGAGAATGAAGAACTTGAAGATGAATGTCAGCAGCTGAGAGAGACAATAACTGTTCTTGAAACCGAAGCCAATGACTATCGAAGACAGATTGACGGTTTAACTAGTCAGCGGACACATCATGCCACTCCGAATGCTGACTTTGCACTCACTCAACAGCTGACAGAAGCGCAACAACTTCTGTCCAATAAAGAAAGCCAAGTAATTATAAATTTCAATTTTTCAAATTTTTCCAAGAATATTCACAAATTCAATTATTTTTTCCTTTGTGGTGGATAGTTCCTAAATCAGTACAGGAGTAGTAGTAGTTTTATCACGATTAAATGATAAGTGGACTCACAACTTATTGAGTGTATATTAAAAGTAGGTAACAATTAGTATATGTATGAGTAGAGTATGAGTTATGGAGAAGTTTTTTAATGCTTATAATTGAAACGTTGTATGCTGATTATTAAGTACCGTATTTAAGGTTGAGTGATAGAAAATACTTTCGAGTCCCAATAAGTTCAAAATAAGAACAATAAGAACAATAAGAACATACAATATCCAATATCCAATATACATACATCCCAATAAGAACATACAAATGGTACGGATTTTGATAAAAAATTCAAATTGTACTCTTCCAATAGGAATAACAAGTGCTCATCAGTAATCTTAATGATCAGATCTCACACAGATCACTCTTTCCCAGAATTTGAGACTCATTAAGCTCATAATCTCTATTCTCATACTAGAAGTGGATCTCTTATGAATGAGATCGCTTTTATATTTATTCAAGATTTAATAGGTAGTAGTTATTTTCAGCAAGTTCTGTTACTTCTCAGTATTCATATTTATTTATTTGATCAAAATACTGTACCATATTAGTGGAAAGAAAAAACAGGCGTTAGCCCTAAACTTTTTCTATTCCAAAATTTATCAAGAAAAATGTCCAAAGGCAGGTTCGAAATGTAGTTACAGTGCTGCAAATTCAAAGCATCCAAATTGAGTTCACGTAGATTAATTCAAACTAGGTTTAGTTCTCACTTTTGATTTCACTCGTCAGATAATTCTTCGTTTAAGATTCAGTGTTTATTAAAATCAAAATTTAAGTTATCTTGATAATGTAACATGTTATGATTACAACATTTCATATATGTTGTAAATCTAATTTGTACAAATTTTGTTCATACAGCTAAAAGAACTGGACAGTGAATTAAAAAGCCTGCGCTTAGCACCTGAAAGCTCAAAAAAGGAAACCGAACTGTATGCTGAAATAAACTCTCTCAAAATGACAGTGTCTCAGTTGCAGAGTTCATTAACACTAGAAAGAGCTCAGAACAAAGCGCTTAACAAAGATAAAACTGTACTGGTGCGAGAAAATAGCGATCTGAAACGTCAGGTGAAAGAGGTTGAAGGAATAATCAAACAACGCAATAAAAGCGACTCCAGTATGGCCAGTATAGTTGGAGGAGAGAATAGACTCAAAGAAATGGAAGACTTGTTGGTGACTCGTCAGGCTGCCATTGTTTCAATGCAGGAGCAGCTTGAAGAAATGGAGGTATGGATCGAATTTTATTGTTATTAAAAATAGTTCCGTAAAGAAATTAATTAAGTTTTCGTTCAAGAAATTAGTTGTCACAACTTGAACATCATTATTGTAGTTCCTCTACTCTTGGTATTGTTTTAAAAGCATAATTATCATAATCAAATGTCTTGTACTTCCTCTATGCTTAAACTCTATTTTTGTAGAAGGAGGAGTTCTATCTGCAGAAGCCATACTACCCTATTATGCCGGTATCATGTAAATTAAAAAAAAATGAACTTGATATTTTCGAAAAATGTAAAAAATACTTTTGGTGAAGTGGAACAACCCTACTCGGGTCTCCCCACTATAAAAAGCCATACGCTAAATAAATAATGAAAAATACTTCTATAGGTCTTCGGATACCTTTATGAATCACATCTTTTTACTACGATATTAGGATTTTTTTTCGGAAAACTTGATAGTAATAAGAACGATACTTGAGTATTTTAAAATTATATTGGATCATAATGTTTTTGACAACTAGAACGGCCAACATGAGTTTTCCCAGTCATTGCAATATCCAATGTTCTTAGTTGTCAGGACATTATCACATCAAAATTTAAATAACTTTGCATAGTCTTGTTCAGTTTGAATAGACTGATCGATTAAAATTCAATTTGATCTTTCTTGATTAAGTGATGTCAACATAAGCTCTTGGCTCATGCTTGGGTATTGATTAGAAGGGTTATGATAAGAAAGGAATACACCTACTAAACAGCAGCTTCAAGTGGGTTCCGTTGGTAAGCGATTTTTGGTTCTCATAGATATATTCTTCTTATGATACTTAGCAGAGATGTTCTTGAGCGGTCACCCTTATAACGAGAGTAGCAAATGCTAGTCTCTTGAATTTTAATTATAATTGTTACTTTTTCACAGGAAAAATACGAAAAACATCTCACTGAGCTAGAAAGGAAGATGGCTGCACTGAGTGCGGAGAATAAGACCTTGCGAGAGAGGAAAAATGAGTCGACAACAAAAGATAGTTCAGGATGCGTGCAGTCACCCTCAAATTCGAAGAAATGTTCCAGCTCGTCATCCAGATGTGCTCCACCCTCTGCTAGCTGCAACGCCGCTGCAACCGCTAAAGAAGACGCTCACCTGTTGGCCACTATTCGCGGAATGAAACTGGAATTGTCGAGCAAAGAGAAAGAAATGATGAAGCTCAGTAGGGAATTGGAAGATGCAAGAAAGACTAATAAACGATTGCAAAGGGAACGTGAGAAACAACTTAAAACCGCCTCACCTGTTAAACCATCTTCTGAAAGTAAGTTTTTCCTATTATTTTTTATTCATATAAGTTTTGTTATCTCTAGTTTTCTCTGTTGTAGTTTTATATATATTAATTTCGGCTAAGAATGGGCAATCGAAAGAATCGTATGAAATTTTAGTACTCAAATGAAAGTCCAAGAGGTTTAATTATTGAGGTATACATGGGAATATTCTACAATACTATATGTGCATGTATTACATACTACTGAAACTTTATAATCACAGTGTGATCATTGGTGTGAAAAGGTCCATAACAGTGTTTTGAAACATTTTTTAATCCCCGCCACCGCCATACTTTTGCCAATTTTAAAATTCTGATACGGGATTACAGGCAAACGTGAACCAATTCACTCATTTTTCAAACTTATTTTGAGAAAAACAACATCAGAAATTACTTTTTTCTAACTCTAAAAATAGTCTCTCTTCTCTTGGTATTGTTTTGAAAGCATAGAATGATGAAAACTAACTCTGGCATAGGCAAATTTTTGGTAAGAAGTGTATTACTCAACATAAATATGAATTGCATATCATTTCAATGCAAGTCTTTTGGGAATTTGTAAAATTAAGATGGATTTGTCCATCAAATCAAAAGTGTGACATCATATGCATGAACTACGTACTATACATAAACACTGAACACTACACATTCAGCCTACTACCTACGTAACTTATTCTACATTATACGGTAGAACATACTTTATATACGGTACTACTTCAATGTACACCTCAGAATTTCATGTTACTTTAAAATTTGAACTTTTAAAAATATTTTTCTTTAAATTGTATTACTTTGATTTCTTTTACATTGATTACTTTGAATAAATTTGACATTAAATCACCTCTGTGGTAGAGATGATCCTAGTAGAAAAGGTTTTGAACAATCAATTAGGCTGTCACTATAATTTGCTCACATTCTTTGGTATATTCTATTTTATGAGAATTATTCTTTTTTCAACCACTATTTTTACTATTTTTTTTTTTTTAGAAATTAGTTAACTTGAATTATAGGTTAACTTGAATTATTTGTTTCATGTCCAGTGTCACTCAAGAGTGATAAATCGACCACTGCCAACGTTGAACTTCCCAATTCCAGTATTGGAAGAGGCTATAACCCTAATCTCTACCAAGGTAAACATATTCCACCAAAAATTATATTAAATATTTCTATTATTTGTTAGTTTTTATTGTTCATAGTTCATCTTAGTTTATATCAACTCTCAATCTTTTGAACAATACTTATTGAAATCCATCATAAATCTTTATTCAAGTAGTCCAGGAAATAATAAGGTGGGGTTTAGTACAATGGTGGAGGAAATTTTAATCTTTCGATACTACCTAATAGCTGTGAATTGATAAATACCGTACTCGTATGATATTATTCCAACTGCTAAGTATTCCATGATAATACGTATTTCAAAACCTAAATTGATATATGTATTCAGAATTGCTGATTTTTCCACGACTATATTTTTAAGAACAAATGTGAATTGCCAGTGACAGAAAATATTTTTTAAATACTACAAGATGAGAAAGGAATCAATGCGGATTCATGTTATTTCAGAATCTCCCTAAGATTTTAAATTTAGTTTTAAACTAAAAAATAAATTTCAACTGAACCTTACATATGAATTTTTCAGTAGAAGTTTCTGCATACCTCACCCAACATTCTTCACCTGAAATTTTCTTATTTTAAGTAATCTTATCAATGCTTTTAATATTCATTACTCCGTTTATTCTAATTTTACAGAAGAGATTGAAGCAGCGGCGTTGATAAATATGGAGAATAAAAGTCTCAGGGAAGAGATCAGGAGACTTGGTAAAGATATTCTGGCGCTAAACAACAAACGGCTTCAGGATGTAAGTATTCTGCATACTGCATTGGTTGTGGAAAGTGTCATTGTGAAATGTGCATGCCTTTCTGTTGGGAAATGATCTGATACTTGATCATCTCAAAAACTTTAAAATGTTCCTGTATTTCAATCGCTTGATTAAATATTATGCACATAGTATTCGTAAAAGAAGTTTTATTAGAAGATAGAGAGAATAAAAATACTATTGTTCTTATCATCAAGTTGAACTCTTTCATTTATGGATAGGCTGATGAGCCTCTACTGTAATAATGCTCCATTTTCTGATCCATCTGTAAGAACAAGAACACATCCAATAATCAGATCGGTTTCTATCGTCAGAAATTATCATTGTGAGAAATGATTCAATATAGTGCTGATTTTTTTCAATTACTCTGGTCTATTAGAAAAACCACAAGATTTTTGAAATATCTATTATATTAAAAGAGTTTGGTGCCGTGTAGAGACGATTTTGGAGAGTTCGTGGAAACGTTTGAGTGGACCGATTGTGATGTGGTTTGCGCCAAAAGAAAGATAAAAAATTGAGTTTCTGCAGGCTCTATTTGTTTTTCAAAAATAATGATTTTCAATGGGAGAAAAATAATGGAAACCAAAAACCATCCGTTGGCATTAAAATGTAGTAAATTATTGAATCTATTGAGTTTGTGAAATGTCACATAGATAGAGCTTAAAAAAGTTTTTCTAAAAGTAGTACAGTGACTATAATTATTAACAGTCTCACTTACAAGTTAGGATCTCATTGGTATGTCTGAGTAGCTGTCAACTGCAGCTAGTCAAAATAGCAACTATTTAAAACTAAGAACTTTAGAAAATTCAAGTGAGTGGCGCTTTGCGGTGCACGGGGGTGAATAAAATCGAATAGTTATTCCCTATGATAAAAACAATTTCTTTGTTTTTTCCAGTGCTTTCATTTGCATCAAATTTGTTTCATTTGCAGTTGGTGTCGTTACAGTCTGAACATGAACAAGAAGTTCAGCGTCTCATAAACGATTACACGAACAGGCATTCTCAGACAGCTGTAGCTGAACTCCAAGGCCAAATCTACACTCAGCAAATGGTCATCAATCACTTGAAAGAGCAACTGAAACAGTGAGTACTTTCTCATTGAAGTATTCAGAAAAATGTTCAATTCCTAAAGAATATTAATATTTGAATTATAATTATTAGATTATCATGTCATTATATACCCTAGACCTTGTTCTAGACCTAGCCTTTGCTAGTTAGGCCTATGTGGTTTATGAAAAATAATTTGGAACTTGTATTAGGAGGCATTCTTTTTAATCATTTACATCTTTCACGATAAATAAATAATACGCAAGAACTGATTCCAATGGATATTTGAACATTTATTATTGACGTAACACATCGCATCGCATACGCATACACTGGAGTCATTCCTAATACTGCCCTCTTACTCAGAGCACAAGCATCACTATTAGCAACGAAATAGGACTTCTTGATTAAGTTTCTAACACTTGACTATTAGTCAATTGAACATTGCTTTCAGAAATGTTGTAGAATTGTTTCATAATTAAATAATAATACAATATATTGTCTTTTTCTACTTGGGTAGCTTTATTAATAACAAGACTTAAGTTTCTTATTAATACCAAAACTCACGTCATGGCATCATCACCATCATCAGTTGAATGTTGAGTACTCAAATGTTGAGTTGATGTCAAATGTTCAACTGATGATGATGCCATGAGCATTGAAACTTAAGTTTTGGTATTAATAATACTACCAACTAAGTAAAAAAGACAATATATTGTGTTATTATTTCATTGACTATTAGTTTCTGGTGAGCTTTTTTCTTCAAAAAGATGTCCGATATAATAGAGAATGTTGGTGAAAAGATTTTATGATTACAGTATCAATTCCCAAGAACTTTGAATAGTCTCTTTGAGATATTCATTGATATTGAGATACTTGATGCTCAATCACCCTAAGACTGATTATTCAAATAATGTAGATTCTAATAAATTTTAGTCAGGTGATTATTTTAAATAATAGTGTCATCTTAAATATTTTTTTATCCTTAGTCATATGAATACTGTAATCTGATAACAAATGCCAGTAGTCTTTTACGAAGTTCATAATTTGTTGTACCAATATTTTCAATTGAAACCCCCAGTTAGTTTTTAGTTTGTAAAGACTCTTTATCTAACAAAAATATTATGTACTTTTTCCAGACTGACACTTCTTCAAGAAGAGAATGCGATGCTGAAACTTGAAAGAGATCATTTGGAGAAAGCTCTAATGGGCGCCAACAAGAGGGTTCAAGAACTCGCTACTCCTGTACATTGAAGTTTATTCTAAGCATGCTTCTACATCTTTACTTCAGTTACTTTCTTATACATGCTTGTACCACACTCTCCTTCAGTTTCATTTCCAAGCATGATTGATGTTTCATTAACGAATCACCATGAATATTAAACGCAAAAATATTCAAAATTTGTTAATGTCAAATTCACTCATTAAACTTCTTGAATAAACCAGTCACAGAAATTCTTATTTCTAGTAGCAAGTCATTTAATAGATTTCAATAGTAGTTATACTCATAGATAGTCTTATTACAATATCTGTCAGCTTTTCGATTAATCTTTGGTTAACAATGCTATTGAATCGACTGGTAAAAATGGAGTCTGGAAAGCATTTATGGTAATTCTAAGCCATGAAATAGATATGATGTATAGGCCTACATGTGTTCTAAATAATTATAGCAATATACTAGTCAGGATTCTAGTATTTATCGTATTCATACGGGAATGTTGTCCATTGTTGGATGATAACTTACTAGAATTTAAATTTCATTTTATTACTGAAACCGATTTAATAATGAATAAAATAAGTCATGCGATGTCTTCTGTGAACTGTGTTTCTTTTTCAAATAACTTTTTGTGTATTTTCGAAACTGGAATATTCACATTTAAAAAAAATCATATCGCGCGTAATGATCGGAAAATGCCAAACTATTCTTAATTATTAAATAATATTGAAGAATTATTATTATTTAATGATATTGTAAAATTATTATCATCATTTTATAATATTATAAATAATTATTAATTAATATCGTGTATATTTATATTTTTGTGAACATTCGAGAAGAGAATTTCTCTCGTTTTTAGCGTAGAAGCAAGGAAGTATGCCTATGGGTAGAGCAGACGATGAAATTGATTTGCTTTGATCCTCTTGTTCCAATGAAACTAATTCACGTCTTCTCAGGCCACGCTTCCAAATTATTCCAATTGTAACTAGTTGTCGGAATAATATAGGCTACCTATTAGAAAATATCTTAGTTATTGAAATTCTATCCATGATCTCAAACAATTTCTATATCTGTTTGCAAATTATTGATCATGTGTTGTTTGTTTTTGCAGGAAGCCTGCCAGTACCGAAATTTGTTGGAAAAGTTTGAAAATCTTGAAAGGAGACACGAAGTGCGGGAACAGAAACTGCAAAGTATTGTGAGAGACTTGCTGGCCAACAACAATTCAGAACCAGTTCCGTGTGGCACAGTTTGTCGCAACAAATTGCTCGACAAAAATCGTGAGATCTGCTACTATAGGGTTGAGATGGACAAAATTCTGGAGGCTCTCCGTGAATTTAAACGAACAAAATAGGATAATTAACAGGTACCGTCGTTGAAATTGTTATCGGCTGTGATTTTACCAAATAATTACACTTTAGTGAACTTCTATCCTTATACCAAAAATAATAACGCTTTAATCCATCCATTCAGTCCAGTAACCTTAGCAGACCAGTCCTCAACTGCTAGGAAAACGCTAATTTTTTATAGACTTTTTATCATATTATAGAACTGTAGTCTATTATAAAGTTATCATTCAATGATTCTAAATAATTTATCATATTGAAAACGTATGACAAATGAGACTATGTTGTTAAAAGTGGATAATTATTATGAAGATATGTTACAATTTGGAAAGGAAATGTTGAACTTGAAAAAGTAATGTGATTGAAGTAACTATTGTCTCATGATTGATTCGTGAACTGCTTAATTATTCAAGCTCGGCTGTGGTAGATTTTTTAGCTGCAGTAAAAATGCATTCTATGAATTCCCCAATCTAATAGTTTGCCGAACGTCAAAAAATAATTTTATTATTAATAGCCCAGTGCCATTATGAAGAGAATATTAATTTTCATTCACAATAATAAATAAATTGAAATTATCATTATTTTTTATCTACTTAATTTCTTTTAAATATATTTTCTGTAATGTATAGTCTTAGAGCAGGTTAAAAATTCAATTATGGAGTGATGTACAGCAGGGAAGATGATTAAAAATCTATTTATAAGTCTCTCAACCCCAGAAATCATTATAAATGATGCTCTAGAATTCTACTTAGTCAATGTTGAATGGTTTGTCGAACCACTATCAATTATTCTGAAGTTTTTTTCAAAACGAATTCATAGGAATAATTTAAGTCTTTTAATAGAAAAAATCTTATAATAATACTTTATTATCTTGCAACTCAGTTGATAGTAACTTTGTTGAGTCAATTTTTGTAGACTAGATCATTAAATCAGAACATTCCTCTCATTTTAGTTGAGATAAAGTTCCATAAAATAATCATAATGAATGGAGAGAAAAATGTATAATTATAATTCAAATCTTCTATCTTCATCTTAAGACAATATATTTTTTCAAAGACTTTGTTATCTTTTACGTCATTATTTATTCACCTAAATTAAGTTAGTTTCTAAGTTCACCACATCGCACAAAATTTTTACAATTAAATTCTAGAGATTTTAAAATGTATTTGTTGAGAAAATTCCAACAACTTACAATGTTCCACAAAGCACAATACTTTTAAGAATTATTTATTCTCTTTGACCTGTCGTCCACGCTCACTAGGCACCATTATTATGATTTGTCATTAATTAATTATAATAAATTATATTGCACCAGAAACGTGTGTTTATTTTAATAAATCTAAGAATTCACTTCACACTAAATTATTTTGAAAAATTGAAAACGTTAGCTATATTTTCAGGTCCTTGAACAGTAGGCCTGCCGGTATTTTAGCTCAGAATCATAAATAATGAACCTGCTTTTAATATGTAACTTGTTAATCACTACAGAATGATAATATAATGAACTATACATGGGAATTGTGGCTGTGTTTTAATTTGTTGTCTATTGTGTCTTATGACGTAGCTAAATGTTACATTGTGCCACTTATAGCAATATTCTATGGTGAATAAACTGCATATAATTATATGCTAGTATTAAAATAACCAGCAATAATTGTTTTATTATGTATGAAAATAACAAAAAATCGACAATATTAATGAATTATTACAGATAGCTGTGATTAATATTTCTTCTGTTACATTTTGTTTTGATACCATTGAACGCCATTACAAAAGAAAGAAAAATTCAATGTTCTTATCCATATCATATTTTGGACATTCAATAATATTGTGATTATTCCTCTGATCCCAGTAATCGTACAATTCTGGCACTTTGTTTCTTTATATCAGCTCTAGATGGCACCGAAGGATCTTCTATCGATACCAATTCTTTCAGTATCTCAGACATAGCTGTAAACAAGGAGTTCATAGCTTAACGTCAACTTTCTTATAATAGACTTTTGATGTGAGACGTTCATAATCCATATAAAACACGTCATACACGATAAAATTACAGAGATACATCGTTGCATATCCTTGTATACAATACTACGATAATCTTGCAGTAGTTGTATATTTTTGGATCTTTCCATTCCAAATCACTCCATTACCTCAAATCACAATCTACATAAATTTTCAATTATTGCATTCTGAGATTTCTATGATGAAGTATAACAATACTGTACCGCTATTTCATTTGGTCAAGTGCATTGATATCAATACTTTTTTCTTGAATGCTGAGTAGCACTTAATAATTGAGTTAATTAAGGATTGAATTTATACAAAATTAGTAAACGATATCGATTCCCTTTTGAGTAGTAAAGCGATCGGTAAAAGTGTTACAAGCATTAAATCGTGGAAAATTACAAATAGCGAAGTTGCAATCACACAATGAAATACTTTTCAGTCTTTTCGCCAAGTCTTAATAATCGTAAGTCACTTCCGCACAGTTCTAGGTACAAAAAAATGAACGATTGTGCGATAAAGCAAGTCAAACCTCATTTCGACATGCATTCATCTAAGTAAGAAATGGTTGTAACAGACTTTCTATCTTCTAATTACAACTTCAGATATAATAAATTAATATTATGTTCAGCAATAGTTGATAGAAATATTCAGTAATAATAAATTGAGTACGATACCATGTTCATAAACATCCTCCACAACTTCGGTTGCATTTGTCTGTATGACCTGTTGTTCAAGTTTCTTTTTGCCTTTCAAATATTGTGCATTGGTTAGGGGTACATCAATCAGCTTGTATCTATTTACCAGCATCAGTAGTTTCGTATTTACATTCTCCAAAATTGAAAGCGCTGAAAAATTCATGCGAACATTTATTCAGAAGAGTGTATAGCAGCAGCCAATCTTGATTGAATAATAGTAACACAGTCCGTGGTAGCATAGGCTACCTTAATATAATAATTTTATAATTATGACAAAAATATGATGACTGATAAAACTTAGTTAAAAACTCGAATTGATATAATTTTACTCACGATCAGTTGTTGAAGACAGAAGTGTCTCATTGGTCTCCGATACGCAAGGACTCTCCAATTTATTCAATTCTGTCTCATATCTTGACAATCTGTCAACCCTGTCCAACTTCCTATTGAGAGTTATCAGACCCATTCTAATATCTGACACATAAGCTCCTATGTATTCTCTATCTTTCTCTGCATGTTTCTTGTCTTCTATCATTTGATTCGTCTGTTCGATCAATTTCTCTTGTTCTATCTTGAAACTGGAATAAAAATGGAATGTTAAATTTTGTAGATAGTCCTAAAACGTCCGGTGTCCGATCAACCGGACATCTGATTCATTTCGGACGAAAGTGTTCCAGTGGATGACGAAGCTAACTTTAATAAGATGAATAATTTTATAATAATTAAGTTGATAACAATAATTACTTTCAGTTTGTATTTTACCTTTCTGTTGATGGCACGATTGTCTGCTCAAGCTGTTCGAGCAATGCAAATAACTCTTTGTGTTGTTCAAGTAGTTTATCTCCAAGCGAGTCTTGCTGTTCAATCACTTCTAGCAAGGCATTCCTGCTCTCATTTTGTAGCTTCATTCTGAAAATTAGAATTGAAGTTTTTATTCATTTATCATAAACCACACATTATTGAAATAAGTATTGAATTCTAATGATCATTTTATTTATTGGGATAATTATCATTGATTATTAATTAATTATCAATGATTTTAATTAAATGATTATTTGTATTTTTGTTTAAATCTTCATATTATTGTTGATTAAATTATATTCTGGAGGCTTGAATTCATTGGTAGCCGAAATGCTTGATATGAGACACTCGAGCTTGAAATTATTGGTTCCTAACTAGAAAGAAAGCCTTGAGCATGGGGATGCTCATTAGTTTGAGAAAAATTAATTATAAATAGTTCTTAAAGGTTTGGGCATAGACTAACCAATTATGGATTATCTCAGATATGGATTATACTAATCAAATATGAATTGTGATCTGTGAATGGACTTGTTGTTGGATCAACTCTGATCAAAATGGATTAGGCCGATATTAGTTCTATGTAATATATCTATTGTCTAATATAATATGATAATATTATGTTCTCTCTAGGAGTACATATTATTATCAAAAAATATTATAATAGTTCAACTACATGTACTATAATAGTTGGTCCATTACTCTGTAATATTTTTCATCACAGATATTCGATAATAGATACAGAACATAGAACTATTATAGTGTAATACCGGCCTTAGCAGAGACTGTATAATAACAGTGTGGCCATTTGTGTGAAGCACTCCATAACAGTATGTGGAGACCATTTTTTCCCGCCGTCGCCGCCATACTTTTCCCAAATTTTTGAATTTGATATGGGATTATAGGCAAACATTAACCCATTCACTCATTTTAAAAACTTATTTCAAGAGAAAAAACATCAAAAATAACTTTTCTAACATTAAAAATTGTCTCACTCCTGGTAATGTGTTAAAAGCTTAAAATGTTGAAAACTAAACACTAGCAAAGGACAATTTATTGTAGGTAAGAAGTGAATCACTCAATATCACTTATATAACATATTGATTTGCTTTTTATTTCAATATAAATTGTATGGGAATTAGTATAAGCACAGATAACAACTATATATAGTATAGTATAGTTACTCTATGGTATAAGTGTGGTGGAATTGTCCAATCAAAAGGGCGTAATGGCCACATTGTTATTATACAGTCTCTGTACCGTATAGCAAACAAAATGAAATGAATTTTTATAATCGACGACCATTACTTTGCACTATTGCAGTACATTACATTATACTATCATGATTCACGGTACCTACTATTATACAGAACTACATTCACTATCAATAATAATTGAAATTAGATTTCATACCTTGGATAAATATCATCAATTGTCAGAACTTCAGTTATATCCTTCAATCGTAAAAGATGCTGTTCCAGCTCTATCAATTCTTCTTTTAAATTGTCTGGCACGATTGAGTCTTTATTATATTCTTCTTCATCATCGTATAAAATAAGACTCTGCAATTTATAAAAAAAAAATATATTTTTGATCATCATTGTGAAGGTAGTGTGTGAGTTTACTCCCAAATACACATTTCCCGAACAAAGTTTTATTGAGTTTTATATTGGCTTGGAAATAGTTTAAGACATTTTTGTAATATTAAGAACAGGGATATGAAGTTTTTAGAGGAAATGGAGAGGATTTTTAAGGAATAGACTATGCTCAATTGTTAAATATGCTCATGCAATGAATATTCGCAAATTCAATGTATTTACTACTAGGAAATTCTAAGGTGATGTGTTTATGTAATGGGTGGGCCTGTTATCTTTTGTTAGAACGACTATTTCAAATTCAATAATAATGTCAGTCCAATATTATCCTGGCCAGCTTTGAGTAGTACTATATTGCAAATTGCAATGAATATACTTTCTGATTGAAAATGTTGAAAGTTTAATGAGCTTCTAAAATGAGAAGCTCTCTTCTAAAGAGATTTTCATTCACAAAGAACCGTGGAACCAATTAATACACCATAATTACATTTAAATAAGATCAAATCTTATCATAGAACTTTACTTCTATCTTGAGAACCAAGAAGTTCCTTTTTTCCATCAATTTTCTTTCATTAAGTGCACCTACCTAATTTTTCAAACAGTTGCTGAGTGTACAAATTAGAGAGGGAAAATCACTTACATCCGCTTGACCAAACTCTCGACAGCTATTGGTTATGGCTTCCAATTCCAGTTTGAGATTTCTCGTTGCTAAGTCCATTCTCTTCATGAACCTTCTCAATTTTCTCTCTTCAAGTTTATAACTGTCGTGGAGATCAGCCAGTTTGTGAGAAGCCTCCTGACCTGTCTCGGTGGCTCGGACTATGCATTTCGCCTGAGTAACTCTGTCTGTTTCCATACTTTTCAGAGTCTTTGCAAATCGCAGGGACTCCTGAAAAATGCAGATGCAAAAATAAACAAATCAATTTCTAAAATGCTATAAATTAATTTGCATCTATAGATTTTTCTAATGTAGCTATTTATGTTCTAAATTCTTCGCACAAGTTAATGTCAAACTCGGAAATTTTAAATTTTGAAATTTATCCAGCACATTTTTTTTTTCTGAGGATGATGCCCACATGAGCTCTAGGCTTGTGCGTGGGTAATGAGTGGGGTGATGATGAGATATGACGACTACTTTTTAGGCAGTCAGGACCGACAACAACGTCTCCTCCGAAGACAGGAGTGGCCGTATTTGTCAAAATCCTTCCGTCAACCAGGCTCGAACCCTGGCCCAATGGATTTAGTACCGCGGTACATAATGTGTACTGTAAAGTACGAGAAACTATGGATGCCCTTGAATATATAGTTGCTGAATGATTGTGAAGATTTTCAAGCTAATTTTCAGTTATTCCACACTAAATCATAAATAGTGCAATAAGGAAATAAAATTATTATTTATTTATTTTTCAATAAAGAGTTTCAAATATAATGTATTTACTTCTATAATTCTATTACTTATCCTAAACATAAACTTGTTTATTGCTTGCTAAACTTATTACTTATTACTATCACTTAAAATTGTATCCTATGTAGAAGCCCAAATTATTTGTAGGTAAAGTTCCGTACCGTACTGTCTCACCTTTTCAAGCATGTTGAGTAATTGCTCATAAGAATCATTCACCACCCTGGCTGTATTCTGCTTTTTCAACATGCTTTGGATTTTGTTGAGAATCTCTTGTTCATCGTGAGTGGCTGATATGAATTTTTCTGGCTTCTTCAACTCCTGCAACTGAAACTAAAAGAACCGAATGCATCAACCACAGTAAAAACCATTCAAGAACAAATGAACTTTTCTCAAGAGAGTGTTACATCCACATCAATATCTAATACAATTTATAGATTATAGTTATTATGAACCAGGGCTTTTTTTTCAGCCGGATCGCATCGGAACGGCGTTCCGGTAGTTACCTCTTTGCTAGGCATATAATGAATATTTTATCAATTAATTAATTACTATTTTCAGGAAAAAAATTTCATTCACATTTATATTTCCAAACATTCAATGTTTGAATTTTATGTTTGTACCAAAATTGGCTATTCATACATTTATATTAGGCCTACATAGAGAAAGGAGTCGACAAATAAGAACTTCTACCCTATAGAGTAGGCCTACTGACTATGTGTGGTTACTGAAATTGATAAATAATTTTAAATAGATCGTTATATTTATCACAAAAAGAAGAGTTAACTGCATCGATTAATTCTTACCTTCAAATTTGACAATATTTTCTCTAATTTACTCCTCTCATAGCCGAGTTTATCACATTCTTTTCTCGTTGTGAAAATTCTCTGTTTGATGTGTTCGACCGCATCCTGTGAAATGTTATTAGAATAGGATTAACTTGGATATAAAATATAGACTTGAGAATATGTGAATAATTATCAAACATCTATGAATGAATTCAAAATGTTAAACTCGAAACATTAAAAAAGTTTTTATTTTTTCCTCACCACACATTATTATTAAGGTATAGGTTTAGGAGCATGATTCTCTATTTTATAATAGGCTACGTTAAATGCCATCCGAGCACTTCACGAAAGGGTCTCTCCACCAAAAAAAGCCATAAGCTTAATAATAATAACTTTACAAGAAAATGAATTGGGTGTTTAAAATCGCAGTATTTTTAAAAGATAATTATTCTCTTATGGCATTAGCTGAACTATCACAATACTATTAGTCCTACTAGCAGAAGAGGTAATACCACATTAATTAAACTTATTAAATCCTATGAATAAATTAATAAGCTATAATAATAGCTTATAGTAATCATATAACTATAATGTATAGGTAATATTGATTATAGTAATCAATTAACCTTTGATGGTACATTCTGATAGGCGAGCTGATAAAATTTATTTTGTTTGAAAGCATCTCGTTTCCCTTCTTTGTCACCATGAATGAAAACTTTCAACTTTTCCCTGTTTCCTATTATGTCCTGTTCAAGTTTTCTGATGTATTTAACATTGCCTTTTTTGGTCCTGATAGCTTCCAATCTGCTTTGCTTTGCAGTCCTTTCTGTAAAAAATGGAATTTATTTGAAGAATATCTTATTCAATAGTTTAGTAGAATAAAAAAGTATTGACAATTCTTCAATCAAATTGAATTTTGAGAATTGACTGATATTTTTGGAGATTATAAAAAGGGGGAATAAGTAATTCAACTCTGATGCCTCTGATAACTCAAGAGTTAAGTATTTAATCAAGAGGATTTTATTTTGGAAGATTTTACAAAATTATAAGTTGAAATCCAAAGTAAGTTATAATATAACTTGTTGGATCTACTAATTTAAACTATAATATTAACATATTTTCCAAATCCTTGGGGAATATTGGACAATTCTGGGAGGCGGAAAACCCGAGAGTGTCTCTCCGCCAAAAAACCATAAGCATAATAATTATAACTCAAGTCTGATGATTCTTTCTAAACTTATATCTACCTTAGGTGAAATGACTGTCACTCAGATTGTGAATTTTTATAATGATTATTACTCCACTACTTTCACTTCATACTACTTCTATTAGTTCATATCTTACTTATATATTTGTTATAACTACTATCGGTACCTACTATAATTTTTTTTAATTAGACCGCAAATTGGAGTTGCATAATTAATTCTTACCTTCTAGTTTCAAAGCATTCTGTAGTTGAGCTAGTTTATCTGAAGTGGGAAGCTTATTTTCATAAGTTTTATGCATTGTGAAAAATTTTGTTGCGATTTTTACATGAGAGGATTTGAAACGTCACACGATTTGTATTCTTCTAATTCTAAAAATGATTGAATTTCAAATCTCTTTTTCTACTTTGTTTTGCTAAGCTTTATGAAGTTGCATCCACAACATATGATTGATGTAAACATGATATTTGTGGATGTGGAGATTTGAGTCTGTACAGTGATGAACACACTGAGCTAAATATATCCTCCAGTTAGATAATTTAGCTCAGTGGATGAACAGTACTACACTTGTACACAGTCTCTCCCTCTTTCGGCCCCATTTGCATGAATGTGCGGCTTCAATTTGAACAGGCCACAAGCAGAATCAGAATGTACTTAGGTTTAATAAGTAACCATGCCAACAAAACATCAAACGGTGAACTGTTTGGCACTGCTTCTACTACTGTGCCGGCTATCGGTAAGTGAGGTTATTGATAAACACACATCTATAGTTTGTAGTATGTTTAAATAGGAATTTTCATCTTAATATCGTATTTTGAGCTATTTATTATGTTTTCAGCATGTTCGTTCCACTATGAATCCAAAATCCAATTTATAGCTATTGTGTATGGTTGAGTGATTAATTCAGGAACAGTGCAACTTGTTTGAGAGGGTGCTTTTATGCATGCGTGTTTTGTACAGACGATAAAAAACACACTGGTTCCAAAATATGATGAAGCAATTAACGATCTCTATGAAAAATACGACAGAGCAGAAAATTTGCTCCAATGAGATTATTTAGAAACGGCGAGTTTTAAATTGTCTGTACGAAAAAACATGTATGAATACGACACTCTAACTAGGTGTATATCACATTGTATTGATAAAACAGTAGTCCGTGTGTATCCTGGGGGAGCACCTAATTAACAGAAATAACGGAAATGGAAAGAAGCGAATAAGGTAACCTCTTTATTTGTAAGAAGTTAATCTTGGCTGAATAAAGGAAGTTTCTCTTCCCATGCATTAAAATAAATTGAAGCATATATTGTGCCACGTTTAGATATGACCTATCCTCTGTAAGTGCCATAGCAGAATTTACAAGTCATTGAAAGTTCGTTGATTTATAAATATAAGTACTGTAATTATAAAAAGTGTCACAAATGTTACTAATATTAGGTAACGTACTGATATTTATCATTAATAATCGTAGAATTATCACATTGCAATATTTATTGAATTGCTATTGCTTGCAGGCTCTAGCTTCTCGGTGGAATTGATTTTGAAGTATTTGTATCTACCTTTTTTCAATAGATCGAAGGTGTAAAAGCCCATGATTATACAATTTGCCTCATATACTTTCATTTAAATTTTCCAGGAACTCTAGTCGATCAAGATGAATCAAAATTCTAATTTAAACAAAATTGAATATTTTGATAACTTTGTCTCAAGAGTTGTGAAAGAATGCCTAAAGAAAGGATTTGCTATTCCAGAGTCTCTTGCAACTCATGTGGTTCGTATATTAATGTTATTACACACATTTTAATTCTGCAAAACCCTTATTAGACCCTATATAGACCCTATATAACCCTTTGTCTTATTTATAGACAAAATTTTGTTACTATTGGGCTCACAAATTCTCAGTTATATCTGTTTACAATAAATATTCAGTGAATAAGAAATAAAATAATAACTACAGTATAAAGCAATTATTTACTTATAAGAAATTGTAAAATAGCATTAGTTTTCTGAATACTATTTTAATTTTTCAATGAGATCGGTGAGATCAGTAATGATTCCAGTTGTTTAATATAGTATATATTTCTATATTCATCCTATATCGTGTTTTACACCAGTAGGTATTGATTTATTTATAGAATATGCATCTGATACTGTTCCTCGTCTTGATATAATATTATTCAAACGAGACTGCGGTTTCTTGTGATCAACAATATTCTTCAATATTTTCGACTGAAACTATACTATCTATGATTTTTCATGAAATTTCACAGGTGAGATTAATGATGAACCATATCGAGTATCAGCATGAGGTTGAAGAGTCGTCCACCGAAAATAAAAGCTCAGAAAATAAATTGTTGAGTTTGTGTGTGGATACACTGTACCAGACTGATTCGCCTCCTGCTTACCATGAAACTGCAATCTCAGTTAAAATTCAATTATCATCCAAACGTGAGCCATTTATAATAACCTATTATTGTAACTAATCCTGTTTTATAATTAAACAGTAAAATATCACGAGTCTTCGAATCTTGTTCTTTATTTTGATGCGGTACCTACTGAAGACTTAATATAGGACTTAATGAAGACTTAATATACTTAATTTACTATAAAAATATAAACACTTCTGATAAAAGGGTGGATAGAGTAGAGCTCTTTTTTAATGCAATATGACTGTCATCAAGTTCAAATTAAAATTGTTTTTATTCAAATAAAAATACAAGAAAAATATCAAAACAAGAAAGTTGAATACATTCTAAAGAATTGAATAAATCTTCAAACTTTATTCCTCACAATCCTAAAAACGTAAATTGATAAGCAAAAGGCAGTCTACAAAAATTAATGCTATATGTTCAAAATAAATTAATTACCTAATTATTTTTTATCGCCTGTCAGAGGAGAAGTAGAAGGAATAGAAGAGGCCTTCTATTTCTTATAAAATTTGACATGAGTTAGATTTTAGTGTCACATGGCCGCCTTTATTTGAAAAATATAGACTATAATTATATTATTTTGTTTCTTTTTGATAAGCTGCTATAGGTTCTTGAAGATATATTATTGTTGCTTTTGTGAAATCTGTAAATCTGAATAAACATCTCATCTTGAACAGAAATGTTGAAAACGGAAATAATATTTTATCAATTTTACAATCTTAACACTTCATAATTTTTCTGAATTTCATAGATCAAATTGTAATGGATCATAGAAATGCTATTCAAAAACTGACGCAGCCGCTACTGTCAGAGTTAACTGACAGACATGTGAAGATGTCTGAGAGAATCTCCCTCGAGAAAGATTACATTGAAGCATTGTATCACAAACTTGTGATTACAATTACACTACTCTCTGGGCTGGGGAATCCAACACAAAAGCCAATACTGATGTCAGCAACAGGTAAAAGAGTCAGATCAATATAGTTATTAAATTTTTGTAAACAAATATGGTTCATGATGAAAATCATTCATTCTTCTGTTTGTTCTGTAGAAAAAAAGTGTATTCCACTGTATACTATTTAAAATTTACTCTGAATACTAAATACTATTTTACCAATTTTTTTGTAGATTTCTGAGAATAATTATTATAATATTGATACATGAAGCGTAGATTTTTCGTGTTCCATTATTTCATTCTTATATTCTTATAATATTTGCAGGAAACTTAGGTTTTCATTGATGATCGTAGTCTATTGCAATGAAAGAATAAGTATATTGTAATATATTTTTATTGAATAAAGTACCTTATATATTAGAGCACACTTTGAATGGGCCAATTTTTCTTCAATACAATAATTGTATTTTATAAGATTTAGTATGATAAATAATTTCCTGAATCGCGTATGATGACTACTTGTATGATTACGTTATGAATACAGTATTTTTATGTTGATAATAATAATTTATTTTCTACTCATCTGTTTACAGTTGCATTGTCAAGCGTATTCCCAATTTCTGAAATTGCCAGATTTCTTTCACTTGATGAACAGGAGAAAATAAAACAGATAGAAGATCTAGCACACATCGTCGCTGGAATCAGAATTTTCAATCATTTCACTCATAACCATTCCGAGGGAATAGATGACTGTAAGAGAAAGTATCCTCTTTATAAATGTATATTTCACTAATATTTTTGCATGAGTTTGTGTCACTTAAAAAAAAAAAAATAAAATGAATAACAATGCATATATTTGTGCATTGGGTTTGATTATGGATTGATTTTGATAGCATCAGTTATAATAGGAACATGAAATACTAGACTGGAGGAGTATATTTCATATTCCAGTGGAATATTTCATATTCCAATTCTTGAAAATAACCTGAGTCCAATCATCTTTTTTATGTACAGAAAACAGATTCATTTGACAGCTCTATCACCGGTACTGCACTATGGCTTTCTAAACTGTTTATTTCATTTCTATTAGGAACAGTTGATGGATATAAAATCAAATACGGCAACCTATCTGTAAAAAATTATTTATCAGAAAAATTATCAATGTAGGCTATTCACAAATTATTTTAAAACTATGTCGAACACGAACACTAGAGGGCTTCTGGGAAAGTACAGTACTTATATTGCTTAGAAAATATGAGGCAAAGGATTTGATGGATGAAGTGCATTTTCAGGATAGCATATATAAGGATTAATTTGAAACTGAAATAGTTAATAAAAAAAACCTATTAATGAAGAGTAAGTAAATTTATTAAAATAGATTTGTCAAATCTCTATGGATGAAAATGTTTCCTGTAATTATTAGGTCTATTGATTCATTTAATTTCACTGATTCTAGTGCCAAATATACTGAGACCAGCTTGCACAGCTTTGAAGGATGCTGTTCTAAGAGAAATAAAAGATAACGAGAGGCGTTTGCTATTATTAGATAGAATTATGAATCTTGTACAGACCAACGATGAAGACGATGAATCAAATTGTGATCTTTCTTCGAATGATGAAGTTATTCAAAAAGTCATTCTTCCAGGTGTTGATTTTATCAAGGATTTCACAGTGACTAGGAGACAGATGATCATTTGTTTAAGGTTTGAACACAACAGTAAAATAAATTATCCTTCACCTGAGAATATTTAGATGATAAGCTAAAATAACACCAAGAAGTCCTAGGTATGCTCATTTCCCAAGA
This sequence comes from Laodelphax striatellus, assembly GCA_017141395.1. Lineage (NCBI taxonomy): Eukaryota > Metazoa > Arthropoda > Insecta > Hemiptera > Delphacidae > Laodelphax > Laodelphax striatellus. Next base: position 20,894,807 of record CM029532.1, on the reverse strand, counting down.
AATTTATCAGAATAACGCATTCTATTGTATCTCAACTCTTGTAGCCTACCTATTTCGTATAAATCCTTAATATATATTTATTACCGTCAGACTTTTAAAAAATAATACCAAAATATTAAAAATATTTGAATGGTCCCATTCTTCCATCCTCTTGATGATTCAATTTTCTTCTTTCATAAAGATAAATTGTCCTCCCTTTGACGTGTACGTCCTTTGGATAAGATTATATTAGAACATACACGGTACCGTAAGTAGTGCTGACCAAATTTTGTATCATGTATCCATAGAATACAAGAATCTCTTATACGAATCATATATCCAAGATATTGTATCCTCTATAGCGAAGTTCAAGAGATCTGGGGATGTCGAAAGGGATACCGTGAATCATAAGTTTTGTGAGCCATAATTGCTGGATGGAATTGGAAAATAAACTTAAACTAGGATTGGTATCGTAGAATACTCTATTAAAATACACTAGGCAAAATTATCAATGCTTGTGAAGTGGAGTTCCATATTACTTTTATCCATTCATTCTGGACAAGAATATTTGACTGTCACTCAGTGCAATCAAGACCATATCAATAAAATGATAATAGGCTAATTGACTTGATATGAAATTTTTGAATTAAGTTGAAATGTTTCAATTAAGGTACAGTAATTTTTCTTTCAGACAGCTTCTCCAGGAAGTGGAGAATAGTGAATCCTGCTTACAAGAATTCGAAGAAGGACTGAAACAGCAAATCAAAGAACTTGTTGAAATCACCAGCCATAAGACCTGTATTCCGACTGAAATTGTTTTTGTGAGTGTAACGACTTATCAATTCGTGATTCTACTAGGACCGACTTATATGTCTAATAATTTGTCTTTTCCATCTTTGCTAACTAGGACATTCCTGGTCGCAGGAAACTGCGACTACTGAACCACGTAAAATAGTTTTCAATCCTCCTCCACCTCTTCTTCCCCTCCTCCTCAATGAGATCCCCCAATCCTCAAATATCTACTCAATGAGATCTTTCAAATGAGACATGAACGAACAATATCGGTTAAAAAACCACGGAGGAGTTCTGATCACAAAAAACATGTTCGCCTATTTTATATAAAGATTTCAATCAACAAGTTGTTGGAAATGTTTTACAACAATTGATCAGTTTTTTCCAAGACAGGTTGAAGAGTTTTTCATAATCTGTTTATTAATTTTTTCGTGAACTTATCTGTTAATTTTAATTCATCCTTCTCAGGTTTGAAATTGAAGTAGGTTATTTCCTATTGCTTGAAATTTAAAAATACTGAATTTCAACTACATGGGAGAGTTTATCGAAATAAAACATTCTTTTCAAATTCAGCATGGAGTTTTTCGATGTAAATGACTTGGTATTTTATGCTACCTCTATCGCTTTATATGTTTCAGCCAGGATTTTTGGAGCTCTCAACAATGTGGTGCGTTCTTCAAGATCAAGTTATCATTCTCAATCACTTCAACAACATACTGAACTTCCTCAGACCTTTTTTGAAAGTAAGTTTTAGCATTTAGAATGTTCTGTTCATATTTAATATTATGTTATTTAATAGCGCTCTTTTTCGTTATTGAGGGGAACATTCAAATACACAGCAATAATATATTGTTAAAGTGAGTGTTTATTTTTTCAGGACTTTGATGAGGGAAAATATTTGGAGGAAGCAATCAAAAGAGGTTCCACTGAAGAGCCACTTGATCAAAAAGTTTGGAATACAATTGATTCTTCAAAATTACAACATTGCCAGGTTGTACCCTTCATGAGCGAGACCGGCTTACCGAAAATTGAAGTGAGTATATTATGGACTAGTAATAAATGTGCTTTCATGATTAGCACATTAATAGCATGATATTCCATTGTATTCAATTTAATATTCAATGAGTAAACTATATTTATAAAGTATTATTAATACCGGTATTTTGTTAATGGTATTTTATGTTAATGTATTGTTTATACTGCTTGTATAATCTTTGTAAGGTACAAATCAATGGATTTTAATTTGTTTCAACTGATTAGGCCTGTATAAATTTTGTGACTTTATGAAAATTTATATGAATTTTAAAGGAATTTAAAGCAATAAATACATTTCAAAGAAGGTGGTTAGTCATCATAGAAAAAAGTAGCAAAATAAGATGATGGCTCCATCAATATTATCATCCATGAATTGTCTACAACCCTGTTCTCATCATCATAATTTCGAGATTTGATTCAAATGAATCTAAGAAGCTTAGCTTTTATTGCTTTCAATACATATACCTTTTAATTTATATAATAAATAAATAATTCATATTATAAATTGAAAGGTAGATTTGAACTTAAATGAGATATTAATGTTTTCTATTATGAATATTGTGTATTTCCTTCTCCAAAGGAATTAATATTACCAAAAAATGTGTAATATAATAATGTGCAATGAAATTTTGAATGCAAAAATGATGCCAAAAACAGTTTTAAATTCAGTAAACTTATACAGTGACATGATTGTCATGAAGTACAATATTATTGATGTTTCTGTGTCAACCGTTCAGGTATCAGGTTTTACTGATGGCAATATCATAATGGAGGCAAATCAATTTTATAATACAGTACTTATATATTATAGAATATTTAGACACCACTGAAATTTTAAATTCGAATACCTGGTAAATTTCTTACTTACGATATTAAAATCATACTTTGATTGGATTATGTTCTCCATGTTAAGGCTGTGCATCAGCTTGAAAAAAAACTTTTTTATTGTGATATTTCTCTAAGTTTTACGATTTGGATACTATCAAGCTATCAAAATGAAATACTTTTTAGAGGAAAAAATTTTTTTCTTGTTTTTTGTCCATTAGTTTTTGAGATATGGGCGTCTAAAGTAGAAATTTTCGGGGAAATTAATCTCAAAATTGGTTGCAAATCAATTATGAAATTTTGAGCATACGTGCTTGAAGGTATTGTCTATCACTTGACATAATTAGTTTCTCGAAATATCAACTTTTGAGAAAAATAAAAAATTCTCAATTTAATTGAAAATTGAGTTATTTTTTTAAAGAAATTATTTTCGAAAATATTTTTTTTTTCAAATTGGTTATTTTGAGAAACTAATTATGTCAAGTGATAGACAATACCTTCAAGCACGTATACTCAAAATTTCATAATTGTATTTGCAACCAATTTTGAGATTAATTTCCCCGAAAATTTCTACTTTAGACGCCCATATCTCAAAAACTAATGAACAAGAAAAAATTTTTTTCCTCTAAAAAGTATTTTGATAGCTTGATAGTATCCAAATCGTATAACTTAAAAAAATATCACCATAAAATAGTTTTTTTTAAGCTGATGCTCAGCCTTAACTTTACAGTTTCTCAGTTGCTGTGCATACAAATTAATGGATTGTGATGGGCTACTCACTCCTGGTAATTTGGGCATTGGAGTTCTATGTTATAATTCGAAGTACTATGCATTTTCTTCTTGCTGGGCTGCCTACAAATTCGACAAAGATCCTGAAATGTGAGTGAGATTAGTTTCAATACTAACCAAAAGTTCCCTATTTATTCGAGATAGTAGTAGGATGAAAACACAGACACCATGTCCAAAACGTCTTCTCTTAGTGAACGTCTTATGTTAGTGAACAGGCCATGCTGTGAAAAACAAATAAAAAGAATAGTTAAATAGAATAAGAATAATGAAAATATACAAAAGCGTTTTTAGAAAATGACAAAATTCAAATAATAGAAGATATTGTTTTGTATTCAACATTAGAACATAGGTTTGTGTAGAAACTACTACATAAATGTTTCACTTGGAGTGAGGCATAATCAGACTTTGAACCTTCACTTGAGTAAGCGGTAATCAATTACTTAACATTGACTAAATTGTTGTTTGTTTTGTACCGTAATCAATTCAATTTTTCTATATAATGTATTACAATAATATTTACGAGTTCCATAGCTAGATTGCGTTGTATTAAGTATTATTAAACAATATAGAAAAGGATCATAATTGCTCTTTTGATGTAATGGAAACAATGATGATACTCAGCATTCACTGCATTACTGCTTATTGAAATACACTTCTATGAAAGTTGTGTTCAATAATGTTATGCGTTAATATTATCAAATAATTTGTACTCATTGTACATGGTATAACAAACCGTTTCGCAAAATTTTCAGGTTTCTTTCTGATGTGATTGAAGTTATTTGTAGACATCCTGAACTTATACCATTATTTGGGATGCAACTTGTTAAAATCAGTAAAATGAAGAGAGAAAGGTGAGTTGATTGGATAACAGGAGCTTTAAACTTTAATGATGCAATACATTAAGTGTTAAATTTTACAAGCTCGCAGGTCAAACTTATGTGCAATTGTGCATTATAATTTGATTCTCCATTCAGAGAAATACAATCTTATTCAATTATTTAATTTTAATCAATGTCTTCTAGATGAGGATGAAGACAATTTTTCCAACATAATCCAGAAATAACTATTTATTCCAGGAACCAATTTTTCAACATATTTAGGAATATATGTGTTGATTACTCAAAATTTCTATGCTATTCTTTTCTGTGTTATTATCTTGATCAAACTAATATTGTACAAAAATTATAATTTGTTCAAAAATATTTTCAAAAATGTGTAATCTCTATGTAGTGTAAGTTATGCTCCAATATCAATGTAGAACATGAATTATAGACATCATACTTATTTTTTATTCCTAATAATTATATTATACCTTATTTGATTAATTGTATCTAAAATTCCAGCCTACCAACACAAACTGAGGGAAAAGAAGACTTCGAAATGCAAACAGGTTCAGTTGACGGTTATTACGACAAGGATTACACGTGGAACGTATGGGAGTTGAAACGGAGAGCAATTCATCTGGTAGGCCTACCCAACTAAGTTATCTTCGAATATTAGTGATATTCCATACATTTGATTTTTCAAAATATTTTTGACATTTCTACCTTTATTAAATTTAATTGACAGTCTGCATTAATGTCCTCTACATTTGATTGATAGATTTTATTGATAGTTTGAGCTTACAACTAGCGTTCTGCATAATTTTTAAATCACACCACTTCAAACAAGTAAAAACACGCGAAAATGTGCCGACAAACAATAATTTTTCAATTTCTTCAGACCTCCTTTTAACTAGGTGGAGAGGGTGTCTCCAGAACCCCCATCTACGATGTAATCCCCACCGCAGTCAATCAGTTGGGCCCCCAAACTTATTACTCATCCCTCGGTACGCCCCTGGGTGTAATAATATTGCATTATTCAGTTAAAATTTTGTAGATATTGTGATTAAGGAAGATTATATGAGATTAAATTCAGAAAGAGTATAACTTTTAGAAGAGTATATATTTTTTTGTTCTTTTAGGTCTGATCTATGAAGTAGAGATAAATAGAAAATATGGATGATTGAATTTGTGGTATGGTTTTTGTGTATCTGACCATGTCTCTTTACACAATTAATCTGAATAGATAATGAGCTCAAATCATCCTCAGTTTTCCCTTACAAGCGGAAAAATAAAACTGTTTTTTTTCTTTTCAGGCAGACATTAGGAAAATGCTAACTCATTCTACACAGACAGGAGCCAGTAATAAGAGAACGTCTGTTGGAACGCAGACATACCAGATGAAAGATACTTCGACTCAAACACGAAAAGACAACTCCACCATGATGCCGAAACTGTTCAATTTCAGATTCTTTTTGAACGGAGATGAAGAGTATGATAGTAATATCATTAAATTGACTTCGAGAGCTATCACTGGAGATGAAGAATACGATAGTTATAACATTAAAATGACTTCGAGAGCTATCACTGAATGAGTGGAGTGGAAATAATAAAATTTCACAAATATATGTAGATAATACTCAAACTACACTATGAAATAATAAAAATATTTGATATCTTACTTTCTAATTTCTATAGTATTTCTTCATTTGAATAATTTTAATTTATTTATTTATCGTACATGGACAAAATTACAGCATACGCCTGAATTGAAATAATTGAATAACATTATCGATATCACACTGTATCTGCGGAACATTTAATGTAAGAATAGGTTCTATTACTCTTTTGATATCTTATTTTCAATAAACTTGAAATATTTATGATTCTTGTATTTCATGATAGTAAATCAATACGGTATCTTATAAAAAAATTCAGTTTCAGTTTGTGAAGTGTGATCTCTGCTTAGTCCTGCTCTCATGGTATGGAAATTGTTTTATAACAGTCAACTGTTATATCATAGGAGCAAATTCCAGAATCTGACACCAACAATTTATTTCGTTGAACCGGATAGTAAGTAAATCTCAATTCAGTTACTCTTGTGAAACATCGCACATGCTTCAATGCATGAAGTGGTCTGATTGTGAATGGAGAACTGCTCCGAGGTTGATCCAATACTGCTGTAGGTGAGATTGTCTTATCTTTCATACCAGTAGACTATAGTTGTTATAATCTCATATAATGCCTCGGCTTACGGTACTGCAGCTCCATTCATAGAAGATCAATTTGAAAGAGGCTGCGACAGTCGAACCAGTGAGCAACATTAACCTTCAACTAGATTTTAACTCATAGGTGAAGGTTTCTTGTGTTACAAAACAAAGTGCTGAAGAACGCTCGTCATCAAGTTCTACTCATGAGCACACTAGGAGCTAGCATAAGCGAGTGATTGAAGCCATTCATTGTTATCATGTTTCATTGATCTTGTAAAAAGATAATATGCTATTCAGCAAGAGCTAACATCATCAGGAACAATTTCTTATTAGAAAAGAATAGATTATTTCTAAAATATAATGTAATGTGTTAGCAGGGCTCGTGAATAAATCAAATCAAATTATCAGCTCAAGATTATCAGCACTACTGTACATATACACTACAGAACATATTGTACTGTGTAATTTTGTCAATTGAATTTATGATTTCTGTCATTATCAGCTCAAGAACCTTTATCACTTCAAAAAATGTGAATCAAAGAAAGAGAAAATAAATACGGTGTTCATTTGTTCAAGCAAATACAAATAACTTATAGGAGTGAGACGATGACGGATCCAGGAGGTGATTTCGTGTGGGGGGGGGGGGAAACACCGGGGGGTTTAGGTTTTTTTGAGTTTTTGATATCGATGTTGTTTTCCATGACGGAATATACTTGTAAAAGATTCTATTAAAATAACGACTTGTATTTCATTGTTGATAATTCAAAATTTTAATTAATAAGGGCTTAATGAAGCTCCTTATCAGGATTGAAATGAATCCAAATTTTGTCAAATACAGTAATGTAAGTAGAAATTTCAATTATTTACAGTGAAAGACTAGTCGTTACTTTAATAGGATTTTTGTTAAATTATTATGAATTGATGTTACTTTTCAACGAATGAAGAAGGCAGATTTAGGACTACACAGAAATTAATACTCATCAATATTCTAATTGATTCAGGAGTAAGTATATAATCATGAGCTAATAATAGTGTTCTCATACTTCGCTCTGAAATATGTCATTTCAATTATTATTATTTTTTCACATCTCCATCAAAAGAACTATTGTGTCATTTTTTTATTGAAACTTGATAAATTTGCTAGACTAGGTAGCCTACTTGAATAATTTAGATTAGTACGTAATATTGTAATGATTAGTTGTTTGAACCAATTTTGAAACTCTTATTTATTTATTCATCGCCACTCGATGTAGAATCTTTAAAAACTATGTGAATACGTTACACCATTATAATGTTTTGGAATTACCGGTATCATTATTTTTCAACTTGAAGAATTCAGTCTAATTCAACAAAAAGTTTGATGGCTTTTCCCATTTATTCACTGTTCACTGAAAACCTAAATCAAACAAGCAGCATAAATAGGCCTAGTTTTGAAATTGCAATGATTGTGATAACTTAATGGCAGAATGGTTGTCTCCACTGTACCGCATCGTTATCATTCTGATATTACCAAGCGCACTGTGTAACCTTAAATCGTTTTTGATTGTATTTGCTTTGTAAGAATGTGTTAGGAATATTTTCAAAAGGGCAAATACTTGTGATGTCATAATAGGACTCACGAAGATTTAAACAAGAAATATTATTTTCCAATTAGTGGTGGAGCTCAGGGGCATACACAGAACTTTTTTCGGGAGATATATACCACCGTGGATTATATCTACATTATGTTTGTAAGCCTATATATTATGTACGTTCCAAAATTTCGAGGGAGGTGGACAATTTATCTTATTAATCCCCCCTCCATGTTCACCCTGATGAAAATTTCTATATATGAGCTCACATAATAGCCCAAATCACAAATTTACTGAAAAGTGATCTATCCAAACGGAAACTCTCAAATTACAAAGCTCTCTTATGGATTCAAACTAGGAAGGTATTGTTCTTACATTGAAGAATTCAATTTTAGTTAAAGTATTCAAGTAATTAGTTAAAACACAGATAAGGGATGTACATTACCTGTGGTTAAGAGTTTAACGATTGTAAAAATACTGCAAAGTCGATCTAATTCATCAGCTAGAGTCGATATTGCTCCACTAATCTTTTTAGATTATTTTGCAAAATGTATGTACAAGTCTTATATGTTCAAAACCTTTCTTAAAAAAATCTTATTCACAATAAAATATTCCATCTTGAGTTTATTGACGTTTTTCGTAATAAAATTTAAATTTTATTATGCTATAAAGTACGTAGGCCTACAACACAACTTAAAAAACTCACAATAATTTGTACCATACACTTTAATGCATTTTAAATAATTTTAGCTTTTCAAAAGAAAAAAAAATTGTAGACGTTTGTTAATCTATTCGCTATTCTCTCCATTTCACTGTACTCATACTGAGGTGCAAATTTGCTAGAGTCGAGAATAGTTGAATATTTTCTGTAGAGAGATTCAAGAATGGTTGAATGCTGTAACAGCTTGGAGCAAAAGGGGTATAGAGGTCTAAGAATTTATAGATCGCCATCGTTCTTGCAAGGGAGATTAATTCCTACATCAAGACCTAACATGATATGTGCATAACGCTTATTTGTTTTGTCTGTCGAGACCTGAGGGAGTGCTGGCATGGAGCGCATAAACCATGACGGCACCTATCCAACGCGGTGGCCCACAGACCAGACTAGATCTATGGTAATTGGATAGCACGTATCAGTTGGGAAAGAATTGAAACATTTTCCGATGCGTGTTAACTTGATCCTTCTTTTTCTTTGGAGCTTTAATACAAATCTCTCACCTCGTACTCCTCCTCCTTTCTGCTTTACTCCTTCTCCTCCTTATTCGCATCCTCCTCCTCCTCCTCCTCCTCCTCCTCCTCCTCCTCCTCCTCCTCCAGCTGTTAGGAGCAACCTTGACTTTGGGCCCGAGCGAGTGCAAAGTGAAGAAAAATAGGATGCGGCGGTCGGAGTGGGCCGGGCCGGCATTGACGATTATCCTGCTCCTATAAATTGGTGTGCGAATCGCGCCTCTCTTACATTTCACTGATTGCTGTGTGCTCCCTCTTTCGTCTGTTCACCGGCTAGTCATTAGCCTTTGGTTTTTTGTGCGGAGAATCACTCACTATCACGATGAATAGCAAGGTACGTTTTCTAGATGATTATTTTTTGAGTGATTTTATTATTATTTATTATTATAGATTATTTTATTATTATTATTATTCGAGTGATTTAATTATTTAAGAGTTTCGAATTTATGATTCAATAGGAAGGGTTGGAAATGAAGATTTCATATCCAATGACATTTACATTATTACAGTAATATATTCCATGTTGAATTGATGTCAATAATCAGTCAAGAGTTTAAAAACTGAATAGAATACTGGCAAATCGATCTCATTTCTCAGCTAGAGCCGAGATCGTCATACTAAGTTCAATATTCTTATGTTGGGTTGCACCAAGCAACATCAATTTTGAACCAGGATTAGTAGACTACAATGTTTGTTAATCAAATTGGATCAGCTCATTGAAAATAGTTTGATCTCTGTTGGTGCAACAGGACTTTAGATTATTATGATGGTACGAGTTAATCTTATTATTGTGTTCAATGATCATAACAGCTAAGGTTCTTGTGTACATCTCCGTTGAACTGAGTTTAACTAAAGACAAATCTATCTTGATAGAAATTGAATTGGAAATAGAATTGTCTGTGATTAAACGAAGTCTGAATTTGATTTAAACTGTAGATCTCCAGTTAATCCAAGGTTTTGTTGAGCTTAGTTTGAACGAGGATGATACAGGCCTGAATGAATTGAATAGATTTTAAGAAAAAGTTCATACTCATGCCTGATAAAATATTACTTTTTAAATAAGTAAATACTGTAATCAATTAATGGCAGAAGTTGATATATTACTCACAGAAACCGGTGTCGCTTAATTGCGGGTGTTGTTTTTAAGAGATGATCTCTGTTCCACTCCTCTCCTCTTTTCTTTCTCTTTCTCCTCTTCTCTTCTCTTCCTCTGTTTATTTACTTTCAAATCGGGAATAGTAGGTTCCACATAAACCATTTTCGAGCACTTTACCATTAAACCTAGACTACTATATACTTAAATATTTAGTTCTTGAAAATTCAACTTACTAAAACTAAAATTATAGGGCTTTCTTGATAATTTCAATCAAGAGAAAACTACATAGGCCTACATTGTTTTGGGTGAATTTTGGCTTATACCATTTTTTATCAAACATGTATTTCCTTTTATTGTGCTTGTGGTTCTCAGTGATGGCATCTGTTTCTGTTTACTTATAATATTGTATGATAAATTCATTATTATTGAAAGCATGTTCCAAAGCATCTTTACCTGAGTTTCACATAGAACTGGCTGATTTTACAGAATCAGATTATGATACCGGTATCGGTATGGAAATTATTATTTGCAGTAGTTGAATCTCCATTCAAGATTCAATAGATTCATATTGATTAAGAGAGCATAGAGATTCATCAAGATTCATCAAGATTCATCAAGATTCAATAGATTCATATTTTTTAAGAGAGCATATTTTTCCAATTTTATTATTCACACATTCTTGAAAACCTAAAGATGAACTTTATTTTATTATATGAAGTCTCCGCTCTCGGTAATGGGATTGTCCCATGCTAACTCAATATAAGAATTATACAGTCATATTGTAAGAAATATAGCATTTTTTCGACAACTACGTCTAGCCTACATTTATTTTTAGGATTGGAATACTAAACTGCTGTGCCAAAAATTATAGATTGAATAAATTTTTCTAATTGAATCAAGGCACACGATCAAAGTTTTCATTGAAGTGATAGAATTAAAGAGTTTCAAATGGTGTTTAATGTTTGACAGGACTTGTTATATATTGGAATACTTGTCTAATGAATGACATTCAGATGACATGCTGTCATCCTTATTCCAATTGAATCTTTAGTTTTAAAAACTTCCTATTCATTCCATCATAGCTTCAAGAATCAGGTATAGTTGAAACCATAAGTAACGTATAATTATGAGGTATTATATTCAGTAATAGTTAAAACCATGGACTTCTTTGTTTGAAATTAATCGAAGCATTAGTAAGTTTATCACTTCAATCTAGATCTGAGATATAAGTGATGGAATGTTTAAAAACTTTTCTCGACTAATTAGTTGAACTTTTATCTTCTGGAGTTTTTAATAAGCCTGATAATTATTAAAAAAACTAAATCAGTGTTTTCATATACCTGACAAATCAGAAGGTTGGCCACAAAAAACTAATAAAATTATTCAATTTTTCATCCGTAATCAAAAAATTTCCGTTACAATCTTTTGATAGACAATGTATTGATCTATGTTTAAAGAGGTCAATTGAAGAGAAGATTTGTTTAGATGGAATCGATGCTCTAATTTTTCCAAATTGCAATAATGAGCAAGGTATTAGGTAATATTATTTAGTAGTCTCACGATATAAAGACATGACATCGAAACATTTATATTAAAACGAGATAAAGACATTGAAAAAAAGAAGACCTACATGGATGAATTACAAATATATCCATTTATTTCTGAGCATACGGTACTCATCAGACCTCATAGAAGATTTGTAAATTATGTTATTTTTCAAATAAATTCTTCCATCTTGCAAAATATTTCATGCTGTTGATTGAGTATTTAAAATCTCGAAAATGGAATAAATCTACGTATTTTGTATTTTTATTTTCAAATATTTGATATTTTTCCAGATCCTGATCTTGTGCGCCCTCATCTACCTGGGCTCCTGTCAGGAGGACGAAGATGACGGCTCTTATAATCCGGATAAATACGAGAAACCATACGAGAACCTTGTGGACGAGAACCCCGTGGAAGAAGGAGGCTCACCTGCTGCCCCAACTCCAAACGCATTCCAACAGTTTGCACCTCAGCGATTCCAACAGCCTCAACAGTTCCAGCAGCCTCAACAGTTCCAGCAGCCTCAGCAATTCCAGTTACCTCAACAGTTTCAGCAGCAGTTGCAACAGTCTCAGCCAGCTCAATTTCAGCAGCAGTTGCAACAGTCTCAGCCAGCTCAATTCCAACAGCCCCAAGCTTTCCCACAGCAGATCTCACCTCTCCAACTTCAACAAAATGATGTTCAGCCCCAAGCCTTCCCTCAGCCATCAAGACAGCCATTCAACCCATTCCCAAACAACCCATTCTTCCAGCGTCTGGCTGCTCAACAAACACAGCCTCAACCTCAGCAACCTCAGCAACTGCAGCCTCAGCAGCCAGCATTCCAACAGCCAACTGGTTTCCTGCGACAACAGCCAATTCCTCAGCAGCCTGCATTCCGCCAACCAGTAGCTCCCCAAATTCAGATTGCTCCTGAAGGCCAAGTACAGACTTCAACCAACTACAGAACCAACGACGGACATCAAAGGACAGAGTCTGTAGACGCCAACGGCAATGTTCTCGGAGAGTACAGCTATGTCGACCCCAATGGCAAAACGATCACTGTCAAATACTCAGCTGGGAAGGACGGATTTGTTGTACAAGGAGATCACATTCCAAAGTCTCCTGAGCCCCAACCTCAACCTCAACCAGCCTTCAGACCTCAGCAGCCTCAGCTGTTCCAGTCTCCTTCTCAGTTCTTCCAGAGCTCACCATCCAGTCGCGATCAGCTGCAGGTGAGAAACGCCGTCCAGGTGCCATTCACACAGGAACTACCTTTCAACCAAGCCGGAAACTTCAATCTACAAATGGGATTCCAGTGAAATATCCAATCAGTTACATTTGACGTCTCGTGAAAACTCCCATAAAAAAATCAATCATTTGAACCACTTTTGACGAAAAGAACAGCAAAAACTGATCACTCAAAATTTGATAAATTTAATAAGTTTATCAGTAATTAATAATGAAAAAGTACAGTAAACATTCTTTCAAAACTATTAGGCCTATTGTATTATTGACACTGAAAATCATAATAATCTGATAAATGTTTATTTACAGTTAAATTATTTGTGATAGCTTGTTTGGTATGTCGGTAGTGTATGCTTGAGAAGTGATTAATTTATTATAATATCATATATTTTCTAAGTCATTTCGAGTTTTATTCTGGTACCTTTGTTAATCTCATAGATTATTATTATTGCAGACTTATTGCAGTGAGCTTGAAAGACTTTTTCTAATTTTGATGTGAAACTGTAAGTTTTGTTAGCAAGAAACAAGAAGGATAGATTACCCAATGCTGTCAGTCTTCCTCATCAATATTATTCCTCAATTTAAAATTTTAAACGTTCTTCGATACTTACCAGACTGTCTGTTCGTCTATTCTATTCAAGGTTTCTCAATTCTCATGAATGGAGTATGTCAATCAGGCTAGACTCCATCCGACTCGAGATACATTTTAGGAAGTAAATATGATTAATGCTTACTCACTCCTAATTTTGAAAATTATCAGCTCTGCTTCTTGAAGGATAATTTCTAAAGAGCCAGAAGTTTCTGTTTGAATCCCAATTGTACGCTTAAAGGTCAATCTAATCTTGATTATAATTCCCAAAATGAAAACGGCCGTCACATTTGAAAACGTTTTCAATGTCATTTGATTGATGGAACTCAGCCTGCAATTACTACAATGCAGATGAATGGAATTTACTCCTTTATCATGTTCATATATGTATTCTATTGATATTGGGCTATTGAATTGGGCTCATTTGATAATACAAACTAAATAACACCACTGAGAAGCCTCGAAGGATGTCCTCGATCATGAACTGAAACCTATTCATGAAGGAGATTCCAACGATAACAATATGAATAATATTGATAGTATCAATTGAATTAACTTTGATAATAAAGTATTTCAATGATGTTTGAGAAATGTGAAAATATTCATACAATGGCAATGATTATTCTTTCACTAATATTCTCAAGTTGTTTTGAAACAATTGAAGGCTCTTGTCTTTCGAATATGTGGTATATGAAATGACAGCAAACATATCACTAGGATAATATTATTCTAGTTATAATAATTATAGTACTACTATAGAATTTTTCATCGAAAACTAAATGATTTATAACATATAAAGTTCAAGATTGATAGGGAAGTAAGCTTAGAGTTTGACTCCATCATAATAAAGAATGTATAAAAAATGAGTATTCATAAAACATATAAGACAAATCGACCATTTACTGAAACAAGATTATTCCAAAAGGTTCATGCCAATCAACCTGATGACAAACACCTCGATGAGTGAAATCAGTATATTAAACTAAGTTTCGAGTTTAATGTATGTATATAATATATATTTCGTGTTTAGAATTTTAGAAAATTAAGTTTCGTCATATCGTGATGTACAGCCTACAGAATATGCTTCATCCACATCAAGAGACATTCAATTGGGATCAATAATATTCCAGATTTTAACAATATGATTTTCATCACAGATATAGGTGACACAAATATTTACCTGTACTGTAGGGCCTACTAGTACTATTTTTTTTTTCAAATACAGTACCGGTAGTATAAAACTTAATCTCTGCTAACTAAGCGTAAAATAACATATTGCGAGTGTTCCCGAAAAAGTTATTGACAAAATGCTCAAATCCCAGCTTAGCATACTAGCATGAACCAAAAACATATCCTAATCTTCCAGATTTTTGAAACTGTTAGGCTTCGCTCAACATTTGAAAGTATTGAATGAAATGCTAACTTGAAAATCAATAGAATAATTATTAATGGAAACAGAAAGTAGTTATTTGTATGTATGTGTACTCTTCCAGAATAGGAGATAAGATTGATTCTTAATTTAACAGCCGGTTGTACGAACATTGACTTGGGTTTGTTAACTTTGTTTGATGTCCATTAAAGAATTATTAAACTGTCATTTTTACATTGAAGGAGATCAAACTCTAATCGATGATCATTCTGACAGATTCACAAACTCTCCAATCAGCTACCTCCCCTCTATGTGAAACTTCTTGATGAATTCATTCCAATTTCATTCATCTACTTCTTGAAACTACAACAAAGTGAATACAAATCTTCAGTTCCAATTCTACTGTAGTGAATCGTCAAAGAAGTATAATCAATTATTATAAATAGTTTAATCAATAAATTAAACCTGACACCATAGATCAATGAGCTAAGTTATTCAGTTATTCAATATTTGTGACATGACTTACATAGATTCTGAAGTACTCAATCATTTTTAGAAATTTGCAATGTTGGTTCAGTACAGATAACACTGTCAGTAATCTGCACACTAATTTCTACTCGTTTTCTACACTGGTCATCTTGAATACATAATACTTCCACTGGGAAGAATACTCCTACCTCTCAATAATCCTCTACAAAGTGAATAATCCAATCTAATCCTCGGTAACTGGTCTATTCTGAAAGTTTTTGCAAACCACTAATGAAAACTAGATATTAAAATCATCCAACCTTGATCTTGAGTGATTTAGACGCGACAAAGTGGGATGTGGAAAGGAAATGGAAGCGGATCTATTGTTTTAATTGAATAAACCTTTCTCAGTTCATCAACTCTGGGTGTGAGGCTTGGCCGTGGGCTGACCTGACCACCCACTCGTTGGGCTCCAGTCTATCTGCCGAATCGGTCAGTGCTCAGCTGAGCATAAAGATCAACCATGGTGATCAGGTTGAGTTCTCCAACTGGTCACGTTGTCTCAGTCGTAGGAGCGTAGGCAGACGGTCGTCAGACGACAACGCGCGATCACATGTTGAGCCAGGAAGGAGTGCGGAAGACAAAGTCTCATGTTGAGGCGTGGTTGTTGTACCACAGGCCACATCATGATCTCATACTTTCTCGTCTATTTGTTTGTTTGCTATCTCTTTCTTTAGCGTCCACATAACGGCGTCTTATCATATCTCCCCTTTCGCTCTCGTCGGGTATCAAGGCTCAGCCAACCGGTTACTATCCTCTGCGCTCCAAGCAACTGTTTCACTTTTGCCTGACACTGACCTTGGCGACGGCGACCTTGACTCCTTCGTACATTATCATTTTTATGACGGAAACTGATCGATATATCTATCATGTTTCGCATTCGAACAGCGCTCTGAATCTGATACTGCTGGACCAAACCTTCAATTACGGAATCCGAATACGCCCACTTCATGCTCCCAACATGATGTGAACAAAAGACATTCAACAAGAAAAAATGCTTGTAGAGGAATTTCATACTCTTTGCCATTTTATTAAGACTGCAAGAAACGATTTCGAATAAACTGATTGTGTAATGAGAAAAAGAATGAAAAGTCAACTGGAAAAGAATTCTTCTATTTTATCACACATTTTCGTGAGCTGGAAAAGTTTAGATTGTTACGGCTAAATAGCCGTAAAAATTCACAACCTCCATCTGAGAAAGGATTCATGTCGAGAGGGATGCAAATGGTGAAAAGCATCAAATTTCAAATTTATATTTATGACTATACTGATTATTTCATACTATTGGTGACTAGGATTATATTCAGATCAGCTAATTGAATTGTTCGACCTCTCATGACTATGGAGAACAATGCTCAGCTGAAGTTAATCCTGAATCTAAACTGAAAGAGTTTTCGAGGAATGTTAGTGAAGAATCATTCAAATTTTTCAGCAAGCTTTGGAATGAAACACATTGAATTAAATTGTTTACTTTTTTCGAATATCATTTAATATCTATGTACAAATTCCAAATCAGTCTCATTTACACTAATCATTTTCTTGTCAACTAGAGTGTTTTAAGAATAGATAGGAGAGTATGTAAAATGGTACACTGATTTTGAAAAGTTGAAGGTAAACGAGAAGAAAGAATCAAGCAGTATTCCAGGTACATAATACCTTCCACGCTTCCAGTATGGTACCTGACAAGGAATTTCCATTCCATTCAATATTCTAATAATGCCACGAATCCCACAGAAAACCTAATAAGAAGGTTTCAATAAGTATGATAGTGTTGGAAAAATATAATCAATGTTCACTCCAATATAGATTAAGAGCTAGAGGACTATTTTTCCAATTGCATGTATTGATTGCTTGGAGTTGATTGAAAAATATCTGTCGTAAATCTAATGAAAATTGAAATTAATAAGTTCAATACAATATTTTGAAAATAGAGACTACGGATATCCAGATGATTGATGGATAATCAGGAAGCAAGCTCCAGAGGATCCATAAAGTCCTATTATCAATAAGTATCATAATTTATTCAGTAATTTTTGATTGAATATTACTCCTTTGTAAAATATTCAATAGGAGACTTAGTGCTCGATCATTCATGCAGTGAGACACATTTAAAATCCCAGAGTAAAATTTTTGATATTTTTTATTTTTAAATTAATTATTATAAAATTAGTTAACAATTCTAAAAGGAAACCTAGTTTTTGCTAAAAGTATAACTGAAACCGTCGGGTGACCTGTTGAGGCTGAGCTTGCCGGGTGGGTAGAACCTGTGGGGGGCGGGGGTGGTGGTCCACTGCTGTGCGGGGGGGTTGTTCCAGGACTGCTGGGGAGGCTGCTGGGGAGGGGGGTTCCACTGCTGCTGCTGTGCAGGGGGGTTCCACTGCTGAGCAGGGGGGCTGTTCCAGGACTGCTGTTGGGGAGCTGGAGCGGGGTTCCACTGCTGGGGTGCGGGGGTGGGTCGGTTCCAGGCGGGTGGAGCTGGGGTGTTCCACGACTCCTCAGGGGGGTTGTACTGGGGCAGAGGGGTGTAGGATGGTTGGGGGGCGGGCTGTGGGGGTGCAGGGGGTGCCTGAGGGAGATGGTCTCCGGTGGCTTGGAAGCCGTTCTTGCCGGCGGTGTAGGTGACGGTTCTGCGCTGGCCGCTGGGGTCGACGTAGCTGTAGGATCCGCGACGGTTTCCCTCGCCGTCCGACTCCTCCTTGAACTCGACTCCGTCCTCCTGCGAGTAGGCGGCGCCGAACTGGCCGTCTCCGGTCAGGTAGCGCGCGTCGCTCAGGATGGCTGCATCCTTTGCCTTCTGGTATTGCTGAGCTGACGATAGCGCCGCTAGGACACCAACTATCAACTAAACAGAAAATAGCGTTGAATTAAAATCTAAGTTTAGTGCTGTATTGAAAATATGGTAGTACAGTTCCAAATAGTATTGTGGTATAGAATAAAATCAGTTTCCTGTTTATAGCAGTAAGCTTATCATAGGGTAATCAAGTCATGAAATTATTTTTGGGGCTTCAAAATACTGTACGTTCATTTGGATTTTATAGAAAATATAGTAGGAAAAAATTTCAAATTTCAGAATAACAGCAGTTTTATGTTTGAAGCAGTAAGCTTATCATAGCGTAATCAAGTCATGGAATGGTTTTTGAGGCTTCATACGTTCATTTGAGATCATCTCAATATTAGTATTTCGTATTTCTAGATGATACAAAAACTCGAAGGAATATTCTGGAGAGTTCTCATACCGAAGCAAAAGTTCATGATACTATTCCCAAAATGCTTGGATAAATATGAATAATAATAGAAATAATAAAGTTTAAATTTTGCTGGCTCAGGTCTAGGCTGGAATATGAATAAATGTCTGGAAGACGAACATATAGAATAATAGAAGAAAATCTGAGTGCAAGTATGTATAAGATGCGTGGAAAATCAGATTGAGTCGCGCCACCGGTTTCTAATTACAGTACCCTAATTCCTAGTCGATGTGCTTCAAAACGTAGAATAAGAATTCAAGGGTGAAGGGTGAGGTGAGAATGGAGTATCTAGAAAACGATTCACAGACGTAAAACTGGAAAAGCGGGTAGGAAGGCGAAAATTTGTGACATCCAGTTACGTAATCTTTTATCCTTACGGAGGTTCAATATCACAATATATGAAGTGGAATTGTTCTCCCTGGTTAAAAATTCACAAGTCAATAGGAATTCATGAATTTCATCCAGCGAATCTGTTTACCAAATTGAAAGAGAAGTTGGAAACCGTTACCATATTAGGCGAATTTGATGGCTTTTGAACAATAGAAGAAAAAATTATAGAATGAAAAAAGTTGAAGGAATTAAAAAAAATCAATCTTAATGCCATTTCATGGATACAGTAAAACCATAACAGTAGTTGGGGGGAAATCAAAGCAGATCTAGTGTGTCCTTGATCAATGCTGGATTGAGTGTTTTATTAGGAGTGATAGAAGAGAGGAAGAGTGAGTTGAGTATATATAGAGCGTGAGTGAGAGATACCATAAAAACATTCCACTACGTAAGAATTGAGTCATTCAGTTCCTTGTTAGTGGATTCATTAAATTTAATAAGACCGCTGTTGGATGTAAAGTGCTTCGGCATGATTACCAATAACCTGTTTAGCGGGTATGGCGAAGACAACGGTTAGCCTAGTCCGTTACACTGATGTAATTCGTCCAATTAACTAATTAACTTCCCTTATATCTTGTACGCTTCTATTGGCTTCTATTCTTCCTAGCGAACTAATTTGGAAATTGAATTTGATAATCTGTCGAACAAGAGCCAAGATCTTGACATTCGATTTCTCGTCCCAACTTCATTGAAATGTTTATGCATTTATTCTTGACTTTGAAAATAATAAGTGGAGGTTGAACATAAAATCAAGCTGTAGTAAACAGCATCGTCACTCTATAGGTTCGTATCACTAATTATCGTCACTTTAAATTTTGGATTGAGAACTAGTTCGGAGATATCAGACACTTTTACACTTTTAAGGGGAAAGAACTCAAATACGACAGAGATGAGTTAAGTGCCTTAATTAATGAATAAACAAATAATTTATTCGACAACAAACAAACGTACACTGTACAATCAAAAAGTAAGTTTAAAAATCACATTCTCAGGAAAGAAACAATGTTGTCTATTGTCTAAATAGGCATCCCCAAAGGTAATCCTGGGTGGGGATCCTTCATTAAAATTTAAGGACTCGAAAGAGATAAAATTCTAATCTAGACTTATTGGCATGAGCAGGATAGTTTGATACAAACTGCCATAAAAGTTAATGCAAATCCGTACCTTAAAACGAAATGGAGGGTGAGTAAAACAATATAGTTTTTTTGAAAATTTAAAGGTTATAGAATAGAAGGTCATTTTTTTGAGATCAAATACAATAGAACATTAAAATAAGAAAGAGAAATAACAGTAGAAAAAAGAACGTATCTTCTCGTTCAATATCGTTCATTGATATATTTATGTATAATCATTGAAAAGGTGTCATGTAATGTTCTTTTACTGGCGCACCTAAAACTCTAAAAAATCTAATTATTGTTGATGATACCAATTCAATCTGTAATAAATAAGAATCGTTTACCATGAGATTCACTTTACCAAATACTGAACTGGAAATTACAAATATTTCATGTGCAAAACATAGGAATTTAGACTTACTCGAACGTTGTAGTTTTAAAACACGTTAATAAGATGAAAGAGAAGACTACAGCATGAGAACTTGTGCACAACTTGGGGATAATCTACAAATTATGGATTTTTAAAATTATTCTTTTATTTCAATAACAATTCATCATAATGCAGATTGTTACTCTTCTATGAAATTTTATCAATGATCACTAAGATTTTCACTATATAAATAAGAAATTCTTCCTCACACTTTATTATCTACTCATTCAATGAGATACACACAGTTATAGTCAATTTTAATAATTTATTGGACTATAGATTAGACAGTTATTATTCTATTCTTTACAACTATACTGATATTACTGGAACACTGATATTACCTCTTGACTTTGAATATTTAAATAATTAATTAATCAAATATTTAAATAAATCCTGATAATATTATAGCTAATGTCTTTATGACTATAACTTTATGAATATTCAAGTAAATCTAGACAATATTATAGCTAATGCCTGATTGAGTATCTGTTATTGATGGTCTGTAAACCAGAGAGATCATTTTATAATATTCTAAATGAACGTTTTTTTACTGTGAAGCTTTAGAAAGCTTTTCATTCGAGTTCGAAAACTTCAATTCGAAATTTCAGGACATTGCTAGATGAGATACAGGATTCGTTTGAAAATGCTATTGTAGGGCAGAATGTGATTGATAAAAGACAATTATTTGGAAGATTTGAGAGGATTGCTTGATGAAATATAAGATTCAACTGAAATGTGCTATTGGAAGGCGAGAATGCGATTGATAAAATACAATTATTTAGAAGATTTGAGGAGATTGATTAATGAGATATAAGATTCAATTCAAATGTGCTATTGGAAGGGGAGAATGCGATTGATAAAATACAATTATTTAGAAGATTTGTGGAGATTGCTAGAAGAAATATAAGATTGAATTGAAATGTGTTGAAAAGATAAGGAGAGAATTGAGAATTGAGAGGGTGTACTTACCAAACTGTACCGGTGCATGATGGAGCGTTGAGTTCCGCTGCTACAAAGAGTGCAATCAGCGTGTCAAGAGCCGGAGTCGGTGTGGTCAGCAGAAACAGTTTCTGCTGGTGATAAGCGGATCGAAATTAAGTCCTCCATTACTTTTATATATAGAAGCAGGCTGTCGATGGCAACTGGGGCGGATCGCCTTGGGAGCAAGGCCGGCATTCCATATCCACCACTGCCGCAGCTTCCTCCTCCTCCTGCCACTGCTGATGCAAAGCTCATTTCTCTGCAAAAGCTCCCAGAAACTCCTCTCAACAGAAGACATCCATTGTCAAGCTGGTGACATGTGCTGGCTGGAGATGTTTACGGAAATAATAGAACAAGAAACTCGAAATACATCTCTTGACCGTTCCAATTTTATGAATAAATGTGGTCATTCATTAATTTGCAATAATTCATCCCTCATCATTATGGCAATAAAGGCAGCCAATCAATCAATCAATCTTTACCGATGCACAAGCCTAGGACTCAGGTGGGCTTTATTTTCAGGGGAAAATCCCAGAAACCACATGGAAACTAGGGGGTTTCACTAGTGAAAATCTCTGCTAAATTGTATGTGTTCCACATTGAGTCAACAACAGGGAACAGGTCAAGAAACGAAAGGAATTAGAGAAGTGATCTAATATTATTATTCAGATGATGAAATGAACTACTCAGGTTCAGCCAAGGCATTTCAAGAAAGGATTTAGGAAATATTGTTTATTTTTCTAAATAAGGCCAGATTTCAATGTTTAACTAGTTTTTCTTTGAGTTTTCAAAACGTTTTTCCCCATTTTTCGGCAATGACAGAACAGTAAACAGGTTCAGCTAAAATATGTAAGAATAACCCGTGGAAGATTTCAACATTTACACTACAGATCGGCGATTTTCATGATTTTTTTTGCGTTTTACCAGCTTTATCGAGAACGACTGAAGTAAATAAATTCAAATGTTTGAATTTATGATAATCTGATCAGATAATCAAAAGGTTTCTGGATCGAATACAGCCGACGGAACGGATTTGGCAACAAAAACTGCCACTCCCGTCTTTCGGAGGTGATGAAAAGCCGTCGGTCCCGACTGCCTAAAAACAGTCGTCATCTCTCATCATCAACCCTCTCATTACCCACAGGACTAGAGCTTAATGTGGGCATCACCCTCAGAAAAAATAAATAAAAAAGAAAGATCACGTATATCTTACGAAAGGAACGTCAATGGATAGGGTCCTAAAGGTTTATAATATAGTTTCTGGTGAGAGGTTTACTTATGTATTTTTTTAAGCAATTAAACGTGGTCTGGTCCCTATTCTGATCGCGAAAAATTAACGAGAGTTATCTTTCTAATAGAATAAGAATATTTTCCAGGAAATCTCGAAAAAATCGATTCTGTCAAAGAGCCTTGTATTTTATACAGCTTTGGACCCTAAAGCCAATAGGATCTATAAATTATATTCAGTGATTGAGAGACTTTCCATTCGCAACTCCGCCCGATAAAGAATATTTTCATCCCATTTTACCTATCTTATTTCAGTGAACTGAATGATATGAGTTTTCAATACACTTCTGGGCTTATCGGTCTCTCTCAGAAAATGGATTTTTTCTTTGTTATTACATACAAAGTAATGGACTACTAGCAGTGATGTGAATTCTCTACTTTTACTCTGTGTCTTGTTTCAAAAAATTTCGAAGAGCTTTCAACACAAGAACGGTTGATTTCACTGCGCCGTTAACTGGATTCGATCCAGGAACCTTTGGATTATCACATCGGCGCTTATCGCCCTCGGAACAATCGTCTACATAAATTACACGATTCATAGAATGATTTCATGCGTGTACGAATAAACATCTTATAAATGAATTATAATATTACAATATCATTTATAGAATTTGAAATAATAACTGTCCTGCATTGACTTACCTGTATCAAGGTTATAACAGTAACCGCAATAGCTCCAGTTACAATCAAGTTCAAGTTCGTACTATTTTTATCTGCTCAAAATGCTGGTGCATTTCTTGATCCTTTTGTATACAAGTCATTTTCTTATTGTATAGCTTAATGTCATGTATTAAATGTATGCAATTTTTACTTTCATTAGCCTTCACCTACAGGATATGCTAATATTTCTTGATATCTACGAGTAACATTTGTTTAATGTCGATAAAATTGACTATAATTTTATAATGTAACCTGATAAGTAGCTCAGATATATTTCTCTCGTTCAAGTGTTGACAATGAAACTGAGTTCATTCTTTCTGATTCAAAATAGGGACAGGCTATGAGGCTACCAAAAAATATTATGCTAGTATTAAAGACTCAATAAATATGAATAGTAAGTACAGTATTAATAAAGAGAGAGCATAAAAGGAGAAAATATTTATACAGTAGGTAATACCGAATAATATCAATTTGATAATTTTCATTCAACATCCTGAGCAGCAAGGTAGATACCTAATATTGAGCTATGGAACGTGGAAGAAATTTCTCTTGTACTTTAGTGGATAACAGTGTTATTCTTCAAAACCAAGGACCTTCCCCTTAGCCAAGTATTAAGTTATGTAAAATGTACGGTGCTGACAACTGGGACAATCATCTACAGACGAATATAAAGAGAATAATTCAAATTCTTATAAATTTGATGAAGCAGTGAACCGAAATACTTGAATGTTGATAATTAATAAAACTTTACAGGACAGGGTTGTTCTCTATCACATGCGATGCAAGAGGAGATTGAACTCATGCGAAGGAACTTTAGTCTTTCACTTCATAATGTGCACTAGGATATATTGCTACAAACTATTGGCCATGTATTCTAGTCTATTCCCTTTGGAAAAATTAATACCATTGCATTAACTGATACAGGTTCAACGTTCAACTGAGATGCAGAGTTGCAGTGCAAGATTCAGCATGACCTTCGATAACCAATGGCAAAGATCATAATGGATAATGAAATGCAGGACGTAGGCTGCACTTTCATCTGCAGAGCAACATTGAAGTTCCTGAAGCAAACAAATTGCACATTTGCACAATCGACTTGATTTTAATTTCAATTCAAATGTAGTTACGAGTGTATGTGCATGTTCTCTTCGTTAATCACTCAATAAACTTGTTTCGAAGGAAAAGTCATTGTCATTGTCATAAGGAACTATCATTCAAATCTTCTATCAATCTACAATGTAGTATTAATGTATACAGTATTATAGTAGTATATATTTAGTAGAATCGTTCAAACTACAGTATTGTAGTTCAAGACCTATAATTTGAAACTATCGGTGAGAGAATTTCAGATGACCATTGTTATGTTCCAAACTTACTACAACTTCAAAAAGTATCTCAGTTTTGTTTTATCTGATGTCATGAATATTTCTATAGTTGTGATTGCAAGTTTTTTGTTATGAATACTAAGAGAAAACCTTTTTTAAATACTATACTCACTCAAATGTTTCATGAAATGAAATAGGTTTCCTTTTGTTCACTTGAATTCTATCCTCGAGTCAGTAATACGAGTATACTTTTCCATTTCACTATTAGCTACAATTTTTCGCAATATTCACACACTAATTAAGAAATGAAAAGTGAGAGGGAAAAGACATGTACACACAATAATTTAATCGATTTCGCATACACTCGAATAGTAGAGAAGATTTATGAAATTGACATTTTTCTACATAAAATAGCCATTTCCATACTCATTCTCATACTCAAATTATCATATTACCATTAGGACTATCTATACTATCATAATATAAGACTTCAAATAAGCCACCCATAGCTTATTTGAAAATCCATCGTACAATGGTATGATTACGAAACAAGAGTTCATCTTGTATTGAGTTTAAGAGCTTATCTAAGCTGATGAGCTTTCAAGAATAATCAAGAGTTTAATCTTGGAAAATGATAGAGTTATCAATGGTGGTAACAAATGTATTCACTTCTTACTTCTATTTACTTCTATATTTACTTCTTACTTGTAATTTAGGTCCCTCATTTTTATCTTCCAAACTCATTAAGTGAAGTAGAAGATCCATCTGGATCTCTAAGAGTGGGGTCTCTATGAGTAAAAAGCCTGAAGGAATGATTTAGCTTATGGATTCAGTATATTGAGAATAACAAAAAATTATATGTTAAATTTGGCAGTTTGTACTAAAAAAATGTGCTGGGCGTGGCGAAGTCCCTGCGAAGCGGCAACTTCATTTCGAGGCAACTTCCCGCTTCGACAATGCCAACTGGCCAAATTGGCCACACCATCTCATTCAAGAAAAACAATAATCTGGGATGATCAACGTTCAGGAAGCGATCCGATCCTTCAGTCTGCGGCACCTCAGCTGTCATTGAGCGTCAACAACCTTGAATACTTTGAACTCCTGATCGGTCTTAATCTCGCAAATCACTGGATAATCGCATAATAATCGGCCGATTCTTTTGCAATAGCCAGTCAAATTTCTCATTTGCACATTCCGATGTGCAAGTCATGAGTCACCGTGCATTTTGCGAGTGGAATACGATTTGATCTCAAGGAATGCTCAAGGCATTCTCTTCTGTGTCGCAGTCTCATTGTCTCTTGTCCTGCCAAATATTTTCTGCTATCTTTATCTGTAATATTTAATTCTTATCTCTTTCATCTATTGATGTGTTACTGTAGTCTCAGGTCGAATTCTCTCAACTCTCATATAAATGCAGGAATAGAGTGCAGCCTCAATTTTACGAACCCCGACATAACTTGTTTATTTCAAATTCTCATGCAACATAGATTGCAGTGCTTTCACTTTGCTAAGGCGCATGGACTGACAATGAATTACCTCATCGCGGCATTTTACAATGATGAAAGTCTAAAATAATTCATCAACTTTGATGTAGACATTTTAATATTGTATAGTAAAGTCTTTTATACTTCGAAAGTAGTAAAACGCTAATGATAATAATTCTGATAATAGCAAAGTGAACATCATTTACATTCCTTTATTCAGCTACATTTACTCAGCTATATATTCAATCCCTTTTTCAAATTTATTAAGAGTTTAAGAGATATTTATTACGAGTTTGAGAGATAACTAATACTTCTACGTGCAGAATGAGACAGGGGAGCTTCCAAATTACAGTGATTATAGGATAGTATAGTATCAGTACAACTATAGTATCCTATAGTATTCCAAATTGAAATGAGAATCAACATCTCATGTAACAATGGAATATAACTCTGGTAAGGATTTGAAAATATGAGGTGCTAATGAGCTGAATATCACATTTTACCTGATTACTGATCGATTTGGATTTGAAGTGGTAACACAGAAAATGTGAAAGTTTACATTATTGATATCATACTATAGCAGTACGTCCTACTATATTATTCGTGGTTTGGTCGTAGTTGTATAGTAGATAGTGGATTAGGGAAAAATACAATGAAATTGAGTGATATCTTTGTAAAGCCTGAACAGTAAGGCCCTTGTGTTTCGTCTTCGCTTAAAGGTTCAATGAAACGATCGTTTGAACTTGGTTCAAACTGTAAAACAACTGTAGATCGACAGTTGAAACGAAACCACAGTTTAAACCGAGATAGTTCAAACAGTAGTTTAGTTAAATTCAGTAGTTTAAACGATTTCTTAAACTATCTGGACATGAAATGGGATTGTGGAGTTCAAGCGTTTATTATCTCCTTGACCGTTTACTAGATTATCCAGTCATGATATTAATATGCAGTTTGCTCGATTAATTTTCTATTGATAAAGATGTAATCTATTTCTAAAACATATTATGTGAGGAAGAAACACTGAAAATTTCAGAGGAAAATTTGATTTTGTGAATATGCGGAATAGGCTAATGATGATTCTTCCAAAGAGTCCTAAAACATTCTCAAATTCCATTTGGTATTCCATTCTGAAATTCCAAATTCAATGTGAGACTATTTTACAATATATATTTCCTTACATATTTTTCATCACATGTAACTCTATTTAAAACAAGATGAGTGGTTCATGAATGGTGTCTGATCAACTGTTTGAAACTGGTCGATTAAGTTATTTATTAGGCTCTAAAATTTGGCCTCTGTGGGCAACAATTTCTCACTCTAATTTGATTTTTCACTTTTAATTAATTTTTTATTTATTGTGAAATCGATCATGTTGAGACGTGAAAAAGTAATCTGTGAAAATGTTATACTGTATTCAAATTCCCAGACCCCTTCAAATTAAATGTAGGCAACTCTACAAACAGAAACCACTTCTGGTTGCAGCTAAGTTGAGTCAGGCGTTGTATCAGGCATTCTTTCACAGTACCGTACAGAGATAATTCACAGTTTCTCCTTTTCTGTGACAGTACTTATCAACTCGCTAGTTAACAGGCTAGCCAAATCTCAAAAAATTACAACATATTATTTGTGGATATAACTTAAACAGACGAATAAAACCATCAGTTAGAAAAAATTCTCAAGCGGCAAGAAAAATAATATATTGGTTTTAAAAACCAATTGAAAGATGAATTTCTCTCTTTACATTACATTGAACTCAGCATAATAATAATTATGTTAAGCACAGAATATGAATTGAGTGTTAGTATGTTAACATCACATACCAAGTATGGGGATCGAATAAAGTACAATAATTAGAAATTCACTCACTCTAGATTTTATTACTCCAAAACAAATTGATTTAATCTTAATATTTTTTGTACAAATATGTGTGGAAAGATATTATAAATATCGTTATCAATGTAAATAATATAAAAGTAATGCAATCTATGAAGAAACATGATTACTTTATCATACAATATATTGGCTCTATTGAATAAGAGAGACTGTCATTATCCAAAGTGAGTGTATTCAAATAAGAAATTCTCAAATTTAGTACTGTGTAGTACAAAACATTTAGTACTGTTTTTAGGAAGAATTACACGATAAATTTGAGTATCCCATATTACAAAACATTTGAATATACAGTACTAAATTCCATCTTGATCATAAAAAATGAAAAGACAAGATGTTGTCAAACCACTGATTTATTATAAAATCGAGATACCGGTTTCGGTTGTTACACCATTATCAATCTCTGGTAAACTGAAAATTTAACGTACAGAGCAGCAGTATTTATACTAACGGTAAAGCACCGCTATTGGTAGACGCTCCAGCCAATGACCGTGAACGATTGTCATTGGCCTAGACAAGCTCCTCCCCGATTAGCGGTTCATTCAAGCATTACAAAATGGCGATACAAAAAGAAAACACAATTGAAGAACAATAAATAGCTACAAAAAACTAAGAAATAAATGAAACAGTATTACGGAAGGATAAGAAAAACAAAGGAATAAACTAAAACCGTAATACCTGCCTAACAAATTATGATAAAATGAGATTTGTGGTGTTGTATTGATTGAAATGAATTTGGTCATTCAAACTCAGCTGTTGATCATCTTTTGTTATCCTAGTTATTTCTAGAGCTTCCAGTATGTTGAGAATTCTGCCCTTGTTATTAAAATGCAGAAACTCAACATTCTCCTCGGCCTTGAACTTATGATTATTTGTTATCAAATGTTCAGCAAAGTTTGAATCTCCATTACACTTATTCCAATCTTTGATATGTTCTTTTACCCTGATTTTGAAGCTTCTACCAGTTTGACCAACATAGGTCGCATTACAATCACCACATTTAAGCCTATATACCCCACTTCTATCCCATACATCAATTTTATCCTTACTGTAGCTAAATAGATTCTTTAAAATCGGTTTGGTTCTAAAAGCAACATGAAATCCATTCTTTTTCAATTCTCTACCTATCCTATCAGAAACAAAGCCTAAATAAGGAATAGTTACCCAAAGCTTTTCCTCATTGTTTGTCCCTACAAAGCTGGAATTAACTGAGATCCGTCTGTTGATTTTACTTAGCAGCCTATCCACCATAATTTCCTCATACCCATTTGTTACAGCTATTTGTTTGATAGTACTTATCTCCTTTTGAAAATCGTCATGGTTCATAGGTATTGTTAATGCTCTATGAATCATACTATTAAAAGCTGCAAGTTTGTGAGAAATGGGATGACAAGAATTATGAGGGATGATAACATCGGTATGAGTTGGTTTTCTGAAAATGCAGTTTTCCATCTTGATCCATCCTGCAATAGACCACATGAGAAGTGTTCACCTGATATTTATCTTGGAATACGTTCTTTATTTGCCGATTAATTTCTACTATGTTGAGTTCAAAATGCATTACAGTACTAGGAATTTCATCAATCTGAGATTTTTGCAGTTGGCGACAGACACATTCTATCTGTCAACAAGCATTCTTTGTAGTTGACATAGGTGAGTTTGTAAATGACGAGAAGAAGAGAGAAGCACAACGAGGTATTATCTTGTTGTGGGTGAGGGGTGGGGGGAGGGGGTGGTATGGCAAGGGGGGTGACGTTGAAGGGCTGTGAATGAGGAGGCTGAAGATAGTGGCTTCGGCTTTGTGGCGGGCGGTAATCACTGGGAGATAATGTAAATAAGACACAATGGGCAACGGTGACATGTGACTGAGGGTTTCAGCTCTGTCAAATGCTCTGCTCTGGCGAGGGGGTGAGTTGAAGCCGCTGATCTAGGGGGACGGACGGCCTATGATTTTTGTATTATTCGGTTCTTTGGGGTTTGTAGTGAGCGCTAAACGGTTCTCTCTCTCACTCCCTCTCTTGCTACCCCATCCGCCCCCCCTCACACACAATCACTATCTCTCTCACTCTTCATCCACCAGTCGCGCAAATTTGTGAGCCGACTTACCCTTTCCCACTGTTATTCTCTTTTGTGATCCCCCGTCGGTAACACGATACAATTGTAGTTGTTTGTAGCAATACACGATTCCTGATGCCTTATCTCTCAGTAGCAAGGGATGCAATATTAATGTAGCCGTATACAATTGCTCAATCCTTTCTTTCTTTGAAAACACACACACAATTGCTGCCAAACCGCTTTTCCATTCAGGACAGTAATTATCGGAGACTTGAAAAGAAGGTTTGACGGAGCTCAAAACAAATTTGACATCTTTCTCCAATCCGGAAAATAAGTATTGAGGGTCAACGTTGTTCCTGGACTTGGATCAATATTTTTCGGATTTTCAAGTTGATGAATCGACTTGCAATAAATTTAGGTGAGAAGTGTTCACCAAATATTTACCTTGGAATACGTTGTTTCTTTCAAACATTAAACCCTAAATTTCTAATATTAACTACTCAGTAATCAAAGAATATGATATCACACAGTTTAGTAATGTGTGATAGGCCTATAGAAACTGAAAGTTTAAAAATAATGCAATAATTAAAATTACATAAATCATCTTTACTTATTCATTCATGGGTGATTCTCAAATTCTATTTACTAGAATTCATATTACTATCATACCGAACCCCCACCCTGCACCTTTCTATGAATATTATATTTTTAAGCTGAATTGATTGCTTCAAGGTAATTAATGAGATACCGTTATATAATGATTCATTCATCGGTAACAAACATAGAACCTGTTGTGATACAATATCATTATTTATTAATTGAAATGAATTATTTTCGTGGATGTTTTTCAATAGTCGTGATTTTTCTGATAGAATAGTGCATAAAAAATGTAAAGCGATTGTCGAGCTTGATTATGGGAGAATTCAATATTGTTCAATAATTCATCATAAAGTCTTTATTATGAAACAAAACATTTATTTTGAAGTCTTGAGCTAGTTCAACAGGTTAATGTAATTTAAACCAAGGTGATTAGAATGTATTCTATTTACCTTCATTTAAACAAAACAAAAAAAAATTAAAAACTGAACGTTTTACCGAACTTTCAATACCCTAAATTTCATAATTATGATATCCAATCAAACTTAAAGTTAATAATTCATCTTTTCAATGGTTTTCAGTTTGATTGACATGGCAGTTAAGGTGCGAGTAGTTTGAATGCACGGCACGGGTCCATTATCGGAGCGTTTTGGCATTGTATTACGAGTTGGGAATAGACATTTCCATAGTGCTGCTGAGAGCACAAAACGCGAGTTTGGCTCTTCTGATGAGGGATGAGTTGTGATGGCTGGAAGGCAACGGTGGAGGGCGCCAC
Organism: Laodelphax striatellus; assembly: GCA_017141395.1. Lineage (NCBI taxonomy): Eukaryota > Metazoa > Arthropoda > Insecta > Hemiptera > Delphacidae > Laodelphax > Laodelphax striatellus. The sequence goes on along the minus strand of CM029532.1, from coordinate 20,862,973 downwards.
ACAATAAATAAAGTCCAGGCCGGGGCAAAGCCGAAATGGCAATTTGTCAGTGGCTTTGATGCGAGGACATATGCCTGAGGGATTATCTGCTGAACAAAGAGCACTCGGCAGTCGCCAGCTGCTCCCTACCTGAACCCGCCATTTTGACTCTACCCCAACCCTCCCCCCCCACCACCTATTGATAAAACCGAAAAGATCACCGAACGCTTGTTGCAAAGATCGACGACGGAGATTTCAACAGCAGATCTGATGCAGCCCACTATTTATGAACTCTACGACACCCTCCAGTCAGTCCAGCGACTCCATTAAATACGCATCGCGCATCTTGCCTCTGCCTCAGCTACAGACAGATGTTGCACGGGTTGGTACTGTCAGTCGATGTGGATTTTGATCCACCCCACCTTCTCACTCGCATCAAGAATCACCTTTTTCATCGCATCTCCAATCACCTTTCTTCATTGAACAGGTTGACTTAATAATATGACGAAAGAATGCTCGGTTCCTCAACTGATGGGATATGGAATTAAATTAATGTCAACTGCTAGCTGTAGATGTAATCAATTGAGAAAGTGTGATCCTCAGTTTTTCAATACTTTTTAAGGAAATGCATTAAGGGTTTCAAAATAAAATACTGGTTACAGAATTAAGGAATGCAAAATACCATGAAATGCTCAATAACTAAGAGCATGGCGAAATAAAGGGAGTTTATTATGATCTACAGGGGCTGATTCCCGTGTAAATAGGACGGCTTCAGTGAGCTGAGACCAACTGTAATGAACTTTTTTTATGGGCAATATTTTCATTCGTGATTATTTCAAATATTGTAAGGAATTTCATTGTAAATATTGTTTTTTCAAGTAGCAGTCATGATTAAAGTTTGAATTATACTATGATTTTGTCTCAATCTTTTCTTTCAGTGGAAGTGATATATCTTGGGAACAATAAAATAGTTATTATCTTTATAATCATACAAGTAGATGGATTCACGAAGAATGCGTATGCTGTTTATCCTGCTTGTTATATCAATCACTTTTATAGAATAACAATAATAATACTTAGTTATTCCTTTTTATAGTCTAGACTAGAAACTTGATTTGTAATACTTCTAAGGGTTACCCATTGTAATTATTTCAACTTTCAAATGCATTCAACTCGTTTCGTATTCATTTCAATAGGATAAGAACTCATTACAGAGAATATGAAAATATGTACGAATATATAATTATTATGGTGTCTATCTCTCATGTAGCAACTAATTGACTCCAGAAAAATGTTTCTGAAACCTCCCCTTGAAGTGCCTTCATCTTTATCTTTCTAGTTGGCCTATACTGGTTCAGCGCTGAACGTTCATTGTTCGGAGAGGAGTCACAAAGGCAATTTCTCGAGAAGCTCATCGGAAGGGAAACCTGAATGCCAACAAAGAACATCTTTTTAGAGTGTAGAAGGGTAAATCCGTAAACAATTTCGTCATTTCACTTGCAGTCAACCATTAATGACGGTTACAACTCAAACATTTTCGGACTCAAGAAACTTTTAGACCAACCCTTTGTTTCCTTAGCAATAAAGGTGATCATTATATTATTGAAACTCTAAAATGTTCCTCAATTTGTTTCTCGCTGTGATTCCAATTTCAGACTTTTCATCCACATATAAGTTTATCAATAGGCTTGGTCAATCTCTTGTGATACAACACTATGTATTATTATCTTTGATAGATTGAAATATTTGAATCTCGCTTGATAAAATATATTAATGGAAATCACACGAGCAAATAATTTTTAATTCGATTGATTATAATAATATTTTTATAGAGCATAGTTGCCAATAAACTGACTCACATTCTACAATATAATCATTATATAACATTATAATCAATATACTATTTTCCTGGAATGTTTTAAAGCGAATCTCTCCAATTTCTCTCTTCATTTTTAGAAGAGAAACAGAAATATAACAGTTAGTAAGCTAATGTAATTATTAAAAGAATATTTCCATGAGATTGGAGTGGCCAACCATTCAATAATCGAATCACGATCAAAAGTGATTTACTTCAACTTACCCTTGCTAAAGAACTAACAAAACATTCCAGAAATTCACATTTTTTCATTCAAAAGCCATTTGAGCTTTAAAAATTGTGAAAGCCATCTGTTGTTAAGGAAACCTGAAATTATTAAAGTTGCCATAATAGAAATGTAATTACAGATGTTACTTTACAAGGGAACAATTGTTTGAAAACAAGAGTTATAAGTTGAAATGCATCTGCTGTTCTGAACAATTACAACTCTGTAACATTCTCATACTTGAAACAGTCTCTATTTTAATCTCGATTCAATTCTGAATTCATAAACCTCATGTTGAAGTTGTTTAATGTGGGAATGCAAGTAGTACGGGGGCAAATCGTCATGAAATTACAATGCTACGGGTCATTTGAATTCGTAGACGAACAAGTAGGCCTACAACGCATTTCAACTGGAAGCGAAACAGTTTCAGTCCATTCAGAAGTTTCTTTATGAGTGGGAACATTTGAATAGGTGGTGAAGTACTTGAAACAGCAACAACTTAGCATGACCCGGCCGTACTTGAGTTGCTTACCCTCAGAAGTAGTCCAACACCCTTCATCTCGACCGATCGAGCTATTATAGCGTTCAACATTAAACCCTTAATTATTCATTGAAATGGAGTTCGACATTGCAGTTTTTTCACATGTGCATGTACTAGTTAATAAACTTTCTGACCATTGCTTGTTTTCATGTTATTGAAACAGTTTTAATCCAGTTCGAATGTGTACTCACAGGGGATGTGATTTTGCGGTTTAGGTCACCTGCATTGAAAGTTCTTGTTCATTAGTCACCTGCTTTTCCAGCTGCGTTCGGATAGATTGAAACAAACACTGGTCGAAATGTTACCCCCCAGTTTCAAATAAATGAAAACGGACTCAACTTCATATTAATTTTTTTTCAAATCCAGAAATGTATCATAATTATAATGGTGTAATATTGGAGATCATTAATCTACAATGTATACTTTCTATACTAGTTCTTGGCATATTTTCTCATTAGTTGATGAAAAACAATAGAATTTTATTGTTCTCTTTGTAATTCACCCAGAATCCATAAGAATAATTCGATTCTGTTTTCCTTCATTCTCCTAGTGCTGATACCGCTGCTTCTCTTACCAATTACATGACTGCAAAATGTCATCGATATCAATACGTTTCTTATTTTCCTGCATTGGTTTAATATAATTGCCAAGTAATAAACTAATGAATAGTGAGAGTCTTTATTGGCTATGCTCAATTATGTCACCAATAATGCACTTCAAAAATGTAGTGAGTACTCTTGAAAAATATTCTTTCTCGTGAAAATTGGATAGAAATATATCTATTGAGAGTGCTGAGGTGTTGGTTATTCTTAAAATATGAGGCTACATTCAAGTATTCAATTTCGCCTTCTCGGACCATAATTACCAAGAGCTTGTTGGCCAGATTGAATTTAATTCTTTCATATTCCATAACCACTGTATTCAAAAACTATTCACGCCTTCTATTTATTTCCTTACTATTTACTATTCAATAAAATATCCATTTTCCTTCTTGTTATCACCATAGTAAGGGTGACCACTTCAGGCCTTTTTCCGCTAAATATGATTCATTCATGAGAATCAAAACCGCTTCCCGGTGGTTCAGAACCCACCTGAAGCTGTAGATCCACTCATTTCTCATCTGTCCTATTATCCAAGCACAAGCTAAGAGCTCATGTTGGCATCATCACAGCGAAAAAAAATAGTTTAAGAGAGTCCGAGTATTTTCTAGGTGTTATTACAAGTTATTGCTTGATAAAATCCCATCTATTCTCCATAGGTACCGTTCCATCATATGACAGTGCTATATTAAATTATTTTTGCAATGTATCACTAGAGCATTAGTGGTAGTTTAAAAAAAAAAGTACTCTGAAACAGTATACTTAACGGTTTTGAGCCCTATTTGAGGATTCCCTAAAAGAGTTCTATTTAGCGCAGAAGGCAGAAGAAGTTCTCATATAGAAACCCCTTCATTTTATCCCTGGGAAGCAGATTTCAGTCTTATCTAGTCAGATTCTAATTCAACAACGTTATCGTGTGAATCTTATAACACATAGAGCCAGGGCGTACTTGAGCACTTGGTACTATGATTTCTCTAGTAGATAGGAGAACAATATATTGCACAAAAAAGAATAGATTTGGTATCGAAATCATAAACTTTATATTTTGCCCCACTAACTAAAAATCAATTGAAAAAACCTTTTTTCACATGAAATAATTTATTTTAAAATCATCTTTTACGTTATTTACAGTGCCTTCAAGACCTTCAAGACGTCGTTAAATGAATTACTTGGGCAAGTCCAGCGCCGCGAAGAGGCTGCAAGGGGGCCGGGAGAGCCCTTGCGCAGATTTTTGTGTAACTTGATGAAGAGGGAGCAAGCGTCAAAGCGGAAGGCTTTCTTTGTTGGCGAGGCCGCAGAGCGACTGGGTAGGGGAAGGGGGTCTAGGGCCGCCTGCTGGTTCACTAATGCTGTAATTCATACAGTAACACGCTAGCTCTTTATGGCAGTGACGCGCTAATGTATTTTAATGCGGATTTGTTGTGAGAGAACGGTGCACAGCGTCCAACAATACGGGACGGTTGGATAATCCTTCAAAATTGAGTTCTCAGCCGCGGCTCAAGCATCATCGTTCGTGCGTACTTAATAAAACGCCACTCCACTCACTAACCTCACCGGAATCGCGGTTCAATATGAACACAACCCCACCCCACTAATCGTCATATTCTGTCAGAATATTAATTAGCTTTATTCGTCGTCGTTAGTTTCAATAAAAAAAAGGTCCAAACTATATTTTTAGAAATGTAGATTTAATGAACTTTAAAATTCTGGCCGAACCTTACGTGAAATATTTCAAAAGTGAACGAGTTCACCCCGTGCAGAGCAAAGCGCCACTCACTTGAATTTTCTAAAATTATTCGTGAAATCATCATCCATGAAAACCCGTTGAGACATTGTTACTGAGACAAACAGATAACTTGAATGCTATTTTGTCTAACTGCAGCTCAGTCATACCAATGAAATTCTACCTTGTACAGATAACTATGGTATGATCTTCCAAGCTCTATGTGTCATTTCACAAGCTAACACTCGAGTGATTTAATAATTTAGTACATTTTGTGCCAACAGATAGAGCCACAGGAGAATATTTCATGTTTTTATCAAATTTCTCCCATTTATGTTAAGCAATGTTTTGTAGAGCATTGAGCTAAAAAGAGTTTTAAATCTTTCAAACAAAGAACAATATGAGTATTGTAAGACTCGTATCTCGTACATTTTGCGATTTTCAACAATGCACAATGTGAGCTGTGGTTGAATGAGAAACCTTCGACATAATAATGCATTTGAATGAATTATTGAATTTACTTATGAAGTATTATAATTCATGTATCTTAGTGTTAAAAAATAGAAATTATGAATCTGAGGGTCAATAGTGATCTTTGTATGAGAATTGTGATATAGTTTAATAGTAAACTTGCAAAATAGAAATGATAAAAAGTAGTTTAACTTGCTGTGTGCTGTGTGGGGTGGGATGGAAAGGGGAGTTTTGATAGAGGTGTGCCTCCCATTACAAGGCGAAAGCAGCAGCAGTTTGTCAACAAGTCTCAAAGCGAAAACAGCACCTGCTGGGGAAGAAGAATGCCTTCTGTGGAATCAGTAGGCCTCGAGAGCCCGTATGACCCCAACTGAACGTCATGTAGACCGTACAGCATGGATTGTCGTCACTTCTGGACTTTGAGCTCTTTTAGATCAGTAAGATGAGAAGAGCTGCCCGCATACTGATCAAGAGAGGAGGCATTCTCGCCTCCCGCTGTCAAGAGAAGCGCTCTATTGATGCTATTGAAAGTTTCAAGATGTTTCTTTTGCTCATCTTTAGATTTGATGAGTGAAGTTCTTCTTGATCGAGTGGAAGCACTCACTTGTCAGGTCACGTAACGGCAAAGTTTTATAACAAACAAGAAATTCGTTTGAGTAAGAATAAATAAGATTGGAAACATCTCAACAAATTTACTATTTTTTCAAATCACGAGATTATATAGTTGGTACATTGAATAAATTAACAAGTCAACAAGTTTCTCGTACAAATAATACTTTTTGTATTACTTTTTGTAATCATGAACTTTTAGGTATTTTTTATAGTATGACTTGATTTAGAGTAAAACAAGTCTGCGTGCGTTTCCTCCAACACAATTGTATTAAAGTTTTCAAATAAAATATTCTATGATTCATCGATGATCATTAGTTCTTTCCTCCCAGAATTATCTCTGTTATCCCTCATCTTTCGATACAGGAGTAATTCTCTCTCTTTCATTCCATCAGATAAGTATTAATGATATTCCTATTGAACTCATTATTTATATTATTCCATAATAATTAATCATTGAAATAATATATTATAGACAAAATAAAGTTATGAATTCTTGACCACTTCCGTCTCAAATTTCAGGACAAATAAGGATTGAAACTTCTATACAATATTGTATCAATATATTCGTTGAATAACCAACCCATAGAGGCGAAATTTTTCTTACAGTTAAACACTATTAAATGAGGTTCAACGTTAGGAAAATAGATTGTATTAGCTTATATGTTGCATAATACAGAGTGGCGCATACAGAACGCATGTTTTTCAAAGTTTTGTAAGAAAGTGTATTTCAATCATACACTTATCTCACTTACACCAAAAGTACTAAGCAAAGAACCTAATTTGAGAATTTGTATGAAAAACTCCAAAACACTTGAGTATTTAAAAAAAATTACATTGGAAAGATGGCGCTCTTAATGCGTTAATGCTCATTAAAAGCCTCAAGTTGGTCCATTATGTTTGATACAGCAGCAATTTCTTCATGTATTGCAGTATTCAAATCTTCAATTGAACAATATTCACGACAGTAAACTTTGAATTTCAAGTGAAGAAGAATCACATGCCAATATGCTCGACTTAAAACTCTCAACTAAAGCTCCGTTGAACGACGATGGCTGATTTATTCTATTTGGAACATGGTTCAACAGCAAATAAGCCATGTTACAAGGTCAAATGCGCCATTGATACTAAAACTGGATACTTTAACCAACAAAATGGTTGAAGACAGCTTCACTCCACTGATACTATCCTACTCAAATCCATGCGTTCTTTTTGCGCCACTCTGTACAGTACATAAATACTATACATAGGAAATGCATTGATTTAGGTCGGCACAAAACTTGATCATTAGTGTTCTTCCCTTCCAAAATTATCTTTGTTATTCCTCATCTTCCGATTCTGGAGTCACTCTCTCTTCTTGCCTTCCCTTTCAAATCCATGAGATCTCTCTCATGCTTCTTCGGTTCGAATGGATAGATGGCCACTCGCTATGTTATGGGTAGTCGATGGGCTCGGCCTAATTGCTGCTTTTTGCCCCAACGGCTGCTCGGCTCGGTCCGCTGTCACTTGCATTTTTCCAGGTGCCTGCCTCCAGTAACGAGGCAGTCGGCTCGCGCTTTGTCTGTCTCTTCACTCGCTGGCCACCGAATCTTCGCTCATCAGCGGGCAAAACAACTTCAGCAGCATTCATCCATACATTCACATATATAATAACACAACCATACATAGTGCTACTGTGTCGCATGGGCGACGCTTCGCCCTCCACCTTTCCGGCTTCAGAAAGAAAACATCTCCTTGAGATTCTTGGCTGCACGACAAACTATTATGGCTTGCGGTGGCACTTTGTCGCATTTATTTGCTCGCCGTCCAAAGATGGCTCACACTTCAAGTTCGAAGACACCACAATAATAGCCCATTATTGCAAAAAATACCACAACATAAAAAGTATAGTTTTTTGCATGAAGATTCTCCATAATGTTGTTTACTTTGTTGTATACTTTATTATTATTGCTTGTGGAGAATACCAACAAAGCTGATTGTCGGCTTATTGGCTCCAATCATATAAAAATTACGTCATTTGATGAAATCCAAGCAACGATATCTCTTTTGAGCTCCTTCAAATACTAAACTCGTTATTTAAAGAAGTTTGAATTTTATTAGTTCTTGTACAATCGGCAGTATGAAGGAAAAGTTGAGCTGGATGTAATAAAATCCACATCCTCATTCAGTAACACAATCATGCCGGGTTTTCATTTCAGAATTTGTAGAAGAGTTTACTAGGCAAGTAATAACTATTATGTTGAAAACTTGTATGATATAGTACAGTACATGGTAGCACTGTGGAAAATAACTCTACTACTTTCTAGTATTTCAACTACTCTACTACTAATTTTACCAATTAAACCCCGATATTTTTATAACCCAGTTAGTGAGAGAATAGAGTTAAATGTCGAGTTTATCTTTAGGAAGCCAATATTATTACACTCCGCACGTGACAATATTTAGTTGTAGTAGGCTACAACCATTATATCAAATGAAAATCAAGGCAATATTTTTTTGTTTCAAACTATTTATTGAACACTTTGATGTATTAGAGTATTATTATTAAAATATCCCATCAAATATGTTTTTAGCATACACGTAGATCAGAGTTGTCTGTCATTGAACTGTCCTCATCCTGTTAAACTGTTACTTATCCTTGGACTTTCACTTATCCTTTTTCGAATTCAAGGGTTAGAGATCCATGTTATTAATTGCTAATCTAATAAGTGTCATTCAACTAAATCTAGGAATGGATTTTCGGCATAAGTATTTGATTTTGGAACGAGAGAAATCAGTGTGATGTTATTGCAGATTGACAAGATATAAACTGATATTAGCTGAGATTTGAAACAGAAAGATATTTAAACAGTTGACTCAAACCTTCGGTACCCTGTCGCATATTGAACGGTACTGACTCCTTGACGAGACATATTCTCCTTCAACACTTCATCTCTCTCCATCTAAGCACTCCATCGTTCCTCTTTCTCATCCGCTCGCATACCTTCTTTCATCCTTTCTCCTC